>AP025369.1:6395000-11395000 GCA_030295005.1 Cephonodes hylas | reverse complement strand
CTATATCTAGTCTAATCTAATTACCATACCGTAAAAAATACACGAAACTGTTTACCGATGAAGTTTAATTAAAATCGATAAATAATTTAATTACAATGTAAGGTTCCATAATTCGTGGCATTATGGTACATTACTATTCAATTCTGACCGCGTAATTGTCGCTAATTGTTAGCTTATGTTGATCAATAACACTAACCATTATTAATAAGCACAAACATTAGTTAAATTTTGTTATTGCTATGTGTTCATTTCGTTCAATTATCACATAATTTAAGTGTAATGGAAAAATCGTGATGAAACCTGCACACCTACAAAAATCTGTGAAATATCTTCGTAAGCCAATTTGCACTAGGCTAGAAGCACCCCGTGACTAGCAGTGGGGCGTATGTATATGGTCTGATGATGATGATTTTAGTTCAATTGCCACAAAGAGACTTGATCTGAATACATTTTTATGAAGACTGGGTCAATTATATAAACCAATAATATTAGCAATAAAGCCTAGTCGATGAAAATTAAATAATTTCCAAAAATGGTAATAATGGCAAGACCCTAGTCAATAAAAATCATCATACCATAGTATAACTGTATCAAAGATAATGTAATATAATCTGTAAGCCATACCAAATAAAAACTTGTCTTGACTGGGCCTTTAAACACATCTTACACGAATAAGTTATCGTACTGTGTATCCCTCATCTATCCTACTCTTGCTTCAGTACACATATACGCGTATATTTAAGTTAATGTAACTTTTGTATTCATCGTTTTAATGGCTTTTAAAGCGAAAGATATTTCATTTCAAAAATATATGTTCTTCGTAACATAAATAACCTGATGCTCGTATAAACGTCATGTTTTACATTGCAATTGCGGCAAATGTACTTTCTTGGCTGCAGCTATCTATTACAGGTGATGGAATATCAAAAGTTATAATATAATGTTGTTTGCATGGGCAAATGACTTACATGGATAAGTCATACTGTTGGGCGTCCTACGCGGCATTTAGTATTAGGCATTAATCTACTTCACATACCGTAGAAATTATTTGTAGCATAATAAAGTTATTTTTAAGGTAATTTGCACCAATTTTTGCATCGTTGTTTGTTTCCAGAATAAAATTACGACTAGGAAAAGACACCAGGCGGAACAAATGAAAGTTTATTTCGAGCTAGACTGAAATGTTGCACTTCGGAAGCACGGATCGGCGTGAACTAAAATTAATAAATCAATACGTGCAACCTAGCACCAAAACACGACACAGTTGATAATAACTCGAGCGTCAAGCCAGCGAATCTATGAGATAACGATGTAAAGGAAACTATGGGAGCATTAATCAAGGCGGTCCGAGGTAGTCGGGACCAATAAGGTTGTATATAACTCAGCGAATCTAATTTGGTTCGCCCGACCCAGCGAAGGGTTAAACGTATTATGGGTGTTAATAATGCAGGTATATTTCTACCACTAATTTTGTCAACTCTTAATTATAAAGTGACCGCGAGTCATTTATTCTTTTGAATTAGTGTATTGTTTATGCACTTAGCGGTGTTCTACCCTTATTAAGGTATATTAATAAAAGGACTGTTTAATTCTTAATTAAACGGTATTTTAGCTGGGCTGATGAATATTAATATAAATAAATACATAAATAAATACACCTAACAGTCACATACATAGTCCTGCCCCCACACTAAGATACGAGTCTTGTGTCGTGGGTATCAGAAACTACGAGAGACTTTTCGGTCTCACAAACACACAGACCCGAAACAAATATTTGTGGATCACACAAATATTTGTCTCGGTGCGGGGATCGAACCCGCGGCCGCTTCTTTCGCAAGCTGGAAATATTTTTAATTCATTCTTATCAATTGTACTTACTTTTAGTAAATAGAACGATCTTAATAATTAAAAGCCTATAAAAAAGAAAATAATAACGAAATGACTTGCTCCACTGAGGGATTTAGTCAACATTTACAGTTGCTATTTAGTGTTTTAATTATACATATAAAGCACCTAACTAGAATAGAGCAAAATCGGGTTGAGAGAAATTATTTCCGCAACAAACCAACACAGTAATTAGTGCTTTCATACAATTACTTTCCATGAAGTTCATAATGCCTAGAAATGAATGAGTTAATGGCTTTACAGGAATTTATTAGCGCCATTAAACTACTTGTTCGCGAATAGAACTTACTTGTTATTAAAATAGATGTGTTTAACAGTGTCGTGATATAAGTAAACTTATAATTTTGGCGAACTTTACACATTTAGGATATGAAATAATGCTTACACAAACAGTCTCATGTATTAAAATACCCAACAGTCACATGCGTAGTTTTGAATACACACTAAGAAAAAGTTTTATGTCGTGAATAAGAGAAAGTAGAAACTGATGAAAAATAAACTTAGCAGTCTGTTTAGTTTATAAATAAATACGTAGGTGGTTAATAATTTACACTGAAAGAATCAGAAGTAATCTAATATAGCTTATCAAGATTTTTAAAATAATAACATAAATAACAATTCTATTCACGTATTTCAAAAGAGGAACAATGGCGCACAGCATTTTCAAACAGCTGTCAGAACAACACAATCAAAACGCCTGTTCAGTAACATAGAATCCGAGGTACATTCACACCGCACATTCAACACTGTGTCTCGTTGTTGGAAAACACAGCTAGCATTATGATTTAATAATACACCTGGAAGCTATTTACGTTCACACTTTACAACGTACATAGTTAATAGGGTGCGCAGGTATCCGCAATTTTAGCTTTGCCTTGTACGCCGGGGACCACGTTTAATTAACTTATGTTTCTGTTATTTTAATTAATTTTATATTCTGCTTATTACTTTTTGTGGTCACACTCTTTGTTGCAGTAATAATTGAGGTTATAATATTTTTGACGTAATCAAATTTTTACGTAATAAAAATGTGTTTATTTGAAAAGGTAGTTTGATGGAAATTAAACAGGAAATGAAGTGAAGACATGATAAGAATAAAGTGATTCTATTCGTCCAATTACAGCTCAATAAAGCCAGCTAGGCGATAGCAATAACAGGGATTTAATGATCAATTTGGATAATGAGACTGGAGCTATAACTGACACTACTTCACACTTATTCTTATTTACTTTTCATGGCATTGAAAATAGTGGGACATTTGTATCCTTATTACTTATCTATTACTTTATTTCTGTCTATATTATCTACTTTATAAGTGATTCACATTATAGGATTAGCTTGATAATATGATGACTATGATCAACCAGGAAACGGACTGAGGTTGCAGTTTAAGAATTTCGATCGGATAGCATTTAATCAACAGTTTTACAGAAAATGTTAATGATCTCAACCACAACTTACAATTTGCAATTAACAGTACCAAAGAGTTATAATTCACGGTTGATCCACACAATCAGAAGTAAGTTCTAAGTAAAGTGTTATATATTCGTGTCGGAGGCTCGAAGGCGTTTTACCCCGACGCGACGTCGCTTGCATCCCAAATGCAAGACAGTGTCCCAATTAAGCTATCTGAATGCGAAATGAATGAACGAATGAACGGAGCGACTCACTTAGGACTGATTGTTGTGAGCATTTGCATTTCTTTGCCGGTAAAAGTAAGTTTTGATCATGTTACAGTCTTCGCTACAATGCTTAGTAAAACAATGTCGTAATTCTAGCGGAGGAAAGTGTTGAGTACTTTGTCCTGATACTTTTACAACTTTAAAGGAGTATTCTTTTAATTTTTTTATTATATGAAGACGTAGAAAGACTAGTCGGACACTTTAAAAGTAAACTGATGAACTGACAGCGAATGGTGAATGAAATGTGTTTTGCTACGAGTAGGTATCTACAAGATTTTATCGTAATTTTTATATGCTAAAGACACGAAAATTTGGAAGAGAGCAGAACTGCTGTACTTTTACAGTTACATTTTGATTTGTATAACAGATAACAACTGTTAGTTTAATAAAATTATAAGCTTTCTAGAATAATTCTGATCATCGGTTCTAAAACATCAAATTATATTCCAATACATCAACATCTAAACATTCATTACCACAGTGAGCTGATCCAATTTTCGTTCATATTTCAATTAACTTTATGACTGACAGTAACCATTCACTAATTGTATTAAGTTCTCGATTACACGCCGTTCCATGGAGATTGACTAAAGGCGACTATAGATTGAATTCACAATTCGATTATGCATCTTTGGCTACAGTTTAATCGACTTCAGTGTATTCATTCGAACTTGGAATTTAGTATAGAACACTACTTTATTAGCGCTGTGGTTTTCGAAAGTTGGTGTTGTATGAGTTAAAGTTTAAAGATTCTGTCAACATTTAGTAATATGTTCACAAAAACAATATTAGGATATTATATATTAGGTATGAGGTTCTAGACGTTAATGTCTTTTTCAAACTGGGCAAAATAGGTTGGTAGGTTGAGTCAGGCAAAGTGTTTTCAGTTTTTCCATGAGTAAATTTTTAGGAGCATCACAGAGTCTTCTAATGTGCCCAAAAAAGCAATAGACCCATATTACGCAGGACAAAAAGACAATTGGCGTAATGTGAGTGCAAAATTTTACCTCTTTCAATAAGGTCTACCACTATCATCTGCCGACTTACAGACAAATAAGACTATATTTGACTTCTAAACATTACTGAAAACTGTCCAAAAGCGAAACAAGGGTTACCCAGTGTAGAAGCCTTGTTATTGCATATCAAAGCAAGTCAACGTGTCAGCGACGCGGCTGTGTCTTGTGTAATCAAAGAGACCCGGCATTGTGTTAACGACATTTCATGCACGTATGTGCGGGATTATGTAAAATCCAGTTTGACGGAAGCTGGGAAGGATTTGTGTGCGTTTACTACATTTTTCCGATGTTCATGGATTTTTTTATTATAGAAAACTACGTAAGTATTGCCTGCAGACAGACGTTTGCAAAACATTAGACAAGTCATATTTTTCAAAGGTGTTCTTCATAGGATTTGGAATATGAATGAGGTCGAAAGAACATTTCATGCTGAGATTTAATCTAGTTTAAAAAAAAACAGTATAAAAAAGTGTTAAAAAATGACGATTCAAAAGAACTTGTAAAAGTTTATTTGAATAAAGGAGATTTGACTTTGACTTTGACTTAGAATGCGCAAAACACTGTATTAATAATATGAACATTAGATGCAACATGTTATCATGCTTAGAAAACAAAAAATATAATAAAACATAAATTCCTGGATGTAGTATATTATAGTATAAAGTATAGTATTATATCAAGCTTTATTTCTTTTGTCATTATAGAATATAGCACACATATTGTCAGATACAAAGAAATCGACTAAATATAAATATCTAGGAAGAGCCAGAGCAGACTATTAATCCCAAGTAAAGAAATTCCCATTACTAGAAATTATCTTATTATGCTTGCACATTCAGTTGAAAACATTATCTCATTTGTTACTATCCTGAAGAGGGTAGTAAAACATAGGGTAATGAACTCACTAGTTGTATCTCTGCCCAGTTTTAAGAATGACACACGGGAAAGACGTGTAAATTAAGCTGTGGATTCTCTAGTTATATAGTATGTGACATAGCAAAGTCTACTTGTATACAAAAATTCCCGAACCATTTTGCGTTGTCGAATTTTACTATCAGTTATTCGTTCATATATTCATATTAATGAAATGCCAAACATAAATGTTCCATTCAAATATTTAATATCACTTTCATATCAGTTACACAAATGGTTATTATTAATGAAACTAAATTTGAACCGCAAAAAGTCATTGCGCGGCCCGATTGTTTAATTTTGCGGTTAAAATCCTATATTGGTTGGTAACAAATGCTGAATAGTGTTGGCGACGTGAAACGTGCAAACCATACTTCGGCTCAAACATTATTGCATACGATGTTCAGCATATTATATCCATCCATTAAAAACTAAATGATTTGTGTTCATGGAATTTATTTCTAATGAAAATGCGAGGGCTATGAGGTTTCACAAATATAAGAATGCTCGATATATTCGAGAAATGAGTTGTAAACATTGCAGATATTCTCGCCGAATGTTATTAAGCGTTTATGTATGACATAATGAGAAAAAAAAAATAAAAATTCCATTTCAACAGCAATCCAAAACTACTTTACAATCAGTGACGATAATTCTATTGAAGCTCAAAATCCCAGTTTGCCATAAAAAATCCCAATAATAATTTTTTATCTTTATATCAGTATTGAATATAGGCAATTATACACCCGAATAAAAATATCCTGACCGCTCAATAAACAATTATAAAATGGACATTACACAAATAATGTATAACCTTTTTGACTTACTAAGCAAGAAGTACCATGTTTAAAAATGACATGTTCTGTACTAATTTTCAAAAGTATCCTCTACCTCAGCTTCAAGTGCCTTTCGTTCAAAATACATGTAACTGTGATTGCTTTTACAAATATCCCAAGAAACTTTTTAAGGCGATTTTCCCGACGCTTTATTTTACTAGGAAAACTCAAATCTGCCAACTTTATATATTCAACCACTGAATCGCTATTTTTGTGTTATTGGAAAAACTTTGCCGCTGTAACGTTGGTTATAACGTTGCGATATTGGGGATGTATTCTTATTAACTTATTGGATTAGCTGAGGTGACATCTGTCATTTGGCCGTGTTATTGGCTGCCCTCCTCCGATATTGGAACGGTTGGCACAATACATTATTAAATAACTTTGTTAGAGGAAATTAGCGTTAGATACGTTAATTCCCTGTATATTTCATATAAGTTATTAAGGCTATTTCTGTTAGACTTAGGAATTAATACACCAGAAAAAATGTGTCGATATTGACCCTAAAGAATATGTTTTTTAAACCTAATTGCCTCATTCAATATAGATTTTTCTTCCTATTATACACGCTAATATTCTCCACTTAACTTTTCAATTGTTGACATTGCATTAAGTTAACTCTACATTTTTTGAAATCTCCACACTTCCCACAATTCCAAAACTCATTTGAAACTTTCCAAAAAATTTGACACAAAAATTACCAAGCACTTCGTTAGTCCATTCAAACATCCAAATTAGAAGGGATGTACTCCGGCCATAAATCATAATCTACGCGGCATGTCGCTCGGTCTCTGCGGACGGTCATAGCGGCTGCAATATTAAATTTAATTTACTCATCTTGATTAGTTTGGCGGTCATAATGCCACTCCTATGTTGGATGCAGTCCTCTTCATTGTATTCACTTTGGGATACTGCTACTGCTGTAGGTCTAGCCTCTTTGTCTGATGTAAACCTAATACGTAGTACTTCATTTGGTAAAATTGCTAGTTTTGCTTCTGTATCAACGAATTTCGTGCATTCGTTTGTAGTCTTGTTTGTCTCAGGCTGTTTAGATTTAAGAGTTAAGGAATTTGGTATGTTTTGATACAGATCAAGATCTATTTTTAAAATGCAAAAATTATGTTAATCTGCCTAGAAAAAGAGAAATAAATAGATGGTAGTTAACTCTGGACTGAAAATTGTTAAAAGGTACGTCACAAACTGGGAAAAGTATTTAGTAGGTTTTGTAATATTATGCTTAACAAAAACTTAGAAAGACTAAAAACGGGAAATTTGAAGAGAACTGGAACATGGTTGAAAAAATTTTGAACTGATTACTCTTTCTGAGGTACACCCTTGAATCAGTGGCGGTACTTCCATAGAAGCCCGAAAGCCCGAATTGCCTTAAATAGTTCCGAATAACGAACTTAACGATTGTTTATTTATAAAATAACGCTATAAACGTGAATGTGAGTACTAACCGGTAGGTATTTATTAGTCCTACGTACCAAAAAAAATATGCTGCTACTAAATAAACATTTGGGCTTGCCTTAGTTTGACACCCTAGGCACGCCACTGCCTTCAATGTATGTATGTATTAGAGTCTAGTGCATACTGGTGACGAGACAATATATCTCTCCTATTGTGTATACAATCACTATAGAATACACGAAGTTTAGTTCGAAGTCAATTGACCAGTCAACCAGAATTTATGCGATCTAATTAAGGTAGTGAAACGTAAAGATATTGTATCTTTCATCGAACCATACAACCGATGGATTGCCTTGTTGAACAGAATGGATATTAACTGTAGACCGATTATATCTCCTTTAGTCTGTAAAGGATTAAGGTCTAAAGTTATGTTATTCACAATGAATTATCACGTATTTTTACGGTGAAGGAAAATATCATGAGGAAGGCTATACGCCTAAATGTTCTTGAGAATTTCTTTGTGGTGTAATCTGCCAACCCGCACTAGCCACTAGCGTAGTGGACAAATATCTCCTTTATAGAGGAGGCGCGTGCCTCGTATTGGGAGGTATATTGGCTGATGGTGATAGTTAGTCTCTATGGTGGTTTTGAAAGGCGCAAGATGTGATGTATAGCTATCAGTGAAAGTAGTGAGAATTTAAATAAACAAGACTCCATTGCTGCATGAAACAAATTTTAAATTTATGTATTCAATCCTTGCTATAATACCATCGCCTAGACTGCTACGTTTGAAATACCATCATTACATAACGTTGTTGGTTTTCTAGTAGTTAATTTCCAACATTACGGAGTATTGAAACGTTCACAGAAAAAATAGGATAGTCCTCTTTTTAATAACTATCCGTGAGAATTTTGATGGAACACTAATAATACAGTTTTGACGCGGGATTCCGGAATTGCACCGTACACTTTTGCCTTGGGACCAACGAGGCAGCCTTCTTACCTTCTAACCCTTACTAAAACCAGGCTGCAACAACCCTGTATTTTCGCCGTTTCAAAATTCTCAGTGTAGACTCAATTGTGCTCTCGCCAAATCTTTTCAGTGTTTTTTTTTTCATTTTCGTTGCAGTCGAAATAACATCAAACAACGAGTTTAATAAAAACCAACTGGAAATATTGTTCGTGTATTGTATTACGTAAAAAGAATGTTTGGTTATCAGCAAATATTCAATTAGCGATGTTTTAATTTGACACGTTAAATAGGGTTGTCTGTGATTCTATTTCATGCGGCATGCTGAGTTCTTGTATAAAAACCTCTTTTTTTTTTTTGTTATCGAGGGGAAAGCTGTTTATGGCTCTACTTCCCGCCAGCCCGGGGGCAGTGGGGGGCGGGAAGCGTATGTCGGGGTCACCGGTCTTCCACGTCATGCGACGCCATGTCCGCGCAGATGTTAGTACCGGGCTGGGTCCCTAACAAAATCCCTATACCGGCATACCGACCAAAACCCCCCGGTAGCCATCTCCGCGCCGAGTGGGGTGACCACGGTACGCGGGCGAGAGGCGCCCATCGTTAACCGCAGCCGCCCAGTGCGCCTCCGAGACGTAAACGTCTCGGCCGTCTCGGAGTTATAGGGGCGCAGTTGCACCCCCACCAGCTTGTTCGGACGCCCCGGTTGTGAATGGGCGCCCGCGACGTACACAGGCTACAGTGCCGCCGCCCCTCTCAGGGTCACTTTCAGTGAGGACGCGCTGCCCCCACAGCACGTCCAGAGACCCCAAGGGCCCCTTTAAGTCGCCTTTTACGACAGGCAGGGGATACTGTGGTGGGATTCTAACGCCCCCTTGCCACAGGGCAAAAAAAAAAAAAAACATAATCAAATTTAACTCGGGTAGAGCCTTATTGTTCACCTATATGAGATTAAAAATATATATCATTGTTTCGAAATTTTCCAGACAATTTACTTATAATCACTGCTAAAATACATAATTAAATATATTACTGATGATCTCGCGGTACAAGTTTGTGCAAGTATGCGGTTTTTCATTAGAAATCACCGTAACGGCTCAGAGTCTGGAAATATGCCCATGAAAGTGGGTGCAGAAATGCACCTCTATTTACTTCTTCAGGTAATATAGGTGTGAGTGCGTATGACTATATATAATATCAGAAAACCCTTGACAAAGTGTACCACCCAAATGTCATTTCGATCATTGAGTATCAATAAGAGATGAACTCACGACCGATCTATGATTTTTTAAATGGCACAAGAAATATAATCCAAATATTTTATGTATGAATTCGCCCAAATATAAAACTCTCGAATGAGTCAGCGTGATACCTGAATCTTTCGTCCAAATAATAATTTACTTTAAATAAACGTTGTAAATAAACGTCCCCATCGAGGCCTACTTTGGATATTTTTGAATGCACCTTAATTAATTAGCGGAATTAAGGATTTGTTTATCTGTATTATATTCGGCAGATATTTAATGTATTGAATCCGCGCTTTATCCAGTTTATTTTTGTACGTTTCTTTATAATATGTTAATCAATGCAATCGAAATTAAGGTATGGTTTGTTTCTTAAACCCAACGGATTAGCAAGTTGAAGTGGCAATGGGCCACATAGTACGGAGAACTGATACATACAAATAATAATAGCTTTAAACGAATCTCGAATAGTTGAATTGCTAGAGACAATGTTCTAGTCTTTTTTTCATCTCTTAATATTTCTCAAAGGCAGAGCAATTCTCCAGTTGTTGCAAACCACTTGGTCGCTCGCTGTTCTGAGTTAAAAATTAAATCCGACTGGCAAATATCCAAACAAGGAAAATCACGTTCTTGTAATAAAAATATGTCACGGCCCACTTGTGATTTCAAATTAATTTTGTACACAAAAAGATATTTTGAAGCATTTGATCGATGTAAACGAAGCTCCAACTCCTCCTTCTCATGTTCAGTATTGGGTTGTATATAAATTTTTATTGATAGACAAATTTGATCAGTAAGCGCATAGACTGTTATGGCCATTAATAGTGAAAATATCTCACCCTCATAATTATACTAGTCTATAAAATAAACCTAGAAGTAACTTTAAAAATGACTTACTTTTTAAAACATTTACAAGTAAAAACTCAAAGTAAATGATTCAGTAAATTTGTAGAAAGAAATTTACAATTTCCCTTTCTAAATTCGCCTAAAAACTGGGTACACGGGCGATGCGTGGGCATTGAATACATTAGGTAATTCATTATACTGCCTCAATTCCGTATCAATTTACATAATTACTTTTATACAGTGGTAAAAGTTACAGCAAATGGAAATTTAATTACTTTTTTCTTAATCCGTGTTCAATGCAATTTGTTGGCAACAAATTCACCAGTTTCCTGCGTTTTTTATTTGCGGAGAGCGAGCATGATTACACAACTTTACAACACTTTATTGATTAATACAGTGAATATTACATAGAGTAATAAAAGATACTAATGTGGTTGTTATAATCCCAGAAAATTGAAAAATAGGTGTCAATCAATACCTGTCTCTTTTAAAAATATCTTAAACACTTGCAGTCTACTAACGTCCAAAAAAGGATCTCTAGGGGGATCCTCATAAAACATTATCGAATATAATAAAAAAATATTTATATTTTAAACCTTAAAAATAAATGTTTATTGTAAAATGTATTATTTAACTTTGTAATTTTTAAAATAGCACTAAACATTCCACATTTAGAACTAAGCACAGTCCTTTCACAGTTAACATTAAAACACAAATTGCTCCTCATAGACAGCGCATCGTAAAAAAGAATTAACACCACTATCATTTATTATCATGTCACACACGATAGCCCGAAAACCGAAAACAAATAAAACTCAGCCATAAAATAGGAGGAAAACAGCGTAATTTCCTCCCGGTTGTACTTCACGCTAACAAGGTAACAGATTCAAGGGGTCGTAATTCACCCCAGAAATGGGGCCTCGCCGATAACACACTCACCTACATCTCAAATTAAAAATTACGCTACAGAAGGCATACTTTTTATTGTTAGTGCTAAGATACAGTCATTATCAACATCAGCTCATATACGTTCAACTATACACGGGCCTTCTCTACCATTGACAGGGTTTAGGCCTTTGTCGGGTTGACGGACTTTACCACTAAGAAATAAGACAGTCTCGTAGTTATCAGAAACTACAGGAGACTTTTCGGTCTCACTAACGCCCAGACCCGGAAAAAATGTTTGGGGATCACACAAATATTTGTCTCAATTACTGATCTCGTAAGAACGTAGATAGAAAATTAAAAAAAAATAACATCACATTGCGTATTAATTATAAACCTTATCCATACTAACTGAACCCAGAAACATCAAAACTTGTACAGATGGGTTTTAGCAGCTACCGTGCTGGACTAAGGCTTAAATCCTTTCAGTTATGGAGGATGGTAGGCAAGGGCCTACCAGTGGGACTTGTTGCCTCGTTATTATAAATATTGTATTCATTTGCGTATAAGGCGGACATTTAGTTATAGTGTTTGATATGTATTCAATTGAAAAGGATAACACTGATAACCTCTTTGGAAACAGAAATATAAATTGTACACACATCTGTTTAATTGATATCTGTGAGTAAACAGTTACGTGTACCTTCCACGAAGTTATTCGCGTTGTGCCGAATTTTCTATATGTACCAAATATTTAAACAGTAGATTCGTAAACATTTGCTATTAGTAAATACTGTTTCTGTGTTTGTTTTGTATAAGGCTTAATAAGGAGTTCTTCGAAGGGTAGGCAAAGATAATTCAACGCCCACCTACCAATCGAAAACCGATTGGTAGGTGGGCAAGTGAAAATTGTTGCCGTTTTTCTAAAATATTTCCTGGCTCCCTACTGCTACTCAGTAGCATTTCTCAGAATTTACGAAAAATATCGAATACACTCACTTCCAATATAAGCACCTAATTGAATACAAGCACCCATATACACATATACCTTAAGACAACTATTAAGATGACTACAGAATTAAGACTCCTTGCTAAAAAGGAATTGTTTCCAACCAACTAATTTAAAAAGATAAATTAAAAAATAAACCAAATCCGCAAATTGTGGGGACGCAGCGGCATTCTGTCATAAATAGTTTCACGTCTCTTTCGTTTGTCGTTTTTGTCCATTTCCAAATGAGAGGATTTTCAGGAAACGAGAAACGCGCTTCGACCGTGCACTAGGCTGGAATTTTTGTGCCGCGGTTTTCGGCTTAGCTTAACTACTGCTGAATAGAGTTTACATATGGCCTTGTACCTTGATTACATAATGCTCCTAGAATTCCATCAAGTTAGCTTATTAAAAATTTAGGTCAGATTATTAAATTTGATATGTTAGTACTAACGTAAAATTATTATTAGAAACATGTAGATATAAGTAAGCACTGTAGTTAATAATTCTAAGAATGAGAAAAACTAAGAAATCGTTACTTTACAAACCCTGGACTTCTCGTACTGCAATCCGAAAGGACTCGCATATAGTCAGCTAATATCGATTATATGCTCAGTTGTGAAATACTATAAACTCACTTTCCTATTTGTACGTTAGTTGAGTTTTAGAATCATAAATTAAATACCGTTTTTACCATATAAACCTTCTGTAAATTTCCTACATTGGATACAAAAAAATGTACTAACGATACAAAGGCTTTACAGGTATCAGCGATTTTAATTGCCGTGCAATATTTTTATTGGTTAGCGTAGATGAGTCGGGTAAATTTATTTCAACTTATTGAAAATACTCTACAGTATAGCTTACGCAAAGAAATTTGTTTATTGATAAGCCCATAGGCGTCTAACCGCTGGGCAGCCAAGTGTTATACAGTTGATGTCTTTGCTATTTTTAATTTTACAGTAGTTCATTAATATGGGTAGTTTTATTGCTCATTAAAAAAGTTCCAAAACTATTAGATATTTTTATACGAAGTACAAAAAGGAGCTAAAATGTTGTACTTGTAATAGTTTTTCATAAAATAACCATCGGTTTGGGTATCAGTATACGGAGTCTGAATATGTGTGTAAGGCACGTAAATAGGTTTGCTTTCCATGAATGAGCCTTAAAACAAAAATGACAACCAGTGGACATAAAAAACGCACAAAAGTAAAATGAGTATATCAAGAAAGAAACAAAATTGCACATAATTTCTTTAACGAATAACGACAAGCAAATTTAAAAAACTAAGTCTATTATGTCATAAATGTGTAAGACATTTCATAAAGTTATTTTAGAACAAAATATTTCCACGCTGGAACGTCTTTAAATAAAAAAGTGCTCTTCAAGACAAGAGTTCTCGCAGTCCGCAATCCCGGGAGCTTTGCAAACGAATTCTCGTGAAGCAGGTCATCCAAGGAGCAGTACACGACGACCCTCAGCTAGTTGAACGAATAAAACAGTTAATGAACATCAAATTTAAATTTAATATAAAATAAACGTCATTTTAATTAAACCCCTTCCAATTTCAAAACGACGAAATGACACAACACAAAATTTTAATTAAAATGCAACTGGCCGTTTTTGCCTCGACACCACAAATAAGATATGACGGTGTCTCATGTAGCTTATTTCGAACGCTTCGAAGCACACAAACTGTGTTTATACAGCGTCGTTGTGAAAACGGTGACCCGGTGGAAATTCAATTTTAGGTCATAATAACATGTACCTGCACATCTCACTCCGCCAGCTCGGCTACTGTGCCAGCATTATTAAATCTCCTATATTCTGTGTTGCCTACTTCGAATTAGTTTTTCGACGCTGCGTGTTGTCTGCAGTTGCGGTGTATTTACACTTTCAAATTAGCATTCGTTGAAAAGTTCCACTTTTGGTAGTGCTCATTAATAAATTACCTTCTACCGTATCTATGTACATACTTGCTGGTTATTAAGTGAAGATTCATCAGGTATGTTATATAATATTATATTGAAATTATGTTTCGGCAAGTGGAAGATGTATCTTTATGTATGTTTATAAATAAATCCAATTTCTATGTTGGATAGGCTACACAGAAATATTATATTGATTATCGTCTTGATTATCATGTCACGATCTATTGATGCGATTTATTATCCCCATTCTCTTGTGATTCTATGCTATTTATCCCTGCGTTTCAATACCTAAGGTTAATGTATGTCCTCGAGAACACCATTAAATGTATGATCGTTTCTTACCAATAGTAGTGCCAAGATCGTAAAGTGGGAGACTTAATTCGAATACCATGAAGCTATTACAAGGCTCCCATCTCCATTGAGATTAAAGCATCCAGTCCCAAAATGCATCCATCAAGTAGTTTTAATATGATAGCAATATTTCAGCAGCCGTAACCAGTCAGTCGGCAGTCGGCGCTCATTCGGAACAAAATTCGCTCTAACTACATTCCTTCTTGAAACTAATTCATTGCACTTAACTGTTGAATTCCTGCTTCCGGAGTTTCTTGACTTGCTATCTGCGTTAATTAGATTTTTGATTGTGTAAGTTTTTAAATGTTTCCGTTACGTTTGTGTAGTGTTGGTGAATGCAACATTTTTTTTAGATTTAAAGCGGTATATTCATTTTGTAGATAAACCTTGATATCTTGATAACTGGACATATTTTAAAGAATGACAGTCCGACTTTTTAATGCCCATACTTTTTCATTTATCCACGTTCATACTAAAAGTTTAATATGTTTTTTTCTTATAATAGATTGCCATTGTGAATCTATATACATAAATACTAACATACACACAAGTTGTTATGGTAGTAAGATCAGAAATATTGCAGAAATACATTTCACAACTTCAATCACCCGAGCAATAACAGAAATAACGACACCAAAAGCGTTATCTAACAAAATCCAAAACAGAGGCAACTAGTGAAGTAAATGTGTACACAATTTGATGGAACGCCATTCAAACGGTTCACAAAGCAAATTATTCACGGTAATTTAGTAAATGTAAGTTCTTTGCTCCATTGTCGCAGTACACAGGCGTCGAATCCTCGGAGCGAGTCGACGAAAGGCTCCACTTCTCAAGGACAGAAACTCGTGTTCAGGGATGCTAAGTACACAGAAAATAGTAGACCAGTAGTACTTCTGAGTTTTAAGGCCCTCAAAAAAGGGATTTTTGTTTCCACCATATCAATTTTTCATTGCGCGTTACAATGTGACTGCCTCGTTGTCTACCGGCTCCAGTATGTATCGTGCGATTTGGAGCTCTTGGATTTGATTCCTGGTTAGAATATTATTGGGTTTTTCCATTACGAAATTTACGATAAACGGCTCGGCCCTTATTAAATGGGACTGATGTTTACCTACCGAAATGTGGGTACGGAAATGTCTACGCCTTTGGAAATACAGGAATAATTACTTTAAAAGTAGCTGGTATTTACATAAATAAATCTATTGAATGACCCATGAGCTATTCGCAATTGAAATCTCAAAGAAAACCAAGACCTACCAATAAACTTTCATTTACTGTGTAATAATGTGCCTAATTCACCAAATATACAAACATAGTAAAATTCAATTTCGACTGCTTTACTGAAGAAACCTGTACTGCGGTCATTGTGAATAAAATATCACTCTCCAACTGATCCCACTGAATACCCCCATAGTTTTCCCGTAAGTACACGAATTTTACCCATCAAATATTCTTTGTGTACCCTTCGTGTGTGGCTAATCTTGTACGAGCTTCGTTGTCCCACTAATCCGTACAATAATCTATTTATTGCTGGTCGGAAATACAGGTAATTTGTTGAATATTTTAGTGTATTATTTTCTTGTTACCAAATATATCTTTATATTTTGGAAATTTAGAATTACATATATTTTATGTACTCGTATTTTTGTAATAATAATTTTATCAGATAAGCTTATTATTAGATATTAATTTGACTTTTACATTTTCGCGAGATAAGTGCATTGCGTGATCGAGAAGACTCGGGTTCTTTACCAGGTCGGGCGAAGTGTTATTGAATTATTTATATCAACAGTAATATAGAAATTTTCCTAGAAAATTTGTGTAAGTTTGTCGTTTATTATGTGATATAGTAAGCTCTGTTGGCGTAATGTGACATCTGTCATCCCCTTGCCGCTACTGTGAAATTCTTAATGATATAATCAAATAATACTTTTCCTGGTAATAAATTGCAAGACTTCTTGATCACACACCGCACCTCATGCCCTAACCAACAATACAGCTCAACAATATCCTGCAACAAAAACATAAACCAATTTCATGGCAACTGCAGCAAATCAATCCGAATCACTCTTGCCCAATTAGAACGTCGCAAACAAGACGTTTTCAAATTACATTCAAAATTTCTTCATTCAGACACTAAAGGAAATGAACAATCAGCGCTCGCCGCGGCTCGTCAGTTATGCCAGAAATCAAACTGCGCCTGATTAACATAGTTACCGTGGCTAAACTTGTAGGTATTCCATCCGCAACGGAACTTCGTGTGGCTCGACAAGTTCGCGTTGTTCTTGAATTTGAGTGCGCTCGCGTGGCTTCGTCATGATTGAATTGCTTTTTTTGCTTTATTTACTCGAGTGTTAAGTGTCTCGTGATGCACAGGTGTGGTGCTATCTGAACCTGGGTCGGGCAGTGTAATTGTCGATGAAAAATTCTTATTAGTAACCGAGATACATAATCTTGAACTAAATAATTTTAAATGCTCTTGCCTATGTAAATGTCAAAGAAATGTCTGAAAACCTTCTGGAGTATACCGTTGGATGAAGGTTTGGAACCAAATAAATATTAACCTGACTTCGTTATGTGTATACACGTTATTCAATATGTGTTTACTAAACAGGTAAACATTCGGTCGGCAAGCTTAAATAATCTAGGTCGTATACGAGCGGCTAATGTTTAATTCAAATGTCGACAAACTAAACATCCAGCCAATAATTAATAGGTTCCTAATAGCGTGTTGAATGGCAGATGCCGCTACGCTGGACTAACCGCTTCTTGCCTGCAGTAATCTCGCTTGATTCGATAATCACTAATGTGTGACTAAGTGATAAATGTTTAATAAGATACCAATCGAACTGGAAGGGATCTACCGGCTGGAAAATTGATTGGACTGGATTATTGGCACTGGCGGTTTGGGATCCAGAATCATGATTGGTTGACGGAGTTGCTGAACCGGTTTATGTTTAGTTAGGTTTAGTTGGATCATATAGTGTTACAAGCCTAGCTATGGTTTTAAATGTATTTCTAATTTAAGATTTAAAAAAAATCTTTCCTTCCTTTCTTATTTCGAAGCCGAAGATAAATGAGACCACTGGACACTGACACCAATGACTAAATTATTACATATTTATTACGATGGCCTTAGTACCAATCATTTACGAACAGTCTCACAGCTTCAGAGATTATAATTATATCTTCTGCTGGGATGTTCGCAAACATCATCATCGTTACCAGCCTTTCACGGCCACTGCTGGACATAGGCATCTCCTATGGCACACCACTGGGTTCAATCTTCGACCCTCCTCATCCAACCGCTGCCAGCTACTAGCGAATATCGTCATCCTACCTGGGTTTGCTAATTTGTGGTCTCGACTCCAAAACACGTTTCCCCCAACGGTTCCAACAATGTTTACAATATACTATTAAAATTTCAAGCCGTAATTGCCCATACGAATCACTCTGTCGTGCGAGCACCTAAATACCGTTTCCAAAAACACTAAACATCAGTTGAATCCAGCAATAAATTCGCCCGAGCAACTCCATTACACTCGAACACGTGAAGGTCTATTAGCACACAACTTGCAGCATTCAACATGATCGAAAATACAAATGAATGGAAAAAGACCACGCTGCTAATCCAGTGTAACGAATGCATCGACTTATCAAAGAGGATTTGACACTAATACTGTAAATTGAGCTCCGTATTCCGTATTTTGTTTGTCGCTTATCTGAAATTTTCAACTCGCAGACACGTTCCAAATGGAAGGGATATTCAAATGGACGTCTTGGATTAACATCGAAGTAATTTATTGGCGCCAATTCCTTTTTATTAATATATTAATGGACGGAGAAAATGATTACTCTGAGTAAATTAAAATTAGGGAGCGATGCCTTTTGAAACTGTTTTGCGTTTCTTTACTTTAGAGAACGTACTTTGAATTTGGAATTAGAATTGTATTAAATAAGCGAAACTAATTATCGTAACGATGAAATTTAATGCTTCAAATATGTTTTTTTTATCATAATAACTTAGCAATCATTAAACGATAAGAAAATATCAATTGTAATCACTATTAGGTTTACAAAACTAGGTCTAACATGGAAACTAACTTGGATGGTAGACAATTTTTTTATTAGTAGGCATAATTGTTTTGCTTTATAAGAGAATTTTAATTGTTTCTAACAATTTTACATTATATTTGGACCATATAGTTTTTAGAATCATTTCCAGTTCTGTATTTTCGGCATGACCGTAAAAATAGCCCCACGTAAAGGGAAGAAACAGGGTTTTATTCCCAGCGTTCTAGTTTTAACAGCTTACTTCTTTTTAGCTCTCACAATAGCATCAAACCAACGGATTGTAATGAAGACAATAGCAATGAATTTCCACAGTCGACTTAAAATAACATGTACACAGCGTGCTAACAAAGAGATGGCACAAAGGGCGTGGAACGTGTTAGGAAACGCAAACCGAGACAAACCAGGTCATTATCAACGTGGTAGACCACCTCGGCGACTCATCACACACGGCTGCCTGTACCACGACGCTGCTGACTTTATGTAATGGATTACTAGCACGTGATACATTACTCGTCTATATTTAAAGCCATTGCCAATGCGTTTAGAAAAGCGGTGATGTACTAAAAATATCTAAAGATGTATGTTTGTGAAGATGTAAAGATACGATCCCCTGCGAATCGTAATTTGTGTATCGACGACGTGCAAAAAAAACTCAGGGAAAGCTTATTTCCAACAAAATAATTGCTGGAGTTTAGTAAGAAATAATAATTTATAATGAGAGTTAACCCAGAATATTCTCTCATAATGGTGTTTTGCCAATACTTTTTCACAATGTTATTTTAAAGCAAATAAAGTTTTATGTTATATGTTTTCCAAGTAGTTTTATTAGTAATAAAAGAAATTCTTTTCTACAAAACTGGGGATTTTATATTTTGACGGTAAACCCGAACGAACATATTCCGATCAATGCCGTTGTCTAAAATCAGGTGACAGTTCAAAGGAGACAAAGTTCGCTAAACTGCGGTAGTACTAAAAATCGAAATTCCCTTTCATGTTCGACTGTTCAAGTTCAAAGAACCGCTTCAATGTTTCATTCACTCAATACAACATGTTTAGCAATAGCTGTAGGTACCGTTTACGTTTTGTTGAATGCTTTCAGTTTTAGCTTGATTTATTTCACTCTTAATTTAAGTAAAGATTGTTTTTGAAGATTGAAACTTTTATGGTTTTAGCAGATCGACTACATTAAATAAATGAAAATGGAAAAATGTTTGATGCCTAAATCAAGATTAACAGGAATACAATGGTTTATCGGACGCCCTCAGGTCTTGCTAAGCCGTCAAAAACAAATGAACAACTGATTTCACTTGAAAAATTTATTTCAGTAGAAGACGTAACGCATTGACCTAACATAAACATACAAGAAAACAAATACGTAACATCTTATAAAAAAATCAATTTTCATTCAAAAACCTCGAAATTCCTGCCAGTGATTTAAATTAACCTCAGTTGCAACTTTGATGGTCTGTTAGCGGTGATCTTTACCGCTGGCTTTCAACGGTCTCGGCTTCGCTTATCAGGTCATCTGTTCTTTAGCGCCTGCCGTCTCGCACCCAGTTTCACCGCTGTTTTGTTTAATATGCACTTAAAGTGTAAGGAATTCATTAACACATCTTATGAAGTATAGTACCAGATTTTTTTTATGGTAAGTTGCGTACTGGTATGTTGTTAGTTCGTCCTAAGCCATCTGGTGGACTATGATCTGATCTATTTTAGTGGTAATGGTGTGTGGGCAGATGGTGATGTTGTTAATTGCTGAAGCAAACTAAGATTTCACTCGCTCGTATTACGTAATGGATGGAAAAGTACAAAAGGAGAGAAGAGAAGATAAGATTGAGATTAGGATATTTATGGTATAATTTGGATTATTCCAAAGCTTTTTCCTGTTATTGTTACCTTAATAAAAAAGATAGATTAAATACTTTATTGAGAAACAATTAAACAGTTCGTAGCAATACAAAAAACGACATAATATGTACTGTAAGATTGGATTAAACAAAACATTTAGTCAACAAGACATGATAAATTATCTCACGATAATAATAACAAACATTACTACAAATCCCAACATTTAGTACTGTGTCAGTATGCGTTTATTCATTCCTAAAGATACATTATACGATCCGAACAACGATATCTTAGAAATAAAAACTACATTTTATCGTCGTGTCTCGAGCTCGCTTATAACGCCCGCAAAGTGTCACAGAGAATAAAGATGCTGTTACACACCAATCACACTATTTGTTCACAAAGAGATCTTTTTGTTGTATCGTCGCATGTGCCTGCGGTGATTGAAGTAATTTTTCTCCTTTTGCAAGCATCTTTACAAGTGATCCGAGAAAGTTTGCAATTGCGTTTCAAAGGAAACTGACGGTATTTTTTATTCATCGTCCTTATTCTATCTCGAAGGTATTTATTGTAAGATACCATATTATCTTTTTGTCTTTTTATCATACATTTAAGCACTAAAAAATATAAATAAAAAAAAAGAAAGGATAAAGAAATAATCAAATAATTTCCTAAGAACTCTTTTGAAAAAAAAATGATTACACAATAATACAATCAATATCAATTCCACTAATATCGTCAAGACTGTAATACAATACCCAACCTAGCATAAGGCCACTTGAATTTATATCTATCTAAGGTAAAAGCAGCCAAAATAGCTCAGCACGCAACAGTGAGCAGACAATCAAAAACAGCACCAATACCACATGTGCCCACCACGTTTTTAATTTAGGTTTTGTACAAACAAAGCGGGTAGCACAGACAGCAAGCCCGGTTGCACCGCGTAACAAAATATTTGACATGCCCCATTTTAATCACAAAATCCAAACGAAAAGTCCATGTAAAACTCTGAGACGGTTCGGAACGTGCAGCCAGCGCAATCGCAATTAATCAAAACATTTGAAGCGCAACGTTCACACTCCACACAGAAGGGATGTCCAGAATGTTTACAGATTTTTGCTTTCTCTACTGTGGAGGGACGAAATCGAAAGACTTAAGGTAAAGGTAATGATTTTGATAATCCGTAACAGTTACGAGACATTAAAGCTGAAACTTAGAGTGTAGTAATTGAAGATCTTACGAATTTACGAATAAATCTGCGATTTATATAAACAACGATCGCGCCACATTGAATTGTTAGGCCTTAGTCCTCTCCGTAGGCCTGGTAAACAGACAAAGAAACTTCTTTTGCAGACGACTTTTACAGTTCCATTTCGTTCCATTCACAGTCGACGTTAATCTTTCTTTCACGTTCAATTTCTTTAGAATGGAAACATTGGTTTGGCTTACGATCCATTGGCTTCTCTGCATGAATCTCCAAAATTTCCAATAACTCAATCTTGCGATTCATGTGAAGAAATAAATGAACATTGCGAACACAAGTGAAACTACTGACAAAACTACTCAAACAACAAACGTTGACGATTAAACGTCTTCGCCATACGAAACTAGTGAAATACCCAAGAGAATTTGCCAAACACGCTTCTGATGCCAACCCCTATCTTCGTCGGTGGGTAAATTTCACTTACTTTATTGTATTCTAAGCGTCGCCGTCGCTCCGGTCTTGAACAATTGTCATTCTGTAACGCTACACGTTGTGCAATTGCAAATTCCTACGGAGAGGTAATATCAATACGTCGAGACGAAACTTGCCTTCGAAAATATTCCCCTCGCTCACTTTTACTCCGGCTATTGTATTCGATAAACGTCGTGTTTTATTGGCTCCCTCTGTATCCAATATATCGTGTTTATTACTTTTGGAAAAATTATCGGATTATAGTTCATCAGTCGCTGTCTTATATGCCCCTTTAAGCCGAAGTATAGTATTGCCTTTACATTCAAGATTGTCATTAATTTGATCTCAGAACTTAAAAACTGTTATAAATTTCTCGTACATCATATCATCAGCTTCTACCTAACTTGATTATATCAATAACTAACCTATTTCTAGTATATGTATAGATCTAGTGAACCAAGAAATCTTGCTTACAAATAAAAACCTGGATGTATGCAGTTCCGTATATTTAAGGTGCTTGACATCGTTCCTCTCATTAAAATATGGTTTCGTCTACCGCAAAGTATATTCAAATATATTATTCATTTATCCCTCATTACGTTGGCGGAATGAATATGCAATATAATGTAGGATAATCTCATGAAATACTTTTTTCCGGGAATACGACAATGCGGCCTTTGACTGAACTGAAAAGCTTCCACGCAAATAAAACCGCCCAAAAACCGATAAGTCTGCGTAATGACATCGATGAAAAAATTGCGGCTGACTATTCATTACGTACGTTTCTGCCACTTTAATTGCGTTTCCACGGATTAAGCTTTAGTTCTATTATCTAACTTCAATAATATTAATTTAATTTTAGTGATGACCCAAAATTTATTACCTGTTTTAAGTACTAGCGCTCACATTTTAGTATTTAAGATTGTTTTCTCTCGCTTATTTAAAGAAAATTAGACTGCCTTGTGGTATCGCGATACAAGCAAGTGCTGTGCGACTTACGAGGTCTGGGGTACAATTTCGGGGTCGGGCAGTGATACCGGATTCTTCAGCTCCTATTGGGACTGATACGTACCTGGCGCAATGTGGGTGCAGAAATGCACCTCTGCCTACTTAAATAGGCGCGAGTGTATGTGTGTAAAACGTGTGTCGCGCTCCCACCTATAATATCAAGATGTTTCTGTAAACAAGAAGGTGCGGAGTCGGATTAAAACGGCGGTTACCCGTTCCCATTGCGGCGTTATTCCGAATTCCGCCGCGACTAGTGCGAGAGCTAACAACGTTTTATAATACTAAACGTTTCGCCAAATATTCTAGCGTGAACATTTTTAAATGCGTTGTGGTAGGTTTTTAGGTTTTTGTGTACTGCATTTACTGCGGTATAAATAACTGGATGCTATTAGGAATACCATTCTTATAGGCAATAGGGTTAGACAAATATTACTGCACACGCATTTCGCCATTTATGTGTGTCTTACGTAATAGGAGCCAAATCTATTGCCGTTTTGCAGGCATTTTTCCTGGCGAGCTACTTTTCAGAATTTCCTAATGGAAAAACCCAATAACTTTTTCTATTTGTAGAATTCAATACATCTGTCAAATTCTTTTCTCCAAATATTAATATTGAATGTCTATGGACATTGGACAGGGTTGATACAAACAAAATGTTTGGAAAAACCTGATGTAGTATCAGTAGCGTTAAAAGTAATTGACTTGACTCAACATTTCTTTTCCTCGAGGCTGCAATCATAATTCAAATATGCATTGTCTTCAAGACTACATCTATGATTGGACAAATTTGAACTGAATCGCTTCAAAGAAACATTCAAACAAAATAACTTATCTACTACATATTGTAGCAGATAGAATATCAATTCTGAAAAGTATATTTCCAATGGAATATTATTTCGTGTTTAAATAAATGTATAGTAATATCAACCTTATTCCTAGAATATCGGAGATTAACATTTATTTTAAATTGTATTTTGAGGTCAAAATGTTACATTCATATGGTTCAAAATTGTCACAACATTAATATAATGTAGTTCTGATAAGGTTCCTTTTCTCACTTATTGAAGCTTTGTACATACATATATACTCGTAGATACTCACACAAATCCTTTGTAAAAAATAATGCGATATATTTCATTGATGCACTATTAATATTGGTCAAAATTTAACTAAGATCGTCACTTAAAATTTGCTTTTTCATTACATTTTGAGTACTACCCAAGTCCTTCTTCTTTCTTCTTACAAATCTAAGCCTATACAATTCGTTTTCCATGATCAAAAACTTACATTTATATAACACAAAAATCCTCGGAAACAGAAACTAAACGCAACGGTCCAATGAACAAGAAAACCCGACAATATTTTACGTTGCTAGTTACCTACGCAAATCTCTATAAATTACGTCTCGACTATGGACAGGAGCCATTTTAAGCTGCTCCGTGATTGTCTCGTCCACCTCCCAAACACTATCAGAGTCCGAATACGTTATGAAACATCGAGCCATTACCACCAAATTATCGTAAGCGACACTTTTGGCGAAAATGCGTTTTTATCGACACTACTTTTTTAAGCCTTAACGAACCTATCCCTGCCGATGTTTTTTTTTAAATCATATATGTAAATGTCTAAAAAATATAAATGTATGTAAAATTTTAATTTACTGTCACATTTCTGTTTAAAAATATTAAAACAAAACCTCCTGTAAATTTTGATTTTGTCGGTTACGCTAAAACGGCGGTAAAGACTTGACATGTCGATGGCGCGGCAGGCGGGCTCCGAGACGAGACCCACACGCCTAAGGTCTTACATCAAGTGACATATACGAACAGCTATTAAGTTTAAAGCCACGTAATTCTGTGGATGCACCTGCCCGTATTTTCACGGCTCCGTTGTTGTACGGAGAGGATTTCAAACTGCCGGCTAAATTATGTTGCCCTGGTACTGTTTGATTTTGCTCTTACAAGCGCTCTGGGCAGACGTGTGTGTTTCGGAATATCTAATTAACTATGTATCGGAATGACGATATTTTCAATTGGTTTTAGATTAAGAACATCACGAAAGAAGTAGACCTTGGAGAAACAGATGAATATAATTAGTATTCACTAGACCGTCTTAGTAAGTTATTGCTCTTCACTTCAATAAACATTCATTTCTCGCATAGCTTTGAGCGCTAATAGAGTCATTCGCATTATTTCTCTCTTTAAAAACGGTGCATAATTATTATTATATTAATATTTACCATTTATATATGCAGAAATGCTTATATGTCATGTTGTTAACTTCCAACGATTCGACGATCCGTAAACGTTAAGCAATACAAGTCAAAGTTGATTCAATGAAATTCACATTACTTCCAAGTACGTTGATTGAGATTACGCGTTAAAAATACTCAGAATCACACTTTCAGTAGAAAATTCTGGGAAACGTTCCACAAAATCTCCAGTTATATTCCAGAACCTAACAATCCGATTCAAAAATTCCACAAACATCACGACCGTACTCACGGGCTAATTTCATATTCATACATATTTTTATTCGTAGCCGGGCGGGCCGCGCTCAGTCGCTCGTAACCAACGCATTCGATTATTCTATCTGTCTAAAAATTTTCGTCATGCCCGTAGTGTCCCCAAGGTTGGTACAGTTAGCAATATCAGGGGGTATCGGTGTGTGAAATTGCATAGCGATTGGGGTCGACGTCATGCGATTGGCCGGTGTATCTACTTAGATATCAGTTTGGAATTAAGACGGCAAATGCTTCGCGGATATTTCGGTTTCTGGATACGGTATGTTGATTTTGTTCGAGTAGATTCTGTGTATTATTTGCTTTTAAAATGTCATTATTGGATTTCAAGATTTGTGTTATCGCTTTAACTAAGTAGTTACTAGAACATCGTAAACGGGCACAAAAAAGTAATTGGTAGAATGTTAACACTAAAACGGATAACTCGGTTATATGGGATCATTATTGTTATAGGTAGAATTTTATACATATTGAGTACGTTCATTGCTTAGTGCAAAAGTAGATTGCCGTATCGCGTCTTCGGTTGAAGAGACCCAGACTATGCAGCATAGTTCTTCTGTATATTATACTATGTAACGTTTTAAATAATACTGTGCATATCCTATAAGTAGCAATAAAAAGGTTAAGATAACATTTGTCACATACTATGGATAGTAAACTTAGAATTTTGTCTTCTTGAAATAACCCACAAGACATTTCTAAGTGCATCTGATTTCAAACTATTTTGCTACTATGTTGTAGATACTATAAAACTACCAAAATCATTAAGCTAAATAATAATAAACAAATACAAAAAAACACATATTGATAAAAATTTAAAAATATTATATTTATCACAATAATATTTTTTTTGTATAGTCTAAAATTACTCCAATTACAATCCTTATGAAGTGAAAAAGTGTCGAATCTGAAGACAAGCCGTCTCAAGTAATTACAGAACTTCAAGTACTCCCGCGGAACAATCTAAAAATTTAAATTACAACCATGCCGTTAAACAATCCCCGCAAAGAACCTGCTTGCGAGAAGGAGGCAAAAAAACTATGCCACGCTCTCTAATTGCCTATTTCAGTTGGGTGAAAATCAGCCCGAAGCAAGCACCCGGAAACTTTAATTATGATACTGCCCGGGAACTTTTACTGTGTAATTAAATATTTTTCCTAACTCCCCATGCATTTAAGGTTGATTTTCTGTCAATTTGTAAATGGGGTGTAGTTGTCTATTGTGGGGATTTATTCTCGTGTGTTATTTACAGTAAAATATAAAGATATCGCCAGTTGTTTTTAAAATAAAATATGAATTTATAAAACATAGTTGAATTTCTCATTTTTGTTACGTACCTACTGGTTAGTTGTTGGTGTAGCTGAAACAGAAAACAGTATTTTTGAATATAAAACAGTGACGGAACTTAGCTCTTTATAACGCAGGATTGATAAATACATACATAATATCGTCACGCCCTTCTTTAAATGGGTAGGCAGAGGTGCATTTGTGCATCTACATTCCGCAGTGATGTAGATGTCCACTAACACTTTGTCCGACTCGGGAATCGAACCTGGGACCTATACGTCACGCGGCTGCAGCTAACTTGTGTAATAACTAGTGAGGTTGTTAAAGTCCCCTTTTCTAGTCTCCTTTCGATAGAGAAAAAAATCTAAGCCAATCTTCTAATTTTTTCATCATTAAAAATATTTGGCTATAGAAATAAATTACAATATTCTGAACTTCCTAATTTCCTGAATATTTTATATACTCTTACAAGGAAATGACAAGAAATCGACTCTCAAATCGCATCGTTATTCACCATCACGAGTTGAAATTACACAAGGGCTTAATTAAAAGAGCTAAAACAAAGACACTGACGCAATTGTCGGCCACTTAGTTAGCCGGCAAAGTGAAGAAGACACCGAAATCAAGTGGTTACTTCAGGCTGCACAACAATCTGTTTTCGGCCGCGCTGCCTTGTTAGTGCGCTAACAATCCAGCTACTGTATCGCGAACGGGGCGGGCACACTTAGCTAGAATTGTGATTCGTAACGTCAGTGTATAGTTGATTAGGAGGCAGTGGCTCAAATCTTCTGTAAAAAAATCGGCGTGCTTTTTAAATATTATTTAAATACATATTATTTCTCGATCAATATCCGTTACTTTTCACCTCATAATTACAATACATTTCTGTCTCTCGTTAAAGTGAACAAAAATTATTGTATGTCCATTTCTGTCAATATTTTGGCCCTTAACTTTGACTTGATTAGACTTTGATGCAACCATATATTCACTCCACCATTTAATCTATCCCGTCTAATAGTAGTGTACCGGTAATACCCCTATAATCCAGAAGTGCTGCTCATAAACCCCGGTGACCTGTGACCATCAGGCAAGCTGCTTAACTGCAATACTTCAAGCATTAATAAAGAACCGTAATTAAAACTAAGCGAGCAGTCCACAGCAATATATACACGCCTATAAACTACATATACATGGGTTTAACGTTCATTTATGTATTGCATATAAAACATCAAAGCGAAAGCGGAACATGACATTTAAATAAAACTTTTACACGGAATTATTTTAGTTGCAACACTCTGTGTGAAATCTCATCAAATAGAACGTGTTAGTGAATATTCTATTTTGCGGTTAGAATCGATGAAAATATTCCGCGGAATATTAATATCACTGCTGTATGTGGGTAATACATTAGCTTTTAATGCTCACATTTTATGAATACAATGGTATAACTCTGCGGTGCGCGCGGGTAGAACTACTGGTTCCATTTCATTTTTTACTAGTTCAAGTACATGCCACGTGTGATTTTATTTTAACATGTTTTGAAACTGAGGTTTACTTAATACTAATGCATTAAAATTTATATCAATATTAAAATAGACATTTGCAGTAGCCGAAGTTTTGATTGCGCGAGTGAGGTCTTTTGAGTACAGCCTATAAATGACATCAGGTCGTCAACAATAAAATAATTATTAAAAATTAAACTATTGGATCGAATGAACTGTGCTTTCCTTAACTACTGGAAATACGCCGAGCGCATAAGACCGTCATTTGCACTTGATTAACTCGATATAATTATCAAGCTATTTTTGTGCAATAAAAATAAATAAATACACGTCAATAAAACACAATTTTACTTAACAATAAAGCTATAAAAAGCGTGTTGAACTGCTGCTTTCCGCGAACTGTGTACGTGACTCGATTCTTTTTTCCGTCCCCTTTGTCTGTTTCCGTGAAAACGACGTTATCACGTGTCGGCGAACTTGTTTGGCATTATTGAAAGTACAGAAGGACAAGTAAAAACGCGTTTGCCAGTTGATAAAATAGCGTTTGCGCCGTACCA
Organism: Cephonodes hylas; assembly: GCA_030295005.1. Classification (NCBI taxonomy): domain Eukaryota; kingdom Metazoa; phylum Arthropoda; class Insecta; order Lepidoptera; family Sphingidae; genus Cephonodes; species Cephonodes hylas. The sequence continues at coordinate 11,365,555 of AP025369.1, read as the reverse complement.
GTTGGATGTAAATCGCTCCGTGGTTTTGTCTTGTTTAGGGATAGTAATTTGCATTTGAACACGTAATAGGTCATCATAATTTATAAATCCTCTCAGTTGTAGAGGAATTATGACGATAATGAAGATGATGATGGTGATGATGAATGTAGGAACTCTAGTCCGGCATGATTTGTTTCTTTTTTTTGACAGAATGTTGGTAACTTGTTATAATTGGTTTTTGATCTATCTACCACACAAACGGCCATTTCAAGATAATGAAAACAATTGTTTTCCACATGATACGTCTTTTTGTTACACGTATTTTTCTAACCCGCTTCCTCTTACATCATATCGAATCTAGAATCTGTAACAGACTTCATAACATTTTCAACAGCTTTTCTCAAACAAAAAATTAAATATGAATTACGGTCATTCTTTAATCAGCAATTCTATCGACTTCCTTAACGATTCATAAACATAATAAATAGCCCTCCATATTTCTCCTGATTTTTATCATTTATACATTTAACTTCCCTGTTGATGAAGCCATTCGTCAGCATTCACCTTTTTTTATATTTCTTTACGTATTTTCTGCTCACGCTTTTTCATAATTTATCAACCTCTCGAGTGCTCCAGATATATTGGTTTTATTTTTTTCAATTAAGATGCTACTGGTGTAAGGTAAACAAAAACTAAAAGAGCGAAACACGCTGATAAAATAATGCGGCTTAGAGAACAAAGTATTTAGCACAACTTTCTCTATTACATTATTTATTACATCATCGTCTTCTTCTTCTTCTTCATCAGCCCATATACGCCCACTGCTGAGCACGGGTCTCCTCTACCATTGAGAGGGTTTAGGCCATAGTCCACAACGCTGGCCTAGTGCGGGTTGGCGGACTACACACCTAAGAAATTCCTAAGAACTTTTAGGTGTGCAGGTTTCATCACGATGTTTTCCTTCACCATTAAAGCAAGTGATAATTCAATTTTGAATACACACATAACTTCGAAAAGTCAGAGGTGTGTGCCTGGGGTTCGAACCCGCGACCGCCGAGATTCTCGACCGCGCGCCTAAACCTCGAGGCCATCACTGCTATCATATATATAGCATCATCATCATTAGCTCATATATGTATGTTCCACTGCTAGACACGTGCTTCTTCTATAATTGAGAGGGTTCAGGCCTTAGTCCACCACGCTAGCCTAGTGTGGCTTGGATTCATTATTAGATTTAGCTCAACTGTTTATAATAATTCCTTTTTAATTTAATTGGAAATATAGAAATAGAATCTTATCAGACCCCACCAGTTTACACAGCGCTTCAAGTCTAATTTGAGTCCGTGCATTATGATGCATACTTATGTAGAACTTCTTAATGAAGAAACCCAATAACACTGTGACCGACTCAAGAATCTAAATTGCCGTACGCGCGAATATGTATACCGATGGACTAACGATGGAATGAGTATAGGGAGGACCTAAATTATAGAGTATCGATTGTTAAGAAACACATAAGGCTTCTTCAGGGATTTGTAACTAAAACGATGAGAAATTTTGAATGAAATGTATGCTGACGTCGGCTATTAATATTCATATTATAAGTCTGGAAACATGCTCTAAAATCTGCAATTGTGGCTCTACGTTTTCAAGGAATATATTAGCATCAAGATCATATCAAGAACCCGAATACTACATTACGAATAAATACGCTTACATTTAACTCGCAGAAGATGCAGTTGCCTTACATTGTAGATACGGAGCTAGATACAAGACAGCGCTGTTATGATCTAAACCATCCATAAATATTATCAGGAGATCCAGCGCGGCAAAGTTGCGCACACGATGCATTAATTCAAAAAGCTATTTGCATGCTGTTGCATTCGCTTGCTCATTCATGACCCGCGCACAAACTAGCATAAGTTTTGTTTTTCAAAGAAAAACTTTCATTTAACTTTCCATAAAGTAGCCCCGTGGCCGCAACACTTTAACTTGGCTTATCTTAACTATAGTTTAAAACCTACGCCGGCATCTTTTATTTTTAATCTCCGGAGCCAACGGCAAACGATGGGAATTTAAAATTACTTTGTTATTAAGCAAAGATCGAATATCAACCGTTCATTTTTCAATACTTCGCAGACGGCCATCGGATGAAACTTTTGTAATTAGGTAGCCTACTTAAAACTTGGCTCTATCCGCGAACACTCTTCAGTAGTTCAACTTTATTAGACACATTTGAAATTGGATTCTACCTATTGTGAGGCTCGCTTGCATGAAATTTTAAGGTTACGCAGTTTCTAGTCGATGCAATTAACTTGTCTAAGACTTTACTGGGTTTACGTCCTCGCCTTGAACTACTTGCGTCTTTCGTACACCCTGTACCCACTTGTATGTTACATATTCAGCACAGTTATTTTCTTATTTCAAAAATATACTAAGTCTTACACCATGGCAGTATTATAATTGATTTACATTTCAAATACATTCGGGTCATGAATATTGGAAAAATCTATTGTTTAAAACTTAATAAATCAATCTTTGAATCATTATCATACATGATTAGGTATAAGAAAAAAATTAAATATATTATTTCAATGCAGCTATCTTCGCACGTACCCATGGAACTAAAACCTCAAATCCGCATTGACGTAACTATTTTTCGATATTTTCTATGGAAGTTTAGATCACGTGATACAGAAAAGTTTCGAAGTCTGTGAATTTATGATACACACGACAAAAGACTTAAGCGTTAACGTGGGCTTTGAGTATAAGCAAGCGGTAGTTTAGTAAGAAATTGATCGGTCTTCTTAGAAGAGTGCATAGAAAAATGATATATTTTCAAAGCCGCATTACCGCTCATAATGAAGATGGAAACACTTAAAATTCCAGTTATATATCTAAAATGCCCACAGATTTGTCTCATTGATGGGCATGGGCATCCTCTAGAACTAAGGGATTTTAGAGCCTAGTCCACCACACTGGTCTAAATTGAGTTGGCGGACTACACAACCAAGAACTTTTAGTTGTGCAGGTTTCATCACATTGTTTTCCTTCACTGTTAAAGTACATAACTTCGAAAAGTCAGAGCCTGGAGTTTGAACCTGCGACCTTTGACATTCACGCCCGCACGCCTGAACCTTGAGGCTATCACGACTGATAGCTACGTGATAGATTACGTAATAGAAATCTAAAAACAATGGATAACAGTCAACAAAAATATCATCAAACAAACTATGACGTCACTATCGCCAAAACCGAAACCCAATACACAATTCTCGTCCAAAAACAATGCAACCGTTTTAAATTACCACCGAACAAGCTTACGTAAGCCCCGGCGAAACGGACTCGGAAACTTTGTAGCAGTTAATTATATTCGACGAAGTGATATCTGAAAGAGAAAAAAAGAGTTTTGGTAAACACCGTCATAACTTTAAATTGGCTTTTTCCACGGCGCACGGGGAACGCTAAGAATTCCATTCTTTCATTTTATGTCTTTGGCGTGGTTACAGAAATTATTATTTACTAAGCGCGACCTTCCCGGGCATATTTTTTGATTTTTCATGCGAGAAACGGAATTTCCGCTTTGGCTTGCTGGGAATCACGGTTTGCTATTGCCACTTATATTGTAATTCTACGGAGGAGACGCTGGAGCCAATAATTAATTTCACAAAGAAAATTGTTGGAGTCTGCTTGGTTTATCTATCGTTGTTTCAGTTATAATTTAAAAATGTTTTGTACATAAACGTTTTTATTGACACAATAGAGATGAATTGTATTAATATGATTAAACAATAAACAAACTTCAATTTATAATGCTTTGCTGTACACCACAAAATTTAAAAACTAAATCTTACAAATTATATAAATGTGACAAAGACTGGTCTTATTGATATTCGCACACTTTTACAGACAATTCACAACATTGTGGTAAATTCAAAAGTTTTGTAATGGTGCATTTATTAAAAACTAAACAAATAAGATTTAATATTAAATTAAAAAAAATAACTGTATAGCCTATGCCTATAAATAAGTGTCTAAATACAGAACTATTCACCATGTCATATGGACAAAAAAAGTTTGTTCCACAAGCAAATTACATTCCGTTTCAAATAATGGTAGAGAACTCTGAAGTGCTGATGATCAACGAATATGAATTACAAATATTTTATTTATATCTGAGTCCAGTTTGTTAGATTTACATTTGAGGAAATTCGTCGGATCAAGATAAATGACCTTTGCTTACCGTTTGTCATAGGGTCGAGATAATATCGTTTTGACCAGCTGTCTAAATTCGTAAATCAGGATTTAATCATATCAATAATATGACCTATTTTCTTCGTCAACCCATATACGCCCAGTGCTGAGCACGGGTCTCCTCTATCATTGAGAGGGTTTAGGCCATAGTCCACCACGCTGGCCTAGTGCGGGTTGGCGGACTACACACCTAAGAAATTACTAAGAACTCTTAGGTGTGCAGGTTTCATCACGATGTTTTCCTTCACCGTTAAAGCAAGTGATAATTCAATGTGAATACACACATAACTTCGAAAAGTCAGAGGTGTGTGCCTGGGGTTCGAACCCGCGACCGCCGAGATTCTCGACCGCGCGCCCAAACCTCGAGGCCATCACTGCTGTTATATGACCTATGCTATAAATGATCAAGATGAATTTGCAAGGTTATTCTCAATTTCTATACATTTATATTCCAAAGTCTGATACAGAACAGCAAACCTCCTTCCACGTACATAAATCACGTCAAAAACTTGCCTACAGTTTTTGACGCCTCTGTGTATTGGAAGTTCATTTTTATTATTTTAAATTTCGAGCAAGTTCTATGCTTATTCATATTTATTTCAAATCAATCAATCTCTTTATATTCCGAACCGTTCGGGAGCAAAATAAATCTTTTGTAGAAGTTTTCTACAAGATAGGTATTATTCATGATGATGCCAAGCTTATGATTGATGAATCTGTTTACGGTACAGTACAAGTTATAAACTTAAGTGACTCGGGCATCACTGATAGCACTTCTCGACTTATCGGTGTCAACAAAATCGAGAGTAAAGCACATTAATGCTTTCGATCTACCTTGAGCGGTGGCATTAAATCTTGATACTTGAACAACGCCACTTAGGTATCCAAGTTCTTAACTCAAACTGAAAGATTCAACCTTCGGTATATACACACAACCTACTTGAGTAGACAATTAGCAACTTTTATAATATATTGCGGTTTAGTAAGTACTATGTGATATGTCCCAGGAGTGGGAGGAATATGAATCGGTGATGATGATGATGATAAGTTCAGATTAATTTGTAACGTGATTAAATTACTATAGAAATAATTATAACACAGTAGTGTATAGGCTACAAATGGACTAATTGATCTATATCATATAAATTCTTAGAAATTCTTTGTATTAGTCAATCAGGCGAACTTGCCTCCTTTACTTGGAACTCATATCATAGATGATTGAGGTATTTAATTCTGCTTATTATCTTCAATTATGTACGTATAAGATTTTGAATTATTTTGTTCACTGTTCCCACCTTTTATGATTAAGACCTTTAAGAACTTCAAAATTGACTTCAATATAAATAAAACATATTCCCAACTTTACACAATAGTTCTAAATTTATTGCTAATGAACTAAAATTGATTGCTATTTCATACATATTAAATCTATTCAAAGCATATTAATTACCGCAGGAATCCTTTCTAATAATAGCTTTCGTCTGAATAGTACCCGTGATTTTACCGACCACAATATCTGACCTACTCCGATGATTACAATTTCTCTATAAGTCTTGATGTTTACGACTTCGAACCCGGCCAGTGATCTCTTAAATAACCTTTTAGATTTATGAATCAATATCATTGCTGGGAACCCCCAGAGGGGCACCTGAGTCAAAGTAAGCGTTTTCTCATCCATTATGACAGCTGGTTTGGCCTAATTCCCTTGAATCATTAATGGATCTCTAAATGTTACTTTGTAGTATATTAGCTTTTGTTTTAGCTTTAGTCGTCTTAATATATAGATTTTGTAACATAGCGTAAAAACATGATTAACCTGTAGACGTGTTTCAATGGATAAATTCTTGTGTATATTTTTTGACTTGTCAAGCAATGAATATTCGATTTTTCTTTATTAATTTATTAAATTTGGCTTGTCTATTTATATCGAGGGATTTAAATCCTACAAAACCATTGCTTTGAACAAGGATAGGACGTCTTACTTTCTGTAAATTCCATTGAAACTGTTCCACTGGTCTACTGCAAATTGGCAGACTAAACATTGTAAAAAAACTGTCACTAGATTTTAGGTGTGTAGATTTCCTCATGAGTGCACGCATTAATATTATCAATTTAAACTATAAAAGAATAAAAAAGACATCCAGTATCTAACCTGAACGAAATTTCCCAACAAATTACACAAAACCATTGGCACTAACGCGTGCCAGCCAGATTAATACATCAGGTAATATGTTCGTGTAAACAAAATGCCGTGTACATTTATATTCCATTCTCCCGTCTCTGTAATCCTAAGTGCGTACAAAAAACAAAGTAAGAATATACAACCTGCAGACAAGTTAAAGCTATGAAAAATGAGCGTAGATTTGGGGCCAACGATATAATTTGCGGGCTCATCAACGTTGGACCGTATAATTCTGGTGCTTGCACTGAGAATGAGAGAATATTATATTTTAATGGCCTCATTTATAACAGATACATGTATAGGGGAATTAAATTTTTGCCTGTTTTAGGAAGGTCTAAATGTGCGACAGTGAAACTTACGTGAACTTAGAAAGCCAACTTAGAAGGCCAAGAAAATAATAGATACTCAACACTCAATACTCTGTACATCTGATACGAAATTTATAAGTTGTATTAACTTCACATACATACATAATATGAATGTACTAATGCGCCGATCTTTGACAAAGGAAGAAGAAATGCATTTCTGCAGACACGTTTCAACAAATGTTTTGGGTGATACAGGGCGAGCCTATTGCCGATTCTAAAACACATTTCCAATGTCACTACTAAGTTTTTTTTACTACAAAAACCCCATAAGACTCTGCCCGACACGGGAATCGAATAAAAATTGAAGGTGTATGAATAAATACCTATTTCATATTTTTGAGTTCTAAGAACGTGATGACTATGCACCTACATATGTGCCTGCTAATTAAGCCAACATTGCAACTAAAACCTCGCACTCATAGGTGCATATACAAGCGTTGAATGTGTTGTCAGTTGTCACTCAAAATCTCTTCAATAATCACACAGGCGGAATGAACTGTCCATGTCATGTAACCTTTACGTGCCATTCTGGCCATTATCACCGCATATTCGCTACCTTACATTCTAACCTCAAAACAAGGGTAATTTTGTCGCGCGAACACGTGAATAATGCTAAGCAATTACATCAATGGCGATGTAAGCACCGGTCCCAATCCACCACGGGTTATAATGAGCTATTTACACCTCAGCCGTCCCACACAAAGCAATGCATTTGTTCGCGTAATGTCGCTTTTGGACAAAAAGGCCCTCACTACAACTAATGGTTTGGCATTACGCCGCTTGGCGTGTGAATAGAATTTTAAGCATTTATAATGAGTTGTGTGACAGTTGACGCAATTTATACCAGGAAGTGGAAATGGTTTAGTGATGACACTAATTAAAATCAACTAAAAAGTATGTAGGTACTATTCACTATCATCATTTATGAATCATAAATGATTTTGGTGATATCAAGCAAATCAAAATATTTTTTACATATGTTTTCGTAATTCGGCGATTCAACATTTTGTACAACGATGTGTAAAATGCAAACACATTATAGTTTGTACTCTTCAGCAATTTTATTCATCAAAAGTACTATCAGGCACAACCTGGCCCGTTAATACTGTTATTTTAGGGCTACGACGTTCGACCGTTTTTAAAAAAAGAAAAATTTTATAAATTAAAAATCGAACATTTTATTAGTTAACGCAGCCAGTGTCCAGCCGACTTTCTAATTTAACCTCACCTTCATGGAGAACATCATGACCTCATCCCTAAGGTGTTCAGAAAAGTTGGAAGCCGTCATACACGAAAGACTTTTTGTCTTTATCCATGCGGGCAGTACAGAACTTGGCCGTTAATTACCAGAGCAATGCCAACAAAGGCGTTCGTCGCATCCACAGCCTTTTGTCGTCGGTTTTATCTTAATTGCTTTAAGAAACTCGATATCGTTTGGCGACAAGATGCTTTTTATTCCTTCACTCGGCTCCGTCGGCAAACAATGACGGAACTTTGAATTAGTTTTCGGTTTGATAACGCCCTCCCATTGGTTTTTAGGGTTGCGTGCTGAAGAACCTTTGCGAAGGGTCAGCGTGACATGTTTTTACTGTGGCCTCTTCCTTCCGAGTCACATTGAGTAACGTTACAACATCGATTAAAAAGATAAATAAATATGAAGCTATTATTTATTTTTCAAGTTCATTAATTAATCTATCGTGTATTTTACCTGTATGTTGATAATACCTAACTTAAAAAAAACAATCTTGATCGCTTCTGATTGTTGTCGTATTTAATGTTTTTTTTTTTTATTTCGTAGTTTTGATGTGTGTGTGTTATGTAATTATGTTATTGACATATTTATTATGCCATTTATGAAATAATAACAGTTGAAAGTAGTTGGAAATTGTCGATTTAATAAAGGGTTTTGAAAGTCTATTTGAAGAAGGAGTATTTTGATTTGTGTCTTTGTGAATAATTTTATGATTTATATTTACGGTGTCACGCTCTTTGAAGACGTTTTCGTCTTGTGTAGGAAACGAATTAATAATAATAGATCGCCCGCGACAGCTTTTCGTTTCAAAGCCTGGCCTGTTCCAACACACAACGCCAACGCAACTCTTGGACACCAGGATCAACAGTACGATGTAAAGGATTCACATTGAACAGTAAAGTTCATCGAGTCTAAGAGATTATAGTTAGTCTCTTTCACAGCTTGATTTCTTGACAATCTCCGACTGTCAAATATATTCAGATTTCTTTTGTTTAAAAAAAAAAAAACTAACGCACGGAACCTCTTTATTCTCCCAAAGTGTCATCAATTTAATCGATTTTTCTTTTTTGTTTTAACGACGGTGTTATAACAGGCGATATTTCGGCCGATCGTTGAAGTTTTATGGGTCTTTCGATTTATTCCCACTGACCGTTTAGGTTCGCGAAACGAGCGCATTTTACTCTCTACTATTGCGGGAACTACATTTTGGGCGTGGGATAGTAGCAACCGTCGGGGCCATTAAAACTTGTAACATACTGAATTTATAGATAAGAGTGTTAGGAAACATTGTTTTTCCAGTCTATTTTTGGAGCGGATGCATGGAAGTAAAAACTTACCTGTACTATTTTTAGCTTCTTATTATATTTTCAGTTGTTTTGGGGTTTTCAAAATGTTTGTGTAGTAGCAAATAAAAATGAGAAATCATATTAATTTCTGAAAACTTTTGAGTTCTATGCTTTCAGTGACAAATAATGTTAAAAATGCGTTATATTACTAAATTTATATTAAATTCTTATTTTTTTACTTACTTTATCAACATTAGATAGACTAGATTGAGCAATAATAAATTATTCATAAAGCTAAATAAAGTTACAAGTAGTGGCTGAAAGTTTTAGGCGGAACCGAAAATAGACGTCCTAAACAATCAGAAGTCTATTCTTTTTATTATTTGACGTGATTAGAGAAATTACGAATATTTAATTCACAGAACGAATGAAAAATAAAATACTGCGCCTGAATGTAACATAATATGCACTTAAATAGAATTTTCCTCAAAAAAAAGAAACGGAAAGGTACCTTGAGGATGGAAGCTTATGAAGAGTGTTTTTAGTAAATCTAGATCTCTCTTAGAAATTATTACAAATCTGAACCTTAATTAAAATCCTCTTGGATTTGGAATTCGCGTCCAATGAAATAGCGTCTATTATGCCGTCGATTATGCCGAATCTTTACCGACTTAAAACCCCATGTACGACTTCGTCTGCGCTAAAAAGATACTTCGGGACCCAAATATGCACCCGCCGTAGAAACTCTAGTTGCTAATAGGCCACGAAGAGCACAGTACCTCTCCTTATTATTTACTTGATATATACATATATTTTTTTACATAAGGTACTTCAATACATGCCATATTTAGTACAGCTTCTATAAACTTTCTATAAGGCAATAACGTTGTCTTCACACAAAATATAATTACTGCTCAAGCCCACCCCCTATTCTCTTCGTAAAATACCCCATCGATTTGAACCCATGACCCGCTTGTTAACTGAGCCACGAGCCCCTTGCCCTACCTGAATAAGTAATTGACGGCCCCAGTCCCACTCATATTTAACTTAAAACCCTTGTCTCTAATGTTCGTCTGTGGAAAACAGAATTTACGCGCTTCCCCCTGGCTGCCATCCAAATCGGCAAAGCAGGCCATAGGTCACCTGCCTTAATGTGCGGACATTTTTGGCACACTTCTACCGTCGCCACATGCAAATTCAACTTCTGCCAAAACGCTTTGCATACTGACGCTGAGCGGGTTTTTTGTACGCCTGAGTAGTCACTCTGGGTCCTGCGATGTCAAATTATGTGCATTCCACTTATTAAGTTGGTTCCCGGCGTGTCTCTTTAACACCGCTAAAACGATGGCGGCGAGGCTATTTCAATGTAGAACAGTTTAAAATGCATTCTCACCGCGCGTGATTTATGCGAAATAGCGTTAAAGCCTTTAGCTGTGGTTGACTTAGTTTAAAAATCTATTGCTTTTAAATAAATCGATTTAACATAAACTCTTCGATATAGGCGCGTTCTGAGACTAGTCTGCGTTTATTCTATCTGTCAGATACTATGACGATATAAATATCTGTAGACTGTTTTATGTTCTCGCGGCACAAGTACTTATGTACTTTGCGGACATTAACACCGTTTTTGTTTTGCAAAAAAGAGCCATTAGGGCTATTTATAATTTACGTCCCAGGGCTTCACTTAGGGAAAAATTTAAGGAAATAAATATTCTTACCGTCACCTGTCAATTTATATATGAAAATCTTCTATACGTCCAAACAAATCCTGATACATTTAAGAAAATATGTGATGTACATAATAAAAACACTAGGAACAAATGTAATCTTGTACAACATGTAACTCGTCTCCGAAAAATTAATAACTCTTTTATGGGGCAATGTATTCGCTTCTATAACAAACTCCCGAAGGGCATTAGGGAGCTTCCCTTAGAAAAATTCAAAAAATCAATTAAAGATAAGCTATTTAAAAAAGCTTATTATAAAATTTCAGATTATATTGAGGATCCTAACCCCTGGGAGCAAATAAACTGATCAGAGGAGGTGTTGCTACAATTTATATCCTTTGACATATTTTATAATATGAGTTAATATTGTAATATGAGTTGAATTTATTTAAAAAAAAATAATAATAATAATAATAAAAAAATGACATTTCGTGTTGCTGAGGGAGTTTCTTGCCGTTTCTTCTCCACAGCGATAACACGTTTCGAAGCGGCACTAGTTTTAAAAAATAGCATAAAATATTGACGATTCAAAAGTGCTTGTGAAAGTCTATTTGAATAAAGGAAATTTGACTTTGACTTTGACTTTACTACCGAGACGTCCTGGGTTCGATTTCCGGGTCGGGCAAAGTGTGATTGAGCTTTTCTATTACAAAATTATAGTGGCACAGAGTCCTACAATGTGTCTGGAAAACAACAAAGAGGAGAACAAGCGTAAGTATATATGAAGTAGAAAACCCAGATGTTATTCATATTTACTATGAAAGTTACCGTTTCGGCTCAAGTTACGGAAATGTACGCAGCGATGAAGACATATTAGCGTATACATCAGATACGTTAATGCAAATTATCCAAGTTTGTCGAAAACCAAATGATTTACTCTTCGCTAACTACGTGCCAAGTTTACTACTCACAAATAACTGTACCATTAATATTCTGCAAACTACTACCTGCTTAAGTGAAAGTAATATTACTTTGTCTTAATAAAATCGAAAATCCTGATAATTACTAAAAGAATTTGCTTAAGAATGCTTTCATATTCTGTATAAAACCTATATCAGATGGCCAACGATATAATTCGAATATGAAACTGTGATGACCCCGAGGTTTAGGTGTGTGGTCAAGCCAAAGGTCAAATGTCGCGAGTTCAAGACCCAGCCACAGACATTTAACTTTAAGTAGTGTGTATTCATAATAAATCATTATTAGAAAATCTACACATTCCCTCTTGAAATTTTCCTAGTAATGTGGTCCTCCAACTCTACAATTCCCTCCCACTTGTAGAGAAGGCTTATGCCCAGAAGCGGGATATATATAGGCTGATGACGATATAACAGAGCTTGATAGACAAAATTGGGAATATAGCGTATGCATTTCGCCGGCTATTTTCGGCCAAATCGTGTTAATTTCCGAAAGGGCCGCGCCGTGGTCTCTCGGGCGGCAGAGCTGCCGTTTTCAAATCCGTTCGCATCGGCTTAAATAACCAGCGATGTGTTTGTATCAAGTGCGATAAGTATGACAAGTTCTGTTTTTATGTTATTATTATGTAAACTTTTTATAGATTGAGTCTTAAGACAATTGGTAAACAAAGTTAAGAGGTAGAAGTATCTTAATTAATTATTGAAAAGGATTGATGAATATAATAATACCACGTAAATGCATATACTGATGTAGATGCATTCTCTGAAACTTGTATCCCCAAAGCAAATGACAACCGTATCCTTCCACCTGATAAAGAGCATTTTTCACTAAGGGAAATATGTGTGCACATAAGCCTTATTTTACGCCAAAGGGCAAGTACGGATTAATCGTCTTACCAATGTTTCTTCTTCATAACTAATCTAAATGCCACACTACACGAAAATTTATACTACTAAAATACTGGGATGGATATTTATGTGGTGGATCATACCATACAATAGATCTAGCTTAATCAACGCGCACAAACAGTGACCGAAAATGAATGAATGAATGAAAAATATGCACGTGTGTAGTTGAATGTAATAAACCATTCATTCCCGCGTCATTCACTCCGCTGCAACTTGTATACCGAGGCGCGATGACAAGCGGTTCGCGTTGAATCTCTATTGTCACAATTACTTCGGTTTCATTTTATTATCCGGCACATTTGCGAAGTAATATCCTTCCGTATTTTTACGACTGTATCGAATTTTATATAGACGCATTTATATGACTTCTTAACTTAGCTGTGTTACGTAGACGTCAGAAATATTTGGCTTGATTGCATTTTTACTTGCTACTTGCCGTTGATTTAGAAAATATATATTTTTATTTTACTATTGGAAACAGTTATTTATTTCCGAGGCAAAGAGCTCCTTTCATGCTTTTATGTATTGTTTCATAAGGTGCATGTACCATTAAATGATAATATCATGATCAACACTAAAGTTAAAATATGTGTCAAATAGACAAACATTATTATACGAGTATTTATAATTAAGCAGTGATGGCCTCGAGGTTTGGGGGCTCGGTCGAGAATCCCGGCGGTCGCGGGTTCGAACCCCAGGCACACACCTCTGACTTTTCGAAGTTATGTGTGTATTCACATTGAATTATCACTGGCTTAAACGGTGAAGGAAAACATCGTGACAAAACCTGCACACCTAAAAGTTCTTAGGAAATTCTTAGGTGTGTAGTCCGCCAACCCGCACTAGACCAGCGTGGTGGACTATGGCCTAAAACCCTCTTAATGGTAGAGGAGACCCATGCTCAGCAGTGGGCGTGTATGGGTTGATGAAGAAGAAGAAGATTTATAATTAGTACTAACTAGTCTAGAATAAGCGCTAATTAATTATTTATACTTGGACAGGCCGCTCAGTAATATAATCATCATCATCAGTATATACAACTCACCACTAAGCGCAGTCCTCTCCTATAACAGATATTTTAGGCTTTAGTTCACCCTAGAAATAATACTAATGTATAAATTTCCTTTATTTTTTTTGAGAACTAAGTACTGTACTCAATAATGTTCACTACCCGAAGCTATTTAATCATTATGTAATAATTCCACACGATTGAACATAGCACCAATAATGAAATCACGTGCAAAATCAAAGACAGCTCCAAGAACATACACTACGGCAAATTTCCATCTAACAACTTTAATCACCCATCAAATTGCGTGCGTTACTCAATTTAAATGAGAGTTCATTGAATGGAGGTTTCTAAATGTCTAAGGGCGTATATTCATTATAGGGGTTGGGATGGCTGGAAAACTTTCCTCCCGCCTTGTTGTTCACGAATTATTCATGACTCGTTCGGGAATTTCGATTGATTATACTGTTTAGCGCAAATTAACTTGACGGTAAGTCTCGCGGGAGTTTCCAGTTAAGAGTACAAACGGAAAGTTCCTTTGTCGCCTTATTTCCATTATGTTGTTTGTAATCGATTGTGATAAATTCCGCCGCTGTTGGTGCCGAGCTGGGATTTGAAATTTATACACCGAATTCGTTGTTGTTTTGACTGTCTATAAATAAGCTACTAATTATTGGTTTTTGAGTAATTTTGTTTTTTTTTTTCTTGGATATAGACTAAACAATGTTTTACTAAATAACGAAACAAAAAAAAAATATTTTGACTAACCTAAAAATTTAAGCCATATAATATTTATAAATAGCTGATTAAGTAAAAAGAACATTTAACATACCAACAGAAGACACGTGAGGTTTAATTGAGTCGATGTAAATAGTAGTGCTACGCCGTAGCGGACTACGAGCTACGGATGGGCAGGTTCAGCTTGCTTCCTTTTATTTCGAGGGTGTTAGTAACTACAGTACCAATCAGAATGTACAGGACGCAAATTAAGTATATGTCAAGAAAAATGTTAGAGAAAATTCTTAGGGCCTTCTCTGTGCTAGCTCTACGGAGAGACAATAAGAATGATATAGATTTTTTTTTATCAAGTTATACCAAAAATATCAACTGTATTTAATTCACTTAACATTATATTGATTTTTATATCTTCTTCACAAATAAATAAGTACTTAAATTTATAATTTAGTTCCGTAACATGTAACATGATTGTACTCTTTTTTCTCAATCATCCCAACATCTCAAATATCTACATCCTTTCTCCTTCAAAAATAGAACTACAGAACCCCAGTGGCAGCCCTACGTTCCATAATTTATATAATTAACAACAAACACTCCATTCCTCATTCAAATTAAGACTTATTACAAACGCACAGTCATTAAAACAGCTGAAAGTTGGGCCAGTTCCAACCAGGGGCAACCCTTTACAGCAGGCCAGTGTAAAGAAAAGCTACATCGGAAAGGAGGCGTGAAACACTTAATTTAAACATTGGCCGTAGGAGCCCCGTCGCCAATTAGCGGGCCGAGTCATTAGGTTAAATGTACGTGACTGCATGCAATGTTTCCACTATTCACAACAGGATAATTTTGTAGGCGTTTGATTGGTTAGCTTTGTTTGTACTTTTGTTCGTATTTTCTTTGGGTGCGGTTGCAGGAGTCGCTAGTTAGAGGGGGGTTTATTTATTTCATACATATATTAGATTGTGAGCAAATGTGACTTTAAATATAGAGCGAAACAAGAGTTTATAAGCAACTAAAGGTCTTAAGTCGTAATTAATAAATAGTAACAGTAAAAAAATAAGGATCTAGAGCTAGACTTTCCACACATACGCTTGTGACTTCGAAGAAAACCTTAATGTAGTGTTCTTTTTCTTTTTTTTTCTGAGAACAAGACAAGAATTGATAACGAGTATCTTTTATATCATTTATGGCTGTTATTTAAAACATCAAATGTAATTTACATTTATTCTCGCAAATAAATTAATAAAACTCGTCTGACGTCCAAATAAACACCAATATAATATGTAATATATGTATATATTACACGAGACGACAAGAGAAGAATATGTGATAAACTATCCATATGAAATTCACAAATCAATTTGTAAGGTGACAATGGGGCGGCTCGGCGTCGCGCCGTGCGCTTCCGTCCGCCCTTCGACGCCCTCATAAACTCCCCAGAAAATGATATAAAGGGTGACGATGTTCATCGAAAAATATTTTGTTATTTATACCTCCAGTAATTCACTTTTATATGATATACGCACCAGACCCGTCCTCAAGCCTTTCTTTTGTCACCACGATCGCTCTTTTTATAGCATAGATAAATGTTTAAATGAATTACAAAAGTAATATGATCGAGAGGTTGTGCTCTACTAAAAACATGGAAAACTCCGAAATTCGAAACTTGTGGAGCGCGGGTTCGTTAAACTTTCCCTCTGGTCTCAAATTTACTTTCCATCGGATCCAATCTAAATTCGTTCAATTTTTTAACATAATCACCGATCGGATAACTCTGATATTCGCGAGACAAGAGCGCTGCGAAGAGAAAAAGGGAATTGTAATAAACGGTTTATCGAAGAAATCAGCGACGTCCTCCGGGACACGAGAATTAAGGACTCCGCTAATGAGATGTTGATTGTATCCAGTGCTCCGCTTGTCGCCTATTTTGCATTAAATTTCTTTTTTAATATTTTTTTTTCAGCCCGTGGCGACTGCTAAAATGCAGAATGCGTCTTCAAACGCTTTGTTGCCAGAGGACTTATGCAGATTGCCGACGCTGTTTTTATGTGTATTTAACGTTTTATAGAGAGAAAATTAAATCAACCCGCTTCCCGCGCAACAATTAATTGCGAATAGCGCAAATACGGTTAAATGGGCTTAATGAGCATTATTTCACTATCTGGTGTTTAAGGCTCTTTGTACACGTGCAATTATGCTTTCACATGGTTCTTACTGTAATGAAAATGTTGTATCGGGTTTCTCTAATAATTTATAGGTTTAGCTCCAGCGTGAGTCAATCTGTTATTGGGATTTTGCTCAAAGAATAAATATTGACTCTCCCCTCTTACCTACTGCCTCGATATACCGGTAATGATCTCGTACATAATACGACTTGTCAAAGCTACCTATATTTTTCACTCGTTTCATCTATAGTCAATTAAAATGAATAAAGCACTCCATAGCACTTGTGTATAATTTTTTTAAGCAATGTGGTAAATTTTTATTTTATTTACTTGTGTAGAACTAAAATATCAATCTAAGCGTATTAACAAGCTTTAGAGGCTAAGATATAATATAATAGATAAATAAATAAATAAATAAATAAGTAAGCAACAATAAAATAAAAATTTAATAAGAAACACAATAGAACGAATATTAAAAAGAAAAGTTATTTACAAGAATAGTTTGCACAAAAGCATAATAAAGAACCTAATAACCTTATCGATTACCGTCTATCGGATGCGACACTATGAATTTCCTTAAAAAAAGAAAATATACAAATTTTAAAATTTAAGTGTATTAAATATGAAATATTCTCGACCGAAACCCTCAATCCCGGTTGAAGTCCGTTCACACGGGCGCACTAGTTAACATTCATTATGGCTGTTTTCGTTCCATGCTAAACGCGGCTTATCAAGATCCAGAGGATGTACGGCCATGGCGGGCTCCGCTCGCCCAACACGTCGCATGACGAACCGCGATAAACTGAACAACGGGAACAGCGGTTCTAAAACTGTGGAACTGACGCCCCTAATTAATAATAAAATATATTCAAAATGAGAAGTGAAGAGGAGGGCCGAAGAGCCATAGGAAAGTCCTATCTCCAGCAGTGGACGTAAAAGGCTGGTGATGTAGGTATAGAATGTTACATTTCTATTAATGTTTCTGCAACTATGAATAAGTTGTACAAAATGCAAAAGCGTTACAATTATTGAGTCACTTTAGCAAATCCCATTAAACTATGTAGCTAATTATATATGACTCTACCTCCCGCCAGACCTTAGCCTGGCACTTGACCTAACCATTAGACATAACGTATGCACTGATATTTGTATTGTTGGCCCGACCACCGACCAAAACCTCCAGGTGGGTTTCGTTGCACCTAGAAGGGTATGTGGGCAAGAACAACTCACAAAATTTTCGTAGCCGCTCAGTTTATTTCATCAATTACAAAAAGAGGCATACATAACATTAGGAACCGCTGTCCAGCGCTAAAATGTTTCGATAATCTGAAAATTTGCGCCGTGACGCCATTAGCAACGACATGGCGAAATTGCGACTGCATTGAAATGTATATTATATGTTAATTAAACTGTGCGACACGAATACTGCCTTTAAGCTTTGTTTTGTGCTGTCGGTATTATGCAGCTTATTTTAAAGCCAGCCAGTTCATTGGATTAGAATATAATACACAAATTCGTTTTAACAAATATTTAACATGCGAAGTTAGTCTTTTAAATTCCACGTCTAAGCTTCTGCCAATTTTGATAAATTTTCGGAGATACTTGGACAATCCGTCTGTACTGTTTAAGCTGTAGATGTGTCTGCAACTAAGAAAGGCCTTAGTCCACAACGCTGGACTGGCTGGAATTCTATTAAACATTGTAAAATAAATTTAAATTCTAAATGATAACCGCCTGGGATTTGAATCAATGACTAGCAAATCACTGTCTCGACCGACCTAGCGCTTAGACCAATAGCTGGACATCGCATATAAATAATTTATTTAGAAGTTGTAACCACTCATTTGAAAAGTGACTCTACGGGTTTTTAAAAGCATTCCAATCTTTAGAAACAAAAAAGCCTGAAACAACATTCCTTCTAAAAATTAGCAGAAACTTCATAAGGATGTATAAAGCCTTTAATTTAGTTCCTTTTAACCCGACTGCGAAGTGCGATATTTAATAGCAAACGTAAGCGCTCGGTTTACTCTACTTCTAAGAATTCTTTTTACTGACTAGACACAATTTTGCTTTTAGTTGTATCTTTAAACGAAGTCTCAACGGTTGTATTGAAAATTGTTAGAGGATTTTTTGGTCGGAACACTGGAAAAACATTACTTATTTTAACGTTTAAAAAAAACAGACGCTATATACATCTACATACCTTGTTGTACCTATATTGAAAAACATAGAGATACTAGTACCGTGTCTTCAAGGATTAAAAGCTATAAAACTTGATTTTAAGAAAGTGTTAATTGATTATAATTTATGATTTAATCATTTTTAACAAATTCAGAAAAAAGAATAAGTGCAGTCAGCCCAGATAGAATAAAAACAGCTAGTTTGCCGTTGTTCGAAAAACAATAACAATAGTTTTTCTATTGTTTTTATACATCAAGATGCTGTAAGATCGCGAACGCAGTAAAATAACAAGAGGTAATTACGAGCGGAAAGGCAAACCGTCACTATTACTTATCTCTCCAATTCCAAGAAATATTTCTCTAGTGCTCGAGTCTAAGTTTGCATAACAAAAGATGAAAAACAGCCTTTCCCTGAGTCTAGTTTGTATCTTAAACTGGAAAGTTAATTAGTGAACACTTCTGTTTTGTTTGAGGGCCCTCGCTGCGTTCCTATGTGTAGTATTCCGTACCTACAGCTCTTTGGAATCCGTTTAATTAATTCCTTTGTTATAGATGTTTAATTTCATATGAATTTTTAACAATTGTTGTTCCTTTTGCGTGCGACTTTATTTGAATATCATTTTAGTTAATTTTCTAATATTTCAAAAAAAACAAATCACCAAGATTTTTACACATATTTATAACTTGTCATCCGTTTACTTAAAACGATAATAACAGACTAATGTAGCTTGAATCTATAAATCAATATTACATACCCGGTTAAATAATGTCCAGTTTAACTCTAAGAGATTATCTTACCCAGTTTTCGCAAATCGACACTTTAATTCCTAACCTACATGTGCGTGCGGTCTCTTCGCTTTTCTAATATAAAAAAAGTTACGTTAAATAAAACAATCTTTTTTGCTTTCTTTCAAAATTCCAATTTATAAAAAAATATGCAAATGTTTTTTCAAACATTGTTTCGATAATATTTCAAACAGTTCTTTATGTAATACAATCGCTTTGGTGCCATTCTCAGACAGGGCTATCTTAAGCCCGCCTAGATCTGAAACATAAAGGACATGTTTGATGTCTCAGATTTCGTGGGGTTTGCGCTAACTCAGACTGCCTTTGTGACGTCAGATACTTAATATTTTTGATCGAAGGTGACGTGTCTTAAAATATGTTGTGGACGGTGGTACAAACAGAGTTTCATGTCGATGTATCTTAAATGTAACAAGACTGGTTTACATTTTTTGGATAGTGCAAATCATGTTTTCAATTTCAAAATACACACTCTTTGTATTTTAAATTAGTCTAAAATATGTAACTACCCCACTAATTTCCATGATAATCATTATTTGTGACTCTCATGACGTTCACTACTAAACGGAGACAAAAAAAGAATTATTTTTACAATAAAATAGTTATTTATTAATAGTTATTTTATAGATTGATTCGAACGCTACACAATTACACCAGCCGTGATGAAATTAAATATATAAATAGCATTTATTCGATCTATAAAATGCCAATAATGCAGATTCAGTCAGTTCAAAATTTATTTAACCACCCTGTTCGGAAGGCAAAATGAAGCAAGTTTAAAAAAAAATTAAACAAAGATACATATTTCTTCGAACTATCCTTACATTGTTCATAGGTTCATCATTAATATCAGCTAATTTAACTTTCATACCGTAACTTACCCTTACGTATTCTTACCCCTTCGTCGAAATCCCATCAGCCATTGTAACTAAGCGTCAGAACCACATTTTACATGAATTTCAATGTAAACTAGTTTTATGTTTACATTCACTTCACTTAATCGATTCAGGCGATTTGAGTAAGCCTTTTAATAGCGGTTAGACTGCAGACTGTGACGTCGCATTCGTCCCGCCCGTATTCACCAGGGAGTACTAAGCTTATAGTCTGTACTAAGCCCGTTAGAGACTAATAGAATTTTGTGAGGTACTTCAATTTTTTGTTACGTCGTAATCATGTATTGGTAACTGTTTCATGACTATTTATGGCATTCAAACTATGTAGTAGTATTTTTTAAGTACAATTTAGTTAATACAATAAAATAAAATTCTAATATAGTTCTATTCTATTCTAATATAGTTAATTTAAGCGGTTTACTATTTAAAATAAATATCAATAATTTCATTATATTCCATAACCAGTCTATTAGTTGCATATTACGTAAATCTTCGTTCTTGCGTAATGGAGTCACAAGCATCCATCTATCAAAACTTACTTAAATATAATTTTTACCAGCAATATTTTCCACCTACCCTCTGGTAGATAAAATGTGGACAGCCAGACTACCATTTAACGCCCTCGTGCCCAGACGGAACGACGGCGACTCGCGAAAATTGGATGAAATGAGCCGAAGATCACGATCATTGGAAATTTCAAAGTGTTAGTATCGTTTAAGTATGCAATCCATCACTTGACCGCATGCTCAAAATATTGATAGGCAAAACAGATACGCGGTGTACGATGGTGAAGTTACAGTTTCGATTTACAGGCGGGCGTGCATGCGTGCCTATATGACCAAAGGAATGTAGAAACAAAAGTTTAGTAACGGTCTGTTACACACTGATAACACACACTAAGATCAAGATTGGTTTAGTGGAATGCCCCCTTTTCGAGGTGAAAACTTCTTTAGCATCGTTGTGATTTGGGAGTGCATGAAACGAAAAAGCGACAGCAACAAGAGACAGACACAAAAATTCATAATTTTAGCATGGTTTGTGCGCGCATGTGTAATACAAGGCTTAGGAAAAACCTTACAATAACCGAGGTTTATAATTTGTATACGTGTACGTACCTATTGTACGTAACTTACTTACTATTACACTAACTACGCTGCTTACTTACTACTTCACTTATACTTCTTCCAAGTGTGAATTGCACACACGTTTTATTAAACAATAGACGTAAGAAAGACAATAATTAAGAGTCTCAATATTAAAAGTAGATTGCTTAAAATGTGTCTGTAATTTAATAGCCAAACATTTTCCTCATCTATGTTATTCCAACTTGATATATTTCTTGGAAAACAAACTCGTTTCAATTTCACTTCCGCGTTTTAATTACATCTCAAGTGCAAAGATCATTTTCTTTTTGCTATATTCATAAGATATTTAAAGGAATTTTTAATTAGATAAAGCTTAGTGGGTGTAAGCAGTGGAAAAGCCACGATTAGTATCTAGCATCATGTTGAATGTAAACTAAAGCTTTAAAATAATAAAAAACTAAAAAAAAAAAAAGAACAGAACTCTGCACCCTCATTTTACCAGCTATATACCTGTATAATAATGAGTAATAATAACCTCGTAATAATAATGAGTAAAACTATTGCCGATTTTTTGTGCATATTCCTAGAAACCTTTCTTCTACTACCCAAGAATAAATATGATCCAAATAATCCATGAACGTCCAATAATAATATATATACTATATTCATTATAATATTTACATTATTCTTTACAAAATCAATGAAAAACTCCTACCAAATACTTTAGCTCAAAACAAATAAACTCGGAAATCTCGCAAATCCAAACATGTCCAAGACAAGAAAATGATATTTCATCCGTGTAATATTTCAATGGCCGCTCAGATATGTACCGGCTGATCCAAAAGCGTTACAGCTAAAGTTGTGGATGAAAACGAAAGAGTATTCTGAACACGTACGGCCGGCCATCTTGGTGTTGTGAAAACATGCCCGATGGACATAAGGAACGACCCTTTTGAGATACGCAAACTAATGGTGTCTGACTCATGTTTGTTTTTCGGTCGGTTTTTAATACCTATCGTATTTTCAATTAGCTTTGAAGAATTTATGGCATAATTAGGAGATGAGGTATGCGAGGTTGCGTTCACAGCAGGGAGTGACTTAATTTAATTACATCGTAAAATAAGAGCTTTCATCTTCGCGATCTTTATATTGGGTGTTAATTTACATAAAATAGGTAGGTAATAAATTCGCTACATTTAGCGAGAATTTTGATATTATTAAAAGATACATTTAAGATATACATAGATGATCAAGTAGTAAATAAATTCCTGAGTGTGGCGGACTAAGGCCTACATTGAGCTAGAAGGGATACAGATAGTCCTACAGATAGAAATTTAGATAAGACCTAACATATTGCAGCTAATAAGCATATGAATCACATTCGTCAAACAATACTCGTAAAACGGTCAAACTCGAACAAGCTGAAAACGGCAAAATTTATGATAAACAATCGAGAAAACTACGCAAAAACAAAAAGAAACGAAACAGTTTGGGATATTTTAATGGTAAACTCTTAAGTTTACCCGCCACCCATAGTAATAGCCCATTTCCCAACTTAAATATTCAATAACTGCTTTTATGTGCTACGTGGATAGTAAACACTTCAGGTATTGTATGAACTGACCGATTCAAGAAGCCTTATCGGATATGATTGATGTGGATTCGGTTGCCTTGATTTTTGTTGGGATTTTACCGTTTATCATAAAAGTAGATGCATAAGTTTTAAATAGTTTTAGAATTAATTCACTCAAAAGTAATGCTCGTAGATATTCTTTACATCATAGCTCTCTTCACAATTTATCTTTTCTACATACTTCCTACATCTCTTTTTTCTGGTTATTATTATACAATTATTTTCTTCTCTTTCTGCTTTTCTATTAACAAAAAACCTCTCTTCTTCTTATATCACTTTGACCTTGACTTACGCTTCATCCCCATTCTACACTGTTTAGATCACTATACTGAACCAAAAGACGTAAATGAGGTTAATTAACATACGTTATTAGCGCAAAGTTTATCAACACACGAAATGAATCTTCGCAGCTACCCGAGCAACGTCTTGTTAGCATTACGCAGCCATTGTTGATTCTACACGATCCACATAGTTTGTACGTAACATATTCCCAACTATCAGACGAGGGAAAGCGTCCTTATTCAGATCACGTTCCTTGCTGTCTTAACATCTGGATTGTTCAGTACCATGTTGTCTCTGAGTTTGTTTTTAAACTGGCGTCTGTCTAGTTTTAGGACTTATTCAGCGTTATTTACGTGCCTGAGCGAAAGAGAATTTTTAAGGTGACTTAATGTTTTTCAATGATGCTTGAGTTATCGGTTGCAGTATTGAGATCTGTTTTAGTATATTCTTTGCTAGACATTTTTAAGGTGAAATACTTTCTTGGGAAATATAATTGTTAAGATAAAAACAGATGTATTTAGATATTTTAAAACACGCAGGCAGATATCGATAGAATCGTCAAATAATTTTTAGGTCGTAATATTTTTAAAAACTAAATATTCCTTATTCTTTCTAAAAGTTGTGACACAATGCTTACATCCTAATATATAGGGTCAAGAAATACCAGAATCTTATTTGCCTTCTTGCAGACGTGCATGCATGGTTTTATTTACTGCAATTACTTTATTACCCATTTCAACCTTAATTAATCTTTATTATTCTTGACACATTCATTTATTTTACAAAGTACTCAGACGTACTATAACAAAATTAACATTAAGACATTAAATAAAGTGAATGAGGTTACAGACACAAGTCTGTGAATTCTGACATGCATATTTAAATACCCTTTTAAACTATTAACTCCATTATTTGATACTGAAACCTAAATAGAATGACAATTACATTAAATTAATTACGATTCAGACTTTGCTAAAATTGTGATTCTAACAAAGGACGCATGACTTTTAATCTCAAATAACATTTATTTCAAATAATTTATTTAAACATTTCTTTTAAGTATTTAAAATATTTGCATAAAACCGTTGTTTTAGTGAAAATAGTTCGACTGCTGTTATGTATTTTTTTGCGTAATATTTGTACGGATCAGTAATAGAAATAGCAAAATGAACAAATTTTTAGACTATATAATATCAACTAAATTTTTATTTCATGCACCCGTACGACGCCTCCACAATCGGTTCGAAATTTAAATTGAAATATTCTTAAAAAACTTATTCGGGCACGCAACTACCACGGCGATCTGGTGGCGCTGCGAAATTGCCATGAGGGAAGTCTGTAACAAAGTGAGGTGGAAAGTTAGGCCTGTTACAGGCGCCCATCCAGTCACCGAAGCCATTCGAGAGCTGGGCTGTGGAGTTTTTAATTTCGTTCCACAACCACTCGCGGCAAACCTCGTTACAAGTTTAAATTGGCATTTCTCGGAGTAATGGTTAGACGCCGCCGGGTAGCTTCCACTCGGTGTCTCCTTCACTTGCTTGGGTAATTCTTATTTAAAATGTATGAGCGGTAGTGTGGTGTCGGCCCGCGAGCTCGCCACTGCCCCACTACACAATAACACGACAACTTTTCTTCAAGGTCGGCCGACTGCAGCGTCCTACATCTTCGTTTTACTTCGGTATTGTAAATAAGTTTATGAGAATATATTATTAGCGGGCTTTTATAGGTTATCTGCTACTTGGCTGTTCTGCTTTGCCAGCAGAATGTTGACTTTATGTGATGATATGAGATGTAAGCTAATAGGCTAAGGAATTCAGTTCCGTGGTTTCGATCTAAAATCATGTGTATTTAATATTTTAAAGTTATGAAGGATGTGTATTCAGGGATAATATTGACGGAATTACTTCAATTGTTCGCAGGTGGTCAATAGTATTGAAGTCATCAGTAATTGATACGGTTGACTGAATTTTTGAGGTAAGTGACTTTCCACAATTGAGGCCTATAAAATCAAAACCAGCTAAACGCCAGTTGGAATCAAAGACAGTTAAATACAAATTTATTCAGTCTGTACTCAAATATTGTGGTATTTAATTTAAAATTCTGATTTTTAATGGTATTCACATTCTTTATAAATCTCTTTTAAAATATAAAATATCATAGCCACCTAAACAAAGTTATCGATTTTTGTAGATTACTGAATATTTGACTCACTTGGATTTAGCTGCCTTTGATTTTATAGGCCTCAATTCGGCTTCTAGATTTCCCTTTTGGGGCTACTCCAAAATATTGTATTATGAGGTATTACACATTTGATTAATGTGAGGAGGTGCGGTGAGTATTTATAAGTATTAAAAATAAAAGAATAAATATTGCGCCTTATAAGGGGTGATTTTTTAAGCGTTGTTTTTTTTTATTAAATCGAATATGACCATGCTATGGTCGTAACAAACGTATTTTGATAGTAAATTTCAACAATTTGCAATCCTTGCTCGTTTGTAAGTCTTTACATGACGAAATGGCAAGGTATACTAAAAACTTTTTAATTCAACAGATTACGTTTGAATGCCATTACCAACCAGTGCAGCCAACCTGAAAAACTTAACTCTTAAAAAATCACCCGCTAAAAGAAAAAGATTTTTTTTTAACGGAAGCATTGTTTTATTTTACATCACAAAAATAACTTATGATTGTAGTAGACCAATACGTAATATCATGCTATCTAGAAAAAATATTCCATTAAAACTACTTAAAAATGGAATATCAATAAGAAAAAAAAATTGCCACTACTAACACTTTCAGCGCTAACGCGACCAAGTTAAAAATACCCCGGCTAAGTGTGTTTTTAAGCAACAAGCTGACTCTACATAAGGGAGCATAATGTCTATTCGCTTTTCGCCCGTTATGAAGGTAATGCAAGTGAATGTTTTATGCTAAGGCAGTAAGTTCAGTACCCGGTGGCTTCTCCCGAGGGACTAAAACTCGCTTTTATTATTTCACTAGCTTCCTCTAAAGCCTGTCTGGCCTTAGTGAATTTACTTACGACACAATTTGTGTTGTAAAAAAAACATCGAGGCGAATGGCTAGTGTTTATGTTCGAAAATATGGAGAAGTTGTAGAGTCACGCGAAAAATATACCAGCATAGTGGAATATGACGTTGTATGAGCCTGTCTTTTGTTTACTTTTTGTTAATGAGGTATATGTTTTGTTTTCTTAAAAATCTTTATGAATTAGTCGGATGAATTAGAGGAAACCCGTGTCAGCAGTAGAATATACAAGGTGTATTTAGACCGCGATCGAAAACTGAGGCAAGTAATAGCGATAGTGATTATAAACCCCCTGGCATTAAAGAAAATCCCGACAAACAATAACATTTTTGAGGTTTTCCATACAAACCACATACTTTTAACACCGATGGTTGTATGGAAAACGTCAAAATTTTTATTTTTTGTCGCGATTTTTAATATCGCCGATGGGTTTGTGACCACCCTCGCTATTAACTGGTTCAGTTTTCGATCACGGTCTAAATACACCCTGTATACAGGCTGATGATTACAAATTAGGATTGGCGGGTAACGGATGGGTGAGAGCTGCTCAAGACCGAGATGGTTGGTGCTTTCTTGGGAAGGCCTTCGTTCAGCAGTGGACGGCGATGGGCTAAGTAGTGAGTATATAATTGAAAAAATTTAAACCATTTAGTCGTATTTGAAAGAGAATTAACTACCTAAATCATTCTTCACTTGGAAATAGGGTGTGAAAGTGGTTATTTCCGGCGAATACATAACAAATAGGTCGAAATGATTAACAGAACTCGAGTGGGGCTCGCGTGGTATTCCGTTAATAACAGTCCGAAATAGCATTCGACGTTTCGAGTTATTTTTCACCGTTTTTTAACTTACTTTTTAATATTGATATAATAAGTCGAATGGTTGGAAATAGAGACGGTCATCATAATTGTAGTCTACATTTGACTATGGGAGTTAATAGGTGAAACATTTATGGATATTATGCGCGTGTGTCAAATGTGGCAATATGACTATCGCCAATGTAAAATATTTATCATTACATACATACATTACACTTACGTTTTTAATTATTTCCTAATGGCAAAACCCAATAACACGTTAACCGACCTGTTTGAACCCGGAACATTTAGATCGATCGGAACATATTTGTGCCGTAATACCACATGATGCAGTAAGTAAGCAGTGATGGCCTCGAGGTTTAGGCGCGCGGTCGAGAATCTCGGCGGTCGCGGGTTCGAACCCCAGGCACACACCTTTGACTTTTCGAAGTTATGTGTGTATTCAAAATTGAATTATCACTTGCTTTAACGGTGAAGGAAAACATCGTGATGAAACCTGCACACCTAAAAGTTCTTAGGAATTTCTTAGGTGTGTAGTCCGCCAACCCGCACTAGGCCAGCGTGGTGGACTATGGTCTAAACCCTCTCAATGGTAGAGGAGACCCGTGCTCAGCAGTGGGCGTATATGGGTTGATGAAGAATACCACATGAAGATCACATTTATACTTATTTCCATGACCTGCAGTACCAATCACACCTAAAGTAGATTAAAGAGTATGTACGTTACAAAGTCCTGCAACATCTGAGAATGCGTTTCTATACTTCTGATTTTATTGCGAATCCAATATTTTATTATGTAAACCATAAGTTTAAAAAATAGGTGGTAACAATGGATGTATCAAATCATATCCACACTGTCCAAAAAGTATTACCCCTCCGTTTTTCCTCCGAGCCGTGGGCGTCCGGTCTGCACATATCTCCATAAATAATTGCAACAATAATTTAAAAGTACGACAAATATCTCCATACGGCTTCCCTGCAGGGGGAGCTGTATCAACACGGCCCTAATGCGAGCCATTTATCCTGATGACGTACCCCCCTCCCGCACAAACCCCCGCAGCCCCCCGCCAGCCGGTTGGATGGCACATGAACGCATTTTTAAATTGACGCTGGCGATTTACAAAATTCATTGCTGTCATGGAACTATGTACTTGATGCTATTACTGCATGCACTATGGATGTAGCTACTGCAGTGTTGCAACGAATAAAAAAATTGAGTGCTGCATAATGGAAATGTTTAGGTATTGAGTTCTGTTCTACGAAGTATGAAATTGGAATGTTATAAACATTTATACCCAAATTATAATTTACACTGTAAGTTGACCTAACATGCGCAATGAGTTGCAAATAATTTTGTTTAGTCATATGTTATACGGTTTCCTACAATTTTTTTAGAAGACCCGTTTGTGCTCGGAAAAAAAGACAACAATTTCGTACAGTCGCAATATGCAACGCGTAGCTGTTTACTTCAGTATTTATTTACACTTAAAAATTTACATTAAGATGTTGCTTTTTACACATTAACTAATATACTTTGTACACACATAACCCTGAAGAGTCAGAGGCGTGTTCCTGAGATTTGATTCAGCAATTGACTAAATGGAATTTGTTGATCAAGCTCTCGGTTTTTGTCTTTCTTTTTAAATTATCTTTTTACATATTCCGAAACGACTCCAACGAAGTAAATACGTGCTTATTTTAGAGATAAATACGTAATTATATCGGTACAATGATTGGATACGATGGAACGAAAATAAATCAACACGAAAAAATCTATAAAGTAATTTGCGTATAAATTACTTAGCACGGCCGATCCGACGATCATTTCACAATTACTTGTGAAAATTTTATTAAGTTGGTGTCGTCTGCGTATCAATGTCAAACCGTAATAAGTCACAGGCCCTCAATTATAACACTGAAAATACTTGAAAACATCGCCCGAGGACATAGTGCGCAAGCGGTAAAGAATTCTCAATTAGTGTTATGTAATGAAAGCCAATTTAAAAAAAATACGAAAATAAAATCCATATTATAACACCGTGAAGGAAAACATCGTGATAAAACCTACACACATAAAAGTTCTTAAGAATTTCTTAGGTGCGTAGTCCGCCAACCCGCACTTGGCAGGTGTGGTAGACTATGGCCTTTAACCTTATCTGGTCTAATAACGATGATGACACACAATATTCATACACATAGTTATAGCCAAAGCCATGGCTCTCGGGCATCAGAAAATACTTTAAGACTTTACACACACACGCGACCCTCGTAGATAGAGCTCAAACATCTCTATTACTTTCCATATTAAAAACCTACTTAATTTAAGAGAGTCGTAACAAATAAACTATGACATAAGGTACCTACGCCTAAGATGGCCCGGTTCCTAAGATAGCCCACTTTCGAAATTTTAGAAGTTACTAAGTAGAATTAGTTTAAATTTTGCACCCATGTTCTATTAATGCCTTAGACAAAACTGCAAGTGTATTTGAAAGGTAGGGTGTCGCCATCTTAGTTGTATTTGGCAGTTTGTTAAACACGTTGCAAACGGCTATCAGTTTATAAGCTCATGTTCAAAATATTTTTTAATTTTCATTTGAAAAACTAATTATTTGTGTAATTTCTTTTATGTATAAAGTTACTTTGATTTGTGGGCATTCCTAAGAAGCTAAGTGTTGTTTTAATTATTTGTTAATTTTAATTCAAAAGAAGTTGATATTATTACCGGGTAACGTGCCTATAAAGGCCCATCACAGGGGTTCCTAAGATGGCCCGGGCCTTATTACTACGGATGTCATATTTTTTTGAAGAAAATGAGTTTTTTTGGTCAAATTTTAGATTTAATATTTTTTTTTTAATACCACGAAGAATGTGTCGGACTAACTAAGAACTATTTAGAGAACTTTTTATGCCCAGAATGGTACTAAAATATAAGTAAATTTCACAGACTTTTTTGCACTCTTAATAAGGCCCACCGAAATTATAAAGAAAAATATTTTGTCAATTGTTTTAGAAATTGTTGCTTATAATATTAATTATCGGTAAAATAATAACAGAAAAATGTTGTTTATTGATTTTATTTACAGATTTTAGTTTTATACGTTTATTAAGTTTTCCTAAGCCTAAGATGGCCCACAGCCCAATTTTTTACCAAAAAAACTATTGTGAGAAACTGATTAGCTAAGAATATCGTAATTTAGGGTAATATTTCAGTATAAGCTTGTTGTTTGTTTTGATAGCACTTATTAATTACTTGATTGATATCGGGCTATGTTAAGGACCTATGTTCCTAAAAAGGCCCAATTTAGAGGTTTTTAAAAACTATTGTTTTTTTTTTTTTAAATTTAATTAAACTTGTTGATTTGTACATTAATTTTATTCATAAATAAATAAAGAATTTTGTGATAAAGTTTGTTTTCATAAAAAAAGAATCATTTTACAATTATTTAACAATTACAAAAAATGGGCCTTATTAGGCGCATGTACCTTATTTGTTACATATTTTAGCGGATGGAACATACACATACGACAAAAAAATATGTTTTTTTCCCATGGCTGAACAAAGTGCTACCATAGCCACAAAGAAACCTAAAAAAATATAAAACCGCTCACGCTCATAACCAAATCGCGGCCGGCCAATTATCGGCAAACAAATTAAAACCCAGACGAATTCCAAAGTAAGTCAGTCGTTCGAAGGCAACTGTTGTTGGCAGCAATAAATTGCTACTAAGCTACTAATTTCTTTAACTGCAAACTCGATATCGACCGTCCCATATTGCTCGGAGCACAACCAATATAACAATCGGGTGAGGAAACGCCGTTTTAACAGCTAATTGGCTTATATTATATAAGCAGAGTAAATAAACAGTTGCGATTAGGGTCATGACTGCTTTGTTTGTAAAACATAAGTGTTATTGATACCCATTTACAGATCTTTATTAACGCAAAGGTATTATATTAAAAAAAATATGTTGTTTTGATAAATACTTCCTAAGGAAAATTCTTACGCAAAAAACTATGCGATTTTCTGGCTAGAATGAATTCGTTTAAACAAGCACGACATCCATGTAAGGACTTAATATTTGCACGCCCAGCTATATGTAGCGGCTAGGTAATCAGTCAAATAATGGTCAAAACGTCTTCTAAACTAGTTTAAAAAGAATCCGAAGAACTAAGATCCAAGAATGTATTCAATCAACTCAAAACATTCTAAGAAAACAAACAAATGATAAAACTAAAACAGCAAACTTCATACAAAACTAATATCATAATAGTTTCGTGAAAACGTGTTAATCCAACTCGGAATGAACCGCCAGTTGTAATCAACCCCGACTGTGACATACATAACTTGACTCACGCAGCCGCCTCGTTTGAATACTAAAACCGAACTTTCTCTCACCCCATACAGCTCAAGATATTCTGGACAGCAACACATTAAGTACTACACCACCTATTTAAGAAAGTAATCAACCGAAAAGTAATTGCATATAATTGGTTCAGGTGCTAACGTTCTACTAAAATGTGTCGGTTAAGCCCGAGGGTAAATTTAAAGGGTCGCGATATTTATGTGTTTGAGCACCCAAGGCTTAGGCGTGTACTGTATCTCGGGCGAGATGTGTTTTAGTCCGTTTGCTTTTTAATATCGTATTGTTTTAAACGATTATTAAAATTTATAGACTGCAGTTATGGGTCGGAAAATTTAAAAAAATCAGGTTTAATTTTTGGTATAAGCAAAGCGTTTTTCGGTTTTTCCATTAGGAAATTTCAAGTACAGAACGGAATCTAGAAATACAAGTGACTATAGGCTCGTCCCCTCACACGTGAGACAAAAACTTGGTGAAATCTGTGTGCTAAAAGGCACCTGTGCCTACCCTTTCGGGGAATACAGGGGTGAGGTTCTGTATGTATGTAACTGAAGAGTATGCATTACATATTCCCAAGTAATAAAAACAATTTAAAAGGTCTGTCTTAAGTGTAAAAAAACGGCTACAACTACTTTCTACTAGTGATACTAACTTACTCATTGATAATGTTATTACCAAACAAGATAATATATATTTATAAAAAGATTTTTTAAGTCAACTCATCATCATCATCATGATGTCAGCCAATCGTGGTCCACTGCTGGACATAAGCCGCCCCCAATGACTTCCACCGGGATCGGTCGGAAGCCGCCTGCAGCCAGCGACGTCCCGCGACCTTGACAAGGTCGTCGAACCACCTTGTCGGGGGACGTCCCACGCTGCGCTTTCCAGTACGTGGCCTCCACTGGAGAACTTTTTGGCCCCATCGGCCATCAGTTCTCCGCACCATGTGGCCGGCCCATTGCCACTTCAACGAGCTAATCCGTTGGGCTATGTCGGTTACTCGTTGGGCTATGTCGGTTGGCTAAGTCAATTCATACGAAAACTAAACTTTACACTGATAAAGACGTTGGCAACAGCCACTGATAAATAAAATACCACAACATGGTTTCACATTTGCCATACAATCTTGCATATTGCGACTGCCACGTACTTTCATACATCGTGTGTATTTTACCATCTCTTAAACCAACACAGTAATCCCAACATAAAACCGCTCTTTAAGTTATTACATGCATTTAGCGCAGTTTTTGCAACTTTGCGCATGTATCACTGAGCGCTCACTAATCCCAGACGACGCAAGTAAAACCTAGTGAGATTTTAAGACTGCCAACTGGAATCCACAACGTTTAAACAGCCAGTAAAACAGAAAAGGAACTACTAAAAGTGGAGTAAAACCATTGGTCGTATCGTACGCAAGCAGAACACACTAACTCACTTAAGTTTATTATAACTTTAGCGTAAAGTGTAAACATGATTTTGCTGCAAACTCTTCGGTGGAATGGTGGCGAAATTGCCTTCTGTACTTTATAATCTTCGGGTAAGTTTCTATGTATGCTAATAGTGTTTATAGCAGCGCCTTGGATAGCAAATGTGGAGAATTTCATGTTCCCGTGGAATGCCTTTATTTGTAAATTGTAATGTCACGGTTAAAACTACCAAAAGTACAATTTTAGCTTGAACAATATCAGTAAGTTTGTTGAAACATGCATGTTTGTAGAAGCAAGCTCTTGCGTAAAGTAAGGAGATGAAAGCAAAATTACATAACATTAATTTTACTTTTTGTTTTTCTAAAGTATCTTTACAGCTACATGGGCCTTTTTGGTTAATTTACTAAAATTAAAAAGTAAAATATTGTCTCGTTTATACATTATTTAATTTTCAATAGAACCATTCCCAAGTAATGTAGATGAGGTTGTAATGGGCTGTTAAAATTAATTTAAAATGAACACAATATCGTCTAAGTCCGTGAAACAATACAACGGCAGACAATCCCAAGTGGAAACGAGTTTTATTTCAAAGACTGCGATTTACGATTAAGGTTTGTTCGTAATCTATCTGAAGATATTAAAATGTTGCTTTTATTTATTATATAGTTTTATCGCAACTTTGTACATATATAACCTCACGTTTATATTCCTCGAAGGGGTAGGCAGAGGTGCATTTTTGCACCTACATTTCGCCTGGTAGGTATCAAATATCAATCCCACTTAATATGGGGCCAGCCTTTTGCCTTTTTACCGGCACAATTTCAGACGCAGCTAGTAGTAGTAGCAGGCCCTTAGTTTGTTTTTGTTTTAAAAATATGGTACTTAATGGCAAAAAATAGTTTGCCAGGATCTTCAAGGCCGTGAGGAAGATTAATAATATTTTATCAGATAATGTTTAAGTAGGTGTGCGAACTACGCAGATGTGTGTCCATAATAGCAAGAAAAATGAAACTACGTCTGCATACATTTTCTAGCAAAAACACCATTTTATATACTAGACGCGAACGCGAAATATATTTAGCTATATTAAACTAGTAAATAACCAAGCGAGATATTAGCGGCCTTCGCAAAAATTGTACCAAGCCAAAGCAATCTTGATAAGCCAATTTCTGTTAATACTCATTGTTGTTCAGTCGTTCGAACTTGATCGTTTATTATGTCGGCATTGTTTATTACTTTGTTTTTCACAAACAAAACTATTATAAAAATGTTGTTAAATTAAATTTTTCATGACGATTGTGATTTGATGTTGGTTTCGTATATTTGCGTGTTCTCATTCAAAAGTATCCTCCTCCTCCTCGCGTCGTTCACCTCATTGCTGAGGGTCGTGATCCCCTGCACCAACAGCAGTCGTTCTTCTTACTATGCTGCGCCATCTGTTCCTATCTTTGGCATCGTTCCTATCTGATTCAAAAGTATATCGTAGGACATTTTCTGTATTCTCAGCTGCAGACATCGCTGGTTTATTTTTTTACTTATTATAATAAAATGATAGAATAAACTTCCACCATCTAGTTCTTCCTTGAACCCATGTTCAAAGCCTCATGCTTACGTCGGAATTAAGCTATGTTGTGAGAACCAAAAATCATTAAATATCAGATAAGTCTCGAAATAAATTGTTGCACAAAGATATCTTCTAGGTAGACATCTTTATCATTATTATGAATATTTTAGTGGATAATATTCAGATTTGTTCTATACCTACCGTTAGATATATTTCAGTGTGATCTACAATGATCTCTATAAATTGAAGAACTTAAAAAGTCTTGCTGATTTTGATCCACTAACAATGTACATGATAAATTATTAATTTATATATAACGAAATCACTGATTTTGAAAAACCTCTCAAATTTGCCAAAAGAAATTAATGAAATTACAACAATGCTTACTTAAGTTACAGAACATTGGAGGGCAGTGCTCGGCCCTTAATCTAGTGTATATCCTAGGTAACAGATAATAATGTCTGCTAATACCAGCGTGGCAGTAAGGCGACAGGCTATCTAATAATCTAGGCTAATCCACTGCCTCGATCCAGTGCCACCGGAACCGGATAAGAGGGCTTCGCTTGCAGCCAACCACGCTCCATTCAAACAAATCTACTCTGAAATCCTATTTATCCGTGCGACATTAAAGACTTCTATAACAAATAGAATCAGACTTTTAAAAAAAGTAGTCGATCAATATTCCATATATATATGCTATTAACGCTTCCTTCTGAGCAAGGATAGATCTTGTCTGGTATGTAGGGTACCAAAAACTATAAGAGAATTTTCGCCGTCACAAGCATCAAGACCCGAAGCAAATATTTGTTGATTACACAAATAATAACTAACTGCGCTATGGGATAGTCAAACTATGTTTGAGAAGTCGGTTGTCAAAATGCGTGACTATTGGTTATAAACAGTTAGAATCTTTTTTATTATTTTGGGGAGCATGACTATATATAACATTGATGTGCAGATTTTTTCTTCTATTGAAGTTCGGAACGAATTAAAGATTTGCAAACCATGAAAGTAATGTTCATGCCGTACTTTTTATTCATCTTTAGTCCAAGAGTTTTATATCCGATAATTCGATAAAAAACGCAAAAATGACCTTAGTCCGAGACAACGTTTTCGTCGCCGCTGTAACCCAAAAAACACAGCTAAAGTCAAACCTGCCGTTTGAAAAAGTTAAAAGGTTCGAGCGGTTAATCCGTATTCGCACACACGACACGTAGGCCAGCCGAAGGGACCTTTACAAAAATTATGACGTGACGGTACAGCTCCGCGGCCATGGATTTTATTCGCAAAGCGCGTGCCACCGCCGACACAATTTGTTCGCGTTTTAAATATTCACATGTAACCGTATGCTTAATATATTCCTCATCTACATAATGTAATATTTCGCGAACCAACGGAATTTTCACTGTTCTTACTCCGTAGGTGGGAGAAGTAATGCTGTTAGGGGCCGGCCGGAGCGTCGCGTCTCCATGTGTTGTGAGTTTT
Organism: Cephonodes hylas; assembly: GCA_030295005.1. NCBI lineage: Eukaryota > Metazoa > Arthropoda > Insecta > Lepidoptera > Sphingidae > Cephonodes > Cephonodes hylas. The sequence continues at coordinate 11,329,189 of AP025369.1, read as the reverse complement.
AATTATTTTTAACCGGCCCTGTTTGTTCAGGACCGCTCTCTGATTCCTTGAATTTTATCTGGACAGACAATGTGGGCAGCGTGAAGCGTTAGCGGCTCATTATGTGTAAATTGTTTAATTACCTTTTGAATTATAATAAAATATTTTTTATATGTGAAATTATGTAAAACTAATTACATTTGCTGAAAAGTTATGGTTAGAAGTGGCATTTTGATATGAGTAAGCCTATGAGGAAATTTAAAATTTTATTATAAAATAGCGACCCGCCCCGGCTTCGCACGGGTGCAATGCTGATATTTAATGGATGTTATCATAAATATAAACCTTCCTCTTCAATCACTCTATCTTTTAAAAAAAACGCATCAAAATCCGTTGCGTAGTTTCAAAGATTTAAGCATACAAAGGGACAGAGGGACAGAGAAAGCGACTTTGTTTTATACTATGTAGTGATTTCACGTCTACACATATCATTTAAGCAAATGTAACTTACTCGCCATGGTTGTTGTTCTAAAAAACAAAAACTTCTTTCATTAGATTCCATCAATTTTTTTCGTCCCACATTATCAATCGTGAAGATCGAGAAATCCCCTCATTTCGGCAGCTTCATTCCAGCCATCGAAGCCGCCTGTATAAAATTGGCCTTAAAAGGCAATAAAGATAAAGCCTGTTATAGGCTCCATTCACATTACGAGCGGTGCAACGGGCGCCTTGGTCGTAAGGTCCACTCCAGATATGCACCTGAGCTAAGGTCGTATACATTACGAGTAGTGCACGTACGTAAATGTGAACATGACCCGAGCCAACAAACTTAATGTAAGAACTCATAAAACTTGGAGCTCCTGTATTTTTGAATTTGGAAATCTATACACAGATTATTAAAAAATCTCAATGAATATTTTTTTTATTAATATATTTATTGTTGCCAGCAATTTAATAATAAAAAATAAAAACAGGCTGTATTTCATAAAATTCGGTGCTTTTCAAAACTTCATGATGATACAATCATATTCCTTCTATTCATTGTTTTTGGGCTGAAAATTCAACTTAGCAATTTCCTTTCTATAAAAATGATGTTCAAAACCTTCAACGACTTAAATACTTTACTACTGCGTGTTTTGAGACAAAAGACTTTTGTGAATAAGATTTTTGAACACGTCACCACTAATCATTAATTCTTCATATTATTTCAGCCAATTGGAACAGTGTTCAATGGTATTACCTCATCTTTCAATTCCAAAAAGTCTTAAGTGCGAAGGAAGCTTTACTAATTCGCGTCTTCATCCAATTTACACTAGGGCATTTTTAACATCTTCGACGCCACCCGCGTAATATCAGTCCAATATGAAACGGAGCGGAATAAAAGTAATACAAATTGCAATTTGTGCAGCGGTGATGGTATCAAAGTACTCTTTCAGTGCTTGCAATTTCAATAACTGGTGAATGGGGGCGCGTTTCTCAAAGTTTCCATACCTCGGCTCGCTCTAATTCACTCTGATACCGAATGGAGAGATCTTCATCGGATTATTGGCTTAGTTTCTACCGTACATATACATACATTTTACCTACAATTTTCCCCGATCTGGAGATACAACTCAGGTTCTCTGGATTCTACGATACAAACTTAGCAGCATTAAAGAGCCAATCTTAGTCACATATTAATAACAATTTAATCATAATAATTTAATTACTAGTTTACAAGAAAGTTTTTGACACCTTACACTACTATTTTTATAGTAAAGTCTATAGGAAAAAATCTTTAAATCAGTTAAAGAAACGCACCTCTTACCCTTTGGTCAAGTGGAAGATAACCATCGGATTAGGTATGTAAAGTGTTTTAAATCTTTTAGAGAAGTGTTTAAGTTTATAACAAATAAATGTACCAACGAATAAAACATTCCTCAATTAAAAAAAAATAAACATTCCAGTTTATTAAAATCAGAAACCGTATATGTGAAAGTTTGAAAGCCGCTAATAAAGTGCAGTCCACGAAGAGACAGCAACGTTGACAAGATACGTTTATTTATTGAATCGAAACTCTGGCCGTATATCAAAAGACTGTCAAATGTTCTATCTAGTTAGGTTCCCAACGAAAACTGAATGTGAGTTGAGTTCCACTTAGCGAATGCTTATGAAACAGCATAGTGATTGGCAATTTGCGTTGCCTTCGAAAAGTTGGAACATGAAAAGAAATAACTCGATACCTGGTTTGAATAGGTGCTCATAGATTTTAAAGAGGTTTGAATTAATGAGGTCTGTAATGTGACCTGGAAATATACCGACCTTAACTCAACAGCATAACTGTTTCATCTATAGGTATATCCTATTTAAAAGAAGGACGGAAGATCTAATCGCAAAACTGTCAGCAGCCAATCACATTACTTAGAAACTAACCAGATTGAAAGCCTTCGGAATATGATTTTTTCGGAATATTGATAATTTCATGGCAGTGATTTCTCTTTTGGAATTTTGTTATATTTATTACATTCATTTTGTATTTATGTACATGTCAGTGTTATTTGTTCACTTTAATCTTTTTTTAAGTTACAGAAAATTTAAACATTTAGGTATTGATTAAGATTATTACATACATTAATAGAATAAGTATTATACTTTGATCAGAGTCAACCATAAAATAACCACGTTTTCGTATTCAACATAAAAAACGTTCGAGTCCAAAGCAAATATTTAAATCTCAAATACATTCCATCATCGAAAAGCCCGAGTTAGATTATACAGTATGAAGATACACAATAAAGAAAGTAATTTTAGCGTATTGTAATACGGGGAAACTCATCCCGGCCGCGAACTGTGATCGCCAAATCCCATCTTATCCTTACCTAAGACTGGAAGTTTGTTTGAAAATTTTCCACTGTAAGGCGAAAACTTTTCGCTGGGATTTCATTGCTAAGATGATATAGAAAAAATAATTGAAGAATTGTATTAGTCGGATGTCGTTGTAAGACAGTTTTTCGGTTTAATAAAAGTTTCTGAGATGATGTGTCAATTTTATTAGCAAATACGTTTTGAGTCTATATTATAACTTATTAATATTTTAAAGAAATTAACTTAATTAAAACGGGTTTTTTCTTAATTTCAAATATACGATCAAACTTGAACTCTTTGGCAATTCTGTCACTTGAACCAATGAAACAGAAAATGGTACCCCTTTCTTTTATTAAGCCTTTTTTGTTGGTCATGTATAATGGCTGCAACAAAAGTCAATCACACGCTCGTTTCTTTCCAACTGAACTCCCTAAACTACGTTATTCTCTTAAGGAATAGTCACCCTGGTAAACATTGTTGTATAATATAAAAGCTTGAAGGAAATAGGGTATTTTTTACAGGCCGGCTTCATTGTTTTAAGGCAAACAAACGTCAGGCGTGAGTATTAGGGCGAAGAGAATAAAATGCAGTTAACTTAATCAACGTATAATCGAAATAATATCGCTATTGAGTCTGTAACATGATAATTATTCAATTTAGCGCGACACTCCACCGAATACGTTGTACTATCTTTTGATCACGACGGATTTCCCAAAAACGTCTTGCCGTCGTTCCTTGACACTTTTTCGTACCAGTCGCCGGTGTTGTGTCAGAGTGGCAGGTTGTAGCAGGATTGCCACTCTAAAAACATAATGAGCGTCGACAAGCTTAAAAACCTACGAAAGTTGCAAAAATTCAAAAAATACAAAACAGCTCCTTAAAATAGCTACTTGCACATCTGGCTCGCGCCGACACAACAGTACCATAACTAAGTCAAACTGCACGGCGGAGTTTTTCGCGAAAAGCAGGTCATACTCAGCTTAATAGATCATACGAGCTAGCTGGCGATTTCATTCACCGTTTTTTAAAAGAGCCTTTAATAAGGGAAATACGAGCATCGACCATCCCATAGCGCTCCGTTCGCATAAGTTGCAATTCGGATTGGAAGTAGGTTAAAAAAAGATACAACAGTCACGTATTAAATTTCGTACCCACACTTAGATGCAGTCTTGAATCATGGGTGACAGAAAATTCGGACAAGTCTTAGAAATTCCAAGACCCAAATCAAATATGTGTGGAAGAGTTTCCCAGTGTCACAGTTAACAATCTTATTTCTGTGTCTTTACCCCTGTATTAGTATACTTGTAGGTAAAAAAGTATGATTTAGAAGACTTAGAACTTTGTATTTTTTGCTTTATTCGGCGTGGTATGGTCTCTGCTCCACCATCTTCTAACATCACTTTACAATGTTCACATAAAAATAAACGCTCATAATAAGCGCAATATTGATGGTGCTAGTTTATCATTAAACGTAGTCTGATTTCTAAACCGAACACACATATCTTTACCACTATGTCAGCTATTAAACATTCTGCATAAATTCGCAGAACGAAAATATTACGAATTCGCGAAAGAACCTAAACAATATTTCATCCAACAAATAAAAAATAAGACTTTTAATGATAAATCCAATTCTATGGGTCTTTTATATTTCAAAACGGACCTTTGTCGCGAATCTTTTTCGCCTTCAAAGTGAGATATCTCTTTGTAATCTCTGTGAATAATATCGGATTAACAGGCTTTGTCACTAATCCGCATCTTTCGGCCGTATCCCTTTTATCCGCTGAGAAGAGTTATCCAAAGAGGTTAACTACGTTGCTTCTTTATATTATTTAGCATATAACTTATAGGCATTTAGGTCTGTAAAGTATTAATATTAAGACCAATGCCTTGGAATTTAAAAATAATGTGTCAATTTTTTTTACGGATTTATCTATTAAGATATTTTTAGTGATCTGAGTTATAGCTATGACAGAGACATAACTGTTCACCGTTTATAAATTAGACATTCCATATCTATATATCCGTTTTACGTCCTACTAGCATATTAGCTTTTACTTGGATTCCACTTTCAAGAGCAAGATATAGGTGAGTTTTTAGTTCTTAGTATTAGAATGTGATATAGAGGATTAAATAAAATTGTAGCGGACTGCCTCGTGGTCTCGCGACACATGTGCGGTTCGTACTCGAGCTCGATTCCCGGGTCGAGCAGCATTGTTAAGTGTACCTTGCAAAATGTAGGTGCAAAATTGCAAATTTGCATCTTTTTGTACTCTTAGGATCCTAAAGCAGTGATGGCCTCGAGGTTTAGGCGCGCGGTCGAGAATCTCGGTGGTCGCGGGTTCAAACCCCAGGCACACACCTCTGACTTTTCGAAGTTATGTGTGTATTCAAATTGAATTATCACTTGCTTTAACGGTGAAGGAAAAACATCGTGATGAAACCTGCACACCTAAAAGTTCTTAGGAATTTCTTAGGTGTGTAGTCCGCCAACCCGCACTAGGCCAGCGTGGTGGACTATGGCCTAAACCCTCTCAATGGTAGAGGAGACCCGCTCAGCAGGGGGCGTATATGGGTTGATGAAGACTGAAGACTTAGGATCCTAAAATGATTATAGCAAAAATAATATGTACCAAATGATATATTAGGCTTTTCTTCATTGAAAGAGTGAAAAGAAAAGTTTAGTAAAATTCACGCTATATACATTATGTCAGTGTACTTGTAATACTCAAAGTAACAATAAATCCTTATTATTCCGAGATTAAAATGGCTGCAAGAATTATGTGCCATAAAATGGTAACTGATATTTATTGCGAATCGTTTTTACTGCAGCTGAAAGAGACAAGTAAACGCACTTCAGGACTTTAAATTAACTATGAGGAAACGTCTGTTTTTATTTTATTGTTTCATTGGAATAGATGGACTCGAGGGAAATAAATCTGAGGATTGGCATTGAAACCCGTAAAGATTTTTTTAATTGAAGGTACATAGGATTTCACTCACGTTTGTTATCCCAAGAGAACATTGGTGTTGAAACGTTTCTACATGCTAGGTTGTTTAATTTTCACTTCACTAGAAGCGACACAAGTGCTATATTTTCGACTCTGCTACTAAGTACCTAATGATAAATTCAGGTATCATTTTTCCAGAGCTAAGACTAAAACCTGGACCTTTCTATTGTACACTTAATATTTCCTACTATAGAGGCACTCTTGTGTCGAGAATATAAATACACCCAGCAGTCGCATACATTGTTCAGAGACCACACTAAGGTCCAGTCTTGTGTCGTCGGTATTAGAAACTACGAGAGACCTTTCGGTCTCACAGACGCCAAGACCCGAAACAAATATTTGTGGATCACACAAACAAATCTTTAGTTTTAGAGATCGAACGCGCGGCCCCTCATTTTCCTAGCTGGTGTACAGCCAACTGCGCCACGGGGCTGTTAAATATGGTATGATACAGTATAGCACAGTATAAGTATAATTGTGTCGAGATATGCCCGTATCGGGTGCTACATTAGTCGTTTTGTTGCGCCGGCATAAAAAGTCTATTATGAAAATCTTCGCAAGAACAAAATCACTCAAATATTCAAACACTTGGCATAAACGAGCGTCCATTTTCCATGTCATTTGTTCCATTCAGAGCCCGAGGGAAGCTAGCTTATTAATTGTAGTAGAAATAAATACTTGCAGTTTTACTCCCCTATTTATTGCTGTACACAATAGTCTTGATGAAGCCAATTATGACGATTGCTCGTTCAAATGGAGCAAATCAACGTTTATGACTTAGAATAATACAATATTTACATTTCAATTGTTTCTTTATTTATGGTGGCACGATACGTTTGGAAAAACCTTTATGCAGTTAATTATACGTCTGGTCAACACAGTCATACATGCACATAAAACCGATTTCAGAAAAAGGTGGTACGTAATTCGCCTGTGTTTAAGTATGTTCGGTTGAATCTTGAAAAACAATATAGAATTATAATTGTAATAGTGACCAATAATTATTATTGATCACTATGGCGTGTTTCACGATGATTGCACTGCTTTCCTCGACAACTCTTTCACAATCAAAGCAGTACGTTTGTGGAATGCTCTTCCTGTTGAGGTACGCCGGGCCAAGAATCTTATTCAATTCAAAAGACTCGTCAATAATCACTATCTCTCCTGTAATTAAAATTTCAAATATGTATATTGTAAACATTTATTTATTAATTTTTGTATTTATATTGTGTATATGTATGTGTATATATTATTTTACTTTTTTTTTGTATTTGTATTTTTTCTTTTCTCATTCGTGTTATATGTATTTTGTTTCTGTTGTACACACTGCCCGCCCTTTAAATTCTTTCAATATATCCATCTTATGGTTGCCTTGAATAATAAATAAATACACCCAACAGTCACATACATAGTCCTGACCCCACACTAAGATACGAGTCTTGTGTCGTGGGTATCAGAAACTACGAGAGACTTTTCGGTCTCACAAACACCCAGACCCGAAACAAATATTTGTGGATCACACAAACATTTGTCTCGGTGCGGGGATCGAACCCGTGGCCGCTCGTTTCGCAAGCTGGTGTCTAGCCAACTGCGCCACGGGGCTGTCAAAAAGATCACCTTGAGTGATAAGGCCGCCAGTTGAACCTTTCCTCTTCTTTTTTTTTGTATATTCTGTTTGTTAAAAATGTGTACAATAAAGAGTTTAAATAAATAAAATAAATAAATTGCTATCGAAATCCAATTACCGACTCAGGCATCTCACTTACCAACTGAAAACCCTAGAGAACATACAACTGTCACTATGTTGTTCATAGGTACCCGTAATTAAATGAATTTAAGATACTCATCTTTAATACTCTGACGGTAAGAAAAGATAGGAAAACTGCCAGACTATTTAAGTCCTTGAAATACTACCAACACCTAATATTCAAGTAAATTACATCGCAAATTTCCTGCCTAACACACGTAAATAATTTACCACTCAAATTCCAGATCCAACATTCGCAACACAATCAAAAATGGGGCGGGTTAATCCCAACAAAAATAACACGGCCAAGTGTCCCAAGACCCAAATTCTACCCGCGATCCAACAACTTTGTACGAAGATATTGCACTCACGATGTTTCGTCGGGATTTCGTATTAAAACATTATGACAAAATTATAGCACACACTTAACTCCCGCGAAGGCTTAAATGTTCAGGACGTGACATTTTAGTTGGGGTCCGTACAAACGACGAGTGTTTGACTCCATTTGAACGACGTACTTAACTTAAAGCTAGTGCGTACTCAGAGGGATTAACGTTTTTATGTACATTGAGCGTTAAGTGTTTCTAACAGCCGATAGTGGGGCTGATTGGACGTAATGGCCGCTCTCCCTCAATCGGACTTTGTTACACAAGTTTCACGGGCTGTTAACAGGGAATTCCTAAAATTGCTTAAATGGAAAGGAAAGCTGAAGTTCATGGCGTTATACATTTTACTAAGTATTAAAAATCCCGATGATTAAGTATTGGTGTAACTGATGATCATCGTGTGGATTGAGGCCACTAAGGCCAATGTTATAGACTGAAAAACAGAGTTGTAAAGTTTTATGTATATAGATATAGACATATAAATGTATTTGGAACATGATGTGGGGAACTTTAATTTCGGAACAATTTTCCAGCATAACATAGCAGGCAGCATTCATTACATTCCATAAAGTCCAACAAAGAATTCTTTCGTAATATTTCAGCAAAACATTTTCACTAACATACTCAAAAAACTATAGAAGCAGCGTGTACTAAACTCGGTATAATTATATGATAATAAAATGCAAGTTCTTTTAAACGACAACGCGGACTTTGCAACGCGACCGGAGTTTTTCAAAGAACGCCATTTTAATACAGGTGTGGAGGCGTGGAGGACGCGTCGTGAACATAACACGTTACACATCTGCATAAAGTTAAACAACAAGATACGGGCCTTTGTAAAAAGAGGAATTCAGGCGCTAGACCGAAAAGCGGCGCGACCGTAGCCAACAAACACAAAGAACATTTGGACCTTTTTGAAAGTGCTTGTAACAAAACATTCCTACGGCAGTGAGGCTGGCACGCGCGTTATTCACGCTTTAATTGAGGGCATGTCCGTCTAAAATCCACATTTGGGATCTAAACTGGTACAATTTTCCATTTTTGACATTCTAAACACGATTCGACGAGATAACGAGGAATGCCGGCGGTTAGTTGTTTTAGCTGTACACCCTTTGTAGTTGGCGCACCATTTTGTTCAACATTTAGAGACCGTTTGCTCAGCTTTTAATTTTTTAAATGTTTCGCGAAAATAAACACCGCCCTCCCCCGGGACGTGGAAATGAATGAAGAGCTGATGACACCTTAAACATGCCATGTTTAGTGTTCATGGTTAATTTCCTGCGAGATTGTCGTGTGTTTAATGGGATTTACGAATGTAGCTAGGGGCGAAAAAAAATCCGATGGCTCTTTCGGATGAGGTTGGACGACTGGTCTTCGGATTAGTTGGGACCAATAAAGCCGAAGATGAACGGGAGCGCGACACCTTTAGTTTAATCGACTTGGGAAATGATGACAACCGAAGATTCTTGACTTAAAACTTTGCTATTTTACTCACGAAAGGTTGTAGCCTCGGGAGGTTAGTCGCCGGTTGGCACTAAAAGATTCAGCGCTGCGGCTCTCCAATCACGGAGTTTTGCGACCCTAATCGGGATTGTGGGGTCGGATATCGGGCCGATACTTTACACACGTGTTACAATTTCGGGTAGAACTTTCAACTTAAGTGATAACACCAGATCATGATGTGTCGTACAAAATGTTTTGCGTTGCCCCTTTCTAAACTTTCGTTTTATTGTTGAAACAGTAAATTTCTGTGAATTGCAAGCACATTTTCTATTTGAGATTCACGTAGTAATCTCAAATAGAATGTGCGAAATATAATATATTATTTACATGCCTAACCTTTGGTCTGTAGGCCCCGAAGAGATAGGTAAAAATGTACCTCTTTGTTTCCCACATTTCGTCACGTATCGATCCCACGTAATAGAGGGTGACCCTATTGTCGATTTTTCGGGCATTCTTTCAGACTTCTTTCTCCTACTAAAAATTTCTCAATGGAAAAGCTTAATAACACTTTTACCGACCCTGGAATCACATACTACTGCCGCGATACCATCAACAATAATGAATTATAATAACCATAGTATACTATTACAAGGTCATAAAAATCAGAGGAGCACAAGTTAATTCAAAGCACTTCACATCAAATTACATCACTAAACCGATTCCTACCGCGGCCTACGCGGGAACAGTGTCGCCAAAAAACCCAACTCCGCTACTTTCCTTCAAATATCCGGGTCATCTATTGTTCCTTTGTCACAAACCGGACAAGTTGGTGACAAACTTAGCTTTACATTCGGCACTCGCTTCATTGTACGAGTGAACGAAGGAATTTTCAATATCAAAACCGCATTCGGAGTTTGCAAACGTGCACAAAAGACCACAGCGTACGTTGCGGTACATTTCTTCCGTGTTTTCCGTTTGTTGGTACATTCTGGCTTCGAGCAAACAACAGACGATCGAACTTAAGCAATTATCCTGATGGAGATGAACTAAAATTTACCTCTGACTTATCCAGTACTGAGTGTCGTTTTGACACAGTACACGTTTTGACAGTTATATTGGACACGATATTTTTATCATCATCAGCCCTTATTGGCCGTTGCTGTAGCTGTAGAGCTGAAGAGGGTTCGGCTGATTACACACACATCTGCGAAATAGATAACTAAGAATTGTCCTTTCTCTAAATCAAATGACTCCTTCGAATTAGTACATTAACTGACATCATATACAAAAGCCGTCATCCTCCAACTCAACACCATATCAAATCCTACAAACCCAGTCACAGCGACCCAATGGCCGATTCGCGAAGGAAAACAAACGTGAACTCACAACATCGCCCATTTGTAACTCGTATTTCGTCAAGGGGTAAATTGAAAAATTCCTCCTGGCGAACGGGGCTTGAAGCTGGGAAACCCTAGACGCCGCCCAGCCTGCGCATTAATCTGCGTTACACACACGTCCACGGCTAAGTAATGCGCTAGACGGCGGGTTTTTTCAAAGGAAACTTAGTAGGCCATATGTAACTTTTGAGTGCACGCCATTTTTATTTCTAGGCAGTTTGATCCGTGATTTCTTTGCTCGTATTGAAGTGCCTCTTGTGTTGCCAACCTGCAGTAAGCCAACGTAGTGGGTAACCTCTTGTAATCGTTGGGGAGTGCCGTAGCTATAAAGGCTAACGATATATCTCTACGTATTCAAATGGTATAGTACCGCTACGCCGTAGTAAGATTAATTATGGTACATTCAGAAACAGCACCACTGTTTTGTGAGACAGTTTTAACAGAACTTTTTTCTCCCTCTTTCTCTCAACGAGGATTCTATGATAGTAGACCTGCACAGATTTACATACATACAGCCATACCTGTAAGTCCCAAAAGTTGAAATTAGAAATGTATTTCTACAGACATGTTTTAATAATTATCCTACCCACGTACATATGCATAAAAAATCGCTTATATGTATTAGGAATGAGCATCGCAAGTTTTTGGTGTCTAAAGCAAATATCACAGCATTACTTCACAAGCTTCGTAAGAATAAACACATCACAATATAGCGCGCAACACCGACACTGTCCGAAAGATATAATATCGCATTAAGCGCAGACGAATGGAAACATTATCTGGCATTCTATTTTTCTAAGGACATTTAAGTTGTGGGACACGTAAAGTGTAGCCATTTGTTCCCTTGTAAGTTGTGTTTATTCTTTTTTCCCTTCCGGGGTTCTTTTCGGTTGGTTATGAGTAATGGAGGATTGCGCGAGCGGCGACATCGCCTATGTAAAATACGCTTACAAATTTAGGGATGGTGCTGTGATTGTGACCGTGAGTGCTGTACTGCCCGATGGATGAACTATCCATTATTTTATATATTTATTTTATCCATTATTTTATTCGTAATATGTCACATCTATCAAGTTATTAGTGATTTTTTTTAAGGACAAGGTTTCGAGGAGTTTTTTTTAAAGGTTTCGAGTGTAAAAAAAAATCAGCGCACAGTCATGCATGTTATAGCTAAAGATTTTCGTAAACGGCTAATTGTTAAATTTCGGTACAAAGTATTGTTGATCATTGGGAAACATCTGGCTCATAGTATTTTACGAGTATAGTAAAGTTTAGTAGAATCGATAACAGGTATATTATTTAGACAGTGTATGTGTCAATGTATATAGAGTGTTGAAAGCGATTTCGTTTCATGACCCTAATGCAAAGATACGAATTATAAAGATCTCCGAATAGCCTCGCTAAGATACTCTTAAGAGATTGTAACAAAAAGGAATTGAATTAAAGAGCACAGCTATAAAAACTTTATTCCCTTGCTCGGAATACATTTAGGGCGGAGGTTGAAACCCTCTGTACTGTCGATATCAATAACCATTCACCACCTACCGCAATAAGTATAAAGAAGCTCGAAAAAATAAAAGACTGGGTAATTGAATTCCCATAATGGGTGCGGGCAGGAAAATATATGTAGATTACGGTATTCCGATACGCGAATACAGAGTGGTATACCGAGATTTTACACTTCGCCGATGGCTGCCAATCCCTCTAATATTATTATGGTAATACGGCCAATTTCAATAAAAGCGTTCGTCGCGAAAGATATTTTCCTCTCACAAAACCAATGCGTGCACTTATCAATCTCGCAGACATGTGTCCGGCTCGACGGATTCTCTCGGCTTCTATTATCGCCTTCTTTCGCTCCTTTTTGTGAGAAAATACTGACTTCTCGGAAACCTGGTGGTAATTGCAGAAAAATAAAAATAAAAAACTGATAAATCATCTGTTTTATCCATAGAGACGATGCTCTGTTAATTACAAAAGAGGTTTTAGTAGGAGTTCATAATAACTTATTGGTAATTTTCAAATGAGACATGGGAAAAATAGTTCTAATAGTTAAATATGGCTTCTCAACATTTAAATCTTTATTCCTATGCCATTATTTTGTGTGTAGTTCGTCAACCCGCACTAGATCAGCGTGATGGACTAAGGCCTAAACTCTGTCGGATATAGAGGACGCCCGCGCCTACCAGTGGTAACGTATATGGGCTGACATTGAATTATATTTTGTTACGTAGGTTCACCGAGATATGCCTGTGCAGTCAGTATAGAAAGATAAAGAAAAAATAAAACTAAACAATTGACTAGCGAATATTAAGTCCGCTGGACTCTTAAGAAAAGAGCCCTTGATAAACTTTCAAGGGTAACAAATCTAAATAATTTCGCTCAAGAATTTCTTCGCGTTATATTCTGAAAAATAATTGTTTGCGAAATGACTGTTTAAAACTTAACTTTCAAGACAGTAGGTGTAACGAGGTATGCTAATTTACTCCCTCTTACTCTTAATATTTTTAATATACAACGTACAATTTGTGAAATTTTAATAAAGTTTTGTCAACTGAAATGGCTGAGTGGGTAATAAGTTAACTTTGCGTGATAAAGAGATGACAATACCCTTCTATTGTTTGACCTTCAAGTACCCAGATCTGGGCGTTTGCTTACGGTCACTCAAAGTACCCACGCCAGATTCTCTAAAGAATAAAGTAAAGATACAAATACCACGCTTCACCAATTACGTTTTAGGTTTTGGGGCTATATTGTTTTTCTTGTCTCCATTTGAGATTTGTCTATATCATCATCATTATCAGCCAATTCTGGTTCACTGCTGGATCTAGACCACCCCCAATGAAAAATGTAATTTCACTTTTCTTAAAGTCAAAGTCAAATCTTCTTTATTCAAATAGACTTTTACAAGTTCTTTTGAATCGTCACTTTTTAACTATACTATTTTTTTTTTAAACTAGGACCTATTCTGACCCAGAAATCGAACCCGGGACAGCTAGATAACAAAGTACAAACTAAGTGCCACGGAAACAACGTGGTAGTCTAGACAGTTTTTCTATGCAACAAAAATATTGTTGATTCAAAATGACATTGTTGATACTGCTGAGTCTAGAAGTATGACTATAGAACATTAGTTTGTTTTTGCGATTTTAATTATGAGAAAGAATATTTATAAATTCACCTAAAAAGCCAGTGCTTAATATCCTACCACCTTGAAAGTATTTGGCGTGTGATCTTTAAAAGACCCCTAAAATTACCAACATATTTTTAACATTTTTCCGAGCCAGATATCGAAGCCATGACTTTCTAATCGTTCGTCACATTTCTACTGCAAGACCAAAAATCCTTAAGTAAATATATAAAAAAGTGATTAAACAGAGCAAAAGATCCTTTGAATGTGGTTTTATGCTAATATGCATGTAGATCCGCCGGATTGTGAGTGATTGAAGCCATTTTGCGTGTACGGAGGAATAGAAACACCATGATTTGAGATGGTTTGGTGGAAATTACTGATTTTTCTTCATCAATCTTAGTTATAACATCCAAATACGTATACTTCACGCAGAATAAGGGTAATATTTTTATCTCTTTACCCAACTTCTTCTTCACAGCGGAGATACGTAGAGGATGTAGGGCTTAGAGCACTAGGAGTGAAGCGCACTACACACCTAATCCACATAATTATCATCAGCTCATACACGTCCTGCTGCTGAGCACGTGCCTTCTCTACCACTGAGAGAATTAGATTAAAGTAATTCTTCATCAACCCATATACGCCCACTGCTGAGCACGGGTCTCCTCTACCATTGAGAAGGTTTAGGCCATAGTCCACCACGCTGGCCTAGTGCGGGTTGGCGGACTACACACCTAAGAAATTCCTAAGAACTCTTAGGTGTGCAGGTTTCATCACGATGTTTTCCTTCGCCGTTAAAGCAAGTTAACCTGGTTAGATATCGGAGTCTCCATTTAAGATGACTATGTTGTTCTTATATACAAAATTCTGATATTGTATTAATGAGCTGCTCTAATTCGGGAAATTGAGTCTTTGTATCTGTATTGTAAACTATCTCTTGATTGGAAAAGAGCAACACTAGAGTTTCTTGCCCGTTCTTCTCTAGTGATGACTGCCTTCCGAACAGGGTGGTAAATTTTGAAATGACTGAATCTAAGTGATGTATTTGACATTTTATGGATTCAATAAATATTATTTCATTTCATTTCATTTCAAGTGATAATTCAATGTGAATACACACATAACTTCGAAAAGTCAGAGGTGTGTGCCTGGGGTTCGAACCCGCGACCGGCGAGATTTTCGACCGCGTGCCCAAACCTCGAGGCCATCACTGCTTTAATTAAAGTAATTCTTAACGACTTTAAATATGCAGGTTTTCTCACGATTATTTCCTTTACTATAAAAGTACGTCCTTATTCATTGTGAATACACACAAAGCTTCCTGGCCCTGGAATTTGAACCCGCAACCACATATCCTCGACCGCCTAAACCTCAAGGCCATTGTAGACCTAGCGTTATACATACAAACAATTCTGAAATGTTTGCCGCACGTAATATGCCTTCAATGCAGTTTGATTTAAGCCGATTAACAGCTCCCAATGCGTCCTAACATATTTTGGAAGCTGAATGGACACAATTCAGTACACATTTCTATTTCATAATCAACTGTAGTCTAAAACAGAACACGAATTTCGTAATGTCTGTTGATTCCTACTTACATGTGTTTATTGGCATGAACGATTGAATGGAACCGTGGTTTGATGGTTGGTTTATTGCGTATTTCATTCGTACAAATATTGTTTTTTTTTTCTCCTGTGTTTCTCTATAGGGGTGATGCATGTTTCACTGTGAAGTATCGTGGTATATGTGACTATGTGCTGGCAAGGAAACGAGGCCTCGCTATTGGATACGAAAGCCCGAATATTGATCATTAGCCCACAAACTGTTGGGCACGGACTTTTTATACAACTTAGAAGGTGTACCTTAGTCCGTGTAGACCCTCTCAATGGAGAGACCCGTGCTCAGCAGTGGGCGAATATGGGTTGATGAAGAAGACCTTAGTCCACCACGATAGCCTAGGGCAGGCTTAGGACAACACACCTAAGAAATTTCCAAGAACTTTTAAGTGTTCGGGTTTCCTTCCGATTTTGTTCCTTCGCAGTAAAAAATATTTGTGATAACATTTTATTTAAAATTTTAAACGGCTGTTACCTCAAATCCTTAATTAGATCTTGCTGTAAGATACATATGACGACGCAGGACTTAATAATTTATTTATTTCCAGTTTCTTATTTAAACGCAATTATATGGAGGAAAAAAAATAACAAAAAGAGGCGGTCTTATCGCTCTAGGCAATGTTTTCTAGACAACCTTTGAATTGATAATAATGGAGTTGTAGGAGTGTGTGTGTAGATGTAAATGAATCAGGTTGATTTTAATTTATTATAATGTATATATTTTATTGTTCGGCTAACATAGCCTTCCTTTTATAACAAAAAAAATTTATTACAATAGGTACATCAAATTTATAAAACAAATTCCGTGACAACTTTTTCTTCTTCTTTACTGTCACTTCAATTAGAGCAGGTTCTAAATTGCTATCACTAACGAGTTTTTATTTATTGTAGTGGTACACTACAGAGTAAAAAATAAAGGGGGTAGCATGCCGTGTAAGGAAAAAAGGAAAGGAAAGAAAAATTATAATAACTTTAAGGACTTGTATCCTATTATTATATTTTATTTATTTTCGCTACAATTATAAGACAAAAGACATCCATTGCTGGAAACTGGTCTCTTAAAATTTTCATGGTGGTTCTATCAGAAGCCTACATTTAAAGATTCCTGCTGTCTTGGAAAATTGACGAGGAACACGCTTATAAATAAAATTGAATGACGTGTAAACGTAACATAAAAAAAAAGAAAAATTCTTGGTTATGGAAGATCCCAACAAAGTTTATAACCAAAGCTATAACCTCTAAATAATATGGCAGAGGCTCGCTGCGCACATCGTAATTAACTATTGAATGGATTTCCATCTAAGTTTTCTAGTTTCATACTCTAGACTTTTATTAGAAAAATATTTCAGAATATCTTCGTTTATTACAATATTGGAAAGTTTTATAGAAATATAATATTAATAAGGGTAGTGATCATTTGATATAAGATCACCCATCTTTACTTATACCTTATTGGATAGAGAAAATATTATAAAGTATTGATTGAAGTATTAGCGGAGATTGAATAGGATTTGTTTTATATGCAACCTGGTCACTACTACAGTTGAGCCGGTACATTGAATCAGCTTATCCATACTGTAAACTAAAGTACCGGCTTTTACTGAAGTGTTTTACAAAAAAATATATTTTATATGATATGCTTTGCAGCAGCTATAAATGTCAAAATAATAGCAGACTAATATTTAATATTAAAGCAAAAATTACTTTTGAAGCAGAAAATTGACGTAAATCATAAAAATTAAGCAAAATGTTTGTTTTGAATAATGCAAAGAGTTACAAACGTCAAAAAATTTGGTGGATTGATAATATTTAAATTCAGAACGTAACAAAGCTATTCTTCATTGTAAAAAAAACAACTAAACACTTACAAGACGTATAGTTGCACGATATTGCATTCTAAATTAAACCATTTAATACGACAGACATTTTTTAAATCTAATTTGGACGATCATCACAAATCACATTTTTTTTCTTAGCTTGCTCCCTAGAAAAAAATATACAAAACAATCAACCTATTTTTGACAGCCCCGTGGCGCAGTTGGTTAGACACCAGCTTGCGAAATGAGCGGCCGCGGGTTCGATCCCCGCACCGAGACAAATGTTTTTGTGATTCACAAATATTTGTTTCGGATCTGGGTGTATGTGAGACCGAAGTCTCTCGTAGTTTCTGATACCCGCGACACAAGACTTGTATCTTAATGTGGGGTCAGGACTTTGTATGTGACTGTTGGGTGTATTTATTAATTTATTTCAATTTCCTTAACAATCTACTTCCATTGTCATAGATATTATCAAGTTAGATCTTTGTTACTCCAAACGAAAACACACGGTGTCAAATGTTTAACTAAAAGACATTCCCACCTTTTCTCATAACATGCTGGCACTAAATGAACGGGCGATGCACTAGGCGTCTCGCATACTTCTCCATATAATAGGTATATTAGTTGAAGCGTGCCGCTGCATAAAAAGCGGCTCTATAGCAACCGGTTTCAATATTTGCATTCCATTTCTGGGTAGATATTCAGTACGCTGTACGAAGGCAATTCTTGCCAAGTTTCTTATTGTTCCGCATATTCTTTTGTGTCGTGTTACGTATTGCATTCGATATTGTTTGCTGTATTACAGTTTGTAAAGACCGCTTTATGGTTTTATGTTTGACTTTAGTTGGATTAAATTGTATGTGATAGCGCCTTGTACATGATAATAGTGTATTTGTAGTCTTGGCTTATTTTCTTATTTTATTATCATCATCGGCAGCAGCTTTTCTCATGTTTCTTCTACTACCTGATCTATGGTTATCCCAAGGCACGCCACTGGGCTCGATCTTCAGCCCTTCTCATCCAACAACTGCCTTCCTGAAATTCCTGGTTTCCTTCTCCGTAAAGTAAGAGATGATTTGAAGTAATTAAGACCTCTTATGCATGACAAAAGAATCTGCTGAAATGCTTAAGAATTTAAACACAGCACCCTCAGCCTGCAATGCGACTTAAAAAAAGCACGAAGCTATGTACAGACTACCAGTACATGAATATTGACGTAGTTACATTACCTAAGCGAAGTTTTTAATGATCTCCCCCGTGACTTAGTACGTAGGTCCACAATCGCTGCAGTCGAGACAAAACTCATTATAATTCAACCCCTTTTTATGGTCACAATGGATATTAATAATATTTGAGACCGGGATCTTAATGACGACGGTGCAGACGTATTTATTTTAGGGCTTCTTTAATTAGTGTTTGTATTCCAAATGATGTCCTTAGGCTTTGTTTGACAAGATCGTAAGGGTCTTTAAACGCTGGTAAAATCCTTTGAGACTTGTATAGTACCAAAACCAAAGGTATTTGTTAATTCCAAATTGTACAAACAATGAATCTTCTTTGTAATTACTTATGGTTTAAGAGCCAATGTATTCTCATGGTGAAGATATTTCGATTTTTTATCTTCTACTCAACATAATCTGTTTACGCTCCTTTTTAAGCGTGGTTTGAAGAATCATAACTAAACGTCAAGGATGAGTTAAAGGAAATTCTATTTGGATAGCGTCCCACTTATTATCGAGGTCTGACGCGGTCACTTCATCGTTTTAGTTTAAAAAATCGCCTATATACAATAGCATTATTAATCCTAACACTACCTATTTCAATGCAAACTCCACCACAACAAAACCAAACACCAACAAAACACCTCTAATTCGCAGCTGCCAAGTCCACTTGCCTTCTAATCGTCGGAGACAGCATCAAATAAACTAAATCCCCTTAAATCTTTACAAACTAAACACGTCTAACGGCATGATAGTGAGCCAAAGCGTTAGATTTCTCACAAGTCTCACACGTGGAACACAACATTAAAGTAATTAGAAAAGTTCCTTCAACTGGTTTGCACCTTGTAAAACATTTAACTCGACCAACTCGCGAGAGCTACACGCGACACTTTGTGATGCTCCGTTTGCTTTGACTAAGTTACTTGAACAGGAAAGGACTGCTAATTTTTATTGCTCTTCTGTTTCAGCCAGTTTTATTGCATCCGTTTTTTAAACAGGACTTTTCAGTTGCATTCCTTTGCTGCTGAGCTCTTATGCTTGTAAATAGATATGGATTTATTTCAACCTTACTTTACATTTACGGTTCTTCATCTGACATCTGTCGATGAGCCTTGATGTACTTATATGAGTGACCAAAATTACTGAGATATATCATGTGTAAGAATTTGTTATATTCCATTTTGGAGCACCAATTAATTTAGTTAGAGTTCAAATTCCAGGTGGGACGAATTTTACTGTATTTCTTTACATTATGAAATTTTTATTGAATGAAGACTAGAAATTTGAAATCGGAACGTAGTTGCATTTAAACTACCTTACCTACCCTCTCATGAGTTTTAAAATACCTTGTCAGTCCTTTAAAATACATTTCAAGTTTTAAAACAAATTTGAACTTGCTTTACATTTTCAAGCAACGTCTAGTGACGAGAACTCAAATATTTGGTCTTGTATAATGTTATAAAGGAAATCTTAATACACGAGACTCCACTGCATTAAGTAAGCAAGATCCGAGCGACCTTTACGAGACATAGAGAAATTCTAAGCATGTCAACTATTCTTAGCACGACGAATTATCACGTAAACAAGATCTTAATTTACTCGTTGTAAATCTTAAAACACTTACGTTATAGGAAATATTTCAATTAATCATTTTCAGAACGACGCAAATTGACTTGAATCAGTAAAGTAAACTAGCATCTATATTGGAAAGAATAAAGCTGATATTCCTTAAAAACACAAACTTCAGGAAAGGAGTGAAAAGTGAAGCAATTCATCAAATTGTAGACAATCACGACCAAGTGACGAGACGCTTGTTAGGGACGCTTATTCTGAGCGCTTGGCGAGATTTTGCGGGATCTGCTGAATTTATGGGAGTGGAGCTCGTTAACTGCGAAGTAGACAAGACACTGAATACTAATGTTTGTTATGGGGTTATAATGTGAACGACATGGAAGAAGCCTCGCATGTTTATATCTGCACTTATCTGCATAATTTATGCGGCGCGTATTTAGAATATAGAGGGCTGTTCGTTTTTATCTTGGTGTTATCTGGGTGTTAAAATTCCATTTTAATGACGGCTTGAAATGGTTTTCTTTTGTTTTTTTTTTAAGTGTGATTTTTATCAGATTTAGTTTCGGTCTTGGCTTTGCTCAGATTTGCTGTTACTAAGCCTGACATTTACTTTCTTTAAAGAGTAATACTGGTTGATTCTCTGATCTCTCTGATTGTAAAGTACTAGTTAAATATTATTTCTTTTAAAACAGCTGATAAAACGGTTGTTGCGTCAATATCTCCCTCTGGGCTATAGAAACAAAATTATAGTCACATTGATCCAGTAACCAAAAAAATATTCGGCATTAAAATAACATTTTTCTTCAAACACAACTTCGGCTCCAACAAAAAATATCTAAAGTAACAACATCAAAGTCAATACATAGACGATAGCCCTTTGGAAGGGTAACGAGCGCAGATTTATAACACTACAAAAAAATACAATACGCCAATCGTATCCTTTTGAATCGTAATTTGCCAGTAGCGTTTGTAGGGAATATTTACGATGTCGATTGAGGTGGGTGGCCGTCGTCACGATTTACGGTCCACCCGAATAAAATATGTAGATTTGGCCGGAGACGCAGCACTTATTGAAATTGGCTGATTTACTTTAATCACATTATCTAGCAGCGTAAAAGGATTGGGCCGGAGTTTATGGCCCTACGATCCAACGGCCTGATCGAGGTCCCTGTGAATTCTTATTTCGCCTGTCAACAACGTCCGATGTCTTAAACGCCTAGTGTGATTGAGGAATGATTGAATCACGTCTGTTGTAAATTTTGTTTTGTTTAGAATGGGAATTCTTTGCTTTCTGAGCCACGATCATGAATCTTTGTCAAAATGTTTTCAAAGGAGGCGCGTTCTAGGTAATCCTTGTTGTCTTCTTTTCTACTTATTTGCTTTATAGCCTGCTGTCATTCCTCTTTAATTCTAAGTTCAACAACTGTCACATTTAGTATTCGGTAACACTGATACGGTTTCATTAGATTAGTCAACTGTCGCAAATGTAATCCAGAATGTCAATAGGTATGGAACTGAACATACAAATCTTATGCTGAACGTAGGTTAAAATGACGTTCTGACAGGATAGTAAATTCAAAATTTTATCGTTAACATGATGTAGGTAAAAGATATCGGTGAAAGTCTTTTTAAGCTGATTCAAAATAAAGGTCAGATGTAAAAAAATATAGAAAAATTATCATGTTTACAAATTCTATTGAGCAGCTATTTGGTTGCTGAACTCATACTTATGCAGTGCAAGGTCAGTCAAGTCGCTCGTTACTCCTAGTACTGATGCTGATTGTTAACATTCAAGGTAAAAAATTGTCTAATTTAATACCTACGTAAACCTAGCTCAACCCAATACAGGGCACGACGGTACATCGATTACAAAGCCCGAGTTTTGACTAATTCCAAACATTCCACGCACCGTACAATATCTGTTGTATCTCCAGCTGTAATTTTGACCCGAAAACAAGATAGACTCGTAAACGTCGTCTCGGGGTAATTCCGACCGACAGTTCTCACCGCTCCGTGGGTATTATCATAAACACTGCCGACATCGGAAAGGGTCGAAGCGACCCTAACTGTAACAAACACCAAGTTCCCCCGCGCCTATGTTTAGATATCATCCATAAAGCACGTTATAATATTAACCGGCTTTGCAGTTCGACGTTCGTTGGATTTATAGATACTTTCGCAGTTTGAATTACGTACTCCAGTGTAGTATACAATTTTTTGTTATTATTATTTAATAGGTCGTTACTAATATTGCCTCTACTATTAAACTCCTTATAAGCAGAGGCCTCCACTATCATAGGAATTAGTTTTTAGATCACATTGCTGAGGACAAGTTAATACATTTAAATAACTTTGGAATTCTTACAAAGCACTTTGTGGCAAATACAATCCTTCTCTATCTTGTACGAGTTGTAATTATCATCATACCACAACAATTAAAACTGATGAATTTAATATTAACGCTCTAACAGTAAAACCTATCATTACCAAAAAATCTGGATACGTTTTTTATTAACCAAACTAAGGAGGTTTCAAAATTCTGTCATCAAATAGCATATCTAATATTTTACATATTTATAAACATCGTCTTTAAATAATAAATAACTCAGCTTTTAGCTGTAGCGAAGCATTAGCCCCAGCATTTGCAGCATCTAAATTCTTAGCTAAACGTCTAAAAGATGCATTGTCCAGACACGGCTCTGGGTAACAGCTAGATTAATAAATTCTATGAACTCAAAATTCTTCTCAAACTGCAATTATAAAGCCGTAAAGAGCAATCGATGCAGTCCCACTAAATACATCACTTGAAATTACTTCACCGAGTTTCGAGAAACTTTGTGAATTTTCATCAAAATATTTTTGTCTATAACCTCATTGTTAATTATTAACTGAGAACCTTATATGAGCAATTTTCCAATTCCTTACAGAGTTGAATGTTTTAGACAGCCTCTAGGTGCAGTTGGCAGATATCAACTCGCTAAACGAGAAGCGGCGGGTTCGATCCCCGCTTCGAGACAAGTGTTTGTGTGATCTTCAAATATTTGTTTCGGATAAGAGTGTTTGTGGGAACGAAAAAAGTCTCGTAGTTTTTATGCCCACGACGCAGGTCTTGTAGTCTAATGTGGGTTCAGAACTATGTATGCGACTGTTAGGTGCATTTATATATAGAGATGTAGTCGAGCATTCCTTTTGATCTACTGTTTCTTCTGAATTATGCACATAAATGTTTATCTTCACCCCTTTTTTGAATTTTATCTTAAATTAAAAATAAGCAGACCATCATTCAGCGTGATGAAATATTTTAACTATACGTTTTGTCGTATTCCGTATGTCTTCCATGAATCGAACTTGCCATTTCATTGATATAAACTATATCATATTGGCTTTAAGTGAATATATCATGATTTTCCATTACATCATTATAAGTAGCACCGTGAAATATACTCAGAAAACTTTGATAGGGCCCATACCTAAACTATAGGACTTAAATGTAACCAGCGTAGCTTCAGAATATTTCACTGTCCAGACCTTTATGGTTCTGTATGCATTATTTAAACAAATTGCGAACAATTTAACATCCCACAAACCGTTCACTTAAACGGCACACTAATAAAAGAGCCATTTGTATCACTAAACTAATTGGGGGTTATTGAATAAAATGTAACTCGGCCAGTTCGTCTCACGGAGCCCGCCCCTACAGCGAGTGCATTAAGAGGAGAGATTAACGGTCTAAAGGTGTTATTTGCCAAGTTCCGCTAGTTTGCCAAGCCTCATTAAGATATTTTCTAACTGAGATAATACGAAGTTCAAAGGTTTTGAGAATTATGAATTGTGAACTGCGGTTTAAAGATATGGTTGCCAGTTACGTATTGCAAAAAATATATATGACTGACTGTTGATAAGGCATCATTAAAATCAGTAGACAATGCAAAAGTATTGTTTGGCATACTGATTTACACAAAAAAATAATAAATAACCTATACCGAACAGTTACACACATACATAGTTTTAACCCCACACGAAGAGACAAGTTTTGTGTTGTGGGTTTCAGAAACTACTAGAGACTTTTCCGTTTTACAAACACGCAGAATTGCGATCAACCCCTGTTATTTTGCAAGCTAGCCTACAGCGCAACGGGCCTGTCAAAAGAAAAAGGTCCCAATATCGAATATAAACAGTTTATTAAATCCATAAGATTGATAAGTTTCATTTTATTTTTATTTATCATCAAATTCAAGAAGAAGCGCTCATGCTTTCAACAACAAACAATATTACGCAACATGCAACGCAACAACGCAACGTGCAACCGAGCACGTAACACAAAGTAACAAGTAGTGTGGCAAAGTGTTAAGTAAAGACATTTTACGCTAAAGGTGCACATTTTTCCCGGGGCAATTGTGCGCTAAAATAAATAATTTAGTATACAAGAGAGCGGGAAGTTTGCGGCCGGAGATGCGATGCGCCGGTCCTCTCTTGGGCACATAAAACTTATTAAGCCCGTTTATATTTTAACTCTAGTCTCATCGACCTAGTGGCAACATAAAATTTGTGCATTCGATTGGCCTATTTTTATTTATTATAGGCATATAGTCAGTCTAGAAAATGCTAGACTTATCCAACGGTTTTATAAAGGGGTGGTTTGTAATGTCTGAACATTAGCCTTATAGTCAATAAGGCTTAAAAATGTCTTCAAAACATTGGAAAGTAAAAACATATTGAAAACGCAAAAAAAAAATATATGCAGATGTAAAACAATGAATGCCTTGTGGTCCCGGTACACAAAAGTGACTCACTAGATATATGGTAGATGTCACGGATTCGATCGCGGCTTTTCCTCCCCTTTGGGACTACAGTGTGCGTATCATCATCAGCCCATATACGTTCCACTGATAGTCACGGGCTTCCACTAGGTACGGCTAAGTGTATCTGTACCCGATATGTAATAAGACTGGAATCCCTAAAATAAACTACATATCTTATAATGAGTTTCAAGTAACAGTGATTTTATGACACTCAGAAGTCTAATATGGAACCATAACACCGAAAATTGCTTTTATAAGCAATAAAGACATGTACATAATTTAATAAAAATATCTTAATTCTAAGCAAAATAAGTTTCACTATAAGGTACACGTTCTGCTATAAATATTCATTTATAAAAATATTTACGCCCGAGACGTTGTTTCCAGTGGTTTAGCTTTCATAGAAAATATTATCAATAAACGTATTCCTTAGAAGCTAAGTGTACATTTTACATCATTTCGCACAACCTGATCACGTTTTTAAGTTCACAAAAAATATAAATGGCAAAAGAGGCATGAAATTCATTTGAATACGCTTCAAAGAGCATAAATTGTATAATCTTTAAGTTTTATGTCGAGATTATCCATACTAATATTATAAATGGAAAAAATTACTTTTTGTGTTTGTTTGTTATGCTTTGACGCCTAATTCGCTGCACCGATATGAATCATTTTAGGTGAGAAGGTAGTAGGAACATTGGAAAAGGACATAGGATACTCTATATCGTAAAATAAAAGCAGTGTTCCCGTGGGATAAGGGCGGAGTTGAAAATAGCGCCCGGACCGAACCGGGCCTACAACATATATCTATATAAATATTTTACGTAAATGCTTTTTAATCTACGAATGTATGAACACTTACTTGACTACTGACATTATAAATTTATTTTTCTCGACTGTTCCAGATCAGACCGAGTTGCTGCCTACAGTCTTTTATAAATAAAGGCTAATAAAATATTTCCAACCGATTTCATCTAATATATTACTTAGAAGCTGTTGTAAATATGATGATTTTTCCAATGACATACTGCTATATTTTACTTCCTACCATATGTTGCTAATGAAATCATAATGAATATTTAATCTAAAGAAAGAAAATTAAAGTAGCAAGATCAAATTCATTACTAATTACATATGGATGTTGAATCATCTAATTATACGGCATTATTCATTTATCCTTGGACTTTATGGATCAGTGGAACAAAACTTTACTTGTTTCAGAACAAATAATTTTTCAAAATCAGGTGTAACAACTGATGTAAAAAGTCTTGGTTCACTTTTCTTAGGAATTATAGAAATTATTAGGAATTGTATTAGGAATTATAGCATGAGAAGGTGAAAAAAATGTCGAATTGATGTTTTTACAAAGTTTTAGTTTGTCCAATCTTCTCTAGATTTCCTCTTGGTAAAAAATTATAATTCGAAGTCAACGAGGCTAACAATACAATTGTTTTCTTTCTTAAAATTGTACGGAACCTTCCATTTACATCTCCATAACACGCTTAGCGTTAATTATCTCGAATCTATGATGTGTGATAATCAGTTTTAAACGAAACAACCGACTCATATGAGACAACAATAGAAAATGTAAATTATATTTTATTGCTCAACAAATCTTAGTCATTGGATGAATGGATCTTGGCAATCTTAAAATAAGCACTGAATTAAAATGTATATCCATTTTAGAGGGCTCAGGTATTTTCTAAGTTATTTTTTTAAAGCCTTATTTTTGCGTTTTGATAAAAAGAGCACTATCAAAATTGTGTGAAGAGAAAATATAAATCCTTAAAACCCAATATCTATTGCCTACTGCTATCACTTTATTCAAATAAATAACAATGTTTTCGCGACGAAGAGCTCCTTGAAATTTTAAAGCAATGTTATCAGGTGGAGACATAACCTGAAACCCGTTGACAGGAATGTCAACCGTCCTAGTTTGTATTAGAATTACTTAGGAAACTGTTGTTTGGTTTTAATATTGTTTATCTTATAGTACTCTTCTGTTTTGTTACTCACAAATTTATAAACTTACCACTGTTACAACTACAAATTCCAAGTCAGAAGCTAGTTGAAAATAAATCGAATCACAAATGCATTCTACGGACTCCACCACGACTAAATTAAACCAAAATTGAGCGTAAAATGTGCAAAGGGATTTCCTCCAACCCTAACCTGGCGTCTCAGTAACCCCACAGAAACTGTTTAGTCTCCCTTAAAGTTATAATGCACAACTAAATCATAAAAGCCAACACGAAAAACCTTTTTACGAGTGAGAACGCGCCGGAGAGACCGAGGGGAACTAACATCTCGCGGAACACGGCGAGATAACTTAATGGGGGTTGACAAATTAGTGTCGAGCTCTGTAGTTGACAAACAGCAGCCACGGACGTATTCCGCTCGAATTACTGACAATGTTGAAGGAAATTTAATGCTGAT
Organism: Cephonodes hylas; assembly: GCA_030295005.1. Lineage (NCBI taxonomy): Eukaryota > Metazoa > Arthropoda > Insecta > Lepidoptera > Sphingidae > Cephonodes > Cephonodes hylas. The sequence goes on along the minus strand of AP025369.1, from coordinate 11,301,783 downwards.
TCTGTTTTGCTTATTTATTTATATGACATTATGTGTCGTAGAAAAACATAGAAGATGGAACTGGAGATTGACCTTGTGAGACAATTATAGCGACTTCTTGGAAACATCCTATATCCAGCGATATCAAACCAAGTATTTATGTGTCTATAAAGAAGTTAAATAAAATTCTCTTTATATTTGATCGTTGTGTATGATCACACACAACCTCACACCGGTGTGACCTTAAGGGGTAGGCAGAGGTACATTACTGCACCCACATTTCACCAGGTACCAGATCTTCGTAATAGGGGGCGAGCCTATTGCCGCTCTTTGTACACAATTTCAGACACGGTGTTTCTACTGAGAATTTCCTACACGTTGACAACAGTTGAATATTTTATTTGAAACATTAAGTGGGCGAGTGCTTCAATGAAAATAAACTTGTTCTGATATTTTAGGGTCTCATTTTTGTTCATGAAATGAAATTACTTTACTAATTATGCGAAGGTTGTTTGTGTTTTATACTCTTCGGACGACCTTTAGCCCGATTTCGTAATTGTTTTAACTTTCTACGTAACTTGTGTTATGAGAAAATGTTAATATAGTATAATGTCCAAGTCGTTTTGCTTTAACGACCGTCGGATGGGCTAGCAAGTTAATTGTAAATGTTTCTGAACAATATAGCAAAAATAAAATCATTATTTTTACATGAAATTAAAAGCTTCATTTACCAGAATTAGAATGATCCGATTTCGGTCAAATATTCGTCATTTAACATAACTTGTCACCAGAACACAACAACAAATAATAAAAATTATGGCGGCCAACTATTTGTCACTTTTTCGCCCCCATATAAAAAATAATCAATACTAGCTAGTAATAAGGACTACGGCCTTACTTCACCAGCAATACTAGAAAGTTAATACTGGCAACACTAGAACACCAAAACAGAAAAAAAGGAAATAAAATTCAATACAGAAATAGCAGTAAAAGCGCAAAATTGTATAAGATTAACACTGTATTTCGGTGCAGGCGGAAGTAGCCCCGGAGGAATTCAACTGAGGTCCGCCTCTATACGTATCGGTTTCCTTTTCCGGGAAAAACGGGGGAAAGCCGCTGAAAAACCCGCCGTTCAAACTGAAAATATTCAAAGTGCATAAGCTCCATATTTCTGCTAGCACAGCTGATTAATACTGACACTGCGATTTTGATGTTTTCTTAACTTCCTTTCGGGTTTAGCTAGATTTCACGGTGTAACAAAAGTCAGAAAATATAGATGGTAGAAAGCTAGGCCTATTGTGTTATAGATTAGCGGGCTGCTTTCAACAGGTCACTTTAGAAGTCATTAGGGTTTACAATAAGTAAGAAACGCTATACTATATGACGTCTTTTCACTTGACCTATATTCATCAAAAATGTATTAAACACCGCTAAACGTTCCTTCCACCTTTACTACGAAGACAAGATGCTAATATGCAAATGCAGGTAAAATCCGGCGACTCGGAGATAAGATTAGGCGAGGATTTACGATCGCGTACGACGGCGGAAAGGGCGAGAATGTTTGTCCAGTTCCGTGCTGTTCTGTCGTGTTATTGCTATAGTGGTTATGTATGTAAGTCACAATGGATTTGAATCCTATACTGGCTATGTTTTGATTGTCATAGAAATCACCGTCATACTTCAGGAAGTATACCGTCATACTACCAGGGTAGTCATTATATAAAAGAAAATCTTAAAATAAGATTGGGTCTACGGTATAGAGAGTTTAAAACTTATTATAATCATGGAATTGACTGCGCTGTGGTCTCGCGGCACTAGTATGCTGTGCGATCTCCAGGTCTTGGTTCCGATTTCCGAATCGAGCAAAGTGTCATTAAATTTTCCTTCAGGAACATGGTTCCCCGCCTATTACTTTGAACAAAATCACAATTGACGACACAACAGAAAATGGATAGATACCTACCCATTTCGATGAATAAAAACGAGAAGTTATGTCTGTATGTAGTCATGCAACTGCACATAATCGAAGTATGCGACGAAATCGTGTGAAATTCGTGTTATTTGGAGCAGTTGACGTGGAATTTGTTTAAGGTAACAAACATAGGTGGATATCGGTTCGGCGCCGATGTCGCCGGTCGCGCACGCAGACTGTTCTCACGTCGCCGAGTCTCGCGACCAACTTTACACGTTCGACCTATTGTTATCCACGAGCAAGTCATGAGGTGTAGCGTGGGATATCCTAATAAAAACATATTTTTATTCCTAATTTAAAATATCGGAAATTGTAAAATAAAATTATTATTAAGTGTGCCTAATGCCATCGTTATCGTTATACCCTGTTTCCAATTCTATTTGGGATAAGCGCAGTATGTCTAATCCTTCCCTGTCAGCCGTCGTGTCTTCATTCATATTTTTTTATTTTATTTTATTTGGAAGGCTCACAGCTATCAAAAGCAAACAAACATATATTTTACAAAATGCATACGAAAGATCGCCAATTACAAGCTACCGCAGATAGGAATATTTATGCTTAATATATTTTTAACTATAATAAGATAATATGTCCAGTGATGGACGAATTAAGGGCTGTTAATGATGATGATGACATTTTTAATCTAAAAGAGAACGATCAGAACCTTGTTAGGACTTGTTAAAGAATAATTTTCATTTTTTTCACACTTCGTTCCCTGGCACGGTATACCCAAAATTTATATTTTAAAACACCTTACGTATCAGGTACCAACTTACTCTATGTAGGTACCAATATCTCCGATAAACAAAATGAACTTACCATCCGCCATCCACCCATAACTTAACCGTGAAAAACTTTCTTAAAGTTTCGTGGCCATTAATAATTCTCTAGCGGCATCCGGGACCCCTGAAAAGAATATTTCACTCTTTTGAAGCTGCAAACTGGGTACAATCAAATTACCATCTGAAAGGGGCGTTGTATCGTTGTTCAGACGTTGAACGATATTCGGCCGCTTTGTTTGGCCCAGCGCGCCTCATTGTCGGACATTTGTACCTAATGGCAATTTAATGTTATTTAAATAAACTTTGGTTTCTAAGGATGGTAACTAGATTATGATTGCTTTATTGGTTCCTCGTTGAGGGAATCGTGATTTTTTGTCATAAATATGTACATGTAATTTACATGAAAACTGAAATATAAAATCTTATAAACTCAATAGACAGTATACTAGTCGATTAATGATAAGGTGGCATAAAATCTAAATAAGATGTAAAAGATAAGTTTAAGTTTAAAACCGATTAAACTAAATTTTTCGTGATATCTGACAGTCGACACCTACATTTCTCTTAGTTTTGGAAAGAACTATTTAGCCTTGACTATTGTCTATACTCTAATTAACTTCTAAAAATTTTATTGTTTACTTATACCCCTAACACAGACGCTAAATTTGATTTGAACCCAATAACCACCGGGGGCAAACCAATAAATAACAAATCGCCTAATAAACGTTATGTCTCCGTAGGTGCAGATTATGTTATCGTAAATCCAATTCGGCTCCATTCATAATGCAAATCGCTCCCAGAGGGCTGCTTACGCGACGATAATTGAATCGATGGCAAACCAGACACATGCCGTAATAATTACCTATGCCTTTACATTCCCGCTGTTTAACATTTATCTCTATAATCTATATAAATCTCCTGTTTTGTGGACATGTTTGTGCGGCTATGTCAAATAGCGTAGCTAATGTAAGAAGTTAAAAAATGAAACATTTAAAATGCATGGGCCTGTTATGTAGACTATATCTCTGGAAAATAAAACTCATAATTAAAGAATAATTTCTATTTTATTCTAAAAATCTTTTAATATTTAAATTGCCAAGCAAACAAAGTCATAAAACGCAACTACAAAAGCTTTAAACCCTAAATTTGCCGTATATTTTCAATTCGGTGTACATTTCAGCGCAAAAAGCATACGTTAGCACGACGCCGTTCTATTCCAGCAGCGTGAAAGAAACCGTGAAATTTGTCTAAATAAACAACACAACACTCCCGCAGCGTAATCAGGTTGGGTGTTAGTGAATTTTCGCAAAAATACATCTACATTACGGTTCATTTCAAGGCACCGACGCGGAAATAACTCAAAAATTATGAAATAAAGAGAAATGTACTTTAAAACGTTTCTGAGAGGCAGCAACAGCTGAAACAAATCGCAGGCACCACGGACTCCGTCTAATGGGTATAATGGAGCCGGTCGACTATTGGCTCGCCCGACCTAAGTGCTTACGCGACTAGTAACCGAATAGACTCGTTTTGCCTGACATAAACCTCCGAGTATGGGGGCGTTTACTATCATTCTCTTTATTGGTCGCCTAATTCTTTATCAAATCGATGTCTAATTAAGAACTTTTTATAAATAACATTCATAGGGTAAATTAAACAACCATTGGAATGCAATTGAATTTGTTATATAAACCTTTTGTAGATACTCGCGGTGTAAAAAAGCGCGTGAGAATCGTTCAACCGAGTTAACCTTTATCAGTCCACATAGGAACGTCTCAATGTTGATCACGGCCCTCTTCGACAACTACAATCCTCTCAGTTTTATGCCTACGTCCGCCACGCTGGCTTCGTACAAGACTTCAAACAACACACCTAAGAAATTCCTAAGACCTTTTTAGGAGTGCAGGTTTCCTCGCGATGTTTTCATTCGTCGTTGAACTACATGATAATTCATTCAAAACAAACCCATATGTACCTTCGAAAAGTCGTAGGTGTGTCCCTGGGGTTTGAACGCGCAACCGTTGAGATTCTCTACCGCGTTCTCAAAACTTGAGGCCATCACTTACTCAATATACCGATATTTTATTGTTACAAGGGTAATTACTATAAAAATATGTATTTATACCTCAGACCGCCGCGGATGTAATTGTCCTTTTATTACGTCTAGTCCCAAGAGCGTCATGCATTTTTTCGGGATACAAAAGTGCTCAGTCCACAGCCCATAAACCATCTGTATGCAAAATATCGGATCGCCCTCACTGGCGATACAGCGCAAAAATTCATACCCTCCTTATCAAGAGCGCTTTGAAAAGCCAGCTCCGAAAATGAAGGTCAAAAATTCAGTTCGCGTACACAGTAAAATGTCTGTTCAGCCTGGATGTTGCAGTTGTGTGTGCGTTCTGTGTGTATTATTGGAATAGTATATATTAAGTACATACACTGGGAATAAAATCACCGAAGGTATAGCCATGTTTATGGCTCTACCTTTCGTTACTCATTTTCACTGTCTAGTATTGACTGCCGCGTACTCTAATGAAACATGTGTACCATATGGTCCCAGGTGGAGTTCGGTTCTCGGGTCAGGCAAGGTGTTTTTCTATGATGAAATTCTCAATTGCATCATGGCGTCTGAAAATGTGCCCATAAAAGGTTTTAGACTCGCCCTCCAGTTATCGAAAAGTGTGTGCAGAAATGCACCTCTGCTGTTCGTTTCGGGAATACAGATTTCAGGTTATGTACATATGTATGTAATAGGGAAACTTTCGCCATTCGAATTTCTTTACAATACATGCAAGTACATTGCCAGTATTAATCGCTATCTGAATTCCTCTATCACACAAACAATTATCCTATGTATGCCGCTAGACCATTTTTCCTTACTGAATATTCTATAGAATAAATATACTTCGAACACGAAATTCTCACTTCACTAACAGCTCCCCAAGAAGTAATAATAAACAGAACGGCACGACCACGTCCTACTTACGCGCTTACAACCTATATGAGCACACACAATCTACGCCTAAACTTTTGTTCGAAACATACCTTTGTGGAATATAGTAAAAAGTAAAAAACTTTGCTATTATACACAACGGGAATGCTGCGACGTTTTCAGCCATCCTAATTTCTAGTAGCCTAGATTTTTCGGGCGTGTCTTATTTGGGTTAAGTGAAAGGGCGAATGTAATTATCTTATTGATCGTGTTACTAACTAATATACCAATATTGTTGGTATTGAAAACTAATATACCTTTACCGACGTGTATGTACCTATAATATTATTATGAATATATCATCATTAAGCATAACTGAAGCTTATCAATAGTGTCGGCCTCGAGGTTTAGGTGCGCGGTTGAGAATCTCGACAGTGGCGGGTTCAAACCTCAGGCAATGATACATCACTTAATTTAACGGTGTCGGACAACATCGTGATGAAACCTGCATACCTGTAACTCCTTAGGAATTTCTTAGGTATGTTGTCCACCAACCCGCGCCCGACTAGAGTGTTTAAATAAGGCCTCAACCCTTTAGATAATGGAGAAGGCCCGTGCCACGCAGTGGGACATACATATGTAGGTATGTATCTATATGGGCTGATGGTAATGATGATAATGAAGTTTACCAATAAGGTCGTAAATACTCGTAATTAAAATTTCTATTTGTTTTTATTTCAAATCTATATTTATTTGTTTCATTTTCTGTAATATAAAACCAGTATCTCCATACTAACGTCACAGAGTCCCAGAAGCAGTGACTAAACAACTGAAGCAACGGGTAAACATGTTTACAAAAGAGAATCCCTTCCCCCGTGTTTAAAATAAATTCGTCCACTATCTCACGTAATATTTTCCAGCTCTGAATGAACAATGTCTAGATTGTTTCAGAATAAGCATTCTATAAGCATATTACGTGAAATAGACAAAGTTTCTTCGTGTTTTCTTGCTGCGGGATGTAGAATGGATCAGGTGTTTGATAAAAGGGATATTTTGTCCCGCTTAGGTATTATTACGTTCTAAATGTTTTTTTAGCAATTTCTTGGAGTGTTTCTTAGTATCTAATATTTAGCTCTGAAACACACAAAACAATAATTATTTCAATAAATAGACATGATTAGGCTTTATAGTTGTGCAGATTTCTTAACTATGTTTTCCTTCAACATTAAAGTACGTAAATACACATATAACTTCGAAAAGCCGAAAAGAGTTTGCATCCGCGATCGCTAATATTCTCAACTCGCGCCTAAACCGAGCCCTCCTCTACACTATCACGTATGTTTCTACGTATATGATGGTTATACAGCAAATCCTCGATCTCACATTGTTTTTCAACCAACAAAACACCCGGCCATTCATCAAAAAGACTTACACGGCGATACAACAGCAGTAGACGCGAGCGTACACCAGGCTACGTTAGAATCTTCGCTGTCCACTACAAATAGTTTACGCTACGTTAAACTTGAATGCTGAGCCAATTTTATAATGCCCTCTAAATTTATGCTTCCACGCCGCCTCACATACAGACGTTACAAAAATACTTGCAATAGTTTCAGTATTTTGAACGTCTTTGTCTTTACAAAGATTATAGTAAGAATGTAATTACTGTATTAGAGTAAAGATGTAAGAATTATTGTGTGCTTTAACGTTTCTTGCAGTAATTCAGTAAGATCACGAATATTTAGCGATTTTATAAAGTAACACCGTTATTGACGGTAGCAGACAGAGATGTATTTCGTTGATTTATCCTCGTTTCTCAACTTGTTTTAATTTAATATGTCCTTTTATATGCATATTTTCAGCTTTCGTGTTGGTAGTACTGAGAAGTTTCTCATGAAATCTTCAATCAACCCAGGATAGCCGGGATCTTCCGATAGCAGATCACATATTTATGCCACAGGGCCAATGAGGCCGTTACGTCTCATTTATAACAAAGTCATTTTTTTTCTTTTGTTTGTCACCTCAGAACTTTCGATTGGGTGGACCGATTTTAATTATTCTTTTTATATTTAAAAGCTGGTGCTTCTCGTGTGGTTCCATCTCTGTTTTATACTTTCTTTACTATTATCTATAACCGAATATTTTTGGCCTTACAAATTTTTATTCATGTCGAAAGTGACCATCACGATCATTCTAGTTTTAAAATTTAAAATTTTCTGCAATATTCAAAAACACGAAATAAAAAGTAATAAACACATTGTGTATAAATGAGCAGCACTATAAATTGTACAATATGGCGCCACCACACGTCCGCCCTATACAAATAATCGCAAAACGTGGACCGTCTCCGCGCGGTGTTTACAAACATCACGTACGATGGTGAGATAAAACATCGTAACACCTTAACGTATACGCGAACGTTTCTAGCATATTTTTCGCATATTATGAGTATTCTTGCTCATTAACTTGGAATAGAAACAAAGTGAAGACAGATTTCGGACTGGTAAAGTGAAAATGCAGGTTCTGATAGTAAAAACTGAGGTATTCAAATATACAGGCAAAATATGAGTAGTTATGTTTATAATTTTATAATGTACTCAGTTACCCATCCGCTCTGTATGATTATACATTCCAGTCCATCCTGCTGCCGTCAAATACACAGTTCTCATCCCACACTTGAGTACCAGTCTTCTGTTTTGGGTACATAAAATATCGAGAGACTTTTCGGTCTAACATATACCTACCGAGCTTATTTTCAAGTGTTAGTCAAAACATAAAATTATATTCTTTTAAATATAATAGTAGATATATCGTAATTACTCGTGGCTAAATCTGCTTTTACCACTGATATAGAACAAAGATAATTTTTAAGAAATATAAAAACAAGGCTTTTCAATAAATATACACTGCCGACGGAAAGTTTCCGGACAAGATGAAAAAGTTGTAGAAACAATAATTTAAAGTAAAATAAGTCAAGTAAATCAAAGTTTTATTTTCAAAATATTATAATGTAATATTTAAGGATAAAAACTATTAAAATTTTCATCTATTTCATGTTATACAGCTTGAATTTCATTTGATCAAAGAAATCACCTTAGATCGTCAATACTTTTTTCACTGCGTGCGGCATTATTTTTACAAGTTTTTTCCACAGACTATTAGATATTTTGTTCCAAAATGTTTAAAGAGCCTACCAAAGATCATTTAAAGAAGTGGGATTCGATTTCCAGATTAACCTATCCATTTCATCCCACAATAATTCAATAGGATTTAGATCGGGAAATTGTGGAGGCCATTTCAATATTTATAAATCACCTGTATTTTTTTATTTCAAAAATAGTTGACACAAAACTGAGATGTGTGTTTTGGGTTATTATCCTATTGAAAAACATCCCAACGGCCAATTATTCGCACCCCAGAAGGGCGAGCATGCGTTCTTAATAACCCTTTTTTTCGAGAGTTCCTTTGATTCTGTATAGATCCACTACTCCAGCATAGCAGGAATACCCCCAAACTATCACAGAGACACCTCCATATTAAACAGTTGGGGTTATAGCATTGGGATTCATTTTTTCTGGAGGGCCGCGACGAACAAAAATTCTACGTTTTTATACAAGCATATAAAATTTTGATTCATCAGACTATAGGACTTGTTTCCAATCTTTTACCATCCAATCTTTCTGTCCATTGTCTTTTTTGAGTCCAGTTTAGTTATTTTTCTATTTCCGTCTAGCAAGAGTGGTTTATTTGTAGAAATTTTGCCATTTAAACAAGGTTTTTGTAACCATTCTTTTGATTTACTCACTGATATCTTTTACCGTGACTTTCATGGGACCGCATTTAAAATTCCGGTGCTGTAAGCTTGTTATCTGTTTCGGATATGATGATTCAGGACTGACCCTCTGCTTTAAAAGTAGCACTGGACCTATTACTGCATTTTCTATCCTGATTTTAACCAGTTTTTTCGTAACGGGCAATAGCATTTCCTACAGTAGACGGTGGTAAATTTAGTTCATTAGCAATATAACAAAAGATAAAGCCTTTGTTACGAAAAGTGACAATAGAAATACGTTTTTCTATATTTCTACTAGGATGCCTATCCATTTTCTTAAATAAATTAATAAAAAAATTAAATTATATTAACTGCGAGATTACTCGAGAAAATACCACAGAAGAAGGAAATTCAACCACCATTAAAGTAATAAAATAATTTAGAAATAATATAATGACTTCTATAACTCAAAATATTGTAAAAAATAATCCAAATTTCATAAAAAAATTAAGAAAATACTTCAAAATGTTCATTTTGTTGCAAGGCCGTTACGTTAGAAATGACGATGTTGACAATTTTGTTTTATTTTTCTTCAACAACGGGCGGAGGTAGGGAGGAAAAGTCAAAGAAAAGATGATAAAAACTATATAATCAAACATTTCACCTTCGTTATAGATCCACTTAATGTCTAAGAGGATCATATACCCATTCAAAATAAAATAAGATGCTTGTCCGGAAACTTTCCGTCGGCAGTGTATATATACCTATACATGGTTATATATTCAAAACGAAGGGATTTTTAGCACAATAGCAGGGCGTAGCTATAGCATTACGAAGGTGAATGATGTAATAGGCGTAAATGTTGAAGTCTTACAAAAAGGATGTTATGTATTCTGGTAACCTGAGTAACAAATGATTCACTATTATAACCTAAACATCGCTCCGTCAACGCAGGAAAATCTTGTCCAGTGCAATTCAGAAGCGAATCCATATTTGAAAAACTTTTATTTGAAACAATCTAGTTTTGAAGTCAAACAGTAATACTGACTTATGTACTTAAATGCCGTGACACAAAATACTATGATTTTGTCCTACACCATCATTTTTTTTGCGAGAGGAAAGCCCCTTGAGTTCCTCTTTCTTTACCTCGGGGGAGGCTTACAGGAGTACGTCGGGATCTCTGGCTTTCCAACTGAGCGCGCGAAACAATTGTTCGTGTTCGAGTTGGGTCTCTAACTAAAATCTTAGGCCAACATTCGTGTGCTTAGTCAGTCAACCTCTAGTTGGCCTATATGACTTTCACGATCATGTACGAATGCGCCTTTTTTTATTTTGTACATAATATATTTATTACGTAATAGCATTGTTTGTCTCGTGTGGCTATAATCTTTTAAGTTTGAAAAATCGCTTATCATGAACTGTCGAAATGCTTTATGTAGCCGTATATCAGGCTTCCTCGCGATGTTTTCCTTCATTGTTAAAAAAGGCAGATGTCAACTACATAACATAACCGCTATCACCAATGCATTGTCCCACGGCGCAGGTCGCGTCTTCCTCGGCTCTCTAATTTCGTATGCTCCGTTGTTTCAGCGCATTTATTTTTCTTCGCGGTCTAATTCTCTTTGTTGTCTCAGTCGTTTTGCAACCAAATTTCGCGGAATGAGGTCCGCGGTTGAAATGAAATTGGTATTCGGAATGAATTGGGCTCGTCCTTAAGTTTTGTGGACCCTTTCGCTCCAAAAACACGGCGCTGTCTTGATTTTTAATTCGATTTGTTTTGATCGGACTCTGAATATTCAACTAATTTTGTAAATATAAAATCCTATTATGTAATGAAAACGTTTAATTCGCCGCGTTCGTGCCGAAAGTTGTCGAATGGAAATTATTGCAGACATTCCGACCTGAATATCAAAAGGGATTACAGCTTGTTTAATCGTGGTATTTGTAATGATTAGTACGGAGTCGATTGCTTCAATAACATCGTAATAGCATTAAACTTTTCGTTCTAATAATCTAATTTTCGTTGTGAGGGATCATAACATAGCATATTTTTTATTGATATTTTAAATATGGGGACAAGATATTTAATGAAATAGAGTCATAAACTTTAAAAGATTTTTGACGCAATATTAGCTTCAAAATTTTGTTAAAACCCAATATACATAGATGAAATGTATAGTTTTAAATAATCATACTTTTTATTGACTACTATTCCCGGCTTAAATTATCAACTCTGTGCTACACAGAGCCAAAATCATCATTTAAACTACGAGATTTTAATTCACCATAAAAAACGTTGATATAAATGTACGCAAATCTAAAACCGGGCCCATATACACGGGCCGCCTAGAGCCTTGTGTCTGTACATTTTTCATACGCAATCGCAATAAAAACTTACTTCGCGGGAACCCTTTATACATCCCAAAGGGTTCCGAACTGGGTCACACTCGCGCACGCTTTAAATCTCTTGTCTTTATTGTGTTCTAAAAATGCTCGGGAACAGACTTGCCTGGATTTGACTATGATAGCTAACAAGACTTGGAACTTATGCTGATTGTCTGGTGGTGGGGGTGGAAAACTGTAAGTAGGTGCACTTAATAGTCACATACATAGTTGCAAACGTTGTGTTGTAGGTATTACATACTGTGAGACGCTTGTGGGTCTCAGAAATATCCAGATCCGACACGAATATTTGTGAATCATACAAACATTTGTCTCGCAGAGGAAATCGAACCTGAGGCCTCTCGTTTCACCGCAGGGCTATGAATCAAATCATGCTTTTCGTATTTCTATATAAGTGACAACACTATGTCTGATATTAAGAGCAACTAATTTAAATAAAGTATCAATCGGCAAATAATGTAACTTAACGGTAGAGTGATGTTGCTAACGCCTCTATCAAGGTTTCCGAATCTTGCATACAGAGCTCTAATCATTGTTTACACCGTCGGCCAATGCCAGTCCATCGCACTGGGCCAGTCACGGAAAGTTCAGGCCCTTACATCATGTTCCAGCGACAGACAACGCAAGACAGATGGCGCGGTCACTGCATGAATATTTCACGACTCGTATTAGGACAGGGGGAATAAATATGGTCTCGTCTTGGCCGCATTTATGTATAAATCGTAGTACGGACGCGTGTTTGAAATCTCCAATGGAGGCCGGCCCCCGGCTATTTGTCAGACCAACGTATATGGCGTTTACCGCACGGAATTTTTATTGAAAACTCTTACTCGTTTTAATATGTTGCGAGTATGTGAATTTTTTCCCCTTTGAATCGTAGCATTCTGTGCTGACTAATATAGTTGACTGGATCAAAATATGTGTTAGATTTTATTCGAGTTTTGTGGGAAAGCCTCTGCTAGGCTAAGATATTCATCTGCCCACAATTTCTCAAATATTAAAGTGAAATTGCTAGCGTCAATAGACTTCTATTTTACTCTTTACTGTCAAACATGTATTGCACCACCAATTGCTATTGCCACCTTACAAGTCTTTGTACAAAGATTTTGAACTTTTTGAAGCCTTTTTTATTCATTTTTTCACATATTGCAATTCTCGCAATCCTTTTTTGATGTTGTGTCAAGTAACTACGTTGAAACCCAATACAAAACGTAATTCGCAGACAATAGAATCGTCTCGAAGTAATATCAAAGCGTATTACACCGAAATTTCACAGAATTTTACCTCCCAGAATAGATATAACACGAAACTTCAATAAACACCTGAATATAAGAAAAAAGACTTTTCAGTTCGTGAAACGAAATTCTACATACTGCTACGCTTGCTGGATTTGACTACTAAAACAATTTTAAATGTTAAGAAATCCCAGGACCTCACTAATGTAACTATGTAGGTTCAATTAGCATTTTCTAGCAATTAGCCCTACTTAAAGCAACAGCATAAATATTATATAACTTTTTTTTTACAGTTGTCCACTCTCCTGTACACCAAAGCGGGAGGCAAAATATTTGAATATGACGTGACAATCTCATATGTAAGACATTTATACCTGAAAAAGCTAAACGTGAAGGAGCACAGAAAAATTTATGCATGGGATCTAACTTGCGAGATTCTTAAAATACTATCGATTAATGTACTCAAAAATTTAACTTTCTTGTGATGCTGAAAATTGTGTCATACTGACATCTTCATTATCAACACATATACATCCCATTGTTGGGCACGGATCTCCACTACTATTAGTGAGAGGGTTTAGGCCATAGTCCACCACGCTGGCCTGGTGCGGGTTGGCGGACTACACACCTAAGAAATTCCTAAGAACTTTTATGTGTGTAGGTTTTATCACGTTTTCCTTTACCGTTAATGCAAGTGCTAATTCAAAGTGAATAAACACATAACTTTCGAAAAGTCAGAGGTGTGTGCCTGGGGTTCGAACCCGCGACCACCGAGATTCTCGATCGCTCGCCTAAACCTCGAGGCCATCACTGCTTGCTGACATCTACTTAAGCTTCATCCTTTGAGAACATAGAAGAAGATGATATAGTTTTATAAAAAAGTTCTTACTTATCTACTTCTGTACATCATTGTACTAACAGTACGTTCAGCAATAACTGAGCAAATAATTTCGAAAATAAACTCCAAGTCAAATAAAAAGTATCGTAAGCATTTTTTGCAATAAGCACATAATTTGCTTACATGCAAATCCGTCTGTAAACACGTATTGCAAACATTAATCAAACAACGCGATACCTTATAAAGTGTACATTAACCATTTTTAAAGATTTATTTTGAATATGAAATTATGACGTGCTGTTGAATATATTAAATTTAATTCACTTTATTTTGAAATATAAAAATGTTATAGATTTTAATATTATTTGTATTAATAAAACCACGGTAAAAACAGAAGTATGTCTATTCATAACTTGTATCGTAGGTATCATTACCAGGTCATATCGATTCAAGATAAGGTTGCTATTTATTTTAATATCCAAATCCGAAAAATGATTTCTCATATGTGGTAAATATGTAACACTTATCAATGAAACATGGCATCAAAAAAAATTCACTCTGGGAAATAGTATATTGAAAAATTTTAATTATTGTTAAAATAGGAAAAATGTAGACGATAGAATAAAGACCACATTTTGAACCAGACTCTAACATTTTAAAAAGTTTTTTAAAAATCCCGTTTATCAAAAATATTTTAAAGGTAAAAGTGCCGTTAATGTTATACCTACTACAAATGTAACAATTAATATAAGGTTTTTGCGACATATCGTCTTTAATAAGTCTGTTTTAACCCTATTGCTTTTTCTCTCTTATAAGTTCTTACAAATCTTCAAAGGATTTACTCGACGTGCCGTCTCAATTACCGCAAACTCAATACTTATTTTTAGCGCGAACTAACAAGCTATTTTCACTTCTTAGAAGATTCAGCTGACATGACTTGCGCGGTTCGGAATTACCCATTCTACTATCTGTCTTACTTGAAAATCTGTTGGCAAGAATAGGAAAGTGGTACCGAAATTCCACTAATTAAATTGACAGGAACTGGAATGCGCTAAATATATTTGAAGCGAGAACATAGTATTGAAATACGCAAGACTTTTAAGACTCACTAAAATCTGAAACAATTTTTTTTTGTATTATACACATAACGTCTAGGTGCAGGGAACCTGACGTAACTCAGTAACTGCACCAAGGAGTAGACTATAAGAACAAAGTGATACATAAATTTACTATATGTTATTAATATATCTCGTTGCATAGTACATATTGTTCCTACGAGGAAAGCACTCGTAACCTTCTTGAGTTTAGCCAACTTTTTAAGATTTATTATATGACGATTTAAAATATATTGCGATTATATTACATTTTATATTATTAACATCTCAATGTCAATTTCAAGTAAGCCGCACAAATGTAATTTAAAAAAAACATGTTATTACTCATTGAATATCACACACGTTGACAAGACGCTGCTAAAGACAGATAGGCAGACAGACAGTAAGCTACCCAAGCGCCTACGAGACGTAATAAAAAAAACAACCCAATGCAGCAATTAAATGTTTGCCGGCAATGCAAATACTACACTTTCGCATGTCGACGGCACATAAACCTGGTGTTATTAACTCGGGCCTCGTTAGACGCCGCTACGGGGAAAGTGGATTCTCTATCGCAGTTATTTCTATTTATTCGAAACGCTTATTGTGCTGCCACCGCTTGATTTGAACTAAATGCTTCGCTAATGAAATACGTGCAGGTATGCATAAGGTTTTTTTTAGTTACCGCGAAGTTGGTTTGAGGGCAAGGTTTTTATTCTAGGAAGGAAGGAAAATTGTCTTTTAAGGAGCATAGTGGCGTGCCATAGGAGACGCCTATATCCACCAGTGGAAGTAAGAAGGGCTGGTGCTGCTGCTGCTGACGATGATGATGAAGGAGTATACATTACTAGCATCAGTCTTCTGGCAAAAGTAAAGAAATACTTAAAAGAAGGTACTGATTTTTGTTAAAAAAAATAACCAATAAATAAAAAAAATATAAAGATTAATAAAAATACTTTGATAGCCATCGCGATAAGCTTACAAACTCACAATAAAGAATGGAACAGCAACAAACTATTCAATGCGGTTTAATTATTCTGCTTGGTTCTAAATACGATGAATGCTATCAGAATAGGCACGGCCACGACGTATACGCGAGGGTTAAAATATCGAGTTTTACACCTTACATCCATCGCCTAGCAAATGAACCTCAGACATTTCAATAATAGAATAAAATACGGCAGACAGCATGTGTAATATATACGACTCAATACTTGCTTTACCTATAAAAGCTCATAAATTTTCTAAAGCATTGTAGTGAACAGCCTTAGGCGGCCTCTAGACGGTCAATTATATTGCGCAATATTTGGAATTGTGCAATATAATTGATGGTTTAGGCTCAATATTGAAGATTGCGCAATGATTGAACAAAAGTTTGAGTGACTATAATTTTTATTGTACAATATTTTTCCATTGCATCGTGTAGGGCCAGTATTGTGCAATATTTTTTAGTCTCTGTTCATCCTGATGTGGAGAACACACGCGCCCGCAAAAATATCGCGAAAAGAGAATCTAAAACTTAACGAGAGAGAGTTTGCCGTCGAATGTATCGAATTATACATAGAATTACCATCTCTATGGACTGTCAAGAGCAAAGAATATCATGACCACATTAAAAAAACTTTTAAAAGATTTTCTTAAGTGTATTTCCGCCTTTTCTTGTAACACTCTTACACCAGCGACGTTCTCGTTTACGTTTAGCCATAAGCAACAACACCACAGCTGCAGGTGCATCTTGTTCGGACATGAAGTTCCAATTGAGCACGAAAACATTGAGCAGTTCGTATTTTTGTGCAATGTTATTGATCGTTTGGATGCAAAGCACCTTTCAATCTTATTGTACAATAAAATATATTGCACAATTTTAGTAGGTCTAGGGGCCGCCTTACACATACAGTCTAATCGTGGTGGTGTTAAAAGATAAATAAGGAATTAGTTACAACCGATGTGCTACGATCTATAAGCCCCGGCTTCGATTCGCGGATTAGGCGAATTGCTATTGGATTTTTGCACTAGGAAAGTTTTCCAAAAAAGGCAATACGTATTACTAGCATTAGTATATTAGACGATACCCCATCTATAAAAGATAGATCATCATCATCATCATCATCATCATCAGCCTTTATTTCGTCCACTGTTGGACATAGGCCTCTCCTATGGCAAAAGATAGACACACAATACCTTGTCCATCTTAGTAAACCACTAAGTCCATTAAAATAGCGAACAATAGAGAATATTCGTCCAGTGCTTCACGCGGGTATGACAAATCATATTCTTCAGGAGTTTCCCAAGCTGCGAGATAAAAATTCTACTCTAAATGCTAATCTGGGTTACTGTAACTGAACTTGTATACTTCTGATATGTAGTTATCATGACATTACTCAGTAGGATGATGTAATTGTATTTCAAAGAGTGTTCTAGAAATGTAACTTAGGCATAATTAAATAGGTATTATACAATTGTAAAATTTAGATATAACCGAGACAGGACGTGTTTAAAGAAAATCTAATTACGGTGTTGTTATCGTAGTAATGAAGCATCCGTTGTGCTGTTGCTTAAATCATGTCATCATCAGCCAATGTAACTATGTACTTACATCCCACTGCTGGCCACGAGCCTCCTCTACAACTGCGGTGTTGTTGCTTGACAAGTTGAAATAAAATATGTGCCATCTACGATTCAAGCATCTAAACAGTATCTGTGTGAATCAGAAATTTTTGAACATAGTTTATTAATGAGATTAAAATTATCACGTAGTTCTCAAAAGCCAAAAACATGGCGTAGTGTGAGACCTAAATTAACTTAAAGCTTAATTTAAAGATGCTGGATGTATTTACTTTAAAATAACACTTTGACCCAGTCTGGAGTGTATGCGCAAAGATATGTGAACATTATTCTTTATGTTATTACGTTAGTAAAAAGGCGACTAAAGTTTAAGAAAATGTATTTTATATTCATAGTTCTATTGTATTATTCTGTTTGTTAAATTTAACAAGGCGCATTTCAAAAGTCAGTATCCGAATGTCATTCACGAACCCTCGACAAGACAGTTACGGCGAATTCTCTAAAGGAGCATTGTAACATAATATTCTTATCAAACATATTAAAATTTATGACAAGTAAAAAGAAAATTTCGAGTTTTAAAGACAATAAACTTAAAATTTCGCTATAGACTCCCAAGTTTATCTGAATGTTCGTAATAAAATTATTGTTGTTAGGCATTTAAGGCGCTGGAAAGTTGAGCCGTTGAGCAGAATTTCATCAATATTTTATTTTTCATTACGTTTTTGATGTTAACTATGCGATTAATTAATTGTTGTGGTTTGTGCACCGTGTGTGAAGTTAAAGTTTGGATTACTCGTATAATGAAGTGTGGCATAACTTTTGATATGCCTAAGGTTCTTGGAAGCAGGTATGTGGTGGCTTTACAATATTTCTCTACTCTCTATATGTACTCTTTATACACCTGGATTTTATAATAATATGCGTAAGCAAATAAATACCTACATGGTTTGAAAAATTAATGAATACTGAATAGATTATAACGTACTTTGGCAGTAAAATGATATATCGTGAAGAAACCTTCGCACCTTAAATTTCTTAGAATTTTCTTAGGTGTGTAGTCCGCCAACCCGCATCAGACAAGCAGGCAGTTTGATAGACTAAGGCCTAAACCAAAATAGCAGAATGCGTTAGATGAATCGAAAAATGCACATAAAATTGCATTATTAATGTCCAGTAAATAAATTAACGAGCTTATATTACCATTAATTACTCATCATAAAAACGTTGCCTTAGTATAACGATTAAATCGATTAGGGTTCTAATACTCAGTAATAATAATAACACGCGTCAATAAGAGTTAAACTAATAAATGTGTCGAAGTTGGAACACGATGTACCGAGTAGCAAATGACCCAACATCAAAACGTAAGAGGAAAAATGAAAAACAGTGTGCCAAAGGTGACCTAGTGGGTAAAATTAGACGCAGTTGAGTCGGGATCAAAGGAAGGCAGCCGCGGGCGGCCCTCCACCGTACACCCGCATCTCGTAGCAACGTGCCCTGACCACCGGCGCAAAGAATATTACGCAGAACCGACACTGAAATAACAGAGCGGTTAAAATTTTTTTTTACATATTTTGGTTTCTAATTTTGATTTATATTAAAGCTACATAGAAATTTGCTGCTAATATGTATTACATATCCCACCCATTAAATAAAAGCAGTGATGGCCTCGAGGTTTAGGCGCGCGGTCGAGAATCTCGGCGGTCGCGGGTTCGAACCCCAGCCACACACCTCTGACTTTTCGAAGTTATGTGTGTATTCACATTGAATTATCACTTGCTTGAAGGAAAACATCGTGATGAAACCTGCACACCTAAAAGTTCTTAGGAATTTCTTAGGTGTGTAGTCCGCCAACCCGCACTAGGCCAGCGTAGTGGACCATGGCCTAAACCCTCTCAATGGTAGAGGAGACCCGTGCTCAGCAGTGGGCGTATATGGGTTGATGAAGAAGAAGAAGAAGAAATAAAAGTGACGAGTTGTATGTTTATTATTAGGTGTAAGCTAACCCAAAATGAAGTTATGCCCAATCCACACCCATCTACTGTTATTTCGTCACGGTCTTTTTGCGATATTTCTACTGTCCAGTCACATGGAGGTATAATCAACAAAGTGGCATTTGTAATAGACGAGCTTTCCGTTATAATTTAAAATACAAGGTAATTCTCAGTAGCAGCATGGAGTCTGAAAATGGGGCCTATGAACGGTAATTGGCTCGCCCTCTATTCTGTTGGACTGATATTTACCCGGCGAAATTTGAATGGAGTAATGCACCTCTGCCTACCCCTTCGGGAAATACAGGCGTGAGGTTATGCATGCATGATATGTGTGTGTGTGTGTGAAATTACATAAATAAAACAAAATTTATTAATCTATGGCCACTAGTTCGGGCCACGCTTTGTAGTCGGGATTTTATTTCATTAGCGGATGTTTGACTGCTTCATCAACCCATATACGCCCACTGCTGAGCACGGGTCTCCTCTACCATTGAGAGGGTTTAGGCCATAGTCCACCACGCTGGCCTAGTGCGGGTTGGCGGACTACACACCTAAGAAATTCCTAAGAACTCTTAGGTGTGCAGGTTTCATCACGATGTTTTCCTTCACCGTTAAAGCAAGTGATAATTCAATTTGAATACACACATAACTTCGAAAAGTCAGAGGTGTGTGCCTGGGGTTCGAACCCGCGACCGCCGAGATTCTCGACCGCGCACCCAAACCTCGAGGCCATTACGTTTCAATTAGCGTGTTGTATTCAGAACGGTCTTTTTGTAGGCTCACGATAATTTTTGATACTTTATTATCTGTTAAGGTAAATGAATAATGTAAAAAGCCTAATTTTAAGACTCGAGTAAAATTTACTAACATTAAAAAAATGTTATGATAAGTAATATTTTACTTGTCTTAATTTGAGATTAATTACAAAAATCACTCCAGACGTATAAAAAGCTAGCAATGACTTATTCCGCTGTCGACGACCCACTAAACAGGTTTTTACATTTTCTTCCATATTTAAAACGACCTCGCTAAAAACATAAATTTATTAGGTCTAAGTAGTTCTCAACATTAATTTTTAAAAAGATTTTAGTTAACGGAATTACTTCCAAACTCCATTAAAGTTCATCTTGGAAGGACGTTTATTAATATCCAACGTTTCCTACACGAGGCTGTAACAAAGTTTTTCTTGGTCGATCAAAAAAAAATGTCTGTCCTAGTTTTGGCATATTAAGTTTTTAACTTCCACGTTAGCTACCCAGCTAGATGATGTACCCACATCTCATATCTAGTGCAGTTATTTTTAGGTTTAGTCCACCATATTGTTTTAGTGGGGGTAGTCTGTTTAATTCACTATAGAAATCTGAACCATATAGACAACTATGCATTTTCCTTTATAGTTCGATGGAACAGTATGTTCATATTGCTAGACTCAAACCCACAACATAAAATCTGATGTCTTGATAGACGATGCCTCTAAACACACTTTTTATATTTTTTTTATTTATACTAATTTTAATTTTGGGATCGATAAAAATAGAATTAATTTCGTTACATATCTTTTATAGTAAATTCTTTAGCTAGTCTTGATTTGTGCTCGAAATCGGTTCCTATATGTCTTAAAAATGATTCATGAATTTGTTATGAATAAATGTTCTCATTTCAATTTAATAACTTCACTATATGAATCATTACCATCATTACGAAGCCTGGCATAGCGACAGCAGCCAAGGAGAAACTCGCATCTTAAAATTTTGAAAGCATCGCACTTCCCTTGGAAATTATGGCGCGCCTATTTATAAATTATTCATCTGCTAGTAAGCTTCAATGTAGGAAGTTCTAACATTTACATACTTAGCGAATTCTGTAATGAAAGTCGCGACATTCTACAAGGGCCTTCGTTAGCTGACTTACCTTTCATGTTAAACAAGTCGTTTTTGCTCAAAGACGCAACTTTTGTAAGTATTGAGGAAATCATTCCGTTCTGCCAAATCATTTCCTGCGCATTTGCGAAAATTATTATTATTGATACTTTTAATGTAATTACTTAATCTGTAAATTAATACAACGTGTGCTTTCTTATCTTCAATGGGAAAAGGTTCGGTTTCAGCTGAAATAATTAACGAATAATTATACAAATCTGTTAATTTGTATAACATGAGTATGACACAGAAAAACTTAATTACTCCCGTTTGCATTTAATCTTAAATCTTATCATCAGTTCTCAATATGTAAACTGCAATTATTTTTATATGCTTATTTATAAGACTAAATAAACCGTTAATTTACTTTTCGCGGGCATTCTTCAATAATAAAACGACAGCAACATTAAAGCAGACTGCATAAATTCTATGATGAAGAAAAGTAATAGTATTGCTTTTCGGTTGTAATATAACCACTCCGTTGGGCCATTCATATTGTAACCATGGCTACAACGTGACTCCTCCACTTACATAGTATGCATCTAATCTGCAAATTGTTACGGATAAAATATTGCTAGAGCAGTATATAAACTGGTTGAACAAATAGCTGCCATTATCGTTTACGCGACACGCAATAACAAAAATAAATTGCGCTATTATGTATTTAGGTTACCTGAATTCCGATTGACAAGCTACATTTCCCTTAGTGTACATATTAAACGGGAGCTGGTTTGTGCATTCGTGTTTTTTTTTTGTCATAATAAATAATTGGCCCTTTAGTACCTCTGCAAGCCTGGTAGGTAGAACTTTAAAAAAAGATAAGGTAAACCTTTTTGATTTCAAACTCTTAAACAATTTACATGACTTGAGCGGGATCATTGAACATACCCTTTTTCATGAATACCGACACTATGTAGCGATATTGTTATTTCCTTGTATGTAAAATAGCCAAAACCCGTACTCTTTAAAACAAAAACGCGTTTGTTTGTCAGTTCCAACTCGTGAACATCAAAATGTCTTGACATAGCCGGCACCAAGCAGACACGATCATTATTAGCTAATCTACGTCTCTCAAAACCGTTGCTTAGATGCCAGTCAATTCCCGTAAATAAAAAGGCACCAATTCATCCGGCTCAAAACTCGCCAAAAGAGGAACGTGAATACAAAACATCGCTTGTAACGCATCAGCCCGAACGAGAAGCACACATTAGCAATACCGTGCACAGGGCAATGGCAGTCAATTTGTTCGTATTTACAATGCACAGAGTACTGAGCCCGCTCCTATTGCGTTTCATTCCACGCGTCTGGTTTGCATTCAATACGTATTGCATTGGCTGCAGAAAAAACCGGCGCCAATGTGCAACGGAACGTTTTAAAACTATGAGAGCTCCGCGATTTTGGATTAATTAATGGTTTAATTAATAGTTCGGATGAGGTCGGAATACAGTTGTAGATTGATTTTGGTAAACTGAATTTTGAGGTCATGAGCGATGTCATTTAGTGGTATATTTTTTGAGTATCCACTTATTTAGGAAATAATTTAAATACGTATTTTAAGACCCACATAATGGGAGGCAAGCGTGCTGATAATTTTTGTGACTTCAGTGTATGCGTTGCCATATAGAGATCGAAGATTTGATTCGGATCATGGCAATGATTTATTCCAAATATTTTTTTTTTATTTTCCTTGATTGCACCATGTCTTTTGATATTTTTTAACCTGAAGCTTATGACAAGTTAACAAAAAAGGTGTTGTTTCCTGAGTAACTTCCATTAATATTACCCTCATAAATTAAAGGAAATAATCACTACTTTACGTTCCATTTCTCCGAAAGAGTCGAACCAGTCGAATTTAATGGGCGAAATGTGTACAAATTATAGACCTGGTGTCTAGACACCCATGTTAGTAGAAACAGCCATTAACGTTTAAAAAATAATGTCATTTATCGATCTTATAATGATTTTAAATCTCTTTGATGCTGACTTCATACACTGGCCAGCATTTTTTTTATATGTGTATTTGGAACTTTTCGTACTTATTAATTCGCAAGTCATTACGTCATCACGTTCGGAGTAGTGGGCGAGCTTATAGTCTTGTCACGGGATCGAATCTTGGTGTCACATTTTAGACTAGTTGATCATCAAGTGTGCCTCTAAAGTCAATTTACTGTTGGTTTGGAATATCGGTCGAAAATCTAGACGGTCGCGGGTTCAAACCCCAGGCACACAACTGATTTTTCAAAGCTATGTATTTGCTTACAATGTCTAGTCACTTACTTCAACGGTGAAGAAAAATATCATGAACAAACCTGCATACCTAAAAACTTCTAGGGAATTTCTTTGATGGGACTACACATCAGTCCACACTAGGCCATTGTGGTGGACAAAGTGGATTTTTTTTATTTATTGTTTATGGAAACATCTTATTCAAAAATAGAATTGTTATTTGTGTATTTAATATGTTGGGTAAAGAATAACGACCCATCTTTGGTTTGTGCTGTTTAATAAAATGGTATTCTGCATAAAAGTATTATATGTAGATAGTTTAATGTTGTTATATAATTAAAATAGTTGTGTGTTTTCATTTGGCCGTTTGTTTATCATCTATTCATTCTACTACAATGATAAGCTCGATGATAAAAAATTCAACAAAAATGAAGAGCTGCTAATAAAACCCGAGACTTTTAGATCGCACATTTTTTATGTCACAAAAGCAACGAGAAAGTCGCAAAACTATTACACTGCGGAACATCCAGGTGCACCCGCAAAACTATACCAATAATCCGCTCAAACACACCGTCCAATATGGACTTAAAATTGATTTCAATGAAAAAAAACTAATTTCTGTAAGCCGCGGCGGGCTCACGTCCATCCTGAGCAAGACGAGCCAAATAAAACAGAATGCGACCGCGTCCCCCAAAAATAATAACCGGCCAGGCCACATGTCGTCCTAATACCAGCCGGCGCAATCGTAAAAAATAAGAAAAGGAGCCCGCAAAATACTCTATTACATTTCGGTGTATGAAGGAAAAATTGGAAACACATTTGTCGGGAAGAAATCGGTGTGCGTGCGCCTCTACTGGCCCCGATAGCGTTTTGTTTCACGCGTGCCGAGAGCGACATTACGATTTGATGTATATGAATAAGAAATTTCGCCGTTTTTGTACATCGATCAGGACAAATCTGGACTTAGCGGTGTTTTTGCAGAACTGTTTATATTGGAACTGGAGGAACGATTGCTTGGTAAAAACTGACGAGATGTAAGTTTTCATTTTCACATTAGACATTGGCTTCGTATTCCCATCCTTCAACGGCTGTTATAATATCATCGTCATCAGCCCATTTACCTCCCACTTCTGCGCACGGACCTTCTCTAGAACTCTAAAGGCTTAAGCCTTAGACAACCAGTCTGGCCTAATGCGGATTAAAAACGGACTAACGGACTAAGAATTTCCTAAGAACCTTTTTAGGTTTGCAGGTTTTCTCACGATGTTTTCGTTCATCGTTAAAGTACTACGTGACAAATCATTACGAGTGCATATAACTTGGAAAAGTCAGAGGTGGATATCGAGTGAGATTACCGAAACCCTAATTTGATAGTGGTCGGATATCCGCATTCGTCCGTTGACACTATTGCACGTACTGTGAGGTGTAGTATTGCGACCGGCATGCAAAATAATACACACTGCCTGTTGAAACAAGACTAAAATCGTTTACACCCACGGCCACGCCTCTTAAAAGTACAAAGGCTTAATAATAATCACAAGGTCTTGTATTTAATTAGTAAAGGCATCAAGTTTTAGTACTAGGCAGTTACTTGATCTACGGCGGATAAATTTCGTGGCCTTTATTACAGTAATTACTGGTAATTATTTTGTACAAAGGCTAAATTGTAAATGTTAGTCTAAGTTTACAGTTTGTGATTATAACAAGCGGCTAGTTTTACCGAACCAATTTAGTACATAAACTATACATCTCCGTCTCCTTTAGTCATAGAGGAGGCCCGTGCTGAGCAGACATATGATATTAGTATGTGTGTTTCTGAACTATTGATTTGTATATAGTAAATTCAAAGAAATCATTAGAACTACGACTGCTTTCTATCACTAAAATGGTATACCTCATTCACGATAACTTGATTCTTTTGGCAGATATCAATTTTTCTGAGACATGACTTTGAAATTAAAAAGCGTATTATTTTATTATTTTAATGATTTGATAAATATAAAAAAATACATACAACACAAAAGTCCCTTAAGATATAAGTGTTATCCAAAAATTTTGAGACTTTATTGCTTCAAAGTAAAATTAAAATAGGAACACTAAAAATAATAGACGCTTGTACAATGTTACATCGGTCGGACGGAAAGGGACGTAACATCGTTCATATCGATATCCACGTCGATAATTTTACTGAACACTATGATGTTCATGGCTATGCTCCTTATTCTTAATGAAAATTGTTTTAAATATAAAACTATTGTATTTTTCAACCTTAATTTTTACATACAGGGCTATTTTTGGACCTCCTGCAAAATTTAAATAAGTGGTTTAGACCCTGAAACTAAACAACTTTTCCAAAGAAACATGGGTCGAAACGTGACAAATAATTCGACCCTTCCATAGAAAACTGCTCACTGATTTCGTGTAGAAGGTCTGAATTTTTTTTTTCACTTTTCGACCTGTGATTCTTTGGGGAAGTTGTTTACTTTCGTGGTCTAAAACACCTATTTAAATTTGGCGGGAGGTCTGAAAATAACTGTTATATTAATAAGGTACTTATTATGAACTTTGATCCACCATCGCTTATCTACATAATGTTTTACATGTCGAAAGTAATAAAGAAATTCACACATATTGCAGTATTTTAAAATGCAATATTTTTGAACTACTAGATATTTTCTGTTTCCCATAACTAGTCGATATGCCAAAAGAATCAAGTTATCGTGAATGAGATATAATAGTGATGGCCTGAATTAGTGATGGTGAGAATTTTCGAATGTAGGTGTGTATTCATAATAAATCATCACATACTTCATCGGTGAAAGAAAACATTACAAGGAGCATCTAGAGGTGCATTTCGGCAAACGCGTCTCGCAACCTGTTTCAACGTGCACGTAATAAAAAGTTTATTGCAGTTTTTCGGGAGCAATTCTACTTGCCGAGCTACAAATGAATATTTCTTAATGAAAAATAACATTGTTGATGGATAGTTAAATAAATAAATAAATACACACCCAACAGTCACATACATAGTCCTGACCCCACACTAAGATACGAGTCTTGTGTCGTGGGTATCAGAAACTACGAGAGACTTTTCGGTCTCGCAAAAACCTAGACCCGAAACAAATATTTGTGGATCACACAAACATTTGTCTCGGTGCGGGGATCGAACCTGCGGCCGCTCGTTTCGCAAGCTGGTGTCTAGCCAACTGCGCCTCGGGGCTGTGTTATTTGTTTCAAACTTTGTCTTTGTTTCTATCTTAGAGAATTGTCATTGAACAATAAGTAAAGATGCCAAAGTAGCAAATTATAGGTCTGAAACTTGATTAATAAAGCTAATTGTATAAGCAAGTCAATAATAACATAAGTTCATCGCGCATATAAATTCAAACCTCGTACAGCTGTACAAAGAATTAACTGTATCGTCCCCTCGTTAGTTACAAAACCGAGAATACCTTTATTTACCACACCTCGCTCAACAAGCAGGGGACACAAAACTCTTCGCCCCGCAGCCGCAACTATCAACCAAATTACATTTTGGAATAAAGCGCAACATTTCTAACTCGCTTCGATAGTTTGACCCGGCCGTGTCGCCCGGGGCGCGGCCCCGTTCCCTATAACACAATTAGACTTAAACTAAAAACGTGAACTTTAAATAAAACAGTAACAACGAATGCGCGACACGTTTAATTGAATGAAACTAGCGTAAACAAACACGGAGAAACTGACGCCGTCGCTGCATACATTCTGAACCGCATAAAGATAGTTGTCGCACGTAAGCGACGATGTGTTACGCCGCATATAATAGAATGAGGATTCCTTGAATGTAAAACGTTCGCTACCGCTCCGAGAGTCGTTGGAACCCCTATAAAAATGTTAGTCCTCCTTTCATTACTTTTTGGAACGTGGCGGAGCGCACCGCTCGATGTAAAACCGACTCTGTACCTGTCAATTCTGAGCGCACTTTCGATTGATAAGAGATATATTTATACCACCAAAACCCCGATCTATTCACTTGAAACGATCCGTTCGCAGTTATTTTACTTTGTTTTCTAACACTGCACTGCAATAGTTTTAAACTCGCAGATGGATTCCGAAGCGTGCGAATTAATTTTGAGAGCTTTTAATAAAATATAGTACGAAATAGAGCAACGTATATTTTTCGGTTAAATGAAAATTAATGTTGGAACTGTCGGACTGTTTACGCGCTCGCGAACTATTTTAGGTGGCAATATAGTCCCTTCACTGCGCGTTGGTCGGTTATTTCCCCTGACAGTCATATTATTGCGAGCTGCTGCCATTTTTTTTTGGCCTCCCGTGCCCCTCTGTTTAAATAAAAAGTAGGGCGGAGCGGGATGTGTGCGTAATCTTGCGGAGCTCTCTCGCCGGTGGGCGGGATGTGCGTGATACTAGGATCCCTTTGGCCCACAGGGTTGTAATCCGCACCTGTAGTCGTGGGTATTATGTGAGAAATTTCTCGTTACTCGAAATTTGGGCTGTGATATGGATTTGGATGTGTTTTAATGTAATTCTCATTATTAGATAAGAGAATTTACGCTGGCTTATTTCGGGAATTCGACACGTAGGTATTAGAGATTACAACAAGTTTACTTAGGGTTTGAAGTTAATGTTTTGAATAAAGGACATAAAGGATGAATTTGATTTTTGAACAGGGAAAGTAAACTTTCACGTACTATAACAGTGAAGAGAAACGAAGAAGAAATCTGCATATCTATAAATACCGAGGAATTTCCTAGGTGTGTAGTCCAAAATCCCGCAGCAGCCAAACATAGTCAACTACACTAAAGCCTAACTCTTCTCAGTTATTGAGAAGGCTTACGTCCATCATGGAAATGTGTATAAGCCTATAATGATGATTATGAAAGTAAGTTATGGATACAAAAACTTTGCATCATTAACTCAAGCAAACAATCACTGGATTACTGATCACGATTTATATAGGATTGCAATAGACATAAAGTGTTATTTGTGATTTGTATATGTAGTAATAAATATATTATATTCAACTTATGACGAGATGCTCCATGTTGTAATTTTATACATGTAACATAATAAGGCCCATCATTGTTTTCTTTAATGACGATCACGCCAAACGCATTGACTAATTACTAACAGATTATCTAACTAAAAATTCCAGTCCGGATTATTTTTAAATAATAACTGTATGGACTTATCAGAATTGTAATATTTTCTCCCCCACTCGATTTTTTATTTGGTTTCGACAGCATTTGCGTTGAATTTAATCGAAATTTTTCTCTGACCTATTTCTGAACTCTGTTTTACCGAATAACTGTTCCATAAACAAAAGCATACACTAGGTACAAAACGCTCTTTAAAATTTATAGGCCACGCGTATTACCATGTTAATTTTCCGACCCAAAAGTTGTCGGAATTATATTGTTTGTACATCCTATGTTTACGAGACAAATAGTACCCTTTCGTACCTAAGTTACCTAAGTACTTATGGCTTTATCACCATATAACTATACCTAAATGGAGTGAAGCCTTCTCAATCTCAATTGTAGAAAAGGCCATTGCCCAACAGTGGGTCGTATATGGGCCCATGATACCTACATAAATCTTGCTGCTAGGCACGAGCATTCTCTATATCTGAGAGGGGTATCTTAATCCATCACATGGACATATTACTGGTTACAACTATAGAACAGGTTAAAACTTCGGAGTTATAGTTTTTTGGAGAACCCTCATTCCTCAACTATGGATTTACAATTATTTTCGTTGAATTAAAATACACGAATTATTTCTATAATCTCGTCGAATTTGCTTGTCTTTTAATAGGCGGTTATGCCAATGCTCCAGATCAAGCCATTTTATGCATTCTTATGAACCTAAATGCCAAAATCAGTCATCATCTTCTTCTTCATCAACCCATATACGCCCACTGCTGAGCACGGGTCTCCTCTACCATTGAGAGGGTTTAGGCCATAGTCCACCACGCTGGCCTATTGCGGGTTGGCGGACTACACACCTAAGAAATTCCTAAGAACTCTTAGGTATGCAGGTTTCATCACGATGTTTTCCTTCACCGTTAAAGCAAGTGATAATTCAATGTGAATATACACATAACTTCGAAAAGTCAGAGGTGTGTGCCTGGGGTTCGAACCCGCGACCGCCGAGATTCTCGACCGCGCGCCCAAACCTCGAGGCCATCACTGCTTTAAAAGCAAAAAGCAAAGCAAATCATTTTGAAAAGCAGAGATGGCCTCGAATGGCACCAATAAATATGTAAGCTTGTACTTTCGACATTGCCCGGATAAGTACATGGGAACCCTTCTGGTACGTTCTGGGGTCTGACAGCGAGTGACGCAGGTCCCTCGGGCCTCATTTGAAATTGAAAGTATGACTAAATAAACCGACCGACATCAAGAACCGTGTGATGCTTCGGAGAACGCTAATTTCATATTCTCGTCACGTCTTTTCGGTCCCCACGAAGATCTAGAGAAGAAAATCAAAAGCTGTCACGGGAATAACCTTGATGTTTTTTTTCTTTAGACATGATTTTTTTTTAACTTTCATGCTTATTTACACAGCCATAATTTTATCCCCCATTTATTTTTTTTATTTTTATGTTACAAATTCATACGTAAATCTTAAAAGGTTGACAAGTCGGGAGGAAAGTAGTCTCGTAGTCAGACACTGAACCCTCTAGAACAGTCTAGAATATTCTAGAAAATCTTGAATTCTTTTTCCCTGTCGATTTGTTAATCATCGAATAGCATACATACATGTATGTCCTATAGACATTAATAAGCAGTTTCTAATATTTGACAATCCTCTACGTCTCACAAGAAAGGTTGTTCAAAATTAATACCTTATTGAATCTAACCAATAAAAGCATCTACGAAATTTACAAGACCATAAAATTAGTTGTACAATTCATATCTGGAAATGAATATTTTATCTATAGTGACTCATTTTGTCGTGATTTATGATAAAACTAAAAATTATCTAACTAGTAATAAATAACATTATGAGATAACGAGGGACCACATTCTGAATATTAATATTGCTAATTAAAGTTTAATATTTCTAATAAATTATTGATAGCAGACTATTAAATTGATAGTGTAGTTCGTGATAAAATAGTATGTTTTTTTACTTCAGAGTTCCGGATAATTATGGTGCTCTCCAAATAGAAAATCAAATGACGAGTCATCATAACAACTCTTAGTTACGTGTGCATAATCTATACTAATATTATAAAGCTTAAGAGTTTGTTTGAACGCTAGGATCTCAGGAACTACTGGTCCGATTTGAAAAATTCTTTAAATAAAGAATGTTTCAAAATCGGGAACATTTTTTCCTTTTTGTGAGCTTCCGCTGCGTGCGCTGTGAAAACGGTTAAAGTTTCGCTAAAATAATGTATGAGAGAATTGTTTCTCTTTAAAAGTTCTAAAAAAAGTTCGCGACAGCATATGTCTATTCTTTAAGGTTGGCTCACTATAATGTTTTTTATCCTAACCAAATTTATTTTAAAATAAAGTTTTATTTGTGAAGGTGTTTTTATTAATATGATATTAATCCTTATCCAAATAAATACGTTATTCATTACAAGTATTTAATATTAAATAAAATTTCCCTGTACATCATTTGATTTCACTGAGTATCTTAGAAGATATTACAGTTTTAAAATATTGATCAAGCGCGCAATAATGATGCACAAGGCGACGACCGACGCGTTACGGTTTCACGTTTAAACAATTTGACCGAATTGTATGATTTTTGGTATGGACATAAATAGGACTCTGAGAAGTAAAATAGACTACAACTTATTTTCTTACTGAACTTAACCCTTTAGTCTACGCAGACGGAGTCGCGGGCAAAAGCTAGTATGTATATAATATTTTAATAGATTGAGCAATAGCAACGTCCATCGCAGGAATTGAACACGGTGCTTTTTATCACATGCGTCTAATCAGGCATCGAAAACAACTCCCTTCACTAAAGAGAATCATTGATACATAGAGATGTATTATGTATGAACATCAACTTTTTCCCCGAACTTTGCCAGAATTTATGTTTTTTTTTCAATCCCTCAAATAAAAGTAGTAATTATCCACAGATACATTTTTACACATATACTGTATTTCCTTAAGGGGTAGGCAAAATTGTATACTTGCATCTACATAGCGCCGGAGCAGTCGCATATAATAGGCAGCGAGCCTATTGCCGTTTCTCGGGCACAATTCCAGACTCTCAAAATTTCTTAACAGATAAACCTACACATTTTTCTTCATATAAATCAAAACCCATTCGGCAGTTTCATCGTACAAACTTACTTTCACATTTATACTAGCATGTAAAGCCTACCTTATATTAATGATGACGTCAAATTTAGAGGTGGTTTGGAGGTCGTATGAGACAAGTTCCCTTATAGAGTTGGGTACCGTTTTAGCGTCCGCAAGCCACATTTGCATAGCCGCTTATACCTTTCTAAAGTTTATTACCATGATGCTTTTTCAACTGTTTATTTGTACACTTGTGTTGTCTGTCTCGGTGGACTGCAGCGGAGGCGTGCGGCGGCCGATTAAGAGGTACTGGGTTCGATTCCCGACAAGGAAAATGTTGCTGGGTTAGTAAAACATTTTCTGTGGAACAGTGTTAGTTATATTATATTTTGAAACCAATAAGCTCTAACGTGATAAGAACCAGTTAAATAAGGAGAAAAGATTATTGGTTACGAATATTTTTATAGACTAGTTGCGCTTTAAAGGGTAACAAAAAACGAACATAAATTGAAATAGCAGCTAAATGTAAACGACCTTCAAAGAATCTTGTTTTAGAAATTGATATAACACTATAATTATGCCGTTATTATCACATTAAATGACTCATAAAACTCGTTTAAGCTAAGTGATAGATCTTTCCGGGCTGGAAGACCGGTGACCCCGACATACGCTTCCCGCCCCCCTCCCCCGGGCTGGCGGGAAGTAGAGCCATAAACAGCTTTCCCCTCGAGAACAAAAAAAAAAAAAAGTGATAGATCTTTGCAAACTTACAAAAAACTATATTATTTAAAACATTTTATCTATTTGTATATGGAAATACAAATAAACACAGTCGTGGTTATATCTTTGGATCTTATGGTACAATGCAGAAATTTTTATTTTAAAGGATAACTTGTAAAATACTGTTTAGTTAATTTGACAATTCTATACATTGTTTTACATCAAATATATCAGAAATCAAGAGCTATGTTTATTTATACAAGAACTTTCGTTAATTGAAAAATTCCGATACTGAAAATTTGTTTTATTATGAAGTAATGGACACCAACCACGCCGATTAACGCGTATAATTACCCAAATTGTATGAAATGTAATTCTGTCACTTTAAATAATCCATATAAGTAATAACATGGCTCATACCTCAACATACAAAATCGAACTTACTAGAAGAAGCCCATTAGCATCTTGAGGAAATCACTCAGCTTCGAAACACGCGTGACGCTGTGTCATCGGCTTTAACTTATTCCATAAATCCTCCATAATGAGGTAAACACTGAGTCTGTAGTTGGAAAACGGTGAGGTCATGTGTCATCCCCCGCCCACACATTGACTCACAGCAGTACAAACGGACGCGTGATATCATCTTATGCTTATATGGAAACTAGCTTTACTGTTTCTCGACTTACGCGGTGTAAACACCTTTTTGCGTGTCTCGTTTGTGTCTGTCAACGTCCTCAATACCAAGATTATGTTTTGGATATTAAACAATAAATATCAGCTCAAAAGATTTAGGTTTCAATCGTTCGCTCTTGCAAGAGCGCACTTAAGGTAAAATCCTACGACTTTTTTTGGTGTGCAGGTTTAATCATGATGTTTTCCTTCTACGTTAAAATTAGTAATAAATCAATGTGAATAAACACATAATTATAACTTTGAAAAGTCAGAGGTGCGTGGTTAGGGTTTGAACCCGCTACCGCCGAGAATTTAGACCGCGCGCCTAATTCGTCACTACTTTACCAATGACGCCAATACCAATTACCAATTACCAATAGAAATTTATTTATCTTTTTACTGGCACTGCAAATTCACCACACTCCACCTGATATCGAGTACTGTTCAGTCAAGTATTGACTGCCAAGACACTAATGTCCCTACAAAAGGGACATCTTAATCTTTTCTAATTTTATTAATATACATAATAATAGTCATACAAAATATTACAGTGGTACCACAGTTCAAGCTATTTTATTCCTGGCCTACCACCTTCATCTATCCATTGTTTTATTCAATTCATTCAACTACAATCAAAGTTCTTTTTTTTAAAGTGCGCATTCATGAAGCATGACAAGGCCGTAACGCTTTCTATTAATAAACCATCCAAGAATGGGTTGACTGACCTCGGCCATCTCGTTGGATGCGGTGCCAAGGTCAAAGGTCAGCCGATGCAGACATTGTCTCCATTTTCCATACGATTGGACCAGGATGAAGGTTCATCGATTGGATAAAAACTTCAAAAAAGCATTGAAGGTAAAACTTTGTTATTTTTTTGGATAAATTCGTTTAATTTAATAGATTGGTAAATTGTATTAAGGTTATAAAAATAAAATGGACATAACATAAATGAACTAAAATGATAGTATGTAGACTAATACATATATAATATGAATTAAAATTTATATTTACCTACAATGTTTTGACCAATCGGTAAGATTTCGGCAAAATGGAATACATCTAACTATTTAAAATATATCTTTAAGCTAAAATGTAGTTATTATTGCGATTAATCTATACTAATATTATAAAGAGGTAAGGTTTGTGAGTTTGTATGTTTGTATGTTTGTATGTTTGTATGTTTGTGACGTTGTAGAAAGTAAACTCGGGATCTACTGAACCGATTTTAAAAATTCTTTTACCAATAGAAAGCTACGTTCTTTGTGAGTGCCATAGGCTATATATTAGTCCGAAAAATTATAAGACTTTTTTGTTGTAGCAGGATTTGCGAAGTAAGTCGGAGAAAAATCGGGCGAACGAAACCATTTTTTGCAAACGCTGCGTTACCCATGGAAGATATATAGTTGAGTCCTAGAGAAAAGTTGTAGAGCTTGATAATATCTACAAAAAAGTCAGCGGTAGCATATGTCTAACTTTTAGGGTTGGTTCACTATAACCTGTTTTATGCTAACTAAATTTATTATAAAATAACGCATTGTTTGTGAAGGTATTTTTATAAAAATTATATTAATCCTTATCCAAATAAATGCGTTATTAAGTATAAGTATTTAATTTAAAAGAAATTAGCCCTTCACATCATTTGATTTCGATGAGTATCTTAGAAGATATCGCAGTTTCAAAATAATCATCCAGCGCACAATAATTATGTACAAGGCGCCGACCGGCGCGTTACGGTTTCACGTTTAAATAATTTTACCGATTTGTATGATTTTTGGTATGGGCATAAATAGGACTTTAAGAAGAGAACTTTAGAACTCAACCCTGTAGTCTACGCGGACGAAGTCGCGGGTAACAGCTAGTGTATAATAAATATGCTATATCAATAACCTATTAAAGAAACCAACAAGATTAAATTATTTTTCTTTATTGTAAAAAAATATTTTTTCAATCTAAATTCCAGCAAATTCTGAAAGTCGAGCCAACTAAACAAAAGACAGTCTTGCCAACTTACTCGATATTACGTATTCGAAATTTAAATAAAGTATCACCGACGCGAGAGGAGTAGGCGAGTACAAAATGCACCTTAGAATTGGAGTGTTTCCATTTTATTAGGCACATGTCTGACATTATTTACGGTGGAGCCGGTGATCCCAGCGCCCGCCCCGTCCCCCGGCCATGTTGGAACGTATTTACAGAAAACGTATTCATATTAGATTTCCACACACCCAATGCCAGGTCGCAGGACGGGCGTGGGAACCGCGTGGGGCGGGTTTGGGCACGACCCCCTAGTAACTAGTTGGTAAATGAAACAATTGATTTTGGATGCTGTTTTAAGAGGCTATATTTTGAGTGTACCTAGACAATATAATTTTTGAATTAATCTATTGTAACCTAAATTTATTAAACATTTAATTTCATGCCCATTTACCTTTTTATGTAATTAAATTCTTTATCAGATGTCTACATTTTAGTCAACCGATACCGTAAAGTTTTTTAACTTTCCATGTCACGCTGTAACATTCATGTTAATAAATACACAACTTATATGTCACAAAAGACCCAATCAAATCATGTCACGAAAGAACTCACAACTATTCAAGGTACATTACACGAAATATGTGTGAAAATACTCCTCAAATTTATTCAAATAAATGACTTAGAATAAACCCGCAAATATTCAAGGTACACAAAACCAAAAATATATGCCAAAAAAATTCCTCGAATTGAATCGAGTATATCACGTAGTATGAATCCATCCGTTTGCACCTGTGCCTGCAGCCTGTTACATTTGACCCCCACCGCTGTGTCTCGGTGCGCGCCCGCCGCGGCCGTATCGAGAATGTCACCGATACATTCGATACTTTATTCGAGCCCGGAGAGCGCGACACGGCACACTGTCAAATAAATACACCTCCATATACCAACTGTCGTACTGTGATCCCGCCACAGGAGCAATTTAAGCGATGAATTTCTGTTTGGTATTCGTGTTGTTCGGCTACTTCTTTGCGTGGAGCGCCGGCATGCTGTACCGGCGGGACTCCGATCATCTGTTGAAACCTGGTGAGGATTGTCATTTGTTTTTTACTTCACGCTTCATTGGACAGCTGAAAGGAATTCGGTTTGAAAGGTCTTAAGTGCTTTATGGTGATATCGGAAATTGTACCTTTATTATTTCGCGGAAATTTTAATATGTCATTAGATTTTTAATGAAATTTTTATTTTGTCAGCAAATTGCACTTATTTTATTCAATTTTATTGCATTGTTTGTAACAATTACTCGTTCCACAATATTGTAATAAAAGATATATAAAATACGGCTAAACTTAAATGCTAAAACATTACGAGATAAGATAACATTCAATCGCCTTCATAACCTACTACTACTCGACTACTATTCGAAACCGAGGTATACGATTCCCAGACAATGTATTTTGTTGGAATTACCTAGATTTACACGATGAACACGAATCAATGATGTGCATAATAATGCAGCTATGACGACAAGTGTAACCTCGACTGCATCGTAAGACGATATCCGGATGCAATTATTTTAAAATCGACTGTGTGTAGGCGAAGTGCGATCAAGAGGGACGGGTTCGGTTCTCGTTTCATCAGTGTTTTTTTTCGTTACAAAGTTTTTGTCTTTTGAATCTGTGAATGTTCCCGCTGAAGTTTCGCTCTTACGTGGATACTTACATACATACACACTATATACATACATCCATAACTATTAATAGAACCGTCGTCTTCCTAACTCTATGGGAAAAATATGTGAATGTGACTCATTCTATCTACCTATAAGTACTCTTGTATACAAGAACCTAAGCGTGAAGATTATGTATGACATTTAAAGATTGCCTCTTTATTTATAAACACACCAAATATAGTTGTCTTGAAACTGCGCACATTAAATTCCGCTTGTATTCAAATGTCACGTATACATTAACTTCACATCAAACTTAGATATTTTAATACGTTTAAATCAGCGTTGTTCAAAGTGAGTGATAGGGCCTTCTTTTTATGTTGAGTACTGCTATTTTACGATTGCAAGGGCTTAGACCTTAGTTTTTAATAGTGGCCTAGTATTTCACATAATTGTCATCAACCCATATACATCCCACTGTTGGTCAAGGGGCTCCCTTTGCAACTGAGAGGGTTTAGTCCTTAATCCACCACGTTAGCCTAGTGCAGGTTGACTTACTACACACCTGAGAAATTTCTAAGATCTTTTAGATGTGCAGGTGATTCACGATCTTTTCCTTCACCGGTAAATTACGTGATAATTAAGTGCTTCACATATTTAAAATGTACGGAACTGTCAGATGCGTTTTCCTCAAGATGTCTTCCTCGCCGTGTAAACGTATTTATAATACGCACATATCAACAAAAGTAAAAAAATGTGTGCCTATGATTTGAACGCGTGACCGCTATTATGATATCTCGATGAACTAGACGGCCCTGTGACGCAGTTGGCTAGATACCAGCTTGAGAAACGCGTGGTCGCAGATTCGATCTCCGCACCCAGACAAATGTTGGTGTGATCCACTTATATTTTTTTCGGGTTTGAGTGTTTGTCAGGCCCTAGTCTCTCGTATTTTCTGATACCCACGACACAAGACTTGTATCTTAGTGTGGCGTCATACTTTGCATGCGGCTGTTAGGTTAGATTGATTTAGAAAAAAAAAACTTTTCGAGGCCATCAAACACGCATATAAACATGAAACGAAAGTAACGTACGTTTATTATTACATTAAATAAAACAAGACTTGATAAAGTTTGAGAACCCATGACATCGATAGAAGAAGATTCCGACAAAGGTTAATTGGATACAGAATCACAATTTTTAATGAAGCGAAGATTTATATTGTGATTATTATTTAAATGGGGATTTAAGAATATTAAGGTAATTTACAAGACGGAAATGAGGCATAAGCAGCCGAGACACAGAAGGTCGCACATGTATTTTCCTCGTACAAGATACTATACTTACAGTAAAGCATCTGATTACCTCTTACGGTTAAAGTATAATAGTTATGGCTTTGAGGTGTAGCCGCGCGGTCGAGAATTACGACGTTCACGGGTACAAACCTCAGGCAGATGTATGCAGTTCAGGCAATCTACCTACCGAAGTTATGACTGTATTCGCAAATAATTATCACGCACTTTAATGTTGAAAGAACATTGTTATGAAACCTACACACGTAATAATTCATAGGGACTTATTACATGTGCAGTCCACGACCACGCAGTAAGCCAGTGTGGTGAACTATAGCCTAAACTCCTCAGCCGTAGAGGGGCCTATGCCCAGTAGAGGTCGTATGAAGCTATACTGATGATGAAGACATCAAAGTTTATCCTATTGGTTGTCCCATATGACAGCCCCGTAGCGTAGTTGGCTAGACACCAGCTTGCAAAACGAGAGGCCGCGGGTTCGATCCCCGCACCGAGACAAATGTTTGTGTGATCCACAAATATTTGTTTCGGGTCTGGGTGTTTGTGAGACCGAAAAGTCTCTCGTAGTTTCTGATACACCCACGACACAAGACTCGTATCTTAATGTGGGGTCAGGACTATGTATGTGACTGTTGGGTGTATTTATTTATTATTATTATTATAGGTAACATCGTAACCCTTTAGAAATAAACGCATATACATTTCCAGCACTTACCAGTATAATTGCAAAACAGTTAATGGCAGAGTTGGCATAGAGTGCATTACGCGAACATTAGAGCGCCGTCCTGCGCGGCAGGTTGCATAACCTTGATACAGCACGCACCGAGCACTTTCGAACGGTGCGAGCCCCGTACGAGCTTTGTTCAATTACACCATTTGTTTTTTTTAAGTATCTACATTCCTTATGTGATTTTTTTTATATTTATAAGTAAGCTTACGTCTGTACTCAAAGAGGTAGGTTGAATTTCAGCAACAATATTGCGAAAAAATATTTTTCTTTCATTGTCATTGGTGCCGATTACTTAGTCCAGTTATTTTTTATGAGTAATGTTTTTTTTATTATTACTTGGTCTTAAGTTCTAGTATGCAATGAACATGTTTTTTGGTTTTGGAAAAAGAATATTTACTCAATATTTATAATCTTATAGGATGTCCAGTACTTTTACGACTAAGTTGTGTTTCATAGAAATAGTTTCATCGCATTTTTTTGTTATATATATTTTATAATGTTGATGTACGATATGAGCCTAGTAGCAGACTAAACATTTTAGAACATATTTCTTCCTTTGTATTCTATTAAAGCCATATGAATTCGACTACTCAACAGGGTTGCAAAATTCTTTAAACTGACTTTAGTCTCTCAGCTTTGTTAACTATTGCACCATCATCAATTATGCAGTAGTCACTTTGTCGCACTAAAAATACCCCAGCAGATGACACATAGTTTTTTCGTACCTAACGCTACAATCACGTACTACTCGTCCACAAAAGTCTTTGTACTAGTAAGAATAACTTCATATGTCCATGTCCCACGTTGTCGCGAAGTAATGAGCAAAGTATGCAAAGCGAGTTGATAATAAATATGCACTTGTTATGCATACTAGCGACGCGGACATTATAAATCCTTGCAGGTGTGGGATTAAACGTGAAAAATTCATGCGCCATTTTATCGGATGAATTAATTAAGCGTGCTGGGCGAAATTTAATTTTTTAGCTAAAATGTAAATATTTTCGTGGTTTTATGATGTACTTGTACAGGTTAAGTTTCATATTTTTTTTACATTCACACATACACGAAAAAAATTAAATCATGTGAATGATTTTATAATGTATGTATATTTGCCATTTCTTCACAAAGATTTCGCCAAATAAGTTTTAAGTCTCGTTTAAAAGTGGGCAAGGGCTATTGCCGTTTTTCAAGCACAATTTCGACCTTTTTAATATTACTACTGAGCAATAATTATTTTAAATATTTTTATAAGCATGTGAAATCCACTATCCTTTAACATTATATTCGATGTTGGAATCGAACGAACTACATTATATTCCACAGTGTTCTGTAACCCACTGCACCAAAACCCTAGCCGAAATGAATTCGACCGCTTGGGACAGACCCGTACAAAACTCAAGGCCAGTTTTGTTTACCGCGTACGATTATTGCCAACTGTAAACGATTCCGCTTAAAATGTGACTTTAAAGTATTTCGCGTATTATAATTTTTAAATCTACAATATTATAATATTCTCACGCTTTTATAAAAGGGATAGAAAATTCCTTTGTTGAGTTCCAGGGTCCCAGGTTCGATTACCCGATCGAACTTATTAGAAATCTCATTAGGTTCACCCCATGCGTATTGGATTGGATGTTTATACATACATATATTATGTATGCATAAATATGTAAAGTAAGTTTTTTTATACAAAATATCTAAGATTCTAAAGATATTCACAATAAAATAAAACAGCCGTTTTATTATCAAAGCATAAGGTACAGAGCCAGATACCCTTCACCG
The DNA here is from genome assembly GCA_030295005.1 of Cephonodes hylas. Taxonomy (NCBI): domain Eukaryota; kingdom Metazoa; phylum Arthropoda; class Insecta; order Lepidoptera; family Sphingidae; genus Cephonodes; species Cephonodes hylas. Next base: position 11,260,948 of record AP025369.1, on the reverse strand, counting down.
TACGAGCCATGGTCAAGAATGTATATCTATAACGCTATAAAAATTACAATATGTAGTGTTTGAGTCAACCGTTGCATTGAATAATTCTTTGGCTGCATTGAGTGTTCAAGCTTTTTTAGTATAAATATGGTATTTAAAACATACTTACACTTTTGTATTTTACCCCTACGTTATGAGAAGCCTATTGCCGTTCCTTAGAACTGCTATATTATTAGGTATTCTATTCGGAAATTCTAAGTAGTAGTTAACTTTTTCAATGAATAAAGAAGGTTATGCATTTGTATTAGATAAATTATAATCATACACACCAATACTAGGCCAGTGAAACCAATCCGTCCATGCATCCATTCATCTGTGTCTAGCTAGAGTGAGACCTAATCTTCCCTTGTGAAACGCGAGTGTACATTTTCAAATCTACATAATATGTATCGCTAGTACAACTTTATATTAAATTAATTTATATTACTTCTACTTGAAAGCTTTTCTGCCATAAATCCTACAATGACTAAAAAAATTCAAATAAAAAAGTGATAACCAAATTGTAAATTATATATCTTAGGAATTTCTTAGTTGTAGTCCGCCGACCCGCACAAGGCCAGCGTGGTGAACTAAACCCATAACCCTCTCAGTTTTTATTGAAGGCCCGCGCCCTGCATTTAATCGTATATGGAATGATGATGATAAATCTTAGAAGATATTACTATCCAATGGATATCTTGACTAACAGATAATACTTACTAAATCATGGCCACGATTACAATAAAAATAATATTTATGATGCTGAACATACTCCCGAGAGCGGGAATTTAAACCGTGACAAATGACCAAATAAATAAGAAGTGATGCAATAAAATTGTACAATTTAGAAGTACTGCCAAGCGTGAAACACATGTACATACTTTTTACATTTATACGTCCGTGATTATATTCTAGAATATTATTCTCCATCCAAACGATTTATCAAGATACGACGTTACTCTGTAATTAATAAAAAAACAGAGTTATCCCACTTTACACAATAAAATTACAAGAAAAAAATTGAAATATCATCTCTTCACTTTTATTTTAAAAAAGCAAGAATTATAAAACTATACAGAGAACTACGATGTCTTATTCACATGGAACTTATGAACGGGCGGCTTAACTAGGTATTCAAAGACAATGTGATGTGTGATAATTCTATGTGAGTCATATTCTGTCCACTAGAATTGCGACTATCGTGACTCTAAAGTCTAAACCTGTGATATTTCTCTTGAATTGTCATAACTAAGGAGTGTTTTATCAGACTTTGGTTACGACAAATAAAGCGGGAGAAAACGAGACAAAATACTAATTTCTTTTTAATTTATACATAAGGCCATTTAAATGTAAGATTAATAATAAAAAAATAATAATTTGTTTCAGATCTACTTCCAGTCTCGTCAACAGTAATGCCGCTTCCATACTACTCAGTGTACGGATACGAGAAGAAACTGCTTCGGGATAAGTACAAGAAACGACCCCAGGGGACCATCTCGCTAGTCACGAAACATCACGAATAAATGATTCCTATTACAGACATGCGTTCGGCCTTTTGGGGAAATTGATTTATATACCAACGAACATGAAATGCTTACATTGCTGGTTTTGGCTGAAGCACCGACAAAATCTATAGAATGTCAAAGAATATTTTAAAATCAATCTTAATATAATGAAAGTAAAGCCGCTTTTGTAAAAGATATAACTCAGATCTGTATGCATATTTTTTGATACTGCAGAAACTATTCAGTTCATCCCTTGACAGCCGACATCATAATGTCGACCGGAATGTTTTCAAGTAAATATGTTTTGAACTAGCTTTGTTAAAGTCTAAACAATCAAATTAATTCCCAAAATGGCTCCTGATAATCGGCAAAAATCATCCTGGTAAAATAAGTGTATATAATAAAGTTTAACGAGCTGGTTCTTGTAGAAGCCTACCATGACAAATACGCCACTAATCCATTTGTAAATATTTATATAATATTTGTAACGTATCGTTGCTTCCAAAGAAAACTATATTTTATAAATGGTATTATAATTATTTCCTCGTTTCCATTTATTATGAAACTACATCCAATAGCAAATCCATTTGTGCGATAAAAAAAAAACTGTTATTTATTACCTAGAAACTATAATGAATGTGCACTTCACAAATAAAATTTCGTCATGTAACCAGACCGGGTGACCTAATTTTCACGATTTGTAGATTTAATCAAGACGGTGCAAGAAGTGTTACTCTACAGTCAGCACCAATGTAACAATAGGTATGTTTTATTGCACATTACCCAGGTACGAGCCTGTTGCTACTTTTCGAGCACATTTTTAGACTCCTCCTCTTTTCGATTTCACAAATTACACGTTTGTTGTGGGAACGCTAATATAATGTTTATTAGACGTAATGAGCCACCAGTTAGTAACATCGCACTTTTTGTATTATAATTATCTAATCATCATCAATAAATGACAGATTGATTAATATAAAATTACGTCATTAACCCAATAATATTACGATAGAATTAACAGCAAGTTTTTGCATACCTTTGCTTTGAAAACAAAGTTAGCAGGTAAAACTTTGAAACGACTTTTGCAGTTTTGTATTTTTGTTTGGTTGTTTAATTTAATTCGATATTTTGTTTTCCACTTTTTATAGAAGGTAGTTTTTCCATAGCACTTTTTTTATTCAACGTTATGTTTGTCTTCTACAATTACATAACTTCTTAAGTATGCAAAGTGTACATAAGTGTGAAGTAGCGTCATAGATTTAGTTCTGTAAATATAAAGAAATCCCATTCCCAGCAATATATCCAAAAGCTGTGTTGCTAGTCTATGAACAATTAAATAATTTTTATCTCAACGTACCTACTCACAAATTGTACAAACCTGTGTCACAAAATATTAATATCAAATTCAAGATCACCGAAACGCGAGCCCATTCACAAAAAGGCTAGCTCGAGCACAACAGCGTCATATAAATCCGAGAATTAATTCCAGCAGCGTTTGTACATTAACATATTTATGTCACAGACATTGTTCGAGTTGCGTTCAGCTAATAAAGTTCGTCAGTATACTGGCGAATTCGACGTATAAGCAGCCCAAACGCTTACTTCGCAAATACCGTGTGTAGTATTCGATTTTAATTAAAACTGCGACCGACCTGTGCCGGCGTTAGAGTCATTAGGCTGCGCGCACACCCAACCATGTTTATAATCCAGCAATATCCCAGTTCGAGCGCGATATGTAGCGTGTACGAAAATTGAATTTTGAACCGGTAGGCAGAACGATTTTGAAGAAATAAACTAAATAAACAACTAACTTAAACCGATGTTGGGATAAATAAAAATAGAAAACAATTTTTGAAACACAAATGTGACGGAGAAAAAATCTGTGCAAAAATATTTTCATGTCGAATGTTGCACGGTCATGACTATGAGCTCTATTGTAGAACCAGGCTTCTAGTTTCTACACCTTAGCCAATACAGTATCTTTCTCGACCATGCATGTTCAAACCTACTACTACCAGTGGCGTGCCTAGGGTGTCAAACTAAGGCAAGCCCAAATGTTTATTTAGTAGCAGCACATTTTTTTTGGTTCGTAGGACTAATAAATACCTACCGGTTAGTACTCACATTCACGTTTACAGCGTCATTTTATAAATAAACAATCGTTAAGTTCGTTATTCGGAACTATGTAAGGCAAGTCGGGCTTTCGGGCTTCTATGGAAGTACCGCCACTGACTACTACCTATTTTATTTAAGAAACATTTTGCGTCATATCAGCAAATATGGATTTAGAATAATGTCATCTCGAAACATGAAATCCAAAAAGGTTTATATTTTGATCAGATCTTAAATCGTTTAACCTTTAAAACGCTGTCAGACGTCCCACTCAGTTGTAAATATACACGGTTTTGGATATTTATATAGCACTCAATTAATTACTCAACAAGACTTTTGCAAACTTCACTGGAGTTGAGAAACATTAAAGATTTCGTACTTTATTAAAGAACATAATATAACGAGGCTTAGAATTATTTTCACGTCAATGCGAAGCTCTAAAAGTTATATCAAGTAGGTTAAGTTATACTAAATACACACCCTTAAGATTTTGCCTATAAATACATAGTCTTTTGAAGAACCAAAAAGGTTTACATTCTGTTTTAAAGTACCTGACGCGTAAAAAATGACCATGCAAACATTTTTTTAGTATCCACAATCTACCAACCAAACGTGCCTACCAAAAATTCAATCTGAACTGGCAAAGTTACACTACCGCCAGCTTGAATACTGAATATTTTGGACCAACAGCGTTTATAACATATGGTATATTGGATATGTTTACCGTGATCGATGACGTACAAAATTCCAATACAGATATATAGTTCGTGAAAAATTACTTTGTAAGTAAATATCCGCCATATTTCGGACTCCAAAACCGTTCAGGACAAACAAGCTACAGTAATAATCCATCAGAGCTTAAACAAAATGAATAAGCTGTAACGTTGTGTCGGTTTAGTTGGACATATTACTTTATCGGCGAAGTTCATACGGATCAGCTAATGGACGCGGCGAGAGGAGCATATAAAAATAATGTATTAGCGGGATTTAGCTAAGCTGAAGATAGATCGGTGGTGGGACGAGTGTCATAAACGTCGGATCGTTGCGGATCCGACGCGGTAAGGCCGATCTATACATGTCGTGCGCCGACAAGGGATAAGGATGTGAGAAAATAGTTTTATGTTGCGTTCTTTATTGTATATATGGGTGATAAAATCGATATATCTATTGGTAATACCGTTGAATATACTGACATGGATGGAGTGGTTGAAGATGTTGGTGATCAGAGTAAAAAGGTAGATAGATAATATTGTCATCGTAATGCTAGAAACTGCCTAATGTCTGTTTCGATGAACCTGTTAAAATTACTTAACGTATTATATACTTCAGTATCAATCATCAAATTATATACCAATGAAGCAAAAAATATCTAACTGACAAATAATTTTACAAATTGTAATGAATGCGGTAACCACATATTTACCGTAGGTTTAATTGGACAGATCAACTAAAATTATAAAGAAGGAAAATATATATGATCAAAATCACTTTTGGGAATCTTATTTTAAAGTCTGTTTTACAAGTATAATTCAATTTTTTCGCCAAAATACAGTTCATTCGGTGTGCTTTCGCGTATTTGCTATTAACATTATTACAGGAACTGCTCCATATTTTTACGTGTTTGTTTTATACTTCGAGGCTGGGGCGGAAGGATTTTTATTTGTTTTCCATTATGTTTATTACAAAAGTATTTTGATTTTGGAACAGATGCAATGCTCCAAGTTAAATGAACTTTGGCGAAGCAATAAAATTTATTAAGACTTACATTCTGACGGTTGTTCAGTATTCGCAGCTGTAAGGCTAATCTTTTAAATTTATCAATACAAATCGGCCTACCAAGGGGTACAGCGTTAAATAAATACTGAGAACAAGAAATAACCATAACTACTAGATCTCTAGTACCCTATCTAGATTAGTACATCGTAGAAGCATAGAACTAAAAAAAAATATTTTCTTGGCTTATGTATTTTCGTCAAGACTACAGAGCTATAAATACATAAATAATACATGTAAATTATGTATGTATGTATTAAGTTAAAGCTGATGCAGTTTTTCTGTTGTTTTAGGTGCTTTTCTTTTAACACTATATTAACAAAGAACAGTTACCAATAAGTATTATGTTCATATTTGATTATAATTAAAAGAGAACTGAATTCACAATGTAGACCTACACAGTAACTAGTATACTGGCATTTCAATTCATTTTCGACTCACAAATTAGACCTAATCCCGAATTCTAATGACGAGATCAGTGCAATGCATTAAAGCGGCTCGATTAACCAATATTACGTCCGTCGACTGCAACACATTGCTCAAACAGTCTTTCATAAAATGTTAGATTATCTCATTTCCCGGCATTAAGCTGCAGCCGTTGCCGCAACGTCAGCCCATTACGCGAACCAAAAGGATATCGCGGCTCGCAATACCTCCGCCATTGGGTATCCCAAAATTCAATACTGTTTACTAAAAAAAGCAACATCACTTTCCGCCTCGGGAAGTTTAAACAAGAGGCCCGTTTTTCGCCAAATGAAGTGGTCGCCAAGTTTATCGAAGGCCCCGGTTGCTTCAGACACAGTAATCAATCAAATATTTGGCCAAGTCATGAATAAATCTGGTGCGCGAAGTTGGTCGGTGAGTCGGCTGAAAGTGGCACCGAATCGTGATACCGCGCGGATGTTTGCACACAACTCAAACAAACTTGCTTATAATGATTCGTGTTTACAAAGCAGGTATCGTTTGGATGTTTTCCAAATTTCCTTGTGCTTCTTTAGAAGTTTGTCCCCGGTTCTTATAAAAAAGGGTAATGTTACACAGGGTAGTGTGTTGTTTTTTTAGAGTTTAATTTAAACTTGTGATTAATTTTGGGACTATTTTTATTTTCCAGTGAAACGAACCAAACTAAAAAGAAAGAAAAACATACCTCACGCCTATATTCCCCGAAGGGGTAGACAGAGATGCATTTCTGCACCCACATTTCGCCAGGTATGTATCAGTCCCACGTAATAGGGGGCAAGCCTATTGCCGTCTTTCGGGCACATTTCCAGACTCCGTGCTGCTACTGAGAATTTCCTAATGGAAAAACCCAATAACACTTTGCCCGACCCGGGAATCGAACCCAGGACCTCTAAGATCGCGCGGCACATACTTGTGCACATACGAACCAAGCTACTACGAGCAAATATAGGTAAAAATAAATATATATTTGACCTTATGCCTTTATACTCCGAAAGGATGACCAATTGCGTTGTGTTCGCATTTTTGGGGCACAATTTCAGGACTCCACGCTGCTTCTCCTATATAGGATATCCTGTTTTTCATGCAAAAAAAAAATAAAACTTTGCTTCTCACACGTACAGCACTGTACTTATATCGCTAGACTATGCACACACGGTCATTATTATTCCTAATACGCACAAATATTTTACGATATATGACTAGACAGATATTTTTAAATTTCATAACTTCATTGAAATATTTATTAAAATAAACATAGTCACATTCTTGTAATATATAAAAAGTAATGTTAGATTGTTTAACATTTAATTGACTTTACGTTCAGACAAAATTGAAACACTGGAACCTACAGTGAAACAATTGAAAAGCAACATTTAGTTCCACATCGTGCCGGCAATAAAAGCCGTAACAGACAGAAGCGGTTATATTATAAATAAGACATCCCAATTTCGTAAGTAGTGCAAGCCTGTACTAAAACTAAATGGGTCGGTAACGCGATCCAATATAATTTTATTGTCATAGTTACAAAGGTAACCGAGGAACATAACGCTACAGAATAATCTCCATTTCCTCGTTCGGTAAACCTAAAAACGTACACAGTACTGTGTACTTTCCACATCAACGGATTGAGGTCACTTCCTTCGATAGCACTGCCGCCAACCCTCCAGCGAAACAACATCTAGCAAGCCACAGGTTAAAAATATGCCAATACCAAATTTACTCATGCAAATCCCTACCTTCTCATCGTAATTTTAAAGTATAAATTTCAACGTTGCAAACATAAGTACCATCTCCGACGAAGTTGTAATATTTCCCAAATAAAATAAGGGATTTGTTTAACAAACTTGCTCTTGGCTCGGCCGAATTCGGGCGCTTTTGACATTGACAGCTCTTTCCAGAGAAGTAATGTAGCTCGGCTTAGCAAGTTGACACAATTTCGGCAGAATGAAATTTATATTCATTACTTATTTGGTTATACAAGATTAACGTTACATTATAATATTTTAATAAGTTTTACAAAGTGTTTTTACGTTAGTGCATAAAATCGAGGATATAGGGAATTTAAATATTTTTGATTAAAAGTATCGTATCTTGGTATTATTATGGAAATTTAACAATGCCGAGCCACAATTCCCATACTTCACGAGCAGTACATGTCCACTACACCGCCTCGCCCACATATTTCACCGGAGTCGGGAGCGCAATCTCACTGGCTGCATTCAACTTACAGGTTTTATAATTTCATGTCCAAGGAAACTATTTTGCATTGTGTCTTCTAACAAAATAGCTCTATCTGAATTCTTTACATTAAATCTTATCTTTCTATTTATGCTGTATTATGAAAATCCTCTTTTCTGCCTCGTAGATCGTAACAAAAGAATATAGCTTTGCTAAAGTAAATGTATTATACAGACTACACACCTAAGAAGTTCCTAAGAAGACTTTTTCATGTGTGCAGGTTTAATCAAGACGTTTTCCATCACCGTTAAAGCAAGTGATAAGAATTAATCAATTATGAATACACATAACTTCGAAAAGCCAAAGGTGTGTGCCTGAGGTTTGAACCCGCGACCGCCGAGATTCTCGACCGTGCGCCTAAACCTTGAGGCCATCTCTGCTTTATTATCCACTCAACTGTAGCGTATCGGAGCGCGAAAGAATCTAAGTCAACACTATTTTAAACATTCCACGTTGTGTATTCTCTTAAGAAACATTTTATTCAGGCACCTTTCGTGTGTCGCTTCCAATTTGTTTACTTGGCTTTTGCTTAGCATATCACGGAACAGTCGCATTCCAACTGTGCGGATAAATGTGAGCAACAGACCTTATAATGTTGCCAGGGGAATTCCAACCGTGTTTCTTGTGATGCATGATAGATTTTTGATTTCACTTGGTATAAAAGATGATTCCTTTTGGAATTGTTGTACTTCCTCTTTCGCCCTCACCTTCGCTTCATGTTTGCATTTGCAGTACTTGGCAAGTGAACGCTCTTACTTTTACGTACCACGGCTTTAGAACGCACATTGTTTTTCACGCCTTTGAAACTATTGTACTTATGAATGATATTTCGGTAACTGTTCAGAGTCCGCTTTTCACTGAAACTGCTATTTGGTAAGAGGATTTGAACAAGTTCGTTTGTTTTGTGTTACGTTGCATTAAATTTGGGAAATAATGGATGCACCAAATCAGACGAAGTAACGCATTAATAGCTAAAATAATTGTATTATTAAATTAATAAATAAAATAAACTTGTTTAGCGGCGTTAGTAAGTACTAAAAAAAGTGGTTATTCTTGACGATCGGAGTATGATCCCACCACAGATTGCCTTTCGTCAAAAGTCTCCTCTAAAGACTCCCATCTGTATCTCTTGCAATTTTAATCCATTCAGGGCCAGCATTTTTTTCAACTCTAAAAAAACCCTTTGCTCTTTTCTTACAATATCGCTTGCATACAGAAAAATTATAGAGGAGACCCGTGCCCAGCAATGGGACGTATGGTGATAATAACTGATTTATAATAAGAGTAATAAGATTGATTTTGATAGCCCTTTCCACCCAAGTACACATTACTCTACACAACATTAATACTCGTCATTCAAAACATTAATAAACATCAGCGGGCCATAGAAGTGTATATTTAATTTGAAAACTTGGCTCATTTATCTTTTAGTCCAAGATCCCAGTGCCGCCAGACCTACGTTATTTTAGCAAAGCTGAAATTTCGATGATTTATAGTCTAGTATGTACTTAGAAGGGTATGCGTACTTACTAGCTCGAAAGCGGGGCCCTTTCACAGGTAGCGCGAACTAAAGGTGTCTCAAAACTGTACCCACCTACGTTAAAGTAGCAAGGTTCATATTTAAATATATTTTTGACAATATTATCAAAAATAGATAATCGTTATTGCAGGACCGTTTCCGTGGGCCATTACTTCCGCCAGACGTTATAAAAACTGTTTAAAAATTAGGCAAACTACGTCATTTTAGCAAGCCTAAATTTGACATATACAACTACGTGGTACTATTTCCAGACTCTTTCTAAGCAGCCAGACCAATCCAATGGGCCAGTTCTTCTCCCAGACACTTCAAAGTTTCCCCTGTGAGTGCGAGCGTGAGGGCGTTATTCGTGAATCGTGCGCTATAATTCGAGTGAGAACACTACATGGCTTTATAATACAGATAATTTAAATGATGGTTATATTATTTATTGGGCTTGGTTAAAATTTTAAATAAATATAGTTATGATCATTCACAGATATTAAGATGAAATAAATTTAAATCAATAGGTGTGTATTATTTATGAAATAGCACCTTTCATTGGCAATAAATTAGTAAAAATTAATTCCATGCCATTCTTTCATTGTCATTAACAATAAAGTTGTATCTAGTATTGAGCAAAATTTATCGTGTCTACAGCATGAAGAGGCTGACACGAGAATTATTTATCATGTATGCAATATAGATACCCAGGAAAACATTGCAATCCGATTTTCTGATACTGATGTAGTAGTTATAATGGTGGGTCACATGCATCGTTTGAAAGACATGAATTTGGGTACTTACAGGCACCGGGAACAATCAAAGATATGTTGATGTTGATTTAATCAAGATCTATGACCGTTTCTATGTAGGAGCTTAATAGGCTTTCATGCAATAACAGGATGTGACTACAATCCTGCTTTTTTTACAAGCTTTTATTTAACTTCACTTTTGTATGTATGTATGTATGTATGTATGTATGTATGTATGTATGTATGTATGTATGTATGTATGTATGTTTGTATGTTTACAAATCTTGCAATGAAGATTTGAACCACTTCCAATAGACCGATTGTGCTGAAACTTGGTATACCTACGTAACTTGGATGACAATACAATAATATGGTACCATGGAGCTGGTCTGATGATGAGGTTGGAAGATGACCATAGAAACATCGGTTCTTGTGGACCGATTGAGCTGAAATTTGGTATGTCTTTGTAACTTCGACAACAATACACAAATATGGTATCATGGTGCTGATCTGACGAAGAGTTGGAAGATGCCCATAGGAACTTCGATTTCTGTGGTCCAATTGAGCTGAAATTTGGTATGTCTTCGTAACTTCGGTAACAATACAAAAATATGATATTATGGAGCTGATCTATTGAGGAGTTGGAAGCAGCCCAAAGGAACTCCGATTCCTTTGGACCGATTGAGCTGAAATTTGGTATACCTATGTAATTTCGGTGACAATATAATAACAAGGTATCATAGAGCTGATCTGACGAAGAGTTGGAAGATGCCCATAGGAACTCCGATTCTTGTGGTCCAATTGAACTGAAATTTGGTGTGTCTTCGTAACTTCGGTAATAATACAAAAATATGGTATCATGAAGCTGATCTGATGAGGAGTTGGAAGAAGCCCATAGGAACTCCGATTCCTGTAGACCAAGTAAGCTAAAATTTGGTATGCCTTTGTATTTTTAGTGACAACATAATAACAAGGTATCGTTGATCTGGTGTCATGAGAAGTTGGAAGGTGCCCATAGGAACACTAGTTTTCATGGACCGATTGAGTTGAATTTCGTTATGACTACGAAATGGATAGACTTAGAAATATTTCCAACTAAAAAGTTAAAAATAAATTAACGGTGAAAAACACATTTTAAAATCAAGCTTTTATTATGCACGAAAAATTAAAAAAATAAACTAAGAAAACATTCATAAAATTCGTATTTTTTTAAACTTTACAAGTAACAATTTACAAAAGTATTCGGTTTATCAGTAGAAGTATGATACATAAACATATATTATCTATAACTTGTATATAATTATTCTTAAGTAATTTAAAAGCTTGTCGCGCAATTTCGTTAATGCAAAGAACTCGGCCGCGACGAGCTTTTAAATTACTTAAGAATATTAATATACAAGTTATAGATAATATATGTTTATGTATCATACTTCTACTGATAAACCGAACACTTTTGTAAATTGTTACTTGTAAAGTTTAAAAAAATACGAATTTTATGAATGTTTTCTTAGTTTATTTTTTTAATTTTTCGTGCATAATAAAAGCTTGATTTTAAAATGTGTTTTTTAAGAAAAGAAAGCAAAAACCGTTCAAAATATTGGAAAGATGCCCAGAATATCACCAAGCTTTTATGAAATTCGGTGAACTTGAATTATTCGTTAATAAAAATAAAGAAGAAGATGTATTTCATTTAATACAGAAATTTATCTGCGAGTTATACAGTATTTCATGAATAGTTGACGTACATGCCGCTCGACTTCAACTTTTTATTATTAAATATACAGTTGTCATTGTAAATGAAGAATTCAACCGGAACAATTTAAGAAATTTTGATGCAAGTAGTTTAACACCTTGCAAAAGTGAGCTATTGCAGCAGTTTCGACGAGCAAATGATATTGCAAGTATCTGGAACAATCCTCATGAGAAGCAACCCAGCACCCTCAGCCCTGAGAACAATGGGTGGATACTGAAAGATAGTCAGTATGATTTTAATTGGTTTGATGGTGATCAATTGCTCAGTTTTGTTAGCGACTCACTAAAAAATGATGAAATCAGGTATTTTACTTTCACATTAAATTATTTTTATATGTTGATAGCTGTTCGCAACCTCATAAAATTATTTATCTTTACAGAGGAGCCAAATGACGATGACCATGGTGGTGAAGATGAATTGAATATACAATATGAATGTAAATTTGATGAGGGAAGTAGAAACTCGAGCAAGGGAGACAATGGAGATGAATAACATAATAGATAATATTTTTTAAATCTTAATTTGTCAAATTGTAACATTTTCAATCAAAATTTTAATAAAAAATAATACACATCTATTGCTTTAAATTTATTTCATCTTAATATCTGTGAATGATCATAACTATATTTATTAAAAATTTTAACCAAGCTCAATAAATAATATAACCATCATTTAAATTATCTGTATTATAAAGCCATGTAGTGTTTTCACTCGAATTATAGCGCACGATTCACGAATAACGCCCTCACGCTCGCACTCACAGGGGAAACTTTGAAGTGTCTGGGAGAAGAACTGGCCCATTGGATTGGTCTGGCTGCTTAGAAAGAGTCTGGAAATAGTACCACGTAGTTGTATATGTCAAATTTAGGCTTGCTAAAATGACGTAGTTTGCCTAATTTTTAAACAGTTTTTATAACGTCTGGCGGAAGTAATGGCCCACGGAAACGGTCCTGCAATAACGATTATCTATTTTTGATAATATTGTCAAAAATATATTTAAATATGAACCTTGCTACTTTAACGTAGGTGGGTACAGTTTTGAGACACCTTTAGTTCGCGCTACCTGTGAAAGGGCCCCGCTTTCGAGCTAGTAAGTACGCATACCCTTCTAAGTACATACTAGACTATAAATCATCGAAATTTCAGCTTTGCTAAAATAACGTAGGTCTGGCGGCACTGGGATCTTACTCTATTTTGTTACATGTCTCGAGTTTCTGATTTCGGTACGACGAAGTTAATCAGAGCGTCATCGCCACTGTTCTTTGTTGGAACCAAAACACAATATTGCCGACATTTTCAAGAAACGTGACGACTTGGTATACAAGAGAATATACGTTGGTTAAACTTGTCTCGTCTATATTACAATTTGACTGTCGATTTATACCGGACTGCAATTTTTGTATAGTTACCTTGCTATGTAATGCGTATAGCACGGCTTACTCAGGTTTGTTTCCACTCGCAGAATGCCCCAGAAAAAATACTCAATATAATATCAATAGTTCAGTTATTGTGATTGCAGAAGACCAAATTTTCTGGTTGTAAATATTCGCAGCCGCCCACAGAATCACGAAAAAGTCACATTATATCTATCAAGTATGCATCGCGGGATCAATTCCCGCGTAGTGACAAAAAACTGAATGTAAGACCGAAAGTCTTTCGTAATTTCTGATACCCACAAAACCAGCCTAGTAATTAAATAAAAGGTCAGTGCTATGTACCTACAATCTACATGTCAGTTGACTGTATTTATTTATTCTTAATTCAACAATATGCAATCGAAAATTTTGAATTCCAAAACACCAAAGAAACATTCAATAAAGACGCAGCATTTTTATGGGCCGTTCCGTGGGTCGTCCCTTTCTGGATTCTTCAAGTTTGGCTTTAATCTTTCGAAAGTATTGTGGCGACGGTTAAACTTCTCCGGACCTTAAGTTGGGGCCCAAGGCTGTTCGCTATAGATATTTGTGACAGCATGGATTTTAGTTTTGTTATTGTTTAAAAGAGGCTTAAGTTACCTATTTTATTATAATTATTATTTATTGACTGATTAAATTATTAGATGAAGGTAATACGTTAAAAATAAGGCCTAATAAGATTCAATCTTCAGAATAAGCTGAAAGATTTTTGCCAAGAAGACTGGAGTCTTGGACTGCACTTAGATTTGGACTGGAGTCCAACCCCAATATCTGGGTGTCCATAAACATAGGATTACCATAGGATGACCATAGGGTCATCGTGCCCTATAACATTAATAATAATTAAAAATAAAACATGAAAAATCATGTTGCTGAGGGAGTTCCTTGTCGTGTTTTATACTCAGCGATATTACGTTTTAGAGCGGGAATAGGTTTAAATTAACGATTTAAAAGAACCTGTATAAAAAGTTGAATAAAGAGTATTGTTACTTTGAATTTTATTTTGACGTTTAGCTTCGCTCATCCCTTCAAAGGACATCCAACTAAATAATCTTTATTTTTAAATTACAACGAAAAGCTACTACTAAATCAATTCTGAGTATACAAAATCACTCAATGCCATTAAATAAAAACATCCGAATGAGAAATTAATTACTCCACTCAGTATATATAAGATTATTGCCATTCATACAGAAATTATTCGTCATAATTTCCTTTGAGGAAAATCATAAAAGAAAAACACACAGACCGTGTTCGGGCCGGATAAGTAACTACGTCATTAACAAACCAGATGCGAAGATATTATATTTTTGTATGGTCATAAAACGACCTCTTGAGGCTTAGTAAGTGATTGAATACATTTCTACAGATGATTCCGTTTTGAGGATGTTATTTTGTTTTATTTTTACCGGAGAGAATAATAAAACTGATAAAGGTCGCTGACGATCGCTGGATGCAGGCTGTCTCTAATAGATTTTACGCTGTGGTTCATAAGAGAGTGGACATAATTCGCATATAAGGTATAGTTGATAACCAGCAACTTATCCATAAATTATTCATAACACCTACTAAAGGATTACAAGCATATTTTTTAATTACTAGGGTGGCCGGGTTAAAAGAATTCAATTATTTCTGCTGGGCAAGGGCCTGCTCTATATCAAAGAATTTAGGCTTTAGTACATCACGCTGGCCTAGTGGGAATCGGCCGACAACACACCTAATGAATTCATAAGAATTTTAGCTGTGCTTTCAGAATATGATGTTGTTCTTCCTCGCTATTACAGTAAATGATAACCACCACTGAGACCACTAAAATTCACGACCACGCGTCCAAACCTCGAGGCCATCACGACTTAAGCTAATAATTTCTTTATAACATTAGTTCAATTTTACCAGAACACATCTTCGAATAAAAGCAATCTGTAAACTGTGACCATTTAATGCGATATACAGCGGATATAATCTAATACAAAGACGTGTCCGTATTATCCCATCAATAATAAAGAAGCATGGTCACCCGGCCGATAATGTCGCCGCGCCGCTCCATGGGGGTTTTATCTTAATTGCCTTCACAAAGTCAATATTCTTGAGCCAACTTCACAGCGACACGACACGTCTCCGACACTTTTCTATTTATTAATCTCCTTCTTGCATCTAGATATGAAAAACTATTGCTTCATAAATACTTCGAAATGTATAGCAACAACAGTGAATTCACCTGTTGGTAACATATTTTAACATTCTTATGTTTAAAGATATAAACGATACATAATATATACAACTATACAGAGTGTATTCAGACCGTAATTGGAAACTGAGGCAGGGAATGAGCCAACCTATCGCCGGTGAAATGCTGTACGCAGGCTCCTCTAAATAATCCTCCCTGATCTTCTTGAAAACCTCTCATCTCTAGGCATAAGAGCAGCCCACCTTTTTTATAAACTACATGATTTTAATGTCTACTTTTTGTTTCTGTAACGTCAATTGTGCCGGTCTGATGGATAGAAAAGTGATGATGGAATACACACTGATGGAAAAAAGGTCATTGTAATTAATTTTTTGGAAAATTTCACATCCCAATTTTGAATAATAGCATTGTTACTTACCTATAACTACTATTGGAGCAGTTTAGTATACCTCAATATTCTCAAAAATGTTTATTCAGTACAGTGTAAAACGGCCTAAACGTTTTTGCCGGTAACCCCGAGCGCGGAACATAAACAGAATCAAAATCTACATCTGGGACCGTTAGCGAATCGATACGACCCATGGTGACGTCATAGTGTCAATATAGGAGCCATTTAATAGCGTGCGATTAATACTGCGAGATTTAACAGATTATTAGGGCAGTACTTTAATTAGGAGTATATCGCGTAGAGTATAGGCCCCTGATTTGATTCCCGGGCAAAGTGTTATTAGGATTTTCCATCAAAAAATTCTCAACAAAATATAATAAAGAAGAACATGAAACTTTCAATAGCAGCACGTAGTTTGGAATCTACTTTTTATTTTTAACAAATTTGAAGCAGTGAAAAAGTCTAATATTTCCTTTCTACAAGTTTAAATCTTTCGGGCAAAGGATGAATTGTTGGTCATTGACTAGCTCTTCCCTTTCACTTTGCTGTTACAAAAGTGTTATTAGTTTCCCTATAGATTAATAAAATATATTGTTGCAGATTAGTTACCGGTTCAAAAATGCTTAATTATTAAATCAAATTTCTATCTATGTATCTTATTCAATTGGATCTATCTATGTTACTTTTAAGGAATGAAATTACGACTCAAACACGATAGTACGGCATAGTATGACCTACTCGTCATTTTGGGCCAATATAGAGTAAAATTACCTTTGAATTTCTTGGAAATACTACAGAATACTATTATGTTTATTTAACAGATTGAAATAAATAATCAATAAAAATATGTTAAAATACTAGCGGTTAAGTCCTGCTACGACTGGGAACAGTTTTATAAAAGAAAATAGCCTCTATCTTTTCTAAGATCACTTAATATAGCCATACTAAAAATCCTTCGAATTGGTCCACTGATTTTTAATATTAATATATATTTTCCGAATAAAACACAAATTAAAATACTAATTTAGTGACTACACATACCAAGACGTATAATAATAGTATAAGGAGATTGCCGAATTTCGCAAGATTTCTCTTCAGTTACTAACAATTTTGGACTCGGGACTCGTAGCGTCGACGGGTCATTAAAATAATTACCGGGTAATTTGTCTACTTCACCGGAGTATTAAACTTTATAAGTATTATAAATGTTTTGTTGCCGAGCAGTACACTTCTAGGGTTGCCTTACTCATTGAAAACATCGACTATTGTTTCAATTAATTTCATTTACATTGGAGTCGTGTTTTGAGCATTCAGAATACAATTCAATAGTGAAAATGGAGAATAAATTAAAACATGAATATTGAGTTTAAAATTTACTTCAAGTTTTATGTCATAATTTTAAGGTCTGTGTCGCAAATAGTTTTCTTTATTTTGTCCCGTTAAATTACGTCACGTTTTCTTGAATAGAAAAAAATAAAATTTATTGAAAAGTATGTAAGCACACAAAAGTTTACGTAAGCATATAAGGGGATAGTAAATTTTGCTGACATGGACCTCTGTCCATGTCCCAAACCCCTCCGGGTTAATAATTATGAAAAATTTCCTTACGCAATACTTAAATACATTATTATATTTTTACCTTCCGTCTGTTTTAAGCACCTTTCTTTCAGGTTTCGCATTAAAGACAGCGCGCTAAGACCAATAATTCTACCACCCAAACTCGAAACCTCACCATCTCATACGCCAATGAATGTCGCTGTAACAAATTTTAATAAACCAGCATAATTAAACACTCCTTAACCATGCCAAGATAAAGCAGTATCATAAAACTGAACTTTATTAAAACAATCATATTTGAAAGTCTATACGTTAGAAACTTTAGTATTTAATTTTCAGGTACAAGAAAGCACTTGGCGTTAAAGTTTCAATTCTATAGCAAGTTTGCGTTCGCGCTCACCCGACGTGTCGTAGGCGCGCGCTCGATACGAGAGAGCAAATGAAATATGAATACTGTTATTGTTTTACAGTTTCACTTCAGCTCGCTGAAATTGGATCGCGTATTAGAGATTATTTGGAGCAAATGAGATTCAAATTTATACTCACTCGTGCTGAACCGTTGTAGACATTTGAAGTTACAACTCAAACATTTATAAATGCTTAAAACTCAGCGCTACTATTAAGATCTTTTTCTTTTTCTATTTGGCGTCCCTTACGATCATCTAGGCCAAGATGGCGACTTACAAACCCCGAATTCAATAAAATTATTAAGCAAAAGAGCTTTACATTTCTAATGCAAAAAATGTTAAACAAATGCAGTCTAACTTTACACCCTTTTGTGCACCCAAGCGATCATTAAATTCTCATTTACACTGCATATACTACATATACATAACTTAGTCAGGCCTTCACAAATGACTCTGAAATTGAAAATTCTGTAACAAAAAGTAAAAATTAACTCAAACTAAAATCTTACCATGTAAAGTCTCGAGTGCGTAATAAAAACTGGATTCACAACTAATTCGCAAAAACCTCGTGTTCTACTTGGAAACTCTTCAAATCTCTGAAGATTCCACAAATATAAAATTATGAACCCTTACTACTTCTCAACTCTGGGGTAACGTTTGCCACAAAATTGTGGGCAACAAGTCAACAGTTTTTACCCCATAAATTCATACTTATCTTACTGTGTTGACACAGTTTTATTTGTTGGGAAAGTTCAGAGTTTTCAACTAGTGCAACTTTACTTCAGGGATTTGTGGGTTACCACGGCAGCACGCTATATTATTCATTTTTGTAACTAAAGAAGGCTTATAATGAATCTACATTATATCTTGATGTCCGCCAACCCACATTAGGCCGGCGCAGTGGACTAAGGCCTAAACCTTTTCAACGATAGAGGAGGCCCGTGCCTAGCAGTGGAACGTATATGGGCTGATGATGATGATATCTTGGTGTCAAGTCAACACATTTACTGAGTATTCCACCTACCATAGGCTACACCCCTACTGACAAATCAAACGATTTTAATTTAAAACATCAAATCATAACAAATTAACTAACCCGATGACATAGATAAATCTTGCTTCTGCAAACGTTATGGAATCAGTCAGTGTACTCAGTTCCCTAACTCGTAGTGGGGCTCGCCCATCGTAACTAATGGGACAATCTCACGTGCAGTCGCTTGTCGTCCATTTACGAATACGATGAATCTGATGTTCGGTACACTCAAGCTGTGAACCTATTTCAACATGTTCCAAACCAATGGTTATAAAAGCAAAATTTAGCCGCGTGTATGAAAACTTACAATTAACAATTAGGAGAAAAGTAATATAAATTAAAGGGTATGTAAAAGATTATGTTTATTAGACATACAGGATATTGTTTAACGAAAATGACGCTTCAATAATAGTCGTACCCAAATCTAGCTAAGACACACTTTTTTATATCTTGTAGTTCTTATTTAGTAAGCTTATTATTGACGATGATTTTCGTATTTCACAACCTTGACTTTACATTTTGTAATATTATTTGTACCTACTACAGTATTTTAAAATATTCTTTGAAGTATTATTGAACAACGAATTGAACTTAT
Organism: Cephonodes hylas; assembly: GCA_030295005.1. Classification (NCBI taxonomy): domain Eukaryota; kingdom Metazoa; phylum Arthropoda; class Insecta; order Lepidoptera; family Sphingidae; genus Cephonodes; species Cephonodes hylas. The sequence goes on along the minus strand of AP025369.1, from coordinate 11,241,233 downwards.
CAATAATAAGAAGGCATTTCAAATCTACGGGGAAACGAAAGGACCAGGCTTATCTCAATATATAATTATATCTACATTTGTGTAGTCTAACCCCATACCAACTCTCCACATACAACCGAATCAGATTTTTTCAGTAACCAACCATCGTAGATTAAATAGTTCAAATTTTCTTCCATTGGATTTGAAACGCAGAGCTCAAGCCGCAATATCTTATTGTTGGATGAAACCATCTAGAAATGGATACGAGAGACATACATCAAGTGTCTTTACGTAACCCTAGGTAAACGGATCGGTAGGCAAAGAGCTGTCAGTTACAATGCATTGAAGTTGATCGCCCACGGCCGCTTTGACGTAACACGTTGGCTCGAAATAGCATACTTGGACGGGATACATTTAATCGACTTTGGAATTGGCAATTGTTGACTTTGTGCGCTGCAAAAGATGGTAGTTCCACGCCAGCACCTTTGATTATTTTGCCTAACTGAGCGATGGAGTCAGCGGTAGATAGGTCGGACAGAAAATCGATAGGACACCATTCTGTGTTTGATTCAGTGATGGATACTGCTAGAGAGATTTTGTGCTGGTTTTGAAGAATGAGATTAGAATAGGCTACACGGGATTTGACAAGTGGTAACCATATCACATTTCTTGAGTTTCCTTTTGTGTTTTCAAACAAAAATAGCGCGTTTATCTGAAACAATCTTTTGAAATTAAAACATATATATTTTGGGTCTAAGGTGAATACTATACACTTCTTACAACTATAGTTCCTGGTGAAACTCGGTCTCAGAACAAAGATAGCATACTAACCGAGGCATGTTGTAATACAAACCCAACCGCACCGCAACTACACGTCTGAAGTATTTGGAAGTTGAGCATATTTTTCGAATAGTTCTCGAAGTGCCCGAAGACGAAGCCGAATAGTTAACTATTGGCACAAACTTGCCGGATGCGAACTCGGGATAATAAGAAAAGGGGCATCTGAGAGCCGGGTGAGAGGGTTATTAAAAGGTGAGAACTTAGTTTTTGTTCGAAAAACTCTCGAGCGTTGTATAATGAATACGGAACTGTCTTTTAATTTGTTTTTAAATAACACTTTATTAGTTCAATTACCGTATCGGCAGTTCCATGGCATAAATGCCGCGTGCCATTAATTTATTTATTTATTACTAATTAAATTTCTCGCAGGGGAGTGCTTTTAAGTTTTCCAGTTAAGTATTTTTTCTTGTTTTGTTTTCATCTTATAAAAGATCGCTTTGAATGGTAAGACCGAAAATTGTTCTATTTTCCCTCCGTATTCTTGTTCTATTCACTGTCTCCATGTATTAACGCGTGTAAACATTGTTTTTATAATAAAAACCTGGAATCCAAAATCAGTACTATAGGACACAAATGTGTAGAAAATCTTTAATGGGGGTATAAATCACAAAAACCATCGGTGAGTCAAAAATAATTTATAGTTGAAAGGCGGAGAATAGGAATAGAACAAAACAGCTCTTCTTTGTTCCCCTTTAGCATTATTCGCGACGAGCACTCGGCTTAAATGTGTTACGAAACAATTTGTTTCTACTACATTTGAGAAAACTACAATGTTGCTAAGTTAAAGAGAAATGTGTGAAACACGTATATGTTCCGGAATCGTAAGAGCGCCATCTGTTGGTCGTGTTCCGTTACAGTTTACACAGCTCTTAGTGCGTATCATCTTGCTTCGATGCGCTATACATTTTTAAATAGAAAGTAATTATTTGTATACACACATGGTAGATAACATCAAAAAGTAAATGTAGGTAAACCTCAACGAGTAGCCATAGATGTCGTATAAACTCACGTTATGCTCCTAATCTTTTTATACGTTTCAATAATACTTACCCGACCTGAGAATGCATTTCGGTCCGAGCAGATTTTGACTTAACAACGCACCTTAGCCTACAAACCATAACGACTTTTTTAAAAAAAATCTTAGAAACATTTACAAATAAGGTTGCAATTGCAAACAATTTTTATAAGTAAAGCGACGCGGTCAGTAAGCCTCAGAGCGTCGCCTTCATTTATTTATAACATTACGTGCATGCCTCGTCGGAATTCTTAGCAGGAGGAATGCCAACCGCGGAGAAATATGTACAATGCACATTTTCACAGAATAACTAGGTTATTTAGCAATGCCTATTTTTTATAATCCAGTGTCTTTTGTCCACAGTTTATGGTATAGTACTTGTTTATTGGAGAGGAAATCTACGAATTTTTCATAATAAAGAACGCAATACAATTTATAGATTCATAGTGCACACTGCTGCGTCGGCTCGGCACTCCCAGTGCTGGGCTCAGGGCTCATTAACGTCTAAGATGGGGTGTGCCTGGTGTGTGGCTTAATATCTTTAAACATAAAACACTATTGGAGTAAATATTTGCAAATAAAAGAAACAGGTACACAATCAATTCATTTAAAAAGGTATAGTACGTACCTACATATATTCTCGAATTATAAAGATTTTCATCTGATCTGTTTAAATAATATGTAATATTTCAATTTAAATACTCATAACTAAAAAATTGACTAAGTAGGTACCTAATTTTTTTTCAGCAAATATTTAAATAATTTGAAATGCTATTTATTCTCCTCGGATAAGTAGTACAAAACCCACATTTTCACGCAAAGTAAGCGTACGGCTGAGAGAATTTAAAAAATGCTCGGCTAGTTTTCACTATAACCTCGAAGTGCATACCTATATCTATAACTGAAATCGTGTAAGGAATTTAGATCACATAAAAAAAAACTGTCACGACAAAGAAATAACATTGCACCTAATAAAATGCAATAGACTTTCAACGTTACACTTTAAGAATTACTCTTCTTCTTCCTAGAAATTTAAAAAATGACATCACACTTGAACCTTACATCACAATATCGATTTCTAACACGCGTTAAGAATTTTATCACTCACTTTATGTATTAAAACAGAACTGGCTGGAACAGATTACACATGTCCCTTTCAGTAAGCACTTGTCAACGGAGATAATCGTAAATAGCAGCGTCCCGCCGAGATTTTCTTCTCAAATATTACAAACGAAAATCATAAATCGGAATTTATTGAGTATCGCTGCCATCGGCCGAAATGTCACCCTTTACAAAATTGGCCACAAAACCTTGCGGTGTTCAATTCACAACAGCTTTCCATCTCGTAAAAAACTAAATTACATAAACCGAATGCCGAGAAAAAATATATCGAATACTCGTACTGACGAATTCTGATTTAAATATCGAAATGCGTTGATGTAGGGTTGCCGCGTTTGACGGGAGCTTCTTGATACGCCGACTACGGTTACTAGCGACCCGTCATGTTTTTTTTTATCTTTTCCTTTTGGATATTTTTTTCCATAAAAAACTTGTCCCTTTCTTTTTATCCTTTACTTTTTACAAACTAACAGATATATTCTCTTTTTAGACGGAGTGTATAACCTTCATAGTGTAAGCAAGCAGCGTGCTGCTACAAAAAAATTCTAGCAAATTTTTGGGCGGAAAAAGTCGGTCGATTATACTATAAAAGCACAACTAGGCTTCGCAACTACATCGCATTATACGGTGCATTTATGTGTGGTGACTAAACACTACACAGAAACATGTCACGAGTTTCACGAAGGCATACATATGTTCTTTTGAAATATCGCCTTCCCTGCCCTTTTTCCACAGCCGGTAATTTACTCCCGTCAAATCTGGTAAGCTCGATAGTAATATCGCACTAGGCGAGATGCGTCGTGCTCCGTGCGAGGGATTTGCCAAGGGTCCGACGCGGCTAAACGTGTTAGTTCGCATTATTGAATATCGGGAATATGACAGCCTCCTGTGGGAGCCGGTATGTCGAAGGTCGGCTGAGTTTTAGCATACACTGCATTCTCAACGGACCAGCGACCCAGTTAATGGATTTCCGACGGGATGGGTAAATAAAATTAAAGTGCTCGCCCAAAAAATGTTGTGGAGCCCCATGTGTATCTACAAACAGGTATTATTTTTATGAATGCCTCGAGCCGGTTTGACCTCGCGTCTGCATGAAGTATACGTAATACTCATTGCATTTATCAAAAAGAACTTTATTAACACGTACTAGAGCTAGTAGAAGCACAGAGTTCGGAAAGAAGCAAGAAAACGATAAAAAATTCATCCTCCTTTACGTGGTCATAGAATTAAACTTCACCTGTATCTGCAAAATGCAAGCGTATATACGACTCGAAAATTGCCAAAATGCATTAAATTTAGCGCACCAGCCAACGCAACGGCATCAGGTCCCCTACAGTAATGCAATTACAAGGCCGCAATAAAGCGAGGCGTAGAAGTATTACAAAAAAATTGTGCTCATCGCCACGGGTAATGGATGCCCCGTAGTGGGCACGTCACGCGTCCATCCACCACGCTTGATTAAATTACGTGCGTAGGTACGGGTAGGTTTTACCACTTTTCCATCGGAGTAATGCCGATAATAAATGACAGAGTATAATAATCATCAGCCAATAGAAGTGCAATTATTGGGCACGGGTCTCCTCTGCAATTGATCTATTGCGGGTTTGTGTTTGTCTCTGATGCTTATGGCACAGGACTTGTAGCCTGGTGTAGGGTCAGAACTATGTATGCGGCCGTTAGGTGTATTTATTTATAAACATTTACCGCGGTACTAACAAGGCAGTCGAAATAGTACCTAAAATAAAACATTTTTTTTAAATCAATCAATTTTGTTAACTCGACAGCATCCGTGACGAAAAAAGGCTTTGGATTTGATATCAGCACGAAAAAGTATAGGCACTATATATATCAAACAATCTTTCTTAAGTGCGAGAACATAACTTAAGGATCCTACATAGTCCTATTTCTAACCAATCACGCCGCCAAAGGTGTCAAACGAAAACGACTTACTCAACACAAGTTAATGCAAAAATCAAACAATTTCAGCATTTGAGACCTTTATTAATCCTCGAGACAGAGTCACGGGTGGCTACTTACAAAAACAGCTCCCATAAAGATTCAATTTTGAGTTTCACTCGAAAGGCAAAGTAACAACGTGAGCTATAAAAAACCTTATTTACGACTTATGAACGTCAAATAAAAACGACCAGTGGTTTGGAAAATAACCTTTACGTATTTATCGTGGCAACAAGGCCAGGTAAAAATTGTCTGGGCAACGTTCTTATGAAAAAGTTGGTGAGTTCACTTTTCTGTTTTATTAGACGTGGTATTAACATTATATAATGGTGAAATAGTGATAATCTCAAGGTTAAAGGACACGGTCGAGTCAAATGTCAATGGTCGTGAGTTCATACTTTAGGAACACCTTTAATTTTTAGTAAATGATTACGTCCTTTAACTATGAAGAAATCTTCGTGGGGAAATCTGCACACACTGAAATTCTTTGGAATTTCTTATGTGCCTATGTAATCCGTCAACCGGCCCTAAGACTATTCTATAATAGAATAGGGCTCAACCACTCTCTGCTTTAGACGAAGCTTTTAACCAGAAGTCTCAATGCAAATTAGGATGATGATGATAATGGTGGTGGTGGTGATGATGCTGATGATTACATAATGACGAATGCTCCAAAAATTTTTACCACTTCAATAATACAATCCATCTCAAAATGTCATAGGTTTATTGCTATATACCGATTGTCCTTAATACAAAATAAATAAATGGAATGGATGGTTATTTTAAGCTGCCCTTAATGAGAATACGCTTATTGAGAATCGCGGATATATAATGAAATCATTTCATGTAATTACAATATACTTTATGGTCTTTATTCCCATGCAAATGGATTTTCAAGGAAACATTAATCTGCCAATACAAAAGAGCTCAACACAGTTGCGGTATTATTAATTAAACCTCATTATATCCTGTAAAAGAAGACAATACTACTAAATTTTTACTGCAAATAAAAACATCCAGCTATTTTCTCTATAAAATTAAACTGGGTCTTGTAAATCGATACCAACATTATAAAAATAATTTTATAAGAATAAACGTTAGCATGAACGCAGAACGTTGCTAACAAACAAAAAAAATATACTTCGTAAAGAGGAACGCAATTATTAAAATATCTACAACCGAGGCACATGTATAGAGAATTAATTAAATTTAAAATATGTCCATATATGTATGCATCTACGCTTTTATTTACTTTCTATGAATTTAATAATTTCTGCAAAGGAATTTCATCCATGGGGACTATAAAATACATACAGAGAATAATTGAAGAGGCTACCTATAGGTTAATATAGAAGAGAATACTCGAACACAGACCTTCTCTACAATTAAAAGGGCTTTAAGAAGATGTACCAGGCTTACTAATACAGAACTACTAATACAGCAGCTTACTAATACAGGGTTAAAAATACTTACTGGAATAATACTTAGATTATAATCCACACAAGCTAAGAAATTCTCGTATCCAGAATTTAAAATATAGGGCTGATGATGATTCTGGTGGTTAACATTTAAATAAAATAATACTTGACATATTATTTAATATTACACGTTTTCAATAGTAACCATACTGTTTCTCACAAAATTCATACGTTGACAATAATTGTCATCATTAGTGCATTCAATTTCAATAACATTAAACTGGGGATGAAATAATAGAATTTAATGATATTTCTATTCAATGCCAGTAAGCCACACCACAATGCGGTTAAAAATTGATTGCGGAACGTTAGAGTGTGGCCAAATGCTGCTGAAACCAAAGAGAATTTTGTCAATGACTATTTCAATGGATTTGTAAAATGTTTGAAACAATATATGCGATCCAAATGATAAATTAATTAAATGTTCTTTTAAGGAAATGTTAATACAGCTATGGGTCGATTTATAAAAAAAAAATATTTTAATTACATATACATTTTTTCTTCAATTTCACAATTCAATTGTTTTTGCGTCACAATTAACTTTGTCTGACCCAGAACATACCTTACACCTTCTGTTTGCAAGGCATGTAATCGTACCGTGAGGCCACGACCCAGTATTCCATTCTAAATAATTTAAAAAATATATTTCACACAAATAAATTAATTCATCAGTGGTGCCATCTATTAATCATGTGATGGAAATAAGAATCCACTCAATTATAATCTTCGAGGGGCGTGCAGCGTTCTGTTAAAAAAGTAATAGGCTATCAGGTGTGAACGAGGGGCGCATAGTAACTCATCCCCCTATATCACTAAGATTACGCCATTACACTGTCTGCGAAATTATGTTCGATAAACTTTTAAACGATCGCGGTAACCGTGGGCTCTTAGTGTCTCTTTATTTAAATGACGTCATAAAGAAATATCACCGCCCTAATATTGGCACATCTGTCGCCAAAAAGAAAAGAAGTTTCGATGCGACTTTTTATGGGGCACGGCGCACTTTCCAATGTTTAGTAGGAAAATGTTTCTTGATACTTGCTACGCCGTTTTGGAAGTCAAACTTGTTTTTATTACTATGGTGTATTTTAGCATAACGGTTGTTCTTTATGCCGTAATGTGTTTCATGACTTTTGTTTTTATATTAAAATTCACGAGGGAAATTGCTATAAAATTCTGATGTCAATCAGATGACAAAGGAAGCATTGAAGCCAGTTTTTGTATGGAATCATTTTGATATATTTTTACATTACTCCAGGCCAGAAACCACATAAAATAAATAATTTCGTTTATTTATATTAAACACTCAGTAACACATACAAGAGAATTACTTTAGTTCTTTTTACGTTAAAGCTAAAAAAATCAACACGTATGTAAGTGAACATAGGTCACTTTCCATATACTGCACTCCAATTCAGATGCATATTTCTTTAGCATATCGAAAAAAATCATACAATAAAGCTCTTTGAAAGTGAGCATCTGCCGTTCATGGAACACGGGGCTGGAACTGGGCGCCTGATTCAGCTTCGTCTGTATCGCGGAATTATTAATGAAGTGCGGCTTGGTATTTCGGCCGCTGTCGGACATGAGAAGCAGCCGACGCAAACGGGTGTTTTAACGCTGCTGCTAGCGTTTTGGAAGAAGACAAAATGGGGTTTTTGTGGTACGACAAAATTACCCGTCTGAGAGAAAATCTTAACACCGACTCAATCGAATTAATACTCAATGGATGAAATCAAATTAGTATAATTACGAACTCTTGTGAATATTTCATTCTTAAATTTTTATTTCTCTACGCTTATCATGTGACGCATAATAGTGCCAAGCTTAAAAAATATATTAGCTAAATATATTCATTTATTTCATATATTTCTCAAAAGGCTGACCATTAACCTCGGTTCCACGTCTTAATAGAATGTTATTTCCTCCGTTATGACCAGTCGCAACCATTCAAATTGCGAGATATCTAAACTTTAGAACTTAACAGGAACTAACGCTCCCCAGAGCTTAGTTAATTAACAAGCGGAGAACTGTTTACATCACAGCAATCAAATATACAGCAATGACCTCAATCTACAAGCCAACCTTGGCACAATTACAAATAATTTCCATATGTACCGACCAATTACAGTTCACCCATGTGTTATTACAACGTAGATTATACTTTTAATAGAGCCTCGGCCAACAAAGAGCTAATTATGCTGGTCGTATACTTCGTCATAGAGTGAAAAGAACACAAGAATTAACTTACCACTACACATAAGAAACGCTATATTGATAAAAATATTTAAACGCCCTTCAAGTGATAGGGATGATTAAAAAGGATTTTAGTCATTTGTTCTAATTTAGTCTACTGTACTCCATAGGTCTTATCTTACATGTACAATAAGTTTTAAAATCAATAAATCGTAGTGTAATTTAAGGTACGCCCCGATGGAAAACCTACGCACCACATAAATCATAGAAATAATTGTTTCAGTAAAACAATAACGTGTTATGAACGCCATCTATATTTCTTGTTGCGCAACAACACAGAAAGCCATTACAAAGTCGTTTATTTGAACAAACAAAGGCAGAATTAGATACAGACCTTAATAGCTTTTAAAAGTAAAACATAACGTATAAAACTGTGTGTGAACCGCACGTTTGCGGGCCCATTAATATCGAAAGTTTTCTCTACCAATATGGTTGGCAGGCTGTGTGCGGTGCCTAATAAAAGATAAAAGCAGCTGTAACTCGCTCCTAAGTTCTGTACTATTAGTGAGCGCGATATTATTGCTTTTATTTGGACGTTACCGAGATTTTTCCTTTATTAATTTAATGGAATCTAATTTTGCTCTTTAGTAACACACACGTGCCACTGATGGAATATATTTGGACATGGATAATATGGATAGCATTTTAACTTTTTTTAGGAAACGGTACTAATTTTATTTGATGAACTTAGTTCAAAGTTATAACAACCACATTTCGTTTTTTTTTATTTATAGAAAAATAAGAATTTTGATATATATCGTCTTAATGAATAAAATGATAATTTGTCAATTTAGGCCCAAGGGCTAAGTAGGTAGTCGTGTAATAACATGAAATCAGTAAACTAGTAACAGACGCATGATTGCTCACTAGATTGGCATAATATTGGTTCACAAACATCATGGTGCTTGATTTCTAGATCAATGGGGCATAACCAGAATGTTTAAATGACTCGGAGATATTTACGCTTACCTAGCCATGAATAATTATTGTAGATATAATTTACTTACATATAAAAAGCAATAATGAGGTCTTCGTAGAATTGTTGTAAGCATACTTTTGTAAGCTATTTACTTTTGATCTTTTGAATAATTGATATTAACTTTATTCTTTGTCGATATTTACGTCAACTTTTTTGTTTTTTACAAATAAATAAGTTTTGAAAACCTTGTCTTTATCATTGTTTGTTTAGGGTTGTCCCGAACACGGCTCTGATTGTTTCATAAAATAAATTAAAATATTTTATTTTTAAAAATTTTGTAATGATCACGACCGAAGTCTGAGGCAGGCCTTAGTATACACTAAATGTATACTCAATTAAACACCAAGTACTTCAACAATACGACCGGCTATAGCTTCAAGATTACGCTAAGCTTAGCCATGTCTGTTAATTAAATTTACATTCTCTATAATTAATTGCTATGCACACATCATAATAACGGCCAAAACAATGTAGTAAATTATAAGAATTCAAGCAAATAATTAATTAATAATTTTGTACATTTATTTGATATAATTAAAGCATACAATTGAAATCGTTTCGAATGTCTAAATTTAATTTTGTGAATTATTTCAGAATAGTTTTTATTGAATTGCAAGACAGTACTCAGCAGAACAAATTTAAGTTTAATTAATTTCAAAATACTTAATGAATATTTCGTGACATTTTGAAAGCATAAGACATAAATAGTCTTTAATAATTTAATAAACTTAAGTACAACTGAAAACTTAAGTATTTTTTGGTTGTATTGATTAACGAATGTCTTCTAAAACCACTTTATCCTTGTTTTTAAAGAATTTGCTATTAAAGAATTGGAAAGATACATAGTCTTATTTGTTTAAGGTAACTCCCCTCAAATATTTTCTTCAAGTCTGCTTGGCCTTTTTTTCTATGGACTGAAATTAATATTTTATTATGGGTAACTACTGAACTATACAGTGCGTAATCTGACCCACAGTTGGCCAGATTTATAATATCAGGCCCTGGCGTAACAGGCCCGCAATATAGGTACAGTTAAGATTTACGCCTGCGGGGATCAAACCCACGCCATTCAGAAGCAACCACAAAGTCATTGGTCGTGACTCGCACAATATAGCCATGCGTTCCGTCAATTGAAGCCACTGTGTCTTGGAATTGCTTTCAGTAGCCCTCTGTATAAGCTAAACTGCATCCAATCAATGTACCAACGTCGAACTAATACGGAACTAAATGAAATATTTCGAACTGGACCAGTGGCTCTCAACTTTGTAGAAGTTTTTATTTCGAAACGATTAAATAATCTACCCTCTCAATGGTAGAGGAGACCCGTGCTCAGCAATGAGCGTATATGAGTTGATGATGATGATGATGAAATAAAGTGAAAATATTTCGGTCACCGTTCTTTTAAAGATTCCACGATATAAATGTACGGGAAGCGATTTTCGGGTTCGGAGATCGATTTCTAGGTTGCGTAAAGCCTTTTGATTTTTTATAATTTTTAAGGATATTTTGAACAGTAGAGTTGCTATCTAAGAAATTTATTTCTTAATAATTGAGATTTTTAATAGCAGTACGTAGTCTAGACCTGTGCCCCAATAACGACAATAGCATTCTAACACATGTATTTTAAAAACACAGCTGTTTAACGTGTATGCAAATGAACTCGTCTACCCCAGCAATATTGGAGCGAGCGCATGCAATAGGTGAGCAAATTATATTCAACGTTAAGCGTCTTTTATAAACCGCCGAGTATTAAATTCAGTAAATATCGGAACCGTTTTCTTAGATTCAGAGCCACTGTACTAAACGAATGTAAAATCCGCACCTAAACAAGAAATTGCATCGAACAGGCACCGTATCTCGCTCCATTAGTTCAAATAAACCGTTGGCCGCGTGAATTGAAACGGTTTCTTTATTATAAAGGAATGCGTTCCGATGGCCGGGTGTGGATTGTACTGAGTTAAGCTTCCTTCGTGCCGGGGAAAAATTACTCCAGTGTCACACTTCTGCGCGTTCAGTATACGTTTCTATTATTCTCTGATCCACAAATACGCGGCACAATCACTTCGTTTCTCACGTGATATCGAGTGGAATAAACGAGGATTTTGACTGTTTCTATGTTTAGATATAATTGGAAGATTTGCGTATAGGTAGGTGTAGGTAGAAAAGCAGTGATGGCCTCGAGGTTTGGGCGCGCGGTCGAGAATCTGCGGTCGCGGGTTCGAACCCCAGGCACACACCTCTGACTTTTCGAAGTTATGTGTGTATTCACATTGAATTATCACTTGCTTTAACGGTGAAGGAAAACATCGTGATGAAACCTGCACACCTAAGAGTTCTTAGGAATTTCTTCGGTGTGTAGTCCGCCAACCCGCACTAGGCCAGCGTGGTGGACTATGGCCTAAACCCTCTCAATGGTAGAGGAGACCCGTGCTCAGCAGTGGGCGTATATGTGGGTTGATGAAGAAGGTGTAGGCAGTGATATTTGAAGAACGTCACACCAGTCAGTGTGGTAGAAAATCCAATGAATTTGGAAAGTTATTTTTATTGCAGGCCTCAACCCCTATTCTTTTTTTTTGACAGCCTCGTGACGAAGTTGGGTAGACACTAGCTTGCGAAACAAGCGGCTGCAAGTTCGATCCCCGCACCGAGACAAATGTTTGTGTGATCCACAAATATTTGTTTCGGGTCTGGATGTTTGTGAAACCGAAAAATCTCTCGTAGTTTCTGATACCCACGACACAAGACTCGTATGTTAGTGCGGGGTCAGGACTATGTGTGTGACTGTTGGGTGTATTTATTATTTATTTACTTTTTGCTTTTATTGCAAATAAACTAGTTTTAAATTATAATAAAAAAACTTAAAATTTCAATACCACTGAAGAACGAATTTAAAAAGTGTACAGATATGGACAAGGCGCCGCGTCTTGGTCCGGGCGCTACCAGAGCGGTCACTCTGAAGTGGTTATCGAATCGTTCCGACCTTTCAAGATTAGGGGACGAAATGAATCTCCGAAACAGCGGACATTACGCGCCCTAACCGATCCGTGTTAATAGCATTCCTACGGCGATATTAATGGTTTCGACTATCGCAGATATCTTAAAAATAAATTATTTACATTTTATCGCCTTGAACGAAAAGTCCGTCAATTGAAATATTTTTGGGACTGAGTTCTTGTTTAGTTTATTTTCTTTGTGGATACAGAAAATGTTAATAAATTATGAAACTAGAAATATGACAAGATTTATGATGATTTATCGTAGCTATTTGCGTATTGTGTAGGCTACATTATGGTCTGATGCAGATCCTCTGTGACAAATCGAATCGAATTTTCAATTTAATGTTGTTGAGAAATCCTCACTATAATTATTTATCTCACGCTTAATACGAGTCTATCTGGCAAAGACAGCTAGGAAGGAAGATAGGAGAAAGGTAATCCTCTACGCCTAAAATCATAGCCTCACATATTTACTTTCATATAGTTGCAATAGCCATCACACAGTATTCCATCCCTGTCGATGTAATGAATACGTCCACGCGGTTGAAGTTATTCGCTGGTGTTTCATTGGCTTTTCAATTTGTCGTCGGTATGTGCCGTCGTTGGCTTTCCCGCCCCAACTCGTGGACCCACTAACCGGATACCGCGCGTCGGCGCACCCAATGTATTTTAATATATTTCCAACACTCGCTTTATGATATGTTGCAGTTATATCATTGGAGTCGGTGAATTGTGTATAGTTGTTTATTTTCTTAGTTGTGTGTCAAATTGGCTTTGTTAAATAAAGATTTAAAACATAAAGGTCATAATTACTTGGAATTTTGTAAGCTGGGCTTTTGGGTTTCTACGGAAGTAACGCCACTGATTGAAGTTTCATAAAAAATAGTTTGAAATAAGCTTAGCCTTGTTAAAATAACGTTGAAAGATTGTAGTTATCAGTAGCCTACGCCTTCACTGTCTGTATAATCTCTATCTCCCCTATCATTCCATATATAACCAAGCACACACTCAATTTTTCCAACAAACACAATCAAACTGGCAATCGAACCACGGACTCCTTCGTCTGGTCAGTTTATGCCTCGAATGCTCGAGAGTGTGTAGAACCCTTGTGTGTTGACTTAATATTCCCAATGGCCAGCAATAGGTTAATCTCCTCTTAAAGAATGTGGCTAAATCTGGCATATTATGTGTACAAAAACACTTAGCTAATTCTATTATACATCATACTTGTAAGAGCACCTTTGTATGTACTCGTTTATGTTAATGTTTACTCATTAAACAAGGAATATTTTACTACATGAGTAACTTATGCTATCGCAGCGTAAAGCCTAGACTAGTCGGCAGTATTCCCCCAGCATGCAAGGCAAAATGTTTCTTAACACCTGAACAGGTAATCACAAGATTCCTTGGCGTCATTACAAGTGTTTCTAAGAAGCAACACCGGCGTTTCTATCAAGCGGTGACTAAGTAAAGACATTATGTTTACGAGTAACATTTTTACTCAGTTCCAGGTGCGAACGCTCAACTATTGATCATAAACGTTAGACATAATGTAAAATTCAGCAACGCGACGCTTCGTCGACGTCTGCGGACGCAAAATAATACGTTGTGAAGCTTACCGTGATTAATGTGGCCGCTAGATGCCGCCATAAATACACAGTCTACCGCTGCAGCTCTTTTTACCCTCGCATGAAACATGTTTTACAGCGTTCGACTTGAATTACGGGCGACAGATTAGCCTTGCGCTAAAATACGTTTAGTTTAAATTTAATACGTAAACGGTCGGTTAGTTCGCGCCCGGATTCTGGTTCGGTGTGCCTGTGTGCCGTATCGGGATTCGCTCTTCGAATTTCCCCGCCAAACTGAAACTCTACTTTAAATGCGCGGACGATATTAAAATAGTTGAATTAATAATCGTTTTTTGGTGTAATACTAAAGATTTTAGGATATTTTTAAAAATAGGAATTTTGATAGGACATTCAGGTTTTTGACGATATATACTAAGATATCAATAGCAAATACATAACATTTTCAGCCTATCGCCGACCACCGCTGAACGAAGGACTCCCCAAGTAGGCGCCAACCATCCCGATATTGAGTAACCCTCATCCATCCGCCACCTTTCCCAAGTCGTCGAACAACCGTGCTGCAGGACGTCTTACACTACGACTGCTTAACCCTGGTCTCCCCTCAAAAACTATAACAGACACTCCACCGGCAGTCCGTCGGTAGCCATGGCCGGTCCACTACCACTTTAGAGTGCAATTCCTGCAGGCAATTTGAACTCTCTAAAGGATAAATTCATTACACATTATAATTATACATTTGAAATTTACCAGTTTAATATAATGGCCTCATATAAAATATATTTGCATGCAATAAACTGCGCATAAAAGATGCGGCAATAGATAATTTAGATTGTAGTTTGTAAATACAGAGCATGTGTGCGGCGGGGCGAGCGAAACGGACAATATTCCTCCCCGGGGACGAATAAAAATAATACACACCGGGATCAAGTTAATCCGATGATAAATGAGGGCCGGAACAGAGATGTATTACTACAGTAAAACCACTAACAACGTTCCCGTAATTGAATAATAAATACCTCAATAGATATCGGATGCGAACGTTTTAGAAGAACATGAACAAATGAATGCGAGAACTGTGTTGGTTAAAATTCGATGGATTTTCAAACTACGCACTATTGATGAATTTATAAACACCTTAAGTTTATTGGCGCACGTATTGCTTCCTCAAACCTCGTTTAAGCGTTTAATGTGAAATATAATTTTAGCAGGCCGTATTAATGAAGCGAGTAATGAACGATTTTGTACGCCGCTTTGTATAGAGACATATCTAAGTTGCGATATTTACACATCAAATTTAGCACATTTGGATTTGAAATAATTCTTAGTAGGAATCATTTCTTATCGTGAGACACACAATTATGACTTAAGAGAGACAGTGATCCATTTTTACGCCCAAGTGGCGCCTGTTGCGTTTCGATGTGAAGCCCGTGTCCCAACCTATTTCCAGATTCTTATCTGCTCAGTAATAAGAATAGGAAAATGTATGTAAATTATACCAATCGAACCATTACCTAAAGATCAGAAGCAGCAAAAAGCAACAGGTTTACATACTATTATGTGGAACTTATTCGTACGTGAAGATATGCAAGTATGTGTCCTTCAAAAATACAAATCTAAATTTATATCTATTAAAATTCCGTTAACGTCGAAACACACGTCACATAAACACAGTTATTCCACGAAAATTATCAGTCAGACAGGTTCTAATGGAACAAAACGACACACAGTTTCATTAAGTACAATATTGATCAAGTCAATACATGAACAAGCAATTCGGGAACGTTTCCACAAATACACAAATTGTATATGAATTTATTGCCTCACAATTCACAGGGTCGTTCGTAAGTGGGCCTAATATTCGGAATTATGTATCGACGCAGCCCTAAACAATGTTTCAGTTTAAACAACAACTTGGAGAGGAAACGTTCAAGCCAAATTGACATGCGTATTGACTCGTATTTCGATGCATTAAGGACTATAACCGCGTGCAAGCGTGCCAAATTGTAACTCACAGCTAATAGTGCAGTATGATATTTGAACAAAGCGGGCGAGAATGCTAGGATATGTACAGAAGTCCAAAGGCAATAATGGAGAATGCCATTGTAACATTTGTAGCCAACTGCGTGAATCGGCAAACTAAATTAGCTTTGTTGCCTACAACAGTTCGTTTGTGTTGGCTCTAATCGTACATTACGGGAAGATACGCGCTCGCCAGTCACACTTGCCGTCTAACTCGATACTACATATACTGTTCAAATGAAAATACTTTTTGTTAAAAATATTTGCAACAAATAAAGAAACGTGTAGCTTGGATAATACAGAAATAAATATGCGAGTGTATAAAGCGATGTATCGTTAAAAGTTTACAAGTTGTAACTAGTTTCAACACAGCGCAATTTTATATGAAAATAGCAGCTTATATCCTTTCTCAATTTTTTCTCTATCTCCATAGCAAAAAAACGCTTAAACTGGTTCCGTTGTTTAGCAGGAAAAGGATCACATAGGCGGGTATAGTTTTGCATTTATAATATTAGGTATCTATGTCTTAGTATGTACGAGTACCTATCTATCTATGTATTACCTGCATACCTAAAAAATATTAGGAACTAACATGCACTAGGCCAGCGTGGTGGACTAGGACCTAAACTCTCTCAGTTGCAGAGGAGTCCCGTGCTCAGCAGTAGGACGTATATTCGTCAATGATGATGATGATGATGATGATGTCCTAGTATAGTAAAATATACTATAGGTACTAACTTAGACTATGTAAATGGGCCGTCTGTATCGGAATAAAACCAATATCTCACTGAAAACGAATCGGAAGTTTCGTTTAAGTTAAAAAGTTTAAATTTGCGGCAAAGAGTTCGCAGATGCAATGCTCGTAAAGTTCTACAATAGAGAAAGCAACATTGTATCCCAATTTTTGCTTTTATTTATTTTTTACTAAATCTTTCCTTGACCGTAAATTATCCACAGATTTTACGTAAGTTTTTCATCATCATTATCATTTCTTCGATACTATCTTGAAAACTTTTTTTTCTGTATAAAAATGAACGCAAGTAACATTTTTATTGCAACGACAAGAGAAACACGATTACATTAAGTTCTGACTAGTTAACCCTGTACATATTAAATATATAGGTACATTTTTCGTCCCTTGAAAACTGGTAAATACTTTACCACTTAGGCGAAATTTAGTTTAATGTCATATGAAATGTGTACTTTTGAGTTTAAAGCGTTTTTGCGCGTATTTTAAAATTAAATAAATAGGCTTTAATTATATTCTTATCATTATACTTACACTACAGATCAAAAAACTTCAACTGTAGCAATCCAAAAAGTAAACTTAAAAAACATTCCTTCTAATTTACGACCATTTTGCGCAGTCAATCGGCAACAATGAGCAAAATTTAGACGATTACGAAATGAAGTTCCTAATTTCAGAATAACGCGCATATTGTATCAAATGTAGTGCGTTTATGTAGTTATTTTGCAAGCTATTTAGCCGTGATTTAAACACGTTAATGCCGGCTGGATTACGGTTATAAATGAGATTTGTTTGTCGAAATAAGTGCTCTATTCGTTAAATGGCCGAATGAGCATAAATTTCTTTTAGCACACGAAATTAAATTGCAAAAATATCAAAATGTATTTAAGGCTGCACGAAGGGCAGACTAAAGTTAAAGATGTCGTTAATATTGCAGTAGATACGATAACAGTAAATATGTTTTATTTTAGATAAAAACTTTGCCTGAACCAGTTAACGAACCCGGGACATCTCGAACACTCAAGATTATTTATTTATTCAGTGAAACCAAAGGAAGTTAAAGCAACTTTACTGGTAATTAGATAATTCAATTTTATGGTAAGATTTTTTTTATATGATGATACAAAAAACGCATCATATTCGCTCCATTCGTGTTGTATCTATGATATCACAACAGAAACGTCAAACAACCCTTTTTTTTTCATCGTGGGTTAGAAGCTACAGAACCAAGAAATTCCTATAGTACCCAAGAGCTAATAAGAAAATAAGCTTAAGTATATGTGTCTAGTAAAATTGCGTCTTACGCTAGCAAAATAAGTCGACATAATAAAAATGCTGGGTGTTATAATAATTCCGCATTACACGCTGGACCGGGCGGAGTGGCGAGAATGTATAAACTCGGAATAATACCAGACGTTTTGCAATATTCTGAGATTATTTAAGGCGTGTGCTGTAACGTGCTGGCTGAACTATACGATGCGAGAACTTATAGCCAGGGAGAAAAGAAAAAAATGTATTGCATCTGCTTCATATCGCGTAATTTTTTTTTACGTATGTACCTATAAAACCTTGTTCGAAAATTTTCACCACATACGATACTCGGGGTTCTAAGGAAAACACTCTTATTTTGTTGGGATATTTTGTCACGGTGTTAGTGATCACCGTAGCTTTTGCCTGCCTTAGTTTTTTTTATCACGGTTTTTATACACCTGTATATCTTCTTCTTCTTCATCAACCCATATTCGCCCACTGCTGAGCACGGGTCTCCTCTACCATTGAGAGGGTTTAGGCCATAGTCCACCACGCTGGCCTAGTGCGGGTTGGCGGACTACACACCTAAGAAATTTCTAAGAACTCTTAGGTGTGCAGGTTGTGATGGCCTCGAGGTTTGGGCGCGCGGTCGAGAATCTCGGCGGTTGCGGGTTCGAACCCCAGGCACACACCTCTGACTTTTCGAAGTTATGTGTGTATTCACATTGAATTATCACTTGCTTTAACGGTGAACACCTGTATATAATACATGTTAATTGTACATGAAATTTTAAGCATTAGTTGTTAAACCCGCACTAAGCCAGTGTGGTAGAAGGGCTTAAAACCTCTCACTTATTACTTTATCTCAATTACCATCCCTATTTCAATTATAACTATTCCACAACTAACATGCAAAGCTTTTAGGTTTCTTTGGAAGTACCGCCACTCATATACTCAGCATATACAATTTATATCAAAATTGCAAAAAGCATACATAAAATAAACACAAAAGTGAGAACATACAAGTACACCCGCCACGGCACAGAGCTAAAGCAATCATTTCTCCAAGTTTATTTTGTGTAAGTTGGCTAGCAAGACGTCTCTGCGAACCGAGCCACGCATTTACGTACAATTCAGTAATAGCAAAGGTAAACACAGAGATACCCGCTCCCCACTACAATAACAGAATAACCGCTGTGTAATTTGCCTCCCACTGCGAACATCGCAAATGTAAACTAAAGAATAATTACAAGATGTTAGTATAATTCGACAGAGAATTATATAAATACGTTTTATCTGAATCTATACTAATGTTAAAGCTGAAGAGTTTGTTTGAAAGCTCTAATCAGCCCCCGCAGCAGTTTGACAGCCCCCGTGGCGCAGTTGGCTAGACACCAGCTTGCGAAACGAGACGCCGCGGGTTCGATCCCCGCACCGAGACAAATGTTTGTGTGAACCACAAATATTTGTTTCGGGTCTGGGTGTTTGTGAGACCGAAAAAGTCTCTCATAGTGTCTGATACCCACGACACAGGTCTTTGAACCTAGTGTGGGGTCAGAGCTATGTATGTGACTGTTGGGTGTATTTATTTATTATCATTTATTATTTATAAAAACTTAAAAAAATCTTTCAGTGTTAGATAGCCCGAGGAAGGCTATAGGCTACCATCACACTATAACTAATAGTAACGAGACAGCCATGAAAAACAGGTAGAGTCGTATTAGGGATAATCTTATTTTTTCATATATTTATTAAGGTATCGTTTCTTTGTTTCACAATTGAATCATGTTCGCTTTTTTTCGATTCTCGCCTTTTCACATTCATTCACTCCTCATTGCGCATAATTATTCGTCATCATCATCATCATCATCATCATAATCATCAGCCTTTATTTCGTCCACTGTTGGAAATAGGCGTCTCCTATGGCACGCCACTGGAGTGGAGACCACGGCTCGGCAAACGTAGTGTAGGACGCCCTCTGGCTAGGTGGGGTGACGATATCCGCAAGATGGTTGGCAACGGTTGGATGAGAAGAGCCGAAGATCGAGCAGAATTATTACCACTCGCTAAATACTAAAGACCTACATCGTTAATACGTAAATTTTTGACTTGCCTACTTGATACAGTGACGCCATAGACTCAAGACACTGAATTTATATAATAATAATTAATAATTTCAATAAATCAATTATTTACCCAGTTATTGTATAACAAAAACCAAGGGGAGTGAAACCAAAGAATTCAATATATCAAGTATCGATCGATGATATCTATGACAGTTATTCAAAACTCATTCTTCATTCTCTGAATAGCTGACGTGGTATACATAGCATCTAACTCCACACTGGAGGAACGGACCAAAAAGAAACTGGCAACTGCGCTCTCACTTCAGCTTCATGATCCTCAAATAATACCCGCGGAGTTAAGACGCTATGATTCACCTGGAATTTAATGCATTTTTCTGCTACCCTTTATTACGAGCGTGTGGTAGTAAAAGTATTTCTTACGTAAATTCTTAGTTTGGACGCAACTAAACTGAAGGTAATGAACTGTGTAAAAACCTGGCAAGCACAGCCCTGTTCATAGTTGATGAAGCAATTTATAAAGAATAGTAAATAGAAGTAAGCAAGTCAAAAATATTTTGATGCGCTAAAAACAACACTCTATTCATTCGCAGCAGATTCTCGATCCCGTGTACACCTAAAGCCATCACGACTTAAGGATACCTATAATACTTGGCACATAACCCATCCCCTGCACCAGCGAAATAATGTATCACAAAATTCCGCGCGTTACACTGGCGCTTAACTGAAGTATTCCTCCTTGCAGCTCGCCACACGTATCGCGATGTAACGAAGCCCAAGAATTCGGCTGCCAAAAGCGTGCATAGTTCAGCAGATATAATCCGTGAGCGCTGGATTTCGTCGCCGCAGCGTTCGTGGTGCATTGTGTTTGCCGAGCGTCGCTTCTTGCGCTCGTGTTTGTGTACTTGTCTCCGGATGGGAACACGTGTGATCACAATTGGACAATGCGTGTCGTGTGAACATCAATTGTACGCGGCGTAATCGCGCTCAACAGCTCATTTCGTGTTTGCATATTGTTGGATTTGGTGTCGGCCATTTATGCTTCGGTTAGATTTAGGTTCATCATCAGGTATATAAACATCCAACTGCTGGGCTTAGGCCTCCTCCACAACAGAGAAGATTTAGGCCTTAGTCCACCACACTGGCCTAGTGGGGATCATTGTAAACACTTGCTTATTCGAGGAAATGAATATTCTAGCTGCATTAACCTAGAACACTTATTCGACTCAGATAAGCAGAGTTCCCCGCGTTGTTTACCTTCTTCGATAAAGTGCCTAACAATCCGTCACTTGTTAACACGAAAATTCAGGAATTCAAACACGTGTGCTACGAATACCAAAACGGAAAACTTGCACAAATTAAACTATCACGCCCACTTTCAGTACTATTTCTACAATCTACTATAACAGCCCCGTAGCGCATT
The DNA here is from genome assembly GCA_030295005.1 of Cephonodes hylas. Lineage (NCBI taxonomy): Eukaryota > Metazoa > Arthropoda > Insecta > Lepidoptera > Sphingidae > Cephonodes > Cephonodes hylas. The sequence goes on along the minus strand of AP025369.1, from coordinate 11,219,501 downwards.
TATATCGGGAGGCAGCGGGATGAATACCGAAACAAATGTTTGTGTGATCTACAAAATATGTCTGTCACTGGTTTGGGTTTTTGTGGGTCCATAATGTCTCTCGTAGTTTCTGATACTTACGACAAAAAAATTGTATCTAAGTTTGGAGTCAAAACTAAAAATGTATGTAAATTTTGGTTGTATTAATTATAACTCATAATTCCTTTACAAAACAATTTTCGGTAAAATAATCTTCGGTATAAATCAACTCATAATTTGAATATTCCTTTGTCACATTCCACAAAAACACCGTGAAATTAACACTCGTGCATAGATTGATTCCGTTTCGGCGGCGCGAATGATTGATGGATTTTAATAAACTTCTAAATCACCAGACAATCGTACATAAATAGGTGGGTCGGGTGGTAAATTGACAGGGGACCTGAATTTGTGGGCCGCGTGTTATGGAAATTGGACCTCAATAACTCACGGGGCAGATTCACGAGTTTTCAAACGGACCACTCGGCTATTGTTGCGATTTACTCCCATGTCCTCGGTGTGCACTTATTGACAAATTGGATTGTGATGCTTTATGTTTGGTCAAATGTTTGCTCCCACTTGGACGTTGGAGATTTGGTGCATAAGAGGTATAGAGTCAAATCATAGCGTCCGTGGCGCAGTTAGCGAACCGAGAGGCTGCAATATATTTTTACTTTAAAATTTTCTAGACTTTTTTATCACTAATTTTAGCAATAAAAACGAAGTTATAGGTATACAGGGTGTTTTTAGACCGTGACCGAAAACTGAGGCAGGTAATAGCGAAGGTGATCACAAACCCAGTGGCGATATTAAAAATCCCGACAAAAAATAAAAAAATTGACGTTTTCCATACAACCATCGGTGTTAAAAGTATGTGGTCTGTATGGAAAACGTATTTTTTTTTTTTTGTCGGAATTTTCTTTAATGCCAGGGGGTTTGTAATCACTATCGCTATTACCTGCCTCAGTTTTCGATCACGGTCTAAATACACCCTGTATATTTGGAATGATTATGTGAGACATTAACTTTTTCTAAATGGTACTAAAGAGCAAAAAGACAACAGCTAATGGATACACCTTTAGCATTCCTTCTTAATAAATGTTAAAATATATACCTGCACAATACCTGTACGTCTTGTATAGGAATACATCTTCCTAGACCTCATCAATACATGCCATAAGCACGCACCTAAACATCAAATTATAAATAGGCGAATATTTAGCGCCGCATTCCTTGCAAACGATACACAAAGTGCACAAACGCATTGTTCCCGGTGACGTCGACACGCCGTCGGCGTTCCGTCGCCAACACAGAATCAGCCACGTAACCGCGCCGTCCACGATCTGATACTGCGTCGCTCATTGTTCAATTCATCGCGCTTGCATTTTACTAAACAGTCTTCACAAATTTATAAGTGTTTGTAGGTTAGCAATCTCACTTCACGTATTAAATCGACGAAGATTATCGCTAAAGTAGATTTTTTGTATTTTTAATATCAGAGATTGTATCTTTTGATGATCAAAGACAAAATTATAGTGTGATTGGGTTTAAAAAAAGAAAGTATATGTAGGAATTATTAATCCATAAACACCTCAATGACAGCAAGAACTGATTGAATATGAAAACTATCAAATACATAGGTAGAAAGAACTAACAATTTTTCACCATTAGTCAGTCCGGACTAGGAACACACCTATGTATTTTCACTTTTATAGAATAGGGGCAGTCAAACCCTATAGGTTTACTCTACGCGTTTAAACAATATAACGACACCCTTCAGAACGCCACTTGACTCAAAATCTGTCTGTAACGCTTCCACGTTCAAACTAATTTGAATGAATTTTAGAACGTAAACAGATGAGACTGCAAATACAAGACTGGCGTGTACTTGGTAACAAAAAGAAACATACGGCGTGCTTCCTCCCCTTTTCTTCAAAGTAGGCTAGAGTAGGGAGTAGGCTTGAGTTCCCAACACACTCGCCCGTGTTCCTTGCTACTAATAATGGTGGTATTAAATTTCTCTGTAATAAAAGGAACGCTTTGTATATTTCCACAGTCTATGTGACGCAATTAAAGTTAAATACGAGAAGGTGCGATCCCCTGAACGAGACAAATGTTTGTAATAGATAAGGGTGTTTTAAGAGCAAAACGTCTGTGCTACGATAGATATAGATCGCACTACGCCAGCGTGGAAGACTGAAGCCAAAGTATCGCCATCAGTGCTTGCTGATTTTCGAGCATTTATTTTCATGCGACGAGGAATCGGACATAAAAACTCTAACCAAATAAAGAACTACATTTCAAATTGGTAACCTCCATGTACAATGACTCTATGTGTACTTAGATGCCAGAGTGTCTACTCTCTATACTAAATCATTAGTGTTCAGAACCGTAGCCAGAGTCGGATCATAAAGGACCCCCTAACGAATGCAACTTTTCCTGCCACCGTATACCATCTACACAAAAAAAGAAACACGTATCACAACCACCACGACATGCTCACTCAACAATTTACTACTCACAATCAAATAGGCAATAACTCGAGACCCTATTAAGTCATTAAAATCCATCATAACCGCCGCGGTCCGAACACGACATATCAATTAATAGGGACAACAAGAAGGGGCAAGAAAACGGATACAGGAAGCCGCCCGGGCACCGAACTCAAACAGAAGTGTGGCGGGCGGCGTGTTTGTCGAGTCCCGCATGTATCGCAGCAAACAGCCTGGCCGGACCTTCCGCGTTATTGATCAGGGTAATTAGTGCGGGTGTGGGAATATTTCATGCATTCACGCCTTAGTCGGAGGGCAGAGGTAGATTTTTGCTCGGTCCTGAGTTACAGACTCCGCATCTGGTTTCACCATCAGCTCACGACAGCACGGGCTTCCTCTATAAAAGCGGAGGTTTAAGCCTTCACATCTATTCTCATGTGTGTATACACAAACAATTATAATATACTTTAACGGTAAAGGAACAGACCGCCGTGAAACCTGCACTCCTAAAATTTCATAGTCCGCCAACCCAAACCCAAAGTAAATTTAATTATGAATACAGTTTTAAAATCACAAATGATATTTCTCTTTTACGCATTAGAAAATCAACTCTCCACGTAACAAAAGTGAGGGCGTTCCGTTCTACCAAACCTCTCCACAGTAAAATATCAAAAAACCCACCAACCAGTTCGAACGGAAGTATTTTCAATCAACCAACAAAGAACATGAAGCAAATAGTCCGCATACTCCGAAAAAAGCACTAAAGTCGAGATCAATTTCACTAGTATGTTGTGTGATTACTTAATTCCACGGCGAGTGGGCAGGGACCCTCATAAAGATAAGACCGGAATGAGTAGCCTCTTCTTAATTTATGAACAAGTGTCGCCCGGGGAGCTAGCCTCTGTATCCGCGCTCTTAAACACACTGCTACGTATATTGACGTAATAGGATCCTTTTGATGTTTATCTCTGTGTTTTTCTTTGAGAATGGCAGCCGAGCGCGGAATACTTTTATGGAGTGGAAAAATATTGAGCTTAATTAATAACTCGGTGACAGTGTTTATGGTAAGTTTTTTATGCTTTTAATAACATAGTAGTCCCTTTTGAGACCTTTTTTAATCCTAAAGCTGAGGGAGGGTATAAAATGAGCAACCATAACTATGTAGGTACATATATAACAAATGGGAATTTTTAAACGCTTTGTGCCATCTCTCATGCCTTCAAATGTAGCGTAATATTTTGATAATTAAGGATACTTTGATGTTGCATATATTCGGTAAGCATCAGGTCAGCTTTATTATATTTTTTATAAAAAAATATTTTTTTAATAAATTTTCCGTAGCAGTACGGAGTCTGGAAATGCGCCTAAAACGGCAATAGGCTCACCCACTATTAAGTAGGACTGATACATACCTGGCGAAATGTGATTGCAGAAATGCACTTCTGCAGAGGTAGGCAGAGCCGCATCTCTGCCTTCCTCTTTGGAAAGAACAGGCGTGGGGTTATATATAGATGCTCATTTTACGCAAATGTGTATAAAAATAAACGTTTCTAACATAAAATATTCAAAGACATGAAATAACGAATTCCATAATTCTACAATTGTTCTCGTATTGTATTTATCTTCAAAGAACTACGTCAGCGAGTCTGAAGGATTAAAGTTGTTTGATGTTAGGAATTGTGTTAAGACTTTCGTCTCGGTTATCTTCGCAATGTACCTGGCGAGAAAATCTTCGCCAAGTATTTATTCAAAGAAATATTGCTGATCGGACGAATAATATCGATAAACTTGCGAATACGAAACTTTTCTTTATTGTTTCATAGTTTTCATCGCGATTTTGCTTCTGTAGGGTTGTATGAAATGAATGTGTGTGAAAATAAATATACTTAAATACACATTCACGCATTTATCTCCGATATGTTGGCAAAGATGCATTTCTGCACCGAATTTTAACAAGTAAAAGTCTCAAAAGGTATAGGAGACGAGATTTTAGATGTAGTAATCCAATATCAATCCAAATTATCGTTCTTCATCAACCCATATTCGCCCACTGCTGAGCACGGGTCTCCTCTACCATTGAGAGGGTTTAGGCCATAGTCCACCACGCTGGCCCAGTGCGGGTTGGCGGACTTATCAAATTATCGTGAATTTCTTTAACCATTAAATCTTATTTCACAAAAGTAATATGGCCTATAAAAGAGATTATACTAACCCCAAAAATAGACAATAATAAGACAAAAAGTAAGGTGTATCACTTTTGGGCTTCTATGAAAGTACCATTACTATTGGTATCAAAACTAAGCGGTTATACAGAGGTGACCCGATTTTGTTTTGTATTATTCAATATTAATAAGGATTAATATTTGATTCACGTCAGCAACACATGGGTGAGCGACGAGCACATCCGTTCACGATCGATTTAACTTCCACACTAAGCCTTCTGAAGACGGAATTAATACTTCAACGCAAGTTTCCCTCAACTTTGAGTTGATGTATAAATCATGCATAATAGGACAGGCTTCGGGACGTAGTTGGCCACGTATGATCTCGGGTGGTCGCAGGTTCTATTTCCGCATCAAGGGAAATTCTAGTCCATACGTAAACTCATACTTTTATTCCTCAAAGAATCGGGCAAAGTCGCAGCTGTGCACCCAAATTTCGACAGGTATGTATCACTCCCTTGTAATAGAGGGCGAGCCTATTGCCGTTTTTCGGACAAATTTCCAGAATCACGTAATAGAAAAATACAATATTGCCGACCTGGGAATCAAACCCCGGATCTCTAGATCGCCCGACACATACAAGTATGCGAGACCACAAGGCATGCGAGAATAAAGGCTAAAAAAAAATGCTAATGTTATCCACTAATTTATTCAGGCCTCATTACATGTGCTTGTGTCAATTGTCATACAATATTACGATTATTCATAAATTAATTATATAAAAATAAGAACTTTTAATCTAAGTTTCAAATAGCCATTGCTTAGATGGACACATAAGCCGGACGTTATTAAGTAAAACGATACATCCATCATAAGTTTCAAGTTTGCACAGGCATTACCAACTTCACCAACTTGGGCCTGCTCACTAATAACTTAAGTCCTTTCAAGTTATATCGTTATGACTGGTCCCATTGTGGCTATAGTATCGAGAACATAATTTCTATCTATACTAAACTATAAAGCGATTGAAATATTTGCTTTAGAGCTATTGTGTTTCATTATATTAGCAATATCGACCATTTAAAAAATAAAAAAGATTTAGCAAAATGTTTGTTGCAGATCCGAACCAACATATAAATTGACTAATTACATCATTATTTCCATATGAAATGCTTCTACTGGTCGTACCGTGATATGTATGAAGACTAAAATAATTTTAAGAAATGGACCAGTAGTTACTGATATTAGCGCGTTTAAGTAAAAAATATAAGAGGTACGTTAAAAATTCAGAATATAAAAAAACTACATTCAATTAGTCTCGCCAATCAAGGAATGTTATCTTTCGCGCGTCGTTTGTCCGGATTAGACTTGTCGCAGCGTCCGGGGGCGGTTATAGCCAGTTATTGCCGGTAAAGCGCGTCTTGCTGGCTAATGGGGGTAGTGCTGTTAATTGGAGCCGTCTTTCGCTACCATATTAAGTATACCTTCATTACGCTCAATATCATTTTGCCGGATAATACGGCCCTCGGGAGGGCTCGTTGTCTGCCAGATAAGATGTAACAAGCCCACTTTTACGTCGACATCGGATGTACAATGATTGGCTGTGTTGTTAGGGATATTAAAATTGATTTCTTGCGAGAACATGTGGTTTATGAATTAGATTTAATTTGTTTCATAATTCGGATAATGTTATAAAGTAGGTAGGCGAGGTTTATGACGCGGCGACGTTCCGCCTGACGCAGGTGTTGTCGGGGCACGGATGCTTCGGCCACTACCTGTGTCGGGTGGCACAGAAGGAGGCGTCGGCCGTGTGTCACCATTGTGACAACTGTCCAGACGATACAGCCCAGCACACACTAGAGGAGTGACCAGCCTGGGAGGTGCAGCGCAGCGCTCTCCGCGCTGTAGGAGGCGGAGACCTCTCACTCCCGGCCGTCGTCATGTCGATGGTCGCGAGTCCGAGGTCGTGGCGAGCGATGCTCTCCTTCTGCGAGCATGTCATGTCGCAGAAGGAGAGTGCGGAGCGGGATCGTGAACGGAACGATCCTGCCCGCCAAAGGCGTCGAAGAAGGAGGCGCCGGGTCTAGTTCCGGGCGCCGGTTAGTGGGGGTGTAACTGCACCTCCTCAAATCTGAGGATGCCGAGACGCTCTCGTCTCGGAGGCGCACTGGGCGACTGCGGAACCATTGTGGGCGTTCCTCGCCCACGTACCGTGGTCGCCCTACTTGGTGCGAAGATGGCCACGTAAAATAAAAGGCAAGGTTTATGAGATGATGGGTTTTTAGCGGTGAAGTGATTAGTAGATCATCATCGCCCCATATACGTTCCACTACTGGGCACGGATCTCCTCTACAATTGACAGAGTTAAGGCCTTAGTCCACCACGCTGGTCTTGTACCGTTTGGCCTATGGTAGATGACTAGAGCAAACTTAACGCACCTGTGCAAACAGGGCTAAAACACATCATACAGAGTGATTGGTAAACGCTTTATATCTGTTATCACAACGCAAGCTTTATTCGAATAAATAAAACCGATTTCGTATCAACAAAAACCCCGTACAATACCCTCCACAGATCAATACCCCATTCCGTATATCAAAACATGTTCACAAAGCGTCGTAATTAAATCGAACGCAACCGTCGGCCAATAATTAAATCACCGATTATGCGTGGAAAAATTGTAAAGCTTTGAAACGTGATCAAATTAACTCTCGTATCGGTGTCCGGGGCGGCGGCAAGCAATTTTTACCACGGCGTGCGCCAAAATAAATTAACCGGCCACGTTTAATATTAAATTAAAATGACAACAATTTCGGACACAAAGTGGCGTTTTATGCAAATCGTGCAACTATTGTGCAACTGATTTATACCTGAGCCTTGCACATTACTTAAAACGCTCGTAAAAATGTACCCGATTACACTAACTAGCGTTTGTGTCGCGGAAAGCGGCCGAAATGGCCATTACAAATATAGCCAGTGTTTTGTCTGTAGTTCATTTTTGGTAAATTGTTACCGCTTGTGTCCTATCGCGGTCTATTCGTGTAAGGTAAGTTTTACTTTTAATATAGCAAACTTAAAATTGACATAATCTTAGTATAAATTTTTCGTAACAGGCAAAAGACTAAATCACGTTTTTGACGATTTTTTTACACAGATTATAATTTACTTCTGTTTCTTAGATGATCCAGCAACATTATTTAACCTGACTGATAAAAATATACTGGCTTCAATTCATTGGTCGGAAGAAGTTTTAACTTTTTTCCGTTATAATATCTTACTTGTAACTAAATAGTTTACAGACTGATAAATATAACCCTATAATGAAAACATATTTTCTAAAGCGACATTGTCGTTTTTAATATTGTTCAGATTTTTAGAGAAATAATAAATAATAATAAAAATAATAAAAATCTTTATTCATCAGATAGAATACAAATGTGAGATCAAGGTTGAGACCTTCTAATAAGTATAAAATACTTGTGCCAGAAGGTCTCGCTCTTCCATAACTTAAAGTAACATCAACTACTTATACATACTTAAGAACACATTACAATAAAAATTAAGCTTATTATTATGTACAATAAAAAGTAAAGAAATATATTAACAAATCAGAATTGAAAACAGATCTACAAAATACGTAATTAATGTATGTGTGTGTGTGTGTGCGCGCGCGCGCGCGTGTGTGTGTGTGTGTGTGTGTGTGTGTGTGTGTGTGTGTGTGTGTGTGTGTGTGTGTGTGTGTGTGTGTGTGTGTGTGTGTGTGTGTGTGTGTGTATGCTTATATATGTATGTGTACATGTGAGTGTATGTGTGTATAAAATTATTATCAAAATCCAACAAAAAAGAAAACATAAAGTATTAAAAACAATCATACATGTTAACATTTTATTAAAGCCTCTATTTCATCATAGCCGCTACATAACAGCCACTCTGTTATGGTTTTTTTACACTGGTATTGTTGCATTATATATATATTTAATTTAGCGTTAATTATGTTATATAATTGTGATGATTGATGCTCATATTGTCTGCTCGCAAAATACGTTTTTGTGCCGCAAACATTAGCTACCTTATCCTTCCTTCTCCAATACACATAATTAGGATTAAAGGTAATAGTTTTATGACATCTTATACTTGTACGTAAAATATATAGTTTTCTAACTGAAAGTGTTTCTGTTTCTGAGTAAAGTAGGTCAGTGGGGTATCTGTATGGTTTAAAATACATTACTTTTAACAGGGCTCGTTGCGATCTCTCTACTTCCAAAAATTTTGTTTTAGCAGCACCGCCCCATATGGGAATACAATATCCTATAATGGATTGAGCCAAAGCCAAGTATATTTTATGCAATAATGTTTCATTTGCCACATGTCTTAGATTTTTAAAAATCCATATAAGTTTCCTAATTCTATTACTAACATAGTCAATTTGGGAATACCAAGATAACCTTTGATCAATAAGTGTTCCTAAGTACTTTATTGTAGTCACTCTTTTTATGGTGGGGCAGTTACAGTTTTTATTATTTTCATTTACAGACTGATGAACGCGAATTATAAAGTCATTACTGGGCTGGGTTCGTTTATCAATTGAGTAGCACATAAAATTAGTTTTTTGCGTATTTAGGGTAAGTAGATTTAATTTTAACCAGTATGCGATTTTAGAAAGTCCTTCTTCAGCTTCTTTCTGAACATGTTCCCACGAATCACCCGTAAAGATTACTGCAGTGTCATCAGCATATGAAATAATTTTAGCTCCATTTAAATTAAGTTGACTTAAGCTATTAATATATATTAAAAATAATGTTGGACCTAGGACACTGCCTTGTGGAACTCCATATGAGATAGTAACTTCGTCACTTAGGTACTCTCCAATTTTCACTTTTTGCCTGCGATCACTCAGATAGTCGGTCAATAATGTCAAACAATTATCTCTATCACCAATGTGTTCTAGTTTCTTTAATAGGGTGGGGATGTGGACAGTGTCAAAGGCTTTTTTGAGGTCTAAGTAAACACCTAAACATTTCTTATTGCGATCAACTTTGTTCGCAATGAACGTGGTCAGTTCTTTAACTGCATCCTCAGTAGATAACCCACTTCTAAACCCGTACTGGTTGTCAGAAAGTAAATGGTATTTATCTAAATAATTCATAAGTCTGTTATTAATTGCTTTTTCTAGTAACTTAGAAATGGAAGGTAGAACAGATATCGGCCTGTAATTATTAACATCATTCACATTACCACTTTTATATACAGGGGTAATTAATGACACTTTCAAAAGTAATGGAAAGATTCCTTTAGAAAAGCATAGGTTCACAAGATGGGTAATAATCGGTGCAATTTCATTTATAGCAAGCTTTAGGAATGAAGGAGGAATGTTATCCCAACCAGGGGCACTACTAGTTTTTAAACTCATTATTAGATTTTTTATTTCCATACAATCTGTTTCCTTTAGAAAAAAAGAATTAACAAATGTTTTATACGTTTCTGGAATAAAAGAGTCAAGGGAATTGGGTTGACTAATAATATCGGTGGCAAGTTTATTACCTATGTTAGAAAAATAAGTATTAACGTGATTGATTGACTCAAAAGGGGAGGATTTAATGCTTAATAATCTAGTGTTGTCATTCTTACTTTGCTGCATGTGTGTTATAGCTTTAATGTTATTCCAGAGAAGTTTTGGGTTATCGGATGTGCTAGAAATTTGTTCCCTATCATATTTTCTTTTCTGATATTTTATTAAATTATTACAATAGTTTCGGTATCTTTTGTAGCTTATTTTAATAATTTCATTATAGGGATCCGATCGTAGCTTTTGTTGAAGTTTATTTCTATGTCGTATACACCTGAGTAAACCTTGTGTCATCCAAGGTTTAATGGTTCGTTTACACTTTGGAATCAGTTTAAAATGAGTGTTTTCCTGTAGAGAGTTCCTAACTAAGTTAATTAAGAGCTCTGTTAAACTATTAGGATCATCACAGAGAAGCAAATCCTTGAGATTTTTCTGCTTAAGACTAGACAGAGCTGACTCAAAGTCTATTACTGTTTTAACTTTCCGACATTTGTTAAAGTTACTAATTGAAGATAAGCTAAGAAATATCATGTAGTGATCGGTTATAGTAGTATTAAAAACAATGATTTTACTCGACACTTTATTCCTTTCTGTTTTTAACATAAAATGATCCAGACAACTGTTTTCTCTAGTAGGGATAGTATGCCCTGTCATTATACCGTGCATTGATAACATATTCAAGTAAGAGATCCTATTATTCCTTTCACAGGTTCCTTCTACTATCTTTGGGATAATATTGATATTTATGTCGCCGGTTAAAACTATATTACGATATGCCATTATTGATTGCAAGTGTGCATTAAGAGAGTTGATAAATAAATCAGCGTCAGCATTAGAGGGAGAACGGTAAATACCCAAAATCACACAGTTATGAGTAATTATTTGTAGACAAGATGCCTGTATCAGATTTATTTCACTGACATTTAAAGCGACAGTACCGTTCTTAATGTAGGCGACAACCCCGTCATTTTGATTCATATGTTTGGAAGTAGCGAAAGAAGTATAATTACTTAAGTTCGGTATAGTTTTTTCAGGATTAATTCGGCACTCGGTAAGTATTATAATGTTTGGAATAAAATTAAGTATGTCAAGGGATAATTTCAAGTCATCTAGATTGCTATAAACACTTCTTATATTTTGAGATATGATAGTGAAATCATTATTTGTAACATTAATAATTTCATGCACCTTTTCTATATCGCATTGCAAAGCGTCCGAAACCTCCACATCGTCTATTTCATTGAGTATTGAACTATCCATTATTTAAATAATATTTTGTAAAGTCGCGTGGAAAGTTATATTCACATAAGTTTAATTGCATTATTTCGCAGTGAATATTATGTCTGGAGAAAATTGTACGTGATAAGATTGCAGCACAGAACTTAGTATTTTGGCGAATTTTGAGCATACAGTTATAAAAGTATAAGATTATATAACATAATATGAGTATGTGTAATTCGGAAGTATTAAATGTTTTGATGTTGTTTTGTGTTTTAAGAATAATGCATAAAAATATTTGTGGCTTATAAAAATAAAGACAGTTTTTTTTAAACATTTCAAAGTAATTTAAAGATAAAATGTAAAGTGAATGCAACAAATACAGAAAAATAATATCACCTGCTAGATTTAACGATAGTCATTGTTCTTGTATAAGTTTCTGCACTTGGTCTTCATGCTTTATGGCAATTATTGGCGAGTTCTCTTCTTTTCTCACGTAGACCTTGCCATACGCTGTCCAGCAAAATTTGTATTTTTTTGATTTCACCAGATCCCGTGCAAGAAAATGAAGTCTGGAAGCTTTCGCCGTTAAATGCTCTGATATAAATATAGGGGTGTCCTCAAGTGTTCGTAATCCTAAATTTATTGCGCGAAGTTTCGACTTGTGTTTAGCGTTAAAGTTTTTCGTCATCTTTAGAAATTCAGTCTTCAGAAGGGTAGACGAGGTTTCCACTACTATCGGCGAGTTTATAGATTTTTCTGCGTTTCCTCTTACTCTGTATATGTCTTTTATGTCATCTTTGCTAACTGTGCACCCAATATTTTTACTGAGGCAAAGAACCATGTCAATTAACTCTTCTTTGGTTTCTTCAGACTTTTTTGGCACATTTTTTAATACAAAATTCGCCTTCCGATGACCCATTTGTAGATCCTCAATTCGTTCTTCCAAAATAGTGATGTACTTTTGGTCTTCCTGTATTTTACGTTCAAGTTGTTCAATCTTCTTTTCAAACTCGTCGTTCTGTGATGAGAGGAAGCTGACGGAAGATTCTATATTTTCGTAGCTTACTTTTATTTCCTTTAAAATCTTTTTAAACTCTACGTCTCGAGCTGCCATTAACGATTTCATTTCTTCTTTAAATTTGTCTAACTCTGATACGGGTCCATTTTTCTTTCTAGTAGATCGTTCTGAAGTGCCGTCCATTGTACCAGGACGGAATAGATGATACGTAGGTGAATATCGCACAGTAGCTATTTGACGGAGACAGCAGATATACTTGTCCTTTTTTGTAGTGTGTCCTTCTTGCACGGAGCGTCCTTATTAGCCAATTAGCAAAAGGTAGGCGGGGCCTACAGAGTAGTTTGAAAAATTGGTGGCTAGAGTCGTCGCTTGCACAGATTAAGGAAACAAAACAATATGACTCACTCACTCTTTTGTCCGTCACTATTTGTTTACTTATAGTCGGTTTTGATAGCTCTTCGTGTTTATGCGTTCCTATTTTTTTACGTTGAATTTTTCGGTTTACAAATTTATTTTTTGTTTAAAATAAAAACTCGTAGAGGTTTTATAGACGTCTACACCTTGCGGCGATCCGGAGGGAAGAGGAACTGAAGATACTGGTACATTTTAAACAACATTTATTAAAGATATTTTATATTATAAAATATTTTATCATACAACCTGTATTTTCGCTGGAGTTAAAGTTTTCAACTTTTTCGGGGCCTATTTCGCGGCTCCGCAACTTTCACTCGCCATAGTTAACGGTAAACAAATATTCGCAACCGAAATTTGGAGTTCATCAACGTGACTGCCAATTAAGTGTTTCAAACTTTCAGTTATATTTGCAAATAAGATAGTAAATAAATAATTTAATACACCCAACACTAACAAACATAAATACATACATACTAAGTCTGACCCCTAACAGTAGTGTTTGTTTTGGTTATCAGAAACTACGACAGCTTTTAGTCTCTCAAACACCCACATTTTATTTGTGAATCACGCAAATATTTGTCTCGGTACAGGGATGGAACCAGCATCCTGTCGTTTCATAAGCTGATGTCTAGCTGTCAAGATTTAGGACATTTCTATGAGAGAGGGTAGACTGCGATCTCCCTAAATCGTTCAAGAATTTAGCTTGCAAAGCTTACGTTAAACAACGCTCCTTTTAACAACCTCAAAAAAAGCATAACAGTAAATTAAGAAATAAATATTTTTTATCTAACAGATCAAATCCAGAAGATACAAATCAGTAGACGCAACCTATTTAAGCTGATCAAGGCAACAGCTAAATTAACTAAATGACACCAGTAAAAAAGTTACATCCCTATTTCTTAACATAATGGCTGACGCGATACCTCGCCCACTATCCCAATGTGTATTCTATATCGAGAAGTTAGAACCGCATTCGCAGAAAATGATCGACAATAAAACTGACGATGGCCATTCCGACGACAGTTTGTGCGGACGTAAACGTGGCGATAACGGTCCGCAATCCAGACTACTACTCTCTAATACTCGCGTTGGTTCACTGGTTAATGTTACTTCAATAACAGATATAATTATGAACATGCTTACTATACTCACTATAGTATTACTATATAGTAGTACTTACTATAGTTATGCATAATTTCATCATCAGCGCATATACGACCCAATGCTGGACACAAGCTTCGTCTACTACTAAGAGGTTTTATGCTTTAGTCCACACGCTGGCCTAGTGCTGTTTGGTAGATTACACTCCTAAGAAGTTTCTAAAAACTTATACTTTCGTCACGATACTTTCCTTCACAGTTAAGTACGTGTTATTCGTAACAAATAACATTTCATTACTGATATGTGATGAAAACTTACGAAACATGAATCTGTTTTTGCAAAGCGTACGAATAGTGGTGTATTTCTGCAGACACGTTTGCCAACCGTGTTCATATAATAAGGCTTGCTGCTATCGAGAATTTCTTACTAAAAAGGCCCAATGCCGCTACATATCTGGGACAACTTGGAACATTTTCCTCGAATGCACTAATTACCTGAGAAAAGTAGCCGCTTGAGTAATTATAACAAAGAAAAAATGCATAATCAGCGCTTTACGGGCAAGAACAATGTAATTACAAGGGAAAGTTTTGCAAACTCCGCCGGGTAAATTAAAGAGTTGCGCGGACCATTCAGTGGATCTAAGTGAAGTAAAAAGAACGATTGTTCTCCAAAGAGGTTGGGTATTGAAAACTAAATATTTCCTCACTGGCGCGGCGTCATTGCTCAGAGCTCTGTTTAAATTCCCTTTGCTTACAGGTCATAAAGAAACGTGCCAACTGCGGACTTCCTATTTAAACGGTTGGTTTATCGCGCTGCCGATATTGTTGGCTAACTGGACTTAAACGAGTTGCAATTTATTGTTCGAGATGAAATTTTCAGCTTTCGAAAATTCTTAGTCCATGACGCGTAAATAACATGTTTCCTAAGTTGCCTGAGTAAACTGTGTCTTGCGGTAATATTGTATTCTGTGCGATCATTCCATTGCGCTTATATAAAAAAATTAAGCATAATTAAGCTGAATAAAGATTTTCTTTCAATTATAATTGTTTGATGCCATACTCCTACATACATACATAGAAAGAAGCTATTAAAACAATATTTCTAACACCTTCTTCACCTGAGAATACGCTAACTGAAAATGACCAATACACCGCCCTTTGTTTCGCAACAAACACGTGCGCAATTTAATACCATAACCCCATTCATTATTGCGAGACTCATGAAAATTTAATTTATATAAAATGAAATAACGATGTAATGAGATTAGTATTAATTTAGGCGTCCTTCCTAAATACTTTGATCTCGTTAGCATTGTCGCGGGGCCCCCGCCTGTTTATTAAACGGATCACAATGGACCGCGGAATTGTGGGCATTACTTGCTTTCATAACTTTTCGGACTACATCGCTGACAGGCTGACAATTATAAGCTATTGTAAAGCAATTTCATTATGATTACCATCGCAGTAATAGGCTAAAGGTTTAGGCGCACGGTCGAGATCTCGGCGGTCGCGGCTTCGAACCCCAGGCATACACCTCTGACTTTTCGAAATGAAGGCCTAAACCCTCTCAATGGTAGATGAGGCCGGTGCCCAGCAGTGGGATGTATATGGGGGTTTATGATGATGATAAAGAAGATTATTATCATAAGCCGAAACACATTCATAGCTATTAGCTAAGCATAGGTCATATTTGTGGATCTCACAAACATTTATGTAAAAAAGAAAAACGGCAAAAGACGTCCCCTTATTACGTGGAACTAATATCTACATAAACGGCGAACTATTAGAACAAAAATGCACCTGTGCCTACCCCTTCGTGGAATACAGTCGAAGGGTTATGTATTTTATTTTTTATTTTATTTTGTTAGGGAAATCAACAGAACAATTACAATTGAAAATATATAACAAAAATATAACACACAATCCATAAACAATTTCCACTTATAGTATGTATGTATAATGTATATATTAATATAAATAAAGCAAATAATTCAGCAATATCCATAACAATGCTTAACAATCAATTTTGTAGTAAGTTCAAATGAGTACAATAACCAATATTAAATTAATATTACATGAAACTTTGCATAATTTTACTGCAATTGGGTTTAAATCATGTTAACATTATCAGTACGTAATAGCCTGGGGGATTTTGGGAGCGGCCGTCGGGTGTTCCGGGAGTTGCGGGTTCAATTCAAACACAGTCTCTCCTAACCATTTTTTTATATTATAAATTATCATGTAAAGGGAGTACTTTAATATATGAACTTCAAAAAACATTTTTAGTCGCCGTAGTGGGTTATAGCTTTCCCAAACGCAGAAGTATAACATTATAAAAAATAATACGTGATGACACAAATTTATTCTACAACATATTTTAAAAAATACATCTAAACTCTTTGTGAGTTATTTCCATCATGCTGCACTAAATATCATCATTACGTTTGTATTGGCTGTCAACCCTAATCTTTGAGATATATAAATACACCTCTTGGCATCGAAACGGTTCAAAGGCAAATTCGAAAGTGTCTGCAGTATTTTCACAAACAGCACGCGTTTGCTTGACGTGACAGAGAATGTAACTCATTTTCCGAGAAAACGTAGACCTCCCTCGGGGCAACTTAACTCAAAGCACTTACAAATTACAAATAAAGATATTCTACGAACGTCAGCGCTATAAGAACACAGCGAAAGTTCTATACAGAAATAGAAATACTAATATTATACTATGAAAGAATAGCTGTTACTCGGTATGCTTGAATTTTATTCAATAACTAGCTTCAGCTGAACTAACTTCAATTCTATTTGCAGGCATAGGTAATGTAGAACGGCCCCTGATAAGATGGAGTGGCGATATCTGCAAGATGGCAGTGCCGTGCCATGCCTCGCCCTGTGGTCGGGGGCGTAAGAATACCGCCACGGTATCCCCTGCCTGTCGTAAGAGACGACTAATAGGGGATCGGGATTGTTGGGCGTATCACGGGGGAGGTGCGCCCTAATAGAATAGAAGATGTACGATCCTGAGAGGAGTCCTCTTTTGGACAGAGCGCTGGGCGGCAACGGGAAACAATTAAGGGCGCTCGCCCTATATTTACCGTACCGTCCAATATGCGCAAGAGGGGGCCATCGAGAGGTTTTAGTCGGTATGCCGGCATGGAAAGGCCGGTGACCCCGACATACCCTTTTCGGCCTCCCCCCGAGGTACCGAACAGGGAGCTTAAGGTGCTTTCCTCTCGTTAAAAAAAAAAAAAAAAAGTGCCGTGTCATAAAAAAAGCCTATGTTCAATAGTGGACGTGAAAAGGACTGGTGATGATGATGATGAGCTAGTATTGTCCGCAACTTCGTTTGAAAAACTTAAAGCTCCAAAAAAGGGTGTAATCTCCGTTTCTGTAATTTTATTGCTGCTTCGCTGCTATTAAGTCGTATCGTGATGATATACACAGCTTATGCATACCTACAGCATTCTTGGATAAATAGATTTTACGACACAAAAAGATATTTTTTAATTCGAATGCAGTAGATATTGTCATTAACATGTAATATATTTTAAAATAAAAGCATTTTGGTTATTTCCCGATTAAAAATCTGCCCGTAAAAATCCCAACAAAAATGGCGAAACAGCAGATTTTTAAATATCGTGTTAGCATTTGAATGCATTCCGAAAAATCCGTTTTATTTATTTGGTATAGATAAAATTTGTTACTTTGTCATATTTATGGTCGTGCCCGGGTGAAGTTTATAGACTATCTAACCACACACCCGCAAGTGCAATTCTTGTACACTGGAACAAAACAGTTCCAGTGACTTTTTAATACCAATAAAAGCTAAATCAAAATAACATTTGATCAGAAATAAATTTTCACTTCAATCGAAACGTAGGTAATCGTTTGATACATCCAACTATTGTGTCGTGACAAGATTTAATGGATATTGCGAATAAAAACACTACATGATTATTGACGTTTTATTTTTTATTTTATTTTTAAATCATACGCGAACGTAAGAATAACATTTATTGTCAACTAGCGACCCGCCCCGGCTTCGCACGGGTGCAATGCTGATATTTAATGGATGTTATCATACATATAAACCTTCCTCTTCAATCACTCTATCTATTAAAAAAACCGCATCAAAATTCGTTGCATAGTTTCAAAGATAAACCATACATAGGGACATAGGGACAGAGAAAGCGACTTTGTTTTATACTATGTAGTGATTGTTATGTCGTCCCACGTAATAAAGTGCGAGCCTATTGCAGAGAATTTCCTAATCGAAAAATCCAACCGGGAATGGAACCTTGGACCTAATGATAAAATTTTAATAATATTCGTAGCACTTTTTTTTATACCTTCCAAAAAAATTCATTACAATACAAGCAGTGTTATAGTTCGTAGCACCGTAGCACCGTAAACGCTCTACGCATTTCGACTACACGCTACGCTGACGTATACATCGAAAAATAGTTTTATACTTGCCACTTGCTCACGATAATATGTAAAAACATTTAAAGTTACTGGAGACAAGAACGACTTACGAACTTTCCCTACCATTTAAGCCATTTAACTACAGATTACGCAGAAAATAAAATCCAATGTGGTTAATTCGTACGTACATTAAAAATTCAAGCCACGAAACACAATCACTATGAAAACTGGTGTATCCACGCAAAAAGGCAACAGTTTATATAATTTACGCGACCAGAGCTCTCCAGAAGCGCAGGCAATTAAATTCATTGTTTTTTAATTATACCAATATAAATGGAACCGCCGACCGCGAGGATTTATTTATCATCATATTAGTGTGCGTTGACTGCGATACGAATTCACAAACGCTGCTCATATTTCTTTGTTTATATTATCTTTATGTATGGCCATGGTATTTAAGAGATCAGGCGTTCTACGTAAAGCGTACAGAGTAATTTTGTAAGAGAAATAAACAAATCAGACACATAGGATCGCTACAAGTGATCCCTAGATATTTTTCTATTCCTCTCTGTAGTATAAGACATAAGTATTAACGTATTATTTACATAAACATTTTATGTACACCGTAAGTTGTGGAACGTATACGGCCTGATGATGACGAGAATTTAATAAATGTTTTTCATGTCTATTACGTCGTGGTTTTTTCAAAATTTGACTTTTTAGGGAAATGTTACTTTAGCCCCACAAAGTAACATCCCTGTAATGGAAGAAGAATGGTTCATTTTCATGAACACCTAGGGGCAAATTGTATTATTAACCAAAAAATGGACCTAGATAACCTATCTAATAGAAAAGTATTAAGGAAAATCCACCGTATCTTTCACAAATACACGCCACGACTGCACGCTCTCAACCGTGCGGAAAATTGTATTGTAATACTCTGTTACCTGTCTAATCCACTTATGGGGCTTGCATGGTACAACAGAGCTTGTCGCGAACTATACTCGCGTCCATTAACATTATAAATGGAATACACCTTGACGTGATGTATTAAATCCTAAAACACATTCATTTTATCTCATAGTGAGTCGTCGTTGGGAGGGAATTTTCGGTACTGAAATATGTTTTATTTCGTCATCCTTAGTTGATGTATGATCGTTCTTTCTAATAGGGAATGGTGTTTATAGGGAAATTTGGTTGCTAAATAAGATGTTTTTTGTGCCTCATTATTTTCACTTTGAATTGATTGTATGGAGGCAACGTTATTTTCAATAAATTCATCCATATCGTTTTAATACAACTGCCTACTACTAGTGATGTCACTGCGAAAGTCTATGCCATGCACTCTGAAAGTCCCCAGTTCCATTCCCGGACGAGGAAAACAGTATAATTAAGTTTTCCAAAATTAAAATTCTCAGTACTAACACGGAGTCAGGAAATGTTCCCGAAAAACTGCAATAAGCGCGCTTTCTTTTACATAAGACTGATAGATATCTGGTGTAAAAAGTGAATTATGCAACCCAGCCTACGGGATATTTAAAATTTTTGTACATCTTAAAACAATTTAAAAATAGAACGCATATCTGCAAATCCTTCACGATAGCAAAATATGATTAAACAACGGCACATAGACGCCGACGTAACGACAAAATGCGCACAACAATGAGCTTAATGATCACTGTTTTCAGTGCTCAGGTGTGGCTGGATTTCATTACCGCATACCTACGTTGCAAACTCAAGTTCCATGTTCGCAATTAGGATATTGTACGGCTGAGGATACCGACGGAGCATTCCTTAAGTGATTTCAATTTGAAGCATCGCTGAACGTGCGCCGTAATGCTTATTATGCCATAGATTGGATTGCGTGACGGTTTTGGTTACTGTTTTGCTAGCATATGGTACCATGTACATAGTTGAGTCTTTGTTTTAGAGTTGCTAAGTTCTTTCTCAATTTATTGTTTAAATAGCAGCAAATTGGGTTTCTGTCGACTTAACATTCTTAACGGAACACGACAAGTATGTTTTCTTTTTTTAGGTGGAGCCACAACATCATCATCATCATCAGCCCGTATACGAGAACATCCCACTACTAACCACGGGCCTCTCCTACAACCGAGAGAAGTTAGACCTTAGTCCACCACGGTACTCTAGTGCCGGATGGATTATTGTTTGCCGTAATTTAAACTGATTAAGATGAGAGCCTACCTTTAGCATTAATACAGATAAGAACGGAGACAAAGAGTGTCAACGTCAAGCTATTAATCCCTATTGATAAAAAAGTTTCGCGTCAAAAATATCAATGCTGAAAATCCGCAGAAGTTCTCCGAAACAGCAATGGCAAGCCGACCTCATCAGCTGCTTTGGAAATTGCCCAACTTCAAACGTAGCGCGACAAAGGGCCCGCAAGACGTGGTAAACTACGTTCAATCTTACATTGCGCAGTTTCGACGTGAAATCTGCGATATTGAAGAGCCCCGGCGACTTCCGCAGAGAACTTTCTTACTTTGCACTCGACGGGAGTTGGGCCTCTTGAGGCGATGTCACATTACCGGTGATACATCGAGGCTTGTTTATAGAATGCTGAATAAACACAAGTAGACTGGTAAAAAGTTGTTGTGTTGTTTGTGAATGTGTATTTTGACGCGATAATTTAAAAATAGAACTATCTACTTCGATGAAACTTAACCAAGGTATCGTCTCGTTAGACTTGGCGACCGAATAGAGCTAAAGAATGTTAGTAAGAGTATTGGGTATATTTCCTATTTCTGTGCTAGTGTTGACAATGTGCTTATAGAAAATTTGAAAATCAAATAATCTTTTTTTCGTATATCGAACCCGATACTTCTCAATCTTTGAGGGAGCATCCAGACATTACTCACGGCACGTCTTTCGGCTGATGATGATGATGATGATTATGACCCCTAAATCACACGGCATACGAATGTGACGAACAAAGCAGTCGTGTTATACCTACATAAAACCAAAAGTCAAACAAGCGTAGCCAATTTCCACATTTCAATAATACCTGACTCAATAACGTAAGTAACCCAAACATATCGCAAACTTTCACAAAACCTGACTTACCCAGCTCCAAATTTTACGAGAAACTTATATTTGATACAACCAAGGTAATCCCTCAGGAGTGCTTCAGGTTTCGTAGTTCACAGAAATCCATAAAACTTAGGTAGTAACTGGTTATTTATAAAGATTCAAAATAAAGATATATTGGAATTGACAACTGTGGCATTTCATTAATTGACATTAGAGTCCCAAGTGGAAAGGAAGTGAATACATCACTAAATATATTTTACCCTTACGCTAGCATTTACAAACTTTTCAAAATGACATGTAACCATTAAGCTCATTCGATTAATATTTGTATTAAAATATTAATAATACATATTTCTCGAAATCGAAACCCGGGACCTCCAGTTCGTACTACACAATCATATGCTATTAGACCAAACAGTCAATACTACTAGCTAGAATCATAAATACAATAAGAGACAACATAATTTCGACTGTCCAAACAAACCCATCGAATGAGCGCAATTCATCGTTATTATTTGTACCCGCCGAGTCTAAAATTGAGCAGCGCTTATTACAGGCACCAGTGCGTAAAATGCACTGCGTTTACATAATACGCATAAAGCGGCATTTTCATTCAATGCGCACATCGTTTACTCTCTTTCATTGCTCCATTCCGCAGAAATGATTTCACAGCTCGGACACTATGCAGTGGATATTTTAATTAACCATTATCTGTAATGTTATGGGGGAGAGGGGCCAAATGGCGGGGTTTATTTTTAAGCTGGTTACACGCTTGCGAACCGGCGCGCTAGTTCCGAGCCGGGCTGTTACTATGCGCCCCTTTCAAAGTGGATCGCACGGATGTCCGAAACACTCAAGTCGAGCGCCTTATGAGTTATGGCCTGTGTACAGCAAGAATGCGAATATACTGGATTTTTACGGTATTTCTTGAGTTATTGAGGGATATGGTACATCGAACGAAATGGTATAAAGCCTTAAAAATGTGGTTTATTTGTAACTGGTGACCGAGGCAGTATAATAACTATTCAAACTATGTAAATATATCAACGGGAATTACCATGATTAGTTCTGATTAAACTCAGATCTCAGTAGCACCATTGTCAACCAATATACATACGGTCTACTGTTGAGCATGGGTCTCCTAATGAGACCAGTTCAGACATCAGTAGTAAACTACTGAGAAGGATTTTAGGTCTTAATGCTCCACGCTGGTCTAGTGCTAATTGGTGTGAATTTTGAACAATGGTGCCACTGTCCTCTATTTTCTTCTAAAAAATCCTACCAAGCGAATATGCTCTAAGGTAAATACCGATAGTATTATTTCCAACCATAGAGACAAGTAGCCAACTTCGCGTAAAATAAACACATGCCTTCACACTAATCCCATTCCTTCACCTACAAACCTACATGCAAAACCGGGATCACTGTAATAAAATCAATAACGGTAGGACCGGGTGAATATTCCGAGCTCTCAACTCTCTCATTACCGCGTGCCACGTGCGTTTTATCCCCGAGAACAAGCACTTGTGATAACGTTATCACTACGAGAGTGTTAATGCAAACCAATAAGTACTCCCAAGAGGGTTGGCTGTGTGGGAATTGCCCATTTGCTTATGTTATTCCCTAGTTTGGTAGTGTAATAAAAGAACGCGCTAATTAAATGGAACTCGTGGCGTTGTGTAGTCATGAGAATGGAAGAGAAAATGGAGTAAAGGGTTAGTAAATTTTGGTTTAAGTGCCTGTTGTCACATGGCATAAAAATGCGACCAGTGAATCTATACTCAAAGAAAAGAAGTTTAAAAATGTGCGTAAAACGAGCAATAGACTCGCCCCCATTTTTAGAGTGTAATATTGACTGTGGAATTCTGGATTTTCTGAATCGAAAATCTCATTTACTGTTCGAAGTGCAATATATTGTGAATTGTGATACCTACCATTTTAGTAGAGTTGGCCCCATACTTTTACAAACCTATCTATAGTGGGGTGTGTTGACTGGACTGATTACAATTTGTTGTTTACTAGAAACTAAAGCTTTAACTTAACCTGCTGATGAGCAATTTTAATTTAAAATCGTCTGAACTGTTTTGATAGACCACTCGGCAGTAAAAGCAGGCCGAATGTTCCATAAGATATTTTAACAACATATATTAACCATATTTCTATAACTGAGTGTAATTCAATTAATCCTCTGAATATTAATACTTAAGTCACAGTACATTTATACTTGCAATTCGGAAGCCGAAATCAATGTAACCAAATTAAACAGCACTCCGCCAAAGTTAATTTTACAACGTTAAATACATCGGTAATACGCGAAATTATTAATTTCACAGCTTCAGTGAGTTTAAATCATGCATTATATTGGGCAAAATCAATAAACGGATATAACAAATCGATTCATATAAGGTAATAATGAAGCGGAACCGGTTCATTTGAGCGCGCGTCCGGCCGCCGCCGCCGCGCCTGCACCTACCCACCGGATATGATTATGATTATGACAAATGCGCTCGTTTTTATATTCATTCGCATTAAATTTAATATTTCTATTGCATCCATTATAATCGGCAAATATTTGGAGTTATTTATGTAAACACCGCGCCGCCTGGCGCTCGGTTTTGGCGCCGCCGCAGTTTTTAATGGAACTGAATAAATGACTGGTTGGCAGCACTACTTTGTGCAGTACGTCCGAATGATCCATTTATCTCTAATAAAATTTTGAACAGCAGCATAGAATCTGTAAGTATGTAAATGAAGACAATACTCCTTACAAGAGTAAAGAGTAACCTAAAACGTAAAAAAACACCTTAAAAAGGCTGATGTAATAAACATTAACCTCATTTAAATGACAAAATAATACGCAATTATATCGTTCTAACAGCCTCAGTTCGATAGTATTGACTGCGGCTATTAACAAAATTCAGCTTTCAGTACACATTCATTAATTACATTTGCCAAATAAATGGACGGTGGTTAAATTGAAAATAGTATCAAAGCAAATTGTAGATGCGTTTAATGTGTTATGATATGGAAATGGAAATTTGCCCTTCGGCAAGAAAGCGTACAATCCTACTATGGTGTCCCTGCTATCCCTTTATTTTAGAAGAAACCTGCTGTCTCAATTTTCTATTAAAATATGATCCGTCTCTAAGAGAGGTTAGGCTACTTAGACGCTGATTTGGTACAGATTTTAATTGAATATCTAAAATAGTACGACACGTAAAGGTGACTCATCACTAAAAAAAATCAAAATCATGGAGCTACGAATCCTATGGTACGGTATTATATCTTGAGATGGTTTATTAAAAGAAAGAAATCCACTGCTGGAACTAGGCCTCTACCAAAGACTAACTACACAAATACACGGATTCCCATTTTCCCCATTACAAATTCCTATCCCGATTCAAACCAAGTTTTGTATTTTTATTAAGGCTTTTAAGCGTAGCGTGAATGAGTAATACTGGCAATTTAGCAGAACGACATAGGACATAATAATATTCATAAATATTCATAAGTGTGTTGAGTCAAGAGAGAATCCACTGCAACTTCATGTTTCGTGTAGAAAGCACCTTCTAAACTATTAATTATATTGTTATAGCTTCGCCGTGTTAAAATAAAAGTATCTAAATCTTCTAAAAACGTTAATAATCAATACCAACCTGTAAAACATCCGCTTTTACTCGAGTATCAATAACATTAATACCTGGAGTGAGTGTACCAAATAAAAATACCTCAGGCCCGTGGAATTTCTGTTCGCAGCGAAGGTTCCGTGATTCCAGCTTATTAACACAAGGCCGTATCATTATTCGGGGGGCAATTTAATTCAGCTCCTTACAAATTACGAGTGCTCGGCACTCCATTACCTCCCTTCTATCTGTGTTATAGCATCCACAACGCTCGAATTACTTTATGAATGACGGTGCGTACTTTTTCAACATGCTAAAGCTTGTCAGATATTGATCGGACCATTACCAAAGCTTGTATCTTTTGTTTTTATGCGGATTTTGCAACGTGACCGTATGTCACCTCATGGGAGGAAAGAGACATATTTTGAGTACTTATTTTTATACTCATGTGGTAAAATAAACATATTCCTAAGGTTTAATGCAGTATTTATAGTATCGAGGATGAATTTTTGGTACTCTATATAGTCATATAGTGTAAATGGTCATTTATTATAGGATTTCAAAACCACAAACAAGCTGATTTCGAAACCAGACCCGTAGTAAGTTGGTTAATATTGCCAATTTTGCACCTTACCTTTTATCCAACAGGCCACCATCGCCGGTATCGTTAACATCATCTTTCATCAAATGTCCGTTAATTAAGTCCACGCGAGCTAATGGATGAGATAATGCAACGCAAAATGCACCTCTGCAGGGTACAAGCCGCGGTCCTCTCCGTTGGCCCGGCGCCAGCTGATTGAGTGCATGGCTACTTTATACGATCTAAGAGAGAGCTATTTTGTGGCCTAGTAATTACTTCGTGAAATTACAATGTGAGACTGCAGTAGATAATTTACGTGGCAACGCTTTAGTGCGTGATACTGGGTGATATATTGCTTATAGGTTATTAAAGCGCCTAAATTATGATGGGATTTCGTCATAACTATAACAATGCCGGTATTTTCAAAATAGAAGCTAGGGTTTCTAGGTAAATGAAGTAGTAGTCCCCAATAAAGAAAAAGAAGTAGTGATTGCTTCGAAATTTAAACGCGTGAACGAGAAAGTCGGGGTTCTCAAACCTCGTTCGTTTATTTGGGTATTCCCAATGAATTATAATCACTTACTTTAACGGTGAAGGAAACCATACACGTGAAAGTACTTAGGAATTCGTAGGCGTGAAGTCTGCCAACCTCCGTAGTTCAGCTTGATGGAGTAAGGCCGTTACCCTCTCAATTAAAGAGGAGCCCCATACCCAGAGTGGGACGTCTATGGGCTGATGATGATGATTAAAAGATAACAAATGAGTTATTTTACTAATATGATGTACTTTAGTCACAAGGCCCCTAATTAGGCGTATAAACCAAACCGTGGCCGTCGTCATGACAACACAAACTATAGGTACACGTAAATGACCAATGCTCATTTCATAATTACCGCTCCAATGCAATAATTTTGCACCGCACAAATGCGGTTTTTGCAGACCACACCAGTTGGCATATTGTCCTATTTATCCCTGCAGGTTGGCAATACTGAATCTATACGTTGTTGGCGGGCTTTGGTTTCCGTTACCGGCCCGTAAAGAGTTTTTAACAGTAGAAAAAAAAAACTTTTATATATCTTAACCCAGATGCACCTTTCCTGTATAGCCTAGCGTATTTCAGACCTATGTTTTGCTATTATTTAAAGTTTCTTTTATCATTTCCTAATTCCGTGCTGCTACTATTTTTTAGTGGAAAACCGATTTTCTTTGCCTGAAAATTGAGCCTTGGACCCCAAGATTGCAATATATAAAAATAATTCATATTCTTCTATTTAACCAGTTACAAAAACCATAAAAATGCTTAAAAGTATTATTACTTACAACATAGCCCACAAAAGGCTAGTTTCCGTTGTTAATAATTGTTTGAAATCAACGGACCATATTTACCTCTCATTCCCATCTCATTTTGTTATATAAATATTTATATTAAATTTACGTAAACCGTAACTGTAAAATGAACAAACCTTATTTATAAAAACGTTTATTAACAAAATGCTCACAATGGTTTCGACAACAAAACCAAACACGCAGATATATTAAATTTTCACGGCGCTTTTGTTATTGTTACTGATGAAGTCAATTTTGCAGCGAGCCAAATCGAAACAACCGCTATTAGGAGCACAATGCGTTCAATATCGCACACATTTTGATAAATTAAATGGGATATAAAATACACAACGTGGTCACGACGTCGCGTGTAGGCCAGCCACACACGAACGGCATTTATTATAGGACTGTTTATGTTACCTTTTAAATAAATCCCCTATGAGATGTTATATGTGCGCCTAGGAAATCCTAAACCGACTTCACCACTCTCTTCTGCACAATAAATGTTTTTCTTAATTCTGAATGTTTCAGAGACCTTCCTCAACCTACGACCCGTTGAAATGACGTCTTGGTAGGCTGCGTTTCTTATTCTCAACGCCATAATTAGGTATTAAGTAGGTAGTGGAAGTATCCGTTCTAGATGGTCTGGGTATAGTATAGTATTATTGGGTTATTTTACTATAAATGTTTAATAGCAGGCCGGAGATTGGTTATCATCGTCATCGTCAGCCTATAAGATAAAAAGATAAGATAATAAGCCTATAAGCCTATATACGTCAGACGTCACACTGCTGGGCACGAGCCCCCTATACCATTGAAAGGGTTAAGGCTTTAAAGTTTAAACCACCACGTTGGCCTAGTACGGGTTCGCGGACTACACACGTGAGAAATTCATAAGAACTTTTAGGTGTGCCCGTTTCATTACGATGTTTTCCTTTACCGTTAAAGTAAGTGATAATTCATTGTGAATACACACATCACTTCGAAAAATTTGAGGTGCGTGGCTTGGTTTGAACCCACGACCGCTGAGATTCTCAATCGGGCGCCTAAACCTCGAAGCCATCACTGCTTGCACTTGGAGTTTGGTAATGTGCCTAAAGAACAGAAAGAAAGTCGCCCCCTATTACGTGCGACAAGAAAACAATTGGCGAAATGTGGGTGCAGAAATGCACCTCTTCCTACCACTTCAGGAAATAAAACAGACGCGAGCCTGTAGCATATTCTACACATATTATTATTCACGAAAGGCCATAGAAGGCACATAGAAAGGCCAGCTTTGCCACTTCTTTAAAACTTAAAGCTTCAGCAAAAAAAGCTTCAAAAAAAGTATTCAGCCTCTAAAGCATGCAGATGTTACAAGCGGTGTATAAAACTCAATTATTTTATTTACTTAAAAAAAAATTCTCAGAAATTCCTTATACACCACACTTCTTAAAAAGTATAACCTAAACATTCTTCTATCATAGCATTAACTTTTGTCAAAAATAATTTATAGTAACAAATTATGCTATGCTGTGTTCCCGTCTTTTGTTTGTTTAATTTACTTTATCATAAAAAAAAAAACGTAAGCGCCTTAAAAAGTTTAGCTCGAAACGTTGCCGTGAAAACTTAGTAGGCGATAACTAGTGAATACACCGACTGCATGTAAATATGTCCAGTAAAGTGAATATTTTTAACAATAAAAAGATATTATATAATATGTAATAAAATTTCAGCAGTACTTATTTGCATTGTGGTGAAAAGTGAAATCACTTGCATAAAAGTATCATGTTAAATTGCTGCTTGTATCGGAACGTCTCAAGAAAAAGTCGCGTGCGCGTCCGCGTCTGGAAGTTAGTTTTTTTTTATCTTGTTGATCTCAAAGTCTGGAATTCGAAGAAACTTGCGTCAAAATAAACAGTTTAATACTAAAAATAACAGCGTTGCAATGATAACTTTATATGTAACTTATTGTTTTCAATCAGTGCCTTATTCGTTTGTTGTTTAAGTGTGACCGTACTAAAATAAACAGATGAATGATCCGACCATCGGTGTTCATTTGTTTTCATTATGACGAAGCGCCGGAGGATTCTTCATGCTGACAAAATAATACAAAATGTTATTCATGTGTTTTGTTTGTTAATGTTCTTACAGTTAAAAGGTTAGTATTATATTAAAAGTACAACATTTCAGCTCTATTCATTCAGTCCCAATGAATAAATAATGCATTATCTTTCGATGGAGGTGCAAGACAATTTTTTTGTAGTGATGTAAGGACGATGCAATCTAAGTGAGCCAAATGATCAATTGGTGTCACATCTTTATACAGTGAAAAGTATAACGATATGATGTTTATTAGTTATTAATTATAACTGACATAAATTACCTAGAGTTAGAAACAAGATTTCAAATCAAAACATCATATATTTATCTACTGGTATTTGTAATTATTTTCCTTATGTGGTATTAACAAACAATTAAGTTAATTTTTCTAATATTTTAACTGTGTTTATATTGTAAAAGCCTAGAAATAGCCTAGGTTCAGGAAATAAAATCAATAATTTTATAAAAATGTACACTATATTGTTTGTTTCTAGTTATTAGTCTATGACATTTATTTTACTTTTCAGGATATTACTCGGTAGCCAGTAATCCAATTTTACTGTACTCAACATCATCAGATATTCGTATTGTAAACACATCAAAGCTCAGCTCTGTTAATACAATTGTGAAAGACCTGAAACATGGCTCTGCTGTTGACTTCCATTATAGAAAAGAACTTGTGTGCTGGTCTGATCAAAACGCTGAACTGATACAGTGTATGAAGTATAATGACACATACATTGGCGAAAAGGTAAGTTTTAGATGAGTTTCATCGTTTGAACACAAAGTTATACCATTTGATTCGATACCACCAATAATAATTAGTTTTATATGGTTTTCTAACCATCTGTGTAGGTACACAGATAGGAAAAAGTAATGCAATAATTCTTTTGTTTCTGATTTGGTTTTAAAAAAGTTCCATTCTGACATTCATATAAATTATACAAGTAGTGCATCTTTATAATCTTATTTTTCTAAAAATTTCTCACTGGTGAGTTGATATTCTAGTCTTAAACATGTTACCAATTACTTGACTTTTGTAAAGTATACAAAATAGATAGTTGTAACTCTAATTTGTATTATACAGAACTACCTAAAGTTCCCAATAACATTTATTGTTTTGTGAACTCCTTATCTTACTTCAAATAGCACTTTGGCCCGTCAGGATAACCTTAGCCTAACATATCGATAATTAAAACTATGATATACTATTATGTATGCATTTATTTTAATAAGAATTTGTTAAAAGATATTATGATTACTTGTAATTGATAACTATTACTACTTATTAAGAGGTCAAATAGGCTGTTTATTAAAGGTCAGATTTGAACTATCAGTGATTTACAATTGTTATTGTTTTTGATGAATTCAACTTATTCACACATTCATATAAAATCAACCTATGCATCGAATAAAGTTATATGTGCTTTTGCACAATTTCTCTTTCTCAGCGATTTAAACTTAATTGGGCACAAAATTATCAGTAAATTTTTATGTTCTTCAAACAACAACAAAATTTATGATCATTATTACTTTACTAGTATATAAACAATTTTAACTCTATTATAGACATAAAAAGTACTTTGGTGTTATAGTCATAAGTAACCTTATTTGATGCATAGGTTGAATGTATTTTGTAAAGTATCATGCCCATAGTGCTGTTTTATTTTTAATATATAATTAGGAAAATAAAGACTTCATGAAACAAAAGAGGTTCAAATGATAAAAAAAAATATCAAAAATATAAAACTCCTTAAATTGTAGAATTTATAAAAGACTTACCTATCTATCCTATGAGGTGTTTTCAAACCTTTATGTTTGTCCTTTATTATAATAGGTTTGCATATATCAAACAAAACAAATAGCTAGTAAGCGGAATATAAATTGAGAATATTGTTACAGATAAAAATAGTGTCCCAGGGTTTCCTAACACCCACTGGCATCGCTATAGACTGGTACACAAACAAGCTTTATTGGACAGATGGAGATACTAATAGAATAGAAGTTATTTGTATAAAACAAAAATATAGAAAAGTTTTATTCTGGTCTGAGGTGGACTTGGCCAGGGCCATTGCTGTTGTTCCTAAAGATGGGTAAATAGTTTCTTTTTGATATACATATGAGACATTATATGTGTATGAAAAAAACTTTTGTGGCTAAATTACATATATTCATGTTCCAGGTTAATGTTTTGGACAGATTGGGGTGAAATACCCAAAATAGAACGAGCCGGCATGAACGGCGACCCTGCCACACGGAAAATTATAGTAAATGAAAACATATTTTGGCCAAACGGAATTACCATAGACTATGACAATAATCTTATTTACTGGATGGACGCCAAGCTCCAATTTGTTGATGTGATTGACTTTAATGGTGATAAAAGAAAACGGATAGTAAATGGGGGCCTAGTATATCCTTATGCCTTGACATTTTTTAATGAGAAACTATTTTGGACTGACTGGAAAACTTGGTAAGTTTTATTTTTTACTCTGTAACATATTTTCTCCAAAGAGTAGCCAAAGTTGCTGTTCTGCTTCCACTTTTTCTTGCTTTGTTCTAAATTATAGAAATATTACATATTTGCATTGTAGTTGTTCTGAATACTTCATAAACATAATCTTACGTCTTATTTCCTCAAGGGGTAAGCAGATGGGGTACACATCTGCAGTAATGCTTCTGCAACCACATTTCGCCAGTTTCTGTTCTTGTCCCACAAAATAAGGGGCGGGTTTGTTGCCCTTTTTTATGTATATATCTAGAATCAGAAAAACCCTGCTCGAACTGAAAATCGAACCCTGGTCTATTTCGCATAGCTTAAAACTGCAAAAAAAAATGTCTCTTAAATTTTAAAAATTGTTTTAGGTCCATCCACACCTGGGACATATCAACCAATGGGCCAGCTATTAAAGAGCTGATAAAGTCTAACCCAGTTCCTGTAGATATCAAGGTATATGACGAATCTAGGCAGCCCATGCCCAGCGGAGACTACCCCTGCAAGAGTAATAATGGTGGATGTTCACATTTGTGCCTTTTATCTCCTAACCCGCCAGGTAATTTTTTAATTACATGAGTAAATTTAGACACATAGCTTTGAATTTTCATAATTAATTTTATTATCACATTCTTTAGCAGTGAAGATTAACTTATGTGTCTTGACTTAAAAATGCAATAATACAAAATAAAGCAAAAAATAAGTACTCATTAATAAAAAATAAAAACAAGACAAAACAAAACAATTATAATATTCAGAAAACACTTGTAATTTCTATAATTGTATTCCAGGCTATGTATGCGCATGTCCAACGGGTTCCAAATTGAAGGAGGACAGCAACACGACCTGCTACAACAGTCCGCAGTCCATGCTGATCATCGCGCAGCGCTCCTCCATATCCAAGATATCGCTGGACTCGCCCGACTTCACGCCCTACACGCTGCCGCTCAAGGATCTCAAAAGAGCGCTCACAGTGGACTTCGACCCCAAATCTGAGTACATTTACTGGACAGATGATTTTGTAAGTACTTACTAATTACGTTTTATTCATTACTATTTTGTGATTGAAATTGTGCCTAAGAATACACTGTAGTGATGAGTATAATTAAACCGCTGAGCATATTAAAGGTATAGGTAATAAAGTAATGCATGAAAGTCGAAGGATTGACTAGTAGTGGAAGGCCAAAAGTATCACGATTAAAAAAAAAAAGAAGCAAATTAAGACATGGCGTCTGATGTAATGTTTAGAATAAAATATACAGTATATTTTATTCTAAACATTGCCTTGTAGTATTGGGAACAGACTGACGATACCGCATACTTTCGATGACACCAAAAAAAAACATATTGTATTCCAGGCGAAGAGCATCTCGAAGGCTCGCCTGGACGGATCGGAGCAGTCGGTGGTGGTGAGCGGCGGCGCGCCCGACTCGGTGGCCATCGACCCGCTGGCACGCAACCTGTACTGGACCGACCCGCTCACCGACACCATCAACGTCGCCAGGCTCGACGGATCCTCGCACAAGGTATCACACTATGCGGACTCTTTAGTTTAAACATCCTTCTTTTTATTATTCCTGATTTTTTTTTCTGCATCGTCACAAATTAGGATTTCTTAGATGTGTTAGGCTTCAGTGCTTGATGTGTACTGTGCGTGCCGATGTTGATCTTGGAGCATAGGAGTTACAGTGTCGCGTATAAATACTTTATCGTGTTTACCGTTAAAGAGGAGGTTAATTATATTATCTTTCAGGGCCATTTTCATTTCAATGATTCGAAGTGCTAACCTGTAATTAGACTTCTATAACAGGCAAAAAATACCTTGATAATGCGTCCCTGATACTATGGTGGTGAGGTTACAGTGTATAAATATTTTCCTTTGCGGTGTTCATCATAATCAAAATATGAATTACTTTAGTCCTCTAGTTTCATCACGACACCGTCTCCAAATGACACCTGTGCTAATCTCAACAGTATGTATGTAATATTATTAAACGTCTTAATAATAATTTCCAGGTGATCATCCACAACGACCTGTACGACCCCCGCGCCATCGCGCTGCACCCGGCGGGCGGGCTGATGTTCTGGTCGGACTGGAACGAGAAGAAGCCGAAGATCGAGCGCGCCAACCTGGACGGCGGCGAGCGGCGCCTGCTCGTGGCAGAGAGACTCACGTGGCCCAACGGGATCGCCTTGGACACTGTCAATCATAAACTGTACTGGGGGGACGCCAGGACGCGCAAGATTGAGGTACTTTACAGTGTTGATGTAGTGATTTGTGCTGATATATTGTTTTTAGAAGCATAAGTTTAGGTAGAGGTTAGTTGTAGAATCGATATATAATAAGCTGTAATCATTTTATAACAGAAAATAAATTTAGTTTTCTTTTTAAGAATATTTATATAACAGTTAAAATTATTAAAAAAAAGAACCAAAACATTTTTACGCTTTATAATAAGACGTGAAAATAATTTTCGTTACATGAAATATATTCAATTAATATCGTAACACATGCAGGTATGCAACATGGACGGTACAGATCGAAAAGAACTGCACAGTACAGAAATACTGCATATTTTCGGACTAACGCTACTCGGCGATTACATTTACTGGACGGATATACAAAAGCGTACATTGGACCGAATCAACAAAAATACAGGTGATTTAACATAGTAAATTAGTATACTTCAGCCTAGCCCTTAGAGAATCGACGCGTTATAAATATGTATATTCCAGGTCTCACGGTACAAACAGGTGCCGTGCGATCTAGAGGTCTTGGGTTCCATTCCCGGGTCGGGCAATGTTATTGGGTTTTTCCATTAGGAAATTCACAGTATCAGTATGGAGCCTGGAAATGTCCCTATGTCCTATTACGTGGGACTTCAGGCTATCGTATCCAATAGGGAGGCCTCGTTTCCTTGCCAGCACATAATAATGTATACCACCACACTCCACAGTGAGACATGCATAACCCCAACAGAGAAACACAGGAGGAAAAAAAATTACGTGGGACTAATGCACACTTTGAGACACGTGGATGCAGAAATGCACCTCTACCTACACCTTCTGGGAATACAGGCGTGAGTTTATGTATAAATGTATGTGTTCCAGGGCTGGACCGTCAGCCGGTGGTGGAGCAGATGGCGAGTATGATGGGCGTGAAGGCGTTCCGCGTGGGCGAGCCGCTGGGCTGGAACCCGTGCGCGGACGACAACGGCGGCTGCTCGCATCTCTGCTTCAACAGGCCGCACGACCATGTTTGCAGCTGTCCACTAGGTAGACATCTTTTTTGAGACACTCCATCATTGGAATGGCAATCAAATTTTTTTTGGTATCAATTTGTAGCCCAGATAAGTCTACTATAGGATCAACTAAAATCAATTTTTACAATTACCAACTGTCGATTGATTATTGCGCAAAAAATTAAAACAATACTTAGTTCAATAGGTCTTATTTAGCCTTCAGTTTAGTAACTGAACCCCCCCCCCCCCCCATTTTTTTCATGAAACCTCCACAGCTAATGTAGGGTGACTTCCATCCTCTTTAGTAGATATTGCTGTCAATTATGTGATCATCATCAAGCTTTTTTCAAGTCAATTCAAAGAAATTCAATAAAAAGACATTTCGTCAATTTATCCGAGAATAATTTAAAGTAACCTGGTGTATATTTGCAGTATTGGAGCTCGGCAGCGATCGGAAGACATGCGTGAAGCCTGAAGCATTTCTCGTGTACAGCCGCAAGAACATCATCGGACGAATTAGCATCGAGAACGAGATTAACGACGCCGTGCTGCCTATAAAAGAACTCAAGGAAGTCAGGTACACACAATGTTATTAAATCTATTATATAAATTATCAGTTTTTTATAAGTACTTTAATTATTCATTTTACTACGCGAAAAGTGTTGTAACAGATAACTTTGTTTATTTCAGTGCGTTAGCAGTTCATGTGGAAGGTGGGAAGCTATACTGGTCGGATAGCAAAACGAAAACAATTAGCCGCTGCTCTATAGACGGAACAAACGTGGAGAAAATATTGGAGTGGATGGGACTCGTTGAAGGTAACAGTAATAAGTTTTAATTACATAGAAGCCTATGTAATTAAAACTGTTTTAAAGCATCACAGGGTAAATCTCAAAAGAAAAATTCATTATATGTCATCTGGTTAGAGCCATAATAGTTGTTTTAGTAAGCGGCACTACAATCTGCAATACTAACAATGCTGAACGAAACCATCCATGAATCCATAAGCTTAGCCCAACCATTTATTTTTGTCATATGTTAAGATATGCACTTTTTTTGAATCATTATCCCTGTCATCATCAACAGCCTTCAATTTTGCCACTGCTGGACATAGGCCTCCTATGCTACCCCACTGACCTCGATTTTCAGCTCTCCTTATCCAACCTCTGCCAGCCATCCTATACTGATAAAGTTACGTTAATTTGACTGCAGGGCTGGCGATAGACTGGTCGGGTCAGAACATCTACTGGACGGACACGGGCACGCAGCGTATAGAAGTGGCGCGGCTCGACGGCTCCAGCAGGCGGGCGCTCATTTGGCAG
Source organism: Cephonodes hylas (assembly GCA_030295005.1). Lineage (NCBI taxonomy): Eukaryota > Metazoa > Arthropoda > Insecta > Lepidoptera > Sphingidae > Cephonodes > Cephonodes hylas. The sequence continues at coordinate 11,183,365 of AP025369.1, read as the reverse complement.
GGACTCAAGAAACCCAAAAGCATCGTTTTGGACCCTAAGAAAGGGTATATTTCTTTTTAAACCAGTATTATTTATCATCATCTGCCCATATATGTCCCACTGCTGGGCAAGGACTTCCTCTACCGCTGAGAGGGTTAAGGCCAGTGTTTCCCAATGTGGAGCCTACGGCCCTCTGGGGGACAATTTTAAAATTTTATCGACTCGTGTGTAGCGACAATTTTTAAAGGTAAAAAATTATGTGTAGGGCCATAATATTTTTTGGAAATGTTAATAAATTGAAATGTTAATGGCCTAAAATAAGTTGGGAAACACTGGTTTAGGTCTTAGTCCGCATCGCTGTCCTAGTGCGGCTATTATGTAATGTAGCGCTAACTTCACAATATTGCAACTATCAAACTAGCTTCGGTACTTACTAGCTTATCCATTGTAATGAGTATTTGATTGTTATCCAGGTACATGTACTGGTCTGAGCTCGGATCGAAAAGCATCAAACGCGCCGCCATGGACGGTTCGTCACCCACAGTGTTTATGGAGCAAGTCGGCAGAGTGCACGCTCTAGCCATAGACTACGAGAAGCGTGCGATATACTGGGCGGCGCTCGACCCGCCCGTCATAGAGTACGCTTACCTCAACGGAACCAGAAGGAGGACCCTGGCAGATGACATACCAATGCCTTTTGCGCTCACGTTATACAATGATTCAGTGTTTTGGGGCGATTGGAATACAGGTGAGCATTTTAAATACGGGAGTGTGATTGTTGGCTACCTTCATTCAACCTATTTTCGTCTGTTGATAAAACTGTAAAATAACATATTTTCTCCACCATAATAAAATGATAAATCGTATAACACAGTTTTGTATAAAAAAATAATAATAAAGCACTCAAATCCACCGGATTTCCACAAAAGGATATTGTGCGTTAGTGGACTGTATTTCACAGTGGTATGGTATAGTAAAACAAACAATATTTTTTGATTGGAAATGAGCAAGACCACAATTATTTTCACTACATTTGTTCTTTTCTATTGAAGGCTTCTTTTCGAACAGGGTGACAAATTAAACTTAAGTCATGTATTTGACTATTTATTGATTTATTTGACCATATCAATTGATATGGTAATGCAAGTAATTACTTTGCAGGCATAGTAGAGAGCGCAAAGAAACTCGACGGCTCCCTCCGTCGCTCGGTGCACTCCGGGCTGGACTACCTGTCGGACCTGAAGGTGTTCGCGGGGGGCGGGGGCGCGGGCGCGGGGGCGGGGCGCGGGTCGCAGTGCGCCGCGGACAACGGCGGCTGCGCGCACGTGTGCGTGGCGCTGGGGGACGACTACCGCTGCGTGTGCCCCGCGCACTACCGCCTCAACAGGGACAACGTGTCCTGCACTGGTATATGCATACTTATAGCAATACCACCTCGCACAGTCCAATAGGGAGAATTTTAGTATGTAATGGAACGCAACCTGATTAGTTCCTATTTTTGGCGCGTGTGGCACTACCCTTCCTGTCACTTGTTCACTTTCACCTTTCCTTCGTTGGGTAGTGAAATAAAACTCTAATAATTATAATTGAATATCTTTGATTATTTACAACAATCACGCAGTATATTCCTTTAATATAATCAACCCGCCAGCCCGCACAAGGCCAGCGTGGTGGACTATGGCCTAAACCCTCTCAATGGTAGAGGAAACCGTGGCCAGCAGTGTAGGACGTATATGAGTTGACGATGATACCACCTCTGCTGTTTTGTACTTCCTCTCACCTTAAATTCTCCACCCTTCTCCTTCTTTGCGTTGTTATTTTCTGTCTTTCTATGAGGTATAAAGTTCTTTGTGTTTTCAATACTACTACATTCTCGTAAACTGCACACACTTATTTTTATGAATTTGTCGCCTGCCTGTCCAACAAACTCTTTTACCTCCTCAAAACCTTTATCAAATGTTCAAAATATTTTAAGAATGTATTTTATTTTCAGAACCGGAAGAATTTTTGTTATTCGCTCAAAAGAATGCAATCGGACGAATAATGGTGGCCAATGGCGAAAGCAACGATGTATTTCTACCGCTGACCGGTTTGAAAAACGTTAAAGCCATAGATTACGACCCGGTCAATAAGTGAGTATACATAGATAGATAGTCCAACATTCAGGAGTATTGATGGATCGGATACTAAAAGCATAAACCATTCACGTCTTTTCCTATCACACAACTTCTAAGAAATAGCGTTAAAAAGCCTTTTGAGGAACCATGGTCACTTTCCCACCCAGCCCAATCCAAATAATTTCTGTACAGATTGATCTCTAAAAATTAAATTTATCATACAATCAGGTTCCTATACTGGATGGACGAGGATTCCCACGCGATCCGCCGCGTGCCCATCTCGTATTCGCCGACGTCAGCAGTGACGGACTCGGCGGCCGTGGTGACGGGGCTGGCGCGCCCCTTCCACATGGTACTGGACGTACTCGGCCGCACGCTCTACTGGACCTGCGCAGACACCGACTCCATCAATGCCACCACCATAGACAACAACTCCTCCGTCAGCGTCATCGTCAGGGGCGACAACATGATGCCCAGGCACCTCGCTTTCCATCAGACTAAAAGGTTGGTACATCATCGTGAAGATCTGTGGGACGTAGGAGAAGAAGGCGCCGAGGCTATGGTGAACATTGACTTGAACCGTCTGCTTAAGAGAGAAGAAGCTCGGCTAAGGACAATCATTGTAATCTTCGCGATAAGGGCTTTTTAGCCACGCACGATTACTCTTGCATATTTCATTTAAGGTCCCGGAGTATGGCCTTAGTGCAGATGAAGGTGTAATTGGAGCTTTAAGCCGGTAAAAATCTGGTTATCTTGTTATACGGAAATCTAGAAGGATTTTCCACACGTAAAAGAAAAAAAGCTGAGGAACATCAGCCGACTATATTTTTCTAATAGACAGTTCCTATAATCTTATCTGGATGTGTGCGGCATCACACAATTCAATAATCTCTGCCTAGTGTTATTTACCCATGGCCATCCTCTCACTTGTAGGGGGGCCCGTGGTCAACAGTTGTTCGTATGTGGGTTGATGATAATGCTGATATGTGGTGTCAGGGTGTTGGTGTGGAGCGACGCGTCGCTGGGCGCGGTGGTGCGCGGCGGCGCGGACGGCTCGGAGCGCGTGCAGCTGGCGCGCGTCGCCAACCTCACGGCGCTGGCGCTCGACCAGCCCGCCGACACGCTCTACTGGGCCGCCGCCCGCCAGATACACGCCATCGACCTCGACGGCTCCAACAAGTACGGGACACACCACGTCATATTCCAGCATTTTTGTTGCATAACATTAAATATATTTTTGAAAGACATTTTTTGAGTATCGACAGGACCCATTATAGGCGTTGTTAGGGGGGTACCTGTTCATTTACATTACTAAACTATATGTACATTAGTTAATGACAGCATAATTAACTACTTATACCGAACCTTATTAGATTTAATTTTATTTATTTCAATTATCATCCTACACTACCAGTAATGTTACCATGTTGAGTTAACGGTCCATATTCACTTTTAATACGACAGCAAATTCTTTTTATATGTGATATCGATCTACCTGTCATAGTTATCCCTGTACAATGCAATAAGATCGTGTCAGTCTGTAGAGGTTGCGTTGTGTGTGTGCAGGCGCGTGGTGTGGCAGGGCGGCTGGGCGGGCGCGCTGGGCGTGTACGGCGGCGGCGTGTACCTGGGCGGCGGCGAGCGCGCGCTGGCCCGCGTGCCGCTGCACCGCCGCGACGCGCCCGCCGCGCCCGTGCCGCACCTCGCCAGGCTCGTGGCGCTGCGCACCGTGCACAAGGTACGCGACATGTGCAATACTTGCACTCAACATTCTCATTTACCACTACACTTTGGATCATTTGTATATTACATTTTATGCATTTTCTTCCTCACACATCTTTATGGAATCAGTTTTCCTTGGCGGTATCGTAAATGGATGCGACTTACAGATCATAAAAAAAAGACAATATTTTTCTAAAAGGCCGGCCTACGCACTAATTACCAGTGCATACCTTTGATATTATGAGTGTCTATAGACGGTGTTGAATATTTAACTTCAGGTGGCTCACTAGCTCGTTAAAATTACAACCTATATTAACTTTTAAAGCCTATATTTTGAGTATTTTCCGCAAATACTGAATAATAGTATTGCATTGTGTTGCTTGCAGGTGGCCCGCTCGCACCCGTGCTGGGGCGGCGGGCGCTGCGGCGGCGGCGCGGGCGCGTGCGGCGCGGGCGGCGAGTGCGGGTGCGCGCCGCACTGCTCGGCCGCGCCGCCGCGCTGCGCCCCGGACCACTTCCTCTGCGACGCGCACGCGCCGCGCCCGCGCTGCCTGCTGCACGAGTGGAAGTCAGTGCACAACACTACTTACATACTTTTTATTTACCTTTGCTGTCGACTATAACTCCTCAGCTGTTATAATACATGTACATTTTGATTTCATAACAATACCTTCAAAAATACTCGGCGGTAGAATGTTGCCAAAACATCGTCACGTATTTTAATCGTCGTGTTTTGTCATTTGCTCTTAGTTCTATAAAAACGATAAAAATGTATATTACAAGATAGATAGTAATATGGATCTATGTATTCAATAATGGCTGTGGATATCATCTAATGGGATACGGTGCGTAGATGCGATGGTCAGAAGGACTGCGAGGACGGGTCTGATGAGGCGGAGTGCGGCGCGTGCGGCGGCGGGCTGCTGCGCTGCGCGGATGGCGCCTGCGCCAGCGCGCTGCACGACTGCGACGCCGGCGCCTACTGCGCGCCCGCACACATGCCTGACGCTTTCAGGTAACTTTCCGATACCACACTAGTCATCTTCTTTAAAGACACTACTTCTTTTCACAATTAATAATAGAAATTTAATGTAAGACACAGGGTAAGGAGTACGATATGAAATAGGAAGTATTTTTCTATTGTTTGAAATTTTATGATATAAGTTGTGGCAATAATGATAAATAACAATGACTTGATTCGTTGTGCAGATGTGACGAGCGGCTGTGCCTGTCGGCGCGGCTGCTGTGCGACACGCGGCAGCACTGCGAGGACGGTTCCGACGAGGCGCCCGCCGCCTGCGGGTACACGCACAAGGAACAGGTACACAAAATTTATTGCTCGATAGAATATTATATAACAAAATGATTGTTAAACATTTCTTATACCTTCTGTTCTATATAATTAGATTGATATGACTTAAAATCGTCGAGATTACCATGAGATGTATTTAAAAGATGAATATCGTCGAAAGCAATCGGACTTTTATAGACCCGCTTCACTATGAAAAATGTGTCTATTTGTGTGCAGGGCGGTCGCGGCGGCCGGCAGTCGAGCGCGTTCGCGGTGTGCGGCGGCGTGGTGGGCGCGCTGGGCGCGGCGGGCGGCGCGGCGGCGGCGCTGCGGCGCTGGCGGCGGCGGCGGCGCACCACGCACCACGAGCGCGCGCACGCACTGCCGCTCTGCGCGCCCAAGCCGCCGCCCGCGCGCGACCCGCCGCTCGGCGCCAGCTCCACGCAGTCAGTACACACACCATACTCACGCTTACCTACCAACGTCAACACATCAACATTATAGAAAAATCAAATATTTATAATACACAAATTATTAAAGAAATTATCAATTAAATTTTTACTTCGAGAGCGTTATGAATGGATAAATATTATACTCAATATATCAAAGACACAAACAATAAGAGGCTTTCTGTAACCTTTAGTTAAAAAGATCTTTGAAGCCAGCTAGAAAATTTGCTGGGTAAATACTTTAAAATCAATAAACATAAAGCCATTATAACTTCCTACGTCAATAAAACAAATCACCTAATGTATAATATTATGTGCGCTTGCAGGTCATCATCAAGCCCAGTATCCCGGTACCCGCGGCCGACCGCCAACCCGCCGCCCAGCCCGGCGACGGCGAGCGGCGGCGCGACCCCCCGGCGGCGCCCGTACCGGCACTACCGCGCCATGAACCGGCCGCCGCCGCCCACGCCCGCCTCCACGGACGCGTGCGAGTCGGAGCCCGAGCCCCCCGCGCGCGCACCGCCGCCCTCCCCCGCGCCCTCGCCGCCCTCACCCGCCTCGCCCACGCACAGGCTCTACTGACACTACACGGTGTGAATGTCACTACCAGAAACCAACACGGAATAGTTACGGTCATTACAAATACATTGACGATTTAAAATAATTAAAAAAGCCATATTACTATCGATAAATATTATATCTATTTGGTTATTAGGAAAACATTTTTTTTTTATTTTAACGCCATCTGTTTGTAATCACCGAAACTATTACCGGTCTTACCATGGTCGTTTTATTCGCTACACTCCAATGGCGACACTTCCTTAAAAGTCCAAAATTGTTTAATGTTAATTGTGTAACATCTTGTTTATAGTGGGGGGTCTAGATATTAATCTAATATTTATTTAAAATGTTATAAAGCAAACAGGAATTTTAGGCTTCTATAAATGTGCCACCACAGCTATATACCCACTGATAGACACGACCCTCCTTTACAATGAAAAAGGGTTAAGCATTTGTCAATCACGATAGCCCAGTGCCAAAAGACGGAGTACACGTCTAAGAATTTTTAAGTGATCAGATTTCCATACAAGGTTTTCAGAACGGTATTCCTACAAAAAATAACTGCCGAATTTTGTTTGAAATGATCGCTATAACTTTCATACGCGATCACCTATATGGCAGCTACGTCAAAAATACTTAGTATAAATATATAAGATCAGATCAAAAACCTTTTCTTATTAATTATTTATTTTATTCAAAGCATTTACTAACGCTTTGTTAAATTTCAACAAAAAAAATGTATCAGTTAACAAAATTACATCTAGTCCAGAATAATGGAAAGCATTTTGACCTCTTTTCCATAAAACTAATCTATTGCGTTACACCTCATCCAATACGCTGGGATTTCCAAAAAGTCCATGGTACGATAGACATTAATTAGTCATACATGATGTTGGCGTCTCGTGTTACATGTTTATAAAATTATCATTGCACGAGTGATTATCTTTAACAGACCCACAAAGTGACCGCGCTCTCAACTGATAGTAAATGCATGGATTCTATATTGTGTTAGCCGTTAGCGTATCGGCCAACTCTAATAATAGTTCAATTATAATTTTCCATACAACTTGGGTTATTCTATGAGAGAAGCATTAAAATGTAAGCAGTATTTAAATGCAGATTGTCAAGTGTCCCAGCAGTGACATATTGTTATATCCTTCACTCATCTGACACTAAATATCATCTTCTTATGCAGCACCTTAAAAATAATTTTGTTTTTATTTTTTTTTTACTTTTGATTACATTTTCAAAATATCTATATATCATGTAGTTTACATATTTACGATAATATCTTTAAATATATTGAGCACTGAATGTAAAGTCTATTATTAACTGGGACTATTATTAGTGGAATAAAATCCACCACAAATGTTACTGGACCACTGTAAAATATATGTTTTTTCACATCACCTGGTAATATTTTCTCATTGAATCGAACTACAATGCATTTATATTAGCTCTACTACCTTCAAGAAAAGAGCATATATTAGATTATTTTCATATGTTTTGCAACTATTAGATTTAAGTAATTGTTAAATTTTAAATTACCTTATTGTATAATCCTACAGTGATCTATATACGTTAAAAAGAGTACATATAGCAATAATATTGAGAACTATGTAAGAAACGGTTTCGATGTTACAGTAGGAAAGCGTTTAATTTCAACATGGTGCTATTTCACTGTTTGTGCCTCGGTATTTATAAGGAAAAAATCTCTATTGAATGTACAGTAAATAGTTTTAAGCTAGAAATAATTGTAAATAATATTTATGTACAAAATAATAAATGTTAATAATGTACAATACTGAATAATCTATGGAAGGCAGCGCACATATAAGGGAGTTTTATTGATACATAGATACCATAGACGCTTTCATTGTGTCTTATTTATTATGGTAAGAAACCTTAATACCTGTTTATATACACTGTGGGAAAAGTTAGTGATCGAAACAAAGACAAGTAATAGTTACGGTGAATGCAAAAACATTAATGATAACAAAAAATAAGTAAGAAAAAAATTTAATGTAGTGATTAATAAAACGTCATTTTTTTAATGTCCATGTGTTTGTAATCACCGTTACTATCTTAGTTTCCGATCATGGTCTTTGTACACCAGTATAGACATCTTTATCATTTTGTAAATTACATTAATCATTGAGACGAAATAAACTACCCTTTTAACACTATTTTTATATAATATAAATTAATGTTAAACACATCAGATACTGCTATTTAATTATTAATATATTTATTTATTTATTTATTTATTTATTCTTTATATACTAGATAGTACATAGGCGGACTTAATGCCGTAGGCATTCTCTTACAGTCTACCTTAGGGGAGTGCAGAGATGAACCTCGGTAGGTGTATTGTGATAATAATATTACTTAAACATACATGCATACCTAAATACTAATACAATAATAAATATATATGCAAAAATATATACGATAATATATAAAATAAATAGATATATATAAAAATAAATATATATATATATATATACACAAATATCAATAAGATGACTCTGCTAACTCTTTGAGATACATTTCTCGTACTCTCGTTTTAAAGACTTCGCGTGTAGTGGACGTCCTTATTCTGAGTGGGAGCGCATTCCATAGAAGAATGGATTGGATGTTGAAGGAAGAATGTACAAAGTTAGAATGATGTGGAGGGCAGCGAAGAAGAAGATTTTTAGTCGAACGTAGATTTCGGTTGTGGTCAGACCCTAAGTGTTGAAAAGAAGAAGTTAAGTAAGAAGGTGGATTTGGAGAATGTAGTAAAGAGTAAAGAGTACTAAGAGCACGCAAACTACGGCGTTGTCGAATGGGGAGCCATTTAAGTTGGGAGCGAAGAGAAGATACGTGATCGTACTTGCGAAGATTATAAATAAATCGAATGCAGTTATTGAGAAGCCGGTCAAGTTTATTGAGTAAATCTGCATTCAGGTCAAAGTAGCACACATCACCATAGTCGATCAACGGGAAGATTAAAGTTTGAACGAGCATTGTTTTGGTGCTGGGCGGAAGGAAATTCTTCAGGCGGTAAAGCGTACGGAGTGTAAGTGTTACTCGCTGACACACGGAAGTAACCTGGGCACGCCAACTCAGGCTGGAGTCAATATGTAGGCCTAGGTCCTTTACGACTGGACACCAGTTAATGATCGAGCCATTATATGTAACCGATGGGATAGTTGTCATATCCAACTGGTGTAATAGACGTTGACTACCCACAATTATAGCCTGACATTTGGCCGGGTTCACACTTATGCCGAATCTGTCAGACCAGGACTCAATGTAGGACAGATCTTTATTTATTTTGTGAACTGCCGAAGACACATTGTTGACTCCAGCCTGAGCGTAAAGCTGCAAATCATCGGCATATAGATGGTACGTACATTGAAGATTGTCTGTTATGAGATTAATAAAAATTGAAAATAGTAAAGGAGAAAGAATGCCGCCTTGAGGAACGCCAGAGTGTAGATCACACCAATCAGACGAGGTCTCATTGGTGTGGATCGACTGCTGACGACCTCGAAGATAGGATGAGAACCAATCCAATGCTCCAGGTGATATCTTAAGATGGGAGAGAATGGATAAGAGGATGTCGTGACTGACGTTATTAAAGGCATTTGAAAAGTCGACCAGAGCCAATACCGTAACTCTGGTGTCCTCCATGCCTGCCCTAATATCGCCAGTCACTTTAAGGAGTGCGGTAGTAGTGCTGTGGCAAGGTCTGAAACCGGACTGTAATGTGCTCAACAAGTTGTGAGAATGAATAAAGTTGGACAGTTGTTTGTGCGCACAAGCTTCTAGTACCTTGGATAGGAAAGGAAGTATGGATATAGGTCGGAAGTGAGTAACAAGAGTAGGATTCGGAATTTTTGGAAGAGGAATGACGTAAGCCCTACGCCATTGGGAGGGAAAAATGTTGGTGCTAAAGGAAAAATTAATGATGTGGGTTATGGTGAGAATAAGATGGTCTAAAGCTGTGGTAATCATGCGACGGGTGATTTTGTCATGACCAGCAGCATTAGATTTGATGGATAGGATAATCTTTTTAATATCACCCGAAGTCATTGGAGAAAATTGGAAAGGGTCAATGTCTGGTTGAGGCAACCTAGCTATAAACTCCATAGTGAGACTTTTAACTTGATGATCTATGCCGCTGGATGCGCTGAAGTGACGATTAAGGTCATCTAAGCCAACGGTCCCCTGGAAGTCTTTATTCTTCTCCGTACCAATACCCAGAGTCTTAAGGAACTTCCAAATATTAGCGGAAGAAGAAGAGTTAATGTTTTCGAGAATATGGCGGCGCTTAGCGTTCCGTACCATCTGATTACACCGATTCCTTGCAACTCTAAATGATGTCCAGTTTTCCTCCGTGCGGCGTCTCCTTAATTTTGCATAGGCCCGATCCCTACGCCTCATCGCCATCCGAATTTCACTCGTCATCCACGGTGCTGGAGGACGTTTCAGCTTGACTTTTCTGACGGGAGCGTGAATGTCATACAGTGCGTGGATTTGAGCGTTAAATATACTGACCTTGTCGTCAACAGATGTAGCTGCCGTCAGTTCATCCCAACTAATTTTAGCAGCATCCTCACACAATTTGTGACTATCCATGCGACCAAAACAACGCACGTGCAAAACTTTAGGCTTGGATTTGGGAGGTTTAAGGACGTACGATAAGTAAATGAGGTCATGATGGGAGAAACCAGGAGCAGGAAACTGGCCGTGGGATTGAACAAGATCGGGAGCGGAGGTAAGGATTAGGTCAAGCCAGGTATCCTCTCCTTCAATGTTGTGGTGAGTGGCTTGCAAAGGGAGGATGTGCAAACTGGCTGACTCAACAAGGTCTAGGAGTTTTTGTGAACGGGTGGAAGAAGGGGAAAGGAGGTCGGTGTTGAAGTCTCCCATGATGATGTGGTGTGCGTAATCTGACCCTAAAGATTCCAGAATTGAGTCAAGACTGGAGAAGTAATCAACGGAGGGAGGGCAGTAAACCACACCGAGTAAGGTTTTCGCTCCCTTGACCCAAACCTCAAGGAAAAGGTATTCAGCGTAATTTGAAGAGGAAGAGGAAGAGGCTATAACTTTATATGAAAAGGAGGTTCGGAGATAGATAGCCACACCACCCCCTCTCCTGTCAACCCGATCATTTCTGTTCTACTATTCAAAAACTATGTTTGAAATGATAAATAGGTTAGAAATTCTTGGTCGAACATTATCTTTATCTTACACCGAAAGAAAATTATAGACGAGAGTTACATTATTTAATTAAACTTAAGTTAAAATAACAAAAAGTTTTGTGTAAATTAAATGTACATACAAATTAAACGGCAACACTAAAAAATCTTAATAAATCATCTGAACAATTTTCATAAACTTTTGTACCTGTTAATAGTATGTTTTATTTCAATCCTTTCAAACAGAAATCACGTGTATTAGGGTCTTAATGCCATCACAAATTCGATAGTTATTTTTGTTTTATTAATGTCCATTTGTCAATCACGAATTTAATAATAGCTATCATAGCATTCTTTAAGTACTCTAGTTTTCATTTAGTATATATTTAAACACCATTTATTACGATTTTGTAATCATAAGTTCGGCACGCTACCATTTCCATTTTAGTCTTATTCAAATGTTCTTAAATTTTGGTGCAAGAATACACTTGTCCCGCTTCGACAGTACAGGCTTGTGATTATGAATTTAAATTCTCATATAAACAATTTACTTCTCAGAGTCCTATTTATGTCCATATCAAAATTCATACAATTCGGTCAAATTGTTCAAACCTGAAACCGTAACGCGTCGATCGGCGCCTTGTGCATCATTACTGCGCGCTTGATCAATATTTTAAAACTGCAATATCTTCTAAGATACTCAGTGAAATCAAATGGTGTAAAGGGCAATTTTATTTATAATTAAATACTTGTAATGAATAACGTATTTATTTGGATAAGGATTAATATCATATTTATAAAAACACCTTCACAAATAAAACTTTATTTTAAAATAAATTTGGTTAGGATAAAAAACGTTATAGTGAGCCAACCTTAAAAAATAGACATATGCTGTCGCGGACTTTTTTTTAGAACTTTTAAAGAGGAACATTTCTCTCATACATTATTTTAGCGAAACTTTAATCGTTTTCGCAGCGCACGCAGCGGAAGCTCACAAAAAGGAAAAAATGTCCCCGATTTTGAAACATTCTTAATTGCTGCTCCGCTTCTATTTGTCGTAGCGTGATGTTATATAGCCTATAGCCTTCCTCGATAAATGTGCTAACTAACAGTGAAAGAATTTTTCAAATCGGACCAGTAGTTCCTGAGATCCTAGCGTTCAAACAAACAAACAAACAAACAAACAAACTCTTCAGCTTTATAATATTAGTATAGATTACATATAATTACATTCTTTTGTAACTTTTTTATTTAACGCGAAATTGTAATGTACCACTATTACACGTGCTACGTATTGTATTTCATCGGACATTATCAATTTTTCTCCCAACTCAAACTTCAACGTCGCCAGATGACCGCGGTTTGTATCAACTTTATCTCTTGGGGGCGTTATTATCCGCCCCTCGATTAGCGCGCTTGTAGGAAGGATTTCAAAAACAGCAGCAGTCGCAATATCGATGCGAATCCATATGGACCATGTCCAAAATACTTGCGCGATCATTTTTCTTTGTATCATGGTTTTTGTGCATGGACTGTGAAGTTTACCAGCATCGACCTAAAATCAAAACTTCAGATGGAGACCTTATACTAGAAGCAGCTTACGACAAAAGCATATATTTACTTCCTAACGGACCGAAATCTAGCGTTTTCGTCGGAGAGGTAAACCTTCTTAATATTAAAAATGCCCCCAATAATGATCAACAATCAGTTCCCGCTACCAATGAAGATGTCAACAATTACCTCAACGGACCAGATGGTATTTTGCAACGAATTAAACGGTTAGAAGACAGCAGTCTCACAGTAAGCGACCTCTCATCAAATATATCGTCAATACGTAGAAGCATTCATACGCTCAACAGAAAAGTAGCGCAGCTTCAAATTCTACTACACAGCGGAGGTCGAGATCAATGCCAATCGCAACCGTGCCAACACGGCGGAACATGTCTGAACTTAGTGAACGGCTATCATTGTCTCTGCCCGAACAACTGGGAAGGAAAGGACTGCGACGTGGACGTAAACGAATGCCGCAACTTTGCCGGCACTGAATTGGGCTGTCAAAACGGAGCGACGTGCATCAACAGACCAGGATTTTACGAATGCTTGTGCAGATCGAGCTGGTACGGATTGCACTGCACTAGAAAAGCGAAGGATTGCTCCGGAGGGGACTTCGAAATGTGTGGGTACGGCACGTGCATTCCTACCACTGCGGGGGATGGTGTCAAATGTATATGCCACCAAGGATGGACAACCAACGGCACTGGCATTGCTTGTTTGACGGACATAAATGAATGCGAAGGAAGTCAGGGTCCACGGTGCTCTGTGAACCCCAAAGTTACCTGCATTAACCTCCCCGGTTCGTTTCGCTGCGGTCAATGTCCACCTGGGTACGAAGGGGACGGCTACAGCTGCTCTGATGTAAATGAATGTAATATATATCCTAACGGTGGATGCAGTCCACTGGTAACTTGCCACAATACCATCGGCTCCCGGATTTGCGGCTCGTGTCCTCCAGGCTATCAAGGTAATGGTGTTACGTGCTCATGGCGAGGATCGTGTAACATTAATCACGGAGGTTGCCATCCATCAGCGCAATGCATAGAAAATGGTCTGGGCGGTGCGCAATGCATTTGTCCAGAAGGGACCGAGGGCGACGGAGTGGGCATACAGGGCTGCGTCGTATCCACGGGCGGCAACTACACACAACGCTGCGAGAGCAATCCCTGCGGTACTCATGGACAATGTCACCCACTTCGCACGGGCTACACGTGTATTTGCTACAAGGGATACAGCGGAGCTCATTGTGACGTCACTTCGAACTTGTGCGCCGTCAACCCATGTCTAAATGGCGGTGTGTGTAAACCCGACGTCTCCCTCAACAGAGGATTTAGATGTGAATGCACATCGCAATATTCAGGTACGCTTTGTCAACTATTGGTAAGAACTTGTGGTGGAGTACTAGATAATGAAGAAGGCAGCATCATATACCCTGCAGCCAATACTACGTACAACCATAATGCGCGGTGCGCATGGGTTATTCGTACTGCGCCGGATAAGGTAATTAACATAACATTCAGCAAATTTAATCTCGAGGCCAGTCTAGAATGTATGTACGACTTCCTTCAAATCCACGACGGCCGAAGCTCTGCTAGCCAGCTCATTGGAAGGTTCTGTGGAAACGATTTTCCTAATGGAGGCAATATCATATCGAGCCACAACAATTTATACTTTTGGTTCCGATCCGACGGGACTGTGGCCAAAAACGGGTTTGCACTCCATTGGACCAGTATCAAGCCTATATGTGGTGGAGAAATAGACGCAACGACACATGGACACATCAGCTCTCCCGGGTCACCGGGTAAATACCCACCTAACCGCGACTGCTATTGGCACTTGACGACGACTCTAGGAAAGAGATTACAATTGCACTTCTTCGGGCTAGATATTGAAGCTCACAATAACTGCAGTTTTGATTACTTAGAAATATTCGACGGAGAGCACTCGACTGATCCATTGCTTAGTAAATATTGTAATTCATCCCAACCTCCACCCATACACTCGGCAGGATCTGAGATTTTAATTCATTTCCATTCCGATGCATACGGCTCCGGCAACGGATTTCAGATAGCATATGCTCCAACCGAAGGCCTGCCGGGATGTGGTGGTTTCTTTACTACGGATAAAGGAGAAATATATTCTCCGTCATTTAATGGATCCTATTTAGATAACTTACTTTGCGAATATAAAATTAAAACTAGTGCAGATACAAGAATACGAATTGAATTTAAGTCTTTCAATTTGGAAAGATCCTTACGATGTCATTTTGATTACTTAAAAATTTATGACGGACCTTCCGAAAACTCTCAACTTGTTGGAAAGTTTTGCGGCACTACATACCCAAAATCATACACCTCAACCTCCAATACGCTCTTTTTCAAATTCAGGAGCGATCGCAGTGTCTCGTCAGAAGGCTTCCGAATAACATACGAAACAGTGTGTCAGATAAATATACAAGGAGACAGCGGCATTATAAAGTCCCCAGGTTATCCGTTTAACTACCCCGAAAATAGAATATGTGAGTACATAATAAGTGCCACGCCAGGCAAGAGTATTCAACTTGCATTCCAAGACTTTAACATTGAAGATAACAGATATTACAACTGTCAGTACGATCACGTTGAAGTCCACGATGGGCCAGATGCTAATTCGACGCTTCTTGGGAGTTATTGTGGAGGTCCAGAACACACGCCGCCTTTGCAAACGTCTACACACAATTACCTATACGTAAAATTCGTTTCCGATCTTAGTATTACTGGCACCGGCTTCTACGCAAATTATACTACCATAGACACCGAATGTGGCGGCATATATCGTGCTACTACAGGGCTCATAAACCATCCTTCGGATAATTCCCAAAGCTATAAAAATGATCAATCATGTACTTGGCTACTTGTTGCTCCCGAGGGGCTGCATATCAAGCTAACATGGCACAGATTTGACCTTGAAATCATGACCAACTGTGTGAGCGACTACGTAGAACTTATTGAAATTGACGAAACTAATCAGCAAAATTCTATGGGAAAATTCTGCGGCACAAATGCGCCACCAGCTCTAACTGCTTCTTCAAATCGACTTATTATTAAGTTTGTATCAGATAACAGTATCCGTTCGTCAGGATTTTCAGTCTCGTATGCCTTTTTAGACGAGAAGACTCATTGTGGCGGCATGTACATTAAAACTCATGGCTATATTTATTCTCCGGGATGGCCGCATTCTTACGAACCAAATAGAGATTGTACTTGGATTATACAAGTACCAAACGGACAACAAATCAAGCTTAATATTTCACAATTTGATTTGGAACGGCCTATACGCGACAAATGCAATCTCGGTGACTATTTAGAAATAAGAAACGGTGCTACTGACACCTCGCCCCTCATTGGTCAATTCTGTGGTAGATTTCAATCTAGACGAATCTTATCGATGACCAATGTTCTACACTTACATTTTCATTCTGATTTCTATTTAACTGGAAAAGGATTTAAAATTGAATGGGATGGTTCGATTACCGGATGCGGGGGCACATTGACTAGTTCGACAGGATCTATAGCCTCGCCAAATTACCCCAACAATTACAATGAAAATGCAGAATGTTTCTATAAAATTGTCGTTAATTCCGGCTCGAGAATACGCATTTCTTTCCGGGAGTTAAATTTTGAACGAACTTACAATTGCAAAGACGACTATGTGGAAATTTATGACGGTCGAGATACAAACGCGAATAGATTAGGTAAATATTGTTATATGTCTCCACAGCTAAGTAACATAGAGACCTCAAGTAATTACGCGTTTATTAAATTCCGGTCGGATTTCTACATATCTGCCAGAGGTTTCTTCCTCAATTACAATTCTGTATGTCAGAATAACATCACTGGCAGATACGGTGTAATAGAAAGTCCTGATTATCCAAATAATTCTCCTCAACATCTGGACTGTTTGTGGACCATAAAGGTGCCTAAGGGTAACAAAATTAATGTAACCTTCACACATTTGGACATAAAAAGATCTTACCGATCTCGTTATTGGGCACCTGGTAGAATGGCATACTCAATGTGCGATATGGATTATTTACAAACAAAAGAGTTAACAGACATTAACTTCTCGCCCAAAATTTGCGGGGTACAATCTCGATACTCAATAAATACAAAAACGAATACTTTACAAATCAAATATGTAACCGGGCCCATACCTCGGACCGGATTTCGTTTAGAATGGGTAAGCTATGGATGTGGAGGACATATTCAAAAGGACTATGGAGAGATAAGTTTAGACAGAAGTTTTTCATCTGCCGGAGAAATGGAATGTGAATGGTTAATAGAAACTTCAATTGGCAAATCTGTACACTTGTATTTCATCGATTTTTTTATGACAGACAGCGTCAATTGCACAGTGGATGCAGTAGAGGTATACAATGGAAAAGACACAAAATCACCACAACTGACAAAGATATGCCACCGAGACAAAGCATGGGTGCAGTCCACATCTAATTTCATGTTAATACGATTTAGAAAGAATTCTAATCTCAAGGACGTATTCATTCATGCTAGATTCTCCTCCCCTAGGACCACATGTGGCGGTAATATAGAAGCATTTTCTGGATTTATCTACTCTAAAAATTATCCTAAAAACTATGATGATAATTTAGATTGTTTGTGGTTGATATCTGTTCCACGTTTCCACCGCATAGAATTGAATTTTGTGGATCTGGATTTATATTCCACATATTACTCAGATGAAGATAGCGAGTCCGATGTATGTGGTGATCACATTAAGATATTTGAGGGCTTCGAAGCCAACTACACAAATAAAATATGCCCAAACGCCAACGTAACAAAAATAATAACAAAAACTAATAGAGTAAGCGTACAATTTATAAGCAACAAGGAAGGATCAGCCAAAGGCTTTAAAATTGGTTTCACTGCTATATGTGGTGGTGTTATAACTGCCCTTACCGACGGGATCATTCAGAACGATATTGACAGTCACACAAGTAGTTGCACTTGGACTATTCTTGCTGACAAACTAGACCAAAAGATTTCTTTGACTATAACCCATATGTCGTTACGCGGCAACATTAATGAATCTTGTTCAGCATCTTACATTCGGGTTTACGATGGGAATGACGAAAGTGCACCTTTAATAAGCGAATACTGTGGACGAAAAATTCCGCCAATGATAGTCAGCGCCGGCAGTGCAATTACTCTACAACTTGGCTCACATAGCAATAATATCGAAGGTCATTTTTCCGCTCACTATTCGCCATTAAGCAATGCTTGCGGTGGGACACTTACTTCGGAAGAAGGTACCATCGCGTCACCCAATTATCCTCGACCATATCCGTCAGGCTCAAATTGTGAATGGATTTTACAAACGTCACCAGGCAATCGGGTTTACATAACGTTTGAAAATTTCGATATAGAAGAATCAGACGGATGCAATGAAGACTACGTTGAGGTTCGCGAAAATTCCGGAGGAGGGAAACTACTGGGCGTTTATTGCGGCAATGACATTCCTACAAACACAACAGCGGCTACAAAACTATACATTAAATTCCATAGCAATGCGGAAAATAGCGCAGGGGGCTTTTTAATACATTACGGCTTCCTACACGGCAATGAAATCACCGGAGACAGCGGAGAGGTGGCATCGCCCTTATATCCCCACCTTTATCATGGATCCGCCGAGTACAGTTGGCGAGTTGTCACGTCAGCTACCAAAACACTTTCGGTGTCAGTAGACCAGATGGAAATTCGATCATACGGTGACGTATGCTACAACAAGTTATCTATATATGATGGCTTTGACGAATCTGCTAACCTCTTACAAGAATTTTGTGGCATTTTATCGGACACGAAAGTACTACAAACAACTTCAAATGCTGTATACATCCAATTACTTTTAGACGAGTCCAACACTGGTTCCATGTTTCATTTATCTTGGGTTAATATTGATAAAGGAACGGATGAGATAGACACTACTACTAAAATTAACTGCGGTTCAAATAAAACTGAAATCGTTCCTCGTGGCCAATCTTTAACATTTACATCTCCTAATTATCCACAAGAGTATGACAATGAACTTTCATGTGAGTGGATATTTAAGGCTTCTCCGGGCAACCACTTAAGTTTACATTTTGATGATTTCCGACTCGAGGAAACGAGTGGATGCTTTGCGGATTACGTTACTCTTTACTCAGCTGATACTTTCGGTGAGTGGGTAACACTAAAACATATGGCATGTTTATCAGAAACGGTTGCAGAAGATATCATCGGTACAAATTATTTGAAAATTGTATTCAAAACTGATACATCATTAACAAAAAAAGGTTTTAGTGCTACGGTCATGTCTTCTTGTGGTGGCACCGTAAACGACTTATCTGGCACTATCGGGCCTACATGGCAAGATGTAGCAAGCCATGAATTAATCAAAATTCAGACCAGATGCGATTGGCTTGTTAAAGTCCGTCCCGGTAGAACTATTAAAATTCAGTTCGCACATTTCAACATATCAAACAGTGCCGATGACTGTGTGACTTCTTTGATCCTTCACAATGGACAGTCCATAGATTCGCCCATGTTAGGAAACGGGAAGTATTGTGGTTACGCACATGAAGACAGAAACGAACTGACAACTTCGAGCAATGCAATATTTATCAGTTACATAAGCAATCGCGTTAAGCATATATTTGGTTTTCAGAATTTTAGAATACATTATGAAGAAATTAATGTTGAATGTGGTTTGACTACGAAATTAGATTCCGAACATAACTGGGAAATTATTAACTCACCAAATTATCCATCGATTCCTTTGCCGTATTCGGAATGCATTTGGGTAATCAGCGGACCGCCAGGAGAGATTTTACGAATAGATTTTATTGACAGATTTGACTTGAACGCCGCGGATGATTGTGCTACGGAAGTGGTAGAAATACGAGATGGATCATCACAACTATCACCACGTCTAGGAAGTTTCTGCAATGACAACCCGGGAACGATTAAAACCACTGATAATGTTGTTTACATACGGTATGCAACACAACTGGCGGAACCACGCAACGGCTTTAAAGCAAACGTATCGATTGATATTTGTGGTGGCACTATCGTCTCAAGCATGGGTGAAATATCCTCTCCTGGCTATCCACATTTACAAGTGTTGCCATATGGTTCCGTCTGCGAATGGCGCATAAAAGGATCATCTCGAAATATATTCCTTTTACGTGTTCAAGATGTTCATTTGCCTGATTCGGAGTCACCGTGTGCAACCAAAATAACGATTGAAGAATCTATCCCCGCAAATAATACTATTGCTATATTGAAGACGATTTGTAACGATGATGAAGAATTTACGCATCCAGTTGTTGAAACGTCTTCAAATGACGTCATGATAAAACTGCATATCGGCAAACCCAGCGAATGGACCCAGTTATCAGACCACCGAGGATTTCGAATTACATTCAATTCATCTAAGCCTGTCTGCGGTGGCCTTATAACAACGGCAGAAGGATTTCTGTCTACTCCCAGCTATCCTTTAGAAACAACACTAATTTATTGTCAGTGGCACATAAAAGTACCCGACAAATCGAGAAGTGTGCGTTTAGAAATATTAGATGGAAATTACGAAAATCACAGAATTGGTATTTTTAATGATCTTCAATTTTTATCTGTTATACAGAGAATCCCTGACGAAAACGATGTGATTACTACAACAAATGTCTTTGAGTCCTCAGGGAATACCATGGCAATTTATGTATGGCTAGCTCCTCTGAAATCTCGCCACCGATTCAAAGCGAAATTTTCCTCTGATGGACCCGCCCTATGTGGAGGAGAACTTAGCGGGCTCAATGGAAGTCTGATTTCACCTGATATGCAGCGTGCATATACGTGTCAGTGGCACTACAACAACAAGTTAGCCAATACAAATACCAATTTAGAATATAACAGTATTTACGTTACAGTTAATTTGAACTCGTCAGTGACTAGGACTAGATGTAGGTACTATGATCCTAAATTACATATACAATCCGCCACAATCACACCAATAGGACTATCTTTCATCAGAGATATTTGCGGAAATACTCAAGCATCTTATAGAATGCCATTCTCGGCACTTAACTTGAAAGCATCAAAAAGTAAAACAAGTTCGTTTAATTTTAATTTGGATTGGAAGTCGCAACCCTGTGGAGGTATTATGCAACCGACCGACACAGCAACAAATATTTTGAGACTCCCTACTAATTATAGTGACTCTTTGGACTGCGCTTGGGTGGTGGTAGTACCTATAAATAATCGCGTTAAATTAGAATTGGAAGGATCATTCCAACTGGAATGTGATGATGAATATTTGAGAATTTCACAGGGAATTTCTAGTAAGTCTCCTCTTATCGGTGATTTTTGCAAAAGCAAAGCTTCCGACACTCCGATCGTAACTAATTTCAGATTCATATATATTGAATATCACTCCAAGGTAAAGGCTACTACAAGTATTAAGTTGACGGCAAAAACAATCAACGATCAATGCGGAGGTTATCTCTTGACCTACCAAAATGTATTTGCTTCTCCTAACTTTCCCAAGAATTATTATCCTAATCAAGAATGTTCTTGGGAAATAAAAGCCAATCTGGGTAACAGAATATCCCTCAGTTTTATTGAGAGGTTTGTGATTGAAGACCGTCCAAATTGTACAAAAGATGCTGTTATAATATACGATTGGCAAAATAACCAGTACAATGAGATTGCTCGTCTCTGTGGTCGCGAGCTGCCACACACTTACAACTCCACCTTTAATAGAATGAAGGTAGTTTTGCATACTGATTCAGAGACCAACCTGGACGGCTTTAAAGCAATATGGTCCCCTATTTGTGGAGGAACCTATGTGGCTACAGAAGAAGAGCAAATATTATACAGTCCAAATTATCCTTATGAATATCCACCTCTGTTGGATTGTAATTACGTCATATCAGGTGGTAATCAAAAAGCAGTTGTCAAATTCCTCGAATTGGAACTTGAAGGCACCTATCCTGATTGTGAATATGATAACGTTACTATAACTGTAAATAGTATGTATGATTACTTTTATCAAATGTACTGTGGAAATAAACTTCCACCTTTAATAAGTGGAGATTCCATAACATTAGAATTCAAGACGGATCGATTTCTGCAACAAAAAGGGTTTAAATTATCTTACAAACTTTATACATGTGGTGGTAGAGTAAACAATAGTACTGTTCTCACCTCCAATGAGTTTGAAAATTACCACGAAAATTTGAATTGCACCTGGTTCATAGAAGCGCCAAGTAATAAAATAATAGTACTAAAATTCCTTTATATCGATATAGAAGATACTTTCGATTGCTCTAATGACTATGTTGCAGTTTTTAACGGCCCAAATATGCAAGAAGACAAGCGCCTGGCACTATTTTGTGGGAATATTACTTCGAGCACCGTCATAAGAAGCTCGGGAAATAAATTAGTGCTACAATTCGTCACAGACACTAGTGTGCAGTCAAGAGGCTTCAAAGTCGAAGTATTTTTCACCTACAGCTCAGCAGTTGGTTGTGGCGGACAAATTAATTTGACCACCTCTTCTGCTACAATCTTAAAATCTCCTTTTATAGGGGAAAAAATTGCATACGACAATTTTTTGGACTGTCAATGGTACATAAAATCTCCCGCTGATACATTTGTTAAGATTCAGTTCATGTCTTTTCATATTTCACCATGTGATGGTATAAATCAGACTGCAATAGGTTACAGCAAATGTGATTGTGATTTGGTGCAGGTTTTGGATGGACTAAATCCAAATAGCTTGGTTATAGGAACCTACTGTGGGCATACGCTACCTCCACAGCTGATTTCTTCTGAAAATATTATGAGTGTACGAATGGCAACGGATGGCGAATTAGCTAGCTCAGGATTCGAAGCTCGACTGACTGTCCAGCGCTCGGTCTGCGGTCAAACCTCATATGTTCTCGGAGAGAAAATTCAACGAATTAAGTCACCAGGCTATGATACAGGAACTGTTCCGCGAGGTCTGCATTGTGCTTATCAAATTAAACAGGCAGGTGACTATATGTATAATGTAATACGAATGACTATCAGAGTTGATTTAGAGGCTCCAGAAAATAACGACGTTGAAAAGAATCGCTGCAAAAAAGATAAGCTTTTGATAACTAGCACGCCGAACAGAGTAAATAACACTCTTGGAAAAGATCTTATTATAAGAATGCCAACAAGCGACTTCTTTTATAGAGCTAACTTCTATGATGTCACCATTCCACAACACATGGAGTTGTGTGGAGTAAAAGAATCTGTAGATTTTTATGTTTACGGAGACATATATATCAACTTAGTAACAGCAGTTGATGACATCTCGGTGAATCATAAAGGTTTTCAGGTGGAAGTAGCGTATGCAGGTTATTGTACAAGAAATTACACAGAGTCTCAAGGCAGAATACAGTCTAGTCGCACGTCAATAGAGTCGAGTCAAGATTGCTACACTCTTATAACTGCGCCTGAAAATCATACCATATCTTTGTATTTTATTACAGTAATACCTGATTACTGGGATGGAAATAGTTTCATAGATGTATTAGACGGTAACAACAAAAACGCTAGAAGTTTAATAAAAATAAGCACTGAATATAGTAACCCAGTATTTTCAAGTGGTCGGTACATTATCTTACATAATCACGGACCAGATTCAGATAGTCCCGGATTGTCACGTATAACGTTTGACTTAGTTTACATGACGACCGACAAAGGTCCAGGCTGTGGCGGGAAACTGATGAACATACTAGGAAGGGTCACTAGCCCTCTTTACCCCGAAATATATCGCAACAAAACTACTTGCGAGTGGGAGTTGGAAACTCCGTCTAATACTCGGCTGTTGTTACGTTTTGAAGTATTTGACATGGGAGTTAACTGCGACAGTAACTACTTGCAACTGGTTAACAGGAAGGGTGTCGTGCTGTCGTCATTCTGTTCGGAAAGCCCTGCCGATTACACCAGCGATGATAATTACGTAAAGTTAGTATTTGTGACAACCTTAAATAATGGCGGCTCAGGATGGGTGGCCGATTTCGTAGGAATTATGTGAAAACTGTTTGACTTGGTTTAAAAATATTATAAGTATGAATTCTAGGCCATAACTTTTGATATTGTAATGTTATATTATAAAATTGTTTTTTATTCGGTTAATGAAAACATCTTTCATTGGTTTTACATATATCGAGCCCTTACCGCCGTTATAGCGCAAGCAACAAAATTAAAATTTACAGAAGGTTTTTTTTAATATTTTTAAACAGAAATGACATTAACATATGTAATTTTAAAAAAACATAGCGGCAGGGATAGGTTCGTTAAGGCTTAAAATAGTAGTTTCGATAAAAAACGCATTTTCGACAAGTGCCGCTCACGATAATTTGGCGCTAATGGCTCGATATACCTATGTCATATTTTTTTTGTAAACTATAAATACTTAAAGAAATTGTGAAAGTCAAATGTATATTATATATGCATATGAAACTTGGTAATTGCTGAATTTATTGTAATAATAAAATGTTATAGAAAAGTCATTGTTTTTTTTATGGGGAAATCCGAACTGATTTTTATCGACTAAAAACTAAATTATTTACGTCTAAGTTTACACCTATCACATTCCCGAACCTAAACAACACTGTGAATTGCGGAATAACTTTTAAAATAAAACTTCTTAATAGCTATTCACTATTGGGCGGAAAACTCTTACAAATATTCTGAGTCAAAGCATGTCTCGTGTGTGCGCCCGCGACCGGCGCAGGTCACCGAGCTGTCGCCACTCTCGTTTCACATTCTACAAGAACGTACTGACCTCATAGCACAACTTGTAGGCTTTTCGACAGGAAGGAGTCACCCTAGTGGCATTCTATCGCCTCCTCCCCAACAGACAGGATACTAGGTCTAATTGTCGCTGTTGACTCAGTGCCTTCTTCTATGATGTCTTCGGCAGGCGGGATCCGCGCTCTTCTTATCCGAAATGTTTCTTTATTGAAGGACTCCATTGCACGCCTCGTACTCGGACTCTCAAACATCGAAGAGAGTTGTGACCCGCTTCGATAAACGTTAATCTTTTCCAATTTATAAATCTATAAACAGTTTAAAAACTCTCATCAGCCCATATGCGTCCCACTGCTGGACATGGGCCTCCTCTACTATTGAAAGGGTTTAGACCTTAGTCCACTATGCTGGCCTAGTGAGGATAGGCGGACTACACACCTAAGAAATTACTTAGAATTTTTAGGTATGCAGGTTTCCTCATGATGTTTTCCTTCACGTTTTAGGCAAGTGATAATTCATTGTGAATACCTACACACATAACTTCGAAAAGACAGAGGTGTGTGCCTGGTGTTTGTACGCGCGACTGCCTAGATTCTCGACCGTGCGCTTAAACTTCGAGGCCACCACTGCTTATGTATAACAGATATTATTTTATTATATATTCGAAGTCACTGACTTCGAAGACTGCCTCGTGGTCTCGCGGTACAAGTATGTGCCGTGCGATCTAGAGTTCCTGGGTTCGATTCCCGGGTTGGGAAAAGTGTTATTGGGTTTTTCTATTAGGAAATTCTCAGTAGCAGCACGGAGTCTGGAAAATTACCCGAAAAACGACAATAGGCTCGCCCCCTATTACGTGGGACTGATACATACCTGGCAAAATGTGGGTGCAGAAATGCATCTCTGCCTACCCCTTCGGGGAATATAGGCGTGAGTTATATTTTTTTTATATTTGAAGTCACGATGATGTTTGAACACTAAGAAATCCTGCGGGTTTCCTTATTTGTTTCTGATAGGAAATATAAATAGATACATCCTACAGTCACGCACATAATTGTAACCCCATGTCAGGATGCATACAAGACCAGTGTCGAGGGTATTATGAGACGTCGACAACTAGAGACTGTAACGGTCTAACAAACACCCAGGCCCGAAACATATTTGTGGATCACACAAATATTTGTCTCGATGAAATAATGTCTTTGGGCGGGATCGAGCTCGGGGACTATCGTTTCGCAAAATGGTGAACTGCCTTACGTTGCTACCCTTTTTAACAGTTTTCATATTCTGACAAAAAAACAGTTGCTTCATGCTATTTCTCCCCAGTTAATCCTGTGGTTGTGGAAAATTAATAAGATCACGATTATTCAAGGACTTTATATTGTTACGGAGCGGTGAATCTTTTTCTTTTGCTGGTTTCAATGAGCGCAGGAAACATAGACGATAACAGACATCACACTTAAGTCCGTGTTGATTGTTTATGAACATCGTTATGAAAAGTGCTCTAAGTGCTAACCAAAATGTCTTCATAAATAACGATCGATATAGAAGCGATATCAGTATCTATTACTGCCATAATGTTAACCGCCTCAGCTGCACACAGCAGTGAGCCTTGAGGTTTAGGCGCGCGGGTGAGAATCACGTTATTCGCGGGTTCAAACGTCAGGCAGCATACCTCTGACTTTTCGAAGTTATGTGTGTATTCATGATGAATTTATTTATTGCTTAAAACTTCTAAGTAATTTTCTTAGGTGTGTAGATCGCTACCCCCGACCCCGCACTAGGTCAGCGTAGTGGACTACGGCCTAAACCCTCTCCATTGTAAAAGAGTATTGTGCCCAGCAGTGGAATGTTCATGGGCTGACGACTAATGACGGCGGCACATGTACTGACAACGTCGTGGATCCGCTGGGCTGCATTTATGTTTTTATAGCACTGCTTGACTCGGTCGTATGGTGTTTATAGGTACCATTCGATTCCTTTTAAGAAGCTAATTACAACCGCATACGATCTTTGTAATTCAATTCAATCTGCCTTTATGTACATTAGTACATAATAATGTTTATTGTAATTATGAACAGCAAACATTATTTTATACCTAAAGTAGTTTAGGTTACGTTACTTTAGGGTTTTTATTTTCCTCATTCGACAAAGGTCAAAGTCTACGTACCTGAGTTCTTATTCATGTAGGGGGAAGTGGGGCAGATTGATACACAAAAATTTAAAGTCGAATGACAAGTGAATAAACCATATAGTTTTAATCAATTTCCCCAATATTATTAACGATGTATATAAATTTTATAATGTCAAGGAAAAAAATGGATTAGGATGTGAAGAAAAGCAAATAGTACATGTTTTGTAAAAAATGACTTTTGTATCATTCTGCCCCACCAATGGGGCACTTTGATACACCATGTGGGGCACTTTAATACAGAATGTAAATCGTATGAATTTCAATTAAGTTATACACATTTTAATGATAATTAGAATTTTTATTATAAGGAGATCATAATCAGTTTACAATGAAACTACAATATAAGACCTTGCATTTTTATTGAGGTATAACACTTCACAATCAGTCAAATTATATTCTGAAATTACTTTGGCCACATAATGAACTACAGATGTTTTCTTTTTAAATATAATAAGAAGAAAATCGCCAATATTTATATTTTCAGGACTTGGAATTTCTAACTTCCTCCGTCTACGTCTGATTTTCCATCATCGTTGTCATTGCTTAAATTGAACAACTCATTCGAATTAGAATTTGATATAAACAATAAACCAGGGCAGGCTTTCTCTTTCAAGGCTTTTTTAATTTCTGTCAGTCTCAATTAATTTCTTGCTGTTTTTAATTCCTTTGCTTTCTGATTCATTAAATTAACTTCTTGTTTTCTATCTTTTTTATCGTCTATCATCGGTAGCCGATTTTTTTTTAAGGGGTGTCAATGTAAACTCTCGACTTCCCTTTTTCTTTTCCTTTTTTAGACTTATTTTCTGTAAAAGCCTTTTTTGGACATGGTCGTAAAGTTCCTGGAGGTATTATGTTAGTATTAGTCTGATAATACGAATGAATTAGTCGAACCCCAGGCACACACCTCTGACTTTTCGAAGTTATGTGTGTATTCACATTGAATTATCACTTGCTTTAACGGTGAAGGAAAACATCGTGATGAAACCTGCACACCTAAGAGTTCTTAGGAATTTCTTAGGTGTATAGTCCGCCAACCCGCACCAGGCCAGCGTGGTGGACTATGGCCTAAAACCCTCTCAATGGTAGGGGAGACCCGTGCTCAGCAGTGGGCGTATATGGGTTGATGAAGTTATCAGAAGGTGTTAACAAAATCTACTTCTGGTCTATCTATTTCTTGATTATTTTCTTTGTATTCTCCTTGGGGAATCCACTAAAAATATCTATAGGTAGGTAAAATCATCGTCGTTAAAACCAAGTCTATTAAGTGGCCAAATTACAGTTACGGGGCACCTCGATGCGTATCATTGTGCCCCGCACTTTGCTGTATCAAACTACCCCAAAAGTTATTTTTCAAAATTCAAGTTATATAAATAAAACTAACTTATTTCTTGAAAAAAATGCACCTAATTCTTATTATTTAATAACTCAACTTATCTTTGATTTATATAAATCTGGTCTAGATGGTGTACAAGATGTTAGAAACACATTTACTTTTTACGTATTTTTTTACTCATCACCACGCAAAACACATTACGACCTGTCCAACGGCACTAGCTGACTGGCTGAGCGTGGCATCACAATGGATGAGTTCTAACGTTTATAGGAACGTTTTAAAGAAGTCACCACTCGAAAACATTTAAAAGTTTTTGAAATAATGCCTGTGTATCTATGTGCCCCTTGCATCAATCTGCCCCACTTCCCCCTACTTATCTCTTTTCTATTCTAATTCCTTCTTTGGAAGATCCAAATAAATTATAAATAAATAAATAAATACAACCAACAGTCATATACATATTCCTGACCCCACACTAAGATACGAGTCTTGTGTCGTGGGTATCAGAAACTACGAGAGACTTTGCGGTCTCACAAACACCCAGACCCGAAACAAATATTAAAGACATTATAAGAATTAAATGAACAGTCTGAATCATCATTTAGGTTGCCCTGTTCCCTATTCGTTATAAAATTCCAGACAAAAAAAAATAATTTTGAGACGAATTTCGAAAACGTAAAAAAGTTTTATTTTTCGTCGGGATCTTTCAACGCCAATGACATTGTGATCGATCAATCATTAAACAAACATTATCAATGTATTAAAGGATTTCCCATTTCCAGAACATAAAACTTTAAATACACAATATTACAATGAGCAACGTGCTGCCATAATATTATGTAGGTAAAGTAAGTATAAACTATTTAAATCGTTCTAATCTACATTTGGAACAAATAACAATACCTAACCACATTCTGATGACACTCAATACGTATTGATTACCATTAACGTTATCAAAATAATTGTCCC
Source organism: Cephonodes hylas (assembly GCA_030295005.1). Taxonomy (NCBI): domain Eukaryota; kingdom Metazoa; phylum Arthropoda; class Insecta; order Lepidoptera; family Sphingidae; genus Cephonodes; species Cephonodes hylas. The sequence goes on along the minus strand of AP025369.1, from coordinate 11,154,194 downwards.
TCTTATGTCTGTTGCAACGATTTGTTTAATAAATCACAGCGCAGAAATAACTGCAACCTATTTAAATTGTCATTAAACATTATTGCACCCACGTTGTATCGGATTGGGTTTCATTTTACGCATTAAATGTAAGAGTTTAATGCCCTTACATTACAAGGATGAATGAATAAAAAGAATTTCGACTGCCTGTAACCGCAACTCAAGTATTTTCGAAAAACACAAGTAAATGATCAAATGGAGTATTTGAATACAATACGTACAACCACAAGCGTCAGATTCTAACATTAATGGTATTTTTTCTATGAGGTTTTTACGAGAATATAGAGGGTGGATAATTGTGAGAGATGTAATTGTACTTGTGTCATACCTAATCCACGTGTTTGTATTACCGTATACCATGCAAAACATTCAAATTACATCCTAAACCTTCAAATAAGGTATATCTGTTCTTTTAAGATTGTTTATTATTCTACTAGTACCTACCGTGAGTGTCAATTACTTATTTCCAGGTGAACAACTTGCGTAGATAATAAAATACTAAGTAGTATTGTAGACCCATTCTGTAACTTTAAATTCTAAGTGTGTAGCTACTGTTTTATAAATAATAGCGACCCGCCCCGGCTTCGCACGGGTGCAATGCTGATATTTAATGGATGTTATCATTATATAAACCGTCCTCTTCAATCACTCTATCTAATAAAAAAAAACGCATCAAAATCCGTCGCGTAGTTTCAAAGATTTAAGCATACAAAGGGACATAGGGACAGAGAAAGCGACTTTGTTTTATACTATGTAGTGATTAATCAGCGTTATATGTAGTAAGTCAAGATATTACAACTTTTTAAACATAATAATATTTGCTCCTCACGGACTATTATCTATAGTTAAAAATGAAAGATTGTTAAAAGGTTTTGTCAGCAATCCAATGCCCCATCTAGATTGTATAATGTCTGTATGGAAATATTTTATCATAGCTAGTTCCTTGAATCATATAAATAACATGCGTAAGTATTGCATTGCATCGGACCTTATAAATTCAGTCGAAGCTATCTCCATATGGCCCTGATTTGTGTCAATTTAATCTCCAGGGGGCGTTACTGTTCGTGTCACAATAAACGCGCTTGCACATAATACTGCAGAAATCAGCACTCACTGCATCTATGCGAATGCAAATGGACCATGTTCACATTACCTGCAATTAGTTTGTTTTTTATCTCGTGGTTTATTGGCTTGTTCTGTGAAGATTTCCAACATCGACCAATGATCAAAACTTTAGATGGAGACCTCATTCTGGAAGCAGCTTACGGTAAAAATATATATTTACATCCAAATGGTCCAAAATCAAACATTTTTGTCGGAGAAGTTAAAATTCATCACAGTAACATTTCCTCCTACAATGATAAACTACCTATCTCTACCACCATTGACGATGTCAACAATTACCTCAACAATGGTATTGTGCAAAGAATCAACAGGTTAGAAGACAGCAGTCTCACAGCAAACGACCTCTCATCAAATATATCGGCAATACGGAGAAGCATTCATACGCTTAACAGAAAAGTAGCGCAGCTTCAAATTCTACTACACAGCGGAGGTCGAGATCAATGCCAATCGCAACCGTGCCAACACGGCGGAACATGTCTGAACTTAGTGAACGGCTATCATTGTCTCTGCCCGAACAACTGGGAAGGAAAGGACTGCGACGTGGACGTAAACGAATGCCGCAACTTTGCCGGCACTGAATTGGGCTGTCAAAACGGAGCGACGTGCATCAACAGACCAGGATTTTACGAATGCTTGTGCAGATCGAGCTGGTACGGATTGCACTGCACCAGAAAAGCGAAGGATTGCTCCGGAGGGGACTTCGAAATGTGTGGGTACGGCACGTGCATTCCTACCACTGCGGGGGATGGTGTCAAATGTATATGCCACCAAGGATGGACAACCAACGGCACTGGCATTGCTTGTTTGACGGACATAAATGAATGCGAAGGAAGTCAGGGTCCACGGTGCTCTGTAAACCCCAAAGTTACCTGCATTAACCTCCCCGGTTCGTTTCGCTGCGGTCAATGTCCACCTGGGTACGAAGGGGACGGCTACAGCTGCTCTGATGTAAATGAATGTAATATATATCCTAACGGTGGATGCAGTCCAATGGTAACTTGCCACAATACCATCGGCTCCCGGATTTGCGGCTCGTGTCCTCCAAGCTATCAAGGAAATGGTGTTACGTGCTCATGGCGAGGATCGTGTAACATTAATCACGGAGGTTGCCATCCATCAGCGCAATGCATAGAAAATGGTCTGGGCGGTGCGCAGTGCATTTGTCCAGAAGGGACCGAGGGCGACGGAGTGGGCATACAGGGCTGCGTCGTATCCACGGGCGGCAACTACACACAACGCTGCGAGAGCAATCCCTGCGGTACTCATGGACAATGTCACCCACTTCGCACGGGATACACGTGTATTTGCTACAAGGGATACAGCGGAGCTCATTGTGACGTCACTTCGAACTTGTGCGCCGTCAACCCATGTCTAAACGGCGGTGTGTGTAAACCCGACGTCTCCCTCAACAGAGGATTTAGATGTGAATGCACATCACAATATTCAGGTACGCTTTGTCAACTTTTGGTAAGAACTTGTGGTGGAGTACTAGATAATGAAGAAGGCAGCATCATATACCCTGCAGCCAATACTACGTACAACCATAATGCGCGGTGCGCGTGGGTCATTCGCACTGCGCCAGATAAGGTAATTAACATTACATTCAGCAAATTTAATCTCGAGGCCAGTCTAGAATGTATGTATGACTTCCTTCAAATCCACGACGGCCGAAGCTCTGCTAGCCAGCTCATTGGAAGGTTCTGTGGAAACGATTTTCCTAATGGAGGCAATATCATATCGAGCCATAACAATTTGTACTTTTGGTTCCGATCTGACGGGATTGTGGCCAAAAACGGGTTTGCACTCCATTGGACCAGTATCAAGCCTGTATGTGGTGGAGAAATAGACGCAACGACACATAGACACATCAGCTCTCCCGGGTCACCGGGTAAATACCCACCTAACCGCGACTGCTATTGGCACTTGACGACGACTCTAGGAAAGAGATTACAATTGCACTTCTTCGGGCTAGATATTGAAGCTCACAATAACTGCAGTTTTGATTACTTAGAAATATTCGACGGAGAGCACTCGACTGATCCATTGCTTAGTAAATATTGTAATTCATCCCAACCTCCGCCCATACACTCGGCAGGGTCTGAGATTTTAATTCATTTCCATTCGGATGCATACGGCTCCGGCAACGGATTTCAGATAGCATATGCTGCAACCGAAGGCCTGCCGGGATGTGGTGGTTTCTTTACTACGGATAAAGGAGAAATATATTCTCCGTCATTTAATGGATTCTATTTAGATAACTTACTTTGCGAATATAAAATTAAAACTAGTGCAGACACAAGAATACGAATTGAAATTAAGTCTTTTAATTTGGAAAGATCCTTACGATGTCATTTTGATTACTTAAAAATTTATGACGGACCTTCCGAAAACTCTCAACTTGTTGGAAAGTTTTGCGGCACTACATACCCAAAATCTTACACCTCAACCTCCAATACGCTCTTTTTCAAATTCAGGAGCGATCGCAGTGTCTCGTCAGAAGGCTTCCGAATAACATACGAAACAGTGTGTCAGATAAATATACAAGGAGACAGCGGCATTATAAAGTCCCCAGGTTATCCGTTTAACTACCCCGAAAATAGAATATGTGAGTACATAATAAGTGCCACGCCAGGCAAGAGTATTCAACTTGCATTCCAAGACTTTAACATTGAAGATAACAGATATTACAGCTGTCAGTACGATCACGTTGAAGTCCACGATGGGCCAGATGCTAATTCGACGCTTCTTGGGAGTTATTGTGGAGGTCCAGAACACACGCCGCCTTTGCAAACGTCTACACACAATTACCTATACGTAAAATTCGTTTCCGATCTTAGTATTACTGGCACCGGCTTCTACGCAAATTATACTACCATAGACACTGAATGTGGCGGCATATATCGTGCCACTACAGGGCTCATAAACCATCCTTCGGATAATTCCCAAAGCTATAAAAATGATCAATCATGTACTTGGCTACTTGTTGCTCCCGAGGGGCTGCATATCAAGCTAACATGGCACAGATTTGACCTTGAAATCATGACCAACTGTGTGAGCGACTACGTAGAACTTATTGAAATTGACGAAACTAATCAGCAAAATTCTATGGGAAAATTCTGCGGCACAAATGCGCCACCAGCTCTAACTGCTTCTTCAAATCAACTTATTATTAAATTTGTATCAGATAACAGTATCCGTTCGTCGGGATTTTCAGTCTCGTATGCCTTTTTAGACGAGAAGACTCACTGTGGCGGCATGTACATTAAAACTCATGGCTATATTTATTCTCCGGGATGGCCGCGTTCTTACGAACCAAATAGAGATTGCACTTGGATTATACAAGTACCAAACGGACAACAAATCAAGCTTAATATTTTACAATTTGAGTTGGAACGTCCTAGTAATTACAAATGCATGGATTACTTAGAAATAAGAAACGGTCGTACGGATAACGCGCCACTTATTAGTCAATTATGTGGTACATTCCAATCTAGACGAATCTTATCGATGACTAATGTCCTGCATTTACATTTTCATTCAGATTACTATTTCGGTGGTAAAGGATTTAAAATTGAATGGGACGGTTCAATTACTGGTTGCGGAGGTACATTGACTGGTTCTACCGGATCCATAGCCTCACCCAATTATCCCAACAATTATAACGAGAATGCGGAATGCTTCTATAAAATTGTCGTAAATCCTGCCTCTCGAATACGCGTTTCTTTCCGGGAGTTAAATTTTGAACGAACTTATAAATGCATAGACGACTATGTGGAAATTTATGATGGTCGAGATATAAACGCGAATAAATTAGGGAAATATTGTTATATGTCTCCACAGCTAAGTAACATAGAGACCTCAAGTAATTATGCGTTTATTAAATTCCGGTCCGATTTCTACATATCTGCCAGAGGTTTTTTTCTCAATTACAGTTCTATATGTCAGAATAACATCACTGGCAGATACGGTGTAATAGAAAGTCCTGATTATCCAAATAACTCTCCTCAACATCTAGATTGTTTGTGGACCATAAACGTGCCCAAAGGCCACAAAATAAACGTAACATTCACACATTTGGATATAAAAAAATCGCACCTTTCTCATTACTTTTTACCTGACACACTTCCTGATAATTTAATGTGTGATATAGATTATTTACAAACAAAAGAGTTAACAGACATTAATTTTTCCAATAAAATTTGCGGAATACAGTCACAGTACTCTATAAACACAAAAATGAATTCTTTACAAATCAAATATGTTACCGGGTCTACACCTCGGATTGGATTTCGTTTAGAATGGGTAAGTTATGGATGTGGAGGACATATTCAAAAGGACTATGGAGAGATAAGTTTAGACAGAAGTTTTTCATCTGCCGGAGAAATGGAATGTGAATGGTTAATAGAAACTTCAATTGGCAAATCTGTACACTTGTATTTCATCAAGTTTGTTATGGCAGACAGCGTCAATTGCACAGTGGATGCAGTAGAGGTATACAATGGAAAAGATACAAAATCACCACAACTGACGAGGATATGCCACCGAGACAAAGCATGGGTGCTAACCACATCTAATTTCATGTTGATACGATTTAGAAAGAATTCAAATCTCAAGGACGTATTTATTCAGGCTAGATTCTCTTCCCCTAGGACCACATGTGGCGGTAATATAGAAGCATTTTCTGGATTTATCTACTCTAAAAATTACCCTAAAAATTATGATGATAATTTAGATTGTTTGTGGTTGATATCTGTTCCACGTTTCCACCGCATAGAACTAAATTTTGTTGATATTGATTTATATTCTTCATATCAAGATTATACCTGTGGTGATCAAATAAAAATCTATGATAGCTTATTATCAAATTACACTCATAAAGTCTGCCCCAAAACTAACATAACTAAAATAATTACGAAAAATAATAAAGTAAGCATACAATTTATAACCAACAGTCAAGGATCCGCCAGAGGCTTTAAAATTGGTTTCATTGCTATATGTGGCGGTGTTATAACTGCCCTTACCGACGGGATCATTCAGAACGATATTGACAGTCACACAAGTAGTTGCACTTGGACTATTCTTGCTGACAAACTAGACCAAAAGATATCATTGACTATAACCCATATGTCGTTACGCGGCAACTTTAATGAGTCTTGTTCAGCATCTTATATTCGCGTTTACGATGGGGATGACGAAAGTGCACCTTTAATAAGCGAATACTGTGGACGAAAAATTCCGCCAATGATAGTCAGCGCCGGCAGTGCAATTACTCTACAACTTGGCTCACATAGCAATAATATCGAAGGTCATTTTTCCGCTCACTATTCGCCATTAAGCAATGCTTGCGGTGGGACACTTACTTCGGAAGAAGGTACCATCGCGTCACCCAATTATCCTCGACCATATCCGTCAGGCTCAAATTGTGAATGGATTTTACAAACCTCACCAGGCAATCGGGTTTACATAACGTTTGAAAATTTCGATATAGAAGAATCAGACGGATGCAATGAAGACTACGTTGAGGTTCGCGAAAACTCCGGAGGAGGGAAACTACTGGGCGTTTATTGCGGCAATGACATTCCAACAAACACAACAGCGGCTACAAAACTATACATTAAATTCCATAGCAATGCGGAAAATAGCGCAGGGGGCTTTTTAATACATTACGGCTTCCTACACGGCAATGAAATCACCGGAGACAGCGGAGAGGTGGCATCGCCCTTATATCCCCACCTTTACCATGGATCCGCCGAGTACAGTTGGCGAGTTGTCACGTCAGCTACCAAAACACTTTCGGTGTCAGTAGACCAGATGGAAATTCGATCATACGGTGACGTATGCTACAACAAGTTATCTATATATGATGGCTTTGACGAATCTGCTAACCTCTTACAAGAATTTTGTGGCATTTTATCGGACACGAAAGTACTACAAACAACTTCAAATGCTGTATACATCCAATTACTTTTAGACGAGTCCAACACTGGTTCCATGTTTCATTTATCTTGGGTTAATGTTGATAAAGGAACGGATGAGATAGACACTACTACTAAAATTAACTGCGGTTCAAATAAAACTGAAATCGTTCCTCGTGGCCAATCTTTAACATTTACATCTCCTAATTATCCACAAGAGTATGACAATGAACTTTCATGTGAGTGGATATTTAAGGCTTCTCCGGGCAACCACTTAAGTTTACATTTTGATGATTTCCGACTCGAGGAAACGAGTGGATGCTTTGCGGATTACGTTACTCTTTACTCAGCTGATACTTTCGGTGAGTGGGTAACACTAAAACATATGGCATGTTTATCAGAAACGGTTGCAGAAGATATCATCGGTACAAATTATTTGAAAATTGTATTCAAAACTGATACATCATTAACAAAAAAAGGTTTTAGTGCTACGGTCATGTCTTCTTGTGGTGGCACCGTAAACGACTTATCTGGCACTATCGGGCCTACATGGCAAGATGTAGCAAGCCATGAATTAATCAAAATTCAGACCAGATGCGATTGGCTTGTTAAAGTCCGTCCCGGTAGAACTATTAAAATTCAGTTCGCACATTTCAACATATCAAACAGTGCCGATGACTGTGTGACTTCTTTGATCCTTCACAATGGACAGTCCATAGATTCGCCCATGTTAGGAAACGGGAAGTATTGTGGTTACGCACATGAAGACAGAAACGAACTGACAACTTCGAGCAATGCAATATTTATCAGTTACATAAGCAATCGCATTAAGCATATATTTGGTTTTCAGAATTTTAGAATACATTATGAAGAAATTAATGTTGAATGTGGTTTGACTACGAAATTAGATTCCGAACATAACTGGGAAATTATTAATTCACCAAATTATCCATCGATTCCTTTGCCGTATTCGGAATGCATTTGGGTAATCAGCGGACCGCCAGGAGAGATTTTACGAATAGATTTTATTGACAGATTTGACTTGAACGCCGCGGATGATTGTGCTACGGAAGTGGTAGAAATACGAGATGGATCATCACAACTATCACCACGTCTAGGAAGTTTCTGCAATGACAACCCGGGAACGATTAAAACCACTGATAATGTTGTTTACATACGGTATGCAACACAACTGGCGGAACCACGCAACGGCTTTAAGGCAAACGTATCGATTGATATTTGTGGTGGCACTATCGTCTCAAGCATGGGTGAAATATCCTCTCCTGGCTATCCACATTTACAAGTGTTGCCATATGTTTCCGTCTGCGAATGGCGCATAAAAGGATCATCTCGAAATATATTCCTTTTACGTGTTCAAGATGTTCATTTGCCTGATTCGGAGTCACCGTGTGCAACCAAAATAACGATTGAAGAATCGATCCCTGCGAATAATACTATTGCTATATTGAAGACGATTTGTAACGATGATGAAGAATTTACGCATCCAGTTGTTGAAACGTCTTCAAATGACGTCATGATAAAACTGCATATCGGCAAACCCAGCGAATGGACCCAGTTATCAGACCACCGAGGATTTCGAATTACATTCAATTCATCTAAGCCTGTCTGCGGAGGCCTTATAACAACGGCAGAAGGATTTCTGTCTACTCCCAGCTATCCTTTAGAAACAACACTAATTTATTGTCAGTGGCACATAAAAGTGCCCGACAAATCGAGAAGTGTGCGTTTAGAAATATTAGATGGAAATTACGAAAATCACAGAATCGGTATTTTTAATGATCTTCAATTTTTATCTGTTATACAGAGAATCCCTGACGAAAACGATGTGATCACTACAACAAATGTCTTTGAGTCCTCAGGGAATACCATGGCAATTTATGTATGGCTAGCTCCTCTGAAATCTCGCCACCGATTCAAAGCGAAATTTTCCTCTGATGGACCCGCCCTATGTGGAGGAGAACTTAGCGGGCTCAATGGAAGTCTGATTTCACCTGATATGCAGCGTGCATATACGTGTCAGTGGCACTACAACAACAAGTTAGCCAATACAAATACCAATTTAGAATATAACAGTATTTACGTTACAGTTAATTTGAACTCGTCAGTGACTAGGACTAGATGTAGGTACTACGATCCTAAATTACATATTCAATCCGCCACAATCACACCAATAGGACTATCTTTCATCAGAGATATTTGCGGAAATACTCAAGCATCTTATAGAATGCCATTCTCGGCACTTAACTTGAAAGCATCAAAAAGTAAAACAAGTTCGTTTAATTTTAATTTGGATTGGAAGTCGCAACCCTGTGGAGGTATTATGCAACCGACCGACACAGCAACAAATATTTTGAGACTCCCTACTAATTATAGTGACTCTTTGGACTGCGCTTGGGTGGTGGTAGTACCTGTCAATAATCGCGTTAAATTAGAATTGGAAGGATCATTCCAACTGGAATGTGACGATGAATATTTGAGAATTTCACAGGGAATTTCTAGTAAGTCTCCTCTTATCGGTGATTTTTGCAAGAGCAAAGCTTCCGACATTCCGATAGTAACTAATTTCAGATTCATATATATTGAATATCACTCCAAGGTAAAGGATACTACAAGTATTAAGTTGACGGCAAAAACAATCAACGATCAATGCGGAGGTTATCTCTTGACCTACCAAAATGTATTTGCTTCTCCTAATTTTCCCAAGAATTATTATCCCAATCAAGAATGTTCTTGGGAAATAAAAGCCAATCTGGGTAACAGAATATCCCTCAGTTTTATTGAGAGGTTTGTGATTGAAGACCGTCCTAATTGTACAAAAGATGCTGTTATAATATACGATTGGCAAAATAACCAGTACAATGAGATTGCTCGTCTCTGTGGTCGCGAGCTGCCACACACTTACAACTCCACCTTTAATAGAATGAAGGTGGTTTTGCATACTGATTCAGAGACCAACCTAGACGGCTTTAAAGCAATATGGTCCCCTATTTGTGGAGGAACCTATGTGGCTACAGAAGAAGAGCAAATATTATACAGTCCAAATTATCCTTATGAATATCCACCTCTGTTGGATTGTAATTACGTCATATCAGGTGGTAATCAAAAAGCAGTTGTCAAATTCCTCGAATTGGAACTTGAAGGCACCTATCCTGATTGTGAATATGATAACGTTGCTATAACTGTAAATAGTATGTATGATTACCTTTATCTAATGCACTGTGGAAATAAACTACCACCTTTAATAAGTGGAGATTCCATAACATTAGAATTCAAGACGGATCGATTTCTGCAACAAAAAGGGTTTAAATTATCTTACAAACTTTATACATGTGGTGGTAGAGTAAACAATAGTACTGTTCTCACCTCCAATGAGTTTGAAAATTACCACGAAAATTTGAATTGCACCTGGATTATAGAAGCGCCAAATAATAAAATTGTGGTACTTAAATTCCCTTACATCGATATCGAAGACACTTATGAATGCGCTGGCGATTATGTAGCAGTTTTCGACCACCACAATATAAAAAATGATCAGCGCTTGGCACTCTTATGTGGTAATATTACTTCCAGTACGGTCATAAGAAGCACGGGAAATAGATTAGTGCTACAATTCGTCACAGACAATAGTATGCAGTCGAAAGGCTTCAAAGTCGAAGTATTTTTTACCTACAGCTCAGCAGTTGGTTGTGGCGGACAAATTAATTTGACCACCTCTTCTGCTACAATCTTAAAATCTCCTTTTATAGGGGAAAAAATTGTATACGACAATTTTTTGGACTGTCAATGGTACATAAAATCTCCTGCTGATACATTTGTTAAGATTCAGTTCATGTCTTTTCATATTTCACCATGTGATGGTATAAATCAGACTGCAATAGGTTACAGCAAATGTGATTGTGATTTGGTGCAGGTTTTGGATGGACTAAATCCAAATAGCTTGGTTATAGGAACCTACTGTGGGCATACGCTACCTCCACAGCTGATTTCTTCTGAAAATATTATGAGTATACGAATGGCAACGGATGGCGAATTAGCTAGCTCAGGATTCGAAGCTCGGCTGACTGTCCAGCGCTCGGTCTGCGGTCAAACCTCATATGTTCTCGGAGAGAAAATTCAACGAATTAAGTCACCAGGTTATGACACAGGAACTGTTCCGCGAGGTCTGCATTGTGCTTATCAAATTAAGCAGGCAGGTGACTATATGTATAATGTAATACGAATGACTATCAGAGTTGATTTAGAGGCTCCAGAAAATAACGACGTTGAAAAGAATCGCTGCAAAAAAGATAAGCTTTTGATAACTCGCACGCCGAACAGAGTAAATAACACTCTTGGAAAAGATCTTATTATAAGAATGCTAACAAGCGACTTCTTTTATAGAGCTAACTTCTATGATGTCACCATTCCACAACACATGGAGTTGTGTGGAGTAAAAGAATCTGTAGATTTTTATGTTTACGGAGACATATATATCAACTTAGTAACAGCAGTTGATGACATCTCGGTGAATCATAAAGGTTTTCAGGTGGAAGTAGCGTATGCAGGTTACTGTACAAGAAATTACACAGAGTCTCAAGGCAGAATACAGTCTAGTCGCACGTCAATAGAGTCGAGTCAAGATTGCTACACTCTTATAACTGCGCCTGAAAATCATACCATATCACTATATTTTATTAAAGTAATTCCCGACTATTGGGGTGGAAACAGTTTTGTAGATGTATTAGACGGTAACAACACAAACGCAATAAGTTTGATAAAAATAAATACAGAATATACTAATCCCGTATTTTCCAGTGGCAGGTATATTCTATTGCACAATCATCTACCAGATCCAGAAATTACTATAAAATATGATCTCGTCTACATGACAACCGACAAAGGTCCAGGCTGTGGCGGGAAACTGATGAACATACTAGGAAGAGTCACTAGCCCTCTTTACCCCGAAATATATCGCAACAAAACCACTTGCGAGTGGGAGTTGGAAACTCCGTCTAATACTCGGCTGTTGTTACGTTTTGAAGTATTTGACATGGGAGTTAATTGCGACTGTAACTATTTGCAACTAATTAACAGGAAGGGTGTCGTGCTGTCGTCATTCTGTTCGGAAAGCCCTGCCGATTACACCAGCGATGATAATTACGTAAAGTTGGTATTTGTGACAACCTTAAATAATGGCGGCTCAGGATGGGTGGCCGATTTCGTGGGAATCATGTGATGTCCTTGTAGAATAGAATGCCACCAGAATACAATACATTTTTATAAAGTTGGCTTTCACGGTGCTTTGTAAGGGTAAACCTAATTTAGAACTTAAAATGTAATTAATATTTTTTTTTAATTTAACAACTTTGTACTTTTACCAAAAAAAATAATCTCACCTACTTACTAATAAAATTTAAATGTGTAATATCATATTATGGTATATCAATTTCTTTATCTACGTAAAAGCATTGAGGAACGGCGGTCAGTAAGCGAAAAACACGAAACTCAACGCTGTAAGCGTTGTAGGTATTCGTAATCCCCCTCACAGGCCACAACCCACAGGCTTCAAACTGCTATTACAGTAGTAGCGTTTGCTTAAACTCCTGCAAAACCCAAGGCGAAATGCGAGCTGGAGTACAAGACCCATGTGCAAACGATATTATGTCTTCTTATTTAACTTAACATTTATGAATATTTACTGCTCTAGGGCAATGAATGTGAACAAAGTTTACTCAAGTGACAAGTCCGAACCTTTATAACGCCGAGAAAAATTGATATCATTTTTAATTATTAAGCGACGATATAATTGACATTATCACTACATAGTATAAAACAAATTCGCTTTCTCTGTCCCTATGTCCCTTTGTATGCTTAAATCTTTGAAACTACGCAACGGATTTTGATGCGGTTTTTAATAGACAGAGTGATTGAAGAGGAAGGTTTATATGTATGATAACATCCATTAAATATCAGCATTGCACCCGTGCGAAGCCGGGGCGGGTCGCTAGTACCTAATAATGTAAAGAAATTGTTAAAAATAAAATAGAATAAAATAAAAACAAACACCGATAAAATAAAAGATATTAATTTTGTTGAATTAGTATAGGATAGGATATATTTGGAGTTTTTGTCATGGTCCAACCGCAGGGCTCCAATGTAACAACTATGGCTGTATAAGTTGTACGCCTTTTGCTTTTAGGGAACACTGAACGCAAAAAAAAGAAAACCTTTAATAAACACTGACTGCTCGATACTTAACTAAATATTATATTTAGCGCAAATTTCTTGGAGATTCGGACGTATAATGTGAAATTATTTGATAAACAAAGATATTTTTTTCCAATCTCCAACTGTTGTGTTATAAATAAGTGGCTTATTACACGTAGTATCATGGATACTCTTTTGCAATTTTTATGGACCGCTCTGTTTTACAGTTTTTCTGTAGCTTTAAGCTTAATTGTAATAGTAAGTGTTTTTTTAGCTATTTCAATATTAAACTAATTAATTATCGTGATGTGATTTTAATATTAATATTTTAAAAAATCCGGCTTAACCATAAAACACAAAATATGCCTTGTTGGCATTATTCTGTTTACACAATTCAGTTTCATTCATTCACGTTCTTGTATATTTTTTTTTGTAATTAAAAATATATTGTCCTCACTCTAAAAGTATGAAAATAAATGTTAAACTTAATCTGAAAAAAAAACTAGATTTTACATATAATCCTGGAATATTAAGCCTCCCGATAATAAGAAGTGATGCAACTAGCCTGTGTAGGTCATCAAACGTATTCGCCGGTAATACCGGTGAGCAGGGGTGCCAGCAAATAAATCGCAGCTATACGGTTTAGTATCTGCAATTATACAAAATTTGATCGCATTATACATAACCATTCTATGCAGCTCTTGTTTTTTTTTTTAGAAGTATCTTGGTAATAGATGGTTGAAAAGTGGCCACTCCAGAGTGGCTCTTGTTTATATATTTTTTTAGGATGATAGACAAATTATTGATAAAATGCGAAGTTATTTTCTATACCGTATTTGTATCGTATTATACGAAGTGGTCATGGATACAATACCCCATCCGATTATACAGGATTTGTATCCAATTATACAATCTGGCAGCCCTGCCGGTGAGAGCAGTATATGAATATAACCAGAGTATTTAATTTATAATATTTTTTTTTTAAGTCTTTGAATGTAGGATTGGACTTGTTTTCTGTTGTATCACCTTTATCATCAGATCTTATACCCCTCACTGCTTGGTATATGCATCTTTCATAATATAGGTCTTAGTACATGGCCTCTGGTTTAGAACTAGACACTTCTACTGTTTTTTGTATATATTCTAAAAAGTCTTAAACAAAACAAATGAAGCTTATGAAAATAGTAAATTAATCCTGAAGTATTATACAGTAAATGTTTATCTTTTCCAGTGTTTAATCAATTCTGTATTTATTTTAGTTGTCGGTGGTTATGTACATAATAACAAACCCATATCCCATTGTGGAAAGGTATGATGAGGAAAAAAAGTACTATGATGCTAAAACAAAAACAGTGCAAAAGTTTCCAAGCATACAAGATCCTTATTCAGTTAATCTAAGTGTTGTTGTTCCAGCCTACAATGAGGAGGAAAGATGTAAGTTACAGATTAACCCGTATGTAATGTAAAAATAATACTTTCTTTGACTTTTAACAAAAAGGTCATCACCATTTTCTTGCTCTGTTCCCAATAAAATTGTATATAGGGTCAGAGAGGTATGTTTTATCATTCAAAAAATTCTAATCTGCCATCACAATACAAAATGAATGATACCTAACTCTTATTTAACAAAGTGTGATTAGTAAATTTCATTTTAATTAACGAAAACATTTCATACTGCAGTTAAAATATTGTTTTACCATAAGTAAAAATGTTTTGAAAGAGTCAAGATGGCTAAAGTATTGTGTGTATGGTTGAGACAAAACTTCATTGGTTACAGGCTCAAAATCCAAACATACACCTAGGCTTTCTGAAATCATGTGGATTTTCATTATGAATTTCACATACTTTAATAGTATAGGAAAACATTGTTTTCTCACAGTGTTTCAGGTTTCCACTTGTATTACCAAAAAAAAAATTCTGGATACTATTGCCTATATGATAATGATGATAACAGATTTTTAATCAATAAATCTGCACATGCTGTTGAACATATTGTATGCCCTGTGTTTATGTAGCAATATATTGCAGTGCCTCCAATGCTTGATGAAGCCATCGAGTTTCTAGAGAAGAGAAACAAAGAACAAAATTATAGCTATGAGATTATAGTTGTGAGTGATGGCAGTTCAGACAATACTGTAAAAGTAGCTGAATCCTATTCAGAAAAATATGGCAGTGAAAAAGTAAGATGTCTGAAATTAATCAAAAATCGAGGAAAAGGTGGAGCTGTAAGATTGGTAAGTAGTATTTAAAATCAGAAAATATTTTTTTCTAATGAGATTTATTTTAATATTCCCTCCATAATGATGAAATATTCCAAATATTATGTTTGCTTGAAAATTGAATACTCATCAATTCATAAAATTTACTTTATTACTCCATCATACAACCACATAGTTGTTTTTGACAAGTGGCCTTGTCTGGCTCACACAGAACGTGATAGATTAAAAACTAAGGTTAATCAACATTTTCCTATTGCATTGTGTAGGTATAGTCACTTTGACTCCAGTATTTCTGCTTAAATGATGCTATGCTATGTATTTTTTTCTTATATGCGTGTATGATATTTGTGTATAAAGAAAATCTTGTTGCAGGGCGTTCAAAGTTCTCGAGGTGCTTTGATACTTTTCGCCGACGCCGACGGTGCCTCAAAGTTTGAAGATTTAACTAAGCTAGAGTTATCCTTAAAGAATGTTCTGAAATGTGATCTTGTGTCTGAATCTGCAAAGATAAGCGACTCCATGGCTATGGTAATTGGCTCTAGAGCACATCTTGAGAAGGAATCATTGGCAACAAGAAGTATTTTCAGGTCAGAATCTTTCTATAAACTGTCAAATATAATTTATAACTCTATAAAAATATCAAATTGATCAAGTATCATATTGATCAAATATGAAACTTGCCCAATTTTTTTTTTGCCATACTTTTTCATTTATTAAGTACATTATTACACTAAATTCTTTTTATGATACAAGATTTAGTTTGTCATTACAAACCATTAATAAATCCGGATGTCATTATCAGTACATTTATAATTTCCACATTGATGGAATAGATATGATATAAAAATATAATAGTTTGCCTCGAATTCAATTCCCGTAACAAGTTTTTTTTTGTTTCATTAGAAGCATGATTTTGGAAATTTGACCAGCAATGTCAATACGATCGCTATTACATGGGATTTAAACTAACTAACGAAATTGTTTTAGTAATTGACCGATATTTTATGGAATGGAATTATAAATACCCGAGTATGACCTTTACAGCTTCGATTAATGTCTATTTATATAAATTATACCAACTTTAATCGCGATGATCTAATATTTAAAAAAGTGACACAGTACTGTGGTTGATATTTTACTAATTAATTAAATCATTTAGATCGTTTGGATAATATCTTGCTATCTTGTTGCAAATATTATATATTCGGGCATTTATACGTAATAAAGATAAACAGCGCGCAAATATAAAACACCTGTTATAACACAAAATAACCCAAACTCTGTTCTTTTGAACAAATTTAAAAACATCGTTTTGCTTTACGAAACGAAGTCTTTTATTGCATGCACATAGCATACAATACTTACGAACGCAATAATCTTTTAAATAATACTTGGACTGTTCTTACGATCCCCGCATAAACTAACTATATTTGAAATTATTAATATATCACGCTGAAAGTTGTTTCTTTAGTAGAATAAACAAAAATTATAAGAACCCGGCAAATACTTCGTAAAATCAGTTGTCTGTCCATGGATTTCCCATAAAAATCGGTTAAGCGCTTGAGAAATTTTAGCTTTCTTTGGTGTATTCAAAAACTTAACTATACAAATTCATTATAGTATATGTATTCCTACAATTTTAATTCATTCATAGTTAGAATCTCATGCACAAAGTCATTAGTAAAAATAAGCACATGATAATTCGATTTTGTTCTTTCGGTCCCATTTAAAAAAATTATAATTTTATTTCGATAAAGTACTAAAGATACTATCAAAAGCATGGATTATGTTGTGTATGCTCACAGGATATTATGTAGATGACGACATATTTTTTCTGACGCAATTTTTACTCAGTATGACCAAATGGAACCAATAAAAATACTGATGCAACTTCCGAAACAGTTGCCTTTATCATAAAACTAAATAATAAATCAATAAAATATTGTATATCAATAACCCACAATGCAAATTATTATAAGGATATCGATTTATAATCCTATTTACATGCACTACTGCATTTCATACTAGGAGTAAAGATGGGCAGCGGTGGATTTCTGCTCTCATGTTTCGACAGCTTTGTTTGTGGTGATTCAAAGCACTAGGGGGCGAGCCTATTATTTTTTCGCTTACTTTTCCCAACTCGATGCTGCTATTAAAAACTTCCTAATGGTAAAGCCGGATAAAGGAAGAGAAAAGAAGCATTTAGATATAATTAATTCATAAGCACTGCAAGACTCAAAAATCGAACACAAAACCCCTGAATAGCCAATGTATAACTTACTTATCTTTTATATTCCAGGAATATACTAATGTACGGATTCCACTTCCTGGTATGGCTGTTCACTGTGAAGGGAATTAAAGACACACAGTGTGGATTCAAATTGTTCACTAGAGAGGCTGCGCGCACTTGTTTCCAGAGTCTGCATGTCAACAGATGGTAATTATAAAAAATCACGTCATTAAAAGCATAAAAATTAATAATAAGTTGTTTAAAAGATAAAATTAGTAGGTATTCTGTTTACTGCCTTCAATCACTTCGCTTTAACAGCAAGATTAATACATATTGCATTTTTTTTTATTGTATCAAAACCTGTTAGTAACAAAAAAACATATTAATTCTCATAAGCTAATGTACAAGTTCGTGATTAGTAATCTATTACTAAGAAACAATCTAAAGTTTAATTAATAAAAATTCAATATTTTCAGGGCATTTGACGTTGAGCTTTTGTACATCGCACAAAAACTAAACATTCCAATAACCGAGATTCCTGTAAGATGGACTGAAATAGAGGGCTCGAAAGTAACTCCTGTTCTCTCTTGGATACAAATGGGTTGCGACTTGGGTCTTATTTGGCTTAAATATACAATAGGGGCATGGAAAATAAAAAGTAAAAAGAATGACTAATTATTATATAGACAAAGTCTTATTTTATTAAAATAAAAATATATTGCTGCAAGATTTTTTTATTAAAAATACAGCAGATACATCAGACGTGTGTGTTTTCTTAACAACCTAAAATAACATAAATAAAGCTCGTGGGGTCGTACACCTGATACTCGGTAATACATTGTGAACATCAATAACATATTTTTTTTCTATATTCAATTATTATGGACTATGAATAAAAACAGGACTATGAAAGTCTAAATAACTTTAAACAATGTTACCATCATCGTTTTATGAATAAAAAGTTAAGTTTATCAACATGCTATACACAAATTCACACAACTGATCTTAGACACACAAAATATTCTAAGGAAAATATATTTTTGGTCAACTAAGATAATAACAAATGCAAGTACTCTGAAAGAATATTTTACACCAAAATGGAATAATACACTTATACATAAAAATGTAAATTGTGCAAATACATACATATTCAAATGAAAACAAAAAAAGCAATTGGGTCTTTTTAAAGAAAAAATTATTCAAGTATAAATCTAGTGGACACTGGTGAAATTTAAATATGGATGAAATAGTTATTTTTAATGATGGAAATTATCGGGGATACATTAATAAATAAATTCAAACATTAAATGTTTGTTTTTGGCTCACTAATATTGAGCAAACACCCTGCGAGCTAATTTTTACTCTAGATCTAAGAAAATTTGGCAATATGAGCCGTAGATTCAATTTTGAACATTATTTTTAAGTTTACAAATAAAAAAATATAGAATATTCTAAAGATTCCTATTGCACTACAAAATGTTTACATGCGACAGACCTTAATAATTAAATATTAGAAATTATAAATGTAGAAAAATACGGAAAAATTATAATGAATATAGTTCTTGTAAATGAAACTGGTCGAAATAAAAATCCGAGGCAACAACCCATGACTCACTTCTTGCGTCAGTAGTTCTACGGCACATTTTGAATTATTTTTTCTTTGCTTACTCACTTCGGTTTTACTGTGGCAATATTCATTTTTATGTTGCAATAATGTGTCATATGGCTGTCCCAAAAACTGCTACCTGCGCTTATCAGTGAAAAGTCGAAGTTCTGATACCGAGTCCCCAGCTGTTACGGCCAACACTAGACGAAGGAAAAGAAATTGTGTCCCGTTAATGTAACGATACTTTACTACATTCTACAGTAAAAATGTAAAAAACATCGAAACGTTTACATCCAATAGTAACGAAAAAAAATATTTGACAGCGCGCCAAAATCGACCATCTTTGACTTTGACAGATTTATTCATGCAAGATATTAATATTTTTTAATTTTTGACCGGCAAAAAGGATTAAAAAAATCATTCCTCGACATAACATTTAGCCATTTACATATTAGACCAGTGCGCTATCTTTTTTGTAGACACCAAAGACAAAGATGGCTATTACGATTTACAATTGTACAATTACAAATCCGAAAACGTATTATAATATGCTAGCGTTCGATAGATTTTCTTCTTTATAAAATATATAATACATATTACTGACAGTATTATTAGTTAGTATGCCAATAGGTACATTTTCGGAAGACACAAAAGCTTGTTTAAATCAATGACTCGAAGCGCAACATCCAAGTTTCACAGTTAATTACAAAGCTACACGTAATAATAAACACGCCTTTTAAATATCAGACGTGTATAAATAAAAAATCTCTGAATATAGTACTAGTATTTAATACCTGTGCCACGAATTTTCATATATTCGGAGTCGATTTTTCGACGAATAAAAAAAGTATTAACATACAATCTTTTCCCGCGTCAAAAAAACCGGGCCTATGAATGCGTTAAACAAGTCGAAAATCATATTTATTAAACAGATTTATAATAACATGTTCATGCATATCATGACTTGTTTCAATCATACGTTTTTAACCAAACACTTTTAGTTTAGAATAAACTTTTCAAAAGCTCTTATTGTGTTATCGGAGTTTTAATTGTAATGAGCTTTGTATATTAGGTACTTAACATATTTGCACATTTTATTAATCCCATGCATGAAGCTTATAAAGAAATATTTGATACAAATCAATTTGTTCACGGCATGAGTGAGAACAACTGCGCAATTATATATTAAAAATTCGACAATCAACAGAAACAGCCCACAAACACATGAATTTAATTCACTGTTCGATAATGCCGTAATCAAATGATTTAACAAGGACACATTTATATTCGATATAAATAACGCTGAATATAATAGAACATTAAGCACAATATAGCTTTCTCCAAATATACGTTGTCGCGTTCGATTAATTAAGTAGGCATTTTATAATGCTTTATACCTTCAATCCAAACACCATTTTGAGGAATTGCTCGTAGTGTATAGTGATAACTCCGTCCTGGTCCAAATCGAACTGGCGGAATGCTGATGTGAGAGTCTGAAACCGATAAATTATCAAGTTTAATGGACATCCAAAATGTAGTCACATCATGGGTAGCGTTGAAATCAGTCCATGATTGTGCCAATAGCCAATAGAAGAAAACTCTTAGTCGTTTTTTTACTCTTTTCCCTTCTTTTTTTCCTTTCCGAATATTTTAAGTTCACGTAAATTATATATCCTTTAGTGAATAGAAGACTACTATTAAGTACTAGATTCTGCAAAACGAATATGTACTCCCTGAGCTCAAGTACTTACATACATTAATAAAGAAAAGAAATGTAAAACTCACATATAAAGTGATGCAGCACTGGATAAAATCGTCGAACAGAATTGTCCCGCGACCGAACCTGTCGAACTTCTGCACCATGATGCTCACTAGCTCGTCGGACAGCCTGTACCCGAAGGCGGTTAGCGCGTTCTTAAGCTCCTCCTTGTCTATGTTCCCCGAGTTGTCTCTGTCAAACGACCTGAAGCAATTTTGCCAGTCGCTAACATATTTCCAAAGCGCTCCAAAGTCTTCGAACGATATAACTCCTCTGTTCTGCTTATCGAACATGCCTGAAACAGTAGAAAATATTTTTCCTATTAACTTTAGTTGGTTGCTTGCGTAAAATCTTTAAGTATTGATTACAAATTAAACCTATTTGTAAACAGAGGCTAATTCTCCTTTATACTTTACTAATACTTTGTTAATTTTAAATATAACAATATGATAAATCCTCGAAGAAATTGGAAAGCAGCAACTTCGATGGCGAAGTTATTAAAGCATCCGAATCCTGACACCACGAGCTAACACTCAAATATTTGTTTTGGGGCGTCAATAACTTTGCAACCCAAAGTATTTCACAGTGTTTGATACCCATGACACAAGACTTGAGTTTATTTATATAATTTATCTATTTACAGATTAAGCACTTGCTTTAACAGTGAATGAAAACATCGTGAGAAAACCTGCACACCTAAAAAGTCCTTAGAAATTTTTTTAGGTGTGTAGTCCACCAACCCGCATTATGCCATCATGGTGAACTTAAGCCTAAACCCTCTCAGTGGTAGAGGAGGGCCGTGCACAGCAGTGGGCCATATTTGTGCTGATGAGAGAAAGGTATTTACCGATCATTAGTCTGACTGTTTCTGGGTTGAAAGGATTCCAGGTGCCATTTGATAAAGCTTGTTGCAGCTCATCAGCTGAAATGTAGCCGCTGCGGTCTTTGTCGACTCTACACAAAAAAAAATAGTTTGTTAAAAGTTTTCATTTATATTGCCAATTATTTAAATATAAGTGTTTCTATGTAGTTATTTATATCATATTCATGTAAAAATGACCTGAACGTAAAATATTTGCTCCTGTAATCCTAAATCAAATCTGATTCTCAGCTAGGCATAAAACAGATATAGATTTTAAAACTGAATCCAAACATATTGTGGCATTCTTGTGTCTTATCTTTTTATATCAAAATGTGCTAATAATAAACACATGGCATGTGTATAGTGGTATGTGTATAGTATATGGCCTCCACTTAAATACTTTTAACCACAATGGACGTCACTTCGACATATTATATGGGCTGGCCACAACAAATTCACTTTACATGTCATTCCAATACATTTAGACATCCACTTGCAAGAATTTCATGCATAAATAACATATAAAGCATGGTAAAAATCCAATCAGCTTTGCAAATCTTTAAGCATTCCTAACCTAAATTCTTACAACAAACTCGCACATATAACCACAAAAAAAAATTTAAATTTTAAAACACAAAGAAACTGCAATGCCCAACCACTTTGATAAAAGGCTATTTCCAGAAATTTTAACTGTTGATAGTAGTGATTCTTTATAAACTTAGAGATTTAAGATTATTTAGTTCTATGATGCCTTTCTGTATTGTGGGATTTAAAAAAAAATCAATGCCAATACACCTATCAAATAAAATAATAAATAACACACAGCATAACAATACAACCAGAAAATGTAATATTTACCAATCATAATGTTTTGTCTTTGTAAGTTGAAAATATTATTTTACATTCTATTTTGAGACGCATTATTCTACTGAAAATATTGTAATAACCACAAACACAAGTACTTAATGAACTTATTAATAACTTTGGAAAGATATCACATATCATGTTCTTGTTAGTTGTTTATAATGGTGAATCACTTTGTAAACATAACATTACTTTGTTATCTATAAAAATAATCTGTATCAGTTGATTTGCTTCCATGAAAGAATACAAAATATGTATGTATAGTCCTGAATATTTGCATTTTAGTTTGGTTTAAGTATGATTTAAAAGTACCTAAAACTCTTTTTAAGCCTCCATAAAAAATAGCATACATTTAAAATAATAAAAGAGTACATTCTAATTATGTATTTAAATAAATATACGTTAAAAAAAAATAGAGCACTGAGCTATATATGGCAATGATTAAATTCTGCTGTAATAGCTGGGCTCCAGGCATGGGTGAGCAGCAAGGATTCATTTAGATAATGTAACCGCTATTCCTGTGGCTTCAATTTTCACACACAATTACTAAAATGTGAATGACAGCCTCATGCTCTTGCAGCTTAAGTGTGAGCTGATGAAGTTCCAGATGAAATCTAGAGTTGACAATTTTTTTATTGGATTAGCAATGTTAGTAACAGCAAAGACAATTAGCCTTATAAATGGCAAAATTGTCTTACAAATCCTTTGGGTGGTACAATAAAAAAAAACAGTGTTAATAACAACCAATAAGATCAACTAAATGGCAAGATCCCTATGCAATCAATATAAATAATTAACTATTGCTTATAACACAGATGGGATATAATGTCTGTATATCATATGATCCCTTCAATGTTGTTATATCCAGTTTTGACTATACATATATACAGACAGATCTCTTTTGGCAACTTCTTTGAGTTCTATACCTTTCAATGAACATTTATAACCTGTACACTACAGTAAAAGCTCCTTATTCACTCTTCCATCATTCGCGTTTTCACTATTCGCTCATGCTAGTTATTTAAATAAGTTTTATGTATAACTTACCTCCTGAAAATATCCCATAGGAATTCTCTGCTTGGCATTGGTGATTGAAAAGCCATATTTGATCTGCAAAATTATTTTGTACCATTAAAATTCATCTTATATTTCCCTTGAAACATGGTCATTTTATATGAAGATATTAAATCTTAATATTCTAAATAAAATGTAAATCTTAACATTCAATTAATTGTTTCTTAGAATCCAGAAAATTTGTTTTTTATAATATCTTATTTTAATATATTTAGACTTTCAAACATATTTAGAGTATTAATTAAGTATCAAAGAGAATAGAAAAAAAAATCATACACATTTTTATTTTAATTACATCAATATTAATAATTGAACCTATCAATTAAAATAAACATAAACCTACATTTGAGTATTTTCAATAAAAGGCACTTCATTATATGTATTATGTATAGGTATGTAATTAACATATCTTAGTTCAACATGAGTGGCAGCAAGGGCTTATCAAGTACTTCCTTCATATTCATCCAAAGTTAAGTAAAGCAAATCATGGTAACACTTGCCGAATTATTTACGACCACCCTTAAGATAACATACACAATGGATTTAAATATGACGTGAGCAGATATCATAAACTCGGAAAAATTAATCACGGTGCAAATATGTTGTAATTCAAATTAAAAGATTTTTCTACAATATTTCTTTGGTCAATCACTCGTCAATTATATGGGTGTGAGTAACATAGTGACGAATCACGAGATGAAATTTGAAAAAAGGAAATTTTTAAGTGTTTTCTTACTTGAATTTCTACAGCCTAAAACAAATTTAATAACATTACCAATCATACCCAAAAAACAATTTTCATATAATCTATTTCATATCGCAAAATAACTATTAATGCTTTATATTACGTTTCACTAAATATTATGACTTTCCAACTTATGATCTTTCGTCACTCATGTGCTTTAGGGAAATAAGTACTTGCACTAACTTTGGAATATACTGAATACTCACATTTGATTATATTTAACAAAGTTTAAAAGGTCCAATCAACACTATTATATCGCTAAATTGTAAAACACGATCGTATTGTACAAATTTCTGAATTCACTTTGAGTCTTGAGAAAAGCAACAAGGTGACGTGACGTAAATAAAGTTGACATAAAAAGCACAGAGTAAAAACTAAAAAGATATTCCTACTAAACACTTGGAAACTAATATTCCTGATTAAAATTTTGCGTCAAAAGTTTTTTAAGAAAACAAAAGTATCTTAAATAAATGAAAATGAAACAACAATGAATAAGGTAAAAAAACAGTACAGACTCATTCTTCATGAAATCGCAATTGCGTATTTGTCAACACTATGCACTCTGCTACTATGAAATACAACGATCTTAATCAAATGTGGCACAAATGAGTATTATCTAGAAAGCTGCGTCTCTGCCGAACTCTAGGTACTTCTAAAAAATAAACGTAGGTATATGTCGATACTTTCAAGGCAAAATTACCACAAAACCATCGATGAAAGAGGCCGACTCGCATTTAATCGGTAAATTATTATTATAGGTACTTCCAATTGCGGTTTCACATCAAATATACTGCTTTCGGTTAAGGTGCCTTTAGTAAATTTTAATCTTTTGTTAAAGGGACTAAAATTCTATTACGGTTAATTCTACCTGTCGTCGAGGGGCACGTCTTATAAGCGGTTGAGTATTGTAACTTAATGCTTTCCAAAACAAATAGAATCTGATGTGGAGAGCTAAGCTCATAGCTTCATTATAAACGGCGTAAGTGAATTCAAGGCAGGGAATTTTAACTATGAGCTAAAACGATTTTTACGGGAAGACTCTCTTATACAAAATATACTATTAACTACTTATACTATACTATTAACACTTATAGTACGTACGAAATATTTTTAAGTACAAAAAAAGTTTTTTTTCTATGTGCTGTATGATACTAATTTGTGCAGGCTTGATGAAAGAAATACTTAAGTTATTTACTTTATTTTTAAGTTAAACACCTTAAAAATGCGTGTAAATTTGCACAACAGACCGTTTTATTTTTGCTTGCACTGTATATGTCACTTACGATGATTTGGTTATGGATATGTCGAATATAGCTTGATACCAAAATGGCGGATGTCTCAAGTAATGACCGAAAAATAAAGATCACAAAAAACGGAAAAGTGGTAAAAAAACGTCATCGAAATCCAGAAGGTGACTTGAAAATCTTTAGAGTAAAAATATTTATTATTATATGTCATAACTACAACTTTATTTGTCAATTTGCACTCACAGTTACGCTTGCATTTCGGTAGTTCAATACTTGACTCTTACTACCTTACTACATTTTAACTCATCCGGCGAACATTTCAAATTGTACTAGGAATTTTTATTTGTTTATTTGAATGAAGATCACGTAATATACTGGCGCGAGAAACCGCATCTCTGATAAGTTACTTGCGCTATCACCATTGTTCAACTATTCTTAAATATTTTGTTTATGCGTACATTAGGAATAACATTTCGTTAGATAATGTCGATAATAATAGACTATCTTTTCAGAATGGCACAAACAAAAACAAAAGCGCTTGAGAATAGCTGGATTGGAATATATAAACGCCAATGGAAAAAGGGTGCCACCTAAACAACCCGGTCCGGACTGCAACTGTCGGCGAAAATGTTTCCTAAGAGTGCCAGAAGATGTTCGATTGAAGACTTTCCAGGGCCTCTATTCAATGAAGACGCACGACGAACAAAATGCTTATTTATTTGGTCTCATGCGGCAGGTTGATGTCAAGAGAAAAAGAGTGAAATCCAGTAGCAGGAGAACTTGCACATTTGAATATTTCGTGAGAGTCAAAGGAAAAGAAACACAAGTATGTCAGACAGCTTTCAAAAACATCCATGCAATCACAGAAAGAAAGGTCAGAGTTCTTTGCAAAAAAATGGATGATGGTGTTATGTTTCCCAGTGATAATAGAGGCAAAAACAGTCACCGGAGATCAGGCGAAGTGCGTTTACCAAATGAAGTCATTGATCAAATAAAAAACCATATTTATTCTATTGTTCACACTCATAAATTGAAAGATTTTATCAGATTGGATAAAATTGCGGGGCTAGAAATAAATATTTCTAAAATGTGGAAAGACTATATCAAAACATATGATCCAGGAAATATAACTGCAACACTACCAAAATCGAAAAGGAGCTCAGATGGGGTTCAACAGCAAGAGCCTATGCAGCAACAGCCACAACAACAGACTCCAGCTCCTCAAGAAACATTTTCCTCCATAACATATCCGGGCAGTGGTCATCTTGTTAATATAGCTGAGAATTATTTCCAAAATCAATATCAGACTGCTACACTGACAACAGGTGCTACAGCAAATTTTTATCAAACACCTAATCCTGGAAATGGTATGCCTATTTTACTTCAGCCTCCCCAAAGGCCAGCACAGCCCACCACAGCCTACATTGTTCTGCAAGCTAAGCCTGAACCCCAACAAAATACCACAATTACAATAGACACCAGTACTTTCAACCAAACTGCTGATATTGTTCAAGAACCTGTAAAAAAGAAAGTAAAGAAAGAGAGGAAAAGGGGTCCATTGGTCAAGCAATGGAGATATAGTTATATATTTCATGATGAAATCAATGGTGCTGCATTAGCTGCTATCAAAACTAGGTTAGGAATGTATTATGCAGAGAGTGATGCAGTACGAAAGAAGGTGAAACAAGTTCGTCCCACTGAAGCAGTTCAAACACAAACTCCCCCAGAACAAATTGCTCAGTTGGGACACACAGTGACTATATATACTCATAGACCACATTGAAAAACAATTTAAAAGTAATAATTTAATATTTCTTAATTGAAGTGATGCTAGTTTTATATAAATGAAATGTCATGCAATGAAAGTCTAGGATGTAGAAAATCATAGTGTGTTTAAAAAGATCACAACTATAACATTGACAATTGTCATCAACTGTGAAAGCGTCAAACTAAATTTGTTGTCAATATTTGTTAATATTATATGGCAAATATGGCAGTACCCTTTTATGATTACACAGATCCTACATCTATGTAGGGTAATAATATTTATTAATGTCATAAAATGTGTAAAACTCAGTGGACAGATGCATCTATATGTAAGGGACAAATTTGATATAAATCACTTGATTCCACAATGAACATACATCCTATGCTACAATACAACTCATAAATTAATATCTATGTTATAATAACAAATAATTTTTCAGTCTTAACACAAGATGCAATTATATAACTATAACACAATCATGAATTCATGAAACTAAATTTAATTGTAAGTGCAAGAATTACACTAAAGCCATGTAGCAGTACTTCAATATTTAAGTAGAATATTTTAGAAACAAACTGTTTTTTAAAGTACATTCAAGTATTGCTTTTAAGACTGATTAAAGATAAGCTATTAAGCACATTATTAGAATGTGTTACTTTAAATTTGAAATACTATTTAAAATTTTAAATCAGGAAATATGTATGTCTTATGTTGCATGATAGTGGCTCACATATAGATGCATTATTTCTGGACTTCCACCAGACTGATTAAACTCGAATCTTATTAGTATTTAGTTTAGAATTGAGATAGCTAAAATGTAGGTATAATTTACAATACTTAACGCGTTTGCCTTCGTGTAACATGAATACAAATGTAAACATAAAGCTATCGAACAAAAAATTTTGTTTTATTAATAGTACCTAATTAGAATTGATACATGTTTAAATTATCGAATATTTCTATAAGAACTAGCTCAGTTGGCTTGGTTGATCCCGTTCGTGTTAAGAGGTAATGGTTTGTGTAGAAAATATTTTTATGTTGAATACTCCATTATTTATTCATCAATTTATATACGCTATGTCCTTTTGAAGCCAACCTTTTGTGTACGGAGTAAATAATGGTCGCACGAATATTTAAGGAGCTACGTACAATATTTTTAAATTAAACACTATCTCTATAAATGATTATGGACAATAAAGGCATAAGTAATTACATAAGCTACTCTGCGATTTATAACATTTTAAAAATAATCCCACAGTCACAAACCGTGGTCTTGACACCACTTCAGATACCAAGTTCTATGTCGTACGAATGAGATACTATTCGTGGCCTCATAACTACAGAGTACAGACTACTATCAAAAAACATCGGGATCGTTGTGGGAATCGAACTCACGACCCGACATTTCGCAGCCTGACGTCAAAAATACGGTGTTGTTACTCACCTACTGTTAGTGCCTACACAGGAAATAAAATAATACCTTCTCACTACGAAGGCAGTTTCTTTTACAATTGTATTAATAATGTCTTTCTTTATGTATTGGATTACGTTCTTTTAAGTAGCGTAATAGTTCGATAACGAACCGTTATCGAACTCATAAGAGTGGAGAATAAATGGGTTTAAAAAACGAATTTCATTGCAATACAAGTATTTCGACTTATTTTTAGCAAACTCTGTGCTTGTTACTAAAGCTAAAAAAAAGAAAAAACAAAAAGCTTTCTTACCTACTTTCTACCAAAATCTCCTTGACGCAACGTGATTACTATGAGTTTAACATAAATTTTACTTCAGAAGTACAGAAAACATAATTAAAAACTAATCACGTGGTAGTTAACACTCCAGAAGCAATAATTCTCGACAGTTATAAGTGTTTAATAACCTACTACTACCCTCGCGACTACGCCACTACCCGACTACCCTCGCAGAATTGATTATTTTGTATTCTAAATTCCCAGCATAACAATATACATACCCCGATATTTCATTTACCTTAAGTTGTCTATAAAATTTTACTTGCTATAGTAATTGAAATGAATGCAAAATTTTACCTGGCTTTCCCTATTTCCCACAGATTCAAAATTTAATGAAATCTCCCGTGTATGATAAAAAGTACACCTTTATTACAGTGTTTTATCTGAAAATGATTGCTGTGTGATTTTAGTAAGGTAAATATGATACATAACTATTAACTACAATAGCTGATCAACAAATTTCAGTTGCTGAAGCAAAGCGGAATAAATATTTAAAAAAATGACTATTAAGGAATTAGTCATATTTTAACTACTGCATTGACTGAAATAATTAGAAAAACATATATTTTGTATTTTATTTCATTAAAAAAATGTTAAGCACCAATGGACACATTGTTTACTAGTCCAGGAGCAAGTATAGTGCCTGTACTCGAGTCCTAGGTTGAATTCCCGGATAATCAGGTTTTCACCATAAAATACTTAGGAGCATAAAGAGGATTTTTTTTCTTCATATTGATGGCTTCGCACTTCTTGTGCATTTATAAAAAAGAGGGTTAAAAACGTGTACAACGGAAAGGCCCTTCCATACAGTTCCAAAACACAACTAGCCAAATCGCGAATGTAAAGAAATAATAATAAAAGTCATAAGTGTTTTTTATACTTTTTTAATTATACTTAGATTACGCTGATAGAACGCACGCACCGCCCACAGCCTTGATTTTTTGTTCCGCCGTTTTGGAGAAGAATTTGGCTTTCACAATTACAGGCTGTTTGGGGAGATTGCCTTTGCCGAGCAGCTTGTAGTAACCCTGAAAAGTTTAAACACATTAGTTAGTATATTTTTCCAATTACTATAATCTCAGTAGCAGCGCAGACTCGGAAAATATACCATGTGTTAAAATGGCAAGAGATTTGCGATTAATCGGAAAAATGTTGTTGCAGCAATGCCTATTTCTTTTGAAAACAGCAAGACATGTACAAAAGTACACCTATCATACACCTAGAGGTACAGTGTCGTAAACTAGAAGGATAATGAAATCAATTTATCCAAGATAAAAAAGCATAACTAAAATGTCATTTAAGGAGAGTTAAAATTTAATGACTGAATTAAATTAATTCTATCATTGTTTACCATCATTTGTGCTAAAATATGGTATGGACATTAAAAACAATCACACTATACACAACTTGACAATGTGAATCAATTTCCAGAAAAGTATTAACAGTTATTTAGGAATAATTATTAATGAAAACTTACAGCCTTGACAATGTTGATGACTGGTACTTTTCCGTCAGTGGCTGAGGCATACTTGAGGCGAGACTGCTCTGACACAAGTGTCCACAGTTTGTCCAAGTTGAGAACAGGGCAGAAGTCCTTGTTTCTCCTCAAATGGTAATTTCTCATACCAAGCTGAAAAGATACAAATATATTTATCAATAATTTCATATGCTTGTATGTAATAACTGAAAATACTACATCTGTGATAATAAACCTTAAATTATGTTAAAAAAACTGATGACATGTAATTTCTATAATATTATCTCAATTCTTATACAATATGAGAAAACTGCTGGAAGTGCAAAAATTTTAGTTTGCATTTTCTCTAATTATAATATTTTGATCATGAAGTTCTGCAATTCTAGTGTTACATTTGTAAACTACAAATATAAGTCCACATTAATCTAATTTACTATTAGATAAAAAGATACTTGTTTCAGTCTTGGATGTTTCTCAAATAGTTTTTGTCACACTCACCAAATTAATAAAATATTTAGAAATGAAGCAAATTTTACTGGAAGAATTCTCAAGCAAATCAAAATATTATTAATGCAAAGCTTTTAAAACTTCATAACTAGACATCTATAGAATCATAGACCTTAGATTTTTAAGATAACACTATATTAAAAAATACATATAACTAAGGAATAATAAAGGATTCGCTCACTTTGCCGAAGTACCCAGGATGGTATTTGTCCATGTTGATTCTGTGGTGGTGTTCTCCACCAGCGTTACCACGACCTCCAGGATGCTTACGGTGTTTTCCTAAAATTGACAAAGCACTAACATTATTTTCCGTTACAGAAATGATTAATACCTTGATAAAAATCAAATTACTAACTATTGAGAATGTTTTAGGCTAGAATTTTGCAAATGATTTGTTTATATTACCGAATGCTTTAGTTGAAAGTTCAAGAAGTATTTTTATCTTGTTTGTTAGACATATATATAAGCTAAATAAATTAATTAACGTATGGGGACATGCTCACAAATTGAAAAAACATTTTTTATCAAAATACCACTATGTGAATATGTAAAGTGAAGAACGATTTGAAAAGTTATTAAAGTACTAAATTGAAATATATATACATATATAAATAATTGAAATTGTCACAGAAAGGAAGGAGTTGTAAGAATTACAGCGGTGAATTTATAGGTTAGAACTTTGTTTTTGTAACGTGTGATACGTATATGTTTAAGAACCTAGTTAATACAGAAAATTACTTACCAATACGACCATGACCATGGCTCACGTGGCCTCTTAACTTCCTGGTCTTCTTCTTTGAGGTGGCCTAAGGTAGAACAATAATTCATAAGTTATGAACATCTTAGTAACATACATAAATACAAAAATATTTCACAGCAGGACACAATCAACGCCCATTCCACAAAAAACACTGATTTATTTCAATTTATACCATTAGATTAAGCAGTTATATTATGATAAAACATTAAAAGTAAACACGAACCATATTTTCTGTCTTCCGACAAGTTTTACAAAAAGAAAGAAAGAGGTAGGGAGGATAGACTTCTGTCTATGGTTTGATAGTGCTGAGTTCTAACAAATTAATAATGATCGATTCCTAGTAAAAAAAACATTCTGATCAGATAATAATATTATAAATATTTAAAAAATGTAGTTTATAAAATTCACTATTCTAATTAAATGTATAAAATATTTTTTTAAAAATTGGTTGAGCACTAATACCTGTAATGTATGAAAACTAATCGCGTATATTCACAATTTCTATCATGTAGCCACTGGTTTTGATTTACTTAAATATTAGTTACCTGAAATAACCAAAAAAACATCTTTAGAATTCGTTTCAATATAATATTATTTAGAGGGAATAGTCGATTTAGTAATCAACTTATAAATAGTAGGTTGATTATTGAGTTGGATGATGTGAAAGTTAACTATACTACTAAAAAGTCTTATCTCTACTCAGTACGTTTCCAGAAAATGGCAGGATTGTGTGTTGAAGTTATTTCTGACACGTATTTTCAGAAAATACGTAAATAATTTGTGAAATTTTTGCAATGCTATTGCTTTAACGGAGTTTTTACATTGTACTTTTTATTATACACAAGAAAAATGGAGTTCCGTGAGACGTTATTAGCTGCTCAACGAAATCAACAACAAAAGTCATCTGTGAGTTTGATACTTATTTTGCGAAAATTATTTTGCATTTATTATTCATATTTGATACTGTTCATATCTCATAAATAGTTTTCTTTGAATTGTAAAATAACTATTTTAATAATATTACTATTTTGTTTTTTCTTGGAAGAGGATTATTTGTTAATAAGGTACATTTTATTGATTATAATAAAGAGGAAAGGTTTGTATTTTTGGATTTTTGGATTTTTGGATTTTTGTATTTTTGTATGTTTGTTACGAATAAACTCAAAAAGTACTGAACCGATTTGGATGATTTTTGGTATGGAGATAGATGGGACTCACCGAAGTAACATAGGATACTTTTTATCCCGGAAAATGTAGTATTCCCGTGGGATTGGGTATAAAACGCTATATTTATTTTACGCTTTCACGCCTAAACCATTTGACCGATTTTTATGATTTTTGGTATGGACATAAATAAGATCCTATGAAGTAACATGAACAACATTTTATCCCGGGAATATGTAGGGTTCCTGTGGGATGAGCATATACTGTAACACAAAAGTAACATTGCCTGTAAAATGCTTTCACGCCTAAACCAGTTGACCAATTTGAATGATTTTTGGTATGGAGTTAGATGGGACCCACCGAAGTAACACAGGATACTTTTTATCCCGGAAAATGTAGTATTCCTGAGGGATTGGGTATTAAACCCTATATTTTTCTTTCGCTTTCACGCTCAAACCATTCGACCGATTTTTATGATTCTTGGTATGATCATAAATGAAATCTTATGAAGTAACATGAATAACATTTTATCCCGGGAATATGTAGGATTCCTGTGGGATGAGCATATATTCTAACGCGAAAATGACACTGCCTATGTAATGCTTTCACGCCCAAACCTTTTGACCGATTTGAATGATTTTTGGTATGGAGATAGGTAGGGCCCACCGAAGTAACACAGGATCCTTATTATCCCGGAAAAAGTAGTATTCCCGTGGGAACGGGTATTTCTGGACCTACTGAGCCGATTTGAATGATTTTTAGTATGGAGATAGGTAGGGCCAACTGAAGTAACATAGGATACATTTTATCCCGGAAAATGTAGTATTCCCGTGGGAACGGGTATTTCTGGACCTACTGAACCGATTTGAATGATTTTTGGTATGGAGATAGGTAGGGCCAACTGAAGTAACATAGGATACATTTTATCCCGGAAAATGTAGTATTCCCGTGGGAATGGGTATTTCTGGATCTACTGAAAGATTTGAATGATTTTTGGTATGGAGATAGGTAGGGCCCACAGAAGTAGCATAGGATACATTTTATCCCGGAAATTGTAGTATTCCCGTGTGAATGGGTATTTCTGGATCTAATGAAAGATTTGAATGATTTTTGGTATGGAGATAGGTAGGGCCCACAGAAGTAGCATAGGATACATTTTATCACGGAAAATGTAGTATTCCCGTGGGAATCGGTATACTCAAGATCTACTGAATCAATGTAAATGAATTTTGGTATAGAGATAGGTAGAACCCACCGAATTAACATGATATAATTTTATCCTGGAAAATGTGTTCCCGTGGGTATGGTTACATGTTATAATTGCAAGAGTAAGTCTGTAAGTCTATTACGGTTTCACGCCTAAACCATTCGAATAAGTTATATATTTTAGGTATGAACATAAATAGGACCCTGTGAAGTAACAATTAAATGTTCCCGTGGAATAAACATGTTATAAATGCGGAAATAGCTTTTTCAAAGTAAAACATTTTTGGACACTTATGAGAAGAAATAAAGATTCACGTATTATCTTTCTGCACTCAACCCTAAAGTCTACGCAGACGGAGTCGCGGGCAAAAGCTATTATTGATAAAGTTGAAATGCACTCATGGTTTTAGGACAATTCATACTACAAAGCTCGGTTTGACCCTCCAAAAAAAGAGCAGAAACAAAGGGACCGGCTTTCTGCAAATATACAAAAATTCTTAGCAAAGAAAGATGAAGAAGAGAAACTTAAAAAGATAGAAGCACAAAAGAAAAAGGAGCAGTTACTTGCAATGCGCGATCCGAAGGCATTGCGGAAAATCCAAAAAACTCTAAAAGTAATTAAATCTGCTAACAAAGCTGCCATACTGGATGCGGTTGATAATGATAACACGGCAGTAACACTGACGGGGCCTGACCAACCTGACCAGGATGATTATGGATATGAGTCACAGGAGGCAGCTGCGTTGTATGCAAAAATGATGCAAAAATACAGTAAGCTGCCCGATGAACCCAAATTCCCGTCAGGCAGTAAGTAGAACTGTGTATTTTGGTCTATGAGAATATTAATTATTGGAAAATGTTAATATGAAGAAAGAATGGTTGTTTTTTTAAACTAAAATCTTTTTCATCTAATGTAGATAATATGTTGTTCAAGGTATTTAGTTTGTACTGATTAATTAGTAATTTGGTTTATTTTGCTGTTTGTAAGACATAACTAACATTATAATTATGAGTGGAATACTATCAAAAGTCAAAACTAGCATAAATATACTAGTTCAAATAAATGTGTTTTATTTATAGAATAAACTTACAGTTTTTTTTATGTAATGTGAAGATTCAAATGGTTAAAATATTATATTATTACATTACAAGAATTGTCTACTATGTATTCCACAAAAAAGTGATAATTATTGGTCCTTAAATATTTATGTATTGTATTTTCTTGAATTTTATTTATGTAGTTGCTTAATTTATTCTTTTACATTCCTGACTTTTATATTATGTGAGACATTTACATATTTCTATGTACATGTTATTTTATATAAATATATATTTATGTCATATACACATATGGAAAAGTAGCAAGTTAATATTAAAATTGTATAAAAATAATAACTAATTTTTAGATCAGACAGTGAAAAAGGATTTAAATGGCACTAGAGAAAGAGTAAAGCATGCTTTGCAAAGTGAAGATGAACCAGTGCCCCACAAAAGGAGACGTAGAACTGAAAATGGAGGTAATTGAGGATGAATTATATTTTTTAGAGTTGATCAAATTTCTTTCAAGTAAAATTGTGTACCATGGTACGGTGGATGCAGCATAGTACAGAACACAAACCTTGTTTTAAGCTATTTAATCTCACACATTTGCTTTCTATTACATGACATAATATTTTTTAAGTACTACTGAAGAAATAACTACTTTTAATTTATATTGCATAAAATTGTGCAACATCATCATGGTGCTTTGTACTTAGCATTCTACTGAAAGGGGGTAGGCCTTAGTCATCCACCACAGATTTTCCCACAATGATTTTCTCCAAGTATTAGTTAAAATTCATTGTTATAGGTATTGACACATAACTTCTAAAAATGAGAGGTGTGTACTTCAGTTTGAACCCCCCATTTGACCGCTTTTCGCCTTTCGACCGCGCGCCTAAATCTCGAACCCATCACGAATTGTTAGTGTCTGATAAGGCAAATAAAATTCTCGTTATTTCATTATCTTCAAAAACAAAAGGGACGCAACTGGGCGCGTTTTACAAGCCATTCGATCTGAAGGGTAGTTCTAACGGTCATTAACAATATTTATGTATGTAGATAGGCGAATATTTTTGTCCTCAATTTGGAACTTATCGGTTAGGCCAAATATCGTTTTATTTTTATAAATATCGAAAAATAGCTCTCATATGCTTGTCGACCAAACGAGAAGCATATTCTATGTATTTTAAATAAAACATTTATGGGCCGCAAGTAAGACGTCCGCGGGTCGCGGGTTGCCGACCGCTGCTTTAAGCCAATATGGAGGTTTAGGAAACTCATTAGTACAAGATCCCCTTCTACAACAATGGGACGTGTATGTGGAGATATCTATATCAGCTCTAATATGTCAGATGTTGATTATAGGGTCGTCAGTAGGACGTATTTTAGGTGGATTGTCAAAATGTTTCAGGTAGTAACTGAATATAAAGAAAGTTTAGTGTATATATTGTACTTTGCCAGGAAAAGATTTTTTATGGTTTTAGCAACATCTAGAAAATGAATTTTCTAAAATTCAGTGTGGACCTTGTGAACAAATAGTACAATTTTTCTTGGGCGTGTGCAAAATGGTGATGACATCAATATTGTTTCGTTTTTTTCGCCTACACAGGAACTAGTCACCAGATTTATAGTCTTAAATATATGAATTATTCATTTAAGGTTACATTTTTAACATTATTACAATAGAAAGATTAATTACTAACTAGTAATATTTTCCGCGTTTTTTCAGAGAGAGATCAGAGTCCCCCTACACGTTATGAACCTGAAAAAGAGAAAAAGAAGGAAGATTCAAAGTCTGACAAGCCGAAACCCAGAAGGCCCATGCCTCCTCCTTTAGATTTCAACCAATTGCTCAAACTTGCCGAACAGAAAAAGAGCGAGCCAGTAGAACCTCTTCTGAAGAAACCAGTTCAAGAATCGGAGCCAGAAAGACCGATGACGAAGAAACAAAAAAGGCATTATGAGGAAGAGATGGCGCGACGACAACGGCGGCAAGAGAGATTAGAACAAGAAGCTGCAAAAAGCATTAAACCCAAACGTAAGTTATATTTTTATCGTACAAATACTTTTATGCTGCAAATAACAGATAGCTGATATAATTAAACTCTCAATACTTTTAGTGTATGACTCAATCCCTTCTATGCCTATCTAAAGTCAATATGCATTATCTAAAACAGTCCTTCAAAAATATGGAAACTATTTTGGTGTTGTGATTGTAATAGGTTTTTTAATTCTAAAAATGTTTTCAGATCCAAAAGAAGATAGGCCAGTAGAAAAAGAAAGAAAACCTGAGCCAGGAGGGCTGGGCAGGATCCCAAAACTCACTAACAAAATCAATGGCAGAAATGACAGTCCTAAACCTGAGAGGGATCAAGAAAGACTTGAGAAGATGCAAAGAGAAAAGGAAAGAGCAAAGATAGACAGAGAAAGAATTGATCGTGATAAAGAACGGCTAGAGAAGGAGCGACTTGACAAAGAGAGATTAGAGAGGTTGAAAGCAGAACGAGAAAGGATTGACAGGGACATAGCTAGATTAAACATAGATAAAGAAAGATTAGATAAGGCAAAAAATAAATTGGAAACGAGGACAACAGATAAACCAAGCAAAACTGTAGATAGTGCTGTAGATAGGTCCAAATTAAATTCAGGGGAAAATGGAAAGAAAACCATAGATTTAAAGAGTCAAAATACGTACAGAATAGATAAGAACTCCAATGAGAAGAAATTACCCGCACCGATGAAGAATAGCAATGGTAAATACTTAAATGGTCACAGCAATTCACAAAGTAAACCAGTGCCAAAGCCTAGAGAGCAGATTCCACAAAAGAATGGTATAAAGGAGAGAGATCAAGGGAATAAGCCAAGGGTAAATGATGTAAGGCCTGAGAATGGTAAGCGGATGCCTGACAAAGAGTTACCCAAAAGACCTGACGGTAGACCTGTGCCCCAAGGTGCACCAAAATCGGTGCCCGGTTCTAGCAAACCCAAGCCACCTACGGGCGGTTTCGATTTTGATAAACATATGAATTCGTTAGGGAAGAACGGTCATTCTATGAACAAGAACGGTGTTAAGAGGCCAGACGGAATGAAGAAACGACCTGATGATAGGAGGAAACAAAAAAGTGAGTTTGTGGTTTTACTATTTAAAAAAATAATGTTTTTTTTAGCGTATGCACTATATTTTTGGTTGTTGGTAGTTTTTCCCGGCGAAAGATATCGGACTTCTCTTATTTATTAACGAAATATTATATTTTATTATACGCTTACATTCTTATATCTATATCCCTAAATTGATAGAGTGATGTATTTTATAGAACTACATTACCTCTGCCATTGTTTCTCATATATATAATCGAGGAGTCCTCCCGTTTGTCGTAAACATTTTCTAACTCAGCGGTATACTGACTTCAAATTAAATCATCTCATTATGATAACCAACGAGCCAGCAAGCAATTCAATTAAATACATATTTTTTCTATTTTTCATTCAAGTCAAAAGATAATTACATAGTCTAGTGATGTAGTGATGACAACAAATTTTGTAATGGTATTTCCTCAACGTCATTTAAACATAACAGTTTAAGTGAGACTTGAAATGAAAAACTGTATGTTTTTATTTATAAAAACGAGCATATTTATTATTATAC
This sequence comes from Cephonodes hylas, assembly GCA_030295005.1. Lineage (NCBI taxonomy): Eukaryota > Metazoa > Arthropoda > Insecta > Lepidoptera > Sphingidae > Cephonodes > Cephonodes hylas. The sequence continues at coordinate 11,114,982 of AP025369.1, read as the reverse complement.
GAAACTTACAGAGAGGCCTGATGATATTTTAAAAAGTCATGTATTCTATATTTATACCAAAATTGATCAAATTTAGTCAAATATTTTAGACGTTAAAGCGTAGAGCGTGAAACGATTGTGTGTAATTGAGCATGTATTTTAAATGTTATTATACTTAATTAATTACCGTTTCTTTTCATGACTGTGATAATGGATTGGAATATGGTATGAGAATAATTTAAATTTATTGCATGTGTTCGTTTCTCAATACATATAATAATAGTGTTGTGTGTTTGCAGGACGCGCTGTAGATTCAGACTCTGAGTACGATTCGGAACTTGATGACTTCATTGACGACGGCGATGAGGAAATGGACTATTCCAAACATATTAAGGAAATATTTGGATACGACAAATCCAAGTGAGTAACAGTTGTTTTTCTATCTCCAAGTATAGGGTGTCTTCTTCTTAATCAATAACAGCCTGATTATTAAATATTAGTTTTTCAAGTTAAATATGCCATTGTCTGCTCTGCAAATTCTTATGCAATGCTAGAGGTAGACAAAGCATTGAGATGTTAAGATGTAAAATATTTAAATGTCATTTAAAGTAAGGTCCAAAATCAATATAGCCATCTAATCATAGACCATAGTCCTGTTTTCTACAAGATTCTCTACATCGCAGCTTAATGCTAAGTTGTCCACCTAGTTTGTTTTACAGGCTCATTTTTAAACATTTGCTACATAGAGGCCATCTACATATTTAGTTATACATAATATATCGACGACTTGTTCAATTAATTCACCTGTTGCAATATTTGCTATTGAATATGACGTAATGTTTCACATATATCTTGATATGGTGTCACTGACACTCCTATTGTTTGATTTTAAAATTCCTCGCATTATTATTAGAGGAAATATGTAATTTTATAAAAGAATTAAATACAAAATTTGAAATGAACATAGGAATATATGTTGCAATTGTGACTTGCAGGTACCGAGACATGGACGACGACGACGATCCTGACATGGAGTCTAGTTTTGCGCGACAACAACGCGAGGAGTACATCAGTAAAAAGATTGGTGAGTTTAGCCTACATCCATTTTGATTAAAGAGAAATGTTGCAGTTTCCCTATAACACATGTACTCTGTTCGTATTCATGTACAAGTTTATATCTTTAAAAATATTCACTATATTCAATTAAATAATCCAACAAGTTATTAGATCCCACATGACTTGTTTAGCTAATTTACTGACTCAGGCATGCTTACACAGAGAATTTTCCAAAAAACAAATAACAACAAAAAACAAATAACAAAAGGATTTCTTGATCCCATTTATATGTTTACGTTGCGGGAACAATGAGTCATTATTGTTTGTTCTTAGACTAAATCATCTCTTTTCTTTAGCAATAACTAATAGTTACAAGTGTAAAGAACATAAATGACTGGAGTGGTATAAGAAATAAAAATATTATTTCTATTTCAGGTATAATGGAGGATTTAGAAGACATGAGGATGGAAGCAATGATGAAAAAGAAAACTAAGAAAGGTAGAAGGATAAGCGATGACTAAATGCCCCAAACGACATATGCTCACTACTTCGGACCAAAATCACGCAGACGGATCACAAGTCCGCCTCCACGTTGCTGCAGATATGTACAATGCGTCAAACTCGCCATTTTATTAGTTCTACAAGTCATTAACCTATTTAAAAAAACTTACATAAATAGATCATTAGGTGTTTCTTACACTACTCTATACATTTAGTCTATGACCTAGAATCACTTCTTTCTAATGTGTGATCTTTCTCCATTGTTGCATAAAACATGGTAATAAGAATAGGTACTTTAAAACTATTCACTATGATTTTGTATTCCTTCAATGCTTATTTGGATGTCAATTGTAAAATTATCTACATTAAATCTATTGGAAGTAAAACATAAAATTAAAAAACTTTAAGGGTGCTGTAAACTGAATATTCCTGCAACTCTATTGTACTTAATGATTGTTAATTAATAAATTGTATAATAAATACAAATGAGATGTGCTGCATTGCGCGTATCTGTACGGGTAATTATAAAAAAAAGATGTTACCTATGTATAAATCATATGTTTTGTATGTTTGTATATGGTGATGATGTAAGATATGTTAATATGTTTGTCTTTTCCATAATAATATTTGCTCTAATACATAGTTTTAACATAGATATTAAGGACATGTACTCCTTAATCTTTTACTTATGGTATTTCATTACTGATTGATGATTGTTGGCTTCGGTTGTGAATTTCCATATGAGCAGAATAGTTTGTGACTTATTTATAAAATAAAATGACACAATAATGGCTAAGGGACATTCATATTGTACTGTTTTGTTATTTTGTATATTATGTTTATTGTAGTTGATTTATTTGCAAATATTTGATTTATACCTAGCATCAATTACGTATATGGATTATTTACTACATTTAGTTCTGTAATGTTTCTATGGGAATAATATGTAGTGTTTGCATGCAAGTATTGGCATTTTAAGTTGTCTACACTGTTGTATGTCGGGAAGAAGTGTTGTATAAAATGTACAGTGTAAATCTTTGGAAAAAATAATATGATCTCCAAGAAATCAGCGTTTGTATGATTGAATCTTATTTATATATTTATGTAGTTACAGCCCAGGTGAATTTCTCAAATGAAGATTTTTATTATGGCAATTATAATGCCTCAAAATCATCAATAATCTTTAAAAAATGCGAAAGAATTGTTTATTGTACCGTAACAATATTATACACTTGTATATTTAGCTTCGTGATGAGAAAAAAATAATAAAAAAACTAATGTTATAAAGAGTATTTTCATCAATTTCGTTGTATTATTTTTACCTTTGAAAGTTGATAATATTATCATAAAAGAAGAAGTTACGTCTGGTTGGATACCCATCCTGGATTTAACTTAGGGTACGGCAAATAGATTTTTTGTTTAAAAAAAAACTGTTATTAATTCCTAATAGTAGCATGGAGTTTGGAAATTTGTATAGTACCTAAACCGTAAAAGATTTCTCATTAATTATATACCTACAGGTCGAAATAGTTCCTTTCCATAGGAATACGAGGGAAAATAAATATTGACTTGGCAAACTGCGTGGGGTAACGAAATCTGCTACAGAACAATAACATTCTAATGAGACTGCCTAGTCCTTCAGTGATGTCAGCGTTATAGGGCATGACGTGCGTAAAAATTCCGAAATGACACTAATGAGGAGTAAATTACTCCACATAGGTAGTACAGTTACAATTTCAAGTTACCAATATTTTATTCTTATTTGGTGATCTACCAATATGTACTTAACATCGCGTCACATGACATTTGTAAATTGTTAGGATAATCTGTACATAGTCGATCTCATGGACGTAATACCTATCTAAGTCCATGGTCGATCTTGACAGTGACAGTTCAGCAGCTGGCAGTTTTCTTTTTCCTTGGATCAAGGTTGTACGTGGGAAGACAATTTCCTATTAATATTTACGCTCGAAAATAATAAGAGAATACTGTTTTGTGATACAATTATATTCGAGAATTAATTTGAAATCAACGGTAAACAATATAAAGTCATTGAAGTTATATTAACCAACAAGTAAGTTGAAAAAACATATGTTATTTTTGTTAACTTCGCGATAGTTATCTTACTGCTTAGAGCTAATTAATAATTTAAAATAACAGGATTTATATTAACACGAAATCTATCGATTTTTGTAGTCATGAAGGTGTTATCAAGTGTCCAAGAAATACCGGAATTTACAAAGCCGACAGTTCATCTCAGAAACGAAACTGAACTTTTGGAAAAACTAAACAAGATATTAAAGGATGGTCACGACAAATTGCAGATAGTTACAGATTTTGATCATACTCTTACAAGACACACTTTGGATAATGGCAAAACTGTTCTTACAAGCTTTGGTATGTATCAAATCTTTTTGTATTTTTTTTTCTATTCAAAAAGCAAAAATCGCATAATTCGGCTATACTTTTATAAATTATTTATTGTATAATATATGTGGCACATCATTTTGTTTTTTTTTTTATAAACAGAACATTTAACTTTATGCACATGAAAATGTCTCCATAATTTACATTGAGAGATTAACAAAAAAAAAATGAAGTACAAAAACGAAAATAAGAAACAACATTTCTAAAGCATTTTGTGTTGCACTTTATGTAAATTTACATATTAAAACAATGATTGATAAGTTAATCAATTGACTATAAGATTCTTAGTGTTTTAGATAATTGTTGCTGATAAAATTTGTATAAATATAGATTTTATCAGGCAATGGTTAATAAAAGCAATCTCTTGGCATTCTTAACATTTATCTAGAAAAAATAGTAGCTTGAACCTGGTTCTAGTGTCTAATTTGATGCTGCACTAAACTACATAAACATAGTTATGAATACAAAATTGAAAACATAACCAGCAAATTATACAAAACTCACAGGTTAATATAAAATACTACTGTACTATTTCATATATAAATACATACTTTGACACCTGTATTCTAAATTGCTTAATAGAAGTGGGTTTCTACACTCACATTTCATGATCTATAGTGAATGTCCACTTATGGACCCAAAGACTGCATTGTATAAGTAGCTAGCATACAAATACAGAAAAATAGGCTCACTGCCTTATAAAAGAACCTTAAACCATAGAAGTTAAATTTTCACGTCAATACATATTTTCTCTCAACAGGTATGTTTAGAGAGTGCCCGTCAATACCCCAGCATTACAAAGATGAAGACTGCAGACTAGCAGGTATATACAAGCCCATAGAATGTGACCCTGTTATGAGTGTAGAGGAGAAGACAAAACATATGGTTGACTGGTATATTGCAGCTCATCAACTGTTAAAGTGAGTTATTTTTATTTTTACATTACAACTGGATAATGAAACTATCTTCTTCTTCTTCTTCTTCTTCATCATCAACCCATATACGCCCACTGCTGAGCACGGGTCTCCTCTACCATTGAGAGGGTTTAGGCCATAGTCCGCCACGCTGGCCTAGTGCGGGTTGGCGGACTACACACCTAAGAAATTCCTAAGAACTTTTAGGTGTGCAGGTTTCATCACGATGTTTTCCTTCACCGTTAAAGCAAGTGACAATTCAATTTGAATACACACATAACTTCGAAAAGTCAGAGGTGTGTGCCTGGGATTCGAACCCGCGACCGCCGAGATTCTCGACCGCGCGCCTAAACCTCCAGGCCATCACTGCTTTGTTGAAATTGAAACTATATTTTACTTTAATTGTGTAATTTACTATACTAGACAAATATAACATGTAATGTGAAAATAAGTACAATTCAGAAATCAATTACAACATAAAAATTCTATTATGAAACTTGAAGCAATAATTTGATTATGTTTTATTAACTAAGAATTTTCTATGTACTAAATCATATACAGGTTAAAAAGTAATGAGTATGAAAGATATATGTTAAAGAAAAGTTGGATGAAGTTTGGGAAAAAATAGGAAAGAAATAGGGGTGAATAGGGGCATGAAAGCTAGAAAGGGATTGTTGTAAGGATGAAACACACTGCTCCAACCATGAATAGAATTGGGAACAGGGCAAGAGAATGATGAATATTTCACATATTTAAGTATTTATCACTTCTAGAGGAATATTCTAAGAAGTAAATAGACAATATATTTAGTCTAGTCAAAGAATGCAACATTCCTGACTTATTATTTTGTAATTTGATGCAGTCTGAACTCTGAATATGTTATGCTTATGTAGGCGGCGCGACAATTGCATTGTTCACATTTTTGTTTCAATAGAAATTTAATGTTTTGTAACATGATACTTTGATGAATCATAATTCAGAAAAATACTAGTATTATTGATGGACAAATTTAGGTTCAAAATTACTCTTCCAAGTTATTAGAATAGTTAAAGGGTTTAATCCCGCTGCAGGGATCGGGATCGGGCTTAATGCACTGACTTCGAAGCATTTAATTTAACATATCATTGCCTCTCTGTGTATAGTAAAATTATTAACTGTTAAATAAATATGTTTTTATGTTTATAGAGGAAAGAAATTTCCGCGAAACGAGCTCATGGATGTGGCCCAAAAGATGATTGATAGCTTTAGGTAAGTTGTTCATTCAGATTATTATTGTAGTCATTGTTGTGGCTAAAGTGAATTTCCTCTAGGTATGCAGCCTGCATTCCGCATTGACACTGCATTTGATTCACGAATGTTTATTCCGTTAACTTCGTGGAGTAAATATTTTTTCTTTAATTGCCTCGTTAGAAGTGCGATATCAGTGTGTGATATGCGATCGATGGATTCTGAATTCGTCTCCAAGTTCGGGTTGAAATATTGTTTATGGCACTAAAAAAAACAGCATCATAGCAAATGGTTAAAAAACCATCAGCTTTCATTGTGTTCACTGTTGGGCATAGGCCTCTCAGGCGCATATGTTTAAAACATACAAGCATATATATGTGTGTAGGCGCGGCGTGCAGGACATGATATCGTGGAGCGCGGCGCAACAGGTGCCGGTGCTGGTGTTCTCGGCGGGACTCGGGGAATCCGTGGTGGCCGCGCTTAAGGCCGCCAACTTTCTGCTGCCACACGTCAAGGTACGTACCATTTGGTAAAACTAGCCATATGACAATCGTCTGTCATACATGGCTGGGCATGGACCTCCTTTAGAAGTGAGGGTGTAGGCCTTTGTTCTCCACGCGTGCTTAGTGCACGTCGGCGGACCACGCACCTGAGAAATTCCTAATAACTTTTAGGTGTGAAGGTTACCTCATCACTCATGATGTTTTCATACATTTTTAAAGTACGTGATAATTCGCCCGTGATAGTTCTAACCCTTATACATAAACCTTGCTGTAGGCAACTTCTTACAGACGACCTTTGGATGGAAACTATTATAGGTACTATACTAATTTTAACAAAATATACGGTCCACTGAACCTTATATTTGTGGTCGCGGTTTCGAATCTTGCTAGTATTGTTGTTCAGACCAGGAGGTTTAATAAAATTTGGATATAAGTAAAAAATCTTCACACTTGTCATTTTGTAATGGTATAAAGCCGGTAACGCATTCGCGATATTTCAATTTAACCATATTCGTCTTCTTTTTGAAGATAAAAACTACATTAGTTGCATAACTTCAATTCTTGCGATCACCCAATTCATAGATTGGAATAATAATGTGCAAAACACAGCGAGGTCACTATCATGGCCATTCTACTTCGTTATAAATGTTTAGGGCACGTTTTGTCTTTATCAGAACCACGTCGGAAATAAGTTCGGCTATATTGGCGCAAATTTTTAATAAATGTATATTTTCCACGTTTTTTTTAATTTATCTTATAATTAACGAAGGTTATGTAAGATTGCAAATGCAAATAGAACATTTTCGTGTATGTTGGCGTTGTCTCTGAAGACTCAAACAATGTGATGTATTTTTTTTTCAAACAGAAACAGTATAGTCTGTTTCACACGCATTTCTTATGTTCCACGAAGAAGATAAGAAATGCTCTATCTAGTATAGGAATACAAATGTTGTTCTTGTAAAATTATTTTAAATATACTCTGTATCGGCAAAACAAAACTTTATTTATTTTCCGGAATATTTTTAGCTTCTATACAACTGTCTTTGATTGTAGGTTTTCAAATATCAGTAAAGATAACGTTCTCGTATTTGCCCAGATGCTACCTATGTAAAATGTACAATACATTGGACAATGCAGTGAAATTAGAATGTAATACGGCCGATTTCTTAACGTGACCTTGCAGTTTGTTACATTGGAGACATCGATATGACTTGAAAAATAGGTAGCGCGTTGCGCTGATCACGAATTATTCAATGGGATTATGTTAACTACGATATGCTTTATTTTATTCTTCCGTCTGAATACCGTTATAAAGTTATATAATATGCCTATTGCCTACTTAGGCAAGATAAAAATGGTTTAACATCAGTCAAAGGATCTTAGACAAACTACATAATTTTCTTTATGGTTTTCAAACAGGTTCCAAGGTCCGTGTAGTATAAATTTATACCTTTACGTTTTTCTTTGACTGCCTTGTTGATCCCGCGAACTTTAACAACGCTTGCGCTCTACCTTGGTTCGATCCCCAGATTGAGGAATAATATGGGTTGTGTTGAGTTTGCTGATTAGCAAATTACTATCATGGTATGAAGACTGAATAAATGTTGTTGGATTCACGATTGCGCAAAATGCAAAATGACACTTTTTATACTTTAATTCCTCACGAACGGAAATTTGGGGAGTTAATAAATTTCGGAACTTCCCGTTCTGATACTTTGGAATAAACTGATACTTATTATCATAACATTGCTATTTTCTTCTCCAGGTTGTGTCAAACTTTCTAGCTATGGACGCGGACGACAACATAGTCGGCATTAAAGGCGACGTGATCCACACTTATAACAAAAACGAGACGGTGATTAAAAACACCGAGTACTACCACATGGTGCAGCAACGCAGCAACGTTATTCTGATGGGGGACAACATCGGGGACGCCGGCATGGCCGAAGGCATGGAACATTGCGACGTCGTCGTCAAGATCGGCTACCTCGGGCACAACGGGCACGGGAACCTCAACAACTACTTGGAGAAGTTCGACGTGGTCCTCATCGACGACCCAACCGTCGACATCACCAACGGCATACTCAAGCTGCTGTGATTTATATAATCTATTTTATTTTGTTGCCGTTCAAGTTTTACAGTTGCATTTGTCTGTGCGTTGCAGTTTAGTTCGGCCCGTCGTGTTTTGTAGGGTTGTGTTTTTGTAAAATTAGTAAATCGCCTATTTTGTTTTTTTTTTCAATTGGAGAAGTTTAGTTTGTTATAGTATCGGTAGTATGCATTGATGTAATGATGTCTTTAATGTTTTGGTGTTTTATGTCATTAGAAATGTCTAAAGATTTATTTTTCTGTTTATCGCATATCGGGTATAATGTATACTTAGAAAGTGTTGTAGCAACACAGTTGCTATTTTATCTTACTAATGACGCGTAGATAATGTTTGTTGACCGATTCCTTGTTTGTAAACTACAGTTACGTTTTGTCTGTGTACAAAGGTTTTTTTTTAAGATTGCACGATAACTTACTTATCATACAATAGTTCTTTGTTTATAAGACGCTATGGTGTCGTCTTAATCTCTTCACGCCATCGGATGAATCATCGACAATAGCTGTTGCTATAGAATATTAAATGTGTTTTATAATTTTACGATTTTTGTTTGTAATATTATCGACTTTAATAGCGCAGTATAATGTTTCACACACTGCAAGCCTATTACCTACTGTAATTTGTAATCCTAGTAAACTATCACATACATAGTATAGCTTTAATTGTTTCGTGTTGGCGTTGATAAATTGCTACGTTATGCTACTTCAGTAAAAGATATTGCAATAAAGAGTAATCGCTTAGAAATAATAAAACATTCATTAGAAGAGGCGTAGAATAAAACACTCATTATATAATACCAAGAAGGCACTAATTTCTGTGCAATTTTTGTCTTGTTTACATATCAAAATATCCATTTGTACTTAATGGACATATGAACGGATTTGTCTAATGAGCAGTGTAAAAAGTAAAAATGATAGCGTATTTCGTGTCATTGCCGGTACTAAGGCTTGATAAAATCTAGTATTTTTATGTTTTATACATTTTCAGACAACACATGCGTAACACATCCGCCTAAAGGAAAAATGTACGTGTTTTGTTGTTAAAGATATACAATATTATGGAATTAAAAATATTCAATTTTTATTTAATTCATTTTTACGATTTAAAAAATTGTAATACTTGACCACACCTGAAAAGAACGAAATAAGATAGTCCTATTTGTAACTGTAAATTATTACTTACTTACCTTGTATTAGTCTTTAAAAAGTCCTAAAAAAATATGTTAAATGTTACTTTAACGGTAGCAGAACATCGTAAGGAAACCGTAGGTACACCTAAAAGTTCCTAGAAATTTTTGGTGTGTAGTCTGCCAACCCATATTAGGCCAGCGTGGTGGACTGAGGCCTAAACACAACCTTTCAGTAGTAGAGGACGTATATTATGGCCTGATGATAGTTAATTTTTTGTTTTTTTTTACCTTAGTTAAATTGTTATTGTTTCTACTAAAACAGCCGGCCTTATAAATCTTAGTAAATTATCTAAGGCTTAACATCCTTTGTCTTCTTTTCTTTAAGATTACATGTCAATGAATAGAGCAGGCCGAATATTTTTTAGGTATTAGTTGATTCAGTTAATTCTGATTAAAACCTTATAAAGTAGATTATTGAATATCATGTAACGTGATGATGATTTGCTTCAGATAAATTGGGACTATCCAATTTATTTGATTTAAAATAACTCCGTAAATCTATTAATTAATGGCTAAACTAATATAGACATAATTAAGACTAAAATTATTTTTCCAAAGCTGCTAGGTACGTGGATTATAATGTATATATTTTTTTCTTTTGGCATAAAACAGTTCCGTAAGCAACTGGTGTATTTTGGATTATCGCAGTGACGGGCCGCTAGTATTTAATTGTGTCTACCATATCAATTAAAAGTACCTCGACTATAATTTTTAATAGAATTTTATGAATTATTTACCTCACTTTATATTCAGTGGAAGGATGCTATATTGCCATTATAATGAGAGATTTTTTTATACTTACGAAGGCATTTTTAATTCTATCATATAAATTTCAAGATTTGTCGATATATGTCGGTGAAATGGGTAATTTCTGTCTCATTACATGGTAATATATATTCGATATGTTCGAGATCTCTTTGACAAGATTAAATCGAACGAAAATACTTTACGATTCAAAGTTGCTGTTTGATCGATACAACCGAGACGATCCCAAATGTTGCTGTTTAGTTACGGCTTTTGAAAATAATTCCGCCATCTTGTTAAGACATAATATGATGCAGTTTCCATTTTATTGCCTTTTCTCATATTATTTGTCTCTTGATAGATTCCTTCATGTTTTATTTACATTACATTGTTATAGTTATCTGTGACAGCTCAGCATTTTATTAAAACATATTGGGATATAACTCAAAAAAATCGTAACCTTTGTGCATTACTTAAGTTTGTAACCAATGGCCATTTAATATGGTAATTAATATGAAAACAATTTACCTCTACAAACTTATTACTTAATTATAACTCAAATTAAATATATATTATATATTGGAATCGGAAACCGGTCAAACAACGCGAGTTACATTATTTTGTAATTAGTTATTTGTACATAACGGCGAAGTTGCACATCGCTCTAGTCATGATGGCAAAGCCACTTAGAACTTGTGAAATATATGTAATTGTGATTAATGTTTTGTAATTTTATGTCTTGTATTAGTCAACTATCGTGGGATGTGTTGATACAACGTTAGTGTTTTTTATCGTTGCTATGTTCATGTTGCACTCCTTAAATCCAGAAATGTTTTATCAACACAACTGCAGATTTTCTAGCACAAACGAATATGGAATGTTGATTCAAGTCACACTTCGTTTAAAAGACATTTGGAAGGAAATAAAACAAAATTTGTAATGAAATTAAATATTTTGTTATTATTATAAAACAACACATATTCAATATAAAATGTATTTTCAAGTCATGACGCGCTGTGACATGTTGAATGGAATACAATTTTTGTTTAGACGATATCACAAAATAAATGCATTTAGTTCGAGTGAGAATTGACGCCACACTTATAATCACATTAGAGTTATTCGTAATATTTAAAAAGGTAAAAAATTGAGAAGATATGGGCAATGTTGATATAAAGGCAAGTAGCGATTTTCATTATAACTTATTCGAGACAATGTTGTATTAGAATAGTATAACTAAGACCCTTAAGAAAGCAATTTTATTTAACTAGATATTCAAATGTGGAACAAGTCCATGTTTTTATTGACTTCCAAGTTATCGAAAGACTTTTTTTAAATAAATTATTTTAAAAGATTTTCCCGTAAATGTATCGTAAATAATGCAATTCACTATAAAAGACTTGTGTTACAAGAAAATTATATAACACTAAAGCTTATCTAGTAATGTAGTAAAGCGTCGGTTGCAATGGCAAGAAGTACCGAAGGAAACTCAACGAGACAGCGCAATGACTGGAAAATACACGTCCAATCACAATACCCTATACATAGTCGAATTTAACTGAACAAATTAAAGGCTCTAAAATAAACAACAGTCTTATATTATACAAATTATTTACACAAAGATTTGTTTTTTATTTTTTTATATCAAAATATAACCTACTGTACATGTAACAATGATCGTTCATATAGAAATATATAATTTGTCTCTATGTACAAAACTAGAAACGATAGTAAAAATAGTCAATTCTTTTAGGAATCATTTAGTCGAGTTGACGGCAGGTGGCGCGAGACGCGCTGCTCCGAGACACGCAAGGCACTTCGAGGGCGACTCCTATACATTCGGCTTTGTACTGCGTGCCACTCAGATAGCTTACAAACACTGGTATTGTCATGACAAAAAGGCTAATTATAGAGTTCAATTTCAAACTTTTTGTAGGTGACATTTGTGTATTTAGATCGAAGTATTCTGTTTTCTACTCAAGCCATCACTTATGTAGACACGCGTTTTTCATAAAACCATTTGACGGATTGCCCTTGTATGCAGAACACAGATTATAGGAGTATCTGGTTGAAGAAAAAAACTTTTGTTTGAAGGTCTGATTTTTTAGTTAAAAAGCTTTTAAAAAATAAATAACTTCAAACTTTAATTCGCTTCTAAGCGAAAACAAGTAAACGTTACGTTTAGGCATTAATATACAACTGATAACTCAATTACAGTGTCTAAAATTAGGTCGACTGTATCAAGTATGTATCGATGGATCCACGATATTTCTGACAATCGATTAATATAGACATGTTATCCGATTTGTATATAAATATAATGGAATGTATGTATTTATTATTGCTACAAAACCGGCATGAGGTCTCCGGTATAGAAAGAACGCGACAAAGTCAAAAAAACAATTTTGAGTACCGACATTTATAAAGTCAATAACATTTTAATCGACGCAAAAAACGTCACTAGATTATGGAAGAATTAAATACGGAGACAAACTAAAAAGTAGGATGAGCAGCGCATCTCGCGGCAGCTTGTCGGCCCGACTGACGCGTGCAGTCTCGCGGGCAAGGCAGCGGTACTCGCTATCGAATAAATAACTTTACAAATTACTATCAGAAGGAAGCCAAACGACATCACAATCTACTTAATTCAACTACAAAAATACATGATTTTATCATCAATCACACGTTTCCTTTTATCACTCACTTACGGGTGTATAATACACATTTGAACGTCGGCGCTTCATTGAGATGTATCGACTACCAAACGAGCTCGGTAAGTACACGCACTCAGCTATCCAAGTTAAACAATATACAGGTGCCGGTATCTCGACTTGCATCGTGGATTTAGTAGTGGAATATAGTTTTCGATACGATTTTTAAATGCAACAATAGGCAATACTCGCGTAGCGCTTACAATGAATTTCACTTTGAATCAAAAGGTATATATCATCTTACCTAAAAATATACTTTAAGAAGTTACAGTAATACAGTTGTTAATACGCTTTCCATTTCTAAATCCACTGTTAAAGCACATAGACACGTACAATACTGATTAAAATTAATATGCTATAATAGATTAAATAACATCGATAGTGTTGGCAGATCTATCGAAACACTCCGCGTGATGGGCGCTTCCCTAGCTCCGTCCCGCGACCGACACATCACTAACTACATTGTAACAGCACCTGGAGGGGAGAGTGAACACTCGGTACACGAGGACGCGTCGGCGCGCCGCATCAACCAACTATAAGTACAATGTATTATGAAGACTAGAAAGAACAATTTCATAAAATATGCAATAAGGTAACTATCATCATTAAAATTAACACCGACGAGCGTTATGGAAATGATTCTCTCGCCGCTTATGTTATTGTACGTAGTATCAAACAGTACCGCTGTGTCAGACATTAGCTGTGTCGATTATTAACATGAGCCTTTAGGTATATATGAATAGTAAAATCTTTCGCTAGTTGTGTCGATACAAGAGACGTGATATATTTTTATAATAATAACAATATATGTAAGGTCAGCAGGTAACTGTTTGAACCCGGCCACGAAGCTCGCCCAACACGGTGCGACACATTGGTCCCGCTTTGTTTCATGAAAGCACATGCATTAGTCTAAACATTACTCTACGACAGATCACAGCCTGAGTTGAAGTGCACCGCGCAGGGCTCCGGTCAGGTGACGGCCGCCACGTCCGACGGACTCTTGTGCAGACCGTCCTCGTCGGTCGACCTGCGGGGAAACAACTCTCTTATAATAATAGTCTATTGTTGACATCAATAAATTAGTGCGCGTGTATGTGTGTGTGTGTGCTTGCCTGTACACGTGCGCGGCGGCGTTGGCGGTGCGGTACAGTATAACTAGGGAGTGTGTGTGTGTGCTTGCCTGTACACGTGCGCGGCGGCGTTGGCGGTGCGGTACAGTATAACTAGGGAGTGTGTGTGTGTGCTTGCCTGTACACGTGCGCGGCGGCGTTGGCGGTGCGGTACAGTATAACTAGGGAGTGTGTGTGTGTGCTTGCCTGTACACGTGCGCGGCGGCGTTGGCGGTGCGGTACAGTATAACTAGGGAGTGTGTGTGTGTGCTTGCCTGTACACGTGCGCGGCGGCGTTGGCGGTGCGGTACAGTATAACTAGGGAGAGTGTGTGTGTGCTTGCCTGTACACGTGCGCGGCGGCGTTGGCGGTGCGGTACAGTATAACTAGGGAGTGTGTGTGTGTGCTTGCCTGTACACGTGCGCGGCGGCGTTGGCGGTGCGGTACAGTATAACTAGGGAGTGTGTGTGTGTGCTTGCCTGTACACGTGCGCGGCGGCGTTGGCGGTGCGGTACAGTATAACTAGGGAGTGTGTGTGTGTGCTTGCCTGTACACGTGCGCGGCGGCGTTGGCGGTGCGGTACAGTATAACTAGGGAGTGTGTGTGTGTGCTTGCCTGTACACGTGCGCGGCGGCGTTGGCGGTGCGGTACAGTATAACTAGGGAGTGTGTGTGTGTGCTTGCCTGTACACGTGCGCGGCGGCGTTGGCGGTGCGGTACAGTATAACTAGGGAGAGTGTGTGTGTGCTTGCCTGTACACGTGCGCGGCGGCGTTGGCGGTGCGGTACAGTATAACTAGGGAGTGTGTGTGTGTGCTTGCCTGTACACGTGCGCGGCGGCGTTGGCGGTGCGGTACAGTATAACTAGGGAGAGTGTGTGTGTGCTTGCCTGTACACGTGCGCGGCGGCGTTGGCGGTGCGGTACAGTATAACTAGGGAGAGTGTGTGTGTGCTTGCCTGTACACGTGCGCGGCGGCGTTGGCGGTGCGGTACAGTATAACTAGGGAGTGTGTGTGTGTGCTTGCCTGTACACGTGCGCGGCGGCGTTGGCGGTGCGGTACAGTATAACTAGGGAGAGTGTGTGTGTGCTTGCCTGTACACGTGCGCGGCGGCGTTGGCGGTGCGGTACAGTATAACAAGGGAGTGTGTGTGTGTGCTTGCCTGTACACGTGCGCGGCGGCGTTGGCGGTGCGGTACAGTATAACAAGGGAGTGTGTGTGTGTGCTTGCCTGTACACGTGCGCGGCGGCGTTGGCGGTGCGGTAGTGCGCGGCGTACGGCAGGCGGGTGCGCGGCGCCCGTCTCCGAGCCGCCACGGCGCGCCGCAGCGTGCCCGGACGTACTGAGTTGCGGATGCCGTGGTACGCCAGCCTGCAACCACACACATACAAATATGTCAACACAGATGAAACCAAACCTTTTATCTTCGAGTATTGCTTTCTATCGTGTTACTTCGAGTATACGTGAATTGTAGATTGTATCGACATACCTCGGCGCCAGAGCGGCGACAGTGGTGAGCAGCACGAGCAGCCAGTACACGGGGTCGGCCATGGCGTTCTGCAGCACGTGGTAGGTGGAGGGCAGGTTGAAGCACGGCACGCAGATCGACTGGTACACCAGCGTCAGCACGAAGAACGACAGCAGCGAGCCCGTCAGCGCGAACACTTGGATTATTGTCTGAGAATAGATGAAGTACATATTGACAAATCGTAATCGATTTTATTTCTTATTTTTTTTCAGTTGTGCTTATAACTATTTAATGATTACATTGTCGACATTTAGGTTAGGTAGGTCATAGAGGTTTTTTAAACCGATTAATCAAGGTAAATTAAAAAAATGTCGCCAATATAAACACTGCTCCTTTTAACAGTTTTTTAAATTGCATTAAATCTAATATCGCTAAGTGTAATGCGAAGACAGAGGACATAAAAGCGAGTCACTAAGATACACCTCGAAAACCATTATCGGCACTTACGACTTTTGTGTGGAAGAGCTGCGTGAAAATACAACCTCAGTTTAATAATTTCCATTGAGCTCATGAATAAAAACAATGTTATTAGTGAGTAATATTGCTGTATTGTACTAACCCAGCTCCTAGTCTCTATGGCGACGTAGACGAGCATGACGACGAGGCAGCAGGTCATGCAGCAGGCGCCGAACGCCCACAGGTCGACGGTGGTGTCCCAGTAGGAGCAGGCGATGCAGAAGAACACGACGACGCTGATGTAGAGCGACTCCGCGAGTACGGCCCAGTAGGAGTGCGCGCGGTAGGCCAGCCCGCGCCGGCTCGCCGCGTACAGGCCCGCGCGCTCGCGCAGCAGGGCCGCCGGCGCCACGCGGTCGTACGCGCCTGTGGACAATACCGATGTTGAAACTCTCATATCGATTGCAATCATCGATTATTATCGATTGTCGATTGTATCGATAGTAACGATTTTATTATTTGTTGTGGATAGTCATAATTTAGAGTTAATGTCAATATAATCTATACTGAAGTACTCTTACAGGTTAAAATTAAAAAAAAAATGAAAACTTGAGCGTCTTCAGAATTTTTGTATTCGTTTCATATTTGGACTTCGCAAATGATCATATTTCTGGATTTCGAAATAAGCTCAAGTGGCTGTCAATACGTTTTCGCCGAAATACTCGCATTCTTTCCCTCCTGTATAATATTCTATTCCACGACAATACCCCCCATTACCTAAAAGAACGCTTTCGTTTTTTATATAGCACACATGCTCGTTCACTTAGATCCTCAGAGAATTTGGTTTTAAAAATCCCGAAACATAACAGTTTATTCTTCAGTAAGTCTTTCACAGTTAATGCTGCTCGGCTGTGGAATGAACTGCCGGTGTCAGTAAGAGAAGCAAAATCACTGCCTATTTTTAAAAAACTTGTGAAGGAACATTACTTGTCACAAATATTGTAATATGGTTATCTGTGGTTGATATCTTTATGTATGGTTGTATACTATTTTTTATGTTTGTATATTATTTCATGTACATCTAAGTATGTCTAATATTATTATTATTATATATTTCATGTTATTCGTATGTAGTTTATTTATATTAAAATTGTACGTCACATTACTATTTTTTTTTATATAATTATTTCGAACCTACCCGCTCTATTTTTTCTTATACATTTCACTCCATCGTTCGGTTGTCTGGAAGAAATCGCATTTAGCGATAAGACCGCCAATTGTTACACTCTTTTATCATTTTTTGTTTATTTTTAATCTTGTTTCTGTGTGTACAATAAAGTGTTATAAAAAAAAATGTGTTACAATAAAAATATTGTATTCGTTATTCCAAAATCAAAGAAAAATTAATTAAAAAATGTTAAACCCATCTGATAAAAACGGGCAATGCTCATTTATGTTGCTTATCTTATTGGGTAATATATATATTAATCTTCCAAAGTCGGTCTGTCTAATGCACATGAAATAGCATCATTTACTATACTGATATCCTTACCGATAACGATAGGCGGTAGTGCGGTGAACATCAAGTTGTACGCCATGAGGTGGATCTGGTCGATCATCACCATGGCGGAGTACCCGCAGTATATCTGGTACCAGAACACTAGGAACACAAACGTCTGCGGAAAACAAAAAAAAAACACTTTATTACTCACATCAAAACAACCGACTAAAAACTAATACACAATATGCTGAACATTATTCTCTTCGCAGAAACCATATTTTGCGGTTTTGTGGCTTCCTACGTACATTTTATTTATTTATACCTTTCACTTCCGTCATGGACATAGGTTTTAAAACGATTATATGCATCATAAAGTACTTGCTTGTCTAGCTGCTAAGAAGTTATTCCCACCTTTGTTTTTTTAACTTTAATGAAAATTTTATGGACAATAGTTTTATCGACAAATAAACATCCGAAAATTCCCAATATTTCCAAGTCGTTACTTGGCATGATACAGCGATACATGATATATGGTCTATGTCCAACAGTGGATTCTATCAGCTGATGATGATGATAAATGTATGTAGATTACGATTTAGGGACCATCAAGAAGAGAGCCTATATTTTCCTCAAAGGCCGGGAACACATCGATGATTCCTTTGGTAATGTGGGTTTTCATGGGTGGTGTTGACCCCTTAACATCAGGTGGCTCATTTGCTCGTTTGCATCCTTTTTTCCAAAAAAAGAAAAGATACTGACGGCATTTTTGAGGAAGAAGTAGAGTATCATCCGCGCGAGCCGGTCGTAGCACCAGTGTCCGTGCACCAGCAGCAGCCGCTCCAGGTACTTGAACCGAGACAGCGCGAAGTCCGACGCCATCACCGCCTGCATGCCCTCCTGGCCTGACAGACCTGCAATACAAAACATACATAATTATTTTTGTATATCATTTTATGCGACTATTCCACATGCAAACATTACCTCACACCTGTATTCCCAGAAGGGGTGACAGAGGTGCATTAACATTTCACTAGGCATTTTCCACGTAATAGGGGGTGAGCGTATTGCCGTTTTTGAGGCACATTTCCAGACTTTGTGCTGATATTGAGAATGTCCTAATGGAAAACCCTAATAACACTACTGACCCGGCTATCGAACCCAGGACCTCTAGAACGCACGGCACATGCTTGTACCGCAAGACCACAAGGCAAGTATTCTATTGAATGAAAAGTCTTGATAGTTCAAGCATGCCGCATGTAATCTAGGTATGTATCCCGTGACTCCTTTATTAGTGAATTCGTAGAAGTTCTAGGGTGGCACGGACACTAATGTTCATATCATATATCTATGCTTTTAAAATAGTGTAAAACAGTAATTAGATCCGTGTACTTACCGACACCGACATCGGCTGTCTGTATCATGGAAACATCGTTAGCTCCGTCGCCGATAGCCAATGTCGTCACACCCAACTCTTCTTTCACCGCCTGAAAATATATTTTCTGCGTTAACTAATTGAAATATTTTTCAATATAATTATAACATATTTTTATATCAATCAGTGTAAAATAAAATTATATATTTTACATCAATATCGATACACGCAATTTCTATATTTTAAATCGATAAAAGATAAATCGATTCATCAAAATGTTATCGATAATCATGTTATTAAACTTTGCTACATTTTACCCTTATTATCTAAATATTGTTTAAAAAACTCTAAAGACAAAAAATGATGTGGCCATCATTAAAACAGGGTGCATAGTCAAGGCTGCGCAAGACCGGGATGGCTGGCGCTTTCTTAGGGAGGCCTACGTTTAGCAGTGGACGGCGATAGGGTGATTAGCATATATATCGATTTGTACCTTGACGATGTACGCCTTCTGCAGCGGCGTGGCGCGGCAGCACAGCACGGCGGAGCAGCGGCGCGCGAGCGACAGGAAGGGCGCCACCAGGCCGGAGCGCCGGTCCAGGATGTACGTGAGCGTGCGCCCGTCCACCACCAGCGCGCGCCCGCCGCTGCCGCCCACCGACTCCTCGTCCTCCAGGTAGCTCTTTATCGTTGATTCCGCGTGCTCCTGTAAACATTTTGATATGCGTTATGGATTATTATTAGGTCGGCAAAATGATTCACTTAGTAAAGATAATTATTATAAAATCTCGCTAAGTAGTCTGATTACATCATAAGCTGTCAGTTTAAAAATATAGTATATTTTTTTTACGTTTTCCAAAAAAAGCTCATATATTTAAATATACAGATGATTGTATAGAAAACATCATTTTTTAATTTTTTGTCGGGATTTTCTTTAACGGCAGGACCTTTGTAATCACTTTAGCTACTGCCTGTCTAAGTTTCCTATCACGGTCTGAATACACCCTGCATACAATTACATATGTATCGGTACATTACCTTGTCCCTGGACATGAGGTGCAGCAGCCGGTCGTGCTGCGAGAAGAGCGCGGCGGAGTAGGCGATGTTGACGGCGGTCTCGGGCTTGTCCCCGGTGAGCACCCACACGACGACGCCGGCGTCCAGCAGCGCGCGCACGGTGCGCGGCACGGCGTCCTGCAGCCGGTCCTCCACGCCCGACGCGCCCACCAGCGACAGCGCGCTCTCCAGCCGCGCCAGCGACTCGCGCATGCGCTTCTCGCGACCTGACCACATGCGGGAATTACTGACTGCTCGGGGGATAAGTCTGCGGTAAATGGAAGGAGGCATGTTGACAGACAAAAGAGGGGGATTAATTTATCACTCCTACCTATAAGATTGAAAATGCGTGATATCCTCGAGGAGAGGCTCAATGATCAATCTCAGTAGTATAACGAGGATAATTTTATGTTCCCAATTTTTTTTAAAGAATTTTAGCACATTCCATAAATCTGCGAAATTTACTAACAGACACTAGGCCAGGAGTTGACCATACAACTGTTGACCATGACTGAATAGTAAAAAAAAGCCTTCAATTTGCTTAGTATAACAATAATACGACAACAATCATATGCTTAATGATGGATTCATACCTTCCCCGATCTCGGAAGCCCTGGCGTGTCCCGCGAGCCACTCCTCCCACAGCGCGGGCTGCATGGTGCGCTTGGCCATGACCAGCGTGCGCAGGCCCGCGCGCGAGTACTCGGACAGCAGCGCGCGCGTCCTGTCGTAGGCGGCCAGCTCCGCGGAGCCGGCGCGCATCGGGGCCAGCGCGCCCAGCACCGTGCTGTCCGCGCCCTTCACGTACACCACTACCTGCAACACGTACAAGGATATATTTTATTGGCATAATAATTTATCATACAGACCCGTGCCCAGCAGTGGGACGTGTATGGGTTGATGAGATAGTTTTTTTTTATTGATACCTACTAAAAAAACTGAGCCTTGAAAATGACTCTAAAATTGAATTTCTGACAACCTAAGCTCTATTATATTGTTATTTATCAAAATATACACAATAATATTAAAATGTTCTTTAGTAAACACATCAACAAATATTTTTTTGAGAGCTACTTAAGGCAACGATTTGCCCTAGTATGATAGTGACAGTGATCTCCTGTATTCTTTTGTAAACAGGTTAAGGTAAATAATGCAATCCAACTATGAATTCCGTTTAAATTTTCATTGTGGAATACACTAGATACGATATATAATACGATACTATACCTGTCCGGCGGGCGTCCGCAGCGCGATGGACATGCACTTCCTGTTGGAGTCGAACTGCTGCACGCGCAGCACCTTGAGCGTGGTGAGGTCGCCGCGCACGGCCAGCGTGAGCTCGTCGGGCGCGCGGCTGCGCAGCTCGTACCCGTACGCCAGCGCCGCCTCCGCCAGCGCCAGCTCGTCCGGGCTCTCCGCCTCGAACCGCGCCACCTGCGCACAACTTACGGTTACACCATAATACTAACGACTGGGCCTAGCTTCGTCCGAATACGATGTCATAACAGCCAGTGTCAGTTTGACAGCCCCGTGGCGCAGTTGGCTAGACACCAGCTTGCGAAACGAGCGGCCGCGGGTTCGATCCCCGCACCGTGACAAATGTTTGTGTGATCCACAAATATTTGTTTCGGGTCTGGGTGTTTGTGAGACCGAAAAGTCTCTCGTAGTTTCTGATACTCACGACACAAGACTTGTATCTTAATGTGGGGTCAGAACTATGTATGTGATTGTTGGGTGTATTTATTTATTTATTTATAAAAGAAGTCTAAGTCCAATAATGGTCCTTATGGTATGTGTTCATACTAAGTTTAGAAACCAGAATTGTCTTTGAAAGACTAATGAAGTTGAACTATTATTTTAAACTCGGTAACATTACAGGTTTTCGTAATCAAAATTTACTTAAGTGTTAATCTAGTCTGTCAGTTTCTTCTATAATAATTTTTCATCAAAACTAAAACACGAAGAGGTAATAAACTTTCCAACAACACCCTCACAAAATGGAAAAAAGGTCTAGAAATTTGCCGTAAAGACGACACAACGTCTGCTTGCCCATTTTGCGTTAGCCTTAAAACAACTGCTAGGAAAAACTTTTGCATACAAATACAGATTTACCCTTCGGGATTACAGATTTGAATCGAGCCACTAAACTATGATGACAGTATTTTTATGCTAACAGTTTTTCACCAATTAATTTATGTAAATAAAATATTACCTGTTGTTCGGTGGAAGTGCTGGGTTCACTGGTGTTATCATCTCGACTACCGAACGGCAGTTTCGGCAGTCGGATCTTCAGCGGCGAGGTGGTCGAGGGCGGAGGCGACGGCGTGGTCGACCTGGACTCTGTTAGTCGAGCGTATCTGAAATAATATTTTGTGTTAGATCTACATACAAGATTACTAAAGCTTATATTCATTTGGCTATTTTGACTTTTGCTCGGCGATTTTGGAGCCGCGTTAATTTATATAAAAGCCCGTCATATTAAGGAAAGGAAATAAAATACTAATAAAGCCTGTGGTGTATGTTTAGTTACCTATAAGGTCAATGGAAACAGGACTTAATCGTAAACAATCTCATCAATAACATTAAGCAAAACTGTAAGCATGTTACTGATATACCTCTGGCTAAAACCGAAGAAGACCCGGTACAGTAAGACAAAATGTACGATCCGAGAGACGGAAAAATACCTACATACACGTCGCGTGCCGAGTCATTCATCAAATAATAATTAAATTAATATTAGTGATAACAGTCGTTATGTTGACGTAACCCACTTGTGATGAATTGTTGCTATAGAATTAAGTGTGCCGTTTATTGAGTGGGGTAAGAGCGTTTCAAGTCACGATACTACTCGAAACATTCGTGTGACCTATTTAGTCCACACGACATTCCAAAGACGCCTATTATTTTGGGGGCTGTACATTGCAGTAAGGATTAAGTGGCATTAATTGCGGGCGTCACGGTAACAAGGAAATTTCAGTTTGTTTTTACAGTGTTTGTTTTACCTTTAGTTTCATGCTTACAAATTCGAATTCGTAATATATGTTTTTTGATTTCCGAGCATACTTGACTTCAGCTTTCAATAATTCTTTTTCTAAGAATGAATAAAATCCGCATTTAAAGCCTAGTGTGCCAGTGTTAAATTCTTAGAGTTACACTTAAATGTTAAATTTTTACTACAAACCCGTCACCTAAACCATTCCATAACCATGACGTTCATCTTTGTGGAAATGGTACGAAATATCTCAGGACTATAAGCGTACCGAGCTCCATTCATCTGCCATTTCTCGCTTGGTAAATCTTAATTCAATAAACAAACCGAGTCGTCAATCGCCGTGTGTCAAAATCCAAAATTAACCCGTTAAATTCGCGCCAATTCGGTGTCACGTAAACCAAACACAGGCTCAGAAATAGACAGACGACAGAGCCGTCAGTTATACGGCACATTAAACGTATCAACAACGCCGGTACAAGTTTATTAACAACCGGTAGACCTCTGGTCGACGGGGAATACGAAGAAGTCGTAAATTCGGGCGCGCGTCATACACATTGCGAAAAATAGGTTAGACCCACTTCTGCCCCGTTTACTTTGCACGCATCAGCAAGGATCAATGTCGATTGTGTTCCAGCGACTTTATTAACCCAAGGACTGCGTTTTACAACCGCAGTAAACTTTACTGACACACTTTGTTTCGACCGTTTGTTACCATTGAACTCGTTTTTTCCACATCGCTGTACCAAAGTTCAAGTTAACTGTGCGTTTGTTTTGCCAACACTAGACTTTCGGAAAATAGGCTTGTATAAATTTCAGCAGTTAACAATTAGGATATTGAGTGGAACGTATGATTTGTGTTCCTGATACCCTCGATATTATTACAGTAGAAAATTTATCTTAATAACACAAATTCCGTTGCCTGGTTCCCTTGTCAATAGTTAAAAAAAATGTATTTATTTTGAACTTACTTATCGTTAGACCGCAGCGTGCCGTTGGAGCGCGATGTTTTCCTGTTATTGATCTGTTCTCCAGAGTTGGAGGAGATGCTCAACTGCATGGCGTCGACGTGCGGCTGGCTCACCACCACCGTGTTACACACGGCCAGGATCAGCAGGAACTCACGCACCTGTAGTCATAAAAGAAATAGTTACTTACATGACAAGTGGGAATAAAACGCCTTATGTCATGATCAGAGATGAAAGAGACCAGAAATATATTACTTAATAGATTAATTTTCAGTCATTTTAGTTACTTTCAAAAATGTTTCTAAAACGCCATATATAATATAGCATAATTAAAAAGAATAAATAGCTGCAATTACATCGGATAATTAACATTGATTTTATGCTCAAGGCGACACTAGTTTTTTAAGCATGAATTTTGACATTTCATTAGCCAGACAACCTTTAGCCTTACCTTTTGCGTGTGTTGCGCGTCATTAGTGTCGTTTAAATGCTGTATCAGTCTTCTGTTTGGCGACACCTGAGTGATGGGCGTGACTATCGGAGGCAAGTCGGTTGAGGGTTCAGCCGGCGGTCCCGGCGGGTGGTCATAGTCTACGCCATTCACCGTACACCGCCTGAACAACATCTTGTTCTCTGTCAGAGTTCCTGTCTTGTCACTGAACAAGTAGCTAATCTGTCCCAATTCTTCAGTTATGTTCAACGCCCTGCACTCCGTGCGCGTGTTCGTCTCGGGATCGTACATCTCCACGTCCTGATGTATGTGGTACACTTGCAGCAACTTCGTCATCTCTATGGTCACGTACAACGACACTGGTATCATTACTTGTAACGCTATAATGTACGTCCAAAATATCAGCAGGCCTTCATAAGCCGGCTTTTGCGAAGACGGTATGAACGGGACTTCTATGTTCACGTAGTTGTCGAACCAAACCTTGCAGCCAACGGCGCCGGCGCAACATAAGAACAGCAACACTAACACACACCAAATCACGTCTGTATTCATCTTCTTTTCTAAGTTGGAGCATTTGTACCTCGGCCCGCCGTTGTTGAGCATTGCCTTGGTCTCGTGACCCGCGTACACAACAATGCCCTCCACGTAATCGGTGTTCTTTATCGTGCACTCCCTTAAAAGGAGGTTCTCCGAGTTTAACGGCACTCGTGTTCCGTTCGGATGCGATATCGTTCCCGTGAACCTGTAGATCTTTGTCGATGGCCGCTCCACTTCTACTGAACTTCTGAATTTTAATGGGTTGAAATCTAATCGCTGAAAACAAAAGAAACACACGTTACAGTTACAATGGGTTGGTAAATGGAAATCGTGGCCGGAGTTTCGGTTTAGCACACTTTCATTGTTTGACTTTAGGATTTTAAGGTAGCGTTCCCACGCTCTGATTCTTTGAAGTGCGCGCTCAGAATATTTAAAGTTGCGGTATTTGTGACATCGAATTATAATAGTGTCGATTTGATACGCCTTTGCAAATGGGGTTAAATATTTAGTATAACTTATTGGGCTAAAAACATGATGTTGATGTTATGAGTCAATATACAGTAAATAACAAAGCAATTCGGGGACTGTGGAAGTAAATCTATAAACATATTCTAAGATTAGTATAATTTATGTAGAAATATTAATGGACTGTTACATTTTTATGTCAGTTTTGTCATCCATCATAGACCGTTGAATACTGAGTACAAAATGAGGTCATTTAGGTCGTGTGCCATATAATTAAAGAGCAGTATTGATTTTTCAGTTAAGTTAGTTGTAGTATTTTCAAGCTGGGAAGACAATGAACTACACTAGAGTGTAATAACCTATATTATACTGTAATTATGTGAAGTATAGTAGAATATAGCTACCTTATCCCTGAAGCCAGGTGCTACTATCCTCTGTTTCAAGTTGGTCTCTCCATCCAAGTTACACGTGTCGAGATAGCAGATGCCCAGGGGGTTAGACGAGTGCAGCAGCACCATGTCAGCTGGCACCGCTTCGTTGTTCGAAAGGTGGACTAGATCTCCTACACGCACGTCTCTCCATTTCACTCGCACGTACCTTTCTGCTGATCTGAGGGAAAGAAACAGGAAGTTCAATTAGAGTCATTGCTGCAAAATAAAATTCTTTATTCAATTCAAATCAATATCATATTTCTTACACATTGAGTGTGGACAGTAAATATCGTTTACAAAATCAACGCAATCGTGTTTCATGACAAACATTACGTATGCAAGCAATTTACGAAACAATTATTTTTAATGAAACCTTTTGAATTCAATTACATTCAAATAACTTCGTGTAGGTTTTAAACGTGGCCGTTTAAACATAATATTGGGTGTGAATTGCTTCATTTTTGTTTGTTTAATCATTTCTGTTGAGGCGAATAATTTTCGCGTTAGTTTAAACAAACGAGTTTCTATTTATTGCACAGACATGTGAGCCTGTGGATATTAGTTGTTGTCAAGTGGAATAAATTTGAATTCATGATAATCTGCGTTTAATAATATACCCACTTTTTATAGCATACAATAAATTTCTATCATTGTTAAGTTTATAAACAATTAATCTGGAAAATAATCCACATTAAGACGTTTATGGTTGATGGTTTTATCACAAACCTTTGTTTTATCAAATGACAACCCGGAAGGAAAATTGAGCTCTTGAAGCGACCGTGGCGTTACCTTGAACTCGATTCAGATAGTGATGGAACCATCAAGGACAAGATTTGGAAATTCCTAACAAGACTTATAGTCATCATTGTAGGCATGACGCTTTCTTTATCTCTAAATATTGTTCCAGATGTAATGAAATTTCACCAAGACCCCGTTTCAATTTCTGACTTTAGCCATAAAAGGCACCGGCTACTAATCTTTATTGTAAGCGTATAATTTGGGATATTTTATTATTTGAACGGTTCGATGTTATCGCGCGAAGGTTCGCCGGCCCGCTCCCAACTTCGTGGCTCCGATATCGTAGTTCGTGAGGAAAAGCAACAGGTAATTTGTTCAACAGCGCTACAAATACACGAAACGAATGATCCGACTGAGATAACCGACTTATTTTGTTCGCTTTCTAATTTTTGTTTTGCCGACATTTGACTTATTGAACGTTTGAACGATATAATCATTTCACGTGATGAATCTATTATTATGTTGAATTGGAGAAATCCTGACGAATTATGATTGGTTCAATTGATTAAGCATATTTAATGTTAAATCGATCGAATAATGACCCGATTCAAATCTTTTAATTAGTCTGGAAACCTAAACGCTTATGCAATAAAAGTGTTTATTTCTGTCAGAAAAAAAGGTTTTTTAAAGAAATATATAACACACTGGCACTAACGCATGCCGCTAGACCACGGTGCATTCAAATCAAAGAAAATCGTTCCACATAAAATGCTTGTCGAAGCAGCTTATAGTCATTAGCAAAAACTATAAGCTGTGATATTTCATTTATCCCCGTTCATTTATAACACCAACATCAGGAAGCAATTAGTATCTGTCAAGGCTCGCGAGAAATTTCCGGAACGAACAACGTCAAGTTCACGCGTTGTACATTCGCAATGATAATAATTCCTCAATACGTGAGGTAACTTGCGAAAGCGTGGCCGATGGAATAAGCAACGGGTGAAGAATTACACATGGTCTTAGGCCAAGTCTTATAGGTGGTCATCAATCATGTTGCACTAAAGGGCAATCTCTGGACCGTGTCTATACTTTGATCTATTTTCATAACATGTTTTTAATTTTTTTAGGAATAAATACAATACGGTGATAATTGCCGTATACAGGTATGCAGAAATGTTTCTTTTTTTAATCTTTCTGTCGTGGCTGTTTTATTATCTATATAGCTGCTTTATAATACTCATAATACCGTAAAAGTTATTTGTCAATATGTAACTTCGATTAAATATTTCCTCATTTGAGGGAACATTATTATTTTTAAACAATATATTTTAATTTTACCAACATTAAAACCAAAACATTTGATTTCGATGACGCATTATATGGCGTGTCCGAAACCGTGGCTACTCACCAAATAATTTCCAACGTTTTAAAGTGAATTCGTGTTGAAATATTACACGTTCGTTATTGAATCATCGATAGCAGATGCAGCGGAGTTATTTCAATGTTACTTGTCAAGTTTAACTACGCGAAACTGGTTGCAGACAAGATGATTACATTGTTTTAGAATGAAAACAGGTATGAAAAACTAAAACAACTTTTAGAAGAAATAGAATAGCATTTTGTGAATTATCACGATTATATTTTATCAATCATAACAATTTCGTTTATTATTGGCAGATGACGCAGGTCAATATCTATCCAGCTTAACTGTAATGGAAGACAAACATTAGCCTCCATAAACGAGATCCATTTAGGGCTGCCATATTTGCCTATTTTAATACACAAAATAAAAATTAAAGTTCGATTTTAACAGAAATATCATTTTTAGTCACTTTCTGCACATTGTCCCGTGATATAATTTAACCCAATATCTGTCTATATAGGAGAAATTTAAGTAATTAAATTATACATGTAAATTACATGTACTATTATTGATATTTTTTACGTTTAGTTTGTATGCTTCGTAATCTTCCTCGATTTTAAGGCAAACAGAATAAATTTATTATTTTCCTTTAAAATCTATGATAACGTTAACAAAACAAATTTCTGATATTTTTAATAAACTGGTCTGGACTTGCAGAAAATTTCTGTATTACTGATTTATTTGATCACAATTCTGAGAGAAGTACTACCAAAGCTCACTTAGTACCTACGATTATTTTTAAAGCAAGTTTGGCAGCCCTAAGCACAAGTGACGACATGTGGACCGACCCCTTGCATGCGTACCCTTCCTTCCGTTTCTCGCATCAGATTCCGTCGGCCCCTCACGCACACAGACGCCCTACAGGAAAAAAGGCTTCACATTCTTTACAAAGAAAACAAAATAAAAGAACACCCTTCACAAAGGTAAATGACTGATCAAAGAAATTATTTAAGGGGATTTTCCTTTAACCCGTATTCAAATATGGTACGGTTGTTATTTTTTTTAATGAGGGTTTTTATGTTTCTAACGGAAATGATGAAAGAGACGTATTGTGGTATATTCATATTAAACTGGCCATCTAAAAATGGTGCTACTATGCTGAGGAATATTAATAATAAGTATTTTCAATATGTTTTAAAATTTATTGGAGTATTTTTAAAATTTTAATTTCTTAAATAGAACATGACTTGAGATTCGGAAGAACATTATTTATCATATCAAGCAAGAAGGACGAAAGGCGCCAATTACGGACCAGCCCGCAAGATTTGCCCCATTCATATTTGATATGAACGACGTAACACAACTCATATTAAAACTGATTTGACCATTGGCATTAAACAACGCTGATGACCTAATGCTTTATCTTCATGTTTTACTTAACTAGTCAGTGTCAAGTTGTTCTATTGCAATATTTATTACCCAGCCATACTACATCGTCACTACCAATTATAACCATAGAAGGCTGTAATTTAAAACGGTGATTACGTATAAATTAACAATCAGTGTTTTATCCTGCGTTGGTGAAGAGAAATGTCGATATGTCGTATGAGAAAACAAACAAATTATTACTTCAATCGAGTTAACACTTGTTTATATTGTTCACTGAAAGAACTGTTAACATATTAGCGTCTCCTTTCAAACACAATAAAACATCCAAAGTGTGCTCTGTAGAAAAGAATTTTATCTCCATTGCTGCGTTTGTAGTATTGATGTTTGTTGCTGTAAATAAATGTACCTTCAATCGATGCTGAATTCTTAGAAGTGTGTTGATGTTAAAACAATAGTGTAAATACAAAACACACACGTATCGCGAGCCGGTCTGATTGAGTGTACTAGCCTTCCTTATGTCATCGATAGATCCACTGTTACTCCACACTACACACTCTAAGTTTATTTGAGCCAATGTTTGCGTTATGGTGTAATACGTATTTGAACGACTTGGCCTAATTCCTAAACCGATTTGTGCAACTGCACACGAATAGTTTGTTTAATGGCGTATCCACACATACATCAACCTTTAAATATCGAACAAACACTCCAATCGAATTGAATTAAAGTAATCTAATAAATCTGCCGAGTGGGTGACCAACTTCGGCAAAATTAATACCTATTATTAAATATTTATTACTAATGTGTATAATACTCATTTGATATATTAGTTTTGGTAGGTGCTGACGCAATACTGGTACACATAAAACCTTTGAAACTCCATGCATCGTTGCACAATAGATCCACCGTCAGTAGAATTGAAAGTTTGAATATTAGCATACGTATATTAGGTACCTACGTACAATAACATTTTTATGTTACACTGAAATTTTTTTTTGGAATTATGATATTGTAAGATAATTGATTTACAATACACGTACCAATTTTATGATTCGAATAACCTGTTTGTAATATCCCAACAATTCCAAAACTACATGCAATAAATATGATCACCAATAAATAAATAAAAGAATGAAAGTCCTGCATATCTTTGAATTAACCGTTTGTTTGATTTGTATGTACGCGGGTATTATAAGTATTTCATTAACGGACAAAAGACAATCGGTGATTAACTTATTCATCGTTATTATAATAATAGTTGTATATAATTGTTAAATTTAAAAGGTTTTCGTTGTATAATCAAGTCGCAAAATGATGATAGAATAATTTTAATTCATAGTACTAAATATAGGTACAAAATTGCTGTTATCACAACTGTCACTGGGGAATTTCGGTAAAAAACCATTTTAAAGGAACATTCGTGAACGTTATCTAGATTTCTCATTAAGTCGACTTTACTGTCGCTTTTATTACGAAAGGTCAATACGAGAACAAACGGGCGAGCAACATTGAAAATGTGTTACCAACATCACGGCAACCAAGTACTAAAATCTCACCTTTGGCGACTTCAAAGGATCGCATATACACAAACTATTAATCTGCTTGTTTACTCGACATTGTCTTGTCGC
This sequence comes from Cephonodes hylas, assembly GCA_030295005.1. Classification (NCBI taxonomy): domain Eukaryota; kingdom Metazoa; phylum Arthropoda; class Insecta; order Lepidoptera; family Sphingidae; genus Cephonodes; species Cephonodes hylas. The sequence continues at coordinate 11,083,706 of AP025369.1, read as the reverse complement.
TGGACGTCAGTTCATCAAAGGTCTCCGCACAAGACGACGTGAATCATCGACACAAGTGATGTTTGTACACCGATTTTAGTACCACGGTATTAATGGGAAAAAAATACAGAGGATCGGCACTGTCTTATGTCATGGCATTGTATTATTAGACTTCATGAGACAATAGACATAGCTTATTCGTTGTGATGTTAAATTCTTAGAAGGCGCAGCGTAAGGGGAATGCTTCTATTTCACATTTGTTTCAGCCAATGAATCTGTAGATTCTCGTTCGTAGCCAAATTCTCATCATGACTGTGCAGTAGAACTGTAATGATTTAATGCTTAGTTCATTTATGTTCCATAAGATCATTGAATGTACTCAAGTCAGGTGATTTGTACAAAATTATCTCTAGGACTGCCATTGAAATAATAATTAATACAGTGGAAAAGTTTAGCGTCTCCTAAAAATGTCTGTATAAAATACATTCCCAAAAATATATTTGGTATACTGCCCAATTTGGCACCAATATTACCATTGGCCTGTAAGTTCCCACTACAAAAGTAAAGATTGACGTCAAGCTAAGGTACCTACTTGTAAAACAAGTAACAATTTATAATGCGGAACAGTTTGTTCGATGATGATGACTAAACAAAAGAAAATGCAAGAGAATAATAAACTAACACTACAACCTTTACTATGAATATCAATTAATATTCTCCTTCGCAACAAAAAAAATACTCAACAGTCTATTTGACCTGTAAATTGGTTTAGTAATCTTCATCGAAACAATTTGATTGAATTGACACAATATAAAAAATATAGTAGGTACACGCAACCAGATATCAATTAAACGTCACGACCTTAGCCAATCTGGTGATTAACTAATCTAGTAAACAAAGTGAGCTACGAATTGAAGCGATATTTTCCTCAAAGAAGGAAAGAAGTCTAGTAGGTGATAAACTTCGCCTACGAATATTCAAATTTTTTAATTTATTCATTCAGAAAATCAGCGTACTAAAATTCTAGAGAAGTTGAGTAATTGAGAATATTCTTTATTTAAGAAACGAGATGGTGATAAGGAAGATAAATAATAAACATACTATAAACGAAGACATAAAAATAAAAGCGAAAATGAAAAGACAAGTCAATTTAACAAATTGGAATGACAATCAAATCGTTACGAGATACGACTGAGATGACGTGTGTGAAACCCGAAGAGCGATAACAAGATTAATATTAACGGCTTGATGACAATGATCTTTAATATTTATTCATAGATTAAAGCTAAGTGTGTTTGTTTGTGATTTCGGTATATTTACAATTACTTATCCCGTAGATTTCGTAATCCTAGCTGAATTAATGTAAAAACCTTTGGAAAAACTGCTGCTTAACATTATATACAAATATTTTCCTCTTATATAATCAAGGTGTACTGTAATTGATCGGAACTAATGAATAACTCTTTGCATTTAGATTAAATTACTTGTATAATTACTAAAGCCAACAATGGCAATATAACATATTCGACTTGTTAGTCAAATAAGAAATTGTTTAATATATTTTTGAATAAACGTTGAAATTTAAATCTTTAGGAATAGAACAAAATTAAGGTATGGATTGATTTTGTCTATTATGACTAAATTATATTAGAAATAATCTATTTTTTTGGCAACAATTTGCACATCAGTATATGCATTTGAAGTAAAAAGTTATTTTAGCCTAGATGGCTCTCTGTTTTTATAGCAGTGAATAATATAGCGATATTATTACCTCAAAGGACTACTTTTTCTTGACTGGATATCTATACAGCAAGGTCATTACTAGCTAATGAATAGATTAAGTGACCTGAACAAGGAAGTCGACAAAGCCGCGAGCTACAGTTAGTAACGGAGTAATATTGATAGAATAAACTGCGTGATTGTGCCAGACATGAGGTGCAATTTATGTTTTTATCGTAACATCGCTTCAACGTTGTTATTACTGCAAAGATTCTTGACATCGTTTCTACTGAGGTTGATATTTTTCTGATGAATCTGTGCGGCAATGGTCGCGCTATTTACAGAATTGTCTACTCTTTGTATGGGTCGAAGCGTACGAAAACAAATTGCCGATAATCCTTGACCAATTTGGCAAACATAAAATAGCTATTATTTGCTTAGATTTTTTTTCTGTACATTTTTGACTGAAGGATATAACATTATTTTGTATATAATTAGCACCCCGTATTAGCTATTGATGCGTATACATCAAAACATCTTGAAATAGACAGTGGAATAAGAAAGTTTATTAGTACAATGACTCCTCGTAGATCCATTACGTAGCGAACGTTAACTAAACAATCATCAGATTTATAGTCAAACGTAAACACGATTTATGTTTTCACTTTTGTACATTTATGTCCGATCCGATGGGCGGTCGGGTCACTTTCTCCATACAGCTGTACCAAAGCCGGAATGGGTGGCGACACAATTAGAGAAGTACTGTAAGTGGGGCGCGGTTACATCAGCGCGGATCTTGGCCCATGCAATGTGAAGGCCGGCACATTCACTAGTCGAGTCGCGACGCACCGCCCGCTGCAACACCATTGTACCAAAACACCACTTCGTTTTGTGGAACACCGTATATGATCAACTAGAAGCGTGGGAAACTAATGGATACATGCAAACCTTTTGTTGCCAATGTTGCGAGAATATCACATTTCGTGGTAATGCGCGCCTACACGGCTGACCTCATGGTATTATGAAGTGCTTATTAAGTGTGCCGGTTAGGGTGTCCCAAAAAAATCAAAGTCTTTTTTTGTCAACGCATACCCTCTAATTATTTTCGAATGGTGTTAAAACACTTATAAATAAAATTTCATGAACTTAGGACCACTGCAACGCGTGCCGACTTGCATTCATGTATTTCAATACTTACATACTTTGTATGAACTTCGGCGCGTCGCAATATTCGCTTGGAAGTTTCGTGGTTGCTTGTTTATTGTATTGGTAAACGCCTCTTTTTGTTTAATCAATATGTCAGATTAAGATTTCAAAGGCAAATTTTAATAGGGGGGTGCAAAACATTAAAATAACGGCTTAAAACTTCTCTGTAAAGAACAAATATTGGCAGTTCTGTTTAATAAAATTCATGTAGTAAAATTGAATTTTGTAAATCGCAAATCTAACTATTCGAGATTAATTATTTTTTGTTAAAGGGCTTATATGCCTATTTAAGCTTTAATAAACTAATTTTAAGAAATAAGTTGCCTTATACCGACTCTGAAGAGATCAACAAATAATGCGGAAAAATCGCAAGATGTGTTCGTACAGTGTCGTCAAGAGTTTGTTACAAGCTTGGACTACTTTTTGTATATTGCACACGCCAGTACCCTTTAATTGATAAAAATAAATCTAGATAATAGATATAGTTATATAAATAGATATACATTGTTTTACCGGACAAAATTAGGAAGGAAATTTAAGGGTTGGCTATCAAGAATTAACTGTTATAGCCATAATCATATTCTTTGGTGGTGATACAGATAGAAAATTGACTATTCGATCTCCAAGTTCTATGTACCAGACACCATGATGGCCGAAGCAATTAATTGATTAAAAATGTCGTAACTTATTTTTTAATTGTAAATTACTAATAAAAAGTAGCACTATTAGACATCTAGATTTGCATCGCTATATACCATGTTAAGGCTTGGATGCATTGTATATTATCAGTGACGTCACCTTACCACGACTTATGTTTGCTTAATACTTTGAAACCCTGGGAAACTGTCAATAAAATTAACTCAGAAATGACTATACAGAATATTTTTCAGCATTTTTGGTCTTTGGTTCATGAAGTAGCTGTCTTGTCTCTATATCACTATGATGGAGACCAGGAACCAAAAATGATAATATTTTAAAGCTTAACTAAAGAGGATCCATCAATTCATATCCCCTGGAAAGATATCTGCGTGATTTACTTTTTTTAGAAAGATATAAATGACTTTATTTCGATCAAAAACTAGTCTTGCTTTTCTTCAATCGTTTTAAAAATTTTGACACTTTTCTCAATGAGTTGCTTACTTCACAGACTAGTTATACTTCTTTTCAAGCAGTTAAGAAATAAATAATGACACTAAAAGTCGCTAGTGATAGTGCAAATTGCAGTTATACTGATACAAAATTTGCGTGAAAAAGTCACCTTTAAAGGGAAACTAAAGCAATTTTTCCTGTGATTTATCCTAACAGTAAAATGAAAACGTTTAAATTAAAATATCAAAAATATTCCTGTTTTAATAATAAATATATAATACCGGTGGAATAGGATATAATTTTGAAAATAAAAATTGAGTTTTTATATGTGCTCTACAATTACCATACAATTTTTTTCTTAAAACTTTGCCATCAAGTCGGCACGGGTTACCGCTATCCAATTTCGATAATATTTCGTATTTGAGTTATTAGGGTCAATTAGAAAAAATATAGAGGGTATGCGTATCTAATTTCGAGAAAAACAAAATCGCCCTACTAAGCTGGGACACCCTAGTGCCGGTGGTGTAATTGGAATTGGTATAATTAATAACTCATGTAGTGTTACGTTTTTTTGAAACGGTTTGTTTATGTTTTGCAACAACATCTAGCGAAAGTGGTTGCTGCGTTCGTATGGTTAACGTTTGGCAGGTTTGAAAAATATTAATTAGGATAAAAAACGCAAAAACTAACTCATTCAAAACTCTTGGGCTAACTCTTGTTACCAACTCAGGCTTTTTTTATTCATGTGAAGCGGTCATTCCTGTATATTAAGGTTTCATTATGACTGCAATTAATGGAGCAGAACAATATAAAACAAATAAATCATACTAGACAATCTCGATCAATATCTCGATATCGTTCAAGAACGAATCAGATACAAAGATAAAACACAACTTTATTAAGATTACTTGCATTACAAGTTTGTATGATACGGTATCAACCATACTATGTCTTCCGCGTACGAATGAAAAACTTGTTTGATGTGACAAGTATATGTATATACGAGTATGTATATCTATATATAGTACATACTACTATAATTGTTTTATGCCATTAAATATCTATATTTAAAAACTTATTACGAAGAAGGAAACCTTGTGAAAAAACTGATATTGCTTGTTTGTTGTCTAGCTACGTACAGACTATTGTATGAAATTGAATAAAATTGTCATTGTTGTATTGTATACAGACTTTTAAAAAACTGAAACACGTTTCAATTGAAACGTAGCTCGTGTCACTTGGACTGCGTGTTCATCGGGAGTAAAAGGCGGATGGATACGTGGAATTTCAACAAACATATTACAAATATTATTAACTTGAATTGTATGATCTTATAATAAATAAGCATCGCGGGAAATTAAAGAAAAAAAGGCGACTGGATGATTTTTATGCCTCCAAAAAAATAGTTAATTAATTAAGCCCCATTAGAAGAATTGCAAACAGATATGTAGTATGTACACTCTCAGATTCACAACTTCAAGGGGTTTTTTTATTTAGCCTGAATTCTGCCATTACAACTAAGATGACCCAGTCTAAGAAGACAAGAGGAAATAATATGACTCATAGTTTAAACTATTATTATAATCTATCGTTAACATTATTTACATTTAAAAGTGAATTACATCTAGCTCATAGTTTAAGCTTTCAACGCCGGCTTTGTGCTCATATTTCAATATACTTGCATCCTATTGCACAAGTCAGGGCTAAGGAATTCGCGTGTTCTGCATCTGAGCTAATATGTTTTGATCGATGTGGTCCTACAATTCTGTTATTTATGCTCGTGATCCGAATAGGTCGGCTGTTAGTCGCACTTCCTGCCTTAGTTTAGAATATAACCTCGTTTGTATCACAAATTCATTGCCAAGCGATCAAGGTGCGCCGTTATGTGGGATTACGATAAACTTTACCACACTATTTTGGCGAATAAATCATATTAACGTAATCTTTTAGTAGCCTTTGCGTTTCATAATAAATAACAATCGGAATTATTGTTTGCAAATATTTATAATTCGTCGATATAAACAGTCACGGAAAATATCGTGAGGAAACCTACCCATCTAAGAATTCTGAGGAATTTCTAACGTGTGTAGTCCGCTAACCCACATTAGGCCAGCGTGGAGGACTATGGCCCAAACCCTCTCAGTTGAACAACAACACAACTTTGACATTGTTGACAACTTTCCAAATAACAATAGTAAAAATATAAACCTGTCACATTGATTACACTAATTCTGACATTGTTTTTAATACATAAAAAACTTATAATACGTTACATTTAACATTAAAGACATGTTGTCTCATGAATAGGAGTGTAAAATTATTTTCCCACTGTAAAATACACGCTGTACCCTGGCTTATATTCAAATAATAACAATACATAATTATGTCCGAAACCTTCGCGTTGTTAGTACAACGTGCGAGAAACACCGTTTTATATTTGTATAATTTGGGCTAAACGGCGCGGCGACAGATTTACATAACTTTAAATAAAACAGTCCGCGGACTTGCAACGTAGAAGCGGATTGTTGTGACAACTTATTATTACGATATGCTAATTAGCGTGAAATTAAAACGGGTTCGCTGATATTTATTTTATTTTTTTCCAGTTTAACATGGAGCTTTACTAGTGCGGGTTTAATAAGAAACCTTTTCTTACTCCTTCCTACTTCCTGTTAATTGTTGACACACTATTGTAAACACACAGCATTAAGACTATCTAAAATACAGCCTTAGAGGGCAGTCTAGTGCGCCTTCATAGCATGGTGTCATAGGATACTTGCGTAAAGCGGAAAAAGAAGTAATTAAAAAGCCAAATATCCAAATCTCCATTCTCCTCATTCTTCTGAATGCACTGTGGCGCTATCCTGAGCCATATGTATATATGACGGATCACCACCAATTTAAAAAGTCGGCTACGTTTTACGAATTTGGCGGCGAATACGAATAATTAAGCTTAGTCAGAATTTCTTGCTAAACACATTATACGTCACAATTACAAAAAAAAAAAGCATTAGTACTATAACTTACAGCTAATTAATTAAACCTAAACATTTGTTAATATATTTTCGTACTTGGAAATTCCTACAGTTCTAGTTAATCGCCTGTTATAACAAGTACGTTAAACTTTTCAATAAAAATCCATTAAAACTGTCGCCCTCATTAGTGTACCGATAACGGCGCGGCGTGGGATATTTCGTGGGGAATTCCGCTCACGTCACTGCAAATGGCACAAATACCGGGAATATGGTAGACCGACTTGTTAGTCCCGTGGTACAAACTCGGGCTTTCGATATAGAGGTATCGGGTACGGCAGTATTATTGGGTTTTTCCTTAAAGAAATTCTCATTATCAAAGAGTCTAGAAATGTTTTTGCTATTTAAGCCTATCGGGAATAAAGAAGGTTTCATGTGTGCTTGAACACAATGAAAGGTAGAAAGTTTTGACGAGTGATATTGTTATACGACATAATATCACTAAGCGCAATGTAAAGGCGAAACGTGAGTGTTGCGAAACATTTACATTCAAACACCAGTCACAAGGTTGTTAAAATGTACGATGCTATCTTTTACTGTTTTTGTCCAGCATAGTACGAGGCATTCTCTTCGTTGCTATAATAATAGTCATAAGCTGAAGTCATTGACGAAATGCAAAGTATGAGTTCAATTATCAAAATAGTTGAATAAATCCTTATTTTTGCGAAAAGAGTAAATCAAGTGGCCGATCGTAAAAATTATTACAAAAAATAAGGTTCTATGTAAATCGAATTTTTGATTGGAGCTTAGGTACATAACCAACATTAACTAATTTAATACAATTATTTAAATAACTATTCCGTAACGAATACATTTAGAATTGGTAACTAATTAAAATGAATTATAAATGGTGTAAAAGAAAAAAAAAAATAAACATCACTCGCGCAATAATAAAAAGTTACGTAACAATAATTAACGGTCGCGGGTTCGAACCCCAGGCACACACTTCTGACTTTCGAAGTTATGTGTGTATTCACATTGAATTATCACTTGCTTTAACGGTGAAGGAAAACATCGTGATGAAACCTGCACACCTAAGAGTTCTTAGGAATTTCTTAGGTGTGTAGTCCACCAACCCGCACTAGGCCAGCGTGGTGGACTATGGCCTAAAACCCTCTCAATGGTAGAGGAGACCCGTGCTCAGCAGTGGGCGTATATGGATTGATGAAGAAGAAGAAGAATTAACAGGCCCTATTACTTACGTTTCTAATAAAAATATTATCATTCACTTGTTTTAACAAAACATCCGAACGTCATTAATCAGTCGGGAAAATTGCGCCCTTTTTCCTCTGAGAAACTCTCATAAAACTAATACAATTAGTCACATATCGCGCACTAACTCGCGAACGAAGTGACTCGCGTTGTACACAGTATTAAACGTGTTTGAGCGTAAATCACCACACTGCGCCTTACCCGGCACGCACTGCCCTTGATTTGGCATATTAACCTTAAAATAATTAAACCCGGCGCGGTTCAAGGCCGCCACGTTAAAATATAGCGGTGGGAACGTTTAATTTTTTTTTCCATTTCCTAAACGAACGGATGGAGCGATGAAAACACACAAAGGCAATATGTGTGCCGAGACGTAGTTATGGGAAAAAAATTCAATTAGTACGCAATGGAAAATAATCGGGCTGATTCACTCGGCCGAAAGGAATAAACTGTCGAGAATGGAAACCAGTCGCAGTGATTCATTGCAACAGTCAAATTTCGCCATACTAACATAATGTACACCGTAATACTCTTTACTTATACAGCAAATCCAGAAGAAATGGGATAGACAGGACGTAAACACTAGCAACACTAGCAACAATAAAGACTAGAGTTTTTTAAGTCTGCAATTCAATTGATATTTGATAACATGAAACGCCAATGACGTAACTCTTTACGTCAATTTGATGTGAGACGATAATAATACTGTAAAGTAAAATGCGAAACTAATAAGCACAGATTTAAGGTAGAGCTGATTTTTCCACCTTTGTCGTGGTCATATTCAACACAATCATAGTGTTAATGTGTTTCAATTAAGTCCGTGAATATACAAAAGAATGGAACAGCGTACCTTAATTTACCAACCTAGATGAGTGCTTTCTCGCCACATAAGGCATTTCGACTTCGTATTTCATAAGGTATTTTTATACCAAAAGTAGTGTCACTCAATTTCCTACTTTCACTCTTTCTAAGGAACATTGGACAACATAAAATTAGAGACCTGTTGAGTTTTATTTTCATGTTATTGATAATGTTTACAAGTGAGCATTCAGCAGTCTGGGGGCGTTGTAATTATACCTAATATTAAAGGTATAGTCACCCAACGTACGCAATAACTGTAAATAAACAATAAATAATATTTTTTTAAATGTAGGGAACTCGAACCAAATAGGTTCTTATAACTGTGTTGATATGATCTCAATTCCCACATAATTTTGCCCGTTATGTATGCGAGGGGGGCAATTAACAAATGTAATGAAATGAACAGTTAGTCATAGCACAAGACACGTTAGCACGATTGGATACAATTAGTCACCGTTAATGGCTTTTCGATTGTACTACAATACAATTTCATTGTTTTGTGATAGAATTGAAAAGAGGGTAAACCTATGCCCGATAGAGAACGCAGTGTTATTAGCTAGCAGATGTTCTAACCTTAGGATTGCTGATCATAATCTTATTAATTCGGAAATATTGTAGCTTACTCGGTAAATAAACGGATTTCACAATATGTATATACTTTATTAGCTCATTTAAGTCGCTGCTGAACTAATTACTAGAACCAAAGCCAAACGGAATGGCAAACAGAGGCCCTTTCTTAAGAATTAGTAATAAATAAACAAGGACGACTTACCAAGGAATAGAATGAGCGTCTTATGATGAGACAAATAATTATGAGTAGTAAAAATAATCCTATAAATACCTCTCAGGTATAATGCTAACCTCAAATAAGTCTTCTAATTTTGCCTATTGAAATTGACTAAATAATTCATTTGAATACAACCAAATCAGAGCATTAATCATGTCTCATTGAGGTTAAATACTGTGGGTTTGGTGTCACCCCTGTTCGTCATTGGGAACAGAGGACACAGCGCATGTGTCTTAAAAACACACTGGGATATTATGGCGATAAAACACTTGTTTTTAATAGGGGTATTTGTACGTTTATTGACCTGAGTTATCCAAAACTTGTCCTCTAGTGGCAGGCACTTATTCATGAATAATATGTTTCTAAGATTTAGTTGATATATAATTGACATAATTGTCGATTCATCGTCAGCCCTTATATCCAATATAATCCAATGTTGGACATTGGACTTTTCTACCATTGGGAGGGTTTAGGCCTCAGTCCACCACGATGGCTTATTGCGAGTTTGAGCACTACACACCTAAAAAATTCCTAACTTCTATTAACTATCAAGACTGCCACTTAAACACCGCCTCTTTCCGGAGTTTCATCAACTTGGAGCGTTTTTCTTACTAGTTTCCTTTAATCGTTTTTCTTTGTTTCCTGCTCATTCATCGTAAATTAAAATTAGCATAATTAACTTGGTGTAACATAGATAATAATTATTTTCCTGAGATCCGTAATCCGAACTCATTCTTTAATCAAATAAATTCATTACCCGTATGTGTATTTTAAATTCATAATCTTCACATCTTATAGCCAAAGTTTTGACAACAATATAAAAAAATATACATTTTATTTTTCGTATAACGAAATAGCCGTATCGAATCATGACAGTATAAAATATTGTCAGAAGTATCACACCCCAAATATGGGCAGTCGAAATAACATTCAATGTCACGTCGATAAAATATCGTCGAACAACACCTATGTGACATTATGTCAGTGATAAGACAAGCGATAATTCTAATGGAATCAGGTCGTGAACTATTGTACAGGAAACAAGCAGGGTTATCATTGTGGGAATTACTCAAGCTGGGATATTCCAATTTAATGTTATCATATATTTCAATTGAGTAGTTATGCGAGATTGATTCTGTAATAGAACAACACTTGGTGTGGGGTTTTTTGTAGACTGAATATTATCGTATGGATGATATGGAGAGGAAGACGCACAAAACTAGAACAACTTCAACTTCTCACATATAATAACAACACTACAGAATAAAATAAAATTCCACCAAAACCGAAATGAAACATTTGCATAAGATCTCACATCATTCTGTAGCATAGACAAAAAAGCGGATGCAGCGAAACCATAGCTTTTTCTTTTTTTATACTTCAAACTCTATAGACGTCAAATTAAAGACGTACAAAAAAATTAGACCATCATGTCATTCATATATCACAGATAGTAAACGTAGATAATGTACGGATGGGCGTTTCAATCACAGTCATTTTCAATTTGATGGTTTTTTAACGAGTATTTCGCGCCGCCGCTCGTGATTCCGATCGAACAATTCAAACATTTCAATAGATAGTCCATTCGTCAACGCCAACGATTGCTGTTTGTTTTACGATCAAACACTTAACAATGTAAAAAGAAAAAATATTTGTTGAATGAGTGGATTGCCTACAAAGAAGTCAGAGCTTTATACGACATCCTTATCATCATCACCGATGCCTATCGGTGTCTTGTCCCTTTAGGTGCCTCGTCCACTGTTCGACAATAGCTTCGTCCCAAGACTTTAGACCGTTTTAATAATGCGACCTTAATCCTGGGACGTTCTGAGATTTATACTTATCAGATCACAAATTAAGAAAATCGTGATAAAATTACTTAATCAAGTATTTTACTTTCATAGTTGGTCAATGGTTAATTTTCCAATAAATTATATACTCAGCCTATCGTCGTCCAGTGCTGCCGGTTGGCCTCCCCAAGACAGCGCCAACCATCCCAGTTTTGAAAAGCCCTTATCCAACCTTTTCCCGCCACTAAATTGACGACCAACAATTGGCCAATCGCAAACCAATATATAAGATTTTGTTAACTACATAGTTTGATGTTTATAAGACGTCTTAGACCTTAGTGTTATTGTTGGGATTGTGTATACGACTGTAACGTGTGTTATTATTATATAGGTACAATACTTTGTGTTTAATGTTCATTTAATAACCAATGTATACAATTTCCGCATAATAATGATGTAAAGATAATCAATATTGTTACGTAGTTGTTTTCCCACAATTGGATTCTGTGTCGTGGGTGTAGGTCTAACAGCCGGAAAAAACATTTGCTCATTATAGAAACTTTAGCTTGTTTATGACCCTTACGAATTATAGAAATATTTTACTACGTTTACCGAAAACCATAAACGTTAATGTAAATTACTGAATATCACTAAATATTATGCCAGATATCGATAAACTCCTGAAAGGAATCAATTTGAATATCATTAACGAAATACTGCAAATCGATGGATCGATGAATGAAGAACCAATAAATCTTTACGATAATTAACGTTGAGACCCGAAAGACCGTAGATTTTATGTCGAATATAGGGGCAATAAACTTACAACAGAAAAATAGATTGGGCAGAATAGAGGAAATTGACCGAAAGGGTTGAAAGGAAATTGCCATTCACCACTAACTTGGGTTAGATGGAGCAATTTATACCCGATTTTTACGGACAATTGTTTCGTATTTGGTTGTAAATCCTGTGTAGCTAGGTGTAATCTTGTGAGTGTGACCCAAAAAAACGGCAACTGAAGCAAATGAATAGATAGATCACTAAAAATATCGTTGCAAAAGAACTCGTCAATTAGCGGTGTCAGTGCGTGTAATTTATTGAATTACTCCATCAATCCGTGATGTTTAATCAAATTACCTTTCTGCCCACCCACTCCACCGCGTCTTATTGGTCGCCGCGCAATCGTTCAAGGCTCACTTACACGTGACATCACACAATGTCATCATTGCCAAGCCTTATATTACAATAACTATAAAACTATGTTCAAGCTTGTACTAGATTTTCTCGTACGTCATGATTGCGTATGTATATAAACAAAATTTCTCGTAATAAAAGTGAAACACGGAACGAGTGTTTGTAAATCGTTTTTTTGTTTGTTTGTATTGTCGTTTTTACACAGCAATTCTCATCTAGTCTAAAAGGCTAAAAGACGCCCACTGCTGGACAGATTTCTACTATAGATTTCCAAAGTGTTCTATCGGAAGCGGCTTGCCATGGGAATGTATAAACCTTACAATAATAATGAAATACAAACTATATCATCATAAGACAATTCATTGTGGTTGACGTGGACTTTACCTAAAAAGTCTGTTAGAGGCTAGCATGGCTGGATGCAATTTGTGCAGCAATTTTTCTATGATATTTCTACTTTATGACAGTCAGGAGAAACGTTTACATTCAACGACAGACGAGGGTGGGGAGCAAGGGTAGACATATACTATGTAAAAATACATCGAGCAATGACCCCTTTAAGTAAAATGTGAAATTTTATACAGCTATAGCCATTTCTGCGATTCAACAGTACGATGACTACGCACGGGTCATCCCACGCATTGTATTACCCCGGCGGTCGATTTGCGGCTAAACAGAATACGAGTAATTATGCTCAGTGGCTCGGTACCGTTACATATTCGCTTTCTTTTCTGTGGCGAGTGTGGCGCGCGTGGCCCGGAGAAACTCGGCCCGAGATCCTATGCGGAATGACTTCGCAGAAGAACGCGGCTGCTGTGTGCACTTGAACCGGACGTGCGAGGACGACGTCGCCGGATTGTTTATTTTTAATTTACGGTATACGGTTTTTTTAATCCCGCACGGCGATGTCGCTGCCGTCTCTCCATTCGTCCTATTTGGTACAGCTAGTGTCGACCGGCAAGAATTAGGTCAATCTAATATTTAACCATTTGCATTCGTTGGTTTAAAAAAAAGCACTCAATATTAATGATCAGTGTTCATAAATTAATAAATAAAACATGCATCACTTAACGATTGTAGTATGACTTATCAACTTTTCCGATGCAATCTTCGAACCTTATCACTTTAATATTTGCCAGTTAACGTGACAGACAAAATAAACACAATAAATTGAGGCGAACACTCTCATTCTAAACAAACCCGTTACAATATTTATACAAACCGTAAAAATATCTCCATAAATTAAGCATTATTTATTTGAAAAACTCAATTAGCAAACACATGTGTAGTTTCAACGGTCCTCGATATGGAAGTAATTATAAAAATACCGACATAACATTGCCCACAACACTTTGCACGGGTGGTTGGAATCGCTCGTGCATCGGAAAAAACGCGATGCAAACTACATCCTCTTTACTTCCCGCTACACGGCGATTGAATAACATAATCGGCAATTAATGTAGACCACAGTAGGGTGTAAATAAAAAAGGTCATTGTGCCAGGGTCCCGTACGCGGATATCAATGCAAATTGGCAAGAGTAGTAACTATTATGACGGATGTAGCAGTAGCAACAACGTTGAGTCTGTGATGGATCCGTGGAGCAACGAGGCCGCGTGGTACTCGCACTCGCGCGCTTCCTACCTCTTAGATAATCTATTTTCCGACAGCTCTCACTTGCCATTACCGCAACCGTCCCGCACATGCGTGACGTTGCGTAACTGTACTACGCGTAATTACCACATTACTGTCGAGGAGATGATAATAACATTTTACAAATATTATTCTTACACTTTGAACCTTTGACGTTGAGTTATGTGTGTAATAGCTTCATTTGTCTTGCTCATTCGCGACAAAAATACTTAAAAAGTAAACAGTGTTAAAATTAGGGATTTTAATTTTGCTGGTCACGGGTCTCCTCGACTGGTGGGGTGAGTTTTAATATGGGATTTAATATAGCATCTTGAAGAATAGTGAAGAAAATCTTGAAGAAGAGTGTAGACATATGCAAAACACTACTTTTGCATTTTATTGGAACAGACTTTATGTAAAAAAGAATTATATATAGGCTTTAATATTGAATGATTTGAATGAAATTATTATTATTAAAAAAAATAAACTTATTAATTAAAATATAATTTTTCCTGTCGTATAAATTCTTACATTGCTATTGTATGTTAATTTTTATAAAAAGATGTTTAAATTTTTAGAGTCGTTGAATAGTAAAACCAAGTAAATAAAGACAAAAGTAAACAAAATTATTACAGAACAAACGGAAATTTAGCACTCGCAAAAAGTCTTGAACAATAGCGTCAGTGAAGTCGAAAGTTAAACGCAGCATGATGACACTCTCAATGGAGTGAGAAGCATTGTTTGTATCAAAACACAAGAGGAAAGAATGATTCAATTGTCTTGGAATGGAGATATTTTTTATCGATTGCACTTGAACTGTTCAAGATACATGATTAACAGATCACGAAACTGCCGTAAACATACAGGTACATCGACCTACGAATCTTATCATTAAACGATCAAACTCTTCCGTAAACGATCGAAATGAAACAAATGAATGGCGATTTAGAGCATTCAAATCAGCCAAGTGTAGTAGGAAGTGAGTGTCGAGACGATATCTCTAGTGGCCTCGCAGCCGCGCCTTGTACCTGGGGGCAAAAACGCCGATATACCCCTCGAGACGTATTGTGCTTCATTTTAAAAACCGGATGTATGCCGACCTTCAGCCGCCCCGGAGACTTGGAACTAGTTCCGACTATTACAATAGCGCTGCCGTTCGACAAAGGAAACCTCAGACCAGTTCTCAGCTTGATCTTGAACGTCCGACGTAATAAAATGCCAAAAATATGTACAATATACAACGCAACGACAGGCGTCGAAATTCCTAACTGACACAAATCTCTTGTGGCTAGTAAAAATAAGTGTTCGTTCATTTTACTTTATTATTGTCTGTCTGCATTAGAAAGGATTTTTGGTTTTTATTGTGGCAACATACGTCAATATAATGAATCAAGGCATAAAACAAGCAAGAGTATCACGAGAAGGCTGCTGATGAGCTTTGTAATAAATGTTAATAACCATATGAAGCACACATCTCATATTAATACAAGGTCAATATCTGAAGTGGTGTGTTATAATGTATAAAATAATTACTCAATTATAACAACAACATTTTAGTATTCAATTAAGATCTTAAAATGTTGTAATGATATTTATATTACTATAGGTAATATTTACTAACAACCGCAGGAATTCATGTAAATGTACTCTACACATGCTAAAGTCGTAAGTAATATTCATTTTAGTCAAATTACAGAGGAATGCTCAACTAAGGTGAAACACCGTATTTTTGAAGCTGAAGTCAATACTCGTGACTGGTATGAGACTTATTAAATTTTATATTGCCTTTATGCACGACTGTCTAGACTCTAGACGGATCGGTTGCACCCGAAGAAGCCCCGAGGTTCTTTGTCCCACAAGTCATTACATACAAACGATGCATAATACACGTACATAGGTATGTGCAAAATGTTTTTAAACAAATTTGGAACAGCGCCAATATTGTTTTTCGTTTTCACATATTTATGTATTTGAGTTTGTTTTTTGTACATTCAATCTGAAGCTAAATCGAAGGTCGTTGCAATGAAATCAATTATTGCCACTAAATAGAAGCGCTTTCGCAGACAAGCGGCACAAATTATTTTATTGTCTCATGACGTTCTGAAGCGTATGGAAGGCCTTCGTTGTCGATTCAGCTTGTTAATATCGTATCCATATCATTTGTGAAGCAATTTTGACAATTTAACTCTTTATTAATATGTAAGATCACATTTATTGCGTATAAGGATGACGTGGCTGCTTTGAAAAGCTATTAAAACAAAATACAGATTCCGTATCCTCATCTACATACATACATATTGATGTCGTAAACAAGTTTTGTGACCTAAACAATATGAAATATTGCATCTCCTAAATGCTTAATAAAACGGTCATAATGCCAACTATTAACTGTTTCAACGATCAAAAGCCATTCCGTAGATGTTTATTGTAAACTGTTTATAAAGAGTTCAGTGAAAGGAGAACGTTGTGTAGATATAGTCATCAATTTAGACAGGTGTTATTTCAAGATCAAGGCTATATGTATCGTTCTTAGTAGAATTGCTGTAAATGATAGTTTACTTGTAGATAATGGCTTCGGCGACAGACACGTCGCGGAGTTTGCATCGGAGCCCGCTAGCCGCCAACAACCAATGACATTGACCATGTATCGTGATCGCCATTCGCTTCACTGTTAGCGGTATGAATACGCTGACATCGTGAATGGACGCCACGTATCTGCCAACTCGTTTGATCTATTTAGGATACATCATCGAGATTTTCACAACTTAGTGCTAAATTCGACATTTTGAGGTATAAAATGTAGCGCTTACTTGATCTATTTAAATAAAAATTGTCAGGAATATATAGACATTGTTTGTGTTAGCAAACGTAAAGGCCAGGAAATGCTGACGGTGTTCATGTGACACGCATTTGCAACTGACTACTGCAATTATTGAAAAAGACGACGTACTACTTAGTCGCAGCGTATGTAAGGAAGTTTAAAATTACACTTTAACACATGTACAGGAAACGAATAGGATATGTTTTCTTTATCAGTTTCTTGTAAAAATTATTAAACTAGAATTTAGTTCAAAACATTTTTTTTATTTACTTTACGTACCGACAAAACAAGTTAGTTATATCGCATCGGACAGAACGGTAGAGCGCAATGAAATAAAAAAATATACAATATATTTAGTTTTGCGACCGTGTTTTATATCCAAACAACTACATCCGATCAATTATAAGAATTCGAAAGATAAATAGACTGTCAAAGTATCGGCATTTTGCGAATTGAGCACAGCATGGGCTGATTGTTTTCTTTCAATGAACAAATTCTATTTCTGATGTGATTTTCTCGATATCGAGCCGTCTCTATGTAGACCACGGCCAGTTACGTCACCCGCAAGTTACGGATGGATGAGATTTTCTTAATGATCAATACGGCACTAAAACATTGCAGTTTGGCAAGAGAGAACAGCGCAGTAATAACAGTTGTAAAGTTTTCTCTGCCCACGGAAATGTTTAAAATTATTGCGCGGAGGACATCGCTGAAATATTGTTAGAAGTAATAATACGTGTTTTCGGAGCGTTTGCAGAAGGACAGTATTTATACTTTCAACCATGTGGCCTTCGGTACACAATAATTCGGTATATTGCTAAATCTATGGAATCAGTTCATTTTAATTGATGGTTTTATCATTTTAGAATTATCACTGTTACTGCGTCAGGTTATCTGTTTCTTTTTTAAATTAAATTATAATTTTTTCATCGATAACTGTTCTGATGGGGATTTGAGTAAAGGACTTATCTTCATATCATTTCTGAATCAGCACCGTACGATTTCACTCACTGTATACGAGTAGCTTTATCTGCATTCGATAAGTACGTATCAAAATTTAAGTTGCATCTGTGCTGATAATGTGTCAGCCAAATAATATGAAAGAGTTTTTATAAATAGTTTTGGCATTAATCATACATACTGATATGTAAATTAAGTTATGTGTTTATAGAATACTTTTAACCAAAGAGTTAAAAAGTATCATAAAGCACTGTTCCTAAAATTTCAAGCCATATGTTAAGTGCTTTGTATAATTTTGTTCCGTGTGAGCAGTTCATTGATACGATAAGTGGAGAAAAACAATTTATTTAGAGGTTCATGATCCGCAATCAGTGACGTGTTGAATGTGGATATGTAATGCGCGTTAGCACGTTCGTGAAGCCAAACTAATGAAACAGCTAATTGCGTGCTTCACATTGGCCTTGATGAGCTGACCTTACGGCGCCGCCCCGTTGGGGATATTCGCATTTGCCAAATTATTATCATTTTACACACCACTCAACCTTAATCTACACTCTAATTCTTTTTTTATTGAATATTTAAAATTTGCATCTGATTTCTCTGTTACAATATGTTGGTCTAATTAATTCTAAAAATGATTTTTTACTCATCATCAAAAACCAAACCAAACCAAAAATCCTCGATGGATGGACAAAAGTGCCGCACAACAATTTCCAGAGCTCGGGCGTTCTGTTAAAAAGGCTTACATGCGGCGGTTACCTACGGCTTTTATAAGACTTACGGCCCACTTCTTAGACTATAATATATTAAATTAGCAATACTATATTGATCTAATTCAAGATGGTAGAAAATCAGCAGTTCTCGTTCACATATAAAAGAAAATATTTCCAATCTGCAGTAGGCAGACGAAAACTGGCACATTTGAATACCTAAGTATTATGAAACACTATTTTATTAAATTTGTAGAAATAATTTAACGTACCCGTTGCGTGTTTAGTAATCATATTTTCAATATATTCAGCACATAAAACTCTCGTAAAATCTGTTTCATTTTAATTCAAACAAAACATGAACGTATTACTCGCACATTTTGTTTGCTGTAGAATAATTTTGTAGGCTAGCTAGATCTGTTGCAATTTATGGTTTTATGTTAAACAAAATATTCACTCTGTTTTGTATTATAGCGATATACTACTTAATACTAAAATAATAAAAATATGATTGCTTATTTTAACGATCAGGAATAATGGATGCGAGACAGCTCATCATCTGTACCATAAAGCATTAGAAGTTTCTAGGTCAACACAAATTGTATGTCTTTAAAACATTTTAGTGGGAAACATTAAACACAATTTTAAGTCGGTGAAAGTAAAAATATAACACGGATTCTTATACTCGTTATAAATT
Source organism: Cephonodes hylas (assembly GCA_030295005.1). Lineage (NCBI taxonomy): Eukaryota > Metazoa > Arthropoda > Insecta > Lepidoptera > Sphingidae > Cephonodes > Cephonodes hylas. The sequence continues at coordinate 11,064,022 of AP025369.1, read as the reverse complement.
GTCTTATTTGTTAATCTCACACCAGAAAGAGGCGGACATTAAGAAAAACCAAATGGCTCATTATTGTACCAAGGACATACGAATGTTCGATATTTATCGCTTATATCCCACAAACACTCCAATCTGAACACAATCCACATGTTATATGAGATACCTCGCGGTTTGGAATAAACTCGACGGCAATAAATTTTCAGTCTTCATAACTGAATCGTGTTTGCGATATTTACAACCACAACATAATGGTATCTCGACACGAATCGAACATTTCATCGGTTCGTACGTCTGCTGATGCATTCAGCAAACTGGATGGGATCTAGCGAAATGAATTTGAGAGTGAATCAACAAAGCTACTGGAAAATGCTTCCCATTGATATTAAGCAAACATTCTTATACTGACTGGTAAAGTAGCTACTGATCGATCACTACAGTTTAGATATTGATTGACCGTACAATATTATACTTCATTCATTATTTCTAGATTGTTTCTCACAGTTTTGCTGAAAGAAAGACTACTTAAGATTAATTGCAGCTAACAATCCATAATTTCTGACAATGTTTTTATGCGGCTGCAATTTTTCTCAGGCGATTATTTTCTATTGGGCAAACAATTTATTATTGTTTTTCATACGAAACAAACAATTACAACATAACTCCATTTGCATAAAAAAATACTTGGATACGACAATGTTAGCATAAAGTGTTTAATTAAGAAAATATATGACTAGTACTATAGATGGTGAAATAGAAAAAGAATGGTCTTAGTTTAGGTAAGCATAAAGGCCTCATATATTTCTTCTAGTACAAAACAAAATTTCCAACCAAGTCTAATGGCTTGTTATTAAGTTAATGTGTTAGAGTGCTGTCGATATTTCCTGATGTGTAGCATCAGCACTAATTATTCATAGACAATAGTGCTAATTGTTACAGCTCGCTCGCATCTGCTAATCGCTTTGTGTTCTCGCAATGTTTTTGCAACTACCAACACTTGTATGGACGTGCGAATGTGTGTCTGCTTTAGATTTTTATTACTACTGTTTGCGCGGCTTTTTCGTCGTCGTATAATAAAGGAAGTGAGTTTGAGTTGATTTAAGATTCAATATGACCCAAGAATAACATCTAGGATATCTAACAGTAGCTAAATTTCTATGTTAATGAGGATAGAAATCTTTTTCTGCCTGTCAATTATATTTATATAAAAGAAAATCGAATTCTTTAATTCAAGAATCTAGTACCGTTTTTTACTGCGCTGTATTATATTACAGTTTTTTTTTATTATACCATATAGGAACCGTGCGACAATCGTCAATTTTTGTAGCACAAATTCTTTTTAATCTAGAAATATACAAACAAAAGTCAATCATTCTATTCTATTTTTAAATTAACAATTTCACTCGTAAACTGCATTAACCCAATCTATTTTTTTAAAAACACATAATTCAATGTTTTTACAACGTTTATTATAATATTTATAAGTATATATACATATTATCTATTCCGAGTGTAAATAGAAAGTGAGAGCAGTTACTTTCAAAAAAAGTCGATTTTGGTCTGATGACATTATTACACGCGATGACAAGTTCCGTGTGCACTTTTAAAACGTTCATATTACGGTTTTAAATTTAATTACTTAGAGGCTTTAAAAACATGTGTTTACCCTGCAGAAAGTAAACCAATAGGAGTTTGAGACCAATAGTGTAGGTCGGGTGCAAACGAACAGGTCAATTAGGTGTGACATTCGTATTTGCTATTTAGTACACAATTCTTGGACCGTCACTATATTATGCCGATGTAAAATATTCACTAAGACTTTAAAAGTGTAATATTATTCAAATAAACCCACCGAAGGACATAGTGACAGAATTACGTCCAAATCTGAATCCGAGATAAAAACATATCTAACGCCCACTTGACTTACAAATCAAATCGAAAAATTCAAAGGTGGTTTTGAAGGCAGGTCGGTGCCCCATAGCGAGTGACAACAACGAGTCAATAATATGCCGTGGTCATTGACAGGAATTGTAATTATAATTAGATTAGTAGCTCCGCCCGCGCCCACGCCTCGGTCCCTAAGTCCCGTTCCCGTGACACGTTTGTTATATAGCTCGGGTTGTTAATACCGTATTGCGGTTTAGTGATGGAGTTTCTATGGCAGTAGGGTTTATTTACCGCATTATGCGGCGAAGTGAGAAAGCGGTGAATATGGCTTGCTTTTATTCATCATTCAAAGCTAGTACTAATTTCAATTTTTAGTTCTCGGTATTTGAAGGGTGCCAACGGGACAATAATAGGGCCCCCAACGGCACCCTACTGAGACATTGTTTGTCTGTCCGTATCTCGCGGGGTAATATCAGTTCTTGTATTTTAAACTCATTGCTATGATTATTGAAGGGGTTTTGTATAGTATTTCTGCTTATTAATATTCTCTTAAGTCTATTACAACAAATTGCAATACGGCTACATGCGTAAATGAATCCTTATGTGTTCTATTTACGCAGTACGGAAATTACTGGAAAACTTCGCCTATCCCCAATCATAGATTAGCTGTCAATAATTCAATTGTCCATACAACCATATAGGCTTGTAATTTCTATTTGTCATCGACCTATTTATATTAATAATTTCATTTTACATCCGTTTTTCTTCATAATTATTTTTACTACACTATGACAGGTGGTGTAACTTAAAGTTATGCGACACAATTACAATGTAAGAAAATATTATTCTATTGAACATGAACAATGGAACCTCGGCGTTAGCGTTGGCTTCTCTATGCTTCCTAGTGGTTGTTGTTTAACAATAGCTACGGTATCACTGGGATTACCCTGTTTCTGTGGGACGAAACCTAACAAACTACCTATACCACGTACGAGCTAAAATAACAGCTGATAAATATAGATCTCCCCTTACAGAACCTTATAATATACAGCGGCGTTTTTCCCTACGTTCAAAACAAGAATCAATAGCACATATTAGGTAGCCGTCAGGATCAACACTCAACCACAAACTATAAATTATTATCATAATTTTTTTAGGGGTTTCGAGCCAAGAGTCTTGTTGGTAGAGATTAGCTTTAAATCGCTGCAGGGGAACTTACTGCCACTTTCAAAGGCTATAAAATAACATAACCCGTTCATTAATTTATTGTTGCATGAAGACCTTACTTTAAATTCCATAAAGGAATTAATCAGAGGCCGTATAAACATGTTAAATCATGGCCTTCTGTTTGGTCAAGGATTGGGGATTGGAGTGGCCTTGCTTGTCTAGAACACGCAAACATCACTTTAATCTATGACATTAAAGCTTTTTTTTACATATTTTGGGTATAGCCATCAACGCATCCATAATAATTTTAGATTAAAAATCTAACATTGACCCCTAGTAATTAATTTTAATTACAATTCACGACAATCTTTAATTATTATTATTTTTGGAATTTAATTATTTGTTATTGTTTACTAGTACTTTTTTAATTGGTTTCCATTTATTTATTTTAATTATTTTATGTATTACTTATCTACTAAAGACATCAATAGGTGAGTGACATTATTTTGTTTTTAAATTGCTTTAATTCATTTTGCTCAAATATCAGAATTATCTTTTGTGTATACAGTGAAGGTAAAGATAAAAAAATCAGGAGCGGTTATAATTAATTATTATTTAAACATTGAATATTTTCGTGTTTCGTAAAAGAAATTAATGGGATAATTTGAAGTCATTTTGGCAACAATTCAAATCGTGTGGCGCCACATCTGAAGAAGGATAGCTAAAGGTTGTCTAGTCCTAGTGCATTGATTTTATTGAGTAAAGAAAAACAAAATCTTAGTTTAATATATGACATTCCACGATCCAAATGTAAACATGCTTTTCATATTTTTCCTGCCAAAAGTAGACTTATTATAGAAATTGGTTTATTCTGGCTAGTAGCCGAGAAACGTCTTCAATACGAAAGGTCAGTGCCTCAGAGTTGCATATTACACAGAGCAGTAATTTAATTTGGTACAAGTCACTTCGCCTCGCGGTAGTTGAACTTAGATCATCAATACGATGGTAGTGAGTATTTTAAATTAAATAGTATAACTATTAATATTTCTATCTACTAAATTCAAATATTTACGGTCCGAGTAAAAGATTTACCGAACTTTAGAAATAAAGTAATTATGACAATGCGTTTATCTACACAGTATTTTTGCTAGACATTCACTGATTGGCATTTTGCCTAAATGCATCTCAAAACACGTTAAAAATTTTTATTGTGTTTTGACAAGGAAAGATCAGTAAAAATGATATGAACATAAATATTTATGTTTTTCTTAAGTAATAAATTGATCCCCTATACAAAATTTATTACATTAATAAACTTAAATTTAGATGAACGTTTTATTTCAGTAGCTATTCTATTTTGAGAATTTGTAAATCATGAAATATATTAAGTGTTCACGAATAAAATAAACAAAAAAATTCGTTTAAACCTATTATCCACGGCACTTAAACGAAATTTATTTGCACGTATGTTCCTAAAAGCAAATATTAAATAAACTGAAAACGTATTTTTTAAACGTGTCTATAACAGGACATTATTATTCTGATGTGTTCGCCGACCGCGATAGAGAAGTGAATCGTGATGGATGTAACTCCGAAGCATGGACCAAAATACCGCCGCCGGGCGCCCTGCTTTCAAACGCAGTAACGGTCAAACCTGTTGATATCACCAACTGTATCCTTACTTTTAAGTTCCAATAACGTTAAACGACTGCTACTGATTATGACCAAAGGAGCTTGGATTGTTTAGAATGTACCTATTAAAAATTATTATAAAATGAGTTTCATAATATATCACCACGCTTTTCTAAAGAGTATTACCGTTTATAATACACTAGCTTTTGCCCGCAACTCCGTCTGTGTGGACTACAGGGTTGGGTTCAGAAAGAAAATAAGTTGTAGTATTTTACTCCGCAGAGCCCCTTTTACTTATACAAAAATCATACAAATCGGTCAAATTGTTTTAACGTGAAACCGTAACGCGTCGATCGGCACCTTGTGCATCATTACTGCGCGCTTGATCAATATTTTAAAACTGCAATATCTTCTAAGATACTCAGTGAAATCAAATGATGTAAAGGGCAATTTTATTTAAAATTATATACTTGTAATGAATAACGTACTTATTTGGATAAGGATTAATATCATATTTATAAAAACACCTTCACAAATAAAACTTTATTTTAAAATAAATTTGGTTAGAATAAAAAACGTTATAGTGAGCCAACCTTAAAAAATAGACATATGCTGTCCCGGACTTTTTTTTAGAACTTTTAAAGAGGAACATTTCTCTCATACATTATTTTAGCGAAACTTTAACCGTTTTCGCAGCGCACGCAGTGGAAGCTCACAAAAAGGAAAAATGTCCCCGATTTTGAAACATTCTTTATTGCTGCTCCGCTCCTATTCGTCGTAGCGTGATGTTATATAGCCTATAGCCTTCCTCGATAAATGTGCTATCTAACAGTGAAAGAATTTTTCAAATCGGACCAGTAGTTCCTGAGATCCTAGCGTTCAAACAAACAAACAAACAAACTCTTCAGCTTTATAATATTATATAGTATAGATAAGTTTGGTTAGAATAAAAAAACGTTATAGTGAGCCAACCTTAAAAGATAGACATATGCTGTCGCGGAATTTTTTTTTAGAATTTTTAAAGGGCAACAATTCTCTCATACATTACTTTAGCGAAACTTTAACCGTTTCTGCAGCGTACGCAGCGGAAGCTCACAAAAAGGAAAAAAGTCCCCAATTTTGACACATTATTGCTGCTCCGCTCCTATTGGTCGTAGCGTGATGATATATAGCCTATAACCTTCCTCGATAAATGTGCTATCTAACAGTGAAAGAATTTTTCAAAATCGGACCAGTAGTTCCTAAGATCCTAGCGTTCAAACAAACAAACAAACAAACAAACTCTTCAGCTTTATAATATTAGCATAGATAGACTGGTGAAGATGTAAAAATATATCCATAACAAAATTATTAATAGTTTTACTGTTTGCACATATTTATACTCTTGATAACGAAAACTGAACAGGATAATAAAGACAAGGTGATATGCATACGAATCCAAGAAAGAATGTTATGGAAGTGGCAACTTTGTAAGAATCAGTAACTTAAGTCCCGAGTACGAGAATTTTGAATATACATGGGGCTAGTGTATCACTTACTACTTTTGTAAATGCAAGATATTCGCGGCAAAAAGCTACTTAACATTTTAACTGATATAGAATTTAAATTACACAAAAAAGCGAAACGTTCGACTTGTCCATTAAGCTATCATTATTCTTATCGTCTATGTTGCTTATGGTAATTATTAAGCGAATTTTAATTCCATTAATAAACATGAGACAATTCTTAATTCGTACAAACATAACTGGTTACCATGATGACCGAGTTTTGGAGGAAACGTCAACGATCAAATGACCTAGGAATTTATCCGTGATAAACCGTGACCCAAAATCGATTTTTAATATTGGAAAAATCATCACCATGTACTCCAATAGAGAAAATATGGTTCCCTACCTGTGTCGGTAGAGTCATCCGTTATATGATATATTAACAAATTACTAGAATTTTGATAGTCAAAACCGCATGCTGATGAAAAATAAAGATCAATTCAGACTTTAAAACTCATTTTTTGATTTAAATACATTTCTTTGGTACAATAATTTTCTACATGACAACGCGCAATGATAATACGTTCATGAAAATGTTCAGTTTTGTTCGTTGATTAAGTTTGTACAAGTGTTGGTATAGCATTACAATGTATGTGATGACGCATCTACTGAGGCAGCACGGGGGGAGTGTTAAAATTAATCGGTTTCTACTTTCATTTAGCAAAAATTGTTTAACACATCTTGAGTAAATAAAATAACATGCGTGAGCTATTTTATGAATGCTAATTTTTGCTCAATATGCTGCTTATATCATAATATAAATTTAAAACATTACTCATTCACGTACTAAATGTAAAACAGACTGCTTTTAAGAATATAATTAAAATATCGATCATGCAATTTCACTATTATGAGACTCAGGTAATTGAATTTGAATATGACGAGCAATACAAATAGCCTATAATAAGTTCACTATTAATAAGTTCGAATAGGTCCCTACTATTTTATAAACAAAATTAAAACTTCACCAATTTCATCCAATTTATACCATATTGTAAGTGACAATGACAAACAACAAATAATGACAGGATAAGAGTATAGTTCAAAGGAAATTTCTCTAAGAATCAAAATATTTTTTCGTATAATGTAAACCATCAACTTCTAGATAAATAGTTTCATAATAATCCAAGGTATAGGGTCAATTTTCTGTAATATAGTCATCGAGATACAATCCAAAACAGCGCAATAACTGTCTACTTACGTATGACATAATTCAAGTGAACATAAACCCGACTATAACAACATGAAACTAGGAGTATAATGAGAAAATGGGACATAAAATATTCTCAATTGGCCATACTGGAAAATCCTCAGAAACGTGGCGTGTCATAAACGCCGGTGACTATTAAACGATTAAACCGCAGGAATACTCCGTCCTCGGGCGAATCGGGCCATAAAATGTTTATAGCAACCGGAGGATATATGCGATGACGTGACTCAAACTGGTACGTTCACCGAGGACTTACGTCTAAACCATTAATTCGTCTTCGTTAGCCTTGGTCGCCTGGAAAGGTACTTAGACGACTGGAAAAAAGTAGCGCATTATGGAGGTTTTTGTGAGGAAATTATGTTCTAAATCTAAAGGAAAGCAGATGTGGTCAGACCGCAGTAGTTTTTTCTACAACCATCGCATCGGTGTCAAATGTACGTGGTTTGTATGGAAACGTAAAAAAAATGTCGAGATTTTCTTTAACGCCAATGGTTTTAAGATCACTGTAGCTATTACCTGCCTTGGTTTCAAACACCCTGAATATGAGGTTTAAAACGAGCCAAATCCATTTCCATTTTAAACTTTGAAGTAGTAAGATGATAAAAATTATTTAACTCTACTGTATCTAGGGTTTGCAATCCCGCATTCCGCATTCCCGCATTCCCGCGGGATCCCGCATATTTTTAAGTCCTGCGGAATTCCCGCAATTGTGCGGGAATTCCGCGCGGAAATTTTATGACTCGGCAAGGTAATTCAGCTATCACTGACGGCCTATTAGCTCCATCCCAACAGTGCGGGCGCATCGGACAGTATCGATCAATCGATCGAACGAAATAAAAGATTGAAATGTGCGGCGGTTTGTTTATTCTGTTAGAAAAAAAGTAAGAGTTTCCAATTAAAGTGACACTTTACAAAAGACTACTAAAAGTTTTGTCTTCTTTTATATTCGTTTATTGATTGCACAATGTAATTAGCAGAAATCGATGCAGTAAATTATCGATAAAGTAAATAATTCAACAATAGGTAACAATTAACCGGGTAACGGATGGATAAGAGTCCCTCAAGACCAGTATGGTTGACGCTTTTTTTTTAAAAGGCCTATGTTCAGCAGTAGACGGCGATAGGTTTTGCGAGGTTGTCATGGCAAAGAAAGAAGCTGCAGAGAGGGATCGTGAAAAAGCCGATCCCACTCGTAGACGAAGAGGCCGACAAATTAGCGCTGTATCCTCTAATCGGTTTCGAGCAAGTTAAGACTTAAGAGAATGGTTTTTTAGAAATGTATATGTGAAGAGCATATAAGCAAACCGCAAGAACGATTACCTATATGTGTCTTTCCTGAGATCCCGGTGTCCTTTGCACGTGGTAACCAAGAACCATGAGGCTTTTAGTTCGTAAAAGTCCGACATATCCTGCTTGTTAGTAGTAGTTTTCCCCAGACAAAAAAAAAAGACGGCGATAGGCTGAGTATATAAATAACTGAATAGTAGTAATAATTATTTAGGTTAGGTTCATCATCATCATCAGCCCATAAACATTCCACGCCTAGGCATAAGTCGCCTTTACCATTGAGAGTGTAGGTCTTACTCTTAACCACCACGATGGTTTGCGAAATAGTTTGGTTTAGTTGTAGTTTGATTTTGTGCACGATGTTTTCTTTTACCGTTAAATTGTGAATACACACATAGGTAACTTGGAAAAGTCAGTCGTGTGTGCTTGGGGTTTGGAACTGCAATCGTCTAGATACTCGACCGCGCCTATACCTCGAGGGTTAAATTGCTGTTTAGGTTACTATTTACTATTTAGGAATGTAGGAACGGGAAATACGGGATTGCAAACCACCTACCTTACCTCATAAGAACTATGAAAAAGTAATTTTTCTATTAGATAAATTTATGAATGTCTCTATTATTATTATTTTTTAATATAGTATAACTAATGTACAGGTAATATAGAATTACTATATGCATATTTTTACATTTTTGAATTTTTGCGGGAATTCCCGCGGGATCCCGCGGGAAAGGCAAGTTTCCCGCAAATTTCCCGCGGGATAAAAAATGGTGCGGGATTGCAAACCCTAACTGTATCTCACTTAAAACCTCTAAGTTACATTTCGCCACGATATAATACGAAGTATGCATCATATTTATTCACTCGACGATGTTGCTATCAGTATTTAAATCCTTTGAAGACGCGCAGATTATCTTCGTCTTACACGGAAATGTTATCAGAACGGTACGGCGATAAGAGCTCATTCGCAGATTACCGGCCGAGCGGAACGTCTGAGCGTGTTCAGTTCCGATCTTGATTCTTGAGATTACTTAGAAACTGATTAGTTGTTGTCGTCTTGGAGAATCACTTAAGTTTATTCAACTTTATTATCATCTTCATCAACATTAGCGCCTTCATCTAACATCCGTAGGATATTCACTTAGGGCTTAGGCTTCCTTCAAAAATCTAAAACAAATATTTCAGACCGTGTTTAGTGACGTCCTGTGACCTTAAACAGAGCTTAGGTAGTTATATTAGCTAAAGGGTTTTTACTAGATTATCAGTATTGAATAAATACTACACAAGTCACGCACAATTTCAACCCAAAACATTAAAATCATTGTTGGCGAGTTTTGAATCATACGAGGGACTTTATGTCTCACAACACCGAATCCTAAAATAAATAAATCATACACATTATGATATCTCCGTACAGAAACCGAACTCGCTTTTTTTTATGTAATTTTCGAACAACACATTTCTCCCTTGCGATTGTTTTGTTTGTTAGAGCTCTCAACATTTTAATACATGATAATATTATTATTGAAGAAGTTTTATTATGGGTTATATCAAAAATCTTTATCGATATTGATAAATATGTATATCAACAATGACAAAGTATTTTTGACTCGAAACAAAAAACCCCAATGCTATATAAAATAGCAAAAATTAAACCTGGCTACCTACAAAGAAAAAAGGTAAAAGTTTTAATTCAGACAGACAATACTTGAGGTATCATTAAAATTTTAATTATTTAAGAAATGGAGACGGATTATAACGCAATAAAATTGCAACCCATGTCTAAGCGCGCAAGCGAAACACACGTCAAAAATTTGAAGGTTCCCAACTGCTGAACCAAAACGATTTTAAATTTTTTTCCGAGAAGCAATGTAAAAATAATAAAATCTACAAGAAAAATAAGCTAGGTATAAATCGATCCATGTGAGTTACTCCTACATTTACGCCAATTCATTTCCTTCCCTCGTACCTCTTGCTATTTCAATGAATTTTATGACACAAACAAAACAATTAATGGTTATTGACACGACGAATGATGTGGCACTTGGGTCATTTTTTTTCATATTAATTGATATTGCTCAGGACTCGATTGGTCAATAGTACTAAATGCTGACTGCTCTTCTCTTATGAAAGTATATGATGTATAAAAAAAACACGTAATTTAGTTAAAGGTGAATTTAGAGTAAGGAGAGAAATATTTGCTCTTTTTTAGTGCCAAATGCCAATAGAAAACTCAGTGTTCTTTAATACTTGAATGTTTACGACTTTGACTGAATAAGTATAACGCGAATTATGTCTTAAATTTTCACATTGTTTGTTTTTAAAAAATCAGACATACAATTGAATATTTAAAATCGTTAGAAGCAAAAATTCCAGTAAAATCCTAACAACATTCAGACAATTACAACCTCAGCAGTGAAGCATCGATTAAAGCATGGCGCGGAGAGTTAAAATTTTCTATAAGAACCATGACATTTGCCGTTATGTTGCAAAAACGCCAATGTAAAAAAGTCATAGTGAAATCTGTTCCACATACGACGGACCACATGAACGAGTACGTGAGTAATCGAATTTCACTCGTTCAAACGTTTCAACGAACTTTGAGTGGAGCTTTGTTAATCTCTCAGTCGCTTAACTCATTAAGTATGCAAAAACATATTCCGTGTTCGTAGTCACACTTATTTCTCGGCAGAAATGTGTTGAAGGTATTTTTATCAACGGGTTTACGGCCGCATATTTTTGTAATCTAGTAAAACGTAGTCCTTAATTCCTTGTGACGTCATTAAACTCGCCATGACCTCGCTATTGACACGGTCCACGAGGAAAAAATAAGGAAAACGGTTCCGTCTGGAGACTATAAATAGGGAAAAACGGAATATCCCTATTAGATAAGGGGAGTGGATAAAATATCTGCACCTAATGTTTATTATCTCCATATATAGCCCAACACACATAGCCTTAAACATTATCCATAAGCTTTTCCGAGAACTTCAAGCAGTAAACTATTCATAAACTATTTTGTTGAAATTGCCTGGATTCATAAATCTAATACAAATGTGAATGCCTCAGACACTTTAAATATGGACCCTTTAACGGTGGTTAAAGGGTTTAAAAATTCATGCCTTTAACTCGTTCCGAGTTGAAGAGGTCTAACTGCGGTGCCGGCAATGTTGCTACAAAAACGACATGCTAAATAAAAGTGCAGTTTTATTTTACTGCATTTTGTCTTACTACTTTTGTATTTCATACATGCTGAGCCAAAATTTAAATAATATAGATAGGAGTGTAAATTACTTTAAAAAAATACAAATTATCACCTAAACATCATCAAGCCTTTAACGACAGTAAAAAAGACATTAAAAAAGAAAGTCCACAAAGGTGATTGAACACAAAGTCCACATCAGTAGGTACTCAACGAAAGGCGTATAATTAAAAACCTTCACCATTAAAATTTGTTTAGCTAAGTCAAATGTTTGACTGGACCCTTCAGAATAACAAACGCCATGACAGTTTTGTTGTCCTGGACACTGATTGACGTACGGACCTTGACCATTGACCCACTTCAGGCGAGGGTTGCGGCTCATTCTCGAGTTTTCGACACTCGTCGACCTATTTACTTAATGATAGGCGTAAGAAAACAAGCCGAGGTATATGATAAGTGTGAAGCATTTATATTATAAGCATAGGAAATGAGTTTAGATTAAGACTACTATAGCTGGACGCTTAAAATAGACCTCAAAGGGATTTGTTGAAAGTAATAAATAACCAAGCGGTTGAGCTGCTGTAGCAATAACAGTAAGCCCATACTAACACCTTTTCATTTAGTGTCAGACTATCTAAAAACACTAACGGATAGAAAAATGCTGAAAGGCTCCTATTATAGTTATATTATAGTGTCTCTATCAACCTGACATAGATTAAAATTTCGTCAATCCCATCAAGTCATACCGGTGAGTTTATTTACCGGCGGTTTTTATGTAAAGTGCGATATGCTGTCTGTCTTGACGATACTACCTACAATATTAGTTGCGTGACACTTTAGTGTTAGGATAAACAAAGGATGTGGTCAGTGCAACGTAGCGGGGATATCAATGCGTAAAACTCAGTGTAAACAGCACGAAACTAGTAAATATAAAGCAATCACGATAGTTGACGACGAATAATGACATCATTGTCGTCCAAACCGCATTGGTCTTATCAAACCACATTTAGCGTTAGGCGTCCGCTAAGCTTTAAGTATTTACTCTGGATTTTTTGAAAACACTCATAAACCTTTCAATTTAGATTGCATTTTAATAATAAAAACAAATGTGTGAAGTGGCTTAATAAATGCTTTGAACTACCTAAAGTGTACCTAAAAGCATTCCTATTGAAGCACTTTGGGCATTAACAATAAAAGTCCACATGAAAAATATAATAAGCCATGTCGACTGTTCTAGAATTGTCCACGTTCGTTTAGCCATCGCTGGTTCGTTAAATATTTATACGACTCGTAATCACCGCGGCTCTGTAATGGACATATTTATGAATGAATGGTACTAATGTGGCCCAATTATTACTGTGAATAAATCAATCTTGATTACACGCGGCGCTGAGTGGCGACTCGATGGCCGTTCCGGTTGTAAAGTTTGTAAAATGTGAATACTTCTTATAGGGTTATGGGAGACAGAAGTTGGTTAATACGATCCAAATAGAATAGTAATTACAAAGCAAAGATTTGGTTTTGCTAGTCGTCTTGCTAAAACAAGCTTTGGCGAATCTTCAAGATTTAGTATACCGCTCTAAAATATGAAGACACGTTTTTAATAAGTTTCTTATCATCTTTAATTAACTTTTTTTAAATTTATCTAAATAAGCTTTACACTCAAGTGTAGGTCTTAATTGTTTGTTCATTTAGCGGAGACTTGGTATCATCACAATTATTATGGTCTTATACTTGTAAACATTTGAGGCATTTATAGCATTGATAACAATGATAACGTCAATAAAATGTATTTTTTTTATCAAAATTTGAAGAAATACAAATACATTGTTCTTTCGACCGTTTATTAATTTTGCGAGACGAATATAAAAAGAAAATGTAGAATATATTTATGTTCCTTAAAAATATTTTCTACTGACCTTGAAGTACAGAATGCTAAAAATTATCGAGGGCAAAGAATATTAATTCAGAAGTCGAACGACTCTAGGCGAGATGCTGCTTCCTCTACAATTAAAAGGCATATGTGATTACCATCACTAATACCGTTCTGTAATCTCTAGGATATTGCAAAATATCCCCAGGACATTTTCTTTTACAATCAGTGCGCTAATAATTTATTATGATTATACTTGTAACTGCCATAAGTCAGAGGTGTGCATGAAATTTACGATCACGACATACCGCTACAGTAGTAAAAGGTAAAATATTACTTCAAACATTATTTTAGACTTCAGTTTCTAGAATTTAAAGCCATTAAAATTACTAATTTAGCTGTAATTGCTCATTGGTATAGATTGCAACTAAGCGGCTTTCAAGGTTTAGAAACCAAATCAACAACAGTGCTTCTATGAACGCAGTAACAGTGGGTTTACAAATCACTACACAGGTTCGAAGAATCGATTTGGGCCTGCTAAAATAACAATGTTCTTTATTTGATTACAATAAAACCATTGTTTACTAAAAGAATCTTAGTAAAACATTGCTGACTTTAATCAAATGCAATGTTAGAGTGTGCAGTATTTTTTTCTATAGCTCATATTGGAGCGGAGTAGAGCGAAAAAGACGGTAAAACGGATTCAAAATAAAGTTCATTCATACGGATTGAGTAGTAAATGCTAATTTGTTTAGTATACCAATAGCTATCACATAAAAATTAGAATGCTACGTTAAGAGAACTTTCTGAACAAGATTTATAATTACTTAGCACTAGAATATTCAATATATCACAATTTTTAAACTTATGTATGAGCACTATAACAGGAGAGGTATTAGGGGTCAAAATAACTAACATTAACAGCAACGTAAGGTGTCGTAAACGACGTGTTTTTCTAAAGTTTAACCCATGCGTATTATAAAGATACCCGTAATTTGCAATAGAATTTGAATAGACTAATTTAGATGAGACAGTTCATTCACCTTATTTAGTTGTAAACACTTGTTCATAATGTTAATTAAGATTGCATTGACATTTAAAACAACATTCAATGTAGTTTTTATATTCATTATGTTGTTTTTATTTATTTTACAACGATATATTTAAGTTCCCGAGCTAGAGATAAAGAACATTCAGATGTATATTTTTTAATCTGATACATAAATATTTTACGTTCGTTTGTTGTTGCTAGCTGTAGCCTAAAATTACTTGAAAAAGAAGCTTTACAGAGAACAATTAACCTCGTGATCCAATTGCAACACGCAATTTAGTATAAAAATGAGTTCAGTGTAGATGTCAGTGGGGTACATTAGGGGTGGTATGGAATGACGGGAACATGTACCTAAATCAAAATGCTCAAGGCGACCTCGGATGAAAGGTAACTAGTCGACTAAGGAGTTCATTAATATTGCGTCACAAATAAATAATGTTATCAACCATACCTTTTGTTACAGTATTATAGATTCAACCATTGAGCCGCTCGACTATCATGACTGATCAAACAAGATAATATAATATGTAATTAATCAGTTGCTAATATAAATTAGATAACTTTTTCATTAATTAAAATCAAATTTACTCGAAACATATGCTAACAAAGCGCTAGATGCTATATTGCAGTCTCTTTAATGTACCAGAAAACATATAAAAAGGAGCAAATAAGAAAAAGAGTAAGGGTTAGGAACGCTAATAAGCAAGAATTCAGTGTGCTCAGATTTCACTAGAGATCAATATGCAGCGCGCAAAATAGCCATCTGTTTCCTTATTTCCCCAGACAACATTTATATAGCTACAGGCGAAGTGACCTAATTCCGATGCGGGATCACGTCTTTTGTAACTGGTGAGTTTTCCATTTCATAATATTGCAGCGGTGTAATAAAATTGAATTTAAACTGTTCTTCCAACATGTAAACGACAAGTGAACAGTCAATTGCTGTCATCGCGAATGCACATTAAACTCGTGACTGTTTAGCTTGTAAATCGACCTTGAATGGCGCCAGTGAAGCCAATCAATTGAAATCACAGCAACGAGCGGACAGCACCGACGTACCATCGAATCGACAGGGCTACTTAAAAGTTCGAGGACACGCTTGTTTACCGACACGCCTACGAAATATTTCACTAACATCGATCCCTTCGAGCATTGTGTACACCTCTTCAAATATTACTATCCAATTTGTGCGCTCGATTTATTTTATATCACGACTTCCTAGTAAATGGGAAGCCTCGTAGATAAGATACGTGAAATATTGAGTGTGTTGTGAAATATTCAACCGTTAGCGTGCACAACGTTGTTCATCAAATGTAACATAATAAATTAATTTGTTTGTTACCTTACTTGAGTAGTGGGCGTTCTGTTAGGGCAGAATCATGTACAGTGGTTATGGTACTTTAATCAAACACTTCTAAAAGATTCCGACTGCTTTATTAATTGGCTCAAGCTTCTTTCGGTAAAAAGACTTACACAAACTGATATACTCGTTAATATTATGAATAAGCGATATTTTTTATTTTAAATACAAATCATTTAAGGGTATAACAGTGTAATCAAACGAATATTACGTGTATTTTATTAAAACGGGTATACAGTGATTTGAAGAGCTAGATAAATAAATTTTAAATTTGTAACGACGTAATCAACATTTAGATAAAAAAAGATTTTAAAGAATATTTTAAGATAAATTGAATTGTAAAAATACGTTACACGTGACGTGTACCAAAAAATCCAATACTGCGAGTTTAATAAATATGTCCCAAAACCACGATAATAAATTCAGTATTATTCGTGCACAGGAAACTTAATCCTTTAATTAGTGTTTCAATTAATATAATATTTTACATATAGATTATGTTCTGTTGCTATGTTACAATTATTTTGCTCTACCGGTTTCTACTTGTTTCGCCTCCGTTCATGGTATTTTAAGGTCTCTGCTATCTGTCTACCTTCGTTCAGATTAAGGTGTAATTGACCGTCTCGTTAAACTTATGATACGAAAATTATTTTAGTTTTTAGTGCCCTTTAAAATTAATATTTTCTATTATATCGTTAATCAAATAGCTGGGTCCTATATCTTGTAATTTGTACCTAAAGTCATTTTGTTTTTAATTACTGAATGTAGCTTATAAAAAATGGGGTCACGTTATGGCACAAATTTTCTATAGGCTTTTCCCTTAAGATTTTACATTTGGGAAGTTTTCTCCGCTTTAAGAACTTGATAGTTTGGTCATAATAGGAAATGCATTCAATATTAGATTCACTCTCAAACAGGAAATCCAAACTACTACAGACCGTACAAAAAATGTTAAATCATTTCTAGACTTCTAGAGTACACTTTCAGACTCCGTATTGCTGAATCTCCGACACTAAAATTCTTCTTGGAAAACCCAATAAAAAAAGCCAGGACCACCGGATCGCATGCCGCACTCTAATAACACAAACTCAACGATGCAATTACACGTTAGTATTATAATCAGCGGTTTGATACGTTTATTTACTGTTATGTTGACACAACACAGGAAGGGTTAAGTCTGCGGTTGATAAGTGTTATCATTAAAAAAGTAGAACGAGATGAAAGTCGAGAGCGCTATTATGAAATATGATAACTGTGGTTGTTATGACAACATGTCTCCTAAGTATGATTGCGGGTACCAAGTAGCATCTTGGATACAGATTTTTATGTTAAGGACTTGTATATTGTGAAGACCATCAGTTCTGATCAGACCGACGGTATGTGAACAGTGAGAAGCCTCAAGCTAAAGATGTTACAAAATTAAACTCGATTGAGTTTGTGGCAATTTAGAAACCAAAACTTAGATTTTGTAAGATTAGCGGAGGACTTATAATTTTATTCAGCCTTTTTTTCTTATTTTATTTTTTTATTTTGTCAAATACAAACACACCTACAATTTAGAAAGTTTCATAATTTTTGACAATATATAGGGCATTATGTATACACACAGATCTAAGTCTGTATTTCGGGATAAGCATTTTTTTTTCAATAACAATATTTTGTGAGATCCCAATATTGCCGTTTCCCCGGCACTAGCTACCCAAGTTTTAATTTAACTTATTAAACGGTAAATCGATCCTGGTACGTCACAATTACACTCCACGTCTGTGGCTGGACCAACTAGGCGCGTCTATTTTATACACGTTGAAAAGTACTACACGTGGTTTAATTTAAAATATTTATTGCCAAGGTTATCTTGATTAATAAACTTGAAGTCGGTTTTCCTCGTATTATTAATTAATGACTGCGATTATACTGTAAACATTTTACGACCATTTGTGATCAATTAAAACAATTCGCCGTTTCGCCTGCTGAGATTGCCATCATTCAATTGTAAATATTTGACCCATTTTCATGAATTGCTGGTATTTAATTTAATCACTAGTTATTTTTATTAAGACTTAGATCAAGCCATCGCTAAAATTTAATGAAATAGAAAGACTTTAAGGACATATAAATTGGTGAACAAATTTTAATAAATTTTGGCAGAATCTAAATGATCGTATCGTGATATTTAATTTATTAAGGGGGTAGATGCACTCAGAAGCGTAAAAAAAGGCCTATTTAAAAAAAATTTTTTTTTACAGTAATTAAGTTTATTTTACAAAATAAATTATACAGAGTTTTTATACAATGCTTTAACTTAACATTTATGAAAAAAAAAAAAAAAAATACATATTATTTATTAAAATATCGCCATATCGGTTGGATCCTCTCCCGCGAGTAGTACTTCGCGGTGACCATCACAACAGCCTTCTGGATCATCTGAATTCGAAAAACCAAGGTGAAACCTTTAGTTTAATAATAAATCCAGTCTTTAATCGAAGGATATTGATTTTTGTTAACAATTACTATATTTTTTAAACAATTAACTTTTAACATTTTATCGAAAATCAGAGTCCAAAGTTTCGAATGCCACCATTTTGTAAATTTTCAAAAAAAAAAAAAAAGCTTCGATTAAAGACTGGATTTATTATTAAACTAAAGGTTTCACCTTGGTTTTTCGAATTCAGATGATCCAGAAGGCTGTTGTGATGGTCACCGCGAAGTACTACTCGCGGGAGAGGATCCAACCGATATGGCGATATTTTAATAAATAATATGTATTTTTTTTTTTTTTTTTCATAAATGTTAAGTTAAAGCATTGTATAAAAACTCTGTATAATTTATTTTGTAAAATAAACTTAATTACTGTAAAAAAAAAATTTTTTTAAATAGGCCTTTTTTTACGCTTCTGAGTGCATCTACCCCCTTAACAACATTGAGAAATCCTGTATATAGACTTGTAAAAACGTTGATAAAATATTATTCTTAAACAAGGAACTTCACAATTCTGTCTCTTCACCTAAATATCTATACGATTATATAAAAACTGAAATGAATGGTAATGATTGGACGAAAGTTCGACAATAATTTATGAACGCTTCTAATGTTGAAACATACACGCGTGCCACTTATATTTTCATGTTTACCGATACATCAAGGTTTGTGTTTTGCTTAACGATGCTTTCTGAACATGATAACATATTAACATTGAGACATGCAATAAATTCAATTATTTATCTACGCCTAAACTAATACTATTAAAAAGGTACCGCATAAAAATGTTAAATTTAAACAACTATCACATTTACAGAAATGATTGTAAGTCTATAAGCTATGTCACCATCTTAAAAAAATGATGGAAACCTTAAAAAACATACTTTTAAATTAAAATATTCATATTAATAGAATATTATTATAACTATAATAATAGTAGAATTGGATCCTCATTCGCGATATTATTAGAGCAAAACGGTGAGTAAAACAATATTAGCATTGATTATACCGTAGAGGACGTAAGACTGGTCTATCTAAGCTGAGTTAATGTAATATATTCTTAGCAAATCATTTTTTTAATAAATCAAGTGTTAAAGTAAAGTTTACAAAAAGTAGTTTTTTGATCAAAACTAATAATTATTTAGCTATTGTGCATCGTAATCACATGTGTTATCTATTACGACGCGGGATTTTTTGGATTGGTTGTTTGAGTAACACTGAGTCACTGATCCTCTGTCAACACACAATTAAAACTGCAATTAACTTACCATCATATTTCATTGCAGTCCGTTACTATTAAAATAAATACTATACATTATATTTAAAAAAAATTGTCTGTTTTCAAAAATACAGTATCAATACCTACTTTATAATTAAGCCAATGTAAGCTAAAAATAGAATTTAACGATTGCAACATTTTAGGTCCTTGAAAGTTATAAGCAATTTCTTAAAACTCGCACCACGTCATTGGGCGTCTTCCGCGCTGCGGCCAATATGGGAAAACCCAATAAGTCGGCTAAGGGAAGTATGTTAATTACTTTTAGCTATACACAATGTAACTACGAATGTAATGCATTCAGTTTTATCAAAAATCTATTTAAGAAAGGAATAAAAATGTTACATGGTTCACTTTAAAACCACTCTTTCGTAATTGACAATTGAGAGGTCTGTATCCCAAAGCATATTAAAACCTAGTCTAGTCTAAGAACTAATACGATTATATGAAAAGTATTTTTTTTTACCTAAATTGGATATATTATGGTACGCAACTAAGCCACTGTTCAATAGTTTTGGCCATGTGTTGTATTAAGAAGGAAATATATTTGCAATCCCATAACCAATCCCGTTTTTCTATATTCGATAAATATTTCTAATAGCTCTCCAAAAGTTGAAGTTCCGATTTCGCATGTCGGTTCTCCAAAACTTAATACAACGACCAACTAATAAAGGGGCAAACAGCTTTGTAATTAAAATTGTATCATAAAAATAAGCCTACAATACAGCCTTGCACTCAATAATTAGCGAATGGCAGCTCGCTAAACAAAAACGTTAAATGTTTTCAATTACGCATTCCCTGTACCGGAAATTTGTGTTTGCGGTTTTAGTTTTTATAGTTTAGCGCGTTGTTGTGAAAGCAACCCACAGTATAAAGTTATCTAATAGTATAATAGTAATTAATCGTGAATTCTAGAATATCGCTCACTGTAAAGGAGATAAAGTTTTAATTATAAATGTATTATTCGATTTAATTAAAGTATGTATAGCCAAAAATATATACCTATAGATTTTGAAAAACTAGTTACTATGCATTTATAAATATATTAATGCAGCAGTTTTAAACTTTTGGGTACTTAAATATGATAATTGTAAAAGTAGTTAGTTTAATTCAGTTATCACTGGACTTAAACGAGATTTTTTTATAAAGATTCTAATCTTCGTGTCGAATTCGCTATAAATCTACTTTACAACAACGCTATACAGTAATTGAAAAATTTATTCAAAAACCACAGCGGACTCACAAACACTCATAGTTCTGAATAAGTGCACACATGTTGAATTCAGAGAACACCGCACACGTCAAGTACTTTTGAACTTGACTCGTGGATGACCTCTATGGGCAGTGAATAGGCCCTTACATACACTCCTCTTGAAGCCTCATTCTCAACTAGGCTACAAATGTAAGCATGGATTCCGAGAACAACGAACTACCTCGGAATACCGGTCTAACTTTGATACATTTTCCTGTAATGTATAAAAACCGGCGTCAAAGAACTTTCTGAACATTTTGCGGTTATAAATATTCCATTTTTGAGAAATTTATTATTTTATAATACATGCACATTTAATTTAATTTACTGTACTAGGTACTGCAATGAATTTCGTAATAATTGTAGTAAACTAATCTATAGTTTTTAGACTTTGTTTATTACGGTTCCCGAACGTATTCAGAATTTATTTATGGTCGCCAATTGTTTTTGTACAGCTATTATCTTTAATTTATAATGCATAATGATTTTTTATATTTTTTTTTCGCCTTAGTTTAATAGCGATAAATTTTATTTTATTACTTGTCAATGCTTTATTGCAATGCAATGAAACTTACATTTTTTAAGTGAGCAAAGCGATAAGCGGACGGTATATAATAATTTGCGATAACAAACCAATTTAAACTATATATTTTTTGTTTCTGTTAACTTGTTGCAACCATATAGTTTTTAACATTTTACAATGTCAAAAAAAATGTGGAAATATTCCATTTTTACGACAACATCTTGAAGCCGTCAAAGATGGAGAACGGGCCATGAACAGAGCATAGACTAAAAAAAAGGCTTCTATAAATGATGTAATTTGTTAATTCATCACTAGATCTAAAATGCATCATTTTCAAAAGCTCTTATAAGATATAGAATATAAAAGTAAAGATCATCAGCACAAATGTGTGACGTTATTCCCGAGTCAGGCGGCGGTATAAGGTTTTGTCTATTAATCAATTTTCAATAAGTAGTCCAGAACTACGCCCAAAAAAACGTAAAATAGACCTGTCACCGATTATTTGGGACTTAATACATCTCGTCATACTATTCATAATTGAATATCCGGAAAAAAACACTTGCATATTCAAATTTTATCGCATTCATAGATTGTTGTCATTTAGCGGAAGCACTATCTTATCATCGATAAGCTGATACTCATAATTGAAAGTGAAAATCGTGAACGCACTTAACTGAGTGACATCATAGATATGATTTTTTGTGCCTTTGGATCTATTTCGAAGGAAAATG
Source organism: Cephonodes hylas (assembly GCA_030295005.1). NCBI lineage: Eukaryota > Metazoa > Arthropoda > Insecta > Lepidoptera > Sphingidae > Cephonodes > Cephonodes hylas. The sequence goes on along the minus strand of AP025369.1, from coordinate 11,041,558 downwards.
GTTTAAAAGATTTGAATGTCTGATTAAGCATAAACCGCTTATATACCCGGGGTCCAGATCTTACTCAGATTCTGGCAAAACGTAGATTTACCTTTACGAAATTCTCAACGTACAATACTAGTCTTACATAGCCATACATTAATAGTCTTGCGGCCTATTACTATTATTATACATATGTGGGTCTTGAAATACAGATGGTGAAATGAGTGCGTAAATACACATATAAATGCTGACTTATACACTAAGATACATAGGTACAGATTCTAACAATTACTATCCTTTGTGCCCATAAATCGATTGATGTAATAAAAGAGAACTGCTGTGCTCAACCACGGTAAAAGTATCATAATTCCCGTGGCTTAACATACTTTACTGCGTCTGTTATATTAAACCTATAATAGTGTGAATTCAAGAAATCATTAGCTGGGTCCATTTTACTTTTATTTTGACGGCGGCTAAGTTCGGGTTAATTGCATTATTAATAAAAGTAAATGCTTGTGATACAACACCTTTATGTGCAAATACCGTGAGCTATGTTTTAACTGTAACCCAGATAACATATAAACGTATTACTAGGCTTATACGCGATAGGATTACGCGTGTGGTCTGTCGAAACACAATATCGGTAGCCGCGGCTTCAAATCCCAGGCGTACTGATTTCTAAACTTGTGTATTACCTACACATAATGAAATATCAGGTGCTACAGTGAAGGAAAACATCATATCTCAGTTTTTTTTACACATCTTTTTTGCTAGGCCTACTACTCTAGACCTAAACCCTAACACTCAAAGTTACACACGCAGGCCTTATCGCCACAACATTCAAGTAAATGTTCTTAACCGTTACAACTAATTACTTCGGTTACGAAATATACAGTTTTGTTGTATTCACTGAATGTCAAGTATGGATATTTGCAGTCAGTGCACGAACAAACAACGGCTCGCTTATCTCCTAAATTACTCGATAGTAAAATCCGTTATGCAGATGTGACAAGTGTGGACGATTCTAGAGAACTGTACTCGTGAACGCGTAAACCTTGCGCTACACTTATTGCAAACAAGTTCTTTTACGTACACTGTACAGTAAAGAATAACTTCATATGAATATTATACTAAGGCACGATATAGTGTAACAGAAAGAGCATAAGCAATCATAAGCAATCTGTGTACATGCATACATGCGTCCAGTTGCCTAATTCCGCAGATATTTATAGGTAATAATGTAAGGCATTTTATCTAGATAAAAAAATGCACACGTAAATAATATAATGTATGTACAAAAAATTTTAGTTATTTATAGTTATTTAACTTTCAGTATCAATAATTTCTACGGTTATTTAAAGAAGGAAGATATTTCTAGAAAATAATATCGTGTGTGATATGGTCATTATAAAGCTAATTCTTAAAATTTCACGATCTGCGGCAACGTCATGATTCTAAGAAATCCTGGACTGGATATAAGTGTTATGATTGAAGCGCTTGCAATTCTCACCCCACGTGTTTGCGTATGGCACATCCTGTTATATATACTGTTCAGGGAAATACACTATTAAATGATGCGTGTTTTTTCTTTTGTTTTGCAGCACGGAGTCTGGAAAAGTGCCCGAAAAACGGCAATAGGCTCGCCCCCTATTACGTGGGACTGATACATACCTGGCGAAATGTGGGTGCAGAAATGCATCTCTGCCTACCCCGTCGGGAACATAGGCGTGAGGTATGTTTGTTTTAGTTTTTTTTTTTTTTTGTTTTTATACATTTTATAACGCTTGGTACACCTTGGAGTCTTGATTACGAAAACCCAGGTCTGATCTACATGTCGGGAAACTATTGATAGATTTCCTTTCAAAATAAGTGATGGTCAAGCAATTGAGTCATTTTGCCAAAATGTTTCTTTTGAAAAATCAAAAGTTTACAGTTATAGACCGAATAAATTAACAATGAACATATGAGGAAGTTGCATAAATCTGCACTAAATTTATTTTAGGGACGAGGTTTTTTGCGATATTTACCTGTTACAATAACTGAAATGGTAAACATCAGTGACGGTTATTTTGAATTTATTACATACATGTGTGTCTACATAAATGTCATTTATAATTCAACTGACATATTTCTGCGAATTACAGTCATTATTATTATACATGTCATTGTTAAGTGGCGATTGTTACAATCTTACGTTATACTTGATATTTGCTCCCTTTTCATAGCAAAACGTGGCAATGCTAGGTATGTAACATTGTAGTACCATCTAAGAGAAAGAGACGAGTCATGAAATTTTCATAATTATAATATAAGACATATTCAATAAATTATAATCGTGATATGCAAAACCTATTATGCGCAACACCCTTATTTTATATTCCGTATTTTTAAAGACTGGCAATGCGACTTCTCCTGTTTAGGTGCTACTTACTGGTGGTTATTTTCGATTAAGTAAGCGACTTTCTCGTTTTTATGCCCAAGCAATGCGGGTCAATTTATGTTGATAACTACGTAATAAGTATAGCATTGAGGAAATCTGTTGAATAAACACAGTTTGACGACCTCTTTGTCGCGAAGGGCGTGCTGTCGGTCGAGAGAATGGTTGCGAATTTTTATAGTGTTTTTTTCTATAGATATCGCATCGTATCTATGATCGATGGTCAAGTGACGTTTTAAAAGACAATTACGGTCTAAGCTTACAGGTTTTATGTTCGTATGAGAAATTTTATCCGTATCCAGACTTATTGAGTGTGTGCAAAATAGTCATTGATAACCACCTATGATGTAAAGGTTTCACAATGTGGAAATGTAAGTTGTGCCTTGACAAGAAATGTTATTGCGTTTAGTTAAGTTTCGAAATGTTTTTAAAAAGTTTTTTTTATTATTACATACGCTATTTTAGTGCACGAATTAAAACAAGAAATATTTGATACCTATTCAAATTTCTACAAAGCGAAAATTGCGCCCGGGCTAATAAACTAATTATATTATTTGTAAAAACTATCAGAACAAGATTTATAGGTATAGGTTAAGAATTATAGTCCAAATTAAACGAGTATGTTAATATTTGCGCCGCATTTTGAATACAAAATACCCAGTTTGCTTCAATTTGAAATTCTAATTCAATATCACAATTATAATTTTGTGTATGTACCTATTTACAATAGGATAGGCAGGCGCTATAAGTACTTTTAATAAGTAGATCTTTTATTAGCGAGATTAATTCGTAACGTTTGTCATAAGGCGAGTAGGACCTTTTGTATCAAATAATAGAAGCATCACATATAGGATAGAGTTAACCATGTTGGCCTGACATTAATTGATTTATTTTTTATGAAATTCCTTAGGTCTTGAAAATCATTAACAGTAAATGGAACGAAAATGAACTTTACTTACTTTTATAGATTTTACTAACATAATGAAAAAAAATACCAATATAAATTTGACAACCAAAAACTCAGAAGGATAGTAGTCTTTACTTTTGGTTCAAATTTTGACCATTTACATCCATGTTTGAGTCCAATTTTGCCTTTAAATTAGAGACTAACATAAAATTATTGCACAACAAATTACAACATTGTTTTTGTAGAAGACTTTTGAAACTGTGAAAGCAGTGAATCATATTGAAGCCATTAATAAATTACAGACGGGTTTCAGTGTGCATGCAACAAGTGTTTAGGTTATGTGACTTTTTAAGCGCCAGTTAAAATGAATGAAGATAAGAATCTATAGAGGTGATAAAATAAAAGGTATAATTGGAATCACACAGCTTTATAGTCACTTAACTGTGTAATAACAATTTAGGTTGATTTGTATGTATTAATGGCAACACTTATCTGCTTTGAACTTTTAACTGCAATTGTCAAATAAATAACTAAGGTTTTTAATGTTTTTTTTTCTACATAATGATTATGCAGTGTTTTTTTTTCTTATGAAAGTTATGTTAATATGACTATATTATATTCAATGAGACTTTTTAATAACATTTTTTTTGTAAATATATAATAATTTGCAGTTCCATATTCTGACACATAATTTAATATGTAATATGTACAGCTTTAAGGATTTAAAAAAATAGAGCTATAAAAATAATATTTAAGAACAAATCAACCTATGCACAGAATAAAGTTATATGTGCTTTTGCACAACTTCTCTTTCTCAGCGATTTAAACTTAATTGGGCGCAAAATTATTGGTTACTTTTTATGTACTTCAAACAACAACAAAATGTATGATCATTATTACTTCACTTATTCTATGCATAGGTAGAAATATTCATTCAACTTTGTTAATAGTTTGTAAATGGTTTATATTGCACCATGTGATGAAATTGTCACTGGTGTTTTCTTTCTTAAGGTCAGTTTGGAGGATATTGTAAAACTGCTTATTTTTTTATTGTAAGTGAATTTATTGACAAAATATTAAAATTATAAACTGTTACCCTGTTCACTAGAACTTCTTTTGTATAGAACCTAATATCTATATAGATTATATACAATGTTGTAGGAATAGAGTGTTTTAACACATTTATGTGTGTTTTGTTAGTTTAGCCTCGTTTGTTTTATGTAATGTTTGTTTGTTATTTCCATAAGTACAATAAACTTAAGCAACTTTGAACAGTTTACTAGTTACTTGTATTTGAGATTTAAAATGTTTTTATAATAAATTAGTGCACATTGTATTATTGTATACTTGCTCACCTTGTCAAGTCCTCCAAAAACACATTTGTTTGTCACATGTGTATGCATATTGTAGTTATGTATTTAGGTGTGAATGATTGTACAATGTTATACATAGATTGAGGACAGAAACAGTTCAAGTAGCATTATGATAAATAATTGTAAATGTTACTTACTTTTTATACACTCTACAGAATGAGTTGTTGATCCTCTTGTCTGACATATGGCGTCTTCGGTCTTCAAACAGATCCTTAATAGCGGTCACACCCAACACAAACAAGACTGGCAGCATAGCCACCTCTTTGCCAAATGCACTGATCGCTGGCACCCAGTTCAATAAAACTATGAATATAAAGTACACATTTGCAATCCTGTGGAACTGCTCAAACAGATTCTTGGGCAAAAACGAGAGCAGGGTGTACTTTGTAGTCCTGATTTTGTTATTACACCTGTGTCCATTGGGATGGTCCTTTGGCGGTGTCTTATCCGGCACTAAATGATTGGGTATCACTATGAGGTGGCGGTTGTCGACGGCAGGTTGCGGCCGCCGTAGCAGCCAGAAGGCCGCTCGTCGCCATGGACCCACCACGGAAGCGCGTCTGATGGTGTAGATGGAGTCGGAGCGCGACGCTTGTCTGGAGTGATGTACGCGCACGGAGCCAATGCGTGGCTGGGCACTGGCGGGCGGCGGCTCGCGGTGTCCCGGGGGCAGGATGAAGTCGGTGCGGCTGCTCGTGCGGCTGTGACCCGGACCAGAGGCGGGCCGCCCGCCCTCGCCGATCTGGCCGTGCGAGAGCGCTCGCTGGTGACCACGCAGCGCTGACTTGAGCGCTGGTCTCGCCGTGGCGGGGTTCCCCGCTAACATCGGCGTGCCGCCGTGGCTGATAGACCTCGAGTGCCCCTTCGCTTTGGGAAACAAATACGTTTGCTCCGGTGCCCCTGGAAGACATGGCACCGTCGACGGAGTCTCTCCACTTCCTTCTGTTGACATTTTTATACATCTGAACGGCGAACGACCCGGTTTGCCCTTTCATTTAAAACTGTGTCACCGCACCGTGTTCATATATCGTATTTAATGCTGGCGATTTGTGGAGAACGCGCGGTACGATTTCAAACATATGGTTAGAAATCATCTGTTCACGGATTCACACATTACTGACGTACATATTCTCGAAAAACTAAAAGAGACGACGCGAATTTAAATAATACGAATGTGATGTGCATTTTTATGACTGTCGAAACAAATAAAACTAGTATTATTTGATCGCCACGGCGCGAACAGTCGTTGTGTGCACAAAAGAGAATAAAACTCAAAAACAACTAGACGAGCGACTGATAGGGATGCTCGATGAACATCGATGTTCGATGATCATCGATATTGAAAGCAAAAACATCGATGTTTTAATATCGATGTTACCATACGAAAAATATCGCAACATCGATGTTAACGGAATCGATCATCGATGTCAACTTACGGCCTCACCACACGCACATCCAAACCAATGCAACTTAGGAAACAAATTATGTCTTCTATGAACGCATCCACAAATCAAGTTTTTTAATTCTGAACGCTTGCTTGATCCAAGATTTAAAAATATTCACTTTCAAGATCCCATAGCATGTTCGAAAGCAATTAAATATGTCAAAGAATTACTAAATACTACGAAGGAAACAGAAGTAATTGAAGAAGTTATTAGTCGTTCGCCAGATCCAACAGAAGAATTTAATTAATTTGTGGAGTGAACATTATAAACTTGTAAATGACAAAACTCTACGCCTTTTTCTAGTGATCACGAAATGTTTTCAGAGTTGATTTACTTTTTGAAAAATCCAGTGTCTGATCTTAAACAAGATCCTCTCCACGTTTGGAATAATGTCATCGGTTCCACTTACCCGATATTTAAAAAAATAGCGGTGAAATATTTGAGTACTATCGTGACATCAACGCCATCCGAAAGACTGTTTTCAAAAGCTGGCTCTACTCATTATCAACAAAGAAACCGATTAAAAGGTTCTTCTTTATCAAAATTACTTTTCCTTCAGTTTGATCCAACATCGATGTTCGGTTTTCGATAAATATCGAACATCGATGTTGAGCTTTCGATTATGACATCGATGTCAACATCGATGTTTTTTGAATATCGATCATCCCTAGCGACTGACACTTGCTTGATTTGACAGATGCAGAAGGTGGAGCGGGCGGGGAAGCAAAGTTTTAGTGTTGGCATGATACGTTAAAACGTAATATTACTAATTCAAACCACAAGATTTAATAGAAAAAACAAACATTAATTTCTTTATGTACTCAGTAAATTAAAAATAACCGCCTTAGTTGTTGATAACGGCTTCAATTTTTTTTCGCTGGATTTATTTATTCATCGTTATTTATCAATGTAAACAGTCTTATTATAAATAAAGCTTAATATGTGCTCCAAAAATCATAAACCTGTACCGAGTTTTATTATTTTATTTATATCAGAATCGAATTTGTTTTGTCCCAAATTCCCGCTTGTTTTTATTTAAGAACTTTTCATTGTGCTTAAAATTTATAATATGCGTTAAAGAATAAGAAAAAAGGTAATATAGGAATTATTCAGAATGATAAGTCAAAAAGGAAATTGATGGACAATGAGAACAGATATAGAACAATAACAAAAATATAACAAACATAGTAGTGAGTGTCTAAACATAGTACACATGTGTATTCATGACCTAATTTAAAAATATTTTTTTTTTGTGAAAACTACATGTTATCGTTTCTCGATAATTTTGATCTAGAACATCACTATAGAGACCTGTCAAAGTCAAATAGCGTTTGGATACACACATTTTTTTTCGTGGCATATGTTCTTGCTTCAAAAGATATAAATTTTATTAATTATATTTTATAATGATTTCATATTATATTCGATTATAAAATATCTGTTCAATTCCCATTCAAAGTACAAATATATAATTTTTAAAAACCTTATCTTAAATATTTATAAATGGCAACATTGATATCAAATATCAATCGGTCTTTTCATCGTTCCTTTGCAGTCGACGTCATCGATGGCGGACATATTCTTTCCGACATTTTGACATTTCTCCCCCGGTTAGTCACTTCGTGTTGGAATAAAATCCAATTTAAACTTTCACCATGGATGAAGAATACGATGCGATCGTTTTGGGTACCGGCCTGAAGGAATGTATCCTGAGCGGCATGCTGTCCGTATCAGGAAAGAAAGTGTTACACATTGATCGAAACAAGTATTACGGAGGAGAATCTGCGTCGATTACACCGTTAGAGGAGTTGTTCGCAAAGTTCAACGCACCGGCACCCGATGAAACATACGGTCGAGGTCGCGACTGGAACGTCGACTTGATTCCCAAGTTTTTGATGGCCAATGGGCTACTGGTGAAACTGCTCATTCATACGGGCGTCACCCGGTACTTGGAGTTCAAGTCGATAGAGGGCAGCTACGTATACAAAGGCGGCAAGATCTCTAAGGTGCCGGTGGATCAGAAGGAAGCGCTTGCGTCTGATCTCATGGGTATGTTCGAGAAGAGGCGTTTCCGCAACTTCCTCATCTACGTGCAAGACTTCCAAGAAGAGGATGCCAAAACCTGGAAGGATTTCGACCCTAGCACTGCTAACATGCAGTCGCTGTATGACAAGTTCGGCCTGGATAGAAACACCCAGGACTTCACCGGCCATGCCCTTGCCCTGTACCTTGATGATGGTTATCTGCAGCAACCTGCGATTCAAACTATCCGTCGCATCAAACTGTACTCGGACTCGCTGGCTAAGTATGGTAAGTCCCCCTACTTGTACCCAATGTATGGGTTAGGAGAATTACCCCAAGGTTTTGCGCGACTTTCAGCTATTTATGGAGGCACTTACATGTTGGATAAACCAATTGATGAGATAGTATTGGGTGAGGATGGAAAGGTAGTTGGTGTTCGTTCTGGTAACGAAGTAGCAAAATGTAAGCAGGTGTATTGTGACCCTAGCTATGTTCCTGACCGTGTTCGCAAGCGTGGACAAGTCATCCGTTGCATTTGTCTGTTAGACCATCCAATTGCTAATACAAAGGACGCTCTGTCCACACAAATTATCATCCCCCAAAAGCAAGTGGGTAGGCATTTTGATATCTATGTCTCTGTGGTGTCTTATACGCACCAGGTTGCTGCTAAGGGCTGGTTTATTGCCATGGTGTCCACCACTGTCGAAACTAATGACCCAGAATCTGAAATCAAGCCTGGCCTAGATCTTTTGGGCCCAATTAGGCAGAAGTTTGTATCTATATCAGACTATTATGAGCCAATTGATGATGGCAGCCAGAGCCAGATCTTTATCTCAGAGTCCTATGATGCAACCACACACTTTGAGACAACCTGTTTAGATGTGCTCAAGATATACAAGCGTGGAACTGGTGAAGATTTTGACTTCTCTAAGGTGAAGGTGGAGCTTGGAGAGGAGGATCAGTAAACATGCCCTATTCAAATGTACATTGCTTGTTAGTTTTAACTATTTGTTTAAGAACTGTTCAGGCAACAAACAATATGTTCATTAGGGATTTTGGGTACAGATTTGTAAGAGCTTAGATGTATCAAGTATTGTGCAAATGCTCTAATTCCAGTAAGTGATTGTATTTTTTTTTATATTACCAAAAATATTTCAAAAATATAAGATTGTTATTTAAAGGAATTTATTTGTCATTTTAATAATTGCTTTTATTATTTTAAGTATACAAAGCTATGAAACAATCTGCACAAGTGAGGTGTTAGATGTTAATTGTATCAAATGATATGCATTCCATTTTGGTACATTGTTTGATCCTGTAATCATATCATGTTTGTAACTTGTCAAAATTCAGATATGAATGCTCACTATATCTATATGTTCTGTGTAAGATCATGAATAAAGTTACATTATATGACATACTTGTTTTATTTGTGGTTTACACCAATAATATGAGACCATTATATATATTTTAATGAATAAAACAGTGAAGGCAGATTGTAATAAATAGTATAATTAAATTCTTAGAGATCACAGATTTAATTTAATTCTTACATTTATTTATTTTGTAATTTAGCATTTTTCCTAAACTTTGTAAATGAGCAATCATCACAAATTTAGTACATATTTTAATGAATACAAATGATCATCTCTGCATCCAATGAATATATAATCACCATAGACAGCTGGTGATGAGAATGTTTCATTCGGTAGGTGGTGCTCAGTCAATATAACACCAGTTTCAGAATCAATAACACATAGTTTTCCATTATTGGATGCAGCTAATACAAGCTTGTCACTCAAACCACATGGTGTGGAATATACTGGAGATGTAAGCTCAGTCTTCCACATAATGCTTGGTTGAAAGTTTTTAATGTTAATGCTGTAAACCTTATTATCATGACAACCAAAGACCATTTGCCACTTAAGTTTTTCTACTTCTTTTACATATATTGAAGAGAAAATGTTTCCTCTTGCACCCTGATACTTCCATATCTGAAACATAGTAATATAATATATGAAACAAATGTTCTAATAAGATTTGACCAGCCTTTATCGATTTCATGGCTTACCATTATACCTTTTTCGACGGTTCTACAATGTATTTCACCATTGACTTCAGCGAACACTACGTATTTGTCATTGTCGTAAAGAACAGGGCTTGCAAAGACTGGACTGCTCAATGTTCCTCGCCAGGCAATAGTATTAGTTTTTATGTGGATACTTGCGCAGACACCCGACAAAGTGCCTAACAATACGTATTCATTTTTAGCGAGTACTAAATCTGCTGATATTGCTTGATCACCAACTTGTATTGTGTCCTTGACGGCTCCAGTCTAAAAAGTAATTGTTAAGCATTTTTATCGTGGTGAGTGGTCATATGCTACATGGATAATGTATTTTAATGACATTAGAATATAATTGATATTTGCGTGGATAAATCACTCGTAATCAATATATATATAAGTTATCATACCAATATATCGATGCAGCGAATGTTTCCGTCGTACGAAGCGATATATACAATTCCGTTTAAGCACGTAGCTTTACTTTTTATCATAGAGCCTATGTTAGTTCTCCATAATTCTGTGCAACTTTCAAGTGTAAAACATACTACTGTTCCATCGTAAGTGCCTACCACACCACAAGGCAAGGTCATCGGCTCTTTGTAATAACACAGTACAGAAGCTTCCACTCTAGATTTCAGTGTTATCATGCCTTGCAAGTTGCCGCTTATTGCTTCCACTACAATTATTTTACCTGAATGACTGCCGACAGTTACGAAGAGATTACTGAAAAATAAAATATGGAAGAAATTTTATCACGAAATACGATAAATTCGTCAAATAAAGTTAAAAAAAAATTAAACAAGAATCTTTGATAAATCAATTGTCGTTTTAAAAGACTGTAAGGATTATTGTATACAATGCAAATGCTTAATAATTTAGATGCTGCAATGTCAGCCCAAGTCAAGGTCACAATAGCATTATGTAGATAAATGTACGTAAATTAATGGCATTGAACTACTTACAATCCATGTTGAAACAATGCGGGAGAAGCATCAACACATTTTCCAGTATCATAGGTCCAAAGCACTTTGAATTCTAGTGGATTATTTACACTGATTATACTATTTTTCTTATTGGATGTGCAGCCCATACTATGAATAGTGTCTGAATTAGACCTGGCTCTTTTAATTTTCTTTTTAGTGTTAGGTTCTTCAACACATAATTCCCTCTGAACTATTTGCATTATTTCTTCAATAGTATTCTTTTGGGACATCAAGTAGGGCAGCATTAGTTTCCCAAATTGAGATGTAGCTAACGAAAGTTTGTTACAAAGTGATACTGCAAGGAAGGAGGTGCCACCAATTGAATAGAAATTTTTATCTTTAATTTCGTCATAGGAAACATTTCTGTTAAGTGAAACTTTTAATTCCTTTAAGAATTTTCCTTTTAAAGTATCTAGTGTATATGGTGCCACTGTTACCTCTTTAAACATTTTACTCAATATTTGTTTTGATATTTTGCCATGGCGGTTGGTTGGCAAGCTGTCTACTCTGACAATTTTGTCAGGCCAATGTTTATCATCTAGTTTACATTTTAGGAAGTCAGCAAGCTCTTGACAGCTTAGTGTTTCAGAAGAAAAATATACCACAAGAAGTGTTGGCTTAGGTAACCACAGACACGAACAAGTTTTCACTCTTGGACATTGCATAATAGTGGATTCAATCAACTGTAAATTTATTTTGTGTCCAAATCTTTTTACAACATCATCTTTGCGGCCTCTATAATAAATCGTGCAATTTTTTATTTCACCAATGTCACCAGTATCTACAAATTTTAATGAGTTTTCTTCTTCACTTCCCTTAAGTTTGTTCAGTAAAAAACACTTTCTTGTTTTGCTAACTGTAATACAAAAGAAAATATTTACATTCACAACATAAAGGGGTCATAGAATGAAAAACAACATTTGTAATGATAACCTTTATTATAATTACTCACCTAAAATAATTTTACCCATGTTATTATTATCTTCAGTTGGTTCCACAATAATTTGTGTCTCCGAAAGGCAGTTGCCAAGAGGCACTTCTCTATCACTTACCACCTTATCAAGATCCAATTCGGCAGCACAAGCCCAACAAGACATTTCAGTCACTCCATACAAAGTAAATATTCTTGTTTTATTGTTAACATCTTTCAATTCCTTTAACCTTGTTATACTGCATAATGGTTCACCACCTAATGCTAAAATTCTAAGTGAAGAATGAGCACTTAAAATTTTATTTTTGAGGTCTGCATTAGTTTGTTGAAAGAATTTTGATGGAGTTGTTTGCCAGAATGTCACAGAATTTTCCTTACTTTCAGGGAATAATATATCTGCTCTCTCTGGTGCTATGAGAAGGGAGGCTCCATTTGAACATGCAAGCAAAATTTCTATCATAGATGGATCAAAAGTGAGTGGTGTTGAAAAATATATGATGTCTTGTGGGGTGATGTTAAACATTTTAGTCAAATCATCTATGTTGGGTTGAAGGCATTGTATTGGTACTTGAATGTGCTTAGGCTCTCCAGTGCTCCCTGATGTCATGGCTATGAATGAATGTTGAGGCACATATTTATTGTTCTGGCTCACTGGATCACAATTGTGGAAATTGACGTTCAGATCAAATACAGACACTGTTCTGTCAGGCTTCTTGCCAAACAATTCAGAAGTGTCATTGGTTTCTTTTTTTTTAATTGTTATTACCACAGTAAATTTGATGTCATTAGTCAATGTCTCTATATCTTGGGATGGATCCAGAAACATAAACGTTGTACAGCACTTGTGAGCTCTGTAAAGATAAAAGGCAAACAATAAATGTTTGATTTATTTTGTTCACAATTTATGGACCATTGTTACAATTGCTACGTACGCAGCAATGACACACGGTATGATGATGTTCCTTTCCGACACAAGTCCTATGATCCCTTTGTTACATTTTAATTGTTGAAGATTCTGAGTGATGTACTCGCAAACTCCGTACAGCTCTGAATATGTATAGCTCTTGTACACACCATCTTCATAATGTCTTACGGCGACACTCGATGGATACCTAGCACAAGTTCGCACAAATACATCGTAGTAACCGCGCTTTACCTTCATTTGGTTCTTTGTTTGTATATTTCTACAAAAATTTATGCAGCACTCTCAAGTTGCGGCTTTGTAAATAAAAATATGTAACAGCATCGTCTTTATGAAATGGATGCACCGTATTCTGTAATATTACTGTCTCTCAATGAATATAATCATTACTAAAATTCTGTACAAAATGGTTTGTTTTTCTCCATTACAATATCGATCTGATTTTATGGTCCACTGTCAAAATAAGAACTGTCAATGTCAAATGGAAAAATCGTAATGAGGACCACAGACTAAAAATAACTATTTGCCGTATTTGGACATTATTCATTTTACCATTATTATAAGTTAAATAAAACATACTATAATAAAGCTCATACGAATATTCAGGTAAGCGGTGATTATTTTATTACTATCGTACATTTTCTTTTATTTATACTTTCCAATGCTTATACTATTCATTGAAAGTATGGCCTCTATTTCTATTGTCAATTGTTTTAAAAACTTAATCTATGGTTTTGGCGGGAATTTTAAATGTCTCTTAAAATTAAAATTATATTTAGCATGATATTAATTGGAATCTCGAGTCAATTTTTATTTGAATATACGTGAATAAAATAAGATAATAAACAGTCTATTCATAGTTATCTGTTTATAACTGGATGTGAAATTTTGGCAGGTATGTTAATAATATGGTACAGGGACATTAATTTTTCGAAGCGTATCTGTGGTAAGACTTAAAAGCTATCCTTTTCTACGGTAGGAAGTGATTTTGTTGTTTACCCTTTGACGGCGAACTCCAGTGATTCAGAAGCAAAGTAATAACAGTGTATGTTCAACGAAGTCGAAAACACATGGTCTCTACTTTCCTCTGCAATAAATTTATCTGAATCTCATAACAAATATGTCCACGGTTTTTTCATTTACTAATAGCTCTATGAACTCAATGCCGATAATGTTATAGTGTTTTAACATAATCTTACTTTTAATCTATAAAAGAACGCTTTCCAATTAGTGACAATAATTATTACATGGCTTTATGAATGCAGGCCTATAGAGACTTAGACGCTGTGAAGTAATGCGAAGGAGTTAGTGTATTTGATGAGATGAGATTACGCTAGAGCTTTTTATAGCGGAAGCTTAATCTGAAAAACTGTAGTTTGAGAATACGGTCTCTACTGCTTCATATAGGAAGATTATTTTTTAAAAAGTAAAAAGGGTAATGTTGTTACTATTGTAACTTTATACAAAACTCTTCAAAACCGTTTTATTATTTTCGTAATAAATATATATTTTTTTAATTGAAGATGTAGATATTCTATTTTAAATACATTAAGTTAGATTTTAAATTTAAGCTTTGTTTATCTGTTTCCGTGATATTGTTGAAAAGTCTTAAAATTACTTTTGAAGACTAGTAAAGTTAAAAACTTTTAAGTTGTATAAGAATTTTGATTCCGACCATGCGGTACACTTTACATGCATCTAAGGGCAAGTTTGTCTGCTTCAGGACAACGAAGCGCAGAGGCTCTGCGGCGGAGCTGACCTAAAACTTGTTCGGCAAACGAACGGGCCCAATCAATTAGGGGCGGTCAGCGATCCGTCGGAAAAGAGGGCAGCGCGCGCGCTCTCTAAGGAAACTCGGAAAATGGTGGCGGGGACGCGGCGGGGCGGGGCGCGACTCGGAGGGTGCGTGCTCGAGAGGCGCGAGCGAGCATCGATCGCGCGGGGCGGCGCTGAGCGCTCAGTCCGCCGGGGCGGCCGGCGAGAGCGCGCGTGTGATGCGCTGTCGCTGAGATGGCCGGCGCTCGGGCGCTCGTGGCCGCCTGCTGCTGCTGGTGGTGGCTGGCCGCCGCAGCCGGTAAGTACCTCCTCACCATTCCTAGCCCGGGGCGCCGCGTGTTGCGGGCCCGCGCCGCTAACAGCTGATCGGCCGGTGTCGCGCCGGCCGCGCTGACACTTCACTTTTCACGCTTTTCTCCGGAGTTACGTTACTTACGTGTTATTGTAGCATGTGAAGACGGCGGCCGTAGTGCGTGTGTGCTTTATCCGCGATCACCCCCGGCGCGTAGGTGCCCGAGTTTAATGACACACGGGGTAAATGTTTGTTTTAAGTGTAGCGCTTTAATTAGTTTCCCTCGTGACTTTTTTGCACATGTCAGAAGTTTGAACTTTCGTGCCGGTAAAAACTTCGTTGATAAAATTTAAAATTAACAAGGACTGGAAGCTGTTAGAGTGCGTAAGAAGGTCGCTGTGTATTGCGGCGGGATGTTGCGGCTGTGGGCCGGCCGGTAGTAGAGCACGCGGGGTTGTCGCCAAGCGGCGGAGTCCAGCAGGCCCCGGTTCGTCCTTGCCTCGAACTAGTTAAACAAACTTCGATATTACGTAATACGCCGGCGACTAAAGTGACACATCTGCGTAAATATTGATCATAATCACGCCACTGTGGCCTGAGGAAGTCGGGATTACAGTGCACGCGTGCATAACATAACACCTGCCATCCTTCCGCGACCATCTCCTTACACACGCACACACACGCGCACACACATACACACTGGCCACTCGTCTGTGAATACACAATACCATTTGTTATTTGATATTTGCCTTTTGATATAAAAAGTCGTGAATTGACCCTTCAAAATTTAGTGGAGGAATTTTTATTTATGATTTTCGATGTATATTTTGTGTATATTTTCAATCGATTTTATTAAGGAATATTTTCTGTATGAACTGGGTTGTATTAATTAAATACCATATTGCTTGTTGCAAGTACTTTTCATGACGAAAGATGTAGATATTAAACGGCATCGAATAAAATTTATTTTATTTTCACGACACATAACGCAGGGTCAATAAATCCAGTTTAAAAGACATCAACGCGTAGTTATGTGACGTTCAGTTTTTTGGTTATGACGCGGCTTTAATCTTAATCTGAGTAAACGGAACATTAAAACACGAATTTTAATCATTTAAACTATATTAAAGTTATGGTATTTTATTCATGTATTTCATTTTCTAACAAAGAAAGAGGAATTTCAACTGTAGGTTGACCTATTTATGTCAATCATTCGATGTCACGAATTGACTTGTCGACGCTCACGAATTTAATATTTACGATACAATCAATAATTTTGATGAAATATTAACTATTTCCATTTCTCATTTAAGGGCATATATTATTCATATACAAAAATGAGTATGAATCATAAAGCTTTGATCTATTTTGAATATACATAAGTCGTGCTGAACAAGAAATAATTTTGAACTCTTTTAGACATACATTTTAAATTATAGTATACAACGCTAGATTAATATAGTTTTGTGACCAACCGTTCTTTTAAAGTGTTTGTGAAGAACTTTCAGGCTTACTGATTTATTTCGAACAGAATCTAAGACCACAAGAGTTTAGCTTGGTATTAAGCTTTAAACACTTTTTACATAATTTTAACGGTTTTTTGGCATTTCTATAAATGTATTGCATACATACCTAATACATAAATTGTACGGCCAGCCGCCATGAGGTTGCATATTTATCAAACTGGAACATCTGGCCTAAGCGACAGAAACGCTATCATTTCCTTTGGACATTTGTCAAGTCGTGCAACCTGACCTCTCCCACTCAGTTTACATTTTGGGGCAACTCGTTACAAGTCCTTCATTGATTTCCTATCTAATATTTGCTAACAGAATTTTGATGTCCAGCTGATTTAAAGCACATTTAATCAATTTTGATTTATCATAATACGTCTCTATTTATAAACGCAACAAATAATATATAATTAATCTCTCTTTGTTAATTTAACTACACATGAGGAGTTTGGTGGTATAAGTATCAAGTTATTCTATAAAAAGCATAGACTCAAAACTTATTATCAAATCTGTAATAAAATATGGACACAGTTTGCTTCGTTCGAATTGACAATTTGTAATAAGGGTAACTTCCCAGCATCAGCAAGTTACTGTTAGGCCGGCACAATTCTGTCGACTGGTAATGAATAATTTGAGTCTTTCTTCCTATTGAATAGCCTTTGAACCGCACTGCGCTTACCATCAGTAGTCAGTGCGAATAACAGTACTATAATAAAACTGCTGAATTTATTATAAATATTTTTTGGTAGTCCGCATTTCTCTTAGTTTTGTACCTATTTTTATTAATTACATGAGACAAATGCAGTATCATAAACGGAAACAGACGTAGATATCTCCTACACATTTTTTAAATAGGTTACGTCTTGATTAATTTATATTGAAATGCCGATATTCATAGATGTAGTTTTACTACGATGAATTTACCATTACGAGTAATGTGGATGTAGTAATTTTGCAGAAACAATATAATGAAACATACTTGGCAGACTTGTTTATAACAGACACATTTGGCAGGCAATGTCCATTCCATATTTTATATTTGTTGTCACAAGACGCAATAAGATCATAGCGAAAAATAGGTTAGTGCAAATTTAAATCTTTCTCATATATTAAAAGACGTAACTATTTGTATTATGTCAGTTCATTCATGAATATTTATGGTATTCATTTATTAATGACGTGTTTCATATTTAATCGTTTTCATAGTAATCGTCATTTTTCATTGGTAAAATTATTTTATAATAACTCTAATTATTAAACACAATATCTCTGCAATCGCTATGAGATAAATTCTATATTTCAGCCGTAAACATTTATTTATTATTCGAACTTTGTCCTAAGAATTAATATCACAGACAGGTGTCATTTCTATGACGAATGCACGAATACAATATTATATATTATGTCCTTCCGCCGTTATTCGAGGCCTTTAAACAATATTTGAGATAGCGTACTTCCGTTTCCTGCCGATTTTTACCAAAGTGAAGATAGTTGCAGGTCTATGGAGGGGATATTTCCGTTAGACCAAGTTTACCAGGTGTGTTGCACGATGTGCTCGTTATTGGCGTCTTAAGTTTCGTGCCGAAAACTTCTAACGCTGTTAGCGTTCGTACACTTTAGTGTAAAATATAAAAGTTATAGTGTTAATAGTTGTAAAGTTATAAAATGAGTGAAGTCAGCAGCTCCGATATCTCCGAACAAGATGGATCGTCGTCATCGACATCCAGCGAGGAGGATGTTGCTGTCACATGTCCGGGAACATCCCAGGACAATTGTGATAATCGAAAACGAAAACGCTCTTCTTCAGACAAGAAAAATAGAAAACGTCTCCGCAAGGATCGAAAAGGTTTGAAATACCTTACAAAACAGGTCAGTGAAATACAAAATTTTCTGCTTAATGTGTGCTCACCTCAAGGGTGGTACCCTCAACAAATTAATATTTCAAATGAGATTGAAAATTCTGAACACAGTTTTAACAATGAGGTGCCTTCCGACCCCGGAGCCTTCACATTTGATTTTAATTTGGCTACCCACCTTAAAGAGCCGACAGTTTTGAGTGCTTCGCAAGAACATTTGAAATTGCTAGATTCGTTACAACATTTTAATTCTGAAAACTGGGCAAATGTTCGATATTCTGAAATTCAAAAATCATATATTGCTCGACCTGGCTTTGTCGACCTTGAAGTGAACGATGAACTAAAACATTTGGAAAAACCTAGCAACTTAGTAGCGACCGATAAATCATTGGGGGCTATAACACACGCGGTTATCATGCAGAATGATGCCTTGAAGAAGGGTGTCTCGGAATTATTCGAGTTCACGCAAGATAGTGATAATATTAATAAAGAGGCTTTATTACTTAAAATTAAAGAAATTTTTTCGGGTAATTTTCAAAAAATTTCACTTGACTGCTTGCAGTTAATATGTGGCCGCAGGGCCAATATTATAGAACAAAGAAGGGAATTATTTATAAACGCTATTAAAGATAAGTATTTAAGAATAAGCCTCAAGAAAATACCCCCTTCATCTGAATATTTATTTGAGAAAGAAAAGTTTACCGATTTTTTGAAAACCAACGGGGGAGTCAATAAAATTTTTGGTACTAGTAAACCCTCCTTCTCCGCGCAAGAGAAGAGAGTAACCGGGTCTCCGGCTGCGCAACCAGGACCCAGTGGGAGTAATTATTTTTGCAATTATAGTCAAACCGGTCGCCCCACGGCACCGTTTGCTATAAATAATCAAACCGGTCGTCCTTCGGCACCGTTTGATTCAAATCATCAAAAGAATTTATTTGCCCAGGGAAGTAGAACTAATAATAGTAATACAGGTCTGCCTCATACTGAGCGGTTATTTCGGTCCTATTATAGACCGCAGTTTGTTAACGCAAAGCCTAAGAAATCCAACAAGCAAGGGCCCTTTAATCAACCTGCCACATCTCGCGGTCGAGGCGGCGGTGATCGAAAATATTGACAGTTCGGAGGTGTTTCGGGGGGGGCGATTAAAGAATTATGCCAACGAATGGCTTATCAAGGGCGCGCCAAATTCACTAGTGAAAATAATTTCTGGTTACAAAATACCATTCGTAAGAAAACCACCTCTAGTACTGCCGCAACTAGCCAAAGACCGCTATGCTTCGAAAACCACCGCTCAAATGGATCAAATAATAAAGTTAATGCAAACGGACAACATTCTGGAACTAGCCCCCGAAACACCAAGCTTTCTTTCGACCTTGTTTCTGACACCAAAATCCGATGGAACAATGCGTCCTATTTTCAATCTAAAGAGATTGAACCAATATGTAAAAGTTTCCAAATTCAGCCTGATTGCAATCCATCGTATTCCGGACTTCCTGCAGCCGAACGATTGGATGATCAAAATCGATCTGACACAGGCATACTATCACGTCCCTGTGGCTCCTTCTCATCGCCGATTCCTCAGACTAATTTACAAAGATCAGCTGTTACAAATGACTTGTTTGCCATTTGGGCTGGCCACAGCGCCCAAAGTATTCGCGTCCCTTTCAAATTGGACTGCGGAAATACTTCGGGAACAAGGCATTCGGATGATAGTTTTTCTAGACGATTATTTGATTGCTTGCCAAGACAGATCAAAGTTACTGAAGCAAGCGCAAATTGTGCTCGAAACGCTGCGCGGTTTGGGATGGAAAGTGAATATCGAGAAATCTGTTCTAGTTCCTCAGACAACACTGCAGTACCTGGGTCTGATTTGGGACACTTGGCAAAACCGAAAATACCTTCCAGAAAGGAAGGTGATAAAAATAAAGGCGATGATAACCAAATTATTAGATTGCCAAACGGCGACTCTTCGGGAAATGCAGAGCCTAGTCGGAATGTTAAATTTTGCTCGACTAGTTGTTCCACAAGGTCGAATAAACTTCCGATGCCTATTAGAACTGAGCAACGATCTTCTTCGGAACCCACGACGGAATGCTTCATTCTCGATACAAGTGTTGGAAGAGCTCAGATGGTGGAGGTTGAATTGCGAAAAGTACACACGACTTCATCCTCCTTCAGTAACGCATTTCCTAACGACGGACGCAGCCAAAAAGGGCTGGGGAGCAGAATTGAATGGCCTTCAAATAAAGGGCGAATGGTCAATCGACGAAGATCGTCTTCATTCCAACCTCAAGGAAATGCTGACTGTAATAAAGTGTCTATACGAATTCGGGCCGTCTCTGAAACACTCGTCAGTTCTCCTTCAGTGCGACAACAAATCTGTCGTGGCTTACCTAAGGAACGAAGGAGGGAATCGGTCTCCAGGGCTGATGAAATTAACTTACCAGATCTACGGGATGCTAGAAGAATTCGACATTCACCTAATAGCACATCACATTCCAGGCAAATACAACACCGTGGCCGATCGACTATCCCGAAAGGCGACTCTGCCGGAATGGCATTTACTTCCGATGTTGACAAACAGGGTGTTTGCGAAATGGGGAATCCCAGAAGTGGATCTATTCGCATCAGCCAGAGCACATGTGGTCCGCAAATATGTAAGTCTAGACCAAAAAGACAAAGCAGCATGGAGACACAACGCATTTGCCTGGGATTGGGACTTCAACCTGGCGTGGGTGTTTCCGCCTCCCAACCTGATGCCCCGCGTTCTGATGCATCTGAACCGAGCGAAAGGAACATACCTTCTTGTAGCTCCAAAATGGCCCCGTGCGTTTTGGAGGGCAGATCTGAAGAGCCGTGCAATAGCACCACCATTCACCATCCACAATTTGGAGTCAAAATTAATAGACCTTTCAACATTGCTTCCACCACCGAAAGCGAAAGACCTGACCCTGGAAATTTGGAAATGTGGGGGTGGTCGCAGGCTGTAGAATCTTGGACCGAACAACAAAAAATACTTTTGCGGTCAGGATGGAGGAAATCTACATTGAAAACCTACAAACCTGCTTGGCAACGATGGGAGAAGTGGTGCATAAAGTGTAACGTTCATGTAACAAAACCTTCAGGTTCAGATTTGGCAAGATTCTTAGCAGATCTTCATTTAATTGACAAACTGTCCTATGGAACAATTTTAGTACATAAGTCGGTCGTTTCAACTTTATGTAGCACTGACGAAGTTAAACTAAGTTCACATACTCTTGTCAAGCAAATTCTAAAATCCATAGCAAGTTGTAAGCCCTTAATTCGTTCCAATAATATTTGGGATACTAATGTATTAAGTAATCATTTATTAAATAGTAATGTTAATGAAAAGAGTCTGTGGGATGTATCCCGTCGTTGTGCAATTTTGTTATTACTTTGTTCTGGTAGAAGAGTACATGATTTAACACTTCTTTCTGTTTCTGATGATTGTTATAAAGATAATCAATTAGAAAATTGTATTATTTTCTGGCCGAAATATGGGTCTAAAACAGACTCAGAGTCTTATATTCAGTCTGGCTGGAAATTGCTTTCAGATTCAAAAAATTGTAATATTGATCCTGTTTATTGGATCAGAAAGTTGGTCGAACTTGGTTTAAGTAGACGATCTGAAGCAGACATAGAAAATCTGTTTATCACAGCACGTGGAGCAGCAAAAGCTGCATCGAGAACTGTTATTGCTGGTTGGGTTAAATCAATCTTAAGGGAAGCCGGGGTAGAAGCAACGCCTGGAAGTGTCAGGTCGGCTGTAGCTTCTAGGGGTTGGTTGGATAGAGAACCCTTAGATAAAATTTTAGCACGAGCTAATTGGAGATCAAAGAATACTTTTACAAAATTTTATAGAAAGCAAATTACAAATTTAAATAATAATAAGAGTTTAGGCCAGCTTTTTGAACCAATATAAAAGTTCGTGATAACTATATTGTTTGAAACATGTTGAGTGATTGTAATTTATAAATAGTCTTGAAATAAAAGTATTATGTATTAGTTTATGGTTTATCTGTATATTTGGGATTTTTGTAATACATAAATATAAATATTGATAATCCATCACATTGGCGTCTTGTTTACCAGGCGAAAACAAACAATGTCTCAAATATTGTTTAAAGGCCTCGAATAACGGCGGAAGGACATAATAGTGGAGTTTTACCTACCATTAAAACTCTTATTATGTCCAGGAGCCTTATTCGAGGCCTTACAGTAAGTTCTGCCTGGTATCATTATTTAAAATTTATTTGAGACACAATGACGAGCACATCGTGCAACACACCTGGTAAACTTGGTCTAACGGAAATATCCCCTCCATAGACCTGCAACTATCTTCACTTTGGTAAAAATCGGCAGGAAACGGAAGTACGCTATCTCAAATATTGTTTAAAGGCCTCGAATAAGGCTCCTGGACATAATAAGAGTTTTAATGGTAGGTAAAACTCCACTATTTTGATTTATGTGTATAACAGTACATCAAATTTTGGAAGTACCTACCCATTAAAAAGTTAAATTTATAGGGTCTTAGATTTTTGTAGCATAAATTTCTAGAGTACACTACTGAAAGTTTGAGTTACGGCTTTGTAATGAATGTGCTATTTGTGTCTAAACTTTCGCTAACTGCGCTATTCGCTGCCTACGGCCTACAATAGCGTGGAAAATAGGTGAACCTTGCCGCAAATTGTCTGAATCCTCCCCTGTTGGATAATGGTTCCAAGAATTGTATGGAATACCATTACGATACTATTATGATTTTCTTTACGTTTTTACAGCAACGTGTGAACCGTTTTTATGTTTTTAACAGGAACATGCTAAAGTTGATTGTGTTGTATTTAATAATCCCGTTTTTTACGTTATACTTTATTCACAAAATAATCATAATTACATTGCTAGATATGTATATTTTGAAACTGGCGCACTAAAACAAAATATTAAGACGCAAAACTAATTAAATAGTTACTGAACGTGTCGTGAATTTGGACTGTATTCTACTAGAATTTAAATCGGACGTTTGAAATTAAAATATTTAAAATTACCTTTTTTTGCTGGAATTTGTAAAACATTTTGTTCTGAGAATTTGAGAAACTCCCTCGGCCGAAGAAACAGGGGTTTTAAAGTAGCAATTTCGCGATGGAAAGCGCCCGCAGTTCGTCTTACGTAAGCCTCAATACAGTTTCATTGAATTTTTATCGTTTCTCTCTCATCGAATTCGTCGCATTCGATTTTCGTGTTCTTCTGCTCTACGTAGCTGTATGTACTTTATTGCAATAATTTTATGTGGATATATTCTTCAATTTATAGAGTTGAGAAGTAGGTATAGATGATGTCCTAAGATGCGGTAGTTTACGTAAAAACATTGCAAGAAGATTTCGTTGTATTTATCATTCCATTAGATACGGAATACGCGACATTCAATTACTCCAAATGTAATTAATTAAAATGATTCACCATTTCTTTATAGATGAATGACACGATAACACGGAATGAAATGGCTTCCTAACCTCCGTAGCTATTTATACCGCTGTAAATTGTTAGGCTAGGTTAGTAATCATGAAATTTTCATAGATAGTAAACATGTGCTACAGCTTATTAACATTTTCGGATGGAATTTAAAATTATGGCCGATAAATTCTGTAGTTTACGACATGTATTGATTATATTAATTGTGTAATGCGATTAATCTTAACGTACCATGGAAAAATCTGTAGTAATGTTTTTTGCAATCTTGCAGATGTTTATATTAGTTTGGAACAAAGTTTAAACGCTATAATTAGAAATTACTAAACTTACTATAGAGAACACGCAGATGACTATGAAATGAATTTAGCTATATTAGTAAAAACATAACAAACGCTTTAGTCGAAGACATATCAAATATTTTCTCAGTTTGCCGTGCTACTAGAAAAAAATTTAGTCTTTTTTCGTTTACAACTAATTCTTCTTGCGCCCCTCTAACCTTCAGGAACCAATTGTAGAGGTTGCACTTATAATCATGTGTATATACACGTATTAAACAATTATCATGCAGCCGCACTGGAATCGACCATGGCGGTATTTTCTTATCTTATCACTTAAATCTGTTTGGAGAGAATAATCCGACAAAAGATAGCGGTATTGTACTCACTTGTGAATACGTAATAAATATCTGTTATCATATTAAATAACTTAAGTATTTCCTCATGTTCTTTATTAGTCCATACTTATTCCTCGGTTCGGGAATACCAACTTTACGGTTAAGAAGGGTAAATTTTGCTAAAATTCAATACATTTAATTTACTTTAATAAGACATAGTCGTGCCATAAGTTCGAATCTAGATTTGTATTAGTAAAATATATTACAATTAAGTTAATTCTTTACTAGTTATTTTTGGTTTGACAGACAAAATGAAGTAGTTTTAATTTTTTTTTATCCTTTTCAATAAATTTTAATGCCCAACTGTCCGTCATCTACATTCTACATAACTCGATCTGACTTTATTATTTACCCTAATTCACAAAACTTTATCAATAAGATTTCTTGTCCTATTATGTAAAAAGTACAGGCAAAAGTCCATTCTAACTGATAGTATTTGTAATATGTAAATTAAATATAAATTTGTTATAAGCAAAAAAAAACATAATTCTTTAGAGGCTGGTTGGATATCTACAAGCATCACGACATACATAAATAAAAATGCGGCTTCACCGTGAGATATCCAAATGTTTTACTGTCTAATATAAAATATAGTAGTTACGGGTGTTATGAAAATGATAACTAATGTTCATGTCAAAAAAATTCAGCGAATCACGACATCCAGTGTCTGGCTCCGGTTGACTTTCCACATTATTTTGCGCTATTGAGTTTAATATTTTGTAGTTAGAATATACTCGGTTCAAGTCAGCGGCTTATAAATTTACACAAACTTGATTTTTAAAACTTTCAAAAATGACAAACAATTATGTCATTACTGCAAAGTTCTTTTTTAAAATGTTTTACTGACATTTTATTATAATTGAAATTTTAATTTCAGAAGTCTATAAAGTAAAGCTAATCTATGTCGGGTAATTGAAGAACAATTCAGTTATTCTCTTGAATTTATTACATAATTCAATACATAAGGAATCAGTGCGGTTTCACCAAAATATGTAACTGGAACGGACAAAAGTAATATTATAAGTAATATCGCGACCGTCTCATATTTTTTCCAGTTAAACATTTTCCCGGAATACCGTCGTCTCGCATACCGTGGGAACGTTTGGTTGAAACAGAATAAATACAAATACAATAACTTTGTGCCCGTTGCTATCGAACTATTGACAATTGACACGCGCCTCTCTCTTCTGTGATTGTATTGTGTAGGAACATCGGATCAAATATATTGTAAAACAAGTAATTATATTTGAGGTTTTTCTCATCCATAGACGAAAACAGGACCCAATAGACAATAATAAGATTCTAGATATGGTTGAAATATACAAATAGTACTTTCATAGGACTACGTATAGGTAAAATTTTATAGACATTTTCGATTTGTTTATAGAGAAAACTTATGTCAGCATTATTTAAACTTCCTATGGTAAGACAAAATAAAATTCCATTACCTTTATAGCAGTCATAAAAGGCGGTAAACAAACATAATCGATTGGAAAGTATCGTTCGGTAGTAAATATAGTATCGCTATATTTTTTATTGCAGCAATAAAACGTTGAAATAATTTTACTTTATTCACGTAGACTGCGCTGTCCCATCGTAGATTTCGTTTTGATTGATTTAGTACCAGTGCGTTTTATAAGTGGTCTTGAAATATTGTCTGGAATATTGGGTTCATGAATCATGTATCAAACAATTTTTGAATTAACACATAAAATAATTAACAAATGTATGTAATGATGTAATGTATACGCATATTATGCAAAGTTAATTAAGTTGACGTGTTATAAATTTGTGCCTGAAATGTATTTCTTGACTTTATGCGACTTCTACGTGACAGTTTTGTCTACCAAAAGATTATTCAGCAGTTAAATAATGTCCTCGTTCCATAATAAGAAGTAAAAAGAAAGTAAAATATCGTAAGTTCATCGTTCGTGGCGGTACGGGAGAATAATAAAAGTAATGAGAGAGCTCGCGTGTCGCCCGCCCCAGTCACTACTTGGACTCGACGTCTAAGACCTTTACCTTCTGTTTAAATGCTACGGCATTTTAAACTAATAGAATTACTGTATGTTTATTCTATACTTATATTTATTTTTATTGTCTGCTCTAGTTGTTTGGTTGATAGTGCTATGTTACATATCCGAGTATTATCATCCTTTAATATATTTGTGGTTAGGAACGCGTTGTACTGTAAACTATAAATAATTAAGTGTTGAAGTTTTCTGTCTCGATATAAAAATTAAAGCTTTGTATAAGGATAGGCTAATCGTTTAGCGTTCCGGATTGTGTATGTACAATCATCTAGTCTTTTATGTTTTCCCGTACTTTTACTATGAATTTCCTGAAGTAGCCGTTTTCTTCTTTTTACCTACAAAAGGAATTTTATTTAAATATTCAAGTATGAAAACCTCTGAGTAACATGAGAATTCTAACTGTAGACTTTTCAGCAGTCTAAAAATAGCTATCCGTTTAGGAGCTCAACTGAAGTTGTTGACAGTTTTTCTCAGGTCGTCGTCTCATCTGCCCGGAGGCGATCCACGTATTTTAAGCCTAAGCTTCTGCAGTTAGTCGCGGCTTCTCTGCTCTATTTTGCTCGCTAAAAAGCTGCCAAAATGGAAATTAAAAGTCGTCAAATTTTTTTAGTCTTTTCTGAGGAATCAAATGGCAATATTTGCTTATTAGATTTTTTTACTTGCCTTCGAAATAGTCATTTATTTCGAAATACGTTTCACTACGTGGTACCTGAATAAGTAAAGTGTACACTGTAGAAGGGGCAATTCCGTCGCCTAACAATGGAACTAAAATATTCACAAGTTTGTACATACGCAAAGTTCACCGTGTACACGAAAACTCCTAACTTGTTACGCAAGTAGTTTGACGCAAATGAATATTTGAAAAAGTTTAGCCAGCGGGCGGTGTTGGGTCTTTACTACTTTATCGTGGCTGAATTTAGGTATTTTTATGGTATTTCTCACAGTAAAACTCACAATGGACACGCTTCGTCTACGTATATGGGTCACGCAACAACATAAAGCTAACGATTAATCAATCAATACAAATATTATAAATTTGGCCATGGATAGGCTTTCGGGCGCAACTGGAAATAGCCTTACGTGTACGGTGTAATAGGCATGAACCTATTATTTCCGCATCAGTACGTTGATGGCCATAGGGCTAATGCATTTTCTTAGAAGTTTTCCCTTTTGTTTGATTTTTCGATTGACTTTTCGTTTGAAATGATAATTAATAACATTCCTTAACTGACTCTTAACAAGAATCGAATTTCCTTAAAAGGTAAATTTTTTTACGTCTGTTTATTCATTAATTTTGCGATGTTAATCATGACTTTTATCAACAGCATTCAACATTCCGATGAAATTATCCTATCTATCATTATTATGTGGTTTTTGTGTCTTCTAAAATGAAAGCATTCAAAATTATAATTTTTTGTATTTCTACTTTATCCTTTTAACAATAACTGAATCGTGATACTTCTCATAAAAGCCTTCGGATTAATGTACTTTTCTAGAAGTGTACATTTTTCCAAACGCGTAGACATGTCACTTATACAGGTATAAATCAAATAGACTCAGTGTCGGAAAGGAATATAAACGAATATGACAATGTAAATAAAATTCAAGAAAGTCGTATGATATTTATTCAACGTTTTGGCATTGACACTGATTGGTTTAGCGAACCTGCCCATACATTATGCATCATGGCGTTTTCCCTTCTATTATCATGAAATATTGACAACTATACATAGATGTGGCAAGTTGTTTTTCTTTTAAACATTTATTTGATGACGCCACTAATCAAATTCCGTCAGTGCAAGTTCTAAGAAACATTAGTAATGACGACCATCAGCAATCGTTCACTTACATTATTAGGGGCAATCTTGTAAGCTTGACAGATATGATAAATTTGTTATATTTTTCCAATTTTAATTTTTAAATTTTCGAAATAACTAAGGAGTCGGGAAATAACGTATGAAATGTAAAAACCCTCTTTCAACTCCTAAATAGAAAAAGAAAAATAAAAAAGAATTTATTCAATTAGCCAAGTTAAAACATTTTCTCGTCCTCTATAAGAAAATTGTTGTAAAGTTGCCTCAATAATATAACATTTTTAAGCAATAGCTTGTGAATTACGGATAGAATAAAACTAAAATGATTTCTTATTCAGTCATAAAACTTTTAATTGATCTACCAGTAGAATTTTCTGAGAAAACTTTATAAGTACTCAACTTTCCAAGTTTCTTTTTAGCTCGTCATATAAAATGTCGAGTTACTCTTGACGCACTCCGCTCTAAGCAATTGACATTTAGGTAAGTATTTATCCTAGTTTGAGGCAGCCGGTACTACTATTATAATTTTTTTAATGGATTATGGGATGACATTAATATATATCGATCATTACTGACGTATGTAAAAGAGAGATCGGCGATAGATAACCGTTCGGGAGGTTGCAGGTGTCGCATTAAGCGCAATGCGGCGCTTCCACTAAATCTAGTTTGACCTCAATTCAAGGATACTCCGGTAAAGTTGAAGCCGCTCTGAAATTTCTCAAACTCTTAGAAAATGTTAAAAAGACGTGCGCCGTCAACTGTACTAAATTTTGGCTAAGAAGAGGTTTAAAATTTGACATTTTAATATTTGACATTCAATACAACACACGTACAGGACATACAAATAGTAAAAAGTAAACAATGATAGCGTATGCATATAAATATTGTTCTACAAGTAACTGTCGAACATGGTCCCCTTCCTAGGCAAAACTTTATCGAGGGGTCCATTTTTTTTTAAATTGGACTCTTATTTTTCTGATGAATCTGCTGCACCGTAAATCTGTAGAATTTATCATTAGGAATACAGAAATACACCTTCGTTTTGAAGATTTGCAGTTCAACTTGATAACTGATAGTGGATTAATTTATATTTTAACATAATCAAATGACTGTCCCAATGTGGCGTTAGTTTACATGCATGGTCTCATCGGTTGCCGGGTGACGGAGCCACGTGCTGTAGCCAAAAAGTACAATATCGATCACCGACTGCGAGAGCCTTATAAGCCGGCACTCAGGCGAGCGTGTACTCAACAAATACGAACCAGCATAAATTATGTACACTAACGCAATTAGGTCGTCTTCACACATGTCCAATAGTTACACACTGCCTTATAATTTGAGTAGATTTTTTTACTTTAAAATATAAATGTAACGCGTGTCTTTCTCGTCAAATCTTTGATTTTATTTATATAATAAAAATTTAAATTTAGTTTATTTATTGGATGGAGTCCAATTTTATTTTATAAGTTATTATACGCGTTCATACACCAAGTTTAATTTAATTTTGTTGAGTGATGCTTACAAATATATTTTTTAAAAATATTGCCATCTTGTTTATAACGTCCTAAAGAAAATTAAGAACATCGATGTGGGAACGTCTATTAGACGATATAAATTTGTTCTAGGGAGGGTTCAAGACTGCATCTCCTTTTTTCGTGGTCTAAAATTATTATGCCCGAATGTTTTTTTCCATTTTCCCTTCATTATATTTCTTATCCTAAGTTAAGCTTAACTTAGGGTAACCTTATCTTGAGACGTTCAGTGACTTTTAGTGTCGTTGGTTGGGGGTCTATGCGGATTGTTGAAAACCGAGTCGTACTATCTGCAGTTGCAGCGAATAGGATTGAATCATTTTAAAATCTGAAATCAAAAATTCTAAATTCGTGATTGTGCTCCGTGATATGAAATTAACTTGTGTTATTCATTCGAAATAATGTTATTATTGTTACATACTTAAGTTAATTGTATGCTACGTTATCAAAACTGTTAATTAGTTGTTAATGGAATAAGAAACACTTGTACTAAATACGGCCTGACCGTATTTTAAACATAAAAGGTCATTTCAGTAAAAATCCCCGTAATCTCTAAAGACTACATGTAGGAATTCGTGAAATCCCCGCGTGGAATTTCCAAGAAAAAAATGGAATTATAGTTTTTGGAATGTACATGTTATAATGATTTAATTTTTTTATTACGTATTGGAGTAAACTTATTTTGTTCTCCGATTTTTCATTGTATGGATTTGTCTACAGATAATATACTACCGTTTCTTTCAACATCTATTAAACAAGGAAAATATCTATTTAAAGCATAAGATGACGAAAACAATAGATATACTAGTATTAGTGCAGTGAAGTTTGAATTGCATTTATCCCCTAGGGATAAAAGATATAAACATACGAATGCACTTAAATTATCACGCTCTTTTGATCCAATAGATCGCAATAACAATTTGCACAGATAAACTTTTGGCGCTTGTTCATATATAGGGGTGTCTGTTTTAAATTATTTTTATGGTAATACGAGCCAACTACTCACAAGCGATTGATCATGGAAGGAAAGGGGTTCTCCCCAAACAAAATATAATTTACTTACTACAGAGGTGGCGGGGACGAGAAAAAATTGGGTCAGATAAAGATTACGTACATATAATACTTGTAATACATATTCTTTGGTTATCTTATGGCTGTTGGTACAAGTATATAATATATGATTTTCTACATTTACTTGACGGAACCCTCTAATAAGCGTGACGTATGTGACGCAGCGGGACGTATAGGCCGACACTGCACTTTGTTAATTAAGGAAAATAAGCTAAATTAATTTACAACACGTAGCGGATGGCTCGCTGCGACAATGAGTTGGACCGATTGTCCGTCATGAGGGTTGGAATGAATTCACATTTTCACACACGTGGAGGGTTGGAGCGAGGGTTGCCGGTGCCGACACGACAGGTTGCCACCCCTCGGAGACATTACCCGCGTTGCACACCACGTCCCGGTCTGTATGCTCCATGCGTAATATCGTATGATTTTATTTGACGGACAATAAATCGTCGCACTTAATAGCACCGTCTCATGATTTAATTCGCGCTTAGGGGTGTTAAAATTTATTCTAATATAATCACTGAACGACGGAAAGTGGTTTCAGAATTGTAGTGATGATTTTCCAAATATGACGTGATTTGGATTTTATAGGTTCTATTTTTGACGTAAATATTACATGTTAACCACTTGTTCGCCAATATTTAAGTGAATTGCAGGGTGTTACTTTTTATTGGACAAAATTATGAAAAAATAATATACCGTTAAGCACTTACAGTTAAGATTTTGTAAAACTAAACTAGTTTTGATGCAAACAGGGTTGTGATTAATTATCCTGTCAACGATTTTCGTCTCTAGGCATTAAATCATACCTTTTATTATTGGTTCATTACTTTTTTGGAATAAAATACTAATATAACAGGACAATCAAATTTCTAAATACAATAAGTTTATTGGGAATCGAAAAAAATACAGTAACAAAACATAGATTAAATATATAATTTAAATTCGGATAATAACGAAGGTACAAGAAGTATTATAAGGTTTATGTAATATTTGGTTGAATGAATGTTGTATGTAAATGTAGGAAGCGTGCCCTATAAACCTGTGTACAGAGTGACAATGGTGCACACGTGGTCCGATAGCCCGTTATCGTAGTGTCAGTTGTTTGCTCGGGATTATCCGCCTGCGTCGGCCTGGCCCACTGTCAAGTTCAAAATGTCAAACACACTCCCAGTCGCCTTGTCGAAGGTTAATCTCAAAATAAAGGATTAGGTGTTAACACTATGCAAACTTTTGCCGTGATAACACGACAATTCCACATATTTATTTTTACGTTTCACGCGTTTTTGACATGCAATGATTTAATGTTTATATTAATATGTCACACTCAACCACGAATGATTAATCAAATTAAGTTGACATTGTAATGAAACTTTCGTCTTTTTTCATTAAAGTTTCAATTCGAAGTTCCCATATTAGTCTAACAGCTTACTTTTTATATTAAATGCACTCATTTAACTAAAATGCTTGCAAGCTGGAAATTGTAATTATAATTCAAATTATACGATTAGTTGATACTTGTAAATCTCAGTCAAAATGTCTGTTTGACTCAATGGTCAAAAGGGAAAGGCGAAAATACATTTATAGAAAAGCGTTTATAGCTATAGTGGTGCATTAAGTGTGGTGTATAATATGGTGGTTTTCGGAACCGATATATATTCTAAATTCTAATCCACCGGATGTTGTCTGCAAGCAGTGGCTCAGAGTCGCGCCTTGCGCCGGAGGGTATGCGAAGGACGTTCGATATCAGAAATTCAAATGGGTTAGAAATGCCGTCATAGATAACTGTTGCACATGAATACTAGAATCAATAAAAATGTTGTGCAATTTTTTTTTTGTATAATAAATAATCTTTTAAACATAAGGTAACCGGATTTTCCTTCTCAATTTCTTTTCCATTATTTTTTCGAACGGGTCTCTTCTTTTAAGAATTTATTTATTTTTGGAAGAATAGTGTAAGTGCAAGAACTTTGTTGACGGCCAAAAGAAAATCGAGGGGCACCTGCTTTAGAAATTTTCAAAAGCATACGTAATGCGCTCATGCAATATGCAGTAGGTAATTATTTACTGCGCTACACTATGGCTGTT
Organism: Cephonodes hylas; assembly: GCA_030295005.1. Classification (NCBI taxonomy): domain Eukaryota; kingdom Metazoa; phylum Arthropoda; class Insecta; order Lepidoptera; family Sphingidae; genus Cephonodes; species Cephonodes hylas. The sequence goes on along the minus strand of AP025369.1, from coordinate 11,008,349 downwards.
ACTTCCCGTACAATGAGTTTGCTATAAAAACAAAAAAAGAAACATGTAATAGTAGGGTGAAATATTTTGATACATTCACTACAGAGTTGGTACTTTCGATTCAGTCTGTGTATGTGTGTGTATGTATTGAGATTTACTAACACGATATATCAAGAAGCAATATATTTTGTGCTGACGATTGAATAAACGTATGGTAGAGTTAGGTTCGGTAAGCCACTGCGCGACACGCGACGGGGGCGCAGTTCAACGGCGCGTGTCCACCACCTGTCGGTACACCGGTTCGATTCCTAGCCACCCCTCCCTACGTCACCGCCGGCGCCTTATTACCCGCCGCCGTATTCCCAAATCCCGCATGCATATCATCAAATTAGCCTAAAATAAAACCATTTCGTCTTATTGCAATTTTAAATCAAGTGGTGATTCAATTTACATACAGTTTCTTCTTCGTTTTTTCTCTTGAATAGTTTTTTCGTCTGCGAATTTACATTTTCATTCGTCTTCGCGAAACAAGATCCAGTTATTTAAGAGCGTTGAAAAATATTTCACAGCAATCGGACGTAACTGTCTTATCCAAAAATATTTGACTTTACAATTTGATTTATGTTATCAGGTGTTAAACTGATGCTTATACATGAGCACATAGTTTATGAATGAACAATTTATTTTACATAACGCAACTAAAAACTTTTACGGCTTTACAAGGTATTTTTGTTAAAATATATGTATGTGCTGTTGAAAAAAATGTGAAAACTTAAATTTTCTTTCATATCTAAAATACATTATGAGTTATGAACTCGAGGTTCGGCAGCATGGTCTGCATGCTTAAGGGTTTGCTTCATAGGGATTATTATAGATATTTGAAATATTACGTAAATGTTCCATTTGTGTTTTTCTACGCAAAAAAAAAACTTTAAACACTAAAAACGGTGCATAGTTATAGGGCATTGTTTGGTTTAGTCATTTTGTAGAAGGTGCTAAATTGACTCTCGCCATTAGCTTATTTAATAAGATAAATCGCGCCATATCATGCTACATATTGAATTTATAATCAGTTTTCAAATCACACATGATCTCTGGGTGCAGTAAGATTGCGGAAGTCGGAAATATTTATAAGTTTGAATCCAAACCTAATAGAATTAATGGTCAAAAGTGTAGATATGGATTTCATGGTGATCTTCTTCTTCTTCTTCTTCATCAACCCATATACGCCCTCTGCTGAGCACGGGTCTCCTCTACCATTGAGAGGGTTTAGGCCATAGTCCACCACGCTGGCCTAGTGCGGGTTGGCGGACTACACACCTAAGAAATTCCTAAGAACTCTTAGGTGTGCAGGTTTCATCACGATGTTTTCCTTCACCGTTAAAGCAAGTGATAATTCAATGTGAATACACACATAACTTCGAAAAGTCAGAGGTGTGTGCCTGGGGTTCGAACCCGCGACCGTCGAGATTCTCGACCGCGCGCCCAAACCTCGAGGCCATCACTGCTTAATCATCATGGTGATCGCCAGCCAGATATGTATATACATATCGCCCATTGCTGGACATATACCTCCTCTTCAACTGAGCGGGTTTAGGCCTTAGCCCTTATGTGTATTTGATAGCAGGTTTTTTTATGAATTTTAATTAATTGAATTCAACAGTTCCATGTTCTGTGGGTTTTGTGTTTTCCAAATTTAAGTTATCCTTGTATTTGCAAGGACCAATTTAATTCTGGGAATAACGCGTGATTGATAAGAGATAAATATATTAAAGAACCCAGTTCATTGATAAAATTGGTTGTGTTTTTAATGTACATTCAAATCCTAGACAGTATAGAGACGGTTAAAAGTAATATTATTAAAGTTAAGACGGGTTAGTTAAAAAAAAGATGAACGCGTGCAACACGGGGTACCGGCACGCGCGCCTAGCATATGCCACGGAGCGCTTTGTCGCCCTTCTTATAGTTTGTAGAGTTTTTTTTTCAAGTTCCGCTTCGGCTGACGTAATTTTGGCTTATTTGGTGTTCATAGTGGATGACTCGTGTAAACTGTACATCAATTTCAAATTATGTTTGATATGGTTTAATATTTTTTTACGATACATTTCTTCCCCTACAATATTTTATAATTCAATCTTAATTCAAATTAAAAATTGAAACTACTTAAATAGAATAAATTAATAATTATCACTGATAATGTGTGATAATAATTTTCTGTTCAAACATTATAAATATAGCAGAAATATTTGAATAGTTATAGTTATACAATATACATATTTGTGCGTGACATTAAAATTAGGTGTTATCTTTCAAAATTGCCAAACATTAAATCAATCATATTTATAAATATTTTACAAAAAAAAAAATTACGTTTTTCTCTTTAAGTTTTTCTGTTATAAGTATAAAAAAGTGAAAAAGGTGACTAATTTAAAAGAATAAGATACATTTCACACGACCCCTCTTTTATTAAGAGAGTGGCATCATTACCGGTGCGCATATGGTCAATTTGGTGGATAAACGCGGCAGGTTTCGCCACTGACCACGTGTCGTCTCGTGTTACACGGGACTTCAATTAATTGTTATTAACCTGACATCACATCGGATTCCAATCGAGTAGTCACGTAACAAGATAGCATTACACACCGCGTTAGGTACCCATTCCGCAAAGTGAACGACTAAACACATACTTCAATAACTTAATCGTCTTGTTTTTGTTTATTAGAAATAAATATTTAGCATTCTTCGAATTTAAATATTATAAATTTATTTTATAAGAATAAAATTGTTTAAACATAATTCTATTCCCATAGTAAATGAGTTTCTATTTCTGTCTATTCTGAACCTGTATGTGGATAAAATTGTTGGAACGTTATTTTAATAATAAATTCACAATTATTTTTTATTTCCTTTTGAAACTCCAACTTGCTGGCTTTATCTTGTTTTATAAAACTAGAAGCTTTCCACAAACGCAAAGCACAGATCAATGTAAATATATGGCGTACTCATTAATGTTAATAGCGCTATACATAGATTGAAGGCTAACTGGTCATGGTCTTTTAACTGCAATACTAGGTATCGAGAAATAATATAAAATTAACGGTGGGGGAAAACGTCATCGGAAATACTGAAAGTTATTTAAATATAAATGGATGAAGGTAAATGGTGCCCGTAACCAAAAATAAAAAGAATAGATTGCAATACACATCAAGAATCTTGCACTTTATAGCAGTAATAATTATTAAACCGATTTAAATACTGCACAAACACTCACAATATGATTGAAATCAACATTCAGTTATTTCAAAAAGCACATTGTGTTCGTGTTGAAATACAATAAAGTAGCTCCCTCAATAAATGAAAATGTAATTGGTGTCTGCGAATATTTCCACGTAGGTCTACCGAAGGGTACGTTATGAAAGTTCGCTAATTAATTGCTTGTTCACGAGTGACGTGTCTGAACCACGTTCCGCATAGCTTAATCTCTCGCTTTAAGGATACTACAAACGCTAATGTATCGCGAATATCCCTGCTACGGAACGCATGATAAATTGCCCTCGTAATTAGTTTCGTTTAATAAATCCTTAAGCGTTGACGGTTTTGTCGGTCGTTATTAAGGGCTTTATAAAGTCCCGCTTTGAGCGTAAAAGCCGCATAAATCATTCGATTTACAAATTACTTTACGAACACGTAAAAACTTTCATCAATAAATTTTATGACATCGGATTAATGCAGTTTGTACCTCTGGCTCGTAAAGCGTGTGTCATGCAGTGTTCGTACAGCAAGAAAATGCAATTCCTTATTTCTTCCGGCCATAAAACGTAGTTAAGACTTTTATTACGAGTACACCTCGCTTTTGAAAAATTTAACACCCGTTGAATTCGCTTGGATTAATATGTTGCAGTAGGGTAAAGTGCACTACAGCGGCTCGTATCAGATACTATCAAAGACGAATAGGGTGGGTGTAGAAGTGTTTACGATCACGTGGCAGATACGTTTTACTGCCTTCAGACTGTTACTATGTGCTATAATAGTTAATAGTACAATAACCCGATAGGGACATTTCTTATAGCCGTTTCAGTAGACGTTACTCATTCCTACGTAATACAGTTGTTTTATTGGGAAACTTCAAAAGTATTTAATAGGGATATTTCCTGAATTGGGAGATAAGCGAAATGCTACTGTTCAATTAAATAATGTATTTTGGGAATAGTTAACACATCGTAATATGTAAATAAGCTGGTTATAAAGGGTCCCCTTTTAATTATATTATTAGATATCAATGCTCTTGTCTAATAGAACTTCAAAGGTTTTGTTATGAATGACTAATTAAAAAAAAGGGGACTAGAAAGTTTATGATTGTCGTTGTCTATATTTGAAATTAAAAGATTAATTTCCACGGTACTTACAATTATACCTCCATTTAAGGCGACTTGATTAACTTATAAAATGTTTGTGATCAATATAATGATTTAAATGTTTGGAATGGATACAGGTCCACTCCTTTCATTTATTTATAGATACGTTGATCTATGGTTTTTCTTGTAAAGATTCAATAAATTAAAAATTTGATCGAATGTCAGTGGTTGCATTCTATATCTTGATTTACTCACCAATTAATTATTATCATTACTATAGTTTGTGAATACACATATTATGAGTCATTCTGATTCAGAATTTGTATTCCCTGCATCATTATTGTAATATTTTTTTAAAAGAGCGAATTTCTTGTACTTCTGGTGTGGATAGTAAAATTCATTTTTAATTACTGAATCGATGTGATGTGTTTGACATTAAAGAAATAATATTTTTTTAGGAACTCATTACTTAAATGCCTATTCGAATTTTGTTTGCTCTGTGTTTGCGAAGAGAAAAGTATGTTCATTTAAAAATCAAGGTGTCCGTCAAGATTCGAAATACTTGTCGATAAATAGTGAAGTAGCATGAGATCTTGGATTAATATCGACAGTTATAAATGTTATGAAAGTAATTATCGAGTATGCCTACTCCATTACTCCGCTAAACATGTTTTTGGTCTCCTTGTCCCTATAAAGATAGTAGGTAGAGATATGGCATTCATAAACTTCATTAGGCTAGGGCTGAACCTTGCTACCGTATGGTAATAATAGTTACTATTCTACTAATAAATCCGAGTTAATCGTATTGTTTTACAGAGGTATATATCTTAAGTTTTAATGAAGAATTTTGTATAAAACCGTTGAAAGCTTTCTTTGAGTGGATGCCTATTAAAAAGTGACTTTTCATTTTCCGTTGTAAATGTCTGCATAAATAAACAAAAGAGTGCAAAACAATGACACTCGAATGCAGATGTCAGATGGGCGGCAGTTTAAAACGAGAAAACCTTCGACAACGGGTGCACGGTGGAAGCAGTGACAGTTTACGAGGCAATCTGGAACATCTCGGCTTTATTTGACGCGTTGTGTGCCGAAGGGTGGCAGACGTGTCGGCGTCGTGACGGCGTCGTCGCGGCGCCGCCTCGTCACCGCTACAGCCTCCTTGCTTCCAATGTAGGGCTATCAACCGATAACTTGGCCCGTTTAGCACACTACCGACTGTGATCGATCTGTCTATAAAATTCTTTTATTGAATCTTGGAAAATTTACGTGATTAGGTTTTGCATTAGCTTCGATGACTATTTTATAAAAAAAATGCACACACATACATAGTTTACCATTATACGAACTCTGGTTAGTCTGTAGTCAGATTAATTTAAAATGGCTTAACAAAGTGCCCATTAGCTAATACAGTGCGATTGATTCAACTCTACCAGAGTGCCTTGCTAAAAATAAGACGTACACTACTTTTATAGAATGCAAAGCACCCGTGGTGATTGCTATTTCGGAGTTTAAACCTCATATAGATCCTCATCCGGGATGACTCGGATAACCTACAACCAAGTGGAGGAATTGTGGTTCCAGATATATCTCACTGAATGAAACAAATCAGGGTTGCTTCACGCATCTTTTCTATGAACGTGATTACGACGAGAATACAACTTCAACCAATAAATTATTATTTACCCATATGTTCTAACCTTAAATACAGTGCAAACTGCTCTTACATTCATTGACCTCTTGGCACATATAAGTGAGCGCGACGGAGTAATCTTTAAGGATCTTAAAATGTACGGGTCCAGGTGTTCGAATCACTTGTCGAGAGAACCGTTAATGGTTTCTTTTTTATAAAAAAAAATCAGTACTCAGCACGGAGACTGAAGATTGCATTTCTGCTTTTGTAAATTGTGTTTAAAAGTAAATATTAAAACATTTTTATAAAAATAATAAATCCGTAATAGGGCACCAAATATTTCTTAAATTTTATTCACAGATTTTTCCCTGCCCAAATATATCTCTTATTTCGAACTCGCGGCTATTCATGTGTTTTTGTAATTAATTTTAAACTTATAATAAAATGACACACGGCAAAACACAAAAATATATTCGTTGGAACAGCCCTCCATAAGCTCTGTCATAGGCGTCATAAATTGCAGCTCGTTTCGCGAAAACAAGGGCTTTTGACACAATCTGAGTCGCTTTTAATTGAAGTGGACATTAAGAGCTCCGGGTAGAGAGGGGTGTAAGCATTTGTAACGAAATAAAAGGAGCCAAACCAAACCCCAGGCACACAACTCTGACTTTTCGAAGTTATCTGTGTATTCGCAATGAATCATCACTTACATTAATGGTGAAGGAAAATATCGAGAGAAAAACTGCACACCTTAAAGTTCTTGGTGGAATGTTGCCTAAAAACCCTCTCAGTTCTATAACTGCGTAGAAGTCTATACTTCAGTAGCAGTGGGACTTATATGGGCTGATAATGATGATGATGAAAAGAAACCGAATCACTGATATGACGCTTTTATCTTTAATGGAATTTGCTCAGATTTCACTATGTTAATACAACGATTATTTTGCTTTAACATTCAAGGGCTAAGATCCAATCTTGTAATAACACCACTCGCAATCCGAACTGCCGCGGAGAATTCATTGCAATGTATTATTCACTATCCACGAAATCCATTAGCCATTCTTACTGCAGTCAGTTTGAATAATGAATTCCACCACTCTGCAATATGGTTTTACGTGCAAAGTAAATTTTCTGTCATAACATTTATTCAACAACGTCATTTGTAGCGCTAATTTGGAACGGCGATAACAACTAACTATTAAATGGCTGTTATTAAATGTCGCGCTCTATAATTTTGCTAACCGTAAACAATTTTTAACCCAGTGACAATTCTTTTTATTTTGTTGTTTCAACATTTATTTGTTCTGCTTATGTAATGTAGCGGACTTGGACGGAATAAATAGTATTGTCTCGTAGGCTAGTTATGGACTACGCCGCGGCCGGACGGGCATGCTACGCCGCGGCCCGTGCTCCGCGCTTTTGCTGTAGCGCTACGTGACCGGGTTACTGTTGATGGATGGTGCTCCGCGTATCACGTGGGCGTGGGAAATTTCTCAACTTTAAATCCTCTCAACATCTTTCTACGTTTCATTACTCATATTTATAAATAAAAGAGAAAACTATGGTTCATGTAATATATCACGGAAAAAAATTTATATAATATGCATTTAGGCGTATGCATAATTTTGAACAGAATTAACTAGAAAAAAGCTTTTTATGCAAATGTGTTGAAGGAATAAAAAAAATTCTACGAATTCGTTGGTAACATCATCTATGACTCAGGCGTAAATAAAAAGAAATCTGGTAGTCTCTACCAATTGTCAATGCAACCAAATTTCTTCATGTAATGGCATCCCCAATTTCGGATTTATGTATTCATATTCTTTACAATAGGAAATAATGAAAGAAAAATGTGTTTACATTATAAAGTTTAAGAATATCTAATTTGAAATAGTAGTAACGAAATGCGTCTGTGACGTTTGAGCATGGGTTATTGTACTACATGAATTTTATTATTCCACCACCAACTGACGCAGAGCAGTTAATTCGGTTTTACGTAACACAGAGGCTCCTGCGATCAATAGGTCGAAACCTTTCTCAAAATTCGAGCATCTACAATACAAAGTAGGCCAGTGGTATTTATGTGATCGTAAATTATTCATTACTAGCAACGATTATGTACAATTTACGGTCGGTTTGATTTCATTTTGTCTAATACGAGCGGCGATATTGCCAGTATGGCGCTGTCTCGGCCGCGGAGATTAAGAAGTCGTAGCAAATAAATCTCAGTTGTCTGTGACAATTCCTTTTGTTTTTACCACTGTATAAATTGTTGCAGGGTTGATTATTTTCTTGTGTTCTGTCAGTTGTTACGAACTGTAACAGTGCAATGTCACTGTGTTGTTTTATTTTTTTACTACAGCTGCGGTTCCTACGAGTTGAATTACGTAATGCTCTCTACTTTTACATTTTTTAAAGATAAAAGTATTTTAAAATATTCTTGTGATACATACGTAGGTATATTCGGGCTAATATATGCGTAGAAATATCACATTTATTTTATATAACTGCTTTACTTTATGTATTCAAAACATAAGTATTTTTGTAAAGTTTCCCGGATTGTAAAATAATAATAATAATAAATACACCCAACAGTTACATACAGCTCTGAGCCCAGAGTAGGAAGCAAGGCAACTACGAGAGACTTTTTGGTCTTACGAACAGCCAGACCTGAAGCAAAAATTTGTGGATCACACAAACATTTGTCTCGGTGCGGGGATCGAACCTGCGGCCTCTCGTATCGCAGGCTCGTGTCTAGCCAACTGCGCCACGGGGCTGGATTAGCGGTGCATTGAAGACGAATTTGTGTTAATGTTTGTATATGTTGTTGCAGCCACCGAGCTCGATCTGCTAGGCGCATTGTCGCTACACAACACGTCGCGCGTCGGCGTCACGGCCACGCAGGGCATGCAGCCGCAGCGCACAGCTTACACGCTACAAGGTAATGTCTAATCACTAAAAGTTACTCATATAGCTCGAATAGAGTCAAGCAGAGATTTTGTCGCTATAAAAATTAATCTAACGCATTAAAGATGAGTAAAAAAGCTTAGAACCACCGACACAATAAATTCTTAATGGTAATAATTAATTATACAAAAATAAGTTTTCTTATCCTCAGTTGCCAACACGGTGGTAATTATGTATAATTGCATTTAATAATGTTAAAGTCTCTTTATTTACTGACTTACAATGTCTATTACAAATCTACCCAGTGACATAAAAATCCATCAACGCGAAGTAAATACAAACAAACCCGACCACGACGAAGAATAATAGAGCCGTAATAACATTTGTCTTCCATGGGGAAGTCGGAAGACATTGCCCCGACATTAAGGAAATACGTTTATCGTACATCATTATCACGGGAACTAGGACTCTACCGGGCATATGCAAATGCACCTCTGCATGTTTTTAAACTAGTATTTTCCACTAGCATTTCTTCTCATGTAATGGGACGTAATGGTCATCATTTTTTAATATCATAATTGTTATGACTTCCATTCAATATACCTGTTCACCAACTTAAGCGAAAATCAGCTTTGGCGAAACTCTCGACCTCATGCCTAGACCTTAAGGGCATCACTACTTTAAAATTCATCAATACATACACGCTTTTAAGAGCTTTGATAACATTTATTAGCCATAACCAATCCTTCCTTAAAATTCCCCCCCCCCCCCATCGTCTTGAAAGCTATAAATCTTACACTCTGCTTACTTACAGTAAATCTAATAGAGGAGCGAATAGTTCACACGTTAGTACAATAAACTTGAATGGTAGTGAAGTGCGAAAAGCACAGTAATTGCATTCGCACTAATGGATTATAAACAATATCGCCGCCGTAGTGGCACTGCGTTCCACCTGCAGCCATTCAGCTGGCGCAGACATCCATTAGCGATGAAGCTGAGCACTGAGCCGCGCCTCTTTACATTTTAATATTGCACTTTATCGCGTATCAGTTATCGACGCTACCATTCACGTTTCCATATTTATTCAGTTAAAGCTCGGAAGTGCATTGAAAACATTTATTAGAGTTTTAATGTTAATATGATTTTCGATTCAAGTTAAAGTATTATTTGAACTTTTTCACTTACTCTTTATAAATGATCTATATTACATGTCCCACTGCAGGTCGCTAACCTCCAGTACATCTTAGAGAGATTCCACCGCGTTAGTTTAGGATGGGTTGACGGATTAAATAAGTAAAAGATTCTTAGAAATGTTTATGTGTACAGGTTTCCTCACTATAAAGACAGACGTGTGGCTAAGGTTTTCACTCGCGATCGCCGAGCTTTGATTCATGTGCTAGCGTAAAACTCGAGACTATTGCGACTCTTTTTAAATTTTAAAAATATTAAATGTTATTCTTTGTATTTTATCACTGCGTGTATCTTTACGCCTTATCTGTATTGGGGTGAGATATGCATCTTAATTAAATTCGCCCCCGCTTCGCAATTATTTATTTCTGAAAACAAGCAAGGGAAATTATACAACGTGCAAACCATTCATCACATTGCTTTAAATATTTTTTCATTGAAATTTTGGCCCCAGTTCTCGAAGATGTTATTTTTCATTCGAAATAAAAGTTACAATTCAGTGAGCCTTCGCCGTTCCACTTTAAAATTAGATCACGCCAATCGAATCGTACTGAATACCGACAAAACTTGGCACGGCCATAGACTATCTCCGCCGCATTGTCTTTTTATCTACGAAAAATATGATTTTCAAATTTGAAATTGTTCTTTTTGATCAGAATTTGATGTTTATCTTGAAATGTCTGTCTCCCATGGATCGTATATCTCTATATTATTAATATCATTTTATACGAAGCACATAAAGATATTTGCCGAAAAAAGGCATTAAATTTACAAATTCTTCTATTTAGAAAATATGATTTGAGGTTTATAGTGACAACTACAAATTTTGATGCGCCGTTGAAAAGATAACACATGTTTATAGTAAATACTAATTTCGAAAGTCCGTGACTCCTTGCTCAGACTATTACGAATGAAGCTTGCGAAGTAAGTTTTAACAAAAATAAAATAGAAGAGAATTTGATACCTATGTCGATGTACATATATTAAAAATATAACAAATACTAGCTTACGGGGGTTATAATAAGTTTGTGAATAATGAATCAGTACACACATGCTTTCCTTCCATCGCAAAGGGGTGTTAATTGTGGTGAATAAATTAAACATATTTTTTACTCGCTTTCCACGACAGAGGGATCAATAGAGGGTGCTCATCTATTGTGCATTCCCTCCTTATTGTTTGACTTTAGGCTGCTCTGTACACGTCGGGGAAGACGGCGGTTTCAGGAAGTGTGGGGATGCGTTTTAACAGTAAGGGTTCAATTTGGATGAATAGGCGAGGTTGTGACCTTCGAATATAGAAAAGGGCAATGGCTTTTCTTTTACCGACAGTGAGTTACTAAAAATTTTTTGTAAAAACATTTTTAAGTTAAACACAAAAGTAATAACATAGTTTAGGTATTTAAAAGATAAAAAATAATAATTTATTTCTCAGGCGTTTTATTTATTAATCAAAGTTCTTATCCATATTTTAGGTATTGCATAGATTTATGGTTTCTAAATTAAAAGAAAAGATCTAACCATTATTTGAATTTTATTTTATTTATTTATTTATTTATTTATTAACACTTCCTTGTTACAAAATAAAAGAAGAACTAAATATAAAAATAACAAGAAACAAGAGGCGGTCTTATCGCTTTAAGCATTATCTTACAGACAACCTTTGGATGGATAATAGATCAGGAAATATAAGTAAAGAGGGTAGAGTAAAGTGTTTAGAAAAAGTGGAAGAAAAAAGTAAAAAAAAAAAAAGAAAAAATGATGAAAATAAAATCACATTAAAATATAAATACATAAATGTATACAATATATAATCATATAAACATGTATATATATACATATATAACATTAAATATATATAAATACAATACACATACATATATAATGTATAATATAGCATATTTAAAAGTGAGGGAAGAGGAGAAGAGAAAGTTTAGAGAGAAAGGTAGTGATATTTTACTTGTCTTTTAAATGAATAAATTTATTCAGCTCGTCTTATCGCAGTAGGAAGGGAGTTCCACAGTCGAACAGCCTGGACCGTGAAAGACTTGTCCATGAAACTAGTCGAATGCACGGTCATTCTCAATTTCAAATCCTCTGACGACCTCAAGGTTCTTGCATGGGAATTGTGAAGAAATATAAAGCGATCTTTGAGATAGGAAGGGGTAAAAGGATCAAACAAGATATTGTACAAGAGAGAAAGAATGTGAGCATTCCGGCGAAGCCGTATGGGTAACCACTTGAGCTTAATACGAAATTCGGAAACATGGTCATATTTGCGAAGACCAAATATGAGCCTGATGCAAAAATTTTGAAGGCGCTCAAGTTTATTAAGTTGGTTCTCGCTGAGATCAAGATAGCTGACATCGGCATAATCAAGGATGGGAAGGAGAAGGGTTTGCACAAGAGAAATCTTCGTAGGAATGGGTAAAAAATTGCATAACCTCCGCAAAGACCCCGCTGCGGCAAACAGCTTCCGGCTGAGTTCCCGAAGCTGAGGACCCCAGGAGAGTGTCTCATCTAGATAAAGCCCAAGGTTACGGACACAATCGCTGATAGGAATGATCACATTATCACAGAAAACATTCGATAATGCGTGCTTATCTAGTTTTGACATCATCCTGGGGCTGCCGACAACAATTAATTGAGTTTTGGAGGGATTTACTGTTAGACCATAACATTTGCTCCAATCACTGATGTGCTGAACGTCTATGTAGATGTTCATGATCGCAGCATCTATTCCATCAAGAGGTGCACGGGTATATATTTGTAAATCATCTGCGTAAAGGTGGTAGGAAGAGCGAAGTTGATTAGTCACAGAGTTAATAAAAAGAGCTAAGAGTAAAGGAGATAGCACGCCGCCCTGTGGAACACCAGCTGAGACAGCACACCAGGAGGAAAAACTATCCTCGACAAGTATGCGCTGCCGGCGTCCAAACAGGTAACTACGAAACCAATCAACCGCCATTGGAGATATGTTAAGAGAACGTAGAACGCCAAGTAATACATCAAAATCAACAGTGTTGAAGGCATTGCTGAAGTCCAACAAAGCTAGAATAGTCAGCTCACCTTCCTCCATGCCTGACCTGATATCGTTCGTAATATGAGTCAGAGTGGTGGTCGTACTATGCCCACGACGAAACCCCGACTGGAGAGGACTTAGAAGGTTATTTTTGGTAAGGAAGTCGCTGAGTTGGGAGTGAATCAAACGTTCAAGGACTTTTGATAGGAATGGGAGTATGGATATGGGACGAAAATCAGAAAGAACAGAGGCATTAGGCTTTTTAGGAATAGGGATTATATTAGCATTTTTCCAAGCAGTTGGAAAAATACCTGAGGAGATGGATTGGTTTAAAATATGGGAAATGATTGGTAGGATTTCGTCTAGGATAGGTAAAATCATATTACGGGCGATACTGTCACTTCCTGATGCATTGGATGAAATAAGCGTAATAGTTTTCCTAACATCACAAAGTGCGAATTGTTTAAGAACAAATGCAGAGCAATCGGGAGTCTTCAGGGTAGAAAGATGTTTGATTGTTTTATCTTTAGTCGTTCTGACAAAACAGGACGAAGAAGAAAAATGTTGGTTTAAAGAATTTAAATTAATGGACTTAGGATTTTACTGTAAATACAACCGCTATAATTAAAATCACATACATATAACATAAAACCAAATCCCTAAAGCATTGCTTATGGCATTAAGACCCGCCAAATCCTAAAGGGACATCTGTATAACATTTAATTGTTTATTGGACAATGAAATTCAATCCGGTTGTTGGAATCGGTGAGATCTATGTGTGTGATGTAAATGGTTTGTAATCCCCGGCGGATGGCCCGGCGCACCACGTCGATCCCCACAAACGAATGGCACCATTATCGACGCGGCGAGCATTTATCCACCCAGCAAATATCCGTAATCCCCGACTGCGGCCAGTGATTAACTCGCCTCAATTTGCCCCAAATTTTGTCACAACCAAGCAGGGCTGCGAATTATTAGCACGATGGACATATGCAAAATAATTTGTTTAAAGTTTGTATATAATTTCGAATAACTACGTTATGATTGAAATGTTAGTTGGCAAATATTATACTTTGAAATAAAAAATACCTAATTTAATGTTCAAGTATTTATAAATTGCGTCTGCATATTTATTCAAACTACAAAATATGTACATACATAGAACGCGCAAAGTCATGTTAATTAAGAAAGCACGTACCAAATCCGAGAGATTGCACGCAACCCTACAGTGCCAGTAAATTTTGTCGCATTTCACTTACGCGTAACGTAATCCTCGCCATTAGTCGGCTAGAGTTGCGTACACTAACGTAATTGTCGAAGGGTGTTCGCCCTAATTTGTGGGGATGCCGCCGAGGGCCATATTGTCCCGAGCGCGTTCAAGTGTCAAACGTCAAACGCATCACTTTTGTCAACGCCGCACCGCGTTTCGAAAAACAAATAGCAATTGTCAAATCCAGTACATTTGGTTCAAATTCACATTAATATGTAGAAGCCAATTTCCCAAGCCAACAATTGTTTTTTGTTAGAATTTATCGCTTTTTTGTATGTTTTGTAAGTTCATAAGCAAAGATAGAGAGCATTCCTAAAAAATACGTGTATATCTACATACGTATGTATGTGTATTAATAGTAATCATACGATAGAACATGTTTGGTTGTAAATGGCTCGTTCCGTATGGTTGTCTTAAAGAGTTGAGAACCCATGTACACTGTCATATTGTATTAGTTTTGCGATATAGTAAGGATCTTGTTAAAATCAGGACACTCTCTGCTTCCCCTTACATTAAGTCCAGCAACAGTCTTGTGCATTCCCGCTCGGTGTAAATGAGTGTACACTGTACTCATTTAAAACCAAATGACATTCATTTCGTGGCGTTTCTTGGTAGTTTTATACGACCCGCACTGCAAGTCCAACAGTAAAATAAATACCTCTTGTGACTCTTATGTAAGCATGTGACTCTTTTTCTATACTATTATTATAAAGAGGAAAGGTTTGTATTTTTGTATTTTTGTATTTTTGTATGTTTGTTACGAATAAACTCAAAAAGTACTGAACCGATTTGGATGATTTTTGGTATGGAGATAGATGGGACTCACCGAAGTAACATAGGATACTTTTTATCCCGGAAAATGTTGTATTCCCGTGGGATTGGGTATAAAACGCTATATTTATTTTACGCTGTCACGCCTAAACCATTTGACCGATTTTTATGATTTTTGGTTTGAACATAAGTAAGATCCTATGAAGTAACATGAACAACATTTTATCCCGGGAATATGTAGGGTTCCTGTGGGATGAGCATATACTGTAACACAAAAGTAACATTGCCTGTGTAATGCTTTCACGCCTAAACCAGTTGACCGATTTAAATTATTTTTGGTATGGAGTTAGATGGGACCCACCGAAGTAACACAGGATACTTTTTATCCCGGAAAGCGTAGTATTCCCGAGGGATTGGGTATTAAACCCTATATTTTTCTTTCGCTTTCACGCTGAAACTATTCGACCAATTTTTATGATTCTTGGTATGATCATAAATGAAATCCTATGAAGTAGCATGAACAACATTTTATCCCGGGAATATGTAGGGTTCCTGTGGGATGAGCATATATTCTAACGCGAAAATGACACTGCCTATGTAATGCTTTCACGCCTAAACCTTTTGACCGATTTGAATGATTTTTGGTATGGAGATAGGTAGGGCCCACCGAAGTAACACAGGATCCTTATTATCCCGGAAAATGTAGTATTCCCGTGGGAACGGGTATTTCTGGACCTACTGAACCGATTTGAATGATTTTTGGTATGGAGATAGGTAGGGCCAACTGAAGTAACATAGGATACATTTTATCCCGGAAAATGTAGTATTCCCGTGGGAATGGGTATTTCTAGATCTACTGAACAGATTTGAATGATTTTTGGTATGGAGATGGGTAGGGCCCACAGTAGTAACACAGGATACATTTTATCCCGGAAAATGTAGTATTCCCGTGGAAATCGGTATTTCTTGATCTACTGAACCGATTTGAATGGTATTTGGTATGGAGATATGTAGCACCCACCAAAGTAACATAGGATACTTTTATGCCGGAAAATGTAGTATATCCGTGGGAATCGCTATATTCAAGATCTACTGAATCAATTTGAATGAATTTTGGTATAGAGATAGGTAGGTCCCCCCAAATTAACATGATATACTTTTATCCTGGAAAATGTGTTCCTGTGGGTATGGGTACATGTTATAATTGCTAGAGTAACTCTGTAAATCTGTTACGGTTTCACGCCTAAACCATTGGACTAAGTTATATAATTTTAGGTATGAACATAAATAGGACCCTGTGAAGTAATAATTAAATGTTCCCGTGGAATAAACATGTTATAAATGCAGAATGTTATAAGCAGTGATGGCCTCGAGGTTTAGGCGCGCGGTCGAGAATCTCGGCGGTCGCAGGTTCGAACCCCAGGCACACACCTCTGACTTTTCGCAGTTATGTGTGTATTCAAATTGAATTATCACTTGCTTTAACGGTGAAGGAAAACATCGTGATGATACCAGCACAGCTAAAAGTTCTTTGGAATTTCTTAGGTGTGTAGTCCGCCAACCCGCACTAGGCCAGCGTGGTGGACTATGGCCTAAACTCCCTCAATGTGCTCAGCAGTGGGCGTATATGGGTTGATGAAGAAGAAGAAGAAGAAATGCGGAAATAGCTTTTTCAAAGTAAAACTTTTTTTGGACACTTATGAGAAGAAATAAAGATTCACGTATTATCTTCCTGCACTCAGCCCTAAAGTCTACGCAGACGGAGTCGCGGGCAAAAGCTAGTATTTCATAAAATGTATGCTCGTATATTACGCCTCGTAAATGAATATACTGAAACATATCCAAAATATAGCAGGCCGCATACTAGAAACATTATGAATTTATGTGTCTCGTTTTCATATTAGATTACCTAAGTAGTTACGTGGGTGTTCACGCAGTCATACGTTATGAAATTAATGAAGTGCCTGTTTGTATAATTAATCAAATTGTCAATTACTAATATTAGGCCGTGCTAGTGTGACGTGTAGGTTTTGGTCACCCTATGAAATTTCACACAAATGCCATAAAATATAATGCTGTTAAAGTAACTGTTTCGTAGAACGTGAAACCGTATAATTTCATTGTTAACCTATGTATCTTCGTATGTGTATGAGCATCACTTTTTTGTAACATAGTTTGATGGTTATATGTCAATACAATAATGTAGATATTTATAACCTTAATACTTTGACCCTTACGTCCAAATATCATCACTACAAAAAAACGAAGGTTGTTTTAATTTATGTTTGGTAAATTTTAAATCAAAATATATCTTACATACATTCACAACTTTGGAGAGATCCGAAAGTTTAGATTCATTAATCCCACATATAAAATGTTTTCCTTGATACATTTCCTTACTCCTTTCCTATTGAGACAGTTTCCAGACGCGACAAATCACTTTTCTACTGTCCGTTAAGTCCATGCTACAGACAGATTAAGTGAACGTGAATAAATTACACTTTGTAAACTAATTTGTTAGCAGTATCGATTAATAGACTATCGGACGTCAGCCTTTACACATATTCAAATTATAGAAAAAAATCTTATGCAGGTTAAGTGATTTGATTTTCCTAAGTAATAAAAAAATTGTATCGTAATCACCAGCCCATATACGTCCCACTGGTGGGCATGGACCTTTTCTACACTTAAAAGGATATATGCCTTAATTGGTTTTTAGACTACACATTACAGAAATTTCTTAAAATTTTTTTGGTGTGCGGTTTTCTCTACGATGCTTTCCTTCACCGTTAAAGCTAGAGATGTGATGTGGGATTTGAAACCGCGGCCACCGGAATTATCGACCGCATAAACCGTCACTTCTTATTTATTAAGTAAATATGTTTTAAATTCAATAGCAAATAAATTAATATCTACAACTGCAGATCTTCCTTTTTTATTAGTGCTAATGCTAATGCAGATTTTCCATTTACATCCTTTCTGACAAACTTCATCAATCTCTTCCAAAGTGTAAACATATTCACTCTGATAAGTTTACGTTAAAACATTTGCTATCGACAATGGCAGTTCATTTTCAATCCTAATACATAAAAAAAGTGCAAATAATGAGTAAGAAGAAACGATAAGTACTACTTATTATGTTCTATTCAACGTATTTTTTAAATAGGCCGCGCTTTATGGATTTGCAAAGTTTCTGATCATTTGTATGAACTTGCCTTACTAGTTTCAATCCCTGAACTGGCTCTGTGTGACATAAGCTTCGTCAACGAGTGTCAAGGACAGTTGGTAGGGCGCTTCAATAATACAATAGGTTTACTCGCTACGTAGTTCCGACATGTGACCCGCTTACGCACCGAATATAAGCATATTATGGACTTTCATAAACTGAAATGTAAAATAATTATTTATGTATAGGTCTAGCCGTCGTCTTACGTATATATGTTATGACGTCACGAAGGATTTTAATAATTCATTACTTGTAACAAGTGCCATCGGCGGAGGGCCGGGTATAGATAATGGAAATGAAGGAAGGATTTATAGGAATTTGAGTGGATGTAGGCGAACAAAATATGATGATTTTTACAATAAGACGCGGCTATCCGTACACTAAAAGTCAAGTTAAAAGCGGACTCTATCCATTGACGGCTACTGATTAGGTATTCAATGAACTGGTTCACGTGACATCGACGTAATCACGTGGAAACTCTGCAAAGTTCAAACATGATTTTCAGCTGACCTATAACCTTGCACGTGCATGTCACGACATATTTTGCAGTTTTACTTTTTAATTTTATGAGCTTTTTATTTTGAGTCTGGCATTATTTAAATATATGTGATACTGTACTGTATTAAACTAAAAAGAATCTGCCAATGTCTGCTGCACATATTATTGTTTATTTTTTCAGACGTTTAAATTTTAATAATTAATTTTCTTTAACTTCTTATTACTGCAAAACGATATACATTAAATTGTATTGTTTGAGAAACAAAATCTCATTAAGCTCTTATTGTACGATTAAACCCAAGATTTTCACATTACAATTATTTATTAACATATTACTTTACTTCTTGGACCTGTGCAAACACAATTATATTCAAACGGCTGCATAATATAGCGAATATGAATACCAAAATTCAATTTCAAAATGCTATCGCAACCACAACTGGTATTAAAAGATATGCGGTGTCGGTGTATCCAATTCTTATAAACGACAATACAAATTCCATATGGAACAAAAATAAAATGTTCAAATAAAATACGGCTAACACAAAACGGGAAAGCCGCGTCACGTGCGCAAAAGTGATAAACGATTGCCAATAAAATATATCCAGTGCGGGGAGTCACACAATAAAGTGTTTACACAAAGCCCTGCAAATATTTGCGTGTAGACGCATTTATTGATAACCGGCGGGGTGATTTAATTAAACCGAGATCTGTGGGGAACGATACCGACCACAATATTCATATCGTATTGTCCACATTCAGCAATATTGCCCTAAGAGATACGTATTTCAATTTGATTTTGGCTAACATTTTCGAACGAACACTCTATTTTATTTAAGTCACTTGGGCATCTTAAAAGCTGCGGCGCAAGTGGCCTCGAAGGGTAAAAGGCATGTAGAAAAATGAAGCATATAAATTATACAAAAAAGGTCATACAGAAATATATTTCTCAGAAAAAGCACGTATTTAATAAATTTCTTATAAAATCTAAGTTGGGCAAACGGCGCTCCAAGCATTATGCATACCGCAATCTAAGCAACAGTTGAATACAAAGCGATTTTAAAAGACTTCCAACCCCTCTATAATCTATTGAGGGTGGGTTTCCATTTCATGCAGACCTCTCGAACATTATTTAAATACATGCGAAATGCACCGAGATTGGAATCTACCAAGAAGTCTACTTATAAAAGCTGATTTTTCAACTCTGCTGGAGGGGTCTAATTGATATTAAATAATAATTTAGCGAAGGGGAGATGGGGAATGGACAGTGATGCATTATTCAACATTCTTGTGGAAAGGCTGCTGGGATTACACAGATGTTTTTCTTTCTACGTACACATTCATTTTGTTATATGAAATTGCAACCGACGTTATTATATTAAAATAATATTGGATTGGGTTAAATCAACTTTCAATCTTTAATACTATACCTAAAGTTCTTTAATAGAGTGTCTGTTTTTTGAAATTCACTTTAAGATTAATTTAATAAATACACCCAACAGTCACACAGATACACAGTTCTGACACCACATTAAGGTGTGAGTCTTGTGTCGTTGGTATCAGAAACTACGATAAACTTTTAGGTATCACAAACATAACAATTGTCTCGGTGCGGGGATCGAACCCGCAGGCGCTCGGTTTATAAGCTGGTGTCTAGCCAACTGCGCCACGGGGTTGTCAAATAATACCTAAATGTTTTAGAATTGTTCAGTTTTATACCAATTTTTATTTCAAATTAAAAAAGTATTCGACATCTATGTAATAACCACTGAATATTCTAAGTAAAAGCACTAAAGTAAAATAACGGCATGACGTAGGCGAGGTCAAGTTCTGATATGAGAAAATTTACTACGTTTAGCAAGAACGAAATTTTTCAATAACAAAAATAACGGATAGTACAGAAGAAAAAAATATTTAGGCAACAAATTACCCCATCCCACTTCTGTACTTCAGGATCTATGCCGAGCACTGAAGCTCAACAAATCTAAGAGAACCTACTTTGGCGTGATACCACCACGAAATCAATCAGAAATAAAATGAAGAAGGTATCATTAAAGGCATGCACTTATGTAAAATAAGTATTATAATTAATAGGCCACCGCTGTGTAAGTATCGAAGCCATGTTTTACGATAAAAAAGTCTAAAAGTTCCTTCTTTATCCAAGAGTACTAACTAGGTCCTATTGAAACCTTCAATAACAATTATTATCTCAATAACAATTACTGTACTGACACTTGTCATCAAATTCAGTAACTACAACTACTACACACGTATATAAACTGTTCCATTGGAGCGTGTAAAAGCATAAAACAATCCAATTTGCCTTATACCCCGAACCAATCTAACTAATCGCATTCATTTGAAATATTGCAATAACACATTCAGCAATCCACTTGGATTTGCAAATTCATCAAATAACAACGTTTCTTTGAAAAGGCTTACGTAAGTCTGAATCAGGAGAATACCCTGTTGTTTATCTTCAATTGTACAGTACGAGAGTATAGACTAATGTTCGGAGGTGTGTCGAGTGTGGGCGGTAGGGAGTCATCGAACCCCGCCGGGGTTGTCGGGAACTTTCTCGACATTCCTACGATTCTATTCGAATTATTATTTGCACAACGTCGTACTTTATTTCATTCCACATTCTTCAATTTCTTGGAAATATTACTTTTACTTTAAATTTTCTTTAAGTCGATGTATTCGTTTTGACTGTTGTGTTGTATATTTCAGCTACAATCTCGCGTATGAAGATGTTCTTTGAAAGCATTATTAGAACTAATAACGTAAGAAAAATATCCTAAATATATATATATATATATATATATATATATGTATTAATATGATAATAACAACACACACGAAAAAAATATTATTGTGACCTTGTAAGTAAGCTAGAAACAACAGCAATCTAATTAGTCTGCTTGGTTACGAAGAAGGTTGTCACCCCAGGCAGTAAATTTACTAGATATTGGTGCGTGATGTCATTATTTTTCTTTCTGTGGCTTATAGGCATGTAAGCCTATTTCTAATGGGTTATTCAAACTAACAAAGCACTAATACGTCAGCAAAAATTCTAACATTTTCGCAATTCGTATACTGATATGATTTATGTCACATCATTACTTTCTATGGTTCAGGGTCACATAAAATGGACCCAAGGCTGACATTTTACGACTGCAATATACTGGTTTCCGTGTCTCTTGACTTTTAAACAATGATCGTAAAATATTTTGTTCCGTGAACGGTGGTCACAACCCCTAGCGAACGCCCTTACGCGCGATTTACCCTCGCCGCAGGAGACTATCACATCATTCATGCGAGATATTATTTCGTCATCCCTTCACCCTCGCAGATTTAAATCTTGTGCGTTGTGCACTTTATTACTCGATCGTTTTGATTGTCGTTAGTTACTCTCCCGCAGGTTCCTCAAATTGTCCCATGTGCGATGAGATTAAAAGTTTGGAATCACAGTCAATAAATGTTCCGAGTTTCTCTGCATCGCGGACCCTGGAGTGAGAAAGTTGTACGAATAGTTTGCATTATATTACTTGAGAGTCTATATTCTGTTGGGCGATTTTAGATTGGTTGTAACCGCGTACATAGGTAATATCGGACCGGAACTAGCGAAGTGATGGTTCTACGAAATGCTTACTCTACCTATAAGTTGGAAAACTTATTGACAGAGCGATGTCAATGCGGGGTTGATAAGTATTTTTTTTTCATGCAAGTTGTCAGCGACTTTGCTGTGCTTTGACATTTTGCTTCAAATAGTAATGCATGTTCGATTTCAGAGATTACCGGGATGTGAATATGTATGCATGTGTGATAAAACGAACATAAATTTCGAAATTATAAGTCATAGGTATATACATCCGAATTATAGACACTGGCCTCCTTAAAGTTGTTAGTTTGCCACGCTAGTCTAATCATAACCCTATCTTTTTTTTTCACCTTACATTACATACATATAAGTATGTAGGCAGTTTTTATCGCGAGGGAACAATCTTGTTTTACAGTAGCTTAAAAGCACTTAAGAGAAGCTAAATGTCAGCAGGGAGCTTTATTGGCCGTTAAAAGAATACTTACCCGTTCACGTGACCAGTTTTAAAATTATTTTTGCGAACAATAGTGCGAAGAATCCGAGAAAATATATTTTTTCAAAGTATAAGACGTTTAGAGTGATATTAAGTAATTAATTGGTGACCTTGCGTTTATCAGAAATATCGTTTGCCTCTAAATCGATTATTTCTGTGCATGCACATGTGCTGCAAGATAACATTATCCTTCATTTCGTTTAATTAGTAAAATATAAAGAAATAATTTTACCAGCATGTGCTTTCACAGCTTGATGTTGCAAAAAAACTTGGGATAAATTGTGGTAAACATGCAAAACAAATAATCTATAGCCATAAATATAATAGCTGACTATATAATAAACACAAAGCATTTCATGTAACTACTCCAAGCCAATAAATACTTCATTAACATTAGAATAATTTATGATACAATTTCCAAGTTTTTATAATTGCAACCCTCAGCTAAAGTTTTCCTCATTACCGTATACTTGACCTGAATAAGCCGGCATAAATTTCAATTTCATAACATTATTGCATGATGAATTTTCGAGTTGTAACTATGCAGTAGAGATAACAGAAGGTTCCCTGGAATGATGCCAATACGATTCAATCGTTACGAACCAAGGACTCACATCGGTATGGTTCCGCAGGGGCACCAGAAGAGGCCTATTTGAAAATAAATTGAGTTTTATTATGGCTTGTATTATTCAACATCACAATTAACTTAATTAAAAAGAGAGCCCAAGATGAGATTTTAAGAGACATGCACAAGATCTTGACCCACACATTAAGTTTTACGTCTTATTAGTAAGTATCGTAAAATATTAAGTTTTGGTCTCTTACGCACAAATATGTATTTTTGGGTTATACAAACGTTTGTCAGATCGCGGTGATTGAAGACTCAGCTTCTTGTTTACGGGTTGCCTAAACGCCATAGAGGCTGTAGTATTTTCTAATATTCCTTCTAGTTCAATTGAATTACAGCGAATACATATCTGTGTACACATTATATAAAAGTTAATTACTTGAGAACATCATTAGTCTAAAGAAAACTACAGTGTAGTTTTTAAAAATTTTTGAAAAATAATGTGAGTGGAGACATCTCAGTTGGACGGCGTCCGAGGCAGTAGAGAATCAATTTAGGTCGTTTTTCGTTTTGAAATGCCATAAATCCGCCCCGAATGCGCGTGGGGGTCACCGAGAGGTTGTAGTCGGTATGCTGGCGCAAGATGTTGGTTACCCCACACCTGCCTTTCCCGAGGTTCAAAAACGAGAATTTAAGGCGCTCTTTACTCGATAAAAAAGGGCTGGGTTGAATGGTGGAGTTAATTATCTTTTTTTATATAGTTATGCCTAGCTATAATGGATAACAATTGTGTTCCAGGTGATTCCCGATCGCTGCAGATAGAGGGTATCGCATTCGAACGAGCCGCTGAGCTGCTGCGTCGATCGCCTGAGTTCACGGTGCTCGCGGCTCTCAAACAGGAGCCTGCTAATTCTGGCACAATACTATCCTTTTCTCATGGCTACAACAGGTACGTGCAAGATTGGTGTCGTAATAAATGTTAAAGTCGTAGTTAATTGCTAGTTATGTACGTATTTAGTCTACGTTTTTTGGAATATGACGTTTTGTATTCACTGATTATTATTTCAATAAAATCTTTAAACACAGACAAACGGTCACACACATGATCCCAATTCCAAACTAATCATGTGTCGTGTTTGTAAGAAATTATGAGACAATTTTACACAAAATTTGTACCCTCAAAGAAATGTGTGTGGTGCTGTAAGTGGTTACCTTGTACCAACAAGTACCGCACCCGTGAGCAAGCGCTAGCTAACCTGGGTTTTAGTGTACGGTTTATGAGAATAACGCTATTTTACACCAAATGTAATGTGAAAAACGTTAAATCGGATATAATATTACTAATTTTAATATAAAATATCTAGATAAAAAAATTAGCCTCAGTAAAAAGAACATTATAAAAATTGCAATGAAATGATTCAGTATGGCATTGATGCAATATGTCATTGGTGTCGAGTAGGGAGCAGGCGGCGGGCGGCGCGCGAGCAACGCGGCGGCGGCGCGGCGCGCGGCGGCCCGCCTCCACGGCCTGCGGTGAGTTCTAGATCTCAACATCGCTGCGCGCGCACGCATCTCTCCTGGCCACACGTGGCGGCATGCGTGCGCGCGCATAGGGGAGAATCATGTATCTTGGAATGTCCTGTGCCTCGGAATGTCCTCCTTGATCCATCCGTTGACCTGGTTGCGCTCATTGTCACCTCTGCATGGATGTATGTGTGCGCGGGCGGGCCGGCTTGCATGCGCCCCCGCGTCCTCCTCCTCTGCCGCCGTCCGTCTTGTGTTCTGTGTCTTGACGTGTTGTGTAATGTCTGTCCCAACCCCACGCCCGACTCTCGATGTTCTCACCTGGATGTTGATGTTTGTGACTCGACGGCCGGCAGCGGACTCGGCTTCGCCTCGAGGGGACACCGGCGAGCTCGTCCGCACTTGCATTCCAAGCGACATGGGACCCCTCGCCGTCTCGTGTTGTGTCCGACGCGGACGCGGCGACGGCAGCGGCGCCGGACACACCGCGAGACGCTCCGCTCGCTCGGAGCGATCTATCAGACACCTTAGATATCCGTCGACACCGAACGCGATTCGTTCCGAGGTACATGGTCCCCTATCCAGGCCGAGCGATATTGAGATGTAGAGCGAGCCGAGGTCCGCTCGCGGTCGGTCCCGCCCGTCGCGGTTGGAATTGTGTGTTGTTTGCTTTGTTTATGTGTACCTCGGAACAGTTAGCGAGGGCGCGGCGGAGAGTGTGGGATGTGCAAGTGTAGAGCCGCGTGTGGCGATGCGCAGGTACCTGGAGGTGCAGTCGAGCGGGCGGCGCGACGAGGTGCGGCTGCACTACGTGGCGGCGGGCGGCACGGCGCCGCGCGTCGAGACCTTCCCGTTCCGGCTGGCGGACGGCGCGTGGCACCGCCTGGCGCTGGCCGTGTCGGGCGCGCAGGCCACGCTGCTCGTCGACTGCCACCCGCTCTACCGCCGCCTCATCCCGCCGCCCGACAGGAACTTCACGCAGCCGCAGCTCACGCTCTGGCTCGGCCAGCGGAACAGCAAACACTCATTGTTCAAGGTGAGGCACGCGCGTACACTTATACTGCCTAACGTTATCCGGTGAAACGTTTCCTTAACACGACTACTACGTACAATTGCAGGGCACGCTTCAGGAGGTGAGACTGGTGAGTGGGCCGCACGGCTACTTAGCACAATGTCCGGGCTTGGATTCGGAATGTCCTACGTGCGGGCAATTCGCGTTACTGCAGGCCACTGTACAAGAACTCACTACACATATCCATGACCTTTCACTTAAGGTACTGTTTACATTAAATATTATGTTGATGTATAACATTTGGAAGTAAAGTGTAGTACTAAGCGGCGTGTCGTGCAGCTGGTGGGCGCGGAGTCCCGGCTGGCGCGGCTGGAGCAGTGCGACTGCCAGAAGTCGTGCTACTCCAACGGCACGGTGCACGCCGACGGCGCCTCCTGGCAGCGGGACTGCAACCGGTGCTCCTGCGTGGTACCTACACTACCTTACTAGTTACTACTTCACCTTGCTACACTAAACCAGCTTGTACTGAAACCCTATTGGACATGTGTATATTCGTATAAACCTGATTGCAATATTGGTTTGAAGATAAAATAAAATATTTAATTTCCTCAAAAATGGGCTAAATTCAAATAAAATTCCAAAAAGCCCAAAAGTTGCACTTGTTGATTCGGAACGGCAATAATTCAGCACTTTAAAGTAAAGCCAAAGATTGTGAATAATGTTCCAATTTCTCGTGTAATATCCATATGAGTCTAAATTTCTGATGATTTGTGTCGTACATTGTCGACAGCACGGCGAGATTACGTGCAGGCCAGTAGAGTGCGACAGGGCGGAGTGCAAGAACCCAGTGTTACACCCGGGAGAATGTTGCCCTACGTGTTTAAGTAAGTCTTTCATGTTTTTCTTCTTTGCGCTTTTTTAATATTCTACATTTACAAAAAGCAATAAATTTTACATAAAAACATCATGGCGCGCATCGAATTCATTCAATATCTATGCACTTGCTCATGCTTATTTTAGATAACAGAGCTTAAATTTCGAATGCTCCAGCGCTCATATCCGTAATTTTATAGTCATAACAAAAATTTGCCTCATTAGATCACCTGTAGGTCTTGGTAACGTAAGTCCGTGGATACCTGGCTTAAAGGAATTATCAGTATAAACTCTAAAAACTCTCCCAAAATACAATAGGGCTCACCTTGTGTTAGAGTACACGGTAATTCAATACGAATACACACAAAACTTTCAAAGTCAGACATGTGGGAGATATAACCTAAACCTCTTGGTCATCAGTAGTTGTATAGACAGTAGGGATGTTAACTCCTGTACTCTAGGATCAACAGTGACACACTCAATTTTGACGCCGATTAATGAGGCTTAGCGAATCTAAGGGGACCTAATTTGACGTTGACAGTAGGGACGTAGAGTGTATATGTGTGGCGCGTAGTGTAGCTAGTGGCGTGCGCAGGGCAGTGCCTGCTGAAGGGCACGCTGTACGAGCACGGCGAGCGGTTCGCGCCCAAGGAGTGCGCCGAGTGCGTGTGCCACGACGGCAACATGCAGTGCGCGCGCGTGGACCCCGAGCGCGCCTGCCCGCCGCTGCCGTGCGAGCCCGCCGACCAGTTCACCGTGCCCGGCGAGTGCTGCAAGTTCTGTCCAGGTGCCTTTACATCCAGATCTGTATCTGTTTCGCCATGTACATTACTAAATGTGTGCATTGCTACATGCATCTATATGTTTATCCTCATGTGGATTTTTACATGTATTCATGTGCATTGATTCATGTATCTACAACTTTATCGTCATGTGCATTGCTGCATGTATCTACATCTCTATCGTCATCTACATGGCTACCTGTAACTACGTCTTTATCATCATGTGCATTGCTACATGTATCTATATCTCTATCCCCATCTACATTGCTTCATGTGTCTTTATTTCTAAGTTTACCTTGCCAATCTACACATTTGTCGACAATTACTTGTCTTTCTATATCTACGTCTCTGACTACCCTAATTCAAATTCATTTAATATTCATCTTCATTTATGGTATCTTAATATTGATTCGTCCCATTCTATATCCATATCTGTATCTACATTTAAGTACGTTTATATCAACTCTTGCACTTCTGACAAATTGTACGCCCCTCACCTCCCATTGGAAAGGTAAATCAAGTTTACTGAAGTTCTTCTAAATATACTGTGCATGTACAGGTGTGGACTACTGCAGTATGGGACACTCGTGCGACGAGAACGCGACCTGCATGAACCTCAACACCAAGTACACGTGTAAATGTAACCAGGGCTTCCAGGGAGACGGACTCACATGCCAAGGTATCACTAATGTTTTATCATTACCTACTCTTCTACTTTGAAAAAGATGTGAAAACTTATTAAAATAAAGTCGAACGTGAGACATCCAAAATTTAGTAAAGGGTATTAGCTTATACAAAACCACAACTAGGCATACAGCCTACATCCACATGTAAGGGTAGTTTTTAAATTAGGACTATATATATCAACAAAAATTTCTTAATCCATCCAGTCAAAAAGGATTAGATTTTTCATTATATTTGATTTTGGTTTCCAGACGTAGATGAATGCCAAGAGGCCGGTGGTCTGGACGGCCACCACTGCCACTCCAACACGCGGTGCGTCAACGTAGTGGGCAGCTACGTGTGCCAGTGTCTCGAGGGCTACACTAGGAGGGACAAATTCAACTGTGTTGAGGTAACCGATATAAATAATTTTACTTTTACTTCCATGTTGTCCTTATGAGTTTGCTTACTTACACTGCCTTACCAATTTAGGCAGTGTAATTTAAAATTACAAAATATGTACAAAAAATAAAATGAAAGCATTCAAAGTTCATGCGACATATACACGGTATCACAAATTACGACTTACAAGTGATTGTTCAGTGACAATAACACCTATCCTCAATTTTTGAATGAAACAAAAATATTTGTCAGTGCGGGGGTCCGGTGTCTAAACCACAACTGCTTCAATTGAAGCTGGTGTAAAGCCAACTTCTCCGCGAAGGCTATAACGGGAAGGTTTGATGTTGCAGGTGGACGAGTGCGCGGGCGCATCTCACGGCTGCCACGCCGACGCCATCTGCACCAACACGCCCGGCTCCTACACGTGCCGCTGCAGGGATGGGTACCGCGGCGACGGATACTCCTGCTCGCGTTAGTACTCAACATCAATTATTATTGAATTATGTACAATGGTACATACATTGAAAATACAACGCTTTTACATCAGGATAATAATACCGTGCCAAGGAACAAAGCGATCTTTTACTTCGAAATTTTTATAAGTAGATACGACACTTAGTTATTTTATAAAACAAAATCAATGTCTTTTAATTGTTACACTAAATATTTTTCCATGTGTGCTCACCCAATATAACTATTCATATGCACACAGCGGTATGCAGCGGTGGATGTCTGAACGGCGGCGCGTGCGTGGCGCCCGAGCAGTGCGGGTGCGCGCGCGGGTTCACGGGCTCGCGCTGCGAACGCGACGTGGACGAGTGCCGCGCGCCGCCCCCGCCCGCGCACCCCGCCGCGCACCCCGCCGCGCACCCCGCCGCGCACCCCGCCGCACTCGCGCCGCGGCCGCCGTGCGCGCCGCACGCGCTGTGCATCAACACGCCCGGCTCCTACTACTGCGTGTGCGCGCACGGGTACAGGAGACATCCGCTTTCTGATGATTGTGAAGGTACGTTGTGTTATATACATTTTTGGTCTCGTAATAAACATTTGCTAAAGTGTGTTCGTTTATTGAACGTTACCAATAATTTGTATGGTAAAATGATAATTTATTATTTTCCTAAAAGTTTTTCTTACCAACGAGAAGCAAACAGATAAAGCTTCCAACCACAAGGTCCTTTCTAAATTGTGGATAAAGGCAAAGAATGTATCAGAGTTTTCGGTTTTGCAGCTTGAACTGATGATAAAATATAATAACGATCAATCTCGTCATGTGTTCCAGATGTAGACGAGTGCCTGGAAGGGTTCCACACGTGCCATCCGTCTGCGCGCTGCGTTAACACGGACGGAGGGTTTCGCTGCGAATGTGATACAGAAAATTGTCAATTGAGTTAGTATAACTTCATGCTAATTGCACGATAAAACATAGCACCAATTGCTAAAAAAATCTAGCAACATCTAACAATTTGCAACTGTAAATTGCATAAAGAAGTTTCCTAAGTCTTTGGTCCTTTATTCTGCATAATTTTAATTAATTTAACTAAGTAATTTTTTAAGGAGCCTCAATAAAATGCCGGTTATATCAATTTCTAGATTAATAGTTTCTGATCTGAATATTTCCTAGCATTATATGCAAGGATCTGCGTGTACAAAAAAATCTTTTGAAAAAACACCAGGTTAGTTGGGTAAGGCTTCATACAGTAAATGGTAAATAATTTCCGCTAGACACATACTCTATTGCCTAAATAAACCTGTAGTTGAGAAGTTATTGACGAACGTTTCCAGGTTGTTGGTGGCAGGGCGGCGCGGTAGACGACGGCGCCACGTGGTCGGAGGCGGGCGGCTGCCGCGTGTGCCGCTGCGCCGCCGGCGTCGCCACCTGCGCGCGCGCGCCCTGCGCCTGCGACGCGCACAACGACACGCTTATGGTAGCACTTGCCAACATACAGTAATAAGCCACAACGATCTCCCCAATTTCAGCTTTTTTTAAATTGTTGTTTACTATATATTTTTGCTGTTCTTTTCGGATGTCATGCTTAGTATATAAGCAATACGCAAATACCCATATGTACGTAACGCATATCAGCTGAACGTAGGCTTGTTTTCTTGCGTAGAACGTTAAGCCTTGCGTGACGCCATGGTCTTGATGCACTCCTGATGTGTGTATACGCGCAGGTGTCGAGTACTGAGTCCCCGGCGAGCGGGCAGGTGGCGCCGGCGTCGTGCTGTCCGCACTGCGAGCCGCGCTTCCACTGCCGCCACCAGGAGATGCACCACGTCACCTTCCGCAGCGGAGAGCGCTGGCTCTACCAGTGCCAGATCTGCGAGTGCCTAGTCAGTCACACGCTCATTATATTAAACTTATACTCAACATTTATCAGCTATTACTGCCACTGCTTAAAGGCACCTGGTAGCCAATTCAAGGCTGTCCATGTGAGTGGTGCAACCACCCACCTTTTTCTCGCCACCTAGTAAAATAGAAATACCGATCTTTTGATGTTATACCGATAGGATTCACGGTTATGAAACTGTAAAACACGTGGCTAACAATTGTTTCAAGGTGACCTCGGTAGCATAATGTAGACAATTGGAAATCGTCTTGCAGTTAGATGAGTTATGAGTTGTGCGTGACATTAGTGACGATGATTTCAGTTGGGCGAGGTGGATTGTTGGGAGCCGGAGTGCGAGGAGAGCGGCTCGTGCTGCGGGCGCGCGGGCGCGGAGGAGCGCGGCGGGGGCGGCGGGGGCGGCGGGGGCGAGGGCGGGCGGTGGCGCGCGCCGCACCGGCTGGAGCTGGCGGGGTGCGCGCCGCCACACTGCCCCGCGTGCCAAGTAAATACTACGCTTTGTCTGCTCGCCCGCGCACCCACTCCCTCAGTCTTGCCCGCTCCACCCGACACTAACCCGCTCTGAGATTCACTCGCCCCCAAATTAAACCTCCAAGCGCAGCTACGTCACGTAGCTGGCGTACTCGCGTGCCCAGAAACCGCTTTGAGTTCCGTTAAGTTCCGCTTGTTGTGACGGGTGTCCGTTGTTTGCGACAATGGAGGGCGGCGGTGGCTTGAGGCGACTAATCGATTGGCTTACGAGGTGGTCCGTGTGTGAAAGCGTCGTTTCCGCTTGTTGCAGGGCGGGCAGTGTGCTACTTTGGTGAGCAATCTCGCGTGTTGTGTGCATCGGTAACCATCCCCACTCTTCTTATTCATTCATACATCTGCTCTATTAACACGTGTTATTTTGAATGCTTGCGTCTTCGATTTAATCTATTATATACTTCTGCTGTGCATAAATCGCTATAAAATATTTTTGCCACTAATGGCGCCCAACGTGGGACTAAGTTTGTACCGAAAGTTAAATCGAGGACGTATTCAATTTCAGGTATTTTCTGTTGCATGTTTTATCATTTAATCATTTCATCAAGCATGATTGTATCGAATATTTTTAAAAAATTGATATATGGCATCATCATAATTGAATATCATTTGGCCATAAAGAGCATGCTATGAAGAACAGATCGCCAGAATATGACTTTCCGCATTCACTTTTATGTTGTTTTGTCACGACTTTCAACTAGTTAGATTTAGTTTTGTAGTTATCAAACACTGGGATTACCACGACGAAACGGCACTGCCATATAATATTTAAACATCATGTTTCTAGATGCCATTTAGTTCCTTCCTATTTATTATACCTGTCTCTAGTCAACGATTCATTTTTATCTATTGGGAAGTTTCGCTTCGTGGCGTGAATAAATTAGAAGTTAGAGTAGTTCGTTGTGCATTGTACACGCCGCCCGCGCCGGCCGACGCGCCGCCGAGGTGTGGCGCGGGGTGCGTCGGCAGCGCGGGCGGTGTAGTGCAGGCCGGGCGTCATGTGTGTGGCAGAGCGCGGCGCGAGGTGACGGCGGCGCTGACGCTGGTGGCGCTGTGGTGGGGCCGGGGCCGCGCCGCCCACCGCAAGCATCGCGGCGCGCGGCGCTAGAGCCGCCCTGAGCCAGCGCCACCGACACACACGCTTATTTATTATAGATAGACCTAATGTTAACCAATTGCGCCGGCCGCCGCCCGCGCCTCCCGCGCCCGGACGCGACGGCGGCCGGCTCCCGGCTCCGAGCTCGCGCGCCACTCGCCCGGCCCTGCGCGACCGGCCGAGTGGCGCGCGGGTCGGGGCCGAGCGCTTCCGGTCGAGCGCGAGACGGTTCCGGCGCGAGGTGGCGCCGGAATCCCTTGTATAAAGTGAGGTGTGATGAATGAGGAGCGTGAGTGAGTTCCGCGCCGGCTGCGAACGGGAGCCCTCGGCGCGGCCCCGCACCGCCCGCGCGCCCCCGCGCCCCCGCCGCCGCTACTTCGTGTAATCTTCCAATTCTAAATTTAAACGATACGTCGATCGCTTCAATTATTATTCTAGAATGTTAACGGTACTATTTAGCTATATTGTTGTGAGATAAAGTATAACGTGTATAGTGTCGCCGCTCGCAGGCGCGCGGGGTGGGGGCACGCGGCGCGGTGCGCGGGGGAGGCGCCGCGTGAGGGGGGGTGGGGAGCGAAGCGCGGGGTGGGGGCGGGCTGCGTGGTGCCGGCGGCTTCAATTATAACGTAACGTAATATTTTATCGATAGAGATAGTGCTGTACATGAGAGTAGCGTAGTGAGACGGCCAGCCGCGGCCCGCCCGCGCGTACGCGCCATGTTGTACGAAATTTTTCATAATATATTATAGTTTTTGTTTGTCTTTATATAGAATCGTTTTCTTGTATAATTTGAAAGTAACCAAAAATAGGTACCAAATATAGAAAAGATATGATTGTTTCTTAATTTTCATAAAGCATATTGATGCTTGCATGTTGTATTGTGTTCAAAAAATTACCATTAAAAAGATATTCCTCAAAACATTTTTTATATTTACCGATACTTATTTTTTACCCCAATACCAGTACACACAGAAGAGAAACAAAATACTCAAAAACATTTAATAAACACTTTAGTAGAACAATTTGCCGACACAAGTGGTCTGAATGAAATACACATAAGGTATAAATAAATGAAGGAAACAAACAATACAATGCCGCCGCGTGTGTATGTCGCGGTGGCTACATGGGCGTGGCGTTGTTGGTTTGCGGGGCGAGCGGGGCGGGCGGCGCGGGCGGCGCGGCGAGCGACACTAGCGGGGGGTGCAGCGGCGAGTGCGCATGCGCCACGCACGCGATGCGCAGCGGCGCCGGCTGCTTGAGCGCGCGGCCCTCGCTGCGCTCCACCACGCCGCTCACCAGCGTGTACGCCGCCGTGAACAACGTCACCGCCTGCAACACCGCGCTTGTACACACGCGCTGCACACCAGTTGCCAGCACGATTATGCATAGGATATAGGAATGTACACTTGCATAGTTACAGGTTCATACCTAAGATATCATGATGTTCCGTTGAATACGAATTATTGCCGCTTTTTGTTATAGAAATAGATTATTAAGTAGACCAAAAATAAACAGGCGATATTTAAATTCTACCCACTCATCACTGAAACTGGTCACAAACCACCAGAGCAGTATTGTGTCATAAGACTGCCAGAGCCACTTTTACATGAAGTTTTTTCAAAAACAAAGCTATTACAATGGCAAAAGTATACGATTAAGATGCTCAATAGTAACCTAAAATATGATTCTCGTACTCACCATGACGATGACCATAGCGGATGCGAGAGCGGACAGTGAATTAGCGTAGTTGCGCAGCTCGTTGATCGCGGGACGGAGGCACCCCGACGAATACAGGGCAGTCTCGCACTGGTCTCCACGCTGTTACCGATTTAAACCTCAAAATACGATATTATAAAAGTATGGACGAGTATGTTGCCAGAACTATAAAACAACGGTCGGTAGGAAGCATATTTAAGCTTTTTATAGTAAAAAAAATAAAAGCAAAACGTTCTGATGAGTTTGTTGATGAGGATGAAGTGATGTTTCGATGACGTGTTTCTGAAGTGTTTCAGAGTTTCTGAAGTAATAGAATAACAAGAACGGCTGCTCACTATCAATATAACAGAGCATTTACCAACAATTTAGCTTTGATGCAAACTATACGATAAGAATAAGTATCCACCTAAGGTCTGGAATAGAATTAAGTATCGGTGACATCTTATTTGCTATTCACACAAAAAGCTTAGAGAAGTAACAACTACCTCTCCAAAATTATTTCGACACCTGCCTCGTTGGGGCCGTGCCATGTGTGCGATCTAAGAACGACAGTTACATAGTTTTTTGGTTAGAAAATACGAAAATTGTGTGAATACAGCTCTGCACAATCATTACGGGATAACTTAAGATTATACAATAATTATTTGAGTACTTGCCTTGCCGTTCCACACGCGTCCGCAGCACGCAGGAGGCAAGGAACGACGGTGCTGATACCAGTCCGCGTTAGAACTGATGCCACAACATCGCAACTGAAATGCAAAAATGCGGTCGATAATCTCGGCAGTCGCGGGTTCAAATCCCAGACACACATCTCAGACTATTTGAAGTTTTGTGTGAATTCACATTGAATTATCACATGATTAAACCTGCAAAACTAAAAGGTCTTAGGATTTTTTTTGGTGTGTTGACCGCTAACCCGCACTAGGCCAGCGTGGTGGACTATGACTCATAATGGTAGAGGAGACAGTGGACAGACGGCAGTGGGACTTATATGGGTTAATGATGATGATCCATAATCATTTTGTTCCTACATTTAAGTGACTTAAAAGCAGTGAGATAAAAGTTACTTCAAGCTGCATGGCTGCGAAGGAGCTGCGCACGGCGGGGTCGAATGCGTCGAGCGCCATGGCGCGCGCCATGCTGGCGTTGAGCGCGTGCGGCTCGCGCACCGCGCGCGACAGCGACGTCAGCGACGACATGCCCAGCGACACCATCACCATCGACACCGTCACCAGCGTCATCAGCTGCACACACACACACACACCCATAAATAAGTTGCTGTTGTTAACCATATGTATATATTACCATACTCAGCCTATCGCTGTCCACTGCTGAACGTAGGCCTCCCCAAGAAAGCGTCAACCATCCCATATAACAATATAGGTACACGTGAACATGGATGTTACTACTTCACCGTTACGTTTCCAATGTCCAGTTATAGAGGAGAAGTAATAAAGATTATAGAAAACTGATTCTCTGAATCTATACCTTTCCTTATAATTTTAGGCCAACATATCTATGGTAAAAACTAATTGACACCAACTGCAAATTAGAACAAGTATAGTGTAAGTAAGGTTTAGGACAAATTAGCCGAACATTGGTTGAAGCTAAAGTAATAACTGTAATAACTTTCATGAATGAACTCGCATATTGCTAAAGCTATTTTCCAGAATCTCCAGGATAGAAGTGATTAAACACGGACAGCAATTGCTTTTTAGACGTCTCGCTTTTTAAACATTAAAGATTCAATACAATTTATGAAAAAACAATTCACTTCCAAATAGGAATTCCACTCATTTAAGTCATTTAAATATAAATTATTTAGCGAAACTAGTATTTACCGTGGCTAACAGTGAGAGTGACCTCGGATGGTAGGGCACAAGCGTGGAGAGCCAGCACGTTGGCAAGCACAGCAGCGCCCCCGCCATGAACAGCACGCTCGAGCTCAGCTCCACGCCCAGGTCCGACGTCCAGAAGTAATACGACATGCGCAACAGGCTCCATGCTGAGGAACCACCAAGGATCGCTCCGCCGCTCTGGACACATTGCAACATTTAAACACCCATATATTGCTATAATGGATAGTTCTTTCGGTTGTAGAGGAGGCCTGCCATTGGGACGTGTATGAACTGATGATGACAAAATTACATTGAAGAACCTTCACTTTGAGCAAATTATCTGTTGATAACTCGATCTACCCTCTGCAACTATATAAAATAAAAAAACTATATTGGAAAAAATATTGTAATAGAATCTTCGTAATTCTTTCGAGGTTTTGCCCTAGTCTCAATAGTCAAAGTCATTATGAGAAATGAATAACACAAATAATATTTAATTTTACTTACAAGTAGCAAGCCAGCGCATGCGAACAGAACCAAGCCACTGCTTCTCATTGCTCGTGTATTTTTATTCCTTTTTATATAATTACAAGAAACAGCGAAACTCAATTTCAATGTTTTTGACGACGCGCAAAAGTTACTTGGACAATTTGAAATATTTTTGAATATCGAACTATCACTTAGATTTACTTTTTTAATCATTTATCGGAATTAAGAATTACCAATAGTATGATATTAAAATTATCTAACCTCATTGATGATTTTATTTCAATATCCAAAGTTTGGAATTTGTTATTTTAAAACTTGTGCTAGCTTCATTTTAGCGCAGCTGCAGAGAACATACGTAGTGATGTTGATCTTTCTTTCACAACGACCACAATTAGTTGCTATAAGTAAAACCAATTGCAATAACCACATACTTCTTACCAAAACTAAGCTAATCAATTGTTAAAAGTTAGCTAACCGTTTTATCTTAGCGACGATATAAAGGTTTCAGGAGCTCTTTAAGCATTCATTTATTAAGTCATCATTTTATTTATTAACCCACCAAATAACAGACTGGAGTTATAATCCCAGAGACTACTATTATATTTTTTATGTTAAATCGCTCGTTTAAAGAGGAAGGTTATTTGCTATTTTAAATCTTGTTGCGAAATGTCAATGCAGTCTATTTTAGCGAAGTATTGAAAACGTATAACAAAAATATTTAAAATGCTTATTACATCATAGCCCATTTTGGTCTTAGAAATTAAATTAACCTCTTTTAATTCTTCAAAATTTCTTGACAGAAGACTTTATTTTTTAATTGGGGCATGTGCCAAACGCTAGCAAGAAATTTCGACGTATTTGAGATAAAATTCAGAAGTGTCTCGTGCCTTAACTTGTACTTATTTAAGCATAAATATTCTTTCTAGTTCAATCGGTTCTACACATAGGGCATTGAATTAAATTCAATAAATTTAAAAAAATTGACGTCTTTGTATCTACCATGCATCCACTTCGAGAGCGTGCCTGCGATGCACTTTTGGAGAATCCAGCATTTGGCGCTCCACTGGTAGAACCAGAAAAACCCAAAATTATGCGCGTACGAAAACCCAGAGAATTCAAACTAGTAAGTGTCCAATGATGATTAAGCCAAAAATACGCAAAGATGTATAAATTAGCTATAAGTCCTTCGGATAATTTGTTTCTTAAATACAACATAACTAACACTACTACTATTGACATTACTTTCAGTAAAATAGAATTATTATTATAGTCCCTAACGTATTTAAACCATCCAATAAATAAGAAGTAATTTCTATCATACTCGAACGTATAAGCTTTTAAACGCCGCGCCGTGGCAATTAGGTACTCTTAGTACACTGCACGTTTTCATTTACTATTTTACACTGAACTTCAGACGTTCCATGGTTTGCGAACACTGACTTGAACCGAAATCTAATTGTAATTGCTCACAGATTGCGTTCAGGCCACATCCCAACTAATAAATTTAAATTTTTGATGAAAATAGTAAATAGCCCAAATTGTACGCTTTGTAACAGTATAGAGGATGTTCATCATGTTATGTCGGATTGTGTAAGAACTGCTGATATGAGGCGGGAATTATTTAAGCAATATAACATAAATAACTTAGATGTAGGCATATTTCAAAATATCTTATCTGCCCCAACATCGAAGGCAGCCAAATTTGTATATTTATGTTTGTATAATTATTTTAATGGATAAGTAGTTGTTCACCTTAATATATTATAAATATTATTGTGTATACTATGGGACTGACATGTTCAGTAGTGAACCAAAGTCCCTAAAATAAAAAAGAATAAAAAAAAAAAAAAAAAAACTTCAGACGTTATCTCATAGACGAAGGTTATCTCATACGTTTATATTTACCATTTTCAGCCACCGAGGTTTCCGTTATTATCTAAGGAATTCTACTCGTGTTGGTGTAATCAT
This sequence comes from Cephonodes hylas, assembly GCA_030295005.1. Classification (NCBI taxonomy): domain Eukaryota; kingdom Metazoa; phylum Arthropoda; class Insecta; order Lepidoptera; family Sphingidae; genus Cephonodes; species Cephonodes hylas. The sequence continues at coordinate 10,969,611 of AP025369.1, read as the reverse complement.
CAAAAGGAGGTAAAATGCATATTAACAACGCCTACATAGTTTTTAAAACTTAAGCCTTGATTACTAATATCAGCCATCAGAAGTATAGTATGATATCAGAAACAGATCTATTCATCCCATGCCCTCGAATGCGATCCCGACCATTTCTCGTTCTTCATTTTGGTTTTATTTTATTTATATTTCAAAGTTTCTACATTTTAAAGATAATTAATTAATTAATCTAATTGGTCCAAAAATGAAAGCCATCATTCACTTTGTCTTGATTTTGATACAAAGATTTTGTAATTTTGATTTATCAATATCTCATATTTGTTTCATTTAAATCCATCTTATTTGATACCAGCTACAAATGGCCAAACACATTGTTGATGATAAGCCTCCAGAGCTCTTCCCTGAACTATATTTAAAACCAAGAAGGCTGGATTACTACGCACGCCAGCTCGAGGAGAATATGATTGTTAATAAGGAACTGTTGAAAAGAATAAACGTTATACAAAGGACTGGGGTAATTTATATTGTATTTCTTACAATAATTACTCGAACGATTAGTATAGGTCCATTTGAAGTTTATCTATCTGGATGTATAATGAGTAATTACCTACTTACAGTAAAAGGAAAATAAAATATTTTTATTCTTCATATAAATGAATAAAATATATTCCGTATTCGTAACAATATCATGTATATCAGATATTTTTATTTTTAATTCTAGGGATATGTCGATTGTTGGATGCGACCGGAACCGAACAATAAATACAAAAAGTTACTATGCAAACAAAGGCAGCGACTACTCGATGAAATTCGGAAGAACAACCTTTACTTTTACTCGAGACTTCTCATTGCAGTTAGTAGTAGTAGTTAGTATTGCTTTCAGCGGAGCGGACTGTTATGTATTTTTTTGTTATGTGACAATTCTTTTTCATACAAATGTAGTTGACGTCTATAGACTTTCTTTATTTATCATGAACTATAATGGCTTCGAATTTGACACTTCCGTCTAATCACGTCGTTTTAAACGTTTATAAACGTTGCGTCACTAAGCATCAGTAATAAGTTGCGGCTCACTGATGACTTAGCGCGCCGCGCCATACGTTGCGTGACGTATCTTGAAGTTGTGCGTGTGTAGGTGGGTACTTTTACATTTGTGAGTGAGCCGTTGAAAATGCGGGTAAAAATGTCCGTGTCGCGGCGCTAGAGATTTGGGAATTCGATGCGATATGGTGCAATGACGTAGCTCGTTGAATTTAGTATAGGCGGTGAGCGTCATAGTACATTTCGCGTATAATTGTGTAATTTATTTCGACGTGATAATAGGTTGTGCCAGCAAATAATTAACAAAAATGACGTCATAAAACGTTTGCTCCGCTGAAACTGTTAAATTTTGGAATAAAATAAATATAAGCCTTATGATTTACAAATTATACTTATTGAGCATCGTATAATGTACTTATTGGTAAATCTTCTGTAGGATTTTGAATATACTGCGCGTATGTTTTGATTATATTACTGTCTTTAGTAGTCCCATATTTTTATAATTATATCAATTTACCATTGGTATTGTGCAATTGATCGACATTGTCCATATACTTACAGAGATCCGAACAACCACTAACAAAAGAACTGGAGGAACTTTGGAAAGACACCAAACATAAACTTATTTTGGGTGCTACGTAAGTACGACGAGATTATGTGGCTCGGCAGAAATGGACTACTTTTTTGTACTTTCAATTAATAACTTGGTAAATATAATTAATACTGGTCACAGATTGCCGTTCATTTTATTTAAGACGGAGAAGATCGACCGCGATATCAAGGACCCTGCATTTGATAAGCCACTAAGTGTTCATAGGACTAAGTATTTATCTTTATTCATTTTATCCTATCATTGTTACAATGAAACACATCCAGGGCTTTGATAAATTGATTTGTCCCGGGTAATGCAGAGTACCTACACATGTGTATTCTCCATTGAAGCCTAGAAAGCTTCCTAGCCTCGTATTTATGACAAACCTTACATTTATCTGTTGAGTTATTACTCATACAATAACACTATTATTGAAATACTTGCTTTTAAATATGACATTTGCAAAATCCATATACTTAATCAAATTATAATAAACACGGAAAGAGGATAAGTAATATTTTTTATTGAAATTTTAGAGTATCGATGGAAATTTGGGTCTTAGGTGGCTCGAAAATCGGTAAAGTTGTTATTGAGCTGTTTAACGACCTCGTTCCGAAAACTTGCCAAATGTTTTTGAGTCTGATTAGAGGTGACGGCTCGGGACATGCATACATGGGGACCAGATTCTTCAGGTGAAATCAATATTCCATCCATTTTTTTTTCATAAATTCAATCGAGGTATTAACAATGTTGTTCAGCCTGGCTTCATGTATTAAAAATATAAATTTAAATAATACACAATACACATTTTTCTGAAAAGTTATATTCTGTATATATAAGTATTTGCTATTTTGTGTCCATTATAATAGTATTTAAAGTTTTCATATTTATCTAAAGGATTGTGCCAGATTTGTATTGTCGCGGTGGAGACGTAACTAAAGACAATGGGTTTGGATGCTTTATACCAGAAGGAGAAACTGAGCCCAAGGGCGCAGAATCTTTTCACCTTAAGCACACAGTTCCCGGTAATCATCTTATTGCAATGATCTTTTTAGCTTCAAGTATAAGCAATGGTATTATTTCTTCTAAATTATTAAAATGTCTACTATTCCTCCAAATTGCTCAAACGTCCGCAAAAAGATTTAAAGTTACTTAAAATGACAAAGTTAACTTCATTTTAAAATACCCATAAGAAAATTAATGACTAGCAAAAAATGTCAGGTGTGCTGTCTATGGTGGTGACTCCAGACAATGAAGTGTGTGGTCAGTTCAACATTATATTCAAACCATTGCCGCAGTTCGACGGGAAGCATGTTGTGTTTGGAAGAGTGAGTAATCCACAGTCCCTATATTTCCTTCTCGCTAGGCATGTTTGGAACTGAACGAAGTGAGTGTGTTTCATCTATACTGCTATAAACAGAGTTCCTTACAGCGAGTGTTTTAAAATCATACATCACTTATAGAGTTCCCAATGTCCCCTATAATCATCATGATCAACATCAGCCCATATACGTTCTACTACTGGGCGCGGGGCTCCTCTCAACTGAGAGGGTTAAGACCTTAGTCTACCATGCCGACTTATTGCGGGTTGGCAGACTCAATGCCTTACCTTTATCTTTATATTTGAATAGATAGTGGCAGGTCCAGCTCAGGCTCTAGAGCGCATCAGTGCCCTAGGGTTACCACTTGGCACCACTACGTCAGACTGCGTGATCCGCACGTGTGGATGGTTCACACGTTCCGGCCAGTACCGTGATGGCAACCCTAACACCATCAAATTCCCACCGAGACGGAAGGTTAAACAGTGAAACAAAACGTTGTATTCATATTTTTTGTTGTCTCTTATAGATTTTTTTTATTTATTTTTGATATAAACTTTACAGACGTTATTGTTTTTTTTAATCATTATTTTTACTGTAAGATGTAAGTTTTTGAGTTCACTAATATATCTTTTTAATAAGATTACCTTTCGAATGACAAAGTGATGTTCGGTGTATTTTTGTCAAAAAAGGTGCTCGTCCATTACTCAATGTAAATGTTAGGCAGGTTGTGTTTTAAAAATAAATACAACTATGGAAATAAATTTTGTTTTTATTGCAAATCATTTAGAAAATAAATATAAAATCCAAATGCAATTTAATACGATGTCGACTTTGTATTACGTACACATTCATAATCAAATCAACAGTTAATACTTGATGTCACGTTCACACACTTCGTCCGTCACGTCACTCTATCTTCACAAATAATCCGCAAGACAATATCAAAGCCAGCAACTGAAACAAACGTATGAATGTTACTTATACATGTTGCGTTATTTAGTTCAATTTGTCTGTAAAACAATAACGTGTAAAATGTTAAAAAAAATAAAAGAGAATTCATTTTGACCGCACTATCCTTATATTCGTGACAATATACAATGACAATACACCGTGACAAATGTTTGTGTGATTCACAAATATTTGTTTCGGGTCTGGGTGTTTGTGAGACCGAAAAGTCTCTCGTAGTTTCTGATACCCACGACACAAGACTCGTATCTTAGTGTGGGGTCAGGACTATGTATGTGACTGTTGTATTTATTTATTTATTCCGCATATGAACTACCATCCAATATAAAGGTTGCTGAAAATATTCTAAGGAATCTAGCACATCTTAGAATCCTCACAGCTTAGCCCTAAAAAATTCTAAAAATACATAAGTGTAGTCTACCAACGTACACGAGGTCAGTATGATGAACCAAAGGGGCATTTCCACACATAAGCACATGATCCCGAGCCTATCAATGGATTTATCGTCATCAACAACCCAAGATGACTACTTTTGGACATAAGCTTCCCTCAAGTATTATATATTGGCTGATATAAACAAATATATATAAATCTCACCATTATAAAAGCCACAACGATGGCTACAATGCCGACGTAAACAGCATCCTCTCGCAGAAAGTCAACCACTTTGTTCAAGCACCCGTCAACGTACATAGTGGTGGGGTTAGGCGACGATTTGCAATCTAACCTCTGAAAATAATTTAAGCGTTTCTTAAGTTATATATGTATCTAGATTTCTGGCATTTATAACAATGTATCCTAGAAACTATATAATTCAAACAAATACATGATTTTTTAAGTCCAACTATCTACAATTGGGAAAATCAAAAAACAGCAAACCTGTTTTTGTTTTCCGGGCAATATTGCGGGACCAAATAGTCGTTATACCTATTTACATACAAACATGCCTGTATTCCGCGAAGTGGAGATGTGCATTGCGACACAGTTAGACACAGACTAGGGTCTATAACCCGTTCTTCGGGCACATTTTCAGACTGCGTGCTACTACTGACAGTTTTATAATGAAAAAAACCCATTGAAACCTTTCCCTTCATTTTTGTTCTCAAGGGGATAGCTGTTTATGGCTCTACTTCCCGCCAGCGCGGAGGAGGGGGGCGGGAAGCGTATGTCGGAGTCATCGGAGTCATCGATCTTCCAGCCCGGCGCGCGGCGACTTCATATCCGCTCAGATGATTGTCACCTTTCCCTGCCCATTTTATGATATTAATTTATTTTAATAAATACCTTTCCAGGATAAACTTCCTGGCAACAGCTCTCAGGCACGTTGTCGTTCCAGTCCTTGTAGCTCCTGACTCCGCAGCACTGGAGGTAGGTTTGTGTGTCGTCCCACGACTTGGTGTACTCGTGCTTCACGCCGTAGTAGGGAATGGAGGCGAACATCTCCCGGTCCAGCGTCGTCAGCACCTTCTCTCGGAACACGAACTGTAGGATCCCGCCCACCAACATCACAACGAAGATAATGAACACCAGGATGTAGTACTGGAAACAGATTAGAAAAAATGAATAAGATTATATCATAATGATAACAATACTGTAACTATGTAGGAAGTAGACATAATTTTTTTTTGGATATTTAAGGGTATTAGACACGATATTAAATAATAAAAATGTATGAAATTGACAAATATGATCTCATGATTTTGAAATACTATACATTTTACAGAATTTTAATTAGGTTTCTACCATTTATTAAAGGTTATGAATGTTCATCAAATAATGTAAGAATTTCTCTTCGAAAAATCTTGCGCAACTACATCTAATGATTTAAATTATTGTATTTAATTAGTACCGTCAGCAACATGCACTTGACTTCTTTAGCGGCGCCGCAGCAGCCGAGTAGCGACAGCAGCATGAGGGCCGCTCCCATGGCCACCACCACGGCGACCGACGCGATGAACATGTTGTTGGTCATCAGCGTGCTGGAGAACGAGCGGGTCGTCCACACCCATACTCCTATCGCCAGGGCCAGAGCCCCTCCGATCTGGGTACAAGAAATATTGTGAAGTTAGCTCTAGACATTATAAAGACTTGATTAAAAATAACATATTATATAGATTATATACCTTTATCTAATAACAAATTAACATCTAATAACAATCAAATATCTAGTCCGGCCTAACTCAGTATACCTTTTGTGTAACATGGCACATTACGAGATACTTCGGTCTCACTGAACCAAATGTCATGTCTAATTTATTCTTCTAGACTTCGTATTCCTAATAAAGTAATGATATTCTTAGCAAAAGTTAGCTTTGCTTTTCTTACATTTTTCTTGGCACACGAAGTGCGTGATAAATCTGTTTTTATATAACATCAACATGTTATAGGGCCTTAGATTCGAAACTGACCACCGAAGTGGTTTGTTCATAGAATGTGAGCTAAGTCCCGAGACTTTCTCGTACAGGTTAAATAAAATATTTGTAAAAAATTAATCTAATTGTAATATTATCAATGACCATAATATTTCGTATTTAAACAAACGAAAACCTCAAATATTATAATAGACGTTAAACCATTCTTACTTTATTGCAACTCCCATAAAATTTTAGAAGCGTCTAAATCTCGTTATGGTGTCATTGACCCCGCGTGTCAAAGATAAATAATCTAATACAGTGATGACATCATCGCCTTTATTAATAAAACACCTTCGTACATCGCGAATGTAATATGGACTGTGAAATAGTTGTGGTTCGAGTATACAATTACATTCGTACATCCATTTAATTAAATTGTCAAGCATGTTGAAGATTCTATTTCATAAAATGACCAATAAATCTATTTTTATAAATCTATTACTTTTGTAGACATTGATGGAATCTTCAAATATTATAATTCAATATTGTCTTAGAAAATACCAAACAATGAAAAATAGAAAATCACCGAAAAGTTATTTTATAAAATCTGTACAAATCTCAAATTTTACGCAATCATAACACAATCATTGTTACAAGAATCAGTAAAATCAATTTAAATGCCTATTCGCGCTGTGAAATTAACACGGGGCCCAAACTCGCCATTTGATGTCCAGATAGAATCTTAATAGCCAGTGTGGATAATATTAGGGGACTGTAGCAGATGTTTTGTGTTCATACGAAATTATTGTTACGAACATAGTAACCGTTACTTTGTGTACACAGCTTTCCACTTAATGTCGTAAATGTGACCATTATGTATTGTATGTCGTTAGTGTATTAATCCTTATGGATTATTAATATTAATTTATTACAGAGGGAGGACTCAATAAATCAAATCGCATTTTAAAATTATTATTTTTTGAACTGAAAAAACATATTTTTAAATATTACAATAAAACCTCAATATTTCAATGCATACAAAACTGCATAGTTGCGGTCGTCGATTTTTTTTTTTAATCTAAGACTCATTTATACTAGAGATTAAAAATAGATCTACAGTCGTAGATTTTCATGAACAGTTTTTTATTTTTTATGTAAATAATTCTTTATTATAGATAATTATTATAGCAGATCGAGCTCGGTGGCTGCAACAACATATACAAACATTAACACAAATTCGTCTTCAATGCACCGCTAATCCAGCCCCGTGGCGCAGTTGGCTAGACACGAGCCTGCGATACGAGAGGCCGCGGGTTCGATCCCCGCACCGAGACAAATGTTTGTGTGATCCACAAATATTTGTTTCGGGTCTGGGTGTTTGTGAGACCAGAAAGTCTCTCGTAGTTTCTGATACCCACAACACAAGACTTGTATCTTAAAGTGGGGTTAGGACTATGTATGTGACTGTTGGGTGTATTTATTGTTGGGTGTATTTAAATATTAAATTGCCTATGTAATTGATGAGTTTCCTCGATACATACATAAACATTGGATTAGCATTAATAGTATTTCCTACAAATATAGTTATTTGTAGTTTATATTAGATATAAACTTATTTTATAGTGTACATAAATACAAAAGTGCTAACTTTAAATTTTATTATTACCGCACAGAAAAGTTATCTTACTGGCTTTTTATGGTAAATCCAGTCAGCTATTTGAAAACAATGGTCCTACCTAAGTCGAGTCTACCTACTTGTGTCACAATCTAGTAGGATTGTTATTTTACCAATTACAGCAAACTATTAATATTTAAATTTGCTGTTGCACAGTAAACTAACAATAAATATACGACTAAAAAGTGCGATGTAACTTTCGTAACTATAACCCCAGAAAAGATTAGAATATACTAAGCTAAATATAAATGCTATTTCAAGGCTGAGAGTACAATACAGTAAACATACTCACAAACGTTATAACATTGATGCATATGAGGCAGAACTTCATACACCTTCCGCAGCTATCCATGGCTCCACCCATACCCATGGTGGTTCTGGAAATTAAATGAGCGATCTTTTATCATTCAGGCAATAATATAGAATTTAAAACAAAACGAAATTAATGGAAATATACCTGGCGTAAATGCACTGGTCAATATTTTGTATACAGGGTGTATTTAGACCGTGATCGAAAACTGAGGCAGGTAATAGCGATAGTGATTACAAACCCCCTGGCATTAAAGAAAATCCCGACAAAAAATAAAATTTTCGAAGTTTTCCATACAAAGCACATACTTTTAACACTGATGGTTGTATGGAAAACGTCAAAATTTTTATTTTTTGTCGGGATTTTTAATATCGCCACTGGGTTTGTGATCACCCTCGCTAATACCTGCCTCAGTTTTCGATCACGGTCTAAATATACCCTGTATTTATTAAATTTTTGTATTTCAATTTCACGTTTGTTTGGTCCTATACAACATTGTGTTATAAAAGCAATAGATCATAAATTGAAATAATTTATTGGGTCCGCAAAACATCATCGAGATTCAGTAATCTTTTCTTTACTAACTATCCGATTTGGAAAGCATATTTTACTAAAACTACTATGAACTATAAAATAAGTGTTTAAATCGACATAATGGCTTAATCGCCGATCTGCTGGAAGGATATTGGTGTCGGTCCGATTAACTTGCAATTATTACCTCTGCGACCTCTGCAAGTGTGTCGCGTTATGAAATCATTTAACATACATACATGCAGTACCTATGGAGTATTAATGTGTCGATCAGCATACCCAATCACCTTTAGAAATGCAGATCTGAGATTAACTTGATTTTGAACTGATAAATTAATTATTTATTGAAATTATTAATTGATAAATAAATAAACATTTCTAATAAGACAAAAAAATAAATAAATAAATAAAAAAACTGAATCTTGATTATGATTATAATTTATTAAAATACATTTCTATTTACCTATTAACCTAGTTGCAAGTATTGTCTTCAATAGTATTGTAGTATTGTCACCCTTAATGTCCGGCTTTCAATGACACCCTATGGTGTGTACTCCACTCGCTACAATCGTATGGATATGAGAAAACTCATATGACTTTGCCTTTATATTTCTCGTATGCCGACGCAAATTTTAAATAAACATAAGACTGTTCCCTAATTAGTTTCTGTAAGGATGTGATAACAAACTCTAAAACACCCTAATATAAGGTAATAAGGTCCGGGACGAGTAATCGCAGAATCAAATCCCGTGTTTTTAATCTAATTATCCTAGAACCTTAAGAATGATGAATTCATCAATGTGAGTAATGAATACACTAGGTATATGACATTGAAAGCCGGACATCAGACTCAACTTTATTGCAATGTTGTGTATTACAACCTTGTAACAACCAACAATTAATACCATAATACACATCAGTCCGTGCTTTGAATATTATTTCGCGATATCGTACATATTTAAACACCAAGATATAAGAATAGTTTTAACTAAACTTCAATATAAGTGATTGTAAAACCAAATGTAGCCAACGAAGCCTAAAAAGATAATCATACTAAAATGGTTTGGTTTATTGCTTCGTTTGACATTTATGAAATTCTCAGAAGCAGTAAGAAGTGTGATCGGTTACGGGTTACTGGTAATTAGCTCGTCTCCTACTACACGAGAAATATTCTCTAACGAAAATTTGGTATAGAAATTAATAACGGTACGATTAATGGTTATGTACCTACGTTTAATGAGTCGGCCCCTTACAATAAATATCTTTTGTTGTTCTCGTGTTTCGTGTAACTTTTAGAATGATAACGACAAATCTCTTGATTGCTTCACGACATTAATGAAACTAAATAAAATGAATTCGTCACTCAATTAACAAAATATGCAAATTCAAGTGATATTGACCTTGATGTTCTCACGGGCCCCGAACATAATAGCAATGTTAATGCTATGGGAGACTAGAACAGTTTTAAAACAGTAATTAGTAAAAGTTCTTACTTCCGAGTACCTATAACTGACTATAATAGAAAAAACTAAACTTGAAATCGCTTTTTAAAACTATGATTTTCAAAATTTCAACAATACACTGAATCGTATCGATGTAACCATTCGTTTTATTTGGGATAAAGCAATAAATGTAGGCAGAATTGTTTTGCCTTACATAATATTATTAAAGTTATCTATAAGACCAGCGTGACGTACTAAGGCGTAAACCCTCTCAGTTGCAGAAGATACCCATACCCAGGAGTGGGACGTACACATATGGGTTGGTGATGATGATGTAACTCGTAATATTTGATTTAAATATAACAGCTCCCATTTTATCCGTATGAATTGAAATTGACGTGGGGTGCAGACTAAATAACGTAAGTTAATTTTTGACCATACTATTTTAAATAGCATTTGTAATGAACCTAAGATAAGGTGAAGTACACACTATAGTCGCAGATTCGATTCCCACAAGTTTGCTATACCTGTAAAATATCTAGATGGTCCTATGCAAAACCCTTTCTTTTTGAGTAATGGAATAGCACTCTTTCTCATTCGAATGAAATTATTTTTGATTTAAATGTACTTATATTTTATGTCAAACTAATTCAGCACCTTACCTCAGCTTTTGAATGTCGACAACTACTGAGAATTAAACAGTGATTTTGGCCATTCCAAATGCAGCAAACAATAGGGCACAAACTTTAAAAAAAACTTCTAACAAGTATTCCCATTAGAAGTGACATTAATTGAGATTAATAACGCCGTATTGTAAATCATCAATGAATGAAACAAACAAGATACCTAGTTATCAGTCGAATATACTCGTATATTACCTGTTTACTGTACCTTTGATGTGTTTAACTTTGCTCTGACATTAAATTTAATGTGAAATATCGATTGTCCAGTCGACATTGTGGGACTAACACAATCTAGTCTGCTACGATTTTATCACTGTTGTTTTAATATCTTACCTAAAAGCCTTCCACATTTTCTTCGTCATTTTTTAACATTATTTTAATTATAAAACCAATGAATGCTCCAAATAAATTACTTATTGGTAAACTACCCTCATTACATATGTTTAGATTTTCTACATACCTACTACCATAAAGAATTACGATTAAAATGCGATATGAACGGATATTCTTTTTAAATCGTCTATTTATATATTTTTTCAATAGTGGAATAAACTTTTAAACCAATAATTAAACAAAGAAAAATAAATAAAAATTACAAAGAATTTTTTACCCAATCCGGGCACATATTGTATTTTTAATGTTATGAATGAACATTATCTAGACTATTTGGTCTTATACTTATTTCAATTATACATTTATCAAAATATTCTCTCGTAGAAAAAAAGCAGTGGTCGAAATTTAATCTGCACATAAGCATAAATGTGAATCGTGCTAATTAAAGCCAATATGTCACGTACAAGCAAATAAACGAGCGAATAGAGCACGGCGGCAGAGTCATGTGTCGTGTGTCATTGTTTTGATATGTGTGCCATACTTGCACGTCGCATACATTGCCACCACCACAAGTTACAAGACGAGTTACAGTGCAAACGCTCAAGGTGATGTCTAACGCAAGGTCCATCTAATACGTTCTCTTATCGGTGATAATCAGTGAAAGTAGCCTTTATTTGCAACAAATTACGTTTATCTTTAGCCATACATTCCGACAATACCACAAAACCTGCATAACAAGTTGGCGCAATCGCTATCTTACACATAAACATTTCACTTCACCTGAATGTTTTGGCGCGATAATGAGCGTCGACGTTAGGTCCGTTGAGAAAACAGTTTCACTTTACCATCACTCTTACTGATCACGTCACTGGTACGGTAACACGGGTCATTCACTTGGCGAGTGCGTCTTAGTCGGTGGGACGGAGTGAACTGGTCCCTCTCGGCGCGACTCGGACGCCCCACCAAACATAGGGCCTTCGAAGGCTTTACCACTATGTTTATGTGTTTGCAAGTGGGTCACAGTACGCGCAACACACTTCCTACTGTTATCAGTTTAATTTAAACGCGTACTCTAACTCGATTTATTACAACGATTTACCTACTTTAAATTGGTAATGGTTTTAAAAGCATAGTAAAATCTAGAAAAAACCTTAAGTTTAGACATATTGTCGTATGTGGCTACATTTTTTTAATAAAATTATATAGGTACTTCACTGCAAGACTGATTACTATTTCTAATATAGAACTATGGCCTGGACTATGGCCTAAACCCTCTCAATGGTAGAGGAGACCCGTGCTCAGCAGTGGGCGTATATGGGTTGATGAAGAATATAGAATCAACTTCCCTAAAACCATGGCAAAAAATATTATTACTTTATTTTCAGTCTGCCATTAATAATAATAAAGAAAGAACCACTTGTAATCACAATCGTAGATGTGTAACCGGTCTTGTAAAACAGCTTAACAGAAAAAAAGGTGGAGTAAGGAACCGTTAACTTGTATCAGTATAGTATCATATAGTATAGTAGCATTCGTTGACTAAGTTCCGACAAACAACATACTTGCTGACAGTATTGCCTTACTATGCATACATAAACCCACCCCTGTATGCCCAGTAAAAGTAGGCCGAGTGGCATTTCTGTATCCATATAGGTATATTTCTATCCACATATATATTTTCTATATTCTAACAGAAAACCTCAAAACTTGGTATCGTACCCGGGATCTCTAGATAGCCTTATATGAAACTAGCATTTTTACTAACGTTCTATTAAAGTATTATGTAGATAACATAGTGGAATTATTACTCACGGGAATAAAAGTGGAATAATAAGTATAAGGAAAAGGGCTAAAAAAATAATTAAAACCAAATATATATTACAGTTTTGTTTTATTAGCTTTTTGTTAATAAACGTCCACCTCAACTCAACAGAAAACTGGTTCATACAAATGTCAGGATTGTTATACATTTATATGAACATTCTCTAAGCATCACAGCGACGACTGTTCCACGATCACACTGAAACTACTATGACAAATATTTTAGCCTGTGCAGGAAAACCAAAACCATACGCGAATTGCGGATATCCGCGCCTTTTTAGCTGTCAATAGCGTTTTTCGCGGCAAACCTAATCTTCTGTCAAAGTAAAATTACTTCGTTGTACATATTAAAAATGTTATAGCCGTGGAATACTTTTTAATCTATAGCAGACCTACTCAATATATTTTTATTTATCATTGTCATCACAAAAACCATTAATGAAATGCTCGTTTTACTTGGCGTCATAAATTATAAAGCCACATGTTTACTAGTTTCAATTTTCCCGCACAGGCTGTATGTGAGACATTAAATACACTTATAGTTATAGACAATTGTATGTAGTGTCCAGCAACATATAGACGACTACCCTGCAGTGCCGTAGCTAAAGTCTAGCTATTACAATAGTTAAATGCGCCGGCATTAGGCGACTTCACTTAAAAATACTTTATATTAAAGTACATATTTTTGGCGGCATAATACTTATGAATAAGATTGCAGCATGCAAAAATGCTCCATTAGTTTATTATAATACTTGGAACGGAACGTTACTATCGAACATTTTTTAAATTACAATTACAAAAACTGTGTCTTTATGTTAACAAAAAAAATTCAATTATTTCAATATTATACAGTTTACATTAGCCTTTCCTGAATTAAAAAAAAAAACGTCAATTGTGTTTTAAAAGGTGGGCAAAGCTAGATGGTCATGTCATTGGAAGCTTATATCATAAAAGTCCAATGTCATAGACACATAAAGTAATCTAATGATAGGACCGTGAAAATGATATGTCGACGATGTCTCCACAGACCAGCTACGGCACTGGCTCCAACAGTTCTTTATACACATTCGTTTTGGCGCAGTTCAGCTATCGACGCGTGACAACCCTGATAGTTTTCCTATTTACAGCTAAGGTGATACATCATAATTGAGCTTTGGTGTACAGAAACATCTGGTACAGGCGACAGACTCAGCGATTAGTTAATACTTCATAATTTAGTAACATTTACGACACATAGAATTTTAAGCGTACTTTGGTTAGATGCTAGTTTTGGATATATAGACAAAATATTGGAAAACAAACACAAACACTGAACACCCAGATTGTGAACGAAAAAAGATGTCACAGAGCTATTTAAATCTGAAAATTAGTGTACCGCGAAGTACAATAAAAAACGTAAATAGCTCCAGCCAAAGTACGTATTAAGAATAATTTGCGAGCATGCGCGCACTTGATCATCCTATTACATTTAAGTCTACGTTATATTTACCGATTGCAATCGCCTCCACGAGCGTCGGTACAGGGCCCGAGCGACGAACAGATCGGCACGTAGTCCAAGTCCTACACGATTTTAATTTTGATAGGTATAAACAGCAAATCACTCACATGAAGCAACTCATTCCATTTCTTCTAAACGCGACGTAAGTAAAACCAACCTGTGATTTTAGTTATATATTACAGTGGTTAAAATCAAAACAAATAGAAACAAGTATCTCGTACTGGAAAATCATTATATATTACATTTTTTGCGCTATAAATACAACAAAATACACTTAATACAAGCTACGCTCTACTACGACTGGTTGGGTACGGGGATCAAAGTCGTGCAATCTCAGAATACGACCGTCCAATCCGCGATGTCACCTGAGCCGTGATCCAACACATTACAGATATATTTAATATACAAAATATTATCCATAAGTTTCAAATTCTCTACTGGCTTAGTGATCCATCACCTTGGCATCAGACGTAAAAAAGTTGGACACTCCTTCGCATCAACAAATGTCTCTTTTCGACAAACAATCGACTAAATCCTTATAAATAAACTGTAAGACGTTTGTTGATGTTTCAATGTACACAATCACACGAGACGATAATCCCCGTACAGTACAATAAGTTAATACTAATGTATGAGAGTTATTTATTTACTTTTCTCCTATTATTTAGACATTTAAGAAGGTTAAACTACGTCTATATGTTACACGACCTACGCAGTTTCAACGACACCAATAAACAAAATATATCCGTTCGGAAAATCTACATTCAAAGCCTTCATATATTTGCAAAGAGAGCGAAAAACAAAGAGTAACAAAAATTGAGGATGTGTGCATCTTTTGTAAAAAAGTGTCAATTTTAATCGAGAAGAAACTGCGCGGAACGTGCGGGTCCACATCCTTTGAAAAGTGATCAACATGACAAATAATATAAACAATTCGTATGAATCGTTAAACAACCCACACAAAAAAAATACAGCTGCCACTTCCACTTGCCACTGGATGATCGGTGCGCAAATATGTAATACACAACACAAAGTTTACAAATAAAACTAATTGCCACTTCAGAGTTCGAGACAGAAACAAGCCACCTCCGCGTGCCGCCCCGCGCGACGCGTCACACCGATGTGTTGTCGCCGCCCGTGCGTGCGCGTGCGTGTACTATGGGCGCAGGGGTGTGTCGCGGGGGGCGCGGGGGCGGCGGCGGAGGGGGGCGTTGCCGTTGGTTGTCAGGTGTCGACGGGAGCGGCTGCACTAGGCCCGCGACATGTACCCTCCATTCACTTTTGACGCTGCGCAAAACGTACCACGTTATCAAACGCTCCCTCGTCTACTCTCGCACGATTTCATTTTTTATAGAAGGCAATTGATACATGTCGCGTTAGGCGTACTAATCCCACCGTAAATTTTGTTATCTCGCTGAAACATTCAAAAACAAGGCATTCGTTAATCCGCCAGCGTTTCTCAAATGCTTAAATTACTTTCAATTCTCAATCGACGTACCTTGACTGGGATACGGCAAGCAGTTAGACTTGAGAATTTCTTCATGATTTCCATATGCGCAGAACTTGACGACTACTGTATTAGCCGATATACCCGTGATCTCAGCTTCGTAGTACTGAAAACATACAAATATATAAATGTAGCTAATATTTAATTACTGATACACTTATGAATGAAAGTTGTAATTCGCTTACGTTGTTATCTTCCCAGTACAGCGCCAGGCACCGATCGCCGACCTTCCAGTTAATTTCGGCGACACCGAGCATAGCCCGCGCTTGTTCGTTAACAGCCGCATTCTGGAAGCCCAGCAGCGAGCCCGGCAGGAACGGGCCACCGCTTCGCATGTTGTATTCCTGTGGCCGCGCGCCGTAGCCGTACTGCCGCCCGCCGTACCCGCCCTGCGCGCCGCCCATATAGCTCATGTTGGCGTACATCGGCGCCTGCTGCTCCAGGTAGCCATTGGGCTGCTGCTGCTGACGCCGCTGATACGCTTCCTGGTACTTGGGCAAGTCGCTGTTACGCCTGAATGGTGGTATGTCCGCCAAATTCTGATTTGGCACGTAGGAATGCTTAGCAGAGTATTGATCGGGATGTTGTTGATAATTGCGAGATTGCTGGACTTCCTCCTGTCTCGTTTGGTTCGACAGTAGATTCAAATTGGCTGCAGCTTCTACTAAGTTGTCCATGGTGTTCATATTACGATTATAGCTTTGTTGTTGCTGAATTTTGTTTTCACTTAAGTTCCTTTCTGGTCTCATGTGCCTGTCATTGTAATGGCTCTGGTGCTGCAGTTGATTATTGTAAGCATTATTGTATTGCAAATTCATATTCACTTGCTGCTGCTGGTGTTGTTGTTGTTGAGTCTGTTGTTGCTGTTGTGGCGTCTGTTGTTGTTGTTGTTGGAGGTGTTGTTGTGGCTGTTGATTTTGTTGTTGTTGTTGGTGTTGCTGCTGGTGTTGTTGGTGTTGATGGTGTTGTTGTTGAGGGTGTTGATTATGCTGTTGCTGTTGATGTGGAATTTGTTGTTGTTGCTGCTGATGTTGCAGCTGCTGGTGTTGTTGGTGCTGCTGTTGGTGGTGATGTTGCGACTGGTGCTGCTTATTCTTTTCTTCAAGTTTCTTTTGGAATCTAGGTGGTTTTTCATTTTGAGTTTGATATTTTCTATCCTCCCTATGTGAAGAATGTGGATTATCATAATGGCCCCTGTTATCAGACCTGTGTCTGTTAGATCCTTCATATCTTGAGCCATGATTACGATTATTGTTTCTACCACTATGTCTCTCCCTATTATTCACATGCCGCTCATTCTTTTCTTCAAAAGTAGAATTATTCTGACGATTGTTGCGATCTTTGTCTGGCACATTAGGCAATTTATCTTCAAGGAAGTCAAATAGTGATACTTTTCCGGATGGTTTAACAGGAATACCATCATCATCATTGGGCTCCTTATTACGCCCTTTGCGCTTCGGTGGATCTTGTTCCTTTGGTTTATTATCTTTTCTATTTTCTGAATTGTCTCTTTTTTGCAAGATTTTCAGGGCTCTGTCTACATTATTTTTTGTATACTTAAGAGTATTTTCTGCTTGTTCTTCAGTAAAACCAGCATCAACAATTTTCTGTACATTGGCATCTAGTAGAGGTTTTGTACCACCTCCAAACACCTGAAAGATTTAAATATGCATAAAGTTTTCTATAAATTGCTAGAAGCTGAGAAATGAGTAAGTAAATTAGTCTTACCTTCTTAACACCGGACATTCTTTGTGCCTCAGCAATAGCCCCTTTTCTTTGAGCCTCAAATTCAGCATTGTCCTGCTTATTTGCTTCCTGGAGACTTTTAAATTGTTTATCTACTGTTAAAGCTTCCAGCCTCTGTCCAAACGGAATCCATGGTGGAGGCCCACCTTCTGCACCTATAACACCTGTTGATTTCATAAGTATTTTTATTTATTATTTAGAATATAACTTGCTTTAAATTTTTATAGTTTCCTTATACTTTTGAGCAAAAACAAATAAACCCAGGTATTTTGCTAATTTCAATTTAATATGACAGTGTTAAGTTTTTAAATTACCTTTATTTTACTAAAATAAGTAAATATTTAGGTTAGAATTAGAATAAGCTAAACCAATATTTATTTATAAATCAATCAGAAGAAAGTATTCAAATAAAAGTTACCCCTATTTTACTATTACTATTATTAGTTTACTATTCTTACCCCTGGTGTGCTTAGCTAGACTCCTGTTTAACTCCCATTTCTCAATCATATGTGTCACTTTCCCACCCAGAACTGTAATAACACTGGGTGTGAGCCAAACAATACCATGGTTAATTTCAAGGCCTTCATTATTTAACATTAACTTAGTTCCTGGTGGAGTATTTATACTTATGCTGCTTATAGGACTTATCTCTACGCCTGTACAAGTCGACTTGCCGTCATGAAGGGTCAACTTAAGCATTCGAGGCGCGGATGTAGACTCCTCGTTAGCTTTAGGCGCCGACACATTTCGGATTTTCTGAATTTGAACTATCACAGGTTTCTCTAGCCTAGAGGGGTCTTTCGTAAAGTCCTCGGGGAACGCAGCGTCCCCTATATCTCTCAGGTCATACTGGAAACCAACAAATTATCAATGTAGGGCTGACGAATGGGACCGTGTCCAAACAGGCCGAATCTAATAAGAATTATACTTACGTCTAACGCCTTTTGGCTCAATATATGTACATCCTCTATTTGACCATTTTCGCTTATTGTATCAATACCTTCTTGGCTCAAGTGCCTGTAAAAATAAAATATTTCGATGGAATAAAAAATTTCATGGTGATCACTGAATTCACTTTTTAACTGAGTTATAATTACCAGCCAAGCTCTATAAGACTTTCTTTTAGTGACATGTTTTTATTTGTGAACAAATTAACATGATTTCACGAAAAATTGTTGAAAATAATAAAACCCACGGACATACGGCACCATGACAGCACACGGGTATATAACAGATAACATAACTAAAACCTTCAAATTAAATCATAGAGTCGATTAAAAAATTTAAATGTTAGATCTCTTCTGAAAATCGCCTAAATTTATTTCTTTTTTTATTTATATTACACCTTTACCTATAGGTTTTTATAGATTTTTTTAAGCAAAATGATTTGATTTTTAAGATTTATAAACACATTTTAGTTTATTTTTACAGGTCATGGTCTTGTTTTATTTTCCGGCTCCGATATTTTCCTTACAATAATTTAATTATTTATTAACCAACAACTAACAAGTTTAAAATGATATACTTGGTTTGTTAACAGATTGGATTTATTATCAGACTTGCACTTGACTTTCTTTGTTAAAATAATATTGAAATCAGTGAGGATGTGTAAAAGTACTTTTTTCACGCTTATACGTGAAAAATCATCAACATTTTTGAAAAATTTATTTATATCCAAACAGATTGCTTTAAACGTAATAACTTTTGATAGCGAAACCAGCAATCCATAGACTAATTTAGCGAATGTTTTGTACGTTGAGGTGAGTATTAGGGTCAATACACACTATTGAAACACGGTACAAATCAAATTGTACTACTATCTACGACTAAATCACACTAATTACACCCAAATACTTATAATTGCATTTCAGCTTAGAACCAGTCCACATAAAATTATACTGAGTGTATTCAGACCGTGATCGGAAAGTTAGGCAAGTAGCAACCACAAACATTTTGTACCGATGGTTGTATGAAAATCGTCAATTTTTTTATTTTGTTGGCGGGATTTTTTTAAACTCCAATAGTTTAATAGCTACGGTGATCACAAAACTATTGGAGCAAGTAATAGTACTTGCTTTAGTTTCTGGTCAGTCGTCACGGTCTGAATACATTTTGTATATATGCAAATATCCTTTTGCAAAGAAAAATGAGGGCTTAATGTTTGTTTTGCTATTATTTATAGAATGATCGGTAAATGCAACCACAACAATTCTATTAAATATAATAACATTAAGGTATTTTATTGTTTGGCGAAATTGAGGCATGCACGCACGTATTTCATTTCAAATGCAGGTCGTCTAGAGGCTCCTACATCCTGCAATTATGACTAAAAACATTTTGTGTGTATCGGTGTATACCTAGCTTAGGGTTATTGACTCACTATCTTTTCTATTCCATGTACCGACAACGATTTGTAGGATATTTAGCTTTCAGAAAATAATCCATTTTTATCAAACATTAATCCAAATAAGTATCGAATATAAAATACTATCATCACAAATGTGCCGTGCTTAATCACAAGCGATAATAAAAACTACGTTTACTTCGTTGATAAGACACCAAAAATTCAGACACTGGTTCATAATCGTGATAACTTTCGTAACTTTCATTGTCTTCGATACTTTTACGTGGATCGGACAAGTCATCATGTCAGCGGTAAACAATATTTGATAAATTTATTACCAAATTGCTGTTTCCGTAAGAAATAAGTACATTATTTATGTTAAATATTTTTGCAGACACACATATTTACCGTTGAAATGACATGCGAAGGTTGTTCGGGTGCCGTAGAACGAGTGCTCAACAGGTTGAAAGGTAAAGGAGTCGACAACTTTCACATAGACCTTTCAGGGCAAAAGGTTACTGTTACTTCCTCCCTTGACGCTGATCAATTACTGGAAGTTATAAAAAAAACCGGCAAAGCAACTACTTACGTAGGTAAAGAGTGATTAAGTATAAGTTTTTTAAATGCGTTAATATCGAATTAAGTCATTTTATATTTGTTGATGTTTTGTAAACTTTTTTTATGTGAGAAGTATAAATTGAGTTTTTATGCTAGAATCCAATCGTTACATTTTAATTAAGCTTTGTTTTGCATTTAATGACCTTTGTTAAAATATGTTTATTAAGACTGTTGATGTTTTGTACCATGATTTCAACAACTTAATAATGAACTAAAGAGTGTTATATACCAGTATTTTAGTAAAATACATATATTTTTATCAAAAAAGCTCCCTTCTTTTATTTTACAACCCACAAAAATTAAAATGCTACATGATTTTAATATAAAATGCTTGGTAATGACAAGTAAAAATAGACTATTCTGCAATGTTTTCTAAGGCATTAAGCCTTAGATCTACTAAGTCAACTGCCTCATGCAAAGCATTAAGATGGTCCACTATGGCATTTACAGTAGGTAATACATCTGCACAGTCACAATCCTTTATATCTTCTTTACCATTCTTTTTATTAGATATCTTGACTTTTTTAAGGAGAGGCTCTGAGGAATATCTGTTTTCTTTAATAATTTTAAAACCACTGTTAATTGGAAAGTTTCTTTTCCTTCCAACCCATTCTATAGTGCCACTTGTGTAGCACACATCATTATCTTTCAATTTAATCATACCAAACATATCCTCTTCATGATTAAATGTTGTTGCTATAGATTTATTTATAATTGATGGAATAGTATAAGTACCCGGACTAGGTGGTGTGCGTGGGATATGGCTCATGTGCCCCACACTGTAAGAAGAATATTCTTCTGACTGGTTAGAAGGCTGGATACTCACATTCTTTGAAATTGAATTGGGAGCAAAATTCTCAGGCAAAGACTGTACTAATCTTGGTGTATGGTCCAGGATACTTGGTTCAATCATGGTACTGTTTGCATTTGGCTCTTGGAAACTTGGTTTCCCTATAGACACTTGGACTGAGTCAGGTACATCATCCACATGGACAAAAGTAATAACTGGATACTTCATAGAATGATAACACAGGTACCACACTCTTGCCTATTTGTAGACAAATTGCATTAGTCTCTAATAAGATAATGATTTTTTCAATCTAATAAAGTTGCAGGTGTCTTTGAAATTAAGTTTTTCTATGGCTACATGGTATTTTGTTGCAATTGTTTCAAAGTCCTGGATGGGGGAACAATAATTCAAGTATTTATATGATAATATAAAATATATTTGCAAATATCTACACCAAAACTATGAATAAATAAAGACTATCTTTTATTGACAACCTGATTTCTTCCTTTTAGAGCAGAAGATGTCTTAGAAATCTGCGAAGCTGATCTTGGCACTGTTGATGAATTTTGCCCTATGTTCTCCTTCATGTCAGCTCCTTGTTCAGTAAAATTAGTTTTCCACAGAAATACCTGCACATAAACATATAATTAGCAGTTAGCCAGCTGCTAAAGCCCACCAAACCTTATGCATTTACTATTTACCAATTTGTCTTCACCAGCTGAAGCAAAGCTATCACCACTGGGTGAAATGCTAACAGCATTAACTGCTCCACTGTGACCACTTAATGTATATATTGGATGTCCTTCCAATAAGTCTAATATCTGAAAATAAAAAAGGAAAATATTTGAAAATAATTTTGTACCTATGATGTAACATAAACTTAAAAATTATCAGTCTTAGGTAATATTGTCACAAAAGTGTTTACAATGGCCAAAAAATATAGAACAGTTTGTATTAGTAGTGTTGTAACTTTTCTGCCTTCATTGGCAATTTGATATTAATTATTATATATAAATAAAGTATTCAAACCATGATCAGAAACTGAGGAAGTTAATAGCTAAGGTGATTACAAACCCCTTGGTGTTAAAGAAATTCTTGAACCCCTACAAAAAAACTTTGCATTTTCCATACAAACCACATACATTAGATACAAATGGTTGTATTGAAAGTGCCAATTTTTTATTTTGTTGCCGGAAATGAACAGTGTATAGATTGTGTTTGTCGCAGGGGCCAGATTTATTGCCTTATAAATAAAATATTGCAGGTGTATGATTTGAAGTTGATAGCTTTGGAAAATTCCAAGCATGTTACTTCTGTTTGTGATGCTTGCCTGTAAACAACCAGAACTACCTCATGTATTAAACATACCTTCATTTTACCATCTTTACTACCAGACAATATATAACTACCACTAGGATGGATAGCAACCTGATTTACTGCTTCATTGTGGATACTGAAACAATTTATATACAGCACATAAATATTAAAATCAAAATACCATTGCCAAGTGCAATTTTAAGCATTAAAAATTGAATTAAGACAGAAGTCAATTCAAAACTTAGCAGTGCTACTGTGATAAATGAAATTGGTTCAAGACGACACAACAAGTACATTCAAGAAATATTAAAATTATAAAATCTGCTTATACCTGTAATATTGCACTAGATTGTGTGTCCTTATATCATACAGTTTAACATTCCCCTGTGAAGTAGCAACAGCTACATAGCAACCAGACGGGTGCCAGGCTAAATGAGTCCCATGGCCTTTCTGATCCTTGTATGTATGAATACACTCTCCCGAGTCCAAACTCCAAAGTCTAGTAGTTTTGTCATCAGAACAGGATGCAATGACTGAACCATCATTGGATGTGCGGGCACACCTCACCCAGTTGGTATGGCCGACATAAGAAGATATAAATTTGTGCTTATCTGTTGACCACAGTTTCACTATTTTATCATCAGATGCAGTTAATATCTGAAATGATAAAAAAAAAACATTATTATTTATATTAAAAACAATGCCAATTATTTATAATAAAAACTGTAAAACTTATTAATACTTACAAGTTAATAATAAAAAAATATGTTTGATGTTAGTGTAATATTAATAGTTAATCAACTATTCATATTAAATTAAAATTCGGTTTAATAATTAAATAAACTTTTACCTTTGTCCCATCAGGAGTGAATTGTACTGATCTTACAGTCTGGGAATGTGCTTTGAACATACCGGTGCTCCCAGTTACAGTGGGCACCCATAACCGAACAGTTTTGTCTCTTGATGCAGACGCCATGTATTTACCAGATGGAGAAAATGTTACATCCATTACAGCTTCATCATGCCCCTGGAATCTATAGCTCCGCATGGTACCTCGTAAATCCCATAGCTATAAAAAAATGCTTATAGCAGTAAAAATCTTCTTTTGGAACTCATTTTAACTAATGACTAATGAGCGTAAATAAGTATATTAGTCAATTTAAATTTAAACTCTTTTAATGTTTTTCTAAGTTTTGTGTAGGGTATATATTTTAAAGCAATGGACAAATAAAGTTCTGTAAATGATATTACCAAAACACTGTTGTCCAAAGAACCACTAGCTATTTGTTGTTCATTCGGACTATAATAAAGTGCTGTTATGCCATTGCGGTGGCCTTTTAATTGTTTCTCTAAACATGGTTCAAGTTGAGTTTCTTTATCCATTTTATATCATCTAGAAATTGCTTTTCAAGATTAAAAATATCAAAACGTATTTCTGAAGTTAAATTACAATTCCGATGAAATTCAAATTTGAATTTAATTTGACAGATACAAGTCACAACAAAAACCATAAACAATACTTCTGTACTTTTATATAAATAATCGACTAATATTGTTAGTTCACGGTTGCGATATTTGCATGCAAACAAAGCTGTACTAAAAAAAAAAGAAATGCTTATGGGCAAATTCCTTTTTCAATCGACACGAGGTATTTCTAATGTTTTGAATTTAATTTCCATGTTTTTCGTGTAATCGTGACCGAATTTATATTCAGTGCGTTTGAATATTATACTATTTTTTAAACAATTACATTGGAATGCGTAAGTTTATGATTATCACTTTAAATTACTGGTTTTAAGTCATATGCTTAGACCGGGTGGATGTGGTTCTTTTTTAATTGCTAAAATTCTTTGAAGTTAAATTTTATTTAAGTTATACTTCGTCAGTTTATTGCAGTATTGTAAAGCGAGGAAAATGAAATAAAAGTTCATTCTATGGGGATTATTTCACTGCAGGGAGTTGGTGAGTGATAATTAAATTCCTTTGAACTTGCATCTAATTTTTGCATACTGGTTGCATCACTTGAACGAAATAGACACCTTAAAGTTTAAAATACATGCATTTTTCGGGTTATAATGACACCTTCATCTCTTAATGTGGTAATTTAAGTTAGACTCAATAACATCAATGTATGTTTTAAATTGCTTTATGTGTCAATATAAACAAAAAGAATGACGATCATTTTGTTTACATTATGCATAAAGGTTTTTCTTCACTTTTATCCACAATGACCTTGCTTTACTTGATGTATTATGTCAGAATACAAAAATAAAACAATTTTATGACAAAGTATTTGCAAGGGTAAATTATTTGATTCATTAATCTTTAATTATACTAATTTCATATGTTTAAGTATGAAACTATAACATTCTTGACGGGAATCAATTTTAACAATGTTAATAAGAAGTGTTGGATAGGTGTTCTGAATAAAAATAAAATCCAGAGGGTTAAAAAAAATCTTAATAATGAATTTCTTTTTTTACTGTGTATTTGAAAACTTAGAAATTCCTTAGGAGCATAATGTTTCTTTCAAAAATCCTTTGTGGGGTATTTGAAAAAGAGATACAATATTTGCAACTTTTAATTAAAATATTTCAGACAAGGCACATTAAATAACTATCTTAAGCTTAAAATTCTTAACATTCATTTGTGAGTTTATGATATTACAGAAATCTAAAATCTCTATATCAAATTAATAATAAACTGATCACATTAAAATAATCCACATATTAGTTAACTCAATAAGGAAGCAATTTATACAAGTCATATGATTTCTTTATTTTTTATAGTGAGATTGAAGCACAATGAATGTGGGCGGAGTTGGTGTTGAAGTGGCAGGGGAAGTGGCGTTGATAGCTGATGAGCTCAGCCGGGCCGTGGAACTGACACTTAACCCAGCCGCGTCCCATGAAGCACGCAACCAAGCCTATAATGCTTGTGAAAAGTAAGTTATGCAGTGTATTGCTCCCTAAATAATGTACATGGTTGATCTTATCTAGCCAATATGATTATTCTACCCTCAATAAAGAGAGGAAATGTAAAATAGAATTTATTTCTTTATTTGTGATAGTGTCTACATAAAGTTACATCAACTATCATAATCATATATAGATTTTTTGATTTAATGGTTTTCAAAAATTTTTTTTATTGCAATTATAGAATGTGATTTAAGTTACACTCTGGTCACCAGGCAATTATTGTGTTTCCTAATTGAACTTCAGTGTTAAGTACTTTATATTTTGGAATATTTATGTTCATGTTTTTTGTTTTAGTTTCAAAGAGAGTTCACCATGGTGTGCCCAAGCTGGCCTGTTATTGGCCAGTGGCAGCCAGTATTCTCCTGTTGTGAAACACTGTGGTCTCCAGTTGATGGAGCACACAGTCAAGTACAGATGGACTCAAATAACACAAGCTGAAAAGATCTTTATCAAGGTATAACATTAAGTCATTATAGTTCTACTCAATGAAATAAAATCACGAAGTTCTATTGCATTTATGTTATCAATATCAAAATATAAAAGGCAAGGATACAACCACTTGAAGCTAAATAGTGGACAACAAATACTATTGTTCTTTCATGTTAGAATTTACATACTTGTATTACTAGAAATTATTAGCTAGAACTATTAAATAGAAATTATAGCTCACTGTCCAGTAATAATGGTGTTAAAATTATTGTCCACACAAAGAATTATATACTTGAGCAAATGTAAAAATACAGTTTTTTGGTTTGAGACAATATGAGGTCAAGTAAACTTAGTTTAGAAGGTTATGTCATAATCCTTATTTATGTCTTTAAGAGACCAGCTGTATAAATACTGTTGTGCTTTTATTATGTACTTTTATATACTTTGATGATAAAATGGATTTTTTTGTTAATATATATTTGTAACTGAATAGAAAGCACCATTAAAAAAATGTAACAATTTGAAATGTTTAATAAATTAAAAGTAAGTCTCACAATGAGTGGTTAAAGTACAAGATACTTGAGAGAATCTCCTAGCAGTTAATACTGTTATTCAAGTCTGTTTGTGATCTTCCTGACATGCAACATAACTTTAAACCTATTTATTTATTGCATGGAGGTTGTTATTCTAGCATATCTAAGCTATATGATCCTATTAGCGATAGAATTTAGTATGCAACGCGGATTTTATGATAACAGTTCAGTTGTTTTTAGGAGAATGCCATGAAGTTGCTGTACATGGGCGGGTGGGAGACGAGACACCTGAACGATGCCCTGGCCAGGGTGATAGTGGAGATGATCAAGCGCGAGTGGCCTCAGCAGTGGCCCACGCTGCTTGCTGAACTTAGTGACGCATGTGCCAGAGGCCATGAACAGACTCAAATAGTACTACACGTGTTTCTGAGACTGGTTGAAGATGTTGCTACACTGCAGGTGTGTATCACTTATTTATCTTCATGCATTATACTGTATATAGCGAGAATTATTGCCTGCGGTATTCTCTAGCAGTCGACCTGAGGGTGAAGGAAAGATGAAGAATAGTTAGTGAAAAAAAGAGATTAAATAAATTGACACAAAAGTATGTAAGGGTTAATAATAAAAATAAGATTTTTTATATAGCAACAGTTGATCATTAAAAAAAGCTTTCCACTGACTATGAAGCAGTAGTACTTCAGGTTTTCTAAATGTCTACCTTGTAGTCTACTCATCTACCAAAAGACTTTCGTCTCGCACGCTTAAACGCCATTGACCCCTGAGCACCCTATTTCCATCTCGCAAGGCTGATGGTAAAAAAAAACCGCAATCATCTTTGCTCTAAATGAAAAAAATCGTTATAAGTAATCTAAAAATATAGTAACAAATTTTTACCGCGGTTTATAGTCTCGAGAATTATTCAATAAATAATTTAAAATGTTGTGTAGGGTGATCACATAAATAAATCAATTAATGTGTCTATTAATATCGTACACGAGTTTATTACAATGTATTATGATTTACGTCACTAAAATCATTTCCGTAAGATGTCTTATCTAGTCAAATGCAACGTGGAGTATATTTTCTTTAACAAGATCACGTAATGAGTAAGTTATTAATTATTATATAAAGAATTATATGAATGTAAAAGAAAACACACGTGCCATACCTAACTTTAATAATAAGCTGTAGTGACATGGCTTCATATGCTTTTGAAAGTAGAAGAAATGCTAATAATATGTCTTAGTATAATGCTGCGTATAAAATAAGGTATACTTTAGCACAACCTACATTCATAAGACAGCCCGTTGGTGCAGTTGGCTAGACACCAGCATGGGTAACGAGAGGCCGAGGCTTCGATCCCCGCACGGAGACAAAACTATCTGTGATCCACAAATATTAGTTTCGGGTCATGATTTACATATGTGAGGCTGTAAAGTTCCTCGTACTTTTTGATAGGTGACTGATGTATATGCATCTTGCATAAAACTATAATAATATTTAATCATAACTTGACACAATATGTCGAGAATTTTGATGAGAGTTGCTGGATGGAATTTAAACCCGCAGTCATAGTCTTTTTTTGTTTTTTTTTTTTTTATCACGAGAGGAAAGCGCCTTAAGCTCCCCTGTTCGGTACCTCGGGGGAGGCCGTAAGGGGTATGTCGGGGTCACTGGCTACGCCAGCATACCGACTAAAACCTCTCGGTGACCATCACACGCATTTAGGGCGGTTTTGCGGCATCTCAGGGCCAGAAGTGCCCTAAATGGTCCGCTGCCGCCCAGCGCACCGTCCAATTATGGACTCCTCCTAATTGGGAGGGCTTGGTATGCCCTCCACTTATAGATAGTCTGCGCTGATGGAATAACTAAGCTATATTTGGGGAATGAACAAAGCATTTCCTTAGTACCACCATTATATTACTATCTATTAGTATTCGACTTTGACCTAAACCTTCTAAAATCGAGAACACATAAAAATTGTACTTTAGCTGAAGTATTAGAATTGCAATGCTAATGCTCTTGTCACGTTAATATTGACCTTGTGTTTAATTTTACGCATGAACTGTTCATACATATTTTGGGATGAAATAAAAAATGCAAGTGCAACTGTGATGTCATTGCGCCTTCAAATATCTTAAACCAAGAAGTTCGCGATTGAGTATTGAGTTTTGCTGCACCTAGAAATCATATTTGATGACATTAATGACTTTATTAAGTTAAGAATAAGAGATTGGGATGTATTTTCACATTGAAACATTGTTTATGGGCGGTGTTGACCACTGAACATCAGGTGTCTCACTAGCTCGTTTACCTCCTTTCCCATTAAAAAAAAAAAATTAAATCTCGTATCCCAAGAAAAACCTACGGAACGTTTCCATAGATACCATCTTCACTTACCCATGAGCGTCTCATTAACGATCTTTTACTTATACTTTTGAGTAATGTAAGGTGATCACCATGATGAATGCATATTGGTTAATTTAGTGGGAGCGATTAGGTATACCGATACTGCTATGGATAGTTCACACGTATGCAAGTTCCTTAATAAGTGTTTATTGAGGCTTGGTTTGGGATCATTATGAAGGGTCCACTGCAATAATGATGAATATCCTTTTTCTTTTTTTTTTAAATAATTGAGTTTTAAATGTATAAACGGTGTAATAAAACTCAATGGCATTATTGGTTAAGAATGAAATTTTTTTGGACATTCATCACTTTTGCAGTGGACCCTTCATATGTTGTTCCTTGATTGCTGTAATTCCGGATAGTTTAATGGAGAAATAGCGGCGAGCACGTACCTAGGTCATTACAATTGTTTTGAGCGGCGAAAGGAAGTCGTCTTTAACACAGTCCGCTCATTCACGTAATTGGCCTCCTTTTGATTGATCGATACAGTCGATCAAATACATTGACTTATCTGGATAATTTATCCGTATAGCTTCTTAGGAACTAAACGGAAATAAATTTTATAAAACAAAAGGCTGGGAAATCAATTTAACTAATAATGTTTTGTTATATTTTTATTAACGTTTGATTTCGGTTTTTGCTTTTGTGAGATCGAAACATTTTCACAACATAGGGGATGTACGTAACTTTAAATAACAACCGTTAAGTTTTGACGTTTTTCTTATCACGATACCCCTTGTCTGCCTTAGTTTTCGATCACGGTCTGTATACATTCTTTGTGTTCGTTTCATTGTTAAGTAATTTGAAGAGCTAAATAAGCGATAATCGTAATGTTGTAGGCTCAGTAACTTAATTTATATTGGCTAATGCTTTAACTTTTACACATATATTTCTACAACATTTGTTAAGCGCCATTCTATTATGGTTTCTAATAATTTCACTTATTATTAAACCGTAACCAACATGTCACGAAGTAAAATATGTTTGTGTGGAGAGAGGAGAATCGTGCCACGTAAAACAAAGCTGTTATATACAACTCAAGGACAACAACAATTAGAAAAATGTTACTATACACAACGATAGAGTATAATTAAAATCACGTTAGACTGAAACTGTATCCAATTCGATTACAAAACACAACTTTTCCGTAATTGTATAATTTATTAACAAAAACAGCTCGTTTAAATGGTGAACGTAAAGTCGTGAGTAAACTTACATAGCTAACAAATCTCGAAGTGAATTTCTTCTTCTTCTTCTTCATCAACCCATATACGCCCACTGCTGAGCACGGGTCTCCTCTACCATTGAGAGGGTTTAGGCCACAGTCCGCCACGCTGGCCTAGTGCGGGTTGGCGGACTACACACCTAAGAAATTCCTAAGAACTTTTAGGTGTGCAGGTTTCATCACGATGTTTTCCTTCACCGTTTAAGCAAGTGATAATTCAATTTGAATACACACATAACTTCGAAAAGTCAGAGGTGTGTGCCTGGGGTTCGAACCTGCGACAGCTGAGATTCTCGACCGCGCGCCTAAACCTCGAGGCCATCAATGCTTTTTTCACTGTATAAAAAAGTGGACTAAGGCCTTCACAATTGTTCAGGAGGCCGGAGCTCAGCAGTGGAACAGCCCAACCCATAGGCTTGTGATGATGGTTAAATAGATGGTGAGGTTGTTATGAGCTGATACAGGATACGATAAGCAAAAACACTTGTCTAAATCGCCCCATACAAGCTTTTCTTAAAATGCTTGAATAAATAATGATTTTTTGAAACAAGTCTATTCAATCAAGTTCGTCATTGATTACTTTATCATTAAATCGACTTTTTTTTACTTAATTTTTCTTAATATCCAGTAATATACAGGGTTATTCAGACCGTGTTCGTAAACTACGTCAGGTAAAAGCTACGGTGATTGCGCACCTATTGACTTTAAAGAAAATCCCGACAAAAAATGACATTTACTTAACAACCACATGCATTTATTACCTTTGGTTGTTAAGAAAAGTATATTTTTTTAGTCAGAATTTTTTAACTGTCATTCTGTTTGTAATCGCCATAGTTATCACATGCCTTAGTTTTCGATCACGGTGTGAATACGCCTTTATAAGCAGTGATAGCGAGGTTTGGGCTCGCGGTCAAGAATCTCGACGGGAAGGGCTAACCCCTCTCAATGGTGGAGGACCGTGCCCAGCAGTGGGGGTTATTTATGGGCTGATGGTGGTATTTCAGACGCTGGAGCAGCACCAGCGCCGCAAGGACATCTACCAGGCGCTGACGAGCAACATGTCGGAGATCTTCGCGTTCTTCATGCGACTCATTGAGTTGCATGTCCAGGAGTTTCGCGAGAAGACCGCCGCCGGAGACTTCAACGGCGCCGCCAGCAACGAGAGAGTCGTGCAGGTACACTAATATATACTCTTATAAATAGTGGTACAAAATTCAATTTCAACACCTACTTTTCCTCAGGCATGTTTTGGACCCCCAACCTTACCCTTGATCCAGATATCCTCGCTCTGTTAGTATCCACATTTGCAGCCAGCGAAAATTTCTCATAGTGAAACTTAATAAATACTCCGTCGACTCGAACTCATAACCGCTTGATTGCACGCACTACACTTATTTTTCTGTTTTATCAAACAGTCTGAAAATTACCGATTAATTGGCTGACAATATTTATTTAATGAAACAATGCAATTTTAATGATTTTATAATCATAGAATAGGTAAGCAGTCAAGTCGTTTCATATAAAATTAAGGTACTTCTGTCCACATAACACTAATTAAAAAATGATTCCCAGAAGAAGAGACGATTTCTCGATAGTTATACGTAAAAAAAGATATATATTTTTTATTTTTATTATCAGCACATCAACTAAAAATAATTATTTTTTTATTGTATTAAAATAATCTTGTTGTTCAGGTGGTGTTGTTAACCCTGACTGGGTTTGTGGAGTGGGTGTCGACGAACCACGTGGTCATGAACAACGGTCGGCTCCTCCAGATCTTGTGCATCCTACTGCAAGACGGAGTGTTCCAGCTCGCTGCAGCGGAATGTCTCCTACAAGTTGTCAATAGGAAAGGATCTGTAAGTTATTGATATTTTATTTCACGTATAAGTCGTATATCCAAAATTTTATAATAACCTTATTACGGTAATAAAA
The DNA here is from genome assembly GCA_030295005.1 of Cephonodes hylas. Classification (NCBI taxonomy): domain Eukaryota; kingdom Metazoa; phylum Arthropoda; class Insecta; order Lepidoptera; family Sphingidae; genus Cephonodes; species Cephonodes hylas. The sequence goes on along the minus strand of AP025369.1, from coordinate 10,937,221 downwards.
AAAAAACTCCTTTTTTATTTTTTAAAATTTTCTGTATTACATTCATTGTAATTGTATCGATATTGCATGAAAGATCCTGTGATGTAATACTTTCAGAATTTAAATATTACTATTACGCGATTATATTATAGCTTGGCATCAACTTCGTCTTCACTCAATTTTACATAATAATTTGCAAATTTTTACTCTTTTTATACCATAAGAGAATTAACGATCCATTTGTAATAATTTGTCAGACTAAGGAGAGGAAGCCGCTGATGATCCTGTTCAGTGAGGACGCGATCTCGTGCATCCACCGCGCGGCGCTCGCCAGCATCAACACTGTCGACGAGCCACACTATCTGTTCCTAAAGAAGCTCTCACAGGTAACAATATCTTTCATCATCATCATCATCATCATCATCAGCCAGTCGAAGTCCACTGCTGGACATAGGCCTCCCCCAATGACTTACATTGTTACAAAAACATTTCCTTTACAAAAAAATCTCTATCATCAGCCCATATACGTCCCAGTGTTAAGCACGGGCCTCCTCTACCATTGAGAAGGTCTAACTTTGAAAAGTCTGTGGTGTGTGCCTGGGGTTCGAACCCGCGACCGTCGTGATTATCGAACGAGAATTTTTTTCTACTAATTTTTTTACTATTGCTTTTTTTCGACATTTGAAAATTCTTAATTAAAGTCAAGAGGTTAGAGCTAGTTTGAAATGCCTTTTTATTGCAGGTATGGCAACGTAATCTTATTGTCACCTGTAACCAATCTAATAATGTTAATTGTTTTTATATCGTAATAATTCTGGCTTATCAGAAAAAAAAATATTATTACATGCATTAATATACAAGCTGATACTAGAATTGAATAGCGTATATTTTTAATTGTTTCTGTGTGCTCTATAGAGAATTACTATAAAGGAGGAAAAAGATTTTATTCTTGTTGAAACTTAGTAAATGTTCCTATAAGTAACTAGATTTTTATAAATTATTCAACCAACAATGGCCCTTTAATTCAGCGATATACTGCATTATTGTTTATATGGTATTGCAGCGCTGATCTTCAATGAAAGGATCAAATGGCAGACGAGCCCGGAGTAGGTGTTCAGGTTATTAAGGAATAAAAAAAAAATCATCAAAATCAGTCCATCCAGTCGAAAGTAACAAACATAAAGATAATATAACTAAATCTTAAACTATAATAGAATTAATAACCTCTTCCTTTTTTGAAGTTGATTAAAAAAGAAAAAAAAAAACAAGTGCGAAATTATTTATAGTCTATACATGAAAGTGGAGTGTTGACAAGGTAATGCAATTGTGTATCGGGTTTACACTTGGGAGTGAAGTGTTGATACAATGAAGTGTTCCGGTACCAGGTGCTGGTGGGCCTGGCGCAGCAGCTGACGTCGATGTGGAGCAACGCCACGAGCGTGGAGTCGTGGCTGCCGCTGCTGCTGGAGACGACGCTGTTGCTGACGTCACACCCGTCGCTCACCCTCGCGCACGCCGCCAACTGCGTGTGGCTGGCGCTCATCAAGCACGAGCACATCTCCAAGCTGCCGCACGTGCTCGCCACGCTGCCGCGCTGGCTGCACGCCGCCGCGCCCAAAGTGCTCAAGGTATATTATGATCGTCATCATCATCATCAGCAGCAGCAGCGACAACAGGTACAGGGTGTATTTAGACCGTGTTCAGGAACTATGGTAGGTAATAGCTAAAAATTGACGGTTTCCATACAAACGGCACACATTTAATACCGATGGTCGTATGGAGAGCATATTTTTTTTTATTTTTCAACGCCAATAAGTTTACGATCACTGTAGCTATCACTTTCCTTAGTTCCAATCATGGTCTGAACACACACTGTACAACGTACATGTCGCTGTTATTAGTACAACACGCTAACCTAGAGCGGGTTGGTGGACTACACACCTAAGAAGTTTCTAAGAACTTGTAGGTATGCAGTTTTTCTGACGATATTTTCCTTCGGGTGATAATTTATCGTGTATACACAATAGATATTGAAGCAAATTTGTTTGGACCAGAGTATTGGCCTGGTATGCAAAAATTGACGTACACACTTAAGGAACTTGGGCAGAAATTTTATGTATGAAATGAATAGTTTTAATATCTATATATCCCATATAAATACTAAGACGTGAGAACTGAGTAGTGTACGTCACTTCTTTAAAAAAATCTTTATAAAAAAAGTCTTGTATGCGGATTTCATCAAGGTGTAATAACAAATCCAAGTTTGCTAAGATGTTGTTCCGCCAGACAAACCATCTTATACTCTATTAAGTGTTTTCTGACCAACTCAATAAATGTAAATTGCAGGTGACATATCCGTCATCTCGTGTGAGCGGGGCCGCCGACGCGATCGCATACGCTTGTATGGACTACGACTGTGAACAAGAGTTTGCCATATTCTTCAACCGCTGCCGGACTGAGATATTAGATAGTTTTAGGTGAGTCACGGATTTTTATATTTTAAGTTAATATTCGTTATATTAGAAATATATTTATCGTCGCTACGATCTGCAGCTCGTGTTATTAAAATCGATAATTTGATTACCATGAGATGAACTACATCCGTGAAGAAAAAATCTGAATTTATTTTGAATTAGCATATATTTGTTTTATACAAATCATTCTTTAAAATTATTAAACATTTCAATATTATTTGTTCAAAAAACAAATTAAATTTTTAATTGTCAGACAATTTTTGAACTGACGCATCTATCATCATCATCATTATTTTATACATTGTTTTAGGTATTGCATGACAGCGGCCCCACTAGTGACGTGGTCGTACGTAGAGCAGTGGACGCAGGCGGCGCTCGACAAGGTGGACTCGTGCCCGCACAACCTAGACGTACAACACCCGCTCTATATCGAGTGGGAGGCGCTATCTCAGGTGAGGACTAAAATTAGAACGTATTTACTGTATTGTCATAGATGTTGAGGTTGAAAATAGTAAAATAGTAAGGTGTAAATTTAATCTGTGTTAATTAATTTCGATACTGAGTTCACTTTAAAGCCAAAACCGTTGGAATTTTATAAATTTTTATACAAACATGGATCCGATGTTAGGGGCCGTTCAAGTATTACGTAAGCACTATAAGGGGGCGGGGGGGTTATTGCTTTGCTTATTTTGGATGACATGGGGGGCAGGGGAGTCTAGATGATGATTACGTCATCGGTAGTAATTTTTTTTTTACCGAATGGCAACCCTACATTGTCTTTGCTTGAAATCAAAACGCATTTTCGGGAATTCCCGCAAATAATGCATACGGCTAGGCACTCGCTTTAGAACCGAGTAGGGGAATTACCGCGCGCTATTCACTTGCCTAAATTTCCTCTATCAGTGTATTGTTTCGTTTGGATCCTATAGCGAGTAGACGTATTGTAAGCATAGCAAAACAAGTTAACATTTGTGTTACTGTTGATTCCATTAGCTAAAGTTTAATGTTTAAATAAGATGTCGTTTCAAATAGACAAATCCAAGTTATACCAAAAATTGTTTGAAAGTTTTAAGAAATCTCATACAAGTACGAAAGTACAAAATGTACAAAAATTAGTTAACGAAGTGTGGTGCAATTATAAATTACAAGCAAAGTCCGACAAGGAACTAGATATTATTGTATCTAAGAGAATTGAAGAAGAATTGCAAGCGGCGACTAGGAATAAATCCAATCTACTACATTTTTTTTCTAAGGTGAGTGACGAAATAATTTTACGTACCTTTGAGTACTAGAAATATTAAAAGTCGCCAAGAAGTTTCTTTTTACATTTTGTAACAATAATTTAGACGTTTTTATGATTACAAAATATTATGGCCTATCTCGAAGTATAGAGGTAATGTTCATTATATAGATTTACTAGCTTTTGCCCGCGACTCCGTCCGCGTAGACTCTAGGGTTAAGTGCAGAGAGATTTTCCCATTTATAACATGTTTATCCCACGGGAATATTATGATTGATTCCGTCAATTGGTCACAAAATACAGGTGTTAATTTTCTGTATGTGATGGGTTCGATTCGATTAGATTAGATTATTTAAAGCCTTTAAATAATAATTATTTTTAGCCTTTAAATAATAAATTTAAGATCTTTAAATAATATTTAAATGCTGTTTTTATTTCATACTTTGTATTTATGCAGCTTAATAAGAAAATAATTAATAGAAAGTTTTTATTTTTAGGCAACGACTACCTATAAACCTGCAGAAAAAACACAAATTATACAGCCAGCTTCAAATATTAAAAAACAGGAAGAAGATAAAATAAAACCCGGTAATGAATCACAACAGCAATGCGAAAATAATGAAAATGCAGATAAACAGAGAGCAAAACCTTCTCAGGAAGCTATGAAAAATAAGATTGCTCTACTCGAAAAAAATCTGAATGCTTTGTATTCTGCCAGAGATACTATGCCAAGCCGTGCTGAAGTTGATAAACAGATCATTAAGTTGCGCGACGAAATAAAAACAGCAAAACAGTCTTTAAACAGAAAGGTTCAAAACGCAGTTGCCCAGAAGAAACACAGGGATGGTATAAAAAGAAAGTTAGAAGATATTTGTCATGAAAATCCAGAAATAAAAAAAAGACTATCTCTGAGGGATTCAGTGGGACGTCCTAATCTTGAAAGCAATCAACCATTACTATTGAAAACAATTGCGGATATAGCTTTATTTGGGAGTGCAGCAGATGATAGAAGACGAACGGAATCTATTCGCAGCGTAAAAACTCTTGATGAACTCACACAAGAATTACGTAAAATAGGATTTGATATTAGTCGCAGTGGGACATATCTTCGTTTGATTCCCAGAAAATCTAATTCTGTAGAGGGACGAAGACATGTATCGACAGTCCCTGTTAAGCTCATCCGGGCTCAAACTGATCTTCACAAGAGCCACTTAGATAGCAAGTTCGCTGAAACATCAATTAATTATTTAGAGAACATAGCATCCATACTTGGACCAGATCAAGTATTTTTCATATCTCAAGATGATAAAGCTCGAGTCCCTATTGGCGTAACTGCGGCAAATAAGCAAGCACCTCTTCTAATGCACATGGAATATAGAGTCAAATTGCCTGATCACGATTGGGTAATCGCTGAGCGTCATAAATTAATACCATCTGTTTATGCTGGTATCAAAATCACTTCCAGTATGCTAGGACAACCGCAAGCCGTTGGATATTCTGGACCAACATATATCGCTATTCGAAGTGGAAAGCATAGTTCATCTACTGCTAATACTCATGCTCAGGATTTCGAGACGCTTCTCGAACTTGAAGAGTTTCGACCATTAGCTAAAACTGACAATGGACTAGTAAAACCAGTGGTAATCATGACGGTTGATGGAGGGCCAGATGAAAATCCGCGTTATCAAAAAGTCATAGGGTTTGCTATACAACACTTTAAGCGACATAATCTCGATGCATTGTTTTTAGCTACCAATGCTCCTGGAAGAAGTGCGTATAACAGAGTAGAGCGCAGAATGGCTCCTCTTAGTCGCGAACTGGCTGGTTTAATTTTGCCTCATGACCATTTTGGGTCTCATTTGGATGAACGTGGCGTTACAATTGATAAACATTTAGAAAGATCTAATTTCGAATTCGCAGGAACTGTATTAGCTGAAATATGGAGTTCAATGGTAATTGATGGCTATAATGTTACTGCAAAATATGTTGAGGCAGGTGATCAAGATCTTCCTGATTTTCCAGACATTAAATGGTATTCAGAACATGTACGTGAAAGCCAATACTTGCTTCAAATTGTAAAATGTAAAAATACAGAATGCTGTCGTCCAAGAAGTGGCCTATTTAGATTACTAGACAACAGGTTTCTTCCACCACCTGTAAAAGTAAAACAAACAGTTAATGACTTGGTTTTGGATGAAGGAGGACAATTTCTTAATCTTCCAGTCAATTTAGCTCTACGCTTAAGTGCTTCACTCAAAGATTTCCTGCAAATGCCCTACGATTATTTTTGTCCAACGGTAAAATTGAGGCTATCAAGTCGAACATGCAAAACGTGTGGTCTTTATCATGCTTCCGTCAAGTCACTAAATCGTCACATCGAGAAGATCCATAAAAAAGTAAACACGCACACTGATAGGAAAATTAGACCTGTAAGAGTCGCTGCTCGTCGTGCTAATGAACTGATGTGCATTATTCAAAATTTAGAGCACCATGATGTTGAATGGCTCGATGAGAACGACGTAGACATTCCAAAATCGGAAGAAAGTGAGCAGACTTACAACACTGAGCAGCAATCCAAGCAATCCAATGTCATCGAAAACTTAGAATCATGGATTCGGGTTTCATGGACTGAAGACTGTTAATTTGAATTTAATATGTGTACCAAAAATTTAAAACAAGTTTGTTATGTTTGTAAGATTATAATATTTTTGTTACTCTATGTTGAATACCATATCAGTAAAATCTCTCCATCCTAAATCTATTTTCTTATTTTTAAAATTATAATTATAACCTTATAATTACAATATTTAAAAAAACAATACATTAATTGAAAAATGTTTACGTAAGCATGGGGGTAGGGGGTAAGAGCTTTGCTTACTTTTGCTGACAAGGGGGATGGGGGGGTAAATAATTGTAATAAATCTGCTTACGTAATACTTGAACGGTCCCTTAGAGATATATTTAATTTTTGATTGGTGGACTAAGTAGTCGCGGTAACATTCAATATTTCCTTCTTAATAACTACACGTTTCAGTGATATGTTATGACATAGCGCGTTGTTGCAGGTGCTGGACGTGGTGCTGTCGCGGCTGCTGGTGTCAGAGCCGCGGCCCAGCGTGTCGGCCGGCCTGCAGCTGCTGCAGCGCTGCGTCGCCTGCCAGGTCGCCGACCCGCTGCTGCTCTCGCTGCTACTCTCACTCATCTCCGCGCTCTTCGTCTTCCTCTCCTGCGCGTACAGCCAGATGGCCGGTAAACTATACCTAATAATATACTCAATATAAGCATATAATACCTATAATACCTAATAATATAAGCAGAGAATTTCAACTGCAATTTGATTATTTTTATGGGCACAACACAACTCTCCTAGTATTTAACAGTAATTGTAATAGCCGCCGATTATCTCTCACCAGGTTACTCGGAAATGTTAAATATTACTAAATGTATTCAGAGTGCTCCTAGAACCCTGATGTAATTGCGTAGGCCAAAAGTTCGTCATTTTGGTCTTTTTAAACTTAGCAACACAGTATTTTTTATATAAAACTGCACTACTGCAATCAAGTCAATTCAAACTGGGAATGAAACTGAGTTGAAACAATTTACATAAGTGTACATAAGTATTGCTTGCTGCAGGCGCGGGCGCGGGTGCAGCGGGTGCGGAGTTGTTGCCGCGCGTGCTGGACAAAGTGTTCGCGGCGCTGGTGTTCGAGGGCCCCACGCTCCCCGCGCCCCCCGCGCCCGCCACACAGGCCACGCCCCTGCCCCAGCGCTCGCGGGCCGTCAAGAACGTGCGCAGGCACGCCGCGGGACTACTCGTCAAATTAGGCTCCAAGGTACATACACACACTCTTCTCCACATATTTTCCAAGTCACAGTAACCTACAGATATACGCTTATCCTTGTAGTGATGACAAGGTAGCCCAGGATGTATTTACTGCGGATATATTTAAAATCCCATCTCATACTTAATACTGCTGGATTATATGGTGGGTATAGAAATATGATTCTGGTTATCCATTCAAGGATATAGACGTGTATATGTAAAAAAAAGTATTTTGCAAATCAAATAAATGGGTCAGATATTGTAACTTTAATGATTATGGTTTCTGGTAGACATCATCCTTGAAATTAGTTTATAAACTGTAAATTGAAGTAACATGACGTGTACGGCCCAGTACCCGCTGCTGCTGCTGCCGGTGTTCGGGCGGCTGCACGAGATGTGTCGCGCGGCGCTGGCGCGGCCCGACCTCAGCGTGGTGGAGAGCGTCACGCTGCAGGAGGCGCTGCTGCTCGTCTCCAACCACTTCTGCTGCTACGAGCGACAGAGCGCGCTCGTCGCCGAGGTATATTAACATTATAATTGCTATTTATTGCATGAACTCTTGTGCATGATCTTTTAATGGAACAATACATACGATTCAGAAATATTTGCAAGATTTTTTAATTTTGTATCATGGTAAAAAATCAATCACTTTTTAAACCTTTTTTGCATTAAAAATTATAAACAATGAAAAATATTTTTTATATGACGTCGTATGAAACCTATGTTATTTAAAAACTATATTTGATGGCGTCGAAAAAAGAAACAGAAAGTATTTAGTAAAATATGAAGAGTGTAGTATGTAATAGTATTCTGACAATTTTGTGTAAATCGCGGGAAGACGCCAGATGCAGGCCGCTTCCAATAAAACACTTTGAAAGTTTCTGGGGGAGGCCTATGTCCAGCAGTAGACGTTTCTTGGCTGACGATGATGATGATAAAGAGTACATAACTAAGTGTCTGTATTGCAGGTGCTGGGCGACTGCAGCTCGCGCTGGGCGTCGGTGTCGGCGCACGTGAGCAGCGCGGCGGGGCTGGCGCGGCTGGTGGGGCTGGACGCGGCGCCCGCCGACCCGCCCGCCGCCGACCAGCACGGGCTCGCGCGCCGCCACCTGCTGCACGCGCTGGCGCTGCTGCTCGGCGTCGTCAAGCGCACCTGCGTGCCCGCCGACCCGGACAAGTAACTTACATACATTGCTCATTCATTATGGAATATACAAATATATCTCCTGTTGTCATCGTTTTGTGCGAATATTCTTTTAAAACAATAAATCTTATCATGAAATTTAAAAAAATACATAAAATAATTACGAAAATGTTATCGTAATTAGACTATGTACGTCAATATCATGAAAATTTGTTTAGTAAAATGGTAATAATATTCATATCAGGTTCACAATGTAGTTCAATTACAACTTTTGTATTAATTGAAACAATGTATTGCGTGCAGGGCGTCTCGAGGCGGATTCAGTGGCGGCGTGACTGCGGCCGGCAACCCCGTGTGGCGCAACCCCTGCGCGGCTCACGTACTGCCGCTGTTCCCAGGCGCCCTAGCGCTGTGTCGGTCTCTGCACGAGCTGCACATGCCAGGGGGCGAAGCCCTACGACATGCGGGACATGCACAGGCGCTGCGCCCTCCGCCGGCTGAGCGCCGCAACCTGCTAGGCCTCCGGGACGCTCGCGACAGCGCGCCGCCGCCCCGGGAGGCCGACGGGCCGCGACCCTTGCCGCACCACCGCATGCAAGCATACCTGCACACGCTGCACGACAACGTCAGTACTTCTAATGCACTCCCATATTATCCGTAGGTTTCAACACTAAAATTTACCATCAAAAAATATTTTAAAATTTAGTTATAATGTCTTTAATTAATCGTAGGATCACAGGGAAATTATGATATGATATTAGGAGTTATGATACAATTGGTTTGTAATTTGTTTTTAAGTATCTAATGTACTTATGTTTAAAATCCCTTTAAGGCATGGACTGTAATCATATTTCAACAAAAACAAACAAGATCTATTTGTCGAAACTAAGATAAATGTGCATTTGCACTTATAACTATGTATTGTCTACCCAGGTGTGCCACCTAGTGGGCGCGGCGGCGACGACGCTGGGCCGCGAGCTGTACGCCGTGCCGGGGCTGACGCGGTTCCTCACCGGCTCGCTGCTGTTCGGGCTGGAGCACCTGCCCGACCACTGGCTGCGGCCCATCGTGCGCAACGCGCTCAAACCACTCATCCTGCACTGCCCGCCCGCGCACTACGCAGACGTGGCGCTACCACTACTCGAACACTTCGCTCCCTTCAGTTAGTATCACTGCACCCGCTGTACCAGACAAGTAACACTATACACCTACAATAAGTATTTTTAGCAGGACTAAACATACGTCATTATCAGCCCATATACGTCCCACTGTTGGGCACGAGCCTCCTCTGCCATTGTGAGGGTTTAGGTTAGTCCACTACGCTAGCTGGCTACACTAGTTGGCGGACTAGCCTAAGAAATTGCTAAGAACTTTTAGGTGTGCAGGTTTCCTCACTATGTTTTTCTTCACCATTAAAGCAAGTGATCATTCATTGAAAATACACACATAACTTGGAAAGTTAAAGGTGTGTGTGTGATCAATCTTCAAGTAATTTATCATAAACTTCAAATTAATTCTCTATATTCTATAACATTGTTTTATTTAAAAAAAAAGAAATTAAAAAAATAATAATATCCAATTTTGTTTGCAGTGTTAGTGCATCTAACACAACGATGGGACTACATCACAGCTCTATACGAGTCGGGCAAACTCGAGGAGGAGACGGGCAGCGAGTCACAGGAGGTGCTCGAAGATATACTCGTGCGGAACCTCACTAGAGAATACTTAGAAGTAATTAAGGTGCGATAACTATATATCCTGTACATTACTGGCGGGTGATAGTTAACAATTAAATTTTATTTTTATTTAATTTATGCGTATAAGAGACAGAAGATGTAAAAATACCGTGATTGAAAAACAAAGACGGCCAATAGCCACGGCAATTACAAAGCACATTGACATAAAAAAAAAAACTATAATCCAGTTGAAAAACATCTACATTTTCAATTTATGTCGGTTCTTTTTTATCGGAAAATTATTATTGATCTTATTTTTGTTTCACGGTCTTTTTATACCCTGTAATAGGCGAGTGTTTTGTCGCTATGTTGATTATGACTATACAATTTAACTTTTATTTCTCATTTAAATTAAGTATAGATAAATAGTTATAAGCAATGTGGATAATATTGCAGGTGTCGCTGGTGGAGGGCGGCGTGGTGTCGGAGGGGTGCGTGGGCGACATGGAGGAGGACAGCGCGCCGGCCGCCGCCCAGCGCGCGCCCGAGACCGTGTCCGAGCTGGGCGCCACCGTGCTCGCGCACCACGCCGCCGGGCCCGCCGCGCTGCACACGGTGCGCACACACACTGATATACATTATGCTATACTGGAGCCTTACGACAGTTGAAGTGTAACAAGAGAATATTGTTCCTGTTACATTTGTTTGTGTTTCTCGTTACAGTGGTGATAAATGTTCATATCTTAGTTTAATTCCGATGGTATGACTGGGAACAAAATCAAAAGTGATCAGAATATCTTCCGACAAATATACAGCATGTATTTAGACCGTGATTACTCGGATGATGATGATATTCGAAAACTATGGTAGATAATAGCTACGGTGATCTCAAACCCATTGCCATTAAATTTTTATTTTTTTTTGGGATTTTTTTAACGCCATTAGGTTTATGATCACCGTGGCTATTGCCTTTATTTTGTAAGGAGTATACTACTATGTTTATTTATTTATGCTTTATATACAAATAATGCATAAAGGCGGCATTATCTATCAGTCAACCTTAGAGTTTAAATATTGATAATACACAAAATATTCATAAACATTAATATACAAATATGTATTAACATTAAGTTTGTATATGCCAGGTGGTGCGCGCGCTGACGTGGGGCGACTCGACGTCGTCGCTGCGCGCGTGCTCGCTGCTGCTGCCGGCGCTGGTGGCGGCGCTGGGCGCGGGGCGCGCGGGCGCGGCGGAGGCGGGGGGCGCGCTGGCGGCCGCGCTGCACGCGCTGCGCACGCACGGCCAGCACGACGCCAACCAGGCCGCGCTGCTGCAGCTCGCCGTGCAGGTACAACACATGTACACTGCACTAATATCATTGGCAGACTGGTTCCGAAACTCAGAGATATCCATAAAAAAAATTAAAAGATATTGTAAAAAAATAAATTACTGAATGATAAATCATCCAGACACTCATCGAAATTTACATAGAAAATTTCATCCTAATCGGTCCAGTCGTTTAAGAGGAGTTTAAATGACAGTGGCGCCACTTGTCTAAAAATGAGTCGTACCAATTCAGAAAACTTTTTTGTTAAGCAACTTTAATAAAGATCATCACATGATCAATTGCATAGTTTACTATTCTATAGAAAATACATATACATAAAACATATATTTTTATATAGTAAATAAAACAAAAAGATGAGAACTAATAACATAATTGACATTTTCCTATTCCAGATATACGAGATGTTGCGGCCGCGGTATCCGACGATCGCGAATGTGCTGCGCGCCATCCCCGACGTGGACGCGCACGACCTGCAGCGACTCGACGACAAGATCGCCGCCAACCCCGGGAAACCCTCCAAAATTGACAAGGGCAAACGGGACTTATTTAAGAAAATCACATCTAGGGTATGTCCCTATAATAGTGCTCTTGTCTTCAAGTGTATTAGTTTTCTTGGGATATTTTTCCATTACAATTTATTTTTTATTTATTTATCATACACGTCACACAACTGGGCGTGGGCATCCTCTATTAATACTAGCCATAGTGGCCTAATTTGACTTGTACAGAAAATCATGTTGTTGAGATTGTAAACAACTATTCCTACCACAAAAAATACTTTTTATAAAGCCAATGAAACTTAGGAATAATTTCCGAAACTCATAACAATTGCAGTTAATCGGGCGCAATGTAGGCCAACTGTTCAAGAAGGAGGTGTTCATCGTGGACCTCCCTAGCATGCACACGCCCAAAGACAAGCCGCGCAGTGCCGTGGACTCCGCGGAGGGCGCAGGCCTAGAGAACCTCTTCGCGCCCGGAGCCACCACATAGCCCCCGCCGAGACATAGACAACCCTCTACCGCTGTACACCTACTGTGAATATACATTTATATGTTATTAAATTATATTATTAAAGTTTATTACGTTTTTATTCATTCCTTGTATTCTTTTGTATTCCCCAATAATTGTTGCATCGATGTTCAGACTAGGAAATATATTTTAGTAGCCTTTTGATCTAAGGCGCCCGATTTTTAAAAAGGTGTATAATTTACACATTATCATCGATTTGAAAACCTTATTCAGTGAAAAAGACTTCTACAATATTGCCAAGTCTTAGGACTGGAAATAAAACCACATAATAATACAAAAAATGGTTTAATAATTTATGTATAATTTAAGTAAAAACCGTTCACTTCTCATATGTATAAGCCATTTTTGAACCAATGTCTATGTTCTTTCCGTTAGACACTAATTCCACTTTCTTATTCGCGATGTCCACTTTCAGAACAGAAGCACTATCTAAAACAACGCATTTGCTCTCGTGGTCACCCAAGACAGGCATTTTTCTAGGCCCCATAACAGGGTCGGAATAACGCCATATCTTAAGGCAGCTTATATCTGTAACAAAAGTTATGAAATGTAGTCACATTTACAATTTACCAGAGAAGATATTCTATCAAGAATCATTCTGTAGAAAACTTGTGTACCATTTGTACGTATTTTCATAATATCAAACGCCGCGTCATGAATATTTTAATACCATACATATCAATAAACATATTAGGGTTTCTAGTTTGCGGTAATAACCATAAATAATAGACAAAATACTAAATACCTTTTATAGCCTTGACTTCCTTCGCAATCTTGGCCTTTAGTTTTTCTACTGAGTCTCCGTCTGCCAGGTCTACTGTGATTGTGAAGAGACCGTTTAACGGAGTTGGGTTAATGAATTCCACAGGCAATCCTTCTTCTGCGAAGAAATTGATGTGCGGCTGTCCCGGCGCGCAGTCTTCCCGACTCTTCTCACTCGCTTCCGGGTCATCGGTGAACTTCACTTCTAATGAGTCCAACTAGAAATTTAGATATATTTATTAGATTGGATTAATAAAATAATCCTAATCAAAGAAGCCAATTGAAATTGTTTGGCTTCACCTGACAAGCACTAAAAGGTAACATCATCATCATCCATCAGCTAATTGTGGTCTACTACTGGACACAGGCCTCCAATGATCCAATGATCTCCACCGGGATTTGTCTGAAGCCGCCTCTAGGCAGCGACGTCCCGCGATCTTTACAAGGTTTTAAAAGGTGTAGTAAAACTATTTTGCAGTGTACATAAAAAAAACTTACATCTAAAGTGTTCAGTAAATACTGTTTATTCTCTAAAAGGACTGCTGCTTCATCAAAAGGTAGTCCCACAGACAATGCTTCTACTCCCACTCGCTCCATGTTGTCTCTGGTCGCTTGCACGAACGGCATCACTCGCTTCATGTACTTTTTCAGATCGGGAATCGCTCCCAGTTTGGTCGATATCGTTTTGTTGTCTGGCAATCCCGACGGCTATAAGAAATATATTAATAAATTATAAAATACAATTAATTGTACCAGTTGATTCAATTTCTTGGGTATAAGAGAACGTGAAATATTTTTTCAGATATTATACACAAAACAAACATTTACAGCTGATCAAATAAATTTTAACAAAAATTTAAAACGCTTTAAGGGCGCTATTACACTTTTATGCAAAAATCGACGCTTTTCACGTGCCGTTTTATTGAATTAAAATATTTCAAATGTTAACAAATTATATATACAATCAAAGAGCATATATTCATCTATACATGTAATTAAAAAAAAGTATATGTCACCATATAAAATGTATACACAAAGACGATTTTACCAACACAATGATCGCTCAAAATTGAGAAAAATAGTGTCTAAGTAGGTACCATATACATTAAAATTAATCAATGTTTCGACTTTAAATATACATAATATTGCGACCTATATACTCCTCAATACAAAAAGTAAACATTTTGGACATAGAAATATATAGTTTTTTAATTATAGGCTAAAACGTCAACGCATGTAAATTCCCCCATACATTTTTCGCCCACCGAGTGCCATTCCGCGGTGAGCCGCGGTCTTGGAAGCATGTCTATGTCGCTGTCTCGTCGCTTACCCCCCTCTCGTTGACAACGAAATAACTACCTATCGATGTGTGTGTGAGCGTAGCAATAGAACAGGCATGAGCCAATAGCCGTTCCGATAGATAACATTGTTGTTTACAATCAATGAATGAGTATTCTTTCGGACGTATTGTAGTATTGGAATTTGAATTGGGTTATGTGTCCTTATATGACATTGAATTTTAGTGTAAATAATTTCGTAAGTTCAGTAAATGATAATGGTTTTTATACGTCATATTTAAAAAATAATTCAATAATTTGCTGTTGCCAATTATGAATACATTGGCCCTCTTGTGAAGATCTTAGATATTATTATTAGGTTATTTATTTGACAGACCCATGGCGCAGTTAAATAAAAGGCCACGGGTTCGATTCCCGCTCCGGGATGTCGTAGTCTCTGGTACTTTCAATACAAAACTTAGTACGGAGTCTAACTGAAAAAGTGACTGTTGGGTGAATTTATTTGTTTAAAATTATTAGTTTTATTACATAAAGATAAAATATAAGTAATTAGTTTTAATTATTTTATAGAATGTTTTATTTAGTTTCACTCATTTTAGTTCCCTACTGAGCTGCAATTTTAAATCGTATGACGCCGCTATATCATGCTGACATGATGCTGATCTGATGATGGAGCTGAAAGATGTTCATAAGAACTCGGTAATTAAACAATCCTACCTAATCGAGTATGGGCTCGTTTGATTCGTCTTGTCGAATACTTTGCTGTTAAATGGTATCGAGGGTCTGATGTTGGAGCTGAAAGATGTTCATAAGAACTCGGTAATTAAACAATCCTACCTAATCGAGTATGGGCTCGTTTGATTCGTCTTGTCGAATACTTTGCTGTTAAATGGTATCGAGGGTCTGATGTTGGAGCTGAAAGATGTTCATAAGAACTCGGTAATTAAACAATCCTACCTAATCGAGTATGGGCTCGTTTGATTCGTCTTGTCGAATACTTTGCTGTTAAATGGTATCGAGGGTCTGATGTTGGAGCTGAAAGATGTTCATAAGAACTCGGTAATTAAACAATCCTACCTAATCGAGTATGGGCTCGTTTGATTCGTCTTGTCGAATACTTTGCTGTTAAATGGTATCGAGGGTCTGATGACGGAGCTGAAAGATGTTCATAAGAACTCGGCAATTAAACAATCCTACCTAATCGAGTATGGGCTCGTTTATTCGTCTTGACGGGTATTTTGTACTAGATAGTAAACAGGGTCAGTCACTAAATTGAGATAAGTACATTATGTTTTCATGCGATTGCCAATTCATACTATCTATACTAATATTATAAAGCTGAAGAGTTTGGTTGAACGCTAGGATCTCAGGAACTACTGGTCCGATTTGAAAAATTCTTTCAGTGTTAGTTAGCATATTTATCGAAGAAGGTTATAGGCTATATATCATCACGCTACGACCAATAGGAGCGGAGCAGCAATAAAGAATGTTTCAAAATCGGGGATATTTTTTTCCTTTTGAAAGATTCCTCCGCGTGCGCTGCGGAAACGGTTAAAGTTACACTGAAATAATGTATGATAAAATTGTTCTCCTTTAAAAGTTCTAAAAAAAAGTCCGCGATCGCATATATCTATCTTTTAGGATTACTTCACTATAACCACTTTTATGCTAACCAAATTTTTTCTAAAATAAAGTATTGTTTGTGAAGGTATTTTAATGAACATTATGTTAATCCTTATCGAAATAAATGCGTTATCCATTATAAGTATTTTATTTAGACGAAATTAGCCCTTTACATCATTTGATTTCAATGAGTATCTTAGAAGATATCGCAGTTTCAAAATAATCATCAAGCGCGCAACAATTATGTACAAGGCGCCGACCGTCGCGTTACGGTTTCACGTATAAAAAACTAGCTTTTGCCCGCAACTCCGTCCGCGTGGACTACAGGGTTGGGTTCAGAAAGAAAATATGTTGTAGTCTATTTTAATTCTTAGAGTCCTATTTATGCCCATACCAAAAATCACACAAATCAGCAAGATAATTTAAACGTGAAACCGTAACGCGCCGGTCGGCGCCTTGTACATATTTTTGCGCGCTTGATGATTATTTTGAAACTGCGATATCTTCTAAGATACTCATTGAAATCAAATGATGTTAAGGCCAAATTTCTTTTAAATTAAATACTTATACTAAATAACGCATTTATTTGGATATGGATTAATATAATCTTTATAAAAATACCTTCACAAACAATGCTTTATTTTATAACAAATTTACTTAGCATAAAAGAGGTTATAGTGAACCAATCCTAAAAGCTAGACATATGCTGTCGCGGACTTTTATTTAGAACTTTTAAAGAGGAACATTTCTCTCATATCTTATTTTAGCGAAACTTTAACCGTTTCCGCAGCGCACGCAGCTGAAGCTCACAAAAAGAAAAAAATGTCCCCGATTTTGAAACATTCTTTATTGCTGCTCCGCTCCTATTCGTCGTAGCGTGATGTTACATAGCCTATAGCCTTCCTCGATAAATGTGCTATCTAATCTTGAAATAATTTTTCAAATCGGACCAGTAGTTCCTGAGATCCTAGCGTTCAAACAAACAAACAAACAAACTCTTTAGCTTTATAATATTAGTGTAGATTTTACCGATTTGTATGATTTTTGCTATGGGCATAAATAGGAGTCCGAGGGGTTTATAGATGGGATTTTGCCCGGAAAAACCCCAAATATGGAAAAAATAGGGAAAATACCCGAAAAATATACACGAATGGGAAAATTTTCGGGTATTTTCATATTTAGCATAATATGTAGCAACTAGGTATTATATAGATACATGTATATTGCAGGCCTAAAGTTTTGGACTCTAGGCAAATTCCGCTGTGGCATTTATTAAAGTTTTTAACTGAATCCGTTTTGTACCACATACAGCACATTTTATACATTTACGAACTTATCTGAACCAGCTTTTCGCCAAAATGTTTTCAATCCCATGTCTATAAGGAGCCAGTGTAAAGTACTCAAACTACTAAGAATTTGCCAATAAAAAAACTCGATAATAATTTGCCCGACCTGGGAATCTAACCCAAGACCTCTAGATCGCGTAGCCAATATATGTACCGCGTGACCACGAGGCAGTCAATAAATTATAATCTATACTTCTATACTATATACTAATATTATAATCAGGTAACGTTTGTGAATTTGTGTGTTTGTGACGTTGTAGAAATCAATCTCCGGATGTTATAGGCTATAATATGTTAGTCCAAAAAATGATAAGTCTTTTTCCTTGTAGCCGGATTTCCGAAGTAAGTCGGTGAAAAAATGGGCGAACGAAAGCGTTTTTTGCAAACGCTGCCTTACCCATGGGAAATATATAGTTGAGTCCTAGAAAAAAGTTGTAGAGCTTGATAATGTCTATAAAAAAGTCAGCGGTAGCATATGTCTAACTTTTAGGATTGGTTCACTATAATCTCTTTTATGCTAACTAAATTTGTTATAAAATAAAGCATTGTTTGTGAAGATGTTTTTATAAGGATTATATTAATCCTTATCCAAAAAAATGCGTTATTAAGTATAAGTATTTAATTTTAAAGAAATTTGCACTTTACATCATTTGATTTCAAATTTCATTGAGTATCTTAGAAGATATCGCAGTTTTAAAATAATGACCAATAATTATGTACAAGGCGCCGACCGGCGCGTAACGGTTCCACGTAATTTGACTGATTTGTATGATTTTTGGTATGGACATAAATAAGACCCTGAGGAGTAAAATAGACTATAACTTATTTTCTTTCTGAACTCAATCCTGTAGTCTACGTGGACGAAGTCGCGGGCAACAGCTAGTTATAAATAAATACATCCAGGAATCACATTCATTTGTGTTAGTCTATGAAAATGACAATTCATTGAAGGATGTGAACGAAACGCGTAAGCGCCATGAAATACACGGCGCTTTCGACCTTTTAGTCGCGAGAAAACTACACTTGTAAGCGTTTGGTTAGACAGCTAATTGATTATTTGAGTGCTGCTGCGGTTTTAGTTTTATCTCGTCATAAAATGGAGCATGATTTTTGCTTAGGGTGTCTTCTCTATACGTAGTAATATTATCTCAATGACCCCGTATCAGTCTTTAGTCGTAAGTATCACATACTACGAGAAACTATTGGTGCGGAATCGAACCCGCGGCCTTTAGTTTCGCCACTGATGTCTAGCTAAATGTCAATGTATAAATAGATATATTGATATGTTTTAACTTTATACTTTATATTTTAAACACATACACGTCTTAATTTGTACACATTTTCAATAATATAAATATACGTAAATACCAATAAATGAACAGTATTGTGTTTTGGCGCGCACGGTAAGACTAGGGCGAGACAGTGACGCGTACGAGTGACGAGTCGCAGGCGGCGGCGCGGTGAATGTGATGTGAGTGTGTGCGTGCGGCCGCGGCGGCGTGTGGTGCGCGGGCGGCGGGCGAGCGCTGGCTCGCCGCGGATCGACGAAATCGAGCGCGTCAAAAATGTTGGAGCGCCCTTAACAAGCCGTATAAGGTAAAAATTAGCTTTTAACTCGTAAGCTTTATTTATGTTGCACATATTATCATAGAAATGAAAAATTAATTTAACTTATTCTTACCCCATTTAATTCCTTCAGAGTGGTCAGAATGATATGTTGCCACCTCGGGTATTCCTTAGCGACCCATACGATGGCTTTGTTGGGTTTCTTTTCCGGCTTTGGCGCCTCACCCTTCTTCGGTTTCTTCACAGCGCAGTGATTCTTCAAGTGAATACGGAAGGAGTGCGCGGCGTCCATTAGATAGTTGCTAGCCTTTACTGCAACTTCATCAACAACACCGGCCACTGGCCAGTGCTCGTGGAGAATACTCTCTTTCTGTGAAGATGAAAATTTTAAACATCATTCTAACCGTCGATGTATATTAAACTTTTCTACTATGAAAGATGTAAGTTCTAACTTTTCGCAGTTATTTTAAATTAATGATGAATTATTATGCACTTTGTCTAACTCTGATAGGTTTTATATTATTAGCCCATATATGTCTCACTGCTGGGCACAGACCTCCTCTACTGTTGAGAGGGTTAAACCTTAGTCCACCCAACATTCAACACAACATTCTTTATACTAATACATTACAACCACTTATTAATTTTAACAAAAACCATAAACAATATTAGTTATAGTCTCAACATCACAATAGATGACGCTAGTAGTCAAAGGGTTGCCTTAGCCCACTAGCGCCATCTAGCTTTGCACTTTGGTACTAAAGCAGAGCAAAAGCAGCATACATGTCCGAGCAGCTCCCACACGTGTTCGGCGACGTGCGGACAGATGGGCGCCATGAGCTTGGCCTGCACCTCCACGTACTGCGTGGCGAGCAGCGCGTGCATCCCGCCGGCCGAGCACAGCTCGCGGTACTTGTCGCGCGCCGCCTGCAGCTCGAACAGGCCGCTCTTCAGCGCCTCCTTGAACAACATCTTCTTGTAGTTGTCGTCCGTCTCAACTATTTTCGTGTTCATCTCGCTCACGAACACTTTGTCATGAAAGTTGAATTCGCCTGAAAATAAATGCAAGTTATTTTCAATGTTTATCTTAAACTTATGACAATGACAACTTATGATATGACCAACCCCTAAAGTTCATTGATCTTTTATTAACTAATCATTTTTATATTTAGAAAAACAGATATCCGATGGAAGATCAGGTGTAGTTTGGGGGATTTCCCATATCGACGAACATACCCCGACCAAGGCCTATTACTGTTTTACTTGACAGTTGACACACTACCAACAATACTAAATATTCTTATCACATTAATATATTAAAAGCTCACCTGTTCTCAGCGTCGACTTAGTCGCAACAATCTCCTTAACCCACTCAATGAAGGTATACAGCCTCAAAATGGCGGCATCAGCAGTGCTCTCCACGAAATTGGCGTCTTCCACCGAATCGCCAGCGTCGGCCAATGTCAGGCGCATGCCATCCGCACTGAACTTCTCAATAGACTCTGACAATGTGAGGAAATTCCCTTCAGACTTCGACATCTTGGCCGAGTTCAACATTAAGTGTCCGTTGGCCCTGATCCCTTTGGGCCACTTGTCCTCCTCGTTGGGCCACATGGCGCAGTGGTTGTAGATGTAGAATGTCAAGTGGTTCTGGATCAAGTCTTTGCCTGACACACGGAGGTCTACTGGGTACCTAGAATGAGTCAAGTGAAAATGTGTTAAAAAAAAGTGGGAATTTGGACTATGGGTCAAACACCATAGAAACCATTGGGAATTATCAAAATCAAATGGTGGAATTGAAATCTTTTACTAACAATAAGTGTATTTTTACTTAAGAGCGTATATACAAATTTAGCGTCATTTGGGCAAAAACAGTACTTTTCGAACCCCTTAAAGTTGATGAAAGACCCATTGTAGAAAAATATAAATTACCAATTATTGTAGGCAATTTTGTCATCTAAAAAGTTAGTTAAGAACATTTTAAGATTTTTTCGTAAATTTTGATAAATAAAAAGATAACTGAGCTAAGGTCGTCAAAATTCACTTTTAGAGTCATTTTCGAGGCTCAAAATTTTGTTAAATTCATAATATATGTAATGAAAATAAAATGTTATTAAATAGACAATATCCCAAAGCAAAAAGTTAGTTACGAACATTTTAAGATTTAGCTCCAGTTTTTGAGTAATAAAATATCTAAAGCGTTCGAAATAATTGAGAAATTACTGTCTCTAAATATTTTTTTTAAACCTTATATGGTACTTTATTTAACAGGGCAATATTTTTTTATGAAAGAAGAACATATACTTGAAAACGTACAATTTTTATTTTGAAGAAATCAAACTTATTGCTTTTTTAATAAATTTTATAAAATGGGCTATAAAACGCTGCGCGCAGACCTGAGCAAATCAGTCCGCCGCATGGCCTTTCAGAGAGAGGACGTGTCGCTCTGGGCTCCGTCCTTGTATCGATGTTTTTAAGGTTATTACTCAAAGTTATAACTTACACTAACGTGCTCAAGGTTGAGTGCATTCTTAGTGGGAAATTTTGATAACATCAGCTGTAATTTCAAATTGACGTAAAATAAAAAAGTAAACACGGATTTTACAAGGAGAGGGCACGGTGTGGTAAATTCATTTTGGGACTAGACTGCGTATTTCGACAATGTCCCCAACGGCGAAGTGGCCTAGTTAGCAGTATATCCGCCTCCCACGCGGACACTCAAGGTTCGAGTTCCGCATATTATGTTTCTTTTTTATAACTTTTTTTCCTTTTTAAAATAACCATTTTAATAATTAAATGATTTCTTCATCCATTAACATTGCTTCATAGGAAATAGAACTAGAACATTGTGACATTGTTAAATTATTTTTTGGAGCAAAGTTTTAAAATGCTCAACTGCCACTGTTAATTTCATTTTTGAACTTTCACTATACATAGAATCATCAGGAACTTGTTCTTCAGCTGTTTGTGCACTAGTAACATCTTGATTCACAGACATTTTTATTAAAAACTCTTTAAACAATTTATTTTGAGTTTGATATAATTTCGAAACAGTAAGTCACAGAAAGCTACAAACTCTGTGAAGCCTTCAAATAGACTGCCAAGTTGGCCCAGAGGTTATACTCTAATGAGAAGAGTAACGACAATAAATTCAACTTTGGGGAACATACACTACCTACGTGTAATATAAAAAAAATTGCTTTCTAATATTGGAGGTGAGGCTTAAGCGAAACCGGTTTGGTAAATACCCAAATAATATTTTATGTTATTCATATATAATATATAATTGAAAAATTTGTTAAATAATTAATGATAGATATAAATGTGGTTATTATTTATGAATACCATAATTATTAGCTGCTTTATAATTTAGAAAGTATAATAGTTAATGTAATTAGTTAATGTTTGACAGCCCCCGTGGCGCAGTTGGTTAGACACCAGCTTGCGAAACGAGAGGCCGCGGGTTCGATCCCCGCACCGAGACAAATGTTTGTGTGATCCACAAATATTTGTTTCGGGTCTGGGTGTTTGTGAGACCGAAAAAGTCTCTCGTAGTGTCTGAAACCACGACACAGGTCTTGTAACCTAGTGTGGGGTCAGAGCTATGTATGTGACCGTTGGGTGTATTTATTTATTTTTTTTATTTATGTAAATTAAAATTAATTTTATACTTAACAATTTTTTTCTTGATTGAATTTATTTAATTATTAAAACAGTTAATTTAAAAAGAAATAAATAAGTAATAAAAAACAAAAAGTCAAAAGCAGGATTTGAACCCTGAGCGTCCGCGTGGGAGGTGGAGACAGTGCTGACTAGGCCATTTCGCAGTTAGTGTCTATGTCGAAAATAAATAAGTAAACTTACATGTAAAGATTCAAAGAACAAAACAAAATATTCCGCGGACGCCGTGTTGCGTCATTGGTCATTTGCTTATCTCAATAGGTAGTAATATTATAGTAGGAGAGCTAGCATACATTTTTGGGTTGGTATTTGAGGCAAGTTGAAAACTTGTCATAGCTCTCCTATTATATCCCAACACGGAACTGCAGACTGCCTCGTGGTCTCGCGGAATAAGTATGCGCCGGGCAGTATTATTGCAATTAGCAAATTTTCAGTAGCATTACGGAGTCTGGAAATATGGTTGCAGAAATGCAGTTCTGCCTACCCCTATGGAGGATAGATACAGACGTGAGGTTATGTATGTGTATGTGGAGCTGCAGACCTGGCTTTGAGTAGCGGGGTTAAATCAACCCCAAAATAAAAAAAATAAGCCCAACGTATTATTTTTATTCTTTTAACATTTAACTACAACATACATACATATATTGCAACATATACAGGGTGGTCAAAAAGTCGTGGATCAAACGAAACAGAGAGATAAAGGAGGTAATTTCCAACAAAAAATCTTTCTACAGCATGGCCATAACTTCATTGCGCGAAAATTTATGCATACTTATGTGTTTTTCAAGGAAAGTACCGAGTTTTTTTACAATTTAATCAATAAAAAATACAAATTGATTAAAACAATAAAACAAAAGGT
Source organism: Cephonodes hylas (assembly GCA_030295005.1). NCBI lineage: Eukaryota > Metazoa > Arthropoda > Insecta > Lepidoptera > Sphingidae > Cephonodes > Cephonodes hylas. The sequence goes on along the minus strand of AP025369.1, from coordinate 10,913,372 downwards.
TTTGTATTATGACTTGATAATGTATCAACACAAAAAAAAAAGTATTGCAGCTCGTGGTACCAAATTTAACGAGCAATTAATTTTTTCCCGTAAATTTTGAAGCAATACAAAAAATTACTTCTCACTTTAAGAGCATCCTGTGAAAAAAAAATGTATTACGGATAAGTGACCCTGTATTAAAAAAACTTGCTGATTTAATGTTGTTTCAAATGAGGTACAACACTTTACTAAATGACCTTTACTTTTGGTTTTATGGTCGATTTTTCATATCAAGATGCAAATTCATTAAATTTGCCTTATTCAAAATAATTCATTATTCTATCATAAACGGCCAGTTTTTTGTACTTTGGAATGCTAGAACTGTTCTGTTCTTGTTACACTTAGGGTTTATGAAAAGGACAGAAACTCTTTCACACTAACCATTTAATCCATTGTCGAAAAAGTGTCTTAGTTCAGGTAACTAATCATTTTTAAGAAACAACAGGTTCATCACAACTCTGTGTAAATAAACTGGAGCCATTATGAAATAAAAAGAACAATTATGACTTAGTGGTTTAATGAATTATTTTTTTACATTAAATGTTCAACCGAACAAGAACTACGACAGAAGCTCGAGTTTGCTAGGTTATGAATTATGAATAACACAGGTACATTCCGCCGATTCTTCTTCATCAACCCATATACGCCCACTGCTGAGCACGGGTCTCCTCTACCATTGAGAGGGTTTAGGCCATAGTCCACCACGCTGGCCTAGTGCGGGTTGGCGGACTACACACCTAAGAAATTCTTAAGAACTTTTTAGGTGTGCAGGTTTCATCACGATGTTTTCCTTCACCGTTAAAGCAAGTGATAATTCAATTTGAATACACACATAACTTCGAAAAGTCAGAGGTGTGTGCCTGGGGTTCGAACCCGCGACCGCCGAGATTCTCGACCGCGCGCCTAAACCTCGAGGCCATCACTGCTTTTTCCGCCGATTACGTGCGAATTTTATTAGGCAGTGCAGATTGTGCATTACGGTTAGAGGTAGGCACTTTGAACATTTAATGTAAAAAAAAAATCATTAAACCTCTAAGTCATAATTGTTCTTTTTATTTCATGATGGCTCCAGTTTATTTTCACAGAGTTGTGATGAACCTGTTGTTTCCTAAAAATGATTAGTTACCTGAACTAAGACACTTTTTCGACAATGGATTAAATGGTTAGTGTGAAAGAGTTTCTGTCCTTTTCATAAACCCTAAGTGTAACAAGAACAGAACAGTTCTAGCATTCCAAAGTACAAAAAACTGGCCGTTTATGATAGAATAATGAATTATTTTGAATAAGGCAAATTTAATGAATTTGCATCTTGATATGAAAAATCGACCATAAAACCAAAAGTAAAGGTCATTCAGTAAAGTGTTGTACCTCATTTGAAACAACATTAAATCAGCAAGTTTTTTTGATACAGGGTCACTTTTCCGTAATACATTTTTTTTTCACAGGATGCTCTTAAAGTGAGAAGTAATTTTTTGTATTGCTTCAAAATTTACGGGAAAAAATTAATTGCTCGTTAAATTTGGTACCACGAGCTGCAATACTTTTTTTTTGTGTTGATACATTATCAAGTCATAATACAAAACCTTTTGTTTTATTGTTTTAATCAATTTGTTTTTTTTATTGATTAAATTGTAAAAAAACTCGGTACTTTCCTTGAAAAACACAAAAGTATGCATAAATTTTCGTGCAATGAAGTTATGGCCATGCTGTAGAAAGATTTTTTGTTGGAAATTACCTCCTTCATCTCTCTGTTTCGTTTGATCCACGACTTTTTGGCCACCCTGTATTGAATTAAATTTATTTTTAGATTTTTTTTTTAATTTAGTGATTAATTTAGCCCCGCTACTTACCAGCCAGGTCTGCAGTTCCGTGTTGAGATATAATATATATGACAAGTTTTCAACTTGCTTCCAATACATACCCAAAAATTCATGCCAGCTCTTGAACTATTAGCTCAATGCGACGAACTAATAAAATTGAACAAGCGAACGCCACCGCGGCCGGCGATGCGCGGCGGCACCTTTGAAACCGCGGCACCTTTGACGCCGCGCCTTGTTTGACAATTCGCCGACGCAACGAACGAAATAGATAAAAGGAAAAAATCAAAGGACTATAGCCTGAGTCCTGTCGATGGTAGAGGAAGCCCGTGCCCAGCCGTGGGACGTATAAGGGTTGATGAGAGAATCAAAATAAATAACAGTACTTTCCATACCGTAATTAAATGTACTTTTAATTTAAATTTTACATAACACTAGCTGTTGCCTGCGACTTCGTCCGCGTAGACTACAGGGTTGAGTTCAGAAAGAAAATCTATTTTACTCCTCAGAGTCCTATTTATACCCATACCAAAAATCATACGAATCGGTCAAAATTACGTGAAACCGTAACGTGCCGGCCGGCGCCTTGTACATAAAGAATTGCGCGCTTGATCATTATTTTGAAACTGCGATATCTTCTTAGATACTTATTGTAATTAAATTATGTAAAGGGAAAATTTCTTTAAAATTAAATACTTATACTAAATAACGCATTTATTTGGATAAGGATTAAAAGAATCTTTATAAAAACACCTTCACAAACATTGCTTTATGTTATAACAAATTTGGTTAGCATAAAAGAGGTTATAGTGAACAAATCCTAAAAGTTAGACATATGCTACCGCTGACTTTTTTGTAGGCATTATCAAGCTCTACAACTTTTCTCTAGGACTTAACTATATATCTCCCATGGGTAAGGCTACGTTTGCAAAAAACCCATTCGTTCGACCGATTTTTCTCCGACTCACTTCGCAAATCCGGCCACAGCGAATAACTAATATCTTTTTTTCGGACTAATAATATAGCCTATGAGACTCACAAAGAACGTAGCTTTCGATTGGTAAAAGAATTTTCAAAATCGGTTCAATATATCCAGAGTTTACTTTCTACAACGTCACAAATTCACAAACTCAATAACGTTACCTCATTATAATATTAGTATAGATAATGTATGTAAAAGATTAGAACAATCACAATTTTATTTGTGATATTTTCATTTTATTATCCATTTATGAAATTCCAATTTACCGCTAAGGATCTCGGTCACTGACCACTGTTGTGTTATACACGGCGAGCGCCCGCCCCTCGCACGTCGATGTGTGCCGGCATTTACGTTGGTGTGAGTTGAAATTCGGCGAGCGGCGATTTGTTTATACGCTTTTAATTATCTACGCGTTACACATAAATAATGTAAAGGTGAACTTAATACATGAGGCCAGTGTTGGGTAAATTTTAATTAAACTAACAATTAAAAATTAACAGCAATTAATAACTAATTAATTATTAATCATGGTTTTATACGATTAACAATTGATCAATTGTTAGTTATTTTACAAAAAAATAAAAAATTAGCAATTAATTTTTTTATCAAGTATTTTTACTAATACTTGAATATGTCAAGGGTATGTGTATCCGGTTGTAGAACCGGACCACACTTTTCAACAAAATTTGCGAAAAAGTTAATTGTTAGTTTTAATTATTTCATCAATTAATTTAAAAAAATAATTGTAACACACAATTAAATGTTTAATTGCAATTGATTCAGTTGCAATTAACTTTTTAGTCAATTGATTAGTTTAATTAAAAGTTAATTGATTAATGCCCAACACTGCATGAGGCATTGATCATTAATGATTTATAGAAATAAAATAACAAACGAATAATATTTTTCTGCGTTTTTTAGTGCTATAATTATGTCATTTACCTAGTAAGTAGTCATAACAGGAAAACGACATAAATTCAGTACCTAGTCAGTATGGATTTAGCGAAAATTCTTAAAATCAAGTTAGGTACTTACCAGAATTGGAAGGAATTCTTCATAAGGTCCAAAGACTTTTTGGCGATCTTCGTACTTTTTGGGAACGGTGCATCTTTGAAGAAAATGTAGTCCCACACTTCGCTGGTCATGTCTTCGGGTTTGATGTTCAATGCGTTACCTTTGTTGCCTCTGAAAGTGTCGCCTTGTAGGAAATGTGCGATCGTGTAGTACGCATTGTATATTGTCGAGTCTGATAGAGATTCTATCAACCACTGTTGGTCCCACGGCAGTTTTGTACCTGAAACATGACATTGTTTTTAACATGCATAATATGTATATCCCTAGAACTTTAAGACTCATGTAATTGGTGCAAGCATATTTCGGATATATTACCTAACCCCTTGTTTATAAGAATTATTTAATGGAAAACTAATTACATTCTCATAAAGTTTTCACATTCACCATAATAATATGGTGGCTATTGTCTAAATAACGAATACATAAAACTTACCGAGCCCATAAGTTCTTGAACAAGCATACTCATGCAGCCATTTCAATGTCGCCTGGAAGTTCTTCCTCACTTCGTCGTGGTACGTGTTCATAGCAGCCAAAGCCTTTTCCGTCTGGCTCTTCCACTCTTCATTGCCGTAATCAAGGTACCACTGGTTACAAAGCGCCACCACACATTCATCACCAGATCTCGATATAATGGTCTTCTCTGGTTCATAATACACCACAGCGCTGCCTTCCTGTATCAACTGAGCTTGTAAGTTTTTCTTCACGTCCTGAATCTTCTTTCCCTTATATTCCCCAACCAGCAGCACTCCATCATAAAACCCTTTGAGATAGACCATTTCTTTCGCCTGAGTGAGCTTGTCCTTGTCGTTCTGACTCTGTATCTTCAGCTTGTCGTACACATGTACTGCAGACAAGTTCCCGAACTCCGGTATGTCGAGAATCGGCACCGGTTTGTACGGCATTATCATTTCGTCAGTAATACCGTATTTCTCTCTGAAAGCTGGTTTCTTTTGCAGGTCCACCATGGCGGCGTAGTCGTCAGGGGAATCTGACGGCACACTGGTCACTATGCCCGTCCCTTTGTCTTCCTTGATCGTTAACATTGGCAGCGCGTAGATTTTCTCGTAGCTCGTGAAAGGAGACTTCAACACACTGCCCAAGAGGTCTTGGCCAACTATTTCAAGTAGAATATTGAATTCGCCATCTTTTTTCGTGAATCCTTGGTAAGCCATGTTTCTGGCGGCTCGTCGGGTGCAAATGAAAATCCCGTCTTTCACAGTTTCGAACGCTATGTATTTGATGTCCGGATGGACCCAGCAGTTGGTCTGACCGTACATAGTTTCTGGTCTTAAAGTAGCCGCGACGAAGTAAACCTTTTTGCCTTTGAATGACCTGATGGTACACAAAAAAATGTATTAATCTTTTTAGCTTTCATAAAAAAATATCGAAACTCAAATTTAATTTTATAAAAGGACAAACAAATTTGAAGAGATTCACTAAACATACTCTACTTATAAAAAAGAAACAAGAAACTTATAAATATCTTGTTTTTCTTAAATTTGTCATAGTTAGCCATAATTAGCTGATTTCATTCTTCTGCATTCATTAATCTTACATCCTATGCTATGTTGGATGTCAGTGTTTTAATATACACATAACTTAAAAAGCTTGTATTAAAAATATAACTACTTGAGCTTCTCGGGGAGTGGGTCCAGAACTTCAATTTTGATGAGGGTGTACTCTTGTGGTCCCGCGCCTTCGCCGGTGCTCCTGTCGTGGTCCATGCACGGCTGCTTGTCCAGCGGCGAGAATATCGTATACCGCTTGCCGTACATGATCTTGTTGCGCTCCTTCAGGTGGCAGAACTGCCATCTAATGAATGAATCATAAAATGGATTTGCATCTGTTGTTATGAATTTACGGCGCCAGTCGACCTGTTGATAATAAAAAGAGGTTTTATGTACTTGTTTATGGTACAGCTACACATCAATCAGCAAGGAGTGTGACTGGCTTGAACAGTGTGTAAATTATGGATTTAAGAATAACAACCAGAAGCTTGTGAAGGATTCATTCATTTATGTACTTTGTGCTCCACTGTTCATGTCAAAAGCTTGTGTGGTCACTGCTAATCCCAAGATTTACTTGTAATTTAAAAGGAATATAATAATTTGAAGACAAATTTCTATTTTATAGTTTTGAGGAAAGCATTAGCTAATAATTTTAAGTTTATCACTGCTGCTGGTATACTCAGACATAAAACTAGATTGTTTGTGTACCATTCAATTAATTAAATTAAAAACTTACATGAATACCCATTTTTTTCAGATCATCCACAGCCCTAGGGGGAAAGTATTCAAGCCAGTAACTTTCATTGGCAAACTCTTTGATCTCTTCATCTGAAATTCCAATACTTTTCATTATCTGCCATTGGAACTTTGCTGCACCAGTTTTTGCTACAGCCTTGCTTTTCTTCCCTTTGCTCTTGTCTTTGGGCACTACATCTTCTTGTTTAACTACAACTTCTTCTTCTTCTTCAGGAAATACTGGAGGGCATCCATACAAGGCCATTTCCCTCTTCAATTTATCTGCACATGCTTTGATAGGCATACCAGTACAATGGAAGCCAAATGGAAAAAGTACCATGTGTCCCTTCAGTCTATAATATCTGCAAGCAAACTGTAAATAACAGAGTTATAGATAATTCTGTTCTATTTATATTTAATTTTACTATCCATTAATGGCAGGTACCAAACATTTTTTTATCTCTTATATATCTCTTATCATTCATGAATTATACTCAACCACTTCAAACATATGAGTAAATATGTGATCATTTAAATAAAATCAATTTATAAAAATGGTTTAAAACACTATTATTTCAAGAACTTGTTTGTGATAACTACAAAATATTCTACTTTTTGTAACCTTTTGGCAGAGGCAGCATACAATCTTTTTATTATGCAAAGTCCTTGAATTTTTACTAACATAAACAATTATGTGTTAGTGTATACTTACTTCACACTTGGAAAGTGAGAATGTATGACCCAGATGTAAACGGCCATTCATATAAGGGTATGGGAAGGTGCACATAAACTTTTCATGAGGTTTTCCATCATTTGGTGCCTCCATTTCAAATATTTTTTCTTCATCCCATCTTTCTTGGACTTTTTTCTCAATTTCTTGTAAATATTCCACCTTGAAGGTGCCTTTTCGATCCAAGGTAGCCTTTATACACCAAACATAAAAATATTAACATGTTGAAAGAATATTTAAAAACAAATTCATAAAACCTGCCTTATAACAAAAACAAGCTTATTATGAATGTGAATAGGTATAACTAATTAATCTGATAACTAGTTATGAAGACTAGATCCTTAATATATCTTTAAATTATAATTCCAAATATTAATAATATAAGCCATTGATTCGTAAAAAATATAAAGGAGATAAATTTATTAATAATCGTATAATTACTTTGGATTAAGTTTGTTTAATAATTCACAAAAATAATAAAACACAACAGGAAAATATATCTGTATTTACCCTGATGAGTATACCTTACAATTGAAACGAATTTAGAATTTAAATAGGTGTATTTGGTTTAGACTCTTAGAGTTTTATTTACAGGATATTATTTTAATAAGATACTGATATGAATAGTACTAAGAATATTTAATGTGACCAAAATAACCCAGAAAATAATTATTCATATGGTACATCTTATCTTCGTTTTATTTGTAAGAAAATGTATTTATTATTTAAATTAACATTTTACAACACAAATTAGCTAAAAAATCTTACCATTATTATATCTATTTACTGTAAACAGCTATTTTTATAGATATCTAAATAATACACGTTGCATTTGCCGCACTTGGGCAATTTTTTCATCATTCAGATATTTGACATATGACAAACGTGAAGTGAAACGACATTACTACACAGAGTATACATTATATTCCATATTAGCATAGTCTGACATTTATAGCATTTATAGCCCTAAAATTTTCTTATCAAGAAAACTTAATTACATTATATTCGACCTAGGTTTCAAACGCCGAAATTCTTAATTGCATGCTGTGAAAACACAAGGCCATCAAGTTAGTTAGTAATGCAATTAGGTAGAGGAAGGGGGGGCATGACGGGGTAGCAAGGTAAGACGGGGTACTGCACACGTAGAAGAAATTAGACGTTTGTGAATATAGAACAATAAGCCAATAGGAAGTCTCATTCAACCGACGGTTAACGCGAAAGAAATTATGAGCGGGAGTGCACGCGTCTTTTGTTTACAAATGAAAAAGTGGTTAAGGGTTACGTCGATCGAAATTTTTGTAAGGTTCAGCGTCATTATTGAAAGTTAATTATGATCACCCCATTTATATATTTTTGATCTTTGGTTACTAGGGTTGTTTATTTTGATAAGGTATGTTGTTTGTAGGAATCAGTTAAACATTTTATTTGTTAATATTTTTTTGTTCATAGTGTCCCTTTGAGGCAAGATGGGGTATTGGGTGTGGGGTATGATGGGACATTGGGGCAAAATGGGGTTGTGGATTCATTTAAGTTTTTTTAATAATTAATATTAATTTATTATTTTTAGGTAAAATCATGGTACGTTCTTTCAAGAAAAAAACCAATTCGTAAACCTGGAGCCACTTCAGCAGCTAGAGCAATGGGGGTCAATAAAGCTACAACGTCATCTTTCACTCCACCTAGAACAAAGTTAATCACCGAATGTTACGAACATCTCACACCAAGAGTGGATAAAACAACCGTCCCAGAACCTGAACCTGGATGTTCTTATTATGCTTAACTTTCCATTCATGCAGCATGCCGTGATCTGACGTCTTCCTTCGATAATGCATACCCAAGTGATATTTTGCCCATTCCTTCTGTTCAACGAACTGAAAAAAGGGAACAATACCGCCGAGGAAAAACATCCAATCATAATGATCCTCGCCTCAAAAAGAATGCTAAAAACAAACAAAAGGCCAATCATTCAGTCAAAAACAAAAGAATAATGATGAAGATGCCATTTGCTGATATTTATGTATTTAATTATTTAAAACTTTCTTGCACATACACTGAATATAATTACTATACTTAACTAACAAGAGATAAAACAAGAGGCGGCCTTATCGCACTAGGCAATATTTTAAAGGCAACCTATTATTATATTGTAATGATGAAAATAACAATTTTTTGTCATCGTCCGAACCTTGGGTAGGCTGCCAGCTCTGTGAGCGTTGGGCTCTCAACGCTTGTGCTGGAGTGGACGATGAAAATCTTTAGGAAATACACATTTGCTTGTTTTGTGAGAACGACTAGCACTCCCCATCATGCCCCAATTTCATTACCCCATCATACCCCATAGTATGGGGCAAGATGGTTTTTCATAATGTTCTTTTTAATTCTTAATTATTAAAAAATGTGATATGTTGATTCTCCAAAGACTGTAACAAATCATAGTTAGATTAATAACATAACGTGCCATATATTAATGAGACTAATAAACATAGTGATTATGCTGTTTTTTTGTTATTTCCCTTAGCTACCCCATCATGCCCACCCTTCCCCTACCTACGCATGTTTTACCGAGTGGATGGGCGGAGGTGTGTCTCTACACATAGGTTTAATCTATCATCTATGGGATAACTAGAATATTGGGTGAAATGCATGCACATTATGAGTCTCCATGCAAATTAAAATATTCTAACGAAAAATCAAACAAACAGATGCCTTTTCTAGTCATCTTATTATTTTATTTATTTATTTAATATAATTACACACGTACAAGACATACAAGTGATGAGAAAGTATCCAAGCATAAAGTATGCAATAAATTGTTCTACAAGTAAGTATCAAACATGGTTCTCTCACTAGACAAGCAAGAGGGGTCCCATTATATCGATATAATAGTTGGAATCTATCGTATTCGCTCACGAGTAAACATAACGATAAACCAGTTATATATTACTTAATCTCTAATACAAAACAATGAGATTTTTAATATAATCTGATGTCACATAGCTTAGCAATGTTAAGAATTAATTGAAGCGTCTTCTTGCATATTCAAATGCATAAGAATACTTTACAGCCCCCAAAATGGCTACAAGAAGACGCTTCAATTTACCCCTACCCTGAGACAATCTTCTTTCTGCAGCATTTGTAGGTTTGACATGAGTAGATATAAACAATTTACGCACACTTAAAACGTCATTATCCTAGATAAATTATACCTACAGGTTGATGAGGGTGACGAGAGTGATCACAGAGATTTTTTTATTTAAAAGCAAAATTCTCATTTAAAAAAATAACAAAACGAAATTCAACGACACAGGCCGTGGCCCAGCTGGCTAAATACCAGATATCGAAACGAGCGGTCGCATTGATCCCGCACCTATACAAATGTTTCCGTGGTCCATCCACAAATATTTGTGTCGAGTCTGGGTGTTCGTCGGAAAGTCTTTCGTAGTTTCTGATATCCACGACACGAGACTCGTATTTCAATCTGGAGTCATGAATATATGCGTGACTGCTGAGTGCATTTACTTATTTATAGTTACTAGATTATGGTATTACAATAAAATCAAATTCCTTGACTTTGAATTTAATGTTAAGTACTAGAAAGAATATATCTATACTAATATTATAAAGAGGTAAGGTTTGTTAGTTTGTATGTTTGTGACGTTGTAGAAAGTAAACTCGGAATCTACTAAACCAAATAAAGAAATGTTTTTGAAGGTATTTTTATAAAGATTATAAATAAATCCTTATTCAAATAAATGCGTTATTTAGTAGAAGTATTTAATTTATAAGAAATTTACCCTTTACATCATTTGATTTCAATGAGTATCTTAGAAGATATCGCAGTTTCAAAATATGTAATCATCAAGCGCGCAATAATTATGTACAAAGCACCGACCGGCGCGTTACGGTTTCACGTTTAAATAATTTTACCGATTTGTATTATTTTTGGTATGGGCATACATAGGCCTCTTAGGAGTAAAATATACTATAATTTATTTTCTTTTTGAACTCAACCCTGTAGTCTACGCGGACGAAGTCGCGGGCAACAGCCAGTACGAGACAAAAACCTGTTTCTATCATTAAACAAGCCAATGAGTGAAGAAAGCATTTGCTGTATCAACAACAATAAATAATAAAAGGAACTTTGAAATCAATACATATAAACATAATTTAGGTATCTTATAATACAAATCTATTCTAATTTCACCATATACTCAGTACCGGTAAATAAAAAGCATCTATTCCGTGTAAATTATAACCATAGACAATCTAAACTTTAATCTTAAAGTTCCTTCCCGCTTTTGTTCATTGTTGTTTGAAAGCTGAACAAAATTGACGGAAAAAATTGGCGGCAGTGGTGGTATCTGTCATTGTACCGGAAATTTCGCCCGCCACCTTCGCTGAAAGACGCGTTTTTAAGCCGCTAGGGCAAGTTATTAACTTCGTTTTAGCGTGTAGTTGGTGTTTTTTGGTCAATAAATATAAAAGTTATAATGGCTCCAAGATCAGCGAAGGGAAAGGTAACGTAATTTCACTAATTCAATGTTTTTCCACATTTCGGCACTCCAAACTGGTTAGCATTGTTATCGGCAAACATTCGAGTCTTTGGATTGTAGCTTTTATGCGTCATTTTAAAAGAACAACAAGTTTAAAAATCCCGTTGCATGATGAATAGTTAGATTTGGACCGTAAAACGATTTTCCATTGGTTATAATTTGTGTTTTATTCATTACAGTCAGTTTGTAGCGATCACATGCTGTCAATTATTAATCGGTTTTAGTCTACACTTCTGTAACTTTATGTTAACGGAATTATGATAAAAAATCATTTGCATATTGTTACACACAGTCTTTAGATACTCTTATGCGAAGTGATATACAAATGGTTAAACATCGTGGCGCCAAAATGTATAAACGCGGTTTCTATACATGAAAGAAAACGTTTGCAACTAGGTATTTCAGTCCACATATTTAACATAACACGGTTGTTAAAAATGTTTGAACACTAGGTATTACAAAAATATTTGTCACTTTACATATATTTTCTAAGTATTTTTTATTTAGAAAATATACATAATTGTTTTGATTTTTAGCTTGTTCAGTGTAATGGTTAGAAAACACATTAAGCATTAGCTATATACATTATACTTGCAGAAAGCAGCAGATGTCAAATCAGCTGAAAATGAAGGTCCTAAAAAAGGCAGAGGAAAAGCAAAGGCAGTCCAAGAGCAAGAGCCAGATAATGACATTGAAGATAGTGAAATGGTTATTGTGGCTGAAAAAAAAACTAAAAGGGGGAAAAAGGCAACAAATGGTCAGGAACAAAATGGTAAGAAAGAAGAGTCTGCTCCTCCAGCTAAAAAAGGAAGGAAAAAGAATGTAGAACCACTTCCAGAAGAAAAATCTAATGATGATTTATCAGCTGAGGAAGAGTCAGCTGCCACAGAAGAAACAGAACAAAATGATGATGACTCAGAATCAAATAGTCATACAGAGGAAACACAACCCTCTGCTGGTAAGGGTCGCAAGAACCAAGCAAAGAAGGTAACAGAAAAGGCTGACACAAAGGCAAGCAAGGGTAGAAAAGCCAAACCAGAAGTAGATAATGATGATAAAGAGATTGAAGAAAAACCCAAGACAGGAAGAGGCAGAGGCCGCAAACCTGTTGCCAAATTAGAAGAAGCCGAATCTGACAAATCTGAAACTGTTGAGGAAGAATCAAAGCCTGATCCTCCTGCCACTAAAGGAAGAAAGAAGGCCCCAGCCAAACCAGCAAAGGAAAAGACTCCTGAAAGTGAAAAGGAGGCTGATGAAGATTTAGATAAGAAAACTGCTGAGGAACCCAAGAAGAAAGAAACAAAAGGTCGTAAAAACCAAGGTAAAAAAGCACAGCCCAAAGAGGAAGCTGAGGATGAAGAAGAAACAAAAGCAGAAGAACCAGCTTCTAAGAAACGAAAAGTTAATAAAAAAGATGATAAAATAAAAGGTAAAGTTTATGTTACTGTTGTTGCATTACATCAGTTATGGAGCTATAACTTGCTTCTCATAACATTATTTTGTTAAATTTTTTCACTTATGTTGGGTAAAATAGTTGAAAGAGAATTGAAAGTGGATAAAACCTTTAAACAAAAGTATTCAAATGTATTATTATTCCTTTGTCATCCTGACTGTCAATATAGTTTTAAATTTCCTAGTCTTTATTAAGAATTTAGATAGGTTATAATGAATTTTTTAATATCAACAGATGTAAAAGAAGATGATGGAACAGAAGATGAAGTACCTGAACAAAAGCCTGTCAAAGGCAGACGGGGTCAGAAAAAAGTAGCAGATGTTCAAGCCGAGAATGATGATGAAAATCAAGATACAGGAGAAACTACCACAAAACGTCGACGCAAGGTTGCTGAAGAGAAGGGTAATTAAGTTACATATTCATTTGTTTAGACATTGACATTTTTGTTGTTTGGTGTTATTACAATTAAGTGTGTTCTATAAATAATTTCAACAATAAAAGATTTTTCAAATATATTTAAAGAATGCTTTATTTTCTTTTACCTTATCTCAAATATATTATACTTGAACAAGCTTTCTTATACATAACATAGAAAGAAAAGTATTATGTATACTTTTATATCCTATTATATATTATAAAGAATATTTTTTAGAATATTTATTGGTGATATGCATAAAGTATGAACTGAACATATGCTCACATAATATATTTAAAATTGCATTTGCAACCTGTTAGTTAGGTTTTTCATTTCTTCTTTTTTCCTTATTGCCATTTATATTTTTAGATTTAATTGGCATGGAAAGCTTGCTACATTCATTTCAAAAGTAAATTTATAACAATAACAAAAAAATGGTTTCTTTAGACTAATACTAGACTAAAAACATTGATAAAAATGTTTGCCATTACAATTGATAGGCGCTTTTTCCTAACCTAAGTAGTTTTTTGAAGACCACATGGCTATTAGGGTTACTTAATGTAGTTTTAGTGTGCATCACTTACACAAAAGAGTAAAATAAAGGACTTAAGATGATTGCAACGACATGTTGTCGACATCGGATAGTGGCTGTAGCAAAATTGATCCTGCGCTCTTCAATGCATGCAAAAGGTAGAGTGAAAACTGCTCATTGGCGCTCCCGCTGGTTTCTTCGTCTTGACCTCGTCCAATCTTCGTAACCTGTAGGTAGTAGACCGAAAAGGTAAAGTCTAGTGTTGATTGTGGTTGTTTTGTGTTTGTCAGTCTACGTCGACATGCACTTTGTGTTAGAGTATTGTTTTCCACACCGCACCGCACATAATTTGCATATTTTTATTTTGGCATTCACATATCGACGAAGACAAATTGCGGACTCCATACCATTATGGATGCTTCTCAACAATTTAAAATTTTCATCTGATCAAGCTAGTTTTGCGTCGTATGAAAAACTTGTATGCATGAGAAGGATAACCCTACTAATTGGTTTTGGGACATCGATTGCAATGAAACTTTGTTGTTTTTGTAAAATTTTATTACCTAGGGAGAAAAGTACAAAGAAGTAGGAAATTTATGTGTTCAAGGGTACCGTTTAAATTTCGGAATAAGGCACTTTGTAAACCCATCGATCAATAAACATGTCTGTTTTTTATTTTGGAACAACTTTATTTGTCATGATAAGTAATTTTTATATTGCTCTATAATACTGCTTATTTTTAAATATTTTGTTCGTAAAGTATCACTCTAAGTTTGAAGCACAATATTTACTGTTCATTTTATTTACAATTTTGATGACTTACTTTTTTTGTCGAGGTACTATATAAGATGCTAAACCGCCTTTGTATTTTAATACATTATAGGTGTTTTAATATATAGTTAACATCTGTAATCTTGCAATGTTGATGTACGTACAGTAAAATGACTCATTGATGGGCGGAATCGTTATTACATCAGATGCTGTAGCTTATTCGCCTAAAGCTTATCAAACAACGGCATATCGAGGCGACAAATAGAGACTAAAAACGTAAGATCTATCGAAATACGAATGTAAGTAATGTAATTGGGTAAATTATATTAAAAAGGGATGGAATAAGAGTACTAATTTCGGTTTACATTTTAATTAAAACGAAGTTTCACGAAGTGGTCGATGGTTAATTAATGCATGTGGTGATGGTAAAACTATGTGTTTCTACTTAAAACCATAAATTGAGATTTCAATGTGCCGTCGAATAAATTTCAGCATCATCGGACGACACGAAAAAGAAAGCACCGCTTAAAAACAAATCGGCAACAGATTATGGGGGCATAGATTTCTCAAATAATTCAAAGTCCGGGCAAGGTAAGGACTGGAATTTTAAAATCGCTAGTTGGAACGTCGACGGTATAAGAGCGTGGATGGGGAAAGGAGGCTTAGACTACATCAAACACGAGAAGCCCGACATCCTGTGTTTGCAAGAGATAAAGTGCTCGCAGGATAAGCTGCCGGACGACGTAGCAAACTTGGCAGGATACCATGCGTACTGGTTGTGCAGCGAGAAAGATGGCTACGCTGGCGTAGGCATATATACCACAAAACTAGCGATGAATGTGCAATACGGGCTACAGAATGAAGAGTTGGACAGCGAAGGACGCATTATCACCGCAGAATACGAACAATTCTACTTGATATGCACGTACGTCCCAAACGCAGGACGGAAACTAGTCACACTACCTAAAAGACTGCAGTGGAATGAGGAGTTCCGCAAACATGTGAAAGAGCTCGATAAAAAGAAACCTGTGATAATATGTGGAGACATGAACGTTTCGCACAATGAAATAGGTAAAAAAATCCTTTTCTGATAACTTTTAACCTTCTGTGTCTAAGTAATGTAAATGTTTGAGTTAAAAATTTCTAAATCCATCGCATCTTAGACTAGTTTATAGGTTTTTTGTGATCACGATAGTAAAGATATGTTTCGAAACATATGTGTTCTTGTTCAAGCGAATAAATAACTAAACTATGTTCGTTTTTAGATTTAGCAAATCCCAAAACAAACAGGAAGAACGCCGGTTTCACAGACGAGGAGCGAAGTGGTATGACTGATTTACTCGGCGATGGATTCGTTGATACGTATCGAAGATTAAATCCAGACAAGACCGGCGCGTACACTTTTTGGACTTACATGATGAATAGTAGAGCAAAAAATGTCGGATGGTATGATTTCATTACTCTATTCATTTTTGCCACGCACAAATTTTATAAAAATATATCTACTGTGGGGGAGGCCTATACCCACCAGTGGGTACGTACGGGCTGAATATGATGATATCTGCTGTGATGCTATTCTCAAATTCGAGGGCGAAAGGAAATGTTAAAAATTACTATGTATATACATAAGTATGTATTGTATAGGAATTTGGGAGAACCAGCATGGCATATTTTTTCAGTCATCAGCTATTTATGAATGATTATTTCAGTATTTCTCATCAGTAGTAAGAAAATTGAATATTCCCAAATTTATTCTTAAATCCGCTGATATTATTTTCTGTGAAATTGCTTTCATGATATTATTGTAGGTTACAACAGTTAAGCTCACATAGAAAGATAAGGCTATCTAAACATTTGGTCACGTTGAGTAAAAAAAACACATTTTTGGTTATCGAATTTGGTATTTTATGTTATGTATGTAGGTATGTGACGAAAAAAGTCTTACACAATATGGACCAATCTTCTATTGACTTTCTGCTATTACATTGCTTTTCTGCCCTATAACATTTCATGGAGAAAAAACTACTTAAAAAACATTACAGCTCGCTTTTAGCAGCTATTGGTGAATTTATCAATGTCTCCCATTGAGATAATATCTAATTATTCATATAGATCTCGATTACTTAGTTTACACATATAGAAAACGACATTCTTAAAATGCTCGGCTACAATTTGTCTAAAGAAACCAATTGCCCTCTTTTAAACAATTATTTGAATCATTGTGATATATTTTGAGATAAAATGTGTTGATTAGTCATTCTGGCCAAGTAGGTTGACTCGTGTTGTTTTTTCCAGGCGTTTAGACTACTTCATCGTGTCAGAGAGATTGTTGCCCTCCCTATGCGATAATGTTATCAGAGACAAGGTATACGGCAGCGATCACTGCCCCATCACACTCTTCTTACATTTAAGCAGTGCTGACAAACCTAAGGAATAACCCATTTCTAACTCCCAGAGTACAAACTAAAGCGACGAATGACGGAATGTAAATCGTAATTATAATCAGCTGAATAAGTTTCCAATTGATTGTTAAAAATATTTTATTAATTATAATATTTTATTAACACAAATAATAATTGCCGCGTTGCCTTCGTTTGTACTAGTATTTCAAAATTTGTGTCCCTTATTTTGAGATAAGCATCCTTTTTGTATGTTTTTTTTCTGTATCGTGACGAATTTTGTAGAAAATAAAAAACTTTATTCTAATAATTATTTTGTTTAATTATTTAGTTAAGTTAGTACATATACAACACCTTTACCGCAGGGCGTGGTGCAGCCATTAAATAATTACATATTACCTCAGAAAACACACGCACTATTTTAATAAAAAGATAGTTGTCAATCTTGGCAGTATCATTAATAATTTCCTAAGTATCATATTTTTGTACAAAAATTAATATTTTTACAAAAAGAAAAAATAATAAGTGAAATTTTACCATTGCCATATAAAAATTCTTAAAAATATGCAGTCAATGTGTATAATACTGTTACTTATGGTTGCATAGCCACATTTCTACCTTGCTGTCCAGATTATTATTATCAATTAATTGTTAGTGGAATTTTCGGCTACTTTCCAGGCGGCATCTTAGTCTAGTATTGACATATTCGGGCCCTTGCGACGATATTTCAAATGTGTCTGAAACAGAAAAAATAAATAATATATATTTTAAACAATTCGTGGATCGTTTTTGAGGCATGTGTATATAATAATAGCCATGTATTCAGCCATTCAAAAGGCGTTCGTTGAATATTGATTGTATTGTATTTAGAATTAAAAACTACAACTTTAAATTGTCGGTGGAAGGAGATTTAATCTGTGTCTAAGACATAATCCATGTTCTGATAACTTAATTTATGGATCAAAATATAATTAATCGAGATATTATTTTGTAGCTTAGCCACATTATTACTAGGACGTAGCGTAGTTTGCACCCAACAATATACTGATACCATGCAGTTATCTTACATCTAGAGTTATTTTAATAACCTATTAGATGCTCTAATATAGAAACGTAAAATATATTTAGATTACTTACTTGCAAAATCTTAGTGAAAGCATCCCTGTTCAACAAGGAATATGCTGCACGCAGGCAACTTAAGACGTTGGCATTAAGATCTTCAATTCCCGAACAAAATAAATTGATCCCCAACTCTACTCCCGTGCCAAAGTCGCACTCGTCCACAGCTATACTGGCAAATGTTATTATAGGTTGCAGTTCTGAGAATATTTTATCTTTTTCGTCTTGTGTTGTGGCAGCTTGCAGTTTCTCAAATATCTTCTTAATATTTGCTGTAAGGGTGAAATTTACTCAAGTAAATGCAAATAGCATATATTAAATATTCCTCAAAAAATCTAGAACATGCTAGCTAGGTGCTTTTTCATTTATTTTCAAATTAAATTATCAATTTAAGGATATTTCAATCATAATTTGAAGAGCACCACATGTAATAGTAATTACAACAACTATAATATTTACATTTAATGGGTCATTATGAACTATAAAGTCAGGAAGATATGACTCTGCAACCACCTTATTTTTAGATTAGTCTATTTACAACAAAACTTTCGCTAACTCTGGGTAGGTACTTTAAAATTTTCAAAACTCGATACAACATACTTAAATTTTATAGGTATGCACATATTTAATATGTATTTAACTTACCATCGCTCTCTACTAAAGGTCTATATCCAAGTTGAGTCTTTTTATTGTATGGAACAACAACTCCTGCACGATGAAATGTACTTGTGACTGTAGCTGCCTTACGTTTTTTCAAGTCATAGGGTTCTATTGAAAACTTGTTTTCTTCTGCGTATTTTTTCACTTTATCCATTAACTTCTGACATGTCATCGCTGTGAATGGTGAAGACTTCTTTTCATTTTGCAGGAATTGGCTAAAAAAAAACTGCATTTAATAATTTCAATAAAATTCTATAGGATACAAATTGTAATATGGAAAATGAATTTTATTAATTTCAATTAATTTAAAAGAATATTTATGTAAACATCAAATACTTCATCAGAATTAGGCATATGAAAGTTTTTAAGAAGATTCTTTAGGCCTTTGAAATGGTAAAAAAATAATTATATAATTGTGGCGATAACAATACGCCAACGGCGCCAACTTAGATTTAGTTTTTTATTTTTATACAGATCTGAGTGTGTGCATTCATCTGTTAGCGGTTTGAACAGTACAATTAAAGGGAAATGATTAGATTTTTCGCTAAAATTCTAAAGTGATTTAAGTATTAGGTCGGCAACTAAGTGAGTGCGGATTTCACTCATAGATGGCTTCAATTGAAATTTTAGGTTTGCTGGCGTAGTCCAAGTGTAAAACACATTTTCTATTTGATAGTTGGTAATTCAGCTATCAATCAGTAAAAAAAGTTTTTTAATCGGTTGCGTAGTTTTCGTTTGGTGTTCGTTGAAAAATGGATAATCAAAAGGGAAATTATCGTCATATTTTGCTTTTCAATTTCGCAAAGGGAAAAGGCATCGCAAGCTCACAAACAGTTATGTGCTATTTATGGTGACGAAGTCCTAAAAGAACGGCAGTGTCAAAATTGGTTGGACAAATTTCGTTCTGGTGGTTTTCACTCAAAGACGAAAAACGCTCTGGTCGTCCAATTGAAGTTAATGACAACTTTGTGAAAGCAATAATCGATTCGGATCGTCACAGTATAACTCGTGATATTGTAGAAAAGCTTCATGTATCACATACATGCATTGATTACCACTTAAAACAACTTGGCTATGTTCAAAAACTTGAAAATCCGAGATTACTTAGTTGCCAACCCAGGTTCGTCGCCATAAACAGCAAATAACTGTTTGTGAGCTTGCGATGCGTTTTCCCTTTTCGTAAAAAAAAAGTATATGACGATTATGTTCCTTTTAATTTTCCATTTTTCAACGAACACCAAACGGAAACTACGCAACCGATCAAAAAACTTTTTTACTGATTGATAGCTGAATTGCCAACTATCAAATAACAAAATGTGTTTTACACTTGGACTACGCCAGCAAACCTAAAAATTTAACTGAAGCCATCTATGAGTAAAATCCGCAATTACTTAGTTGCCAATCCAATACTTTTATCTACAAGTACAAATAAAAATCCAATGAATACTTACTATACAGCTCCAAATATGTTCTTTGCCATAATTGTAATATGGCAGTTCTTGGCACTATCATTACTCCCAAGAAAGTCTGGCATTTTGTCCGGCTCATCTCTGAAATAACCTATATGGTACTCACTCTTCCCAGTTTTCTTTAACACAGCCTAAAAAAGAAAAAAAATATTATTATAAACTTTATACTTCATTTACAATATTTGCCACGAGAATAATATGCCTTAACAAACAACACAAGGTCATTAGATATATTTATTTGTATTTTTGATCTGATAAAAATATTTATGCATTAGTAGAAACCTAAATGTGAAGATGATGTGATGCCTGCGAAGCTTCTATCAATGTCTTATAGCTAATCTTTATAATATACTTTTTTTCGTTCGGGAAGTTGCGAGACGTCCTCTCGTCCAAAATACCTGAAGACAAAAGTCTTCAATAGTTGTGTGTTACCAGTGATGACTTACGGCACTGAGATGTGGTCTCTCACTAAAGGCGTCATGGGACGGCTCAGAGTCACTCCACGTGCTATGGAGAGGGCTATGCTCGGGGTTTCCCTACGTGATCGAATCAGAAATGAGGAGATCCGTAGGAGAACTAAAGTAACCGACATAGCCCAACGGATTAGCTCGTTGAAGTGGCAATGGGCCGACCATATGGCGCGGAGAACTGATGGCCGATGGGGCCAGAAAGTTCTCCAGTGGAGGCCACATACTGGAAAGCGCAGTGTGGGACAAGGTGGTCCGACGACCTTTTCAAGGTCGCGGGACGTCGCTGGCTGCAGGCAGCTTCCGACCGATCCCAGTGGAAGCCATTGGGGGAAGACTATGTCCAGCAGTGAACCAGAATTGATGATGATGGTCATAAAAAGGTTTCAAATATAAAAATATAAATAAATATACCCAATAGTCGTCAGTCACGTACATACACTAGGTTACGAGTCCAGTTTCGTAGGTATCAGAAGCCACAAGATATATTTTCAGTCTCACAAACACCCAGACCCGAAACAAATATTTGTGGATCACACAAAAAATTGTCTTGGTGCGGAGATCGATTCCGGAGACACCCTCTTTTCTGCAAACAGCTGTCTAGGCTCTAGCCATTTGAGCCACTGAGCTTTCAATAAATTCATAAATTGCTGTTAATTGTATAAAGCTCATCCAGGGCACAGGAGGGCAACCACTTCCCACAGTTGGCTAGAAATGAATTCGTTGTCATTGTTATCAGCCCATATACTCGTACGTCCCTTTACTGGGCACTAACATTTAAGTGTGCACATTCCATCACAATGTTTTCCTTCACTGTTAAAGCAAGTGATAATTAATTGTGAATACAACACACATAGCTTCGAAAACTTACAGGTTTGAGGCCATCACTGCTTAAATTCAGTAAGTTTATTTATGTAAAGTGAATTGTATTGACTAAAATTAAAATATCAATACAATTTTTATATGTATTTTTATATTCATAAAAAAAAACATAAAGGTAGTGTTAAAGCTACAAAGCCTATAAAAAAATAAACAAAACTGATAGTTCACACACATTCTTGATCACATGATCATATTAAATAAAATTGTAATATATTTTAAATTAAAAATATTGGATTTATTTAAAATTTGATTTAATATCATTTAGTTAATTAATAATTAAATAAAATTATTTTTAAAAAACCTCAAGATTATGTAAATTTAAAGTAATTTCCAATATTTGTTCTTGAATACATTTACACAAAACAAGTTATACAAAATTTATATGTTGTATTAGGCAGCTCTAAGGCAGCTGATTTAAAGTTATCAGTTTTCTTTTCCTCCTGTCATAGATGTAGAAAATATCTTTAGCATTTTAAGCAAAGAATCCATCTACAATTGCAATAAGTTTTGACAAACATTGCTGATTGTGCACTTTGATTTGTGAATGATTAATATTCATTTGTTATTGTCTAATAATTTGTTAATGGAGAAAATTCAGGACACCTGAGATGTTTCTTGCAGTAATGTTTATATTTCTTTTTCTGTCCTCTTGAGGAACCACTGTAAGAAGTTTCATTCTGTTTTCTTATAAGATATTAAAACTTCCACTGCAATATCTTCGATTATAGGTTTCTTAATTTGTTTTCACTTGTAGTAAGTTATATTAGACAGACATACCTCAATATTAGGATCCAAACAAGTGGTATGTCATGCTGCATTCCCCAATAAATACAGCAGATGTTCCCACCTGCAAATTCATATTTAGGTTTTTTTGACATTATAATAATTTTATGAAAAGCATATTACAAGCGTGAAAGTAAGTGGAGGAGGCCTATGTCTAGCAGTGGACTTTGGTGAATGTGATATTACAAGCTCCTAATTTTACAAAAACATGAGTACTCAACAAATGTAGTCAGGTATAATGACTCCATTTGTTTATTTCAAAGCTTGTAGTGATGATAAGTCTATATATACAACATTTCTAGAATTATAACTACCAATAACTTCCAACACATATTAAATACATTTTTACCAAACAAAACAGAAATATATTTTTTGATACTTACTATACACCTGTATTAGCTTCACTTACCATCTAAAGAAATGAAAGAACACATAAACCAGTAATTTAAACTTAACAATAACTCACAAAAAAATTGAGCTTAGCTTTAGAAAAGGTTTCACTGAAACAAAGGAAACCCTACTAAATAGATTGAAAAAAAAAAACATAATATAGATACTTAAACATACATAAGTAACAAAACATTAAAATTTACACCTGTGAGAAAAATACATTTTTGAGGGTTTATTACTTAGGTGCATCACATCTATGTTTTTCAGGCCTATACCAGGAGCAACAAAAGCAATTAATTTAAAGAAATCAAGCACCTGAATCTCAGAGGCGCATATCAGCATGTTTTAATATCAAGTATAAATTTTAAATAAATTCTAAGGTAAGCTTAATGATTATCAGTCTTACCTGAAATTCTGGAGGATCATAAAAAAATCTCCAATGCACTAAATACAAATCCTTATCATCTATTTTTGGCAGTTTTCCCAGTAACAAGTCATAGGGTCCTATCATTTCTAAGTTAACACTGCCTAATGATTTCTCAATATCTCCTTCATCGTTCATGCATTCAAGAAATTTAAAAAAATCTTCCGGCATTTCAAACAGAAACAGTTCTTTTATTAAACTACACTCTGCATCTTCATAGAAAGGTAAATTATCGCGATTTCTTATTAATTTCTTTGTCGTTGGACTGTTAGAACTTTCTCCAACTTCTTCTATTTGTTTATCTTTGGTAACAATAATTTTGTCTTTTTTTATTTCTTTCTCCGATTCAGCATTTTTCAATTCTGCCGTATACGGACTAAATCGATTTTTTTTACGCTTCTCAGCTCTAGTATCAATTTGTGGTGGATGTTTATACGCTGAATGATGAGCGGGATTTTTTTGATAACATTTTTTACCATACCGACATGGTGTTCTTGTGTCTTTCGTGTATGCTAACCACTCTTCCGACATATTGAAAAAAAATACAAAACTGTGAAGTAATTTATTATTAACTTTAAATTGAAAATAAATGCCTTAAACTAAATATTTATAACGATTTATATTTATAAATAATTTATAATGATATAGGTACGCAATTTCTAACTGTCAACTAAATGAAACATACGAGCGAGAATGAAAACGTAAATAAAGTGAAAGGCAAGTATTATTTGTAATGAGAGTAAATAGGTAGGCAAGACTTTCGTGCGAAAAATATCAAATTATACTTTACGTATATGGAACAACAAGATGACATTTACGTTTTTTAAATTGAAAGCAAAGGCACACACATGGAACTTCTCCTTTACGGATTTAGACAGACACTAGATCTGTTACGTTACGGTTTACAGCCTTCTGTGGCGACTGAATTTGTTATCTATGAAATGAACACACTGACAAAAAAATCATGAATTTTTGAAATTTTTTGTCAGTGTCATTTTATTAGGGAAGAAGAGCTTTTTGGAAGATTATTTTCGATCTTCTGACTATACATTTTTAAATCACTGCAAATTTAATCACTCGGAAAGTGAAATGGAGCAGTATATTTATTTTTCAGGAATATTACTTATGTGAAATTGTGCATAAATGTGTGAGATTCATTGGTGCGATTAATTAAACGAAATTCGAGTCTTATTATCGGTGCACGATGTAGATACTTGTTTTTCCGAATATTTTCAATGAATGGGTGTTTGAATTTTTATAATATTTTGCCAAGGACATGTACATATTAAATCATCGTTACTCGGACCGTTCGTCGATTCCTGCGGGCTTCGGATCATGCTGGACTGCTGGTAAATATAACTTGCGAGAGTAGTTGCACTTTGTTATTAGCTTGCCGTAGTTCGACATTCAGTTATTTATTGATTTAATAAAATCATGGTGGTCGCATTATAATACCCGAAATTATGTCATTTTACAAAAAATATATTTAAATATATATAGACAGTAAAGAAAACTCAAATTAAAAGGGATCGTTATAAACAGATTGTGTGTAAATATTTAAATAATATTTTACATTGGTCCTGCACAGTAAAGTAAACATACATGGTATAATTATGTAGGGGTAAACCTTACCTTAGAATATTAAAAAAAACATATTTAGTAATTAAGTCAAATTATTGTTAGAATTTATTAGAAATGATTTTTATGCTGTTTGTCTCTTACTCAATACAAAAATCTTTTTAGGTGTCCATACCCTTGCCTTGATTTCTTCTTCTGATGTATATTAATTAATAAATAATATGTGTTTATTTGGCATTTCTGAAAAGAGATTGCAATATCACTGAGAGAAGCTCTGTTCCACTCCCTTGTGACCTATGGATATCTTAAATTATTCAAGTGTACTCTCTGAATATGTAAATCCTAACAATTTCCCTAGAATACTTCTCTGTGTGAATTATTTGAATGTTTTTTGCTTGCTTACAATTTCAAACAAGTTTATTTAAAATGTGCAGTCTTATTATTTAATACCTATTGTAAATGTTAATAATAATTACTTGTATTTTTAATATCAGTAGATTCCATATAATGTAAAAGAAACTAGATGTTTTGTTACATTTTATAACATTTCATTGAACATCTTTTTAAGATTAATTTTATCCTAGTAAGGAATGTGCAGTTAATGACATTTATTATGTATTTTTATTATAAAATTCTTTTTTTTTGTATGAAATACTATAGCAAAGATCTAGTCAAAAGTAAAATACCAATATTCCAATTTTAACATCTCTTCTTTAAATTAATGTAAACATTATTGTGTTTTGTCACAGAATAGTCAAATGTCACATCTAATGAGATTATTATGTTAAGACATTTATTTTTGATTATAATGTAATATGATAATTTCAATTATTCACAGTAATCTAAAAAAAACACAATATTACCATCTAAATGATTAATTATCCGAAAATAAACAATAGGAAAGTGTCCAACAGGACGAAGACCTTCCTCTGACTCACAGTTCCCAATCTCTTCAACATGTGCATGGTATGCATTGTGTTAATATTTTCTTGTTCATGTGCCAAAAGTTTGTCTTGATTCTGACTGATGTACATTCAGTAACACAATCACAAATCCATATTACATATTTCAGTAAAATTAATAACTTGTTAATAATTTGTTTGTCCTTGATAAAATTTGCTGATTTTTATGGTGTGTTCATTTACATTTTTCATGCATTATATAATGCTCCATCATGGTGATGAGGTAATATCCGTGTTGGTTTTGTTTTGATTATACTAAAATTCTTCAGTATGCTGTCTGATATCCTGTAGTGAATACACTGACCTCCATTATAGCAAAACAAAGATGATTAACCACTTGATAGTATCTGCTACAAATAAGAAACCAAATACTTTTGTGACCTGTAATTTTTTAGCAATAAATGCTTTTTTCTTTTTTTTCTTTTAAATACTTCCAAATAACTGTGTAGTTTGAAAAAAAATGTGTTTTTTTTTCCCGAAAGGACCCGATATAATATGTAACGATAAAAGATTGAACCGTTTTATTCAAAAATACAAAAAAACTAATTTGCAATTTCGTCATTTCGATGACTGAACTACACATAACTTTACATAGTTAAGAATGAAATATGAAGAGCAAAAAGTTGATTTTAATTTACGGGTAACAAATAATCCGTTAATGATCACGCCTCAGGAGTATTAGAGTTTTTTGTTCCCCCTTACCATTTTGTGATATAAAATTGCAGGTATTGAAAAAACATACTAATTTCCGATCACTTGGAATAAATTTATACTGAATTCAAACCAGCTATCGATCTTGCATCTTAAGGCTCTGTGGCAGACTCGCCAATCTCTTTATACCTAAAAACACTAGGTCTGGGGCGTTGGTTCATGTTACTGTTTCTTTTTTTTTAATAATTATATAGATATTATTAGATTATTCAACAAAATCAATTTCAAAATTCGTTTATGTATATAGTCAACCTTGTGTATTGATACTTACACAACTCCATATTATTGACATGTTTTTTACGATATGAGCTATATTTCAATGAATATACTGCAACAAAAAATAATAATAGAGATTTACCCTAAGTGGTATAAAGCTGAGTATAAACCGCCTAGACCCGTATTTCTTTTCGTATTAGGTCGATTTCCTTCACACGTGTAATCACGCTCTCTCGTCAGTTATTGTGCTGTTGAAATTATTTCTGTTGTTTCAACATCGCATTATGGTTATTTTTGTTAGCCGCGGATAATAATATCGTATAGCTCGTAAGCTCTAGTGTATAATAAAACACAACATAAACCTTACGGGACCCATAAAAAGCTTGTAAGTAGGTCTTATATTGTGTACAGGCGCGTTATCCAGTACGTATTACTCCCAGCCAATAAGCTCGACATAAAACTGTGTTGTGTATACACTGTGTATGAAGCATTTATTATGTGATTTGCATTACGGTCGTCTCTGTGTTATTTCCTTTGTGTTCGAGAAGCTCGACCGTGCCGTGTAAACTGGGAGCAACACAAGGCACGTAACATGGCTCATGATTTGAACTGTTGCGCCTCCATCAGTGACCGAGTACTCCACCTGCGAAGCTATATTTAGTTTCATTGTGTGTTGGGCGCAATATATCGATCAAGTCTGCAATTTGGAGCAATATCTACAACGAAAAGGGTAACTAATTATGGAATGGTTACCTATGTAGCGATATAAACTGTTTTTATGGGTTTCGTCGATATCCCAACTGGTTTTTCCCTTCATATCGTTTACTTTACTGGTTTTTATTTATGCAGAAATTATAATGTTTAAGTTCGACAATAGGGACAGACACATCAATCAATCCGTGAGTAATACGAGGCCCGGTTAATTAGTAAGGTTTTTTGTTTATCCCGTTATAAACATAACATGCGTTTCATCTTAGTTGTTTACACTATTGTACTATCGAAGCGGAATGCGATTAATCTTGTGTGTAGGTAATTAATCGAAAACGTTAAAAGTAAAATTAAAAAATATTTTTTCTTTACAAAACTTATTTTAGGTACTTCTTTTAATTCGGCGAACTTTATAACCCGTACGTAACAAGTCACGATTTTTTCTATCGCGTTGTAAAATTATTTTGAGCGCATAGTTTTATTTATACACCGCAAGCTTGCAATGATTTAGATGGCCATTCCAAAGCAAAATACCACTTGTTTGATATATGAAATAATGTAAAAACAAATTTGTCATTCCTACATTATGGACTTGAAGTCTCAAGGTTTACCTTACAGCAAATGTTTATTACTAACATTCATAAGAAATCTATATTTATTTATGAGTGAAGATTGTCCGAATGTTTATTAAAAGATATCGCACACCTAGATCTAAACTAAGACAACTCAAAAATTGTCAAATTTGAGTTATGCTTATATTCGAACGTTGGATGAACATACGCAACTACCCACGAAGACACGTTTAATAATACCTTGTAAAATCAATCGCTAGATGGCTTTAACTTTGTTTTGTTGAACCAACGTTTGTCAACGCTTGCCACCTAAACAAGGGCATTGTCAGTTAAACTTCATTAGCCATAAGAAATCCACGTACTGACAATACCGAAAGCACGGACATTTCGACTTGTTACAGTTTTGATGAAACGTAACTTTGAGATAACCAGAGATGTTACAGTTTTGGAGAATTTTTTTGCAATATTTGTTAGGTCATTTTGACTTGTTCCAGTTTTGTTTGATAAGGTACGTAAAAGTTCATTTACTATTTTGATTTGACTCTGTTTAGTTAGATCAAAATGCAAATTTCAAGTTATCCTACTTTTATTGAATCAAATTATTTCAATGATTTTTCTATACAATAAAATGTAATTATGTATATGTGTTGCATAAAAATAATTAACGGTTGTATAAATTGACTGTTTCGAAAACATTTTTTAATCTAAAGTAAATTTGTGCTTTGATTTTTATGATTTTTTAAGTTGACTTACTATTGCTGGTCAATTATAACTTACAATAGTAGTTCTTTTTTTTTATTTCAGAGTAAAATACAGCGAGATTGCTTTCTCGTCAATATTATCAATGAAAGGTATAAGGGGTCCCCTTTAACAGCTATTCATAATTGGAATATTTAATTATCTATAAATAGAGAAGCACGAAAAACTAACGAAAATATCCTATTAAACACTCGTGTGATTACAACACCGGGCCATAGCAGACAAATTGGAAGTCATTTATTTCTTTCATCTAGAGGAGAAAGTTTTAGATTCAGACACTGATTCAAGTTATATCTGTCAAGAGAAGAAGGCTCTTCCTAAATTTATTACTTCTTCATCATGTAGTTCTGATTCCGAAACTGAAACCAGGGCTTTTACTGATATTTCTAAACAGCTCCAAAGCCAAAACTTTAATGATATGAAATCCAGGAATATTAGCGTATTAATGTCATTGAAGTTAGTAAATATGCCAGCCAAATGAGGAAGAAAAGAAAAGATTGACATTATTAACGGTGAAGTTCAAAGACTGACAAAGAAACAAGACAAAATATCTTCGATTGTTATTGAGGCCAAGCAGATCATTAGAGGCAGAGGGAGTATTTAATGAGGTATATAGAAGAAATTAAACCAAAGTACACAAGACTATAGAAATCTTAATAGAGCATTTTATTTTGAAGAAGCTTGCAATAAAACCAGAGTATGCAAGGCATTTTTAAAGGCCACACTCGAATTAAGCAATACAAGTCTTACGCATTACATACAAAAATGATGGGGGAATTAAAAAAAGTATAGTAGATTCATTAACAGCATTCCTAAGATAAAATGTCATTACTTGAGGACACAAACATCGAGGGAATTTATTTTTAGTGAAAAATCTCCTGCCGACCTATATCGCAATAATAAAGAAGCTCGTAAACTCTAACAATTACCTTTCACCACGAAGTCAACTTTTAATGAAATTTTCAATACAGAATTCAATATTGCTTTTTAAATACCTAAAAAAGATATTTGCATCCTCTGTAAGGGATTTATAAATACCCATGAAGAAGATGAAAATAAATTACAGGAGAATTATGAACAACATTTAAAAAAAAGAATTTAGCAAGGGAACACAAAGAAGAAGACAAGAACAGTAATGACGGTGTGATTGCATCTGTATATGACTTAGGTGCCTTATAAAAGTAAAAAAAGTAGGCGTATCAGTATTATAAAAAGTTTATAAGAGAACATAATTGTTATTACCATTTCATAATTTATTAGGTGTTCCTATATTTATGATGAATATTTTAAGACAATTTTTATGATTAAATTATTATAATCAGCATCACATTAGATTTTAATTTAGAAATATTTTTTTTGTTTATCTGTTTATAATTATATTTTTTTTAATTTAATTTTGGAGATACCTATTGTTTATTTTTAGAAAATATACATTAATGGATACCTTTTAAATTGTTTTTTTTTTTAATTTAACGGTTAATTAGTATTATACTTCCCAGTTAGAATTGTTTTCTTTGAACAGTTGTTTATATATCTGTATAAAAAATACAGGTATAACTCAAAATGGTCAAAGAAAACTATATCAAGTCAAAATATTTTTCATTTTCTATACGTAATAACCAACCATAAGTGTAACAACTCAAAAAACTGGAATTTTCGATAAAAGGCATTGAATTTAAATCCCGGTTTTTATACAATATCATATAACATGCCAATTACTCCCTAAAATAATGTTAAATTGTATGTATCCCCTAACAAGTAATTCGGCTATACGTTTTTTTCGTCTCCTGAAAAATGACGTTTTTTGAGTTGTCTTAGTTTAGATCTAGGTGTGCGATATGATCTACTTATTTAAAACATCATCTAAGTAGAT
This sequence comes from Cephonodes hylas, assembly GCA_030295005.1. Lineage (NCBI taxonomy): Eukaryota > Metazoa > Arthropoda > Insecta > Lepidoptera > Sphingidae > Cephonodes > Cephonodes hylas. The sequence goes on along the minus strand of AP025369.1, from coordinate 10,882,791 downwards.
AAGCGAGTAAAGTGTTGTTTTATACGTCAATTCATTCACAGGAGCGTGCAGTAAATAAAGTGTTGTTTGATGTGTACCCCAATATTTATTTTTATAGACAGTCCTCATTAATACCTGTGTGCAACAATCGGTTCGTCTCGATGAATGGCTGAGAAACTCGCGCGTATCATTGATGCGTATAGTAAAAAAAATCCATTATAAACTTTTACTAGATGTAAACTGGCTTTTAATAACAAAATAAAGTTTTCAGTAGAAAGAACACATTGCTGTGTTTGATATTTATTCTCCGTGTGTATGTTGAAGTTTATAGTATTTATGCATGTATTTGTTGTCTAATTTCCATCTATCCGTATCCATGTATTTGATTATATTTTAAGTTCTTGCATGATAATGAACATACTTGAGTACAAACTTGAATATCTTTCCGAAACGTAAAGCAGTGTTTGTAGTTTTTTAAACCTGCATAAACTCTACCAACTTCCCTAATTCTTTGCAGAATATTTATGTCAGTAACTAGCCTAGCATTCCGGATTAACTGGAGACGTGCTTGTTGATAATAATGATACTCAACAACGAATAATACTCAACTTGTTACAGTAATAAGTGTTCTACAGATGCGGACACTAGAAGCGCTCAATAATGGTCCGTCAGTATAAGCGCAATATTATTAAACGCCCAGAATCCTATAACAGACAAACTTTTATCGTAAAATAAAAATGTTATTGAAATATTTGCCTCGCCAGAAGCATGTTGTTCACCAATTGGATGAAATGCCCCAGTGAATGATGCAAAAATACTTCTAGAGTTTACAAATAAAACTGATCAACCGCATTCTCGTTCTAATTCCAGTACGTGTCTAGCTAATTCGCGTGCAGAGGTTATATTCTGAAAGCAGAGCATCATCATACGATACGCTCGCCGCGTCCCAGATACGTCGGGAGTCGAGAGTCCGCTGCAACGGAAATCGCCTAGAGACAACATTGTTGTTTGCTCCCGCCTGTTTCACTAGAAACACCGATATATTACCTTCGGTACCTAATAACTTATATAAAAACAATATCTACTTAAACGCGATTCTCTCGTAAGCTCTGCGATAACTTTGCACTTTATATCCCCCGTAGTACGTAGGCTTATCGACCTGGCGCGCAGTTTATCTTAAAAGCTTTAGAGAATTAGATAAATTGATAACAGCGAGTAAACATGAATTTTTACGCTTGTTTACAGGCGATGAATGCTTGACCACACAATGGAGCGCCAAGATGGTTGGAGCGGTGGAGACACGGCAGCGGCTGAGAACTCAACGGAGAGCTCGCACGCTGCCGAACGTGACCGAGTGCGCATCGAATTTTACGCTACCTATGACGTCATGACGGGTGTGCGCATAGCCGCTACGTTGGGCGGCTTTTTTGCATTAATGGTCTTTTTGATCGTTTACAAGAGCCGTAGTAAATCAGTAAAGGCTCTGAATGATCCCAAACTTGTAGAGCTAGCGGAGGCAGTCGTCGCTGAAGAACAAGCGGTAGAGGAAGAAAGACAACTGACAGCCGCCTTAGAAGAGGCATTGTCGGAACGTGCCCGTTCACGTCCGTCTATCGGCGAAGAGCCGCCTTGGCCGCGAACATCGCGCTTCGCCTCGTACGGCGGTGGGTACGGCAGTCTGTTGACGCCGCCTCGCCGTCTGTCTGGGCCTCGCGGGGAGTCACTTCCAGGCTCGGCGTTGCGCTTCGCGGAGCGGCGAGCGTCGGGCGGGCCGCGCGACCGCCGCCTCAGCTCTGCGACTTGTTCGAGCTCGGGAAGTTCGTACCTGGAGCGGCGCGGCTCGTCGGTGGTGTGCGCGCTGGCCGAGCGCCGCCTGTCGCCGTGCCCCAGCGAGCGCCTCGCGCCGCTCGCCTCGGTGGGCAGCGTGGGCCCTTCCTATGCAGTTGAATGTGAAATAGCGTCAGTGGGCGCAGACTCGGTGTTTGCGGAGGACGATGCGGACTCTACGGATGACGAAGTGGAACAGTTCTCGACTGATAGCGGTGGTGGCGAGGGGACTGTGGTGGGCGAGTGTACGGAGCTCGCCAGCCGCCCCGTTCATTTGCCGTTGCGATTTGACCGCGCGTCACATTCGCGGGAAACGTTGTTCTAGTCACCGATGGTGCAGCCCACCATCGGGTGTTATGTGTTAGATAACAAGTTAAAGTATCGACATTGCCTGTTATTTTCATAATTAATATTTATTAATTTCTGGATTGGCATTTAACATATCACAATGACCTTAATAAATTTAACATATCATTTGATTTTAATATATATCGAAAGAGATATTTATTCGAACGGATTCTCGTATAACTTGCAGTGAAGACGATGCAAGGATGTAAAAGTGTTGCGAGATACCGTATCGAATTATTTATTTAAAACAAAATAAAGTTATACAATTATATACTTGAATATACGCTGTGAAATTGTGCTTACTGAATATGAAATTGCGTTAAGAACGGCAGTGTCGATACGTTGATGTGTTTAAATTCTTAGTCATTCATGTAAATAGTTTGTTTTTGTTATGATATTGATGTTTCATCACGTTGATGTTCACATGCCACGCCGATATCGTGAGTTATGTACCTGCATACAGCCATGCCATGTCTCATTTATTTTGCCAACACTTCAGAACGATCGGTGCCTACAAACAAATTGCAACAAATCAAATTCGAGTCGCTTATCTTCGCTGGCATTATTCACCATAGTGTTCCACGTAAAAGTACTATTTAAAGTAAAGATCCGCCGAATTAGTCTTTTATAGGCACATACATGTATTATTTAATATTAATAGGCAAGTTGAATAGTTTTTGACGACTTTTAAACTTCCGTATTTACGACTTACGACCGATCTATTTACAATGTTTTCAACTGTACCGGGCTAACTGCCAACCCCACTGGTAGTGAGGTTGTCTTACCATAATGTAAATCTGTTGCCGACTCATGGTGTTTGTGAAATGTAGATAATTATGTACTAACTTGTTAGGGTAGATAGTTGTCAGTGAAGTCAATTGAGAATGTGTAATTTGTATTTTGCTTAGAGTCAAACCGAATCATATAAACTACCCTTTTTACTTTAAACATGAAGGGCACACAAGACCAATTCGTCCTCTGAACAATAAAATGAAGTTGGGAGCGGCCTAACGCGCACGTACCAATGTCACTTTCCAAGTAAACTGCCACTGTTCTTGTTTAGGAAAAATGTTACATGGACACCGGAGTTTTATTGATTCTGGGTGTTCTGATCCCGCCACGGCAAGGCGTGGTTCCGTAGATTGATTAAAGTCGTTTTTATTACGATTTAGATTTACGTGTTAGTTTATGTAATGTTCGTTGCTCGAATTAAAAAGAGCTCCCTGTAGCCTGTAAAATGTTGAAATGTATGTAAAAAATTGTAAATATAAAACACAACTCATCTGTTGTTTCATTTTTCATGATCACATTGTCGGTTTCTTAAATAAACATTAGCCGTTTTATTAGTGCCGTTTAAAACTAAAAGATATTAATAGCTATCAAATAAATTTCATGACCGACACACGTCATTTCCGTGGATATTTTTAATAACTATAAGAAACTTTGAGAGAAGCACATGTTGGTAATTTTTAATTAGGATTTTCTTTGTACATCGCATTCATAATACTCCCTGTATGCTTTTTATGACATTCCCATTCAAGTGTTGTAAAAATATGCCATTTAAATAAAACTATTCTCATTATATTAATACTGATGTTGTATATTTATATAAAGAAGATTAATAACTGTAACTATGGAAAAAACGGGAACAATTTTCACAAGAACCGAAGTAGAAATAACAGTAATATTAAAAAAAAAACATACCTATATCAATAGTATTATTAACAAATAACTGCCAAAAAGAAATGAAGTCGAATTAATTAAACTGTACTAAATGTTTGTTGCATACATTATTTGTATGAGATTGTTTATGTCCATTTCGTTGCTTAAATAAATCAAATAAATTATGTATTTTAAAAATAAATGCTTGAAGTACATATCGCGGAATCTGTTTTTAAATAATTATAAATCCTAAAAATATTTTATATAAAACGGCGAAGCGGTAAGTATTAGACCTTTCTATATCGGCATTTTGCCTTTTATAGCGTGAATCTGATCGTGGTTAGGATTGCTTAGTTGTCAACGAACTGTCACTGTCAATGTGAAGTGTCAAGTGGCAAAGATCCGAGGAAGGCGTATTGTTCTATATTTTTTACTATTTCAATAAGTTTTTAATACTGCAGAGAACAAATTAGGAGTAATAATGGACGACGATTTACCAACCGATTTCCAGGTGATCGTCGTGGGGACAGGTAAGAGTTATTTCACGTATAAAACGATAGCCGGCATTATGGCGAAGCGAGCAGCCTACTTATCGATCCTTTTTTTTTCACCGCTGTACAGTCATCAGTGCTGAAAAGCTTTTATATCGTTACCTTGCGACATTCATAGGATGGATTGTACCGATTAAGAAGAATTATTAGATTACAAAGAATGATATTTTGGTATATTTATAGCTAAATATGCAGCAAATTGTCTGCCGCAATATCAAGCCTTACTCATTAATTAAATATTTGCAGTACTAGTTCTTTTGTCTCCATATTTCTTGAAAATGCACATTGACATGTATATTACGACAATTTTAGGACTTATTCCACCTTTTTATGTTACAAAAATGTTTCGACATCCTTTTTATTATTATTCTGTTGAAAAGGAGTCAATGAACTTTCGATGGGTGTAGCTTGAAAAAGTATTAAGATTCTTTTTACATTTAGGCAATCATCATTTCTTTGGGGATGTTTATTAGAGTCTGTAAGGTATTTTGTTTTATTTTTTTTAAAGAAAATTATTAATATATTATAAAATCTGAAAGATACATACTTGGTATTCTAGACTCATAACCACAAAAGATCATTATTTAAAAAAATACAACAGTATTGTATTACTTAACTAATTTAATATGAATATAAACACTCAATGGCTTTAAAAAAATCTAAATATAAACAATGATTTAATGAAATGAAAATTTACTGACAAATTAGCTTAGATAAAACATTTATATGGATTATTGAAATACATTGTCATAATTTTATTAAATGTAATCATGGGCATGATATAGTATATAGGTATTATCTTGCCTTAAGTACACATTGGCATTGTATTTATACAAACAGATACCACATATATTATGCTTGAAAATATTTTTTTTATCACAATCCTGTATTATTCTAACCTTTCTCAAACAGAGAAATTTCTCATGTCAGACATTTGTTATTTATAGGGATAAAGATGTTACAGTATGTTAATCTTTTAAGGTTTTTAATGAGCCTATGTTTTGATGTGAGTCAATAAGATATAATGTAACATGAAATGTGTTTAGGCATGGTGGAGTCCATTGTGGCAGCAGCATGCAGCAGGATAGGAAAAAATGTACTCCACCTTGATTCAAGTGACCACTATGGAGGTCTCTGGGCCTCCTACAACTTTGACGGTCTCCAGAAGTTCATTAAAGAAGTGAACTCAGATCCCAGTCGAGACTTGCAAGTCTACAATTTGTCGGAGAAGTGGTATATTGAGAAGTAAGTCACAAGACATTTAGATTTCAATAAATATTTTTTGTATGTTATTTTTTAATATTTTTACCACAATTTAGCATCAAAATTAACATAACTGTTAACAAATCCAGTTAGAATATGTACATATGTTATAACAGCATGATAATATGTATAGGGAGTCGCCACAAGAGGCTAAAGAAGGTGATGAGAACAAAACAGATGACAGCAAAGCAGAACCAGCCAAGAAGATATGGAGCCAAGCAGATTTCACTGCTGAATACAGAAAGTTTAACATTGATATGACACCTAAGGTAAGATCTCATAAAGAAACCAGCATTCCATACACTTTTGTTATTTTTTAATGTTTATTGATTTGGAGACATTGTCTTTTAATATTATAAAAACTTCATTGTTTCAATTAAATATTTCTTACCCTTTGTCTTATACAATTTTATTTAGTAATGATTTCTTTATTGTAAATATACAATGGGTTGCACTGTTTTATTCTATAGAATTCCAACTAGGAAAATAGATCAATTGCAATGTGAAATGGAAAAGACACTTAGCATATTCCTATATTTTGTATTTACTAACAGTCAGCATAAAATGTAATAAATTTTTATTATGAACCAAAACACCTAATTTGTAATTTAGTATACATTATACAGTGACTTTTTTATAAGTCATGCAAATCTATTTAGAACATTAGTAATTATGTGAAAGTCATTAATTTGATTGTTGCTCTGTTCAAAACACATAATACTGCATAATAGATGTTGATACTAACTATATGCAATGGAATACTTTAATGTTAATACCAACCTATTGTTTTGTTCTATAGAAAGTACATGTCCTTGGCTGATTGAACTTGACTTTAGTCAAGTACAAGTCTTTGTCTTCAGTTATGCAAACTCATTTTGACCATTTCACATATGCAACATAAAAATTAAACTGAATAATAGTATCCATGTTACAGATTATTTGTATTATTAGTACCTAATGTTTTTATTTTTAAAATCTATAAAATTGTACTTGTTAAATAACATTTACAGAAAATAATTACCTGCTTTTTTAGTCTTTTAGAAAAAACAAGAGCAATTAGTTTTATAAATGCTTTGCAACCCTGATTGTTAAATAAAAGTTTTGTCTTCTTAGCTGCTCTTTTCCCGAGGACCATTAGTGGAGTTGCTGATTTCATCGAACATTGCGCGCTACGCTGAATTTCGCTGTGTCACCCGCGTCCTCACGTGGCTGAACGATCGTCTGATGCCTGTCCCTTGTTCCCGAGCTGATGTGTTTGCTACTGAGGCTGTCACTACCGTCGAGAAGAGAATGCTCATGAAGATGCTCACATCCATTGTTGCGTACAACGAAGATGAAATGAACAATGAATTCAAGGGTACTACTTCTTTTTTGATTTTATTGTATTGTCTCGGATTCATATTGGGATATTGTAATGAAAATCAGTATGAGTTGTTAAGGCAAATCTCTTTACATTTTTCGTTTTCTCAACTAGACTGGAATGATAAGACCTTCCAAGAGTATCTCAAGCACAAGGGTCTGACGCCAAATCTCATCCATTACGTACTGTTCGCGATCGCTGGCGGCAATAACAACATGCCATGCCTGGAGGGTGTGAAGGAATGCAAGAAGTTCCTCATGAGTCTCGGCCGATACGGTAACACGCCATTCCTCTGGCCCATGTACGGAAGCGGAGAGTTGCCGCAGTGTTTCTGCAGGTAAGTCGGTGCATTCTAGTTTTTACTGCGTTCAAGGTTGTGCATTTTCGTTACTTTGGCAATGCGGCGCAATCGAAATCAACAATGCCTCGTCGGTTTCAGTTGAAAGTTGCACAACTGTCTTGTTAACAATTTTAATTAACAAAACTGGATGTATGTGGGTCAATCAACTTTTAAATGTACCATCAATGATAGATTTTATATACAAATTTTTTTTTCTTAAATTTGTATATTTTATACGTATTTGTTGTTGATAATTATTTATATTTAAGGAATTCAAATAGAGCAGAACAATTTATGGTAAATATTACTCAAAAATTCACATGACTGTAGTTAAGATAGTCCCTTGGACATTTAAAAATTCAGTCAAATTGTTAATTTACTTTTAAATATTAGAATCATATTTGAAAAACCTTACTGTTCTTTTAAAGTAAAAATGACGATAATGTGTCTTTAGGAGATAAGAAAAAAGTGGTTGTCCAGTGGACATAGACGTTTGTCCATACGAAATACTCGGGTGTCCAAAGGGGATTCTATGATGAAAATCGCTTGTATTTCTTCTTTTATGTAATAAAAAAACAACTATTTGAAAATAATTATCAGTATTAGAAGAGAAAATATTGAATAATTCAGACAATGATCTTGGATGTCCAAGGGACTGGTGGTGATATTTATTAGTCTTTCCGCTCCCTGGTAATAAATAATAATATTTTGAATTAGGTCTTACGCACAGTAAAAAATATACATTAAATTGAATATATTCCACTTTAATTAACTACAATATATAAAATACAGAAGTTTTTGTGCTGGTTGTCCAGTGGACACACAATAAAGCCACGCTCTTTTTCAAAATACACTCGGTCGACTGGCGATGCGGAAAAGATGAAATCAAAATCGGGGCTGGATGAATGTTGTCACGAAATAAATCGACTTGAGTTCCAGGCAGTAGTCACGCCATAAATGTTTGGATTTTGGAACTTTTTTACCGTTGTCCGGTGGAAGTCAGAATAATAAAATATAATAGGGACTAAAATAAACATGCAAAAAGGTCGTTAAGGTTTTAAAGCAAACAAAATCTATTTACTAGCATCATAGTAGATATTGTAATTAATAATTATGTTTCATTGTAATGGATTGCCATATATATTTTTTTTGGAAAAATTAATGTTTCATTGTACTAACCTACTGAGGGACAAATTTACATAGTACTGACAGGACAGATAAAAGTTGATTGACCCATGTACAATTTTAGAATGTGGTACGTTCGCTACATAACTGAAAGACTGAATATGGATCAGGTGAAAGTACGTGATTGTTTCTAAGAGTTACGCCATTATAATTGAATGTTTTAGAAGGAAAGTACAGTTGTGGTTAGGCGATTTTTTTTTATGTACGCGTCTGTCAATGTAATTGCAAAAAGTGCACCATGAAAGTGTTGGTCGCCGGTGCGGCGGCGGTGGAGCGGCGTGCCCACCGGTTCAATGACCCAAATGTGCATCAACTTGACTAACGCAAACAAAAATGAAGCTACTTTCTAATGTTGCATGCGGCACGAGTTATTATATCGTTTTTATTGCTTTTATTTGTAAATTATTGAAAATCTGACAATGATTGCATTTTTTTTACATAAGGCTTTTATCATCCGAATATAATAAACGCACGTTATTCTCTACGTTCCCAACTATTGCAATGTTCTTGCAATTAATATGTACAGTCCTGCCTTCCGAATTCTTCTACAGTCTGCAATAATATTTTTTTTAGTACTAGCGTTCTCTAGACCAAACTAAAAAAAATCTTGTGAGATTTTAATTTAGTCCAAAAGTAAATTTTCAGCCTCTCACAAGTACTTAGTCACTCAACATTCGAATGACTTTATCCTTAGTAACGTTGAGCGCTGAATCACCGGCCTCCAACGCAACAGCTATGTAAATACCTACTGTTTTTGTATGCCGCTGCACGAGACGTCTACAGATCAGATAATTGTACATAATTTGCAATCATCAAGCATTTGGTCGCTCAACACAAAAAGTCTATTGACGTATGTTTTTTTTAATAGAATTTGTACGTGAAAAATTTCCAATAGACTATAACAAATTCAATTATATGGGTGCTGGAGTGCTGAAGGTCATTTATGGTCTATTGCTACGACCAGTATTTTTAATTGGCTGTATATACTAATAGACGGCGGAATTGTAAATTAGTAATAAGAAAATGGTTTGTGGTCGTTCAGAATTTTTTGTTCAACAATAAAATGTAGCAAGTATTTTATAACATATTTTGTGGAAAATAAAAGAAAACATATAGGAATTTTGGTTCTTTAAGTTAAGATTTATCAATCGCGGCGGTTTCTTCACGCTTTTTACGTCAGCGATAGAGCGTGGTATTTCATATTACTTACGCCTATTAGCTTGCGTTCTGCCACATATTACTAATGATAAGGTAAACAATGTTTGTAATTGTCGCTAACATAAAATAAGTTATTTTAAACATGCGAAAGTACACACACTTACCCCTTTATATTGTGAAAGGGTATGCGAAATACAATAGTAACTCGTAACGTATTGAAAGATTAATACTTTAAACATTACTAAATAAAAATAGAATAGATTTACTTGGAATTTGTGGGGAGTTGATAGCTGCATAGTGGAAAAACAGAAAAAATGGCATTTTTTATTTTGGCAGGCATTATATAATATTTATCGAATAAGAAAAACAAATAAGTATCTACACTCAGATTACTGATCCTAAACCAACCCTGCATCAGAAGATGTAAGACTCGAAACAAATATTTCATCATCATACGATTATTTATATAAGAATGGGAATCAAATCCGTGATCTTTAGCGCTGGAAGTCGATGTCTATCCTAACTGCACATTGATGGTCATCAAAGGAAAATTATCCACAATTGTGAAAGAGTTTTTTTATTGCCTATACTAACTCAGTACAACATTTAACGCCTTTAATAATATCTAAGAATCAATAAACAAGAAATGAACAGTTTATAGCCTGTTTACATTCATTTCGCATAGGAAATATTTTCGAAAAAATATAAAACTGACGTTTACGCTTAGTTTTCTTAATAAAATTCAATTAATGATGTTGTTACAACCACATTAAAATATACAAATTCTTGCTTTGAGTTGTCTTGGCAGATTTGCGAACATTAAGAAAAATAACTATGACGCATATTACATTTAAAAAAATCTACTATACTATACATATCTTTCGTGATACAAAACAAGAAATTACTGCTATTGTAAAAGTATATTTTATTTTTAGCAAAAATCCAACATTCATACCCGTGCCCACCATGGGAAGAAAGATAGGCTCATTATAAAATATATAACAATAAACATTAATTCTATTGAATACGTTAAAGAAGGAATTATCTTTTTCCTACTATATCCCCTCATCTAAATTTATTTGAATCACTTCGTAAGCAAAAAGTCTTAAATACATTTTTTACACAAAAATCATCAATAAAAATAAATTCGACTCAGAACAAAACTACAATTTCCAGGCTGTGCGCCGTGTTCGGCGGCGTGTACTGTCTCAACCGGCCCATAGACAAGGTCGCCACCAAGGTGGTGGACGAGGGTAAGACCGTGGTCACCATCGAAAGCAAGTCCAAGACGCTCAACTGCGACCACCTGGTCATCGGCATCAACGAGTGCCCCAAGGATCTCATTTCTCCCGAACCTGCTGAGAGTTGCGACATTTCTAAAGCCGTGTTTATCACCGATGGTTCTATCATGCCGAGTGAGAAGGAACCGTTGACTCTCCTCCGCTTCCCCCCCCTATCGGATGATGATAATGCGGTCACCGTGCTCGAGGTCGGACCCGCCACTGGATCCTGCCCTAAGGGACTGTGTAAGTAGCTTTGTTAAATTGTTTACTGATTTCCGTAAATAATAATCAGCGAGGCCTTTTGGTCTCGTAATTTACCGGTCTTGGTTTTGATTTCGGGGTAGTGAGAAATGTTATTTCGGTCTTCCAATTAGGAAATTCTCACGACGTACGGAGTCTGGTATTGTACACGAAAATCGAGAATACGCCCCCTTTTACGTGTGATTAAAATACAATCCTACTATTATTATAAAGGCGAAAGTTTGTAAGTATGGATGTATGTTTGTTACTCTTTCACGTAAAAACCACGGAATGGATTTGAATGAAACTTTACCACAATATAGCTTATACATCAGAATAACACATAGGATACTTTTTATCCCGGAAAATGCAGTATTCCCGTGGGAATGGGTATTTCTGAATCTACCAAAGTGATTTGAATGAAATTTGGTATAGAGAGAGGTAGAGCTTACAGAATTAACATGGGATAGTTTTTATCCCGGAAAATTAAGTATTCCCGTGGGAATGGGTATTTCTGGATCTACCAAATCGATTTGAATGATTTTTGGTATAGAGGTAGGTAGGGCTCACAGAATTAACATGGGATAATTTTATCCTGGAAAATGTAATCCCGTGGGATAAACATGTTATAAATGCAAAAATCTCTCTGCACTTAACCCTAGAGTCTACGCGGACGGAGTCGCGGGCAAAAGCTAGTTGTATATAAATGTGGGTTCAGAAATGCACTTCTTCCTACCCCTTCGGAGAATACACACGTAAATACGTCTTAAACACAAAATACAAGTGAGTCACGAATTACTGAAAATATTACCTAAAGAAAACTTGTAGGCATTAGTGAAGTTCAAAGTGTCGCATCTAGTTTCTTAAATGCACTTAAAATCAAAACGACATATTCACGATTTTATTCTACGGATACCATCAAGTTAATGGTCATTTGTTTAAACTTAATGGTCCAAACGGATATTTTTGGAACTAGGCTTTGCCTATAAATCTAGTACCAGTAATAAGTAATAATCTGTTACCTAAGTAGCATAACTTTATGGTCCGTGAGCACCTATTGTAGAACCTTTTGGTGTCTAAAAAGTTTCATTGGATTTCAATGAGTAGTCCACAGCTCGGGGTCACGAGCCAAGCGACAACTTTTTGTAGACTTTTTTGTCGTTGTCAGTCTCGTAGGTGAAACTTCATTAATTTTTTCATGCCTGACTCATTCACCGCCGGTTTGGCTTGTAAAAAGCGTCTATTAATTTGACTGATGCATGATTGGAATTTTAATCGCCCATTGCTTATTTATTATGTCATGTTTTGATTGTAGGCAAAGTTGTGTAATATTTTTTAAAAATATTTATTTTTTGGGGGCATTATTATAACGCACACATTGGTAGGTAATGTTATAGATTTTAGAATACATGTTCAATACAAAACATATCTTGGTATGCGTCGTAAGTGTACTTATAAGTTAGCATTTATTTTTTAGTTGAGAAGGCTCTCAAAATTACATGAAATTGATATAGACCGTCAAACGATAAAATATTAATAAGTAGACATTCTATTGTAAACCCAACCTGCACTAGAAGCAAGTTTAATGTTTATTGAATAAGATATTTACATAACTTTACGTTGATCAGGGTTTTACAAACTGTGGGCCTAGAACTAAAGCTTACAAAATGTATCGCCGTTGTTAAAAATTGCAAGATTTAGAAATATAGTTGTAACAATACTTTATTACTTAAACTACTAGTACTTACATTGGAAAAGTGTATTGTTTTATTTCATTTTGTTTAATCGATTCTTGATTTGTTCCAGTCGTGGTGTACTTCATAACGAACAAATCGCAGGACGCCGAGACCGACTTGCAGGCCTACGCGCAGAGGATCTTCCATATGTCCGATGAAGAAAACACATCCAACAAGCCTAAGGTATTATATTACTGCATATGTTGATAAAAAAAAATATAGAATAGAATTAGAAATAAACTTTATTGTACACACAAGACAAAATAAAAAAAAGAAAAAAATACATATACAAAAATTATAAACAATTGAAGCACATTTGCCTAAGAAAAATCAATTTGTGGTGTATGTTTTTCATCTTAGTAGAGAATTAGTATGGTGCTTCTTTAGAATTCTTAGTTTTATTTGGCAGTTCTCGAAATAGGTTCGTGCAGTAAATATAATCATCAAAGTCGTGTCTGGATTGTTGTCTGTGTTTACGGCAATCGTTTGTGAAGTTGCTTCCTTTAATTGGCAGTTTTATGTTCCCAACGTATTGCAAATATCTAATTATAGATGTTCCTCCTTGGTCTTACTAAAGGGGACCTGGATGTTATTGTAGTAATTCCTTAATTGAACTGTAACAGTCTGAGCAAGTATAGCGTTACAAATCTTCATGTCATGGCTCTCCTCTGCAACTCAGAGCCTTTGAGCTCGTTAGAGAGTTTAAGCTTTAGTTCATCACGGTGGCCTAATATGGGTTGACTGACTACACGTCACAATATTTTTTAGGAGAGGATAGACACAGGCGTGTGAAACGAAAGGCTGCGGGTTCGATCCCCGCACTGAGGTAAATATTTGTTAGCCAAAGGTTTAGGTGTTTGTGTGAGTAATCCTCTTGTAGTCTTTGATTTGAACGACACAAGACTAATAGATCTTAATGTTAGGTCTGAACTATGCATGTTGCAGTTGAGTGCATTCATATATTTTCCAAGTATTTTCATAAGTCTAATAAAAGTACAGTGCTACGTAAGTAGTGTAGTACTAGTGTAAGTGCAGTCTGAAAATGTGCCCGAAAAACAGCAATAGCCTGGCCTTCTATTACATGAGACTGATAGATACCTGTCGAAATGTGGGTGCAGAAATACACCTCTGCCTACTCCTACCCTCATGATTGTAATTTTTTAAAATATAAATTTGCTATTTACAGTTTTCGTCACTTCTTTAGGAATATCTGGAGTTTTACTGTATGAGGGGGTTGGGCAACTGTATAGTTGTTTGTTTGTATGTTGCGCAGTGCCTGTGGTCGCTGTACTACAACGTGAAGGACTGCAGCGCGGGCGTGGCGAGCGCGGCGCCGGTGCACGTGTGCTCGGGGCCCGACGCCGGACTCGACTTCGACCGCGCCGTCGAACAGGTCAGATCACTCACTCGTTCACCTGTTCATCATTCACTCGTTCACCATTCACTCTTTTTTTTTAATTATTAGGTAAAAGCAAGCTAATCGTGGCTGGAAGAAAAATATATTAGGCTATTTATGTTTATAAGTCTATCATCATAATCAGCCCATATGAGTTCCACTCCTGGTCAGGGGCCTCCTTTACGATTAAAAAGGCTAAGGCCTTCACGCTAGCCTAGTGCGGGTTGGCGGACTACTATAAGATTTTTAAACTTAAGGTCCGCAGGTTTCATCACGATGTTTTCCTTCACCGTTAAAGTAAGTGATATTCAATGTGAATACACGCATAACTTCGAAAAGTCAGAAGAGTGTCCCTGGAGTTTAAACCCGCGACCGCCGAGATTCTCGACCGCGTGTCTAAACCTCGAGACCATCATTGCTCACATCATTTACTCATTCCTTTTTTTAATTATGAGGTAAAGGCACTGGCGTAGCAGACATATAAAAGTCTATAACGTAAAGTAACTTTAAGAATTTGACTGCCTCGTGGTCTCGCGGTACAAGTATGTGCCGTGCGATCTAGAGGTCCTGGGTTCGATTCCCGGGTCGGGCAAATTGTTATTGAGTTTTTCCATTAGGAAATTCTCAGTAGCGGCTCGGAGTCTGGAAATGTGCCCGAAAAACGGCAATAGGCTCGCCCCCTATTACGAAATGTGGCGAAATGTGGGTGCAGAAATGCATCGCTGCCTACCCCTTCGGGGAATATAGGCGTGAGGTATGTTTGTTTGTTTGAATTTATAGGTGACAAATCATTGTTATTATGAATTCTACAGGCTATAGGCACATAAACTACATCTATACTTAATATTATAAAGCTGAAGAGTTTGTTTGTTTGTTTGTTTGAACGCTAGGATTTCAGGAACTACTGGTCCGATTTGAAAAATTCTTTCAGTGTTAGTTAGCACATTTATCGAGGAAGGTTATAGGCTATATATCATCACCACGGTAAAAATATTACATACAGTATTTTGACTCGGCCACATTTTGAGAACAAAGGCCTGCCGCCGCGCGGTCGTAAACATGCGATAGGGCTGCGCACCGCAACATTTTAAATAAATCTACCTCCTTTGACTTTCTATCTAAATAAATGAAATACTTTGTGAATGGAAGTGTGTTCAATAAAAATGCATGTTATTTTTTATTAGTGTATTTAATAAAATTGACATCAAGTCAAACATTTCAAGAAATCACCGCTAGCCTCAAAAAGGTAATACCGATGGCTCCATTGAACACTCCTCTAACTCAAAAATTTGAAATTTTCGTTTTTTACTATTTAATAGTAAAGCAATTTACGTGGAAATTAATTGAAATTGTGAAAATTACGTACATGAAAATTAAGTGAAATTTGCTTTACTATTAAATAGTAAAGCAACTTACGTGAAAAACGAAAATTTCAAAATTTTGAGTTAGAGGAGTGTTCATTGGAGCCATCGAATTACCGTGCCGCAAGCGCGGTGAGTTCGGCGGCATTTATCAAAGGGACTTGGGTCGTCGGCGCTTGCCACGTTACACTACTAGAGTGAGTAGCAGACAAAATAATTTCAATCTTATGTCTATGTAAATAGAGTTGCAAAGTTTTTTGAATTTTTCGTTACCAAGTTCGTGTTTTAACAAATATATATTAGTACCGAGAAAAAAACGGCAACCATTACATATTTATTGTATGATTATTTAGAGGTATTTGTTGTTAAAGCGGCAACAGAAATACATTAATCGGAGATCATTTCAACTACATGTCTAGCTTATTTATTTTTCAAGGGGAGATCACCCTTTAAAAACACTTAAATTACTTACTTACCTACTAATAAGTATAATCATTGTATAGTCTTACCTTTCGGAGTTTCCAGGTAATCTAAAAAAAGTTATACCTGGGTCCGTTATTGAAGACAAGTCAACAGCCGATAAGCCTCCGACTGGAACCCGCACTGGCCAAAGTAGTTCCACAACACTGAACGCGAAAACTCGTAAAAATTAATAACTTTCGTCGTATTATTGTTAACACTTAAGAGCGCAGTATCATTCCGTTGTCAACAAGTCAGTTGCAATTGTATTAATTATTGTTCATACCCACACCATTTATAGTTTGTTGTCTATGTGTTTTTTTAGTTTTAATTTTTTTTTTGTTTTACTACCCCAAATGTCATTCTAATGACATTTGACTTTTGACAACTGACATTGTATAATCCGTTCGGAAACCGCTATTGTTGCCAGTCTTTAATCTGTGTTTTTTATTTATTTTTTATTTCTCTCATGCCTTATTGTAATGTTTTGATTTTTGTGTGTGCCAGCTGGCGGGTGGTGCAGAGATGTGAGTATAGCACCAACTTGTACGCTTTAGTTTTGTTATTATTTGTTTGTATAGTATTATTATATTACTATATTTATTTTATTTTATTTTAATATTTATTCAAGTATGAGCTATTCTGATAATGACTCTTTTTATTCTGTGAATTCTGACCATTCAAACAGCGATGATAGTTTCTGCTCGGTGACTGACGGACTGGGTGATATGTTGCGACAAACTTTCAGTGATACGGTTAAATGTTTTTTTAATGTTTGTCACATTAATGCGCAAAGTTTACCCAGTCACTACAGCGAACTATCAGTAACTTTCACGGACGTTGACGTTCATGCCGTCCTGATTTCTGAGACTTGGCTTAAACCTCAACTTTCCTCCAACACTTATCCCCTTCAAGGTTTTAATTTAATTCGAAATGATAGAATCAGTAGGAGAGGTGGTGGTGTAGCTATTTATCTCAAATCTTTCTTTGAATATAAAATCTTAGCATGCTCACCTACTGATAGCAATCCCACCGTTGAGTATCTTTTTCTCGAGGTTCGTTTCAGGGGAGTGAAAGCTGTACTAGGTGTTGTTTACTGTCCTCCTTCTTTAGACTACTTCTCCAGTCTCGAATCGGTTCTGGAATCTTTAGGGTCTCAATATGCACACTACATCATCATGGGAGATTTCAATACCAACCTCCTAGCCTCTAATTCCTCCCGTTCCCGTAAACTCCTAGACATCATTGAATCCACCCACTTGCATATCCTTCCACTCCAGCCTACTCACCACAATACAGATGGAGATAGCACCTGGCTTGATTTAATCCTCACCTCCTCTCCTTCCCTTGTATCACGCCATGGTCAGTTGCAAGCTCCTGGCTTCTCTCATCATGACCTTATCTATTTGTCCTATGTCCTAAAACCTCCTAAATCCCCACCTAAAGTTTTGTTCATGCGTTGTTTTGGCCGTATAGATCATGATAAGCTCTGTAAAGATGCTGCTGAGCTGGACTGGGAACGTCTGATCACAGCGAGCACAGTTGACGAAAAAGTTTGCATCTTTAATAATACCGTTCTTTCACTATTTGATCGACATGCTCCGGTTAAGAAGGTCAAACTTAAACGTCCTCCTGCTCCATGGATGACGAACGATGTTCGTATGGCAATGAGACGGAGAGATCGGGTATACCGGAAGCTTCGTAAGAATCGCACAGAGGACAACTGGAACCTTTACAGGATGGCAAGAAATCGGTGTAACCAGATGATACGTAACGCAAAACGCCGCCATATTCTCGATAATATTTCCGCTTCTCGTTCTGCTGATGTTTGGAAGTTTTTTAAAAACTCTAGGCATCGGCAAACAAAAACATATTGATTTCCAGAAGACAATTGGTTTGGATGACATAAACACTCACTTTACAACAACGGTACCCATGGATCACCAAACCAAATGTCGTACACTGGAGTTTTTAGCTGAACTTCCTCGACCTAATATCGATCCATTCCATTTTTCTCCAGTTGCATCGGGCGAGATCAAAAAGATAATCCTCTCCATTAATTCCAACGCTACTGGCTGCGACAACGTAAGTCGTCGCATGGTCATAGCAATCCTTGACTGGCTCCTTCATCCCATCACAGACATTATTAATTCTTCCTTTAGTACTGGTTTTTTCCCAACGGCGTGGAAGAATGCCGTAGTTATCCCTCTTCCTAAAATCCCTAACCCGTCATTACCTAATCATTTTCGCCCAATTTCCATTCTCCCATTCCTATCCAAGGTGCTTGAAGCTTGTGCTCACAAGCAATTGTCCAGGTTTGTGTACCAGAATAAGTTAATTAGTCCCTACCAATCAGGCTTCAGACCTGGACACAGCACGGTCTCCGCTCTCCTAAAAGTGACTAACGATATTCGGGTGGGCATGGAGGACACCAAGGTCTCAGTATTGGCCTTGGTGGATTTTTCAAACGCCTTCAATACCGTTAGTCACGATATCCTACTGTCCATCCTATCCCATCTAATGATCTCGGCAGATGCAGTGGATTGGTTCTCATCTTATCTTCAGGGCCGCCAGCAGTCGGTGCGCGCCGGCACGACCTCGTCATGTTTGCTTGGACTCGACTCTGGCGTACCTCAAGGTGGTATTCTTTCTCCTTTATTGTTCTCAGTTTTTATCGATCTCATATCCCAGAATCTTCAATGTTCGTATCATCTGTATGCCGATGACTTGCAAATTTGTGCTCAGGCCAGGGTGGAGTCAATATCTGATGCAATAGCTAAGGTAAACAGAGACCTGGAACATATTCAAAGATGGTCGGAGAGTTTCGGCGTGATTGTGAATCCAGGTAAATGCCAGGCCATCATTGTGGGAAGCCAACGTCAATTAACAAATTTGCACAATGTATTTGTCCCACCAATTATTTATAATGGTACAGCTATCACATTATGTTCCACCGTGAAGAACCTTGGACTTCATATTGACTCCACCCTGACCTGGCAGGCCCAGGTGGCATATGTCAGCCAAAAAGTGACTGGTATACTTCGAGTTCTCTACCGTCTTAAAAACTTTCTTCCCTCGCGGACCAAGGCAATGCTTGTACAAACTTTAATACTTCCTATTATCGACTATGGTGATGTATGCTATTTTGACCTGAATGCAGACCAACTCAATAAACTTGACCGACTTCTTAATAACTGCATTCGATTCGTATTCAATCTTCGCAAGTACGACCATGTGTCTTCCTTCCGTGCCCAACTCAAATGGCTGCCAATTCGTCAGCGACGAAATCTTCGTGCGCTCACTACATTATATTCCTTTTTAACATCTCCTAATGCCCCTTCCTACATTACCCCCTATTTCCAATTTTTACATGCCAGCCATGAGAGAAAGCTACGATCTTCGAATAACCTTCTTCTTCTTTGCCCATCCCACACCTCCAATTTCATTCATTCTTCATTTCCTGTGCAGTCTATACTCCTCTGGAACGCACTTCCCTTAGAAATCAGGACGAGCACGAGTCGTTACGCCTTTAAGATGAAAGTCCGAAAGTTGTTGACCACCAGAATGGCAGATTCTTCACAACAATAGTTTATATATATTTATTATTATTTATCGTATTTTGTAACTATATGTATTTATTTATGTAATATATATTAATTTTGTACTATGTAAGCGATCATTATATATTTACTTAAAATAATTATTATATGTATGTTAATATCGTGTGTAGTATATATAATTAATTTTACACCTACGCTTTTTATCTCTGCACCACCTAAAGGTTTGACTGGAAGAGAATGCCAAGGGCATTAAGTCCACCTTTACAAAGAATTTGTAAGAAGCGTAAATAAATAAATAAATAAATAAATGAAGAATTCATGCAACCATACACAGCACAATATATTCTTCTTGTCATATTTTTTTTAAAAATCGCGCGGTTACTGCTAAAACGACACCGTCCGTTCATCACTGCGGCACAGTTGCGACTGCCTGCATGCCGAGCGCGTGCCGAGATCGGGCGCGTAGGTATAACTCGATTTTGGCCCGTTTGTATGAAGATAAGCTACTGTATATATATTTTTCCGATTTGAAAAATTCTTTCACTGTTAGATAGCACATTTATCGAGGAAGGCTATAGGCTATATAACATCACGCTACGACCAATAGGAGCGGAGCAGCAATAAAGAATGTTTCAAAATCGGGAATATTTTTTTCCTTTTGAAAGCTTCCGCCGCGTGCGCTGCGGAAACGGTTAAAGTTACACTGAAATGATGTATCACAAAATTGTACTCCTTTAAAAGTTCTAAAAAAAAGTTCGCGACAGCATATATCTATCTTTTAGGATTACTTCACTATAACCTCTTTTATGCTAACCAAATTTGTCCAAAAATAAAGCATTTATTATGAAGGTGTCTTTACAAACATGATATTAATACTTATCCAAATAAATACGTTATTCATTACAAGTATTTAATACAAAATAAATTTGTCCTTTACATCATTTGATTTCACTGAGTATCTTAGAAGGTATTGCAGTTTTAAAATATTGATCAAGAGCGCAATAATGATGCACAAGGCGCCGATCGACGCGTTACGGTTTCACGTTGAAACAATTTGACCGATTTGTATGAATCTCTTATATGATACTAGCTTTTGCCCGCAACTCCGTCTGCGTGGACTACAGGGTTGGGTTTAGAAAGAAAATAAGTTGTAGTATTTTACTCCGCAGAACCCCATTTACTTAAATATACAAAAATAATATAAATCGGTCAAATTGTTTCAACGTGAAACCGTAACGCGTCGATCGGCGCCTTGTGCATCATTATTGCGCTCTTGATCAATATTTTAAAACTGCAATACCTTCTAAGATACTCAGTGAAATCAAATGATGTAAAGGACAAATTTATTTTGTATTAAATACTTGTAATGAATAACGTATTTATTTGGATAAGTATTAATATCATGTTTGTAAAGACACCTTCACAAATAACGCTTTATTTAAAATAAATTTGGTTAGAATAAAAAACGTTATAGTAAGCCAACCTTAAAAGATAGACATATGCTGTCGCGGACTTTTTTTTAGAATTTTTAAAGAGGAACAATTCTGTTATACATTATTTTAGCGAAACTTTAACCGTTTCTGCAGCGTACGCAGCGGAAGCTCACAAAAAGGAAAAAAGTCCCCGATTTTGAAACATTCTTTATTGCTGCTCCGCTCCTATTCGTCGTAGCGTGATGTTATATAGCCTATAGCCTTCCTCGATAAATGTGCTATCTAACAGTGAAAGAATTTTTCAAATCGGACCAGTAGTTCCTGAGATCCTAGCGTTCAAACAAACAAACAAACAAACAAACAACATCTTCAGCTTTATAATATTAGTATAGATTTTAATGTTCAAGCTTTTAATCATAATTAATCCCTTAAAATTGAAGTAGTGGTTTATGTTAATACATGTATTATGTTGTGCAATAACAAAACGATGTTTAAATGACAACCCGTCAACAATCAATTAAATAATCTATTACACAATTAATTTAAGTACACGTTTGTTTTCAAAACATATAATTAGACCCTCTCGCGTAGTACCTAAAATGTTGTTATCAGTATTTCTCGTGATAAATATATTTTTTAACCTTGGTAGTTAAGTAGGCCTGACCGTTCAACCCGAAAGAACGTGTATGTTACAGTACGGGCGATTGTTTTAAATTGTATCTCAGTGCCCCCTGTGTACTTAGTTGCTTGATTTGATAGTGGAACTTATCTTTATTGGATAACAAGCGGCCGGTCCTGCCATCGCCTAGTTACAAATAATATTCTAGTACACTCGTATACAGAATTATTTGGTTTCCTATGAGTTGTAATTATATGTCTTATGTTCTGTTGCTTATTTGCTTCTTGTTAGCAACATTTAAATATGTGAATTATTGTTTAATTTTAATCATGAGTTAACTTAGTCTTTTTAAAAAACAATCGTTAATGATTCAGCACAGATATATCTGCACAGAGCTCAAAAACAAAAAAAAAACTAATTTATTATTTCGAGGTGGTTCTATTATGTCCATCTAAAGATTGTACCAAAATCCCCAAATTTAAAGCAAGCTAAGGTTTGGACATACAGCAAGATTGTACAAAAATATGAATTCAATTATTCTAATTAAACAGGCAATAATACACATCAGAAAAAGAATTTATTATTGAAATGTCCAAAACAGCGTAATTGAGCGCTGATTATTGTCAAAATGAGTAGCAAGCAGACGTTTTAGCAGGATTAATCCTCAGATGTTTATCGCAATCCCAATAACGCTATTTCGCCAAATTAGGGGTGCGTTCAATTGTCCCAGTTTCCTACTCTAATGCCATTACGTAGTCGATTAATTTTGTCGTTACTTTGTTATGAACGGACTCGAAGCAATTCAATTAGCACGGAACGTCATTGGCCTCCAAACAACACGCAATGTCCACATGGTTCACATTACAGATAACCTCCGGACCTTCGCTAAATAGTATTAGCTAAAAAATAATTGATACACTGCGATAACTCCGTATTACGTAAACCTCAACTATTTATATTCATTATGGTTTATCTAATTCACTTGCCGCCTAATTAAAACTATTCAAAGAATATCACAATAGAATTGTTTGCAAGTGGAAAAATGTTTGGTGATAACGTCGCTGACGCAAAACCTAATGCAATTTGAGTAGGCTCGATGTTTTCTTCAAGATGTTGAAGATTTACTGCGGATCTACATAGATGATTTAATATTATTATGAAGTACTCTATCTCATATTACTTATGCGAATGTGAGTCATGTTACGCTTTCGTTTTAATTTCTCAACTGATAATAATTATACAAACAAAGAAAATATCACCTCGAGGTTTGACATTTTAAAATCTCATTCATGTGCGTTTAAACCTGTTTCAATACAGCCCCGTATCAGAAAATAATATTTTACAATGTTTTTTTACGCTCCGTGCTTGCGTTTATAATAAGGATTCTTCTATATTTACTCCAAACACATATTTTTAAATTTATTCAAAGCATACAAGGGGCATTATCGTTCACTGTACAAAATACCTATACCTAAAAATACTATAAAACCAGTTTTATAAAGTATTTTGACAGCCCCGTGGCGCAGTTGCCTAGATACCAGCTTGCGAAACGAGCGGCCGCGGGTTCGATCCCCGCACCGAGACAAATGTTTGTGTGATCCACAAATATTTGTTTCGGGTCTGGGTGTTAGTGAGACCGAAAAGTCTCTCGTAGTTTCTGATACCCACGACACAAGACTCGTATCTTAGTGTGGGGTCAGGACTGTGTATGTGACTGTTGGGTGTATTTCTTTATTTTAAAAATGGCTGCAATAAAATTGAAATATGTATGTAAATCGTGATGGGGTTGAGGTTTAGGCAAGAAGTCGATAATCTTGATGATAGCGGGTACAAACACCAGGCACATCCTTGACTTTTCGATGTTATGTGTGTTTTGACAATTAGCTGTTACGTTCGTAGGTAGTAAGTTCTTAGGAACTGTACAGGAGCGCCCGCCAGCCCGAACTAAGCTAGCGTCATAAGGGGCCATTCATAAATTACGTCACACGAAATTAATTTCTTGACCCCCTCCCCCGTCCTTGTCACAACTGTCATTTGCAGGACTTTCTCCATAGTGTGACCTGACATATTTTGCAATTTTACGTCTAGAAATTATTGAAGGAGTCCCGTGACCAGCTGTAGGACGTAAATATGATGATGTGAAGATAATATAATGATGGTTGGTATGTTGTGCAGGCTGAACAAATCTTCAAGAAGATCTGTCCGGGCGAGGAGTTCCTGCCGCGCGCGCCCGACCCGGAGGAGATCGTGTTCGAGGACGACGTGACGCACGGGCCCGAGTTCCAGCGACACCCCGACGACGACGAGGCCAAGGAGTAGCCCGTCTCATACAGCGAACGGCTCTATACACATAATCATGTAGTTTTAATCCTTAGTCCAGTAACGCTTCTCAGGTGCACCACAACGCTTCCACACGACAGTCGACAGTATCTCCAGGCCCCTATACGGCAGATCAACTCCTTAACTTCAAGTTACAAGTGTACGAACACGCCAAGACGTACTGTTTATTGTAAGATGTAATCTCAGTAAGATTTATACGCTTCGGTAGCTTGACTTTGTGCATTCCGGCTGGTGCGTTAGTAGAATATTTATGTTCTATATAAGTCATCAGTTTGGTAGTGCGTTATTTTGCAGTATGATTCAAGACGAGAGTTCAGCGCTGTTGAATATGTTTTAAACCCTAAGTAGACAGATACCCGAGATCGTTTCAGACGTGTTTACGATTAGAGCTAGCTTGTTTATATCAGCGCGGTCGATGACTAACAGCTAGGTTGTCTTGATATAGTCGGCAAGATTGACTTATAGCATTTCGAGGCTATTTCATCCTGCGGTGTTTAATAACGGTTCGTGAAATTAATTTGGTTAGTCTTCGAAGTATTTAGGATTTTTTTATTTTTCTAGTTATAAATGCTCTCTAGAGTCCTTTCGATTTTCGGCAGTATTTATGTAAATTTAAAACCAAAGTATTGACATTTGCGTTGCCGTTTGCAATGCGGTAGATGAAGCTAGAAACCGGTTTAAAAATGTTAACATTTCGGACGCACCAGTCTTAAACATAGATTGTAGCACGTATACTTTTTATTAAGTTATTTAGCACTTTTATGATATTTATTATGAAATGATAATAATCATGCCTGCGCAGCTTGTGCATTTATAATTCCAATAAAATGTGATTATTAGAAATAAATTGTTCATTTCATTTACGCACCTTCCCTACTCAGTTGTATAATGTAAAGGAATAGATAATTGTTATTCAAGAAATACGTAACTTTGTTACATATTAGTTTATTTGGTATAGATATTTATTAACCATTATATTATCTCCACTATAATTAAGTAAAGTTTGATACTACTACATACACATCATTATCAAAGCAATGTGTTTATAGAATGAATAAACACAAATGAAAATTCATACAGTTCTCTTTATCAAATTAATGGGACTATGTTTGTTACAAGGTCAACAAACTCTATAATTGGGTTACAAGAAAGGCTTCAAATAAAAGGAAACCTTTTGTTAATGGAATTACTTAGGATTTCATTATGTTAGGTAGGTTAGTAGATCAATAACTGGTGCAACATATTGTTTCACAATTTTTTATTCCATTATATATATTTTTCACTTCAGGTCCATATTACAAAGCACTTATGAACTAAAAACAAAAATAGGACTATATGTTCTCCCAACAACAACTTCATTTACTCTTTGTCTCAGAGACTGATATACAAATAAAGCAAATTCCATTAAGTTTACTTACATATTATGTATGTTTGTCAAATTAGGATACAATATTTACTTAAAAAAGTAGTACATTTGGACTAAAATAATCTTTTTTCATATGAAAATAAACCATGCACATTGCCTTCTAGTTGAGCAGAATATGTCCTCTTCATGAATCTCAGATCTCCAGAATAGCTCATCTCACGCAGTACAGTCACTGAACGAGCACCAAGATCCTGGCAGCTGTGCTGCATACCAGCTTGGAGGTAGGGCAGGAAGCGCAGCACTGATCCCTTGTCTACTATACTGCCACTCACCCCTTGAGCAACCCTGTGTTTATCAGATTCTTTGTGGAAATAGCGACTCATAGCTGAGCCTTTGCCATCTTTATTCTCCATAGCTTCCAAGCTTCCCATTCCTCTGTACTTCTTCAGCCTCACTCCATCAGAGAAGAAGTATTCTCCTGGTGCTTCAGATGTACCAGCCAATAATGAGCCCATCATTACAGTGGATGCACCCAATGCTAAGGATTTAATGATGTGTCCTACTGACTGAATGCCACCATCTGCTATAACAGGCACATTGAACTGTTTGGCATAAGATGAAACTTGGTATACTGCAGTTGCCTGAGGACACCCACACGCCATCACCTCTTGTGTAATACAGATAGAACCACTTCCCATACCAACTCGCAGAGCATCTACTCCTGCATCAATTAGATTCTTTGCTTGCATTCTAGTGACAACATTTCCACCCACAACTTGTATATCAGGGTAAGTTTTCTTAATAAATTTAATCATTTCTATTTGGTATGTTGAGTTGCCTTGAGATGAATCCAACACTATGACATCTACACCATTATTGACTAATAATTTGAGGCGCTCCTTGTCAGCCTCTCTGGTACCTATTGCTGCTCCTACCAGCAGTTGTTTGTTTGAGTCCTTTGAAGCATTTGGGTAGCTTCTTGCTTTCTTCAAGTCTGTCCTTGCAATGAGGGCAACAAGTTCCCCATCACCATTGATGATGGGTAATTTGCCTTTCTTGCTCTTCTCTAATATATAATTAGCATCTTGAAGAGTAACCCCTGATTGTGCAGTAATCATATCTTCAATTGGCGTCATGACTTCCTTAAGGCTGAGATGTGGATCTCCCTCCCTGAAGTCTATATCTCGGGATGTCACAATGCCAATAAGTCTGCCGCCTAACTTACCATTCTCTGTGATGGGATAACCTGTGAAACCATTCTTCTTTTTAGATTCTAACACATCGGCTACAGTATTTTCAGGGCCCATACAAATTGGATCTCTAATGAAGCCATGTTTGTACTTTTTTACTTTGTGCACTTCGTTGGCTTGGTAGTCTGGAGTGCAGTTGTGATGAATGATGCCTATTCCGCCGCACAGCGCCATAGAAATAGCCATGTCCGCTTCAGTGACCGTGTCCATCGGCGTTGACACCAACGGAGCCTTCAAGTTTATCTTCTTCGTGAGTGGCGACGTCAAATCAACTTCTTCGGCGGTGAAGTCTATGTAACCAGGAAGCAGCAGAAAGTCATTGTACGTGAGTCCTTCACTGTTGGCAAAAATCTCAGTGGCCGAAAGTCCATCGCGGAGATCACCTTCCGTCTTGGTGGACATCTTTATATGGTTTTATGGTCAAGAGGGGCTTAATGTCCCGTAGCTAATGAACGCAGCTCACAAAATATTCAATACTCGTAGAATAAATGTTCATGCGACTCGGAACAACATGTACCCGTACACGTGGTAAATTCTCGACGATGTTCAGTATAAAAGTACGGTAGGAAAAATTGTAAATTTTATGTTAATATTTGTTTTTTTAACTGGCACGTATGTTTTAATAAATTTTGAGATCTCAAAATAAAATATCAAAAAATATTGTTTTACAAAAAAGAAGCACGATCACCGGCTTCGTTGCTCTGCATTTGACACTAAGCGATAGTGTTGCTATCATTAGGTGAACATTCAACTATCATGCGTGGGGTTGTCTACTTCGTATTCATTTTATAAATATAAATAACATGCTAATACCAGATAACCTAAATTCTCCTATTTGTCCTGGTTCTATTTTACTCTAAAATATGTCTCTAACAGTAATAAATGCGATTTTGAGTGTCGAAATTAATCCTTGTTTTACATATACCTATTAAAACAGTCTTAGTTTCTTATGTGTTGTCTTGTTTCATAATGAAAAAAAAGCGGACAAAATAGGAATAATTAGAAGAGAATTTTTTAATTAATTTGTTTAAAAAGTAACAGAATTAATTTCTTAAAGAATTAATATTATTAAAGAAGCTTTGCTAATGGATCTTTGTTTAATCATATCTCATATGTGGAGTACTTAGATGATCTTTAATATTTATAGGCCATACAAAATTGGTCCGTGTGGGAATCGAACCGGCATCAGTTCCTCTCCGAAGATTAATTTCGTTGTTTATTATATTGATATAAGGATTTCTTCGTACATAACAACAAATCAGAGCAAAAAAAAAATTATCATACAGTTAAAAACGGTAGGTATAACACTTAGTTTCGTATGACGTCATACATAAGCAGCTAATAGCAGAATTTGTATTTTCCACTTTGTAATATAGTTTTAAAGTCGAGAAAAATCGCTGATACGTATATACTTAAACTCACTATTACATACTTTATAATAACTTTTATGCCCACACGACTAGTTTACCATGAAACAATTATAAATAAATAAATAAAATGATAGCGCCTAGCAATATGATAATAACATTATTTTTACGTTTGGGTTTGTTATGGACTGTATCATCCTATAGAAGTGTAGGCACTTACCTTCCATTGCTAGACGCTGGTGCCTAGTCGAGAGGCATACGATGATAAAGTGACCTAATGCACGTTCATAGACTTTACAGATCCGCGAAATTAATTTATATTGCCTGTTCACAGTTCACAGAAGTGAACTGTTCGTCAAGCAGGTTTATTACGATGAAATTAATCAATGAGAATGTTTCTTTTCGTACCCTATAGTACTTACCTAGGGTTTAATTTTTTTCTATACCGTAAAATATCTAATCAGTCTTGCCGGTTTAGACGTGAAAGACAGACAGAGTAACATATGCATGTGAAAAATAAATATTGACTGTATTACATACCATAACTACTGTGGAACTTCACTAAGAATTTTTTCATGCCGTTATTTGTTATCAGCCTAACGCCGTGGATTTTGAAGTTTAATGCAGTTTGCAATTGACAAGAGCATTGACAAGTTCTATTTTTGTTTATATTTTAGCTTAATGTACCATCTACATTACAGCGTTGGACCTTATGCCTTAAACTAAATGTCGCCTTTCTCAGGGTCAATTTCCAGGCATAGAATTTTAAATTTTGGTAGCTAGGTACATCTTGTACGTCTACCTTCCTACCTACGATGAATTATCGAAACCCGTTTAAATAACAAAGAAAAACGGCGTGGGAAGGCCTGCACACCTAAAAGTTTTCCACTAATTTTTTTGGGAACGTTAGTCAGCTCACTTGCGGATCAGCATGGTCGCTAAATTCTGTTAGTTGAGGGAGAGGTCCGCTCAAAGCAGTGGGTTTACGGTTTTACTGGTTATCAACATGATTTAAATCTTATTATATACAAGTAATATTTACGCTAGAAAACTTTCTGCCTGCCTTGTTTCAATCTACGCTTTAAAATAAAAGCATCGAAATCATAAGTTTTTGATCAAAAAAACATTTTTAGTTACAATAGTACTAAAAAATAATTGCTACTTTGTTTCCAACTTGACATCTGGTAAAATTTATATAAATCCTCATTCCTAATACGTAAAATTATATTTTTGATAATGAAATAAACTCCCAACTAAAAAAAAATTGTAATATGTCTCGGTAGTAGGTATCCTTAATGCATGCGTATTTTTTTTTATGAAAGAGAGATAATCGGATAAGCGTAATATAATACAGATGATTTAAGGAGCTTCATTTTTTCATATTTACCTCGAAAACCAACTCTGCATTCGCATATATATTTTTTTAAGTATTTATATTTCTTTATTTAAATAACAAAATTTACAAAAAAAAACGTACAGGTACAATGACTTTTGCTTACTACTACTACTACTTATGTGAAAATTTAGGTATTATAATCGGTTTAGAAGTTTTAATAACCCAATAGATGTTACGAAAGATAAAATCTTAAAGATAATTTGGAAATTGTAGCTACTATATTATATTGAAATGTAAGCATGTTGTGCTGTCATCTCATAGATCATCAACATGCAAGATTACCAACGTTTATTCAACGTGACGGGTTTTCATTGCAGTAATTATTTCTATTGTTAATGTATGTGTAATGACTGTGTTATTCTGTTCTCACGTCTTGTGGTTATTTAGTAACAGCTTCGTTTTGACCTCGCAGCTTCCCCATTTTCGTTGTCGTTATTGATAATTGGATATTTTAGATACTTTACTGGCATTTATGATTTTTAATGTTTTTCGTCATATTTCTAGATACAGCTACTATGTTTTACCCAGATAAACATAATGCATTGTATGATTTGAGATTCTAAACTTCTGTATCACACGCGTTGTAACTAAATGCAATGAAGCAACCTACTAAACAAAAATTCCTAATAGGAAATTTTTGCCATATTTGTCTGCCGCAAGAAAAAATATAATGCTACTTGAAGATTATAAACAAAAATTGTTAATAAGGTGAAATTTATGTAATTTTGGATTTTAGCAGTATCAGCGTCATGTTTATTTTATTGTAGCATTTTTTTATGAAATAGAATATAAAACATCACTGTTCGATATGTACCTATGTCTGAAGTAACTTTGGTTTTTCCACCCATTGTTCCTTTGCCGTAAGCATTATACGGAAGTTACTAAGTTTAATTGTTTTTTCATTCCGTGTAAATCCCCGTCTACTTGTCCATCGGTTCCTTGGAATCGCATAACATACTTATAATATTGCATGATCGGCCTGTAAGTGATCATTGATGACTATTTTGATTACTATTGTAAATATATTTATAATGAGGCAATTTTCGAAATGAGTATAATATTTACGCCATTATGGGGCACCGAATGATCTCAGTTACGACACGGGTTATAATACCTTTAATTACAATATGAAATGAACAACTGTTTTTACGACTTATTTACAACTTTTCTTAGTGCTATAACTTGAAATGATTTGAACTTGGGGTGTTATGTACCACAAATTACATGATTGAGGCATTTTGACGTAAAATAAAAAAAGAAAAATTGTTTTATATTTTTACTATTTTTGCACGCGCCTTCGTCCGCGTGGAATGTTACACAAGTCATCGTTTAGTTCGCAGAGTTTACAAAAGTTATTATTTATAAGGTAGCCTAAATTACTCTTGCTTACAACAGGTATTTCCCAATAAATGTAAAAATAGATGTAGAAAATAAATCCAAAAACATTGGTAAGTAGGTACTGTATACATACAAAACTTTTAAAAATTAAAAACAGGCTTAAACTAAAGCTTGGATCATACTTAATATCGTTTATTTTTCTAAGTCTATGCATACATTATGCCTATAATAATATAACTATGTTTAATCCTTAAACAAATATAAACAACCTTTGATTATTCAATATTTTTAAATTCCGAGTTAATTATTTAGTTTGTACTATGGTAACTTCTCTTTAAGCATAAATTGAATGTAAGTTTTTTTTTATATAATTCTATAAATACGATAGTTTTACATTCGCACCATAATTTTCCGTTCCGCGTGAGGCGTGAACTTGTTTTTATTGCTTTTTATTGATTAAATTTTAAATATTATAGATCAGATCGCAGAGTTACAACTTGTTACGCTTACTTACAAAGTATACAGACTATTATCTAGTCGGTTCTGTAACCTTCATAGTTATAAAGTAACCAACCGTACACAAGTACTTTGAACATCAAATATTTGACCACACAACACTCATATTTTATAATTTATAGGTTAGGCACTATTATATCACTTTTAACATCTCAATCAATCTGATTCCACACATTTTCCATTCACTTTAACATAGCCAGTGGGACATTGATCCCCGTTGAAATTAGATCTCTCATCAAATGTCACATTTGTTGAAGGTGTAGGGACTAAAGTTGTTGCTGGACTCTCCGGCGAAACGGCATTATCATCTGCAGTTTTATTCTGTGGTTTGACAGGCTGTTCTGGTTTTGGAGGTGACGTTGTTGCTTCCAAATTTTCATTATGTCTGTTATTACTGCGTGCCGCGGTAGTATTATCCGTTTTGTTAGTTTGATGTCTTTCAATTATTTTATTTGTAGGTAGATCCATTTTGGCCGGTTTCCTTGTTGAAGTGATTGCTATTATTCGTTCTTTTTCTCTTGTTGTCTGTCGGGATGGCGCTATGAGCGTGCTTTTGTCGAGGTTCTCCGTTCTGTAACTATCGTAGTAAAACGGCTGTCGCGGTCGTGGAGGCGGTGGTTGTAACTCTTCACTGATTTCTTTGTAAATGACCGGCCTTTGATTCGACGATATAGATGCAACCTGAGAATTTATAATAAACGAGTTGACCGCGTCTTGTCCGTGGATTTTTCCTACTGCCAGAGCACCGAGCGCGATGAGTAATGCATTCATGTCAGGATTTACTCGATTCTAAGTAATGTTTTGTAATGATTAAAATACCACAAAATAGTAACGCGATTATGTGTTTGTTGTAAAACAGCTGACCGCGCAATAAGGTATCTGCTTGTTGTCGATTTGACTTGACGCTTTTTGCACTTAAGGCGAAGGCGATTTATAATAATGATGATATCGTATTCAGTGTCTAAAGTATTAAGGTAGCGCTGGCGAGTGGCGTCACGCTATAATATGAACAGGTTCGTTGAGTCACTATGGAATTTTATACTACGCAAGTAAATACCTTGTTAGTCATTTATAAATTTATCTGCCTGTTCCTGATTCACCTGTATGGTTTATTAATAAATCAAATTAATTAATGGAATTTTAAAGAAAATCTACACGCGAAATGATTTAAGCACATATAAAAAGTTAAAATAACATGTTAATATTACTTCTGATTTGAAAGAATAGTTGCAAAAAATATTTTGTGTTTGGATTTTGATACAAATTGGCGGTGGATGTTAAGAAATATAACAGTTTTTATGTTGTTGTCAGGCCACTTACATCGCTTATCGCGTATCTACATACAAAGCTTTAGTTTGAATATTTACCAGTCAGATAAAATTGAAACTGTTAAAAATATAAACTAAAATGATCTTTATTTTAAAACATTTCATGATAAAATAATTCTTTATGCTCCATTACAAAGCTGCCATGTGAAAGTGTTTTCTATCTTTAAAATTGTTTTTGATAGAAAACTGACGAGCAATAAATGTAATTGTTTTGTTTCAGGCGAATGGGGATTATATGACTATGTACGCTATATTTTTTGTGTAAATGTTGTATTAATGATATTAACGATAATGAATGAGAAATACTCGTTCAATCCTTCTGTGTCGGAATTCACAAATAAATTAATTCGCTATATTAACAATCCAATTTCGCTATATTAACCCTACACCAATATAAAAGGTCTATACTTAAGCCACGAGAAGTTTTGGGTCACCCAAACAGCCAGCCCCAAAATAAATATTTGAGGATCACACAATAACACCCAGCCTCTCATGTTGGGTCGGTGTTTAATCACGAGGGAAGAACCAGAGGTAAAATTATCAAAGAGATACGATTTAAACAAAATTAATTTATTTGACTGTCCTTTCGTCTCGCGGTATAAGTAATGTTATCTAAAGGACCTGGATTTGATTCTCAGGTCGCCTCGCCTCCTACAACATAGGAGTCAGGACTGATATAAACATGCGTCCTTACCTCTGCTAAGGTTGAGTAAAAGTCACGTCTTTTGTAAGAAACAACAAAAATATATAAAATCTGGGTTAAAAATATCTATGATGTACATTTTTAAATAAAAGAAAATTATATATATTTCCTTCTAGAAGTATTGTGGAATTATAAATTGATTTTGTGTCAGCAAAACAATTGAAATTATTATATTTTATTAACTAAACTGTATATTCTCCTTAAGTTCAACAGCTATTTATAGAATGAAGAACCTAATACGCGCTTCAAATTATAAATTTAACCATAGCAACTAAAGGTACGTGTTACGTTTGGTCCATGCACAAAAAATATTGTTCGAAAATGGATTGGTTCGGTTTTTTGCTATTTTAGTTATTGTATGTTATCTATATTAACAATGAAATGTTTTCGACTACCTCGTAGTCTTGCGATGCAAGTATGTGCCGTGCTAGAGGTCCTGGGTTCACTTCCCGGGTCGGGCTAAGTGTTATTGGGTTTTATTAAGTTACTAGCTGTCCCGGCAAACTTCGTATCGCCCTACCAGCCAATGAATGTCTTGTTACTTATTAACAGAATCTAATTTTTAATTACTTAGGTATATCATCATCCCCTTGCCCTGCTCCCAATTAATTACTTGGGGTCGGCGCAGTATCTCTTCTTTTTCTACACATCCCTGTCAGCCGTCATGTTTTCATTCACCCCTTTCTTTTTCATATCTTCAGTCACGCACTCCATCCATCTCTTTTTTGGCCTTCCTCGGCTCGCCCATCCATCCACTTTCATGTTCATCACTTTTTTTCCTACATATGATTAATTCCTTCTCATAATGTGCCCATACCACGACAGACGGTTTCCTTTCATCTTTTCTATCACAGGAGCTACTTTCAGACTTACCCTAAAGTATTCATTTCTGACTCTGTCACTCCGTGTTATACCACACATCCACCGCAACATTCGCATCCTTGCTGCATGCAGTCGTCTTTCGTAAGTCTTCTTCGTTGACCATTTTTTTTTCTTTTTTAGCACAAATGCTAGCTCCCTTGACCTACCATTTGTCGTACCTACATTCCAACTTGCATACCTCAATATCATTTCCCGGGCTAGTGTCTTACGTTGCCCCCGCCCGGGCTGGTGTAACAAACCTTGCCCATTTCTCATAGGAACCGGGTGCTGCCCCTGCGCGTCGGCTACGGGGGACGGCCTAGGCCCTGTCACCTTTCTTATTATACATACTGTATAAATGTTTTGGCAAATGTTTTACGGCCGCCCGCCTGTCTGACACCAACTCTCCTTGGGGCTTTCGTTCTTTTGGTAATGGGGTAGAAATAGCGTGTGTTTGGGTACAGGATATTGCAGGTAAGGATATTTGGCCTGATGGTAAGGATGCCACAGTCCCGGATAAGGAAGTAGTGGGAGACTCCAACAGCTCGGGGGACCGAGGTCGCGAACTCATAGCCCTGTTCCATGACTGGCTAGATCAATGGAAAAGGCATCCCCTGACCATTTATTAATATTTCTTGAAGGAGATTTAGAGTATTTTAGATATTCAAGCATAATAAAAATTTAAAAATTAGGCACTACCAAGGAGATTTGTTACACAGAATAAATTTCTGAACGCACCCCTTAATATTTGACAGCCAAAAAATGTCAATCCATTGTCATGAGAATTCTGCATTTTTAACATCTAAAATACGCAATAATTCGAATGTTATAGATACATATTGTCGATTCAAAATGCTTATTTTAATAAGTTCTTTTATTTGAGGGAGCCTCTAACTGCATCGACGGGATAAACATTAAATGACAGGAAATTTTGTATGGTGTTAAAGTTCAAAATGACTTAAGTATCATTACGAACCTTTTGTATGGGAATATAGAAAAGTATTATTTTTAGGCCTTTTCAGGCAATTATTAAAATGTATCTCTCCGTAAGAACAATCCTCGTACTTCAAGGAATATTATAAAAAAAGAATTAGCGAAATCGGTTCAGCTGTTCTCGAGATTTGCGCTTAGGAACACATCGAGCAATTCATTTTTATAACATAGAACTCCTCCACTACGATTTAAACTTTATTGTATTGTATTAAAGTTCAAATTGACTTAATTATTAAAACGAAACTTTTGTATGGATAAAGAAAACAATG
This sequence comes from Cephonodes hylas, assembly GCA_030295005.1. Classification (NCBI taxonomy): domain Eukaryota; kingdom Metazoa; phylum Arthropoda; class Insecta; order Lepidoptera; family Sphingidae; genus Cephonodes; species Cephonodes hylas. The sequence continues at coordinate 10,847,304 of AP025369.1, read as the reverse complement.
AAAAGTCCCACGGGAACGCTATCGAACGGGATAAAAAGTATCCTATGTCCGTCTCCTGGCTCTAAGCTACCTCCCTACCAATTTTCAGCCAAATCTGTTCTGCCGTTCTTGAGTTATAAGTGGTGTAACTAACACGACTTTCTTTTATATATATAGATTCTGTATGACTTTGTCCACTGCGGGGTGGTATCGCGAAGTCCTGGGTGCTTTCGGATAGGTTCAAATCTGGTTGGAATATCAACACATCTATCCTCCATCTATCATCTATTGTTCCCTCGATCAATTGTATGTCTATGGGGGGCTGTTCCTCTTCATCCACTTTCGGTTTTGCAGTCGTTCAAAAAGATTTTCTACCATGGCGGCAACTAAAGGCGAACTATATAATTGTTATAGTTTTGGAGTCCGAATAGATTATATGGCACACAAATACAGTGTAAATTTCATAAGTATAACGGCACTGAAGGGACTGTGCATTATGTGTCGTTATAGAGAGTTGTCGTTAAGTAGAGAGAAAATAATCATTGTATGGGAGGCAAGCTAAACTAATCAAAGCCAAGTGACTTCGAAGTTTTAGGGAGTTTGTCATTAAATCGAGTGACGTTATATGGAGTTGACACTGTACTTATTTTGGTTGCCTTTGCTTTGTCGTACATGTTATACAAATTAGTTAAGACCTTTGTTTCCTTCATAATTTGGCTTATTTTGGAAAGAGGGCGGCGCTAGTGGTCCAATATTGATTTGGTTTTGGTTCTAATAACCAGGCCAGTTCACTGGTATCTTTCTGTTATAAATGGTGTGCACAGGCTGACTTCCTTACATGACTTCATATTTGTTCAAAAAGTTTCTATTCATGTCACTATTTTTATACTGGTATCGTTGGCTTCGAATAATTTGTAGGTAGCTTGTGTAATAACTAATTGCCGTCAGTTTGTCAGTATAGTGTAGAAGGTATGGCTGGACGTGCATTAGCTGGTTATATACTTGTTCTTGAAAATCTTCAAAGTCTCTCTCGGGTAGTTTATCTTTCTGTCCATTCAGTCAAATGCGCCTTCTAAAGTAAGGTTTGAGCCTTTAGTATTAATATTATTATCAGCTGTTCAGTCTTTTATTAAATTCATTAGTCCCGACAATTACAGCTTCTTAAAGGTATCCATCACACTCATAATTCACAAGTGATATCAAAGGTATGATTAATTGAGATTTCATTATGGCGCGTGCAAGTATTAACGTGACACTGACAAATAAAATGCAATCTTGCGACTGATTGGTTCCTTTATTTTGATATGTGTTTTTATACGTTGCGTTTAAGCAGACTGATAATAATAAAAAATAAACAACTGAACATCCCATCTCAAAATTAATTGCGGGAAATACGCTTTACGGTAAACGAGGAAAGATATTGATCAGCTTCAACCCATCAGCCCGCTTATGAGCATCTAGAAACTTGAATATTGCAAGAACCACTGACTTTAAACTAGGGATGGCCTGATTTTCTGAAATGGTTTTAGTCACATGCATATAAGTACATACCTTAGTTTATACATAGCTATATTTACTAACGAAATGTTGTTGCAGAAATTCTCCTACTCCTTTGGGGAATACAGGCGTGAGGTGTGCTTTTCTATGTATGTACTCGTATGTATATTGTATGTATAACTTGATTTCACAAGATCGACATTCAGAAAGGACTTACCGAACGGTAATATTGTGGTCAGTCAAAAAACTCTATTGGTCCACCTCAAAATAAGCAAGGTCGTTGACTAATGCGAAGTGGGTATGCCGTTATTTTGGTAAATAAGATAGAAAATCCTAATAATATGTGACGGACGTATTGGTGAGCCGCGCGAAACGCCTAGGTAGTAAATCGTCATTTTGAAAGAAAGATACAAATTTCTGCCCAATGGTTTTAAAGGAATTCTGCCAAGGTCTGCCACATGTGGTATAATATTCCTCTTTGCCATTTTTATATACATTTCATATCATTTTATATTAATAAAAATAGAATAGATTGTTACTACTTTACTCTACTGCTCTACTTTTTTATTTTATTAAACGCGTCAAACATCATCACTTTAGACGATTTAAATGAGGCATAGGTACCTAGTAGTATTTTTTAAACAGACCACTTTTATGTGGTTAGGTTTTATTATCCCACAAATATAGCAATTATTTCTTGTTACCAAATATTGCTTTTAAATTTGCAAGCAATCGTGCAATTTTGTAAGTTCAATTTTACAAATGCAAAGTTTGCAATTTCAAATTAAACATTCGTAAATACTGTGGTGTAGTTATATTTTGCGATAGGAACATTTTTAATGTAGATATTGTATTACTATTTATACTGCATTATTATCCTTTGTTATGAATATATAACTAAGCAAGTAAGTACATACCTGTCTCATTTATCTGTTATATAGTTTTCTTTGACTCATTGTAATTCACCGGTGCCCAATACACAAGTTAAATCTTTATTTGGGCAGCAGATTTATTTTTTTCTAAAACACTTAAGTTTTGTTACAATAGATAATAAGATTTCTCTTCTATGTAATCTAGCCTTTAGTGTTCTCTATGATATAGTTTAATCTTCAATAAATATTTTTATTTATTATTTACTTACATTAAAAATCCTCTGCACCAAATTAAATTCATAACCAAAAGTACTATTTGATTGTGCGACCAAGAAATCGAACTCGAGACTTTTAGTTCGCACAGCATGCACTTGTGCAGCAAGACCGTGAGCCACAATTTACCTTACCTCTAAATAATTGCCGTTTGTAATTTTAATTGTTCTTTAACCTTCCCTGTGCCTTTATTTTTACTTTTTATGTATTCATATAACTGGAATATTTTCCTTAAAGATGCAGGCGTAGAAATAAACATATATAAAATAGACACTTCGACTTGTTAGTCGACGACACCAATGAATACGTGTTCAAATAATTACCAGTTTTTTTTTCTAAATGTGCTAGTACCTGACTTAGACTCATTTCCAAGGCACACACACTAAGTCACAAATCATATGCCGTGGGTATCAGGAACTACGAAACATATTTCGATCTAACAATCATTCAGATGTGAAACAACTATTTTAATTTGCACAAATATTTGTTTAGGCGCGAATAACTGCGCTAAGGAGCCATCAAGAATCCGTAATCACTACATGGAAATAATTAAATAAACCTGGCATGGACTGAGGACTAGCTTTTTTAACCATAAGGGGAGTATGTAATGGCCAATGCCACATATATGGGCTGATGATGATTACACATAATAGTCATTAACAACTAGTCGCAAGAAGTTGTCCTTCGTAATAAGTAAACTTCTAAAAAACATTATTTACTTTGTAAAGTGAGTGCGAGTGTACTTATCATTATATTTTATTCACTAAATATACCTAATGAAAATTCACGTTGTAGCTTTGTTTAATAAATGCTATGTATGGGAATAAATAAAAAAAAATAGCTAAAATAATTTATTAATTATTAATTCTATTATTTTTTTTATTCGTCTTTAATTCGTATATCAATACCCAAATCTTCATCTTCATCTACCTTTGGTTTATCGTTAGTTTCCCTCTTAGGAGCGTTTACCTCTATTTTGTCACCGCCGTACACGTACTGGTTAGGATTCAAGGGTACAAATAATGGGCCATCGTCGGGTTTTTTTGTAGTTGTTGATGTATTTTCATGTTGACCATTATTTGCTTCGTTCGAAGAATGGGAGTTGAAGTCAGTATTTTCTTGATTGTTGAACTGATTGTGCGGCTTTTGTGAAGTATATGTCCCGCCATTGTTTGAATTGTTGATTGGTTCTTGAGAATGTGGCTTATTATGCTGTTCATTGTTGTTGGGGTTTTGGTAAGTTGGTGGATTATTTTGTCCATAATTCGTTTGACCGCCTTCATTAGGTCGGTTGTTGAAATTTTGTTGATTCGTTTCTCCATAGTTTGATTCTCCATTTTGATTATTATTGGGATTTTGGAAGCCAGGTTGGTTACCTTGTCCATAAGTATTTTGGTTTACATTATTCGGTTGGTCTTCAAAGCCGGGGTTATTAGGCTTACCTTGTTGTCCATAATTATTTTGATTCCCGTAGTTTGGTTGGCTCGTCGGTCCATTATTGTTTTGGTACTGGTTACCATATCCTGGTCTGTTTCCATTTCCTAAGTTGTTTTGATTTCCATGACCGGGTCGGTTATTAAAATTCGGTCGATTTTGTTGTCCGTTATTAGGATTGTTATAATTTGGTTGGTAAGGTGGATCAAAGCCATTATCATTACCGTTTTGATAGTTATTTTGGTTGTTTCCATTCCAGTTTCCGTTTTGATGTTGATGGTGGTGATGATGGCCATGGCCATTACCGTTATTGAAGTTGTTCGGGCGAAAACCGTTATGAGGTGGTCCATAACCATTTTGTTGGGGTGGCGGGCGATTGTTTCCATCTTCCTCGACGACAATTACAACCGTCTCGGTGGGTTTGTTTTGACCATATCCATTCCCATTATTTTGTGGCGGCCGTTTATGTCCAGTAACACCAAAACCTCCCTGGAGGTTGAAATTTAAACCTTGCGATATTCCACCAATAATCGATCCAGCTGCACCGTGTATTTGCTTGTGTACTTCGTTAGCACCAGACAATATACCTTCCAAAAGTCCTCCATTACACTCATAACTCACAAGTAATAAAAAATATATTAATAGTTCTTTTTTCATAATGATGTGCACTTAGATTTTTCCGTAAGACTGACTCAGTGCGATGTACATTTGCGATTGACTGGCGCGCTCATCTTCATGTTCGGTTTGATAACCTCTTGTAAACCTGTTTCGAATACACATTGACTATAAGATATTCAGTAAATCCTTTAAAAACTTCAACCTAGTAAACACTTATGTATATTTTATATGCGATTATTAATTTTATGTTTCGGTTTTATTCGGGCAATGCGCCCTTACTCGTTAGTTTTCGGCATTCAGAGGTCTATATATCTTAACAGATAAGCAGATAGCCTCGAATGAATTGGCTTTGATCTACTGATCGTTTCAAAGAATAATATTTTCATTATCATTTCATTTAATAGTTGTTGGTTATCGTCAATGCGGATATAATGACGTTTTACTGAGTCCAATTATTTATTATTGTTTTCCTCTGTACGTGTTGATGCTGCGTAATTGATGGATGTGCGTCTCCATTGTTGTAGGAGATATTATTCATCGAGTGATCAAATGATATGTTCACCGGTCCGTGGTCACCTTGATGTGGTCGAGGTCATTGAGTGGTAAATACGCTCGGCCGAGAAGGTCATGAATTTATAATTGTGGTACGTTGACGGATATTCTATCTTGACAATATCGCATGGATACTCAGCGAGGGAGATTAATATTTGATTTCAAAAGCGATTCCAGTTTGTAAGCTGCCTGACGAGGTATCAACCGGTCCTTTTCTGGTTCGCTTTTGATGTTTTTTTTAGTGTGCGACACAATCATACAGTTAGTTATTTTAAAACATAAACAAAGTTTCTTATTAAATAGGATTGTTGATATTATTTTAAATAATTTTTATGTTAGCCTTTATACATAAACAATTCTGCATATATTTTATCTATTCTAAGAATGTTTGGAGTTGATCTTGAAATTGTATAAATTCATTATAAAATTTGGGGAAAATATTGAAATAAATAACTTGCTTGGAGTTTACGTATTCATCGTTAAACCAAGAATGCTGTTTCTAAATCTAATCTCTATGTTGACTCATGGGGAAATCACCTACTCGTCGTTGCTTACGGAGTTTGATCGTTTAGCGTTAAAGTTTTTCCAATTGAAGTTGAATGCATTAATTCACATTTCACGGATTCTATGGACTTCTTCATCAACCCATATACGCCCACTGCTGAGCACGGGTCTCCTCTACCATTGAGAGGGTTCAGGCCATAGTCCACCACGCTGGCCTAGTGCGGGTTGGCGGACTACACACCTAAGAAATTCCTAAGAACTTTTAGGTGTGCAGGTTTCATCACGATGTTTTCCTTCACCGTTAAAGCAAGTGATAATTCAATTTGAATACACACATAACTTCGAAAAGTCAGAGGTGTGTGCCTGGGGTTCGAACCCGCGACCGCTGAAATTCTCGACCGCGCGCCTAAACCTCGAGGCCATCACTGCTTTCTATGGACAATCCTGTTTTTTTAATGCTAAGTGGTCAGTAGTAGGTGAAAGGCAAGTCATACTAGCTGGTAGCCATATTAAAATATTTTTTGTACGTCACATAAAGATGCTAAAAACCTACACGCCCTAGTTTACTTTTTGCAACTCTAAGTTTCGTGATCGGGTGGAAAAGAAAGTCAGGGCCGACTGGAATGTAATGCTGCCATGAAAGCATATTATTTTTAAACAAAAAGGATAGGTACTTAATAGACAGTATAGTGTACAGCGACTAAAAAACTCACGTTGTAAAAAGACTGTTTTTTTCGAGAACAAATAACTTATTATTGCTGTCTAGATTCGTAAGACACGAAATCATTTTTTAATGTTTAAGCACAACATTCACACTACATACACACACGCATAAAGGGATAGGTAATGCTGCATCCACATTTTGACAATATCTGAGTCCCTACTCCCAGTCAATACTTGTTGGGCGAGCGTATTTTTGCCATTACGAGTAACGCACATTTATTTTGTTCCCTTTTTATATTTTTGGCGTAACTTTAAGTTTATGGATTCGTGATCATCAAAAATGATCAAATGTCAAGAACGAGTTGTAAACAACTCACTGTGCATTTTTTGCATTAAAAAAACTTGTATTGCATTGTAATTTTGCTGACGTCATTTCCAGTCTAGGTAGGTTCTAGTGGAAACAACTTGTTGTAAAACATGTAGATATTAATTTATTTATGTAAAATAAAAAAAAGAAACACAATAACACATAACGTCCTTTAGCTAACAACATCGCTAAAGTCGAAAATTTGTGGTTTTTACATTTTTATTTCTTTAGATAGAGCTACTCATTACGTGTCAAACCATAGGTCACAAGATATAGGTTTCAGCCTAGCAGAAGCCGTAATTCGAAAAGTAGTGGCAGCGCGCAAGTCGGTTGGTCTCTCAACACCTCACAGTTTTTTTCGTGTCCTGTAAAGTTGGCAAAACTGACTTACGCGGTGTTGTAAGCTAAGGGACGATTTAAAGTGGTGTTAATTCGCTAAGTCAAATTGAATTCAAAACATTTTTGCATAGAAAAAACTCTTATAAAAAAATCACAACCAAGACCAGAATTCAAAATGCAGCGACGCGAGCGTCTTATGAAATCGAACGATCGAAATCCGAATGCTTCCGAATGATCCCGATTCAAGGTAGCTGAGATTTGGGGAAAAAATTGCTTCACAATATTCAATGTTTATTGTTATTAAACAAGACACGTAATGACTGCGTTTAGTTTATTGAGAATAAAGTAGGCAAATATTAATTAAAAAACAAACCATTTATTTTATAAACTGGTTGTCTTATCGATTCTGTACTTTCTGTAAATATTTGGTCACACCTACAAAATGGTTGTAAAAATTCCAAATGTGCTGCTCATTATTTAATTTTTGGTTCTGATTCGAGGTCGCAGATAATTGCGAGCATTTTTAACGTTTTCCATATCGCGCAGAAATGACCATAAGTGGTGTCGCCATAATGGTAAATGATGCGCATAAATCACACAAAGATAGAGATCATCTTGTGACTGATAAAGCCCGAATTAATGCAAAGTTCGTTAACCTTTTGATTGAGAACCATGCAAAATATTCTTTAATCTTTATTTGATGAATTGTAATAAAGGAACTGTGAAATAAAACCAATACTCATTGTTAATTTGTATTAAATAACAATAATTATAAATCTAGGACAAATTCAACAGTACATTTAGTGATACGATCGACATCGCTTTGGTGTCAACTTATGCGTTGTAAAGTACAATTAGCGACCAAAGTCGAAAGTTCAATTCCATAATGCGTAATAAAATACTCCGATACTTGGTGTTTCATAACTGTTTCCTAATTTTAAGGTGACTTTTGCAGCTAATTGTAAGTGTTAGAAACGCGAGATTCACAATAAGCTTTATGAGGCTTGAAATTATTTTATTAATACGAAAACATTACATTTACGAACAATAAATAAAGGGTAAAAGTAGGTCTATTTGATACTGCATTAGGCCAGGGTCCAGGGCGGGTAATTAACTTAATTTAATAAGGAGTAGTAAAATTGATGTGTAGAGCAAAGCAAATAGTTATAAAAAAAAGGGTACCATCGTAAACGTTTTCTTATTTTGAATGTCAATGACTGAAAGAACAAAGTGATATAATTTTAGTAATTACATAAATACATTTTAAAATGAAAATTACACAGTATTAACATATTTTGGTTTAATCAAGGCTTTGATTTGAATTATTAAAAAAAAAATGATGTTTACAAAAACCATGTGCAGTGAAGGAGTGCATTTTTTATTGACATCGGTCAATAAAAAAAAAACAATAAACATGATTAGAATTAAAAATATTTTTATCATTAAATCTATTTGCCAACAGGATTTTACATATAGGTTTTCGCGTCAGGTTCTCTATATATAGACATTTACTATCTTATAACATATAAGGCACATTTCATCCTTACATATAAATATTTGGTTAAACATGGATTAGTTACCTAAGTTTTTACAAAACCATAATCTACACAAGTTAAATTAATATATTTATATATTCGCCACAATTATCACGAATAATTATTTTATAGTCGCATTTGGATATTTAATTATATTAAACTATTTATTTGGTTGGATTTATAGGTTATATAGTTTGATGTTCCCGCTATTTCATATTCTGAACCACAGACTATAAAATACTACACAGATGTACTATACCGTTCCATTATTTTATATTATTTGAAATAGACCATTCAACAATATATCATCAACAAATCTGTACAGGTTAAATTGAATTTATGACAATTGAAATTAATTACTGTTTGATGTTAATGTACAGTTTTCAGCTAACAAAATATCTATAGCACCATCAAACACTTACTGGGGCCAATCTGTTACAAGCTTATAGTATTAAATGTGAACCAAATTAACATTTCACGAACTCAGTTTAAATAAATTTTGCGTATTTTTAAACATAATAGGTCAGATCAGACCCCTATGTATTCTAAAATTTAAGGTCTATTTCACTTTCCCTAGACAAGTGTTAGCTGTCAAAGAACATAAATAGTATTCCAACATTTGAGATATAAAAAAAATATTTAAAATCGCACCAATAAGTAAACTTATTTTGAGATGGTGAAACAGACCTATTAGTATTACTGAAATATATTTATTAATTTTCAATCGTAATATTACAGCTACAAATTTTATATAAATTCGGTCACAGTTCCTACCAATTAAATATAGTAACATATGGACATATTTTAAATGTATACAGTAATGCAACATTCTATGAACACATGAAATGAAATTACGCCAACACTAACTAAAGAATATTTATTAGTAATTCATAGTCTTTAGAAATGCGATTAATTTGTTATTTAATTGCAATCATTAAGTCCTATCTTGATATATCAAAAAGTATCCGCCAAAACGTGTTAAATTGGAGGCGCCAATGTATTGATCAAATTTTTAAAGTAACTGTTTATCATAATGTGGAACATGTTGCTGAATGTTTCTGTCTGCATTTAGTTAACTATGTTTAATAATTAAATCAGGCAGTGTAATAGCTAATTTAACATTTCTCGCTGTTATGGTATTTTTCATGAGCTGGCTCTGGAACTGTTCTTTACCGCTTTAAATTGGACACTTTTTAAATAGATTTCCTCACATTGTCCTAAACTCAATATCGGTCAGTACTATCTGTTGCACATAGCTGCCTTGACCCATGCCTTATATACTAACAGTATCACTGATAGTATGTATATGTGTGGGGGGCGTGTCAAGCGAGTGTAGGGGGCAGGGGGCGCGCTTGCTCCTCTTGTGTCGCCGGGTGGAGTGCGGCCTGTGGGGGGCTTGCGGGGTGTGCGGGGGGCGTGTGGGATGTGCGAGGGGCAAGGGGGGCAGTCGCCGGGGGGGCGCTGCCGCCGGCGCCGCCGTGTCGAACACCTTGCGGCTCTTGGGCGGCGCGGCCCGAGGTCAGTCCAGCACGTGCTTGATCTTCACGTAGAGAACGCACGAGAATAGGAACCCGAAGATAGGGATCACTGACATGCCGACGCCCACAGCTGCCAGGATTATGAGCTGGTCCCGTATGTGGTTTGTGAATTGGCGGATGCAGCCCTGAAATGTTTTGTTGTGGGTATATAAGTGAATTGGTTAAATAAAGGTTATTTAAAACTTGTTTTGATCACATTTTTCATGAATATGAAACTCTTGTCTAGCTTCTTTGTCACATATTATGCAACAGAGCAAATATGATTCATGTAGACTATTATGGATATTAATACAGAATTTATGGCCCAACCCTAAGAAGATCATCTATTATTTTTTTTAGTTTGAATTTACGAAATATTCCTCTTATTAAGTCACCCATGCAACTTCCTACAACTTTTTAAAATTTTATTATAAGTAACAACAAAAATGACTATGTTGTACATTACATTGTAGTATATATTGGAGGGGTGGTCCCTGGTCCCGCAGCGCAGAGTGGCGGTCTTGCAGCACGAGTCGGGGACTAATAGCCGCGGGTCGTGCTCGTGCCAGCGGCTGCTCCGCCAGTCCGAGTACCGCAGGGCGCCGCAGCATTTGAACTGGAATGGGGTCGAAAAATCATATTTTAATTATGTAAAAAAACCTAATTTGACACTTTCGATTTCATTGTAGGGAAGTCACAAATTAGGTTCCCTTAGATTCGCAGTTTCATTACTTGGCGTCAATACTGTGCGCGCTACTGGAGCACGAGAATTATTGTGGTGGACTCGTGGGAAACTGAAAGGGATTAGGCTTTCAGCCACCACGCTTGTCCGGTTTGATGGACAACACACCTAAGAATTTCGTAAAACCTTTTACGTGTCCCAGTTTCATCATGGTGTTTTCTTTCATCTTTAGAGACACATAACTTCGAAAAGTCAGAGCCAAAATGCCTGGGGTTTAAACCATTGACCGATGAGATTTTCAATCGAGTCTAAAACTCGAAGCTATTTTGCTAGATAGTAGTATAAGTCCAGTCCATCTGAAGATTGCCTGGAAGAAATCGCCGATAAGGGCGCCATTTGTGATATTACGTTATAGAGTTGACTAATAACAATATTGTTTCTTTTTACATGGTGTACAGTAATAAATATATCTTGAATTACCTCAGTCTGCATAGAATCAACCGCGTTAGTGACTGCGTTGTCCAGCGCGTAGTTAGTAAGAAAGGTGTCGTTGAGTTCCGCATGTAGTTCGTCCTCGATGGCCACCTCGTAGTAGTAGGCGAGCCCGCCCGCGCCCGCCTCCAGCATGAACGATATCAACAGGAAATATGTGTACTGGAAGAATACAAATAAAATATAAAAAAGGTGAAAGTTTGTGAGTCTATGCCTTTGAGAAAGAATATCATGAGAATGTAAAAGCTATGTGTGTAAATATATAAACCCAACAGTCGCACATTTAATTCTGATAACATATTAAAATGCGAGACTTACGTCGTGGGTATCAGAAAGTACGAGAGACTTTTCGGTCTCACAATAATTCATGCGAGGATCTAACTCGCAGCCTCTCGTTTCACAAGCTGGGTGTAGCCAACAGCTCCACGGGGTTGTCGAGCTTTACGTGCCCTTTCAGAAAAAGTAGGCGTGAGATTATGCATTTATTTTGAACAATATAAATGATTAGTCACGTATTTCCGAGAATTACTGCTACAAAGCTAAATCATATTCATTTAAATTTTATTATAATTTGCGGATTTCCCAGGTTGATATTTGAGGTCAAGGCAAACAATTAGAGGTCAAACGTTGAATTATAAAAAGAGGGCCAAAAAAAAAAAACAAAACAAGTAAACGGAGCTACGACGACTTTTGTTTTAGTTTTTGATTAGTTTAAAACCACATTTGATTCCACAAAATACAACGAAATTGTAATCTACAAAACAGGGCAGTCCAGTAATTTAAAATACCAAATTTGAGAAAAAAATTAAATTATTTGTTTTGCTCATGGTAGTACCTACTTGTAGTCACTCATAGAAAACAACTGTTCTTCCCAAATTACTAATTATAGATCCTTTTATTTAATTCCTATGAAAAGTATTTAATCAAATACTCACACACAACAGGCTCGTTCTATTCTCAGTCTTTAGTCCGCAGCAGCCGAGGGCTGATAAGGGCACTCCGATGGCGCCCGCTATTATCAACAGATAAGCTATAGCGGGGTACGTTAGCGTCGGGAGCAACGCTATGTACCTGTGCCTGTATGCTACCGTCCACGCGCCCACTCCCAGTACACCAGCGCCTGCAAACTAAACGATTTATTGGACATTAGTGGACTAGGTTTCGAGTTTCACCTATTATTATTTCTTTAGCACAACCACATCTATAATTTTTTTTCTTAGTAATATGTTCCAAGTTACTATGTCTAATATACATGACAATTAAGGAGTACACAGCAATCTCCGGTTTATTTTCTTCTGATAAATTTTGCTAAGGCGTAAAGACAACTTAAGTCCACATAGACATAGAAAGTTTCATCGCTTGATATCATTTATTGTATGCCGCCGCCGATCTTGGTGGGAGTTTACTGCTAAGCATATAAAGTTAGAATGAACTGTAGGTTCAAGAATCGGCGCCCATCACAATCACAATGACATCTGTTTGAGGGCATTTCTTTCACAAACACTATCCGGGTGATATGTTGGAAGAGACCTAGATCCAGCAACGACCTGCAATCTTTGCCAGAACATCCAATTTTCTATGAATCAAAATGCGCAAACAAACAAAGAAGGAAGGCAGAAACAAATACGTTAGCACGACGCTAAACGAGGTGAAATATAGTTAGTTGACCTAATAGATCTTTATTAGATAAATGACATTTCTGAGGAATTCGACAGTTGCAAGCACTTCTAAAAGAGCGCATTAGAAGTCTTGAGAAGAGCAGCATATTTAGAACTAGATAGAGTTGTAAATAGAATTATCAGTTTAACAAACGAGAATTCAGATTGAATAAAACGTTTAAAACCGGAAATTTTATAGGATCAACTCGTTTCAACGCCCATAATTATCATATACTTATCTGTTGCATAATTACGGTTGCCGACATGCGAAACAAAGCATGAAGAAGGTCGATTAGATCATAAAAGCGTATTGTTATACAACTTTGCCATTACGGAAGGAAACCGATCCTCAAATGAACACCTCATTAACGACGCCTAATTGGTTTAATGGCAAGTTAAACGGATTCTTTCCATCACTTGAGCGAACCTGTATTTCGGTTAGATTTTTTTTCTATTGGGTGTTGTAGGAAAATTTGCTGATGGTGAAGGAAATATTTGTTTCCTTCCTAAAGAATTAATAAAACAATTCCATTAAAGATAAATATGAGCAGTTAGACTATGCAGCAAGATTCCCGTCATTAGACACAATCATACTGACATGTTGGATTATTGTTTTGTAACAGTTTAAAAAATATTAAAGACTATATATGTATTACTTTTTATGCTACCATTGAATTAGGGCCTCTGATGTCACATTCTAAATATTTTAGCTCACGCGGTATAAGTTGAGTATCTAGATAGCATTGCTTATATTTCTCAACGACCGTGACTGCCTTTGCCATTTCTTAATAGTTTTATTTACTCAATTAATACAAAGCAATTTACGACGCAGCTTATCTTCTGTACATATTAGTCATTGATTGAAAGAAGAACAAATAATCGCATGATTGATATAACTATTATGTATAGGACGGATTTTTAGCTTCCCAGATAGAGTAATTTTGTTACCTACTGTTTCGTCTTTTATTACCTACATGATTTAAACAAGAGCAAATGAATGTTAAAGGATGATTAAAATCGGTTGTGAAATAGAACAGAAACGATTAATTCAAAGATATAAATTAGGGTGTACCGAGTACGGCGAATAATTCTCTTGACTATACCTTTTATACGTCACATTGCTGAGCATAGACCTCTTCACAAATGAGAGAGTTTAGGCCTTAGTCCATTATACTAGGTGTTTCTCGCGATTTTTTTCTACACCGTTAAAGCAAGTGAAAATTTTTGTGAACACATCGAAGTCAGATGTGTGCTTGGGGAGTGGAGATTCTCGAAGACAGCTGTACCTCGAGGCCGTAACGTATTTTTATAAACATTAAAAGCACAGTAGATAATATTAATTGTGAGAAAGTACCTAAAATAATGAAGGCGAGGCCTCTTGAACCGCGAGGCCGTGGGCGGGCGCCCACACTACCCATGCCTAGTCTCGCCACTGAACTATTTACATTTATCGGAATAAGGAAATTATAATATTTTAATAATGAACGACATATTATCAAAACTATCGGGAATTTGCTAGTAACATGGGTTTTTGTTTATGATATGAATTTCCATAATGAAATAGGCACACAATTAAATTTAACAATAGCGATTGGGAACAAAAAGAAAAAATTATCAATAAAGGAGTCACTCTGGACTAATCCAATAACATTTGAACATAATCATAATTTAATTTTAGAAAAATATATAATTTTAGATGGACGGAAGATGTAACATACGATACTTTGTCTTACCAGTATAAAGAATAAGGGATTTTGACTATATAATATAGAAATTATACTTCAAAATCTTTGAGTGCCCTAAATTCCCCTTGCTTGTTTCAATTTCAACGAAAACGATATTATTTGGAGTTTAAGGCTATTTTTCTTAGTATTGGAAGTAGTTTTTTGGCGCATAAATCTTTTTATTTTTTTCAAAGTTCGATGTGTGTAGTTCTAAATGTATCTGGACTATAGTAAATTTTGGTATCTGATATGAACAGGCTATTTATCTTAGTGATAAAGGTATGCCTGTATTGCTTGCACCTAACACAGTAATACATCATTACTCAGTATTAGGATTTAAATGCACGGTAGGCGACGCCGCGCCCACATACCCCTTCATTGACGACAGAAAAAAATTGTATGACTAAACACCACAATAAAACCTATTTCCAGAACAATTTTAATAAAAGTCAAAGAATTAATAATCCATTCAATCATTGGGTTTCATTAATGAATGGGAGAATCTGGAAAATAGAAAACAATAGTGTAATCATAGCCAGCCCCTGCTGCCATTATTTACCTTAATATTCCTCAATACTACTTTGTTAAAAATTACACGAATGAAATGGATTTGGATTAGAAATTTACAAAAGAGCCTTACCAAAAACACCACATTGAAGATATGTAGAACACATTTGAGAAAATTGACGCTACAGCAGTCCGCATCCCTCGATTTCCTTGGCTTCACTTTCTTCTTTTTCGCTAAAAGTGCACTCGCATCTTTTTTCTTCTCTTCTGCCATATTTGTGTGATGAAGAGGGTGCTCAATTTCACCTCCGAATATTCATAATGCTCACAATCTTCTTAATTAACCTAGAAAAATAGAAATATCTCATATCAGAATGTGTAAACAGCCATGGCGTCATTTAATTTAATTAACCATACTTACATTTGATAAAAAGTATTTATTATCAAGGATGTATTTCATAGTTATATTAAAAGCCATAATAACGAATTACATTATTTATTTAATTAGCAAGCCCTAAGCTATCTTACAAAACTGGAATATAATACAACACTTACTCTAAAATTATACAACAAATAAATGTCTCAAAATAATTGATCCACAATAGTATATTGAAAATAAAATAGGTATATATAGTATAAAATAATATGACATAACACGGAATGAAACATTAGAATATTTACAGAAATTTTCAAGTTCATAAAAAGTAAAAGACCAATGAGTTATAGAGGCATTGTTAACTTACATTCAGTCCCAGATTTCATCACAATGTAAATTCATATCATAAAATACACTAATGCCTTACTAATCCTTTGGATTAAATATTTTAACATGTACTAGTATCAAGTTTACACATAATTTTAATTAAAAAGTTATTAATGTTTCGTTACATAGTCTGTCCGTTATTGAAGTTCATATTATATAAATATTTTATAAAAACCTAGCAATACTACACATAGGTATCAATCATGTTTTACCATTAACACCAAATCCATGAAGTGTCCCACCTTTCATCCACTCTAGCTCAGTTTTCAAATCAATTCCCTTGTACAGTCAAAACTGATCCATTATTCATCATAGTATCTCAGAGTTGTTTCTAATTTATCAACTATCTTTTTGTAAAATGTTATTTGCTGTCTTAAAAACTTTTGCATTGTAGCCTTTAAATCAATAGTTCTCTCAGACTTGAAGTGATTAATTTCGGCAAGAAGTGCATATGATATGACATCAGTTCTCCTTAAAACTTCATTTAACTGAGCCACTTCCATTTTATGTTCAGCGGTCAGTCTCTCACACTCGCGTTTTTTTTGTACAGCACCCTTATGATTAGCTAACACATCGGGGAAGCTGCCAACAATTCCTTTGTACAAATGGAATTTATCACCAAGTGGTTCCCAATCATATTTTGGCTGTTCATCATACATCCTACCAATGTCAATGTATACTCCACCAGTCATAGTAATAGCAGATGTCAACTTAGATTTTGAAACTATGGAGCCTTCATCTAAGCCTAAAGAGTTTCCAAGGCTGTAAAATGCTTCACCAATTTTCTGGCAATCAGTTTTGTATGGTCCTTGGAATCTCTTTGTTTGCAATACACACATGCTAGACACTGCTTTGACAGACACATCCATGCTGTTAATAAATGTGTGGGACTGCTCAGTTATCTGATCCACTTGCGATTGAAGTAAAGCTTTCTCAGGTACCATTAATGACACACAATAATTAAGACCTAGCAAATTGTCTCTTTCTGCTTGTCTTTTTCCAGCTTTCCACCTTTTTTCATCAGTGCAAGTTAAAAAATGCTGCCACACTTCACATTTTGAAAGCACAGGGTGCTTACACATCCAATCAACAAATTCTTGCAGCTGGACTCTTCTACGCTCAATTAGCTGTTCATCATATCTTCCAGAGATCTGCTTATCTGGCAATGGTGGTATTGGAATAAGAGTGAATTTCTCCTGTAACCTCTCATGTAGCCAATCAAAGTGTTTGTATCTCCTGGACACTTGTATATTATTAAATGAAGGTGTTAACTGATAGGCTATGAAGCTTTTAATGCCTTTAAATTTAGACTCCTTCTTTGGAGAAGCAACAGTTACAGTATATGGCTGTGTTATAGGTGACCAAACATAGCCTTCTTCATCTTGAATGATATACACTTTGTCTGCATCTGGTACTTCAACATTAAGAGTTGCAAGTAAGTAGCTCTCCCCACTGATTTTGGAAGAAGGGGCAAATTTGTTTTTTCTTACTGTCCCCACTGAACTACCAAAGTTTGAAGTAGTGTCATCTATGTGATGATTATTGTATTCATTGATGGGCATTCCAGGTAGAGGTGTGAGTGGAGCTTGTGCGTTATATTGTGGTGGCCTATTTTGTTGTTGTGCAGGGCCAATTTCAGAGTAAGTATCATCATCCCAGTCATCATCCCAACCGTCTTCATGTGATGTGCCTCTTTGAAAGTTGTTGTCACCGGCACTGAACTGTGAGTCACCCCAATCGTCAGCTGCTTGGTCATATCTAGGTGCCGGTGGAGCTGCTTTCGTGTGTGATGTTTCTTCTGGTGTAAGCTTCCTTACATATGCTGCTGGGAACAGTCCTGTTTCTCCTTTAGAGTTCCTTCCCTCCCACCAGCCTTCACCAATCTCTGTATTGAGAAGTGTCAGGATTTCACCACATGTTATTGACATCTCTGTGGTGCCCGCCTCCCCAGTGAAGTCATACAGCGCTTGCACTTGGGCCGACATTGTGACCCCTTATCTACAACAATTTGAAAAAAGAATTATTTTCCAAACCTGAGGTAATGTTTAATACAAAGAAATGATACAACAAGTACACATGCTATCTTATCAGTGTTATCTAGAAATGTAGGGAATATAAACTTGATAATTCGAACACTCGTGCGGATACGGCGTCTTGCATTATTATTAATATATAAAATGGATTTAGGCCGGCGCGGAGCTGTATACGGGTTCGCAAGGCGCTGACACATATTCCTAATAGCCCCAATTAAGCATGCTTGGTAATTGACAAATTTAGAGGTGGACATTGTTTTGTGGCCCCATTAGAACCGGACAAGCGGTGCAGTCGGTTGCTCACCAATATTATGCAAAGCACAAAACATGTTCGGAGAATGGAATTTAAATTCAAACTGTTAAAAAAAAAAGTTTAAATAGAAGTAGAATCACTTCGCAATTAAAGTTGTGTCAATTGATTGGAGGGATGTTTTTGTGTCAACCAACAATGTATTTGACATCGTAAAAACCAGAAACAATTTGATACATTCTTTGGTTTTGTGATGGAAATCAACTCAATGACGTCAATTTGTGAGCGTGTATGAAGAGCCATGGCTAAGATCTACAACCTTAGAACAACCCCTTTATGAATATTGGTCACAAATAACACAAATACACACAATCATACAAAAACGAACACAATTACTTACTTTTATTGACGATAAAACGTAATTTCAAGGCGGATACACCGATTGTACAGTCATCTGTTTGACAAATTAACGATAAGCCGTTTTCATTGCTCCTTGTTCTCCATTACGTGGCATGTTTACGAAAAACTGGCTAAAATAGTTGTTGAAAAAAAATATTTGCCAGGGACAGCCAATGCGATGGGCCTACACCTTTTTATTAACCAATCACAAAATGGCGTTGCGTTGCCTTCTCACTGATGCTATTCTGCAATCTGCGTTAGTGCGAGAATTTTCCGGTAGATGTCGTGATTAAATGTCAAACGCTTAACGTTTCGTTTTGCGTACGGTCTACTTCTAGTTTTTAGATGAATATTCTTTGTTAACGTTGTTATAAATACCATATTTTTCATTTTTTTAATGACCGATCCAAAAAGTACAATTTTTGTCTTTAATTTTTGTTCTTTTTCATAAAATTACCTAACTAGTAACTAATAACTTCAGTGCAGTCCAAGTATCTAATGAGATGAAGTGATTGATGATTGGCCACGATTGTCAGACAATATAAAATATGCAAGTCTATTCTTTACCAAATATACTAAATTTGATATTGGATTGGTTTGCGCGTCAATTTTAGTCTTTTTCAATTACGGTAGTCGTCATCATGATGAAGTTACATGAATATCAATCCAGCAGCAAATTTCAACAGTTTTATTTTAAGGGACTCATGTAAAGGAACGTAATAGGTTTGCTTTACGCTTTTATCACTTTTAAATTTAAATATCACCCCAACTTTTGTCTAACAAATAATTTGTCGAAGATTTGCCCATAGCGCTTCTATCGAGGTCTATACTTTCTGAAAATCTTAAAGATTAGTTCCACTAGCTGAGAACTTGAAAAGCGTGGAAAACATAATTCAAGGAATCTACTTACCGCCTTGCAGCTCAAAGTTCCGTGCGACTTATCGAATCTTGTGCAAAACTTTGGTGCTGCCCGGCAAGTCAATTAAAAAGTAAAACAAAACTGCGAATTTCTTGTAGTTGGTGCACTGGATTCTTATTGGATTGGAATCACCTTCATTAACTCCCTATTATTTTTTAAAATTATATTTAGTTTGTGAAATGATATACGAGAGCAGTCCGACAAGTACTTAGCCTCACCACCCGATGGCGCCACTATCGTAAGAGAAATTTACTATCGTGTAGTGCATCCTTGAAGACGGATATTTACGGAGGATAACGTGACAAAAGTCCACGATCTCGTATTGGCAGACTGCCGATTGAAGGTGTCCAGCATAGCTGAGACAGTAGCATTTCAAAAGATCGCGTGGGTCATATCCTGTAAAAAATATTGGGCATGACAAAGCTGTTAGGCTCGATGGGTGCCGCGTTTGCTCACTCCGGACAACAAGCACGTCTTTGACACTGTTTAACCCTAATCCGAAGGAGTTTCTGAAACGTTTCGCGAGCGTCGACGAAACATGGATTCACTGGTACACACTAGAGACCAAGGAACAGCCGAAACACTGGACTTTACCTGGCGAATATGCTTCGAAGAATCCACCATTATTATTGTCAAGATTTGACTCCGTTTGACTTCTTTTTGATTCCAAACTTAAAAATGTCACTCGCTAGGCATAAGTTTGAGTCGAATGAGGAGGTTATCGCCGCCTCGGAGGCCTTCTTTGCAGACCTTCAGAAAACGTATTTTTCAGGCGGGCTAAAGAAGTTGGAACATCGCTGGGTCAAGTGTATTGAGTGAAAAGGACTATGTTGAGAAATGAAACTCCATTTTTCCAAAATCTCGTTTTTCTTGTGTAGGCTAAATACTTAGTGGACTGCCATCGTAGTAAATATTCCTTAGTATTAATACTACTTAGTATTCTCGATAGTCTTGGTGTCAAGTAGTTGAGGAAAAATAATATTAATGGCGACAAAGTCATCGATTTTAAAATAGTAAAACACTATTAAATACAAAGTTAAAAATTGTTACTGAACAGATATAACGATTCCTCGTGAATACCAATCAAAGCCTAGCTTTGTAAGGTTTGTATGCCGAAATTGCATTCTATTAATTCAACTGTGATTCCTTTACTCACTCGATAGGCATGTTGATCCTTGATAGCATTGCAAAAGGGGTATTTCTTGAATTGTATTTTTTAGTATTTTGATAATAACATGAGACTTTTTTGTATTTTGTTCAACCAATGTTTTAGTTTCTTTTTGTTTGACTTATAGGTCGGTGACCATCTAAAGGGTTACCATGATGCATTATGGGGTCAATTTGTAGATGAAACAACACGCAAGAGGTTAATGTGTGTAAATTACGCAAGCCGAATTATGTTTCGTGCACGTAAAACTGCGGTTTAAAAAATATTTAAATTTCTACACTTCGCTGTCTTCTTGATTGTTTGTAATGACCTATATTTTTTTAAAGTAGTAAACACAAACACAACTATTACCCAAATGGGTAGGTTTATGTTGTATTTTTCTTCACCGACTTTGAAAAAAGTTTGAGGCTGCAAGAATGCACTTTTGCAATGGGTAGACCATTCGGTAATTCGGTGCGATGTTTTTTTTATATTTCAATTCCGCTGTCATTTTTAGTCATATTGTTATTTTTACATACATAAATACACATTCACGGCTTCATCCTCGAAAATATCCTGTTGATCTGTTGTAAGTAGTAGGTCGGTATTCTTTTTAGCATAATACATATATTGTTTTTTTAATTCATATTACTTTAGTTCGGGAAAATACATATGTACATATCAACAGAAGTGAAGTATTGCGATTTTTATTAAGTGTCGCCAAATATGTTTTGCAAATGGGGTATTAAAGTGAGATATTACTGCAAAATATGGTTTGGACAGATTTATATTCACAAAGGGAATTAATAATATGTAGTGCAGTTAAGTGGCGTTTTCAGCGTGTGTTTTTGGCTTGCGCTTTATTTAATTAGCTGGAAAGAAATTACATTAATAGATTACACATGTATTTAAAGTGCGTCATAACTTTTAAAAGTTATGAATGAGGATAAAATTTACGGTAAAAAAATATTTTTACCGTAAATTTAACCCTAGAATAACTTTCAAGGGTCTTTTTAGTACCTGAATACTTTGCAACGATTAGAAATTGAGTTAACAGTCGCGATTTAGATATATTATGTAAATATATGATTATAATTTTTAGTCTTAGGTACTGCGATGTAGTTCGTGAGATCGAGATATCGTCGGGTTTGAATTAAGAGTTGATACTCTGAATCTACCTCTCAGAAAATCCCCATAACAACAAGACATCAAGAGTGGGTAATGTCCCATAGACTCTTTTTTCCTATTCCATATGAATTGAAACATTGCATTCATGTTTGTTGTAGAATAAATCTCTCCTCAACCCTAGAGATGTGTATGTATTTAAAGAGTGTGTAAAACGTTTTTGTTTCTTTTTCCTATCCCAAGGGTTGTTGCGAATAAAATTGCATGTCAGGGAAGACTCGCGGAGATTTCCTGCACTTCACTACGCTCTGTTCGCTTTAAGATTTCGTTTCACACGCTCGCTGAACAGTGAAGATTTATGTCTGCAAGGTACTGAAACTAGCGGGGATTATCTCCAATGTTATTTTAACCATGGCCAAAATACTTACAAACATTTTCGTCGTGATTTGTGAGAGCAGAGTTTTCCGTTTCAGATTGTTTTGACATTTCGAATGCGAGTCTATCATTCAGTCCCGAGTCTTTGACGCGCAATTTTGATATTTTGGAAATGTCATAAAGCAAATTATAGCAAGTAGAAGTTACCTACAATTTTTGTAATATATTTTGCATAAGTATACGGCATAAGTTTTTGCATGCATTATCGTAACTAACATCTGTTCCGACTATACCATTCTCACAATCAGGTGTGATGTCCTCACTTGGTTTCACCAGAAAAAGTAAAATAAAAAAAAATAAATACAAGTACATTTTTATCAAAAAATAATGTACAGTATTACATAACAGAAGCAACCGTCTTTGTGAATGAAAACAAATAGCTGTTGGTAGCAGTTGCAATTACTTTCACTTGTAAGTCGCGCCCGATGCCCGTTCTTCCCAACTTTCCAATTACCTTTCCGCTGACTGGACACTGCAACAATACGAGTCGGGGCGGCGAGTTGTGTGCTGCTAAAGTTTTCTGCTTGTATGTACTGCGGTATTTCGCTTCCCGCCTGGCGCAACTTGCAAAAGTGTTAATCTGGATTTGTACATTACAAATTGTTATTTAGAGGTGGATTTTTAGACCACCTTTTTGGTTCAACCGGGTTAGTGTGCTACGTGGCGTATACCTACAGGTACAAGGTTAGGATATTTGCCATAGCAGGACGGAATCTTAAGATTACGCCTGACCTCGTAAATCGTGGATTTACGAATGATAACCTTTCCTTTCCGAGATACTGGCGTTTGTGTTTATGTATACGTTTGTGTGTGGTTTTAGTAATCATTGTGTTGTGTGTATCATTTAATACAGATTGACGACGATGACTCATGATGAATCACAGCTTTATGAATCATCATTATATCACGCGCATTAACTGGCCTTTGGATGTTATTGCTGGTTGCAAAGGATTATAAGAATTATTGGCATCAACGTACTTAATCGTTAGTAGAAGATAAAATAAACAACTAGTTGTAATTTTCCATCATAGAAGTTAATTTATTATGCTAAGCAGCGCAACTTAAATTGTGCGGAGCATAATAACTGTTTGTAAGTAGATGTATTTATCCGGTAGGTTCCTAATTTTTTATATGAATGGAGAGAGGTGAATGGTTTTACACACTTAGATAACTATATTATATACATAGGTATATGTTTCGAGTATAAGGTAAATATTAAGAATATTTGAGACATCACACTTTACGTTAGACTTTTGGAAATTATCTGTTTACATGATATTATAATAATTAAATATATTACCATATAAAGTAACAACATCGTGATGAAACCTGCTAAAGGTTTTCCAGACGGTTTTTCCAGACGAAAGCATGTAATGTTACGTAAATTTCATCGGCAAAATACATAGCAATTTTATAGAAAATGTACGCTTATTTTCATTCTAAAATCAGGTAACATGTTTATGATAAATCTCGTTGTTTGTAGCGGGCGTGTTATGTTTCGACGCGTAAATAAAGACGCGACGGCGGATTTCTTCGCTCACGTAAAGAAACTTACAGCTTGTCTTCAAAGGCCACGAATATCCTTAAGTCGAGCACGATGCGCTATTAGGGTTGCTGTTAGAGGTGTTTACAATTACTTACTTATTTGTAGTACTTAAACGATTTTTTTAATTTCAATTTTTGGGGATATGTTACAAATATTTTACCATTAACAAATGTGTTACTTTGTACTAGAAAACAAAGACTGACATTGTGTTTGCGTGTTAGCAATTAAAAAAAATATTTAAGAGTTTTTGATACTCTTTTACTAACCTCACGCGAGTATTTGTGTACACATTTCGTCAGGTGTTTCAATCCCACGTAATAGTGGGGGAGACTTGCTGGTTTTTGGACATATTGACAGACTCTGTGAGAATTTCAGTATAAAAAACAATAACAACTTACGTTCAGTCTCATGATATAAATTAAACGCTCACGAAATGTAACCAGCTAATTTATAATTAAAATGCATTTTGTAAATATTAAAAATTAAAAAATTGGCAATTTTATTAAATCTACGCATGGTAGAATTATGCACGTGAAGATGGCAACCCTGTATGCATCATTGGCTAGGAGCATCTGGTGCCGACAGCGACATATTGCGTCCGCCTTCTACACTAGACAGGCGACCGCGCCGCCTTGTACATGTCAACATTTACGGACCGCTTATATGAAAGAACAGACATGTTTTTATTGTAATAAAAGTAATATTAAACATGTAAAAGTTAAATCTTTTATTTTTATTTTTAAATATTTTACTTTTAAAGTTAATCATCATCAAGTTATATTCGTTCCACTGGTAGACTCCTCTACATCTGAGAGGGTTTTGGCTTTAGTCCATCACGCTGGCTTACACTAAGCTGGTAGAATATACAACCAAAAAGTTCCTAGTTACTTTTAGGTGTGCACGTAAGAAATACTATGTTTTCTTTTACCGTAAAAGTAACTGATAATTCGAATCCGAAAAGTCAGACGTGTGTGGCTTGGGTTTGAACCCGCTTCCGCCGAGATTCTCAACTACGCGTTCAAACCTCGAGGTTGACACTACTTGCTTTTTGACTGTTATGGAGACGATTTAAGATGCTTTCAAGAACATCAATAAATATGTTGTCAAAACAACAGTCAAAATCAAACAATTGAACATCGTGCAGTCAAGTCATCAAAAATACGTGTGTAATTTGAGGATGCGTTTCGAACGGGGGCGCATTGACAGGCCGTGCCACTAGCACTCGGCTATAGTTCCGTACATCCCACGCGCTTGACCTAAGCAATTAGGAAACACGTGCAGAGACTAATTCGGCAAAACGTACACGCTGTGGTACTAATGAATCCTTTATTAAATATTGCTGAATAAGGAAAAAGTTATAATGGCGTGTTAGTTATAATTATTAGGTTGGCAACAGAGGGGTTTGTGCAGTCTAAATAATGTTGAATGGAAAGAATCGTGGTCCAGTTGAAATGTGGGTAAACCGGGCCTTATATCTTATTCGAACTTTATCATTTGGACACGAAAACTATCAAAATTTTAACCCCTGATCCGACGTTAATTACATTTCACGTTGACAGTAAAATGGAATGACCATTTCACTGACAATGTAGACCTCTTCAGATGCTTTAATTACATTTCTGAAAACCGTCACTTTTAGTGCTCAGTTTATACTTACCTCTAAAATTGTTTTCAAAGTTCTGACCAAATTAATTTGTGAGTGGGGCTAGAGATAACTCTTCCTATAGGTAGGTTTTCGACAAATATTCAGTTTAATATCTAGTGGGTGTTGGTGAGGCTCACGAATTAGAGCTTTACTTTAATAGATAAATATAAGGTATCACGATGTTAACGATATTTCTGCTCACGATGTCATACTTTACAATAAAATTAATACTATATTATACTGTAATTACACTACTTTGGTGTTTCAAGGCAGAAGTGTGATCCAAATGCCGCGGGTACTGTTCCTTTGTCAGGTAGTGTCATTTTGTTTTCCATTGGGATATTTTCAATAGAATCTATAAGTCTAGAATCATGTCCGAAAAATGGCAGTAGGATCGCCCGCTATTACGTGGGACGCTAACACAATAGGCGTAATATGGGTAAATGCACCTCTGCCGCTCGCTACGGACAATCTAGTGTATGATCTACGTATGCATTTTATGTATACCCAAAAGTCATAAGTGCGTGTATGTGTTTTGAACCCGCATTAGTGAGTCAACTCAACAATTACCTTTTGCACGAAACCATTCCAGACACATCAGTTTAATAAATTTTAAGTAATCATGAAGACATATAAAGTCAGGGAATGATTAGATTTTATAAAAAAACGGCTCAGTTAGCTTTTGCAAGCTTTCTATCGAGTCTACAATTTTCATTTTCCGAGTAAGGCACTCATAGTTTAAATGAAAAATGAATTTTCTCCGAATTTTAGTTCGTGTCACATCAAAGTCGAAATAAAATAAAGACTCCCCAGTTATTTATCGATCCTGGGACCTCGCAATTTTACGACACGTGCTTGTACCGCGAGGCTACAAGGTAATGTAACTTTTAGAAAATTGGCACTTTGAAGTTTATTATTGTAGGTATGTGCGAGCGATTTAAAAAACGTTGGTCAAATATTTATAAATACATTATCGGAAACACAAAATGCAACACATTTCCATTTTGTTTCCTACAACTTGCGGCAGAATGGAAATCCGCTTTTATGAATAATTCAATAAACAATGTTCTTGTTTGAAGCACTAGTTTGTTACGAAAAAAAAAAACAATTTATTTAGCATTTTCACAGTTTTAAGTGAGTTTTTATTGAATGTATTTTAACTGTTCAGTCGAGTGCTTTCATCTTTTTGTGACATTGGATTTTATCAAAGGGACCTTGATAAATATTCTGTGGACACCTTTGTGTATTAATTCTCTGAAAGAACACTTTCTAGACGACTTTAAAACGACAAGTTTAAATTAATTTCAAGATTTTCAGTCTCGTTTGTTGTCTGTTACTTCTGAACATCTTTTGAGTTCACTAATTAATTTTACATGGGCGGCGGAATGGAATAATTTGTGAGGCAATTTTTCAATTCTTAGTGTTGGCTAATTACATCTAAATGTGAAGTTATCAAAGCAATTAGTACGTTCGTCAGGCTTTATAACTGAGCTCTAGACGATCTCCCAGAGCTAATTGGATTTCCAATTTGGCATTGTTTAAGGAATCTTATCGGAAATTTCATTTTGTACTGTCCGTGACTGAGTCTGCAGTTAAATATTACACGTTTAATTAGGAGTTCCGTGAATTTTGTATATCAATTTACATTTATTTAAATACCAATTAAAAATATCAAATTCAATTGATTTATAAGGGGAAGCTTAATAAACATTTTTTTTACATTAATTACCTTAAATAATTGCCTCTTTGAGGTAATTTATCAAAATTTTGTAAATATTTCAGTGAAAAATATCCCGCAAATTATTCAATACATCTCACGCAATTTGATAGAAAATATTCATGAATACAGTTTTACTTTCATTCTGCATGAGTTTACAAGATCAGCAAGCGATTCCCATAAATCGGTCTGAATTAAAATTATCAACATAGAGATACATCAGTTTTTTTAAATACACGTTTTTTTAGTATTCTACTTGATTCCCTGGAGATATTTATCCGAGTCTTTGAAGTAATACGAAGAAACAACTTATGTTTAATATAAAATGCCTCTCTTTAATACTATTATGTACTGCCGCTATTTACTTCTTGAAAATTTTTGAGTTTTATTTCTTTAATTAAAAGCAGTGTACCGTTATCTAGGTTAAACGAAGTGCCCCAAACTTGCCTTATATTGAAAAGTGTATCGGGGACACTCGAAAGTTTAAAGGCGGCCGTAACGTTTGCTTTGAAGTGCACTTTAAAGTTGGTTAACTTGAACCAAAGACAAGCTGTTTCTGGTCGTTTTAGCACTGATATAATCTTACGGCCTAGACAAAATAATATTATACAGGCGATAGAGCTGATAGGAACTTTAAAAAAATATATAAATAGGCATTCGGTTGTAGAATGTTCCTTGTTCATAGAATTATTTCGTTTCCTAAATTATTAGAAATGATTTCAACGTAATTATATAGATTTATCGCCTTCTTTAGCGTTGTCTGCTGCTGTAAGTCTGCTTTAGTTAGGCTATATTATGTCTTTATTAATGACGTTTATCATTAAGCAGTTTTATATTTCTCTTCTGTAGTAAAGCGTTGTATTGAGGTATCGCTGTTTCGAATATTTGAATTTTGAATTTGGAGTCGTATTCAACCACCATAGACTGATAATAATTTGTTACAGAGTTTAATTACAAGAATTAAAAACGAAATTTAAACAGGATGCGAAAAATCAGTGTTATGTTAAATTAAAATAATATTATATTATCTTTTAGAAATAGCTTTATGAAAATAAGTTATTGGTTGAATAAAGTGAATGCCGTAACGGCTGTATTTTTTTTCTAGTTTGAATCGAATGGCGTCATGTGGACAGAGTTATTGGAATCTGTCAGTTTACCCAATTTATTTGTGACTGCCTGATACCTGGAACTCCGCCTGCGCAAACATTACATATGGGACTAGAAAGAAATAAAACGTAGGTATGATTTTATGTTTTATTGCCAAGTTATCCATATAACAAAACACGTCAAACTAAATACGAGCGCATAAATGGTCCTCTGATTACGCCTTTAGGATACAGGTATGAATGTTTTTGATTATTTATATGCAATATTTAGTTTGGGAATTAGTATGTTTATAAATATAAATGTTTCACAGAGAAAATTAGAAATTTATGTCAATATAAGCTTCTAACGTTTTCTGTGGCTTAACTTTTTATAATGTTGACATATGATACAATAAGTAACAGACGCATACTAGGAAGGATGAATCTTGCTCGTAGAAAATCCTAAACAAATTTCAAAGGAACGACTCAGCCCGGTTAATCTTCAGTTTGTTTATAAGGACAAGTGCTGACGAAACTTGATGCAAGCGATTTGTAAGGACGCAACGTTCGTAATGGAATACTTGAAGTTCCAACACAAACAGTGTCCGAGTTTCGTGTTAGGTTAGGTCCGCGGATCAATAGCTTGGATACTTTCTCAAAGTTTTGTTATACAAGTTTAGCTGAGACTACACGCTCGGAATTTAACCTCATATCTTTACAAATAAATAAAGTTTCACGATGTCTCGATGTAGATTGGCTTGTAACAGAAACTTTCTACGTTTAAGTAAGTTTGGTACAAGTGACATAATAAGTACAACTGTTTTTAACAGGGTCTTTGCTTTGCCTTTGCTTATGATGTAAATAGTAATCCATGCAACATTTAAGAAATGTAGTTGAAGATAAACCTAAATTTGATGTTTACGCTGTAGGGTAAATAAACTGTCGAGTATTATTGGATATTCAACTCATACCAGAGCTGATAACCATAGTTAGCTTTTTCATTCTTGAGAGTCTAAAATCCAAAAGAAAATATCCAAGTAAATGCATCGATTCCACAATTTAAGTTCCTAAAATGTGCAGTTTTATTATTTTTGCATGTGTCCCAGTCAGTCAATCTCAGTAGTGAAGAATGAAGGAATTATAATAGACACCGTCAGTGGTTGGACGCAGACGTCGCGAGTAAATAGCCACTTAAGCTTTAGATAACCCATTACTCGCCGCGGAGCCAGGGCGGGCGGCCGTGAGTTAACCGATGCGTTAGAGGAATATTTTAACTTGAACACATACTGCTCCTGACGGGTTAAACCTTTCCGCCTGGATTCATTAGAATTTACATATTTAAATAGGGGAAGAAATATTTTGTATGGATATTTTCTTGTTAAAAATATGTTCGGAAGTAATGTTGTGCTAAAGTCTACGTCCACGCAGTCAGTCTTGTAATAGATAAATTAATCTGACGTTGTTATGATAATAGTTTCAGTCCGGTCGAGTTGAAACGCTATTAATGACTTCAGACTTCATTTAAAGAAACTCTAACAACATTTTTTTACTCGGCATGGCGGTGATATATGCCAAGTTGATATATGTATATTATTGTTTGAAGAATTACCTGTATATTATTATATCTCACCAGTAAACCGAATCCACTTTGTTAAATTATTCAAAGCTAGATGTAAAAAGATTGATCTCAGATCAAAGCCACACCTTAGATATGTCATTCTCGTAAGTTTTGCACATAAAAGATAGTCGCTATATAAAAAAAACAAAGTTATTTATTCAGTTGCGTAACCATGTCATTTACTTTGGTGAAGTAATAATATATCCGCTAATTAGTAACATTAATACTAAATAGTTACTCGGTTAGATAATGTAGTCTAAACGTGTCTGTGTGTAGTATTTAGTATACTAATTTGAGAGAGTGCTAATTAAATTTGCTAGTGAAACATTTAGAACTTTAGTTCCCCTTTGTATTTGAAGTGAGCGCTAGAGCTCGCAGATTTGTCATGTAAATAACATTGTTAGGACAATTTGAGTGTTTTGTAAGGGTACTGTATTTATTAAGTTTTTAGTGGAGGGAACAAAAGAGGCGTAGAAGGTTTGGATAGAAGATACACAGACTTGGATTTTTATAAAATATCATGGATATTAAAACATAATAAACCTGTGATATGAATACATATTAATAATTATGTATCGTTTGAAATTATCATTTTAAATTATATCATTTTAATAAAATTATTATCTATAAAGTATATTTACTTTTTTTTTCTATACACTATATGATAGCCTCTTTTATTTTTGTTCTATTAATTACGCTTGGTATGATATGTACATATTTGTTGTCCTTTTAATTCACGTATTTTACATTATTAGATGAATAAATAAATATATTTAAAGGAGAATTAATAAACCGATCTCTGCAGCGATCTTTCCTTGGAGATAATGCCTGCGATTTCAGATCTCATAAAATTTATATTCAATGCGGCAGTCAGAATAGTCCCGCATTTGTAAATCGAAATCTATAGACGCGAAGTGACTGCGTAATTCGTACAGGCATCTACATGATTTTGTTTACTTCTAATTTTTAAATTATATTTAATTATTATAGCTCATATAAGTCCTGCTGACAATGAGTTAAAAAAAATAAAAAAAAAACGTACCGAGGAACCATGATTTACCAGAAGTACGCAAATCTTCAAAACAGACTTTATCTAAAGAAATATGTTCTTCTATTACCATATGAATTTAGGATCGGTACAACAGAAAATGGAAAAAAAGGAATGGAAAATACACCGCACATTAGCCCCGTAAGACCAACAAACCAAGTTATTAAAAATAATTGCCTAAAAAAGGAGCAAATATTCTTAAAACATCAAATTAATTATCACTAATGAATTTTTATTAACCAATCAGCTTTATTTGTGATCCTCTTTGAGAGTATCAATCAAGCGGCCAAAGATAATCTTTAAAAATGTGCTCCCATCGTGATTCCATTACGGCGGCGCGGACGGAGATTGATGTACATAGATAATGATTGGGCCCGAGGGACAGTCAGCGTTCTCCGGCTTGCTAATTGATTTCTTCGATTGCTCTAACAATCCAACAGCAACTATTGCTTCGCGTTGCAATATTCCTAACATTTCGCTTTAATTGATCCAGTTTTTAAGGGACGACGGTGTAAAAATATACTGCATGTCGAGATTAAAGTTTTTATGGGATAGAATTTATAGCAATGTTAGGTTGGGGGAATATGAATTTGTAATCTCACTGAAATGTCGAGAATCTAATAATATCTGCACTCAGATCAGAGGTGTCGTCTTGCATTGTAACTGGGCAGCATTTTATTATCTCTAAATCATCATAAGCCCACATATGTCTCTCTGCTGGGTATGGTAATCCACTACAACTGAGAGGGTTTAGTCCTTAGTCCATCAAGCTGTGCGGGTTGCATTGCGTTGTTTTTTTGCCAAATTATTAAATAATTTAGTTTGTCAAATTGTTTTTTTTTTTTGCAATGTATTTAGGTAGCACAATTCTTTTATAAGATCTGACAACTCCGTTGTCAACCATATCTACGGCGTCTTAATTCTAAAACCCCAGGGATATGGAGGGATTCTAATTAGCTTTCGTCGTAGAAATGGGTCGGACACTGAGAGAAACTGGTTTTCCGTAATGTATTTGTTTGTTGAGCGTTTTATCGTGATTTCCTTTACGTTTCATATTTTCAAAAGAAAATGTTCATAACGAATAACTAATAAGAAGCGTAAAAAGAAACTACAAAAATAATAATTGAACAAATGTTGGCTAAAATGAACCAAATTATAATTAAATGAACCTTTTATTGTGTGAAAATTGTAAAAACGCAGCTGTGAGATCATTACTATTATGGTATTGGATAGTTGTACATTCATTAAATTTAATCCCCTTTTAACATATGAAGTTAGCATAAAATTCCACAGGGGCACACAGGGCACAGGTCTCTGATATTCGTCCGTACAAGTAAATGAATTTTGATTCACACATTCCTTAACATGTTAAAAGTGGTGCTCGAAAAAAATTAAATTCGAGAAGAATGTGCTAATAGATCTTAAAAGGTCAAGAATATGACAAAGAGCGCCTTGAGTGCAACATGCGGTAAGACTGGGAGCCGGGAACACTGAAAGGCTTATCCCGGATAAAAAGTATTCATCTCATTAAAAGCATGACCTTTTGAAAGAGTTCTCATGTAAGTTCAAAGCTAAATTTGCTAACGTTTTTAAAAGCATTTTCCCGAAGGTTCGAAAAGGGTTCAGTGCGTTAACAATTCAGACGGTTTTCAAAAGTTTTCGGCACTCACCTGAATTTATGGTTATGATATCTGAAACAGAGACAGGTATGCGGTTAGTAACCTATATTGCCTCTGTGTATAGCTATTAAGACTTGCATTAAATAAATTTTAAAGACGAAACAAACAAGTGCGTAGATATAAATATCTCAGATAGTACTATCTCTAAAACCAGCAATAAGCTTGCACTCTATTATTGGAACTTAAAGAATATGGATATAAAAAGAAATATAGGCGTGAGTGTATGTAAAAATGTGAGAAAAGTAGCCTAAAATTCATTTTCGAAACAAAATATACCAAAACAATTAGAACTTGAAAAAAATCATACAGGATAATGGCCAATATATCATATTGTATAAATAATTAGTTGCTATTTAATTTCTGTTTAAGTATAGTGTTTGTTATTTTTGTTATTGTCTGCTAAGTGCAATGCGCCTAAGTGCTGTATATACCACGTTCCTCACAAATTGCTCAGTGCTACGTCAATGAATGAGATGTGTATGGCGATTCGCGCGGTTATTTCACTGCGGCGTGCGGTTATCGGATTTCCTGGCCGATGCTTCGAGATTTACCCCTCGACCGTTATCTTGTTCTTATTTCAACTGTTTTACTGTTGCTACTTTGTGGTTACACCGTTTCATATATAAGAGCCTATACCCAGGACTTGATGAATATGATTCCGTTTGTGTTTTCTTTTAATTTTAGTTATTATACATAAATTAAATTCTGAATGATTCAAGCTAATTATCACCTCGCGAAAATATTTAAAAAGGAATGGTCAGTAATTTCATAAATTGTAGTAGACCTGTTGCAAATACAAATTTGTGGAAATAATTCGAATTGTTAAACAGCACAGAGAATTATTTTAATAATGTATTTGCCAAAGCGTTTGATTTAATAGAATCTATTAAAAAACACGTTAGATTAATTTATATTATTAAAAAAAAATTAAAGACTTAAAATTTCATTTCCTTTGCTCCATTGTGCCTTTTATAAAAAAGCCGTCTGTCTACAGCTGTTAGGGATGAATATCAATATATGCGAGTGAATTTCGTCGAAGCGAAATTGATAATCGAGGGAAGGGCTGATTCCACATTCATAGCTTTTATACTTATCGGAGCGTTCCGGTATTTCTTATTTCGGCGGACTTTTATCTGATCTTAGCATATTTCCCTGTCACCGCAACAAGGAAAATATTCACAGTTTTACACGAAAACAAACATGTTACATAATTTTCACGTTGAAATAAAGAAGAAAAGGATTACGCTTTGGCTGTGTCGTTAAATTGTGACTCTTTGTCACGGAATCTCACTGTTAAGGAATGACAACCTAATTGCCAACCCGCACTAGGCTTGCGAGGTTGATTATGGCCTAAATCCTCTTAGTTATAGGGAAGGCCCTTGCCCAGCAGTAATATGGGATGATGAAAGTGATCAACTTTGAAATGAATAGATATTGTTTATGAATAAAATTTGTGAGGAAGAGAATTAATAAATCTCAATCTGTATAAGAATGAATATAAACATTTAGTTCCATTAGTAATTAACAAAGCCTCGGACATATGGATATTGAAAAAAAAACGTCCGTTTGATTGAATTTTTTTAATTCATGTAGTTTTAGCGTAGTTTAACATGTAGTAAGGTTGCGGCGGTGCAGTACTGTCTATAATTAAACATGCTCAAGACCCGATGTTGCTCTAATGTAATTTGTCTTTGTCATGACACCCGCTCTGTTGTACTCATGAATTGATAATTCAAAAATCATTGGCGAGAATCAGGTTATATGACGACTCTGTATGCCTATGACGCTTTGTGAGGTAAAAAGCTTGTTTGATACGTGCATAATTGTCGACATAAATGTTTAACGTGGAGGTCATGAAACGTCAAGAGTACGTAGTTAGTAGACGAAGAATATTCCACTCCATCATTTAGAATAATCAAATAAAATATGAATTGATACTTGTACGTATTTATTACGTAAGAATGTCATTAAGATGGAACAGACAAAGATTGAAAGATAAAGAAAAAATTATTAACACCCGTTGAATATGTTTAGGTAATCGTTAAGTAACTAGGGTTTGTTGCTTCGAGGCCAAATGTACATAGTTAATGCCATAAATCAAAGCAAATATCATATTCTACCCTAATTTACTGGTGAATACGAGAAGGCGGGTAATTGTAAGCATCGTTGATACAGATTTTAGCGCTCAGTGTCTCAAGGGAGATCATTACAGGAGCAGACGTTGCTATCTCAAAAATTTTCTTAAGATTCACGGATTAGAATAGAAGTTTTACAAAGTTTCCTTGCGGCAAGCCTGTTGTGTGTTATTTTTAACGACGCTCCGCTAACCTTGTCAGAGTTGGGAAATTTACTTGGAAACAAGTTGACTTCTGAGTCAAAGAAAATAAGCTGACAAAAACACTTTCACGGAATTTAGATGCTTTTATGTACGGGGACACGTAATTTGCTAATATGTTTGGCGAAGTAACAATGTGACTAGTGATGATTAACTGAGTCATGTAAATAGAGTATCAAGATGTGTATATGTCAACATAAAACAAGACTCCCCTCCCGGTAAATGAACTTGGACCTTAGAGACCCATTCCGCACAACGCTGAAGCAACGCGACAGTCATTCTGGATACTTTAATTTATTTATTCAAAAGCATTGACTTCAATCTTATTATTCATTTGGTTTTATGTGAAATGATAACAACGATTACATAGCCAACTATGTATCCTTGTTTGATGAATAGAAACGAATATTTCATCATCTAGATTGAGAAATGTTGTCTCAGATAATACTCGTACATTTTCTACTTGACTTTATACGTTTGCTCAGTCTTGATAAATTTCCAATGGTAGTGAACGCCTGTACAGTCCCTCCGTTTTATCGGGTTCTATTATTTTTTCTATCAAAAGATTTCTCATTTCCAGTCTCGTGGAATCGAAGTGGTTTTGACAACTTCTGAGGGAGCCGAGTTCTCTTAGCGATGAATTATTCAACAAGTTCGAATCACTTTCGTATATAGAGATATATTAACCGGGACGTATAAAGAATGCACTTGATTTCATTATGTTCAGGCTCTGGCGTGAATTATCGCGTACGATCGACAGGTTTTGAATTCGAATCTTGATGCGGGATAGTGTTGTTAACTTTTAATTTTAAGATGATTTAGGATTATTTGTAAAATAGTAGTATCTACGTATAAATTATGAACGTGAACCATTTCCAAAAAAAGGTTAGCTAATAACAACGCCTCTTAAGGTCATTAAAAAAAGATATGAAGGGCGAACAGACAATTTGATATTTTGTCAGAGTTCCCCCATTCAGATCTGACACATGGGGCATTTCACGTGAAGCGGACAGGGAAAAAAAAGTGAGGTTCTGAAAATCGTTCATATTCGGCCCATTTATACCTCTAGTAGAAATGAATGTGGACACAAAATATTTTTTTTGTATATTAAATATTTCACAAGTTATGGGCTTCTAAAGAATTGCCGTAATTGAAATATCAATTTTTTAAAAGTCGTTTATCGTATTTAACAAATTTACAATAAAATATTTAACATAGCGATATATATTGGAAAAATACCGTTCTTTTTAATGATGAAATAAAATTTAAAAAAATATTTTTTTTTCATGTCCTAAACCGGAAGTAAACTTTTCAAACCTGAATTTCAGTCACTTCGGCCGCTTTTTTTTTCTTCATTTTTTTTCCAAATATAGCTTAAAGTGTACTAAAAATACACGAGAAAATTGAAAATGGAATCGCTATAAGTTTCGGAGTTAGAATAATTAATGTACCATCGCGACGCATTGGGCGTGATAACTGACGCTTTTAAGGTCGAGTATTTTGCGCGATATTGCATTAAAACTCGCAACTTTATTAAAATTTTATCTCGTTTCAGCGTATTTTAGCTCTAAAAAAATATGGAATAAGTATTATTAATAACAAAATCCAGTATCAGTAGTTTTTGCGTGCAAGAGTAACAAACATATATTTCATTCCATATTCTTACAAATTTTTGCTTAAATAATATTAGCAGACTATATATATTAATATTATGTCATCATCATCATCATCATCGACATCA
This sequence comes from Cephonodes hylas, assembly GCA_030295005.1. NCBI lineage: Eukaryota > Metazoa > Arthropoda > Insecta > Lepidoptera > Sphingidae > Cephonodes > Cephonodes hylas. Next base: position 10,810,606 of record AP025369.1, on the reverse strand, counting down.
ACAATCCATATGGGCACGGGTCTCCTCTACCATTGAGAAGGCTTAGGCCATAGTCCACCACGCTGGCCTAGTGCGGGTTGGCGGACTACACACCTTGGAAATTCCTAAGAACTTTTAGGTGTTCAGGTTTTATCACGTTGTTTTCCTTCACTGTTTTGTTAAGCCAGTGATGATTCAATGTGAATACATACATAACTTCGAAAAGTCATAGATGTATGCCTGGGGTTCGAACAAGCGACGGTCGAGTTTCTCGACCGCGCACCGAAACCTCGAGGCCATCACTCCTTTAATATTATGTACTTAACCCAAATATAAATTAATAAAATATTACAAAGAATAAAATCATTTTAAGGAAGCAGTAGATAAAAATATTATTTGCGAAACACGATAAATAACGCAATCTGCAGCGTAAGTAAGTAAGTAGTAAGTGTCTTCCTTAAAATGTTTTTATTCTTTAATAATATTTTATTAATTTATATTTGGGTTAAGTACATAATATTAATATATATAGTCTGCTAATATTATTTAAGCGAAAATTGGTAAGAATATGGAATGAAATATATTTTTGTTACTCTTCCACGGAAAAACTACTGATACTGGATTTTGTTATTAATATTACTTATTCCATATTTTTTTAGAGCTAAAATACGCTGAAACGAGATAAAATTTTAAAAAAGTTGCGAGTTTTAATGCAATATCGCGCAAAATACTCGACCTTAAAAGCGTCAGATATCACGCCCAATGCGTCGCGATGGTACATTAATTATTCTAACTCCGAAACTTATAGCGATTCCATTTTCAATTTTCTCGTGTATTTTTAGTACACTTTAAGCTATATTTGGAAAAAAAATGAAGAAAAAAAAAGCGGCCGAAGTGACTGAAATTCAGGTTTGAAAAGTTTACTTCCGGTTTGGGACATGAAAAAAAAATATTTTTTTAAATTTTATTTCATCATTAAAAAGAACAGTATTTTTCCAATATATATAGCTATGTTAAATATTTTATTGTAAATTTGTTAAATACGATAAACGACTTTTAAAAAATTGATATTTCAATTACGGCAATTCTTTAGAAGCCCATAACTTGTGAAATATTTAATATACAAAAAAAATATTTTGTGTCCACATTCATTCCTACTAGAGGTATAAATGGGCCGAATATGAACGATTTTCAGAACCTCACTTTTTTTTCCCTGTCCGCTTCACGTGAAATGCCCCACATTTTATAACCTTGAACAAAGTTACCATAATAAAGAGTTATAATGCGTACGCTTTAGTACAATTTTGGTAGAAAGAATACTTAATGAAAGAAATTGCGAATGGCCAAATTTAATTATGCATACAACTTCCTCTAAGTCTGCGGTCGTAACAATTACTATTCTTTCCACGACTTCGCACCGTTGAAATAAAATTCTCCTGTTTTAGCGCTAATTGCCACTTTCATTATGTATGTTTTATTACTTCCCAATGTTTTATTACTGCGACTTTTTGGTAATTCCGAGTAAAGGTATCCGAAGTAAGTATGTGTTTTCTTCGAAAATTTAGAGAATTGTGGGAATATCTTAAAAAGCTACTGTGTAGACTGCTGTTTTTATTGAAAACGTAAAATAGCCCTTAATTTTTGGAAAAATTCTTCTTGTCTCTTAACTATATCTAGTTTCAGTTAGAGTTGCTATTATTTTGTGTATAAAAATAATATAGGCGAGGACGTTATAACTTATTCGGTAGCCAGGCTAGTTTATTGGTACTAATCATTTAATGATGTGGGATAGGACGGGATATGTTAATTAATGGCTAACATAAGATCCATGTAAGTTTAAACAATTTTTATGATAAATTATTTGCACCCCCGCAACAGATGTTAATTATTTACGTTTGTGTGTAAAATACTTTAAGGGGGCGGTTGTCAAATCATCTTAGAGCTGCCAATTGCCAAATTCATTGTTTTCACGAATTGTATACGACTTTTACTAAAGTTGAAGCTTTGCTTTTGAATGCATACAAACAGAAAAACATTGTCAAAGCAACACATTTATTTTAACATATTGGTAGCACTGTGTTCTGACAGCGTCGTAACGCTATTTTATTGTTGGTAGCCCTGTATCTTTCATGCCTCATTTAAAAGATGTGTCGGTGCGATACAGCGAATGGAGGTACAAAGGAGATTGTCCCGCTTTGCACACGGTTTATGAAATACGTAACCAAGTGAATGTAATAAAAAACACGGATTACCTCACCATACATTTTATAGACTTTTTATTGTTGTAGATTAGGCTATACATGTGTGACATGTTTGGTGTTTTAACTTATAATTCATTGTAGATCCACAAATTACAGATTCTAACGTACGGTAAAATATATATGGGAATTAGAGTTTGATGCTGAAGATTAATTTTAGTTTCTCGTGGCTGGTTATCAATATTTTCTATAGACACAATAAATGCATACACAACTAAGGCTATTTTAGAAACGTCCATGATATCTCGTACGGAAGCCATGAGAAGTAAATATAGAGGCAGCCTAAACAATCCAGACAAAAACCTCAACAATGCGTCCACATAATGGACGCAATTTATTTCGTAACACAAAGCACCTGAATGAGAAGGCGGATTATTTACCGTGGCCCGGTAATAGTGACGGATGAATTCAAGTAGGCGACTTATTAGAGCAGGAGTCCACTTGAGAATCTATATTAATCCCGATTGGCTAAAGGCATTCTTTAAGGTTGGTACAGAGTAGTGCTGATCAAGAGGAAAGGCCTCGTAGCCTTGCCTTGCCAGCTTGCGAAACAAGAGGCCGCGGATTCGATTCCCGCACCGAGACAAATGTTTAAGTGATATTCTGGTAATACTTGTGATTTCATAATATTTATACGCGACTACTCGATAACTCATTCTTTCTTTTAATCGAGATCAACAAAGAAAAATACCACAAATTTTGTGCAAGAGCATACAGGTAGGGCGTTCTTGCTTATTTATGTAGGTGCTAAAAATCACTTAAATAAGTTCAGTAGTTTTGAGATTATATTAACAATAAAAATAATTACAATACTCATATTACTTTACGTACTAATATAGATATAATAAGTTTTTTTTTATAATACCCTGAGGTTTTTCCGTGTCTAGTGGGTGCTTAGCTTTACGACTGAACGGCAAAGGACAAGTGCTGTTGACAGACGGGCTGTCTTTACCGGTGTGGCGGGGAATTTGTCCCAACGACGACCCTGGGCTGACATCGATATTCCGCGCTCATTTGTGGGATAACATACGCGAGGAGACACTATGACAGGACTTTTATGACTTAATAAAGATGGACGTTTAGCGTTAAGATTTAGTGCATGAGTGGGTAGTTAAACATTATTAATTTATTTAGCTTTTATCTGCCAATCCGCACTAGGCCAACGGGATGGACTAAGGCGGAAACAAAGTTAAGGGAACTATTTACTTACCGACTAATATTAGCGGCTCGACAAATATAGCGTTAAACAATTAAACAGTTTATTCCCTATGTTTGCAAATAGTAACGCTTTAAAAAAATCACTTTTGTGTTACATTATTTGAATATTATGAATAATGTAAAGTTGGGATTTTTTTTTACATTGCTACTTTTTCATACCCAAACGTGACATAAAAACAGAAATTAATGTTAAGAATAAAGAAGCAAGTCATTTTTTGGCACAAACAAGTAATATCAGAATAATAAAGATAAATACTAAAGGAGACAGTAATGTCTTAGAATTAATAGCAAAAATATGTCACATACAGTCATAAAAATAACTTATTGTTAGGAATGCAATTGTTTTATCGCAAACCAGAAATACGTAGAATGTACGGTCGTGCGAATAGATGGCATATATGTATGTATTTCGCATAATAAACAAGAAAATGATGCATTGCTTGCACCCATATTAAATTTTATGATGCATGAAAGCCGCAGTACTAAAGTTAGACGATTTGAAATTTTTAATTTATTTTAGTTATAGCTTTAGATTAAGCGGTCATCCGAGGTCATATAAGGGTAGTCTGCAGAATAAATTGAGTTCGGAGGAATAAAAAGACCATTCTATTTTCTTTTCTTTACGGAAAGGAGTGGGTTATTCTCTGCTTCTTTTCTTTTACTTATCCCGCATTGTTATTTTATGCAGACTATGTGTATAAAAGGTATATCTACATTATTATGAGTAAATCCGTACAAAAATACTGAAGATATTTTTTCACGGTTTCTAATTACTCGTTCTCTACAAGATAAAATGATGAAGACAATGAATTATATCTTAATAAGTTAGAGATTTTATTGATTTCCCTTCAGTTCTCAGTGAGTTATTTTTAAAGAAAGTCAGGCATAAATAACATGCTTCTTGGTCAACCGTCATCTATTGGCCAAAAATATAGCTCGTTTGAGACTTAAGTGAGAAACACTAGTAACAGTTTTACCTTATATTGAAGATTAATGTTAGGCGGTGCAAATATTTGGCTCGTTCTGGATATAGTGCTCGTCTTCGAGTTTCTTGAAGTTAGCCTCTTAAAGTAAGCTCTAGACACTGAGCCAAAATTTTCGATTATACTTATAGCATTACCGTTTGTGGTTTATAGCTGAGCGTATGGTCATTTATAGAATTTAAATATAAGACTATTTTACAATACAAATTATACGTTTGCATTTTTTTGCGTGTTGATTTTATGAAACGAACATGAATGAGTCTTCCGACTGAATCTGTTCTGGCAGCACTATCACTAGGAATTTGTAGGTGGGAAAAAGAAACTTCTACATATTTTCGCACAAAAAATATCTTCATTTTCTTTAGTTTGTTTTTTAAATAATTGAGGTGAAAAGTGTAGGTAATTATTAATAGGTAAATGAAGAGAAGAGTCTGTCTTTAATGCTGTTAGCTTCAAAGAATCAGATAACGTATGATACAGTCTGACTCACGCTGGGAAGTCAGTTAAGCGTTGTATGGGAGTCATTAACCACATAGCCTTACATCAAAGCGGAGGAGGGTGATCTAACCCGCCCGGTACATTAATACGCCGCATTCAACGCACTTACTCAAGCATATAATACGTGCCATAATCTATGGCTTCAACAAATCATTTTATCATAATAGATCTCGCTCTCAATTGTAGATAAACGCCCAGTACTGAGACGTATGATGTGATGATGATGATGATGGTAATGATGATAACAATCATGGTGATGATGATAATGAAGATGATGACGAAGATGACAAAATCTCGCTTAAATTCAATTTATATCCAGTTTGCAAACTCCGTAAAATACCCAAGAAAGAATCTATCATTTTGGATATTTAATTTGCGGGGAATTCTCATTTGGATCGTGTCCAACACGACCGGGGATAATTTCAACGGCAATCCCGATGAACTTGTACGGAAACTAAAAAACTTTCAGTTCTTTCATTGCTATATTCTACACGGAGTTGGTTCCAGCCGTGGCCTTGTTTTCTACTTATTAGCGAACTTTCTTTGACTTGAATCATTTGATTAGATTCTCAATGGTATTCAGATGAAAATCAATATGAGAGAAAAGTTTGTTAGACTTTAATCCAACAGGAAAAGATATTATGCTTGAGTCGATAAATTATAAGCTTTTGTAGATTAAGATGAAGTTTGTATATCTTTATGTTTGGTTATCTCTCTTTCGGACTGTCAGTTTAATCAAAAATTTATTAAAACACTTCGTAAAATTCTCATTCATACATTGAATCCTTATCTTAAAGTTCACGAATACGCACAAGTGATACTTGTTTCGTCATTCGTGCCGGCGCGGTCTCTATTCTATCCAGAGGTAAAATATATAAATACATTAAGGCGAATATTATGACCGCATTCTTTCATGCATAACTCTTTGTGAAGTGAGGCCTGTTGCATGTAAAAAACCTAAGCCCACACCAAATGTCTTTTTTGGCGTCTTACGGCCGGTGTGCCGTGAAAATTTTATTCTAGCTCTTTGTATCAAACAGGTCACTTGCACGAAATTAAAAAAAAAGTCTCAGCGGCTTTGTTCCAACCCGACACTGTTCCACATTAGCTCTATATATTGTTTTGACATAAAGAGCTGATTGTTTTCCAGTGGAACTTGCATGCGCTTCACGGTTTATTCATAAAGTTCGCTCTAGCATGCGGGTAGAGTATTTACTAGGCGTTTTTGTTTAATATATAATGGCTTCAGCTCGTGACTTCTTGTTGGCTAATAGGAAACTTAGAAGAGGAAAATGAGACATGTGTAAGTACAAAGGAATTTTTAATATGTAGTTATGTCTGGATTTCTGGTGGAATAAGCCAAAGGAGTGCTTTTGTACCAGTTATTAAAATTCAACGTAAAAATTCTCAATGGACCCTAATAACACTCATCCGACCTAGGAATCGGTCTCTAGGTCAAGTGTAGTGTAGAAAATATTTGTAAATGTAATAACCGTTTGGCTCACTACGTAAAACGGAACTCGCTTTCGTCTTCCGATATCTTAACTACTTGTCCAAAGAAACGCTCCCATGCTGTTGTAAGTGGATTTAAGAGATATTCCCTCGACATTTAGCAAACAGCCGCATGGAGCTGTTGCCAAATAGCAGTCGTTAAGCTGCCTGAAAATCCGTATTAGACGCGCGTGTAGTATTAATTTCATCCGTCCATTTATGTTAAGCCAAAACTGCTTAAAATAACTAGCAACACATTTCGTGGCGAAACTATGTATTATAATGTTCTAGTGAGTGAATTTTCAAAGGAACGAGGGTGACATAGTATATCATAATTGACGATTGAAAATCTCTTGTAAAAGTCTATTTCAATAAACAGTATTTTGACTAAGACTTTGAAATAATCGTACTACATAAAATTCTATCTGGATCGCACCGCACTTACCACGAGGCTAACCTCGGATATTATTCTCACTGTTACGACGAACTTAATACAAGAAGAATTTGACAAAATAAACACCACAGCCAAGTCATTGTTTCCTCAGCCACTTTAATCAAATTAAAAAAGTTTAGCACAAAAAGGGGATTACCGTGGAGAATTTTATCGGGCACTGAGCCGCGTTGTCGAGTCATGTAGTACAATGGCGAAGAGTTTCGCTCTAGCAGTGTGAACCGGGCTTAATGGAAAAATTCCTTGAGGCATACCAGGCGAACTTGCATGATTGAAAGCTGTAGGTAGTGCCAACCTGACGGAAATTATTGGTAAAAGAAAGAGGTGTTGCTAACATTGCAGAAATTAATATTTTATATATTGGTATAGTTTCATTCCCGGTTTAGTGAGGAATTTAATAATTTATGATTCTATCCAGTCGTAAACCAAGCCCCTATAAAACGTAGAATTTGATCTAATATAAATCGTGCCTATGTTTGCGTCTGACAGTTTGTTTATGTCTTCATAAAATTTATAAAGTAATATAATTGTTATCATTGATACCGAATAATAATCTTCATTGCTTTTGTAAAAACGAATAATCTAATTATTCATTTTTATTATTTAATTATTGGTCAACAAAAAGAGATTTTGTGTTTCTGTGCTTCTGCTATTAATAAGTAGCTTAGTTAGCTTATTAGTATTTATCAATGATCATTTTATTATCCAAATACTAACAAAGAGTGACGCTTGATTAAAACCACGCCCTCACGATTTGTAGTTCATTCTTACTAGCAATAAATCAATTAAGGCACACTCTTGAAGTATTTTGTTCCTTTTTCCTTACCACTTAGTAAGTTTTCACAAGAATTAATCGTTTTACTATTATAGCTATTTCTCAAATACCAAGGCAGCATATGGTTGAAGAATTCGATTGGAATCCCGATACCACAATATTAGTCCGTAATTACTATCTGTCTGTGTAAACAAGATTTTCTCGGAAAAATGTTGCAAGCCAACCTAATTTTTTGTGTTTCCTTCGTGTAGCAATGTGTTATTCGTCCACTAACATCTCATAACAGCGGTTTCTTAATGCGATCTTATTCCAGATTCGCAAGCAGGATGATTTCCGGGGGTTGGGGCCTCACATTTCATCTATTGCAATGATAACAACCTATATACCGAGACGTACATACATTTTTTACTCGTACATATATTTGTTTGTTGCTTTGTTAAAAATATTTAAATATTTTATATGTTGTGGAATCAATGTTTTTAACAGTCAAATATTTATACTGAATTAATTTAATAAAATCCAATAAAGTACTATAAAAATATCATGCAGTTTAATAAAAATCTAAGCTAAGACCTTTTAATAAAGACATGAAAGCAAGAACAAAAAATAGTATCTAATTATAGCATCGATTATATTTATCGTCCATGATTATCAGTATTTTCTTCTTTCGCATGAAATGTTTTATTATATTATTTAGTACATTTAGACGTCCGTATTTCAAAAAAGAATACTGGGCATTACCGACTACGTAATCCGCTAACCCGCATTAAACCAGCATGGTGGACTAAGGCCTGAACCCCCTCAGTTATAGAGAAAGGCCGTGCCTAGCAATAGGCCATACATATAAGCCCTGATGATGATAAACAACAAAAAAACAAAACCTGAGTTCGCACCTGCCCGGTAGTGGTTGCTGCGGGCAGTTAATTGAGTTTATTATGTAAATACAAACCACATGGCCACAGCTATCCCTTTCAGGGATTTTCAGCTCGTTATTACTTTAAAGGGATTTATAGTCGGTGTAATTATAGTCGCTAACCTTTAAATGGATAAGTATGAATATCAAATGTCGGTTTATGCTCCCGTATTCATTGCGGGGGAGCTTTTTGAATATGTAATGTTGAATACGTAAAAACAGATAATGGGCTCGTGTCGGCAATTTATCGTAGCTGTGTTAATATAAAATTACATGTTTTTTAACGATACTATGAATGGTATTTGATGAATTTTGTTCAAAATAATCTATTTTATAACTAAGACAGTTATTACAAAGATTAGTGGAAGATACGGTGTTAACGGCGAGCTCTTTGGAGAGTGAAGTATTAAAAAGAGTTTTACTTTTGTTTCCCGGGTTGAGAAAATTGTCATTGGATTATTCAATTAGGGACTTCTTGGCAACAGTCTAGAATTGTACCTACCCTAAAACGGCAATAGGTTTGCTCCCTATTATAAAGGCCAAAAACCTTGACGAAATGTGGATACAGAAACGCACCTCTGTCGTCCCTTAATATATCTACAAAGGTCTGAGTAAAATAATTCACAGTCTTAGTACATCCAAAACTATTTTTTACAGAAATCATGCTTAAATATGCTGCAAATATAGAAAAAAACGTCTCTTGTAAGAAAAAAAACTTTATACAGCAATTGAAAATGTAAGCCGTGCTGGCAATTCACAATGTGGTTCCTTTGGAGAGCGTAAACCAGAAACATCGACCTAAAGAGGTAATTAGCTTCGAGAAATGGAGTATTATTTGAAGCTGTAAACTTTACTTCTTCAAGAAATTGCTTTTTGCTTGTCGACACACTATTCACCCCGCGTTCCATTTGCCAGTTTAGCTTGTTCGTTATATTTTTATAAGGGCTAAAATACAGATCGCAGAAAAGCTGAATAAGATAATGTGATTGTCTAATTCATTCTGTGAAGTCAATTTTATCATTGATAAAATTTCAAACAAAAATGAAGGGGTTCTAATGATTTTCACACATTTATAAACGAAGTATTAATTATTACACGTAACCTGTATTACCAGGAATCGGTCGTATCGAACGTATGATTGTCTAATCGTAGGTTCGGCACTCTCAGCGCGTCGACATTTCCTTTCTATTCTATTTAACTGTTCTGTGATACAGACTCATTTCCAACTTTATAAGTAATATCAAAAGATATGCAATAAAATAGGGTTCATTTTATCGCATACTTATTCTTGATGTTCTCATAATGATAAAATCATCAAAGCACATCAAACACTCGTTATGTACGAACAATGACAGCGAGGATCGTTTCGCGCGTTTTTTTCATTTACGCAGCCATTACCGCCCGCTACGTAGAATGCGAATGCAGTAAGTGTCCTCAGAACATTTAGCGAGACAGTAAAACAATAATTCATACACAATTGCACCCAAATTGCACTTTTATCGCGTATTATGGAAATAACCTTACCAAATTAACCGTCTGGCCTTTTTGCTGGTAATGACGCGTGAAAGCGGAGTATTAATGTTTGTTGTATTTTGGTTATGAACGAGCTGTCAAAATCGTATTGAATGGTCGGAGATTGACAGCCCAGTGGCGTGGTTGGCTAGATACCAGTTTGCGAAAAAAGAGGCTGCGGGATCGCACCGAGAAAAATGGTTGTGTGATTAGCAGATATTTGTTTCGGGTTTGAGTGTTTGTGAGACCGAAAAGTCTCCCATAGTTTCTGATACCCATGACACAGGACTTGTATCCTAGTGTGTACCGTAGCTGTTGTTGAATTTTGAACACCTGTAACATCTCTTAAGTTATGACAGCATGCTTAATTGTTTTTTTGTTTGTATAATCATTATTTCCTATACATACAACTTGCGATCTTTGCAGATTCTCGGTGGTATGTAATACAAAATTGAATTTAATAATATTTCACAATATGCTATCATAGTCGCTACTCAAGCATCAAACAAACTTTCAAAACCACATTTTCGCACAAAATATTTTAGCCAGCGAAATTCCCGAACACCGGAGCTATTAATTATAAAACTTATAACTTAATAAAGATCTCGAAAACATAAAATTGCGGCTAGACGCGAACTGTCAAGAGCGTTAATTACGAGATATTGCCGACAAAGTTCTCCAGGAAAAACTATCTTCAACAATAGAAACTAATTTAAGAACTTACGCTACCCGTATAATAAGCGACGCCACTGTGTTTTTGAGTTATGCTCTTAATAACTTTGCTGATAGCTTTGTTTCTCATCCTTGGCGTCAACTTGTCATGTTCGTGTACAAACTGGTTGAAGGAGAAAATTTTAACAGAGATAATTTTACTGCTCTCATAACGTATTCCTTATTATTATAGTGTGTTTGTTTGTTTGAAAGTAAGGATATTTACCACTTCTCAAAAGTTAAGATGCTCATTCGAAACTAGTACTGTGAATTGTGCACCTGCCGAAACTATTATAGTAGACTATTAATATACTGCTTCTATTTTATATTTGATCCGAAAGCACAATAAAAATCGTCACTGCGATGGATTTTACACATGATCCTGTATGGTCAAAGACAGACAAAGTGCAACAATTGTAATGAACGTATGTACAGGATATTAAGTTGAGTTTCTTAAAACAAATATTTAGAATTTATCCTTTAGGCTCAGAGTATTTCATCACAAAAGCATGCGTGTAAAGATAATTTTACATATAATTTCCTAGTCATTATCATTAATATAATGAAATTAATTTCACTAAACACTTTTCGCTTGACGAGCGTGAAATTAATTACAACAATTAACAAAATATCACGTAGCAGATTGTTGTCGCGGAATCACTTATTAACAACTTGAATTGCCTTGCTAACTTACACAGAATCCCGTCAAAATTTAACGCTTCGCAGAAATGCTTTCAGATTTAATTGATGGAAATGTATTTGATAAAAATGTTCACTGAACGAAACACTTGGAATATTCAAGTTTATAATATAGAAGGCGTAAAACGGATGGAGAGAAGGCAAGTGCCCAACAGTGGGATGCATATGAGCTGGTGATAAGTCACTATATTCCTTAATATATTTGTTTAATGAATAAGAAATATGAAACAAGAGTGTAAAAAAATTATTAAGCGAATCTATTTACTCGTATTTTGTTTGATATTATAACAGCGTATAACAAGACTTTGCACTTCAACAGAATTAGGGTTGTATTAGTAGAATATGACCTAAAGTAGGGTAAAAGTTTTTACGTGACGCAAAATCTGTTTATTGAATAAGTGGAGTTCGCGACACTCACAAGCGATAAGGTACAGAGGGCTGAGTTTCGTCGCTCCCGGATTTATGGACGCCCTTACAGAATTTATGACGCCTATTCCTTTTGAATAGGAGTTTAACTCTATGAATAGCTCATTTACGAAGTTGAAAGGCTATTTGTTTAAAGGCTTTGTGCGCTTCTTGCTTTATTCCCTATCTTGTTTAATAAATATGCTGTTCCCCATTATGACAAATTTTTGGCAAATAATATGACACGGAATGTAAATTTATAGCATCATCATCATTATCACCAGCCTTCCACGTCTACTGCTGGATATAGACCCCTTCTAGGGCACGCCTGACGTCATATTTATACTGTGCAGTGACGTATATCTACATATTTCCAAGTATTGTCATGCGTAAGTCGCCCTGACGTACGCTTGACTTCTCTTCTTGAGAGCTGGTAGAAACAACAGCTTTCCCCACGATTAAAAACCGAAGTAACTAAGTATGAAATATGAATTAATGAATAAATCTTTCATAGTAGGTCTTCTGCAGTACTCCTGTAGGCGTGGCGGCAGGTCCTTCATCAAGGGCGAAGTTGGTGAGCTCGTGAAGGGCGCCGTCCCCGACGTTGACAAATTGCCCCACTGAACGTCGGGGGAAATTATTTAAAACACTCAGACTCTCGGATAGTACGCTAGTTCATTTAGACGGGTGCAAATTGTTCTTCATAACTACATTCAAATTAAGATTAATATATTTAGTTTTGTATAGGTACTATCACTTATACATTTAAAAGTTTGTCTTTCATGTTTGTTAACGTCTGAGTTCACTTGGATAATTTATTCGAAGTTCGTATGAATACATACCTACACTATATACTAAATAGTATACACTTGTTGCCTTGCGAATCGGAAACTACATTTATATAAATGTAAGCTAATAAACTAATAATGGACTATGGCCTAAACCCTCTCAATGATAGAGGAGACCCGTGCTCAGCAGTGGGCGTATATGGGTTGATGAAGAAGAAGAAGAAGAAGCTAATAAACTGTAGGCACGGAATTCCTCAGATTTAGAAGAAAGAAAGTCACTTAATATTTTAGACCGATCTTGGAGAGCTCTTATTCGTGCAGGTAACCTCACGATCTGAGCCAGTGAGTACCTTTTGTTATGGGTCTGCTTCACATCAGCCCTCAGACCCTCTAGGCCCCTCTAGGACCCTCCTATCTCTAATAGGAGGCAAGCGCATGTTAATTGCTATGGCCTTCCGTTCTATACAAAAACCCATAACTTAGCTTACCGACTAAAACTTCCCGAAGACCAGCTTCATCATCCTCGCATTAAGGAGGCCACGTCAGGTTGCTTACAATGTTTTTCTCCACCGTATAATTGCCCCATCTTTAAGCTCGTACATAACTTTCTCGAGTGAGAGTTGTGTGAATGCAATCACGCACCGTATTTGTAAATGGAAAGGAAACCGTTTATCTTTCCATATAAGCTTCATGCAATTTTATCTATTTCAAAAGTGCACACGATTGTGAAATAAAATGTTGAATATATTTTCGCACAGCTTTGCTATGCCGATGTAATTTCCCGCTGGCTGGTGGCCCGTTAAATTGACTCTTGATATTATTCGCGATTTTTAGATTTGAAAGGATATTCAAGCAGTATTTGAATTTTTTGAAATATGTAAAAAATGCTTTCGCAATATCATTTTGATACTTTGCGAATATTTTAAAGGTGATTTATAAAGCATTTTTGTGAATAAATATAGGCAGCTGAAGAAGCTTTTTGTGCGTAATAGAAATCGTTTGCGTCGGAAGAACTCCAGAGATAAATCTTTGAGCGCGGTAAAGTTGCGATTTTATTGGTAGTATGTATTTCGTAGCTCATGTCTTGGAGAAGGGAATATCGCCCGAGGGTAGAGATCTCGTTCCGCCCTCGACACGCACAGTTACTGCGTAATTGTTCCAATGAAAACCTTTACACATTTCCTACAGCTCCGAAACTTCACAAATTTACCGCATAAACCAAAGAATTAAGCTGTGTTAAGAAATATTGAGGAATATAGAACAAACGCAGAGGTCCCCAGGGTTGCTTTCGGTGTAAAAGTTTGTAATTCACCAAAGTGACACAATTTTCTTAATACATTATCTACGCGGGAGTTTGAGGGTACTTAGAAAGTATGAAATAAAAAATTCCTTTTGTAATTTACCTAAAAGTGCCTAATTCGTGCGAATTGAAATTGAATATTTTAGAAGGAAGGAAAAATGTTACGTGTGTTTTCCACGCCTACTTCATTATGCGGACAGCTCGCGATCAACTCGATATAAATTTATTTCACGCAAAATTTGCTCATTCTTCACGACTTACTTTTGTTAATAATGAAATATTTCGGCATTTTATGTAATATTTCCTTCCGAGCTTCTTTTATTGCGATTCAATTACGCAACGGGATAAGACAGAATACGATAAATGATGAGAATACGTTATTTTTATATTCTCCTGGTTATGTTTATGTCTTCTTCGTTGTTATGGTCGATTATTCTGTTTAAGAATAACATCTAAAATCTTGCAATAAAACGTTTATTAAATCGTTATTACAAATAATAAAAAAGGTTTTGATTAATATCAAACATTTATGCTATGCTTTTTTTTGATGAATGTAAATTTTGTCAATTATTATTAAGCATTGCAACATAGGTATATACTTTTAATACATTTAAGTTGTATTGGTAATAAAGTAAAATTATTAAAAAATACACCCAACATTTACATACATAGTCTTGATCTCAAAATAGGATACAAGTATCTTGTCTCGTATATTTGTGGATCACACAAACATTTTTTAGTGCGGGGAACGAACCTGCGGACTCTCCTTTCTCAAGCTGGTGTCTAGCCTACCTTAAGCATGAGAGCTGTCAACCAAACCGAATTAATCAATCAAAATCACTCTATACTTATCGCTTAATCATCATACATTAAACCAAACAGCTCCAAGTTAATTAAAGCATGTTTGTTTTGTTAATAATGAACGTTTTTAATAACCATCCGGGCATATTGTAGGGGTCATATAAAACGGTAGTTCTGCACGTAAGCACAATTTGTTGGCATTCAAGCCGTCAGCGGGTCAGGGGTGGGCTGAATTAATCACATTGCTTTGTGAAGGTTGCTCTTAAGTCTAATTTACATGACAAGGGCTACGTGGGTCAGTGTGATAAAGCCTGGCTAGTTTGATTTCAACATTGAAGTTTTGCTTTTAGTTTTCATGTATGGTATTTTTGAATAGTGTTTTTACAGTGCAGGGGTTTTTTCCATTTGAAAGAAGTATAATCCATATAATTCTGTACAAAGTAAAGAAAAATAACTCACTCGTTACTGTATCTTTGTTAAACGAATTTTATATGCCAATTGTTAAATACACGATATTTTTTCAAATAAAAGAAATAATAATAAAAACGTAGACAGAACAAGGCGAAATATTAAGCGGAAAACAATATTCATTTCACTCTATTATTTCGAAATGTTGAAACCCTTTATTGTGAAGTGTATGTTACATTTTGTGGTAATGGATATGTTTTGAGTTCTGCGAACAGAATCAATGAATTGTAAATTTTAATCCGCGTCATATTAATATTATACTTATTAGCAACAACAACATTATATCCCGTGTCCATTATAAAGAAATTAATCAAGTTACCGAATTATATTTACACAATAAGTATTGCATATACGTATTTAATATTACGGGAGAAAATACGAGTAATCAAATAAAACCTTCCATTTCATAACCATAAAAACACTTTAAGATAAGGCTGCGTCGTTGTCTCGCCGTACCATGTGCCTTGCGATCTAGAACATCTAGTTTCGATTCCTTGGTCAGCCAAAGTTTTATTGGATTTTAGGGAATTATCAGTAGCAGAAAAGTCTAGATATATGGCCGAAAAGCGCCCTTATACTTTGACTGCTTTCAATGACGTAGGACTGCTACAGGTGATATATACGTGCAGAATCTACCTACTCCTACGGGAAATACAGGGGTAAATTTATAAATATACATATGCATGTATAAAATCAAATACTATACAGAGTTCTAAATATTTTTTTAAATAAAATAAACTGTAAATAATTTTACCCTCATAAAGTCTGTTACATTTCGCCTGAATGAAGTAATGAGAAATGAACAGCTAATGCACCATTGGCGACACTAGCAAGAATTCGGGGCGCTATAACTTTTTAAAGTTCCGTAATAAAACTGCGGAGACCGCTCGGTCCGCTTTCATTTCCTGTCGCGTTTTTACAGATCGACTGCATCTCGGTTTCTCTGGGGAATCTTACATTTTCGCCATTATTACTATGCCATTAGGTACATTTGTATTATTATACTCTTTCTACATAGTATTATTATCATATCCGCCAGTACTCTCTACGGTTTTGCACGACACTTTTGTACTAAAGAGAGATGGGGATTTAGTCTACTACGTTGGTCAAGTATGGATTGGGAAACTTCAACAATTTAAGCTACTTCTTATTATTCATAGTTATGCAGATTTTGTCACGACGTTGTCAATTGATAAAATTGATTGTAATTTATCTTTTGATTTACCGCTTCTCGTGTCTATCGTTGTTTAAAGAATAAAAGAAAGAAAGAAAGAAAGAAATGTTTATTATTGGCCATATTCAAAAACATACAAATATAAAACAAACAATTAGCCATTCCAGTTTATATAGCCAACAATGATCCCTTCATTTAGCTGTATGCTGCAATTCCGTTTGCACGGAATCGGAGCGCTGATTTAAAACATGTTACATTGAAGACTCAAAAAAATCTTTATCATATAAGTTGTTTTCTGTTGGGTTGTTATTTAGATATTTGTCAATCACTCAATAAATTGTCTTGTAAGGGTGATTTCTATTAACAGTCTGCTTACACAGTTTCTGTATATATTTACCTTATTTAGTAATAAAACGTACATGCCGCAAACTACCAGTGGATCGGATAACGCACGTGATAATGAATCCGAAATCCAGCCAACGTACCGACGGCTCGTTAGTGGAGAGCCCCTAGGGACGAGAATTTGTTCCAGCCGGGATTAAAGCACACCGGCTATTAATTAACATAATAATTATCCTATGGATATGGAATTTTGCATTAGCAATCTATTTCGAAATTGTATTTGGATTAAAAGCAAATATTGGGAATATTACTAGTGTTTTAGGGAGACTAAAATGATTGCAGCCGTTGGTGAATTGTAAAAAAATGCCACGATTGCTGCATAGATCCATAGATTATGCCAATGTCAGCCATTAAAACGGTTTCCTACTATTTATTTTTGCGCTCACCGATCAAATTCATGTTACAGGATTTTAGATTAAAAATGAGGTCACGAGAATTTATGAAGATTTTTATTCAGTAGGTTTTAACCTTTTTGCATTTTCTTTTTTAATATAATATTTCAATACAATAATAATATTAACATGTATTTTTTTAAAGGTGCCATAACTCTTTTCAATTTTGGTAAAATCAAACAAGTGCCGTTTCCTTTCATTATTTTGTAATACAAAAATGTTTGGTTAGATTGAGTACCCGTGATTATTAAAGGAAGACCATTTTGTTCGCAGCAAATGATAACAATTTTCTAATTAAATTCTTAAGCATGTTTGTGAAAATCAGCGCCATAACTGCTTTCAGTTTTATTTTCCATAATTTTTTCACTTAAAACCGAAGATATCTTTTTATAGTTTTGATAAATAGGAGGTAAGTGGATTTCGCTTTGAGGGTTCAAGCCGTTAAAATGCTTTTAGCCGGCGCATCGCCACACAAACGCTTCGCCAGAGATCTCAATGGAATTCCGCTCTAAAATCTTCAAGAATCCGGCTGCGTACCATGCCATAAATATTAAAGACGCGCGATTTATTTTATTTACGTGGAAAATGTGGTATCGGGCTTCCAAAATTCGTCGGTCAACGAAGCTTGTTGGCATTTATGTAATAAATTCATCGTCTAGGGAGCAGAGACGATGAAATATTTTTGAGCGCTCTAGATTCTAAATGCTGCATTTGTCAGCTTTCATGGAAAAGCCAAGCTTATTTAGATTAGTGCGGAATTATTCTACGTATTAACTGTGACCCGCACACGCTGGAAATTCTAAGCCAACTGCAGCTCCCACTTCTACAGAGCTGTGGCTGAAAATAGTGTTGTTCTATATAGTTGAATGTGACTTTTTTTTAAACAAACAGGAGTGCTTCTTTAGATTGACGAATAATAGTATTTTTCTGTCAAAAAAAAATATTTGATAACGGTCAAAAGGACAATATTGTCTTTCCATGTATGTAAATTATCAATTATTACGATTACGAGTAAAAGAAGACATTTGAAGCCATTAAAAAATGTAAAGAACTATCGATACCACTAGACCATTATTCCTAGATCAAACAGTATAGAAATCAAATACATACAAATATCTTTTAACTGAAATACAAACCGTCACATAAGTGAAATGAAACAAATTATAAAACAAAACGTTTCAACCCTACAACTCTGCAGGGTCTGAGCACCCTATTAGGTTAGTTTGTACCCGATAATCGCATTAATTTAACAGGCTAACGGGTGGCGCAGGTAAAGTGGGCCCCTGGAAATTGTCACTGAAAGCCAATCAGCGCGGATTGGCAAACTGCTGAATAATCACCGTACGGGTTAGCGCACACGGCCCACGCGTGCTCCGAATGTAAAAAGCGGGAAGATTACTTCCGATAGTGAGTCAGCTGATGTTACAATTTTAATGTACTTCTACATTGTATTTGATGGGGCTCAACGCTTTTGATTCTTTGACAATAGGGTATTTGTAGCTTTTAAATTGACGTCTTTTTATAGATTTCTGAGTATGAAAAGTCTTTTTACTATCTTGTAAAAGAACTATGTTGTAGATCGACACAGTCTTTACACTTCATAGCGAGTGTAGTGTGGAACAAATTAGTATTGGGTTGTTGACTGATAATAGTGGTAAAGGGACTACAATCATTCCAAAACTAGGCCACTCTTACTATGTTGCTTTTATGTCAACATCCCAGAAGGCAACATATTTGTGTGTGTCAATTTATTTCACCCATTTCTGTTACAATTTGGTAACTGCAAACAACTTTAACAACTGAGGTGCAAAACTAATTTATTACGGTTATTCCATTGGCTATTGCATTTCCAGCCAGCTTTTACCAATTTACTTTGCTGGCGGCGGATTCTCTTCAAATTCGCACGGAGCACCTATTTGGATTCACATTTGATGGAGAGCTCATCGAAAACGACTTCCACTGTGATTTCAATTGAATCCCTGACGAGAGTGGTATCATCGTACCGCGGGAATCAGAGTAAACGAAATCTACTGACAATACCAATAGTTAAAATGAAAGTAGTTTTGCTGTTGGAAGACGGTAACTCATTTTTGTGATCAAGTTTTGTATAAATTTTTACATACATACATACATACATACTGATGGCTATACTACTAAAAGCTTAGGTGTATTTCTACAACCCCGTTACGACAGCTGTGTTTAATTCCCACGTAATAGGGCGTTAGTCTTTCTTTGTCTTCGGGCACATTTCACACTCAGTGTTGCATTATTAAACAGTGCAAGAGGTAGCTCTATAACAAAAATGTGGGTATCCGGTTTTGGGTAATTGATTAATGAAATTTCGTAATTTTTCTTCGGTTTTCTTCGGCATTTATAAATCTACTTTTTAATTAGCATTTTTTTACGCTATCTGTAGCCTATGTCCAAAAATAGTATTAATACGGAATTTTGTACCAGTTTCATTATGTTAACAAGTTAATCATCTAATATATGGCATGAAGGACACGTTTCCTATGATTAATTTATTCTCGTTTTGATAAATAACAAAAGCTGTCGTCCACGCGTACGTGACCATTTTGACAACAGACCAAATTATTCAAATATATTAAAGACACGATATTTCTGCTAAAATAAAACAAAGATGTCGCCAGCACTGGTAGCAATAAAAGGCGAAAAGCCCCAACAGGCGGTGGCAAATCTTATTTGCAAGCAACTTGTTTTGCCTCGAATGGATGGAAGTTTAAATGATCTTGCGTTTTGTAAATAATTGTTCAGTATTTTTTGCACCAGTTTTCCGCGCCAACGGATTGTTGTTTTAACATCTCCTTTAAATTTCTTCAGTTAGTTTGGGATAGGAACATAAATATTTGTTGTTTCCTTCTACCCTTTTTCCTTTCTTCGCAATTTTACTCACCTTACTTTATAACGAAACTTATAGCCAGGCTTATTATACTTAAAGTCTATACTATAATCCAACGAAAAACAAAGTAAGCACTTTAGTCGTGTGGTAGTAGGAAGCTCAATAGACCTTATTTCTTAAGCGCCTTTTGTCAGTTAATTTAATTACTGTCTTTGCTAGTCCTAATGTTACAACATTATGTCTAATTTAATCCGCTGTTTATGTGACAAAATTCTATGTCTCTGTAGAATTACCTTCAACAAATAATATTCCTTGACAACGTCAAAATCTAGCAGAAAGAGTTTCTCTCTCATCTATCATACTTCTTCACATTTTCAATTAAAAATGGAACCGTAAATTTGTATAATTCAAACAACATTTGCTTAACAAAATATGGCCGGCTATTTAAGAGAACAGAGTACCAACATTTAGCTATGCACTACATACAGTACCCTTTCCGGGATTATATCTTTTACGGCAAGGGTTAACTGTATTTGCTCGGAGATCACGTATTTTATGTGCGAGTTACAAGAACTTTTGGTATTTACGCGTTCATCCGAAGGGTTAAATATAGTTTAGTCTATTGCACGCACAGCCACGGTAAATTAGTTCGTGGTGTAGAAGCTTCCAAATGTTTGCAATCATGTTGGAATAGCCTTTAATGGAATCATTTAGGTCGAAGCATGAGCCTGAGGCCAGATGGATGGAAAAAAATTTAAAACCATTATTTACTTTTCATTTTTTAGTTGGATATTCTATAAAAGCGTGTTTTTTATGTTTATTGATTGATCATCAGGTGTCGATAAGGAGGCCTAATTTCGACTTAGTCCCAAGTTTTAAATAGGTCAAAATCATTTTCAAACTTTCCGTCGCCTACCTACATACATTTCAAGCTAATAAAAGCGAGTTAAAAAGTTATCAAAGAGGTGGAAACAAAGAGTTGTCCACTGTTACGCCACTGTTCGTTTGTTGTCTGTAAAGACCACGAGGCGTGCAGTTTTAGTTGGAGTACATCCAGCGTGCAATTAGCGTCGCTTGCACTGCCCACTGGCTTGTTAACACTTGTCATTCAAATACAATGAGGCTTTTTCACGGGACACGAATTCCGCACGAACAGTTCTGTCATTCGCTTTAGCGCTAGTTAGCAGTAACCGGTTTTAATTGTCTGCCTAAATAATTAAAAGGGGCTGTTGGATCGTTTGTTAGCGTGTTGCAGTGGTTAATCAAAATTTAGGACTTTCATGATAATATTTTATATGTAGTAATGATCAATTACCTTGTGGTCTTGCGTCACAAGTCCATGCAGAACGATCTAGAGGTACTAGGTTTGATTCCCGTGTTCGATCAGGTATTATTTAGTTATTTCATTTGGAAACTCTGGACTAGCAACACGGAGTTTGAGAATGTGTGCGAAGAAAGGAATAAGTTCGCCCTATTCTACTTGGCGAAATGTGGTTTTAAAAATTATTTTTTTGTATCAGGGGTACAGAATGGACGAACGTTTCTATGAAGGTATTTAGATACCTTGAAAAAGTACCATAGAAAATAGTTTCTTCGTTAGAAACAAGCGTTAGTCACGTCATCACATACCGTGACAATTGTAACCAAGCCCAGTGAGCCTTTTATAATGATGACTAATTGAAACCGGTGGCATCACGCTGGCCTTCATTGCAAAGGGTGAGGCTTCACGACATTTACACCGCACGACATGTCGTAACGATATCGTTTAGATAAGGGACCACGTGCCTATCTCCCATCTTGATTTGTGGCTTCTATTTCGGCAACAGCTTTGTACGGAGATGAGGAATTTTGGAGGCTTACGGTTGAAAGAAAATTGTGTATGGGGTTTTTAAATATGGAATTTATTTTTTTATATGATTGATAGAAGTTTTGTTTTGACATTAAGCGATTAAGTCTATTAAAAATAGAATTAATGAGTTACCAATATGATTTTACTAACTCATTTTCGGCAAAGTCAGTTAAATGGATTAATAGTTGTATGAAATACGGAACTAAATTTTTGTTCGGTTCGACCAAGGTGTTAAACCCAAAAAAGATAAGGGTTTGTTCCTGTACCTAGTATTAAAATACCTTTAGGCCTTGTTTTAGAAAACCTGGGTTAATATGTAGAGTTTAAAATATCCAAAGTTCTTCCAGGAGCTGTCTTCACCCTTAATTAGACAGAATTTTTTAACTTAATTTGTACGATCAACGCGAATTTTGTTACAAGTAAACAAATTAAGTTTTATAAGGGTCTTAGAAACGATATATCTACTTCAGTATCCTAAAAAGCGTAGCTGCATTTTAATCGACATTTTACGAGTAAAGTTAGATTTTAGTTACTCTAACAAACTCTAAGTATTTCTAAAATACTCTTTGATTTACGTCAACGTGTACCATTTCAAAAGATTTTTATTCATAGTTTCACAGTCCATGTAATTCCAATGAGGCAAAACAACGGGATGCCTACTAAAGATTATCTTCGTGGCAATTGTATAAAGACCGTTCCAATGGTTATTGTTGGGGCATTAACTAACTTCCGTAAACTTTGTAAACAAACACAGAATCGCACTCGGAAAGAGGAATCTAAATAAGAAAAACAAGTGACACTCGCGACACAAAAAGCATATCATGTTGTGTTTTGTGTAATGGTAAAGTACCTACATAAATTTGTACCATTATTTCGTGGATTAGCCAGCGAAAAAATAATCACTTCAATCTATCATAACATACATTCATACATGTGTACACTGTACATACATGCTTATGTACTGACATTTCGCCAATTGAGTTTTTGACCCACGTTATATGGGGAGACTTTGCCATTTTCTGCGCACAATTACGGACACCGTCCCGCTACTGACAATTTCTTAATGGAAATCCCAATAACATATTGCCTGACCCGGGTATGGAATACTGGACAACGAGGCAATAACAATTATATAATTATTATTATCTATGTTTCTGCTTATGTGTGATGGTTGTTATGATGAATACGAATGTAAATGAACTGACGTAGATCCTTGGTTAACTCAATCACTAAAAACTAAGGTATTCCGTTTGCTCTGTTTCTCTTCTCAAAATTTCCCACTGTTTTCCACACTTTTCACTTCTAGCGTTTATTGATTAAAACGAAACCATAATTATTATAGGCACCATAAACTATTTTTGAGGCTATATCCTGCTTTTAACTATACTATGCAATATATTCTTTAACGTTCTTTGAAATACAAGTCTGTCTTACTACTGTCCGCTAACTTGAACTATCTCTGAAGAGTTTCAATTTTACGATAGTGTATACGAAAGGTATAATGCGACTGATTTAAAAATCTCCTGATAACTGTAAATAACGGTAATACGACGTGACACGCTATCTTCACAGCGTGCGCCTCGGGCGCGCTCATCCGCATGTGATACGAATCGTAATGGTTTTGCCGCTTTATTTTGTCTCAGCAGACACAGATACTTAGATTATTAATGCATTTTTGAGCACGATGCTAATGAACTGTGCAATGAAATGAATGGCATTGGAATATTTATACTTATGTATGTAGGCTTTACGATGTGGCTCGAAAGACTGATGAAGTTTGCGTTGAGATTCGGCAAAAGTTTTTAAGGTTTGATTTTTCAAATTTTACCCAGAAATATAACAAATATAGGTCGAAAGTTTATGTGTAATAATTGACAAAGCAGTGATGGCCTCGAGGTTTGGGCGCGCGGTCGAGAATCTCGGCGGTCGCGGGTTCGAACCCCAGGCACACACCTCTGACTTTTCGAAGTTATGTGTGTATTCACATTGAATTATCACTTGCTTTAACGGTGAAGGAAAACATCGTGATAAAACCTGCACACCTAAGAGTTCTTAGGAATTTCTTAGGTGTGTAGTCCGCCAACCCGCACTAGGCCAGCGTGGCGGACTATGGCCTAAACCCTCTCAATGGTAGAGGAGACCCGTGCTCAGCAGTGGGCGTATATGGGTTGATGAAGTAAGAAGTAAGTAATTGACAACCGTGTGGCGGAACCAGCTTGTGAAACGAAAGGCCGCGGGTTCGATCCACGCATAGAGACAAGTGTTTATATGATCCACAATTATTTCTTTCGGGTCTGGATGCTTGTGAGACCGAAAAGTCTATCGTAGTTACTGATACCCAATACACAAGACTTAATCTTATGGGTCAGACCTGTGTAGATGACTCTTGGCTGTATTCATTATCTTATTTATCACCTTTTCGTAGATAACTACTACTGTATATTACTTATTGTTGCGGTTAAATCTAAAAAAATAAACACGAAGAGTCGTACTTCCCCAAGCATTGTGTGGTCGTGTAGTGTAAAGGTCCCCGCGGGAATTCACCTAATAGTGTCATGTTACCGCACCATTACTCAGTGCAAACATTTTTAGCGAAACTGAAAATATTAGCGGAGTGTAATTCATTATACATTACGTACAGGTAAACATGGCCATGATGAGGACACGATTTTATTTTAGTTTATATTTCATGTTCCATTAAAATATCATTAATAAATAGTTTTACCAGGTGTGTTGAAATTCCTTGCACAGTGACTCTACAGATATCTTACTATTCTATCTTTTTATAAGTAATCAGTCATGTTTCAAAAACCACTTTGACTTGAAACATCGACTCTTCGCGGCACATTATGTTGAGAGCCCATTCGTCATTTTTTTTAAATTTTATCTTAATAATTAATAGAACGCCGAATAAAGTTCGTTATTCCTAGTAACAACTATATTAGTTACTAATTCGTCGAAATAATATTCATTCATAACTTCATAACTAAAACCGCAGCAATTTATTCCAAATCAAATCAGCATTTTCTATTACATGGAGTATTAAATTCTAAGACGAAGCTTCAATAACCAAAGTCAAGAGACTTAAATTAATTCCGAGGATCGGATCATGCGTTGAATAATTAATTCTGAGATATAAAGCTGAGTTCCGAATGCGGTTATTAGTCGAGGATATGGTGGTATAGGGCTAAAGTTAATAGTTTCAGTAAGCGTGTCGTTAAACTGCCCGGATGGGCATAAAACGAGGAGATTGCGTTTCTCTTTAAATAAACTAAGGAAGGGATAAACGCATGAACTGTGTGACGTAACCGCTTATTACACTTCGATATAACTTGACTGCATATGTAGGTGCGTTCATGTATTCACATTTAGCCACTTGTGTTTTAATCCCACGTAATAGGGGGACGGCGTATAACCGTTTTCAAGCACAATTCTTGCTGCTACTGAGAATAGGGACCGATCCAGGAATCAAACCCGTGACTTCTAAGTCGCACGGCATAGCCCTAATATCACTAGAGATTACACCCGTGCGCTATATTTTTTAGCCTTTTTGGTTAATAGCATCCAAATCAAATTGTGTATTGCATACAGACTTACGTTTGTATCCCCGAATTGGTAGACGGAAACTGAGTTTTAGCAACCCGCTAGAATGGAAGTTCGGTATAGGGGCGGGTTTCTACAGTACTAGAAGTACTTTAAGCCTACGGATTGAGCGATGTGATACGTTAGTTCCAACTTATTGTCGCCGCGTATGAAGAATGTAAACGAAGTACATGAATTATTCAATAATTCACAGGCTTTTTGCAAGCTATCGATATTCATGACCTGAATGTACTTCGATCCATGGCTAGTAAACGGGAACCTTGAAAAAGTCTTAAGAGGATTTACGAAAATATTGATGTAACCATGAAGACCCAAAGTTTGTAGAATATTATGATATTTTGAGTAACTTGATAGTACTCAGTTCAGTTTTTGTCAGGTGCTTCTTAAATTAAACTTCGGCTCCCATTCAGAAACTAAACATGAATGTGTAATTTAACATTTATTTTGGACATTTTCAATACCTTATTCCAAAGTCGCTTAGTTGACGTTGAATTACCTGAAAAAAGAAAACTGACTGTAATATAAATCATAAATAATATGTTGTTAATTCATTATAATTAATTACATTAGCAACCCGAACGAGTTACATACAGAGCGGAATTCTATAAAAAGCGTTGCATTTCAAAGCTTAAGTAGAGAACGATTTATTTTAAAACTTGTTGCATTTATTCATTATACGTTGAAGCCATAAAACAAAAAGTAAAAGGCACCGACATCCATTGCTGGTAACCCTTAAAAATTGGAGAGCGACCTGTTGAAAGCGGTCATATAAGCCATTTTTTGCTTAAATTTAACGAGAGCATATTTCAGATACCTATAAAAAGTCCTGTAGCGTGAATAAGTTCTGGTCATAATCTATCGCTTTATTATAAAATATGTGTCGCTTGTCTTGCAAAAAAAATTAAATACAAAAATATTTTCGCCTTTTCTACATCATAAACAGAAAAATGTTCTTTGCAAGCCATTGTAAAAAATGGGATATTAAAAACATTAAGGTAAGCAAATTTTCCGTTTTCAGCCATAAAACAATTTCAAAGGATATTTAGCAGACCACAGAGAGTCTGAGCGGCCTACCAACTGTCTGGATGGGAGCCAACCACACCTGCATACCGCAGCGTCTCGTAACTTGGTGGGCAAGGTTATGGGGTGTCGGCTTCTTGCGGTCTCTAGTTGTAGATTAATTTATCTAGCTACTGCTGCACAGTCGAAAGGTTAACATACTAGGGACATTCTTAATGCTGCATCTTATCAACTGTTTTTAGAAATAGAGGTAATTTTTTAATCAAGTTTTGTTCAATGCCTCGTAGTCTCGAAGTAGAAGTATGTGCCATACGATCTTCTGGGCTATAAAATTATAGCATAATTAAGTTTTAGATTAATATTTCATTATAAACATATTAGTAACTTAGTAGTATTATTTACGAAACAAGACATTAAGAAAAGTGAAAAAGCTATAAACTATTACGGCGTTTTTTTAAAAGCCAAGATTATGAATCTCTTATAACTCTTCAATTCTACTCGTCAATTTTTATCACAGAGGAACACAGTGCAGCTACGAAACAGTTTTAGTTTAATATAGAATACAATTTTGAGGATTGAATTGTAAAATTTCATTGCAATGTGAATGTACAGTCACGAGCATAAATATGTTCCTATGGGCAGGTTGGCAAAAATATCTGACCCATGATCGAGTTCAATAATATGTGCCTACACGTACGCAGCAAAAATATGTGACATTATCCGGCTGCATAATGCAGTGCCGTCGAAATGATGTGATACACTCACGAAGCATAAATATGTGACACCACTAGGCGGCAATAATATGTGACATAATTTTATCTTCAATTTAATTTAATTTACAATTTATATGAAATAATGAAAGAAATAAATTGTATTTTACATTATTTTAATATGGCTGTAATTTTATACTATTCTAGCTATCCCGGCAAACTTCGTATCGCCCTACCCGCCAATGAATGTTTTGTTACTTATTAACAGAATTTAATTTTTAATTACTTAGGTATATTATCATCCCCCTGCCCTGGTCCCAGTTAATTACTTGGGGTCGGCGCAGTATCTCTTCTTCTTCCACACATCCCTTTTTTTTTTTTTTTTTTCCATGGGGAAAATCCTCTTGGATCCCCGTTTCCAGAAGGCAAACGGGGTATGCCGGACTTTTACCGGCTAAAAACCCCATGTTACTCCCTCTGCACTTTGGAGGGTCTTCGGGAACTCAAAATGAACGCGCCGAATTGCCTCCAGTGCCTTGCTTATAAAGCACGCATCGGCCTAAGCATATTTATGGTCAGGCTTATGAATTGCGGTAAGTGTCGCCACCTCCGCGTCTTCTTCTCTGGGCCGTAATTGCCCCCTTTCTGTGGCGCTCCGCAGTCTCTTTCTTAACCATTACGGTTTCACAGAATGCGACTACGGCATTCCACTTTGAGTCTTCCGCCAGTCCACACATCCCTGTCAGCCGTCATGTCTTCATTCACCCCTTTCTCTTTCATATTTTCAGTCACGCACTCCATCCATCTCTTTTTTGGCCTTCCTCGACTCGCCCATCCATCCACTTTCATATTCATCACCTTTTTTCCTACATATGATTAATTCCTTCTTATAATGTGCCCATACCACGACAGACGGTTTCCTTTCATCTTTTCTATCACAGGAGCTAATTTCAGACTTACCCTAACGTATTCATTTCTCACTCTGTCACTCCGTGTTATAATACCACACATCCACCGCAATATTCGCATCATTGCTGCATGCAGTCGTCTTTCGTAAGTCTTCTTCGTTGACCATTTTTTTAATTTTACAGCACAGATGCTAACTCTCTTGACCTACCATTCATCGTACCTACATTCCAACTTGCATACCTCAATCTCATTTCCCGGCCTAGTGTCTTACGTTGCCCCCGCCTGGGCTGGTGTATCAAACCTTGCCCATTTCTCACAGGAGCCAGGTGCTGCCCCTGCGCGTCGGCTACGGGAGACGCCCTAGGCCCTGTCACCTTTCTTATTATAAATTCTGCATAAATGTTTTGGCAAATGTTTTGCAAATGTTTATGTCTGACGCCAACTCTCCTTGGGACTTTCATTGTTTTGGTAATGGGGTAGAGATAGCGTGTGTTTGGGTAGAGGATATTGCAGGTGAGGATATTTGGCCTGATGGTAAGGATGCTGCAGTCCCGGATAAGGAAGTAGTGGGAGACTCCAACAGCTCGGGGGGCCGAGGTCGCGTACTCGCAGCCCTGTTCCATGACTGGCTAGATCAATGGAAAAGGCATCCCCTGGCCATTTATCAATATTTCTTGAAGGAGATTTAGAGTATTTATAATATTCAAGCATAATAAAAATTTAAAAATTAGGCACTACCAAGGAGATTTGTTACACAAAATAAATTTCTGAAAGTATTTGACAGCCAAAAAATGTCAATCCATTGTCATGACAATTCTGCATTTTTAACATCTAAAATACGCAATTATTCGAATGTTATAGATGCATATTGTCGATTCAAAATGCTTATTTTAATACGTTCTTTTATTTGAGGGGGCCTCTAACTGCATCGACGGGATAAACATTAAATGACAGGAAATTTTGTATGGTGTTAAAGTTCAAAATGACTTAAGTATCATTAATCGTTACGATCCTTTTGTATGGGAATTTAGAAAAGTATTATTTTTAGACATTTTCAGGCAATTGTTAAAATGTATCTCTCCGTAAGAACAATCCTCGTACTTCAAGGAATATTATAAAAAAAGAATTAGCGAAATCAGTTCAGCTGTTCTCGAGATTTGCGCTTAGAGACACATCGAGCAATTCATTTTTATAATATAGAACTCCTCCACTACGATTTAAACTTTATTGTATAGTATTAAAGTTCAAATTGACTTAATTATTAAAACGAAACTTTTGTATGGATAAAGAAAACAATGAAAAGTCCCACGGGAACGCTGTCGAACGGGATAAAAAGTATCCTATGTTTTATTCGCGGTTTTAAGCTACCACCCCACCAATTTTCAGCCAAATCGCTTCAGCCGTTCTTGAGTTATAAGTGGTGTAACTAACACGACTTTCTTATATATATATATTTTATTTAAACTTTATATACAAGTATGTATAAAGGCGGACTTAATGCCGTAGGCATTTTCTGCCAGTCTACCTTTGGACGGTGCAGTGATGAAAACTGGTAGGTGTATACTACAGTCGTTTTACATAAGTGATATAGATTTATGTCTAGATATTATGGTCAAAATCACGACTAAATTTAAATATTTACTTATATTTCTTGTATTTTAATTTATCAAATCATCTTAATTAATAATTTTAATTCTTTTTTTATAAACATTATAAATTAAAATCTAGTATACCCCCCGTTTGCATTAATAACATCCTGTAGCCTCTCTCGCATGAATGAGACAATATTAGTGCACACTTGAGAGCCCCGGAGTGACTCCCAAATGTCGAAGGTGTGACAACGCAGGGAATTGTAAGTTCTAGCCTGATTCAAATCAGGGCTTTTAGGAGGGAAATCTATTAATTTTATCGTCTCTCTTTGCGTATTAAACCACTCACGAGTTATTCGTAAATTGTGGATTGGGCTGTTGTCTTGCACCACATAAAGAGGTGCTAAATCAGGATAACTGATACGCCTTGTACGATAAAAAAGCAGTGATGGCCTCGAGGTTTAGGCGCGCGGTCGAGAATCTCGGCGGTCGCGGGTTCGAACCCCAGGCACACACCTCTGACTTTTCGAAGTTATGTGTGTATTCAAATTGAATTATCACTTGCTTTAACGGTGAAGGAAAACATCGTGATGAAACCTGCACACCTAAAAAGTTCTTAGGAATTTCTTAGGTGTGTAGTCCGCCAATCCGCACTAGGCCAGCGTGGCGGACTATGGCCTAAACCCTCTCAATAGTAGAGGAGACCCGTGCTCAGCAGTGGGCGTATATGGGTTGATGATGATGATGATGATGATACGCCTTGTCGGTATCAAAATGTCTGAAAGAATTCTTGTATATTCAACGCTGTTAAGGCGACCAGTTATCTCGTATTACTTCGATAAAGAAATTTAACTTCAAAACAATATTTCTTTAATTATTTCGTCTTCGTTCGTTAAAATAGTAATTATGATCGTTAAATTGTTCTTCACTAAACAATCTTACCAATATTGTTTTGGGGAATACTACACACACCTTCGATCAAATATACTAGATTGAAGATCGCAAACAAAATCACTTGTCTTAGTGGCACCGGTTGCATATATTTCATGATATATTTACACATTTGTAATTCAGACTTCGATTTGTAAAGTATTAAATTAAAGACGACTCCTGGTTACAATTAACCTTAAATCTTTGCAATTGGATTTTATATAGCTTACAATAAATTTGAATTTAAGACGTTATGACATTAAAATACAGAAAATAAAAATGTCATTTTAAAATAATGTCTTTAATAAATGAGGACAAATATTTTAAAATAAACGTCACTCGCAAGTAATAAGATTGAAAATTATTTGTTCACATTTGGCATTCACGTTGTTTTGGTACTAAATATTTCTTAGTGCGTTCACTTCGAACAGTCATTATGTCATAAAGTGTCTGTTTTTTCCGTCCATGGTTTTTTCATTCTGTTTGGCCTTACTTCGTAAGTGTATACGAGTAATATTCGGTAGCAATAGCAAAAAACCTTATCATTCACGTCACAAGTTATGGTATTGAGAACTAATTATTGAAAAGAAAAATGCAATTGCGTTCAGAGTCAGATAGTCGTTAATACGTCGTTTGAACTATGTATAACTTAAATCAACCATGTCTCTTAAATCTATTAATTTAAGAAACCATAGTTTTTCTTTTGCGCAAAAATCGGCTTTACAGTATTTACAATATTACTCACTACCAAGCCAGCAATTATTATTTGTGGAATTATATCTGAATTTGAATTATGGTCTACTTTTTCACCAAATTCAGTGGTATTCGTTTTAAATTTATCAAAACTCTGCTAGGGAATCTAAAAAATTAAATTAATTTAAGAAAAATCAATAAACTGTATAAACTGTATAAATAATAAATTAATAGGAGCAATCGTGTTAAAATCCGCTTCCGTTTAACATAACATAATAATTCCTTAATGTCACAGCAGCCGTAGGCAAAATATATCTACGTATTAAATGAGTATTTGAATTTGGTCGTGATTTAGAATATATCTAGACAAAAATCTATACAAATAATTTAAAGAGGTAAAGCTTGTGACTTTGTATAAAGTAATCTCTAGATCTACTTAACCGATTTTGAACATTCTTTTAGCAATAGAAAGCTACGTTATTTGTGAGTGTCATAGGGTAAATATTATCAGAAAATTGATAACAATTTTTCATTGTAGCCGGTTTTACAAAGTAAACCGAAGAAAAAACTGTCGAACGAAAACGTTTTTTATGAACGCTGCTTTTTTTACCCATGAGAGATATTTGCTTGAGTCCTAGAGAAAAGTTATAGAGCTTGATCACCATTATCACTATCAGCCCATATACGTGCCACTTCTGGGCACGAGTCTTCTCTATCATTGAGAGGGTTAAGACCTTAATCCACCACGCTGACCTAGTACGGGTTTACGGACTACAAACCTAAGAAATTTCTAAGAACTTCTAGGTGTGCAAGAGTCATCACGATGTTGTCCTTTACCGTTAATGCAAGTGATATGATAATTCATTGTTAATACAGATGGGCGTGATGGGGTGTACGCCCGCGACCGGAGAGATTCTCAACCGTGCGCGTAAACCTCGAGCCTAGCACTGTGAAGCTTGATAATGCTTATAAAAAGTCAGCGACAGCATAATATGTCTAACTATAAAAATATAACTGTAAAAAAATGTTTTGTATATTGAAGAATAATTTAAATCATTACTTCATGTTAATTGATCAATATTATCAACAATTATGATTTTTTATTAAAATAAGTGAGTTTATAGATATACTCTCAAGTGTTTAAAACTAAATATTTTTTTCTTTAACTGCAACTGTGCCGTAATTTATTTAGTGATATTTTCATTAAAAATAGATAAATACAATATTATTTCGCAATCAGGAAATAAATGATGGCATTCAGTATTAACCGAACTAAAATCACAATTTAATCGCAAGTAAAAATGTTTACCCCCCAACGAAGCGAGCGCGAGCCGGCTAGTATAGTATAAAAGTACAGCCATCTTGAAACAATGTAAAATAAAATTTATTTCGTATAATTATTATATTAAATTGAAGATAAAATTATGTCAGATATTATTGCCGCCTAGTGGTGTCACATATTTATGCTTCGTGAGTGTATCACATCATTTTGACGGCACTGCATTATGCAGCCGGATAATGTCACATATTTTTGCTGCGTACGTGTAGGCACATATTATTGAACTCGATCATGGGTCAGATATTTTTGGTAACCTTCGCATAGGAACATATTTATGCTCGTGACTGTACATAAAGGATTTTATTTAAATTCGGGTCACAAATCTTTTTATATCCGAGACTGGATTTTGCATAGATTTGCATTCGTCGTCGGTTTGATCTCCGTCTCATATAATACGCGATTGGTACAGTCAACAGTTAGATTTTAAAACGTATTAAGAATGGTATCTTAAAGTGGAATATCAATCTTAGGCGTAGTTTGAGATAACGGGTCTTTATTATAAGTAGGAGGTAATGATTGATATTTTCAAGTTATCGAATGTAATTTGTTCCTTAAAACCATTGAATTTTTTTAATAAAATTGAAAGGTTTGTTATTAGTGAAACACCTACTGCGTTTGGAAGTGTGGGTAGATTGTTGCAATAAAAAATATACTTTTATAAAAAATGAGAGAGAATATTTTGAAGGCTTAGCGTTAACCCTATGAAATTTGGTAAATGACAAGATGTAAGACAAGGCAATATGCTACAATTTATAAAATATAAATTTTAAAATACCTATAGGCATAGGTATTCCCGTCAATATTAACTAATGATGAAGGAAATTATCAAAAATATAAAGTAAATACCGTGAATAAATCTTCTCTTATGTATGTATTTTCCAGAAAGTTTCCAAGAGCTCTGAGCAACGTAGGATTGAAGCCCCATTCCTCGAAATATTAGACGTAACACAATTGATGATGAAGCTGATACAAATTCGTTCATTTGAATTACCGAAGATCGATTTGTTTTAGTCTTTGCTTAGCTTAATGGTCTCATCATTATTCAATGATAAACAGGTAAGTGTTTTAAATAACCTTTACTTTGCTTACCTAGTATGCATTTTCCAGCCAGCCATAAAATTCCGAGCGTCAAGACTCGAGCTAAATTTGAATTTACAACGTTTTCTCCTGTCGACTGTACCCTGCGACTTGCGAGTATACGATAGATAATAATTTAGATAGCAATGCTTTCAGCTCCGTATTCTGCAGCTGGTATAAAATCATTGAAAAGTATTGCACTGCACGCTGCGTCGTTGACCGGAGCGCAATTTTCAATTACGTCAAATGCCAACCAAATATTTATTTAGCAATATTGGCACATGTGATATTTTTGTACTTTTTATGATACTGAATTTAAACAGTATTTGAGAGCTCAATACTCAGATGGAGCTCTGAATTTCTGTATTGGCTTGGTTTCTCGCCATGTATTTCACACATTTGGTCCGCATCGTGTTTAGAATCAGGTACAAGTTGCAGTTTGCTCTTCAGTGTTCTTGCATGCTAGCGTATATATTTCAGATGTAATAACGTACAATATGATTAAGTTATAACAAATAAAACTAGCTATTGGCACACTTCCTGCGCCACCACGTATTTACCATTGTTAATGGGTGTAGATATGCACAACGAGGCGACCGCACGCAATACTAGCAAATCACACACCCGAGCCTTCAAATTAACACAAAAACCAAGACTAGTGACGCGTGACGTAATTGCACCAGGGACAAAGAACATGGAAATTAATCATTTTATGTCAGTATTAAGTCAGTAGTAAGCAGTGATGGCCTCGAGGTTTGGGCGTGCGGTCGAGAATCTCGGCGGTCGCGGGTTCGAACCCCAGGCACACATCTCTGATTTTTCGAAGTTATGTGTGTATTCACATTGAATTATCACATGCATTAACGGTGAAGGAAAACATCGTGATGAAACCTGCACACCTAAAAAGTTCTTAGGAATGAATGACATTTTCGAATAATAAAATCAATAGACTTATTTACATCAAACAAAATAATTTCCCTAGAGAGTGTATTTCATTTTGAGCCTTCAGAACATAGTGAAGACATTCATTCTAGTTTCTGCAATGATTTCTAGCGTTCTATAAATTCTAATAAAGTATGAAAAAAAATCATCAAACATCTTTGCATTAAGGTATCAGGTGCATAGCTTAATACGATTGAATTGAATGACACATAATCTGTCACGCTTTTATACCCTAGGGCATACAGAGACCCGTATTCATCCACTTTTTGCTAGTTACCATATGCTTTTGGTTTAGCGAGCGCATTTGTAAACTCCTGATACTGATAATTGCCTAAAGCGTGACTCCAATCAAAACCATTTCGATTGTGCCGATAATTAAGTTATAGTCCCAACGTATAACATTAGTGACAACGTCGCGATCATTAATATCAGATTTACAAAATGGTATTTTTTTAATGGTATTTGATGTATTTTTGAATTCATATAAAGTAAGAAAGAATAGAGTGAATAAAATTATTCTGGTAGTGTGGAGCTATAAATCATGCGCATACGCTAGTCTCTAAGCTAAAATTGCAACTGGAACGCATACGTGAAAGAGCACGTTTCCTGCCGTCCAAATAAGTGGGCAGCGCTCAGCCCTTGTTATTAGCCAGCTAACGTTTACTTTGACCTTATCTAGCCTCGCCGGTGCTAGCTGTCCTCACTATCGACCGATCTAAACGCTCCCCAGTCGTGTATCCTCCGATTGCGGTATGTTCCCGGGTAATTTTATTTACATAAGCAAATACACCTGAGAAAGGTTTCGGTACGAGTTGCCGTTGCTAGTTTAACCCCAATTGCGAAATGCTGAACTGTTTGCAAGAATGGATCGTGAATTTTGTCTCGTTTGTTGGAATTTGTACAAACACCGAAGTAGCATTAGTTTCAGTACAACTGCATTGAGCTAAGAAGTCTTCAAAAGACTTCTGATGTTTTATGAATACAAAATTTTAAAGAAAACATAGGGAATAACCATGACTTCAAATTTTTGTCTCTCTACAACTTTTTTTAAAATTTGAAATCAATTGACACGTTTTTAAAATAATTCTATCGATTTTTATACAACCTTAACATTACACAATATAGGTTATATTATTCATATCACAATATTAATATTAATAGCTTACAAAAATAACTCATTTAAATATCACACGCTAATATGAATATACGTTCAAATATGTAAGTAAGCATAAATATATATTGTAAGACGCAGCGTGTAAGTTATTGACTAGATTTAGTTCACTTGAAATTTAAACTTCTTCAAGATGCATCGCTTCTAACAATAATCCAGCTTGGCTGAAATAATGCCTGCATTACAGACACCTGACGACTTAAAGGGACGGTTCCACGTACAAATTTCTCATGGCAATAAGTGCGTAAAAAACTTGGTTAGTGCTATTTTTTTATTAAATACGTACCAGTTACATCGGTAATAAGAAATGAACAGTTTTATTGTATTTTTATAACCATATAAACATAAATAATATTGAGTGCCTCCGTAAATAATCCACACCAGATGTCTCACTCATCTAAAGATAGAATAGCACTATCGGCAGTCACAAGGAATTGAAAAGCATGCATATGAAAAATATTCCGCGATAAGCAGTTACTGCTCTACTCTAAAAATTGACATGGCGCACCGAACGTAGTTTTACTCGTATTTATCTTTTTTTACCATCTACAAAAATTCTTCATCAGCTGTTTTTTTAAAACCCTAAAAACACCTTCTCCCAGTTTAAACTTAAAAGTATAGGTCAGGTTTCTCGACAACACAGTCGCCGCGATAAACTCTTCAATGGACGTGTCCCCTAATGTCTACAAAGCAAGTACTGAAGGAAATCCTCTTAAAGCCTGCAATTTATCCAATGGAACAGGTGCTTGCTGCCATTATATTTGATTTACCTTCCAATAGTGAGGCACAAAGCGTTCCGGATTCAATCACATCCTTATTTACACGACTCATTCCAAACAGCGCTGTGGTTCGTAATCGACTACAAATATTTGGCTCTTCGCTGTATGTTGCTAACAGTTAATAGATATTTACTATGTTGATTCACATCTCGATATTAGATTTTATAGAGGACTATGCTTCTAACTTCTTCTTTTGTTTAATTTCGTAGCGGAAAAATAAAGTAAGCTAAATTCGCATGAGGGTTCGCTGAGCTTCACTATTCGGTGTCATTTCTGTACGTACTACTGTCAAACTTGGTATATAAGAATTACAGTAGCAAATGTGTGTTGGGATAGTCTCTATAAATAGAATTAAAGTGTTTGGAGTAACTAGATTTTTGCTGCGAAAACTCTGATCAGTCCTAAACAGTTACTTGTTTTTCACCTTCTTACAAAAACTTACTGGACGTTGAGTGTATTTATTGATAAACGAATTATTAGTGGGTAATTTCCTTTGAAAGTCCCTACTCAATAGCAGTACGAAATCTGGAAATATTCAAAGTGTAGCGAAAGATTGCACTCAATAACTTTACTACCTTCTACTACCAACTACCTATCGCTTATTATCACTTTTCTGTGTCGAATCGGAGATATTGGCACACTCGTCTGACTAAACAACTGTACTGGTATTTTAACTGCAAAGGATTGAGAGATAGCTGGAATGAAAGACAATACACAACCGCGTGATCACCATATATTCAAATCGGCGAATAGTGATGTCATATCGATCGGTTCTACACCGAGTGATTTGAATGGAAATCGACTTGGCTGATTGCTATTGGAATCGAGCTTGAGAAGAATTCCTACACGCAAGGCAATTCCGGTTCATTTTATTACGAACTTGCTCGCGGCTTCGATCGTGATGAATTTTATCTGATATCGTTGGGAAATGTGTGTTTTTACGAACGTCAGCGTTCTGCCTCATTACCGAACATACCTACTTGTTACTTTTTTCTAAAATCGATTAAATTGCTTATTGT
Source organism: Cephonodes hylas (assembly GCA_030295005.1). Classification (NCBI taxonomy): domain Eukaryota; kingdom Metazoa; phylum Arthropoda; class Insecta; order Lepidoptera; family Sphingidae; genus Cephonodes; species Cephonodes hylas. Next base: position 10,772,898 of record AP025369.1, on the reverse strand, counting down.
ACTGATACTAAGATACTAAAATGGAATGGATTCTTTTCTTTTGTAGAAACATAAAGAAAGAAGTGGCAAAACAGATATTTATCGCGTCTATTTAGACGAATTCGGCAGAGTTTGGCTACTGGAAATCTCAAAGGACGAAATGTAATAGTATAGAAGGTTGGCTTCCCGGTGTGTTAGAGTCTGTGGTGGCAGCAGCTGTAATGCTTTGACAGTCGTGTTTCGCCAAAGGATTCATTAGACTTTGTGCCGGATGTACCGCGCAGACAAAGACGTCGATTGCTAAGGTGTTTCTGTGATACAGCTTGTTAGCCAGTTTGCTATTACAATTTGGAGGATAACAGTAGATTGTTTTTTTTCATCATCAATTTAAATCATCTTTTTATTTTGTTCCACATAAACATTGTTCCCTCGTATTTGTTTTAAACTATCAGATAGAAAAAATCCTACAGACAAGCAGAAGAGAACTCGAACGAACAATCCCATGATGTTGGTAATAAAAAAAAATCGTTAAACAATGACTCGTAACAGTATTTTGCCTTATACAGTATTATTTAATGGTCTACGAAATCCCGACATCTTTTCTACTTTATGTTTCCTTGTTTTTTTAGTTTCAACGCTGGTAATCATTTGTTCTGTTATCTTTTCAGTTGCTTACTTTTTAAAAATTCACGCCAAGGTCTTCGCAACATAAAGCGCTCACAAATTGCACTGCTTTGTTGCATGTCTTTGATTCCAGCTACGTAATTTGAGCCATTTTGCCAAATGAGAAACATCTTTTCTCACAGAGCCGTGTAAGCGCTTACCCAAGGTTGCGTTTACATGTAAGCAAAATTCTACACCAAATGTTAAAGTACATTCGATAAAATGGAAATAGTTCGCTATTTACGGTTACTGCCGATTTACTGAACAACACTATTTTGGTAAGGTAATAAGGGTTTGGTCACTTGGGAGTAATGTTATAAGTTTTTTCGAAAAGTTATTTTCCCTATTAAGAAATATTGTATGAGTATGTAAAACAGGATAGTTTTTGTGTACAGCGCAGAGCAGCAGTTAACCGTAATTGGCTATTATCATTATGAAAATACATAGTTGTGAATGCTTATGCTAATACAACTTTGAATAAAAAACTAAGCGAAAGAGCACCTTTGTTTTATAATATGCTTTTTTTATACGTACAGTCACGAGCATAAATATGTTCCTATGGGCAGGTTGGCAAAAATATCTGACCCATGATCGAGTTCAATAATATGTGCCTACACGTACGCAGCAAAAATATGTGACATTATCCGGCTGCATAATGCAGTGCCGTCGAAATGATGTGATACACTCACGAAGCATAAATATGTGACACCACTAGGCGGCAATAATATGTGACATAATTTTATCTTCAATTTAATTTAATTTACAATTTATATGAAATAATGAAAGAAATAAATTGTATTTTACATTATTTTAATATGGCTGTAATTTTATACTATTCTAGCTATCCCGGCAAACTTCGTATCGCCCTACCCGCCAATGAATGTTTTGTTACTTATTAACAGAATTTAATTTTTAATTACTTAGGTATATTATCATCCCCCTGCCCTGGTCCCAGTTAATTACTTGGGGTCGGCGCAGTATCTCTTCTTCTTCCACACATCCCTTTTTTTTTTTTTTTTTTCCATGGGGAAAATCCTCTTGGATCCCCGTTTCCAGAAGGCAAACGGGGTATGCCGGACTTTTACCGGCTAAAAACCCCATGTTACTCCCTCTGCACTTTGGAGGGTCTTCGGGAACTCAAAATGAACGCGCCGAATTGCCTCCAGTGCCTTGCTTATAAAGCACGCATCGGCCTAAGCATATTTATGGTCAGGCTTATGAATTGCGGTAAGTGTCGCCACCTCCGCGTCTTCTTCTCTGGGCCGTAATTGCCCCCTTTCTGTGGCGCTCCGCAGTCTCTTTCTTAACCATTACGGTTTCACAGAATGCGACTACGGCATTCCACTTTGAGTCTTCCGCCAGTCCACACATCCCTGTCAGCCGTCATGTCTTCATTCACCCCTTTCTCTTTCATATTTTCAGTCACGCACTCCATCCATCTCTTTTTTGGCCTTCCTCGACTCGCCCATCCATCCACTTTCATATTCATCACCTTTTTTCCTACATATGATTAATTCCTTCTTATAATGTGCCCATACCACGACAGACGGTTTCCTTTCATCTTTTCTATCACAGGAGCTAATTTCAGACTTACCCTAACGTATTCATTTCTCACTCTGTCACTCCGTGTTATAATACCACACATCCACCGCAATATTCGCATCATTGCTGCATGCAGTCGTCTTTCGTAAGTCTTCTTCGTTGACCATTTTTTTAATTTTACAGCACAGATGCTAACTCTCTTGACCTACCATTCATCGTACCTACATTCCAACTTGCATACCTCAATCTCATTTCCCGGCCTAGTGTCTTACGTTGCCCCCGCCTGGGCTGGTGTATCAAACCTTGCCCATTTCTCACAGGAGCCAGGTGCTGCCCCTGCGCGTCGGCTACGGGAGACGCCCTAGGCCCTGTCACCTTTCTTATTATAAATTCTGCATAAATGTTTTGGCAAATGTTTTGCAAATGTTTATGTCTGACGCCAACTCTCCTTGGGACTTTCATTGTTTTGGTAATGGGGTAGAGATAGCGTGTGTTTGGGTAGAGGATATTGCAGGTGAGGATATTTGGCCTGATGGTAAGGATGCTGCAGTCCCGGATAAGGAAGTAGTGGGAGACTCCAACAGCTCGGGGGGCCGAGGTCGCGTACTCGCAGCCCTGTTCCATGACTGGCTAGATCAATGGAAAAGGCATCCCCTGGCCATTTATCAATATTTCTTGAAGGAGATTTAGAGTATTTATAATATTCAAGCATAATAAAAATTTAAAAATTAGGCACTACCAAGGAGATTTGTTACACAAAATAAATTTCTGAAAGTATTTGACAGCCAAAAAATGTCAATCCATTGTCATGACAATTCTGCATTTTTAACATCTAAAATACGCAATTATTCGAATGTTATAGATGCATATTGTCGATTCAAAATGCTTATTTTAATACGTTCTTTTATTTGAGGGGGCCTCTAACTGCATCGACGGGATAAACATTAAATGACAGGAAATTTTGTATGGTGTTAAAGTTCAAAATGACTTAAGTATCATTAATCGTTACGATCCTTTTGTATGGGAATTTAGAAAAGTATTATTTTTAGACATTTTCAGGCAATTGTTAAAATGTATCTCTCCGTAAGAACAATCCTCGTACTTCAAGGAATATTATAAAAAAAGAATTAGCGAAATCAGTTCAGCTGTTCTCGAGATTTGCGCTTAGAGACACATCGAGCAATTCATTTTTATAATATAGAACTCCTCCACTACGATTTAAACTTTATTGTATAGTATTAAAGTTCAAATTGACTTAATTATTAAAACGAAACTTTTGTATGGATAAAGAAAACAATGAAAAGTCCCACGGGAACGCTGTCGAACGGGATAAAAAGTATCCTATGTTTTATTCGCGGTTTTAAGCTACCACCCCACCAATTTTCAGCCAAATCGCTTCAGCCGTTCTTGAGTTATAAGTGGTGTAACTAACACGACTTTCTTATATATATATATTTTATTTAAACTTTATATACAAGTATGTATAAAGGCGGACTTAATGCCGTAGGCATTTTCTGCCAGTCTACCTTTGGACGGTGCAGTGATGAAAACTGGTAGGTGTATACTACAGTCGTTTTACATAAGTGATATAGATTTATGTCTAGATATTATGGTCAAAATCACGACTAAATTTAAATATTTACTTATATTTCTTGTATTTTAATTTATCAAATCATCTTAATTAATAATTTTAATTCTTTTTTTATAAACATTATAAATTAAAATCTAGTATACCCCCCGTTTGCATTAATAACATCCTGTAGCCTCTCTCGCATGAATGAGACAATATTAGTGCACACTTGAGAGCCCCGGAGTGACTCCCAAATGTCGAAGGTGTGACAACGCAGGGAATTGTAAGTTCTAGCCTGATTCAAATCAGGGCTTTTAGGAGGGAAATCTATTAATTTTATCGTCTCTCTTTGCGTATTAAACCACTCACGAGTTATTCGTAAATTGTGGATTGGGCTGTTGTCTTGCACCACATAAAGAGGTGCTAAATCAGGATAACTGATACGCCTTGTACGATAAAAAAGCAGTGATGGCCTCGAGGTTTAGGCGCGCGGTCGAGAATCTCGGCGGTCGCGGGTTCGAACCCCAGGCACACACCTCTGACTTTTCGAAGTTATGTGTGTATTCAAATTGAATTATCACTTGCTTTAACGGTGAAGGAAAACATCGTGATGAAACCTGCACACCTAAAAAGTTCTTAGGAATTTCTTAGGTGTGTAGTCCGCCAATCCGCACTAGGCCAGCGTGGCGGACTATGGCCTAAACCCTCTCAATAGTAGAGGAGACCCGTGCTCAGCAGTGGGCGTATATGGGTTGATGATGATGATGATGATGATACGCCTTGTCGGTATCAAAATGTCTGAAAGAATTCTTGTATATTCAACGCTGTTAAGGCGACCAGTTATCTCGTATTACTTCGATAAAGAAATTTAACTTCAAAACAATATTTCTTTAATTATTTCGTCTTCGTTCGTTAAAATAGTAATTATGATCGTTAAATTGTTCTTCACTAAACAATCTTACCAATATTGTTTTGGGGAATACTACACACACCTTCGATCAAATATACTAGATTGAAGATCGCAAACAAAATCACTTGTCTTAGTGGCACCGGTTGCATATATTTCATGATATATTTACACATTTGTAATTCAGACTTCGATTTGTAAAGTATTAAATTAAAGACGACTCCTGGTTACAATTAACCTTAAATCTTTGCAATTGGATTTTATATAGCTTACAATAAATTTGAATTTAAGACGTTATGACATTAAAATACAGAAAATAAAAATGTCATTTTAAAATAATGTCTTTAATAAATGAGGACAAATATTTTAAAATAAACGTCACTCGCAAGTAATAAGATTGAAAATTATTTGTTCACATTTGGCATTCACGTTGTTTTGGTACTAAATATTTCTTAGTGCGTTCACTTCGAACAGTCATTATGTCATAAAGTGTCTGTTTTTTCCGTCCATGGTTTTTTCATTCTGTTTGGCCTTACTTCGTAAGTGTATACGAGTAATATTCGGTAGCAATAGCAAAAAACCTTATCATTCACGTCACAAGTTATGGTATTGAGAACTAATTATTGAAAAGAAAAATGCAATTGCGTTCAGAGTCAGATAGTCGTTAATACGTCGTTTGAACTATGTATAACTTAAATCAACCATGTCTCTTAAATCTATTAATTTAAGAAACCATAGTTTTTCTTTTGCGCAAAAATCGGCTTTACAGTATTTACAATATTACTCACTACCAAGCCAGCAATTATTATTTGTGGAATTATATCTGAATTTGAATTATGGTCTACTTTTTCACCAAATTCAGTGGTATTCGTTTTAAATTTATCAAAACTCTGCTAGGGAATCTAAAAAATTAAATTAATTTAAGAAAAATCAATAAACTGTATAAACTGTATAAATAATAAATTAATAGGAGCAATCGTGTTAAAATCCGCTTCCGTTTAACATAACATAATAATTCCTTAATGTCACAGCAGCCGTAGGCAAAATATATCTACGTATTAAATGAGTATTTGAATTTGGTCGTGATTTAGAATATATCTAGACAAAAATCTATACAAATAATTTAAAGAGGTAAAGCTTGTGACTTTGTATAAAGTAATCTCTAGATCTACTTAACCGATTTTGAACATTCTTTTAGCAATAGAAAGCTACGTTATTTGTGAGTGTCATAGGGTAAATATTATCAGAAAATTGATAACAATTTTTCATTGTAGCCGGTTTTACAAAGTAAACCGAAGAAAAAACTGTCGAACGAAAACGTTTTTTATGAACGCTGCTTTTTTTACCCATGAGAGATATTTGCTTGAGTCCTAGAGAAAAGTTATAGAGCTTGATCACCATTATCACTATCAGCCCATATACGTGCCACTTCTGGGCACGAGTCTTCTCTATCATTGAGAGGGTTAAGACCTTAATCCACCACGCTGACCTAGTACGGGTTTACGGACTACAAACCTAAGAAATTTCTAAGAACTTCTAGGTGTGCAAGAGTCATCACGATGTTGTCCTTTACCGTTAATGCAAGTGATATGATAATTCATTGTTAATACAGATGGGCGTGATGGGGTGTACGCCCGCGACCGGAGAGATTCTCAACCGTGCGCGTAAACCTCGAGCCTAGCACTGTGAAGCTTGATAATGCTTATAAAAAGTCAGCGACAGCATAATATGTCTAACTATAAAAATATAACTGTAAAAAAATGTTTTGTATATTGAAGAATAATTTAAATCATTACTTCATGTTAATTGATCAATATTATCAACAATTATGATTTTTTATTAAAATAAGTGAGTTTATAGATATACTCTCAAGTGTTTAAAACTAAATATTTTTTTCTTTAACTGCAACTGTGCCGTAATTTATTTAGTGATATTTTCATTAAAAATAGATAAATACAATATTATTTCGCAATCAGGAAATAAATGATGGCATTCAGTATTAACCGAACTAAAATCACAATTTAATCGCAAGTAAAAATGTTTACCCCCCAACGAAGCGAGCGCGAGCCGGCTAGTATAGTATAAAAGTACAGCCATCTTGAAACAATGTAAAATAAAATTTATTTCGTATAATTATTATATTAAATTGAAGATAAAATTATGTCAGATATTATTGCCGCCTAGTGGTGTCACATATTTATGCTTCGTGAGTGTATCACATCATTTTGACGGCACTGCATTATGCAGCCGGATAATGTCACATATTTTTGCTGCGTACGTGTAGGCACATATTATTGAACTCGATCATGGGTCAGATATTTTTGGTAACCTTCGCATAGGAACATATTTATGCTCGTGACTGTACATTATTAGCACATATACGTCCCACTAACTTGGAACTTTTAATTTAACTTTTAATTTATTTAAATTTGTCTAAGGAAGTTAGAAATAAAAAATGAAACAATTTACTGATACAGTAAAAACAATATTTCGTCGATTTAGAAACAAAAGAATAGCTTTAAAAACGATGACAACAAAGACTAAACGCATTTCAAATATGGAACTTATCCCAAGCTCAACAAGGCGGTTGTGTGAGCAGTCGATAATTTGCTGTTGGTGGTGAGACTGACCATACATTTCATTGCGGTTCACTTACTGCGTATTGCACGGTCAATGTGCAACGCGAGGCGTATAATTCACTACACATGGTGCTAGTGGGACGAGCACCGCAGATAAATGCACCGGGTTTTATAATAGCTTTGTCAATGTAATACGTCTCTTGGGAATAGTTTGTTTTGTTGCCCTTTCAATATTAATTTTGTTTCCTAGATCCTAAGTAACCGTAGTCATTTTCTAATCGGATTTTGAGTCGTCTTGTTGATCATCATCATTCTCTTGCCCTATTCCAAATTTTATTTGCGGTCGGCACAGTATATTTTTCACTTTCAAAGTCAAACATCCCTATCAACTTAAACTTTAATGTCTTACCACTTTTTTTTTCATATCTTCTCTTACGCACTCCATCCCTTGCTTTTTTTGTTTGTTCATTCTTCAACTTTCATACTCATTACTTTTTTATCAACAAATCTTCTTGTGGAAATCAGCCTTCTGAAATATGAGCGTGACTGCCTATGACGTTGTTGCCATTCTATATAAATTTTAGTAATGAGTATGTTTGGAAGTTAGTATGAATGTTTAATGTTTCCAACAATTCAACTCATATTAATTGTACTCGCTTATTAGTTTCTAGAGCAACGGGTCAAACGCGGTCCGCATCTATTGCTTTACCCACTGTGAACTTTGCAATATCGCAGGAACATCTTGCCGAAGGCTGCTCCAACCAAGTTATCTATCGTCTTTAGCCGTTCTATAATATTTGCACGATTTATTTTACGGTCTTAAATAAGACGGGAGTTATCACATCTTGTTTTGATAACTGATATTGTTAATTACAAAATTTGTTGATGATACCTTTAATTAATTTTCCTCTGACTCAAATTTGTTACATAAATAAGTACATATATACAAAGAATATGCGATAGACAAATTTGTAATAATCATTTGTATTCTCTAAGTCTGCGTCTAAACATTTCGTAATATTACTTTGTCTGAAATATAATGAAATTTTTTTAGAATTGTTCGTAAATTTACCGTCAGCGTATTGGTTATCGGATTCTGTTTTGAAGCTCGAATAAATTGTTGAACTTATTAATTTAATCTAAGGCAGCTGGCACGGCGCTGCAAATTAATGATACTGGACAATCGCCAACGTGTATGTGTTTTGTGTAGACCTTCTAGCCTATCTTAAGTATAAATGAAAATATTTGTCCACTCTTCTTATTGTGATCTCTGATTTAGAAGATATTTTCCACAAAATTGTGAAATGGAAAAAAAAAGAAGGAAAAAGATCTCCAGCACTACTTCCTACGATAAAAGGATTTCTAACCCCTTTAGTGTAGAGAAGGCCCGTGCTCAGCAGCGGGACGTATATACATATGCGCTGATGAAACTGATGATGACGTGGCTCTGGTACTGTACACCTACGCAATATTTTTTTTACATTTAAGGCTATTTTTGTAAAGCTAAAACGTTCTCGTTTCCTTGTTTTTGGAGTTAGTTTTTTTAGGCATAAAGTCAAAGTGAGAGGACAGAATGTCAATTAAAGTTTGAAATAGGTGCATCGCTCACAAAGCCTGCTGCTCGATGCCTAAGGCAAGAGAATTCTCGAGAAGCACCACATACGGAAAGCGGAATGTAGGGCAGCTTCGCATTACGTAGTCACGTGACCTGATAAATACTGTACGGGGCAGTTAGATGGAGTTTGGAATAAGTCAAAGTCAAAGTCAAAGTCAAATCTCCTTTATTCAAATAGACTTTTACAAGTTCTTTTGAATCGTCATTTTTTAACACTTTTTTATACTGTTTTTTTTAAAACTAGTGCCGCTTCGAAACGTGTTATCGCTGTGGAGAAGAAACGGCAAGAAACTCCCTCAGCAACACGACATGTCATTTTTTTTTCTTTTTAATAAATTACAATTATAATCTAAAAATTAGATTACAATCTAATAATATTGTTTACAATTTAATGTCACATGGATACAAAATGCAGCAACATAACCTCCGATCAATTTACTTACTCCCAGGGGTTGTTATCTTCAATAAAATCAGAAATTTTTTAATAACCTTTTCTATACAGTTTACCTTTAATCAATTTTTTAAACTTTTCTAAGGGAAGCTCCCTAATCCCCTTCGGGAGTTTGTTGTAAAAGCGTATACCTAGCCCCATAAAGGAGTTATTAATTTTCCGGAGACGAGTTACATGTTGAACAAGATTACATTTGTTCCTAGTATTTTTATTATGTACATTACATATTTTTTTAAATTTCTCAAGATTTTTTTGAACGTACAATAGATTTTCGTATATAAACTGAGAAGTGACGGTAAGAATATTTATTTCCTTAAATTTTTCCTTAAGTGAAGCCCTGGGACCTAAATTGTAAATAGCCCTAATGGCTCTTTTTTGCAAAACAAATATAGTATTAATGTCCGCAGCAGCTCCCCACAAAAGAATACCATACGACATGAGACTATGGAAATAGCTAAAATAAACCATTCTTGCCGTTTCAAAACTACTGAAAAACAAACTCATGTTAGTGATCGAATATGGTAAGGAGCCTATTTTCACTGTACTGTCAACTGCTTTGTGGGTCTCGTGGTACATTGGTATGTGGGGTTGGGACTAGTATTAGGCGAAAAATTTTCACTGGTGAGGTAACTATAAAAATGTGCCTAAACGGTAGGAGACTCGTCCCCTTTGCGTTGGACTTGCAACAAGCCAGGTGGAGAGCGAGAGAAGAAGTCATGCTTTGCCTATTCCATTATTGTTGCTTGAAATGAGAGAAGATATCTACACAATCATAGTATACTTATGCCTTTCTGACATCGAAGTTACAAATTCTTTAACTTATCATGTACGAATTATATACAAATAAACATTGCATATTTGAATAGTGTATTATAATTAAACCCTTGGCTACTAAAATGATGTTTATTTTTTTTTAATATGATCCGGATATTAAAAATATCCTGTTACTACCTGAGCATAAAATACCTTTGTTACAAAGCACATCTGTAATCGTTAACATACAGTGGTAAAGAACACAATTTCCCCCGAATAAAAATCTATTAAGTAGACTTTTATACGCCTCCGGTGGACTTGGGCACATAAATAACTTCTCATTATTGCGGGATTACTCTGTCGTCTGCCAGTAATATCGGTATTATGGCTTTCTTATACATATTTCTGTAGTTAATATATTCCGTCCTTTAAGCGAGATTCCAAAGAACTGTTTTGTTTTAAGTTATTTTGATTGGTGGTTACTTTAGTATGGTCATGAAACATTGCAATTGAAATTATGTCCATTCTTAAATATATTTAATGTTGACACATTATGACAGCCCCTTGGCGCAGTTGGCTAGACACCAGCTTGCGAAACGAGAGGCCGCGGGTTCGATCCCCGTACCGAGACAAATATTTGTGTGATCCACAAATATTTGTTTCGGGTCTGGGTGTTTGTGAGACCGAAAAATTCTCTCGTAGTGTCTGATCTGATACCCACGATACAGGTCTTGGAACCGTATGTGACTGTTGGGTGTATTTATTTATTATCCAAAGAATTTTAAATATGTAAGTATTTTTGGGTTCTAATTAATTATTATTAGCAACTTATATTGAGTAAATGGCCTAAATCCTATCAATTGTTGTAGAGGAGGCCCGTGCCCAGCAGTGGGTCCTATGTGGCTGATGATCATAATGCTTGAGTAAACATCTACACATCGGATGCACTTCTTTTTCTATTATTTTAAAGATTTAATAATGTTTGAGAAAAAACATTTTAAGCAATTTTACTTTATTTCATGTCGGTGTCCATTAAAAACGTTAACACTGCAGAAAAACTTTTGTGATGCTCGACGTACAACATAATGCAAACCATGTTACAATTTTAGCTTGCGAGTATAAAGGCAGGAACAACTCGAAATGGAAAATGTTTTGCTCGTTTCATTATCTGTTATAACAATAATATATAAAGAGAAGGCCAACAAAATTTTGGTTTGCATGAAGCAGTAGTTCTTAGCATGTCGTTTGGCTAGCCTTTTATGGAATGTGTCGCTTTCCCTACATATTATTTTTTGAATGATTGACTTATCTTGATTGAACTTTCTTGAATTTCGTTTTTGTGAAAATAAGGGCTACGGTATCGATATTTACGCCGAAATCTGTTTTTGTGTCTTTAAACAATCAGATCTGAATGTTTGTGATATTAGAAATTCTCTCTCAGTTTCGGTTAACCCCGTCACACGATCTACATTTTGATATCGACTATTGTTTATTAAGTGTATTAAAAAAGCTCTGGAGAGTCGACATAATTGTAAGAGATGTATTTATTTCTTCTGTTTTTCACGAGACAAGACTTGGTAATGTGGGTCAAAACCATGTGCATTACTAGCGGCTGTAATAGATGTGTCTTGAAATTTCGCATCTAATTATGAATATTTTTTGATCAAATTTCTAAGTTGCTATAGCATGGTTCACTATAATCTGTTGCGAGGAGTTAAAAAGTGACAGAATGTATAAACTACTTCGGGTTTTAGTTGTTATTGTGAAACAGTGACCGGGACAGATGGCTCAACGTTCTGTCTGGCACACAAATGTCCTTTGTCAAAACGCAGTGGCTACCGAGTTTGGATTTACCCACATCAATCAACCGCTGTGGAAATACGACTGTAGTGCGAAATGGCAACATTGTTTACTGTTTAACAAAACGTAACGCTAACGTAAACGTTAATTTTTAAACTGGACTGCCTTGTGGTCTTCTTGTTAAAATATGCGAGAATGCCGTACAATCTGGCCCTCGGTCGAGTAAATCTTTTACAGTTTTTCTGTTAGGAGTCTAGTCTCGTGTCCTTAAAACTGTAATAGGATTAAGCTGTGAGACAAAAAAAATCAATTTCAAATATTTACTCAATGATATGCAAAAATGATATTTACATTCGTAAAAATCTAATGGAAGTAATCATAACATTTAAATAGAACGATACAATTTTAATTATCTTTGCTCGAAACATGCGGTCACGGATTCATTTAAAAATAAATATACAATTTCAGTGTAACATTTCCCCGTGTTTTGTTTTTGTAACTTGTTTCCCGTATCGTGTAAGGTTAAAAGGAATCTTTAATTGGATTTTTTTCCTTTTATCGGATATGGGGCTCCACTTCCTTAGATTTAAAAGGTTTTATACTCCTCGCTGCGGGCTAAGTGTAAACATAGACGTATCGCTTGAATAGGTAAATTTTCAACGAAGGCAGTGAAATAAAATTGTTCCTCTATTTGAAACGTTTCATTTTAATTCGTTTGAGGAGTCTAATTAATTCGTGTCTGCGATGATAGAGTGGCAAATGTTGGTTTTAGACTGCTGTTACCTTAAGTATCCTATACGGGCTAGTTTATAAAGCCCATTCAGCCTTATTAGTGAGCGATTTAATCTGACTGATGTCACAGTTATGATCATAGTATTTGGATGTACCTCAGCAAATAAGTATGACTAGTCTTTTGCCACTTAACGTTCTATCTGGATTTCACTGAACTTTCAAGTTTTCTTCATAAATAAATACTGCTACTAATTAAAAAGAAGATTTTCTCCACAGGCTGTTAAATAGCTTAATCATAAGACAAATAAAATAAAAATATTCAGCAGACAGAATACTTGCATATCCACAGAAATGCAACGAACGTCAAGTCCTTATTATTATTAAAAGTCAAGATTTTAATTCAGACTGTCTCGTCTTGTTTTCACAGCCGTAAATGAAAGGCGTTTTTCATTTAACTCGCTCATTTAACGACAGGTGTGCCTTTACATTTACTTTTCCTTTATTCAATTAGGGTCACCTACTTTCTGCTAGATATGAGACGGAAGTGAGCGTACAGACTGCACACATATTGTGTGAAAGCAAACTATTACGAAGTTTTGATTCATAAATTCTAAAGTAACTTGTGTTTTAGGATCTGTTATAAATGGATGTGAACCCATTTACTTCTCACTGCAGCGCCAGCTTATGGCAGGCTGATTGGGATGACGAGTATGTCTATATGTATGTAATGCTTGCCTTCGAATGGTTGAATTTATTCTATGAACTAAAAGGATTTAGACACCTTAAACTGAGTTTATGCGCTTTATTTTGGTATTATTCAATCTTCATTGTTGTAGAATGCTTTAGTCATCAAGTCGCCTGTATATGTAATTTTATAAAAAAATAAACATAAATTTGTCAATAAATAACTTTTGACTTGAAGCGACAACAAATCTCTTATCTCATTTCATCACCGGTCACGGGCGTCCCAATAAATGGTTAGGCAATACCTAAGAAATCTATTACAAGAATTGATTTTACATAAAGGTTTTCTCATGTTTTTCCCTAATTATTAAATTACGTGAATTGATTAGGACAAGCCTGATCGAACCTGCGACCACGGAGATGACCACGCCTCTAATCCTCAATAACATCACAATTTAGCATATCCATATTAAATAGTATACGAGAATTGCTCCTAATGGAATTATTGTGATTCAATGTATAAATCAAGAATCATTAATACGTCTGCGAATATTACGGCCAAGGTGAGTGACTGAATTATTCATTAGGTCGGTTGAAAAATTTCCTCTTATATTTCGTGAGGGAAGAATTCTTAAAAAATACGCGAAAATCATCCAGCCTCGTGTGGAACTTTTGAATTCAGACATTCATGAACGTTCATTTAAATATTCGTTTTAAGTTGAAACTAGGAATTTAATTTTGAATGAAGTTTTTTGTTTTTGCCCCGCATTCACGAGGTACGTAGCAGTATATAAGATTTACTTTAAAACTGATGATGTGAAAGATATTTCATTCCTCAACGGCACTTTATTCGGCGAACTATTTGTTAATCTTCGCGCTTTTCGAGGTTCCGAAGATATTTCCATCATGCTTAAATGCTTGCGTACTTACCGTAATATTGCTATAAAACTGTTTTCATTAATGTAATATTAATATTTTTTATGGATACAACACAAAACGTCTCTCTTACGGTTAACACGTATTTTACGACTTTATAACTGAGAACACACATAAAATCCATGATATAAGTATTTGTAAAGGGTTCTTTACAATAGTTAGTACATTATCTCTCAATTATTAATACTTTAACTATGTACTTGCAATATAAACGGACAGTCCTCATTCTCAACAAATGCTAGTACCTAACATTTTTTTCGACTGCCTCATTTTCTAGTCACCAAATATCAGTTGGTTTAGAGAATTTCTCATTATTAATACAGCCATTTTATTATCACCATCACATCGTAATATTATTTATGAGCATAGATAAAGCAGGTAGTTTACCATCCCAACGTGCTTTATAAAATCTTTCCGCAATTCCCACGTACACCTCTCGCCCCAGTTCGCTTCCGAGAGAATTCTAAAATAACTTTAGGGGTGAAATGTCACCGAAAAGAATCTGTAGCGATGTGTTTGTGGCCGTAATCTTACTAGCATACGAAATGAGCGTGGCTTGAATACGTGAGGTAGTACTAGTTTCACCAGCCAGTTGTCTAGACCACAATCTTCGAAGCTGCGAAACTATTGCTAGACTTGGGGCGTAAAGGCTTACGGTGGGCTCATCAAGAGATAGGACACTAGGCGTTTAAGCCGATATGTGTAACACAGGGGAAGTTTAATTAAAATTTGGAACTTGGCTACCATCCTGAAGAATAACTTACCGAGTTGTGGGTTGCGGTCTCCAATTATGCGGATGGTGCTTATTAATAGCAATATAAATGTACAATATTTATTAAGACTTTATGAAATAATATCGATACTCACTTGGTACTATATAGTAATTTAAAAAAAAACTGAAATGTATTAAAATTAATTAAAAGAATCTATATTCAAAAAATAAGTTTTTTCTAGGAATTGCGACATTTTACTATTCTTATTTAAATGCAGTTTATCATGCGACTATCAACACGCCTATAAATAATAGAGAAATACATAAAAAATCTTTTTGCTTTGAAGCCGTATAATAGATTTGATGTTATCATTTTTACTTTGTTTATATATGTTATGGGCAATGTGATTATAAACAATCAATTTATCACATTGCCCGGGCATTATGGATAATGCTAAGTGCCTATTCGGCAGAGTGATGTAAAGCATGTTTAATACTTTCAAATAAAATCAATTGTCGGGTAGAGTAATTATAAAAACATGTTTTATAGTTTAGTATTTATTTTTAAAACTTAAATAATTAGACTTCAGTTTAACATGGATCAATTTACGAAGAGCTACATTTAGAAACTGTAGTCTATGGTAATGCAATTTGGAAGTATTTCGCACTCGCTTTCACTCACATGTAGGTAGATATTGCGAGTAAGCTGCAGCGAGGAATAAGAATATAAATACTTCTTGGCGTAAGTAAGTTAAATTATAAATCTAACAATCTAAATGTCTGTAAACCATAAACTTACAGCAATATTTAACTGCTAAAAAATAAAAAATAAAAAACAAAACACTATCTTGCTGCATTAAAAAAAATGGCTATGTAATAATTGGAAACAATCCACTAAGTAACATAACCAATGTTTTGAAAAACACGAAATTTTCACACAACAAATTTACAGCAAAACTTCATTGAAATTATTTAGACACATAAAATATCGTCTTTGTAAAATATAAAAAGTAAAGATACAAAAAAATAGCTCTGCCAGTTTAAGTACTTGCCGAAACCCGGACTTGAACTGGGGACCGCTAGACCTCTGGATCTAATGCTCTTCCAACTGAGCTATTTGTGCGGTAGTAGTGCTGGGAAATTTATCCATCAACTTCGGTTTTCCGTCTACTAGTTTGTATTTTAGTTCCTTTGTTATTAAAATTTGTTCTGGTACGCATATTGTGAATGGTTTTGCGGACATCGCATTGCTTGATTCACTTCGAACACTGTTCATTTATTACTTGTATGATGTATTATAAATTTACAGAGCTATATAAAATTTGGCATGAACATATTTTTTTCTAAAACTATTTATTAAAAAAAGGATTAGGTTAATAGGACCAAAGATATCGCATAAGAGATATTCTACTGTAGTTGAAGTGATTTCAAAGTGCACTTACAACACTGTACTGGAATTATTTGAAATTAGAATTCGCTAAGACTAGCAGGTTACGAATAGTATCGTAATGACTCCACTGCGGGTAGATGGGTCATTACTACCGGGACTACTTAGACCGTGTATCGGGTTTTGGGATAGCTATTCCCCCCCTCCCCCCGGTCTTTTCTGTAATGGGAATCCTCCCTCGTTGACATTCAAGGCATTCGACACTATGCACCTACTTTGCGACAGCACAAGTTCAAATTGAATATTGCTCCCTCGGGTATTAGCTTGCTATGTCTGCGCATCTGTTTCGGCGGAATTACCGATGTAAGGTCGGGGTTTGTGGTTTAATTGCTGCTGGTTTTGTCTTATTGAGGTAAGAGATTAGTTTGAAATTAAAAGTTAAAACTAGAACCTCAAATGTAATAGTGACGAGGCATCAGTCAACTGTGGCAATATAATTTGGAAGTCAGTTGTTTATTCATTAATTTTTTATTTAATTTTTAACCTAAGCTGCATTTCCCCACATTCTGAAGTCGCTCTATTACACCGCAGCTATTTGTTAATTTAGATAAATTCCATGTAATTTGCAGTTACATGCGTTACGAGCTATACAGCCATAGCATAGAAGAAAATACGATGCGGGAACAACAAATTCAGCGTTCGGGGGACGCACTCAGCAACAGAATGTTCCAGAATTCCTTGTACGGCCACATAAAGTTAATTGAATTCAGAAGTCACTGCTGTTCCTAATTTAAAAAATAAATAATTAGAAATAGGAAACTAATGGTAAATACTTTTTAAACAACCATTGCTTCTGAAACTAGTTGTCTATATTAAAAAAAAATAGGGCAAGGGAGTTTAGTTTATACAGCCATCTATATAATCGTCTTATTTTTAGTTTTGAAAAAAAAAATTGTGAAATGTGAACTTATTTTAAAACATTAATAAAACTATACATTAGTGGTTCGACATTTTAAATGTTAAAGCTATTGTTAACCTGGCACGATAATTTTCTTAAGGGAACTCTTTTCACAAGTGTATGTCACCATGTCATACATTTCTGAAAAGAGTTCTCTATAGCGTGAAGGTGTAAATAATAATAAATAAATCAAAATCAAAATTTCGACTTAAAACATAGGATAAGGCTGTACGGGCAAGAACACCTTCCTTTCTCTATAAAGGGAAAAAAAGAAAAAAAATCTCTACCGTAAGAATTAAAAAAGGAACAAAAAAATAATCGTAAATAATGTTTATGTTGTTTACCATTCGTGAGATCTGTTGCTACCAATCATAAAGTTGCTCGCGGAGTCTCGGTTATGTTATGAAAGTATATATTTTCTTTTGACAGTCCGATGTATGGATGTATCAAGTTTTTGTCATCAGTATTCCAATTTCATTTATCATTGTGATACAAATGGCACAGAAAAACAATAACACTTATTTATTGAACTTCAATATGTAGTGTTAAATAAAACATTTAATGAATATGCAATGTATCGATATATCGCAACGATTTTTTCCGACCAATATTTGAATATACTGATATTATGATCGTAGATTATATGTACCTACCTACATATGCTGCTTCTACTTCACTGAGTCAGTAAATATTTAAATATACTACTACACTTACAATTGTGGTTAGAAGTTATTAGCTAGTTTCTTCATCATTAAAAATTAAAACTCCATGCCTAAATAAATATACTCTATTTCACTACTACATAAAAATAAAACTCACCTTCGCATAACATGCACTTTAGAATAAACCCAACTGAGTTCAGTTTAAACACTCTAAATATGAAATTTAAAATATTTCCCAGGCTTGCGTCGCACCTCGCCTCATTGTTCTGAAAGACATTTTGTATTGGAAAAGCATTTGCAGCCGCGAAACGGCGATTTTCGCCCCTATTTGATGGTGCATCGATAAAAATGGATGTTAGCTCTATTGTTGCGAATCTCGCATTAGCGGTACTAGTGCGCAGTCATTTGGCATCCCGTTGAGTGTTGACGCTATCAAACGATTTTATTGAATACGCTTAACTATTTGCACTGGGATTTGCGCGATATTTACCGTTTAAAATGAACTAATATGTGAATAGTTAAAGCTTTTGATGGGTATTGAACTGTGTGTGCGAAAGCGTAATGGTTTCAGCGGGATTAAATGTTAATAAGATTTTATCTACGTTAGATAGTAAATTTTTTTGAAATATGATATGTTTATGTAATATTAGAGGCCTATGTCATTATATAATAACGTTGGCAGATGTGAATAATGTCGATTTCGGAATCGTCAATACAACTTAGCTGTCTTTATAATTGGTCTGAAAAAAAATCGCTCTAGAAATTTCTACTAGAGCCGAGTCTACATAATATGTACATCGTTACGTGTCTCGGCTCAAAAGACGACGTACAACTTCAAATAGTTTTTGGGAAGATCGCGCATTACTAGATTTCCTATTATTTATTGCACATTTTTACTTGGGCTGATAGTATTAGATTTTATGATAATCATAGACAAAAGATTCCAGTTACTTTCTATTAACTATGATTGTCAATCAGTCCCAAACAGAAGCGCGTGTTGAATATTTTTAGCGACCACGCTACTCGCATAGTTATTTCCTTAAATGTCATGTTTCAAGTATTACAAGGTCGTATCCATAAATATATTCAAGAATCTCACAAACATATTCTGTGCCTTCTACAAAACTAGCAGTTGCTCGTGATTTCGTCTATATGGAATTCTAAAGAGAATATTTTTTTCAAATCTTACATACATAACCTCACGCCTATAATCTCCGAAGGGGTAGGCATAGATGCATTTCGGCACCCACATTTCGCCAGGTATCAGTCCCACGTAATAGGGGGCGACCCGGCGGGAATCGAAACTAGGACCTCTAGATTGCAAGGCACATGCTTGTACCGCGAGACCATGAGGCAGTCTTCTCTTCAAATCTTACTCTGTTTTAAACCAATCATTCTTATCTGAAATTAAAAAGACACGTAGTAGTTTTGACAACTGCCGTAACGCAGTGAATTAGAGTTAATTTTATGAAATGTAAGGCCACGGATTCGATAACGTTATTTATTGGGATTAGTATTTAAAAAATATTTGTTTCGGGTCACGGTACGTGAGACCGAAAAGTGTTTCGTTGTTTCTGACACTCATGATGCAAGGTGCTTATTTTAATCTGGGTCAAGACATGCACGTGGATTGGATTTTCTTTGAGTTTACGTGAGGTTTTAATTGTGTGCTTGATCCAGGGTGCATAATCATTCTTAAATATAAATATTAGTAAGTGCAACAACTACTTTATTATGCTTTGGTCTGCTCTAATGTATTTCGATTTCGAAAATGTTATAGGAATTGGTAAAATATATTTTCGTAATATTCTTACCATTGGCCCTCTGCAACTAAGAATAAAAAAATGCACAAATAAATAAATAACAATACACCCAACAGTCACATACATAGTCCTGACCCCACACTTAAGATACGAGTCTTGTGTCGTGGGTATCAGAAACTACGAGAGACTTTTCGGTCTCACAAACACCCAGACCCGAAACAAATATTTGTGGATCACACAAACATTTGTCTCGGTGCGGGGATCGAACCCGCAGCCGCTCGTTTCGCAAGCTGGTGTCTAGCCAACTGCGCCACGGGGCTGTCGTACAGTGACTCTACATTATTATTAATCTACTTTTGTGATTTTTATTCAACCAAACTTGAACCGATACCCTGTGCCTTTTATAGCCAGCTTGTGTTTCACCCTCAGAGCAAATCGATCGGTCAATATCCTTGGGCTGTAAGTAGTTTAACTTTTAGTTAGCAACTCGTGAAGCGTGGGTAGTTGGCCGATCTAAATGTTGGGAGAGTTAACTCCCTCAACTATTCTGTTCATTTTGAACTAGCCAATCAATAAGGCTGGAGTTTTCTGGCAACGGAAGTTCGGATTATTCTTGTTGCGATTTCTGAATTAATGTATTTCGATTTGTTGTCCTATTTGTTTGTAAATAAATTATCAAGTATGAACACAATTATATGACATAATTTAAGAAATCTTGTCATCATCATCTGTTGAATCAACGAAGGAGTCTGTTTAAATGAATAAATACAGCCAATAGTCACATGCTTAGTTCTGATCTAAAATTGAGATACAAACCTTTTATCGTTGGTATTAGAACCTACGGGAGTCTCTTCGAGCTCACAAACATCTAGACGTTAAACAAATTTTGGTGGATCACACAAACATATTTTTGGGTGCGGGAATCGAAACCGCAACCTCTCGTTTCGCAAGCCGGTATCTAGCGGACTGCACTAAAGGATTGTTTATATTGTTAAAAATAAATGCAACATATACACAGAAAATATCTATTCGCCTTTTACAGTACAATGAAATATGACCTATTGTTGTTAGTTATATACACATACCTAGAGGAAACAAATATTATGGACCTGCAATATGTCTGTTCCCTTCTGCCCTATGGCGAAACATGTGTCGACCCAGTTACTGTTGTGGTATTAACATATTTCATCTCTTGACACGGCTAATATTCTGACAAATAAGATTAACTGTCAGATTAATTACAACTAACTGTATAACGTCTCTATTGCGACTGCACCTGCATTTGCCATTAGGAAATGCAATTTAGTTGTCAAAACCATAATGATACATACACATATTATATTCTAGTATACAATGTACAATGAACATATGTAAATTATTAGTCACTGTGATTGCTTGTTAATTGTATTATAATGAAATATAATTGATTCCAACGACGTGCACTTTCACATTTATGTAAAAATTTAAAATTAAAAAAGCTTGCAAAAGTCTATTAGAAAAAAGATAATTTTTGACTTTTTATTTTAACATTCGGTTTAACGACGGTGATAGAAGTGACAGAATTTGCATAAGAATTGCTTTGTAATTACTGTTGATTGCTATAGTGTATATTGATACACCACCACTTGTCATTCCTTAGTAACGACTGAGGATAATATAATCGTAATTGAAGTGGAAATGTATTGGTTTCGTCCATAAGCACTCTTTAGAGATCCGTAGCTTACTAAGGGTCTCTTAAGACTCCCAGATAACTGCGTCAGATATTTTTATTTCTTAATACGGTAGACCTAATTTGAATGCGAACGAGTAATATTACATGAAAAATTGAAAAAACGCGGTGAGAATACATGTTTACTACTTTTCTCTGAGTAGAAATGTATGACAATTCCACCAGCTCGTAATAATCCAGCGTTGTAGACTAAGGCTTATGTTACTATGGCAATAACAGTAGCTTCAAAATACATTATCGAATATTAAAATGGATTCCAATTATCTCTCATGATAATTATGATCATCATCTGATACATAAATAAAATATTAAAATTGAATTCCGTAAATAAGACAGCCCATAAAAGATTTTATAACAATCTAGATTGAAATCGTAATCCTGTCTGAACGCCAAGAAGTTGTTGGAAAATAATGCCTCTGAATACTTGGCGGAGAACAGTGTTTTAACAGGCGCCTGACGACTCTCCTTCCGGCTAATAAAACGGCTTTCTTTGCTCTTGCTCGCATTTTAAAGAAAATCTCGATGGCTACGATTTGTTATGTAATATTGAAGTGAGATTTTAATATAAGTAATTGATAAAACGTAGAGATGGCCTCGAGGTTTGGGCATTCGAACGAGAATCTCGTTAGCCGCAACAACCTAAGCATACGCTTCTGACTTTTCGAAGTCAGGTGTGTTTTCAAAATACGAATTTTTGAGTTGTGTAGGTCTCTAGCACTAGGGCATGGCAGGCTAAACGTTCCCTAAACCCTCTCAGTTGTACTCCTGTACAATAAGTGGGATGTATATGGCATGATGATGAATTTTAATTATGGTACCTCATTGGCCTTTATGATAAGTAAGTATGCCAAGAGTGATCAAGAGAACTCATAGTGAGATCGAGAAATCTCACATTTGATATAAGATTGTCGGGGAAAGTCTACAAATTTGAAAGTCTGGTATAGAAATCCATCTCTAGTTGTTCCGTCAGTTATAGGCGATAAAGATTAAGTAGTGATTTGTTAATCTACTATTTGCAAATATATAATAAGATTTTTTGGTTGTAGTTAGGATTGTTTTTCCAATGTTTTTATACTATCACAGTTGACGATATGGCAGAGTGAATGGTTATAGTCTTTGGAGCACGCAAGGCGCTTACAGTGCACTCTTCGTGCAGGAAATCCTCTTTAAACGATATACTTGGATTTACAGCGATTTAATGGACTCCAAGAATGGAGTCAGATACGAGCGAATGCTATGACTCGTGAAAGGAAATAAAATTTTATAAATTGTTTACAGCAGTACTAAAAGTAATATAAAAACATACATAAATAGACATATAGAAATGAAAACGGTTATGTCTGTCGAAATACCGAGAACCATTAAGTTGTAAAAACATAATGATTTTTATCGATTTTTTACACACAAAGATATAAATGTTGCGTCCTTATTGGATATACAATGCACAAGAATACTTTACGATTCAGTCATTAGTTTAGATATTAAATCTGCTTGGTACATACGCCTCTTTATCGACAATACTAAGCCATTTATATATTAAATTTCTATTCCTTTTTCATCTATCCATCTGAAAAAATGTGTTTTTTCAAACTTATAAAATATACAAAGAAAAATATTGCCCTTTGATATGTGCTTAACATTTTCACATCCATTTTATATTCTGTCAGAATCCTCAATAATAAAATATATTACAATCGGACAAGCAAAGGCGTCCGTCCTAATTCCATCTTAGGTATTTCCAATCTCATATTTGACGATTGAATGCTTTTTCGCTTTCAAATTGCAATCTTTATTCAGCGGTCTTGTTATAATGAATTCATAAGAAAGTCGCAACTCGTCTTTTCCTTGACTTGGTGTAACGTTTTGTGAGGATTACTGTCAAAATCTATTTTTTTCTGGCAATAAGAGGGTTTTAAATTTTAAATTGAAAAAATGTCACACATAACTTTTTAACGATTATAAATAAGTTAGGTATTTTTTTGTAAGTTTGTAATTTAATTTATTACACTAAACCTTTATTTTGTCTGACATAATTTTACCATAAGAGTTACGGGTTAAGAATCTTTCCTATTAAACGAAGTGAGACAAATTGAAAAATAAATTGAATTTATAAATAAAACAATTAATGACAGAACTAAGTTGCTCAAATGGATTAAGAAAGCTTTTACACAATTAGTGAAAACGTTTTATAAACCAATAAATTCTTAGTGGAATTCGTAGTAGCGGATTATAATGAGGGCGATTACAAATTAAACACGACTTATTATTTGTATAATGAATTTTAATTAAGCCTCCTTGGAGGATAATTCTGCAAACATTTGCCCCCGCTAATTTGGCATAATTTATGCTTGAGCACACAATTCCTTTGCTTGTGGGTTCTCGTTTGTTTTTCTGTGTTAACATGAGCTGTGAAAACGTAGAAACAAAAAGTGGTTCTTGATTTATGTTCCGCTTTGTTCTGTGGCGTCTTGCTCGTGTTTTGGGCCCGACATTTAGTTTTAAAAACGTATGTATGACTGAAAACATGTTATACATTTCTTTCAACATGTTTGTGCAAAGCTTGAGAGTTGAGATGAATCGCGTGTTTACGTCGCGTACTTGTCTGAGTTAAGAGTTTTACAGAAATGTTATGTAATTTCTTCTACCTTGACCGGTGATTTCTTAGCATTAAACAAACATGTCTTCACAAAATGTCTTCAGTACAAGTCAGACTTCTTTCTCCAGTAAATGGTAATAAATGTTATTATAAAATCGTTAAATATTTTAAAAAATTGTGAACAACTTTTCCTTATAGTCATCTTATATCTTAATCATGAGTCAACATTGCAACGAAACGTGACCAGCTTTCATCTTCAAATTCAATGGACGTCAGACGAGCTCACTTATATAACGAAAATACATATTACCAACTGAGCTACAAATATTTACATTATACATGATATCCAAATACTAATTTGTGAATTGGATACATCAGATTAATTGAATAACAAAACATACAGTACCCTTTGCTGGCTTTGTAAATAGAGCGATGAATAAATGAGTAATTATTTTAAGTACTCGAAATGCGTATGTAACGAAATAATGTCTAGGCAAGGTGGGGTAGCCGCTGAAATGGGTCTGCCCCCACTGAACCCCAGGAGGCCGCCATGTGCTTTGTGAATTATAGAGCAAGGCGCTAACCACGAATGGGCGGCGAATGCTGCTTGTTAAGTGTCTATGGTCCACAATGATGCCTCTATAATTGCTGATTAGGTTTCGGTCTTTTATGAGCCTTACTATGTAGTAAAGTATTTATTATTTAAATCTTTTTGTACACATAAAAAGGAAAAAAGGAAATGAGATACAATAAACAAGAAAAGTCCAAACGGCGTATTTTTTTTAAGCGGTGATGGCCTCGAGGTTTAGGCGCGCGGTCGAGAATCTCGGGGGTCGCGGGTTCGAACCCCAGGCACACATCTCTGACTTTTCGAAGTTATGTGTGTATTCAAATTGAATTATCACTCGCTTTAACGGTGAAGGAAAACACCGTGATGAAACCTGCACACCTAAAAGTTCTTAGGAATTTCTTAGGTGTGTAGTCCGCCAACCCGCATTAGGCCAGCGTGGCGGACTATGGCCTAAACCCTCTCAATGGTAGAGGAGACTCGTGCTCAGCAGTGGGCGTATATGGGTTGATGAAGTCATGTACGTTAGGTTAGTTTCTTATGACTAACTGTATAAGTCAGTTAGGTTACCTATGATTTTATCTTGCTTTGGCGTGCTCTGGTGATTAATATGTGTTGTTAAAGTTACTTAAATAAACAATGTTTAAATAGCAATACCAATATCATAAGCATATAATTTTTATTATTTGATGCGAAATGTTTTGATTCAGGTGTTTTAGGTTATTTTATTTCTTTTTCGTTTTGTTTAGACTTTTTTTACTTTAAAGTCCCCGTTATTTAAAAAAAAAACGCTAATTATTGATACAACATTGACGTCGCCTGCGTAAAATGTTAACACAGTGCTTGAATATCAAGCAACATTTGATACGACCAATAAAACTTGCACAGACTATAAAGGCAGACTGGGGGAGTGATAAAAATAATGCAGGCGTTTATGAAATAATGTAAGGTGGTCGGGTAACCGCTGAAATGGGTGCGCCGACCGTCGGCCTTGCGGATCCGTGAATTATGGAGCGGGGTACAATGGGCGCGGTGTTTGATAGTTAACACGCTGTCTATGCTGCCCTGGTAGATAAAAAACTTACAACCTTTTTGAGCAAAATATATTTGAGTTAGTATCGTTGTCTATGGTCATGTCACGATGTATGATCTTATTTACATTAATAGATACTTTTATAAAGCGACTTCCCGGTGAAAAGCGCTATGAACGCTGTGAAACGGTAAAAGTTTAATTTTAGTACATAAATGTTATTATAGCAAAATTTTGATTACGCATCCATACATCAGTGTATTGGACACGTCAATGCATGAGTCCGTTCTACAGAAAGCCAATAAACTTAATTCGATCCTGTTGATTTATCTGACCTTACTTGAATAACTGTTCTCAAGTGGAATTTCATGTTTTAAGTCTTTAATAAATCTCTCAGTCATGCTTTCTCCACGATGTTTTCCTTGACCGTTAAATAGCGTATTGTATTCAAAATCAATGAATTATTCACTTCGAAACATCATTAATTTTTACTGATAAAAGGGTCTTAAATCGCGTCGCCGAACGAAGCGTAGAGATGTCGGTGTCCATTCAACGTGCAGTATTTATTGCAAAAGTTCAACACTGATGGGCCATTTCAAAGCCAATATTTTTTTGCCCTTTCAGCGTGGCCCTGATTAAATCTCTGAAGACCATCTTGGCTGTACGCCGGTGATAACTTTGAGTTACGGTGTTATTATGTGATCTCATTGCCTATTTAATGGCGTGTAAAATGCTTCTTATCGTTGATTTTAACGGTTTTCGGTTTGCCATGGTACTTTTTAAGTGTTTATGGACGTGGCTTTCTTTTAAGGTATTGCAATTTAACGGCACTGATATTTTATGACACATTAAGAATGATGGTTTGTCGCTGTGTATTCAGAGGTATGTACCAGAATATGAGTCGCTAGTGACTTTTTTACATATGGTGTCTGTATTTTAATACAATATTCCGTTTTGATTTATGCTCCTAAATATAGTAAATATAACGTGGGATATATTATCGATCTGAACTTAGTATACAACTATTATGCATTAAGCAATATCTTGTTGGATGTTGGGATCCTCTCAGCAACCACTTATGATACTTGCGAACAATACAATTCAAAGCGGGAAGCACTTCAATTGAAATTCACCTCTATTCACGCTATAAGCGATAGAAATTGAAGATAAATTGAATAATCTGTCTCACACAGCAGGAATACCGAGTGGGTTAATTATGATTAAGATTATGACAGTTAATTTAAAATATATATATATATATGTGCGACTCGTATTTTATGTAATTATAAAGAATTCAAGACCAGTTGGATTTGCGAAAGTGACGCACTCGGCGCTTCCTAGTGGTATCGGGTTTGATTTCGAGTTTCGAGAGTCGAGAAAAAGGATTGATAATTTAGGAAAGTCTCAATAGTGGAAATGAAGCCCGATGACTGGAATCACGCGAAGGACCTCTAAACTGTTGCTGTGGGGTAAGGCTATTATAAAACAGGTACTACTTTTTATCATTAGGTTACTGTGCTAGCTAGTTTTTATAATCACTTAATAGACTTGGCCTTAAGCCAGCGTGATGGACAAAGGCTTAATTCCTCTCAATGATAGAGGAGACTGATGATGAATTTTTGCATATATACCATACACATATACCATATAGATCTCTAAGCAAATCTGCTATTAATATACCCCATTCCACACCCGGTACGTAGAACTCCAACAATTCCCTAATATGTACATCGTAAACATGTTAATTACTTGCCGAAGATACGGTCATTAGCGCCTAGAACTGCCGCCTCATGTAGGGCGCCCATCAGAGTGCCATTACCGAACGTGCTGTCAGACAAGCCACAAATAAATTATACTGGAGGAATGTCAATTACTTGTACAATAAGTGTGAAATGGCCATCGGCAATGGTAGCTGTAATTTTTTAATGGTAGAATTGAACGCTGGTGGCTATTCATATTGAGATAAATAAAGGCGCCATAGATTAATGTTTAAGTTCATAGTTTCTGTCACGGCACATGAGTTATTTATGCTATAGCGTATTTGTCTTATTTACAGAAATTAAGAAGAATGTTTTATTTCTTCTTTATTTAAATCTTTAGACGAAACTGTTGTTTTTCAAACACAAATCTTGTCTTCGCGCTGAAAAATAAAATATGACCGATTTGAAAATCGAATCACGCCGTTTGAAGTTTTATGTACTTTTACGCCATAGGACTTGCAAGGCCATTTCTACTAAGCAAACAATTTTAAATTCAATTCAATCATTAAGATGATAATGTCTATCAATCTGTATAGGATCGACGTTTATCAATATACAAGATACAACTCACGCTGTGCAGTAGTTAGGCAGCAGGTGGCCACTAGACTGATACTAATTACCATTGTTACGATACTGCCGCATTGTGTTTACCTGTAACAATATAATTGGGATTGTATTATAAATCATTAACAGTATAATAAGAATCTACCCTTATAAATAGATGGATGAAATGCGTGAGAGAAGATATGAAACAAAAAAAGGGGTGAATAGAGACTTGATAGGGATGTTTGCAAGGAAAAACATACTGCGCCGACACCGAATAAAAATTAGGAAATCAGAAAGGGAATGAGTTTGATTAAAAATCTGTCCTTATTCTTATATTTAATTTTTTTTTGATAGAGACGCTCACCAACTACTTTGCTTGCTTCGTTTTGCGACGTAGTTACAAGAAACCAGGAAAGGCCTTACGGTCTCACTAACTCGATAACTAATTTTGGGGTATTCTTTACATAATAATATCACTTGCTATGAATTATATACGCAGATATTGGACTAATTAGAAGATAAAAAAATAATAAACTAATCAAGGTAAATAAAGTCACTTCAAACGAGTTCAGATTATTAAAAAAATCTCTATTCATTGGAACGTTGAATATTTTAATATTTTTATGCATTTTATTTTGAATATTATGGAAGCGTTTTATGTAGTCATTAATTATACGATTATAAA
This sequence comes from Cephonodes hylas, assembly GCA_030295005.1. Lineage (NCBI taxonomy): Eukaryota > Metazoa > Arthropoda > Insecta > Lepidoptera > Sphingidae > Cephonodes > Cephonodes hylas. The sequence continues at coordinate 10,744,291 of AP025369.1, read as the reverse complement.
AACTGTGGAACTAATTTCTGCGCTCGGAATTTGTTTGCTGTTCGTATAAACAGGACTAATGAATGAAACCAGCAGAAACATCGCTTTATTTTCAGATAAAATCGGGCAAGTGCGAGTCGGACTCGCGCACGAAAGGTCCCGTACTGTATTATGAGAGCCTTACTTTATTTATACTGCTTTTTAGTATTTTGTGTTACAGAGGCAACAAAAATACATCATTGGTCAAAATTTCAACTGTTTATGTATTACGAGATTATAGTCTGGTGACAGACAAACAGATGGACAGAAGGACAGACAGGCGGTCGAACAGTCGGGCAATGAATTCTTAGTAGCAGGGTCCCGTTTTACTCTTTGGGTATGGAACCGTAAAATTAGTTTAAAGAGCAAAAATAATCTTGATTCATTTGCTAGGTTCCATTTTATGTGGAATTCGCAGAACTAGTTTTAAATAGGACCAATTTAATCATGCCTCATCTTGTGGAATAATACATGAACATTATAATTTAATCATTATTCCCTATAAAGCTAATATTAATATCTAAGAAAGCTTGTGTCAGCCCTATTAAATTTACTTGTAAAAGCATTTGTATAATGTTCTCTGCAGAAATTAATTATTTTGCCATTTTGTAAGCGATTCTAACGTATTTATTTTATGCAAGAAATAATAAGATAGTTTAATAATTATAATTTTCTACTTGATTGATTTCTTGCTCATTTTTTTTTCTGAATAAAAAAAACTTCTATGGTTCTAATGGACGCCATTGTTAGTAAAGGGGCAGATAAATTGTATTCTTCCAGTTCGAATATTTTGTTTCAGTCCAATAAACGTTTACCGGATACTTCTCTAGGATCCGTGATCTTCCTGTGAGTTCCTAAAGGAAAAGCCTGATAACACTTCTCCACGACTCTGGATTTATTCCAGGGATCTCTCAATTACACACAGCATATTTATCCCGGGTGACTACTCGAATACTTTTAAACGGTGATAATATAAACGAGTCTTTCGAGTACTTTCGAACTCCAATGGGTAGTCGAGTAGTTAAATTGCATTAATGAATTTTGATGCAATCAAATTAAAATTGCTGGCCATTGAGAATTGCAAGATAATTTGGCTATTAGTAAAATATTTTGAAAATATGTCATCCATATATTATAGTGTTAATCTTCCGTTCAGAAACCTTGTTAAGTAATTACGTTTAGTGTTTTGTCTTTGTTGTTATTGTTATTATGTTTTTGGTTTTTCTTTTTATACCGTGTTCTTAAGTGTAATGGCTGGCGGGTGGTGCAGAGACAGAAGAAAGCAATACTTGGTACGTTTTATTATTATATATTTTATTGCTAACATTTTTTTAAATTTATATACTTATATTTTATATTATTTTTTAATTATATATTATATATACTTGACATAATGATATCTGATAATGAGTCCTTTTATTCCGCTAGTAATTACGATCCTTCAAGCAATGATAACAGTTTTTGTTCTTTGACTGATACGCTGGGTGATTTGTTAAATCAAACTTTTAACAAACCCAACAGTAAACTCTTGAACATCTGTCACATTAATGCACAGAGCGTGGCGAGTCACTACAGCGAGCTGTTTGAGACTTTTGTAGATGTTAATGTGCATGCCATCCTGATCTCTGAATCCTGGCTAAAACCTCAACTACTCTCCACCTTTTACCCACTTCCAAACTTTTGCTTAATCCGCAACGATCGTGTTGGCAGAAGAGGAGGGGGTGTTGCTATCTATCTCCGCTGTGATTTAAACTATAAGATTATAGCGACCTCTTCCTCTGTCGATACGGTCACTGCGGAATATCTCTTCCTTGAGGTTTGTGTCAAGGGAGCTAGATTAGTTCTTGGTGTTGTTTACTGCCCTCCCTCTATAGACTACTTCTCCAGTCTCGAATCGATTCTGGAATCTTTAGGGTCTGAATATGCACATCATATCATCATGGGAGATTTTAATACCAATATCCTTGAGCCTCATTCCTCTCGTTCCCGTAAAATCCTTAATATCATCCAATCCTCCAGTCTACATGTTCTGCCATTGCAGCCGACACATCATAATTTTGATGGTGAGGACACGTGGCTGGATCTCATGCTGGTTTCTAATCCTTCCCTTGTGGCCAGTCATGGACAATTTTTCGCCCCTGGTTTCTCTCACCATGATCTCATCCATCTATCCTACTCCCTAAAACCTCCTAAACCGTCTCCTAAAGTTTTGCACATGCGTTGTTTTGGACGCATTGATCTGGAAAAGCTGTGCTCAGATGCTCAAAATCTTGAATGGGAACATCTGACCAAAGCTGTATCAATTGATGAAAAAGTTTGTATTTTTAATGACAGTATTATTAATCTTTTTAACATCCATGCTCCTATTGTAAAGGTTAAACTGAGACGTCCTCCTGCGCCTTGGATGACGAGTGAGGTTCAGATGGCGATGCGGCGGCGGGACCGGGCATACAGTAAATATAGAAGGAATCGCTCTGAAAATAGCTGGAACCTGTATAAAATTGCTAGGAATCGGTGTAATCAGATGGTACGTAACGCTAAACGCCACCACATTCTCAGTAATATTTCTTCCTCTACGCCTGCTGGCATCTGGAAATTCCTTGGATCTCTAGGTGTCGGTAGGAAAAAAAACACTGCCTTCGTGCAAACAGTTAGTTTGGACGATATGAATAATCACTTTGCTACTACCACGCCCATGGCAGGCCAAATAAAAAACCGTACCATGGCTTACTTAGCAGGGCTTTCTCGGCCTAATATTCCCCCATTTTCCTTTTCTCCAGTTGCCCCGCATGAGATCAAAAAGATAATCCTTTCTATTAAATCAAATGCCACCGGATGTGACAACATTAGTCGTCGCATGATTGTGGCAATCCTTAACCATATCCTCTCCCCTCTCACCCACATCGTAAATTCTTCCCTTAGCACTGGCATTTTTCCTTCTCAATGGAAAAATGCCATTGTCATTCCTCTTCCTAAAATCCCAAATCCGTCTAGCGCTAAACACTTTCGTCCCATTTCCATACTCCCGTTTATGTCCAAAGTGCTTGAAGCTTGTGTACACAAGCAACTGTCGCAGTTTGTTTATCAAAACAACCTTATAAGCTGCTATCAATCCGGCTTTAGACCTGGCCATAGCACAGTCTCCGCTCTCCTTAAAGTGACTGGCGATGTGAGGGCGGGCATGGAGGATACCAAAGTTACCGTTTTGGCTTTGGTTGACTTCTCGAACGCCTTCACTACCGTCAATCATGATATCCTTTTATCTATCCTCTCCTACCTCATGATCTCATCGGAAGCGCTGGAATGGTTCTCAACTTATCTTCGCGGACGTCAACAGTCAGTACGCCTCGATGATGCTTCATCGAAATGGAGTACACTTGACGCTGGCGTTCCGCAAGGTGGCATACTCTCTCCTTTATTGTTTTCAGTTTTTATTAATCTCATAACACAAGGTCTTCAGTGTTCGTATCATCTCTACGCCGATGACCTGCAATTGTATGCTCAGGCTAGGGTTGACTCCATTTCTGCTGCCATAGAAGAAGTTAACAAGGACCTCGATTTCATCAGCCGATGGTCAGAGAATTTTGGTCTATCTGTCAATCCTTCAAAGTGTCAAGCGATTATTGTAGGTAGTCAGCGGCAAGTGGGATGTTTGGATACTGCGATGATTCCTCCAATTATGTTCAATGGCTCAGTTATCCCTTTATGTTCAACCGTAAAGGACCTTGGTCTGACCATTGACAGCACTTTAAGCTGGCGACCGCAAGTCACCGACGTTTGCAAAAAAGTAACAGATATCCTCCGCTTTCTGTATCGCCTGAAGAACCTCCTCCCCTCCAGGACCAAGACAATGCTTGTGCAGACTTTAATCTTTCCCATAATTGACTATGGTGATGTGTGCTATTTTGACCTGAATGCAGACTTGCTCAATAAACTCGACCGACTTCTTAATAACTGCATTCGATTCGTGTTCAATCTTCGCAAGTACGACCATGTATCTATCTTTCGATCTCAACTTAAGTGGTTAACTATTCGCCAACGTCGTAATTCGCGCGCGCTTACTACTCTTTTCTCTTTTCTCATGTCTTCCTCCCCACCTACTTACTTAACGCCTTATTTTCAATCTTTACACTCTAGCCACGAGAGATCTCTTCGCTCTTCAAATAATTCTCTTCTTCTTTGCCCTTCACACAAAACTAACTTTATAGATGCGTCATTCTATGTCCAATCAATACGCCTATGGAACTCGCTCCCTTTAGAGATCAGGATGTGCACTAATCGCTGTACATTTAAGCAAAAGGTTCGTCAGTTGCTGGCTCGTGAAACTGCGGAATGTTCACAACCATAACTTTCTGTTTATTTCTTCTTCTTTCTTCTTTACTGTTTAATATATATATATAGGTATATATATATGTTTTGTATTTATATGTATTTATATATGTATATATGTATGCGTATATGTAGTAATATATATTATATGTCTATATTTTGTCAATGGTATAGTTTTAATATTTTGCACACCTGCCTCATCTCATCTCTGCATCACCCTAGGTTCGACTGGGAGAGAATGCCATGCTAGGCATTAAGTCCACCTATACACAATTTGTATAAAGTGTAAATAAATAAATAAATAAAATTAAAAAGGAACACAGCTTAAAATTCGGTAGTCCGCCAACCCGCACTAGGCCAGCGTGGTGGACTATGGCCTAAACCCTCTCAATGGTAGAGGAGACCCGTGCTCAGCAGTGGGCGTATATGGGTTGATGAAGACAGCTTAAAATTAAGTAAGCAAAATCGCGATTGCCGAACACTTAGACCCAGTTTTGAAATTTAAAACAAAAGAGGATATGTTTTGTATAGTAATAGGTAGATACTATACTCGTATAACATATTCTCATTGCGATTATGATTAGTTTGACACCTTCAAAATAAGCTTATGTGACCCGTAAGTTCTTTTGTAACTTAAAAGCGATTTTTTCATCCACCAACATGATAACAGTTAATAAAAACAATATGTGGCTTTATGTAGTACAATCCTCGCTTCCCTACAACTTCAATATTCAAATAAAAAATAGCTTTTGTGGATAATATAAAAGCGAATCGTTCCCTCTTAATCGCTGCAATCAAAAAATCCTATTTATGTTCACCCAGTTTAATACTCGCGTTGGTTTGTAAAACAAAACTGAGTGGACTTTATGCGTATTGAATTCAGGTATCGAAGGATTTGCGAATGAAACTTTTTAATTGAAGTTATATTTCGATTGTTTGTTTTAAGGATATTGTTGCGGAGTAAAAAAGGAGATTTATATATTTTTGTTAATGGATATTTCAATGGTGGGAGATTAAATCCGATATGATGGATGGTATATGAATTTTACTTCGTTCGCCAGAGAGTGACTCATAAAATATATATTTTTTTATGTCAGTTTAATTTAAAAAAATATTGTTCAGGTACATTTTATGATGGTGTAAAAATAATTAAGATACAAAAATAGCAGCAAAAAACTTTTCTCTCATATCAGGTGGTTGAGCAGACAAAGTTTAGCTTTAAAACAGGTTATTTATTTTTCCTCTGTGCAATTTTTCCAGCACTTTGTAGTAACACTCTAAAATCACGGCATTTTAGGAAGTATTTTTAAAAATAAAGAATAAGGATGCTCGGGTCGTGTTTATCTCGCGAGGAACAATGTATTACAGCTGGTTGAACTTAAAAATGTGGAAATGAAAAGTGTAACAAATATTTGTAATTCAATCATGAGTCTTTGTATATCTTTATATTGATAAAAGACCTCGTTAGCTCCGCGGCGTAAGTTTGGTTTGGCGATTTCAAGCAATTCGACATATAATGTATAATTGAGAATAAACCGACCATACAAAAAGCGCTAGCTTCTATTGAAGCACCGCCAATGTATAATACATAGATACAAAATAAGTAGCCACTAGCCATATAGAGGGTGTAAAACTGTGTTAACATCCCTCTCTTGTCCATTAGTGGAATCTATGTTAGTTTTACGAATTTCAGCAAATGAATTGTGTGGCGAGTGGCTAGTTGCGAGTGGCGACCCCCTTAACATCGCGCTCGTATGAATAGGCCCGGAATCAGAACAATAGAGCCAATCATTCTTTCAACACTCAGCTGCCATTCATGAGCCCCGCAAAGCTATTGTTGACTCACTCACTCATATTTCTCTCTCCATGGATCCAATTGTTGGGATGTCCAAAATTCTCTCGTTTTATAAGCATGAATCGAGCCTTTCGTCAACGTTTTGTTTATTCACGCTTTTAATTTAATTTAGGTCTTTATTTCATAAAAATTTGGATGTTTACGTATTCACGTTACAGTCTGGACGGGAAACGCGTTTGCGTGGAAATCGTTGTAGTAAAAAATGATTTTATTTTTCATCAAATCAAATAAGAGATTATACAACATTGTAATGAGATGACTGCCTCGTGGTCTCGCGGTACAAGTATGTGCCGTGCGATCTGGAGGTCCTGGTTTCGATTCCCGGGTCGGGCAAATTGTTATTGGGTTTCCCATTAGGCAATTCTCAGTAGCAGCACGTAGTCTCGAAATGTGCCCGAAAAACGGCAATAGGCTCGCCCCCTATTACGTGGGACTCATACATACCTGGCGAAATGTGGGTGCAGAAATGCATCTCTGCCTACCCCTTCAGGGAATATAAGCGTGAGGTATGTTTGTTTTGTAATGAGTTCGTTTACAGAAAAACTCAAATATTAGTCGATTTATTAAATTACTTGCTTTTAAACTTTCCTCACATTATAGTCGAAAGAAAACAAGGAATATATTTATTACTTACAAGTAGGGCTCGACCGAGATGGATTTTTTGTTCTCGGCCGAGACCGAGACCGAGACCGAGAATAAAATAAAGTCTCGGCCGAGACCGAGAACTGAGACCGAGAATAGACAAAGCGTGATTTTTTGAAGACTGTTAATTTTTTTAATACGCTACTACTACTACATGTCCCTCGACATAAAATTGACCAGCTCTCCTAAACAGTTGTTCACTTGCTTAACTAGTAGGCGGCGCAGTTAAAAAAATATTTGTTGCAGGCTTAAGCACTAAGCAACTTATAAGGTGACAAAAACCAATACTCAAAAATATTAGCATTTCTTTGATTACCGAGCTTGTACTATATTTACGCGTGGCCACGCGCGGTAAAATTTTAATGCCGATTCGAAAAAAGTTACAATCTCGGTTATGATCGAGAATCTCGGCTAGAAATAGTCGAGAACCGAGACAAAATTCTCGGTAGGATTTGTAGCCGAGAATGACGAGACCGAGACCGAGACCGAGATCTCGGTCGAGCCTTACTTACAAGTGAATATTTGCACAATCTAGTTATTCTTTAAATATTTGTTCTTGGTTGTAATAACGATGCCACACTCTGTCTAGGAATAAACATCCGTTTATTGCTCCAAAACGCAACTAAAACAGCTCTAAGTACAAAGAGACGTCAAAAATATTCTCGCGGAACGATATCGTTTGAACACAATGGAGGCAAACACAAACACAGCGTGTAGAAACAACGCCATACGTGCTGTTATCTCTCGCGTGGTGATTTATTTTATACTATGTAGGACTCGTGGCTCCGTCTGCATGGAAATTAGAAATGAGTAAAGAGCAAATAAAAATTATGTGATAGAAACATTGAAAGTACTTCTTGATACTCCCTGAAGAACTTTAGTTTTGAAGGTAAAAATTGGATAAAGCTATGTCTAAGGTAATCTATCTTAGAAATAAAACAGGTCAAAATTGCTTTAGGAGTTAAAACTTCAAAGCCACGTCAAAGTTACTCATAAATCTGACCCAAATTCACGCGGTGGTAATATTATAACAAAATATTGTTTTTCTGTAAATCATTTCAATCGTTGTAGTTGTGATAGCAAACCGGACAGTTACAATCGTGTTCATAGTTAGCTTTGTTTTTTATATATAAGTTCGTCCCAAAAATGTCCAGTACAATAGTCGCGTTTCTGTTATTGTGGTTGTTGCGTCGCAAAAGTTCTCCGTCTCCATTAATCGTTGTCGAGATTGCCGTCAAGGCCGAATTAAATGCGAAAAGAAAATCAATGTCTCAGTATTTCGCTTTCAAGAACAATCAGGCTAAACCCGACAGGAGTTTTAACACAAAATAATAGATTCTAAATATAACATTTTTGTTTGTCGTGGAGAAAAAGAAATAAAATAAGAAATGATATAAAACAGTAAATAAAAGCGTGTTTCATTCATTTCTATGTGTAATTTAAAAGTTCATTTAGAATCTAAAAGGGATGAGGAAACAGCTACTTCACCTTTATGCGTCATAAAAATGAGTTTCAAAGTTTTAATTTAGAATGTTTCATAATACCTATCTCTGAAAGTTTATCATGAGTGGATTCTCAAACTGCTTAAGAGGTACTATTATTAAAGTGCTTTACATATTTTTTAATATATTAAAATAGTAGTTTAATATAGTGTTTAAATACGATAATGTTGCATAATAATATTACCTTTATCTATTCATAAGTTCTATCTGGTATCAAGGCGAACATAGGGAACTCTTTGGATAACAAACGATTCCATAGTTGTATACAGACACAGTCAACTTAAACAAAATTATGTAATGTTCTATGCACCTATTGTTGTTTCATACACTTTGAAACTCCAGGCTGCATTAGGGTATTTTCTCAAAGGAAAATAAATTTTATTTGGCTTCACCACGAGATCGAACTTAATATTCGGGATTTTCGAAGTAGCAGCACAAGTATGTTGCGAACTAATAAAATGAAATACTGAATGTGAAATAAAGGCAAGTCCAACGTCATTTCACGTATAACTTGTTGATATTAAAACAAATTAAAACCAACTGTATTTGACAGCGACAGCCGTTAAAATTAAAAAATATCAGTCTAAAATGAACATTTAAATTATTACTCATAGAAAGCGAGTTAATTTAGGCAATTAATTTCGCTCTGACTCCATTTTGGGGAAGCTAAAAGTTTTAATTGGTTGAAGTTTGAAAAATTATATTTTGATGGTAGTCTGTTTGAGTTATTATGGGTGCTGGTCGTCAATTTCCGTCAGTTTATATCGTTTATATCCGTACAACTTATTAGAAGGGGACAAAATTAAATTGAAAATGGAAATTGCATATGAAATTTATTAAAATCTTATGTAAAAAAATAATGGACATATTTTCAATTTCCCAAGAAAATTATTAGCGACATTTGTACTTGTTTATAGTTTGATCAAAATCAAAACTTATATGGTGAACAGCCTCACTTTAAGCTAAAAATTAGATCTAATAACTAATCGGTAGATTAGCGGAAGCTTCATTTATTAGTAGTAAAGTAAAAAAACCCAGGATAGGCCATATATTGAATCCACGGAGTGTCGTGCGTTTAGCATACGGGGATATCCGACACTCGATTCAAACATCGATTGTAGGTCATGATACAATACTTCAGTATCTACGTCAAAATTGTGTGTTGTAATAAGTAGAACATAATTTTCTATCATGTGGGATAAAGACAGGATTTCTAAATATTTAACTTCTCAAAAAGCATTTAATAACCGTTTGAAACTCCACGAGGCAGATACTCAAAAAGTATTCAATTAGAATTGTTCGAGTAGGTACTTCCCGATTTTCAATTTAAATTCAAAGTTAATTGAATGGCCTTCGGAGTTCGTACACTAATAAAAAAACGCTTCGTCCTCCATTGAAAACTCCCAAAAAAGATAATTAATATTCCCGACACTGAAAGTTTTTAAGCCTTTACCGTTTTTGTCGAAGTTACAATATAGTCCAACAATCAGGCGGATGGAAATTCTATTCACTTCTCTATTTTTAACAGACAAAAGAGCTAACTTTGGTCTGCTCCTGATTTTTTGGTTCCTTTAGTTAGTTGAGATGGTTTAATTTTCGCAAACTAGACGGGGAAACTAGAGGGTTTAAGCCTTAGTCCACTACGCTGGCCACTAGGCCTAGGCTATACCTGCACTAGCAGGTTGGCGGTAAGGCCAAGGAAACCTTCTCAATGGTAGAGGCGGCCCATGTTCGGCAGTGGGACGTATTTATGGGCTGATGATGACTAGACGGGAGACACGAGTCAACAGGGTAATAACGATGGCAGTAAAAGTTGCAGAATTTCTTGGTTTTAACTTCATGGATGCTTACCCCGATTAATTTTGGTGATCCATACTATTTTGGTAAGTTTCAAGATGTTATAAAAGCTCGCGTAATTTATTCATATACAAAAACTCTTAATTTATGTATAAAAAGGACATTACAGTCACAATAAACATTTAAATCGCATTTAATAACTTTAATACGGATGAGAGATTATGTCAATAGTTACTAAATTAAACCCAATATTTGAACCCCATTGCTTGCTACTACCACATTCATATTGGCAAATTAAATTTTTAGCGTAAAAGAGTTGACTTGGAGAGGAATTTATAGAAGTTCCCCCAGGAATACAGGGTAAATGTGTGAGTGACAGTTATCAAAGACAGGGGCAAGGTCCCACGAGCCGGGGAAGTTAATAAAACTGTCAATCGTGGTGTTACGCCGCCTGACACTGTGGATTTGTGAGACGAGTCACACTGTTGTGGGGCGTTGTGAGTTGTAAATGTGTATTTTGTTACGACAGTTGTTTTTCATATAAAATACTTACGGGTTGAACTTATAGTAGCTTTTTTTGTCATTTTATTTTATATTGCTTTTTTAATGTGCTACTGTATTCCTTTCGCTCTTTCAAATTTAGTTTTTGATGACGTTCTTCTTCTTCTTCTTCTTCATCAACCCATATACGCCCACTGCTGAGCACGGGCCTCCTCTACCATTGAGAGTGTTTAGGCTATAGTCCACCACGGTGGCCTAGTGCGGGTTGGCGGACTACACACCTAAGAAATTCCTAAGAACTTTTAGGTGTGCAGGTTTCATCACGATGTTTTCCTTCACCGTTAAAGCAAGTGATAATTCAATGTGAATACACACATAACTTCGAAAAGTCAGAGGTGTGTGACTGGGTTCGAACCCGCGACCGCCGAGATTCTCGACCGCGCGCCCAAACCTCGAGGCCATCACTGCTCCATTTGATGACGTTATTGCTTGTTAATATTCTCTACTTTTACGATTCATCATCACGTACGTCCAACTACTGGGAATGGTTTTCATTTACATCCGAGAGAGTTTAGACCTTTGTCCGCTATGCTGGCCTACTCAAGTACATATTTTATAAAAATTTGTGCAGGTTTTATCATGATGTTTTAATTCACCGTAAAAGTGATAAGTTAATGTGAAATATAATCTTATCCTTGTTCAGAAAAAAGTGTAGTCCCTGATATATTTGTTATTTATCTTGACGTTCAAATTTTCATGCCCGTACTTTTCGTGCTATTACGAGATTCGGAACTGGCAATTTTTTATCGCATGCTGCCATCCTATGCCACAAGATAAGAACGCAACCACATATCCTCTCAACTTACACCTTGACATACACAAAATTAAAGGATACGAAAATACAGTAACACCATTTCCTAAGCAACCCGTGTTCTGCCAAGAAGGGTGTAATTATATTTATTACTCATGCTCACAGTAAGTCCTTAAGAAGCAAGAATATATTCAACAGGTGGTTGTAGCTCAAGTGCGTGGGGTAAATAATTCATAACAGTCACCAACAGGGACAAAGGGACGGCAGAAAGTGAAAAGAGGAAAATTTAATCTTACTAATTAAGTACACCTCGCATTTAGAAGTAAAAAATGTAAAAGATTAAGAAAGATGGACGTTTCTTCTGTAGTACATATGGCCGGTAGTACCATTCGAGTGTAAAGTTTTTTTTAATAATGATTATTGATATAAATGTAAAAATCATCATCATTCTCCTGCCCTGATCCCAATTCTTGTTTGGGGTCGGCGCAGCATATTTTGTCCTTCCTTCCTGTGTGGAAGGACGAAACATGCTGCATAAGAGTTTTGGCAGATGTTTTACGGCCGGCCGCCTGCCTGACGCCAACCCTCCTTGGGAATTTCTATGTTTTAAAGGGAATGGTGTGGGGATAGAGTGTGTTTGGGTACAGGATATTGCGGGGAAGGATATTTGGCCTGACGGTAAGGATGCTACAGTCCCGGATAAGGAAGTATTAGGAGACTGTAACAGCTCGGGGGGCCGAGCTCGCGTACTCGTAGCCCTGTTCCATGACTGGCTAGATCAATGGAAAGGCATCCCCTGACCATAAATGTAAAAATATAGTTAATAATACTTAGAAGTATAATATAAATTAAATTTAAAAAGACACGAAAATAAAACACTAAGAATAGGGACATAGACCTAGCGGGTACTTTTTAATTTTATCATCCCTAAGCTGGGGACGAAAAATACCTTCGAAATACGGCAATATCTACGTCTCATATTAGGTGCAAGTTTAATCACAGTTACATACACCTTAAAGAAAATATATTTACCGGCCTAACACATGAGTGTGCATATACACATGTATATTACATAAGATCAACTTCGCGTCCAATTAAAATAATATGAAATGAACTAGTGGGTCATATAATACAGATTCCCTTGAGTAATAAATTAAGGTTGTTCAGTTAAACTTGGCAATAAATTAGCGCGAACCTCCGCAACAGATAGTATTGCCACTAGGTTTTTTGTCTGTCTCGCTTGATAGAGGTCTGGTGTGCACTTAGCTTAATTTATGCGATGTTGCTTCGCTTAAATATTTTACTTTATTACTTTGAAAAGGAGATTTTGCCGTCATTTGTAAATTGTGTTAGTTATTAACGTTAATGTGTAGTTAAAATAAAAAAATATTTGAATTCTGGATATATCTATTTGGACCAAAAGTTGCGAATTACTTTACCTTGAAGTATCTAATAATCGAAAAAAAAATCAAAAGTGTCTGTTGAATACAAATAAATTATTAAGAGAAGTCTTTGTTTTGAAATAACAAGTAATTAAGAGATAAAGATATTAGTTCCGTTCTTCATTATTTGTCGTAGGCTAACCCTTTTTTCGTAAATTTTTAGGAGGAGTATAAAGCCTTACCCGTCTGAAATATGTTAAATAATAAAAAGTCTACTCTAAGTTGTCTCTGTACGAAGCATTTAAATAGTAATGAGTTTGTAACATATCCACATTCCTAATGCTACTAGAATAAGGAATAGCCTTTTTCCCACAAAAAAAAAACATAGTGTGCGTGATTATTGTCTATATATTATGTAGTACATGTCGCGTGCTACGAACGCTGCTACGAACTCCTGATTTACGGCACAAATTTTTACAGGGTCTACGCGCTACGTGCTTTTCTACGAACGTCTACGCAGTTCTGTTATACTGCTGTTTACGTGTTTATACATAAATTCATTTTTTTATTTCATTGTATTTTTTGGCCCTAGTTATTCAAGAACCAAATTTTTTTATCGCAAACTAACTTAGCTGTTTTATAGTGTTAGGCACAGAATTTGCGCATTTTAATTATGCTTGACGCGGTCATTTCTTAGTAATTCGGGTTGGTTTTCATACCAAGACTTTTATAAATGTGAGATAACCAACCCTTCACTTTTGCTTATAATTTTTTGTCACTGGTCGCGTGATCGTAGTTTATTCATGAGATGACAGACAAGACCCTTTCAGTTTTTTTCAGCTGTTCTGTGATCAAGGCGTAATGTGTGAAACAGCCCGTAGCCGCCTATTTAATGAATAAAATATTTGCATATGAACAACGTTTTAATATTAAATAACAGAAAACATTAGACGCTTAATCCTGTGCGTCATACATTATTCAGATAACCCGAGAGTGTTCTGATAGTAACAAATTAATGAATTTAACCGCGAGACTCAGGTCCCACGACGCGGCGTTAAATTGAATTGTCTCACTATGAGAAGAAAAATGAAGCTTATGATTATACGTTGTAGTGTAGCCTAATGTAGTTTTGGGTTGTTCGTCTTGTGGTGATTAATCATTTCCAGGGATGACGCAGTGTGTCGCAGGACGACTGGAAATATAGAAATAATATAGAACGTCTATTTAATAAATATGACAGGTACAATATAATAGTCGCATGACAATAGTCGCATTGGAAGATGAGGATAGAGGAAGTAATGAGCCATGTAGCACAACGTGTATGGGCTAATGATGAATTATTGGTAATAATAAAAAACGGACTCCTAATATACTAAAGCAATTTTTTTTTACCACTTGACATAAGAAGGCTGTATTATTAGTTACCGGACTATAGACCACAGCACGGCTGCATGCTTCATACAGATTCGGTTCATATAGTGTCGGTCTCCGTATGGATAAGCATATCCATCCAATAAATCGGACAAATATTTTCTGTATGATAGCATGCTTTTCTTTTAGTCGATCCATTCGTATCCCGCCTGACAACAGAATAGTTTTATCACTTCAAATCGTTTTATTTAAAGTATTTTATCACTACCTTGCGCATTCGGAATCACTTCCATTGCAATCTATGTAAATGGTTTTAGGGGTGCCGCATTTGAGTTTCAAAGTTAAGCCAGTTTTAGCTACTTTAACATTTTAGTGCGGATCTGAAAGCTAAATTATTAAAGTGTGAGGCTCCCCTGGCGCAGCTTGATGACTTTTGTCGCTTAGCAACAGCTGAAATGACGGCTAAACGTGACTCCAGGGACGCGTAGAGGTTTAGCCAGAAACCACTGCGCTGTTAAGTGTTAAACTTTTGACCGCGGACAAATTTTAGAATAAAATTATATTTTTCCTTTATTGTAATGCGGTTTTAAAGTCGCTATTTTCTATTTTTTGCTATTTTCTCAGCGTCGTAAACAGTAATCGATTAAATAATATAATGAGAAAATAGAGTGTTCTGATAAAATAAATGTGAAAGAAAAGTATGGACAAATTGTGATTTAAAATTTTCGGTTTCTAGTAAGTAGTAATGGTTTCTAAAACTATTTATGTATTTCTATCAAAATTATCTTTTTACATGTATACGTTCGTATTTTATTACAACACATATTATTCTCTTTGTGCATAAGGTAATGTAACTTAAATATCAGCTGACGCCAGCGGTCAACAGCACGCGCGCTGTAGTGAAGTTTTGTACGCTTTACATTGCGGGTTTTATTAAATAGCACAATAAGTATAAAATGAATGTAGTTTTCCACGTGTGTTAATGTATTTTAATATTTTGTTTTCTAGAACTTTCCGTCTTTTTGCGGGACTAGGTTAACAATATTATGTTTATTAAGAGACATATATGTACTTGTTAATTGTAAAAAATATTAGGTTTTAAGACAAACTTTTATGTAACTAATTGGGTCTTAGATGCAAACGATGTAGTAGAATCCGTTTTGCAATACGTTTAAGGCCAGCGTTCAACACAGATATTCTTTTGTCATCCACAAATTTTTGTTCCGACAATTACCCCTAGTATTTATGACATTTGAACTTTGAAGATATTGTATGTATTATTATATAAAACATTCTGTACAATGCTCATCGTTCATCTCTCGCGCCCTGTCACAACCGCCGCGAAATTAAATTAATAACGTTTCATAAATTAATAAAACAGTAATTACTGCTTCATTACCTCACCTGTCGCTCGACTGCCAATTATGTTACTTTCAATGCGTACGTCATTAAATACGAAAACACATTTTACGTAAATGTTTGTGCGGCGACGTCGGAATAATGGCAATGTGATTGTAAGCACTAATTAATATTTCTTTTATACAACACAATACAATAATTGTTACCCGTTATATGTGAAGTATAATTCACGTCTGTATTCCCTAAATGGGCCGGCAGGTGAGTTTTCAATTTTATAATATGGAGTATGTAGTTATGACTGCCATGATCCAGCGTGGCGGACTATGGCCTAAACCCTCTCAATGGTAGAGGAGACCCGTGCTCAGCAGTGGGCGTATATGGGTTGATGAAGAAGAAGAAGAAGTGATGACTTGGAAGTTAAGAGGCCCGGCAGAGAATCTCAGCAGGTGAAGGTTTCACGATGAATTTATATATCACTTACCTAAAAGTTCTTAGGAATTTCTATGTAGTCTGCCAACCCGCACTTGACCAGCTTGGTGGACTGAAGTCTAAACCCAGTCAATGGCAGATGAGGCATGTGCTTAGCAGTGGGACGTATATGAGCTGATGTTGATGAAGATGAAGAAGAAAGATTAAGTATAATACATGCCTGTATCCCCAAATAGGTAGACAGAGTTTTATTTTATTACAACAGAACAGCAACAGTGTTTTAAATCTCATAATAGGGGGCAAGTTTTCCCCCTACTTCAGGTAATTTTTCAGACTATGTATATGGAACTTCTCAATGATTCGCATGTCGCACTTACTCAGCATGATCAACGTAGCATTCAGTAACAATAGCTTTTGTTTTATTTAAATGTATTTGTCAAGAATTGGCACAGGAAGCAAGAAATTAAATTTATGAGTGTAAAATTTTCTGGCATAGATCTTACACATGGAGATGTATGTTTATTTATAACGCTATTATAAAATCTAAACTGGCTTTTAAAATTTTATTTACTTTTCTTCAATGATAGATAGGCGACAATTGTAGGCCCTGTTTTTGGGCAAAACAGGTATTATACTGCGACTGATGGTAAAACATTATATGAAAACTTCTTAATAGACTAAAATACATCGCTAATCCAACAGCAGAATGTTTTTCTAAAGACTGTAACTTACTGTATCAGAAATTAAGTTTGATACCCCAACTGATAACATTCAAGAGGGTTTTCTATTTTTGTTAATTATTTTTATATTATCATTATAAAAATCGAAGCCACTAATAACACAAAGTTATTAATAGAAATAGTTCTACTCAGCCTATCGCCGTCCACTGTTGAACGTAGGCCTCCCCAAGAAAGCGCCAACCATCCCGGTCTTCTGCAGCCCTCATCCATCCGTTACCCATGCTAGGAATCCCCGGGTTACGGCAGTTCTAATAAGCCTAATCTATTCATAGACTCCTAAACCATTTCCAATAGCTTTTAGGTGATGTCAAAAGAATAATATATAAATAGAGCTATACAAATTCAGGGGTCGTATACTTGAAATTAAATAACATTTTCCACTCTAAGTAAATCTCATTATTGGGAGGATAAAAAGGCGCCCTTTCAGACTAAGACGTCTATAAAGACGGGTTACTGTGTAAGTTTTTTTGTTGACGATCAATTTGATCTCGTAATAAAATCAAGCCGAGGACAACGTATAGATTTTTATGGCTTTAACTGGGTATGTTTGGGCATGAGACTAAGTTTTTATTGCTTTTAGAATTTTCTGTGTTGTCAGG
Source organism: Cephonodes hylas (assembly GCA_030295005.1). Taxonomy (NCBI): domain Eukaryota; kingdom Metazoa; phylum Arthropoda; class Insecta; order Lepidoptera; family Sphingidae; genus Cephonodes; species Cephonodes hylas. Next base: position 10,726,956 of record AP025369.1, on the reverse strand, counting down.
TGTGTTTAAATAGTTTATTATTTTATTGCTAGCAGTCATTACATAAGCAGTGATGGCCTCGACGTTTGGGCACGCGGTCGAGATTCTCGCCGGTCGCGGGTTCGAACCCCAGGCACACACCTCTGACTTTTCGAAGTTATGTGTGTATTCACATTGAATTATCACTTGCTTTAACGGTGAAGGAAAACATCGTGATGAAACCTGCACACCTAAGAGTTCTTAGGAATTTCTTAGGTGTGTAGTCCACCAACCCGCACTAGGCCAGCGTGGTGGACTATGGCCTAAACCCTCTCAATGGTAGAGGAGACCCGTGCTCAGCAGTGGGCGTACATGGGTTGATGAAGAAGAAGAAGAAGTCATTACATACATAATCTCACGCCTGGGTTTCTTTGATTTCTGCACCCACTGTCTTCACCGTGATCATTTTCTTAATCAGCCCATAAACAGCCCATTGCTGGGCATCGCCCTCTTTTACAATTAAGAGCGTTTAGGGCTAAGTTCACCCCGCTAGCCTAGTTCGGCTTATACGTGTCTACGAGTATGGATGAATAGTATTTATTTTCAGTAATAAATGTTTATTTAAGCGCAATGGTAAATTTTGTTCGTAACCCTTAATAAATAAATTTAAATAAATCTTCTTATTTAATATTTCTTGTAAACAAAGACAGCAAAATACACGTTCAGTTAATAGACATAGACAATTATGGCGTCGTAATTTTGAGAATTGAGGGATACGCTTCGGTGCCAGTGAGTCTGTCGCGCTTTTGGCAATGTTATGCCGGATACCAGTTTTATTTTCATCGAGACACTTATTTTGTTTATGTAATAATGGAATCACCTTGGTTTTTACTATCCCGTTTTTTACCCACGTCTTGGTTGCCATAACAAGATTTTAATAAATAAAAGACAAATTGAACCTGAAACAAATATACAGAAATTGTACAAACATTTGGTTTGGTGTAGGAATCAGTAAATAATCTTTTTCTCACATGGTGCTTACTTAACTGCGCCACAAAGATTTTTTATCATCGCTCTATCCCAAACCTCTCGTAAAATTTATGTCTTCAGTAAAATAACATAAAAATATCATCACACTGCTAATCCTACGCGTAGAGGAAGGAAAAATAAAGTGAAGGCTCTGTAACTTGATTACAGATAAAGGTGGCAAGGAAAAGTTGGTGAGTTCACATGTCTGTCGACAGGACACGTACTAATAAATAAACGAAGGCTACACAAATGTTTTGGGCACTTTCATCGTATCTTTTACACGAAAGTTTTATCTCTGTTGAAGATATACTGGACTGGTTCGTGTATGTGCCTGGTTGGATAAATACTGCAACTTAATTACACGAGCTTATGAGGTGCTATTGTAATTAGTTTAACCTAGGAGAAACCCACAAAACCCTTTTATTAAAAATCGAAAAAAGTGACTAAACTAAACATAAACTTTTATTTTTTTAATTTAAATAACAAACGACGATTTTTTAAATTACGTAGAATTTAGGTTTTATTTTTTAATAAGTCTAGGACTTTTTTTACATCTAAATGCAGTTGTTAGAATATACTCTTACAGTAAATTAATACGCAGTAAATTAATCTTTCCTTACATATTCTATCGCGAACCTCTATCAATAGAGCCTCCATCAAAATGTTTCATTATGCACGACAGGCTTCAATTCCCGGGCCGCGAACGGCGCGTCCTCAAACAGATCGTGTTGTATTCGATTCAAACAGCGCAATCAATTATACGGATGTTTGTGTCACACGATAATTAAATTGTGAACATTAACGTGTCCGCCGTTTGGTGTTGGAAAACACTGCGCTAGTTCTTGGAATTCTGTGGTGGTTGGTTCTGATATTCACACAGAGAAATTTATCATTAATATATGTAATCTTATTATATTTGCTATTGGTAAAAAACATGTTTGTATGTGTGTTTGTGCATCGCATTTCTGAATCATCAACTGCCCTTCTTACGTCCAATGTTGGACATACATAGATCTCTCCTATGCCACTGGGCTCAATCTTCGGCCTTCCTAATCGAGCCCAGCAGAGGGACTCATATAGGCCGATGATAGCTTCACACGCAGCAGATTCTATTATTCACCAAGCTAAGTTTATATATGAAAAACATACACAGCTTATACAATTTATGTAATTTATATCTTTATAGTCTCGTTTCAGTCGTACTGTACTGAACTACTGACAAACTGCACCAGTCAGGTTTGTTACATGTAAGTTAAAGCACTTGATCTTGATTACTCAATCTAGGAACTCTAAAGTTTTAACTAGGTTATTTGCGTGTCACTTCGTCACTTGCTCAGAAGTCAAAGTTTATTTATCGCAGACGTAATTACACATTTCTACGAGCATTCACTAGCACTGCCTAGTCCAGTATGTATTTATTCAACCTTCCTTATTAGCTGTGTTTTAAGTCATAATTTGTAAGGTTAAAAGTAAATTTGTACAACTGGGAATTTTCTAATGGAAAAATCTAATGACACTTTGCCCGACCCGAAAACTAAACTCTAGAAAGATCTCTAAATCACATGCCATATATGTAGCAGTCAGACAAAGCCAATGTGTGTAAGTAAGGCCTATAATACAACGACAGGGGCTAATTATCGTGTGCTCTAATTATTTGCACTGAGTCTCATAGTTTCTTTTGCAGTTTACTGTTGGAAGCCGCTGTTTATTTGCTTAACATGCATTAACCTCAACAAGACGAATAATAAAATGGCTTCTGAAAATATATCTAGAGAAATTTTATAACGTTCGATATTTGCAAAATTCTGCAACTTCTCGGTAATTACTCAATTTAGACAGAATTAAACTTATTATTAGGTTAAGGAAAGATAATGAAAGTATTGTTTAAACCCAGTCAGATAAGCAGTTAAAGCATAACAAAGCAATATTTTACTTATTTTAATAGCTAAGATAAACAAGGATAAAAACAATCGTAGGGTCCGTAAATTTAAGTTCTCCAAGCCTTGTTAGCAATTTGTTTTTTTCACTTCTTAAAATCTTGAATTTTTATAATTTCTGCTAGTTCACAGCAGTTACGACGCTAGTTAAAACTTTTTAAAGTATTAAAACCGCATTCAACTACCTTGTGTAACGTCAACACTATTTAAAAACTTTGCGCTACTTGCTAACTTCTAACAACTTGCCACGATGGTATAATCAACATAAAAGGCTGAAAAACATGAACAATAATTATTCAGTCTGTATTTTAATTTCAATTTTGATACTAGAGTTCGAAAGTTAATCGGGTTCGATGCCTCCTTATGTGTGATACGCAAACTGTGTTCATATGTACATGTATAATTATAATTCAGGTCTGTGTATGAGACTAAAAGATCGCTACATAAGACTGGATTTCAATCAGGGGTGAGAACTATTTTTAACTATTAGGTGTGTATATTTTACCATGAAGTTATAAATATATCAACCGATAAATACTTTAAAGCGTTTACAAGAATATTTTATTCAGTTTACACATTAACTATATCCGACGTGGCTTAATAAATGGCACAAACTTGTAAAAAACACGTTGAGAAAGCAAGACCCGACCTTTAACCTTTACAGCGTCCTGAAGGAGGCCTTCTATCCCACAGGACACAGGATTCGTGTGACACGCCACAGTAGTAAGAATGCTCAGTACACTTGACAAAAACCTGCTATTTACACGATATCATGTTCTCGGGAATATGAATAGGATTTTTTGTGTATTAAATTTGGTTGGGTGTTTTTTCGTAGTTTTGGAATACTGTGTAAGGAGTAACTTAGTAGTTGCTTCGAAGCCAGTTGTGAAATCAATGTGAAAGTAGTAAGAAAATTTTGTGATGGTGATGATTGTAATATAAAAAAAAAAACAGAATAAATGTTTTAAATAGTTATGTTTTATAATAGTTGTGTATATGAAATATTTTATTTATTACCATAGCTCGGGCCTAACAATGCATATATAGATATGTTATAATTTTTACTTTATTTCAAGCATAATTCATTTTTAAGGAAACTTTTTTCTGTTTTAAAACATATTCTGATCTGATTCCCAATATATTATTTTTATTAACAATCCTAAAGGTTGATAAATTAATTTTACCTGTCTTAATCTTTCATTGCTACTGCATTCATAAACTTGTCAAGAATCCTCGAAATATTCTCCAGTATTTACTATATCCCTGTCAATTAAATGTTGCCGTACTGTCCACCCTTATCACGTGGACGTATAGTGAGTGTCCGTACTGTCCAGTTTATAGCTCGTGACCCAACAGGGTTTCCGACCTCGTTGCATCAATTTATCACATACTTAGAAGGGATTTACTTTTCGTAGTCTCGTGGCCAACACTACACCGCACTTACAATGTGGAAAAGTTTATAAAACACCCTTGATTTATGAAAATATCAGGTGTAGGTTAAAGCTGGGCATACTTGTTTTTTACAATTCTGGCCGTGAAATTGTAATATTTTGAGAAAGTTAATTTTGTGATGCAAAGCTAGTAATAACACTTAGCATTCTTTTTTGAGAAGGAAATATTTTTATTAGGAACGCAACAAATTTTAATTTCAATTCATGGACCTTCTAATTGAATCTTTTTTAAAATAAAAAAGATAAAATGCATAAAATATGAAAAGTACTTATTACTTATTATTTATTTTAATGCATTAAAAACGATTCATTATTTATGCTTGATTAGTTATATTTTTAAGCTTGAACCACTTCAATACCTATATTTATTCGCTTTAAAATCTATGCGACTCTGTGCTAACTTGGCTATACCATTTATAATAAGCGAAACTGCTATAACATGGTAAGAAACTCCATTAATCAAAGTTCATAAGATAAATATGTAAGCAAAGATTAATTTTCAACTTTCCATAAACACAGCCGCCCCGGGCGTTTCACTTTCTTTGCACAAATAAAAAATATAAATTAAATTTGCCCGTTTTTTTCGGCCGACAGTGTGAGCGTGGTTCATTACGTTGGTCGCGGATGTAGTGTCGAGTGTTGCTGATGTCTTGTTGAGAAAGGTTCGTGGGTTGATCTAAAAAATGTAGGAAATATTTCACAGCTTTTTTATTTTGAACCGCTTGTTACTTGTGTATGTTTATGGGGCGTATATTTCTAGTGCTGTAAGGTTGCGATAAATTAGAGATTTGCTGTGATGATACATGCACACCTAAAAGTTCAAGGAACTTCTTAGTAGTGTAGTCCGCCGAACTGTACTAGGCCAGCGTAGTGGACTAAGGACTAAACCCTTTCAATGGTAGAGGAAGCCCGTGCCCAGCAGTGGGACGTAATATTTGCCCAACACAGTTCTATTGAAGATTTTTGATTTGGGTCGACTAATAAATCTGTAATTACTATAAATATTATAATTCTGGTGTATTTTCATCAATCTTTCTCATATTTGATAATAAAAACTCGTGTACGTTTCGCATTACATTAGATGACTAGAACCTAGAAAGTACTTAGAGTATAGACTATAGATATTAAAACACAAATAATAAGAAGATATGCAACGCAGTTGCTCTTCTTTCCATTATGAATATGTTACTAAAGTTTGTGTGTATTGGATTGTTTCAAAATCTAATTAGCATGCGTGAATGAGTTTATTTATATTGAGTCTTCGGGCATGTTCTATCAATAAACATCAAAGGACAACGTTACGATTACATGTCCCACATGATTAGAACGACCTTGTTCGTTTTAATGAGGTAATGAATATCCACAATACTCGTATACATGTATTCTTAGCTATATTGTAAATGTAAATGGGAGTTGATTTGTCACTGTCGAAGCGAATTTGAATTTTAGCGTCGGTGGTGAAGGAAAAACATACATACACTTCCCTCGTAGTTGGGATCGAACCCTCGGCTTCCTATTTCGCAAGCTGGTGTCTAGGCGACTTAACCCGTCCTCCCGTCTCAAGTGTATAATTAAGTGATTTATTTCTGTATATAAATATTAATAAACAAATAACATATTATTAAGTCATGTTATACTATATCGTTGAAGAAGAGCATTTGTGAACGATGGATCAGTGAAGCTTTTCGAAATGCAATGTGATAGATATTTGTATGAGCCCCGATAAGGTGCGAAATCTCTCATATTGAGTCATGCAAATATATCGCTTCCCCGGATCAGGCTGTGAACATCTGGTTTTGAAGGGACCGAAATAAGATTTCCTTATCGTTTTTCGCAGATATTTGTTTAGATTTACATGTGAAGCCATTTACTACAGCCTCGTGTTTACATTTAGTCAATTTTATATTATAAGTAAAGGAAGGCATATTAATAATATTAAATACTCGGATCATAATAGATCTATTAATATCAAATTGGGTATGTATGCGGAAATCTTAGTCATGGAATGAATCTGCATTATTTTGGTTACAAATTATAAACAGTAGTACTACCCTTGTTGAGCTGACCTAATCTTACAGTTTTGTTTGTGACATAGCCCTATTATTTACAAACATTTACTTCCGAGTTACAACCCTCAAACTACACAGAATGTGCGGTGTAATACAATTAAAATAAGCATTTGAGAGGAGTGAATGAAAAACAAAAGAATAAGTACAATAAGTATGAAATCCATTAAACGTTAAGCAGGAATGTAAACAAATCGTTTTCATTAACGCCGAGTAAGTTGTAAGGGATTTTTCATTTTAATTATTTCTTTTAATTACGCGGGAACAGTGAGGTGAGGAAATTAAAAGGTGGCTCTGTTTTTTGCGGCCGGAATGAGTTTAAGTAATAAGAATGGATGTTGGGCATTACACAAATTAATGCAGTATTGCTGCAGTGCCTCTTCGTTTATCATATACTATGCCGTACGTACATATATATGTATATGTATGTTGTACTATTAGGCATGGGTTTGGGATATGGCCTTAGTTTACGATGTTTAGCTGTTTGGTAAAGTTGCTGAGCGAATTGTTTTAGTAATAATATACTGAGAAGCGGTATCTCCATAAAAACTTAAAAGCATTACCTACACGTTAGTTGTGTAATGTCTAGTTTACAATTGTTTATTGTGGGGTAAGAATATACCAATTTTTATGGAATTGCTTATCACTACATAGTATAAAACAAAGTCGCTTTCTCTGTCCCTATGTTCCTTTGTATGCTTAAATCTTTGAAACTACGCAACGGATTTTGATGCGGTTTTTTTAATAGATAGAGTGATTGAAGAGGAAGGTTTATATGTATGATAACATCCATTAAATATCAGCATTGCACCCGTGCGAAGCCGGGGTGGGTCGCTAGTGTTAAATAAAGATTTAAAGTTTATAATTCGGAATTTTGTAAGGCTAGCTGGGCTTTTGGGTTTGTATTATGTTGGTAGATTTCATAGGAATAAAATCTCATCTATCAAGGTTTGGGAACAAACTCGGGACTCCTAGATCGCACGTCACATATTAATGGTGTGACACAAGACGACAAATAAAATAACAACACGAATTATTTTTCAACTACCGATCATTTTTTATCTCCAATTAATCGTAATTGGCAAATCGGTGGACACTGGCTCTTTCCAGCCGACGCGACGCCATGGGAATCCAGTTTGAAATGACAGGCCGACATGCCGTTTACCCTATTACTAGAAACTTTCAACTACATATGTGATACTTGTGTGTGGTTCTATTAATGAACTGTTGAGAATCAGATGCAAGTGTAATGACTTAATTGTGTTAACGGTTCTTCAAAGGGCAATATTATATTTATGTTTGTTCATCTATAGTAAAGAACTTTCATGCTGGGTGGTGTATTTACAAAACGTCATTTCCATATGGTTAATACCCACCCCATACATTACTTTTTCAAAAGAAACACGGAAACGACGAGTGTCCTTCTGCGGGCGAAAGCGGATCGCTGAATTTTTAATACAAAAACGTCTTGTAGCCTATATCGGGTAAGAAATAACAGATGGGATAATTAGCATAATCTGACCATTTTTGGTACGTTGCCTCGTAGATGTAGGACGGGAGGGGAGCTCGGGGAAGGGGGAGGGAGGGGTGTTGGTGACGATACTCCGCATTATGACGACACAGTTGTGCTGTGCGGCCCTACGAATACCAATAAGGACTTATAAGTTTACGCCTGCTTTACATCATTTTTAAATTATTATTTTGGGAATTTATCGTCCAATCTTTTGGGGTATTTCTTCATGTATTTGTTGAGTACCCTAAAACTGTGGATCTGCTTTGTGTTTTGTGATTAATCTACAGGCACAAGTTGTAGAAAAAGTCGGAAACGTTACATTAAAACCGGAGTGCGAAATACCTTTTCGTGTTGGCGTGATCCACAGCATATTTGTCTTTAAGCCCGCCAACAACTTTATAAAAAATATTTACGGACAAAAATAACTGTGTTCATTTATTTCTATATGTCGGGTTAAGAAGGCCCTTTGAAATCTTAACGTAAGTGTCCCTTAGGGCTCGAGGGCTCCAGGTTAAGAGACGTCGAGTGAGATGAATAATTTCATAACAAAAAGAGGAAAGCGACCCTCCGCATTGTCGGTGGTAAAAAAAAACGAATCTCCCAACGGTAAAGCGCTGCGTGGCGCCTTTGTCCAGTCCATTCTCTTTGTCAAAAACACAAATTGTTGCATTATGATTATTTTTACAAAAGGAGTGCTCGCAGATTCGAGTAATTTCAAAGGACATTTTCGTTTTATTTTTGATGTTATTGAAATAAAAAGGGTTTACGTCATTGTTTTTTGTTGCTGTCGTTTTCATTCCGTTTTCTCGGAATACATTTATTTCGCATTTATTAATTCGCAACATGGATGATGTGTGTAAAATGTTATTAATATATTATTTTAATGGATGTAACGAACAATGCTTTAGTTATACAATATAGATAGTAAAATAAAATGAAAAGTCGTGTAACTGCTTTATGTTAATTTCATGTTAATTTTTTGTTATGTTTTACGTTTACTAATAAAAAAATATAAATGGTAATAAATTTGAAACTAAGTGATGAGAAGTATTGTAGCAGTGTCTACAATTTATGAGTATCTGAAGAATTGAAAACATTTACAGAAATTCAAATATTTCATCATCCTGACTCATTATACAAATGCTTGTGTAAATCAAACAGAGATGTTTAATAAATTCCTCGGGTCCGGTTGGATTTTCCTTATCCCCAGGCGAGCATCGGAGACGTCGCGAAATCTTTAGAATACGTCTATTTTCTTTTCCAGGAAATTAGGGTTCCCCAGTGTAGATTGCTCAAAGCGATAACAAGCGAAAGGTTACTGCGACTTGAATCGAATGAGGCTGGAAATAATTTACGTTGAAAGCGTCGGAAGTTTTTGTTATTTATTTTTCTCAAAGCAAAACGGCTTTATCTTTGTCGACGAGTCGAATGAGATGTCAAATGATTGGTTGTGATATTTTTTAATTACGATCATTACGATCAAGGACGGTGTGGTGCGTAGTGGTGGGAGTTTTGTGAATCCCTGATTAAAAAAAATATTTATTGAAGTTTAAATAATGACATAGAGAACACTTAAGGCTAGATTAATAGTAAATCTTATTATTTATCGAAGCAAAACTTAAGTGTTTTAGAAAAATTCTGGTGCCCAAATAAAGATTGTTTTTACCTTTTTTGGTGTATTTATACATGATAAGAAACACCTTTTTTTCAATATTTCAGAAAATTAAGTAGACTTTGACATGAATTTTAGAAGTGCAGTTCATGTGTTCATTATTATTTTATTGAGATTTTTATTTTTTCATGAATTTTGGTGGAATGACACATATTCGAACGTCCCAAAAAGGTTGTTAGTGTTTTAAAATGTGGGGATGTTAAGGCATTACTTTTTATATTAATATTTTATGATTGTTTAAGTTCTGAGAGATGATGCCTACAAATTTGCATTTACTGACTTCAGTATTGACGTTGTTAATTAGGAACTCAGACAGTTTTAATAAAACAATTTTATACAAAAATGATTAAATTATATTATAAGTGGTGAGGAATGTTTTATATCTATTCAGAAAACGTTTACGACTGCAACACAATTCAGTTCATCCAGCATCTTTGTGAGAGTGTAGTATAATGATTGTTTGTAATTATGCGGGACGGAATGGCTAGCGTCTTTTGTTTAATTCTATTCTGTTCCCCTTAATTTTTCGCAGCTAATTAGGCGGGTCCCGGCGCTGCAATTTCCTGCCTAAGAATCGCTGAATGCTTTACACTTTCCCAATTGTCTCGTCTTAATTACTAAGAAATAACACCGCCTTAGTTTCTGTTGATTAGATTTTTGCAGCCAATCTCTTTGGCAAAATTACCTACAGTAAAATGTTTTTTTTGGCGACAGTACCAATTAGGCCGTAAAATGTGTTGTACATTTTTTTAATTTATGCAATAACGTAAGTCAATAACGATAGCCACGCAATCAGTGTTCAGAGTTGGTGGCGCGAAAAATTAATTTCCCTTGTGTAAATTAATATATTGATTATATGTATGTATATGTAGATTTTTTGTAATTACAGATTGGGTCTATATATCGACTATACTAAATCTGTTTTTATATAAACATGTATTGACGTGACGTAAGTGTTATATTATTATCTACATAAACGATCATTTCACTTCATTAATTATATCACTCATTTTATTATTATCGCAGAATTTTTAATTCCTTATCTATCATATGTTTTCACTTTTAATCTAAATTTTCGTACGTATGAGTCTTTGATCTTTTTCGCGAAGTCACAGAGCAAGTTTGTACAATACCTCAAGCAGCGTTGAACATCTTTTAAACGGTTTCAAAGACAAACTTTTTAAAAGGCTTTGTTCGTATAACTCGCGAATAAGTTAGAACATAATTGCCGTTATTAAATTCAAAGACGACAATAAATAAGCAACTTTGAAAGTATTTAGGACCACACATTTGATGTTAATAAAAATATTTTATTTGTAATACTGAATATGAATGCTTCGATTTTTCTTGTAATGGCTATAAGTATGTTTTTGCAGTCGTATAATCACATAATCTTTTATTAAATTTAATCCAGTGTCCTATAATTGATTGCCTAAGTTTGGTTTAAAGCACTTATTTAAAAAAAAACATAGAATAATTAGAAAGTAGGCTAGAAATAGTACTTGAACCATACTGCTGTCTGTGGTTATTATCTGGTTCTTAGTTGATTAGACCTAAACGTTGGCTTATACGTATCTTAACCGTCCTATGAATTTTTGGATTAGGCCTGTGTTGCCCATTTACTTTTATCCTGGACCTCTTAAGCGTATCGTATTATCTAAGGTCCTGCGATTGAAATTGCTGTTTATTATTTGAAATTTTTCATCAAATAAAGTCACTGTTAAATATCGAATACTTGTTTTATTACACAACATAACTCTGCTGCTTCAGGCTTATGAAACTGGCTCCCACAGATTACTTGTACATGAAAAAACCTAATTCAACTTTAAATGCTTATGATTCGAATCCGGTACGTCTTAATCCCGCGCCTGCAAGCTCTAACCGCGAGAACAACGAAACGGTCCAGTAATGTGATATCCGTGTTTAAGTATGCACCCGAGGGGTAGCGTTGCGTATTTTATTACAATTCCATCCCACACGGCAATTGAACGATCTTAGAATATAAAACATTGTCAATCACAATGTAATAGATAATTCCTCTTTGTTAGAATTCGAAATGGCTAATATCGTTTATATAATAAAAGTTTCGAACGCCACACTGTATTTCTAACGATCTTTTGACATTTGAGAGTGTTGGCTTCAGTTCATTTCGTGCTAACTTTATAGTGATTTCTATACTAACGGTGTTTTTTGTCATCCTTATCATTTTATTCGCTGTGAATACATACATATTAAGTATCTTTGAAAGTCAAAGAGGTCTGGATAGATATTTTTCTCGAGTCGTCGATACCGGGCGTCTAAACCTCTAGGTTAAATAATGCCCCTATATTTCAACATTTCCACACATAATGCGAACATGTTTAGGATTCGAAATAATCTGAAATTGTCTGAGTTGTGAGGCCACTGTGAGGTTATTATGCAAAGTGGAACAATCACTTGGCAAGCTCACAGCTAGAGTTTAATCAAAAATTCTACACGCAAAGGGTTACAAAAGCATTTCTACACTTAAAATTCAACCCAAATAGCAGATCTAGTGTTTTTCGTAAGAATATTTAAATGGCATAAAAGGCAGTTTTAATATTCTTTGTTATTACTAGGATTATTTATACTTACTTCAAAGGTTCCTTACAGATGTAATGTAGAAAAAAAGTAACTAACGCAAAAGTGACGCTACGCTTAAATCTGGCATCTGGCGTCGTAGGCACATAACAGTTGAATGACATTTGATAGGAAATGTCAGTATGTGGAGCGTGCCGGACCACGATTACACTTTTATAATAAAGTTTGTGCTTACCCCAACGGGTGACTGGCATGATTATGTATTTATGATATCAATCTTAAAATTACGCCTTTTACAAACTGGAAACTCCATAACTTTTTAAATCCGTATGAGAATCTTTCCGTGGACACAGCGAAGGTAAATACTTGTCGATTGGATAAATATTTGTTATTCCGGAGCGGGAATTCAGAACTCGTTAATTACTTTTTGTAGCTCAACTGGATTCACGCCGAGGATTTTAATAACATTTCTATCATTCACGTTAAGTTTTTGACACGTTGCTGATATCTGTGATTTCCTTAAGCATTCCTTGAGTCTTAAAAAAGGCAAAGTTTACAGAAAATTGTGCCACGAAACCTTTAATATCTAGATCGTATTAAGAAATACAAATATTTCAGATAGATTTGTAGTCATAAAATTAAATACTCCAATGTGTAGCTTTACTACCTACAGTCTATAAACTATGGTAGAACACCAAAAAAGGGCGTCTATACTTATTGATTTATTAATCATAATTAATATGGATGAGGGCTGCAGAAGACCGGGATGGTTGGCGCTGTCTTGGGGAGGCCTACGTTCAGCAGTGGACGGCGATAGGCTGATGAGAATCATTATTATAATCGCATTTGATATAAGGATACATATTTAAACCGTTTTTATGTACATCGGATATCATATGTTACGAAGACGTTAACAATATAGAAAAGTAACCATTATCTGACGATTTTTGTTTCGAGGCAGTATTAAAAGCAGCCATTATTTTTCCTTTACGCATTGGGTGTATTCGCGATTTCGACGCGTGGATTCGATGAATGACGTCAGAAATAAACAATGCCACGTATGTTTCTAAGGCTATGTTATAACATAGCTAGATATAGGTATCTAGTTCATTCGGGTGGTATGTTTACTTGTCTTTAAGTTTGGGTGCTGCAATTTGTAATGTTGTTTTCGTAGGACAAATTTGTTCTGCAATGTAGATCTCGCTTCATGCCACAAGGAATTCTTAGAAGCAGCTCGAGTAAGAAAAAAGCCTCAGGAATTGCCCATCCTATGACGTACATTTATTCACTCCCACACCCGATCTCCAAAGTGATAGAGGGATATTTTCATGTAGGTATATATAATATATAGTAACGATTTTTCATTCATGATCTTCGTCATTCAATAATGGTTAATAAATTGTTCTGTCTATGGCACTCATAGCGCACAATGTCTACTAATTAGTGCTCTTACTGTTTTATTTAAAAATTGTCAAGTACCTGCAAAAAAGAAACAAATATGTTAATTATGGTACCAGTGATTTAAGGGTAACTATATAAAATTTGCCGTTCCTTTTTGCTTCTTAGCTAGTAGAGTAAATGCCAAATAGCACAGAAAAATCATATTTTACCTTATAACAGTTCCGCGTTAAAAGTTGAAAAATATTCGCATTTTTGCATTCATAATATTAGCAAAGATGAATCCCATCGTTTATTTTACGGAATTGAACTTGAAATATTATGCGGGATTGCAGAGTATTACATTTGAATATTTACACCGCTCCCGTGAGTCCCTCGGGATTTCATCTCCTTCATCCACGACAACTGGAAATTCCTCAAATATTACTTGCAGTTTTTCGCGATTCCTCGCTGAACTCTCGATCTCAAGGGAATAATATCTTAAAATTCGGTTCCATATCACTGGATAGAATTTCAAAAAAGTCGCTTCAATGATCAGGGAATTTGAAAGACAAATATTTCTTTCTCAGAAATGTGTGTTTAAGTCCTTTGAAATCAGTTTTAGCAACCTTACATTATCAAGATTTACTTTAGTTTAATCGGTGGTGATAGTGTTCATAAATGAAAGGCATTTTGTTTTGAGATTAAACTTAAAAAAAAATTACGCTAAATTCATTCAATACAGCTTGCGTCTATACAGAACATCGTATTTGTAGAGGTACAGAAATAGTTCCTTGTTAGTCCAAAGTTTAATTTGGATAGCAGTGCATGATCAGATAGGGAAATCAATTTGTTATGTGAGAGTTTCAGGTGATATAGTCTTCATTAATTATGTTCTTCCTTGTAAACGTTATTCAAATTGCTCTCGAAACATATACATACTTTCTTGCTAAATAAAACGCAACCAAAACCTACCTTCTCATCAAAACATCTTATGATTGAAGCTCTTAAAAAACGTTGCGAAACTTCACAATTATACTACAATTCGAAATTTCGTAATGGTTTAACGAGGGCATTTTTTGGTATTGACAACTAAAGTCACCGAGACCTTGACGACTTGCTTAAGTCTGGTGTTTTGCCAAACTACGATTACCGCAATTGTTTGGCAAGTTACTCTTATTGTTTAACGGTTACATCGCTTAAATTAGATTATGTTTTGTTTTAGTCTATGATTTCTTGACGGAAAAAATACAAGACAAAAATACATACTTACAAGTATTTGCGAAGATATACCCTTGTGTATATAATATCTTAAGAGGTAGATATAACACCCGTATCATAGTGTTTGGTATGATGACAGTAACAATGTAAATAGCCATAATTATCAATTTTAGTAAGTAAAGCTATCAGAGAAAATCAACTTTTAATTTCTTATAATTTATTTCATTTAATTTTACTAATTCATTTATGTTGGAAACAATGTTATGTAACCGCCTCCATCATGACCTCTATCGCGGTATATACATACATATACTTAATACATCAAAATCGGTTCAGCAGTTTGGTTATAAAACCAGAGTAAACAATCTTGATTTCAAATCGTATTCTATTGACTGCTCTTGAAAATCCATCGTATAATTTTCGGCTTCCGTCTTATAGCGTTATACTCCTTAGGGGACATATTTAATGTCGAATAACAATGGTGAATGTCGAACGATTGCTGACATTAAGCCGAGCAAAACCCCGTGGGAGCATCAATGTTCTTAAGATTCTGGTAAATCCATATAATTTCGGTTTTGTTTTGCCTAAATGTGAACTTATTTAAATTCTCTTGCTGTTAGACTATGCTTTAATTGGATAATTGTATCCGTCTGGATAGCTATTATTGCTGTCCGGAATGGTGATTATCAACAGGTTGAGTTGAGTCGAATAGTGGAAGGTAATCGTTTGTGATGAGTTAGACATCGTACTTATACTTCCTTTAAAAAACTATTTTTGAACCTTAATTGCTATACATTAAATTAAATTAAATTATATTTGCGATTTTATCCAAAATTTATTAAACAATAACTAAACTATTTTTAAGTGGACTCTTTGTTTTTAGTTAAATTAAGTTTATAAATCTTATGTTATTCCTATCGAATCTGATCCAGCATTTCCCCTACCCATCTAGATCATCTGCCAGAGGATGGCTGTATCGCCCTTGTTCCTTTATCGCGACTTCCGCATTGTTGCAGAAAAAATATGATTTACGATCGCATGACGCGAAAATAAATAGGCCTATTTTGTAAGTGTGCTTGTCTTCATACTTTTATATTGCGCACAACAAATTCTTTTACGGGATTTGTTTGCTTATTGCAAAATGAATGGCTGCTCTACTGACATGTGATGGAGATATTTTATATTCCTTTTTTGAACTTTGATTTTACCGTCTAGCCGGATTGGGCTATGCGTTTCCATTTTTGCAGTTTTAAAATATTAAATAGGTCATGATCGAATAACTATAAAAAGTATATATACTTTCTGCAATTATATTAAAAGTACAGTTTTCTCCATTTGAAAATCGACGATACTTCTTCGACGTCACTTTACTTTTTTCAGAACAATAAGTGACACTTTGTTTTCTTTAAAGAACCTCTACTAAAAAGGATGTCTATGAAACTTATAACTGAATTCCTATTACAAATAATAACAATAAGGTAAAGGACCTTATGTTTTTATATAAACTACTATCGATGGTATGCTATCAAATAGAAAACATAAAAAAATCTCATAAGTATAAAACGTAGCAGTTTACGTTTAAAAACAATACGGATGCATTGTCAAAAGACAATTCCGAACAGCGCATCCAGCCATTGCCTTCTAATTATCAAACCGAAGCGTTACTTAATGAAACGCCCTTACTTTAGCAAATTGGAAATAAATGAAAAATGTAATAAAGTGCCAATCTCATTGTACTCAAGGCAATTTGTTTTATATAGATGCCATTTATCAGACGCCGATGTAACGTGATAAAGCCGTAGTTTAGTGACAAATTTATATTTTGGCGTCGCTCCAAACGTGTCATTTTGAATATACGCAACACTTTCACTGGAAACTATTTTTGCATGTTTCATAATAATCTTAGAATAACATCTACGCAGATTTTATTATAAAAATAGATATTTCTACATGTTTATTCTCGGAAACATTTAACTTTATTTGTGTTTGTGAATTTCTAAATGTTATTTGTTTAAAAGATAAAAAACAAACGTATTTCTGTCTAAGCCTCCGAGGAAAAGTACGTGAGTTTAGGTATGTATCAAAAAGAATATAAATACGTCTGCTGTACTGGTTTAATAGGTATGAGGAATGGGCTTCAAAGGCCCGTCCTAAAAGATTTTGAAAATTTAGATTTTTTTTGGAAAAGAGAACCAGCGTTCCCAAATTATTAAGCTCTAGGATATTCTAAGTGTAACTTTTTTCAATTTTAGAGAAGACTTAAGCTCATAAGTGGGACGTATATGGACAGTTCAAAAATAGATATGTGTAATAGTATCGAAAAGTGTTTCAATGTATTGTCCCCGCGATCATAGCGGCAGTATGAGTCGTCATAATAAATTAGTTCGAAATATTTCTACAACACACTCGTGTGTATATAATAACATTTGAAAATCTAGACATGACGCGGTGCTTGTCTGATATAAATACAAATGCATGGAGGACTTCATAAACACATAGCGTATAACCCAAGTGAAATTCCTGAAACAGTGTCTGCACCCACCAAAATGCGCGAAATGTATTGCTAGAGGAGAGATATAACTTCTTACTAGTCGACAGCGCAAGCTTGACAAACGCTATTTGTATACATACACTATGTGATGATATGCATGTATCTCCGAGGTGTTGGCAGATATGTATCTCTTCACTCCAGTTTAGCTAGAAGTGTTTTAATTCGTATATAGTTTAGCGTGACCTTTGTCCATTTAGCCACGCTTCTCCTTTGTAGCAGGGATGGTCTTGAGGGCTAGGCGACCGATAGACCCGACCGATAGGTCGGGGGTTCAAACCCGAGGCATCTGATATTTTAAGGTTATATGTGCATTCATAAAAAATTAACGCTTTTTTGATGGCAGAGGAAAATATTGCGAGAAAACCTGCACATATAGTTCTTGAAAATTTCTTAGGATTGTAATCCACCAACCTGCATTAGGTCTGCGTTGTGGACTAAAGCGTAAACCCAAAAGTTTTAAAAGTTGCCCATGCCCAGCAGCGGGATGTACGTACGGTGTAAATGGGCTGATAATAATGATTATCTTTCCTTTATGCTGCAATTTATGATTTGCCCAACATTGCACCTTTCAATCGCACAACGCACTCATAAACAGGGAGACCTATGAGTCTAAATATTACACTTCAACACATTCACATAGACCTTGCAAATACATGATAACAAACTCAAGCAACATAAGAAGTTGTAAGTTCCAATGCGCTTGCATTTGAACGGCGGGCTGTAAGCACCGGGCTCCCATGAATTATTCACAAACAGCAAGAAGCACACAGGCTTTACCAACCTCCTCCGAGGACTTATTATGAATTATTGAGATATAGACAGACTTTAGTAATGCTAACATCGAATATACTTAGTCATGTTACTTGAAAATGCTAAAAAATAAATAGAGAATAACAGACATAATATGACGGGTTATATGGTTTAAAAAAATAGTAATATTGAGAAAACAGTTTGAACCAATTAGAAAAAAAGACCACGATAAGGCTTGAAGTCTGACGACTAGACTGAATTAAAATCCAAGCATGTAATTAAAAAATTAATGACCCACGTGGTCAATTGTAGCTTTTCCGACATTTCCAATTTATTACATATCTATTTTTTCGGCGAGATCTAAGAACTTTTCGCGGGTCTGTTAGACATGATTTAAATAGCTGCAGGTCATCCCAAATAGACAATACAGGCTCACATATGTATTTTGTGAGACTTGTAAAAGACTCTTATAAAAAACTAAAGCTAAACTTATTTGTTTATTTATGAACTAAAACAGAGATTTAGATTGTTACTAACTTATACTACTGGTATTTCGTCTTCGTTTTGTAGTTAGAGCGCTTGCATGTAAAATCAACTAGTTAACATAATATAAGCGGGAAATATCAAGGTAGTTCATAGTAAAATAAACAATAAATATATTATATCCAACGGTATATTATTGTATAATCCATAATCACTATTTATGTACCGTTCTATTGTATTATTGTATTATTATTATTATTCTATTCTATTCTATTGTATGCTGTGGATCCTG
This sequence comes from Cephonodes hylas, assembly GCA_030295005.1. Taxonomy (NCBI): domain Eukaryota; kingdom Metazoa; phylum Arthropoda; class Insecta; order Lepidoptera; family Sphingidae; genus Cephonodes; species Cephonodes hylas. Next base: position 10,708,097 of record AP025369.1, on the reverse strand, counting down.
ATATTGTAAAATAAATAAATGTTAAATTGTTTCCAATTCCAACAAATCATGTTTTAGTTTCGTCGCGTAAAACCTATTTCGTGGAAAGGTTTCAACTTTACTCTAATTGTAGATCATTTGGTAATAGTCATTGGTGTAACATTTTAAATGCTTTTCAGCCATTGCAATATTGTAATTTGTGAAAAAAAGATAATGTTTCTGTTGATTTCTTTTTGAATAGGACAGTATGGGTCCGAATATTACTTCTGACAGTCAAATAAAAAATGGATTAGCAAACTTCTGTCGGTGTACCAAAATGTATCAAGAAAAAACCAAATTACAAGAGATGTGGATACTGTTAAGTAAAAAAAATTAGGACACGAAAATATTGTTTTGAAATCATAATAAGAACAACATGAAATACACGCGCGGCAATGGACCAAAACTAATTAACTTTCTCGTGGCACAAGATAAAATACTTTCTATTCCAAGTAAAACTACCAAGATAACTGAATAAAAAGTAAAATACATTTTCCTTGCAAGGTTTCTTGCTTCGATTCCGCAAGACGAGCGCAAAAAGATAGTCAATTTACCAATGAAGACTCATTTGTAGGATTAAGAAAAGGGAGATTCAATTATAGAAGTTAGTTTTTATTCATCCGTTGAATTTGTACTATTGCTGGCCAGTAATCCTATTATACAATAAGTGCAAAAGTTTTAAGTTACAAATGTTTCATATTAAGTCATACCTGAAATGCTAAATTATTTTGGATAAAATGTATCCCATGCAATACTTGTTATATGGTAAGTGTTACGTAAAAATTAGTACGTTTGGATTTCCGAGCCAACGACTGATTAGCCATGTTATTGAGCACCAGAATAAGGTTTTTTTTTGGCTTCTTAATCCAACTATAAATTTTAAAACGGAATAACAATTTGGTCAACCCAGAAACCGAACCCGGGTCCCCGATATCGTACGGCACCCTCACACCGCAGGACCAACGCGTTAACCGACGCAATAAATTTTAACAGGCTAAATATTTGATATCCCAACGAAGCCATACAAACGAAGTCCGGAAATTCTAATTCTTATTTTGTTTGCGGGATCACGTTATGGTATGATCGAGAAGGGTCAACGGGGTTGTGTTACTTCCCGCCGGCCTTTCCACGTGACCAACGATTGTATTCCCAAAAAATGATCAGGTTATTCAAACCGTAATACCGCACTCGCCCGATATAGGTAGCAGATTGAAAGTAATGGATTCTAAGATTAGGAGGGAAAGGTCAAATTCAATTGTACCAGAATCTGTGCTGTCAGTTATCATTTGAAAAAACGTTATAAATTACAATAGAAAATGTATGAAAGGACTGAAGATTTTCTGTGGGGAGTACAATGTGTGAGGAGTCAAAATGTCACTTTCAATAGATTTTGTATTTTTGTAACCGTAAGTAAAACAATGTAAATATAGTTAAAAATAATTGTCTAGTATTGTATCCGATAAACGGCAATAGAGTCACTGTATATTACGTGGGATCAATAAATACATTCATATGTAATTATCGTATCGAGTATTCGTGTACTTGGTGAAATTTGGAAATGCACCTCTGCCTTCCTCTAGGAATAAAGGCGAATGAAATCGAAATGAAAGAAAAATAACACCACCTCAGCATTTTACAATTTAGTTTTATGATAAAAGTTTTGACTTTTCAAGGTATTTAAATTAAATCTATGATGGATAATATATGGATGAAACGAAGCCATAAAATAGAGGTTTTAACAAAATTTGCCGCGAGCGCCGACCAATAAATATGACGCTTATATCCCGGGTATAAATATTTGTGATATACGAAGGGTTTAGTCAAGGAGGTATTGTTTACACTCAGTTTTGCGATAAACATTTTTGGCGTTTGATGTTTTTGTTTTGTTTTTCTGGATTTTTATCATGGAGATTTTGGCCTTGGCATAATCCGTTTTATATGAAGCTTCTTTATTACCTTATTATATTATGAAATTTTACTATTTTTTAAAATAATACAAATTAGCACCTAAAGAAAAAACACTTCATCAGTTCTGACTTTTGAGACACTAAATCATATATTTATTCCAAATCGAGGGTTTCAGACTTTTTGTTCTTACAAATATCTAAATCGAATGGGATATCCACCATCCACCAATGGGACATGATATCATCAAACTCAAGTGTGTCACTACAAATTGCCTTCTTCTATTGCAAAGAGAACTACTGTGTATCTGAAACTGAATCTAGGACATAGATACGGTTCGCTGTCTCATGTTCACAAAGGGCGAGGATTATAATCATCTGGATGTCAAGTATAGTAGTATTTAGGGTAATTAGGGTCATCGTCTAGCCACCAGCTTATGAAACAAAAGGCCACGAAGTTCGATTCTCGCACAAATTTTAGTGTCAGAAATATTTACTTCTGGTGAGTGTTTGTGATACGAAAAGGTGTATTGTAGATTCTAATAAGCGTGACACAAGACTTGTATCTGAGTGTGGGGTTAGAAGTATGTTTATGATTTTTGAATACTTTATTTACAACTTATTTACTTTATTTTGATAATCGATTTCAAAAGCTATTGATGGCCAATAATAGCCTAGGGAGATACTAATATATATCATAGATATTATATATCATACGTCATAACCATGTATCATACAAAAGGGAGGTTCATTAATAGTTAGCAGGTGGGGCGTAATGTATTGTCCATACAGTTGGTAACGATTGTTTAATCATAGTTTAAATTCTACTCGGCATTTTCATTTAGTTCTTGCGCTCGCCAGGTGCATCCGATGTATGGCTTTTTGCCAAGCACCTTTGCAATATTATTTATTTGAGCAAGATGAGATGACTTATCTTAGGACTGTTTCTTGTATTTTCATCGAACTTGAAATTCTAGTTTATTATTTAGTGGTCAAATCCGACACTTTATTTTTCAAAAAGGAATTTTGGAAGCAATAAATAACTTATGCTCCGAAAGTAACAGAGGGGGTCTATTTTTACATTGATGACTCAACCGCTGTTGATTTAGCTCAGTTATAGCAGATAGGCTTATAAGGTTTCGGACACGTTTCTGTGTTTGTCTGTGTGTGTGGCCAAGTGTCTTGAGCTTTTCTTAATAGTAAACATCTGTTAACTTAGCCTGATGCCAAAAATTGAATAGAAAAATCCATTTTTAAAATCCGTGATTTGTCGGTGACGAGGATTAGGCTAGCCGCTTCTTTATAGTTGAATGTATTCCCCTTACAAAAATCATGAAATTTTTAGTTTAAGATACATAGAAAATTGCATTTCTTAACCATAAAATGTATTTTCTAATATAAATAAATATTTCAAGATGTTGTCATAATAATATAATGTATATGGATGCAAGGATCGCCGCGATTGTATGATGCATCAATAATATGTAAATCCATGAACATAATGCAGCATACATAAATAACATTGTGTCTATGTGTGACGGAAGGAATACAAAATAAACAGAGGTTCAGAACGATATTTACTTTATAAAACTTCAGGCAATATAAACGCAAGGAAAAAGTAACTGGTCAATGCAAAAGCATTCAGAGCAAAGAAATTTATATATAAAGTTTAATAGCGGTTACTAATCTCGAACAGTTAAAGGCTTTGAGGATAGTGTGCAAAGAAAGGATGTAATATAAATGAATATGAATTTATCTGAATAGCAATCTTAAATCCCTATACTAACTATGGATTAAAACTTATTTCATTTGAATTTTAATTGACAGTCAATCTTGTATAGTTCAAGATGTTAATGTTAAAGTTATTATACATATTTCATGTTGCCTAAGGAAGGCACTATTTTTTGATAATACTTTCTAAGAAGCTAAAAACATCTCTCTATGTTCCAAAATGACTCTTGAGATAGTTTTTGGGGTCTATCCCTTGCATTTTTTTTCTGAAATTTTGTTGAAAGCAATTGCAATAAAAGACACATTTAAACCAAGTTTTTTTTTTATTTAACATTTAAACTTCATCAACACTTCAACATTATGTAAATCACGCCAATCCAATTATCCCGTTCAATATACCAAACAGGCAAACTTTCAATAAATCTAAACGACTTTAGTCGCCCAAGAGAACAATTTGTGCAGGTTGAATAACAATTATCCGATAGATAATTTACAAACCCGATACTAGAGGCCAGCAGTAACGAGAGAATAATCAAACGGCCAATTAAATATTGCGGTTTATTTAGAATTCAGCCCGAAGCATTGTATGAGTTTATACAGCGATTGGCAGTCATTTGTTTATTATATTTATCGATCGGGATTATGTCAAACTTTTGTATGATAGATACCACAGAACAGCTGAATAATATTAGAGTGGAAATAGCCAATATTTTGTATGGGGATGGGTGTCTCTGCTTGTGTGTTCTCTGTTCATTCTACTACGATCACAAGATTTTTTTATGTCTTATGTAATGAAAATAGGAAGCAATCCTTTGTAAATTGAATACGTAATATTTTATATTACTAAATGTAGGAAAAAATGATTAAAAAACATTTGAAATCATTCAATTAATTAATTAATTATTGAGTTTGTTATACCAAAATAGAAACCTTACCTCCTTTTATGTTAGTTGAAACATACATTTATTGAATAGTAAATTCCTTCAAGATGCGTCATGATGGAAATGAGAAATGGTGTGATTAATGACTAGATTAACGGCCACACGGTATCTTCTAATACCAATTAATGAGTTTTACAATCAAATCTATTATGTAACTGCTGGTAAGTATTTGTGGAGCTGCTTATTAATTATGTGGCAAGAGCATTTAGTATCCGACGTTGATTGAGTGGTTTATCAGTCCTGGTGAAGTTTTGATGTTAAGCACCTCTGCCTACCACGCCCAGAGGTTCATATATCCCCATATACAGGCGTGTCTTCAAAGCGGGATCGGACACTAAGGCAGTTAATAGCTAAAGCAATTACTAAGCCCTAGCATTATAGAAAATCCCGAAAAAATGACGTTTTTATAACAATCACAGGTATAAAATGTTAGTTGTTAGGAGAACGTCAAAATTTATATTTTTATCCGTATTTTCTTTCGACGATTAATGGTCTGATGGTAATATAAATTATAAAACAATATTTATTATTAGAATTTACCTATAGCAATCTTGTTAAAGAGAAAAGCCAATATTTACCGTAACACGAGAAAATATAATTGTTTTAGTAATAAATGTTTGGTTAATTGTGTTGATGCAATATAAATATATTTCCCGTGATAACATTAGAGTAACTATTTCCAGCTAATTTACACTGATTCTCATTTCGTTTTCAAACACAGTTTTGATTTAAAATGTTTCCACAAAACAATGCAATTAATTAACATTTCACAATGTTAATTCCAATTAAGTTTCCATTTGTATCTGTTTCACTAATGAAATTAATATCTATTTAAATTATTACTTCGCACTGGTGTAGTGTTAAACTTTTGGGGAACTAGCTTTTAGGGAATTCAGGCGGGAGACTATGTGTGTAGTCTCATAAAACATGACATCGTTGATTTGGTCCTTACTCCTTACCTTTTTTTTTTTTTAAGTGGCCATCTTTGCGCCAAGTACGGCGACCACGGCACGTGGGCGAGGAACGCCCGCAATGGTTCCGCAGTCGCCCAGTGCGCCTCCGAGACGAGAGCGTCTCGGCCTCCTCAGATTTGAGGAGGTGCAGTTACACCCCCACCTTACTTCTTACTCATCCAGCTTATTATGTGATTTTCAATTTCTTTTATTTAGTGTTGCCCAAATGCAAGAACAAGACGAGACTTAGCCAGTCTTGGTCTTGGTCTTGCGCCAATACACCTAGTCTTGGTCTTGGTCTTGGTCTTGCGCTCCCAGTCTTGGTCTTGGTCTTACAGCAAGAGTCTTGCAAGTCTTGCAATTACCTATTAGTCTATTACTATTTATTAAAGTTTACTTTAAATCTTAGAAAAACGTATTAGAATTGGAACATTGTGAGCTTGAATTAACATATCCATAGTAAAGATCAAGCAGATTAATAAATAACTGAAGATTTGATAAGAAATTCGAAAAATCAACTGATCGATATGTCGTTTTCCATGGAAGTAACTGTTTCTTAATAAACATTTATGATTTATTATGATATTCGGGCTGGTAAGCAATACAAAACTCTTATCGCAGGCTTTTTATTTTATTAGTAGGTAAGTACCTACGCTTTTTATATTATTTTATTAGTTTTGTAGAATTTTTTTACACGTTTCAAGTATATTTAAAAGTGGCTACAATATTTATCAAACAGGTGATATTTGAACACTTTTTTGCTATTTTTTTCTTGTAAAAACTTCAGTTAGGGAACTGTTAACAGAAGTTAGGGAAATATTACGGAAGTTTCATATGTTGCGCAATTTTTTTTATTTTACTAAGAAAATGGCAGATCGATTTTTTTTTGTCTAGGGGACACAAAAACCTGCACAAAAAAGTAGAATGACCCACCTACGCCCTGTGGTGGCAATCAAATAGTGTCAAATGTTGTGATTTCGGCGCGGCGGCAACGATTGTTGTATATGATTTCAAAAGAAGCCGCCGGCGCGTGTATCATAACCATGTACTTCCGAAAAGCGGCAAATTACTTTGGGAAGTAAGTACAAAACCTTTGATGCCGCATTATCAAAGTGCCGATGGTTAAATTAAAACATAACTATGCATGCACTCAATTTGATTTTAATGGATATTTTTTTATTCGCAATGTAGGTATGTTTATGGTATTAGTCGTAATGCGCATAGGTCCAGTTTTTCATATTCTTTGATACAGTTTTTTGCGTCTCATAGAATTCCTAAGCGTACCTATACACCGAATTGTTACACCTAACTACTCCGTGAAATAGCGCTAAGTCCTAGCTGCAAGACGCAAGAGTCTTGCAGGCTATGTCTTGTTCTTGCTCAAGTCTTGCACGGTCAGTCTTGGTCTTGGTCTTGCTAAAAATACGCGGTCTTGTTCTTGGTCTTGGTCTTGCAAAAACGCAAGAACAAGACCAAGACTGCAAGACCAAGACTGAATTTGGGCAACACTACTTTTATTTAATAATTTTCATTGGCGCAAGAAGTAACTTGGCAGTGGGATAATATTTGCAATATTCATGTAGGTTGAAAGTGCTATATCTCGAAAAAACTAAGAAAAACATCCGCCGCATGTCCAAACTTTGAAGAAAAATGCATTATCGATAGAAAAGTCTTGAAAGTGCAGCATCAATATCTCAAGTTTGTTTTAAATTGAATCAGACACTATGTTGAAGCCACACTTTACGTTCTCTTTTTTGACACGTTTTCTTTGCAAAACATTCAAAGAGGATAATGCATTTCATTTTATTATTATCCACTTCATATCTTTGTTAGCTTTTTTAAGCTGTAGTATTATATTAGTACCCTATCCTACCCCACAATTGCTCTTTTTTTAAGTGAATGATTGTTCGTTTGCTTATTATTTACAAGCTTTTATTTAACTTCACTTTTGTATGTATGTATGTATGTATGTATGTATGTATGTATGTATGTTTGTATGTTTACAAATCTTGCAATGAAGATTTGAACCACTTCCAATAGACCGATTGTGCTGAAACTTGGTATACCTACGTAACTTGGATGACAATACAATAATATGGTACCATGGAGCTGGTCTGATGATGAGGTTGGAAGATGACGATAGAAACATCGGTTCTTGTGGACCGATTGAGCTGAAATTTGGTATGTCTTTGTAACTTCGACAACAATACACAAATATGGTATCATGGTGCTGATCTGACGAAGAGTTGGAAGATGCCCATAGGAACTTCGATTTCTGTGGTCCAATTGAGCTGAAATTTGGTATGTCTTCGTAGCTTCGGTAACAATACAAAAATGTGATATTATGGAGCTGATCTGATGAGGAGTTGGAGGATGGCCATAGGAACTCCGATTCCTATGGTCGAATTGAGCTGAAATTTTATATCTCTTCGTAACTTCGGTAACAATACAAAAATATGGTATCATGGAGCTGATCTGATGAGGAGTTGGAGGATGCCCATAAGAACTCCGATTCCGATGGTCCAATTGAGCTGAAATTTTGTCTCTTCATAATTTCGGTAACAATACAAAAAATGGTATCATAGAGCTCTATGAACACCTCAATAGATTAGCTAATCTATTGAGGAGTTGGAAGAAGCCCACAGGAACTCCGATTCCTTTGAACCGATTGTGCTGAAATTTGGTATACCTAAGTAATTTCGGTGACAATATAATAACAAGGTATCATAGAGCTGATCTGACGAAGAGTTGGAAGATGCCCATAGGAACTCCGATTCTTGTGGTCCAATTGAACTGAAATTTGGTGTGTCTTCGTAACTTCGGTAACAATACAAAGATATGGTATCATGAAGGTGATCTAATGAAGAGTTGGAAGAAGCCCATAGGAACTCCGATTCCTGTGGACCAATTAAGCTAAAATTTGGTATGCCTTTAAATTTTCAGTGACAACATAATAACAAGGTATCGTTGATCTGTGTCATGAGAAGTTGGAAGGTGCCCATAGGAACATTAGTTTCCATGGACCGATTGAGTTGAATTTCGGTATGACTACGAAATGGATAGACTTAGAAATATTTCCAACTAAAAAGTTAAAAATAAATTAACGGTGAAAAACGTATTTTAAAATCAAGCTTTTATTATGCACGAAAAATTAAAAAAATAAACTAAGAAAACATTCATAAAATTCGTAGTTTTTTAAACTTTACAAGTAACAATTTACAAAAGTGTTCGGTTTATCAGTAGAAGTATGATACATAAACATATATTATCTATAACTAGTATATTAATATTCTTAAGGGATTTAAAAGCTTGTCGCGTAATTTCTCTCGATTGCACAAATAATTTAAGTAGCGCATATGAAAGTACCGTACTCCAAAAAAACATCAGTTACTGATGGATATAAAGCAAGTGAGATACTATCAAACGCAGACATTACACATATCAGAGGTTGGTAACCTTTGTGCCAGTTTCCGATATTCGGCATTGGAAGTTCAAGATAGAACAACTAACTAATTTAACTATTGTATTGCGACGACTGACAAATAGGGTACAGATAGGAAGTTGTTCAAAATGTATAAAACAACTTTCGGTACATAAATATTTTTCTTCTGTTTTCACCCGAATACCTACTTGCATTATAAATTCTTGGTTAAGCCCAGATATAAGCAAGGTAGCTGGCAGGAGTTGGGTGCGAAATTATTAAGATCAAGCCCAGAAGAGGCCAATAACCACCAGTGGACGTCTTTTGGCTGATGATGTGTGATCGATGATAATGATTTGAAATATAACAGCCTCTGTAACGAGTCGCGCAAATTTGTTGAATAACAATCGCGAAATCGCTTACTAACTACTAACCTCTTTTCAAAAGCTACTTACTTAGGTTGGTGTAATTACTAGAATTTATTTAATAGATATATATAGAATTTACCTCTTTTTTATACTAAGTAAATAAAAAATTAATAAAATCATAAACCAAACCTACATAAAACGAATGTTTTATCAACTTCCTTATTCCACCTAAAGGCAGATAGAAGGAGGAATATTATGTTAGTAACTTAATTAATTAATATTTATGTTCCTTCAAATTTCTTCAGTATCATGAAATTAAAAAGTATGTCAAAGTGTTGTACAAAAACGCCTGCCTATCCTTTCGGGAATACACACGCAAATGTGTATTTAAAATGTACAGATCGCATAATTAAAAAGGTTCATTTAATAATGTTTAATTTATTAATTATTATAATTTTATTAATTCTTACTGTATGCATTGTGTAATGCTGCTTTGTATGCGTCTTTTGTATTTTTCAATACGTTTGGTGAACGCGTTGATTACAATGTAATAGGCGTTCTTTATATGGCTTTCATAGTTTGCACTATCGCAGCGATATGGTGGCTCAAGGTTCTTATACTCGTGTTTATTATGTAGGAGTAATAAATTTCTAGCCATAAGATAAGCATTCATAGAATTTATTATGATTTTTTCAAAAAATGCGTCCTTAGGTAGGTTGGTAAGTTGGTACTTAAAAAACTGGTGTTTTTCTATGACCCGAACCGAAAGAACTTGAGGTAAAATCCTTCAAAAGATTTATATTATGAAAAATGTATTTAACAACCAATCAATAAATGTATTTTTCCTTCCTAAAGTAAATATAAATAACAACATTATGAGTTCTTAGCACCCTGAGGTCATTTTTCGTACGAATACAAATATTTAATTTGCAAATCTTGTTCCAAATAAAAAAGGAGAAAGTTTTTAATGTATTACAAACTCTTTTCTATCATCCATTAATAACGAGCAATAGATTTTCGTGATCCTTATCTATTCTGCAGTTCTGGCATCTTAAACGCGCTATTCCTCATTCTGGACGTCTGTTGGACTACTTACAGACAATTTATACTCGAAAAGCACTTCTTTAGTTTTAAGAATGCTTCACACGCTTGACCTGATTTATTAATAGAATTTTTATTAAACGTTTTTTAAGTTTTTATCGATGAGTTCTTGCGAGTTAAAATAATTGTTTAGGATTATGAATTTCTTTCTTTCCAATTTTTGTGAATTATGATGAATCTAAGAATCATGGATAAATTGTTTTATACTATTTAATTTATGCTGAAAATAATAAGGTCGTTTACTAAGGGCGTGCTTACACAGCTGTACCAAAATTATTATAATTTCTACTACAATTGGGTAAATTAAATTTACTAAAATAATTGAGTATTCAATAAAAGCGTTCTGTATTATTTTTACAGTAATTTTATCTACCTTTTCTTTATCTACGATGATAAAGTTGGTTATGTAATCAAAAACTACTGTTACTAAGTAGTTATGATCAGTTCGTAATCACTGTTTTTTTAACTTAACACTCACACTTTTTTAACATATTATCATGAACATATTGACATTAAAGTTTTAACACGTATATAAAAAAAATACTACTTTAATACATGAAATTCAAATTCGAAATATTAACCAGCTGCTTACATTAATTCAGATGGTATATAGCTTCGTAGTTTAAGCGGTGCGGAGGGAAGGAATGCCTTTAGTACGCACACGTCTCGGTTCGTGCCTCGAATGTTATACAAAACGACTTACAGTAAACAATACTGTTAATTTATGTGTTGTCGAGATTAAATAGCCATTGTTTACGTACAAACATTAAGTTTATCGAGCTATTTTTACACTTAAAAATAGTGGGGTTAAAATGCATTCTTGGTTTTGGATTTGTGTGTGTGTTTCTTTAAATATTGGTTTTTTCATAGTCCATGTTGAAAACGGAAAGCTAAGAACGCTACACTAGTTAATTCTTACTTAACGCTAATGAGTAACTCACGGATGAGATGGGTTAGGTTTTTCAAGTACTTTATCAATTATAATTCAAATGTTATTAAATAAATTTAAGATCGATAGAAAATTTAATTAAGTAAGCGATTTCTAACTAAGTGGTACCTTCGGAATTTGCAAACTCCGCAACGGCCCCCTTTATTTCAAATTAAGGTACAGTCCAACTAATTTGGGATTAGAAGGATTAGTTCAGTTTTAGTCCTAACTAAATACGTTGAAATTGTTTGCGTACCTGTAACAGTTGGCGGTCTAGCTAAACTCGAGGGTATGTTGTAAGCGCTTAATTCTGCCGCTTGCCAAATGTCGTTTCGTTTTTGTTTCTCAACCCCAAAAAGTATAAAGTACAAGCTTATCTAGGTTACTAAGTTTAAAAAAATCATGTTGTATTTATGCTAAACTGTGCCGCAACGCCTGGCTAAACAGTAATATTACAAATGTGAATTTCTGTTTGTTATGTCGATTTAAACCATATGCTTTAAGGTAGAGGTATATATAGACGGGAAAACATGGTCCATATATTTCGCACACATAATCATATTCGAAGGTAACATATCACATGGATTTTTCTATTGCCACCTAGCCGCATAATAAGTACCTAAGGAAAAAGTTAATTTTACATGATTCAAGTAATATTTATGCCCAATAATCTTACAGTACAGCATGTAATAGAAGGAGAATAGTGGCCTTAACTTTGACCCAGTCTTTGATCAAAACAAATCGAATTATTAAACAAAAGATAACGTGGAAAAGAGATTTATATATGTAACAGATTCCGATGTACAGTACAGTCGCGTATTTGATTCGCCAAGTTCATTAATAATTTCCGTGTTGAATTGATTTAAAAAAATCCTACTCAATTCGCTTGCTACAAATAAAACTTTCATTTTTTCTCGCAATCAATTTCCGCATTTTAAACCGAAAATATTTAAAGCCTGCTCATGGCGCGTGAGCTTCATACCGAATTATTTATTGCGTATATCATATTTACGGATTGCTTTCATTGTTACACAGACTTCTCTTGAAATTCATTGGTCCCGGGATTTTGAAAGAAAGAAAGAAAAATATTGTAACTGGATACGATAAAAATATACGAAATGTTAAATTGTTCTATCTTGCTGTAACTCGGTGGTCGGGGGTTAATATCCCTTTTGATATGTAGTTACAAATGCATTCTTAATAAGCTATCACACATTTTGGTGGTAAATGATAACTTCGTGAGAAAAATTGTTTTAGCTAAGAATTTATTTAATATGTTATTCTGTTAATCTACACGACAGCGTGATGAACTAAGGGCTATTCTTTTTAAATTGTACAAAAGATTAGAGCTAAGTGGAACTAATCAGCACTTCTATCAAAACACAAAACATTTGACGTTTTTTAATCTATAATCAACCTTATAACCAAAATTTTAACATGAGTATACTATGTAAATAGAAACGCTAATGTTCGAAACTGTTCTTGTTAAACAAATCTGTAACTGGAATGGGAAACTGCGAACGTGTTGATACAGATATCCAGTGGCACTCGTTACGAACCCCAGTCGGAGACGTTTCGAGAGCGTTACGTGCTCGTCACGGTGTCGGAGCCGTGCTGACTGGACCAGAGGAAATAGCAAACGTAAATGTTCCATTTTATATCAATTTGTTACAAAGTTACATTTTACAGCTAGTGCAAACAATCCTCATTTGTTAACTTTGAAATTGTTAGTTCAAAGCATGTATGTCTGTACCTATTAGATTTAAAGTGTAGACATAAAGGAACATGATGTGCGATAGAGAGGTCTCAGGTTCGATTAGTCGGGAAATGTTTGGTTCAGTTATTTCTTTAGGAAATTCTCATTAATAGCACGGTCTTTGGATATGTGCCCGAGAAAAGTTAGCAAAGTGCTAGAATATAATTTATTCTTCGTTGTATAAGGTTTCCTCAAGGCGTTTATATCTATAAAATCATAAATTGAAAAATAATCATAAAGATATGCTTAGGTTCGAACCTGCTTCCTTTAAGATATTCTTTCAGCACGCCGTCCGCGTAACCAAGCACGGACTTAGAATGTTAAATAACTACAACATCTATTTTCAGCTTCCGTTTCCTCCGTTTATATTTCTAATGGATATCAATTATCTTACGTCTCGATAAACATTGTTTACCTTCAATCCCTTGGATTTGTTCTATTTCTATAAATAAAGCGGAATGGTCATTAACCCTCCATCTTACAACTATAGGCGTCATAAGACTTAATAATACCTAAAATAACATAAATGTTTAATAAATATTCTTTAATACAGCTTTATTAAATAATAGCTGGTAAGCCAGTTCATTTGGGCGGAATTTCATAAAAAAATCGCTTATGTTCTTCGCTCAAGTTTCTTTTATATCCATATCAAAGTAATTTTTTAATTGTTTTTTTAATTGTTTTCTTTTCACAATAACATACATAATTTCTCTTTATAATATCATAATACAAATAATTTTCGTGCCATCGAAAGCTGCTTTCCCGGAACTGATAAAGTTTGCGGTTTTTCAAAACAAAATTTTATGCTCATTTTTAAACTTTTATTTTAAAAATCCACAATATTTTGGCTGGCCCTAAAATTGACCCCACGACGTCTCGATCGATTAAAATTGTTACGATGCATGGAAAAAAGCGGCCAATACAATAAATTACAGGACTAAAGTGCTGCGAGCAAAAAAATGTCGTCTGATCTAGTTGAATTTGTTTACTTCCATTGAACTAACTTCACTTTTATGTAGGACATTACATCCATTATGAATGAATTGACTGGTTATGTATGGAACTAGTACGGATTCAGAATCTAAATAGCATTAGATGTACAGAACTGTAGTATTTTCCTCCTATTCCGATGACTTTGTTTACGGAAGTCGAATCAATGCTACATTTAAAAGCGTAAGGATGTATTTTGTACACGTAAATCAGGATTGAGAAAAAATTATCGATTCATCAGGCAGGGTGATTGAATTTTTATTGATCATTTAGGAAAAAATGTGACATAAAACGTAATGCTGTGGAAGTAAAAGAATCGGTGTCGGTTAACATATCATTGGAGCCATATTTCTTATACTGATTACACATTTCTTGAAGTTATGTGAAAGATGGTAATACGAAAAAATATAACAAATGTTTGTTCATTGTATTACCATGTGACATGTGTATCAGCTTCGGTATTTAGTCCGCTCTCTTGTCTGCTCTCTGTCTGCCACATTATTAGTAAGTGATTAACTACAAAATAATACCAGATGATTGTTTTAGAAAATTATGAGTTTGTTCAAAATAATTATTATATTATCATAGTCCTTTGAAATAAAAACTTTCTTTGAAAGAAATATATTAGTGACAATTTCTCAGATGTGAAAACACCCCAATAAACTTCATACTTAAATCTGAGTAACTTCAGACTAAAGGGTTGAAAGGTCGCACTGAGCAAACTTTAACTGTCTTCGAAGAAGGATGAGGTTAAGAGTCTCTAAACCACTATGAACTTTTAGATAGTGCGATAGTGGAAAGCACGGACTGAGGATTGACGAAACATTTTTTGCATACAATAGGTGTAAAGTTTTTATTATTATTTCACTGCTCCAGTTACTTAAAGCAACTCAGCTTTATTCCAATCAAGCGAAAGTACTTTATATTTCTACACAAACAGCATGTCTAGAAATGGAGAATGAATATCTATTGAACGAAAACTTTGTCAAAATATGCATATTCTGATCTACCCCTTCAAGGAGTACAGGCGTGATTGTGTCTATATCTTTGTATTTTTTTACCAGGCAATACTCTACTTACCAGCCCCTGCAACTGTGGTCACTAAATCGATAAAAAAGTAGCATTTTGAATTAAAACTATTGTTATACAACTGAATCATGCTTCAAGACGGTACAAATCGATATAAGGCGGGCCAGTTCAGTGTTTTGTTAAAGTAAGACCTTCGTACACTCGAGTGTTGCGATGTTCCGAGCACTCGTTCGTCTGTGCTCTGTATTCGTTGGATTTTCATATGCAAAGCAACACTTACAGTTCGTATTTGGGATTCGGCCGACGTGCATGTGCTGCTATAAGCCAACTTCCGACGTACACATTCGCATATTTACAATAAGGGATTTCATAAAACAAGACAGTTTTGGAAATGTCTCAGACACATGAGACACATTTTCCTAAGTTATTTTGATACTGGTAAACGATTTTGGGTCTTACTGAATAGAATTGAAAAATACTTATTTCATTAAGTTGACTAACTTGGGTAATTTGTGAGTTCCTAAAGTTTTTTATAATTTCGGATACCTACAATACTTGAATTTTGTAACTTTGAATCGACGTATGTATATGTGAATGCACCTAGTATTTAATTATCGAAAAATTATAATTTATGGTTGAGAAGCCAATTCAAATATCGGGCAATTATTTTATAGACAACATAAATGTAATTCATTGTATTCACATTTTATGACAATTACTGCGCAAGAAATACGCAGCCTTTGTTTGCTATTTAAAACTCTTATTTCGTGCCTTTTATACTAAAACATTACAAAGGCAGCAAAATCGTGACTATATTAAAAATAATATTAAAAATAAAACACAACTCAAAAATAAAAATAAATTAAAAAGTTATCTGTGCTAAACACTTTTAAATAACGCAGAGTAATGCTAATATACATAGACTGACGCTAGCGGTTAACCCCACTCGTGATTTCAGGAAAGTTTTCGTTCAGCTTTACACTGCGGGTTTATGAAATTGTTAGCATATTTTAAAGCAAATTAATTTCGTCATCCGGCTACATTAATATTGGCCTTTGTGTGGCTTAGCTTGTGTTAATATAGCTTTTGCAAACCAATTAAAAATACACCTCGGATATCGACCATTACGAAAAATAGCATCCAACGTTTTTCAAAGTCCAATTTATCTCTTAATTCAAAAACGGCTTAGTGTGAACGCAGACTAATAAATAAGTAAAATTAACAAAGTTACAAAATTATGACTCAACCTATAAAAGTGCATTTTTTTTTTCAAGATTTTATATCACATATTTCCCACAGTATTGATAAAAATAAATGAAAAAGATCTCAAAAAACTCACAACATAAGAACTTAATCACGATCGAATAGTTTGATCACGCCCACGTAATTCGCCGGACTAGGAATAAAAAAGTTGACACTAGGAGTTCGAACCGCTGACCCTATTAAGTCACGGTAAAACTGACCCAGCTCTTCGGCTTATCGCATGCGGGTTTGACTAAGCCTCTGGAAACTACAAAGTGATTCGGTCAATTTCTACTTAACTCTACGAGTTTTCGGCTTGTGTGTGTGATAAAACCTCTTTTGTTTTTAAGACTTTGATTGGAAACTTTTTAGAACTAAATTCGAAATTGTTGCGGTAGATAAAAAAATTCGGCAAATTATTTTGGTAGGTTGATTTTAGAACACGACACATCCGTATTAGTAGTAATGGTTTATTTTGTGTCGTAAATATCCTGTGTTTAATCTCTGGTACCCCAAATGTTAAATTTCTCCATTAGTCTCGAAGCTGCCCTATGCAGAAATACGTACACATCTTTTCCTTTCTTATTTAAGCAAATATGTAAATTTATCATTTGTTTTCTAAAGGTAATAAAAGAATTTATTGATCATTAAAGTAATATTATACGGGTAGCAGTTCAATATGGCAACACGTGACGTGCCTATTGACAATGAACAGTGGGGTGAGATCGTAAATATCACTTTTATTGAGGCGCGTATTAAAAACTACACTAGGATGGCACTTAAAATGAACAACTATAATGGAATGAACTATAATTTCACCTACGAAGTTTCTATCGAAAGGACTTCGAAGATTTGAATTTATTGAATATTCATGGCACTAATGTTACATATTTATTTTTGTTAAACGTGCCTAGAAATAACAAAAAAGAATTATTCTTGTGCTTCGTGGATTAGCGCACATTCGATTCTCGGGCCATACATAGGTATAATAGATGTTTTCACTTGCAAATTCTCAACAGCAACACATTGGTAATGTGCTAATGTTTCACTTGAACCACGATTCAACACGGCAAAAAGTGGATGCAGGAATGAGTCATTACTTCGGGATTTTGCCTATTAACACTTCGGTTCAAGCCCCGTTAAACAATAAGAAAGCCCTACATATTACGAAACGAATATTTTTTCCACGAAGTTCGAAAGCGCCATTATTTCAACGCTAACCCAAATAATTTAAATCCAGTAATTACTGTCATGCTCGTGCCCGATTTCCAAGTAAAATAATGTGTTTTTAAATCTGTTACGTCTCTCGGATTATTATAAAGGCCCGGTATTGAATGCTGCGCGGCCTACATTAAATATATTGAATTGCGTTAGGCCGCCGCGACTGTAAACTCTTTTGGATTTCCTCGAATATTTTATTCCTTTTCTGATGGCGTTCTATTAAGGTGGAATAAAAAATTTTACTTTACGGATGGGAATAGTTATTTGCGATAGTTGGAATCGAATGGATTGGTCTCTAAGGAGAGTGATTTGGACACACATCTATCCGGTAAATTTTAGGAGGTGCCTTTAAAGTCACGGAAATGGCTCTGGGTTAGATGGTTCCTTTTTATTATAAGTTGTTTAAGTGCAGACTACACGAGATGAGGATGTGAAGCAGAATACACACCTGAGACCAGACCGCAATTGCGAAGTTATTTGTTTGTTTATTGTCACACAATATTACCTTTATTACCTGATATTTGCGCTTGGTAAAGTAACAATACCTGATCTGAATGAAAGAGCAGTGCGAACCAAAAAATATCTTTCAATTATTTAAAAAAAAACTTCGGGAGTCTTAAACACTGAATGCAATGAGGCAGTTCTGCCAACAAATACCGGATGTCTGATTGGCTACAGCGTAGCTCTAACAGAAGAAGAAGTCTATCAAGCCCGTCAATTAGTATATTCACATTTCATTATTAGACATATTGCAGCCTTTCGTGGATTAGGATGAATTATGTAATACGTTTTCAACCATCAAAGCATCAATAATTTTGACAGGATACAATATTATTATGACTGCCATTTGGACTATTTTTCTTGATCCAAAAGTCCGGGGCTCGGTTCCCGGGTCGGGCAAAGCGTGGTTGGATTGCACTAGAACTGTAACCGGAAAAATGGTAAAATGTTAACACAATTGGCAAAATAAGGGTTCAGAAATGCACCACTGCCAACTCTTTTGGTTAATACAGGGGCTTACTGTATATTAGTAGGTAAAGTTAGCTACATAGTTGATTCCGGTTTTATTAAAAAAATATAAAAACTTAGAAAACGGAGCAATTACATATTCCAAGTACGTAAGACTTATCGCCTGAGAATTATCTTACACTAGCTGTTGCCCGCGACTTCGTCCGCGTAGACTACAGGGTTGAGTTCAGAAAGAAAATAACTTATAGTCTATTTTACTCCTTAAAGTCCTATTTATGCCCATAACAAAAATCATACAAATTGGTAAAATTATTTAAACGTGAAACCGTAACGCTCCGGTCGGCGCCTTGTACATAATTATTGCGCGCTTGATAATTATTTTGAAACTGCGATATCTTCTAAGGTACTCATCGAAATCAAATGATGTAAAGGGCAAATTTCTTTTAAATTAAATACTTATACTGAATAACGCATTTATTTGGATAAGGATTAATATAATCGTTATTAAAAATACCTCCACAAACAATGCTTTATTTTATAACAAATTTAGTTAGCATAAAAGAGGTTATAGTGAACCAACCCTAAAAGTTAGACATATGCTACCGCTGACTTTTTTGTAGATATTATCAAGCTCTACAACTTTTCTTTAGGACTCAACTATATATCTCCCATGGGTAAGGCAGCGTTTGCAAAAAACGGTTACGTTCGCCCGTTTTTTCTCCGACTTACTTAGCAAATCCTGCTACAAACGTAAAGTCTTATCATTTTTCGGACTGATATATAGCCTATGACACTCACAAAGAACGTAGCTTTCTATTGGTAAAAGAATTTTCAAAATCGGTTCAGTAGATCGCGAGTTTACTTTCTACAACGTCACAAACATACAAACATACAAACATACAAACTTACAAACATACAAACATACAAACTCACAAACCTTACCTCTTTATAATATTAGTATAGATTAACAATGTAAAGGTCAAATATGACGCAAACTTACGTTATCACCTTGACACAAATATTTGTACGAAATTATCTTGTCTTTTTGTTGGGGAATTACTTTGTTTGATGTTACTCTTTTTGTGCTATAGTAATGTGAAAGGCGATTCAACATAAATAACCTCACACCGGTATCACTGAAGCGGAAGGCAGAAGTATATTTCCGTCCCACGCTTTCTCAATTATTTGATGCCCAACGTATTGGATAGGAGTCTTTTGCAGTTTTTCCATCACAGTTCCAGACTCCGCGTTGCAACTGAGAATTTCCTACTCGATAAAAAACATAGATGGAACCGGCGAAACTTGGATGTAAAAATACGCTTTTTTATGTACTTTTAATTTCATACACTTCATCATCATCACCAGCCAATTTTGGTCCATAGGCCCCCCCAATGACTTCTGCCGGGAACGGTCGGATACATTCCATACACTTGCAAGAGTATTATTATACATATAATTATATTCAAGTATTTTCAACATCTTTTATAGATAAATCCGCTTCCAATCCATACGTTAATTAACTTCTTATCCTACCTTGATTTCTTACGATACATGTTACTATTATGAATCCAATAAGGACAAGAGGTCACGCCAGAGGGGCTCAGATAACCCCTGGCCATAATTAAAGACGCTTCCGTGAGGGTTAATGAAATTTGGCCAGGTCCCTGCCGTGGGACCTTGATGCCAAATTCCTCTCGCGTTTATTCCATCAGCGGGAGGAGGCGTCAAGTCGCGGGGACAGACTGGCCCCGAGAGAGGTTGAGGCACTGAAAGCCTCCCTCCGTACGGCCGCCGTGGAGGAATGGCGAACCAGGCTGGAGAATCCCAGTGCTGGTGCTAGGACCGTCGAGGCAGTGCGTCCTGTCTTCGACCAGTGGGTAGACAGGCGCCACGGTGCGGCGACGTTCCGCCTGACGCAGGTGTTGTCGGGGCATGGGTGCTTCGGCCATTTCCTGTGTCGGGTGGCACAGAAGGAGGAGTCGACCGTGTGTCACCACTGTGACAACTGTCTGGACGACACAGCCCAGCACACACTAGAAGAGTGTCCAGCCTGGGAGGTGCAGCGCAGCGCTCTCCGCGCTATTGTCGGTGGAGACCTCTCGCTCCCGGCCGTCGTCTCTTCGATGGTCGGGAGTCGGAGGTCCTGGCGAGCGATGCTCTCCTTCTGCGAGTACGTCATGTCGCAGAAGGAGAGCGCGGATCGGGATCGCGAAAGAAGCGATCCCGCCCGCCAAAGACGTCAGAGAAGGAGGCGCCGGGTCAACAGAGTCAATTAGACCCGGCGCCCTGCCCTGTGGCAAGGGGGCGTTAGAATCTCACCACGGTATCCCCTGCCTGTCGTAAAAGGCGACTCAAAGGGGCCCTCGGGGTCGCTGAGCGCGCTGCGGGGGCGGCGCGTCCTCAATGAAAGTGACCCCGAGCGGGGCGGCGGCACTGTGGCCTGTGTACGTCGCGGGCGCCCATCCACAACCAGGGCGCCCAAACCAAGCTAGTGGGGGCGTAACTGCGCCCCCTTTTAACTCCGAGACGTCCGAGACAATTACGTCTCGGAGGCGCACCGGGCGGCTGTGGTTAACGGTGGGCGCCTCTCGCTCACGTACCATGGTCGCCCAACTTGGCGCGGAGATGGCCACCGGGGGGTTTTGGTCGGTATGCCGGTTTAGGGACTTCGTTAGGGACCCAGCCCGGCACTAACATCTGCGCGGACATGACGTCGCCGCGCGCCGGGCTGGAAGACCGGTGACCCCGACATACGCTTCCCGCCCCCCACTGCCCCCGGGCTGGCGGGAAGTAGAGCCATAAACAGCTTTCCCCTCGATAGCAAAAAAAAAAAAAGGGTTAATGAAATTAAAAGCATTCATCTTTAATTAGTGTCGTACTCTTAAATATGTAGTTGATGAAAATACCATGAGGTGGTCACAGCTGATTCAAAAAGTAAATCTTGATATGGCTGTGGAACAGTTCTTAAGTAATATTACTTTTCAAGAGCATGCGTTTACATCAAACTTATTTAAAATTGATGTGTTCACAAATATTTCGTTTAAGCCTGGGTGTTTGTGAGAATGAAAAGACTCTTGTAGCTTTATACACAACGGTAGTGTCTTAGTGCGGGATAGAAGCACGCATATGACTGTTTAGTGTATTTATTTACATATAAACTTTCCCATCCAAGCGTACTTTATTAAGGTCTATCACACAACAGCGGGACAATGTAAACCGCGATTTATCAGCGTTTTTCTACCGTGTACACAAGCTCGTATTTTTTACCTCTAAACAATTTTCACAACATTTATTGGGGTCCACGGGACGAGGTATAAAGGATAAAGTACATTTTAGTCAGCGCGTTTCGCCGGCCATGTTGAAATGTTTTCAGCGTAAAAATCAGGCACACGTGACGTGAGACTGTGGCCGATGTTTCCATAGTAATTAAAAGTTGCTCCTCAATTTGTAAACAAATGGCTGGAGTTTGTAATGTCAGCGTTTTTCGCAGAAACAGCAGTTACGGTGGGAAAAAGTTATGAATTATGTTGTGTACCGCCTTTTTTTATCAATAAGCAAGCTTTTGGCTACGCTTTTTTCGGTTGTTACATACTTCTAATTTTATTTTCGCTTTCTCAGATGAAGCTAACAGCTTGGAAAAGTAGCCGAAAAAACGACAGTAAACTCCTTTTCTATTACGTAACCAAAAACATCCGCTGCCTATCTCTTCGGGGAATATAAGACAACAGCATCATCATTAACCTCTCTTACGTCCACTGCAGGATGTTGGCCACTGGGTTCGATCTTCAGCCTTCCTTGAAAAGCCACTGCCAGCCATCCTGCGAATATTGTCAGTTCACCTAGTCCTAAGTTTGCATGTGTATTTTTGTTTTTAGTAGTGTGTTATTTTGGTAGAGAATGCGACTATAGAATTTCTAATGTATTCGCCTTCTGAGGTGATTGTGCTTTACCTTTATGCCAACGTTATGGAATCCTTCTTTTTAAGTTAATGTTTTTTGACATTGATATTGTAATTTCAGTTGAAGTGGAAAGTCGATTACACCATGGTACTTATGTATATCTTTCAAGCTTGAACAGCGATTACCCAATCGACTAGCAAGTTTCCAATGATCTGGATACATCGGAAATCCGATACCCATTGGGTTAGTTAAG
This sequence comes from Cephonodes hylas, assembly GCA_030295005.1. NCBI lineage: Eukaryota > Metazoa > Arthropoda > Insecta > Lepidoptera > Sphingidae > Cephonodes > Cephonodes hylas. Next base: position 10,685,373 of record AP025369.1, on the reverse strand, counting down.
TAATTCGTGCGGATGGTGTTTAGGCAGATGTACTGTGCGTTCAGAGGACCTGCGAAATCAATTAGAGGAAACGGCGGAAGACTAATCCTGTCCCATCCTTTAATGGAGTCACTTTGGTGGATAGATATAGTGGAGTCCTATGTATCCTGTTATTATGCGAGTATAAGTTAAGTCTGTAGGGGTTTTATGAAATTTGCGTAATGAATATCAGTATAAACAAATGCGTGTTATTTTTTATTCTTTATTCAACGGTGTGATTGCCATCTTTAATTACTGTTATTTTTTCGACAACTTTTTATCAGGCCTTTCTTTCTTCAGCCGTAACTACGGTTTTTCAAACTTAAAAATATGTATATACATATAATGGTAATCGTGTACTATGGTGCCGTACCGTGTCATTTATTGAGAAATATTAACGAAGGCATCTTGGTAAAATCTGTGTGTCGATTATCTTTGTTTTTTGGTAAAATTGTTTATTCTTGTGTCCTAAAAAACTTATTTCATACTTTTAGCCTCGTTTTCTGTCGTTGTCGAGTTTTGCTTTTTTTATTTTAAGTGATGATTTAAAAGTACTTGTAAAAATCTTACAAAAATATTGAAAACGTACGTGGTTCCTATGCATTTTATAAGTAGAAGGCTTGAAGCGTTTAAATGGGATTGTTATATAGTGTGCCGGTAAGTTTTATAACGTTTCATAAAGTATTACAGTACCTCGTAAAACAGTTTCACGTGAGCATACACCAAGTTTTCTGACGCTACGGTTATGCGGTGATCAGTCTTGGCAACTTCTGGTAGACCATATGCGAGTTACCTGAAATAAAAAAGGTTAAAAAAAAAGTTTTTTCTTCTATTTTTTAAAATATAGAATTAAAGACATACATTTAAAAGTATATAACCCCGAAGGCAAGGTCTAAGACCCAAGCCACCGGTTGTTAGGAGAACACAGTTAGGAACCGCCTTACGATGCGTGCCATGTGTTGTAAGAACAACACTGCCTATAAATGAAAAGTAAGAAAAAGAAGGTTTATTGTTATTATTTATAGTACTGGCAGTTTTGTTAATTAGATGACTTCGATCACGATCTTGATACACTATAGAATACTATTGTATTCTATAGTGTATCATTTTTTTTTATTTCTGTCGGGATTTTTTAAAGCCAATGAGTTTCTAATTACCGTAGCTAATATCTGCTTTAGTTTTCGATCACGGTCTGAATACTCTCGTATAAGTCAATACGATATATACTAAATGGGACAACGGAAATAAATTGCTACTATTGTCTGCTTACAAAGATGTATTTCTTAGATAAGAGATAATGATTTCTTGGTATTAAAGACATTAGGTACCGGAAATTGAAGGTAAAATTCTTATTCTTTTCTGTATGTGAACTGTGTTTCCTAAATATCTGTTTTGGGTAAAATGTAGGATACTCTAGGTAACTATAAAACATTATATTTAAAAATAAATATAAAACATAATATTGACATGAATATACTTAGGTATAATATTTATTCCTTAGTAGCTTTGTAAAACGTCTAGTCAAAACTTCTTTAATGTTTTAATAATATTGAATAGACATGTTTTAATCAACATCTGATATAGTGTGAAAGCAAGCCTCAATATTAATACTAAAGTCTCCGATTTACACAAACTAATATACATAGGTCAGATCAGTAAACATTGCATGGAAGCGACTGTGGCCACAGCATTGCCAGTAAAAACCTGACAATAAAAAAGCCCTTGTCTACACAAAGGTAACCAAGTAGTCCCTTGCTTCGTGATTTCGAACGCGCATCAATCATTCACGGCTGCTCGATTCGATAGTAAAAGTTATTTTTGGTGCGAATGACCCCTACTAACTCATTGGTGTTTCTGAATCAAATGTAACAAGTATTATACAATGCCTATGCGATGGATAAGTTTTCCTTTTTCATGTTGCTAAACGGAGTTGTTATAAACTAGATTTATAATTTGCAATTTGTTAGAGCGTAAGTGATAGAAAACTATCATTATTATCATCATCATCATCAGCCAATTTTGGTCCACTGCTGGACATAGGCCTCCCCCAATGACTTCCAATTCCTTCCTATAATAGATATAACTATTTTAATGCAACAGAAAACCTATTGTATTAAAACTTCTCCAACCGTCAAAATGTAAAACACAGTTTAGTAATGTTTACCAAATTCTGTTCCGATTAAATTGTTCCGAGTGTTCGAGACAGCATAGATTTCCCCCGGGTATGGTTGCGCTTAATTTCCCGATACAGCTTATTGTTTTGGGTTTCGTTTTAAAGGAAAAAGATACACGTGAGGTTATATGATTAGATTATATCTAGCGGTAGAACCGATTGAATTACGGAATTAATGAAAAACAAAGACTCAAGTCAATCAATGCCCGACGTTTAAAAAAAGTTGAGAATAAGAATCGTGGGTTCAGGCTTTGATTCTCAGGCCAAGTAAAGTATTATTGCGCGTGCTATATTCCGATAGACCGTAAAAATTGTTACTATTAATGCAATAATGAGATATAAATGCTTATATTGCAAACGTGTGTGTAATCTAATGTAACACATTATTAATTGTTTGTCTTTTTTTTTATAATATTTTGGAGAATGTTATGCACACCTTAAGTGTCATATATATCGGATGTAGTACCTAAGTATTAATTATTAAGCTACCAATGTATTAATATATGTGATGTGGTTGTGCTGAATTAAATAAATAAATAAATAAATAATCTCTAATAAAAACAATGTTAATGTTTCAAAACTCGTTATTAAAATAACTTTAGTGTACCTTTAGCCAAACTTATGCCAAGATCCTTTAGCAAACATCGTTTAATTAAAGCAGAGACACTTCCATTACCTTGCACGGCGCTTCCAATCCTAAGCAGCAGTGTGAAGTCGATAGTATACAGCACAGCTAAATACTTAAGCTCACTGTTCTCATGCAAAATCGATAGTATTCATACTTGATGAGAACAATGCCAGAGAAAGACGAACGAGAGACTATGCCGCTATTTTTCCTTTTGAATTCTACAAACTGCATTCTAAAAGGCAGGCTTTATGAATAATATCAGCCCATGGTTTAACTGCCCGGGAATTCTACGGTTTTGGTTAGAGCTTAGTCCACGGCACTGGTCTATTGTAGATTGATTTTTTCATAGCTGAGGAACTTTAAAACAGACCTGTCAAAATCGTATTTAAAATATGGGTTTTGTTCATCGTTTTTAATGCATTTTATTTATTTTGAAAAGTAGAGTTGTGTGGTTGTCATACTTCGGAGTTCTCACATAATTTTTGAAACACCTGGACTGGTAACGAAGAGGCTTTTTCTGTTCATGTCCTTTATAGACTCAAACACACATTGTACGTCCATTTTAATTGGACCAGTAGAAAATGGCGTACATTTTTGGAACATGATGCCTTGTGTTGTTTCCCGGTTCCAAGTTTTCAAAGATACGACGTAAAGGCAAAATGAATGTGACAAACTTGGTAGGGCTTCAGCGTTGAATTTTGGACACCGTGGTTCGAATTTAACAACGAATAGGTCAGCATAATGTTGACAGTAGTTATAGTGATTGGGAAAATGACGCTTTTTTTATCATGACCATTATCTACCTATCTTAATTTTCGATCACGGTCTATTAACTATAACATACATATTCAGTAACTTACCTACAGATTATAAAGGCTTCGTTATCCATACAAGAAGTATTCAGCCGACGTTGCAATGTACTTACGCTTATGTAGCTTAAGTATTATTCACTTGAACTAAAATTGTCTTCCAAAAATACATCTTACATAATCTTTTCTGAAATTTTGTGTGAATTTATAAACAAGTCACAAATTCAAAACAAAACTTTGTCAAGATACATTTATGTTATCCAAATAATTCACCCCGCCTTAAAGGTTCAATCTTAAAAATGTTCCTACGATCTTTCTTGTACAAAAATATAGGAATGAATGCTATCAATGAAGGAGCCTGTGCTTCTAAAATATTATTTTCCCGTCAATACATCGGCGAGGCAATATTTGATAGATGACTGCCTATTCCCTTTTCCCAAAGCGAAGTGCACGGTATAACAAATTGTATTGACTCCATTCTCCGAGGCTGGCGTCGAAAAAATAGATTATGAAAGAAATGTGCTCCTAAAAGTTATCACTGATCGGAGAAATTTGAGCGATTTCGCACAGTCGAGTTTTAAAGAACAGTTTGGGTGTCGGCTTCTGTTTTATGACTTTGTTTGATAAGTTGATCTTGGTAAATTCGGCATTCTATATTTTTCTCTGATATATGGCGGAGATTAGGAGTGATATTTTCGATTAAGAGAATAAGGTTTTGTAGGGGTATTACGCAGTACGTTGTTTGTTTAACTCAGATAAATTGCGTTTGTTATTTCAATCCATTTGAACACGAACATTTATTATTAAGTTAAATCAAGTTAAAACCGGCTTCCTTTACAATTGAGAGGGTATAGGATTAGCACACTGGCCAAACAGACTCAAGTAACTAAAAACAAAGATCTGTTCTTTCTAGACAATGAAAGGTATTAAAAACAAAACACTACCAGAGTCTATGAATAATAAAGAATATCTCCATTCATTTTCACTATTCACTGCAATGAAACATAAGAGCAAGTATTTCGCTGCAAAGATGAGATGGTTGTTATTTGTTTCAAATTCTGCGAGAAAGACGGCGCTCAGATCCGGCAGCCTTATATATGTTTGTCGAACAAATAATACCCGGCTCGTTATACCAGGGCATACGTCATAACCGAGCTATAACAAGCTGCAGTTAAATTTACACCAGGGAGGCACAACGCATTGATAATATTAATGCATATTCATTACAAGCTATTAGAAACTTGATAGGTAAAAAATATTTAGAACAAGATTTCAAATATATATTATCAACAACCTAATGTTTGTGTTGCTGGATAGGGTAGGCAGAGGTGCATTTCTGCCCCCACAGGGGGCAAGCCTTTAGTAGGAAAGCCCAATAACAGTTGTCCGTCCCGGAAATCTAACTCGTATCCTCTAGATCGCATGGCAAATACTTGATCCGCGAGACTATGCAGAAGATGTTTATGACTTCTAACTTTTGAAATAAACTTTTACATACACTCATTATACTTTAATCTACGTAAGGACAGAATACATAATTCCGCTTAAATAAATACGATTTCAAAGTCTAAGTATCACACGTAGTTCGTATGTTCAAGTTCTTGAAGACAATATAACTGACCACACAAAAATGTGGCCCAATGGCACCAATGGAACAGAGCCAAAAAGCTATTCAAATACTCAGTATCGAGCCAATGCTGAAATTTACATTCGCATCAGGTTTCGTATGGGCTCCATGTAAAGGCTTATTAGTGTTTGATATTCTCCGCAAATTATCGCCGCACTGTTCGTGACGATTTAATAACTAGATTTATGACGCTCTGGCGTTTATATTAGTTCAATATATTTACAGAACAGCTGAATAACATTGTAAAGGAAATAGACCGGATTTTTTATGGAGATGAGTGTCGCTGCTTGTCTGCAACTTATTCATATTATGTATTACGATTACAGGATTAATGATAAAAATTGCAAAAAAAATATGAGGCTGCTACTGGTCACACAATTATAAAAAATAAATAATCTAACAAAATTTTAGGTTTTATCTCATCATATAACTAGCCATATATTTCTAATTTTAATGCTAGATGTTATACTAGTCGTTGGACTGTTTTCAGAGATAGAAAAATATCCCACACATCAGCATTTTGGACGCAAAACAAACCGTTGCTTCAGCGCAAATCAGAGATCCTAATAGATAATCCCTTTACTAAAAGGTTACTTGGCAGCTCTTTTCTCTTAAATAAAAAGGCTGGGAATATTGCTATTTTTTGTCAGCTATCTATGGATTCAGTAAAGATGTCCTCGAGGTTTAGGCGCACGGTCGAGAATCTCGGCAGTCGCAGGTTCAAACTCCAGGCACACACCTCTGACTTTTCGAAGATATGTGTGTATTCACAATGAATTAATTATCAACCCCAAATATGTCGCAGAATTAACAGCAAAAAAATTAAAAAAAAGTGCTGCTAAAAGAAATTCAAAAACCTATCCTATTATTAAAATATAATGAATAGTACCGCAGAAGGACAATAATCGAATTGCGGAACAAGCAACCGATCAAGATGTTCCACACAAATTAGGTTCAGACAGTTAACGTTTCAAATTTGAAACTAATGAGTTTAAAGCCGAAGTTTATTGACTTGGTCATTGTAGTTTGCCAAGTGTGATCGAGTTGGATTTAGTAATTTCAATTGATTCAGAGCTTTTGAATGGTCGGCTAAATGAGAGCCAAATTGTAGTAAAACGGACAAATAAATATGGTAAAGAAATTATGAGCTAATTGTCTCAATTACTCAACGAATCACTGAAATGGAGTAAGGAATGCTTACGTTTTTTAAATTCAAATTAGAATACAGGTGTAACACAAAAATAAGACATACCTCTTAATTTCAACATAATTTGAAGCGTATTTTTTTGGTTCGTTTAGTTTAGTAATCAATTGCTATATTTTATTAAGTACATTGATGAATATATCCATGGCTACTGTATAACTTTCAAGTTTCTGACAACTAATCAAAACTAACGATTGACCCATAGCTCCCTAGTGATTCCCAAATTAGAGATGTTTCGTTGGGTTTGAACCCTTAGCAGCTACCGTAATAGTTCATGTCACTAACTATAAGAAATCAATATCTAAATATTTATTTTTCTGATCTTCTATCAGTAGGTATAGTATAATGATACAGAAGATATAATTGTTCAGGGGATAGATATTTAAAAAAATCAATAAGGAATCTTCAAAGATCATGAAATTTTTGAATTTTCTTTACGAGCGATAGTAGCGGCCATGCGTCATGTTAAAGAATTGGGATAGTGTCACCCACTGAATGCTGGGTCTTAACAGCTCAGTGCGCCTGCCAATACTGAGATATGGAGGTCTCCAATAAACCCTGATTTATTGTAGTCTTCTGTACATGGTTTACGAGCTAAGTTGTTTTATTTACCGCTTCAGTGACATTCTAGAGAAGCAGAAATGTACTCTTGTCGTTTGTTTTCAGTTGGCTTTTCTAACGCTAAGTAATGAAACAGCAAATATATTATTCTCGTTGAGGAAGAAGTCATCGATTTTAAATAAGTTTTTATTGTTTATTTTTTTATATTTGCATTTCTTATTTATTTCTTATGAGACATAAGATATGATTCTATACCAGAACCAATGGATACATAAAAGACTCCACTTGCAATAACGGTTTTCTATGACTTGATGTTAAAAATACAATAATTGCTGCATTCACAAAAAACTAAAGTCAAGTATATTTTTTATAGTCAGTTAGTATCCGCTGCGGAACAAACCTCTCTAATAGTTTTTTAATTCTATACTTTCTCACGACAAAATTTAATGCGGCACGAAAAGTATGCACGAAGAACATTTAGAAATAAGTCGCTTTAACTAAAAAGATGAGGTTTGTGAAGCACAAAAGCCGAGTTGTTGAAGAACTAAGTTAACTATAAGAAAGACTATTTGATTCAAAACCATCCAGACTATGGACACTTATATATTTATATTTGAGCAGAAGCTCTCTCTACAGTTGCGAGGGATTAACCCTCAGCCCTCCACTCAGACTTAATCGGGTAAGGTCTTCTTCAAAACTTAAAAAAAAATACAAAGTTATTCTTATTAAATTTGCTTTTACTTTAAGTCCAGATGAAGTAGTTGAAAGTAAATTTTAGTAAATACAATAAAGACGATATTATCAAACTGTTCTCTTCAATTTATTAACATCTGTAAACAAAGTTACTAGGCAGCGTACATGTTCAAGTAATGTGGCGTACCTCGGCATAAAATACGAAACTTAGGAACTAGTTTGATAACGTTATAATAGTTTAAAGAATTGTTGGAAACTTTGTGATGGTTTCTACTAGATAATGTGATTAATGTCGACTGTTCGGAACTGTGATAAATGTTTGAAAATATATAAAGTTATTATACATGGAAAACACCTGGTTTTTCGTAATTCATCAATTTATTTGGACTGCATTTAGCCTCAGTGGTTGTGAATTTGGCCAAATTGATTTGTAAAATAATTTTACACTAAACTTCACCTGTTCATCAAAGTACATTCATGCCAGTAAGTCTAATAATATTTTAACTCTTACGCAATACAGTGTGAATAAATTTTAACCACGAGTATATTTAATAACTCCTCGCTGCTATAGGCAGTTTATTAAGGAAATACTTAAAGACCTTTTCGTGGCCTAGAAAATCTGGCCAACCTAGAAAATCTCTATAGATCGCAAGCCCTCCTCATATACCGATACTAACTAATTGAGATAAAAGTACCTTTTTATTTAACATACTATAGATATGTTTAGCTCCCTATAAGATGCAGTATCCGCTTCAAAATCCCTAGAGTCAGATTCTATTGAGTCATGTTCTCATGAATACAAAATATCAAAACAATGCCACCTCATAAGGCGTGTAAATACCAATTTCGGTCGCAGTTAGCCCCTCGTTATATATCAAAATATGATTCCCACGAACGTACTGCCCCGTGGGGACTGCTGAGGTAGTCTCTCTATTTGTGCTGATAATGTTTGTATTACAATAAATTGTTTTCTGGGTTCGACTGTTGCTTATAAGGAAGTTGTTCATAATACTGATTAATGTAGTAATTGTGATATATTCATTTTTATCAATGTTATATAAATACCTTGTAAACAAAAGGGTTGATTAGGAGACTGTCCACAAGGCCTATACTCCAGATTCGAAAGTAGCACGCACAGAAGTGTCTACACAGTATTTTAGTTTCAGCGCCTTGGAACGTACTAAAAATTATTCAAAAGTTCTTAAATTGTATTTAAAACTCCCATAAAGAATTTTCATTGTGAATGAATTTTACTTCTAAAGTTTTTTGCAAGAAAGATATTAATTATGAAACATACCTGGGAATGTAACCAGTGACATATCTTGCCCAAGACATATCCCCCAAGACGAAAGCAGCAGACCGATAGTAATAAAAATTAAAACTTTCCATAAAGTACGGTCATAAAAATAAATATCTCAAGAGTGTATATCTATCTATGAATGGATTAATTTACGAGGTAGGCCGGTTCAAGTACTGGCCCTCGGCAGTGTTCATAGTCGGCGGTTATTTTCGTCGCGCCACGTGTCTCTGCCAGATGCACCTATCGCTCAGCTTTTTGCTTATCTATGTATGAGTTGTGTGCCTTCTGTTCGTAGTATTTAAAAATAGAGGCAATTTGTCGACTGAATTGGGCTCGAGGATAGAAAGGAGGAGGAGGGTAGATAGGTGTATAGGCTTAACATATAGATCTACAAATATTTGTTCATAGTACGAGAGTGTGTACGTCGAAGATAGTAAAAATTATAGTACATATATGTAGATTCACACCTACATATTATAATATGCAGGCAAAGATAAATTCCTGCTGCGTCGGTTCATCAACTATTTATTACTCTCAACAAAATAATATTTATACCAAATATATTGTTCGAGCAAATTTCTATATTTCACATTTTAAGGTTACGCTCTGCTATTGAAAATTCCTTAAAAGAGCCAATAACATTTGCTTAAATCAGAACGCAAACTCAAGACTTTTCACTAACATTACGTTGACTTAATCCACGGGACTAAGAAAGCACAGAAACTCTTGAAATAACACTCGCCAATTTCTTCCAAGAATAAAATATTTTCTTAAAATGACACATTATTCACGCTAAAATTGCGCATAGTTTGAGTCACATTTTGGCATTGCTTCGTGCCAGACGAGTTTTCCATTTTTAGACGCATAGATAACATAAGCAACAGATGTCCAGATTTCCTAACACGGCGCGTCTCAAGGCCTCGCCTCATTTACATGCTCTTGTGCAAATTGATCGCATTCGGAATGCTATTATGTTATCGTGTGATTGTGATTATGTACAAGGTGAGGTTTTTAAACTAGCTCGATAAATACCGCTATGCATTTGATGGCTATCGGCATATGCATGAGAAGTGAATTAGCAAGCGCAGTAGTAGTAGACACATAGCAGACGCATAAGTGCAAAATTGTACGACCGTCTAGAAGATTAATTGTCCACCTCCATTTTTCGACAAACCTATCAACCTTTAGTCGTTTCTGCCTTAGGCAGCCAAAAGTACTATAATTAAAGTAAAATAGCAAATTTACGGCTACGTCATGTACCCGTATTTATGAAAAACTTTTTTAAACTTTCTATAAAATATCTGTTAAGTTAATAATTAAGTGTCTTTCATCCTAGAAATTTTAATATCAATTGACTCTAAGTCTGAAGAAAGCTTAGCGGATTATCACTCCCTCACCGCCTTTCAAAGACTGCACAATGAATTCCCCTAGTTCTTTTAGTTTTACTTTAGCTTCGACTTGAAAACAAAAAGTCTAGGACCAACGAAATCGGTATTTAATTAACACCCTAGGGTTTTATCGAGCTGGGATAAAAGCTGTTACGGTTTTAGCTATTTTTTTTAGAAAACGGTGCTTAGCATTATATTAAATTATTCCTCTTTATTTTGCTTCTGCTAAATTTTATTAATATTTTATAAATATTGTTGAGTACACAGTTAGAAAATTCCTAAGAACATTTAGGTGTGCAAACTGGCAACCTCTTTGAGGTTTTCTTCATCGATAAAAAACGATTATTTATTTTTTTATATACACATAACTTAAAAAAATTAGAAATATATACTTAGGGTTTAAAATCGTGATCAACGAGATTTTTGCTCCTCATATGCGCTTGCCGAAACCGTCACGAATAGAGCCCAATTCTCTATGCCCTGTTTAGAACAGTTACCGAGACAAGACCAAAGATCCCTATATCTTGATTTGAGTTTTAACCCATTGCAAGCACTCCCAATGAATTTGAGAGAGGAACTCGACGTAACTGAAGGTGATCGCAACATTTCCGCTCACGGCGAACGTAAACAGATGTCGAGTTCACGGACCAATTAGCACGCGCTTGCTAAACGCTTGTCATATTAGCAGACGCTATTGGAACCGTCTGTTATTTTTGGTTTTATTGCATTTTTTTACATAATTTTAAGGTTATATTTTAATTTTATATCGATTATGGAGTAGGAATTCTAGCTTATATTATATGTCGTGACGGCGCAATTTAGGTTTTTCGCAGCAAGAGTTAGGTGTCGCCGTATTGTTGGTTTGGTAGACGAAACTCCAAAGCTTCAGTTATAATGCAATGCAAAATTAATGATTATTGTAATGTGTACTCATTGAATTATTTTCCTCTACGTACGGCTTCTGCTTGTTTTTATCTTAGACGACAATGCTTATGGTATTCCACGGGAAAGGAACTCGTTTTAAATATTTATCAGAATATGAGCGTGAGTTTTTTTTGTATTAGAAACGTCTTCTATTTAACTACCCAACAGTGCTCAACTATCAAAATTAAATAGCATGTTTCCATTGTCAGGATGAAAACTTGTGTTCAGTTGCAAATCACTATAATAATTATTAGGCTTCTTAATGACGACTAACTAGCTCTGTACCGACTGAAGAAACAAATGAAAGATACAAAATAAAAAAAAAACACCGCCTGAGACAATTCACTGCCTTTGTTGTATTGAAATCATTTGCAACGAAAAGTTGAAAAGTTGGTCAAAGAAAATATACGTTTCATTTTGCAGTTAAACACAGAGTAAAGAGACAAAGAAATCCAGGATATATAAATTTTAGAAACGCCATTAAGGAGCTGTTTTATGTTTTAATTTACTGCCAAAAATCTTATGTAAAGAAACATATGTAGTTATGTTTATAAAAGTAGTTGCGTTGTACTTTGATTTAACACACACAAATATAAACTACTCTTGATAAAAAAAGAAGTTGGACTACTATTGATACACCTACCTACTCTGTCGGAATTCTGTTGAACATATCATTCATTAATCGAACAAGAATCCAGCGCGTATTTCCTGCAGTTGATACAATACTACTTCAACAGAACCTCACGTGCTTCCTAGAATAGGAAATAATTAATCGCAAATTTTTAGTCGACCGCGAAAGTGATTCATGAGAAACCCCGACGACTGAATTTATTATGGCTGCTTAATTATTTCTTTGGGCCAAAATATCGGTGGGTATTTTGATGTCGTCAATTTTTTAAACAACTACTTTTCATTCCAGGAAGGTAGTCTTGGAGAAATCGCAGGTAGCGATAAGACCACTTTTTGTAACTATATTTTTTCCCCAAAAGTAGTAAATCATTTATGTTTAATTTACTTATATAGTGTCCAAAAAGTATATTAAATAAAATGAACAATAAATTACCTGTCAATGATTTTAGAACATAGCGTAACAATCTAGTCAAGGAAACGAACTTGGTAAAAATTGGAACAGCAGATAGAAAGAAAGTAGTACCAAAACTATTTCCTCGGAAGAACGTGAGATTACCTCGTTTAACTCCAGTGGAATTGTTATCAGTAGCCTTGACTGTTGGGGGCACTGTGCCCTTTATTACAAAGGGTAAGTTCAAACAGGGAGATAAAACTTTTATCTCATTCCACATGTGTTGTGATCATTGTTTTATAATTGGTTTGTATCTCTCTTGTCTTTAAACAGAGGAACAATTAAAAGCTATCGTGTTAATACTTGTGTTTGAAAAATGAATTTATAAATAGCGTATGTCGAACATCTTCATGGAATTTCCTGACCTATCAGGAAATATATATCAGGAAATATAGATCCTATTATAATCCGTTTTATTAAAAGTTGTTAGATCCGTACTCACCGGTAGGACGTATGTATATAGTCTGATGATAATAATTATAAATTAAAAGTGAATCGTCATTTTCTGCAATAAAAGGTGTAATTATTAATTCAATATTAATATATTGTACCATATTACTAAATACCTTGTAGAAGAATTTCTAATGTGGATTAATGAAAACCGTGTCCTATATGTGATTCATTAAAGTCTATTTTTATAAACTGAGCACTTCCAGTTTATTTCTACAGCTGTGCTTATCAGCCTTGGGCCTGTGGACGCTTTGTCCCATTTGTAGAACAACGAAGCGGAATACAGAAGTGGCTGGTACAAGTTTCAAACTACTGAGATCGTTAGATACAGCCAGCTGTTCTTTAAGAGCCTTTTCAACTTTTTTGACACATTCGTAGTCTAAATCTAATTAGGTTTGGTAATTATAGTTTTTTAACAATCGTGGAGTTTTTCTAAACACAAATAAATACGCTAAATAGTTAGGGAAACTGTCAGAAATCAAGACTGTGATACAAATATTGTACATATTATGTATGTATATTTGCTGATGATGATCATGATGATAGTTTTTGCATGTACTTAATGAGTAATTATACTAAAAATTATTGTTGTTTCATCAATTAAAAATAAGTCATAAAGTTACTTCCACATTTATAGTATAAAATATCCGTACTGGATGCGGTTCGTTAATGCTAAAGTATTTGCATCTTTTAGCCAATCATGTGCCAAAAAATTTTTAATATTAAGTGTCGCAAAAGTTTTACGGTTTAGTTGCTAGACTCTATTATATCACTGTGCAAGAAAACTGGGAGCTACTTAAAGTGTCAAATGTAAGTATATCGGCGCTAGTTTGCTGAAATGTTTAACCTCATCCATCACTATACAAAACTTGGTCCCAACTATGGCGTAACGAAGCGGAACCAAGTCTGTTATTTCGCAGACAAGTCCTTCAAAAATTTTGCCAGGAACAAGTTTCCTTTAGATTTACAAAGGGAAACTTTTTAATGGGCGCTTACTTAAGTATAGATTCTGGTAAAAGGAACGAACCGAAAGTGTTTTTTGTTTCGACCGAATCGGAGAGTGGAGTTTCCGTTGTTATCGGCTTTTTGAACTCGAGAGTTGTCAAAAGGCTCCATCCATTCTGTTTTCTTTGGGATGAAAAGAATTGTTCAATTTGAGTAGACATAAGGGTTCACTTGTAGAATTTTGATCAAACGATTTAGTTTCAATATTTTATGCTCCTTTGTATAGGTAAGAAGTAGTCAGTTTGGCATTGGTTAAAAAAAGGCTGATTCATATAAAAAATGCTGGATTAGATCTTTTTTCCTCATCTGGCATAATTATATTGAAAACCTTGCACAGGCCTTAGTAAGACTCTAAATGATCCCGAGATTCTCTAGATTGCACGCATATAAATTTGTCCTGAAATAAGTCAAAAAATTCTATGCTAGATTTATGTATTTTTTTTTAATATCACCAGTTGTTCTGTTGTTTCAAAATATGTGGTGATAAAAACGATCGATAAAAAATTGGAGGTATTAAATCGTATTAGCAGTAAATAACTTGTTTATTTCACGACAATACCAAAAAATGAATTAGGAGAGCAAGAAATCATCTGACCAAATAACCTCTCAAAGATTTATCCCAACATATTGTCACTATAAAGGTTTATACGGTACATGTAAAAAGATAGTTGATACTTTTTTAGTAAATTTAACTGCGAGTACATTGATTATTTGATGCAACAAGTAGATCAGTTGTTTTGTTTACAATACAAAATAGTCTCAAAGGAAGAATTTTCTATTCATCTTCATCGTCTGTCCGATGTATTTACTTTATCTCTCTAACTTGAAACATACAACAAACCTGTATCAAAGGAGAATCTTTCAAAACATTACAAGACCACCGGCACTTTATCGATCGCCCTAAAAGACCTATATTATTCAGTACAAATCTGGGAAACAATTTTGTTCGTACGCGTGATTTCATCTGTTTTTGTTCTCGCGAGAAGTTCATTAATCTTTTCGTGTGTTCCCTCGGTTTTTGTCTGTGCTTCATTTTACCGAGAATTCGCTCTTTGATCTGATCACCATTATTAAATCACTAATTTCGCGACGGTTACGGTTCACGGTAGGCAGCGGCGTGGCTGTGCCCCTGGCATTGCCAAGTCCATGGGCGACGGTGACCGCTTACCATCAGGCGGGCCGTCAGCTCGTCTGCCTGCTAGGGCAATTAAAAAAAAAAAAAAAAAAATTACGCGAATGCTGAATTAATTACGTCGCCTCCATTATCGGGAGGTGTAATTTCGTTGGCAATTCGTAAAGACAATTACAATGGGACTGTAGTTTGCTATTGTTATCTGATACCAGATAAATAAAAGTAGTATTCTATTTTTCGATTCATCAAACGAATATTATTAAATTTGATGTTATGAAATATTTATGCAATGCTTATTTACGGCAAATGCATTTAATCACGCACGGAGACTGATCGAGTTCCCGAATTCGATTCTAGATTTCAGTAAAGTGGTATTTGCCGCCAATTGTGACACTACGTAATTGAGTATTACTTGTGTCAATGTGGTATTATTGTGGTATAAAATGAAGAATAATAAATAAATAAATATTTGGTGTTTGAAATGTAGCAGAGAGGGCAAAAGGACGGTTTCCAATTTAAAACAAAAAAAAAGAAATGCTACTTTGCCTACAGGAAATATGCGTACCTATGTGAAACGACTAAAAATATCATGACAAACAATAGTTTGATAAAGATATACTTTTAAATTGTCAATGTAACTTTTGATCGACAATTTAGCGTAACACAAATTCAAACCGCTAAATATCAAATATCAGCTCCCGAATAGCTAATACGCATGAGGCGTTAAGCTTCCTATAACAATCCCATAATCCTTATAATTGTGTCCCTATTTCGCTTGTAAATCCGATTGAGAACATTCGACATTAATCATATTGAGCGGTTAGAGATAATGGTCTTTATTTGTCATAGGATTTTGGTTAACACTGTTTTTCGACTGCATCTATACTCCTTAACTAGTTTTTGCGAGGCTATGTCACATCTGTATACTCTTATATTTGAAATGCAATCGTTGTCGACCAATAAAACGATCCATCAACGCACGTATAAAAACATGGATGGATAGAAGTTAAATTCAGCACGATAATAGATGCTTAATTTCCAAAACAAATGGAAATTTCTATTTAAATATCACCTATAGATGGGGGTGAAACTAGCGTCTAAAGAAAAGTTTTCAAAATCAGTACAAACACGAATCTGCTGACAAAAGCTAATAAAAATCTTGGTACAATTTTCCATATCCATTCACCTTACGAACTACTGATATTTTCACTATACAAAACACATTTATCCACATCAGTAATGGCGTGGAGCTGTAGTACCGCGATGTGAGACTTAAAATAAATGTTCCTCTATTGATGCACACTCGAGTCCACGCCGCCTTGATATCGGAGAAATATTCAGTACATTACTCAAAGGGGTCAACAGGTCGTCAATAATGCATTTGGGGCGATAGTTATTATGTATGTGGAATTGTTCGTCCCGATTATGCAAAGGTTTATTCGTAAAGTTTTAAGTACCGGGTAATATAGGCCGATACTTTTGTCCTTCTTTGGAGATATTTCCAAACTACTGAGTATATCGAAATTGAAAGCTCAATCACAGTTTACCACACCAACTTGTGAAACGAGAGACCTCGGGTTCCATCCCAGCACTGGCACAAATGTTTATGTTATTCACAGATCGCCCTATGCGCAGAATAAAGTTATAGGGTAAAAGCGGGATAGATGCCCCAGTGGGATAGACGCCTCATTTTCAAAAAACCCAACTTCCCAAACTCGCGATTAAAAAACAATAGTATAACTAAGAGCCGCAGTTACCCTGCACCAAAGTTAGCCACAAACCGCCGTGCTGTGATGATTCGTTTCGTTCGTATATGCATTCAAATCCGCGGCGAACCTTCCGAACACGTCAAAGTTTTAAAGGTTAGTATTTGTTGTTGTATAACTTTATAAATTGTCATTAATTCCGTTGTATTTTTTATTACGTTAATATACTGATTCATAAAGTATGCATCTAGATGTAAACAGTTGCTTTTTTGTTTTTATTTATTTAAAAAAATACGAGGGCATCTATCCCTATCAAAAAGGATAGTTGCCCTGATTTTTCGAGGTATAGTTGCCCCTAGGGGCATCTATCCCTCAGTACACCATGTATACCCATATGTGGTTTCAATGTAAATTTTGAACATATTTTTGTGCTGTTATATTTTTTATGTGTTTACGATTGTAGCAGAACTATGCCACGAAAATACAAAAAAAAGGAAGGAGTGCGAGATCGAACATGTTCTTGGATTACAGAACAACTGTTTGCAATTAGCTTTCGACGAAATGGATATAAATACTATGGGAAAAATATCTCGACAGTTTGGGATTCTATTAAGAACCTTTAAAAATTAAATAAAATCTAATTTAGACTCAAACGCGAGACTGAAACTACCAAGAAAAAAAACGAACTTAAGAAAACAAATAAAGGAACCAGCAACAAGGAACGACAGCAAAAACAAACAAAAACATTATTTTACTGACAGCGACGATGATGGCCTAGGTGATTTATATAATAAAAAAAATGATAATTATTTAAAAGTAAACCAAGGCAGGAAATAACTAAATCGGAGAATAATTGATAGTTTTAACAGTAAAGATGAAGACAATTCACTTCACTATAAAAATTAGGTAAAAAAACCTAAAGGTTTGCCGGTAAAGGACAGTTAGAAGGAAGGTAAAGGTAAACCTCAAGATAAAAAAAATAGATCTATATATATGTAGATAAGATAGATATAAGCGTCATTTGAAATTTTTATTATGTTATTTTTTTTAATGAACTACTTTATGATTACGAGTCTTGAATTTTAATAATTAATATTACATATATGATCAGAATTGAGAATCCCTATTTTGTTAAACATATACTTTAGAATTTTATAATGGTTATTTTATTTGATCTCATATTAGAGTTACAGATGTAACGATGACAATTAAAAAAAATAAACTACAAAATGCTTTTCATTATTAGTCCTATGTGTCTTGTTTCTTGTGTCTGCTAACATACTCATTGTCCACAAAACATCATTAAAGTTGGGTTGAGTTTTTTATTTATACATAATGAAGGGCATCTATCCCGCACCGTAGGCGTCTATCCTTCATAGTATTTTCACGGTGGGGCAACTATCCATACGGGTAGGCATCTATCCCCAAAAAAGGAGTTCCACTAAAAGCTAAAATCTGCAATATCTGTAATTTATAGGTCCAAAAAAACAAATCACAGTTAAACATAAAGGATTAAACTAGCTAAATTCGTAGACATTATTTATATAACTCTAATATTTTTAAAATTATGACGATATTTCAAAAAGTGGGGCATCTATCCCGCCTTTACCCTATGTACTTTTGCACAATTTATCTTTCTCAGCGATTTAAACTTAATTGGGCACAAAATTATCAGTAAATTTTTATATTCTTCAAACAACAACAAAATTTATGATCATTATTACTTCCCTAGTGCAATATATAAACAATTTTGACTCTATTATAGACTTAAAAGGTAGCCTGGTGTTATAGTCATAAGTAACCTTATTCGATGCATAGGTCGAGATATTCCTAGGCCTTTTGACGCCCACCTCACAGGACTTATATCTTAATATGGGTTCAAAACTATGTATGTGGTTGTTGAGAGTATTTATTTATTTATTTATTTTTTTATCCCGTCACGGGCATCGAACCGAAAAGATCGACCTATGCATAGAATAAAGTTAAATGTGCTTTTGCACAACTTCTCTTTGTCAGCGATTTAAACTTATTTGGGCAAAAAATTATCAGTAAATTTTTATGTTCTTCAAACAACAACAAAATTTATGATGATTATTACTTTACTACTGCAATATATAAACAATGTTAACTCTATTATAGACATAAAAAGTACTTTGGTGTTATAGTCATAAGTAACCTTATTCGATGCATAGGTAGAAATTTTTTCAAGTCAAAGTTGTTTAAAACAATACCCCAAATTGGAAATCGTAATTCCATTATTACCGTAAGAATAATTGGTTATCGCAAGGTCGTGGGTGAAACGTAATTAAATTCAGCATGTTTGGCCGATGTGTGCGACGTTCGCGAGACTTGGGTTATTCGTTATTGTCTCCGCTTAATGAATATTTACACTTTTCATGTTTACTTACATTAATTGATATCGGAGCCGACTGTTTCGAGGGCGACAGTCCAATTTTCTTTTATTGTATACGAATAATCTTCGGTTTTCGTTAAACTTATTGTAAAGACATCAAATCAAAAATACTTTGAAAAATGCTTATTTAGTCAAGATTTATTATTTTTATAGTCTGAATGGGCGCACATGAAATATTTTTATTTGTAATCTATTCAATTTTAATATAATATGCTCTCTTGGGAGGCAAAGGGAAATCTCAATATTCTCGTTTACTATTATTATAGAGGTTAACAGCGTGGTGTGTGCTAGTAACAATTTTCTTATGGAATTATGAAAAACAACTAAATCAACCCGTGACTTTTACATTACGCCCAGTTTACTCAAGCTGTAGGACCAATGAGGCAGTAACCTATTTGATAGCTCCGTGGACCAAAAATGTATACAACGACTTTTGCACGAAAAAATACTAAATTAATAATTGAAGCCTTTGTCTGTAATTTTAAAGTACACCAACGTACATGCCCTAATTAATCACGCATAAAGGCATTTTTGTACGCAGGCATCGTATTACATAGGCCTTGTTTATAAAAACATTGATTAACTACGTATTTGCGATAAGTGATTACTCGACGGTTTGTAATTAATTGCGTTTTAACAAAAACCTAATTAAAGGCATTATGTAAACTGCGCGGTAGTTTAGTGGTTTTCGCCAGGATAGATGTCGCTAGTATAGTACTCTGTTCACAGAATATAATCGTTAGGAATTAATTATTCACACCCAGATTAATGAAAATATTATCTTTGAATGAAAAAAAAACTATAAAATAGTGACATCTATTTGTAATTATATTGCGTGGGACAATACTGGCGAAATGTGAATTCAGAAATGCCACTATGCCTACCCCTTCGGGGAATACAGTCGTGAGGTTATGTATGTATCCAATAAGTATGTATGTATGTACAATCCAATCCTTTAGCCAGTTGGTTGGTCCAAATTGCCATCCGACGGGACAAATATTTGTTTAGCCAAGCATTTGTCGTGATTGTTTGTGATGTTGTCCCTGACACGACACGGGTAAATAGTAAATATAACTCTTGTTTGTCTATTGTCATAAATAGTTAACTTTACTCCGAGATAATAGGTTGGCAGGACTTCAAACCTTTAGAAGGATTGTTTATGACTAGAATTTATTTTTTCAGTGGCTTTAAATTGTTTAAATGTAAATGGAATAAAATAAAGACATTTCTACGGGGAGATATATGTATTTATTTCACATCACTTTATTTATAATAAAGTGAAATAAATACATATTTATTTATAATAAGTGATGTGTTATTTCCGTGGTTAAAAGTGTACTTCCCGATTAAGAGATACCAAATTCTATTATTGAGCTACGTAATTTATTGTCTTTTTTCCATTTAGTCATTACCAACAGCATAAGGCTACCTGTAACGCAGGACTTATTAATTCACTTAGACATAGAGTACTTTTCGGTCATAAATACATGGTTATATGATATCACCATCATCAGCCCATGTATATCCAACAGCTGGGCACAGGCCTACTGAAAGGGCTTTAGTCCTGATCCTAGTCACTATGCTGGCTAGTGCGGGTTGGTGAAATGCACACTTAAGAAATTCCTTAAAATCTTTAATGTAGGAAGATTGCCTTATGATGTTATCCTTCACCTATAGTAAATGATAATTCATGAATACACCCATAATTTTGAAGTCACACTTGTATGCCTAGGCTTTGAACCTCCAACCGTAGTATTATCGCGCGCCTAAACCTCGAGGCTTTCACTACTTTACTGTTACGTGATATATGTTTATTTTATTCTATCAAGGGAGTATTTTCGGCAGTACACAGCCGTAGCCTCTTAATGACAAGTAAATAAACACGCACGCTTCAATTTGATTAACAATTGTCTGACAATGTGCGCGTTCGAACTCCATATACAGAGTCCGCGTGACTCAGTTTGCATCGTAATGACATAATACTTACTGATTACAAGGTCGTCGTGAACCGGTTACCTAAGATAATGTTTGTTTACATTACCGATGTAACATTGCTAACGTCTTCCTGGATTTTCCACGAGAGTTTAATTAATGGTTGGGTAAAAATACCTGATAGGCTAGTTTTACTGATTAGCGTAATATTGTGTCAATTACTAAGACACAGTTGTAAATAATTCGGACACATGATAGTTTGTGTTGACTTTACGCCGTCAGTTTGATATATAAACAGTTGTTAAAAAAATTAAGATAAATATGAAGTAGGAATGGTGGCTTTGAAGTTTAGGTGTACGGTTAAGGATCTCAACGGTCCCGGGTTTGACACCAGACAAACACCTCTGAATTGTCGAAGATATGTGTGTTTAATTATACATACCATTGAAATGTTTTTGCAAACTTAAGTAAGAATATGCCTGTAATCGTGTATTTTCGTCCACTAGCATATTTGTACGGGTTGAAGAAAGACAATCAACTTTCACCCGATTACTTGGAACACATCAAAAGTCACTTTTATTTCTACATAAAGGTTGATGATAAAGAAACTCATCGAATAGGGTTTTTCAAACATTGGACACTAAATATACCGTCAAATTGAATTTGAAATTTGACTATATTCTGTGTGGTTGCGTGCCGAAAACCAATCAATCGGTCCGAATTCAATTTAAGTTTGTTCAGAGGACTGGTGTGGTAACATTTTTCTACACTCTAAAAATATTTCTGTTGTTATAAATTAATATTTTTATTAAAAAAAGAAAATCTTAGTTTGTACTTTTCTTTAGTTTTTTAACTTATAGTAGCTTTTTACCCAATGACTGAATGCGTGTAATATTTTAGTCCAGAGAGGCTATGAATTATTGAAAAGCGCAAATTCGAAAAATACATTCAGTTTTGTTTCAGACACAGTAATGAAAAGGAAAGCCGCGAATTCCGTCCCCGCACCGGATTAACATTTGGGCGATCCAGACATCTATCGTTCTTGCTTATACCTATGTACATGAAACGCTCAGTTTCTATTACTACTGGGCAACAAAGGGTGTAAAATATTTTTAAGTATGTTTACAGACACGGCGACAAAAATACCCACATATACATATTTATACCCTCGAATTTGTACCCTTCGAGACTCGCATTTAACCACTCGTGTTCGAATTCTCCCGTAAGAAAAGGTCGCCTGAGTATTTATTAATAAAACAACCTAACAACAGCTCGTCTCGATCAGAAATCAAACCCGTCTCCTCTTGGTCGTTCGCACGAAAGGTCGCTCTGCACAGATGTACGGCACCAACGTAGCAGTACTTTAACATTTCATAATGGAAAAAATCAATAACGATTGACGCAATTGTATCCTAGATCTTACGATCGCGTGTTGCAAGTTGATGCTGCCAGACCAAAGCAAGCAAGAACATAAATCTCTTTAAGTTGATCAAATGAAAAATCGACCACAAATGAACAAAAACTCCCACAAACCCACTGAAGGCCGATACAGCAAAAAGGCCACACTTTTTGTCCCACTACACATTTTTTGTGTCCGAAGTCGAGATTATTCAATGAGAAAGAATAATTTACTGTGTGAATAAAAGATATGGAAGCGTGTCCCGTGCGTTTTTCTTTTGAAAATATATCACATACTTTATTTATCTTGTCGGAAATGTTCTCTCGTATGATGTAAAGCCGTGTACACACGCGAGTCACGTATTTAAAATATTGCTCCACCACGGATTGTGACTCTGCCAGTTTTAATTCGGTATTCATATCTCGTTTTAGGATAACAGTTTCAATCGTTGCTGGCATAATTATTGAGATAGATGAGTTGCAATTGTTATTGTTTCTCTTATTCGATTGCACTGATCGAATTATGCCAGCGCGGTTATTTTGGCTCTCTATAATTATCATTTAAGTACGAAGTGTTTTGTATAATATTGTTACGATTATAGATAAATACTGTCACAGCATATATGAATCTTTGTTGAAATGAAATATGAGATCTTGTTGTGATCATTTGGTAGTTTTGGCTAAACTGACGTGGGGTGAACAATATGCTAATAATCTGTGTAGCGTATACATGTTAGTAGTATGAAAGATTCTGATAATAATTTAATTTTACGGCCAATAATTTAGTATGTTTAATAATTTCACGCTTCTGATTTTTCGAAGTTATGTGTGTATTCACATTGAATTATCACTTGCTTTAACGGTGAAGGAAAACATCGTGATGAAACCTGCACACCTAAAAGTTCTTAGGAATTTCTTAGGTGTGTAGTCCGCCAACCCGCACTAGGCCAGCGTGGCGGACTATAGCCTAAACCCTCTCAGTGGTAGAGGAGACCCGTGCCCAGCAGTGGGACGTATAATGTATATGTGTTGATGATATATGAGCAGATTGTTCTATGTTGCATTGGACATGGGCCTTAGTCCACCACTCTAGTTCATTACTGATTCATACGTACCTATTCTCAAAAGCCTACAATATTATATAAGTTCTACCTATCCTAAATAATTGTTGCCAATGTAACATATTTGTTTACCGTAAACTAGTCATGTGTCATACTTTGTCGCGACCGCATATTATAAAATATGAAATCGATCGCCCGTTAAAACATTAAGTATAGTAAAATAACCACACCAATAGACTTAGGCTTCGTTTGCTTTTTGTAAAACACGAAAGCACTTGAAAGATCATCATTTACTAGTGACTTTAGCTCCTAATATTTAAGAAGCTTCATGTCCAATTTATAATACCATCGACTCTCTTCATCATCATCATTATTTCATCAGCACATAAACATACGCCTCACTGCTGATTACGAGCTTACGCTACAACAAAAAGGATGCTCGGATCTCAATATTATAATAATAACTCTAAAATATGATTCTCAAAATAACTAGTTTATAACTAAATGGCATATTAAATAACTTATGTTATCAGATCAAAGAAATAAAAAAAGTTAAATTGAGTTAAATCTATTCTTCGACGTCCCTCAAAGAATAGTCATTGATACATCATTTAATCACCCTAATAATGTTGGTATAAGTAATTTTCTTCATTCAATGGTTGTCCAACATTTTTTTTTGTTCTGATTTTTTAAATATAAACCTTCCTATATGACTGTTAATAATAAGATTATTGAATTATATTTTAAAAACCAGACCTACCTCTCAATGAGTAAAAACAGAAGAAAGGTGGTCAAGCGAAATTTAAAAATAATACCAAAAAAGTCATCACTGGCAAAAGGTAAAAATTAAAAACCTCTCCGAACGCACTTCAAAGGTTACATAAAAATTCTGCGTAATTTTATTCCCATTTAAAATAATAGATAAAAGACTTTTATCGCGTCCCTTCCATTTATTACTGTTAAATTCGCGGTCAGAAGGTTCATTTTTACGGCACTTTCAACATTTCATTATATTATCCTTTCATTACTTCGTAAATACGCCTTGTTTCTTAATTATATTTTGCAGTGGAGTTTTGGGAGTTCACTTACCTTATTAGGCAAGGATCTCTAAAAGTCCACTAACAAACTCCAGTTCTGTCACTAAACACTATATTTACACAAATAATACAAGTGTTATGATTAATTTTAATTCATTCAAACATTCACTCACATCGACATTTCCGCGGAAAACATCGCATACGAATCAAATAGCTGTACGGAAAACACGTTCGCTTCTATACAGCGTTACCGCCATACTGACTTACGTACAACGGACACTGTCGCTTTACCAACCATTTAGATCTATCCTATCGCTTTACACTTATACATTGCGCACTCGTCACTCAAATTTTCTTTGTAACATCATACAAATCCGTCAATGTAAACTTTAGAAGGGAAATTATTGGAAAATGAAAAGTAAACAACGTGGTACAATTTCCTGTCAACAGTAAGACAACTCGTGGTGTGTCGGAAGTTCCATCTCGAATGGTCATTTGGCCTACTAATTCGGACTAATGCCAAAAAGCTAAACCCCTTTGAAACGGCAGGTCGTTCCAGTGAACTTCGTACTGAGGCCGACAAGTTAATTTAGAATTTCAGTTGACTACAAACAGCATGAAACGACTGTGAATGATTAATACAATACCTTCTATGCTTTGTGGCGATATGGATAAAACGATGTTTGTTAGGCTGGCTGTACACAAAGTGTTCTCATTATTTATGAGCATTTATTTCGTACCATGTTATGTGAACAATCATTTGACTCTAGATTAAAGCAAACGCAGTATCAAAGAGTCGAAAGAGATTTAAAACAAAGCATTATGCCCTCATTTATGAACAAAAAAGAAGTCAGTCAGGCGCTGCTCAGTAAGCGTAATGAGATTAAAGTACGCAAGGAATAGAAAGAAACAAAAACAATAAGGGTGGTAGTACAACCCTCTGTATCCTAGAAATTCCTTATTATACGGATAGCAACTATTGTACATAACAACGTAATGATCAACGCAATCGTTTTAGGCTCATTTTTGCGAAAATGTTACATCTCTTATTGTGTCCCTTTTAATAATCCTATGCAATACTTATTAACGTTCCGCTGTCAGTCTAATGTCATACCTGCATTGTAATTTGATTCAGGTCTGGTTTTTATTGGATTGAGGAAGTTTTGTCAGCTGTTTACATTTGTTTTGGGGGTAATGCAAAAATTTGCTGTTTTCGCTTAGATTAGAAAAGGAAGTAAAAAAATAACCACGCATTCGAGTTAAGTATCAAGAAAATGTATTCTATCTGTTGTTGATCGAAAGAAAAAGAAGTCATCTGAGATCATGTCACCACAGTTTCTTTTCATCATCAGCGCAAATACGTCATACAGCTGGGCACGGGCCTCCTCTACCATTGAGAGGGTTAGGCCTTAGTCCGTCACGCTGGCCTAGTGTGGGTTTGTTTTCACTTTACTTTCTTAATTAATAATTTCACCAATTCACAATAATAGAAAAGTTATAATAATAACATTATACGACAGTTACTAGACTTTTATTTAAGCGCACCGTACAGTTCCTATTGCCATAAGAGACTTTAGCAAATTTCAACCCGCATATGTAGTTCTAAAATTAGAAATGCATTAGCCGTGTATTTACAGTTAAGCTTTTGGACGCTGGCTAAATACGATGTTTATTTCCTAAGCCCTGACGGAGCTTATGTGTTACTAACGGCAACTATTACATGAAAGGAACATTTAGTTCCCCTACCTCCTGCAAGATGTCGTTATATTAAGTTTTTAAATTGCTGTTAAATTTGACTATTACCGAACAATACTACTCCATGTCTCCCTTTTCAATATAACTGAGAGGATTTCGGCCTTCACATTGGCCTTGTGCGAGTTAGAAGATTAAACCTGAGAAATATATAATATTTTAAGTGTGCAGGTTTCCTCAATATGTTTTCTTCAGCTTTAAAGCAAGTGATAAGTAATTCACAATGAATACACACATAACTACGAAAAGTCAGAGGCTTAAGCCCCACGGTCCTTTGACCGCCGAGGATCTTGACCTCAAGGCCATATTTCCTCTCGGTTGTAGAGAAGGCCATTGGACATTGGGACATATATGGGCTGATGATAATGATACACCGTATTGCTAAGAAAGATATGGCGATGTAATTTTGTATTAAGTGTCCCCGTGAGATGAGCGCGGGACTCATAATTACACCTGAATGGAGCTACATCCTACTGCCATGGATATACATTATTAGCTTTATCAATTACCGCGATTCATGAGTTGTTTTCACTAGAATCGTAATTCCAGGTATAGTTAACTATGATTCATATGATTCATCCCGGAACCTAATAGACATATTTTACGAACATCTCATGTCTATTATTCAACGTGAATCAAAATATGATCGACTTTGTTGTTAGGTAAGTAGTAAGTAGTAATTTTATTAATAATATTTATCTAGTATATATTAAATACATAATATATAAGAGTAGCGATAGACTCAAAATTTGGACGCGCGGACGAGAGTTTCGGCGGTCGCGGGTTCAGGCTCCAGGCGAACACTTCTGACTTTTCGGCTTCGTGGTGGACTAAGGCCAAAACCCTGTTGCCGTTTTTCGGGCACAATTACAAACTTCAGGCTGCTAAAAAGTGAAAGTGATTTGGTTTTGAACACGGATCCTCTAGATTGCCTTGAGGCCGCAAGGAAGTTAATTATACTGACTCAGATTCAAATACTAGCAGAGGTACGACAGCATTCGGTACTTTCAATTGTTATCTGTTGACTTGTTAGATAGCTTTAGTGTCGAAGCTTTACCTGTTCTCGTTAACATAGGTTCTATTGATCTGGGACTTGTGCCTACAATGTGCATACGACATTGTACTGTACTATCCAAAGGGGCAAAGCGTGTGGCTTGTTGACTAAACTTCCATTTACAGTTACAGGAAGCAAATTGTAAATTGTAGTTCCGAATTTTGGCGAATTCTAAAACTTGTTTATAAAGTTTTTGGATACTTTAAATATGCATACTTTTTGCTCATACAATGTCCTGGTATAAGTATACTATAAGGATATGTAAATTCACTCGGTCTGTCTGTGTGTCTACCATGACGCGGGAGCTCGGCGCGGTTAAGATAGAAATTTTGGGGTAAGGAATTTAAGGCCAGTAGAATTTGTTTATTAGAATTCCTTTGTAAATAGGTGAATATTTGTGCAATTTGTTCGCTAAATGTATTGTTCAGAATGAAGAGTGTTAAAATTTTCATGTTTAACAAGATCCTTGCCAACATTTATAAAGATTAAAGTGTTGATAAAAAAGATCGTTATCACAATTGAATACTATTCTCTAAACAGATATTGCCAGCCAGGAGTAAGGAAACAAAAAATAAATCAATAAAATAGAATTGGATGAAATATTCCCGCAATATCTTAGGTGTTTCGGCGATAAAGGTCTTACTTTATGAGACCCGTCGCAAATATAATCGTATTGTGGAAAACAGTTATTCTTTAGTAACATAGGTACACTCTCGATGGTGCAACTTAAAGGCAGACAGAAATGCATTTCAGAGGATGGTAAGTTTTGCTAGTAGACTGACTTGGTCCAAGATGCTTCCAAACTAATAAAATTATGAGTTCCACATATGAAACATTCCACACACAAATTAATTGTATTATGAGTTATGACATACAACATTTTAACGTGTCTAGCTAAATATCTAGACAATTAATGTGTATGTGACATTTGTGTCGAAAAGCTTTTACGATACAAATGAAATCCTTTTTTTAGTATAATTTTTTTATTAAGAAAAATCTTGCAAATAGCCACGATTATGCTATTGCAAACTTGAAATGCAGTAAACATTTAAGACGTCGTAAAAATATAAGGTAAAATTCACTTGACTGTAGACTAAGAAATTGAATTTGCTCCGAGAATTTCCCAAATTGATTTACCGTCTCGAAATGGCTAGAAATTACCCACAACGGTCTTCCTCGTCTGTAGCAATTGGAAATTGGCTTTTGCTGTCAACCAGAATGTTAATGCTCAATTGTTTTTGCCTAACCCAACCTTTGGTTGTCAAATGGGCGTACACGAGTAGTGAGGTCGGGTGTGACAGCATGATGTAGGCAGAATCGCCATTGTTATTCAGATATATTTAAATAAGTATTAAATTGTTGGTCTTTGAATGATGGTAGTCAATACTATATTTATTAAGATACTGAACTAAATCTTATACTCAAGTCACTGTAAGTATCCCAATTTTAAAACTCCTTTATTGTGAAACTCTAAAGCTCGCACATTCTACTAATAGTAGAATTGTACTGTTTTCAAAAAAAATGTTTAACTCGTAAAAGTGTAACTATGTATAAATTCATATACATAATATAAATCAACATAACCTCACGCCTTTATTCTCTGAAGGGGTAGGCAAAGGTGCATTTCTGCACCCACATTTTGCCAGGTATATATCAGTCCCACGTAATAGGAAGCGAGCCTATTGCCGTTTCTCGGGCACATTTCCAGACTCCGTGTTGCTACTGAGAATTTCCTTATCGAAAAACCCAATAACACTTTGCCCGACCCGGGAATCGAACCCAGGACGTCTAGATCGCACGGCACATACTTGTACCGCGAGACCACGAGGCAGTCAAAAATATTTTTATGCTTTCTAGAATTTAGATAAGAGCGTTAAGGTTTTACTCAAGACGTTGGCCTAATTCGGGCTGTTAGACTCCCCACTCACAAAGATGCAGACTTTTAAATACGTATTTAGTTGAGAGATGCAAACAGACGAAAGGTCTGTTGGTTTCAGCCCTGGCTTCTCGGCTCTAATTTCTAGTCTACATGTGTTTTTTCGTAACGTTAGACAGATTTTGCGTGTTAAATCCTTCTTCTGTCACTACTTATGATTTGATAGCCATTGCTCTTTTTCTAAGATCGAAATCGCTTTTTTAGCTTTCGATAGCCACGACACAAAATATTTATTTTATCATCAGTCAATCTATGTTCGGTAGAGGATTCTGGCCCTCTCTATACCTAAGAGGGATCATGCCTTAATTCACCACGCTGGTTCAGTGATTACAATTCTAAAGAATTCCTAAAGCTTTAACATTTACCCATTTTATAATATAAAATAGTTTCATTAAATAAACAATACGAGTTTTATATTTTTAACCATAGCCCATTAAATATTATAAACGTAAGCACAAATGATATGGAATATGTTTTGAGTATAAGCAAAGTTTTCACTTGAGTGGCACAGTGTTTTAATAGAAATATTATAACAAAGGAACGGATAACGCGAGGGAATAAAGGGTACGGTGTAATAACAATGTATTTTGTATGTTATGTTATTGTATTACTTCGAGGCTTTTTCTGTTGTTATAAAAGTAATGAGCTGCTCAGTCAGAAGCATTCTGATTGCGAATTCATTGTTATTATGACTCCATGCTTAGATGGAATTATGTTCAATCGAAGTTAGTATTTTATGAATGCTTACCGGTTTTTTAAAGCGTACTCTTTGAATACACTACTAAGATATTATCGGTCCATATACGTCACAATGCTGGGCACGGGCCTTTCAGCCTTAGTCTAGCTTAGTGCGGGTTGGCTAAGAACTTATAAACTATAATTTATTATGAATACACACTTAACCTTGAAAAGTCAAATGCAGCGTGCCTAAACCTCGAACTTATCACTACTTCACGGTCGTAATTAAATACGTAATTATTATCAAGTTAGTTTTAGAGTATGCAAGATTTCTTAGACTTGCAACCTATATTCATATCAAGAAAAAAATATTTATGAGATATGACGGAATTAAGCTTTAGGTTTAAATGCGCAGACCTTCTCAGAGTTCTTCAACTGCGACCTATTCATACTTTAATTAAAATTCAAGTGATTGATTTACGGTGTAAAAATCTTCGATCTTTATTACTAGATTAACTAAATGTGTCTATCGAGGCAAGTAAACTATGTCCCGTAAATGAAACCTGTAGACCAAAGGGTGGAATTTCATTAGAACGCATCCGCATGGAGCTCAAATATCCGATGAACGACCACGTCTCTTGCGGTTGAACTTATAATCAGGTTAGTAGAGCCATAGCGTTTCCTAGCACGTGCGATGCAAATAACTTTATCGTATTATTTTCGTCGCATTGATTTATTGAGGAATTATTATAATATTTATATTCCACTGCCATTTTTTTATCAATAATAGTACAGATATGTAATTTCTACACGCTCTTCAAATATTACGTAACCAAAATTCAAAGCAAGCTGAGGTCCGTTTCAAATTGCTACAATAGGCCAGATAAGCTGTTTGGAGTAGATAACTATTATAGTGCAAATATGCGTTTGTGACAAGATTAAATGGCCTTTATGAAACGAGAACATGCAGTGGATGCTATATTGGATTTCACGCGAAATCACTGACTGAATGTAAAAACTTTTTTTAGAATAGACGTTAAATATTGAACTTTATTGCTTAAAAGTCAGTTTTAGTGTGATTTATGTTATAGTTATATTATTGTTAAAAGCATCTATCACCCATTTTCAGAAGTGAAACTGAGAATTTGTTGAAAGGACTACAACTGGATAGGGTTTAACATATTATAAACGTGAAAGTGACACTAACACTTTCACGCCTAAGACAAAGAGGAAAATGGGGGTAATAAAATTTACTCATTTTTTTTACAAAACTGTATTTAGAGAAACACTTCTGCTATTCCTTTTCGCAGAATAAAGGTTATGTTGATAGAATAACTGTAGCGTATTAATGCGGTTTCAGGAAGTAAAGTAAGGGCCTAATTGCTCATACCAACAACATCATATGACTTGTAGACAATGTTGCCTTTTTGCTTGGGTTCGACAAACTATGGGCAAGCGAAGTTACGAAACTTGCCGTGGGTGGCTCTAACTTCAAGCCAACAGGGTCCAATGTAACTGGACCCACCAATCGCTTTAATTTTTTTCACATATGATTCTTCTAGGGTTCATCTATCGCTGGTCAAATGAATTGTTTACTTTTGTAGGAGATAAGCACATCGACAATATATCACTTAACGCAATGCAGTCTGAATAACAGAATAAATATATCATTTTGTTTATCTTGCATTGTTAAGGTTCTTCTAGTTCAATTGGTCAATTTATTGTGAAACGTTGGTGATTAGGAAAGTTAAATTAAGCAATTATTCTTCATTTAATTTGTACTTGTTATATCTTGTTATACGTCCCCCGACAAGGTGGTCCGATATCAATGTCAAGGTCGCGGGACGTCGCCGGCTGCAGGAGGCTTCCGACCATTCCCGGTGGAAGTCATTGGGGGAGGCCTATGTCCAGCAGTGGACCAAATTGGCTGATGATGATGATAATGATATCTTGTTGTATATAATCATGCTATAGATTTAAAATGTTGGATGTGACAATTAATCTTATGTGTATCTCAATTACTCGTTTGAGCGCCTAAGAGACGTAGAATCTATTAACATTACTTGACGAGCTAAAACGCAAAAAATAAAAAGATTTAGAAGGACTAGACAAGGTGATATATATAAACCAAGCAAATGTTCATTTTAGCAGAGATTAAAATGTTTGAAATTGATATAAATGATCGCGTGATTATCAATTAATTTGTGTTACTTATCTCTAAAGGTTTATTAAGTCTTAGTTAACAATTGTGAAACTTATACTCGTATTGATACACTTCGGCAGTTGGATTATTTCGATCTCGCCAGCTCCGA
The DNA here is from genome assembly GCA_030295005.1 of Cephonodes hylas. Lineage (NCBI taxonomy): Eukaryota > Metazoa > Arthropoda > Insecta > Lepidoptera > Sphingidae > Cephonodes > Cephonodes hylas. Next base: position 10,653,101 of record AP025369.1, on the reverse strand, counting down.
AGCGCGAGGATTTTGACGCGCGTCAAAACATCGATATATCCAACGTGAGCAAACTGCGATGTTAGTCCACTGTTTCACGCTACCTATGTTTTTTAACACGACAAACTGACAGTAGTACCTGTTGGTAAATACGGGGCTGTTATTCGCCTATTCTCGCAATTCGATCGACAAATTCTCGATTTCGTGTTTACACTAGTATATTCTGGAGATATAGAGAATGGAAGGTAAATATTATGTATTTTTTTAGATGTAGTAGTGAGTGAAGCCCGAAAGGGTTGACCGAGATGAGTTCCTTTACTAGCAGTCGAATTGAGGGTGAGCCTATTGTTAATGTCCTTTAACTTTCATATGCCAATTCCTTATTGGAAAATCTGATAACACTATGAACGACCCGAAACCTTTCGATCATACTTGAACCCCAAGATATAAGCGACAAATTATTCAACGGGATACGTGTCTTTAAACCTAATGAGACAAAACCGTATAAGGAAAAAAAATAACATTTGCATGGGCTTTGTACTCCCTCCCATTACGTGTGAGTTAATACTTCGAAAAATGCAAACTTGACCATATTACTTATGCAACAGTACTACCCAGTATTACCACTGCTAAATAATCATGCATATTAAACTAAATACTTACCCTAGTATTCTCCCTAATTGGTAATCAAACCCAATACCCTATAGCTTATAGACACTACCCCATATAGAAACTGATTAACGGGCAGCTATAACAATAGAATAAGTAGGACAAAACCGAACGCCTAATAAAGGGAAACGGTGTTCTCTTTACTACATTTGAAGGGTTATGGCCTATTGATAACCCAATCGTCCAAGCTATATACGACAAATTCCCGTTATGGAACGAACACACTCGCCTAATTATGCGATTTGTATAATTCATAAGACGCGCTGAATATCTTAGTTCCTCGGAAGTTGCTATGGTAATTTCCAGGCTATAATAAGTCTTAAATGTTCATATAATTATGCGGTATGGAACTTTCTAGAACTACTTAGTTGTTTAATTTGATACAATTTTCAAGATGTTTAAAGCACCGTCTAAAAGAAGCGGTGCAGGTCACTTTTGGTCTAGAGACTAGTGGCCCTCTCCACCTCTGCATAATGTGTATGTATGTACAATACAATCTTAATTATTTCCTTTGGGTACAATTTATTAAGTAAATACCATATATTTCCCCTTAAATTTAATATTTTGTACATGCTTAGGATAAGATAACTTTACTCCTCTTGAAGCTAAAGGGAGAACAATGATTTTGTTTTGATAGAATACTATCAAGATTAGCAATTACTTTGACAGGTCCTCATAAAAAGAAATACAATAACCTCAATCAAAAACTTTCATACATCTTAAATCGTGTGGAACTTTCGTCATCTTTGACCTATAAAACAGTCAACACTTGATCTTAAACTGAACAAATTTTCTCCACGAAATGTGGCTCATATAAAATTTTATTGGTTGTTAACTAAAACTTGCTGATTGAAATAGTTGGACGTGATGGAAATGATTATGTTCTTCCAGTAAAAGAAACCTGTATCCTCTTATGAAATATGAAAAACAGACCCCTTTAGATAGGATTAACACCTAAGGCAAATAAAGAAAGACAACCTTAGCAGCCTTTTTCGCTAAATGTAAAAAACTTGTCACCTGGGTTTCCCTAAAATTTTGCTAATTCAAAATGCTAAGGGTAAAAAATAACATCATCTGAATTTACTGTGTAGCTAATGTCATATAACGATTTATATGACATTAGCTACACATTTAACTAGATAAACATGAAAGAGTAACAAACACAGGTTGAAAGAACATTTGTGTAATGAAAAATTGTGTTTTTTCTTTCCTAAGATTACCAGCGATTATTTATTAACTTTGCATCAATATTAAACTATAACAATAAACAAAAAGATTTGTTCTTCGCAGCTGAAAAATTCAAGATTTTTTTTCAATGTATACCATATTAGTAACATTAAACCTATAAATTTATTTTATAGTATAACTAATAAATATAATAAATGCGCTACGGGAGTAAAACGCCCCGATGGCATAAGATGTGAATTTTATGATGATTAAAATTGTGCTAACTTTCTTAAATAGTTCTATAAAGTAATATTTTTCTTATTTCAGGAACTGTAGTTTAACGCTACCAAACACTATTCCATCTTACACCCTATCTTTATAAGTTATTCGAACATTAATAATATTTTAAAATTAAACGTAAATTAAACAATGACTAAATTAAAGTAGACCAGACACCAAAACTTATTTTACATTTTGTAGACCTTAGCATTTGTCATAATTCTGGTACCCTTTCATGACATCTTTACCTTAATGTAGACTCTACATCGTAGAGTATGCGATATCTATTCATTAGACTGTCGTATTTCAATAAAACCAAATTATCATCGTTACTCATCTCTACACGGAAAGTTCCTCCAAAGAGGTGGACGTAACTCTTACCTACAGGATTCCAATTCCTCGTTCTCTTAAACACGTTCGAACCCAGAATAATGCCTTAATTTGCATCTTATTAGTAGTAAATTGTGTGGTTAGCCAGCCAATAACCCGGATGTAATGAGATCCTGGGTTAGACGGTGCACTTCATTGAGCCAGCATTTTTAAATTATACTAGGGTTAAGGGTATAGACGACTAATTTGGCTAGGCTAATACATTGCACAGTATTATAATACCATAGTAATGATTGAATATAGACAAAGAATAGGCCGATTTCATTCGCCTGATATAATTTGTATTATCAATGCAAGACTATTTACACCCAACCTAACTTAGAGATTCAAGTGTCACGTTTTTGTTCCAGTAAAAGAAGGAAATGTATAAAATAAACAAAACGATATTTTTTAATAAAAACGTCACTTCCTGTGTTTACCGTAGGCTTGTTCAACATAATCCAACGAGCAATCTAATATTGTTATGGATTCAGTAATACCATTTAAAATTCGTACACCTGATCCAAAGTACGTAATTTGAGTAAGGAATCCGTTTGTACGGTCCTTTAGCAAATTGAACGAAGACATAGAACGTTGAAACTTTTTATTCCATTATGCCTGTGATTCTTACGTTTTTAAATTGAAAATAGATCACGTGACATTACCTAAATGATTCTGAAATATAGTTTTAGAAATCTTTTTTTTTTAAATACCACTAATTTCCGGGTTGTATGTAAAAAGAATATTACTACTTAACCAAAACAATTATTTAACATGGTTGCATCAGTCGTATATCCAGACTCAACATCATTACCCCCAAAGGACTAGTTATTCTTTATTCAGCACAGTTCTACAATTTCCGCAGTCGGGTGTTAAATTTTGATGTTATTTTAAAATTATTATCTTTTTTCAATCTTGTTATTTTAAATATCTTATCTTTCAATTCATTTACAAATTTGGCGGTTTCTGTCGAAATTTACCAGAAGAAATAGATAAATACCACCTTCTGTTTGTCATTTTCATTGGCGGTAGTGGCGGTGGTTGGTTGGCGACGTGAGGTATGTTGAAAGATTTTACAACATATCTCACGCCTATATTCCCCGAAGGGGTAGGCAGAGATGCATTTCTGTACCCACATTTCACCAGGTATGTTTCAGTCCCACGTAATAGGGGGCGAGCCTATTGCCGTTTTTCGGGCACATTTCCAGACTCCGTATTGCTACTGAGAATTTCCTAATGGAAAAACCCAATAACACTTTGCCCGACCCGGGAATCGAACCCAGGACCTCTAGATTGCACGGCACATACTTGTACCGCAAGACCACGAGGCAGTCAGGCAGATTTTAAGCAATAATCTTTTAATTCGTTAAATTATAAGGCAAGCTCGGCTTTTGAGCTTCTATGGAAGTAATGCCACTGACCTCATTACAAAAAACCTGTCACAGGCAAACAAGTCAATTTTATTTTACAGCTATTCTATTCTATTTCGCACCGATCGTATATTTTAATTGGATTTACCCGCGAACGCAACAAAAGCAATCAGGGCAGTAAATTGCAATGTCCTTAGACCATCAGTTCCGAAAGGTTGTATATGCCACTGGTACTAGACAGTAATGCAGTGCATGCTGAAACGACAACTACCTAATTTCCCGTCGCAAACGTGCCCAAGCTGGCGAAATGGGCGCTTATTCTTGCCCGTACGACGTAAGCGCTTTCACAAAACACTCGCGGTTAAGATATGTACCGATATTTTTGGTATAATTTAGATGTGAATACGAACTTAGTCTATGGTTAAACAAACGGAGTGAGGTCATAGCCAGCTTGAAGTATAGAACGCAGTATAATGACTTGATTAGATTGGCGTGGTACCACTAGTTCAATCCTATTGCGTTTTTACACAAGAAAGCAATGTTTGGTTGTCACCTGTATTTATCCGATTAGATTTAGGAATAAGAAATATACTTGAAAACTCCTAAAAGCCACACCTGGAAAATGTTTTAAACATATCTTTATTTAGGGAAAAACACTTGACTTTTGCAGGAATATAAATTACAAAATTCCGTATTCTTCAAATGGAAGTGACAAGCAACTTAAATACCGTTTAGAAAAGGCGCGGGAAAGAAAAACAAAAGTTTGTCAAAGTTCACAATGAGAGGGAAGTGTTTACGCGGTCGCCAGTCGAGATGTCACGCGGCCAGCTTGGGGCAAATATTTGTACCAAGTATTTGAGTTGGGCGTGGGCGTTGTGGGAACTTCGAGGTCCAAGAACTACTTGAAATACCTTCAACCGTATTAATAAACTGAATTATAATGCGGAAGACTTCATTGTCTTATTATTATGTAAGCTGTAAAAGTAAATGATGTTATTTAAATAAAAATCCTCCGAATGGAACTCAACTAACAATTCCAACACGCGTATGAATATTCTTATATTCTTCTATTTGGTCAGTTTAAGGATTACATGCTTAGCCTATCGCGCTCCACTAAGTACTGAACGTAGATCTAGCCAAGAAAACGTCAATCATCCCGGTCTAGAGCACCTATCATCCGCTACCCGCCATATTAGATCTCAAGTCGTCGGACCACCATGTTGCAGAACGTGCTACACTAAGTCTGTCTAAGCGAGGTCTCCACTCCAACACTTGTCTGCTGCTCCGCCCGTCGGACCGTCGGCCGCCATGGATGGCTTCTTCCCCATAGCTTGCTTATTTTTCTGGGAATGTTAAACAATGTTTTCAAACCACCACAGAAACTACAAGCATTGCCCACTCCATGGCATGCTGAGTGTCTGAATTTGTGGACCAGACCTTTAGTGAGCCCACGTCCCGGATTACAACAGAGGGTAAAATTTAAAACTGTTCTTTACGTAATTAGGAGTTTTCAAGCTATAATAACATTCGTAAATCACATTAACGCCAGAACCAACCAAATAAATCGTATAAAACATTAATTCCGAAGTAGAACTCCGTCTCATTACCACTCCGTCAATGAAAACTTAATGTATAAAAGTTTGGCGGTGCGGCTGTTTATTTTTCTCATTACTTATTCAGCGGAACTTTTTCTATCAATGAGGGGAACTGTATCTGAATAAGTTTTATTCTCGTGTAATGTTGATAAGACTGCGTGTTCAGAATTTGCCGGCGGGCGCTGACACAGCTCTCATTTGTTCAATTCACCAGAAGCTTTCCCAAACCCACCTCATGCCGAACTTATGGGAATTTTTCTTTGTTCCTCCTTTTCGTTCCTTATCTCCATTATTTCAGACGTTATGAGTATAATTAATTTATGTGTCTGTTTTTACACTTTTACTGCTGAAGGGAGTTTTGTTCATGTTGGATGATTGTGCTGTATTGCGAAGAGTTAACATACAAAAAAAAATACAATGAAATTATATGTAACTACCTGTTTTTTTTTAAGTTTAGGTGTAGTACTGATAATTATTTTATTCAAAAAATCATGATGTAAATATTATAAAAAAATAATAAGCACACAGCCTTCTTTATTTTGCTATACTGAAGCATCGAAAATAAATTTGTAATCAAGGTGCTGTGCACATGTTCAATAGACATAGGTACTTTGAATTGTCTTACAAACTATTTACACTGGAGCTCAATTTAGACTGTAATGTAAATGCAATATATATATTTCTTCTTATAACATCGTTTTATTTTATTTGATAATTACGCTGCGAAAGTCTTCTTCCACAAGGTAATTTTTAGCTATTTAAGCTATAATCAAAGAAAGAAAGAAGATTTTAATGTTGGCTAATCCATGAAAAACTAAAAAAAAACAATTAGGTAGATACAATTTACGCACCAAACAATAATCCCTTCATTCAGCTGCATGCTGCAATTCCGCATGCACGGTATTGCAGCGCTGAATTTCAATGGCATGTCCATAATACCTAATGATTACAAATACCCAACTACTACATCCGGGGCCAATATGTATTTGCAAATTTACAAAGGAACAGAATACGGGTACACAATTGAAAATGATCACAAAAGACATTCGCACGACGCAAAGCGTTAATTCCGAACGAGTGATTTTGTCGGGAATGCTCCAAATATCTGAATTTCAACACGTCTGCAACTCTCCACATATTCGTTTTCTAATCCGCTGCATCGCTTGAAAGGGGTAAAATACCATCGCTTTGTGGAAGTGACTTTCATTTGATGGCATGTGTTTCAGCCCAGCAATGGAAAACACATATGTGACTGCTTCTTAAAGCTATCTTTAATTTGAGATTTATTGATCTATTAAAAAAACAGGAGCTATAACAAAAAACATAAAACTGTTATAGCGTAAAAACCTCATGGAGTTTCACTTTCAGGAATACACTTAACTATGTTATGAGATATGCATGAAAATATATTCAAATTATAAAGTATAGATAGTAGTCATTTAAGTGAAGATAAGTAAATTAATTTACCTCAAGTTATTATATGTTACATATCTATGTATATTTGCACAATATTGTGTCTCTAATATTCATAGAAAAGAGGCTGTAAAGCCCTTTTAACTGTACACGAACGAGGTCCCCTGAGATGTAATTTGGAGTGATATAAATTCTAGTGCGACCTGTTAGAAGCGACTTGCTTACAGCGATTATTACAGTAGGTTTTAAGATTTTTTCCAGTATAAAACACGATAACACACATCACAAATCTGAATACATGACCGCAATAAACCGTCGCGTCGGCAGCCTCTTATGGCCGCTCGGAATAAATAAGCATATAATTAGTAATCTTAAGCCGGCACTTGAAAGCTAAATAGCGTTTTTTATGCCTCGAAGCGTCCCACCAACTTGTGTTAAAATTAAATTGCTCCATAGACAATGGGTGCTCCCAGTGAATTATTGCGCGTAGTTAGTTATGGGAAGCGATTCTCTTGAATTTTCGGTTAGAATTCCGAGGATGAAATTCTTTAACCGGAATATTTTTTGGGGAATTTGCTATTTAATTTTTTTTATTTTATTTTTTTTGGGAAACACACAACACTACAATTCTTATATATAAGTTTCACAACAAACACACGTTACAAACTGTTTCTATGGCGTCACTGCCGACTTTTTGGTATTCTAAAACGAGTTTGAGTAAAAATTTCCACCGTTAGAATTTTTCTTGGCATTTTTTATGATACAAGATTTAAAAGATAGCTTTTAAAAAATGTTTTATATAAATATAAATTCCAAGTATTACTCGTCATAGTTGCATTATGAAGAAAATACGTCAACCTAGGTAAGACTTGTATAAAATTAATGTCCAAGCATAATATCGTTAATAGACTCTGAGGGATGACGCCTTAGCCCAGGACATGCTCAGTAAATTAAAAAACAATAATCACTAGTTCGTGCCGAAGCGCCTCAAGGTTTCGCGACACAAACAAGTATGTGGGTTCAATGCTCAGATGGCAAAGTGTTATTAGGTTGTACATTACGAAATTCGTAATACCTTCTTACATACATAATATGTCCTTAGTAGTGCTCGGGAAACAGCAATAGGCTATTTCGTGGGGCGACATCCAATTAACTAAAGGTGGGTGCATGCAAATGCACCTCTACCACTTCAGGGAATACCAGCGTGAATGTGTATGTATGTGTGAGAACTTCTAGCAGTAAGCGTGAGTCAGTGCGTTCATATCCTGTTGCAAAACAAACGTTTGAACAAATGTTTGTGTTGAACGCGAATGTTCTGGAACTGCATCCAATGTTAGACTTCCACCGGGCTAAGATTCCTAAGTTAGTGTAAGCACTTGTTTGAGTTGCGTCATTTAATTTATGTTCGGTTAACATGTTGTGGAGCTGTTTTCAAATAGTTTTAGTCAACGCCTGTTGGTTTTATTAGAGCAATTTATCTTCAAATTGTAATTAATTATTGATATTTTATATCTGAAGGCGTAAAATAAATGTTATTTTACATCAAAATGTTATTTTTACCAAATATGTATTTAGATATGTCGAAGATTGAAAATATTTAGGAATTAATCTTAACCCAGTTTACTTAAACAAATTTATCGACTACGGCCTATCTTATTCCTCTCAAAACTCCCTAAACATAACACGAAACATTTTCAAAATGTTACTAAGTATGAATCTAAAAAAGTGAGTGTATTTGTCGCCGGGTAGACGACAAGCAATATCAGCGGGTAGACGACAGCAATATCGGCGGGTAGGCGACAAACAAATTGACAACACTGCACAGCACAGCTTTTCTTTCCCCCACCGGCTGAAGCTACTATAAAACGGCTTGCACTACGATGGCTCGCGAGAGTCTACAGTCTACGCGCGGACAGTAAACATCCAATTATTATTTCCTGTAATGTCCTCCGTGCTCTTTGAGTCTAATATAATTTACAATTAGTCAAACTAGCCTACCCGCCATCTATCTATCCATCTATATCTATATATCTATCTATCTATATATCTATATCTCTCTATCTCTGCATTACTCTCTTATACTCTCCGATATATTTAATAGTTGATGAATGCGTGTACATCTGCAAATAGAATGCGGAAGGCGCCAAGCCGTGTGCGGCATTTACAGCGTCCATACGTAACCAATGCGTTCTGACAGAAACAGTAAATTTAGCGAATCTAAATCGCACACCATGCACGCTGCTATCGCGATTATATACGCTGGGACATGGAACAAAAATGACGGTCTACAGTCTACGTAGATATAGTATCTTGATGAACACTGTCATAGAAGTTTACACACTAAATTCATTAATAAAATCAAAAATACAGTAACATTATTCAAAATATCCAATGTTGAATGGAATAATGCGATTTGAAAGACACATCTTCATGTGACGCACTTCGCTACAGGTTTAGTATTTATGCACCCCTATATAATTTTGTTTGATTGATCCTAGACTATATTAGTAAGTTGGTTCTTTACCAAAATTCCAGATTTGATACGACGTTTTAATATGTAGTTTAGCGAATTGCAAATGTTACCGCATTCATCGCTATGAGTGTGTCTTGAAAGAGTCTTCAAAGACGAGATAATTTAACCCCGCGTTATATTTGATCGCCTTTATTAGTACCTAAGCAAAAAAAGGGGCATAAAATAAAATACTTATCGGGAACAAAGACTAATCAAAAACGACATATTCTCGTACATATAAAATATCCGTTAAAGTTTGCACACAAATGGAATCCGCGCTTCCAAATTTCGACATCGGGTAGTTGCTAATGTATGTCATTTATACATGCAGTGCAACACAGACATTGGTGTGACGGTACAACGACTTTTGTAACTGCCACTACGACATCTGGGAATGAAGAATTAGTTTGCATCCTCAAATCCGAGCTTCTGAAATTACAACCAAGACAAATAATTTGTATGCTATATCTTGTTGCATATTAATTCGAATATCAAACTATGGTAAACTTCATGTAAATCGATGTATTGAATTTAAATAACGTCGATACTCATTTATTTTTTTGGCTGTCACATGAAGTTCATGATAAGCTCGGAATTCGAGATTCACATTAATAACAGAACGACATACTACTTGCATCGAGTGGTTGGATGTAATACTAATATATTCTATAATTAATTAAAGCTTAGACGGCCTACTCTTTCGAAGAAAAGCTTTATAGAACTGCGCGATATCTTAAAATAGGCGCGTCACCTATAAATGGATTTATTTATTTATTTAATTTAGCACCACATCACACATATTAACACACTTATAGCTAAATAATTCTAATAAGGTACTACCTCTGATATGTATGACACTTAAGGTGTGCATAACATTTTCCAAATTTTACAACAAAAAGATAAACAATGGATTTAAAAAACTGAATGGAATGTTGGGAAATGTACCTCTGCCTTGGTCTTTCAGATTAATGGGTTAGGTGCACGTAAATCCCATGCTCACATCTGTAATCTAGACTCCATGCCTTAGAATCGGACTCCATGCCGCAACAGACAATTTCCTTACGGAAGATTTACGGAGACCGATTTTTTTTCTGAACCTAAAAATGAAGCCAAAACGTGATCGCATCCGACCAAGATCTGGATACTCGAGTAGTTCGTGGTACAAGTGCCACAGGAGCCAAAGAACATAGCATGTTTCAACTAGGTAAGTTTTTAATTGGACAATTTTGCAAATTTCCCTTACATCTGTAAAGGTTCGCTGGTTATTGCGTACCTACTTCCAATCCACTTAAGCGTCAATGGATTATAAAATTTTACGATAATCTATATTACAACAATGAAAGCGAACGACAGGGAAAATATGTTAAAATTGGCCGTGATGGCGATCAATTTTGGTTTCGAAGGAGTCGAGTATTAACCCATTTGTGGCCAAGCAGAAACTACAAGAACAAATTCAGAAATTTCTTTATTTAATCATAGTTGGGGATACAAATAAGTATAAAAATGAAAAAAAAAATAAAAATTATTTATAATTTTGAAATTATAGGGGTGTGCCCAAATTGGCACAATGGCCACTTTAGGGTAAAATAGTGTGCAAGTCTATCGGATCTTATTATAACGGAGAAGTCCACCAAAACTTTTTCTTTAACATATTCGCTGCCGTCCAGTTGTAACCATTCGATGACAATGATATCTGACGAGTAACATGATGATGAGGTGATTGTCCAAGACAAAATGTAGCTATACTTCAGCGAAAATATAACTGATCCATTACATCTTCTTTAGACGTAGCTGTAATGGTCACGCATTTGGTAATGCCACATCTATCATGTGTTTGAAGGGAACCCACCTCCATTTGTTTGCCATGGACTTCAACTCCATACAACGATATTGATTGGGCCATTTTCAGCGAACCTAAAGTATCTCATTATTTGTATCAAATTTATACTCGATCTCTGTTCTTTCAACGTTTCTTTCATACTACTCTCGTTTAGTAATTGGTCAATCGATGATGGATAAGTCTAAGGATAAGAAGGAGCCAAGGAGGAACGATCAGCCTGCCCTGAGGTAAAGGGGGCTTTGAATTCCAGCACGGTATCCCCTGCATGTCGTAAAAGGCGACTCAATTGTTCCCTTGGGGTCGCTGGACGTGCTGCGGGGGCAGGGCGTCCTCAAGTGACTCCAAGAGAGGTGGCGGCACTTTGGCCTCTGTACATCGCGGGGCCCCCACCCACAACCGGGGCGCCCGAAACAAGGTAGAGGTTGCTTAACTACGTTCCCTTTGACTCCGAGGCGGCCGAGACAAGTACGTCTCGGAGGCGCACCGGGCGCCTGTGGATAACGGTGGCCGCCTCTCGCTCACGTACCATGGTCGCCCAACTCGGCACGAAGATGGCCACCGGGGGGTTTTGGCCGGTATGCCGGTTTAGAGACTGTATTAAGGACTCAGCCCGTCACTAACAACTGCGCAAATATGACGTCGCCGCGCGCCGGGCTGGAAGGCCTGTGACCCTGATATACGCTTCCCGCCCCCCACTGCCCCCGGGCTGGCGGGAAGTAGAGCCATACACAGCTTTCCCCTCGAGAACAAAAAAAAAGGAGGCACAATCAGCACTGACCAATTTCGTCCAATCGCAGGTACATCAGGTGCACTAGCGGTGGTTTAATATTTGCGGTCTTATGTTCGTTGCCATTGGCAGTTCACTATCACTGCTATCCTCATACTCAGAAAGAGTATCTACATTATGAACACCTAAATACCTCGATTTCTCCTAGAACATGAATTGGCAATATTGAAGACATTTGTTCATTATCAAAACCATCTCCTTCGTCAGTATCAATAAAAAGTTCCAATGGAATTATAGCCAAATCATAGTCCAAGCCGTCGTCACAATCTTCGACGATTGTATTTACCTCTTCCTCTTATTCACGGCAATTATTACTGACACTATAACGTCGTTAGCAGTTTCTCCTTATGATATGCAAAAATAACACTTGTGGCCAGTGTACCCAAATTGGCACAGCAATGTTTAAGGTGCTATAAAATGGTAAAAAATGAATCATTATTTTTTAAATTCTGTTTATAAGATAGACAATTTATCGTATTTGAATAATAATAACTATTTACGATGATAGACTTAATATACAAAATATAATAATTGCAAACAGTCAAGTACCTCGACAGGTCCTTCCAAAGCAAAATTCGATCAATTATTGTAATAAATCTATAATATATAACTAAATTGTTTAATATTCTATGTAATCACCACACTTTCAACTATCCAATAATGTGAGAATTTATTAACTTACATAAATACTTTTTTCATGTACCCTCAAAAAGTAAGTGTTCCCAAATTGGCACGGCGGTCAAGAATGGGTTAAGTAGACTATAACACCTTCCTATTAAAATATAAGTGGTGAGTATGAAACAACCTGACTCGAAATAAATTTAGAGTACCAGAAATATATATCAATATTGGACCCATGCCCGAGCATGCGGATTTAATCCCGACATTAAACCTATATCTTTTTCATCTGGTCTCTCAACATCTGCATCTCATTAACGTTCGCGGAATAAAAGTATAGCTGCTAAAATACATGCTTTTAATTTGCTACATTACTCGATAATAATAATTAACGCAGCAGTGATGGCCTCGAGGTTTGGGCGCGCGGTCGAGAATCTCGGCGGTCGCGGGTTCGAACCCCAGGCACACACCTCTGACTTTTCGAAGTTATGTGTGAATTATCACTTGCTTTAACGGTGAAGGAAAACATCGTGATAAAACCTGCACACCTAAAAAAAGTTCTTCTTAGGTGTGTAGTCCGCCAACCCGCACTAGGCCAGCGTGGTGGACTATGGCTTTAACCCTCTTAATGGTAGAGGAGACCCGTGCCCAGCAGTGGGACGTATATGGGTTGATGATTATTAACGCACTTTCACAGTAGAGGTAAACATCGTGGGGAAATCTGCAAACCTAGACATTATCCATTAGGAATTTGACAAGCGCGGTGAAGTAAGGTCTAACCCTTTCAGTTGAAGAGGTCGCGCATAGGTACAATGTTTGTATGTTCTTGGGACGTAGAATCATTGATGAACATATTTTGAAATTATCACATTTATACATTTAAATGGTGCTCTTGGCGATAAAACTCCTAACTTGATTGATCCTATTTTATTAATTTTAGATTGCAATAAGGAATTGTCTAAGTTCATATAGTTAAGATGAAAAACCTCCTTCTATGTACATTTAATGTATTGACTGCGATTCCTATAACTGCGGTAATTGCATTGTACTTTTGTAGCAAAAAACAATGATTGAGATGCAAATTAATACAACACCTGCCATATAAAAATACTCTAGAGAAAAAAAACAATTAAAGACAATTACAAGGTACTTAATATAGAGGACGTTGATAAATATATACTCATATTATAATAACAATTTAGATTGGGTATTTTTTTATTTGAAAGTAATTTATCTATACTAATATTATAAAGCTGAAGAGTTTGTTTGTTTGTTTGTTTGTTTGTTTGTTTGTTTGTTTGTTTGAACGCTAGGATCTCAGGAACTACTGGTCCGATTTGAAAAATTCTTTTACTGTTAGATAGTACATTTATCGAGGAAGGTTATAGGCTATATAACATCACGCTACGACGAATAGGAGCGGAGCAGCAATAAATAATATTTCAAAATCGGGGACATTTTTTTCTTTTTGTGACCTTCCGCTGCGTGCGCTGCGGAAACGGTTAAAGTTTCGCTAAAATAATGTATGAGAGAAATGTTCCTCTTTAAAAGTTCTAAAAAAAAGTCCGCGACAGCATATGTCTATTCTTTAAGGTTGGCTCACTATAACGTTTTTTATCCTAACCAAATTTATTTTAAAATAAAGCTTTATTTGTGAAGGTGTTTTTATTAATATAATATTAATCCTTATCCAAATAAATACGTTATTCATTACAAGTATTTAATTTTAAATAAAATTGCCCTTTACATCATTTGATTTCACTGAGTATCTTAGAAGATATTGCAGTTTTAAAATATTGATCAAGCGCGCAATAAGGATGCACAAGGCGCCGATCGACGCGTTACGGTTTCACGTTTGAACAATAAGACCGAATTGTATGATTTTTGGTATGGAGATAAATAGGACTCTGAGAAGTAAAATAGACTACAACTTATTTTCCTTCTGAACTCAACCCTGTAGTCTACGCGGACGGAGTCGCGAGCAAAAGCTATATCTATACTAATATTATAAAGCTGAAGAGTTTGTTTGTTTGTTTGTTTGTTTGTTTGTTTGAACGCTAGGATCTCAGGAACTACTGGTCCGATTTGAAAAATTCTTTCACTGTGAGATAGCACATTTATCGAGGAAGGCTATAGGCTATATAACATCACGCTACGACGAATAGGAGCGGAGCAGCAATAAAGAATGTTTCAAAATCGGGGACTTTTTTTCCTTTTTGTGAGCTTCCGCTGCGTACGCTGCAGAAACGGTTAAAGTTTCGCTAAAATAATGTATGAGAGAAATGTTCCTTTTTAAAAGTTCTAAAAAAAAGTCCGCGACAGCATATGTCTATTTTTTAAGGTTGGCTCACTATAACGATTTTTATCCTAACCAAATTTATTTTAAAATAAAGTTTTATTTGTGAAGGTGTTTTTATGAATATGATATTAATCCTTATCCAAATAAATACGATATTCATAACAAGTATTTAATTTTAAATAAAATTGCCCTTTACATCATTTGATTTCACTGAGTATCTTAGAAGATATTGCAGTTTTAAAATATTGATCAAGCGCGAAATAATGATGCACAAGGCGCCGACCGACGCGTTACGGTTTCACGTTTGAACAATTTGACCGAATTGTATGATTTTTGGTATGGACATAAATAGGACTCAGAGAAGTAAAATAGACTATTTTCTAACTAATACTATTGACTAATAGACTTATTTTCCTTCTGAACTCAACCCTGTAGTCTACGCGGACGGAGTCGCGAGCAAAAGCTAGTTACAAATAATACTTTAATAATTTTTTTGACATTTCAAGTACAGACTTTCGTATCCTGCATCGAGGTCTCATAGCTCAATTATATATTTGACGTGCGATTTAGAAGTCCGGGTTCGAATCCTGAGTCAGGCAAAATGTTATAGGGTATTTCCATTAGGATATCCAGAACAATTAGATGTATTACATGAAGAACCCGAGACCTAGTTATATTATCGTCATAGGAATCTCGGCGGTCGCGGGTTCAAATCTCAGGCAAACACCACTGACTTTTAAAAGTACATAACCTTTTAGGTACATAACCTACATATTTATTACCAATGAATAATCACTTTTTTTAACAGTATTTTTTTTTTGGAATTTCATAGGTTTGTAGTCCGCAAACCCGCACTAGACCAGCGTGCGTTGTAGAGGAGGCCTGTGCCCACCAGTGAGACGTTTATGGGCTGATGATAATTAAGAGTTGTTAACACATCTAACAGTTTCCAATATAGCGCGAACAAACTATATGCTTTATATAGAAATAATTACAATATGAGCAATAAAAATCTGAGTCATAATACGGATGTGAATATATATCGCATGTAACCAGTTAAATCAACAGTTGATTGATTGAAATCCGCGTCAGTTGTCCGTCTTGTAACAATACTTTTTCGTGTTTCGAAGGTAAGGTTATTTTATTTTATCGCATATTTTCATTTTCAAATAACTATAATATTATATATAGGTATCAAATTATAATATAATAAATCACAGTCGCATCTATAGGGCTAACCCCACACTAAATGTTAACTACAAGAGAATTTCCGTTGTCACAAAGCTAAATATTCGTGACCACACAAACATTTGTCTTGGTGCGGGGATCGAACCCGAAGCCTTTCGTTTTGCGGTATTAGCCAATGGCGCCACGAGCGCTGCCAACAATAAAACCTTATTGCATTGTTTTATTCTTCGAAATGTTTATTTAATAACCGAAATATTTTTGTCGGAATTTAATATTTAGTTTTGCATTTCTAGTACCTATATAGAATTAAAAGTTAGCTGTATGCATAAAATGTTTATTTCTTAATTAGAAAAGAAATTGTACAAATATAATATTTAAAAAATCTATGTAGACTATTTTACTATAGCTAGGAAATTAAGAGAAAAATTCAAAATGAGCGGTAACATATCTTTCATTGCTTTCGAAGATACTAATTATAAACAAGTAATTTTCATATTCAGACGTGTTTTTGAATTGAAAATCACGACCAGTGTATAATTGACAAAGACATATTATCAGAAGTGACTGTAAAAGGTCAGGTTTTGGATTTTGCTTATATTTGAGTCATGATTTTTTTTGCTTAGCCATGAATTTATGCATAATTTGAAAAAAATAAAACTTGAGGAAATATTCTTTTCAATTGCTATTAATGAAATTAACCAGACGAAAGGAGCAATAAGTATACAGTTCATTTAAATTATTTTTCTTGGAAATCGATTGTAACTTTTTTTCTACAGAAAACCAGTTGTGGATATTAAAATGTTTTTTACTCACATCGTATTTAAGATTTGTCCTCAGTCCACGTCCACGCTGGCCTTACATTGTTTGTTATTAATTATATATTTTTTATTCAAGATGTCTGTAATAAAAAATGGGTTTAAGCAATTATCCACAAAAGCATTTGTTTTGGATGACCAAACGCCTGACGGTGTTGGTAAAGCTATGATAGAAGGAGGTCTACAAAAGCAACCTTTTTACATATTCGATATGGACGAAGCTTACCGACGCATCCAGCATATGAAAAAAATGATGCCACGAGTCAAAATATTTTACGGTAAGTCGTTTTTAAAATTATGTTAGCTCTATATATTATGGCTTGACAAATATTTATCTAATACCTGCGTCATGTTAGCTATATACGTGCCGAATTTCAACACAATCCCGTCTTTGGTTCGAATGGTTGGTTCAATAAAATCGATGGCAAGTCACTTCACAAATGCACCTCTGCCTACTTCTTCAAAAATACAAGCGTGAGTGTGTGTATGTGTGGTCACTGTGAGCAGCAAATATTGTAATACACAGACTTCAGCCTTCAAATTAAATCCAGGGTTTTTACGCACGTTTTTGGACTCGTCAACATTGGAATTTGAAACGCCAAAAAACAGCAAAGCTTACAAAAGGGTGACATTTCAATACCTTTCGTATTCACTTTTCCGATTGCTGCATAGCTAACATTTTTATTTTATTTTATTGGAAAGGGAAACAGAAGAGTGACAGTCGAAAATATAAATAAAGTAATAAATAAGTAGATAATCTAAAACAGTTTCCTCTAAAATTTAATTAATACAAAAGAAGTTGTGACCGAAAAAGCAGTGATGGCCTCGAGGTTTAGGCGCGCGGTCGAGAATCTCGGCGGTCGCGGGTTCGAACCCCAGGCACACACTTCTGATTTTTCGAAGTTATGTGTGTATTCACATTGAATTATCACTTGCTTTAACGGTGAAGGAAAACATCGTGATAAAACCTGCACATCTAAGAGTTCTAAGGAATTTCTTAGGTGTGTAGTCCGCCAACCCGCACTAGGCCAGCGTGGTGGACTATGGCCTAAAACCCTCTCAATGGTAGAGGACACCCGTGCTCAGCAGTGGGCGTATATGGGTTGATGAAGTGACCGAAAAAAATAAGAAAAATATCAAAATTAAAACCAGCGTAAATAAAAATAAATTTGACTTATCAAACAATATAAATTGTTAAAGCAGTTTATCCAAATTTAACTTATCGTATAAGTCCTTAAGAAAAGTCTTTGAGTTTTTTAACGTTATTTCCTTATAGAGGAGAATAATTCGATTTCCATTAATAAAAACGTTTACATACTTAAACATCTTGTTAGGATTCTTGAAGATCATGTTAAAATTTGATCTTTTGTATTTTCGTAACGTATTAACACAACAAAAACTCAACCGATTTGAATATTCTTTGGTACACAAAAACGACCTTGGAAAATAAGACAAATTATTCTTTATCCCAGAAATTGCATTTTTCTGCGTGTTCAATGTTTCTGTGGCATCCCAAAGCATGGAACTAAAAATTGCAGGCCCTACTGCTAGTACTTAATAGAAATATTAAAGAAGTCATTAATGTTCTGTTTACTTCAAGCCATGAAGTCGAATGATACAGACATGATGCTGAAACTGGCTATTTCTCAAGGCCTGGGGTTCGATTGCGCCTCGCCTGGTGAAATCTACAGATTGAGAAAACTGAACGTGCCTCCCACGTGGGTAAACATTTTATAATATATTTTACAATTTATACTGCCGCGTGATTTCCCACAAGATTGTGCCGTGCAATCTAGAGGTCTTGGGTTCGATTCCCGGGTCGGGCAGTGTTGTTGCGTTTTTTTTTATTAGAAAATTCTCAATACCAGCACGGAGTCTGGAAATTTGGCCGAAAAACGTCAATAGACTTGCCCCCTATTAAGTGGGACAGATACTTAACTGGCGAAATGTGGGTGTAGTACCTAATGCACATCTGCTCGCCCCATCAGGGAATAAAGGCGTAAGCTTTATGTTTACAATGTATCTAAGATTTTTTTGATATACATGAGGGCTGGACAAGACCGGGATGGTTGGCGATTTCTTGGGTAGGCCTACGTTCAGCAGTGGACGGCGATAGGCTGACTATATAAACTTCATTCCAAGATGTTATTTAAAAAAAGCTTTCATTATAACCTCTTGTTTTCTAAGAAAACTCTTAATACTCTTAACATTCTTCATCTCGTAAACAACACCTCGAGCAATAGATAATATAGTAACATATTTAATAATTAATACATTCACATTGCAGAAGTATGATATACGCGATGCCTACAAAAACGCCAGAGCAGATGGAGTACGCTCGCAGCTCCGGAGTGAGACACACTACGTTCGACACATCCTATGAACTCAAGAAATTCTCTCAACACTGGCCAGATGCTCGGTATAGTTGTACTATGTATACTACAGATCCACTACGATTCGTGGACATTTAATAAAATCTAGAAAATTGGATAAATACCTACTTAAGTTACTCAGTAGACTGCTACTTTGGTCTTTTGGCATCATTGTTTGTAAAGCGACCTAGAAGACATCTGAGAATCTTATGAGTTTTTCTGAAGCGAAATTGTGGATCTGGAAATATATTTGAAAAATTGAAGTAGTAATAACAATAACGTGGGATTTATAAACAAAACTGCCGAATGTGGCTTTGCAAATACATCTCTATATGCCCATTTGCGACATAAGTGCACGTGTACGTACTAATGCTCGAGGGTCAATGAATACTCATTTACACACTTTAAATTCAACCTATTTATCAATAATCTTTTGTCACATTTACTTACATTTATCTAAAATATACATACATGTGTATATATACTCTGTATTTCTAAAGAGACAGCGAAACATCTATTTCGCTAACATGCTTATCCGTAATTACAGTTTACTTATTCGCGTTCGCGTCGACAGTGTGTGCAGCACCTCCTTAGGCGAGAAGTTCGGATGCGATTTCGAAACAGAAGCTTTCCATTTGTTGAAGGAGGCGGCAAGTCTCGGTTTAAATGTGAGTTCAATTTATTCAAGTAATTAAAATTTTAAAGCCATTTAAATGAAGAACTTAGTTGTCGTTGTCTTTGTAAAATGCACTGCATTTCGTCCAGATAAATTGAGCTATTCGTATTTGAAACGTGGAAATGAATATTTCTTTTTAATAATGGAGTTGTAAAACTATTCACATGTTAATTTTATGTCTTTTAAAAGAAAGTGAAAAAGACAGCGCAAAACCATAATATTGAATTACCATGCTCGGGACTAAAAGCAAGGAACCTTGAGAAACAATTATGATAATCCTTTACCAGTCGACTTAATATTGCCAATCAGCTTTATATTGATACATACACAAAGTATAGTCCGGAAAAGAATAAATGTTTCTAATATCCTTATTAAAAGACAAATGATCAAATTCGACGCGACTGAAGGGTAATATATTTGTCTGGATAAAAAAAATGTTCTTTGACTCAGGTCGTAGGAGTTGCTTTCCACGTCGGGTCTGGATGCTACTCCATACAGAGCTATGTCCAAGGACTGAAGTATGCGCGAGCCCTTTTCGATCACGAAGCTAAAGCCGGACGAGCTATGAAGATACTAGATATTGGAGGCGGATTCCAAAGCGATAGAACTGATTGCATCGATGAGGTAAATGTAAACCCGTGACAAAATTCTTACACGGCTATATCCATAAAAGGATAGATAAAGGTCGATGTCAAGTAACACAATTATAATATAAATTTAGATATAAAATACTCATGAAATATGATTTTTCTGTAGGTCTCAAAATTAATAAATACTGCCTTAGAAGAACTATTTCCATATCCAGACATACAGATAATTTCAGAACCCGGCAGATATCTGTGTGACTCCGCTTTTACTATGTATTGCAGCATCAACAATGTCCGAAAGGTAAGGAACTCCTTATTACACATTATTGTTGGAGAGAGAGGTATAAAGAAGATACATAACGATTTTTTTTATTATGAAAGTACAACAGTTATTAGGCTTTGTTTAAGCCGGCTTTGTTTTTATATGCGAAGTTTTGTTATCAACCCATTTGTTACTTCAATTGAGCAGTTTGCTTTCACATCATATTTTACGTCCTTATTTACTTAATTAAGAAGCAATATTAAAAAATTTTCGGTTAAAAAGTTTAGGAAAAAAAATCATTTTCATATTAACACTTTTATCTAGAAAAATGTCTCAAACAAGCCACTTTCATCTCTATGAAACAATTTAATTGTAATCAAAGGATTTCTGTGGTGGCACCAAAAAGCTAGACACAATGGACTTACAAGTTAATTTACTAGGTCTCACCCTTCATAATAAACACTAAATAAATTCCGGGTTGAATATTCATAGTCAACTTCTTTAAAGTAAGAAGCACTTTATTTTGTAATAGATAATGTGTTGCTTATTATGTATTTTGGAGCTATAGAATTAAATTTTTATGTCTCTTGTTACTTATTATTTTCTTAGATAGTAAAATATGAAATATATTTATACACTCAGCTTCCACCCTTGTGAGTCTCACAGACACACTCGTGAGTCGTTATCAGAAGCTACGAGATATTTTTTAGTCGCATGATTTATTCCTTGAAACAGTACAACGTAAGTTTCCAGAAAAGAGTAGAAAGCAATAGCGAATTACAATATCGTTTTTTTTTGTTTTAGACTCTAATGAATGGAAAACCGAGGACTATGATCTATATAAACGATGGTTTCCACGGCTGCTTAAAGCGTATGGAAAAATGGCACACTGTAAATAAATTTAAGGTAATTTTAGAATTCGCATTACCCAAACCCTGAGAGGCATTTAGAATCATCAAGGAATATTAATTTTATAAAGCCGAAGCCCTAGTATATTTTTCCTTTCTTTTTTGTTATTAAATATGCACTGAAATTAAATAAGTAGATTAGTAATCATTTTATGAAAGAAGTGTATTGATGGGTCCCTTTACCCTTATGACTTGTAGTGTTTGCTGTTTTTAAGGGTGGCAGAAAAAAGTTTGAGAATCCCCGAGCTAAATCAGTACACGGAATAAATTCCGCTCAGTCAACCGAATTTATCCGATGTTGATTTGGTTTTGCATTTGCTAATTAATGTGGGACGCAATAGTTCAATCACAGTAATGGACACTTTGCTTAATACCACAAGGTCTACAAATATGCCACGAACATAAATGTCACCGTTTGTTACGAGTATATGTTCGTTACTTGATCATACAAAAAAGGAAAAATAGATAAGGAAATTTGGTACGGTTGGGTTCTGAACTACACTCTAATGTATAAAAAAATGAATTAATAGTACCAAAACTCTATATCTATGTCTAGGTCTAGATCTAGACCTATGTATCGAAAAAGATTTGGAAATTAGTATTATTTACTTATAAATTATAAACAATTCTAAGACAATGCAACGATGTTTTCTTTACATTACCTGGTAGATCATCAAAAGAAGATTGTTATTGACACCAATCAATTCCCTGATCTCGGAAAGTGTTGCTTTGTCAATATTAATTTTATATTAATTTTGTATTATTGTATATACTAATTTTGTTTTTAAACAATTAAAACTGTTGTGCAACTGTCCAGGCCACTTTAGTAATTAATCTGAGGCATCTAACCTCCTAACTCTGCAATTTCATTTACAGCTCTAACGAGAAGCTCGATTTAGTAAATCTGTCTGAATCATGAACTAACTCTGTTTGACCTGTTTTGATCTACACAACTATAGTATAAAGCTGAAGAGATTGGTAGTTCGTTTGAACTTGCCTATCACAGGTTCAAATTGGAATATTATTTCTGGTTGTGTCGTCAATTAATTAAAAAGGTTTTAGGTTTGATTTAAGTCGATTTATCTTGCTACCAAAAAGAGCGGTGCACCAATTAAACATATTGCAAAAACAGGAAAAAAATAGTTCAATTAGTGAAACATTATAAAAAACTTGCCGATAAAAAACACGGGTTTCAATTATATCTTTTAAATAACTACACCTCTTAATGTTTTTAGCGATCACCCGAAAAAGCCGTTGGAGAACTAGAAGAAGTGACTCTCTGGGGACCCACGTGTGATTCCGATGACCGCGTGATGAAAAACTTCACAATACTCTTACCGCAGTGCGACCCAGACGATTGGATCATATTCGGAGGAGTGGGAGCCTATACCATCTCCTTCTCTACCAGATTCTCAAGCCTGGAAATACCGTTAATACGAAGTGTTGTTTCACAAGAGTTGTGGTAAGAGATTTAAGAAATTCGGAGATTCCAAATTCAAATTTTAAAAAGAAATACAGCATAATAGGTTGTAAATTTCTTTTTAATAAACATAACCCCTTTTTGGTGGTAGAAATTACAGTCGACCAAAAAGGTTTATCATAACTAAGCTGAAAAGCGGGGAATAATCTGATTAATTTTTCAGGTCTTCCATAAAGGATATGGAAATATTCAAACCGGATGGTTTTTTAACAAACCCGGATATCCGGAGTCCCCTGCCAGTCACAATTCCACCTGTCCTTCTACAGACTTCAAAGGAATATACACACATACCAACACTTGCAATTTAATGTGAATTACTTTAGGAAAAGGGTTATTGTCTATTTATTATTTTTTTGTTTAGGAATCCGTTGTATTTATGTTGTGTGTTTATTATCATCGTGTATGTGTTAAAATCTACCTTTCAAGGTACCTACTCTCAATAGATATTAGCCAAATAAACATAATATGACAAAGAGTTGTTTAACAGAATTTTAAGTATTTTTATTGTAGGTCCCATTTCTGTATCTTTTTTAAATAGAGTTTGACATCATCATTATTATCAGCCGTATACGTCTGACTGCTTTGCACGGGCCTCCTTTTCTTCCATTAAGACGGTTGAGGCTTTAATTAAACATGCTGGCCTAGTGCGACTACACTAATTGGCGGACTACACACCTCAGAAGTTTCTTAAATCATTTAAGTGTGCAGGTTCCAACACGATGTTTTCCTTCACCGTTACAGTAATAGGATATCGTTAAACATATCCTATACTATTAATTAAACAAGATTACTCTCTGAGAATCTCTTTAAATCATAAGTATTTAAGTTTCAGTACCAATGCAATTTAAAGAGGGAAAATGGCATCGGGTTGAACTAATATTTGGTGATTTGTCTCAGTCGTCGATACCTAGGGCGCGTTGTCACGCATCACGCGCCGCCCATACAAATTATTTGCATGATTTGTTTGAATATCGTGCCGACAATAATATTTGAGCATATTTTCATAGTCACAAAGGTCAATAGCGTAAAAAAGTTCTTACATTTTGAGAAACAATTCTATCATTCTTTAAATAATATCTATGGTGCTTATAAAGAGATTTTGTGCTTGGTTCTAATAATTACAAATTTTTTTAACTATTTTAAACTTGGGAAAGGACATGGTCTACCTATTTATCAAAATACGCTTGGGTAAGTAGAAGCCCAATCGCAAGTGTCATTTAATAATATATTTTCAGCCGTCTTCTTCAGCATGACAGTCCGTACAAACAGTTGGCTAAGCATCAGCTTGCAAAACCAGAGATCGCGGGTTCGATCCCCGCTTCAAGACAAAAGTTTGTCTTAGGTCTCCTAAAGAAAAAACAAACTATCTTGGTCTTAAGAAGCTAGCAACCATCCGCGATCTAACAGCTATTCATACTATCAAGGTAATTTTTTTTTTCAAATTTTCAAGAAATACCTAATAGTGCCAGGATTATCAGGTTACGTTTCAATTTTGGGTTCGCTATATATTATAACAGGAGCCACATTTAGTTTTAGATTTGGTTCGTAAATTCCTCCACTGACATGTAAGTGTCAGTAATATACAATATATCGGAAATTTGCCTACATTGTATCGAATATAAAACATCAATGAAACAGTATCGGCGGCGCTGTCGGTGGGTTTTTCACAAACTAGTCCTCTTATTCCATTATATTTTTATCGCTTAATCTTTGCCTCGTTTTTGTACTTTCATGTTATCTATATGTATAATTCCCGGAAACTTTTCTTGGTATTGTGTCAGGGAATGTTGTAACAGTATCATTTTTATCTTTGCTGTCTTGTATACAAGTTGAAAATTCTAGGAATAGATACTTAAATTATTCAAAATAATATGAATGTGAAACTAAATAACTCTTTATGGGTGACGCAGATTAAATAAATTCATTTACATTAATGTTCTCAATATACGAGGCAGATCTAACCATATAAATATATAAATACAATATATAAATAATTATTATCAAACACTTCTTGATTTGCCTCAGATGTAAAACTATAAGGATTAATAATATAAACAAACCATTTTTAAATTTTTAAATACAATAGTAATTTCTATTATATTTACTTGGTCCAAATCAGGCGACAGAAATACTCAACGCATCCCGCCTCTTGACTAAGCCTCGGCCTTAAGCATTTTAATTAAAACACTTACCTTGCCGAATTAATCAGTGTAATAAGGCTGGCGAAGTGCGTGTTAGCTGCGGCCACTCGACCGTAATGCCCCGCCCTTGTCCCTCAGGAGTCACTGAGCAGGATTAACCTACAGACGAATGTCTATGGGCCCCGTGCCCGTAAGGCTTCTCAAGGAAATACTATTTCCATCGTGAAGCTTCTTGGATTGTATAATGACAAGAATTCTGCGGCGTTCACTTGAAAATTTACCTATTGGCATAAGAATTCCCTTATAGTCCATTGAAATGTTACAATTTAAGGACCAAATATTGCATTTCTTAGAGGACGCAATTTTATTTTTGGGATATGTTTGGGGGGTCAATAGAAGCTTAACCTCAAGTTTGTGGGGTTGCCACCCTTGTCCCACGGCCGCCATTTTGAAAAAAGGGGTGAAAACACTTTGTTTGCGATATCTCTGAAACTATGCGTCTCACAGAAAATTTGTAAAGACATAATTTGTAGCAAATTATTTTGCCTACAAATATGTTTATATGGCTTTTTGCCCTAAATTAAAAATTAAAGAAGTTATAAGCAAAAAAGTGAGAAAAAAATTATAAAAATTTTCTTTTTTGCTCTATAACTTTTTTTATATACATTTTACCAAAAAATTGCATCAGACCAATCTTGTAGACTATCTCCTGACAAAATTTTTGCCCTATATTTTTTCAAATTTAATTCATTTAAAACGCTGTTACAGCACTTCAAAGTTGAACGGGTTTGTCAATGCTCATGAGAATCCGGTTGAAACGAAATGTTTAACTTATTTTTTCTTTATTTTTTATTGTAAATACATATATTCCCACAACATTTTTGTTAAATTCGTATAATTATACTTATTTATATTATTGATTTTTAACTCTCTTCTGTACCATAGAACTAACCGAATATAACTTATTTAAATTTAACTGTCTAGATGTGATACATCAGCAGCCTATAATATGGGGAAATTTTAATTTATAAAAATGATGGAGAAACATCCTGAATTAGCTAGCGGTACCGCGCTATTCTTGAGTGAGAAAGTAGATCCATCTTTGTTCAGTCTTGTTGGTGAACGTTAATTCATAGCTTTATACGGCGGTAATAAAGACGACTTACTAGACGGCTTACAATACAAACGATTTGCTAAGATAGTGACTAAAAAATTCATTGAATTTGCTCGGAAGATATCAAAATCCTCTGAAGATTGGGGATGGAAAAAGCATGCAAACATTCGGAAGCCAATACAAGCTTCCAAGCCTCCAGCACCCCCCGATCTTATGTGTGTGAATGAAATCGCGGAAGTATGTGTGGCTACAGAAAAGCAGGCCTGATATGCTCTACAGTATGCCTCCATTGTTCTGATGAAACATACAGCAACATTATGGAAATATCAAAGTTAATGAAAGAAAATGAATTTGAGGATGAACTGCTAACTATAACTCCAATTTTAATTCCTGTCATTCCTTAAACTTTTACGTTTGAAGTTGATTTACACTCTGGGCCACAGCCTGGACCATCGAAAAAAAGTCGATTAGAGAAGCAAGCTTACCTTATAAGCAATATGTTCGTGGAGTAGGCCTACTGGGGATACAACGTAAAAAAAAACGCACTTATACTCTTATAGGCGCGTTTTTTTAGTAATAATTTTTTTAGTAATAAATAAGTAAAATCGTACGAATTTAATAAAAAATTGTAGAAATATATATATTTACAATAAAAAATAAAGAAAAAATAAGCTAAACATTTCGTTTCAACCGGATTCTCATGAGCATTGACAAACCCGTTCAACTTTGAAGTGCTGTAACAGCGTTTTAAATGAATTAAATTTGAAAAAATATAGGGCAAAAATTTTGTCAGGAGATAATCTACAAGATTGGTCTGATGCAATTTTTTGGTAAAATGTATATAAAAAAAGTTATAGAGCAAAAAAGAAAATTTTTATAATTTTTTTCTCACTTTTTTGCTTATAACTTCTTTAATTTTTAATTTAGGGCAAAAAGTCATATAAACATATTTGTAGGCAAAATAATTTGCTACAAATTATGTCTTTACAAATTTTCTGTGAGACGCATAGTTTCAGAGATATCGCAAACAAAGTGTTTTCACCCCTTTTTTCAAAATGGCGGCCGTGGGACAAGGGTGGCAACCCCACAAACTTGAGGTTAAGCTTCTATTGACCCCCCAAACATATCCCAAAAATAAAATTGCGTCCTCTAAGAAATGCAAAGCTCATGTAACATTTCAATGGACTATTAGTAAAGTTAGGAGTTCAAAGAGGTAGAAAATTTTGTAACTTACACGCTTTGAATTGAACAACGAATTGAGATTCATAGGTACTTAATTTAATTGAACCTATGCATTGAAAACTAAAGGTACCAAATAAATTTATATTCGCAGTGCTGGAGTACATCAAAGACTCCTAAAAACAATGTGCCATGAAACGATACACATCTAAATACTCCCACCACGTCTAAATATTAGTCAATGTTTTAATAAAATGTTCATAAAATTCTTTATTAAACTTTGAGGTTCTTTTCACAAAAATAACCTTGTGTAATGTCTAAAAATCATATCCTTTGAAAATTCACAGCTCAGATTCCATCAAGATTGTATCCGAGATTAGCAGTAAAGGAGGTTTCATTAAATCAATCCTCTTTCCTTCACTCCGGCTCTGAAGCCCCCGGTCCTTTGAAACCCACGACAAACTACAGTAGCTGGTACAATGTTTTGTCAGACCTTTCTCGAAATAGCCAATTGAACAACTTTGCGGCCCGTTCATGCCGAGTAATTTCCGAATCACAAAGGGACTCAAACTTGTTCTGCTTTTGCTAATGATGCGACTCGGGGGAAATTCTGTTTTGACTTCACTATAAATAATAAATATCCATCATATAGATTCATAGACTTGTCTCCGTTTGGTTAACGTTTTAAATTTAAGAAGTATGTGTTTGCCTGTAGTGACTTTTTAACTGGTACTTCTTGTGGTGCATAAGAAATGTTTGTATGAACCTGGTTAAGTTTTCCCGTACTTTTGGCAATTTCTGCGGTCTCTCTATTTTGCGTACTTACATAACTTTAAATAAATACACCCAACAGTCACATACATAGTCCTGACCCCACACTAAGATACAAGTTTTGTGTCGTGGGTATCAGAAACTACGAGAGTTTTCGGTCTCACAAACACCCAGGCCCGAAACAAATATTTGTGGATCACACAAACATTTGTCTCGGTGCGGGGATCGAACCCGCGGCCACTCGTTTCGCAAGCTGGTGTTTAGTCAACTGCGCCACGGGGCTGTTACGTAGGTAATTACTGCTGCTGTTAGGTAGGTTTTACGTAGGTACTTTGCCGATCATATCTTAAAAATGTAAAGAATACATTTAGATAAGGTTTATTCAATTACAATTTATATACACATACCACCAAATATAATGAAATTCAATGCAATATTCCGGCAAAATGCAGACTAGACCTTCCCATAAACTGCTGATTCGCAAACTAAAGGCTATTAGGACTCGATAATTTCCTCTCTAAACACATGTACTACGCATACATCGTCGTTTGCGACGCTTCACCGCGGGGCCCGTATAATTGGTCCATTTAGGGGCCCATTACCTTCCCGGGCGAGTCATCTCGAGTAACCGTTTAGGCACTACCATTACGCATTCTGAACGTGTGACACATTTCACGGATTAATATTTCCATTTAGAGACGCTTGGGATTTTCCACATCGCTCAATCAAAGCTTTGAACAATATGAAGCGGATGCTAATGCTGTAGTTACTGCTTTTGGTTGCGCGTAGAAAATAGGCGGTGGGTCGAGGGATGGAAAGTTTGATTTAAGCGTTAAGTATAATGACTTTGCGAGAGAACCCGAATCATTGACATTGCCTGCAGGATTAGCACGCTAAAATGAAAATGAAAGTAGGCCTTTTATGGCTGCATTTCCAAATTTAAATTATTTATTTTATACACTCGCAGATCATTTTTAAACGGCACCATTAACCCTTCCCTGGTACTCGTTTTATCAATGTAAAACATTGCGAAATTGTTTAATTTTCTATTAAACCTTTACACGACTTTAGTGTTGTGACGCGTAATTCAAATACATAAAGAGGGTTGAAATATCCGAGCAGAACCTCCGAAGTGGAATGACCTCAATAATTATCTCTCGTTCGCTTTATCTTGAACCCTATGGCGGTAATGAATGAGCGACATTAAGTTTAATTAAAATGGTCTTGCCGCTATACGCTGATTTTGGACGTTTCCGGTTTTTTTTGGTTCACCGGTGATTTAATGCCTGTTAAATTGGGTTTTATTGCGAGCTATTTCAACAGATTTTAAATACTGCAAACATTTTTTCATTGCGTGCTGTGTAGCTTGAAATTGCGGGAACGAGCTTTACAATTTCGCAAATTGCTAACTTCGTCCCGTGCATACGTGGTAATTGGGAGAGATTTCCCAGTGTATCAAATTAAGCCACTCATAAATATCGATCGCTAGGATTCGAACATGAAGTAAACATTTCTTGAATTCGGGAGAGTGGCCACAAAATGGCAATAGACTCGCCTCCTATTAAATAGGACTGACAAATCCTGAACGTACTCCGCACACTTATACCACCTTTTTTTTTTTCTTTTTATCACGAGAGGAAAGCGCCTTAAGCTCCCCTGTTCGGTACCTCGGGGGAGGCCGTAAGGGGTATGTCGGGGTCACTGGCTACGCCAGCATACCGACTAAAACCTCTCGGTGACCATCACACGCATTTAGGGCGGTTTTGCGGCATCTCAGGGCCAGAAGTGCCCTAAATGGTCCGCTGCCACCCAGCGCACCGTCCAATTATGGACCCCTCCAAATTATACCACCCTAACAACTAGAACAACGTAGTCGGTATAAAAATATACACGCAATATTTTATACAATGCGGTGTCTTAAGTATTAACATCCTTTCCTCGAAGGGCCCTCCATCGTACCAAAAGTACCACAAGTACAAAGTTCATCGAGCAAAATGGTTATGCGTGGGCGGGACCTGTGTGGATTACTTTCATTCAGGTGGTAGATTCTTTATATATAATATTACCAGCATCCCTTAACTCCGTATGCAAATCTTTGTATTTGGGTCAATGAGAAAATATTCATAGTACTCCAAGCATATATTTTGAAATTGAAGTCCAAATATTAGAGCGTTACCCACATTGATGAGTTTTTTTTAAATATCTGAGAATCACATCAACTTTTGCCTCAGTACGGGGATCGTACCCGGGGCTTCTCGTTTCGTAAGCTGGTATCTAGCCAACTGCACCACGGAGCTAATTAACATAACGAGATACTTCATTTACTAAATAATATAACTTCATCGATACTATAAAGGGAGAATCGGGTACTTACTTATTTATCTTGCGCCATAAATAAAACGATCCACTCTTGATTACAGTGTATTAAATTTATGAAATATATAAAACTTACAAATTTACCTACCCTAATTTACAAGTAATAAAAATATTTTACGGTATAAAAGTTGCCTTTTTTCCACTTCCCAATACTCTTAATTGCCAGTATCAACCAGTGTCCAACCACTTAAGCAGAAGCTGAAAGAAAATAGTTATTATCAATGTTTAATATCATTTATTTTCAAATATATCATACATTCTAAACAGCTAATTGGCCCCTAAAATGGAATCACTCATAAAATATGAACAGAATAGATCGAGTTCTCATTTAGCGATCCACAGACATATGTACATACATATGTATAACAGATTTTTCTTGATCAATAATTGAACTCTTCTGACTACTTTTCCTAGCCGATTCTGGTGTACAAAAGCTGACATGACAGGTCTATGTAGAAATAAGCTATAACTGCTTACCTATTCCGCCAAATAAAATTCTAAGTAATAAAATTACCTTCAACTGGCGCTGGTGCGGCCTCAGGCGCGGGGGCTGGTGCAGGCGCTACAAAACAAAATGTTTTATACTACAGATTTATTAAGGAAAACATCAATCGAACTAAAAACGTCTCGATTCGCCCATTTATTACTGTCGAGGCTATCCTCGAGTATATATAGTATAGTATCTATATACTACTTTAAAAGAATTGATAGATATTGACATAATATGTTTATAGATATAGTAAGCACAATACACAAAAAAATATATTAAACTTATATTCAATGTAAATTTTCTTCCACGTTCGTGATTTAAAAAACTCACTAGATACTCGTACCATTTAAAAGATCTCACTTTAGTTTTACCGTGTCTAGTTTGACAAAGTAAAATTTAAAAAACTGATATATGAATAAACTAACCAGGTGCCTCCGCGGGTGCTGGAGCAGGTGCCGGCGCAGCTTCAGGTGCTGGCGCAGGTGCACCTGAACGATAAAAAGTATCATCATCATTATCATCCGCCCAAAGACGTCCACTGCTGGAAATAGGATACAAACTATAGTCTATACAGGGTGTATTCAGACCGTTATCGAAAACTAAGGCAGGTTATAGCCAAGGTGATTACAAAACCCCTGTTGTTAAAGAAAGTCCCGCCAAAAGATAAAAAAATTGCTGTTTTCCATACAACCATCGGTAATCATTTGTAGCGGTCAATCATTGTTAGCGGTTTGTATGGAAAACGTCAAAATTTTTATTTTTTGTCGAGATTTTCTTTAATGCCAGGAGGTTTGTAATGATCTTATATGTCACTTCCCTTTGTTTCCGATCACGGTCTGAATACATCCTGTATAGTATAGACTATAACAAGTATATGTCTTTGGAGGAGACCTATAATAGAAAGTGTTAGCGATTAGAAATATCTCATCTATTTGCGGCGGGAATTGAATATAAGTTTATTATATGATAAACATCATCATAGGCATCCAATGCTCGGAAAATCAAATCCAATTGTTAAGTAAAAAGCCGAAAGAATATTTAAAGCTTCGCCTTCTTACGAAAATTAATAGATATATTTAACTTAGGCTTTCAACTCATTACGTAGTAAGTTAAACCGCAGTAAACTCTCTTTGTTTTAATTTTGCTTTCAGCGTTAAATTTACGAGAAAATTTACGAATATAAAAGATGCAAAATGTGCCTGGATATTTATTTGTTAATGCTTTTTATTCATTGCGTATAAAAGCGGAATTAATGCCTAAGGCATTCCCTAATAGTGAACTTTTGGGTGATGTAACGAATTGCGATGATTCCAGATGTTTGATTTCGAATTTCTTCTCTGCCTACCCTCAAGTGTACAAGATGATAATTATTTATTGGAATACCTAGTCTATTAATACCCATTTCTTGTTAAATACATTTAAAAATCACTTACGCTAAAACATCCACTTTCAATTAAGGAATAATTAGCTAAATAAAAATCCCGGGCCAGCGTCAAAAATTAAACGGGCCAGAAATTCGTCAAACATCTCGTATATATGGGGCAATTAATTAATTAAAATCCACATTTCTAATGTCAGCACCGCCCACGGGCTTACCGGCGTACTTTCACTCGCCGTGTTTATTCATTAAATAGAAAGATAAATTATATTCAGTGATGAGGATGTGAAGAGATTGCTTAATAGATGGATCGACTTTTATGTCATTTGTTTAACCCCATATACAAAGAAGACCTTACTAAATATTACTACTGCTTCAGTTTGGCCTACTTTATTGATTAACATGTGACGTTGTGTAAACAAGACCAAACCGGTATGCAAAATAGTTAAATTTGCTAATACATACATGTATTTATTAAGGCAAAGCTGTGGAATAATATTATAATTGAGGAGATAAAAATTAGTGGGGTTTATAGAAAAAAGAACAAGTCGTACATTTCCAGAGTCTCATAAAAACGAATGCAGAACACGTTATCGATTTTTTTTTTGAGGAATTTAGAAAATTTCGCTTAGTGAGGCTGCTTGTCTGAAAAGAGTCTCACCTTCCGCTGGTGGAGCTGGTGCTGGTGCAGGCGCTGGCGCACCTTCAGCTGGAGGCGCAGGAGCCGCCGCAGGGGCACCTGTTACATGTAACTTTGTCAATTTAAGTTATTAGTTATATAAGCATAAAACCAGAAATGGTTCTCCAAAATTTGAATATTTCAATCGAAATTTTCAGTGCTTTCCTTGTTCTGCTGACCGCAATAAGATCGCCTTTGATCCTTCTGCTTAATATATTGTTTTTACGTTAATATTTTTTTTATAGATCACAACCATAATCATCATCTACCTCCTCTACCATTGAGATGGTAGGTGGACTACACAACTAAGAAATTCCCAAGACCTTTTATGTGCGCAGGTTTTATCATGATTCCTTCCCCATTCAGAGTAGTTTGGCTTGCTATTGATTGGCCTGTAACCAACTATTTTTAATTTATATCCTTTTATTACCTTCTGCAGGTGGTGCAGGCGCGGGCGCTGGTGCCCCTTCGGCTGGCGGTGCAGCGGGGGCGCCTTCAGCTGGCGCCGGCGCTGGTGCAGGCGGCGCTCCTTCCGCGGGAGGCGCAGGGGCTCCCTCCGCGGGTGCAGGGGCCGCCCCTTCCGCGGGAGGCGCAGCGGCTCCTTCAGCCGGAGGGGCGCCTTCAGCAGGGGCCCCTTCGGCAGGCGCACCCTCGGCAGGCGCACCTTCCGCCGGCGCCCCTTCCGCTGCACCTTCCTACGATATATGATGGGTAATTTTTGGAAAATGGTGTTGATCGAAGTGCAAGCTATAAGCTGGAAGCTAGTTTAGTTGTTACTTCTGTGGATGCGTTGAAAGCTGAAAGCCCGGTTCGTTAGCTTTGCGATTATAATCGGCAATATTATGAGTAAATATTCTCACCATTGTATTAAGTTAGGTGATAAAGCATATTTGATGATAATAGCTTAAAAAAGTAATTGTAAAAGCAGCATCCAAATCAGTTACAAAAAGGGAATATGTAAACAAATTGATAAAATAGGTTATACAATTACAATATAAAAGATATTCTTTGATTTTCTGTTTAAAGCGTTATCTAAATTGATCTTGACATCACTCCGCTGGTTAATGCATAACACATTTTATTAAAAGGGAAATACAACCGCAGTTAATTACAAAATGCAATTAAAATCATGAATAGCATTTCATTGATGGACGATTGTGTTGGACACGCAAAATATTAATTGCTTTTTCCACTACTGATATAGATTAAATGAGATTTTTAATATTAATATGGCTGAATGCATTTGAAGTTCGTTTTATGATTGATGATAACAATATTCATTGAAAGAAGCAACGCAAAGCAAAACTGAAAAATGTACGTCGCAACTTACCAGAACTGCTTATGAAAGAGCAGATTGAAAATATGTCTCATCCATAATATATCTTTCTGGAGAAGCTATTACGAGAACAATCTGTATAAATGAAGGCAGTTTTGTGGAAATAGCTAAATTGATGATTTTTCTCAAATCGCAGTATTCTGTAATCTTAATTGGTGCGTTGAATCCTAGCATTTCTGTTTTAATCATATTCTAATGCGTAATTTAAAAAAGAGTTTGCAATTTTCTTGTAAAATATAACGTTTATTTTGTATTGGTTCCCTTTGTTGTAGGGAATATAAAAAATTATATATAATACTCGATCCATCAGAATTACTTTGAAATCAAAAGACCTATAAAATGTATAGTATCGAACTCAATTACCGGTGTTATTGACTAACAACAAATGCAATTTTCGAAAACAATACTAAAAGTTTATAATGTACAAAGTCATACACCCGACGTTTAATGAAACGGTTTCATATAAAAGCTATTACTATTGCTACACCATTCACCAAACAACCGATTTAATAGCCAACTAACTCCTCTAAGATAAACTGCAGTCTACAGCCAGTCCGCATACTTTTATGTGAATGAATGACCATTCATACTGAGGCAGGCAGACGACCGAGTAAAAATAAAAGTCGGACGTTGGTTATTGTTTTATTTTTATCTACTCCAGTTCACTCGCTCGTCGCAGACTAGAAACTTCTCAGCTCGGTCATTTTTCTGCCCTGATTGCCTTCTTGGCGGACATTACGCCTTCTCTTACAAATATTGCTCTTATATTTCCTTTGATGGTGGAACCCATTAATTTTGTGCATAATAAGGAAGAAACTGCTACCTTATTTAACTTTAACCGACTTTTTATTTGAATTACCATTCTTCCGTTTTAAATTTCGAACCAGAATATTTTAGTTGTAAAATGTTAATAGGGAACTAACTTATTGGATAACGGCCTGTATCAAACAACCTCTTACGAGCTTTATCAAGTCACCTTTAGGACAACACGATCTACTCGTATAACACGATGGGAGTACAATTATTATATTCTATATCTATCTTTGCCACTAGACAAACTAATGCGACAAAATCCTATTAATGTCCTGTTGAAACAAAATTAATCTTATGATTTATTAATATTCGAATTCACAAATATGCAAATATAATTGTTGAAATAACGGTCAAACGCGAAATTTACCTGATAAATGTGTAATAAAATAAACATTGAAACAATACGTAAAGTGATTTATATTCTTCATTCGGAATACAAAACTGTAGAATGCGGGACACCAAGCATTAGAAAATGACTGATGGGATTGGCGTAACAAATGTGTTGGCTTTTATCCGCGGATTTATGGAATGCGATCTAAAGGCTACTCACACATATTTTTCCCATTTATTTTAAAACACTTTTTATTACTGTTTCCAACGTGCCAGTTACAAAAAAGTGATCTGTCTTTTTCCAAGACTGTTTAGCTCAATTGCTTTTTCGCACTACGCTTATAAGTCGTACTAGCTCGTGCGCCAACAAACTTTTATATCTTTCCTTTTTAATTTCTTTTGCATATTTACAATCTTATGAAGTGCTTCCTTTACATTTATTTTTGTGTAAATTAACATAAATGACTTTTCATTTTATCACGTATTACGGCTAAGTGACTTTTTATAATAAGTAGACACATTTCATGATTATATCTAGGCATGCTCGAATTATCATTGCACCAATGGTAATACTGTTATGAGTATAATGACAAGTCTTACTTGCCTTCAAACTGATCTCTGATAAGGACACGTGATTGACATAAATATTTTTATTCATAACAATTACTAATTCTATTTCTTATATTAAACAAGACACA
Source organism: Cephonodes hylas (assembly GCA_030295005.1). NCBI lineage: Eukaryota > Metazoa > Arthropoda > Insecta > Lepidoptera > Sphingidae > Cephonodes > Cephonodes hylas. The sequence goes on along the minus strand of AP025369.1, from coordinate 10,616,611 downwards.
AACATTAAAACAACATAAAATATCAACAAAGGTCTGGTACGACTAAGGCAGCTAGGAGTTTCTCTGTTACCAACAATGAGAAAAATAATTCCCTTTTATAAAATGTTGCCGCAAACAGCAAAGAATCTATTGACTAAAAGGAAATCACTTTGTGCGGACGACTAAAAGGAACTAAGGACACAGGACAGGGTAAAAATGAACATCCACTACATGTAATATACGTACAGAAAATTAATTTTATTAAACGTATTTATCTTACAAAACTTTATTTAATAAATAAATAATATTAAAAATTATTTTGACATGTTCGAAATGATAGAGATTGGTTGGTCGACAGACATTACACGTTTTGTGGTGGATCTAATTGGCTTTTCTACCTACAGGATGACATAGGTTCCCATAGATCCTTAGTAGTAACATGGGGTAGGTATATCACATAGTTATTAACAATGACAATAGTCAGTTAGAATAAGGTCTTATTGTTTATGGTGGGGATAAACATTTCATGCCTCAACCTCTTCCTCTTTTACCTTCTGATCTCCCGGCTTGCCCTTGGACCAGTCAGGCTTTTTCTGTAAACCAATACAAGGTATTAACGACACATTCATTTCAACAGCTCGCGTATCATAGCTATATGAAAGATACGTACAAACCATAAGCGTAAAATTCAAAAGTGTATGTACATAAAAAAAAATATCATGGAAACAAATGATTCACGTCAAGTAATGCAATAAAGCCGATCGGATCCTATTATTCCTTTAGATCGATATAGGAGACGTGATATATTGTTACTTCCAGCCTTCGGAAAGCTAAGCACTAAGCCAATGAACTCGCTGGAAAGTAAGTTACGCCATTTGTTTCCTTGATTGAAACCATAAATAAAGTGCTCCGCTAATGACCCGTCCCGTACTCCACATGTCTCAAATACGGCAGAGGATAGTACGAACGCCAAAAAGGCCGAGTCAGCCACCCCTAGGAAATTTGCTCCACTAAAACATCAGGTAACTCGAAAGCAATCGGGACAAAGCTTGGAAGTACTCATAAAAAGAACAAAAACCCGCCAAAGCAAATATATAGCAAATGAACATCTTCATGTATGTACATAAACCTAGATTTACGCAACGGAGACTAATTGCAAACACGCTGAAGCGAGACCATTTACGTTTCCAATAGGCCCTACAATGTAGCGTTATTGCAGTACTTAATTTAACCTCCTTCCCAATAAGGTGCCCCGGGGAAAGAAAGTACGTCGTCATTATTAATGAACTGCAAAGACACAACATTGCAAATATTTATATTGCTGAATCCAAATATAAATTTAAACACGTATTCAGTGCCAATCACTGATGTATTTAGAGTTGGCCAAATCTGATTGAAATGCGGAGTAACTACACTAATTGCATCTGATCTAATATCTCGAAGCTGTGCTCAAAATACAGCATGCCGCGGTGTAGTCTAATCTGTATCTAAAAGAAAACGTGTTTTAACACGTGGTGTCTCTTTATTTTCATTTACCTTGCCTCCACCGCCACCCTGTGGAACATTGCATTATCATTTTGTAACGATACGAAAAATAATTTTATCTACGTCTAAACTACTATAGTCGTCTCCTTCGTAACATGTGTTGATTCCTATCCATTTGTTTTTATATGGTGATCCGATGATATCGATGTTTCAGCCGGTACTTGTTTACGGTTTTATGTTCAGATAAAATATATTCTACAGTACACACAAGTAGCGACTGCAACATCTCTTATTGTCAGTGTATGGAATGTCCCTAAAAATTTTAACCGATTTACCCTGCGTTAAAACGAAAGTGTTAGTGACAAAAAAACGATATAGCCGCAATTGAACTCCTATTTATAAAAGGATTTGCGAAGCTTTGTAGGGAAAGGCCTGAATGCTTAAATATATTCGCATTTAAATAAAAATCTCGCAGCGTAAGCCATCGGGCGTGGAGGGTACACATTAATGTTAAAATTATCGCAAAACCAAAGTGCAGTCGAAGCCAGCACGACTCGTCCAAATGTTCTCACCTCTTTATAAATGGGCTTAAGTTGGTCTTGTGGACTCAAAACAATATTCGATACAAAAGAAGAATTTATTTAAAATAATTAATGGGTAATTAAAAATAAGTCATCTGTTGTTCGGTGATGGAAAATGTAGTAAATTAATCGTTAGTTCTACTTCTTGCCAATAGCCCAATCAGCCTTCTCCGCTTTCTTGGCCTGTCGGAACATGAGTAAACGATGTCTGTTACTGTGGTTAGGTGTTGTGTGTTGTCTCCAGAGATACGTAATGTCGTGTCAGGGCTCGAACCCGATTCAACGAAACATTACGACGGACATACAACATTGATTAATCATTTTTAGAGTCATTGTTTTATAAGTCTCTTAAAGACCTTGGTTATAAATTTTTCACCATTCCAATATTACAGCCTGGTCATAGCCAATGCTACGGCTGATTCATCTACATTTTTAGTAAGCTGTTAATTTTAATTATTAAATATTTTATTAGAATAATTCTTCTACTTTTTTAGAAGTTTATATATTTTGATTGTAGTCTCCAATGTTATTTTTATTAAGGCTCTACCAGTGCCTTAAACTAGAAGTGCAAGTCTCTGAAGAAATTATACTTCTCTGCACCAATTAATACATTAAATTTTGAAAACATTGTTTCTTTTTAACGTAAAAATTTACTAAATTATGACTGAATTTATTTACCTCTTTGTCTTCTTCTTCAAGGGTGAATTCCTTCTTTTTGACAACCTTCAATTGGTTACGGAAGTTGAATTCGGCGGCCTTCTTCTGGAGCTTGGCGAATTTGTTCTCGTATTTGGACACCTTCTTGAGTGTGGGTTTGACGCTAGAAGGAAAATAGATCGTAGTGAAGTTATACTCAATACAAATCTCTAGGACTTTAGCAACTCGAGCACGACTGCAGTGTTGCTAGTCACGGCTTAACATTCTATTATTGCAAAAAAATAAAATTTAACTCGTATCGAATAAACGCGATGTAAGACTGCTTTGACATTACAACTAGCGATATATATACCTGTCAAATTTAATTGATATTTCCTAACACAAACGAGTTTTGCAAATCGCGTTGTTTGAGAATCGTGAAATATACGAAACAGAATCTACATTCAACCAAAGTAATTTCAGGAAAGGAACAACGAATTGAAAGACAAATTCAGCCCTCGTAGTTAGCGCTAGTAATTTTTCGCTCCACACTTTCAATTTACGAAACCCTTTGTACGGGTATGAATTCATATTTAATAACACCGTCTGCGGTATTACAATGAGTCTAACAAAGGAGGCAAGTGCTTAAGAGTGCGGCGTCCTGCGGCGCACACTACGGCCCGAATATCATTATACAGCCCAGTAATTGTATTCGCAGGCACATCCTGTAGCGCCTACTCGGCTTACCGTCCTGCGTTTATAGGATTATCACTTGAAACTGTTGATTTAGCTTTTTGATCGCTTGTATCTTTAATGATTGGTAAAGTCTACTAGGTTTTGTGGTTCAAAATTTTTAAATTATAATAGTTTCGCCCCGAAACATGAAAGTCGCTTCAATGTATTTTATTTAACTTTGATAAAATTTTAACAAAATTGCAATTATTAGCAAAAGACTTGTATATACCTACGTATTTTCTTTTCGTACATGCCTGTTGGAATGTTTAGTCTTTTTTATTGAAATCGTTTCTTGCAAGAACTTTTAAAATCTTCCAATAATGTTGCCAGTGCTCCGAGCATCTTAAAGTGGTGAATGAAAGCAGCGCAAAAAAAACCCTCAGTAAATTGAAATGCAAATTTTTGCGACGTCAATATTTTTAAATGCGCTGTCAATTGCTATGATTTATTTTGCCGCGAATACTTAAAGATTCAAACGGCTCTTTCAGTGTTTATTCAGGAAAATTCAAAGGAAAGACTTCAGTTTAAAAAACATAAGCAAATATTTGTTGCATGTGGGACTGAAAAGTTACCGGCGTAAACTAAAACGTTGCCTAGAACTTTCACTGTGTAAGTAACATATAATATTTTATATTGAAAATCAATTTTAGACACTTTAAATGCATTGAAAGTACCTCGCAATCATCTAATGATTTCTTTAGATTCATATAGGCCGTACTTTTAACTTGTCCTAATTAATAAAGCATAGTTTTGACGAGTATGTTATTAATAACATCTGAAACATAATTACATATAAAATGTATACTTACAATTTGCCTCTGAGGTCGTTGACTTGAGAGTTCAGGTCAGCGATCTGATGAAATAGCAATTGTTTTAGAAACTATCTTTAACTAGACGGATCAAAGAAAATAATTGAATGGAAATTTAAGATAATAGGCACAGACGTAACAAAGACAACATTACTAAGTTACAGATAGGCAAATGAGTTTTGTGAATGATTTATTTATGCATTTAATTTTCGTTTCATTATAGTTGAATAAATTTTACTTTAGACAGATATAGAAAAAGAGTGAAGCATAAAATAAAATGGTGGAAATATTAATGTAATAATTCATTTCACAAGTTTGTATTGTTTGATATTTACAAAGCAGAAACTCAATTGAACTCAACGCACGCGGCAAACTTGTGTAATGCCTTTTGTGAGAAAATAATGAACACTTCATGCAATGCACATAAAGAATAACAACATTTAAAGCTTAACTCCAAAAGATCTGCGAAAGAAAACACATATATAATAAGCATATATAACGCAGTATGTACATAACAATAGTCTATAAATATATAAATTAATGCTAGAGAAGCTGAGATCAAGATAGAGCTGAGCGTAGATTAGGCTTAGTTATTTGCGAGCTGTAGTATATATTTGTAGTTTGTGAGTACATACTGAGAAAATTTAATAAAGATCTGTCCCGTATCCTATGACACTGTGGCTTCCCGTACACATTTAGCCCCGTGCTCTTTGCCTACGAATGACAAATCTTGTGATGTAATGAGTGTTTGTTTTGCTCTACGCGTGCACAGCCCGTGTGGACGGCACGTGGCCGGCGGCCGGCAGCCGGTAGCTGGTCGTCTGCAGCTCCTGGGCTCTCGCCGTCCGAGAATACAACATACATCTACCAATATGTGCAGGATTGTACATGTGCAACAACACTACAGCGCCAACAATATGCTACTTCCTCGATCGTCGCTTACTACGCAAATACACCAATATGTACACGTTTGCGTCCAATCCTCTACAGCGAAGTAATATATTGAGCGCTGATCTAATATATTTGCTAAGTGAGCACAAACAACGTTTTCACTGAAACAATTCGGTAAACATCGATAATATAATGTACACAGTATAGTTACGACGTTGCGTAGTTGTGTAGCATTGAGTGACGGTGCAAAATCGATCGACACTTGCAAATGTTTAATAAGTAGACTGTCGACTAGACAGAGAGACAAGTAGAATGTAGATAATGTTGTGTCGGAGTCGCAAGTCGGCGCCTGGTGAGGTGGCGTGCGGCGCCCGGCCGCAGCGCGGGAGAGGATGGGCGAGATCGACCGGAGCATGGCACTTTCAATATAACACTCGGTGTCCATACAGGTATTGCAAAAGGTTTACAGGGTGTGTTTCAGCAACCGAAAACGCAAACGTGTCGCGAGTTTGTCACGGCACATACATGAAAAGTCGGAGATTTGGAACAAGAAGTTTCAATTGTACTATGCACTTGCGTGTGCCAATAGAGGAACCAGTCCAGCGTTCCAACAACTATGTAACGGTAATCACAGTTATTGTCGTATAAAAAGAGAAAATTCAGTAAGGCCACTAAGCTCGCCACCACACATGAAGCAACACTCTGGCGGATGCAGCGATTATACTCGATTATATACTTTAACACAGTTTTAAAGATATTATTAAAGTGCCATACTATTTGAGGGAGTATTAGTGGGGATGGGGGAGCGCATGTGGTTACTGTTGATGTCATGCAACGTAAGCTGAGACGGATGAACGATGCACGGCGGACGTGGACCGAAACGGAACGACGCAGGTGACGTGGCGTGCCGAGGCGCTGCCGCGGTCGGGCGACGGGCACGTGGTGGTGAAGTTAGGCGAGCATGCCGCGCCGTGTCAGTGCAGTGTGGTTACTGTTACTGTCGCGATGCCGGTTACTGCAGTTAGTGTAGTTAATGGTGTAAGCTCGCAGTAGATGACGCGCCGCCTGCGCCGGCGAAGGCGGAGATCGATTTTGCACCGCGGCCGAGCCCGCCCCTCCCCCTTGAACCCCTTCAACCCCGTACATCCCCGATACGTCTACGACACGCACACACCCGTTCTACACGTACAACACTAACGAACCGATACTCGACCGTTATTTACAATTCAACAACAAACAACCGAATACTTACAAAGCGTTATCAATGTATAAACACGAATTGTCACACGCGCACGTTTGTTACATATAATCGATGACTGTGGTATTCACAATGGTTATAAAGTATTGGTCAATACCTCATAATCTCTTTTCCTGACTTCATGTTCCAAATCCCACTTCTGGCCCTCACACACATACATGCGGTCATAATACTCCTGTATTATTCTCTTGAGAGTTGCTATAGAAAAAGGAAAGACAGATTATTGATCCGGCAGAATGAGCATGGCATCGGGCATCGGGCACCGGGCGTCGATGTGAGAGAGCCGCGAGTCGCGCACGTCGACCGAGCGACTGGGGCGATGGTGCATGTGTGCGGTGAGCCGTACAACTATCATGTCATTTGTAACAACTAAATCAGAATCAAATCATAATGCATTCCCATTCCTAATATGCTGTTTACCTCCATTTTCCTAATTTCGATTGCTCGTTCTAGTTCATATTTATCCCCCTCAAGGTTGTATATTCTGTGCCAGTACATTTGACATATGGTCTGCAGTTCCGCTAAAGAAAAACATATACACATTTTAAGCATGACAACATGATCGGCGCATCGGTGTCCGTCTCGCGGTTCAGTCACAGTAGGAACACTCTATGTGTGTATGTGTCGTGGTGTCGGACGCGACAGATGGGCTACTTTCACTGTGGTATCAAGCGGAAGCGAAGCTACATGATTATTCGGGTGGGTATCAAAATGGTCAATCGCTGCAACGTGTCTAAGTACATAAGTTGTTATTGACTCCACAACTCGATGAGAGAATATCTACAGTAGTAAACTATTGCAGCTCCCGAGTAGCTACAACGGGTCCTGGTTATTTTAGCGTTTATCTTTACTTGTTATCCACACGGTTAAGGTTGTAGGTATAATTTATTTTCAGCTCCGTTTTATATTGTGAATCTGCTGCGAAAACAAAACAATACTTTATACTAGTCACATTATCGACATGAACTACTCAAACGAAGAGCGTAATGATTGCGATGCGCCCAAACCAGGCCAGACCTCGAGCGCTTTGCGGGCAACCTCCATCTCGCGATCGTACTTCTCCTCTTCGAGCTTGGTGATACGCTGATGGTAGCCGGTAATGATGCTCGTGAGAGCGGCTACAACATCAACAAGGGTTACTCGCGCGTTCCGGACCGCAGTCGTATCGGTGTATTGTCTACACGGAGAGACAAGTGACATGTCCACGCGTCATGGACGGACAGTAAGCCAAGGTGAAAGTCATTTTAGATATTAGAAAATAGAAGGTAGCAAGTAGAGTATCGCAATAAGTTCAACGCCTCCGCATGGAGCTTAGAAGAGATAGAAACGCGTTAGAAAGACAAGTAAACGGACCGTGGAGAGCGTCTCCGCCGGCTGACACACCAACGTTTAGAGTTTTATTCTGTTGTTAAACCAGACGAAGTAGAGACAACACGGCACTTAGACAGCACAGATTAAATACGTTAAATATGTATGTGAGTATATTTTGTAAGTTCGTCAATGAGTTGCTCGGTCGCAGCTCGTCTCACTACCTCCATATCTTTTCTTTTAACGATGTATTCCAGATCGAACTTTTCCTCTTCAAGGTTAGCGATGCGTTCGTGGTAGTCTTTGCAAACCCTCTTAATAGTATCTATAATGGGACATAATACATAATGTACAATGATAACCAATGAATCACTCGGACATAGACAATTGAACTTGCCGTGTGGTGATGTGTATGACTGGCTTTATATCCAATGTTTAACATTACAGTTCCAACTACGACACCTCTTGTATTATACAAGATACCACATATTTATCTAGTAACTGTACCAGCGGCATCCTTCGTTTCAACTTCATATTTACCTTCGTTTGCGTCTTCGATGTTCTTGGCTTTACCGCATCTCTCCTCGATGATGCGCCTCCTCTCGGCGGCTTTGCGCTCCTGTTCCTTCTTCAACTCCTCAGCGGCTTTCTTACGCAGCAGCAACTGTATTGGATGATGTCCAGATATTTAGTCGTTATTTCTTTTACCAACGCTATGACACTAACAACGCCAAATTTACTTTTTTTATATATTGCTGATCTAGCCAGTTACTTTGTAGTACTACAAAATATAAGAAAGTAGATTATAAAATTACAATGATGCTTGTCTATACATTCTAGAATTTCGTCACCTAATCTTACATGTAAAATGCAGTTTAATAGATATGGTTACTCACCCTGAGCTTCTTCTTTCTCTCGGGGGTCATGAAACCCTTCTTGGCCTTCTTAGCCTTGGAGGCTTCCTCCATGCGCTTGCGCACCTCAGCGCGCTTGCGGTCGATTTCGGCCTGTTTGGCCTTCTTCGCCTAGTAACACAGCACATAGTAACATTGTGTCCACAGAACATTGATTAGTTTGTACAAAGTGTGTTTAAAGAAAAATATTGTGTGTAACTATAGTGTATATTCCTATTTTTAATCTAATTATTATGTGTGCTGAAACTAGTAGATATGTTTACAAATTTGAATGTGTAAATATTTCGTGTCTTATAGAAATTCAAAGTTACGTTAATATTAAATACTTCTAAATTTCTTAATTGTGACGTAAGATTCTTAATACTGTTATAGTGTATAGTGTATTATATGTATGTAATGGTGTGGCTTTGTGTGATCCATCGGTGGCTCCCAGCTTTACTTTACCTCCTCGAGACGCTTTTTCTGAAAAAGAAATAAACACGATCAGATTTTTGATCCTCACACTTAGTTTCTGTTAGGTAATTAGGACACTTTAGCCAACACAAATTATTCTCTTTATTTTTTTGCCAAGCGGACTCAATTTTTTTTATGATTTCTTATGGCCAGCAAAATCTTCCAAAAATACAGTTACAAAATCTGTGTTGGCATCGGCAAATATTAATACTGTCAGGAAGAATTTAAAGAGTTACAACATTTATAGCTATTTGATTTTTGTGCAGACTGATTGTAAGCATATTGTGTTCCTCTGTATGACATGATTAGACGCATTTGTATGAATAGAAACTAACTAGACCGCGGGGACGAATTTGTTTAACTCGAGTACTATAATCATACAAATAGTAATTTCGAAATAAACTAATGAAATATTCATAAATGCAGAAATAGATTTGCGTCTATTCACCCCATCTTTGTTAAATACTAATTATTCTGTGCTTGTGCATTTTGTGGTGAGCGATCGTGACTTAGGCGTTAGATAATTGTTTTTTATGATTCTTATCAGCATTAATTAATAGCCCTTGATTATTAGTTATTAAAACATCGAGTTTATATTAAGTGAGTTGTACTTTCATCACCTTTTTATTAATACATATAGGCAACTATGCTGTGATAGATACACATTAATATGTTCTTAATGTAGCAATTTACGTTGCGCAGTGCTTTTAAACATTAATGTTTTGCAAATTAATTTGCATTGACAATGTTTGTCAACTTACAAAACTAACGTATTTTTATACGTTATACAAATATTTTTTTATATAGGGCTGGAACAGAAATAAAGTGTATATCATGTTTTTATGGCTTTGAGTTCGTGTGAGTATGTTTTGTCGTGATTTGTAACATACTATATCATACATTAATTGGCAATTTTATGTCAGATTTTTAACAAAATCATATATCCAAATTTAAAATTTAAGACAATTGTGTTGATTTATTCAATTTGAGTTACGAATTTTGTTTTTAATGTAAAAAAACAGCTTTATGTACACTCAAAACAATATGCAAAACGCATCCATATCGTTAGATATAAACTGAATATAACTGAATAGTGTAATTTTTATGCATATGTATGTGTTTCTCGACATGATCAATGTGTGTTGCAAAATGTGTTGTGATTTTAGTAAAATAAAACGTTATAATTACCTATGTCTCGAGGAGCAAAAGGAATCAATACTGTGATGCATCAGGAACGGGCGAAGACAACGGATGAGTTTGCAGGCGAAATTATCATCACAGGAGCCACGTGAATACAATGAAACAGAAAATAATAAAACGAAACATGTTAATTAAAAATAAAATTTCAAAGTAAACAATCGTTTGTTAAATCGACTTATTCTTTATAACAATTTTTGTACGATATAATTTCTTCCTTGATGTGTTATAAAAAGTATGTAATTTTTTCCTAAATAATAAATTAAAAACTTTTTCTCGATTATTCTTACCTTACTTCATCATCCGCCATTGTTGATGTGTTGGTCTACCGGTGTCCTGTAAAAAGATAACAAGTGATAAATGATAAGCTATAAAATATCGATTTATTTAAACAAATAAATTTGTGGCAACATTAGCCTTGAATATCTAAAGTTAACCTCAGTTAAGATTGCTTAAGTATAAAATTATAAATCTAATCAGATTTTGACAATATTTCAAACATACATATGTGCTGCGTTCCATTTTTAAAATTGTTTTATTTTTCGTTTGTGTGGATTGTGATAAATTGTGCCAGGATAACAAGACAATAATCAAAACTATTTAAAATATATTCGAAAATGAAATTTAAAAAGTATTTAATCAAGGTCTAATTATAAAAAGTAAAAAAGATGTTAACATAAATAAAGCGTATTTGGCCATCGTTATGGGGCGAGTCCGTCATTTGAAACTTTTTGGACGGAAGCCAAGTTAAAGCCAAGGTGTGAATACTGACACTTGATACTCTAAAGTCAGTTACATCCGCCGCAATCCTGATCCTAACAGCGTTGTATCCGCAAGTTTTTTTTTTAAATCTCGAACTAGATTATCAGGGTTGTCGCTCATCTATTATTAGGTGGACAGTAGCACGTCACATAATATCCGGAACACTTTCCGCGTAATGGAGTTGCCAACCTAGCGAAAATTCCACAATTAGGTTCGGGCGTGTTCGTGGATCTTCGGCAAAGTTCGGATGCGCGCGCGCCTGAAATAGGTTGGCGGTAGTGCCGTGCGTCCTAATTTGGTGGCGCGTCGTGCTTACTCGGGTTTCGAACACGATACAAACCGCACTGTGTTTAATGTACCACGAGTGTATATTGACGTCATGTTTTGTGATGAAATATAGCAATCACTGCAACTAAAAGTACGAGTACGTGAGATGTTGGAATAGTATCGATGAATTAAAATGGAATACGTCATAGTATTATGAATGTGTTAGTGTATATTTGAAATTATATTATTTAATAATTATTAACGTTGTAGTTATTTTTTTATGGGTTGTTGAAATATTAAAAAAATAATTAAGTTTAATATGATGATAACAATTTAAGTAATAAAATTAAAACATCATGGAGCCAAAATGGAAATTTACAACATAAAAAAAAATTCTAAGTGACTTTTTTAGTTATTACTTATTGTTAAAATATTTGAAAAATGATCTTATCTATGACGTCGTGAAACCAGTGAAATTGACCTGGCAACAGTACGAAAGTTAGGGCGGGCGTCACACGTCTTTTAACTACTATTACGCGGAAGGCAAGTTTCACACACAGGGCGAGAACGATGCATCACCGAGCTCCCGCGGCGACTTTGACGTATCACTTCACTGAACTATACAACGCACTCGATATTCCAAAATAATATTTAATATAATATTTTTTAGCGTCACTAAAACTCACCTACGGCAAAGAAAAAGAAGATGGCCCTATAGATGGTTCAGCCAACACGAGCCACAGCTGCTGACTGGTGCGAGGCGGGCGGCAAGGTGCGGCGGGCAATGCGTAGGCGCACGCACCCCCCCTCCCGCCCCGGCCGTGCACCCCGCACCCCGCCCCCGCGCCCGCCCAAGAGAGCTCTCGCGAATCCCCCCGCCCGCGCACCCCCACCGCACCCCCGCAGACATTTTTAGAGCAGTGTCGTTTTGACACCAACACCGAAATAACAGCAGATGTATGCTCCAGTATGAAAGCTCTCAGATGCCACGTAAATTTTTGTGCAAACGATGGGCGCGCCTAGACAAACTGTTTTCCGTGTATGAATAGCAGTGATATTAAACTTCATAAGACGAATGTGATATTTGTAAAATGTATGTGAAAGACGCTTCATATCGATATTGGATACATTCTGGGCGGGCGCACAGTATGCTTGGTTGATTTCCTCCACCTAGCCACTGCTCCATACACAATATTAAGATTACGAACTACGAACTCGCCTTTTCTGCATGGGTTCTTAGATCAATCCATGTTGCTCAGTAGCTTGTTAAATAAACACAATCACGCCTGTTCTTTCAGGAGGTTAGACAGAGGTGTTTTATCAAACCTAATTTCGGTCAAATAGTTTTGATGCGTAACCGAGCCTTTTACCCATCTTGAAAGGCTAAAGTTCGTGATCGTACTTTATGAAAGCACAAATAACAGATCTGTGCTTCATATCCACTCTATTTATTTCTTAACTATAAAAGCTGTTATAAGTCACATACTGACGGTTTCTGCACTAGGTTCTAGGCCTGTATCGCAGAAACCAGAGATTTTTGGATATTTCGGAGCCCTCACTCTCAGAGATTTTTTTCGTCTGTACGCCTAATAAATAATAATCGTCATAAGCCCACATGTGTCTCACTGCTGAGAAAAATCAGCGTTTTGCCTGCGGTTTGAACCCGCGACCACCGAATTTACGACCACGCAACTAAACCTCGAGGCTATCACAACTTCATCGATATATCTTTCGTTCATCTTTCGTTTCATGGAGACTATTTAATTTCTCACGTGAGGAAAGCTCCTTATGGACACTATTATGACTTTGACATCCATCCATTATTGACAGTGTCAGACAAGAAAATAGTGGAACTATAAAGTAGTTATTTAAAGGCTGATATATTTGCGAAGGTTTTCTTAAATTCCATCACCATAAACTATGTAGAATAGTGTCTCAAAAATATATGACACAACCATAAAAAGAACTCATAGTGTATTGTTATCAATCTGAATATCAGTTACCGTGCATAAGGCATTAAATCTGTCACAGTCAGCTATAACAGAATTCAGTCAACAATATCGTCGGAACTATGTATGTATATATATGTATATATATGACTATTTGGAGTATTTATTTATATAGAGCGTACAACCGAAATTTCATAGGTTTGGTTTTCCAGTCGGGTAAAGATTTTAATGGTTATTTAACTAAGATATTTTAGCAGCAACGCGAAGTCGGAAAACAGTGAAAGCAAGTCTATTTGTTTGTTGCGTAGGACTTAAAAACAATAATAGCAAAAAGGAGATGTATAAATACCTACATATCTTTCTACCACAGACCACTCTAAGGAAATAAGCGTGAATGAAGTTTTGTAGTACATCGTACCTCAGTTTATACTGTCATAGATAAGTAAAATAATAAATACTTAATGAAGACATACTCGTAAAATGTGATTTTTATCAGTAGTTAAGAATTCCTATAATAGTTAAAAAGTACATCTTATTTCATAATACGAAGTGTTAAAAAGTTTAACCCGAGAATGATTAAACAACAGCTAAATATGTTTTCGTTACATTTTCCTTCTATTTCGTTTGAGATAAAAATAGAACTTACTAAAAACTGTTTCGTTGTAAGATTTCTAAAGTTGAGAAGAACATGTAACTGAAGTGTCTTTTGATTGTGACTATTCTCGCGGTGTCAGTGTGTGCCTTGTTATCAAAACGTTCTAGGTTCCATTTCAACGCCATCCATAGTGTTATTGGCGTTGTAGTTTATGAAATATAAGATTCACAGTAGCAAAAGTAGTTTAGAAATGATCCCCAAAAAATATCTCTGCCAAGTAACATGGAATCTAAAATACAGCATACCAAACGAGAGCATATTCATATCTCTAGCTACCTGTTAAGGCATTCAACTGTGACAATTTGTATATTTTTTGCCAGCTAGTATTGTATAGCACGATCGTGCTATACAGTAGAAATCCATACACCCGGATAGTAATAAAGTCGTCTATTGGAATAGTTCGCGTCGAGGCACATGCCACGAATAGTTTCGAGGGAGATTGTATGGAAATTGAGCATTCTAATATTAAGCGAACCACGACATAGTATCTTTTAGAATATAAAATATTACTAGTAAGGTTTCATTCCTCAGTTGATTCATGAAATTTGGAACGCACTGTTTTAAAACAATTGACTGCCAATTTTTAAATTATAAATAATTAAATTAAATACATCCAACAGAAACATATATGTATATGGGTCAATCAACTTTTAAATGTACCATCAATGATAGATTTTATATATCATTTTTTTTTTCTTAAATTTGTATATTTTATACGTATTTGTTGTTGATAATTATTTATATTTAAGGAATTCAAATAGAGCAGAACAATTTATGGTAAATTTTACTCAAAAATTCACATGACTGTAGTTAAGATAGTCCCTTGGACATTTAAAAATTCAGTCAAATTGTTAATTTACTTTTAAATATTAGAATCATATTTGAAAAACCTTACTGTTCTTTTAAAGTAAAAATGACGATAATCTGTCTTTAGGAGATAAGAAAAAAGTGGTTGTCCAGTGGACATAGACGTTTGTCCATAGGAAATACTCGGGTGTCCAAAGGGGCTCTATGATGAAAATCGCATGTATTTCTTCTTTTATGTAATAATAAAACAACTATTTGAAAATAATTATCAGTATTAGAAGAGAAAATATTGAATAATTCAGACAACGATCTTGGATGTCCAAGGGACTAGTGGTGATATTTATTAGTCTTTCCGCTCCCTGGTAATAAATAATAATATTTTGAATTAGGTCTTACGCACAGTAAAAAATATACATTAAATTGAATATATTCCACTTTAATTTACTACAATATATAAAATACAAAAATTTTTGTGCTGGTTGTCCAGTGGACACACAATAAAGCCACGCTCTTTTTCAAAATACACTCGGTCGACTGGCGCCGCGGAAAAGATGAAATCAAAATCGAGGCTGGATGAATGTTGTCACGAAATAAATCGACTTGAGTTCCAAGCCGTAGTCACGTCATAAATGTTTGGATTTTGGAACTTTTTTACCGTTGTCCGGTGGAAGTCAGAATAATAAAATATAATAGGGACTAAAATAAACATGCAAAAAGGTCGTTAAGGTTTTAAAGCAAACAAAATCTATTTACTAACATCATAGTAGATATTGTAATTAATAATTATGTTTCATTGTAATGGATTGCCATATATAATTTTTTTGGAAAAATTAATGTTTCATTGTACTAACCTACTGGGGGACAAATTTACATAGTACTGATAGGACAGATAAAAGTTGATTGACCCATATAGTTCTCACCTCACAATAGAATACAGTCGTTTATCGTTGTCAACGTTGGAGTCTCTAAAATTTATATAAATAACGAAAAAAGAATGCTCCATATTTACATGGCCTCAGAAAATAGCTACCTTTTCGGAGACTCATACTTCAGGGCGTGTCACCATTAACACCCTTTGTCACGTCCACTGCTGGACATAGGCCGTATGGCACGCCACTGGGGTCGATCTACAGCCCTCCTCATCCAACCGCTGCCAGCCACCTTGCGGATATCGTCACCCCACCTAGCCACAGGGTCCTTTACTATGTTTGACGAGTTTGCATTACATAACATTTTGTTAGATCACTAGAGCGATAATAGTATGAATCTGTGAACTGAATATAAGCATCGATTGTGAATGCAATCGTTTAAATAGCTTTGTAAGCAAACAATACGTCTTCCAGCGGAAACGGTCGCTTCTAGTTCAATATATATTGGTTCTTTAAAGTAATAAATCACTATGTATTAGAACAACAATTTACAGAAAACTAAACAGTTTGCAATTTACAGTGCAAGATGTTTTTGCCTGCAGCTTTTTTACGGTACAAGAAAGCTCAGTGCATGCTTTACAATTTTTTCACTAAAACACTATTAAGTCCTCTCAAACATTTTTTTTGAAACATACATATACTGTCGTGACATCAGTCTGTATAATGATGCCTAATATAATATTGCCTACACAATAAAAAAAAATCAAGAACATTTCTTAAGACCTGGAATCAATTATATTATGAATAGTCTGCATCGTCATGATTTGCTTCGGCACGTGAGCTGCTGAACGTAGGCCTTCCCCAGTAATAATTTTTAAATTTGGTAACCCACTAACACAAAGTCGCCGGCAACAATTTTTAAATCAAAAATTACCGAACAATATTTTAATGAAAATTTTAAATCCAGAACCCTGGAATAATATTTTATTTGACAGTTCCACGTTAGATTTACGGCTGGTGGTGAACATGTGCGATGTAATACCATACCAGTGTTGAAATTACAAGCGATGACGCGTGCCCCTGACCGGCTACAGATATTTCTCCACATGCCTGCCCGTTGTATATGAAACTTACGAATCGCTGCTTCTTCAATTGTTTTTTGTTAATTTATGAGTTAGGTAATTGATAAAACTGTGACCATTTTTTCTTTGTTATTTTGTTTTTTAAGCAGATGCTTAATATGATTACAGATTGCATTACCGATGTAATATATAGTATATAAAGTATCGTAAACGCTGCTACCTTAACGACACTTCGGCTCGTTTATTAAAACAATCAACATTAAATATACTGAGAACGAGTAACAACATTCGATATCTATGAGAATATTAACTGTTTAATTCGACATTTTCATTTTTCTCCTCTTCAAAGCCTACTCAAGTAAAGCCACGATTTGTTAATAAGTTTATTAATGAAATTGACGGGGACTCAATACTGACCTATATATAATGTACTCATCATCTCGCGTTACACGATCATTAAAATTGACCTGGAACGGAGACCGAAATAGCGCCACTGGAACAAAGAACCGGCTCGTTACTGCAGTGTTCACTGAACAAACTATTTGACTATATAGTATCCCTGCTTCTAAACAATGTTGCTATTAGTCTTCTTCTTCTTCTTCATCAACCCATATACGCCCACTGCTGAGCACGGGTCTCCTCTACCATTGAGAGGGTTTAGGCAATAGTCTACCACGCTGGCTTAGTGCGGGTTGGCGGACTACACACCTAAAAAATTCCTTAGAACTCTTAGATGTGCAGGTTTTATCACGATGTTTTCCTTCACCGTTAAAGCAAGTGATAATTCAATGTGAATACACACATCACTTCGAAAAGTCAGAGGTGTGTGCCTCGTGGTGTGTGGGGTTCGAACCCGCGACCGCCGAGATTTTCGACCGCGTGCCCATACCTCGAGGCCATCACTGCTTATGCTATTAGTCTGACCGTACATTATTGTATTAAGTATTATGAAACCGAAAATGTATTATTGATTAATCTACAGCAGTTTATCTCAAAAGCGATACAACCTTTCCTGCTCTTAAATCTATCTTATTTTAGATCTATATTAATATGTAATTAGCTTTGGTTTGTTTTTTTTTTTTTGGCTTAACGCGCTAATTTCTGGAACTACTGATTTGAACTGAAAAAAAAATTGTACTTGAATAGTCTGTTCATTGAGAAGGAGTATTTATTAACACAGTAAGTCCTAAGAAGTGGAACAGCAGTGAAAAATTATGTAAAAAAAGTCGATAAAAAATTCTTTATTAAGGTGTAAACTTTCACACGGAATTACTCGCAACAGCTTATAGATTCATTAAGTTCCTAATAATCAACAAATTGTACTCTTGTTCTCATAATTTAAAAACAAAATCATGTCAGGAGGCCAAAACCTGAATGTATCCAAGATTCCCAACGTTTGCGTAAATTGCCGTCTAACAATAGATCGTCGTCGCGTTATCTATATTCGAAACTTGTTCTGTCAGTTGGTCCGTAGCGCTGTGTTGTCCGTATCACAAAAGATCTTGGACGCTGTCTGACAACAATGGTGCAACTGAGTGCCGATCGATACTTCTGTTCCGAATCGAAAGACGGAAAGCATCACAAAGTCTTGAAATGTATGTGGCTTTTAATTTTAGAAATACATCAAGGATAAGACTTACGTAATTGCAAAGGGACTAACAGAAATCGTTGATGGAAAACTTGATGTTTCAAAAATCAATACGATTTTAGAGTATTGCCTACCCCATAGTGGAAATGTAGTCGAAAAGTACGATCGTAGGTACGATCCCGCCTACGCAAAACCATATTGTGGAATGAAGTTTATACTGGCGAACGTGGGTGACTGAGTAGAACGTAGTGTACTTTCATATTCGTATCATACCTTGATAGATAAATGCTATACTATCTAAATTTTTGAAACATAAAAGATACATTTAGCCGGTTCTTGACAGTCGACACTCTATTTAAGCGGCACTAGTTTTAAAAAAAGTACTTATAAAAGTAAATTTGAATAAAGATGATTTGACTTTGACTTGTGCCGTATATGCATTTATGCTTTAATTTTTGTCCCTTTCCCCTTCTCTCATAGACTTCATCCGTCATTTCTATGTCCAACTATAATAACTAATTAATACCACATCACAAATATATGTATTTCATCGCTCACTTGTTTGCACTCAGTTATTTCGGCGTTAGATTTATGTGAGGTCACATTTGATTGGCGACATCCCGCTATAGCAATAAAAGTGAAACATAACATGTTTACTGCGTATAATTTATATCAACATTGTTTTTGAAAGTTATCATTTTAAAAATAAAGGGAACTTATATAATAACAGCCTCATGACGCAGTTCGTTAGACATCAGCTTGTGAAACGAGAGGCCGTGGTTTCGATTCCCGCACCGAGACGTCCGTCATAGAAACATATTTGTTTCGTGTCTAGATGTTTGAGAAACGGAAAAGTTTCTCGTAGTTTTTGATACCCACGACACAAAACTAGTATCATAGTGTAAGGTAAGAAGTAAGTATGAATGCGACTTTTAGACGTATTTATTTGATATTAATTTTTAAACTTCTGTTTTATCACAATTTTAGCACAATGTAATCTACACATTCTAAGACAGCTGATAGCGCCAATAGGACAGTATAGTCCGAGATTCCAGAGCCGCCAGACGTTTTCTTTTCTGATGGACGAAATGTGGACCATTGGGTAGTATTAGTATGTACTACCATAGTATGCATACTCGCTAACTTGGTCAAAGGGCCAATTTACAGATATCCGCTGTTTGGGGTACCTTCTTCTGGGGAAATTCTTTTAGAGGCTTTTTTGTACCCCAAATAGCGGATATCTGTAAATTGTCCCTTCGATCAAGTTAGCGAGTATGCATACGATAGTAGTACATACTAACACTACCCAATGGTCCACATTTCATCCATCAGGAAATAAGTAAGGTCTGGCGGCTCTGGGATCTTCGTCTAGTAGCTTTACATCCAAAAAAAATATCTTGTTTGTTTCATTGTTCAAACAATCATGTTATTATAACATTTGGTCCCGACCAAACGATTCAGACCAGCTGAGTGTGTATTTAATCACCGCCTTTAAAATAGTAGGACTAAAAATGTACTAGTCTAGAAATCTATGCACCAATTCCCAATAAGCTGCGTGTGTGCTCTAAATTCCTCCTCATCATGTAAATGGAGATGTGAGGTAACGAGGGCACGCCACGCGTCCATCTAAAGGCCGCTTTCATAAGCACGTCTAGATTTCTACGAAACCAATTAGCTCTAACAGTCGCCTTGTGCTATGAGAATGCAATATGTAGTTAAACAAGAGCTGATTATATGGGATAAATGTTGAATAAGTTCAATTGTGAAACAATTTTTTTTTAATGATTCACTACAGGACAAAAGACTTAATGAAAAAACGTGGAGTAATTATTTACATTACTATTTGTAGATTATTTTTAGTTTAAGTGAGTTTATAACATTGCTAATTCTTAAATTTCTTCAAGTATATTCTACTTTATAAATATTATATTTTAAAATAGATTGAAACAAAACCAGTAGCACACTTTTCACCTTATGAAACAAATTAATTAAGCTTTAAATAAATTGTAGATGTCATACAAAACAGTGTTACATTTTACACAAACATAGCGACGCATACAATCCTTAACACATATGTAAATATTGGCGAATCGCAGACAAATTTCAAGGTAGATTTCGCTCCATATTCCCACGTTTAAATTCAGCCGACACAAATATTACCAATATGAATGTGCCGCGTATTCCGGAACAGTGAATACAGCCACAGAGCTGCAAAAATATGTCCCACAAAAAAACTTTTTCAATTGGAAATTTTCACTTTGATGTTCAAAAAGCAAATGGGGATATGCGGGCCTCCAACAAATATATGTCCGCGTGTTTGAATAATTAAATGTGACAAACTGTGTAACGAATCAAATCCGTCAACACATCAGTTACAGGACTGTTATCATCAAATGTATGACAGAAAAATGTAGATAGATTGTTGCGAGTGGTTCTATTAATACACAAAAAATTACTGCGAAGTATTTTTCTTAAACACGACGAATAAGTGCAGTGTGCTCCATACCGGACAAAGACTATTTGACCCTTGGATGCGAAATACTTAAACAGGGCTTTAGGGCAAGCTTCACAAATTAGATATTATAAACTACATCGTATCCACCCCTAAAATAAAAAAATGAAATACAAAAAAATCTAATTTAAAAAAATGAAAAACAAAAAAATCAAATTAAAAACAAAACAAAAATTCTTAAGTACTTAAACTATATTTTTTTTATGTAAAAAGGAACCGCCTTCAAAAAACCAACTGAAAAGAAAAAAATAATTTTTATTATGAACACCTGTATTTCAATTTTGCATAAGCAAAATCATGTAAGTATATAATCAATCAATCAACAAATAAGAATATAAATTAATAATTAACGTTTATATGTAAGTATTACTTCTACTTTTTGAAATCGGTGCCAAACAAATTTTCATGACAAAGAAGAACGCTGGTTTATTATTATTAATGGCTCCGCCCGGGTGGAGTACGCCCCCCCCCACCAGCATATGTCATACTAAACATAAACATTTTGGTTTTGTTGGTTTGGCACCGACTTCAAAAAGTAGAAGTAATACTTACATATAAACGTTAATTATTAATTTATATTCTTATTTGTTGATTGATTGATTATATACTTACATGATTTTGCTTATGCAAAATTGAAATACAGGTGTTCATAATAAAAATTATTTTTTTCTTTTCAGTTGGTTTTTTGAAGGCGGTTCCTTTTTACATAAAAAAAATATAGTTTAAGTACTTAAGAATTTTTGTTTTGTTTTTAATTTGATTTTTTTGTTTTTCATTTTTTTAAATTAGATTTTTTTGTATTTCATTTTTTATTTCATACTTTTTAGTGATTTAAGTTCTTTTAGTTGGAATAGGAATTTACTTTAAGTTTTTTTGGTGAATAGTGATATACTATGTAGTGATACACAATTTTTAGTAACCTTTCCTTGTTTTGATATTTAATGATATATTGTTTGTTTTATATTAATTATAATTAAACTAGCGACCCGCCCCGGCTTTGCACGGGTGCAATGCTGATATTTAATGGATGTTATTATACATAGCTTTTGCCCGCAACTCCGTCTGCGTGGACTACAGGTTTGGGTTCAGATAGAACATAAGTTGTAGTATTTTACTCCACAGAGCCCCATTTACTTAAATATACAAAAATCATACAAATCGGTCAAATTGTTTAAACGTGAAACCGTAACACGCCGGTCGGCGCCTTGTGCATCATTATTGCGCGCTTGATAATTATTTTAAAACTGCGATATCTTCTAAGATACTAATTGAAATCAAATGATGTAAAGGGCAAATTTCTTTTAAATCAAATACTTATAATGAATAACGCGTTTATTTGGATAAGGATTAACATAATCTTTATAAAAACAACTTCATAAACAATGCTTTATTTTAGGACAAATTTGGTTAGCATAAAAGAGGTTACAGTGAACCAATCTTAAAAGATAGGCATATGCTGTCGCGGACTTCTTTTTAGAACACTTAAAGGAGAACAATTCTGTCATACATTATTTTAGTGTAACTTTAACCGTTTCGGCAGCGCACGCGGCGGAAGCTTTCAAAAGGAAAAAAATATCCCCGATTTTTAAACATTCTTTATTGCTGCTCCGCTCCTATTGGTTTTAGCGTGATGTTATATAGCCTATAACCTTCCTATTGAATCACTCTATCTATTAAAAAAAACCGCATCCAAATAGCTTTAGCCAAACGCGAGATAATCGCGGACAAACATACATACATACATACAAAACAATCGAACTGAGAACCTCCTTTTTTGAAGTCGGTTAAAAAGTATTACCCTAATTTTGCAGAAGAGTATCACAATTAAATCCACATAAAGACATTAGAATCTCCTCTACGAATATTGGAGATAGCTGAATTCTATTCTACTCGGAGCACATATTGCGTAATTAATACGGGGTTGAATCTCAAATCCCTTACATTCAAATCACAAGGAATATTCATGCTCATGACATTGAGTTGCTCGGCATAGAATGGATATACAATGATAGATGTGACATTAATAAGGCATTTATGTGATGACTGCTGGTTGCATTTGTTTTTTCGATTACATATCTATACTGAAATTATAAATCGTTTCGTATTGCTTGAAAACCCGTATCTCAGGAGCTGCTCTTCCGATTGAAAAATACACTCTATTGTTAGTTAGTTGTGTTATTAAGTGATCATTTAGATTGAATTTAAATTTTCTTTCGATCATTATTCCCAAAGAAAGCTGTTTACAGCAAACTTGTCATGACAAAGACTTTGCAACATTGTATAAACACTTCTTTAATATTGTCCTAGATATTGCCACTGTTTAATTAAAACGTTTACGTACACGACCTTGCAATTAACTTATCGAAAAAATTGTTAAATGAAGCTATCATAGTCTTTAAAGTGTTACAATTTCATATTCTCTACAATACATACATATAGAGATGTATATGTTACATTCTTCATCAAAGCATTATACGAGCATTTACAAACATTTTTACATAGCGTAAGTACGAACTCAAACTAAATAAAGTTAAACCGCGAAAAGTACGAATAAAATGCGAAAGTTCCTTGCTCTATTATGAATATGAAAGTACTTTGTTTACCCTTTGCTACGGAATTAAAATTTCGAGTGTTTTATGCTCGTTTATGCCCGTTCTTAGTTCTATAATGAAAGCTGTTTTAAATGCAAATTCTACGCAATAATACCAGGTGTAAAGTATTAGGGTTCGAATTAGAACATTCTTAGCTCTTTATATCGACAGAATAGAAAAAAGCTGGAACTTTTATTATACCCTTAATCAGACACCGTTCGGAATACTTCTCAATATAATTTGTATTTGACCTAAAAACATCAATTATACTGTATGTAGATTTTTGAGGATACTGAAATAACAATAACTGGGATGATTGTACAAGTAAAGTTAAAAAAGTAGTCTGTCAAAATAACCGTTATAGAAATAAATAACTGCATATGCTTTTAAGGCTATAGCCATGTGTATGCTATTTCTATTTTAACCACAGTGATTTAGTAGAATAGATTAGAGGTTAAAAAAACATCATTACCATTTTCAACAGAGACAGACATTTTTTAGAGACACATTCCTATAAATTCATAATATGTACTTGCTACAAATCGAACCCGCGACCTTTCCTACCATATTCATACAGCATTTCAAATAACATTTCATTGGAGCGTGCGTAAATTTGAAATTTTAATGACCGCCAACCGTACGAGATTCGAGATGAGACTTAGCCTCGGATTACGCTTTCAATATGAAAGCCTCTCCGTCCTTCTGTCATGATGTGTACAGTACAAACGACATACTATGGTGCGAAGTTAAAATGGAAATTGACCATGGAAAAGCAATTTGTACAAGCGAATTTAGTTTCACTTGGATTCCAATTTGGATACTTATCGTCGCCCTAGGTTAGACTGAATGATGAAAATCTTCTATATATATAAAATATGTGATGTACATAATAAAAACACTAGGAACAAATGTAATCTTGTACAACATGTAACTCGTCTCCGAAAAATTAATAACTCTTTTATGGGGCAATGTATTCGCTTCTATAACAAACTCCCGAAGGGCATTAGAGAGCTTCCCTTGAAAAAATTCACAAAATCAATTAAAGATAAGCTATTTAAAAAAGCTTATTATAAAATTTCGGATTATATTGAGGATCCTAACCCCTGGGAGCAAATAAAGTGATCAGAGGAGGTGTTGCTACAATTTATATCCTTTGACATATTTTATATAATTTATATTGTAATATGAGTTGAATTTATTAAAAAAAAAATAATAAAAAAAAATGACATTTCGTGTTGCCGAGGGAGTTTCTTGCCGTTTCTTCTCCACAGCGATAAAAAAATAGCATAAAATATTGACGATTCAAAAGTGCTTGTGAAAGTCTATTTGAATAAAGGAAATTTGACTTTGACTGCAAGATAATGTCTAATGCATTAAGTCCACCTATACCAAATGTATAAAGCGCAAATAAATAAATAAATTACCTCATGGATGTCGCGTATAAGTGTATTACGTGTGGCTTAGGGGCTTCTAGGTCTGTAATACATAATTTTAAAATGTAATCAGTTTATAATCTGGTAATGTACACGGAAAGGCTAGTGGTAAAATAATACATGAAATTTGAAATACATTTTGCGAATCCAGATAATTCGAATACAACTATCTAAACTATAAGTAATAGAGACATGGATCAGAAATAAATAAAAAATTGGTGACAAAGAATTGTACACGAAATTGGGGAACGCCCTGTTATAACGGAGCTTTAAATTTATTTTCCCACCCGTGTTGAATTAAATTTTGGTGTTCATATGTTAAGTCTGCAGTACACTTGTATAACTAATATTTAAGAATTAATATTTATGGCGTATTAGACAATATAATTCATGTAAACTTTTGCTAAATTTTTGATTAGCCCACTCCTACACTGCGATAACCCAATTAAAATGGGTTCCGTCTGATGAAATTACATGTACTGCTGAATATTGTTGTTTTAGTAATGTGATATTAATCATTATTCATTCCATAAATGCATGATAAATAATAAAAAAACTATGTATATCTTTGGATGTTTGTTTGTAAATCACATTGGCCTACCAGTAAAGGTCAGTCATCATTGAATACAAGCCCCTTCGAAAAGGTTACTCTTTAAGGTTTTCGGAAAGACATAGATATATTTATCTTAGAACCTGGGCCTATGTCTATGGGTTGTTGTTTATTTCAAAGGGGATTCCATAGTTGTTCTTCGAAATCATTTAATGAATTTGTATATTTCATTTTGATTGAAGTATGTGTCTGTTTGATATATTTATTTATTCAAGTAAATACCCATTATCCACGTCGGTTATATGACTTGAGAACACATTAAAATTCTATCAAGGACGCGTGTTTACGGCAGTTATTTTCGGGAGGTATTTTTGTGCGCCACATTACGTTCTCAGTCTATTTAAAATCTAAAAGATTTGCTAAAGCTTGTCGTTACATTGCCTCGGTTCATTTGTTTCATATAAGAGATTAGTATTCGGACCATTGTCTTACTTTTTATTTCAGTTTCGTTATTTGTAATCCTACAACCTTAGTGAACAATAAAGTTTAAAATTAATGAGTGGATAGATAAATAGTCACTAGTCATATAAAATATGTTATCAAAACCTGACTGTTCGTTACATTAAAGCTAATGGATTCTGTTGGATACCATATTTCATTTTCCTCTCTCATGTATTTTAATTCGTGCAAATTAGAGAATTAATTAATTTGATTTAGCATATCTCTGTTATTTGATTCGATTTTTTTGTTATTCGAGTACGCCACTAAATTGTAAATGTTAAGATGTAATGCAAGCCTCATTTAGAAAGATATAAAAATATTAATTTTTCAAGTTATAGACAACAGAGTCAACATTTGTCAAAAGGGAAGCAATAATAACATGAATATGCAATTACACTTGTTCTTTTACTTCGTTCCAACAATATTTGAACTTACCTTCACTTTTAATAAAGCCACAAATGTCTCCTTAATACATAAGGTCTAACTCTTATTCCGCCACGTCGGACTATTTCAGATGGCTGCTTGAAAGACTTCACAAAAATAATTAATTTTAGTGTAGAACTAGGGAGCTTGGAGATTATCTCATGATGCTTAAAAGCACCAGAATACTTTTAAAATATGTGCATAGTTAATCAAACCAAACACTCACGAGCTGGTGTTTCGACAAGCTGCAAGCCCAAATTTTCTCTCTTAATTTCATGTTTTACGTTGTTCAAATGCGCGCTATACCACTTAAGGAATCCAAAGTCACGATGATGTATTAATAGCTTAACAATATATGAAAGAGGAAGCGTAAATCAATATTTTCCATAAATTCGAATGACTTGCCGATTTTTTCAATGTTGTTTTTATTCAATCAGCCCGCATTGTTTCCGATGGATCAGTGGATACAATATCGTTGTGTGCTCAAGGGAAATGTATCTCTGTACAGCCCATTATTGACTTCAAATAACCTTCGGCAAAACGATTCCTTCCATTTCCTTTATAAAAAAATCAGTGACGGTTTTATGTTTATTTTTCCCTTTTCTTTTACGTTTCGAATTGGGTACTTGTAGCAATTATTGTATATAGACTATAAAAGAATGAGCAAGTTTTACACATTCAGGCAACGATAGAAGAAATTTAATATTTTTAATAAAATTTAATATTTTTCGCGCTTATGTTCGACAGACCATACCTGACAGAAAATATAAACCTATGTAGATAAGTAAATGGCAAAGACAGTAGAGGTTACTAACGAATAATAGTAACTATTCTAAACTGCGTTTACAAAAGTCACCCAAAACATATTCCTAGCGCAAACAAGATAAAACATAAAACTATTCACAAAGTATTTACAAAACATTTTAGCAACATCTAAGGTGAAACAGCACGAAAAAACACGAAATTAAAGCGAAGAAACGTCGGCACGAACACACGAACGTAAACTTCTTCGAAGTTGCTCATAGAGTTTCAAATAAAATTGAAGCAAGCGCTCTCAGACAAGCGAACTCGAACGTGGCTGTCAGTGGAAACAAGCGGAGAAATACCTTACAACGTAACGAGGGGTAAATATTTAATTTCCACAAGTTTATACGCCCATTCAGGCATATGTTGAAATTGTTAGACGAACTGCGCTAGGGGTTTTAAAGAAATTTCAGATGGAGTTTGCATTTTAATATGCTAATGAAATGTTTAGGGTTAAGTAGATGGTTAGCAGACAAGAAGGTTTTTGACGGAAAGCCAAGGGATGGAAAACGCAACGTCATATATCATGATATCACGAGGATTTAATGAAGTAGTCTAGGAGACACTGATGACAATTTTAATAAAGAAAAATGAGCCTATCTATATATATATATATGTGATACACATTGCCTGCTAGCTCAGAAGACCTTATATAAGTGACCTTATATACTAATGAATAAAGAGTGACTGATGATAATGAAAAAGATGTTAATGAAATTAACAATTACTGGATATTAACTTTACAGCAATGTTTACATCTAAGTCGCTACAAATAAGTCATGACATACTTTCGTTTATCAAGCCATCGAAATCTATTTTTTGTATTAGCTTTTTGCTCTTGCTATTCAAATTAAAAAAATGTAGTTCTCAAGGACTTTGTATTCGTTAAAAAAAAAACAAAGATATAGAACAAGATTTCTCTTAGAGTATTTTCGTGCTTATAAAACCAAGTTCCATCAGTATATAGAGTCGGGTATTCATACGCAATTCCCGCCCATTATCATCGTCTGCCCGGTGCTGTGTTTCCGGCAACACAAGTTCCTCGTAAATTCCTTCCTGTCAGTCGTCTGTCTCCGCCATTATATTCCCACATAACCATCCAGATTTTTCTTAAATCCTTCATCTACAGTATTCAGTATCTTATTTATGGTCAAAAACAGCCCTAAGGTAAATATACTGTTATTACTACTGCTATTGAAATTTCTTAAATTAATAATTATTAAGGAGATTGTATCCTGGATGTCGCGATCACAGGCTGCACACTTAAGTCTAGCCAAATAAGAAGTTTCGAAATCATAAAAGTAGTAGTGCTGACGCGGTTGAAATTAATCGACGCGACGGTCGCTGGTTCAAACCCCATAAATCATCACGTTTTTTAACGATCAAGGAAAACATCATACTAAAACCTACACGTCTAAAAGTTCTTAGGGAAATCTATGGTCTAGTCCGCCAAACCACACAGTCCAGAATGATTGAATATGGCCTAAACCCTCTCAGCTATAAACTAGGCCAGTATCCAGCAGCGGAGCAATACCTATGGGCTGATGAGACAAAGCGGGCAATATCTAAGCAATCCAATTCCGTATGTCACAATTGCCAAACTAATTTATCTCGCCGTATATGTTCATTATCACTATTGTTGTGGACATGTAAATCCTTTACAGTACAATAGCTTTGATTAATTGTTACGGTACAAACGCTTCTAGACTGACTGGTGTTTACTACAAATACTGATGGTATAAAGGACAATTGTATGTAAGGAATTAGATGTATTAAGTTTAATACCTATAAAATAAAAATTATCTCATCTTCTTCCATCCCCATACAATCCTTCTCACTTATTGAACTTACTTTTTTTTACTTAAGTTAGTGTGAAAAAAACCTTCAAGAGATGTTTTTGTAGGATTTATCGCCACATTTTTAAAAGGAAGAAAATTAGGAAAAATAAAAGAAAGTTAGGGAGAGTCCATCTCAGGGCTAATGTTAGAACCCAACATACAACACACTTTTAATGAAGGACCTTAAAATTGAGGTGGAAGGCTGCGGACCGCCACTCTAACTTAGTGCTAGTTAGAGAAACTATATCACATCAGAAAAAATATTATAACGGTTGCTTATAAAAGAACATTTAACACTATCAACCTACTAAATTTCATACTTAAAACTAAAAATGTCTGAACGCTGTACTAGCCGTTTAAGGAGTTCTATCGAGAGCAAAAATTCCAGGCATATACTTAGAAAATGTAATAAAACGGAAGATTAAAACGTCTCGGTATGTGAAGCTATTCCGTAATTTCGTTTTCTAGCGCTCCGAGCAAGATTAAAATTTCGTATCTAAAAAGTTGTTTAAAACTCTTTACTGGCTGCAGTTATAAAACGCTACGTCAAAGGAAGAGCTTATAAAGCCAAAATATTTATTGTCAAAACGGCTGAGAGAATAAACTCTTTCAACATTACGTGAGTAATTACTTTTTTAATATTATCTTAAGATATTATAAGAGTATCTACACCTAAAATTATGTAATTTACAATAATTACCCAAAAGACGCTAACTCCCCGGTGTAGGTATTAACAGCAAACAGAAGTACTATTTTCTTCCTTTAATTAAGTCTCCGAGTCATTTGCTCATATTTACAAATTGCATTATGAACTAAGTTGTTAGTGGCCATTCAAACCCTGCGTAATAGCAAAGAAAATCACAGCAATAAACTGCAAAATGTTTAGTGGCTATTTATTGAACCTTTTACGATGACTATTGTCTTCTGTAGTACAGTAAGAATCGAGTATGAAAAATAAGTACTAAGTATCATATTCTCAACAAAAACTGCTTTGAGAGTATGGAGTCATGAGAACTTTCGCAATTTCTTGCCACAGTTACACAAAATAAGTACAAACTTTGATTCTGACGAGTGGAAAGTGAAACACTATTCTGTATGTTTAAAGATGGTATTTTTTAACTGAATGCTCCACTGATATAGAAGTACTTATAGGACTTTTTCAAAGTCAACGAAATGGAACGTTGTTCTTTGAAAGTGAAGAAGGTGCCTTAAGGTCCCAGTTTGGTAACTCGGAGAGGGAGAAAAGAGTACGGATAACCAACTAGATTTCCACAGAACCATTATTATTAAGCCATTATTGGGAGTTATAAATACTAAAATCAAAAATAGCCAAATCAAAATTAACGTGTTATTTATTTAGGCCAAAACATCATGTTCAAAAACAACCGTGTTGACGACCTTGTTCTACCCTAAAATTATTTTTAATGTGTTGAGAGATACACGTACGCAAAATCATTTTCTAAAATATAAAAACGCCATCTAGTAACAATTTCAAACATCACATAACATCAATGCTGCCATCTGTTAAAGAGAAGAGAAACCAAAATACATTTTAAAAATGAAGGTGACTGTTTCGTAGAATTGATTTTACTAATCGTTAATAGATGGTACTTTAGATGTTATTTAAAATATTTTTTTTATTTATAGAAGAGGAATTTATATTATTTTTAATTGGTTATGACTTATGCTATAGCAAAACTGCTAGCTTGTTTTAATTTACCAAATAGTAAGGATCGGAAATTTATTAGATAAATTTGCCAAAACAAGAAACTCTTTTGACATTAATTGCTAAGTCTTCGAACCAACGGTACCGAATTTATTTTAGTTATAACAAAGATCCATACACAAATCACAATTACAGACGATTGGATTACATTCTAATATTAGTGTGACAATAGTTGTATTTTATATAAGTCCTCGGGAAAATGATTTAACATCAGTAACTTTATGGTTTCAGGCTTAACGTTTACTGTTGAAGACTTACCGTATTATATCAATAGTTCTCGGAAACTCCGTACATTCAGGATGGCGCTGTAGGTTAAAATTCTCCTGTAAGCAACAGTCAGCGAGTTCGATTCTTTTCCCGAGATATATGTTTTACCGTTTGTTAGACAGAAAAAATTTTCTATCGACTCCATGAAACAAATACCTAACGGAATTTCTCATATATCCATGGATGCTTTAAAATCCGGCTTTATCCCGCAATTAAAAGGAAAAGCTCGCTTTCATCATTAAAAGCCCTCAGACGTCTCACTTTTGGGCACGAGCCTCCTCTACCAGTGAGCGTTAGGTCTTAATCTAGGTCCTTTCAAATTATTTATTAATCACATTGGCCTAGTGCGACTACACACCCATAAAATCCCTAAGAATTTTCCTCCTTTTTCTTAAATATTTACCCATCGATAAAAATATCATTCATGAATATGATTTATTATGAATACACGCATAACTAAAAAAAGTTAGAGGTGTTTGCCTGGAGTTTGACCCTGCGACCACCGAGATTCTCAACTGCGCGACTAAACCTCGAGGCCATCACAACTGAACGTTAGAGCTCGCTTTAATATATATTTTATATCATTAAAACTTTACTATTGGAAGAGGTAGACCACCATATCTACCTTTTTGAAGGCATCTTGACGATGTTGACACCATTGTCTTAGTCTGTGATTAAGATTATTATATCCGACCAAATTCATCACACAGGGTATACCATCTAAATACCTAATATGTCATGGCCACGTGTTCATACACGTTTTGATTTCCTTAACAACATTTGAGTTACGAAGAATCAAGTTGCGTCCACGTTGCAGGCGGGTGAGGGGTGTTCGGGGTGTACCGGGGGTGGGGGAGGGTGGCATATGACGTCACAGTTCTAGGCTGCGTGTACAGAGCAACGCCTCCCATATTCGGGTCACCTATTTTGGGACGATGCACTTAATGTCAAAGGATGTTTGCTGTTTAATTCGTTAAAGTTTTTATGATCAAGCAATTTATTGAAGAGTTTTATTAAAAGGTAACATACTCAGGCTTGAATCTCCAACGGGGGAAGTAGAGGTTTCATACATTAAATTTTATGTAGGTTCTTTCTTTGTATTCTTCTGACACCACCACAACAAAAAGGCTGTATATACCTACAAATAATTGACTTATTTTATTTATGAACATAAATAATTTTAAATATCAAAATAATTAATTTATTAACATTTTTTAAAAGACTTTACAAATAAGAACTTTGAAGATTTCTAACTTTTCAAATAGTACAAGACTTTACTAGTTTCTTTGTAGTTTAGTGAACGAGAGCAAAATTTTAAACAAATGGACGTGGGTGGAATCCCCGAACAGAATAAATTTTGTTGCTTTGCATATTTCCACAAAAACTTACTGTTTTTGACTAAGGCCTTAGTTTTTGTAAAACAATGATTTTTTTTTCACTCATACAATTAACTAAGAAATCAAGTAAAGGAAAATATCGAGAGAAAACCTTCACACCTAAAAGTTCTTAGAAAGACTAAGCATAGTGCCTCGTCTATTGTAGAGGAAGCATGTGCCTAGCAATGGAACGTATATATGGGCTTCTATGTTCCCAACATGCAAGGTGTACTCAGACCATGATCAGAAAAAAGCAGGTAATAGCTACGGTGATCACAATTTCATTGACGTTAAAAAAATCTCATAAAAAATAAACAATTTGAAGTTTTCCATACAAACCATATATATTTAATACGGATAGCTGCATGTAAAACGTTAAAAAATGTATCAATTGTCGGGATTTTCTTTAACACCAGTGCGTTTGTAATCACATTAGACATTACCTGCCCTAGTTTCCGATAACCGTCTGAATACACTCTGTATATATGAAAAAGCTATATTTAATATAATTACACCTTAAACATTGAGTTAAATAATTCATCCATTCAATTCATCGATAAAATCAAACAAAAATAATTAATCTTTTAAATTTTAATAAAAAATCGAATTAATTCGATTGTAATACAACCTTAATTTAACTGTTAACTTCTAAAAATTTCTACCGCTGCGGTTATAATTCAAAAAAGAAACATCAGATATTAACATTTAGTTTAAGTTTAAACTCAGAGATATAATCAATATTGATCATTGTTTCCCTTGTGGTCTCACGACACAAGTATGTGCCGTGCGATCTAGAGGTCCGGGGTTCGATTCGGTCGGGAAAACTGTTATTAGATTTTTCATTGGCAAACTCTCAGTAATAGCACGGAGTCTGCATATGTGCCCGAAAATGCCAACAGGCTCGCCACCTATTATTTTATTACGTGGGGTTGATACATACCTGGGTGCAGAAATGTAACTATGCTTACCCCTCCGAAGAATAAAGGCATGTGCAAGTTCATGTGTGTAAAACAATAAGATTTTTCTTTGACAACATAATATCTAAGGATATACAACTACCACGACTTATCTCTATCAGGACAGTCTAAAAATGTCTTTAGCAATGTGCCTACGTTAAAAATCAAATTAAAACCTAACTTCTACTAACCATTAGTAATTGAATGAAATCTAAATTTGTCCTCGCCAATCACCATGGTGGACCTTCATAATAATTAGTGTCGGCGAAATTCGCGATCGACCACTCCCCCTCGCCCCGCACACACCCCGCTCGCCCAACCTGTTTCAGAATGAAACTGACCCAATTCCTACACTGCATTCCCCCTCCGCACCGACTGACGTCATAGCCCACCGTTACAAAACGCAACAGCTTACATCACTTCCACTAACCATGCCATAAATGCCCATTATGAAATGTTATACAGGCGATAGTGCTGTAGCAGAGCAATGGCGGTTCCGTCGTTCCAGTTCTGGATTACCGGGGCATACATTCAAAAACTGGGTCATCCCGGGTTGCAAGGCTCTATTCATGAATCGAAGCACGCAGGGTGACGCGCGACCGTTCATTCTTACCGGCAGTTGTTAATCGAACACGGTTCCAACTATCTTGACGCATGAATCGTCATGTTGCAAGAATTAAAAACGCATGCTGTATCACATTTAAAGGGAAAAAATTGACTCCATTTTACTGCTAAGCTTCAACGAACTTATGTTTTAGACACAAAAGACTTTCATGACTTGGCATGAATATTTTTAATTATTTATTGAAATTAGTATGTACAAAATAAAATTTGAAATAATTTAAAAGTATAACGTTTAGGAGATCATTAAGTTTTACAGAGACAAAAATTACATTGGACAAAAGACTAAATATTTCTTTAGAATTCGATTCTGGACGTACAATAGAGTAGGTATATTTCATTATATATATTTTATAAATATATAGCATTAATCTAGGTTACTCAGGAACTACGATGACGCAGTTTGCAACTATTTGACGTCACGGAGAGGATATGGCGACCAGTATACGAGAGCACGAAATCATAAAGGCAACTTTAAAAAGCCAAGGAAATTAAATTATTTTCTAAAATTAAACAGATTGATTTGCTTATTAACATTGCATTATAATTGTTTAAAATATCTACTCGATTATTTAATGTCACCATATTTTACCAAATTAATCACATGTAGAAATAAATTCATCTGACTTTCGTCATCAACTCATAATAGACTGAGAATGCTTGCTACGAAAGTAGAATAAAACATTTCATCTTTAAGAAAAATAAGTTTCTAACTACAAAACAAATATTCTGTCTAATTTCCTAATTTCTTTGGTTATTTTTATACATTAACCCATGAAATATTCTCCGCATAAATCACATGACTAAAACAAACTTATAATCAAATCTTTATCCATACTATAATGCTTATGGTAAGAAGAAATAAAACTTTAAATTTTGTAGTATATTTTTTATTCCTTCACTTTTGCTAAAAGAGCCATTTATGAAAGTGGAGTTTCATATTGAAAGTTACATTCACTAAGTAAGGAGCATTGTGTCATCACAAAGCATTGTTTAAAACGAAAATAACCCACACCATTACTGTGTGGCCTAAAATACGGGGCGTTCAAATAGTGTAATGTAGCCCAATATGTTTAGTGTAGCACCAGGGACGGAATGACACTAAAAACTGTGGGAAAAATTCTATGCAATCGCTTTAGTTATTCTAGCATTCATATAGAAAGATGTAACTACCCAGTGACTTTGTTGAGTCTTGAAAATATTTCAGCAAAGTAAGTATAAAAATTATGCAAATGATTTCTAGTTTGTAGATAGCAATAAATAATTCTTTCCTATTTTAGATTAAGGAGGAATTATTGCACATGTGATACGTTCTGCTACGTTAAACATTTCTTTCTACAACAACCACCAAACTACATACAAATCTAAAATTTCAACACAAAGTTGACCCTAATTAATTGTGGATACTCAGGGTCCTGAGCCCCACAATGTTTCTCAAATGCATCCCTGCATAAGGCTAAACAAGAAGGCCGCGTCCTTGCGCCGTGACGCACGCGCCCGCCTTGGAACCGTGAATGGGCCGCGCCGCACAAATTGTGTTAGCCCACTAAACTTATTTATACCAGGGAGCAACCTGTGCACCACCGCTACAGGTTTTAATACTTATTTATTTAATTTAGCATAACTACATCACATATTATAATACAATGATAGTTTGATATTGATTTAAGCAGTGATGGCCTCGAGGTTTAGGCGCGCGGTCGAGAATCTCAGCGATCGAGGGTTCGAACCCCAGGCACACACCTCTGACTTTTTGAAGTTATGTGTGTATTCACATTGAATTGAATGCTTTAACGGTGAAGAAAAACATTGTGATAAAATCTACACAACTAAAAGTTCTTAGGAACGTCTTAGGTGTGTAGTCCGCCAACCCGCACTAGGGCAGCGTGGTGGACTATATGGCATAAACCCTCTCAATGCCCTGCAGTGGGACGTATATGGGTTAATGAAGAAGAAGAAGAAGAACCAAATCACATATATTTATTAATACAATTATAGATTGATATTTGCCTACGTACTACATCTGATATACATGGCATTTAAGGTGTGCAAAGCATTCTCCAAAAATAGTATAATAAAGATAAACTCGTTGATTGAGGATGTATGTACTGAATAGGCTGATGATGTGTGACTAGGACTTAAATACTTTATTCATAGAACATTTGCGTTACAGAGGCTTAAAAACTAGAACTAACATGTTTCTTCTTAACCTACATATATATTAGAGGTTCCCAAACTAGGCAGAGCCTGTCATCTTGGGGACATATGGATATCATCCTCAGTCTATATACGTCCCACTACTGGGCACGGGCCTCCTACACAACTGAAAGAGTAGTCCTCAGTACACCACGCCTAGTGCGGATTGGCGGACTATGTGAATATGGATATATTAAACTAAATTGATTTTGGAAAAGTCCTTGAAATAAATACTTTTCATTGCCTAAAATTGTGTGGTTATTTTTTTAGTATACAAGAGATGAAAGTACCTTCATTAAAGCTAATTTTGTGGTAAATACTAGTTTCGTAATTATTAATAATGTTTTTCAGTGATCTTGACCTTGAGGTTACTTGATGGCTTCTTTTCTCAGAATTTTTGAGAAGAAATTATAATTGCTGGGGTTTTTTTTGTTTAATGCATTCTTCTTCTTCATCAACCCATATACGCCCACTGCTGAGCACGGGTCTCCTCTACCATTGAGAGGGTTTTAGGCCGTAGTCCACCACGCTGGCCTAGTGCGGGTTGGCGGACTACACACCTAAGAAATTCCTAAGAACTCTTAGGTGTGCAGGTCTCATCACGATGTTTTCCTTCACCGTTAAAGCAAGTGATAATTCAATGTGAATACACACATAACTTCGAAAAGTCAGAGGTGTTTGCCTGGGGTTCGAACCCGCGACCGCCGAGATTCTCGACCGCGCGCCTAAACCTCGAGGCCATCACTGCTTCGAAAAATTGATATTTCAATTCCGGCAATTCTTTAGAAGCCCATAACTTGTGAAATATTTAATATACAAAAAAAATATTTTGTGTCCACATTCATTCCTACTAGTAGTATAAATGGGCCGAATATGAACGATTTTCAGAACCTCACTTTTTTTTCCCTGTCCGCTTCACGTGAAATGCCCCACATGTTAATACACCGCTTCCCGCCTTTTTGTTTCACTCAATGTAACTGGTTACATTGGTAAAATTTAATACTTCCAGGTAAATTTTTTTATTTAAGTAATTTACTCTGTTGAAAACATTGTAATGTGAAATGAATAAAATTCTGCTAGAATGTAAAAATTAAAAAATACGCGAAGCAAAACAACTATTTTATTAAACAAAACTAAACTTATTTCTTTAACAAGAAAATATCTACTGGTCTTAGACACATGCTATACCCTCAAATTTATTCTAAACCAACATCAGCAGTCAACTCGACACCCATCCATTCCACCTAACAACTAACTAGCATCCTGGTAACATATACTCAGCCTATCGCCGTCCACTGCTGAACGTATATCCTTGTAATGAACAGTGCATAATTGGATGCAGCATTTACGTGCGTCATCATCCCCCATCAAGGTGTTTCATCCGGTTAACTCCTCCGGTCCTCGGCTAAATGTCAAACGACCAGAGTCGATATACCTCCACTTGTTGCTCGGTGACCGGGTCACGGCGGGGGTGGGGCGGGGGCGCGCGGGCGCCGCGGGCGGGGTGGGGGCGCAGCTCCCGACTCCGGTCAACGACCGAACCGGACGCACCCTGTCGCATGCAAGCTATTTTAGGAACAGCCTGCATAAGTAAAGTTCGAAGGTCAAATTATCCAGACCCCACCTATGCGATTTGAAATTTTTCGTTGTGGTAAATTTTAGATTTTTGGGTGTTTGGTGATCATAAAATAAGGCTTTCCAGATTATATTGTTTCTGTAGGAAATAAAAATTGTGAATAGCCTTTAGAATTTTTTTGTCTTAATTAAGGAGTCTAATGTTACAGCAGTGATGGCCTCGAGGTTTGGGCGCGCGGTCGAGAATCTGCGGTCGCGGGTTCGAACCCCAGGCACACACCTCTGACTTTTCGAAGTTATGTGTGTATTCACATTGAATTATCACTTGCTTTAACGGTGAAGGAAAACATCGTGATGAAACCTGCATACCTAAGAGTTCTTAGGAATTTCTTAGGTGTGTAGTCCGCCAACCCGCACTAGGCCAGCGTGGCGGACTATGGCCTAAACCCTCTAAATGGTAGAGGAGACCCGTGCTCAGCAGTGGGCGTATATATGGGTTGATGAAGAAGAATGTTACCATAGTGTGCTCGTATATGTTGTTCCAAGTAATGAACTATAAATTAAATAACGTTGAAAGTCATTAAGTGATCGACGGAGGTTGGTTAATTTTTAAATGACCCAATATATCGTACCTAATGTTTACTTATAAGAAACAAAAACAAAATTATAAACAGATGACAAATGTTGTAATAAAAACCTCAAAAACAAGCTTTATTCACAAGAGTTGCAACATCACTACAAGTTAAACGGATCCCTAAAAATAATCCTCATACACGCCATTGAAAGATATTAATATCGTTCGCTTCTATTTCAGATGCTCAGTTGCATAATGGAGGCTGGTGTTGGTGACGTCACGGGAGGCGCGGCGGGGTGTGTCGCACGAGCGGCAGCGGGAGCGGGCGAGCGAGCGGGCGCGCCAGCGGGCTCGGCGGCCGCGGCCCATTCATACCGCGGGGCTCACACACACACCCGCAGCCCCGCACACGCCGCCCGGCCACATCATTGTGATTTTCGTAATGACGTCACGCCGCCCCGACCAATCACAGAGCAGATCCATTCAAGCCTAACTGCTGAAGGGAAATTCGTCGCGTGGGATGAAGGCACCAGTCGACGGACGCTCGCCGCGTAGGTGGTAACAGTCGGCACCTCACTTCCGCGTTCCAACTCCGGACTACAATGCAAATGCAAAAGTTGTACGAAGTTTTTATTTTGCAGTTTCGTTTAATGTAATATTATGTTGCGTTATATTGGCATGTTTTTCACTTCGAGGAACAATGATGAGGGTAAGTAATCGAACTTAAGATATAATAAATATTACTCTTTATTATATAAAAGAAAGAAAAAGAAAACTCAACTTTAAAAGTTTTGTCAAAGTTAACTTAGATTCGTAGATCACGTGTAGTAGTGGCTACGGGCCGCTACGCTACGATGCTACGCCGCCCACGCGCTGTCTGCCTCGTAGCTTCGTAGACTCGCCCACGCATAAGGAGTTACCCACGATCTTTACATAAAATGCCGAATATAACTTAGTCTCGCCTCTTTCGTAAACATTCGTATAAAAATAACTTTTCCTTTGATATGAAATATTGACTTTTCGACGATTCTAGCGATCTTGTGACTTTCATACGTCTTAAATTACAATGTTCAAAGCAAAAAATGTCAAAAGTTTGAAAGATACTAACTAAGAATGCGGAAGGAACTTTTGACCTTGAATGTATTGTAGGTCATATTATCTAAGATCTTTTGATAAGAAAGTCTTAATAATACCAATTATATGTTTCAAACCAACCATATTTCGCATATTGTAAGTAAAACTGGAGCCAACATACAAAGCAAGTCACTTCCTTGATTTAATCAAGCACGCGACGACCTCGATATAAATCAAGTAAATGAAGGAGGCAATAAACTACCGAATTATCTATAGTTATACCTTTTGCATGCACGATTGGCATCGATAAATCGTAAATACCACAATTGAACATTCGACCTTGGATTTTCCAAATTCTTAGAAACCTGGCTTAGTCAATATTATTTGACGTCATTGCCAGAACTTTCTATGAACAATGGATCAACACGAGAATTATCCAAAATTTCAGAATCTTCAATATATAAGCTTATGTTAGAGAGTTGATTTAAGATGTTTTTCACTGCAATTATTAAATATGGAAATTTTATAACACATGGAGTTGTAAAGATCATAGTATTAAATTTTATAAGAAAATGAAGGTATCCAAGTTGTATGAAAAGGCAGTACATTTAAACAAAGAGCTAATCACAAACTGTTGCAAATTAAGAAGCAACTTTTGTTCTCGAAGTTAATATGAAGATATATTTCTCTAAAATATAAACCAATATGTATTTGGTATTTAAATGTTATCCTTTGTTTGCTACTTATAAATAAAATCGACAATAGTCACACAAACAGTTCTTATATTTTAAAATAATGACACAAAATATGTTCCATATTATTTTTCTTTAAAAATATGTAATGATAATTTTTCCTAATATTGTCATTGAATTAGTAAACAGCAAGTAAATTGTTATGAACAAAGCTCCTTAATTTAACAAAATCCTTTAGTTTGCATAATGGAACTATGTTCCTCCCTCCAAAAACTCAGCTGTGACGTCAACAATTTCCTGATTCACTGGGCGTGATACTCGTACATTGGGCAAAGTTGAATTCTTTTATTTAAATTTCACGTTAGCATGCAATGTTGTGTGACGACGCTGCAGTGTTTCTCAAAAAATGGCAACGGTAACAAAAATTCAACACGGAATTTATTTTTTAGTATCATTAACAACAACCCATAGACGTACTACATTTATCCCACAGCTGGATACGGTCTCCTCTACCACTACGAGGGTTTAGGCCTCAGTCCACCAAACTAGCGTAGTGTGGCTTGAAGGAAGCTATTGTGTTATTACAAAATTATTAAAATACAGCCATGTTTATTGCTTGTATCATTAAACATGATACGAAGTTTCAGTGATGGCCTTGAAGTTTAGGCGCGACGTCGAAAAATCTCGAAGGTTTCGATTTCAATCTCCAGGCACACAAATCTGACTTTTTGAAATCATGTGCCTTTTCAAATAAACTATCACATACTTTAGAGATGATGGAAAACATTGGGGAAATACTCAAACATAGCAGTCAGCACCACTTTGTAACAGCACGAAGGTGCAGTTGCTAGAAAACTGAATGCGAAACGAGAGTACGCGGATTTGATCCCCCCTCAATATAATGTTTTTGTGATCCTCGAATCTTAGTTTTGGGTTCAGACCCAAAAGTGTGTAAGATGTGAATTAAGTATGTATGAAAAATAATAGCAAAAATACACTTCTCAGTGTTACATTGTTCTTATTCCTAAAACATAGACATCGTTCATTTCCATTTTAAAAATAAAAACATTACAAAAAATAAATTTTGTTAATTAACAATACCACAAATACAATTTATATTACTCAGAAACCATTATAGGAGCTAGCTGGCCTGACCATATTAATTACAATTTCTTTATTAATATTATCGGAATCATTCCTTTGAGAGAAATTATTATGAAATTTTTTGATTTTTTGATTATTATTTCCAAGTAAATAAAGTATCATTAAATTAGACTTTGGATTGGTAAAAGGCTTATCTATATACGTCATTATGTATTGCGATTGAAATGTATGAATGAGATCTGAAAAGGAATCTTGTCGATCAGATTAATATAATGCATACTCATTCTGACGCCTGTACTTTCCGAAGGATTGGACAGAGGTGCAATTCTGCATTCACATTTCGTCAAATATTTATCAGCTCCCACCTAATAACAGTTGAAATATCGAACAAAAGTATGGCAACAGTTTTGTACTTTGTCCCATTTACTATCAATTCCTTCATAATCATCTTAATGCAATCCAGTATCGAACATTGGCGTCTTCAATCATTAACAATATTAATTATAATGTAGTAATTAACTCAGGCTAATTATACGCCTTAATCAATGCAGATACATAATTAATTTAGTGTCAAAACCAAAACAGAGTTAGTTTAAAGTCAGTATTGCAATGAAATTCTTTAATGATTTATTTTTATTATTTTAAACTACTTTACCCTGAAATGTTACGATTATGTGTTATGTTAAAATTAAAATTGAAATATTTTCGTCATTAGTGAGAAGTGTAGTCGTGATGATAATGAAAATTATGATCTACAATACTAGTATAAGCAACCAACACTATTATAAATGAAACCTTGTAAACTTTCTCAGGCATAATTAACACAAATTTTCCTCAAAGTTTTCATACATTGCTTACGAAGACTAACGAGAAAAAGAACTTTTGTATAATCGAGATAGTCTAAACATAAGCTATTGGTAGCATTAAACATCATCCGCAAAGGCCACAAAGAAACAATATCCATAAAACTGGAGAAGCAATTCGTATGCGAGGGGCTCGAGGCTGTAACGGGGGTGGGAAGGGGCTCGGCTTGACGTCAGAGCTTTCCCGTGACGTCATAGTACTCTGCCACACCCGCGTTTGACGTCATCAACTCTAAACCTAGGCGTACAAAGCGCAGCACTGTTACAGTGAACCCGGTTCAGCATACGTCATAGAAATTAACGTATTAATG
This sequence comes from Cephonodes hylas, assembly GCA_030295005.1. Lineage (NCBI taxonomy): Eukaryota > Metazoa > Arthropoda > Insecta > Lepidoptera > Sphingidae > Cephonodes > Cephonodes hylas. Next base: position 10,574,399 of record AP025369.1, on the reverse strand, counting down.
CAAAGTACATTTTTTTATATATATTTTAGATATAGAAAAGTATATCGGTTTTCTAGAGCTTTTACAACAGAAATTTACAAAATAGAAAATGATATGAAAAAAAACTTAAGCCCACTTATATCTAAGATTTAATATATAAAAATTGTGTAGGTAACTAAAATCAAAATTCCATTTACAAAAAAGTAAAAAGTGAACAGATGCACCTTGACGAAGGTTTTAGCTAGTGCCTGTAAAATTCAATGAACGAGCTTGGCAACGTCACGGGCGCTGCAGGCTCTCTCTCCGTCCTTGTCTCTCGCACCGGTTTCGTCGCGAAGGAAAGAGACAAAGAGGCCCAGTGACCCAATTTCCCGACCTCGCTCGGTAGGGATCGGCGTCTATTTTTAATCTGAAGGTCGGTTTATTTATAGAGCGGCCGCGGCGGGCGGAGCGTCTCGCCCGATATCACGCTCTTCCTATGTTACCGACACCTTACGATAATGCTTTAAATTCAAATTTTATCACATTCATTTGTTTTTGAAGATATCGTTTTTAATTCAAACTTGGAATTCGGTTTTAGTGTCTTCAAGATCATGCTACTTACGACGTTTTTCAGATTAGATAATTAATGGTTATTTGTATTTTAGCCCATTATATCATGGATAGATATCACTGCTTGCTTACATAAAGCGTACAAACCTCATACCTACATACATGACTCAAGCCCTTATTTTAATCTAAATAACATTATATTCTACAGTACATATGTTTTAAATCCAATATAATCGTCGGCGAGACTTATATTGTTTTTCAGATTTCACATAACATTTTCTGAGTCGTTACTACCTAGAATTTTGAATAAAAAAAACAAACTATTATTTTCCCAGTTCGGCAGAAATGCACATTGATACACATATTATGTATGTTTCAGTATATTGTCTGTTAGTCGCCTTACCATTTAAAATGGTGCACAGAATTATGTGGTGACGTATTTAACTCACAACCGTGCCATAGCTTAAAAAAAATACTATTTAACCAATTTGCACAAAAAGGTTACTCTACTCTAGTCAAATGTTCTATCTTATGTGTCTACGCAAAAATGTTGCAGCCTATTATTTAACTTTCAACCTTGTAATCTAAAAAAATATATCTGAGTTGAACTTAAGATACCTGTATATTTTCATACTATAGTTGCTATATTTACAATTTTATATTTTAATACCTTTGTTCTACTGATGTGTCCTACACTTTTCTTTAGCTATTAGATTGTGATTCTAACAGTATACGTAGCATCATCGTCAGGAAGATTATGTTTCCTATCAACAATAATTAATAAGTTTTCAAACTATTTTTTAAACAAATTCCAATGTTTCTTGTCACTTCAATTAAAATGTTTAAATACGTCTTATTTCAGTTACTTCATGTCATGATAAATTAATCATAACATTTTTAATCGGTATAGAAGTACAATTAAGTTTAGTTACCTTATAGAGTCATAGCGCCCTCTCTTAGCATTTTAAGGTAATAGGACAATTTCTTCGTAATTGGATTTACTTTAGCGAACTACCAGTGGCCATGACCTACCGTAACACTTACGACTTATTTAATTTTAGCTGTTGCCTGCAAGTCCATATATAACACTATAGACTTCACAAGGCATTTCCCCCCCGTTTCAGACACATCTTTACTTGAACTCAGCTTAGTCGTAGCGTAATGATAGCTTATAATCCTCTATGACTTCTAAAACATTACAGAATTTTAAAAATAGGATCAGTAGGTCCAGAGATTTCCCATACAACCTCGCAAACTTTGCCTCTATTAATAAATTTAGAAAAGCATAAAACAATTTTTTACTTCATTACATTCTGTTAAAGGTTTCATAAAAGATAACTATGTCATAATATTTATCTGGGTACTAAGTTTCAGGGCAATCTATTAAATTTTAAGGTGTAAGCTGATAAATCAGTCAGTCAGTAAGAATTTCTTTTAATAAATATAAATTTATAAACGTGCTGACTATATTCGATTCGGAATCTTTTTTTATATAAAAAAGACATTTATGTATTAATAACTATTTGTCACACCGATCGGCAAGGGAGAAAATATTTTAAAATATTTAAGATATAATTGGCATGTTCTTTTCAATAAGGATGTGAACAATATATTGCAGAATATTTTTGTCATTTATCTATAAATCAGAAGATTGTTTTACGGTAAAAGTTTTAGAACGCAACACCGGAACATATTACTAGGGTATGGTGCTAAAAAATAGCTTTAAAATACGACTCATCCTCTTAAAATAAGTACATAAAATAAGGTAAACATGTTCTTTATATGCAGGCTTTTTTCTATATGTTTCATTTTCGGAATACGACTTTTTTCCTAAAAGTAGTTATATTTTCAAAGTGGTTGAGGCATAAGCGCCCGAAGGCCTTATGGTCGTGTGGTCTATTCATTAGAAAATGCTCAATAGGCTCGCTAATCAATAATTGGAATTCAAAAAAATCGGCTTAACGTCAATTCCGAAATGCACCTGTACCAACCTGTCGGGGACAATACAGGCGCGATTGTATGTCATATATTGGTCTCTATATATTTTCCATAGAGCACGTGGGATTTTTAAATTTTCATTCATAACTCAACATACAATGACCACTGTTTTCTTTGAAGTAGAAATCAACGGAGATCTCTTTATATTCGCTTGGTAGTTTCGCTGCATAAGCATGTGCTGCGCGATCTAAATGTCCCTGGTTCGAACCTCGGGTAGGGTAAAATGTTATTAGGACTTTCCATAAAGACATTCTCATTAGCACCACTTTTGAAAATGTGATCGCCCTCTACTACGTAGGACTTATACATCCCTGGCGAAACGTGGTTTCATGCACTCCCTACCTTGTCGAGGAATACAAGCATATGGTTATGTATTTATGTTATACACTCAGCCTATCACCGACCATTGCTGAACGAAAGCCTCCCCAAGAAACCGCCAACCATCCCGGTCTTGTGCAGCCTTCATCCATCCATTACCCTTTCTCAAATCGTCGGACCATCATGCTGCAGGTCCTGCTACACTACGTCTGCCTATGTATTTATATAGATGGATCCTCGGATCAGGCAATTGAAAATGTGCCCGAAAAGCGGAATCGTCCTCTATTATGTAGGACTGATACATACATGGTGCATATTTGGGTTCATGCACAGCCTACCTCCTCGGGAAATACAAGCATAATGGCATGTCTAAGACATGCCTCGTAATGTTATTAATATAGAACCCCGTGTAGTGTTGTAAGGCGACACTAGAGCGATGGGCCTGGTCCGCGGCACTGTCACGGGTGGCCGCGCGGTGTCGGGTCGCCGGATATAACTTCCGACGCGGGGCTTCGGCTCCGGTGTCTAATCTATTCGGTATTTTTTTGTTAACTACAGTAGAGTCCATATGGCTTGGGGTAAGGGTACATCATTGTACAGGCTAGTATGTTATGTAATTGAAATTTTCAGAATTGACGTCGCGATGAATGTGGATTTGTGATTAGGTTTTTGGAGCCCTAATGTGGCACTTTAATGGCGCTGTATTGCATTAATTATAAGATCTTTAAAAAAATTAAGAGGCTTTTTTTCTCACCGTTCACTGTGCCTATAATATGTTCCAGAAATAAAATATTACCCAAAACTGACTGCCTAGCAAGAACACCTCACAAAAACTGTTTGTTCACCTCAATCATTCCATTGATTGATTGATTAATTATCTACCATCTTTATATACATATTTCATTTAACCATCGATATATTATACTTTTGCCATCGATAAACAGTGCCACCACAAGATTCTTCAAAAAAATACAATACGAAAAAAATCGTTTCATGGGTTTCATGGCTTGACAGATTCCATTTATAAAAGCCCGCTAAAATATAATTGAAACAGTCCTTAAACTATTTTTAAAAGTGCAGTACTTTCAAGCGAGAAGCGATCATCTCCATATAATTTATTTGGCTTTAAATATACCTCACGCCTATATTCCCCGAAGGGGTAGGTAGAGATGCATTTCTGCACCCACATTTCGCCATGTATGTATCAGTATGGGGGGCGAGCCTATTGCCTTTAATGTTTTTTTTATTTTGGCTTTAATGTTACCAATTATTATTATATACAGACCTATCATGAAACACAACATTTGTCACTAACTCAGACAAGCTTTAAATGTAATACTTATACGGTGTTCGTAATCCTTATCAACATTTTCATACCACCATATTGAAGCATGGGCAATCAACTCATAGTACGAACATAACAGATGTTTTTCTTGGTTTTCTGTGAGACAATGATAGCACTGTAACTTTAAGAATATATTAAGTTAAAAATATAAAATAAAATTCAATATTTGAATCCGATTTATTAACGCAGTATTTTTACACCATTTGTGAGTGATTATTTGAAATAGGTACATAATAAGTAGGTACAAAAGTAGACAATAATCAATTAGCAATAGTGCGTTTCCATTAACATTACGCACGATACGGCAAAGAATGAACAGAATTTCCGTAAGTAGGTACCGCACCATTATTATGTGATGCTATTTTTGTATCGAAAATAAGCTTGAAAAAGGTAATATCTCAGCTCCGAATTCATCAGCAGCCGATATATGCCCCACGGCTGGGCACGGGCCTCCTTTACAACTGTGAGGGTTTAGGCTGTTGTCCATCAAGCTGGCCTAATAAGGCTTGACAGACTACAATGTTTTTTTTTTTAAATATACATAGTACATTTATACTACATACGTCCGTACACATTGACCTACCCCAAGAGCGACCTGTTGCAAACCGAGAGTTCTCCGTCCACCATTTCGGTCGACTGAAAATCATAATGAAAATTTCATCTTCTACTTAGTGTTATCCCAGTTTGTTGCCACTTGCCAGAATACGCCTACCTCATCAATTTAATCAACTTGGTCCGATCTTTGGTAACCGACATAATAAGGTCAGTTATATATTTCTTAATCAAGCCATCAAGACCAAATATGGGAATCGCTCGTGAAAGATGGAAATCTTTAGGATAACGTACCTACGGCTAATATACTCTGTAATTCGGTATTCTAAATAAACCAGTATCCAAGTTACGGGCTTGCCTATATTTGAACTTGTCAATATTCAAATATGTACTTTTTTCTAAAATAGAATTTCACGTTACTTGATTCTCAAATCGAAATACGCTTACCCATACACACTTTACTGTCACATTTCCAGTACTAGAAAGGGGAAATTTCACTTATCGTACGATAATGGAAACACCCAGTCCATTTTTAAATCTTTGTGGTGGTCTGTTCATAATCCTGTAAGGGGGGCGGCGCCGACCTCCTTCATAGGGCTTCGGTCCGGCCTCGCCTAGCATTCCTCGACAGTAGACACGTATAACTGAATAAAATTACCTATAGCATTGCAGGTAACGCCTATGGATTTAAATGTGGTGTCTTATTTCTTAAGACAGTGACTGTGAGTACAAAATACCTTTATTTTTAATAGTTCATTTTAGGTTTTGTTGTAGAAGTTCTAAAGTATTCTCTATAATAGAACAGCTGATAAAAATTACCGAACCGGCCTAATTTCACTCGAACGCACTGCTATTTAAAAGTATCGTGTATCTTTCTCCGCGGCAAAATTTATTTTAATACATATTTTTAGTGGTTTACTCATAAAAACGAAATAAAGATTAAGGGTGAATTTTACATTTTGAATTTTACCGTAAAATAAAGTAAAAATAATTTCTTGTGTTTCATACATTGACTCATACACTTTCAGGCACTATTTTTAAGACCCACGTAGTAAAAATTACCTAAGCCTCTTTGGAAAAAATTTATTCCCAAATCGGGATTCGAGAGGGAGACGCACGTTGCGTCCTTATACCCCCAAAGCAGTCGAGTATTTTCTTAGTTTTTATATATTTTTAGACACAATGTGGTATTTACGACCATCGAAGAAGGTTTAAAAAGTAAAAAAAATTAATGTCCTACATATATAATAATATAAAAAAGTATATAAAACAATAGGCTCGTATGAGGGACTCCAAAGCTTAAAGCCGTTACGCAAGCGTGGTGCATGTCTAAGACTTCAGCGATTTGTAGTTGAATATTGAATAATTATAAAAATTAACAAGTATAAAAATACATTTTTTTGTTACGTTAGAATTGTTTTTAAATAAACAATTGATTTGTCAAAGTTAAGTGACGATGGAATTTGTTAGGAGAAATAATAATTTACTGTCATTCGTAAACTGTATTCGGAAAAAATAGTTTTTCAAACGTTAAAACGGAAATTTATATTATACTTTTAACGACTTTAAATAGTTCATGAACTCTATAATATCAAAGAAATCCATTAATAAAATAAATAAGTATTCTGTACAATTATCCTGACGGGCTGCCATGCTTTTGACTCGAAAAAAACATCAAGTACATTTTTTAATTAACCTGTACGGCCTTCTCAACTAAACGCTTTAATGTCCAGTCGGTGGAATAAAAAAGAAAACCAACAAATGACCACGAAACCTAATTACGTGTCGACCGCGCGAGTGTGTTGCTTGCGCCAATCGTATTAGCAGGGGGTGGTATCGGAACATTATGTAGGCCCGTCTGGTTGTGAGGCAAGTAGCAAGGTACACTTCCACCGGCACTCACTCGAACCCCAGTGCACCCCGCGTGTACACGTCCTACGAATTCTTTTTTTAATTTTATTTTTACAAAGCAAAGGCACTAAAGAGTGACAAGTTCTTTTTTTTAATTAATTCCTAGTGTGTTTTGTGTGTGTCAAGTGAGTATTTCTAAATTGCCGGAGTAATAGGAATTTTGTTTATTAAAATATTTGAGCTTTATGTTTTTATAATGAAGAACTATGTAATTATTATGGTAAAATTATGTTTGTAAATATTTCTTTATAATTTTAACGTTATTAACTTTAAGTGAATACTTATTTTAATTTTCGCATTCTCTATTAGTGACATAAAATGGGAGAGTAACTAAGGGCATATTAATAAATCGACTTTTTTATTTCAAAGTTTTATATTAGGTACATATTTATTTTCTAAATGAGGTACATACATTATTTGCGTTAAGTTATGAGTGTCATTCTAATATAGCAGTTTTATATGCCAAAACATCAGTACAGATTCTCTCCCTAAGATTATTAAAGGAGGCCTACGCTAAACAAGTCTAGGTGCACAGGGCGCGAAAATTATTTAAAATAATAAGTATAATTAAGTCCTTTACAAAAACGAAAGTATAGGCATTAGTAACATAACACGTATTGATGGTTATTCAAGCAAACCTATTTTATATAGGCTTGTCAGTTATTATAATAGGCTTTTTTCACGGCAAAAGGTTTTTTATACCATAGTTGGCTGATAGGGTATTAGGATCGAATGTTGCAGTGTGCGTGTGTTAAGCCGGTAGTAAGGTTTCGTCGCCAGCGCGGGGCTTCGCACCGGTCATCCGATACCTTCAGTTTTTTAACACACATCCTTTCAACCGGACTGACGTAAAAACTTGCATACTTCATTTAATCGTTTAATTAAAACCCGATCGATCGTAACGGTTTGAATTATTGCTATTTCGAATAGTTCGTAGGAACTCAAGTGTAATATAATAAGAAGTTTTTAAAATTCTCTTAATTGATAATATTAAATGAATGAAAAAATTAAAATAATTAAAAAAACGTAAAATTTGCTTACAATATAAATGAGGATCTTTCAAAGCTAAGGTTCGTTAGGCTTTATTTTATTTTACGTTTACCGATATTGTTTAAGCTTAATTATTATTTGTACGCTTACTTAAGGCTTCGTCAGAGAACATCTCGGAAGACACCAAAGGTCCAGCCCGACATAATTTTGGATGAAAATGAAACCCAAAGCAGCTGCTGGCCACTGCACAAGATTAGTTAAATCTATACTCTTGTGCGTGTGACAGCGGCTATTGCGGGTATTTCATTGTCTGCGAGTCAACCTCTTGAAGTAACGCTGGAATCTCCTCATTCCGTTGCAGACCAGTGTATCAAGATGTGTCTTAATCTACAGTCGTGTTTATTCCAAACTGTTTTACCATTGTTCTATCACATTGTGCTGAATATGGCAAAGTGAGTGAACTGTCAATTGGCTGACCTTAAGTTCACGAAAGTGAAACTCTTCCAAATTTTTACGAATAAAAAAGACACTCACTTTTCTTTCGATGTTAATTTTTGCTTATTATGTTGCAGTGCATGGCATGTTTAGTTTAATGTTGTTTAGATATTTTATATTTTATTTTACGTGTAATAGTTCTGTACTTATGCTTATTTGTGTATCTTGTACATTTTTTACATTTCAGACAACATTCTATCTTTAACTAGGCTTTTAAAGTATATTATTATTTGTTTTAAAAAATAAGGTTACTAAATCTAATTTTTTACCTATTCTTTACCTAATTGACAATTTATAAATATTGTGGATTACTTTTTACTCAATTCGCATTAATGTTATTCAATTGTGATAGAGGTTATTGCAAATTCACGTGATGTTTTGCCTTTTTTCACGCATCAAAGGGAATTTCAAATGTCACGTAAAATGGGAGAAAAAGAGAGAAAAAGTTTAGATTACTCATTGAAAATTGTGAAAATATTAGGTATCATTTGAATCTCTGTAGAATTTTCGAGTAACTTAGAAGAATGAAGAAGAAAATCGTTTACGAATATCGTAAAATGGTGAGATTTCAATGTTTCCTTTTGCACTTTTTTATTTTTAAAACAGGAAATCATTTTTTTTTTATTTTAAGCGCGGATAAACAATTATAATTTTATCACATTACATTCTTCCTCATATAACATCACACAATAGGTACATATCACCATAAAAAAATGCATTTTTTAACGTTCGTTTCAGTTTAGGGTTTCAAAGGTACTAAGTCTAAATCTTAAATTTATTTATTTACATATAATTCTTCTTTGAAGAAGAAGAAGAATTCATAAAACAAATATGCAGTTGACTTCCTTTTTCCTCAACTCATCCATTTACTTTTAAAATAGGCGAAACATATAACATACTTTTTCATTTACCTTTTGTAATTGGCATTTCTTATTACATAGGATTTTCAATTGTGTTCTCCTTTACTCATAATTTGGAATATTCAGCCCGAATTAATCACCCCTTTCATAATAAACCAAATGTACTTAAATAATGTGTTTTATTTTTCTCATAATAGTGCCAACTGAAACACTTATCCACCTTTTAGAAAAAAAATAAGACTATTTACACTAATTTACACATTCCTTTTACTCTTTGAATTTGGAATTAAATGTTTTTTTTTTACATGAAATAAATATGAAAAAAACTTTAAAAGTACAATACAATAATACTCACACTACCTCACCCTCAATGGATAGGCTCCATAAGGCTAATTTAACGCTTCTTTTTTTTCAAATTTATTCTTTTGTTACCATAGTTATTAACTTCAAATCGACTGTTTTCGTGGACCAACAGATTTAAAAACGTAGGCAATAATAAATAATTTATATAAGTATTTAAAATACAAAGCAGAAGCAGAATAGAATGGAATAGAAGCAGGGATGGCCTCGAGGTTTGGGCGCGCGGTCTCGGCGCGAATCTCGGCGGTCGCGGGTTCGAACCCCAAGCACACACCTCTGACTTTTCGAAGTTATGTGTGTATTGATATTGAATTATCACTTGCTTTAACGGTGAAGGAAAAACATCGTGATGAAACCTGCACACCTAAGAGTTCTTAGGAATTTCTTAGGCGAGTAGTCTGCCAACCCGCACTAGGCCAGCGTGGTGGACTATGAGCTAAACCCTCTCAATGGTAGAGGAGACCCGTGCTCAGCAGTGGGAGTATATGGGTTGATGAAGAAGAAAGAAGATTTAAAATACAAAATTATTTCAATATAGCCAAACCACCGATTCATAGTTTTATTTATTTATTATTTATTTATTTACTTTATTGTACACCACAGATACAGGAATAAAATATAAAATAATACAAATGTAATATGTATGTGTAATATGTATATAATTACTAAAATTAGCTTTAATTTAACTATTTCAAGGTAAATTTTTGATACAATTTTCCTGGTGTTGTAGTTGTAGAGGAGAAAAGTTTAAATTAGAACGGTCAGCGACATCTATTGCAATTTTCCTTAACTAAGTTGTACTGTCCTTCAAAAGCAGCTAATTTTTACTACGTAATGCACAGTTCAAAGATCAACATAGATTTTTGTCATTTCGTTTTACAAGACGCAACTTCATTTGTTTATTATGGAATGAAATTAAATATTTTAGATAACTATATATTATTTTATTATCAACTGAGATCTATCAGAAATTATGTACCAAAATGTAATTTAAATTCATCGTGTATAAGTAATAGGATAAGCGTTTATAGCTTTCCCACACAATTTAAAGAAATTAATTCAGCCTTGCCTACTCGCAAACACCAAACTGTACTATGGCTTCGAAGTATTCGCTTTTGAAACTTACTTTATAAGTAAGCTGCAAATTTAAATATAGTTTAGCATGATTTTTTGCCTTCAATTTTAATTATTAATACTTTCTATTAGTAAATATTCTTTGTCTGCTTTGCATAAGTCTTAAAATATTTAAACAAGCCCTTGTATGAACTAACATTACTTTCAGTATAAAAGAATATGCAGACGAAGAATTGGGAAAATTACGAAGCCCAAAACAACTATTGGTCACTGCACAGGAATAGTAAACAGAATATACTCTTGTGCGTGTTCCAATAGTTATTGTGGGTGCTTCACAATCGCCGGACGAAGACATCAAAATTGAATATGTTTAACATTTATCTGGACTTTTAGATATTACGGCTATTCTTCAATGATGGTGAGTTAAAATATTTTCCATGTTTGAAAATTTTGTAATGCTCGGTACACAGAGTCGGCAAAGGTCGTTATTAAACAGCCAGCCATCATACCTTTTCAACTAAAATTAAAAAGGTGTGTAAGTAAAATATGCAATATGTTTAACTCAATAACTTTATATTTTTCATTAAATAAAATTAAATTAGACACTGTACACTTTTACAATGTTACTAGCAAGTGTAGATGCAATTTGGTGGCGACCAATCGATATGCGTACCGAGCAAATTTCATTGTCATGTTACTGTTTCGAAACAATCATTACATTAGTTATCATTCCTTTATAAGTTATTGTCGTTATTTCATTTGCTTTAGTTTACGCAGCTAAATTTATAATACCGCGCTACGAAAATTATGGTGCGATATTGGTTTTCCAACCCCGCTCGCAATATGATATTTCACATACGCATTAATTTCAACCCTGTAAAGTATAATCTTTATTCACCTAGACTTCAAACAATACTGAGTACTTAGTATAAAAAAGCTACCGTCACTTTGGAACTTGTTATCGTTGAGAAGAACAAACCTTAAGGAACTCATACAGGAACACGTAATATCACTTTTTCCTCTCTTGGACTCAAGTGCAGCACGCCCCATCGTGGTGGATAAATGTCTAGACTCTAGACATTACCTAGTTACTTAGGTAACTCTTTAGCTGTAGACGAGGTTCATTCCTCTGCCCAGTGAGACATATATGGATTAAATTATAAAAGAAGAGAATAATAAAAACGACACCACCGATCTTGAAACATTTATTTCTTCAAAACACTTGTTCAGTCTTAAACGTCTAATAAATATGAATACGAAAGCGACTATTGCCATATGTAATACATAACATGTACTTTATATTTGATCATTAACTTTAGTCCGTTTTCTTCGCCTGGTTGTCTGTTGTTCCGTGAATTTATACTATTTAATATACATATTATTCTAAACATTTATAAATGTACTTTTCGACGTAAAATATACCGGATTATATTTATATAGTAAAGTATTGTAGATGCGAAGTTCACAAATGGTTCAACTATTACATATTAGAGTACAATATGTTACAAAATGCAATCGGCAAGAGGTAGGTTTTACATATAAACTATTCAATATAAAGGAATGAAAGAGCTTGCTTCTAGTGTATGAGCAATATAGGAATAAATTAATTTAATTTGAGCTTGAGGCCGTGTGATTAAAATCGATATACAGGAATGATAATAAGATGAAAACAAATGAATTATAGCCCGCAATGTAAAGCTTACAAAACCTCATGTAGATTAGCCTCAATTTTATAGCTTTACATTGCGTTATTAAAATTTTACTTTTTTGAAGTATTTATTTAAAATAAATTTAACATAATAAAATATATTATTTTGTTTACTTTTGTTTTATTTGCATTGCGTATGTAGTCTGGTGACTACTAGTCCGTTAGTAAGAACCGTAAAAATACACCTGTATACCGAGATGTAACGCACATACTAATAGTCAATGTTTTTGGATAAAAAATAACAGAAGTCATCATTGGAATATAGAAATCAATCACATAACACATCCAAAGTGGATGGAAAAAATTTACTGTCTTTTACGTAATATCAACTAGTTTTATGATAGTAGAAATGTATGTACATGGCATTTGTGATGATCAATACTGCTATTTCCTGAGAGAACAATACATAAACTCAGTAACTCTTTAAACGATATGATAATTTGTTCAGAAAATAAGATCGTAGTTCAATATTCATAAACGACTAATTTATTCTTTTTGTAGAGCCTGTGGCAGATATTAAACAATTGCCTCACATTCTTGAATCACCCTGTATAATTGTGGGTTAAGAGGCCTTTATAATTGTATCGACTAGCTACAAATAATTTAGTCCATACATCTTTCAGCACTGCATGTAATATTGTTAAAACAGTAATATTGAAGGACGGTACCTATATATAGTGCGATTATTTTACTTTGAATCTTGTACCGTTGAGTGTAGCCGTTGTGACGTCATTAAGAAGGTTTGTAGAAGAAATAGATTTATGCCTAGAATTGTCGGGCAAACTGTAGGTGAAAACCGATGTTTTAATACAGCATGAGACACATGGTAGCATGGAGACATGCCTTGGCGGGTAAGAACTTGTCGTCGAACGAAAGCGCGTATCGGTACATCCACACTGCTTTGTCGTACTCGCCCTGTTAAATAAAAAAGATATTTAACACTTCTAGTACTTAAGTTATTAGTGTCGATTAAAATATGTTTTTTTTTTGTTTTTTTATTTTATAATTTCAGCATTTTCCTAAATTGTTCCTTATCACACCAGTGCATGTAACAGTTGTCTGGTAACAAGACCGCCATTAATTGTAACAAGACCGCCATTCCTGACACTTCCTTATTGAAAAGTGGGTAAAGTACCATTTTGTTCTTTTGTTTGGTGTATATCTATATTGTATACCAATAATAAGTTTAAATTAATAAAAAAAATCTTACCAAATATGTATGTGACACCGCTACCATAAACGCCTCGACTTTGCTTTTCGGAGAGGCGTAGAACGATAGATAGGCGATCTCTTTTGCATCATGGGGTTTCGATTGCCTGAGAAATAGAAAGTAATTAATTAACTTTTAGTATGTATGTTCCCAGCGAACTCTACCAAGTCAACCAATATTCATGAAACTTGACTTAATTTATTTATATAATCAGGTCTAACTTGATATAGAGGATAGTTTTTATTTTCATTAATGGCTTTAATAATTAAAAAAAAAATAGCAAATGTTCAATTATCATCATCATCATCAGCCTTTATTTCGTCCACTGTTGGACATAGGCCTCTCCTATGGCACGCCACTGGGCTCGATCCTCGGCTCTTCTCATCCAACCGCTGCCAGCCACCTTGCGGATATTGTCACCCCACCTAGCCAGAGGGCGTCCTACACTACGTTTGCCGAGCCGTGGTCTCCACTCATAATATAATATATGAAATGTTAAATATTGTTATTAATTGTGAATTTCATAAGTCTCCAACAGATGGCGTTACAATTTTTTTTCAGAAACACTGTAGGACCCATTATAGACTTCTTATAGATCGGCCAAAATTTTACTTTGATCAATATGAAGGTAGTCAGAAAACATTATTGAGAAAGGCATGACAGGGGTTATTAATTTATGTATTAGTAAAGTTCTTATTAATATCTTAGGTATGTAGTCCACAACCCGCATTAGGCCAGCGTTGTGGACTAAAGTCTAAACCCTCTCGATAGCAGAGAAGGCCCGTGAATGTATGTTTTAAAAATGAAATATTTATATTTGTAAGTATTTCCATGACATAAGGGACTACAAATGGTGCGGGTCTCGCAGGCATTGTAGTACATGTAGTGTGCGTACATGTGCAGCAGCGCGGCGACGGCGGCGAGCGCGTGGTGGTTGTGCTGCAGCGCGGCCGCCGCGCACCGCCGCGCGCACCCCCCGCGCCCCGCCGCGCCGCACCACCACGCGCCCCACCACGCGCCCGCGCCCACCGAGCCCTTCTGCAACACCACACGCAGCACTGTACATACTTACCGGCATACTTACTCAAGAAACAATATGCGTAGTTGAGCATAAAGATTGTTATCGACAGGTACTAGAGATAAGACCCAGGTTTAACAGGGCCATTCAATTTGTCTACAAAAATCTCAGTAACTTGGTACTAACTGACACATTTTTAACTAAGCTATGTTATAGCTCCCTCGTTAAATGTATTTAACGAGCGTGTGAGCTCAAAAAATAGTTCTTGAGACAAGACAAAATTTTACAAATATCTTATTTTTATATAAGAAAATGAACTTATACTATACTAGTACCTCATATCAAATGCCAAAGCCTACATTGACTGTATTTTTATAAGACTATCGATAAACTCAATAAAAATTCTACTAACACGATTAAAACCTCTTAACACTTCCTACCATCAATTTAAATACTTTAATCATAATATTAATGTTACACTCACAGTATCGATATACTTAGCGATCTTGGCCCCCAGCGCGATGTAGTCATAGAAGTTGAACATCTCGGCGAACTGGTGCATGAGACTAAGGACGGGCTCCCACGCGTCCGCGTCGACGCGCCACACTCGCTCCACGAAGAAGTCGTCGAGCGCGTCCGACGGCACTCGGCACTCCGGCACCTTGCGGCCAGAGGCACTCATACCCGATATCTCGTGCGGGAAACTGGGATAAGGGAATTTATCGATAGTATCAAGCTTTGTTTTAGAATAAATAAATGCTGTGTGTGTTTTGTGGTTTGTTTGTATTTAAAATTATTCTTTGACTGTCTATTGTTATCAATAAACCAGGCTAGATAGCTTCAGACGTTTAAGGCTCAAAAGAGTATTTAATTAATAAAAAAAAAGATAGCCTATATGTATTTACTTTTTATTGTTTACTTTACTTTGTTTCAATATTTTTACTTTTATTTTAATTGAAATTATTGTTATAGTTTATTTTCATATTCCTTTAGTACATTAGTGTGTCTAAACGACACTTAGCCTTAAGTGTATTTTAATTTCAATAAGTTAAATAAAAATAATAAACAAATATAAATGATTTTGGTTTTCAAATAAACATGTTATATTGATTCGTATTTTTCTTTAACCTTTTAAGGCGTACATTACAGTCTTAAAACAAAAAGTTAAAAGATAATACTATGCAAAAAATAAAGCACTGGAACTTCCCTCAATCTATGCTGGAATACCTAGTAAAGTTAGTATTATTTTAAGTGCAATGTGGATAATATCGTCAAAAAACTTGTATAAGAACTCTTGGTAGACTAAGGCCCATTACTTTTAGAGGAAGCATATGTCCAGCACATGGGTTAACAATGATGATGATGAAGAACAATGTGGCCACAAAATAATGTCGACTGGTAAAGAAACAGCCTTTTTAAACCTCCTTTATCAAGTCGATTCTGGCAACCTGATGTATATTTATAACCCACCTTTTATCTGTGTCAGTGAACAATTGCCGAAAACTTATTATGTGTAGCCAATAGCTCAGTTGTAATTTCTGGTTCGTGCATTCTTCTTCTTTGATCGGTAAACCCTCAGTGAACATATCTGTAAAAATAAAATCTATGTAATATTTACTCCTAAGTGAAAAAATCTAATCTAATTTTAGATTTTATATTAATAAATTCTCAATGAAAAATCATCAGTAGTGGTTCGGGAATGATGTGACAAGGGATAAAGCAAATTCGTATAAAGAAGTAATGAGTATGAAAGTTGTAAGGTATGCGTGAGAAATGATATGAACGAAAAGAGAGTAAATGGTGACTGGGAGGATAAAACATACAGCGCCCTCTAAATAGATTTGGGAACAAAGCAAGGGATTGGTGATGAGGATGAAATTCCCCGTGGCTATTAAAGCCAAAACGGCTTCAAAAACCGTCCATGCACGTATTACGTGTGAGTTAAAAGAAATCTGCTGTAATGTACATGGTAAAAATTTCTTATTTTCATCTACTTAAATAATACTTACGATAGCATCCTTTAGCGCCGCATGTCTTCACAGCTTTATCGATAATTTTCAACATGGTCTCGTAGTTCTTTTGATGTCCCACTTTGTCCGTTCTTTCAGTGGGCATATTGTTTATGATTGGGTCGAATATCGAGCTGTCTATGGTGTCTGTGGGTACGCCCTGTATATTATCGTCTTTAAGCTCCAGCATTCGGACTATTCCACTGGTCTCTACAAAACGTTTTTTAAAAATTGAGCTACTTAAACTGCAATTTACAGATTCAATTTTATATCAAACTAGGCCGGTTTTTTATTTATATATTTTTTGTGAATATTAGCAATATAGCTTTTGTTTACCTACAATATTAAAGACTTAACTAGGGTTTAACACACAACACCTTGACAAAACATTGATATATTTTTTGGAAGAGATATGTAAATTATCTTGCAATAGAACCAACATTCTATAAAGAAATTTGGACCTTAGCTTGATGGTAATAGAGGCGAATTTAAAATATATATATAAGGTAGTGACTCACCCCGTTCATGATTGCTGAAGCAGTGTATATTGGCCACGTGACAGTTGCTGCCGTCCTTCTCACACACCATACTAATTCCCGGCTCCATTTGCGTGCAGAAGTCACCTTCTGTTAACTCTGTGAATAATAATAAAAAGGTAAAGTTGATTCAAAAATTACCTTGCGAAGTTAGTAGAACATTTTAATTAAAATAAAACCCCCTCTGCTGTAACTTTGTTTTAAATTAGCGGCATTCTTCGATAGATTTATAACACTGCATTCCGAAGTGGCAGGGTTGATTATACATTGTGAAATCAGACCGTGATCGAAAACTACGGCAGGTAATAGCTACGGGCACACTAACTCATTTACGTTAACAAAATCCCGACAAAAAATAACACATTTAATACCAATGCTTGTATGGAAAATGTTATTTTTTTTAATTTTTGTCGGGATTTTTTTAACGCCAATGAGTTTGTAATCACCGTAGCTAGTACCTGTCTTAGTGTCTGATCACGGTCTGAATCTATACTAATACTAATATTATAAAACTGAAGAGTTTGTTTGTTTGTTTGAACGCTAGGATCTCAGGAACTACTGGTCCGTTTTAAAATATCTTTCACTGTTAGATAGCACATTTATCGAGGAAGGTTATAGCCTATATATCATCACGCTACGACCAATAGGAGCGGAGCAGCAATAAAGAATGTTTCAAAATCGGGGACTTTTTTTCCTTTTTGTGAGCTTCCGCTGCGTGCGCTGGGGAAACGGTTAAAGTTTCGCTAAAATAATATATGACAGAATTGTTCCCCTTTAAAAATTCTAAAAAAAAGTCCGCGACAGCATATGTCTATCTTTTAAGGTTGGCTCACTATAACGTTTTTTATTCTAACCAAATTTATTTTAAATAAAGCATTATTTGTGAAGGTGTTTTTACAAACATGATATTAATTCTTATCCAAGTACGTTATTAATTACAAGTATTTAATACAAAACAAATTAGTGCTTTACATCATTTGATTTCAATGAGTATCTTAGAAGATATCGCAGTTTCATAATAATGATCAAGCGCGCAATAATGATACTCAAGGCGTCGACCGGCGCGTTACGGTTTCACGTTGAAACAATTTGACCGATTTTTATGATTTTTGTATCTTTAGGTAAATGGGGCTCTGCGGAGTAAAATACTACAACTTATTTTCTTTCTGAACCCAACCCTGTAGTCCACGCAGACGGGGTTGCGGGCAAAAGCTAGTACATAATATGTATTATCGCTTTGTAACTTGTATCGTTAACGATCTTTGTATCAGGTCTGTCATGGTTCATATTATAGTTCATGTCATGGTTCATGTCATAATTTGTGTCATGGTTCATGTGATGGTTGTATACCTAGTTCCTGCAGCGCGGCGGCCTGCTTGACGATGCAGGCCCAGCGCACGAGCAGCGCGCGCGCCAGCCCGTCCATGAAGCGCGGCTCCACGCGCACCACCTGCTTCAGGTGGAACAGCTGCGTGTAGCGGTGCTTCTATATACAGTACCTAGTTCCTGCAGCGCGGCGGCCTGCTTGACGATGCAGGCCCAGCGCACGAGCAGCGCGCGCGCCAGCCCGTCCATGAAGCGCGGCTCCACGCGCACCACCTGCTTCAGGTGGAACAGCTGCGTGTAGCGGTGCTTCTATATACAGTACCTAGTTCCTGCAGCGCGGCGGCCTGCTTGACGATGCAGGCCCAGCGCACGAGCAGCGCGCGCGCCAGCCCGTCCATGAAGCGCGGCTCCACGCGCACCACCTGCTTCAGGTGGAACAGCTGCGTGTAGCGGTGCTTCTTCAGCATGTTCAGCTCCGACAGGATGAAGTTCGTCACCGGCTGTGGAGGGAATTAGTGGTAGGGGAAGCGAAAGGGTGCCAAACTGGTGTTAATGTTGAAAATAACATATCTTTTATGAATTTGTTTCATTGATAATGTTTCTTTTCTTGTTGGATATACTCAAACATTGGGATCGCCTATTGTAAGGAACGTGATCTTTTAAAATAGTAACATAATGATTTCCTCACTCATCTATCACAGTAAAGGCTGTACTACGAGGTCGATAGAGACACGCACAATTGTTTATTGTGGGGTCAGAATATTGTTATTTTTATGTCAAACTGCTTTTGTTAAATAAAGATTAAAAGCTTAATTTTTTTTTCGGAATCTTTAAGGCATGCTAGACTTTTGGTCTCGTGTGTTATTTCCAAGTAGTTGTGCCCATACCTCATACAAACTGAGCCTGAACGCGTCCTCGGCAGCGGCGAGCGCCTCGTCGAAGTACCCCATCTCCAGGTACAGCGAGGCTAGCGAGGCCAGCACGAGGTCCCGGTGGCGGGGCTCGGCGCCGCGCGCGCCCGCCAGGCAGTGCAGCGCCGCCTCGCGCTTGCCGCGCACGCGCCAGTACAGCGACGACAGCGTGTACAGCACCCAGCGCGGGGCCAGCTTCTGCATATACAACAAACCTTTATATAATATGTGCAAAAATTTGTAGAGGCGGACTTAATTCAACGATTAATTCAATCCAGCGACATCCTCTAACAGTCACTTTTTTTTACAAGAGGAAAGCGCCTTAAGCGCCCTATTCGGTACTTTGGGGGGAGGACGAAAAGGGTATATCGGGGTCACCGGCCTTCCAACTCCACATCTGGAACTATTGTTGGCTTGGCTGAATTGGCACCCTAACCAAAAATCTACGCCGGCATCCCGACTAAAACCTCTCTATGACCCTCTTGCGTATATTGAGCGGGCTCCCGTAATTCATTTCCTAGTCGCCCAACGGTCTGTCCAAAAGTGGACTTCTCACGTTTACCCCCACTTTTCTTTTTGGACGCTCATTAATGTGAACGTCCGCAACATTCACGAGGCAATGCGCTCTACCGCACATCTCGGGATCGTACATCTTCTTTTAGGGCGCACCTCCCCCGTGATACGCCTAACATTGATGACGTGATACGCCTCGATGAACCCTATTAGTCATTTTTTGCGACAGGCAGGGGATACCGTGGCGGTATTCAAACGCCCCCAACCACAGGGCGGAAGAAATGAAGCTTAGTTGGTTTATGTTTGGTCTATACTACAAGTTCTCTTTACACCAACGATACATACAAATATATTTAAATTTTTAAATTAAATTAATAATAAATATGACCAACGATTCCTCTGGTGTTGTGGGTGGTCAATGGTCATGGGACAAAAAATAAGACCAGTATTGCTGAATGACAGCTAGTCGATGCGTCATACTCGAGAACTGTTGCTGCTTGTTGTTTTGATCTCATAAGAACAGCGTGGTCTTTTATTTATTCCTAGATAAACAAGTACACGACTTACCATCTGCATTGCAGCATAAATCCTCTGCCCAATCTCTGCATCTTGCATATTCCTAACTAGTTCTGGGTCGCCGTCCCCTACGTATTCCAGAAGCTTCTCTCGCAAGTGCTTCGTCATCACCACCTCGGTGGCAATCTGTGGCCTGTAATTTGAGACTGAAAAAAGAATTCCGATTTTGGCATTGTACTGTTGCTACATGATGACCTTGTGAAAAGGTGATGAGTACCACTATAGAGCGGTCCAGTAATGGGTTGAAATAATAATTGTATAATGACTCTTAGGTTTAATTAAAAATTAAAAATGCATGCAGTGAATTGATAATATTTACTCAAAGTTCCAAGTTGGGATATGGAGCAAACTTGTTGATTTTATAATGATGAAGGAGGCACATGTCAAAATGATTAAATAGGTACAAATATTGTAAGGGTGTGTGAATGTAAATAAAAGGTCAAAAACTACCTAGATAAAAATAAAACAAAAAAAAGAGCTGAACTGTAAAGCTAGTTAAATAAATTAAAAAAAACTAAACATTATTTTAATTTTGTATTATACTCCTTCGCCTACCCTTTCTAAGATATATTTATGTGTATACTATGTGATATATGCATACAAGATGTACTCAGACCGTGATTGGAAACTAAGGCAGGTAATACATATAAAAAGTTAACTTTCGTTGGGTTTTTGTTTAAAGCCAGGAGATTATAATCAATTTGGCTATTACCAGTCTTAGTTTCCGATAATGGTCTGAAGGCACCCAGTATACCTTTGGACTATATTAAAAGTATGAAAAGCTTACTTCTGTCCTTTCTTCTGTGTGAACGCAGCTGCTTCTTTATCCTGGGGGCAGGTGGGGGGGTGCCAGGGCAGCTCGTGCTCCATGGTGGCCGGCACGCCGATCTTGTCGCTCAACAGAGTGCCCAGTCTGCAACATTGTGCTGGACGTATTACAAAAATATACTTGATATACCATCTTTCCTTGCCGGATCGCCTTTTTGGCTAGCGATTATCCGAGTCAATAGAAAACTAACTAAACTAGTTAATAAGTAAACTAAACTAGTTAATAGGAACACACTAATTGCGTTGAGGCCTCGAGACACTAATGTGTGTATTGTCATGTAGAGATCCCGAATTTTGTTGCTGAGACAGGCATCTTAGATTTTTCCCATTGGAAATTATTTGTAGCATGAAGTAAGAAAAATAGAAATGGACTCGCATTCTATTACGTGGGATTTAAAAAAAAAAACTGTAACAATGGATACAGAAATCCTCTCCCTAATCAGTCAAACATAAAGGCGTAAATCGTAGTTCCGTTTCATCGATATTCAAAGATTAAATATGAAAAAAGATTACCTTATACCCTTATTTTCAAAAGGCATAAACACTGGATAAATGGCCTTTATGTTTTCTGGTAAATCAGATGTAAACTCTTTGCATTGTTTAGTAGAAGGCCAATCAGTCTCTACGTCAAAGTCTTTTTGATATCTGTTGATCTTCATTGTGGGTGGATACCTGAAAAAATAACATTCTACAATTTAAAACACAATCATATAGAATCTTGTAGTAAACTTCTTTTGCAGTCTCAAAATTTCTATACCAGTATTTTAGTTCCCGATCCATGCCAACAGATGGTGCTTACAATTTTTTTAAAGTAGCGAAGATAGTAACCAATTGACTTACATTATTATCCCAGTGTCGTATTGTGATATATCGTCTTCTGATGAAACGGATTTCTTATGAGATTCTGGTTTCATTTCCCCGTTGTCAGGTGCCAGTTTACCTAAAAAAATTAAAATTAATATTAATGCGAATATTCATTTCTTCATCTTCATCAACCCATATACGCCCACTGCTGAGCACGGGTCTCCTCTACCATTGAGAGGGTTTAGGCCATAGTCCACCACGCTGGCCTAGTGCGGGTTGGCGGACTACACACCTAAGAAATTCCTAAGAACTCTTAGGTGTGCAGGTTTTATCACGATGTTTTCCTTCACCGTTATTCATTTACGATTCCTGATTGTGCCCCTGAGCCTATTATCCATCTTTAAAAGAAATTAGGTCTTATAACACCACGATGGACGAGTCTGGGTTGGCAAGCCCTATATCTAATAAATTATCATGATATATTTGGTAACATTTTCTCACCTTTAATATCAGACTGCGAATCCAGCGCCATCTGTACTTGTGAATCCCTAACTATCTTGCCATCTTGCAATTTGAACTGATCAGACGGTATGATGAAACTGGACACCATGTGTGCTTGCTTGTTGATATGGTTGACAAGTCTCTGGACACTGTATGCCGCTTCTATTTCGCCCACGCCCTTCACTTGGAACCAATTGGCGTCGAACATGGGGCTATCCAAGAAGTATTTAATCAAAGAGCTCCGGTCTCCTTGGTGCTTCAACTCGTTGATGTTGAGACCAGTGAGCTCTGTCATCCTTATGCAGTTTTTTTCGACGTCTCTGTAATCTGAAGTTAATAAACTTATTTGTTTTCAAACGGAACGAAAAACGGTCAAAGTGTAAGCATAAAACATTTATTATTATTTTTCACTGATGAGTAAAAACATGTGGGTGTGGACATTTATTGTATAACAATTATAAAAAAGACAAAGTAATTTATTAAATGCATTTAGTTTAGCGCAAATTATACTAGTGTTATAATAAATTTATAGGCGTTTTTATGTGATAATATCGAGCCTTTACTGCCGTTTTAGCGTAACCGACAAAATGAAAATTTACAGGAGAAGGTTTTGTTTTTAATATTTTTAAACAGAAATGTGCCAGTAAATAAAAATTTTACATACATTAATATTGTTTAGACATTTACATATATAAATTAACAAAATACACCGGCAGGGATCGGCTTAAAATAGTAGTTTCGATTATAAACGCATTTTCGACAAAAGTGTCGCTTACGATAATTTGGCGGTAATGGCGCGATATTAGTTGCTAAGGAATCAACAAAGTAGTAAATAGTATTTTTATTCATGTTACAACTTAACAGCTAAATAAGTAGTAACAATTACTGTTCATTAATTTCCACAATTTGACAGCCCCCGTGGCGCAGTTGGCTAGACACCAGCTTGCGAAACGAGAGGCCGCGGGTTCGATCCCCGCACCGAGACAAATGTTTGTGTGAACCACAAATATTTGTTTCGGGTCTGGGTGTTTGTGAGACCGAAAAAGTCTCTCGTAGTGTCTGATACCCACGACACAGGTCTTGTAACCTAGTGTGGGGTCAGAGCTATGTATGTAACTGTTGGGTGTATTTATTTATTTATTTATTTACATACCAAATTCTTCAGCATGTTTCATTGTTCTCAAAAATGACGCTTGGCTTTTGAGCCACTCTACCTCCTTGTCGTTGAACTCGGTCAACTCTTTTTGTAATAGGTTTATGGCGCTGAAAAAATTTTAATTATCGAGTAATTTATTAGTGATGTATTTTTGAAAATAAGTAACTTTTACTATGTATTTGTATGTTGTTATGAAATTAAATTTAAAACATGCGTAAATTCGAAAATGCGTAATTAAAAACTTGTACAGTTAATAATTTCATATCTACGGGACTTATTTTACAAAATTTCTTGCGTAATTTTTTTAAGAAGAAATATAAGAAAACATAACTTTCCATATTCTTAATATATCAAGCTGCATAAGGAAAACTGCAATACTTACTCTTCAATCTCTTTCATTTTGCTGTTTAGAAACATGTGGCATAAAACAGCACTTTTGTGCTTCACTGCTAACTCAAAACTGGGATTGAGTTTAAGACATTCATTTAAATGTTTTAGGGAATTGTTGAATTCCCCCACAATTGCATAGACATTGGCGAGAGCGAAATGATTGTATGGGTATTGTGGATCATGGTCCATAGCAGCACCAAGGATTATCAATGCATCTTCTGGTATTTTACTCCGGTGAAGTATTGAACCCATACTCAATAGTGCTATGTCCTTGTATTCCCTGAAAACATTGTACATGATATTAAACATACTGCTCAAACAATTAATTTAATTTTTAATTTATAAAAATATGATGTTTTATTAAAATAAACAATAGAATACTATTTTATACCTTGGTGCATAATGTACAGCTCTGCGACTGCATTCCATGGCTTTCGGTGCATTGCCTCTAACTCTCCAATATAAAGAGGCCATATTATAATGGAGCCATGATGAACTATTCTTCCTCAATATAGTGGCCAACCAGTGACCAAACGGATCAACCGTCATGATAGAAGCAATCTGCTCCGGCAGAGATAACTCTGGACTAGCTGTGAGATTTTCTCTTTGTATCATTCCCTGAAGGTAAAATAACTTGTTAGTGTTGGTAAGTCTTTTTTCCTATAGACACACATAAACAAACATTACTGCCTGTACAGGGCCGGCATAATTGCACCCACTTTTAGTAAACTATGTTTATGTTTAAAATAATACAGGGCAAGGCATTTACTGACACTGTGCTAATACAAAAAATACAACTGAAAAGCTCAATATATTAATATCGCACAGCTCATACACGTGGCAAATATTTTGTGTATGTAAAAATCTGTTGCTTTTTTTTAAATATAATTCATTCTCTTACTATAATAAAATTTAGAGCAATGATTAATTTGTATAATTTTACTAGCCCGATAATATAAGTTGACTTATGGCAACCAAAAATTCTTAAACCAGGTTCATGGGTCTAAATCAAAACTGGACTATCCATTAAATAATTTGCACAACCAATAAGTCAAAATTGTGTAAAATTTCAAGACAGTAGTTGTATTTTGAGCATAACATGACATCCAAAATATTTGTGATAACTTATTCTTATTTTCGAGTTTTGGTTTTCTTAGTTTCAGTTGGCTAGACAAAAGCTTCCAAAAGGATAGGCAGTGTGTTTCGTCATCACACCAAGACAAATATTTCTTTCAAATCTAGGTGTATGTGAAACTAAAAAATAGTTTACTGTAAATTTGGTATCATCATTGGGTGTCTCTATTTATTTATAGAGCTGGACATAGGTTCCTAAATATCTTCATAAGTGACCTGTTAAATATATTGATGTCCTGAAAATACTGTACACACAAAAATAAACATTTACCTGTAAATGCTCAAAGGCCAACATACTGAATGTCAATGACGATAGCTTCTTACAATCTGGTACATCTGTGTCTCCATAATTATTGTCGTTCAACAAATATTCTTCATCTGGTATACCTTTAGACTTCCCATCTTCCAAAAATGATGTGTACCAATCTATTGAAGTCAATTGGCCAACACTTTCACAGTTTTCATCTAACATTAGCACTGTGGAGATATCTGTCGCTTTTTCTAGGTCAGCCCACAACTTTTCTATATTCTTTTGCCGTTTAAGGAGATCATGATACAAATTAACAATTCCATCCCACCTTGTGTCTTGGTTCAGGAATGCCAACAAATCATAAGGCCTTGCCATTTCAAATGGTGAATCAATCTAGGGATTAAAGTATGTAATATACTACACAATAATAATGAATGAAATTTTAAACAATAATAACAAAGAATTGTTTTTAATATAAGGTAAAGCAGTTCTTCGTACTATGAAATTTAAATCAATTATTAAATTTATTTTTTTAAGATAAAATATATATTAGAAAGTTTGTCTGGGTGTTGTAAATACTAAATCATTTCTTTCTTTATTTTGTGTAAATTTTATTTGGAAAAAAACTTAACTTCGTATTACGGAATTTACACCTATTTAAAAAACCACAACTACGATACAATTTCTAGTTAAGATCTTTCTTTAGTTTTAACACGACAATCTATTCCCCCAAGTAGTTTAATAAAAATCGGATTTATGGTAAAAAAAACTATTACATCAAAATAATATAACTACAAAATTCTACTTCTAAATAAAGAATCCTGTTTAAGTTATACTAAAATACAGGAAACTGTTATCATACCCTTGGCTGAATAAGCCCAGTCTCGGTGACCATCCAATGTGTAGCAGCCTGTGCATTAATAATACACAAGCTTAACAACCACAAAACACTTAAACACTTCATTTTGATTATGTTCATTCTTTAAATCAAATAAACATATTTCATAAAACAGTATTTCATTGAACTTTCATAAATCTTGATTTTGCCGAACGAATCGTTCACTGCAAGCGAGAAATGTTCTTTGCGTTTGACAATATAAGTGACAGGGGATGACATTGACATTTTAGAGCGAATTATAACATGTTACCTTTTTGCTGATGTAATAACGGTTATTCATTTTGTGAATAAAATCACTATAAATAAAGAAGAATTAAAGTTCTTATTTTTTTTTATCTATTTCATTGCGAACTGTATAGAAAAAAAGCGTTTTACTTAAAATATTATGAGGTTGTTTAAGTGTTGAACGTGTACTATTTTCTAATAATTAAAAAACACTACATTTTATGGTAAATTTCAAACACGTGATAAATCTTTAATGTTTTATTGAAGGCCTTAGAATTTTTTTGTTACTCGGTCTTAAGAAAGTTAAGTTTCGTTTTTTAAAAGCTAAAATGGTACCTAGAGTAAATAGGAGCGTAGGTTTTACATAAGTACTTTAAATAAAAATAAAGATATTAGGTTTATTAATAATTCATCATTAGAACATGATGCCCTTGTCCATGTTTTATCCATGCAAACATCCTTATCAGACGTCATGTCTTTAGGTACCCTTTTCTAATTCGTATGTTCCTTAACGCACTTCCGCACATCTCTGCTCTCTTAATTATTTATTTAATTAATAATAGATTATAATGTGTTCATTAACAAAATAGTTGTATGATACAAACAAACAAGACATAAGTATTATTTCATATAACGGAACAAGATAAAACATTACCTACCTATTTAGCGAACAGATACGAGCGACCGACGTTTGTTTTGCAATTTTTAACATTACACGTTTAAAACATGGAAATTATTACCTATATTTCATGATTTGTATCGATGTTTCATGTTATCTAAATAATACAGATAGTATTTTGGTAAATCAGAACGTATTATGGTATCAAAGCAGTGATACAAATGTTTTTATGTGCAAATCCTTGCTAAGACTTCATAGTCGAAATCCAGTGTATTTGAAGCAAAGAATAAAATTAATTAAGTTTCTACCCATTTGAAAATTATTCGTTTAAATAATTAAAGAAGAAATGGTGTTTAACATTTATAGATATCAGAGTAAATGATCATCGCAAAGCTGCTTGCTTCGAGCTTACTGCGCATGTCCAAATAACCTCATGCAATCCACACCTCAGGTCATCCACACGGCTTTAACATTACAATTTTATATCGCAAAACCACCCTACCTAAGCACAAAGGAAGTTTGACTTTGTTTCGCTACTTACTACAGCCATGGGCTGTTACATAAAAGTGATTTTGATCTGATTTTTAACTACCATGGCTGTAACTACCTTGTTTCCATGATGTATCGAACGGTAACATCGAATACGAGATGCAAAAATATTAGGAACATGTGAAAATTAGGTTTATTAGTGTTGTGTGAGAGGGAAAATGGTAAATGAAGTGAAGGTACAATCGCCACCACAATTGGATGTGCATGACAATAACGGCACAAATGCTTGTGATGTAAATAGAGGTGTTAAAATAGTGGAATATAAGGTAATATTTAGAACATTGCATGCTTGTAAAGTAATATCAAAGTGTTAAGCGTGTCATTCGTTTTTAAAGGGACTGCTGTGGAAATGCGGACTGCGAGAGATATGTCTAGCTGCCCTGTGGCTTCCACTTGGTGCTTTAATATTTTGTTACGTATCAGCGTCTATATTCCAAGCAGATGATATACACGAAACACATTGTAGGGTAAGTCAAGGAAGTAGGTAAACATAATATCATAGTTTCCCGCGTGAAAACATAAACATACAGAGTAAGTTTGTAACAACAAAGTAAATCACATCAGTTTGGATTGTGCGCGAATACTCACGGATTAGCTATATTTAGAAATAATGTCTCATATACGAATGCTACAATGTTTTACCTACATTTTGTACACTTTGTTTTCATTTACAAAACATTTTATGTGTACGAAATACCATGCACTATTATCTAACAAGTAACATGTTTTGCACAGTTAATTGTGCATGATCATTATTTTTTAGACTACTTATCTCATTTTCTCATTATACATCCAACTAATATTACGAATAAGATCGTAAGTAAATATTCACAAGTACCTAAACAACTTAATCGTTTTCATTCAATTTTGGTTCGACGGGAATTTAAAAACCAGTGAAGGCCTATTTCTGTGTACAATATAATTTTATTTATGGTCCTCTTTTGGGTACAATAAATTTTCTGACGTAATAAAAAAATATTGTTTTCACCTTTGATGGTTTTAAACCAATTAAAAAGTTAGTGTTAAATATGAGAACAAGCGTATAACTACTCAATTTCATTCTCTGTGTCACAGGTTTACAATGTTGTACCATCAATAAGTGCGATTACTGGTATAAGCCCTCAGAGATATATATGGAGGATATGCATTGCTTTTCACTTAGGACCAAGGTTGTTAATAGGATCCTTATATTACAATTATCATAAAGAACGCACTGCGCACATTACACAAGAGAAGGTAACAACAAAATGCATTTTAATAATTTTATTTTTATTGGAGATTGTTTCAGGTTTTTCTTGTAATAATATTTATGAGCCTTAAAAAAATATTAAACTTATACACTGGTTCATAACGATTGCTATTAATAAAGTAATAAATGCCTTTTCTTTTTTTACAGACACGAATACTAGCGACAAGACTAGGCGATGCTTGCTATTGGCTTAATTTTATAGAGCTGTTTGCACTTACTGGGGTTACGTATGTTTCTAACAGAGAGAACTACTGTAAGTAAATATTTTATTTTTATTTTATTTTATTAGGAAAACAAACAGTCACTTAAATATCTAATTAAACTCATACACAATATACTTAAAGACTAATAATATGTTTTCGCATATATATATCTATTACACGAGTTGCATAACAATCTTAAGCTAAATACTACGTACACAAGTAACAAAAAGAAAACTGGAATAAGAAATGGAAAAAATAATAATAAGTAAATACAATGGCATTTGAATTAAGTAAATTAGAGAACCGATTGGAACCAATGCTTTAAGAGTTTTCTTTTTACATCAGTTGTATTAAAAAGGTCAATATCGATAACGTCAGCCAGCTCATTATATAAGTGCGGTGTCCTCGAGAAGAACGAGTGCCGCCTGTACTTTGAGGCACTAGAAGGAATGTGTAATAGACACGGTTGTCTTATCCTTGAAGGAATTCGCAAATGTATTAGAGAGAGAAGATGAGGCGCATCAATTTTAGACTGAGCTAACTTCATTAAAAATGAAATATCTGCAACTTTTCTTCTCTCTTGTAATGGCAATATATGATGTCTCTTACATCTAAGCTCATAGTTGTTGTCGCGTTTTTTACATTTGTATTCTAAGTATTTCAAGAATTTTCGTTGAATTGATTCTATTCTATTGATATAAACATGGTACTGTGGACTCCAAATCTGAGAACAATACTCGAGGATACTGCGAACGTAAGTACAATAAATAATTTTTATAGTTTTGATATTGCTGAATTCCGAGCAGGTCCTTTTTAAAAACCCCAGTGCCTTATTGGCTTTGGTACACATGTAATCTATGTGTTTTTCATAGGATAGTTTTGTGTCGTGTATAACACCTAGATCATTAATATCTTCGACTCGTACAAGTTCATTGTCTTTAAGTTGGTATCTATATTCAATTATATTAAATTTGCGGGTAAATGATATAAAATTACATTTGGAAGTATTAAGGTCAAGTTTATTGTTATAACAATAAGATTGAAATCTAGAAAGATCTTCTTGTAATAATGAACAATCCTCAGGCTTGCAAATTTGCCTAAAAATCTTCATGTCATCAGCATAAAGGAGAAAATTTGAATGAAGAAAACAGTTACTCACGTCATTAATAAATATATTAAATAATAAAGGCCCGAGTAAGGAACCCTGCGGAACTCCAGAGGGTATATCATAATTCCTGGATTTGTAGCCGTTTATGGCCACAGCCTGGGACCTGTTTCTAATGTAAGACGTGAACCATCTAAACAAGTTACCATGTATTCCGACTGACAAGAGTTTTTGTAAGAGTATATTATGATCTATGCGATCGAACGCTTTACTGTAATCTGTAAAGACAGCATCAACTTGGCCACCACCAGCCATATTAGAGTACACAAAATTAGTAAAGGAAAGTAGGTTACTGGTCGTGGAGCGCTTTTTGATGAAACCATGTTGTTGCGGTATAAAAACATTAGCCAGAACATTATAAAGCTGCGTATGCACTATTCGTTCAAGTATTTTTGAGAACAAAGATAATTTTGAAATGGGTCTGTAGTTCGTGACATCTTCCACCTTTCCCTTCTTGTATACAGGAGTTATAAAAGCAAACTTCCATATAGTAGGGACTATACCTTCTATGATTGAGCGTTTGAAAAGAATACCTAGTGGTTTGACAAGATTTTGAGCACACAGTTTAATAAATATAGCTGGAATATAATCAGGACCGGCACTTTTTGCCAGGTCAATCGATTTTAATAGCTTAAGTAGGTATTCGTCATTTACTTCAATGTCACTAATTACGTTTGTATTATATGTATGATTAAAAAAGTGGTCGTTAATTGGGTGGCTATTTTGGGAAGGTGGAGTGGAAAGAAATGTCGACTGGAAATACGTAGCAAAAAGATCACAAATCCCTTCACCCGATTCCTCTCTGCGGCCATCATACGACAATGAAGACGGAATATTACCATGACCCTTCTTATGTGACTTAATAAAAGTCCAAAACAACTTAGGGTTATTTGGAATTGAGTTCTCCATATTTTTTATATAATTTCTGTAGCATTCGTCTTCACATACCTTAGCTCGTTTTCGAAGTAAAGCATAAGTATTGTAATCACACGTATTGTGATATTTTATGTATTTGCGATGAAATTTATGTTTTTCTCTGAGAATCCTTTTTAAAGGTGTACTAAACCATGGTGGATAAGTAGATGGGTAAATTCTTTTAGTTGGTATATATTTATCGATTACATCCTGTAGGGTTTGATAAAAATTTTGTACAGCCTCCTCTAGAGGATTATTAACTAAATAGTCTTCCCAAATTATATTCGATAAGCAGTTATTGATATCATCATAATTACCGGAATTAAAACATTTCTTATCTCTAGATTTAAATTTAATATAGGTGGTGTTTGTGACAGTCAATACGATAAGGAGGGATTTGTGATGTGGATCCTCAGGTACAAGAGGGTCCTCATCAGCGGTAACTGAAACAATGGAATTGCATAAAATTAAATCCAGTAATCTAGAATTGATATTTTTGTGCATGTTAAACTGGTTTAGGTTACATTCCATTAGTGTGTCAAAAAAGTATAGTCTTGCTTCACCAGTTACACCCTTGGGCGTTAAATAAGAGTCACCACAAGTCCACTCAATGTTACTCATGTTGAAATCCCCCATTATCAAAATGATATCAGTCGGACATGAATTAATTATAGAGGAGAGTTTATTGGTAAAGTTTCGTAATTGAGTGTTGTAGGTATTTCCGTATTTCTCATCACAAAGGTAAAGCGTGCAAAGGTGTATCTTATTTAATTTTCCGCTGTGATTTTTGCAAGTAAGAGTTACCCATATATCTTCTGCAGAAGAATTCCATTCAGGTCGATGAACGGCTGTTAATTCACGACGTATAGCTATAAGTACCCCACCGCCATACTTCTCTTGCGTCCTTGTATAATTTCTGTCCCTGCGCCAAACTATGTATCTGCTATCAAATAGTTCACTATCTGCAATACTATTAATAAGCCAAGTCTCTGTTAAGGATATAACGTCATAATTGTTTAAAAGCAGAGCACGTTTGAAAACGTGTGTTTTAGTTCGCAAGCCTCGAGTATTTTGGTAATAAATATTTAAGTTAGCCATGGGTATAAAATTTAAACAAATTCTCAATTATAAACAGATAAAAATAAATTAAATATAAGAATAGAAGTACAACATTTAATAAGGACTTGGAGTTCACTGTACTGATAGTAATGTAGATAATAAATTTAGATGAATACAATGTAATAATTAAATGTATCACAGAAATGCAATTTAAGACTAATAATTTATAAAAGCAGGTATCCATATTAAAAGATTCAATGCATAAGGTAAATTTATCGATATTACGACAAGACAACTCAAACAAAAGGAAGCGATCTACGAGGAAGTATATTCCTAAAAGCAAGATGCAAGCGCAAGCGATTGTGACATCTATGCCACGGTACACGCACATTCGCTCTATCAAAAGCGGTTTGAATAAATGTCCACTTACTTGCGTTAACTGGCTGACGATATCGAGGGACGAACAACTGACCAATCGGTGATTAACAATGACATGGAATGCGGTTCTCAAACTATTTTTAAATAATATTATACTTCTTAAAAATAGATTAGGTGCTTTGATTATGAAGTAATTTTTAATAAATCGTTTTCGCACTTTATAAAAAATGTTGGTGATGTATCTGATTTTCTCGCCATAATTTTACAATGTTTGACCCAAATATATTGAAAATTGTTGTCTTTAGCTAATGCCCTCGCTTTCTTAAGTAAGATTTTATTAGCTGGTGTTAAGTGATCGTTCACATAAAAATTTTCATTTGATGGAAAACCCAGGTGTGATAAATTGAGGTTTTTGTTCTTGCGAGATTTAGCTATAAACTCTTCTTTAGTATAACGACAGTTGAACGAGATTATAATAGGCTTTTCTTTATTGGGTACTCGAGTAGGTATACGTGCGACGTAATTTATTTCCTCTTTTTTGATGGAAATATTTGATACATTTCCTATCTTCTGCACAATGTCGTATAAATTTTCATTTTTCTTTGAAGGAATGCCTTGTATTTCGACGTTATTAGCTCGAGCCCATTGATCCCGAGATTGTATCTCCGTACTGAGCCTGGATACTTCATTTCGAAGCAAGGGAACTTCCTCAGCCAGCTTTTCGAAGTTGTCTAATCTATGTTCAAGTCCCGTAATTTTTGATGTAAAATCACCAATGCGATCATGAGCTAACTCGAGCGAATCTTTCATATTATTTATGTCAGCCCTAATTTCCTTTACTTCTTGCAGTAATGTTGACAAAGGAATTAAGTCCAATGAAATCTTCTTAAGTTGCTCTTGTATATTTTCGTAATGATTCAGGGAGGGCAAGCACTGAGGCGCAGATGGTGAGGGGCTTGATTTACACTTGGGGCACCGCCAATTGTGTTTCCTTTCACCCAGTTTTCGATAACCGGCTTCAGTTATGCCAGAACACTGGAAGTCGTAGTGCTGCTTGCAGACGCTGCAAACAGGGCCATCAGTGTGTTCCATACTACAGCTGGCACAGACGAACATTGGGCAAGAAAAGTTTGAGATACACTGGTTTAAGACGAACCGACAACAAGCGTGTGATCACTAGCACAGCCGAAAGGCAACTGATATCCTTTCATTATTCATCATCAGGCCATAAACGTCTTACATCTGGGCACGGACCAGCCGTACATTGAGTGGGTCTTAGACTCTTAGTCCACCAAGCTGGCCCAGTGAAATATCGCGAACTGTATATCTAAGAATTCCTAAGAACTTTTAAGGTATAAAGGTTTCCGCACGATGCTTTCCTTTATCGTTAAAGTGTGAATGTGTGTGAATACACACAATTTGTGTCTGGAGTTCGAACCCGCGACCGCAGAGATTCTCGACCGCTATCACGACTCTGAAAAAGAAATTTAGAAAAATACGAAATATCCTTATAATATTTTAAATTGTATTTGTTTTACAAAAATAGCCGACAGGAGAATAACGGTATCCCTGTTAACCCGATGCAATAGTCCCTGATATTCATCATCATAGTGATTTGTCAATAAATATTTCCTATACAGTTACTACACCTAGCGTTATCCCCTAGACAAAAGTGAATATGCACACCCTTATTGTACAGTTAACAACAGTATTTCATTATTACCATGCAGTAAAACTGACCTTTAGCATTAACCGCAACTCGGTTTAGACGATAAACGCGGAAAATAGCTGTTTTATCAAAGATATTTGAATAACTTGTCTCGGTATTTTTAAAACTCAAATGGAACGTATAAATTCATTTGCTAATGTAGATACATAAATGTAATAGACTTTTTATCTTCTATACCTATTAACTTTAAAAATTGTCCGGGTCAGGCACCAGCTCATGAAACTGATGACAGAAGATAGTAGAAGATATTATAGCTTAAGTTTAAGTTCAGTTAATCAAAAGCAACGTTCAACTTCTACTAATATCAAGAGACAACTCAAACTTCTTGACACAGGCCGCTTCGATAACATCGCTTTGCCACAAAAGGAAATCAGAGTGCAGACGTGAACGTCATATAAATTCTTTTGTTTTTCAGTTGTTCATGAGAAGATATTCATAGTGTTCATGGTAGCAGCACTCCTTCACATGCTATGCCGGGCACGCGTCGGCTGCATCGGCAACGATACTGTCGAACCAGTGAGGACCAACAAACTAGTGTGGATACTGTTTTACGTAGCCATTGCCGCGACTCTAGGACTGATTGTGTTCTTCTTAAGGCATCGTCTACTCTGTCGTCCTCTGGGTTAGTTTATTCTTTCTAATAATTCAATTTTTTATACAGGTTTTAACTGCTTCGTAGTCTCGCGGTCTGCGGTACAAACATATGCCGTGCGATCTAGAGGTCATGCATTTGATTTCCATGTCGGACGAGGTGTTATTGGGTCTTTCCGTTAGGAAATTTTTAGTAGCAGCACGGAGTCTGGAATTGTGCTCGAAAAGCGGCAATAGGCTTGTCCCCTATTGCATGGGACTGTTAATTTGGGTGTAGAATTGCACCTCTGCGTACCCCTTCGAAGAATACAGGCATGAGGTTATGTATGTATGTTATAAACCTGTCTCTGCCACATATTTTTTATGAGGTACGTTCTGCACGTGCAAGTTATTAGTAAGTTGCAGTGGTTGGGGGCGGAGCGACACTCACATGAGCGAGGTCGGGAAAGCAAAAAGCGTTAAGGTGACCGCATATCACAGTATGGGGTGTATAAAATACGTCACCAAGTCTATAAATAAGTCTATGAAGGATTTCGAAATATTACCGATAAAAATACTACTTAATAAATAGGACTTGGAATAAAATTTTGAGGATAAATAGGTGATGGGTCGAATTTAAGCCAAAATAATATTGAATAAATTTGAATTTTGCCATCATTTATGAATAAGAATTGAAGCTTTTGTTAAATTTTCAGCATTCACGTGGTTTTCGGTGTGCGAGTACATCTTGGCTACAACTAACATGGCTTTCCACGCAGTCGTCGTCCGAGATTTGCCATTACATCAACTGCAAGTGATTGGACCTAACCACATTAAGACTAATTGAATTGATATAAACGGTATATACACAAACAGATTCTTGATATATTAAACTTCACATTTTGGCCGCAACATAAGACAATGGGTCTCATTTATAGGCACTTTTTATTGAGATTTGAATTGACATAAATTTTGGGTACTATAATACATAATTACTGATGGATCGAATATCAATATTGTCACTATTTTTAAAATATCTAATAGCATGATCGTCGCACAAAAAAGTTTTTCGGGTTTGTTTAACGTATGTATACCTACTTAGGAAACATTATTTTTTTGAAAATGGAAAAACTTTTTACGTGTCTTTTATAAACAAGGGCGAATGTGTACAGGTACCAAATACCGCCTATTAATTCAAAAAATGAATAGGTACTTTTTAAAATAATCATTACAAATGTAAAAGGACCAAAAACAAAAATCGCTAAATGTATTCAAAAGACACATATCTACATGAGTTTTCAAAAATTATACATTTAAAACAACCACAGATATTTTTGAAAAATGAAATCCAAACCACACGAAATATCTTCCAAAACATAATGCACGCGATCTGTTATATACTTAAGATTATTTCCATTTGATGTGACGAAAACATAAATATATTTTCTAACATATCTTTTCGCACAATGGTAGTTACTTTTAAAAATTAATTATTAAATAATTAGAGAAAGATCTGTACCTCAAGAATCACCGCTCGTCAATGTGTACAACGCCTTAAGTACGATTTAAATTAGTGTGTAGGTTAATATTGCGTTTTAACTTTAAATTGTTGTTGCTTAGTTTAAGAGAATAGTATAGAATAAAAAAAATCAGAAACAGTATTTGGAAAATTTGCTATTTCATAGTTTTGTTGATCCGTAACAGTTTGAGAGAAGTATAAGAATTTTTGTAAATAAAAACAGCTTCAGATGTATTTGTAGTACAATTTTTACTTTTGTTAAATTATAATTGTTATATTACGGTGTACATGAACACTAAAGCATTGTAAAAGATCACAAGTGTCAGTTTAATACGCTGTTTCGTACAAAAAAAAAAATTGAAAGAATAATGTGTAGAAAGTCTACATTTATACATTTACTTAAGTATAATGAAAAAAGTTTGACACATTAGACACTGCATTTAAAACGCACATGATGATTTTGTTTTTAATAAAATCGCTTGAGAGAATAAAGTTGTTAACATGTTTGATTAGGTAATAAGTTTTGTTCATATTTATGGTTGTATTTGTATTAATATTATTGATAATAATGTTTACATTGCTGATAAAATCAAAACGTTTATGTTCAACCTTAAGCATAATTATATCTTTTGACGGATATATAATATTATTTAAAATGGATTATTAAACGAGTGGTGTTAAGAATATGTTGCTTGTTTTACTTGGAATATACTAACATGATTTACTAGATCATTACTAGCAATTCAGTGTATAACTATCTCTTATTATACAATGTAAATGATTCTCTTCTTCTTCTTCATCAACCCATATACGCCCACTGCTGAGCACGGGTCTCCTCTACCATTGAGAGGGTTTAGGCCATAGTCCACCACGCTGGCCTAGTGCGGGTTGGCGGACTACACACCTAAGATATTCCTAAGAGAACTCTTAGGTGTGCAGGTTTTATCACGATGTTTTCCTTCACCGTTAAAGCAAGTGATAATTCAATGTGAATACACACATAACTTCGAAAAGTCAGAGGTGTGTGCCTGGGGTTCGAACCCGCGACCGCCGAGATTCTCGACCGCGCGCCCAAACCTCGAGGCCATCACTGCTTAATGTAAATGATTAATTTATTAAAAGTACAGTAAGTCGTCTTTTAACAGCATAACAAGAAGTCACACACTGGTTTTAAAATAATGAGTAAAAATAAAAATTGAATTATTCTAGAAAGAATATGTAAACAAACAATAAATAAAGAACCAATGATTAAATTACTGCCTTCCACAAATATATTATTTATGAAATAAGCTATTAAGTAAAAATAAATAATAAATACAAACGTAATCTAATTTTAAAAGTATTTCAATTGATGCATTTACTCCACTTGTAATATGGTATGAAAAGAGTCATCTAGGTGTACTTTTCAACATTACAACGCACACGATAGATGGCGCTAGGAACTTGACAGTTTGAAATAGAGAACCTTCGCTCTCTGTCATATCAAAGATGGCGGCAAACGGGAGCTAGGGCAGGTATAAACATTTGTATGTAGTAGTGTGTATGTACACGAAATTTCACGTTTGACCACTCTGGACACGCACACAACCTCAAAAAACCGGGTGAACGCGGGGCAAGGGGAGTGACGTCCGTGAAGTTGTGTCAGCATATGCGCAAACGAGGTGCGCATTCGTCGCGTGCGTTGTCGGGATTCTTTGTGCCATTCTTCGCATACCAATAAGAGTATATTCTTTAAATTTAGTCTCAAATTGTTACTTAACCAAAATTCGTCCGTTCACTTCATCTTCGAACTCTATAATAGGTAAGTGAAAATTGTTTTTTAAGTGATTTTCATACAATCTTGAAGAGATTTTGGTGATTTTTATACGGGAATGTCAACAATGCGATCGCGATCCTGCAATATTTTACATAGTTGTCGTGTTTGCTTCGCTGCGACTTCCGGTCGTTCGGGTGTCGGCATTTCGCGATGTAAACATTATCTAGTTTTTGGATTCGGGTGTATTTAGACAAGCCGTCGGGAATGAAGTGTGCTCAAGGTGCTTTTGTGTTGTTAAATTCGCTTGAGTGTGCTTGCTGGGATGGCGCAATTTTCGAAAGACGCGGTATGGTATGGTACGGCCGCGATACACTTCAGTCGCGTCGGTGGGTGCATGCGATTTGACGTATTCCGCGCGCAGTGATGTCACTTGACAGTTTATTTTATGAAATGTCAAACGATTTTAATGTAATCCGCGAGTGAATGGTAAACGAATTAACAGTGAATTAAGTATTGATGCTGTGAAATAGTTCACCGGTGACATGGACTGTTATTATTCCAAGTTTTATCCGAGACGTGAGTATTTATTCGATATAATTCGCAAAACAAACAAACGGATTCCATGAATATTTTTGTAAATACTTAACATACTTGTACGTGTTTTCAAAACAATATCAATAACTTTAATATTTTGGAAAATGGGTTTAAAGTGACGTATAATTTACTTTTTAAAGCATTTTAATATTAGTTTTAAATATTTTAACAAATATAAAGGCGGGTGTGGTTTTAAAAAATAAGTGATACTGTTAAAGATTTTTTTATTATAAAAATTATTTCAGTGGGTTTTTTTTTATTAGATAAATTTAAACAGATTTTAAATTTAAGGTGCATTTTAAATATTTGTCAAATTATTTTATTGTTATTAATTTGAAATTAAAATGATTAAATATAGTTTTGGTTAGTGAATATTAATATATTGTGTATAGAATAAAATATAATGTTATGTCTATAATAAAAAAGTTTTAAAAATAAACCCGTACATTGTAATAAGCTTCCTTCATACAAAAATCATTAGCATTGTGTAGAATTCTTAGAAATAAGTATTATAATACCCATTTAATTCCGAAAACCACGATACAAGTGTGTTGATACTTTACAAAAAAAAATCAAACATATTACTCAACTTTACAAGCATCAAAACTTTTTATGTACTACGATGGTGCCCTATAAATAATTGCCAATGGTGATCGAATAGACCGTCCGGTAGTGCACGGACGATTTTCTAGACGCGGGATGTTCACTTAGAGTATCAGTCTGAGTCGAGAATGGGTGCCAAGAGTTATTTTGGTCAATACAGTTGATGTTTTTATTGCGCGTCGCGCCGCCCGCCGACGCCGACTTGCCAGTTGCACGACAAGCAATAAGACGTGCAAAGTGCTGAAGCTTCAGGCCCTCACGCCGTCGCATCTAATAGTCGATTCGGGACGATTTATTACGTATTCTGTCTTAGCGAAATTGAATTTAGAGCAATTTCACCGTACGATCGCTGTTATTATGTGTCCCTTGATTAAACTCTTTTATTTGTTGGATTACTTGCCATGGGTTTTATGTTCACGTTGTCGTGTTTCAGTTAAATTAGTTATCGCCTTATACACATTAACTTTGAGTAAAATATGTTATTTAGCTAGAAAGAGATATCTTTTAAAACTTATGACTAATGTCGCTGTATAATAAACTTCTTAAAATGTATATAAAATCCTCGAAATATTGCTTGAAAAAGTTTTAAACATAATACGTAAACAGATTCTGATTGCAGTTATTAAACTGCATACACATTAAGTGAAAGTTCGTTTAATAATTGCAAGTAATGCAATGTAAGCTTTGTTAAATGCACACTTTCAGATCTGATCGGCTCTATTTATTGATAAATTCGTACCGCTACCATGACTGATATAATACAATTGTCGGTGTAAGATTTACTTTAACTCAAACCTTAAACGTTCTGTCAAATGATGTCGTAAAAGTCATTAAAGTTTATTGTGAGGCTCCGACAAGACTATTTCAATTTTACAGCCTTTTAGAAAGTCTAATGCAATGCAATTTAATTTTTTAAATTAAAAGTAAAGATATGAGAAAGCTTTTTTTAAAGTTAAGTTTCTA
Organism: Cephonodes hylas; assembly: GCA_030295005.1. Taxonomy (NCBI): domain Eukaryota; kingdom Metazoa; phylum Arthropoda; class Insecta; order Lepidoptera; family Sphingidae; genus Cephonodes; species Cephonodes hylas. The sequence goes on along the minus strand of AP025369.1, from coordinate 10,534,101 downwards.
GAATTTTGCAGAAATTAGTAATAATGTAAATTACATAGACGAGAAGCAACAGAAATAGATACCGACATATTAGTTTTATCTTAAAAGCAATTGAAACCATAATTGATGATTAGAGTGTAAAAATTTTAACGCTTTAAAAAATAGAATACCGAACAGACAGTTAGAAACTTGTAGGAATCAACAGCAAACTCAATTTTTCGCAAAATTATTCGCAGACACAAACAATAATACGAGTAATAAGGAGTTAAATGCCAATTTAATTAGACACAAATGAGACACTAAAATAATAAGAACTCATTTGCAGGATATAGCAGTGAACAGGTCCTATTAAAGTGCAAAGAAATACTACATTTATTCCTTAACATCGGTCTCCCACCAAAAATTTAAATCAGTCATCCTTGTATCTTAAAATGTAGTTGAGATAGAAAAAAATATTTAAATAATATTTTTTTACGAATTCAAAACGTGATGAATGTTTCCCAAAAACTTTATTAATAAACATATAAAACAAAATATTTTCCTTTATTCATAAAGCTTTGGTCAAACCAGGAAGCATTTGTAAAATAAGAACATGTTATAAACGCAAATGCTGTCGAATAACCATTTCTCGGTATTATGCGAAAAGTGTTCCAAAACACTGCTTTTCACGAGTAAAAACTTGTGAAATGGGAGCAAAACGTCGGAGACTAAAAACCTTTGAAAGGCTACCATGTTTTACGTTCATTATAACAAGTTCCTAGAATCTTTTTTTCGGTTTACAAGTAACAGAGACCATTACATTGCAATTCCTTTGAAGAAGGAATTTAATGGGATTCATAACAGCCGTCTGTAGGCTTCAATAAATTGTCTTTATCCCGCATCGGAATCAGTTAAGAGAATAATCGGTCAAGTCTATAAATCACGGGACTCACACAAACAACTTCTAGTCTGATTAGTAAAAGATATCGACTATTTTGTCGCTGCCAGAGAATAAGACGCGTATAGTTGATGACGATGTAAAGTGTATCAGAAGCCCCACCAGAAGTTAGTTTAACGGCTTATAATGCAATGTTATAACACAAATAAATACTTGTCTGTCTTTGTGGTTGCCGTATACTCTTTACAAAATGTTTTGTAAACAACCGAATAAGTCCATAATAATGTAATCTTATTAATATGTAGGTATTATGATTGCTTTAAAGGAAATGCAATAAATCTATTGATAAATAATTGTTATCTAAAATCAATTTTAGTACACGCAGTAGCCGCCATTATCTGTCATACCTACTGAGGCTTACAGGTTTCTTTGAATAAAGTTGTTTGAGTAATACTTTTTATCAAATTAGCGGGCGCCGGCGACTAATTTCGGACTTTACGCAAAAATTAAGATAACATTTATCATAAATCTTCATACAGTGTGTTGGTTAAATATGACGTGAGATTAATTAAATTAAATTAATACGAGCTACGTAATTGATGGATAAATGAGCAGTAATTTTAGGAAGACATTACCATTAATAAACTTACCGTACTAATCTTTTTAAAGAGTATATTTACAGTAACTCTTTACAAATGTAATATTTACCAGGAAACCTTTTATGTTTTTTAAACTAATTTTTGGTGCGTCTAATGGGAATTGAATGGAGGTGCCCGGCCACCGTGGGAGAGCGCAGCGCTACCTGTTTCTACCTGCTCGATATTGACCTGCCGAAGGTTCCTTTAATCCCCGAACAATCTCTGCGGCCACGAATCAAATTCATTGAATATTAATTGTCACACTCTCGGAAGTGTACGAAAGGATCACGTTTTATGTGGAAGCCATTAAGTATTTATTGTTAATCTATTTGCAATGGTCGTTCTTTCCGATATTGAATTTTAAGTCGTGAATGTAAATTCCTAATTAAGTTCAGGAAAAGAAGTGTCTAAAAATTTCTTTGCTCTTTTTTGTAAATTTAAAAAACATTTTTATGAGTGACTCGCGGCAACCCAAAAACAATCCGAATCGAGCATCTAACGGAATACTGCGTGGGCAGCTCGGACGAAATGCATACATAAACGCCTTTTTCGACGTTGCGACGGAATTAATACGTGTATAAAACTATAGAACTTTTACATCGTGCATTTCTATATTCTTTGTAAGCGACTCGCGTAATAGTCAATTACGTCTCAAAAGACAAACTGAGTCATGGAGTGAGCGTTAAAAATTTCACAGCACCGCCTGGAGATATGATTGCGACGAGTGTCCAGTAGCCTCGCTCTATTCTCGGACTCCTATTTGTGGATTACTCTCGCGTGAAACCCCCGGCACACAAGTAATGAAATAAACCCTAACTACAAAGCAACAGAGTTTTGATTCGTTGCACGTGACGGGCGCTTTCCGCCCTTCTGCCTCTACGGTAGATCCGAGCGAAAGGACCCACTCCTTGCCTCTTATTTATCTTAATTTCGCTCTCCAAAGAAGTGACAAATGAGGATTATGGTTGTGTGAAATCGGTGTCACATCGTTTTGTACATTTTCCACGTGTGTTTCCGTGCGTGAATATCGTAACGCGATGTGTTATCATTGAATAGGTTTTTATTTACTTACACGTACGCTCGGTTGTAGCGAATAGTCTCGGGCATTTGCCACTCAAATTATAGAAAATGCGTTAAAAATGAATAAAAAAAGAGTACAACGATTTTATTATATGAGTTTTACTGCTTATAATGCGTTGTTTTTTATGATGTAATATCTGCATTTTATTCGTATCAAACTCGGTTTTTTAACCAAATATTTTTATTGTAGCCAAACGCTGTATCGGCTATCGTGTTGTATTAAACTCAACGAGACGTATCGATAACAAATTGGCGAACCAGACAAACCAGTTCCGAACGAACTTAGGTCTCTGACTCATTTGATTTAGTTGTATCTAGTGTGATTTTATATTTTTACTGCGGAATTGTGTTATAAAAATGCAAATTTAATGTAAATCACTTTTTTACTGTATGGAAATGATCTGCCCGACCATTTTCCTTATTTAGGTGAAAACACCCACGCCACGTTTTAAGTAATGGATATAGGATCTTATGAAATCATTATATGTTATGAAGAACAAAATTTGAATGAGGGTTCAGCTATTTTCATAAATTATGACATAATAATGACAAAACCATTTGCGGTCTCTTGTAAACAAGTTGTTTATATAGAAGTAGTGATATATTAAGACAAAAAATTAATTACAAATAATATGTATTAATTAAAATTTACACGACCTGACTAAGGACTTATTTTGCGGAGGGCTATGAAAGATTATATCACTGTATTATTGAAAATAGAAAAACAAATTAGAGCATTTACTTTCTCGCTGTTTAATGTCTAATAACATATTTTGCAATAATGGTCCTATCTGTAAACTATTAATTTGTTAATTTGAAATAAAATATACGTTTTGTTATCATATAATCATTTTTAATACAGGCACAACTAATAAAAGACATTCTTATCTTGCGAATTATTATGTCTAATCGATATAAATAAATTAACAAAAACTGTGTTCGAGGTTTTTGGAACTACGAAAGACTTTTCGGTCTCAGAAACACTCAAACCCCAAAAAAATATTTCTGGATTGAACTCGCAGCCTCCACTTTTAGAAGTTTGTATCTAGCTAACCGTGCCACGGGGCTGTCTATATATTTTTTATTATATGACAAAGAAACTATCGCTACATAATATACAAGCGATTTGTCGTCATTTGTTTTTATCCAGACACAGGTAAAAGTTTATACATCCGGACAGTAAGCAAAGTGCTCATACAGTGCTATGAATTAAACATTGACGATCTCTCGACACAATTACGTCAAATAACTCGTAGTATAATTTTTAAATCACTCTTGAATGTTTTATTTGACGCATACAAAACAAATAACATTGACAGCGTTGAGAAACATTACAGTAATTATATTAAATAGAAGTCTGACAGCAGTTATTAATCTAGCCAACGCGTCGGCGTTACTTTCATTGCTTGGCATTTAAGTCGTCTTCATTGATAGAATAAATTGGTATTGCCGAATTCGACGGAAACAGGATATGCACACTGTCACATCCTATTCTCACGGTGAGAAGATTTATTCAAGTATCCAATTATGATAGTATTCATGCGCTGTGATCTCTCCGGCGGCATCGCACGCGATCTGCGGATTGTTGGATTGTATCGATATCTGTTTCAATTGTAACGTTTCTAGAAATTAGTGCAGATAATGATTTAAATAAAATACGTTATCAATTCTGTGACTTTTTAAGTTTAATTTATTATTATGAAGAAGTAGGGAGAATTGATACCAGTCGAATTTTGTTCGGTAATCATGTTGTTTAATTTTGTTCTGTAATCATGAATATGCCTTTAATATACCGTTTTTTTCCTATCCAAACTTGCGGTATCCGCGATTTCTTTCGCGAGCAATCTTTATTTTTATTATTTACGTATACATATGAATAAAAATAAATAAAGGCTAAAGTAGCCTATGTTACTCCTTAGTTATATTAGTTATCTAGCAGTAAAATTCCCCTCAAATTTGGTCCAGGCTTTTCATGTGCATTTAGCAAAATGCGTTTTTTTTAATATTACAACAAACTCAATTTTATTTTGTTGTAATGTGAAAGTAGGCATTTCTATGTGGCCAGTGTTTAGAATTACAATTAATTTCAAAATCAACTGATACACGTAACACTGCCGCGGTCAGTAGGCTCTCATCTTCGGTTGATGTACGACTCGACATACCCTCGAAATTCTTGCGGCCATCTCTCTCGTAGATTGACAATCGTAGTATTTCTTCACCGCTTTAGTGAGTGGTGTGTATGAAACTTAGAACGGGGTGTGTGCTTAGAATGTACAGTCCTGAAATGTGAAACAAATACTGTTGTAAGAGTAAGCTTTCTTTATAAAAAGTCTCTACCTTATATAAACAATCATATGACAGTTATGACGGGAGCAAAATTAAACTGGATTTGATTTAATTTAAAAAAATATTGGCTCGTTTAAAACGAGATGTGTTACCATAGAAATATATATATTTAACAGAAATGTTTATTGTAATAATATTTTCATGGTTATAGTGATTATAAAACAATTATGTCACTGACAGTGATGGCCTGGGGGTTTAGGCGCGCGGGTATCGAACCCCAGGCACACACCTCTGACTTTTCGAAGTTATGTGTGTATTCAAATTGAATTATCACTTGCTTTAACGGTGAAGGAAAACATCGTGATGAAACCTGCACACCTAAGAGTTCTTAGGAATTTCTTAGGTGTGTAGTCCGCCAACCCGCACTAGGCCAGCGTGGTGGACTATGGCCTAAACCCTCTCAATGGTAGAGGAGACCTGTGCTCAGCAGTGGGCGTATATGGGTTGATGAAGAAGAAGAAGAAGATGTCACTGACATTTATAAAATTATACTGCAAAATGTATTATAATTAAAAAAGACTGGAGTTTATAAAATTTCAGTAGGTAATGTTTTATTAAAAACTAAATAGAAATATAAAATATTAAACTATTATGAAATAGAATAAAAAATTAAGAGTATAGTTTCATATTTCCTACATATGTTAATATTGAGTAGTCTTATACATTGGAAACTCCGTAGTAAGGTGAACTTTATTTTTTAAATTAATATGGTATTCCCCACAACTTATATGTGCCTTCTTTCGTATTCCGTCCGTCTCCACATGGGCCGCGATTCAACACTCAAGTTAAAACACGAAATCTTTTTATCAATACCACTTGATTAACAGAATATACTTTGTATGGAATTTAAAATATTAATGTATTATTAATTACCAAGTATCTTTACCACAGTAAAATGGGAAAATTACTTGCGAAAATTATGCACGTTTATCTAAATAACATACGATAAAGCAAGTCGAAACACATTTATATGACATTAAAGTGTAAAGAATAAATTGATTTTTTTTTTGTTGCAAATGAAATATGTAAAATATCTCTGGTTTTATGTGTTTTAGTTTTAAAAGCGCTACGGAATGTACGGAACTGGTATTTTTACATCTAACACAGGTGCTGTTAATCATTTAATACATAATTCATAAGATTTATTATTATTGTTACATTATCCTTTTATTTAAATTTAGCTTTGTATAGGTTCTGTTTGTTGTAGTGCATATTATTTTACTCATTGATTAAAATCAATTTTAAATGGAAAATATGTCAACATAAAGCAAAAAGAATTTAAAAGTACAAAAGATCTGCAGCAATCTGTTATTTTAATAAAAACGCGTGTGTGCATTCGAAATATCCGAATCGGCCGGCGATATTGTGAAAACGAAATTACAGCACAGTTTACAAATAATTTTCTCGATTGAGTGCACTACACGTTGCAGGTAGAATTCGATATGAAGCTCACTTTGAGTTCACTTGTTAAACTATCGTTATAGTTGGAATTGTTCCCGGCGCTCGGGCGGCGCGGCTCCGGCGCGGGGCGGTCTTGCCGATTTAATTAAACTTGTTATTTGTACGTTTTATTTCGCAATTGGGCTCCGGTACGCTTTGATTGTGTCCGCTTGGTGCTGGATTCACCTTTTGTCTTGTGCAAAATTCGCAGCAGTTGCAAGAGCACTGTTCCCAGTCGTCACAACCTCTTGAGGCAGCCATTGCTTTTTACACTCAGCTGCTCAAAGTTCTATTGTTCGATTTTTAAAATCGCAAAAAGAAATATGTTTTTTTAATTTTTAAAGAGTTATTAATAAAACAGGGCAAAAAGAATGTAATTTAACATTTAATTTGACTCAAGTAAAGAAACGCAAAGAAAAACTTTTCACTGGAGGCAATTTTTGATAATGATGAATGTCATTTCTTTATTAAAATATAAGAATGTACAACACATTAACGTTCGATGCCATCTCATTAGTACGTGTTGTGTTTTTTTACCAATTCCGAGAAGTCAAATACAGGTTTTTTAATAAATGTAGTGAAATATGCAAATCATCCGCACATTCGGCGGAGATTGCGTATCGAATAGGAAAATAATGGCGTTTTATAATTGAACGCACGTCTTTTACAATAGTTCAAAGTAATTTAAATTTTTCATAGAGCTGTAACCAGTTTTGTAACTAGAAAATTTCGTTTCAGCCGTATTCAAAGTAAAAGTTTTGAGAAAAATGTTCGTTTGCAAATTGCGCCGGTTTTAATGGAAACATTGTAGCGGGACAGACGTCGAAGCGAACAATTAGAAGTTTTTGTGTTGCTTCATTAACAGCGGAGAGCCACTCAAAGGAATATTGACTAGGAAACAACTCGGCGCAATAAAGCATTGTTGACATGTTTAACATTCATATTTTAATGAGTGTGCACTCGTCTTCACTCGTCGTCAACAATGTTCGATGTACGTTCTCGAATTTGCGGGCTTGTGTATGGTTTTTCCATTTGTGACGAGGTTTGCCGTAAACATGAAACCGCGTGGATATATTTTTATGTAATTGCGATAAGTGTTGTAGCTATACGGATACACAATACCATGATGATAAATAACACTCACTAGACTTATAGCCAAAAAGTATACGGCAAGCTATGTGTTAAAAAATATACACATTTAATATATCTACATTTTTTTCAGTATAGTTTGGGAACACAGTTTGATACAAATATTGAGTGGATTCGAATCCTCACATTTTCGTCGCTTGTCCGATAATGAGCTCTCTAGATAAACCGCGGCGTCCCGATAGTTAAAATGTTCTTCTGCGTTATCAACAGGTAGAGGCAAAGTTTGCGATGCTATATCTACGTACATACAGTCTATTTGATCATGTGTAGTGACCACAAACTCTTGATTACGTATATCAAACAGTACGGTGCGTTTATTACATCCGTCTTGCTTGTTGTGTCTTACTCATCATTTATTTTTGCTTGGTAAGGGACTTGCAAATAAACTTTAATATCTCACTATGGTCTATTACGGTTGCTAAGCTGAATATTGCACGAGTAAATACAGATATAATTGGTAGTGAAACATAATTGGTGCCTTTTAAAATCACTTTCAATATAAATTCGCTTTGTACCGGTTTGTAGGACGGTTTCAAATGAGTTTTACTTCTAATTACTGTAAATTACACAATAAAAACACCGTGCGAAATTATAGTTGTAAACCCGCTTTAAAACTTCTAAGGTAATTTAGAATGTACTCAAATGTATAAAAGTACTATAACTTCTAAATATAGGAACATTAACTTACTTCTAGATAATTTTGAACTCATGTTGTCTCAACTCATTTTGTTAGCGATCTTAAAATTTTATTCATAAGTGGTGGTAGATTTCTGTTGATCCTTAATAAGTCCGTTTGTAAATTGTTTGCGGAATTATGCCTTTGCTCACTATAACATTATATACATAAAAATACTATTAAAAAAATACAACTTTATCAATTCTTTACATGTACAAAAGAAGCGGTCGTGACAATTAACTTGTACAAGTAGATAATATACCATATAGGAAATGATGTTCTAGCTTGTAAACTACACGCGGATAAATTATTCAGCTTTTGCATTCAGGAAAACCCCATGGCGTTAAACCTAGTTGATATTATTTGTATTTCGCATAAGTGTTTGCTCCTATCCTTTGGTCAGGGATGCTCCTATCTAGTGGTCATGGTCTGCCCTAGAATAGGTGCTACGAGTACGCGACCTCGGCCCCCGAGCTGCTGCAGTCACTATCAACTTTCCCTTCCGTGACTGCAGTATCCACTCCTACAGACCATACTTTCCTCTCCCATAGCCTCCTCTCTCATTCACTATTCCCTTCCCCCCGCTTGATGACGGGCAGCAGCGTCATCAATGCGCTTCCCCTACTGCGCTCGCCAACCCGCCTGCCAAGCGTGGCGAGTATCGGCAATATCCCCCTCATGATCGAGACTAGGACCAGGCCCCCAGTCCCCGGCAGCCCCACTATTCCTGGCTACGGTAGCGGCCATGGTAACGGTGGGGCGGGGGGTGCTAAGAATCCCCGGGTTGGCCCCGGCTACCACCCCCGACGACGACTGGCCCTGGTAACACACAACATACGCACGTTGAGGACAGACGAGAAGATTGTCGAACTGGAAGAAGAATTGAGCGGGTTACACTGGGACATTCTGGGGTTGTCGGAAGTCCGCAGGATTGGGGAGGACACGATAACCCTCAAGTCCGGTAACCTGCTCTTCTACCGGGGGGACGACCAACAGTCCAGAGGAGGTGTCGGATTTCTCGTCCGCAGGTCTCTCATTAACAACATCGTATCCATCGAAAGTGTGTCGAGCAGGGTAGTGTACCTGATACTCAGAATATCCAAAAGATATTCGTTGAAGGTCATACAGGTATACGCGCCGACCTCGACACACCCAGATGAAGAAGTAGAGGAGATGTATGAGGACATAAGTCGGGCCATACATACTTCTAAAACCTACTTCAATGTTGTTATGGGAGACTTTAACGCAAAGTTGGGCATGAGAAGCGATGCGGAGTTGAAAGTGGGGCAATTTGGACATGGGCAACGGAACCCCAGGGGTCAGAGGCTGGCTGAATTCCTGGAGAAAGAGGGACTCTTTGCGATGAACTCTTTCTTCCAGAAGCCGCCTCACAGGAAATGGACCTGGCTGAGCCCTGATGGTTCCACGAGAAATGAGATAGATTTCATCTTGACGACGAAACGACGGATATTCAGTGATGTCTCTGTGATCAACAGGGTGAAAACCGGTAGCGATCACCGAATGGTTAGAGGCTCATTGAATATCAACGTCCAATTAGAAAGACGTCGCTTGATGAAGTCTACGCTACGACCTACTCGCGCCCATATCCAAAACCCCGAGAGCTTTCAACTCGAGCTGAAAAATCGCTTCGAGTGCCTGGAAGAAAACCTTGCCGTGGACGAGTTAAACAGCGGTTTGGTAGAAGCTGTCCATGCGGTGGGATCTAAGCATTTTAGACCTCGCCGTAGAGATAGACCACAAAAACTCTCGGTCCACACTCTTGACCTTATGGCCGAACGTCGATCTATGGCGCTGCAGTCTTCCGAGGATGCCGAAGCATATCGTCAGCTCAATAGACGGATCCGGAAGTCCTTGCGACACGATGTCCGTGCTCACAATACTGTGAGCATTAAAGAGACAATAGAGCGGAACGGAGGCTCCAAAGTGTTTGCAAGAGACTTGTCTATTGGGCAAAGACAGTTGTCTAGGCTGAAGACGGAGGGCGGCCGCGTAGTGTCGACGAGGGCAGAGGTTTTAAGGGAGATCGAGAGGTTCTACGGACAGCTTTACACCTCGGTTGCCAAGCCCGCTGTTCGCTCGGCCGAAGACCCGAGAGCCGAGTTGATCCGCCACTTCAGCGATGATATCCCGGACATCAGCCTGTGTGAGATTGAGATGGCCCTGAAACAACTTAAGAACAACAAGGCGCCGGGTGAGGACGGAATCACTTCAGAGCTTCTGAAAGCGGGCGGAACGCCGGTACTTAAAGTCCTTCAGAGGCTCTTCAATTCCGTTCTCCTCGAGGGCTCAACGCCAGAGGCATGGAGCAGGAGCGTGGTGGTACTGTTCTTCAAAAAAGGTGACAACACCTTGCTGAAGAATTACAGGCCCATCTCGCTCCTGAGCCATGTCTATAAGTTGTTTTCGAGGGTCATCACAAATCGTCTCGAACGCAGGTTTGATGACTTCCAGCCGCCCGAACAAGCTGGTTTCCGAAAAGGCTTTAGCACCATAGACCACATCCATACGCTTCGGCAAGTTATCCAGAAAACCGAGGAATACAACTTGCCGCTTTGTTTAGCGTTTGTGGACTATGAGAAAGCCTTTGATTCGATCGAGACGTGGGCGGTGCTAGAGTCTCTCCAGCGGTGCCACATTGACTGTCGGTACATCGAGGTGTTGAAAAGCATATACAGCAACGCCACCATGTCGGTCCGAGTACAAGATCAGAGCACGAAGGCTATTCCACTACAGAGAGGCGTGAGACAGGGAGATGTTATATCTCCGAAACTGTTCACTGCCGCGCTGGAAAACGCCTTCAAGCTCTTGGAGTGGAAAGGATTCGGCATCAACATCAACGGCGAGTATATCACACACCTTCGGTTTGCCGACGATATTGTAGTCATGGCAGAATCGCTGGAGGACCTTAGCACTATGCTCGAAGACCTCAATCGAGTCTCCCAACAGGTGGGTCTTAAAATGAACATGGACAAGACGAAAATCATGTCGAATGTCCATGTTGTGCCCACCCCAATCGCAGTTGGGGGCTCGACTCTCGAAGTTGTAGACGAATATGTCTATTTGGGACAAGTGGTCCGGTTAGGCAGGTCCAACTTCGAGAGAGAGGTCAATCGTCGAATCCAACTCGGTTGGGCAGCGTTCGGAAAGTTAGGAGACGTCTTCTCGTCCAAAATACCTCAGTGCCTGAAGACAAAAGTCTTCAATAGTTGTGTGTTACCAGTGATGGCTTACGGCACTGAGACGTGGCCTCTCACTAAAGGCGTCATGGGACGGCTCAGGGTCACTCAACGAGCTATGGAGAGGGCTATGCTCGGGGTTTCCCTACGTGATCGAATCAGAAATGAGGAGATCCGTAGGAGAACTAAAGTAACCGACATAGCCCAACGGATTAGCTCGTTGAAGTGGCAATGGGCCGGCCACATGGCGCGGAGAACTGATGGCCGATGGGGCCAGAAAGTTCTCCAGTGGAGGCCACGTACGGGAAAGCGCAGCGTGGGACGTCCTCCGACAAGGTGGTCCGACGACCTTGTCAAGGTCGCGGGACGTCGCTGGCTGCAGGCGGCTTCCGACCGTTCCCGGTGGAAGTCATTGGGGGAGGCCTATGTCCAGCAGTGGACCACTAATGGCTGATATGATGATGATGATGATGTTTGCTCCTAAGGTTTCTCAATTAAAGTTTAAATATAATATCTTCTTTATGTGTTTTAGTTGGCAATTGAATTAATATTAAAGAATAAATTAGACTTAAACAATTTCATTAAAAAGAAAGTTTTACAGTGATATTGGCAATATTGTTACTACAAAAGTTTAAATATTACATAAGTATTACGTAATAAATTAACGTTTTACACTCATAGAAAATAATTTATTTCACTCTGTTATTATGCAAAGCTAATTTCCTTTATTATGCATAAATGTGGTACAGTAGTTAAATTAAATTATCAGTATTGTAATGATGTATTTAAAGTTACACATATAGCGCATAAACACATTTGCTAATAACGAGTAACATATCCACAATGTAACACATTTGGCGATTTAATAATCCAGAACTTGCATAGGCCATAGAATAGCTATGGATTTATCGAAGCGGAACGGTGTGCTAACGTATGCAGGTATAATTTGAATTTTGGGGAATAAGAGTGCAGGACAGGCGCATATATTGATTTTCACGTGTGCCGGCGGTACCTGCGTGTCCTATCACTGTGGTCGCCTCAGGGTTACTACGTGTGTGCGAACTGCCCGAATTCTCTTCCGTTCTACAGCTATGTACGATATTAAATCACGGACCTGCTAGACAAAACTTATTCCGTGTCTATGAAATGTATATTTTATCGTGTTGGAATGTTCTGGAAAGTATAAGATTTACTTTTGAATATCTGTCTTTGTCTGCTTACCTGTTGATGATATCTAACGATGAATAAGTAGGGTTATAGCGCTGATCAGGATCTAGGATTCAAAATTCGCAATAGTCTTAAAAAGTTGAAGTATACTTTAATTTCTTTGAAAAGATGCCAATAAATATATTAGAGCCCGCAATTCAGTAGCCCGGTCGGCTTCTATCTGATCCAACATTCGATTAATAATAATATCCTCGTGTATCATATTCATGTTCTAAATATATAATACATGAATCTACAAATGTCAACATTAATAATATTAATATGAAAATAGCAGCGCGGATATCGGTAAAATGTGAAATTTTATTAGCCAACTGTATGATTTGTATTCTACAAAGAGCAGAGCGTTTAGCCACCGCTCTCGACTCCGAAGATTGATGTAGCGCCGCTCCTGCTACGGCGAACCGACGCGGCTGTCGCACGATAAATTAAAACCAACTCACATTAGAAGCGGTATAATAAAACTCACTATCATCCTGCTCGTTTCTAACCGAGATCCCGTGCAAGACAAGGATAAAAACAACGACCATACTACAGAACCGCTTTTTTGTTATTCCACGACGAGACTCAGTTAACAGTAACTTTGTTCCTATGATGATGGCTTAAATAAAGATGTTTCGTCCACAATGGACAGTAAAACTTTAGTCGCCGCTGACTCATAGAAAATTTTGAGAGTAATTAGCCTCATTATTCAGTTTTGAAAGACTTCATCTGCTCATGAATTAATCACACTTAATCTAGTATAAAGTCGTGCGGCCACGCGTACCTACTTATTGTTAAACCCGCGTCTAATTGGAGACAGCTATTTCTTGTATCTCGGTGGCTCATTAAAACACCATGAAAACAAGTATTTCTTACTTATTTAGGTTAAAAATTATGTGTAGCAAGAGCTATGCGAACGAAGCGAACTGGCCAGATTACTTGGTCGGCCATCGCGTATCTGCAATCGGTAAATGGTTACTTTAAGTCTCGATATGCGAAGTATTCCCCGTGGAATGCCACCGTCGTCGTGCTGTACTTATATGCGCTCAACGGACTGAATTTTTTCTTATCGCCGATGCATTTTCTGCAAGTTTTCAATGTGAGCGACATGTGCGCCGCTTCGCAATGATGTATGCCAGCGACGCCGCTTCTTTTGCTTTTTAAAAATTCGTCCACGTATCTTTTAATTCACCGCGTGTATCATTTATAACAAACGTTTTGGATTTTTGCTCTCCATAAGCGGTTAGAATTTCGCAGCGGTTCTGATCAAAACCTAGATTGTTGCTATTCAAGTGTTTGAGTCACAAACTGGTACCGCATTGTGTAGGTACGGTAAATTGTGAGTTGATTGTTGAGACGCTGAGCGATCAGCGATTGCCGGCATATTTTTTATGATGTTGTGATTGTTGCGGGCGCGGCGTGTGGATATTAAGCCCGGCAGTAATAACCCGCTCGGCTCCCGTCATCCATCACGGGCGTTGCAATCGTCCCGCTGTCAGTCTATTCCGGGATGCTCCGTTTTCGCTAATGATTCCACTCCGCCGTGAGATCACGCGACATTTACAAAGGCCGATTACGTCGCCGATTTGTGCGACAAAACGCATCTTCATTTTGGTTGTGGCGGGCGCGGCATCACGTTTTTCATTTTCCCTACACATAGTTGCAGTTTTAACAAAGCGCGCTTTATGCATTTCGTTTTAAAGCGGCACGTATTCCGCATCGCGTTCCTCACGAGAGAGTTTATAATTTATTTGCGTCGCAGTTTTCTGGCGACGATTTTCCCACAGGGGCGGTGTCTCAAACGAGCCGCTCCCGCCCTTTATGTGGTTTTTTGTGGCGACACAAAATGCCCCAGTGGAAAACATTCAGTGATAACTGGTAACAATCGCAGCCGCCCGGATGCCCCCTTCCATTCCGCGCATACCTTGCCGGACCTCGACTGATGCTTTTTCATCTAGCACCGCCGACACGCTCGCCCAACTCTCCTCGATCCCGACGTTCTCCCTCGCTCGACACTCGTCACTCGACACTCGTCAACGTCTGCCGTATGACAGCTATTTTATACTAATTACGTCTACATAAAATGTAGTAGAATTTGAACTTAAGGCCATAGAAAAAAAAATTGGCATTTGAGAGACACGTTGGTTACGAGTAACAACACCACAAGCACATACATATATTTTATTAATTAGTTGAAACGCGTCATACCCGTTGAAAAGATTTTCAAAATATGTGTATTGTTATGCAAAGTGAAACGTAAATTAATAATTATCGCTTGTAACATAAACTAATGGCTACTCCAGCTTCAAGAGTCGGTTGTTGGTGTGGCAGTTCATTAGCGGAGGCGCGCTTCAGTCTCGCGTATTTCATTGTTCCATTGTGTTATTTGCCTCTGTCCGGTGCTCACTGAGATATACAACACTCGTGCACTTTTGGCACTTGCTACTACTTAGCTTTTTTTCGCATAGCAACGTATGTTTCGCAAACAAGCGTGCCCAATGCGGGCCACACTTCACCGAACTCATAGAAATGAAACGCTCTACGCTCCGCTCTGGTACAAGTTTTTATTAATGTCCTATTGTTTCTTAATCGCCGCTCGAGATTTGATACCGCGATAAGTTTCCGTTAAAAGCATAAAGTTGAGTAAGTAAAGCGGTATGGTCGCTGCCGGTAGTTCTTCTCGTCCAAAAAGCGTGGCCGTCAGATCTGGTGCCCGATATTAATTTATCTTGTGGTTCGATCGCCGCCCGACTGACATTGCTGCGCCATTGAGCGGCAGAAGATGTCGATTTTTCAATCCATAAACCAGCTTTTATTGACAAGCGGCCGTAAATAAAAACACCGCCTACTTACTTCATTAACATTTCTCCGTTCGATATATATGTTGGCCGAGTGCAAGTAAATTACACCATTTGGAAAGTTAATCCGTGTAAATGTTGCGAGGCGTTGTCTCGCGACGATAATTCGTCTTGAGTTTTCAATGTTTTAGGCTCCATTGAGGTTGGTGTGCGGCTGTCGCGCGGGCTCGGCGCACGCCACACAAATCTCACGCTAGACGTATCGTTGTTCCAGTTAGCTGACAATAAATCGTATGTTTAGCGACGCGGTGACTTGTATAATTAACAATAGCGGCATTATACGCGATTTCCAAACTGAGCGTCGCAGCACAGATCGTTTGTCACGACGCAAATTGCTATTTATGAGGATTATCCATACTTAAAGCAAGTACACAGCTCGATGCGATATGGCCGTGAGCAAACACTCCAGTAATACTCTCCATTCACTTCATTAAAGGCTAAACTAAATCTATCCTTTAGGTCGATAACCCGCCTAACAATAAACACAAAGAATGCGTAATGTATTTTTTTTTCTTTAAATATCTTACATCTATAGGTACTAAATTCCAAGCAACATTTCCATATTTAATTACACGTTTTGTGTAATTTTATATAATTTTCCCAAAGTATTTCGTTGAAAACGTGCAGAGATTCATGGCTGTGTCGGTGAAGTATGCGCGGCGAACCTCTCACCTGCGTGGTTTAGCTGCAAACACATCTCATAAATAAGCCATTGCTATTTAGCTAACAATCGAGCTCCGATGGGCATTTGGTCAGATTCCGAGGCAGGCGGCCGTGGCAGCCACGTGTGCTCGCCTCCGCATGCCTCGAGCAGAATATGCAGCCCTTGCAACGTGGATTTTGGCCCCTATGCCGAATATTCCATTCACATCGGACGCAAATAATGCTGCAGAATAATGCAATACCGGCGAAATCAAATGTCCATTTCACCGTGCTGTATCTACGTACTGATAATGCGACTAATGTGTGGTTACTGATAATTAAATAACTATCCATCTAAGAGACTGTACATTCGGAGTCACAAGTACTCGCTTGCACTTCTCACGGGTGTGACTAATTAAATCAGTTTACGTTCCCTACTGCACTTTAAAATAGAAAACATTTTAACAAGAATGTATTGAATGGCCGGCCATATCGAAAAGTATCGACTATTAAAACTCATTTATTCCCAGCGCTAGTACGCTGACCTGAAACATTCTATTGGATATAAAGTACTGGATATTAGAAAATATTTATGTATGCTATATATGAATGCGAACGGAAACTACATATAAATAGTGAACGTTAAGTTTTATAACACCTATCATGCTTCTATTATGTAAATTGTTCGACAGTGTTGCATGGAGAATGAATTTTTAACGCGACTGCACCCATTTACAGCGTGCGTGCATTGTTATTATTGGATATTATTACATTCTGCGGTCGGCACAATTCGTATAGTTAATCAGTGGATCTGGCAAATGTATCTATACGGCAATATTAATAGGCACAACCCGTAATAGCCTTTTCAGACGTACTAATTGTATTAAATGTGCATTCGCAATTGGAATGCCACATTTGCCATGTATGTATTTAATTGATTCCTCGTCAAACATTTACATGTTATTTAGCTGAATGTCCTATGATTCAAATATGTTTGGTTTATTAACGTGGAGTAATTATTATGTATTTTCTAGACATTTGGCTAATTAAAACTCAGAATTATTGCCAGCAAACAGACACACAGACCATGTGTATAATGATTTTTTTTACAAATCCAAAATTTGTTCATGTATATTTGTATTCGCGCTATATGTAATTCCTAGCAATTTTAAGGTGGTGGAGAAAAATAACTACAAAATTATATACTAACAATAATACTTAAAAGATTTTAAAGTCAACTCGACCTGGACTAGCGATTGAAATATATCTTGTAGAGTTTGCTCTACAACCTTCTAGAATAAAGCATTTAATTCGAGGCCTATTGAGTCGAAGATAATACTATTCCCGTGTTACTCAAATATGAGATAGTTCTTTAAAAAGTAAATGTGTTCATATAATGTATTCGTTTTAGGTAAGTGACAAATGGAAACTCGGTGATTGGTACTCGCACATGATGCATCCAGCAGGGTACTACGCAAATCTCGGTAAGAACCGCTGAAATATTTTTAATACTTTAAAATCGATTTACAGACAACATAGACCGGGTTTCACATAAAAGGGTTACATAGATACTTGTCAGGGTGGTACTATCGACTAAGGAAATGAATCCAATAAAAAAATGTGGAAAAATACATAGGAGACTTAATTTACAGTATGTTTATGTTATCTTAAGCGCCTCAGCGATGATTAATTTGTTGCAAAGAATGAATAGTATTATCATTGAGAACATTATGCTATCAAAATTGATTAATCTGATTCTTAATTTTTTTGGTCTTATGCAATTTATACCATTCTTTCCCAAAAAATTAAGGGAGATCATTTATTATTGAACTTTTATCTAAGCTAAACATTACCTCTAGTTTAATTAAGGGACAGGAATATGGAATAAGAAATGGTTTTTGTTTTCATAGAATTCTCTCGTTCATACAATTTCCTCTTCATAGGTACTACATGTACCGCGTACTGCTGATACACACAATCCACACTAAAGTATTTCATAACATGTCTCCTACAAAATTAATTAGGAGATGATATATACTTTAAATTATTGTTCCGCTAGAATCTTCTTATATAGGAGTTCCTTCATCAAAACATGTTTTCCACATGACCTAATACATTCAGGATCATCTCAAAACATTTCTAGCGTCTGTAACTGTTTGGTAATGATTCATGTTAGTGACCACGCAGCAACAGTGGGCGTGTTACAAGCCTACCGATCCTCTAGAATTAAAAAGATAATTATATAAACTAGGCCATGATGTAATCACAGAAAATGGCAACAAAACGTCCATAAAGTCGAAATCTTATCGTTTTACGAGGAAGTGATAAAACAATGTCTGATTTGATTATAATCATAAATTTGTGACACTATTTGGCGCCACTTATTTCTATTCGGGACAACTATTATCATAACATAGTACCACACGGGTACCTACCTGTGTACTCGAAAGGTTAAGCAGATTCAACGTGATTTTTTAAGGTGTAATGAATCTCTAATAATTATGTGTTTTGTGACAACGTCTTAACATTTTAATGTTAACAAGCCATTATAACTAGTAACTACTGTAGCTTAAAATTAAAATAAATTTTAAAAAATAAAAATAAGATTTGAGTCTCACGCCTTGACATAAGTTTAAACTTTTTCACCTTCTCTCACTTGGATCAAATGTAAGGAAATACATAAAGATTTGTGACAATATAGGTATTGTCACAAATCTTCGGTAAAGCAGTCATATTATTTGGGCTGCGTTACTAAAGAGTAACGCAGCCTAAATAATATTTATAGAAATTCTCGAAAAATCGATATATCTAATTTTTATTCAAATCCAAACATTTTAGTTTATTAACTAAAACTTACTCCTTATTAGGAGCTATCTTGGTTAATCATGAGTTTTTGGATGTTTATTCTGAAGAAGTATTTACAACAGCTTTTTTTTCGAATTAAATAATTAGGAAATTCTGTCCGTTACCTGCATGCTAAAAGCTGAAAGAAAATATTACATTACATGCGGTATTTTTTCACATAAAAAGTACGTATAGACGAAATATTTTGCCAATCATCGGATCATAGCCCAGTACTGGTTTTATATTGCCGCTGATGCAAGTAGAATTTTGCAACCGTTTTTTTAGGATTTCATAGTAAAATATTTATGTGAAATATTTAAGGGAATTGTATTTCGGATTTTTAGAAAGCCGGAACATATCCAGATAAAAATAGTAATCGTTTTTAATTGGCAGTTCGTATTACGAAAGCCATATTATTTGAGCTTAAGTTTAATTACAAGTTACGACTTAGTGTTAGTTTGTGTGGGTGTATCAATAGGTGGGTTTAATTGAACCCATGACCAATTTAGGTATAATGCTAATAGATAATGAAAAACTTTACTCTAGCCGGCTTGGTTGACTATGTATGAAACGACAGATTTAATATAATACTAAAATGTTCACTGCTGAATATCAACATCCAAAACAATCGAAGAAAACATCAGATTCTGTGCATTTGTTTGGAACATCGTAGATATTTAGGGTTGCGATGGTAAATTGCAATCAGGTGAACCAGTTGGATGCTTTTCAAAGTCATCCATAACAGAACCTGATGTCTTCATTCTTTCTGTCACCCCTATTGGGACATCAATGTGTTTTCAAACAAGTAAACAAAAGATGCAAGAAGCGAAGTACTATTAAATTGATTCAAATTTTAATTGAGTTGTGTTCGCAGTAGAAGTAATAGAAAATGTCTCGAGCACGTTCCTAGAAGCACTATAAATAGTTCAAGTATCTATTGACATATTGCTTGTGAAATAAACGTTGAACTTTCTAAAAACGGAACTGTTGCGTGTTTTCGAGACCTGGCTTTGTGAATTTTTTATCGAGATAATACCATGCAGCTAATTAAGTGTTGGCTCACGTCTAGTGTGCGATCTTATCGTAGCGTTTTCCTTATGGTTTTGAAAGAAAATCCTTCGTTGGTTTCTTGGAAATTTACAATCGAATTAGCGAGTTGCTGCCTGTACATAGAACTGTATTTACGGCTTGCACGTCACATCGCACGGTTCTGATAGGGTTTCGATATGTTAAAAATTACGTATCTGCATAAGCTTATTATTATGAATACGTCACATGTATGGTTAAAAATATAAATGTCAACAATGTGTTGTTACTTACAGTTTATGTTTGTAGAATAACATCGTCTCCGTATGATATCCATGGTAACAGTTTAATTTTTACAAGGGATATATCTCTTATTTTCTCATTTAGAGCTAGAAAAATTATTTACGCTTCTGATTTTAGAGATGACATTCAATTTAAAAAAAAATATTACCATAGCCTAATGTCCTCCATGATTTTTCGGGTGCATAGAACACTGTTTCCTAGTAACCTACCCAAAACACGAACAAACATATAGTCAATTCTTATTATTTTCTTTATGTGTCGCAAGCAAAATCTGCATGGTTTCCTATATCCACCACCGCCAGACCAATGAGGTTTTATATCATTTGTTAAAAAATGAAATACAAAAAAATCAAATTAAAAAAAATGAAAAACAAAAAAATCAAATTAAAAACAAAACAAAAATTCTTAAGTACTTAAACTATATTTTTTTATGTAAAAAGGAACCGCCTTCAAAAAACCAACTGAAAAGAAAAAAATAATTTTTATTATGAACACCTGTATTTCAATTTTGCATAAGCAAAATCATGTATATAATCAATCAATCAACAAATAAGAATATAAATTAATAATTAACGGTTATATGTAAGTATTACTTCTACTTTTTGAAATCGGTGCCAAACAAATTTTCATGACAAAGAAGAACGCTGGTTTATTATTATTAATGGCTCCGCCCGGGTGGAGTACGCCCCCCCCCCCCCCCCACCAGTATATGTCATACTTACCTATAAATATTTTGGTTTTGTTGGTTTGGCACCGACTTCAAAAAGTAGAAGTAATACTTACATATAACCGTTAATTATTAATTTATATTCTTATTTGTTGATTGATTGATTATATACATGATTTTGCTTATGCAAAATTGAAATACAGGTGTTCATAATAAAAATTATTTTTTTCTTTTCAGTTGGTTTTTTGAAGGCGGTTCCTTTTTACATAAAAAAATATAGTTTAAGTACTTAAGAATTTTTGTTTTGTTTTTAATTTGATTTTTTTGTTTTTCATTTTTTTTAATTTGATTTTTTTGTATTTCATTTTTTATTTCATACTTTTTAGTGATTTAAGTTCTTTTAGTTGGAATAGGAATTTACTTTAAGTTTTTTTAGTGAATAGTGATATACTATGTAGTGATACACAATTTTTAGTAACCTTTCCTTGTTTTGATATTTAATGATATATTGTTTGTTTTATATTAATTATAATTAAACTAGCGACCCGCCCCGGCTTTGCACGGGTGCAATGCTGATATTTAATTAATGGATGTTATTATACATAGCTTTTGCCCGCAACTCCGTCTGCGTGGACTACAGGTTTGTGTTCAGATAGAACATACATAAGTTGTAGTATTTTACTCCACAGAGTCCCATTTACTTAAATATACAAAAATCATACAAATCGGTCAAATTGTTTAAACGTGAAACCGTAACACGCCGGTCGGCGACTTGTGCATCATTATTGCGCGCTTGATAATTATTTTAAAACTGCGATATCTTCTAAGATACTAATTGAAATCAAATGATGTAAAGGGCAAATTTCTTTTAAATCAAATACTTATAATGAATAACGCATTTATTTGGATAAGGATCAATATAATCTTTATAAAAACAACTTCATAAACAATGCTTTATTTTAGGACAAATTTGGTTAGCATAAAAGAGGTTACAGTGAACCAATCTTAAAAGATAGGCATATGCTGTCGCGGACTTCTTTTTAGAACACTTAAAGGAGAACAATTCTGTCATACATTATTTTAGCGTAACTTTAACCGTTTCGGCAGCGCACGCGGCGGAAGCTTTCAAAAGGAAAAAAATATCCCCGATTTTGAAACATTCTTTATTGCTGCTCCGCTCCTATTGGCCGTAGCGTGATGTTATATAGCCTATAACCTTCCTATTGAATCACTCTATCTATTAAAAAAAACCGCATTCAAATAGCTTTAGCCAAACGCGAGATAATCGCGGACAAACATACATACATACATACAAAACAATCGAACTGAGAACCTCCTTTTTTGAAGTCGGTTAATAAAATTGAAATTGCTTCCGTGTAAATTTAATGTCTATGCAGTTTTATTATTTTTCTTAGTAATAAAGCAGTTCGTTGACGGCGCCTATAAATTCTCAAATTACTATTGAGAAATATCTGTACAACGGTCCTATGTTGTAGGAACAGTATTGCAAAATCTTATTAATATTTACAATAGAACATATTACGTAAATTGTGTGACTAATATAATAGCAGATAAACGGTATTAGATTTTGGCTTTAGATTCGCATTTCCATTGAATTCGGTAATGTGATGTTAAATATAGATATACAAATATTTATAATTCTGTATTTGTTTGGAATTATCAGAAAAAGAGGGCTTAAATCTAATTTGATATTGCAAAAAATGCCATTTTATACTGATCATATATGATATGGATAACTAGCAACGTTTCGGTCACTATATAATATGAAATAAGATTCAATAATCTTTATCATGATTCTATAAAACTTCAAATTCACCAATTACATTTAGTTATTTTAAAAATTAAGTTTAGCATCCTGTTCGGAAAGCAGTCATCAATAATGAAGAACGGGCGTGTTGCTGTTTTCCAATAGGCCAACGTCCACCATGAGTTGTAGTGATATAACCCGGCACAAAGGATTAGTGTAATTTAATTGTCTGTAAAGTAACTTCCCACTTCACGACTGAACAATGTTTTTCACTACGTATTGTAACAAATTGTCACGGGTTTTCTTTGCTTTGCGAACCTTTGAAATGTTCTTGTGTCTAAAGTTCAGAAAAATGTTTATAGACACATAATTGAATATGTGGAACATTTACGGAATTACCAAAAAATATAATTACTATTACTAAAGTTGAAGGCTGTTGATGATGATGATGATGATTACTAAAGTTACTAAACTATTATTCTAGTATGACAATACCAGATTAGTTGTAGGTATAAAGCCGGCAAAGGTCAGAAAAATTGCCTGCATCATGCATGAATCTTTAATGGGGTTTTCGAACTGCAGTTCCATCCAAAGAATTGTTCAAAATGCCGATTATAAATTATTAAATCTGTGGTGCTGAATTTTCTCAGAAGATATTTCTAGTTGAAACGCATAAAACAGATTCACGTCATTAGATCAAAGCATTAATACCCACCACACAAAATCTGAGAATACACCTGACCATTAACATTGTTTGGTCTTGGTTAGAATGGATTTAGTCTCTGATTTTGTGTATTTGCGTAAATTTCACATCTATATTGTGATTCTCTTGTAACAGAACATCATTTAGGATCACGTATTAATTGTCACGGTGGTTTTAATCAAATCAGAACTATGTCTAGTTGGCACTTTTTTGGTTTTAATGCCCCTTATAATTATAGCGAAGAGGTCAATAGCGAAAAATAATCTAATACTTCCATTTAATCAAGATCATGTCCTTTACTATCAATTGTCACTCTGTTCCAGATTTCTCTTACATACAAACGTCACGATAGTGTCACCTTTATTCTTTGCTATATAAATCAGAAACTGTTGCAGTAGCAAAATTTGTACAATGTATTTTTACCAGCTACTTGTAACGCAGCCGGTATTATCTTAGTTATTATTCTTACCGATTCTGTTATCGTTTCCGCGAAATCATCTGATAATGTGGCGTTTGTAGCGTCACCCGGCGCTTGTCTACATATGTGCGAACAAATTTATTCGCACCTATTTTACATATTTCTTATGAGATTTGGCAAACACGCAGATAGTCCACCGTTGGTCTGCATATCCACAACGCCTCACATATGACCTATTAGTAAAGGAACCTTACACGATTGTGGAAGGCTTTAAACCACCGCGCTGACCTACTGCGGAGATGGTTGACATGACTTGGAGATTCCCTGCGACCATTCCTTAAACATGGCAAAATGTTCATTAAATCTATTAACTCTTTGTACCTCTTTCATAATATACGAGTAGTTTTATTGCACGTTTAAGTTAATGGTATTAAGGTTTATTATGTTGTAACAGGTTACGTTACGTTTTCCCGTATGAGAAAAAATTACAAAACATTATTAAGACTGTTTTAACTGCCGTTTTCGAAAAATGGTGAAATATTTCAATTGTTTTTTTAAGTATTTTATAACATGATATTATTGTTAAAAAATATATATTGATTAATGTTAGGTTTTTTTAAGTATTTTTTTGTTATTTAATGTCAACTTTGTTTTCGGAAAATTTATTGATAAGTATATTTTGATAAGATTCGAATAGAACATAACGGCTTATTGAAAACATTACACAATATGTATTTTTTACTTTTGCTTTTAAATAATACTTTTGCGTCCGCCAAACGATCTACATACCTCCTAATTATCAACGGGAGTGAATACAAGTTTGAATGAGACTCTGTCGCGTTTATGGAGTAAGTTAGAAGTCAGTTCTGAAAATTAAACACACTTCAGACTTGCTAACTTGTCGAATTTAGAGGACAGGACAAATAGTTTCGCTCCAGACATGTCACAAGTGCTCTAAAAGGTGGTTATTGAATTTAGAAATTGTCTTTATAGCTTAAATCTATTGGATTAATATATCAGTCGCTTTATATGTATGTCGACAAGAAATGTCTCTACAAATATAAATATATAAGTTAGTATTCCTAGATTTTTTGTGTATTTGTTAGCCGGATGTGGCACGATGTTGTTTATATAATACGATATTTCCATAGGTAAATATTTCTGAGCTATCTTCGAATAGTCCAAGACCTCGTACCTCAAGTTATCAGTCCTAGCTTTTTTTTTTAGAACATCCAGAATTACTTGACTCTCTTTTAAGTAAAAACCCGTTTACGAGAAGAATCAAATTAACCGTAGCAATACTGATAGAGAATTGTAACCTCACCACTAACCTCATGAAGATTCCGTTTAGGAGGAATTGCAGTCCAACCTCAGTCTGACCTAGACCCGATATGGGAATCATTTAATCGAACCATCTTACAAAGATATTGATTTAGATCCCAATGATAACTGAACAACATTCCCTAATTTATTTTATATCGATCAATACCGTATCTATTTAAGTTTCGACTGATTGTATCTGCTTACTGTGTAGATTGCAGATTAAAATTATTGTACATTTTTTACATCAAAATGTTTATTCATAGAAGATTTATCAATGTTAACTAATTTTATGGACTTTTATGGTATCGAGGCCTATGCCACCTTGATTATGTAGTCTTGTGCTGTTTAGTAGACTACATAACAAAGAAATTCATTTCCTACAAGTATCAAATTAGTAAGTTTCCTTAGATTTTTCCATTGCAAGAAACTACTTCATAACGAACTGCATAAATTACCGCAAGTAAAATAAAAACACAATAGAAATGTGTTCGCGTCTAAGTGTAAATTATTCTTCGCGGCCAAACATTAAAATTACAAGTGACGTTAACGTGGTGTTAAGTTCGATAGCGTCTGTCGCTGACAGATGCTGCAGGTAACCAGATGGTTTATGAGCGTCGTTCATATTCCCACGTTATTTTATTCGATATGTATATAGGGGTATTTGGTGTAAAAATTTAGGCGGCTAATTAGTGTTAGTTTAATATTAAGTAAAGAGGTGTCAGTGGGTTAGAACTCTCAAGTATCAAGATTTCGGAATTACTTGTACTTGTAATGACTTGAATGTTAATATATTAAAACTATTTGGTTAGCTTGATCCGCGATTAACTAAAATGTAGTTTTTGTACAATTGCTGATTGAAAAGCGTCAGATTAATACCAAAAGTCTAATTGTAACTTTAAAGTAATATGACTCATTCATTCGTTCGACAGAGCATTAAAAAAACTGTTCTCGTTTCCAATATTCCTCCAGCATACACTTAAAAGCGGCCCATCACGGGAGTGCGTTTAAATAAAATATCTCCCAAACGGAAACAGGAACAAATTGGCAAACGAAACGTTCAGCCGAATGCTCACCCCTTCTTTCGGCGTTCAAACAAATCGTCCAAAATACACTACATTTGCACTCGGCTTAATTGCTCCACTCAGGTTGTTTGCAGTGAACCGGGTGGTTCGATTGATTGGCCAATTATACGCCACTAATGCCTTCTCGGTTTCCGTAAGCCATTTTGTTAACAATACAATTTATCTCCGCATAATTTCAATATATTAATGGTTATGAGGTTGGCTGCGCCAGCGTTGGACTCCGTTGTCTTTCGCATCGAGTTTGACATAATTAATCAAACTAAAGTGAGTAAATTTTCTTGTATTTTTCTGGAAGTAATTATGTAAGTTGTTTTTTCAGTTAAATAAACATGAAAAATTATTTACGTGAATTGTCAACTTTACGCTCGTTTATAATTTATATATTTACCTCACATTGTTCTTGAACGCGTAGTGATTTTTAAGTGCAGTGAATTTTATTAATGTAGTAAGAGGCAATAATTTCCGGCACATAAGTTATTACTGTAAGGTCGGTGATTGTTACATATGTTTTTTGTCAGCAAGTGGCATATGTCATAATAATCCAGTTTGTAATATTGTTGTTGGATACAATGTTATTGCTTAATATACAAACGTACGTATTAAAAGTACGAAGGATTTGTAAGAGTCGTTTTATTTTTGAGTTTTATTTAGAGTATCGGTTCTAAAGTAGAAAGAATAGTTAGTAGTAGAACCTGCAGTCTTAGTATCACACGCCACTGGACTGACGAAATGCTCATGTTTTTCATTGCTTTAAACTATTATATTTGAAATGATTTCCATGTATGAGCTTTCTTTCCTTCTTCGGCTGTGTTATATAGTGCGTTGTATTTAATGGAGTCGTAATAAATTGTGATAAAGAATTAGTTCGTTTAGTTTTCGTTGGAAAAATGATAGTATAATCATAATTCGAATGACTAAGTTTTACTGATAGTAATTTGTGTAAAATTTTGTTGTTACAGTTTTTTTAAGGTTCGATGATTAGAACAATGAAAAAAAAGTTGTTTGCTAGACAAGAATGCGTGAGACTTGTAGCCGCGGTTTCGTTTGTACTTTTTATCAAGAAGAATTTCTCCTGCTCCAGAATTTTCTAGAAAACGAACAATTTCTATTTTTTCCAATGTTAGACATAGGCATCTTTTACTGTGAGGGGTGAACCCATAATCATACGCTGTCTTAGAGTGGGATTAGTGCAAAACACAGTCTAGGAGAATTACGTGTGAAAAACTCTACAATCTACAGATTACCTAAGAATATCTTCCCGATGTTAATTGAATCCTATTTTTTCTAGATCTGGCAGGCGTATAATATTTTAAATCCATTCAGTAACTTCAAGAGTTTCAATTCTACAAACAAATACATACTCGTGTATATTTTATGTTTACAACATGAGTATAGATAATAATATCTATATAATACAAGTACTTAGAGATCGTGGTAAAATCATAGAGCGCAATTACTATGTAAGTCCAAGATTTTATGTTACTAAACATATAACATTATTCATGGAAATCTTTTATCACTTCATAAAATACAAACATTTCATTAACAAGTGTAAAAGCTTCAATTCATAGCCACTAAATATACTGTACCTGCAAGGTTTAATAGTAACTGTTAGCTTATTAGTCATTTGAGTTCAGTTTATGATAGTTCCAAATGAGATTTTAATTAATTTATGTATTATGGAAGATTTACATTGTCATTATCATAATTTACAGTAATTACGGATTATGTGAGGTCACTTTTATGCCATAATTTTCGCAAAGGCTTCTGTTATTTGGCATCATTTATCCTCATTACTGATTTAGCTCGGGCTCCGATGTTCCGTGCCTGTCTGAATTAATGTACGCCGTTGTTTAATCTCTGCCGTGGGCCCGGGGCGTGGTGAAATGCAAACTTCCACACGTGAACACCGGCTGCCCTGGCCGCACACGCACCACTATCAGCGCTAGAAACATACACTTTATCGCTATGAATAACCATAAAACTATGATTTATAAACGTCGCCTCACCATTGGTTCACGTAATAAAATCGTAAGCATTGTGCCATGTGCATTCGAATCGTGCCGTTTCTATCGTATGCCGTTTATTTCTGCATAAAAATATGTACGTGTTTGCGATGTGAGCGTCGATATTTTAATTATCGCCCGGCCACTGTACAACTACCGAAATAGAACCACGTACGTCATTTCACTTAAACTTACCCGGAGCAAATATATTACTCTATAAAGTTTTAGCATTTAATAAAACATACTATGCTAATCATTTTGATGTCATTCACTGGGTACACGTTTTATAGGACGTGTTATACGTGTTATCCGTGGCGGCGCACCTGAGTTAAATATTTGACTTAAGGCTCGCAGCGAGTAACGAGCATTAATAATGAAGAGCCGGGACTCGGGAAGTGTGTAGTGTGTCGGATGCACGGCGGGTCGGCGGGTCGGCGCTGTCGGCCGGCGGCGCGGCGAGCGGTGCAGCGCGGCCGGCTCCGCTCCGCGCCCGCCAGCGCCCGCGACGTCACACGACGCGCTCGCCCCGCCCACGCGCTCTCGCTCTCTCCCCCGGCGAGCGAGCGGGACGACACCGTTCGCTCCGTCAAAGCCTCCGCGCCGCGTACTGTTTCTAAGAAAAGCCAACTGTTATTATCGGGCGCGGATTGTTCTCGACCTCTCGCCGCTTTATTTTGCTCCTCTCATGAATGAACCGTCGGCGCGTCGTGGCCGCAGGTGCGCACCCCGGAGCGTTGAATTTCGACAACGATTACCCACATCTAAACTGGTGTAGTTGCGTGCAGATTTTCAGCACGCCACACGCCACACGATAATTTCCAGTGGCGGACGCGGCTACGCTTTTGAGATAATTTGGGGGCTGCAAAGGAAGTTGCGTTTTGGAAGCGCTTTCGCTTATTTGCTATTAACATAGATTTGACTTCTCACGATCTTTGCTGTCAATCCGCCCACTCGGTTTCACGAATGGATAAATGTTCGTCGAATCAGCCATCAATCAGACACCTATTGGCAGCAATGCATGCGATATTTCGGTATCCGCGAGATGTGCTTGTTGCCAATGATTGTATAATCGATTGCTCTTATTGTGTTTTTAATTACCTATACTATACCGCGATGTGTAGTATTTAATCTCCATACACAAGTGTTAAATCTTTATGTCATGTTTTATTGAACCCAAAAGGATTCACCCAAGATAAAAATTATAAAATTCTACATGCTCAATAAAGTGTTATCCAATTTTATACTACCAGGAAATCGCAAAAAAACTTTTATGATACTAAGATTAAAACTTCGAATTTCCTCGAATGTATTTAAATTTATCACCTATGTACATGTCACTAGGTCCATAGTTCTTCTCTGAGGTGAGAATGATTAAGTTTAAGGCCATTTGCCTTATAGTACGCTGGTAGAACCAAACAATTACTTTTTCACACGATGTTTTCCTACATCGGAAATTGAGCGATAATTTCACAAAAGTTATTGGTGCGTAAACTTAATGATGCACTATCTAAACGCTTCCAGATCGAACGTTCTGTACATAAAATTAAAAATGTTTTGATTCCATTTGGCAGAGTGACAAATTTATAGGGCAGCCGTGTGAGGATGCTAAAGTTTCTTGGCATCGGCCTCGGGCAATAAACAAGAGATGATTTATAATGTAGGCGCCCAACACACAATAGATACAATTTCCTGTTCATATAATTTCACCGTATTTATAGAAACGTTTTCGGAGAAACATAAAATTTCGAATTGGCTTTTAATGAATATCACAAAGTGACAACGTTAATGATTAGCTTAGGTTTGGCTTTTATTATGAAACTTATTAATTGAGTTGTTTTTACTATAAATAGTAGGTAATATCGATTCATTGACTACACCGGATGAACAAGTCTACTATTTTAAATTCAAAGTACTTAATATTTTTTTATTATGAAAGGCAAATAGTAGTTACCCCATGGATTTCTTCTAGGCTCATAAAATCGTTCTCCTTCAATACATAG
This sequence comes from Cephonodes hylas, assembly GCA_030295005.1. NCBI lineage: Eukaryota > Metazoa > Arthropoda > Insecta > Lepidoptera > Sphingidae > Cephonodes > Cephonodes hylas. The sequence goes on along the minus strand of AP025369.1, from coordinate 10,503,873 downwards.
TTACGATCAAAGTAAAGTTTTATACATTCAATTAAGCATCGACTATAATTACAAGCTTAGAAATTTTCCATTACAATTTCAATCCATCTAGTGTATAATTAAAAGGTAGGCATAAAACACAACGACGGGCATTAGTCACAGTGCATGGAAGTGCTAACCGTTTTAATAGACCGTTATCATCTGATACGAAGTTAAATACAATTTAACCGCCGATAAGGGGTGAAAGTAATAAAACCGTAACACACAGACTTACGATCCACACTTTGGAGCCAATGTTGGCACCAATGGACTTCTTAAGCGCGCCAATGTCTGTTGCTATCTTTTTAGTTTATTTGTTCGATACAAAGTGTAATGTTATTTGTTGAGTGTAGAAAGATGTGAATTCTTCCAATCCGATCGCTAGTTTATACACAAACACAGTAACTTTATTTGGCGGGAAACTAAAAAGTCTCGTAAACTTAGCTGTTTAAGTTAATTTTAAATTGTTATAACAATGTGACAGATATTTAAATATTCTATTTAATGCGTATTAATTTATTGTTATGTAAAATAGCCAATTACATTGCTCATTATTTAAAAAGCTTCACTGCATTTTGATGCCAACATCAAAGGAGTCCCACATCAATATTGTTGTTCGCAGTAACCTTCATAGTGACTTATGACATTACAGTGTTTACAACAGACTTTGTTTAGTTAGGAAGTTTGGCTGCAAGCGCTAACATCGTTTTACTCCCCGTGCCAGATAATACTAATAAAAGCCTGCAAACTATATGGTTCTGAAGGTGTTCCACTAAAAATACAGAGACTCTAAATCGACTGCATCATCAGTGCCAAGATACTATCTAAAGCTAAAGCCTATGTCAAAACTTCTATTGCTTTCTATTAGATGCAGCTTCATCTGTTTCAATTGCGTTTATGACAATATCGACCTATGCGCAGAATTAAGTTATATGTGCTTTTCCACAACTTCTCTTTCTCAGCGATTTAGGCACCAAATTATCAGTAACTTTTTTTGTTATTCAAACAACAACAATATTTATGATTATTATTACTTCACTAGTGCAATATATAAACAGGATGAACTCTATTATAGACATAAAAAGTACTTTGGTGTTATAGTCATAAGTACCCTTATTCTATGTATAGGTCGATATGTGACTCCTAAATAGTGTTAGACATAGGCCTGTATATAATTAATAATTAATTAAGTAAGAGCTATGAAATCAGTGGCTTAAATATTTTATCAAGTAGTCTAAGAAAACATAATTTGCCAATTCGTATCCGCTCTCCAGCCTAAGCTATTAACGACTAAACTTACACAAATTTTTATTAGTAGTTTCGTCCTTGAACCAGTGCTGCATTCATGCAAGTATTTTTGGCGACACGACTTCATGCACCGTTTCCTTTTACCGTACACAAACGGAAAGTAAACTCAATGGGCAGGCATATCGGCCTAAGAATATTCATCAATGACGTATTTAAAAAACTGAAGCATTTTGTATCAAGATTTATTTGCTTCTGTTTTAGTACGGAATAACGATTATAATACTGCTTTTTATTCAGAAAAAAAGAAAGTCTAAACACAAACATCTTGCTAACAATACGAGTATAACAAAAGCTCAACTAAAGTCTGGTGTAGCAATCACATTTAATGATATTTCTGGTCTTGTAACTCGTGATTGCAGCTAATTTACTATCTTTATTAGTCGTTAAATATCGAGCTAGAATAAAAAGTCTCGTTTCTATTGTAAAATAATTTGTGATAAATGCTAAGTAAACGTAATGTAGACGTAGTCATGTCGCTGCCGTGGCTATGATTGGAGCCGTTTCGGCACTGGAAGCCGACAAACCGGTTAGGGGAACAAGCGGTAACAGTAGCCTTTACTTACGTCGGGCCACGATAATGTGCTCGTTGCTAACTGTTGTCAATTGATTCGATCGTATTGTACTGTCGTTTTGTCATTATTAAGAGGCTTCATCAATTTTTTACCACATTGATGTATCGTATTATTACAGCTGCCGAACTGACATGATTGAAGTGTTTAGAAAGACATGTTTGTTTTTAATGTTTTGCTTGTTATTGGACGGTTTTGAGTGATATCATATTTTTTTTATTTTGGAAGATATTTAGTTTCATAGAAAAAATAATTCGTGGAATTTAATGTTGGTTAAAGGGTTACATGATCTTATATGGGTTATCTTAGGAAATACCCTTGAAAATAAAATGTATTTCTTAAATAAAGCATGCTTGTAAATATTAATAATCAAACATACAGGAATGAATTCAAAAATAGAGCAGTGCGAAATATTCCATGTATGAAGTACAGACAGACGTACATTATCTGATATATTCCACAGGCCCGCAAGTCTAAGTGCTCGGTCTATTGCCCCATTCAGAGTAGTTCACGTGTGCGTTCACTTTTAGTTGCAATCTGTTTTGATTCCACGCTTTGAAGGTGACAATTGCGCTCTACAGAACAGTTTTTTGCTAACTATACTTGTGTTTACATCATGCTGGATATATCAATGTTGACACAATCGACTTTATTAAATTTTATTTTACTTTCAACTTTATCGTGCAACTGTATTTAAGTGGAAAATCAAATGTTTTATCATTAAATTAGTACAGTATAGACAAATACGCTAAAAAACCACTCTATATTCTTCAAAAATTTCTCTAAATTTTTCTCTCTTAATTCATCTACTTTCGAAAAGGCAAATAAATAATGTACCATTTCCTCAATCATACGGCGTAGATGTTTAATAAAAGGATATATAATGTGTAAAATTGCGGATATACCTCAAGAGAAGGACGGCTGTGTACGCGGTTGAAACCCATTTAATAACAACAGTTCATTTATAGTCTCCCACATTACCTACGGTCTATCTCGGAGTTAATGATACAATTCCGATAACAATAAAATCGTCATTACGTTTTACGTCTTCGTCTACAAAGCGGTGCGTGCGACTCAGATCATTTTTATCATAAATGAATAATTTCAACAGCCGTTATTGTTCTTTATTAATATTCAACAGGATGTTTAAATTACTGATTCTACTTTTATTTGAAACGGCATCCTGAATTATGATATTCATATATTATATATACTTTAGAGAATCTTTATGAGTCAATAAATGATAGGGGTTAATATCTACGTATGCAATAAAAAAAAGTAGTACTTAGATCTCTAGTAAATTTTATTTAATGGAAGACTCAAAGGAGAAAGTTTAAATAAGATTTATTTATATCTGTACACCCGCAAGAATATTTCTTAAACCAGCCTATTATATATCGACAAGACCACAGTCTCAGCTAATTTGGTATCGGCGCATTCATGTCTGGTAATAATGTGGTCCTTGTATCCACTGTGCTAGCGATACGTATTCTCAGTGTGAGTAAGACATTATTGTAATGCTGGTTTACCGAAACAACGCGAAAGCTAATAGAATCGACCATAAAATTCACATGATTTCCATAACTCAGCGTTGCCAAACTGACCATGACGTCAATTTAAAAAACTATTATCATTAAAAATAATGGCTGCGCTTTAGTTTTTTTCTAAACTCGCTCAGCTGTCTTTATGGTATAAATCATAATGATTTGTTACTAATGCCAAAATGTGGTTTATGTCCTTAGATGTGATATCGAATCTATTTTAGTTAACTGAACGATCATGCCAACGACATCCAACTCAATTAGATTACCAGAAAAATTGTTCCGTTAATAAACGTAAATACTATGTAAATAACAACTTTGAGTTTTAATTTTATTTATGAACTAGAAGCGTCCGTTTTCTCTGCAGGCGACGCGAAGGCAAAAACACGTAATGATTCACAAAGACGCGATCATTTCCACCGAGTCGGAAAATTCCTGTAATCGTGTTGAGACTTTCTTCAGCGATCAGTGCACCGGGTGATAATCAACACGCGAAACACGTGTCCGCGCACAGACGTTTTATACACACATTCAATTATTATTGCGCCAATAATGACCCGCAGCAGGAGTTTCTTACGATGATTCCATTAGAACTGATGCGGTCATGACAGGATGCCTAGAATACACACAATTTATGGTTGCACGGCCGCAGAACATTCCTAACTAATGTTTTATCTTCGTCAAGATAACAACACCGAAGTAATGGTGACATCATCACCGCTCAAGCCATGTCTTGATAAAGAAAGTGTTTTGTACGTAATATTTAGACGATAAGATAAGCTTTGCTAATTCCCAATAGTTTCAATGTCGCTCACAGCTGCTGTTCTGGTTTGTGACTAATCGCGAACATTACCGACAATGAAGGCGGTAACGAGGTCTATTAAAGTCCAGATTGAAAGAGTGCGACCGAAATAAAAGTGTTTTGGTCGAGTTTCTTGTACGGTAGTAGAGCTCCACTGAACCGCAGTCGAGTTAGCACAGACAGGAGAATATCGAATCGAAACTCGAAATCTCAAACCTGTTTTCTGACATCTCGTATCCTTATCTCGGGTACAGCTGCGCGTATAATTGGTCTCTTTCTGTGAGTCACCGTTTCTACGTATCACGTCGGGCGCGCTGCCGTCCGCGCTGCCGGCCGCTCTACGCACTTCATGGTCACTCGTTCGACTTCGTCACGCTTTGGCTGCAATGACTGGACACTTAATGCGACAATAAATTAATGTCCAAAGTAATAAGTAAATAGATTTCTTGTAAAAAAAACATTGCTCCAACCAGTTCAGTTAGTTTGAACATTTCGTAACCGTCGAAGGCCCATTCAGTTACTGGATCGAGGCTACCGAAGGTTTATGCTTTCTTTATAATTTTATTTTACTTTAATGCGCTGCGTTCAGTGATATATAAAATGAATCATGCATGGGAATAAAAAGATAATCGAACGTAAATATTGATCGCACGCTACTCGATTGTTGTAGTGGTTTATTTTTGAGTTTTTATTCGATTGTCGAAAGTGTAGCCCCAGGTGAAAGGACGTTTTATTTGTCATCGTGCCATCAAGATTAAGAGAAAAATTTAAAGCACTTAAAACGTTCAAGTGCCATTTGGCGAGTTTTCGTATAAACATACTTCGGTATGGACCTTATTTAAAAATTTCGAACACCACACAATCTCACATTAACAATTTTATCGTGCTGATGTTTGGAAACAATTTGGCTTGACTTACGACGGCTATACGTCTACTCTTACATTGCAGCGAGAGAGTAATTCAAGTGGAAGAATGTCTTGTGTCAGTATCGAGAAAAAGCTGCCTCGTAATATTCGCCGAAAAACTTCCAAATCACTTTTGTTTTTATTATAATGACATTGACCATAGCCATGGACAGTCAGTTCATTAGTCGCGTAGAGTGTGCGTTGTGTACTCTGGACAGAGTGCAGGTATGATTCGTTCGGTTGTTTATTGATAACGAATGGCGCCGAACATAGCACACGCTTCAAAGTGTAGAAAGAGAAAGGGAACTTATTCAAAAGTAGGTAATGTTTTTGCCGTCGCCGATGTGTGTGTGCGTTGCAGCACCGAACGGCGCGGCTCAGCGCGGGCGCATGATTCATCGAAGCGTGGGTCGTGCTTATTGTGTTCACTTCTATCTGCTCATACTAGATAACTACAACTTTTTCTTTTGCCTTGATACTCTGCAGATCTCACCTTCATTCGAGCTGTTCACCTACAACCAATTATTTCACTTTATTGCCAATGTTTCTCGCTTAAGTTGCACCGCGCGTCGAATCACAGAAAATAAACGGCCGCTCTAAACAAATGCAATTGCGTAAAAGTCAACTGTGTAGAATTGGAAACAGTCGCTCATTAAGACTTCATTGTTGAATCCCATAGTGTTATTTACCTTTCACCGCGTCCGTGTCGTGTCTTCTTTTACTTGGGCCTTTTATGTTACAACAGATCCTTTTAGTTTACCTGCTTTGTGTACAGAAGTGTTCTTAAACTATTTATTCAATTCTACTATCGGATTGTAAGGTTTTATCTCGTTTGGTTGTTTTAATTCTTTCTTATCTCTAGTTTGTTATCGGTACACGTCGTTTTTAAATGTAACAACGGTAACAGGACTGACAAAAGATGGGTTGGAGACGAATGCATTGTCTCGTGTTCTGCTATGCTCAAAAGACGTTTGAAATAGATTAAATTTTATGGCACAATTAAGCAACGGTTTGGTTGTTTTACATTTTGAAAAACTGCTTTTCGGTTTACTAGATTAAAACAATATACACTGAACTGCCAATATCTGATAAACTTTCCGAGCTATATCATTACTACACATCGTTACAAGTGTTTATATTATAGAATACGCTAAATCCCATTACGAACGCTGAGTCGATATTGTAAGAACATAGACAATTACCGATGACATTTAGCGGATCGATACAAATAGCGGTGATGATGTCGCAAACTGATCGGTACGTTCCGCCGCGGCCGCCACTGCGCGAGCGACTGGCGACCGCCAACCAGCGAGCTTTCTCACCGTGGCATTGTAATAGATCCGCTCACTCGAGACCTCTATGCAAATATCGGTCCGATACTACGCCGATACGTGGTACTTTATTATACAATAATCTGTTGTATTGCAAACGTTTTGTAACAGTGATCAAGTTTATATCAGTGTATGTGGAGTATAGGTTTTTCTTTTTGTTTATTGTATAAGATTATTGGCATGAATCTGATGGTGATCCTGAAAGTTTTGTAGGCTGTATGTTTTTAATTGTATATTCCTCCTTAAGACCAACCTTAAGGTCAAAGTTAAGTCTACGTAACACCGTTGACCCTATTAAATAACAACTGGTTCCTAAATCTTTTTTGTCGCCAATAGTTATACATTACCGATTCTAAAATTACTTTAGACAATTGTACTCACTGAATTAACAAACCGAATGAAAATAATTAATATCGTAATAAAGGGCTTTTAGATGTTTTTGTTTTATGTTATCTTTATTACTAATTTGAGTATGTACAAATTAGCTTATTACTTTAATTAGACCTTTTTTACGATTACTAGTGGCCATCAAAATTTTCCAAAATAAATTAGTTTGTTGTAGAGAAACAATGTTTACCAAATGTTTTAAAAATCTTTATTTTTAATATCCGTGCTTTTCTCATTAAAACCTTCCATTATCATTCAAGTATCTAAAGTTTATGTCTTAACTTTTAATATTTTCGTATTTAACCATAATTGAGTTAAATGTAACAGAGTTTTTACGTCTTTTTTATGTCCGACATAAATATTATCTTTTATTGAGCTTTCGACTACATTGAAACGGTTGGAGCGTGCTTCACACGCATTGTGCCAAGATGCGTTTTGATTCTTTTAACTGGGGAATAAATTATCATCATAATTATTCTGTAAATTAACAAACTTTTCAATAAAACTTTCGCGTATATTGGCAATGTTTCAATAAAAGTCATGTTTAAATGAAATGTTCAACAAAAAATATCAACATTCGCATTCACCGCGATTGTCTTAATGCAAATGCTTCTAAAATCGGAAGTTGTATTTTAGTGTGTGTCACAGTCGTAAATCAATATGGGCATTTTATTTGCCGCGTGTATGGAAATTTTATGAGGTTTCGACTTCGCGTCGGCTACCACTGGGATTGTTCCGTCCATCAAGTTTCAGTGGTGACCATCACACGGCCATCGGGTCAGTATTACCGGTAGGTCAACGCTCCGTCACGCGTGTCGCAAGCTATTAATTGCGTTACTAAGTGCCAATTAATAAACAAATGAATACAGTTACATACATTTGTAAATACATTACGAAGACAGTTGATGCTATTGTATCTTTAATATATGTATTAAAATAGATAGTTATTAATAAATATAGTACAATGTGCAGGTCTGGTTTTGGTTTCGCAGAAATGTGAAACTTATCAAAGTTTTTATTAGATATCAGTAGAGAAAATAACTACCGTAAAAATTACATTCTTGGCATTATATTAAATTATAAATTAGCATTGAACCATGGATGTTAAGGCGGTGTTTAGCGTAATATAGCCCGCAGAAAGACGTAAAAAAAATGGTATAATTTTAACTTACACGTGCCTCATTCTTATCAGTAAGTGTGAATCGAGCATGAAAAGCATACAACCTAATTTTCTAATTTCCTAGAAATACATGATAACCAAGAAATAACTAGCCAAGTACATTTCTCGCTATAAACAAAACATGCTAAGAAGTTACATATAATTACGTGAGCAGAGAATAGTTTTTGCTACACAATCTTCATGTTTTGTGTTAATCCGTGATGAGTTCACATACGTCATGTTGTTTAAGAGTCAGGTTTGTTACAGCCGTGCCAAATTTGTAATTGCGCGTGACTATAAATGATTTTTTTTCATAGCATACAAATTGTGTGAAATGCTATGGAAGTAACGTTCCTTGGGAACATGGGAAATTTATGTATTAGAATATTTTTATGGTTGATTCGAGTTCATTGTGTCAAATGAATTTTATGTAAGTCTCATATTTTTGACAATGCTGTTAAATAAAGTATGCAAATTTGTAAAAAAAGGTATATGCTAAGGTAGTCTTTTTTGCGGGAAACGGAGTTGCGCAGACTTGAAATAGATATAGCATTCATTATTTTAAGCTAGAGTTCATTGCAGTTGAACGTTCTAGGATCTTATTTATTCCCTTATTAGTTCTCAGATATGTGTTTATATGGACAAGATGCATAAATATTTCACGCTCCTTTAAGCTTATACAGTTTAGTCCCTAAAACGCTCACTATTGACGCATAAACGATGCCGTAAGACTGCACTCGGCAGTCGGCCATAACACACCCATGTTGTCAACTTACCGACGAGAAGTTGAGCCGCAAATGGCTCGCTTCATTCCCGCCTCGGAGCGAGCCAGTTAATGCACCGTTACACTACGTACCGGCGCTGCGTTGGCAATCTCTTGCGCGTGTTTGTTTCATGAATTTTCAACTACCACACTTGACAGCGGAATAACAATGGCTTCTAATTCATTTCACGGAATCGCATCGCCCAATGCTTATACGTTTTATATTGAACTAATTGCGTACAACGTGCGATACTTGGGTGGCAAAAGTAGGTGTAATCAACGAAGCCCACTTACTCGGTTAATGTTTAAAAAGATTAGCATCAGATGCATCGCATCGATGGATTTGAAGGCACAGGAAGTGAAACTGGCCTCGGGTCGCACTTGCGAGCTGGTACCTAGATTTCACAAGCACAACACGCTCACTTCTTAGTTAGGCTTTAAAATTGAGCTGTTCCGCGTAACAACGCTTTCATGGACCATAAAACTGCTACCTGTTGTACGTGACTTTTTCTCCATAGATCATTAGCACGAATTATTGCTTTCAGTTTACATTTGTTTATAGCCGTGTCGCCAAAGATTGTTTTACGCAATCGTCAGTAAATTGTGACTCACGTGGTCAGTGTTTACTCGGTGTGATGCGTGGAGGTTCTCCGGCGTGACGTCTTATCAAATTATATAATTATTATCGGCGTGTTAAACAACAGCGAGTAACGAATTGAACTACACATAGACGTGTTTACCATTCGGCACAGGTGTGGGCGGTTTCTGTGTGCGCTCATATCGCAACACTCAATCGGACCTTGTCAGCGATAAACACCTGTACTGTACGGGCAAGATCATGTTATTGCAACGTCGCTTGCAACAAATCAGTTGGGTCTGAGTGACGCGCGGGAGGAGGGCCCTGTGGCGACGGAGGGGGCAGAGGGAACCCGCTGCAGGGGGGGGGGGGTGTAGCACATGTATTATTCAAGACTCATTTCTATTCAACGGCGACAGGCCGCCCGATAAAAACTTCTCGTTTGACAACTTGGACGCCTGCACCCTTTGTGCTTACGTCATGTCCCCTACAGTTAATATATACGGTGTTTAAAGTGTCTTCAACTTATTTGTCAGCTTTGTATTTATGACTCGGTATTATTAGAATCTTTAAACACCTATAATGCGCTGTTACTGTTGTCGTAGATTAATTAATTCAATGAGCATTGTAATGTTATAAACGGGTTTTTGATTCAAGTTTTCTTAGCTCTGTTTGAGTTACTTCCAAAGTTTTAGTAGGAACTTCTTTTATACATTTTTAGAAATGTTTAATTATTAAATAAACTAAAACCATTCTAAAATCTAAAGTGACGTTTCCTCACTTGCGTCCTTTAAATAATCTTAAACAGAGTGGAACTATTAAAAATTTTCCATAACTGATGTAAACCGGTTATTAACAAAGCAAATTTAGAACGTACAGTTTTAATAAAATATTTTTAATTAATCTTAATTAACACGTTAGCTCTCCTATTTTAATTGAATAATTAGATATTAAATATGCACTTATTTGTGTAAAAACACATTGGCATACGGTATAAGTAGACTTCTCACCAGATTGCACAAGACAATGGTTTTAATAAAATAAATTAACTCTTAAATTTTTTTAAACATATTTTGCATTTCTGTAAAGGAGCTGTCTAGTATAATATAAGTTTTTTTTATCAAAATAATTATTGTCGTGCATACTTCGAAATATAATAAAAGATTAGAAAGAAAACAATTATTAATATACCTTACTGTTCATAAAGTTTTTATTTCATTCAGGGTAAACATTAATATTACTTGCGCCGGATAATTGCAGTGCTGTAAAGGGTATCAAGAAAAGGCTGACAAGAAAACATTTTTACTATCACTCAACAGTAAACATAATTAATGTCTGCGAACTATACCTCCCATAACCCAGTAAACAGTAACGGCAGAAATTTTTATTATTACCATAAAAAGAAATAGACACTAACTCCTATATAAAACAAGTACACATCAATAAGCAAAACAAGAATTATAATCAACTTGCGCACTTTCCAATGCAATCTTCGTTCATCTGCACCGATTTAGTACTGATTCATATCTGTGGAAAGTAATCGCGGTACTAATATCTCGGGCGCTTTCTGATTAATATAATCTATGAGGGTTCGTTGCGTCCACGCACGGCCCACGGGTTAAAGTTCATACAAGTGGTTGGCCGAGAGTGGGACCGTCGGGAGCCTGCGTCTCGCCGCGACGTCTCCATTCGCCCCACTTACTCCCATAATCATACTTTTATTACTGGTAATGGTTTTGCAATAATGGCTGATGAGCAGCGATCTTGCCATGGATTAACAATTAACTGTTTGCAGCTCGAGTATCCCTATCTACTAAGGTATTGATACGCGTCTTGGTCGGTATATGGATAGCTTTATTTATTATTAACAAACAAGTTATTGCATATAGTTATATTCTGAAAAAAAGCAAGGGTTATCCGTATTATTTTATTCATAATTATTTGGCTTATTTAATTTTTTTACAAACTTAGTCTAGCAAATTTCTATATGGAGCATGATTAACCGTGCTTGCTTGATAAATGTGCACTGATTAATAACTTTGAATACTATCATTAAGTGATTTACATTCTCTGCCTCTCTTCCCAGGCCACCGGCGTGAAGTTATATGATTTTACATTCTAAATAAATTAAAAGGATAGCTTCCGTAGTCACCCATAGTACATGTTTCATGCGGATAATAGGAAGTGCAGGAAGTGCTGCACTATTAAAATTGTTAATGTAATAAAACAACATTAATTGAGGAATTAAAAAGTGAATACCGAGACACCCGCTGATTAATGAAAGTATGTTTATTATATCACGTTAGTGGATTAGGTTAACGTAGTGAGACATTCATTACAGCGGTATAAACATTATTAATAATAATTTACCTGTGACAGACGTTTTGCTGTATATTTACAAGGTAATTAACATTCGCAATTAAGCTATAACTCGATATATTTATATGTTTTCATTAAGTTATATTTAATTTTTATGTCTCTGTATATGCTTGGATGCGGCTCCTTTCTACTGTTGATAGGTTGATTAAGATGGCAATTATCTTGGCTAAGTAATGCCATGTTTATTTTATTTTTTTGTGATCAATTTAAAATGAGTAGGTTTAAATTAAGGCGCGGTTACCCATTGGAATACTTAGGTTAGCACTGTATGAAGAATCAGCTTTATAAGATACAATAATAAAAAAAACTCTTAAACAAAATAAAACACGTATAGATTTTAAGAGACTGTTACTTTTGATTTAAATGGTGTTTCTGAATTGCAATCTGTACTTGTGATCCCGCCAGGAACATTGAAAATGTATAGCGTGATTCGGTTTTTACATCCTTTTGGTACATTCAGGATCTGACATTGACATCTAACGTGTATTCCCAGGAAATATTCATTGGTTTGGAAATCTAAATCACAATTACACGTTTGCACCAAACCAAAAAAGCTATGCACATTGTTGGCGTCTTACGAAATACAATTACAACAATCATACAAAGTATTTATATTACGTACGAAGTTTATGTTTTTACCAGTGTGATATTTGTTTGGTGCGACACACGAAAAGCCCTAAACGTGTACTGGTAGCCAGTAAATCGGATTTAACCACGGAATGACAAGTGGCGTATAGTCGGTGCGGAAGCGGCGGCGAAACCGTTGTCGTTGGCACACTGCCCGTGACCGACGGACGACGGACCGCGGCTCCACTCCTACAATGGTAAGGGTGTGGACTGATGATGTGTGTCCACACGTCCCGACTCCCGACCAGCCAGCACGCGGAAAAACGACACTTCAAAGCCTATCGCCTTTGTCTCCGGTGTTACCAAGGAGGACGCGCGAAAATAGGTTTCATTAGATAGTTTCAAAAATGGAAAACTATTTTTCTATTGTTTTTTAATTATGCTGCATGACTACGGATTTGTCTTGGCACGTATTTGTTGACAAGCTGAATAAACTGAGTGGAAAGAATGATTCAAAGCTGACGCGGCTAGTGCATGCAGTACGCAGGTTGTAAGTGTTTACGAGTAACTGGCAAGTACGTATTTGTTTGTTTGCTAATGTGGCTTTCTGTTATTATATCGCGCAGGGTATAGCAACAGTCTAACATCGGTTCTGACGCGCGACTCGTGAAACCACAATAAACTTGTGACGCAATCGCGCGTCTCTACCTACCGACGCCGCTCGCTTTGACAGAGCTTTTTATTGCCATCATTTGAACCATTCATTCTATATTAATCTCGCGTGATTCACCATATTAATGGAAGCATCGTGTTTTGTACAACGCTCGAGGAAAATCAGTTGCCGAAAGCGATATTTATTGTCGCAAACAATTATTCCGCGTCATGTTGCTCAATCACAAACACAATAAAGATGCATTCTAACAAATAACTAGTTTCCTTTTAAATAGACGAGTGACTCTTTGTAAAATATCGAAAGTGAAATCCGTTTTGTATCCGTCGAGTCCGCTTTGTGAGCCGGTGTTAAATGTAGAAAAATAAAATAGTTACAACAACGTTTTATGAATGCAACTGCACCTTATAATAACCCGCATAGTAAATGCGGCGGTGATTGTCCGTGTCGAAACTCTCCATGGATCGTGCCGCAACCTGTCGCAGCCGCTCTCTAATTACTGCTATCAATTCCATTAGCGAACCTTATTGTGATACAGCACACCGTGCACCGTGTTCTACACCGTAAATACTTATCATTAAATCAATGCACCGGACCTCGCAGATGAGCGGATATTAACGCACATGTCGACAGGCAATAATTAAAATTCTTGTCTCCGTACAATAGGTAAACAGCGTCATTATCTCCCTAGGTGGTGAGCTCGGCACTCGGCACACAAGAACAACGTACATAAATGGTAAATCATCAGAACAACTAACCTATCCACTCATTATGTACATATGTGTGTCGCTAGGGCCTTGTTTTTTCCATTTATATGTTCTATTGCGAAGCAGGAATTCTGCTAATCGTCGTCGGCCACATTTTGCACATGCCACGGATGTTGTTGCTGTGGTAAATGAGTGTAATTTAAACTCAGGTCGCCTTCTCGGCGCGGCTTGTACTTCACTATCGACGCGGTCGCGGTGAATGCGCGATTATTAATGTTGGGATAAAAACGAGACCACTAGATGCAGATTCCTAGCGTGGTGATGTCCCCGGCGAGCATGTTGGTGGAGGCGTGGTGCTAATGTCGGTAATGGTGGTGCAAGTGTTATCGGTGTCACCCACGCCGCGCGAGTAAATCACCAAACACGCGCCCGCGCCGCGCCGCCACGCCGCCACAATCTATGCAAATCGCGGGCTCAAACTTATTGCTCTCGCCTCGACTCCTTTCCAAATGCATACTAAATAGCTCACCGACCACGCCAGTCTTTGTTCCACGTTTTTCACTTAACCTCTCGTGGCGCGTGCATGATTTTTAATTGAAATCACTTTGTGTTCTCTTAATGCCTCCGACCGTGACTGGTGTCACCCAAATAATTTAACCATACTGTGAATAACTGCAGCATTTTATGCCATAGACGTGTCCAATTGTTCGTGTTACAATTGAAATAGTTAAGAGTTTTCCGGTGACACTTGAGCAATAATTTATTTACGACATTGTTTAAACGAAAGCCGGGCATCAGATTCGCACAATAGTGGTGTTAATTATAATTTGATTCTTTCAGTGGCTCGTAAGTATTCCCATGGTGTTCTCGGAATAAGACACAGAATGTAACTAGAGATGTCGCTCTCGTTCTTCCGCATAGATGGTACTCGCATTGCGATCCAATTATACCTGATACCGTCGAGAAATATTATTACACTGATTTGCTATGGCAAGATAATTATTGTGAGAATTGTAAACGGGCCACAAAGCTAACCAAGTATGGTAGCAATGCATCAGCATGTTGTTTACGACGTTAAATGGCTTTCCTGTGTTATTTTTTATACAACTGGCCATTGGATTACGCAGAAATAATGCCTATGATGTAATTGTTGGAAGCAGGGTTGGCACACGCGCTGATTGTTTGACCATTCCACATTTGACGTACATAGTCACGTACAAGATACTTATTATTCACGCCATAACGTAGAAGCAAATAATCCCTATAAACGGCGCATTACGGCTGTTTCCATGCGCCTGTCCGACCAGTGAGTTCACTTTTGATCAATAACATACAGGCCTAAACGAAAACACTCGCGAACTATTTACAAGGCAGAGTTGCACTTGAGAGCGCATGGCAACGTCCAATTGGTCATTGAACCCTCGCGAATTGTGGACGACAATTGTCTCCCGGCACCGCAAGCAGCTGCGTAACCGTAATGCTTAGAAGTATTAATTGCAGTGACCATCAGCCCCGAGTGGCGCGCACCGACCAGCATTCGGCGTTCTCTGAAGGGGAGCTATCTCACCTCGCTTTGTCTAACAGGAGTTATCGAAGCGTATGAAACTATTGATTGTAGCACTTGAATGATTCTATATCATGGCTTAACCGATTTCAAAGCACTTGAGGTGTTCGCAACAAACTTGTTGCACGCTAAGAGCGTACCTAGCATAGTCATAAACTTAGTTAAACCCTCCGTCGGCAACACTGCCGGCTTCACTACAGTTGAAATTAATTCGATTATCAGCGCACCTTGATCTCGCTAAAGCTCGCAGATTCCCTTCATTAGTTTGGTGCGCGTCTGCGATATAATGGAACAAACACGCTCTAACGCTGTTCAGCCGTGAGTTATTTGTGAAGAGTTACATTAAACTATTAGTGCGTAATGTGTATTGAGATGGCGGTCGCGTCCCGCGTCCTGCGTCGAACTCACGCACTCTGCGCTCCAACTTGGTCATGAATTCATTGTTTTTGACTCGGTCGTGTGATATTGAACCACAATAGGAAAGAGTTCGGGTCACGTTTAAACTCTGTACGGCGGGGGAATATTAAACCCTTCGAATGTATTGAATGGCGCGAGTTTTTAGAATTCCTTCCTACACAAATGTACATTTTATTGAATAATAATTCATATCGTTCTCTTGTTTCGCATTCGTAAGCGTGTTAATCATGTTCCGCGAAATTTGTAGTGATTTGATATGATAAGAGGCGCATCCATAAATAATGATAATGGGTAGATAGTGATAATTGTATGACTAGAATGATAAAGTTGAGATATTATTATTGATATTTTGTTAATGACTACCGAATCAGGTGTTGGGAAGGCCTATTACATCAGTTTAAGATAGTTTATAACTGTTCTTCCCCTTACTAATTCAGTATTTTCCATCCTAAAAAACCTCGAGAATAAAAAATGTAATACAGATGCATTTCAATGAAGAAGCAAAAGATGTTGTGGCGGGAAAATTTCTCAAGTAATGCTTGCTTTCCCTAGAACCTCCTCACAGGTTTGATACCTAATATATTCCCTGAAATGTGCAAGTCATACCCACGTTACTCATTGACGCAAATTACATCAAACCATTTACCGTTAATTATTCTGTTGAGTTATATAACTTTCGTATTACGCAATAGGCGAGTCAATTAGGCGATTTTGATATTGAAAATGTTGAATGAAGACATTAGGACGATGCATTTGTTGCCTCATGTACGTTTGGCCACACTTTATCTTCGCGTTGCGTTGCGTTACGCGCCGCCGCCTCTCATTTGCGCCACACCGTAAGTAATCTTCGCGTCCGTTTTGCAAAACCGATCCTATAATTGGTATGTTTGTGGGTAAGATTAACGTTTCAGCTGAATCTATTGTTGGAGAAAATAAAGCACAGTTCAACATTTACACGGTAAATATTGGCTCGGCTTAAACAAGAGGTTTAACTAGATTATTTCAAACAATTATTGTTTTTACTCATACAACAAAAATTGTTGATAATTCAGTTCTTAGCAATCGATACGCGATTTTACTGATCAAAATAATAATGTATTTTAAGTTGTTAATGAAGTTTCTAGAACATACTGCTTATAACGTCATCATAATTACGATAAGGTGTAAACAAAGATTTTGCAAACAATCAAATATCAATGTAAGTCTGACGATTATTGGTCTTAACATACCGTCAATGATTTATATAAGCTTCTACTTCAATCGCACCACACATTATCGAACAAGGTTACTAACAAGTAACAACCCACACTGCCACTCTGAACTGTGAACTCAATCAACTTTCATGCGATTAGTGTAGAAAGTAAATCTCTTTTTAATTCATCCCTGGGCGCTCATTTCGTTCGGCTGCCAGTACTATCGTTCTATCACTTGACGTGTAATGTCCTGTGACATATTACTTTATATTCAGGCTAGCCGACGGCGGGCGACGCCATACGACATTATTTACATATAAGTCGTTGTTCCTGCGCTCATTCATGGCCCGGCTCGCCCAGACCAGGCTGATTTATCGCCTTAATTTCATAAGTATCTCTTTGTTGCCTTGCATCTATATCATATTAAAGTGATACCCAGTCTTTATTGGAGATGCTTCGGGAAGGGTCGCGCTGCCGGGCCGATTAGTACGTTCTATTAGATCGATAACAACCTAATAAACTTTTGGTTGGCATTAATAATGTATATTTTGAATGTAACTAATATCATGTTTAATGAGTAAACTGTGAACAAATATTCATTTGGCATTTGATTTCATCTATTCTATATTACGGCGGTTTGCTCATTACGCTTAATTAATAAAGCTTGTGTAATACAAATAAATATACAGGGTGTATTTAGACCGTGATCGAAAACTGAGGCAGGTAATAGCGAGGGTGATCACAAACCCAGTGGCGATATTAAAAATCGCGACAAAAAATAAAAAAATTGACGTTTTCCATACAACCATCGGTGTTAAAAGTATGAGGTTTGTATGGAAAGCCTCAAAAATTTTATTGTTTGTCGGGATTTTCTTTAATGCCAGGGGGTTTGTAATCACTATCGCTATTACCTGCCTCAGTTTTCGATCACGGTCTAAATACATCCTGTATAACAACATAATACAGTACAGGAAATTTTATAATTTAATAAATGCGTATAGTCTGACAAATCCGCAACAGTATGGTAGACTAAAGTCTTATCTCGTTGACGTAGACTGTACCGGCGTAGTGCGTATAAATGGGAGATATATGTACTATAGGACTGTTTGATTACGTATCTTATATCTACGATTGCATATGAATAGTTGAAAACAAGACGCAAAGTAAACAATAATCATTCAAATATAGCTCGTTTGCTTTGTGCGTGTTATAACATTCCTCAGACACACATTTCTCCCCTAACAGTGATAGCCTTTTTATTGCGATGTATATTGTAAGATGACCCGCGACATTCGCTGAGAACTTGCAATCCGAGTCTTAATTCGCAGCTGGCGACTCAGTCGAGAACGATGATTCATTAAACTGCACAAACAAACCATATTTTGGTTTATATATTTCGTGTTAAGGTTGATATTTAAACACAGACTTAGCGGCACATACGTCTTTCGTAAGCGATGCTATTGGAAGTTGGCAACCGACTCTGTGACTCATAGGTGCGCTCCCAAGATCATCTCTATGAACGCTTTGTGGCTGTAGTAGTTTAGATTCAGAGAAAAATTGGCATCCGCACTCCAAAAAGTCAACTGATTGAAAATAATCATAATTCAATGTGTATTTCGAGATTCGCGCGATTGTGATTCACAAAGTTATGATTTTGACTGTTTGCCAACTTGGTCCTTATGTCTAGATTTATTACGTTACTTTACGTTTTCGCGAAACGCATTGTGCTTGTTTCATCACAGGGGCTAATGATAATCGCGTCTCGAAGAACTGTTGCATGTGCGCAAAACTAACAATGGATTTAGTATTGTGTAACGTTGTCGGTGGAGATTGCGCCGGCGGCTGTGGGCTGTAGCCTGGTTACCATAACGACGGCATGGGGCTCGGTACGTGCGCGGGAAACAGCCACGTGTCTCCTCACTACTCCTTTGTCCCGTACGCGCATATCGGTGTTTGTAAACATACGCCCGCCGGATAAACATCTTTGTGCAGTGACCGACGCACGCGCGCTTTACTTTAACAAACATCGGACACATCAGGAGACCGCGTACAATCAATACTCACCACAGTTGTGACCCCTTCTGACCCAACAAACATATGTTTCGTACATGTCCTTGTTTTACAACGATAATGATATTAATTATATGAATTATAAAACCTCGTTAATGTAAATTAGTAATCGAAAGTACGGCCGTGGGACATTTTCACGAGACATCAATAAAAACCGATCGCCCTATAACTTGACAAATATACGAAAAGCGAGTTGAATCTCTTGAATAATTAATGGGACAGGGGCGACGAAATGAAATTTGAATCGGCTTTTAATATTGATTTAATAACGTATTATAACGGTGGACGGCATTGCGGGCCAACGTTCACGTTGTGTGCCTTTTTATAAGTTTAATTAATACAAAACAAGCGGCCAAATAAGGCACAAATATTTCATAAAGCGTATAATAATCGTGAAAATATTAATGAGTTGTTACATAACTGACCTTTTATGATAGAAACAATATACATGAAAACCGCACCGTGGGCCGATTTGAGCAACCCGTAGCGCACTGGACGGTCAACCGAAAATTAATTAACATACTTTGGGCGCAACCCTCCGCTGCGCGCGTACGCGCTCGCCTCACAGGTGGTCCATCTGTACCACCCTCACAAAACACCCCCTGCGTTAGGGTTGTTGCCTCTTTGATACCATTGGAATATATTTTTTAATGTAAGCATACTTTTGTAATGAGTTACCGAGTCACTCTAAGTTTTGAATTTTAATACGCTTACGGCTTGCATTTTATAACGCATAGTTGGTTGATTTAGAAATGTCATACACTCGATTATATTTAATTAGGTATTATAAATTTTAATATAAAAAAGTGACTTTTAAAAGATTATACTTAAAGGGTAGACTTAGTTAGCATTCAACTTATATGGCTATGAATGTATTTGAAATTATTACCGAATACTTCATTTATTTACATCATCGAGCCAATGGGGTGTATTTTGACAAAATCTAATCTAAATCTTAGACGCATAAACTACAGTTGCATCAATAGGCCTAATCAACGAGTAGTCTTTAATACCAAAAAAGATCCCAACATATTTATCAAACTATACTTCAAGCTAACTACAAACACATAAAAATCCCCGTTTAAAAATTGCACGAGCATTCGAAAAGTGGAATATCAAAATAAAAATACGTTTCAAAACAGTCCAAGCGTTTGCAAAGTGGAATATAAAAATCGATGTGTGTACCGTAACGGGCGTGGGTTTTATAGATTTCAGTGGCAACACGCCACACAGGGGTCACCGGTATTAAATTGCCGGAATTATTCAGCTGTTTAAATGCATTCCAGTTACAAGAATCGCGTGCGAACAACACAACTGCCTTTTGAAGACTTGTTTAGAACATTTTTAGGGCCTTGAAGGGTCTTGTATAATTAGCTCTTTTTACTAAAGAACTAAAAACCCAATGACATGTTAAAGAAATATGTATAGTCTGTTTGTATCTACACGATTGTCTATCTGTGGATATTATTGTCATTCGTATGCGTGAAAGTCAATAATTCTGTTATGGATAGAAAATATGGTTTAGCGACATTTTATTATAATTTAACATAAAACTCATCCAATGATTTTGAAAATTAATGTCATTTTAGAGCATACCCGAGTTTTTGAAAGTGGTCAAACGTGACTTGGTCGAATTGAAATTTTAATTATGAAAGTAACCCGTGTTTATGACTTTATAGAATGTTGCCCAAATGAGGACCAATTGGTAACTCTTAATCTAAATGGAATTTTTCGAACTCAAACACCTACAAAACTTAACGGCTGTTGGTGATTTTCGTCCTTTGTCTATCATCTTCTCAAGTGAGGTAATATGTCTTAGTTACTGTAATAGTAGCGCTTGGATCGATCTGACTAATTCATATTGTGCTATAAACACAACATTATAAAATGATTGATTAAAATGAATAGGCTAACATTTAATATGTCAACGGGTAAACTACTCGGTATCGAAGGCCAACCGAGCCATTGACAAGAACAACGAGCATTATTATATTTCCCTCGATGCGTATAATAGATGATAAATGCACGATAAAACTATAAACATTGGCACAAAGGCTTCTGTGTTAAGTTTTGTCTTGTGTATGAGTAAGCTACACTGTGGCCATCTATAAATACGGCGTTCCTTTGTAACACCCACACGATGCGATGTTATAACTATTCCTGAGAGCTTACTCCGCTTCTATTTTGGTTTACGTTACAGCCATGCTAAAGATGTAGCGTTACCACAATCAAAATTTTCCCATTGCGTTCACGAATTAAACCGCGCGGCCGCCTCGAGTGTCTTGCAGGTTGAATTTAATCCGACACAAATACGAAATTATGAATCGGAATGTAAATACGGGACAGACGTTACGTTTATGAATGGCGAATTGTAGTTGCCAGTTGTTTTTGTCAATGAAATTTCAATTGCAAAATGTGTTTTGAAAGGTGACGTCGACAACGACGTAAGATTGAATGTAAAGGATAAAAACCATACATAGGGTTATGCTCTGTTTTTTTTACGGGTTTTTCCTTTTTATAATCAATCAATTTAACTCTTAGTATACTAAATTTTATGTCTTACTCTTTATTTCTTAAGAAAATAGGCAACTATCAAAATCTATATTCTTCATAATTGATCTTGTAACAGATCAGAAACACGCTAACATATAATATCAGATTTGCATAACATCAAAGCTCAAAATACTGTGGCAATTTCGATCCAGGTGGCCACATGTTGCAATTGTGTATCTATTCACATTTAAGGCATGAATACAACAAACAAATCCAAACATACGGCACTAAGCGTGTTTAATAACCGCTGATGGTGTTCATAAAATAGCTGCCGGTTGAATCGACCCCAGCCAGCGAGCGCGAGGGCCCCACTTATTGCGGACACTTGTCATATCAGCACAATGAGAACGGCACCCGCCACCCGCTCGATGCTTTATTATTTTAATTATTGCACGTTGACGATGCGCCCTTTGTGGCTCGGCCGCGCGGAGACTGCTCGAATTAGTCACTGCTGAATAATAATTGTCCTAATTGAAGATCCTTGATATAACAGCCCGCGTATGCGTACGTAATTGTGGGCCGTAATGAAATTGTTGTACAATGCCTATTATGTAATACAAAATTTGATGTGGATTACATAATCTATGTAGTATATTTATTTACTTGGCTTGTTACGACAATGATATTTAGTTTAAGAATCCTTGTGATATTGTAGTGATATTTGTGGTCCTTAATAAGTTTGTCATATAAACTTAAGGAAAATTTAAGCAAGTCAATCCATACTTAATATTATAAATGCGAAAGTAACTCTGTCTGTCTGTCTGTTACGCTTTCACGTAAAAACTACTGAATGGATTTTAATGAAACTTTACAATAATATAGCTTATACATCAGGATAGAACATAGGATACTTTTTATCCCGGAACATGTAGTATTTCCGTGGGAATGGGTATTTCGTGATCTAACAAAGCGATTTGAATGAAATTTGGTATAGAGAGAGGTAGAGCTCACAGAATTAACATGGTATAGTTTTTAGCCCGGAAAATGGAGTATTTCCGTGGGAATGGGTATTTCTGGATCTACCAAACCGATTTGAATGATTTTTGGTATAGAGGTAGGGCTGACAGAATTAACACGGCTTAATTTTATCCTGGAAAATGTAATCCCGTGGGATAAACATGTTATAAATGCAAAAATCTCTCTGTACTTAACCCTAGAGTCTACGCGGACGAAGTCGCGGGCAAAAGCTAGTACTATATAAATTTCATAAGAAAAATATCCGTGTGAATGAATGCAGCTTGTTTAGCGTGGAATACTTCCAGATCGTATCTATTAAACCGAAATTATAAATTTAAATTGCAAATCAGCTGTTATGTAAACTGACATAAACAACCGAAATGAACCACCGGAAAATTAAAAATACCACTTAAATTTGACAATTGGCGGTCTCGCCTCGTTTTCCTCATATTTTTTCAATAAGGTTATGAATGACGTATACACGTTTTGTGACAATGATAAATGTACAAATGTGCTTGTGTGTTTTATTGTGTTTGTGGAGAGCGCGACAGTGCAAAACAATAAGCACAGCTCAGCAGTTGCAATGGCTGTTGCGTCAATGCGGGGCGTGTTGACATGACATGCACAAGTTGCCATGTAGGCACTCATACAGCTGCAAGTGTATAAATTGGCATTATTAACATTGAGAAATGCTTATTTCGTCACTCGTTAATCATTTTTGCAGAGCTTACTTTTTCCCGCCCGAGGCAACACCGCTTAACTTAGTGCTACGTCTCCAAGGGATTAAGGGTAGAGTCAAGTCATAGTCGACTTGTACTGTGGTATATTCGAGACTGCCGTGTAAAACCTAAAATAAATCCACACATTATGTCTCGTTCTGTATTGGCCAGCATAATTGTGTCGACCAACGATATAATCGTTTTATAAACGTGTTCATAACTTCTTAAAATATTTATTGATTTAAATAAAAAATGAGGTATATTTGGTATTGCAACACTTCGAAAGTAAAGGTGCATTAAATGAGTACGAGGAAAGGAAAAACCAATTAGCACCTCGTCTATCGTAATCGATATACACAACACCAGCAATTATTTTGCAACAATATAATAATGAGACGTTAATGCCGCTAATCTAGAGATTATTTATCTTTTTATTAATCTTCTTAAAATATAAAAAAGAATTCACTATAACGCAGTGAGTAAATTTAGAGAATAAAATTAGCGAGTATTTTTATAAAGGAAGGTGAGTGAAGAGAGATAGGATTTATAAAGCACCCGGGACAGCTCGTCGCGAAGGCGGGCGCCGCATACTTTCCACTCTCGACTCCCGATCCGATCTTCATAAAGAAATTCTCCGTTTTGATATTATATTTATATTGTAAATGTTTCGTACCTGCATATTTGTAACAGTAAATATGAAAATTTCCGGAATGCCTGCGACCTCGCTTCTTGGATCTTGGGGAGGCAAAGATTATTTGATATTAAGAATATTTTGGATTCACCAGGTTCCGGCTTGGCTTTTTACCTTTAACGTGTTCTTGGAAAAGTTTTACGCCGCCCGCATTAATGTGTGATTGTCGATTAGATTCCGGAGCTGTCAACAGGTGAGAGCTCGCACTGATCTTAACGGCTTCTCGCTTTACTATTTTTTATTGTTCCGTATGCGGAGAATGAACCATAGTTTTTAAGACACCAGGATTTTATTGTATGCAGTGGGCGTTGGGTAATTCAGATTATTCCGATTTAAAATACTTGCATAGCTATAAAAGTGGTGGTCCTATTTTTTAATTAACATGATACCTTTGGAGGTGTGTGTGCCGATACGTCTCGGCTTTGTTTCCTACAGCGTTGAAGCGAAAGATAGTTAAGATTTTGGTTTAATAACTTAGGTCATGGGTCAAAGATTCACAAAGGCTTTGTATCAAAATTCACGGCTCTTGTGAAGGTGGAACTATCTTTATCAGCGCCTATGCCTACTAATCCTAGGCACGGGCGTCCTTTACATAGAAAGGGGTTAGTCTTAAGTTCACCACACTGGCCTGGTCCGTTTTGGCTGAAGATATAAGTTATTTAGAACTTCGTATAATTATCCTCATAAATTAACCGACAATAAATATACACTTGTGTGTTCATCGGAACAAGTTTTGCCCACTTTGATGCATTATCACATCGTCCACAATACGATTGGAAGTTTACACCGCGAGCATCCGATACGGTAAACAAACAAACACACTGACGTCAAACGCGTTCGACACGAGAAACGAGAGAACTGGTTGCTAGGGTTGCCGTAAAACTATCTTGTTCCGAACGATTGGCTAAGTCGGCATTATGAGAGGCAAGCTATAATTGGCTCTTGTGTAGCAATTATTATTAAGGGGAGTTTAAGAGCTCTGCGCTCTTTCTACAACCAGTAGTATAAAATGCAGTTATTTAATTATGATAAAATGGGCCAAATAAAAATACAGTCGTGTTAAACGATAATTGTTTTTATCAATAAGAAGATGCCTACCAAAAGTACTTGTCATGTAAGCAATATTTTAGTTGTTTCCACTATGCAATATAAACTTTAAGACAAGAAAATTTGTAATGAAAAGCACGACGAGAAAAAGGGCGGGAATATCGTGAAGCGAAATTTCGCGGAAACATTTACTCTCAACTTGGCTTCCCGCTATTCTTTTGTTGAGGTATTACTATGAAACGAGTTGATAAAATATAAATTTTAATATTTGCGCATAGAAAGAAGGTTGTATATATTTCAATTAATTTTATTAGTGTTATGGCAGCCCTGTTACGTCGGAGTTGTACTAATACGCTCGGTGCGTACGATGCACATTCGAAATGTAGCATATTGTGTATTGATGGATCGATTACAATTGTTTTCGAACATTGTTAAATGATGCTCCTTTTCCTACGTAAACGGATCAAAGCACAAGCGGCCTGATGGATGTAATGAAAACGTATCGAGGTTTTACATTGAGGCAATATGCTACAGAATTTTAGTGTCCTAGAATTTTATTAATATTTTAGCAACGATGAACGTGAATAATATTAATAAAAGGATCACTTTTCAACTATTTATGTGTATATTTTTGACTGGAACAAATATTTTACCCATAAAAAGTCTTGATTATTATGCCAATTTTCAATAATTATTATTCATATCTTTTAGTATCATAAACAAAGTAAATTATTATAATGAATATAATTGGAGTTTTAGTGACATATTTTCCAAACATAAAACAAAGAAAATGAATAAAGAATAAAAAAATTATTTTTCTTTATAAACCCAGTAAATAAAACTATTCCATGTGGTTTTTATATAAGCGCGCAGCAAATAACACGTTTTATTTTATGACTTCGTTTCCTGATGCCGCATTGAGATGAAACATACCTTAGTTTTTAAGTAGGAATGTAAGCAATGCACTATAAAAACGATATTGCATTCTATAAAGCGGTTTAGTATAATGATACAAAACAAACAGATAACGCTCGAGACCTCATACTGTTTCTTTGTAACATCACGACTAGTTTTTCCTATTCGATCCCATATTAGCGTATATGCTCACTCCTATATGTTAAACAGCAGGTTTTTTATACGGTGCAGACGTTTAGGCCTTTCTTGGAACTCATGTAATAAAGTGGACAAATTAATTAAAAAAATATATTACATATGTATAAGTATATTGTACACTCATGCCGGTTTCTTAGAAGAAGAACGGATAATTTTATTACTATTACCTCGACATCCACCCTGTGGATTGGGGGTGTAAGAATTCCGCCACGGTATCCCCTACCTGTCGTAAGAGGCGACTAACAGGGGAAACTGGGGTTGCTGGGCGTACTGCGGGGGCGGTACCCTATGATAGCAACCCCGAGATTGGCGGCAGAGGGCGTGGCCTCTTAACTGTCGCGGACGTTCACAAAAGGTGAACGTCCAAATCGAGTAAGTGGAGGGCAGAACAGCCCTCCCAATTTGGAGGGGTCCATAACTGGACGGTGCGCTGGGCGGCAGCGGATCATTTAGGGCACCTCTGCCCTGAGATGCCGTAAAACCGCCCTAAATGCGCGTGATGGTCACCGAGAGGTTTTAGTCGGTATGCTGGCGTAGCCAGAGACCCCGACATACCCCTCAGGGCCTCCCCCGAGGTACCGAACAGGGGAGCTTAAGGTGCTTTCCTCTCGTAAAAAAAAAAAAAAAAAAAAAAAAAAAAAAAAAAAAAAAAAAAAAACTATTACCTCGACATACCATTTTAAGTCGTCGAGGTGGGCGACCATATGCGGTTGTCGGTCGTATTTTCATGTTTTTATAGAAAATCACCGAAAAAAAAACGCTTTTCCCGGACGAGAAATTGAAGCCAGAGCTTTGCGTTCAAGCACACAAACAAAAATCAGAGTTTAATCCGCAACAAATAGATTACCAATACCTTCCACTTCTGAGTGACAAAAATATCAAAACCTGCGATATTATAAATGCTTCTTAAATTTGGGCATAATTTAGCTGTAAAATATTTGAAGGGCTATTCCTATGAATATCCTTTTATTAATTTCACTTTACACAAACTGAGCATAAAAAAGCATTAAAAAAAGCTTGTGTACCCACGGGGTAATCCAAACCCGTTCGAATTATTTATACTGTGTTGATGCGATAATATTTTTTTATTACGCATAATTATATCATATTACGCATATTTAATTCTTTTGGCCAGTAAGCAGGCATTACTATGTAAGTCTTTACCTAAATTGGGTTTAAAATCAATAAAATACAAAACAATCTATAGTTATTTTCACTCTTCTCCTTATAATGACCATTTTTAGGATAATTTGCAAAGAACCCCGGTTTTATAATCCAGGTTCGCTGTTCTCAACACATTATTAAAACCCATTATATCATCATCGCTATTAGTTCACCCAGCTGACCTACTGCGGGTTGGCGGACATTAAAAATCAAGTGATAATTAAATGTGAATATATACACATAACTTCGAAAAATCAGAGATGCGTACTTATCTTAAGACCACCTCATCATAATATTAAGTAAAACATTTACCCAGGACAATAGCTAATAGTATTGTATTTGTTTGTCTGCAGCGAGCGGGGCGCTCGCAGCCGGCACCATTGCGTCCCCGTGGAGCACGGCCGCCGGCGCGCCCGACACCAATGGCTCGGGCGGCGCCGACGCCAAGCACCTCGACGTCGGCGACGCCAGCGACGATGAAAAGGTAACTTCAATACATATATACACCCAACAGCCACACACATAGTTCTGACCCCACATTAATATACGAGTCTTGTGTCGTGGGTATCAGAGACTACGAGAGACTTTGGTTATACAAACACCCAAACCCGAAACAAATATTCGTGGTTTACACAAACATTTGTCTCGGTGCGGAGATCGAACCCGCGGCCGCTTGTTTCGCAAGCTGGTGTACAGTCAAATGTGCCACGAGGCTGTTAAAATTGAATATCAGACGTAAGCGTTTGTGCACCACGCCGATCTAGTGCGGTTTGGCGGACTACACACCTAAGAAATTGAATATCATCAGCCCATATATTTTCCCAAAAGACATTTTTTTTTCAATTATCGTACAAGTTAATTTAGTAAAAATAGAATAAGGGCTATTGATGTTATTTAAATATCCACGCAAATTACAGACCCATGCAATTTCAGTCACTTGCATTTATTGGAACTATGCATGTATCTGGTATGTATCTATTAGTTACTCGGTCGGACCATTCAGTGTAAAAAATATTAATTTAGGTAATTTTCTACTATAATAGCTTAATGCCTAAACAATAGATTCCGTGGAGACTTAGTGCAATTTTAATTTTGTGATTGCCGCTGTTGAATACAAATATGTAGTGCAGTGTAGTTGCAGTCCGGATTATGACAGGATATTTCTCAAAGTTACAATATATTATCAGTAGCTAGGTTTCAAGCATTTTCACAAATAGCAAAGTGGAATCAGTGTGGCGCAGTGAGCGGTGACCGTCAGCGGCAAACACCTGCACCACTAGCCACTGTGTAATTTGTTTACATTATGTGTAAATATTGACTCGCAGGTATTAACAAAAGCAGAAACATCGATGTTTCAAGCGGTTTCACGGAACCGTGAATCACTATGTTTTCGACGCTACGCTTGGCCCAACGCGAGGCATCACGTTATTTTTATTTTCTTTTGAGAATAGAAGCTGCTCTATTAATTACAATGACGCACTACTTGACCAGTATCGAATACAGTAAACAAACCGACGTCCAGATGTACATACATCTGTTTTATGTAAGTTTTCATTTGTGATAACTTATAGGCGTGGGTCATTACTTGAAGTCTTCTTGGAAACCGTTTCGTGGCCCGTCACAATTGTCTGGCATGTTTCACGGGAATTGCAAGCGGCTGTTCATACGGACGTTTTTATATTAAATGTTGACTGTATACTTATGAGACATGTGCAAGGAAGAGCAATTAACTGATGTTCGAAATAATATGTTCCTATCAGTTAATAGAATTTTATTTTGCTATGTCAAAAAAATGTAGTTAAAAATATTTAAAATGTTTTTTCTTTCGTGTCCTTTCACCTTTTTTTGTTTTAAACTGTCACCGTTAAGGGATGAAACTGCACCTGCCTTCTCCAGAAATACTACATAATGAGATGCAATTATCTCGATGTATCAAAGCCATTATTATTCAGGCGTAAGACTAAGGATTTTTGACCTAATAATCCAGATTTAATAGTAAAACTTAAATTACAAACCATGATTATGAAATTCAGTTTTAGATGCAAATTTTGAAGCAATATGCTGCGCAATTAGGTAATCTGACAATTTTATAATACTTATCATGTTTTGTATCGACTTCACTAGAATTTTGGTATTCTATTAATATTATTAAATTCGTGAAAATTCACGATTAGATGTTAGTCAGATTACGCAAAAACAGCTTAATGGTTTTCGGAACGAAGATAATTTAATAATCCTTGCTAATAAATAGACTTAATCGTTTATAAAACATCTGACATTAGTGTTACATAATTTAATCCTATAGATTACCTACTCGGTTACAAACAATTGGTTACATACTTCTGAAGCTCTTTGATTATCTAATTCTAAGGTCCATGATGTATGAAAATGACTTTTGTACAGCGCAACTCAATTTCCTCCTAATTTCTCATAGCAATAAGACCCTTATTACCATGTGTGGGGACACCTATGTGTTTTGATGACGAAGTGGCGTTCGCAGGACATGTCGGCGGCGGACGCGGAGGGAGTATGGAGCCCGGACATCGAACAGAGCTTTCAAGAGGCGCTGGCGATATACCCGCCGTGCGGCCGGCGCAAGATCATTCTGTCAGACGAGGGCAAGATGTACGGTGAGTCCGGGCGTGATAGAACATTACGCGGTTTCAGAACCAATGCCTCTTGGCTTGACTATAATGTGAAGCATTACGCGTCTACAAACCATCCTCTCTTGATTGTACTAGAATGTACTATGGTATTGATCTTCATTCTAATTTATAAAATCGGTTGAATCTTGAAACAAAGCTATGTGTTCATTTGCCAGTGGTTCACACTTTACAGACAGAATAAATTATATAGCCTTATATTAAATTTATCATTATATACACATGTATAATGTATCAATAACTCATCAAGATCGATTTTCAATTAAACCTTGCAGTAGTTGTAAATTCCATTTTTTTGTTTTTAGTAGGAATTCATGTATTTCCAGGCGAATTAGGCATATGATAACTACCTTTATCGTTTATTTTAATACGATTTCAATCTGTTGGTTAAGGGATTTTTTCAAAATCTTTACGATATATCAATGATAATTCTAAAGTAGACATTAGGGTTGCATGAATTTTGGATAAGGACTTGAACTTACACGCTTGATGGAAATAAAAATAGAGTGTTGGGGGTCTAAATACACAAGTTTTGCTTTTTGGTAAAAGATTTACAAAAAAAAGCTAGAAACTGATGACGATCTTAAGGTCTTAATATCTAAATGTTAAGCTCTGCCGTCAAGTACAAAGAAGGGAAAAGGTGCATTCTTGAAGTTGTAAAATAAAAAAAAAATAGAAAAAGATTGTGAAAAACATCTTAAACAAATGACAAACTGTAGTAAATTTTCCTAACAGTAGCAACCAGGTATAACCTGAATATCACTTCAACCCGAACATTTCGTAAGTTAGCAACTCTAATGAAATTGGCGCGAAGATTTCCATAACCAGTCTTTTATTCGATATTGACGCAGGGTAAGAGGTTTTTAGAGGATGTCCTAAAACAATCTATCCGTGCCAATGTAAGACTGAGTTTATGCCTTACAAATTCTTCGTGTGGTGATGATAAGGTTTATGTTTCTACCGCCAGGTTTCTTTCGCACAACATGTACGTGATAATTCATTATGTATTCCCACATAATTCCGAAGTCAACAATTTCATTGGTTGAGACCCGAGACTTGTCTCTACATACCTTTCCATTTCCAACTAAGCTAGTGCGTAAAAAAGAGTAATTAAAAACGTTAGTCTCTTGACAGCATACACAAATAGACTGTGTGCATGTAAGTTCGTCCATCCAGTCTCGTGATGTCGTGAACTATAAAATGTTTCTTCCACGAATTGTCATTGGCAGAATGGTTGTATTTGCACGAATTGCCAAAACAATATCGTGGAATTGATAAATGTTATTTATAACTACAAAAATGTAAGAAAATTTTGTGTGAATAAACTGAAATTAGGTATATTGAAGTAAACATTAGACCTCCAATTTATTGGCTGATTTATCAGAAGTTGCAATCGGTGAAAATAAAAAATAAGCTTAATATTTTATCGCGCTAAGTACATTACCTTTTGGTATTACTCTTGGATTTTGTAAAATTCTATGTAATTTGCTAATGGCCAAGTTTATTCTTATGTCTTTTTAACTATCTTTCCTATTTTTAAAGGGCCATGAGCTGAGATTACTTACAACGTATTAAACAGATTCCTGGCTACAAAATTATTATACGGACATAAATTTTAAGTTATATTTGACGATTAAATCCCAATAGAGTATTTCCAATCTTCATATATTTATAAAACGCATAAATCGAACTTTGTGAAACCAGATCTTATATCTCGAATGGTTTTGTGTTTAATAGAAAATTGCTTTAATATTTCCTACTTATTATGAGAGTTTTGGTACTATTGAAAACTGGTACATCTGCTAGACATCTGACAAAAAATATTAGCATACCAAGAAATTATTACAAATGGAATATGTAATAATGACGTCAGCGTCTCAAACAGAATGAAAAACAAAAGATTGTCAGTAATTAAAAGCGTCAACGCAGACATTATTACGTTCGATTAACGTACATGTCAATTTATTTAAATAATGGAGTGATATCAAGGCCACAGCGCCCAAAATGAACAATGGATCTGGCACGAGACAAAAGCCACTGTGGGTACCTATTGATGTGAGCCGACAAAGCGGTTTGCGCAATAGGATTCCACGGAAAGACGTGAACCGACAATTATTATCTCACTCGATCGGACCATGTCGCCAATTCGAAGAAGTCAAGTGGAGTCGCGTTGCTTTTGTTCGCAGTTAGGACTTTATCACGTTCCGGAGTTGGGAAAAAGCCCAACGAACACTAAAAACTTTCACTGCGTTCGGTGTGAAAGTAAAAATTCAGCTCCTGTACATTGGCGTATAACTCGCAGGGTGGACCAATAAATCGCGATTATTAAAATGAACACTTCCCGCTCTTAAACAACGCGCCCGCTCCAAGTGAATTTTTTCACGTTACAATGTTAACTCGGGAAGCTCGTTAACGCCTACGTGACGACTGCTACTTAAAGCAGCGTTTTGCTTTAGTAAATTAACTGCCGAGGAAAATCTGAGTTTACGCCGCCAATGCCAATCATAAAGTATAGATGCAGAAAGAACTGGGACGATAAAGCGCGGGAAATGACTAAACTAACACTGTCCACGTAATAAATGCAGAACGGACCTTTTTGGAAAGGTTATGGAGCAGAATTGACGTAGAACAATTATTAGTGGGAGCGAGTGCCATTTACACCGCCGGACACACATTAAGTTTGCGTCGAGCGCTAACATTATACGTCCCGGTTTTAATTAAAGGACTGCCCGCTCAGGCCCGTCGTGGTGCCAAATGGAATTGCTAAACAAATTCACCACAAAGGCGATATGTCCACCTTAAGTGATTTAATAGGCGTAAAGAAATTCGCCGTTTAAATTGCTCTGAATCCCTTCGTATCTTTATAAAACGAAAAAGGGGACGAAACTCGGCGAAATCTCTTGCTTTGTGTAGTTTAATTAAATATTTGTTTCGTGATTGACACTGGTTTGAGTATTGTCCGTGATGGAGTTATAAAGAATATGGATATCGAGCTGGGGGACTGACAAACTTTCTTAAGCCATAAACACGAGTAGAAGAGCATGGTGTATAATAATTGCGGACACGCGCCGCCCGGACAATATATGAGCACATTACTCCGGGACGTGTCCTCCCGAGCTTAATCTAGCGTCGGAGTGCGTCATCCTTGTCCATCGGTGCTCGGCAGCGGTCGCACCCTCACCCCAGCGCCGCGCTCTGCGTAATCTAATGTCGCATTCATTTCGCACACTTGATTGCCATGCACTCGTATCGCCTCATAATGCTTCGTCTTTTTTGTTAACGGGATGTTTATACAGTACGGGTGAGGTAAAGTACGAAGCGTTTAATACGTGTTAGTAAAGTTTCTTTCTGTTTCTACGCGTACTTTGTTTGCGTTTGTAGTAGGGTTTAATGAAAGAGACATACACTAAGCTAATGCAAAGTTTTGGCCAGTAAAAATTTTAAAGCTTTTTGTTTACTGTCTTCTTGTCAACGACGCGTAAAGAATGTTTATGTGACCACGTATAAGGCGTAGAAGCCTCACTTCGGAATTAATAACAATTTCTACTATCTTAATCAGGCTCATTACTTACTTCATGACTGACTTATAAAAAGTGACATCATCCGACTGATAAAGCTAGACGTATCGCTAACCGCTCCAAGATAGGCTATCTAGCAACATATTGACCAATTAGCGTAAATGTAATGTCGCTATTGGATGTTGTGGGCTCGCTAGGCGGGTAGCAGCGGGCGAGCGGGTAGTGCACGTGTGGCGAGTGCAGCGGGCGCCGGGCGGCGGTGTCGGCGGCGGGCGGCAAGTTACGCTCGCACGCTGCGGTGTGTAGTTGGGAACAGTTTGCCAACAAAGCTCTAGCTCCGAGCATTGGTGCCGGCACGTTCGTGAGTTAAGACATTCAAAACCGCTCAATATCCTGCCAGTATGAAAGTTTCGTCGGCACACGGCTTCACGTGGTCCGGGGGCGGCGGGCGAGGGGTTCGCCGGGAGGGCTAAACTATGCGAAGAATGCGCAATTAGTGAGCGAGCGAGCGTGTAAGGGGCCCGGCCGCGCCGCTAGGCGGCGAACGCAGTAAGAAAATATAAAGAAGGGGCGGGCCGCCCGCGCCGTTGTTTAGCGCACCGCCCCCCCCCCCTTGCCCGCGCCACCCGCGCCGCCCGCCTTCGGGCATAACTCCCGATTGTCTCCCGAGAAATCCTCCTTAGACCTGTCGCAACTCAACCCTTTCCGCGAGGATTTGCTTCGCATAGCTTCTGTTTGGGTCAGCGTGAAATTCAGCTAAGACGGAGCGGACGCTCCAATTCAGTACAAAGTCAAATATTTTTGTTTTTGTCGATGTCTCTTATTAAAAGCGTCGCTGTGACTTTCAACTAGACCGATATCTTCGACGCGTCACTAACACGGTCGCTATTTATTTGTCTCAAACACAAATATGTCAAGAAGGAAAAAACACATTTTTTCACAAATAGATAAAAACAATAAATCAAAGGTTTTATTGCCGAAGCACCTCATTATGTGTATGTCTGCATGTTAAAGAATCCTTCAAAGTATTTTTGAGCAATAAGAAATCTACCAAATTGGATGGGACCTTTTAATGTGGTGGCCTAAAACCTAATTTCTTGGGGCTACTAAAAGGCACAATGTTAGGCACACTCTCCTCATGTCTTCTTTTCTAACAAACAAAGAATACATTTCAATGCGTATCACAAGCTTGAATAAAAATAATTAATTAATGTTATGAATATTAATAAACAATTCTAATACATAATATTGTTTCTAGTGGTCAATATTAATGTAATGACGCAATTCAAATTATTACACCTATTATACCCAAATATAATTTTAAACCATTCTTCTTTATTTAAAAGATGCAAAGTAGTGTTTGATACAAAATGATTTGATACAGCGAGTGTCGAATAACAAATCCGTAGAGTAAAGTCGATAGATGGTTACTGAGTAATCCAGTGGCGGTACTTCCATAGAAGCCCGAAAGCCCGACTTGCCTTACATAGTTCCGAATAACGAACTTAACGATTGTTTATTTATAAAATAACGCTATAAACGTGAATGTGACTACTAACCGGTAGTTATTTATTAGTCCTACGTACCAAAAAAAATATGCTGCTACTAAATAAACATTTGGGCTTGCCTTAGTTTGACACCCTAGGCACGCCACTGGAGTAATCGTATTTATAACTTAGCAGTACTACATAAAATGCAATTTTATCCCCTCCGCGTTGTCTTGATGAAAATATATTTCTGGGAATAAAGCCCTTTTAAGCGAAAACAATCGCGGAGTCATGCTTCAGGTTCGAGAGCGAACGTTAATGCATTTCTGATGGATCTTCAATATCTCCCCAGTTGTCGAATAAATTACGTTTCACAACGCCTCGGGTCACGGGAGAACAAACAAAAATACCGGATTGCTCCCATGACAGAACAAGTGTGTCTTCCATTGGTTTTTAATAAATTGTATTTCGTAATTAAGATTGACACGGTGAATAAAAGTGTCGCTATTCTCTAGTAATTACACGTTTTAATATTAATAAGCGGTGCGGCAGTGCGGCGGCGTGGCGGAGCGTGCACGCACAATTTCATCCGCTCCGAGTGCGCGAGAGCGTGGCCGCGTCGCGCTGGCAATGGACCAAATTAGCCAACTAACGAACTAATAAATAATGATCTCTTGTTTTTCTATTCGTCGCGGAATAGAAACGTTCTGTCGGTCCTTGTGCATCCCCAACTATTTATAGAAGGATGCACGCGAGTAGGCGACGCGACGATTCGGGTGAAAGCACTCTTAATGCTCAATTGGCGGGCGTGGATGTGACAACTGCACAGCACAGCAGGCGCCCGCCCTGCGCCCGCGTCGCCCAACAAACGACGTGTATACTCCTCACTAATCCGCGCTAACAGCAATTTGTTAGAGTGGCCACACTTACTAATTTTAGCTTAACGCCCGCGCCGTGAAAACTTTACGACACTGCCATAATTTCGAAGTAATTTCAAGAATGTCTGACTTAACAGTCTTCTAGGGTTTGTTTCACAAACTCGCCGCTTTCAATTTAATTTTGTATAAAGGTAAAAATAATTTCCGGTCTGATTTGCGCTGTTTTATTTTCTTGTGTTCGTTATTGAAATAGCGCTCATAAAGTAATAAGCGTTGAACGTTCGCAACTTGTAATTATGTGTTAAAAAAATATATATGTTTTGAAATCGAGTCCACGCATAACGTTGAGCAGTTCTATTAAATAGCCATAAATAAACAAGAGTAGAACACTAGTAGCGCACATTGACACGCTCGCACAATATAACGATATTTATTGTCGAATGGCGAGAACAAAATCATAGCACGAGTGCGTCCATAGCACGTATAGCTAGTTCCATAGGCATACGTACAGTACACGCTCGCCTCAACGAGCAAGCAAGGGGTTAATTAAATTCGCACCAGCCGCCTCTCGTCGCCATCGCATTCCCCGAATTCAATGAGATTTCAATTTACTTTGGTCCGACCGAGCCTTCCTCCGTGTTGTTCACCAATTAATACACTGTTAGCTAAATTAAAATCGCTACACAAGGTCAATTAGATCTTGTTTCAATTACCGTAATCACAATTTATTAGACAACACGCGGACTGCACTTTCCTACGTGTAATTTAATTAAGCAGCGCGACCGATCGTTAATTAATACGACAGACGCAAAAGTATTCGTGGTGAAATTTTAATTGATATTTCAACCGAAAATTTAATATAAATACAATGTAGTGAATGCCGCTTGAAAATTATATCAGAACGGCAAGTTGCATTGACTGCTCGATCCTCCCCGCATTCCTGGCCGACTGCAGTTTCAATGATTGAAAATAGCTATTCAAAATATTTTGAAAATTGTTTCATAACAGATCGGCGCAGCCCCGCAGCCGTCGCATTGTGGAGCGCGCGTTTATCTGAATCAACTATGCGAAACATTTCGCGGGTTATGTCAATCGACGCACGCTTTGTATCTCTTTTGGTTTTTCATTCGCCGCGCGTTTTAATTGATGGAAATTGTTTTACAGGAAGGAACGAGTTAATAGCGAGGTATATCAAATTGCGGACGGGCAAGACGCGCACGAGGAAGCAGGTCTCTTCACACATACAGGTGCTAGCTAGGCGGAAATTACGAGAAATACAGGCCAAACTCAAGGTGGTAAGTTGTCGCCACATGCCGTTCACATAATTCACTACATGGATTCATTGAGATGTGAGAACATAGGTACATTTTAAAGATGACAATAACGTTTAGGACGGTGGGGTGATGAAGGAAAAGGCCATGCAGTCAATGAGCACACTATCTAGCGCACAGATCGTTGCAGGTTTACCACACCCAGCGTACCACCACACGGTACTCAACTTGCAAAAGGCATGCCTTTGTGTTATTTGTTAAAAAAAATATACCGACTAAATTGCCTCTGATTCGTGTTGCTTCTACTATTTAGGCATGTTGCCAAATGCACGTATGGACAAAAAATATACAACAATAACACAGATCGATAACTGAATTCGCTTTACTCACATTTTTCACTCGATGTTTTTTTTTTCACAATCTCGTACAGCGCGCTGAATAGAAACTCGCGAGTATTGCAACTGTATATACGCAAACAAGGAATAGTCGAAATTATCGCAAAGCTCTTATTAACCGCGGAACGCTAACTTATGAATCGATTAAAATATCATACATGTCTTAACTCGAAACTATGGAAGACTGCTTAAGTGTGTAGATTTAACAAAATCAGCCAAATAACATGACAGCTTTGTACAATCTTCATGGTGCGACCTATTTATTGAATTTGATGAATGTTTTTGCAGCAATTTTGGCAGCCAGGTCTACAAGCAGGCACATCTCAAGAGTAAGTATTGTTATGATCTATAAAAACAATTTTTGTCCTTTTTAATCTGTTATTCCAAGATCGTAGGCGAAACCTCTCGCCAATTAACAGTATCAACATTGCAATTCTTAAAAGTAATGCTTTACATTGTTAGCAATTTCTTACCAATCGATTGGAGTATAAATTACATCAAATATAGTTTATTTCTTATTGAGGTAGCCCCAACTAAACTAATCAATCCAAAACTACACGGATCAAGAAACTTGCGTGCTGAGTCTTGTGAATAAGATTTTCTTGGAAATGTTAATTCTATGAAATTGAACTAGGTCGAAAGCAGACATCCAGACCTTGGCAGATTTACGGTTGGAGTTAATAATAATAGATCCTGATCTCTTTCTTCGTACCGATTAAAAAACTAAACTCATCGAAGTTAGTCATCTGTGTATTTGTACATCGTACGTTCGAATTAGCAGAAGCGACTAGGATTGTGCCTTATTACGAATAGAATATTAGGATAGATAACTTACACCGGTCTTTGGGTAAATCGGAGATAGAGATTGAAATTGACATCTAGAAAGAAAGAGTAAAGATTTTTTTGTTTGTTACTTTATGAAAAAATAAGAAAGTAAAATATGGCTGATTTTCAATAATTTATCTACTTTGGATCGATTTAACATCAGAGAGAGAAAGATCTAAAGTGATACCTTATTTGAATTGATGGAGCACCCTTGCTTGAGATCAGGATCGACTAAAGAGTCGCCGGAATTAGGGATTAAAACATAGAAGACAAATATTTGAACTGATATCTTATTAACATCGATGGATCACCCAAGATTGACTCTTTAGTCCGGTCTACCTATTCAGACTATCTGAGCTGCTGTGATAGAAATTCGTTCATTCGCAGTGTGAAGCCGTTCCCGGGCGCTGGTTACAAAGGAGTAGCGGGAGTAGGCGGCGTGGGCGTGGGCGGCGCGGCAGACGTAGCGCCGCCACCTCCGTGGGAAGGAAGGGCCATCGCCACACACAAACTCAGACTCGTAGAGTTCTCCGCCTTCGTGGAACATCCGCGTGACCCTGATACGGTGAGTGATGATAACCCATTCTTTTCAGGTCATCATCATCATCAGCCAAGAGACGTCCACTGCTGGACATAGGCCTCCCCCAGAGACTTCCAAAGTGTTCTATCGGAAGCGGCCTGCATCCAGCTGCATTCTGTATTCTGTATTGGCAAACCAACATGGACTTTTCAGGTCTACCTATATTGGATAAGATCTTCAGGGCACGGGCCGTCTCTAAAACTGAAACGACTTCAATATTATAATTCCCGATAATATCAAACTAAATTTCAATTGACAATGTTATATTGGTGCTTCTTCAGAATTTTTGAAGCAAGGAGGCAAAGATCCCATAATCCATCGTCAATAATGGAATTCAGTTATATATACTTTCATGCTAAATGTTCTGTTAAATATAATATTTTTTTTAAGTTGACCCACTTGTCACTCTTGTACAAAGTTTGTCTCCGTTTAGAGGTTTAGATCAAAGCGTAATCTGTTTTGTAACAAATCAGTTGATCTAATACTTATAACGTTGATTTAAACCAAAGCGAATTTATTATTCGTTTTACTTTTATCAATGTCGATCAGCAATTGTTAACATAATAGCATGGCATATTGAATTTAAATGACTCTATTGAATAGAATAATTAATTCAGTATTGACTGAATACGTAAAAAAATATTGGCAACAAAGAAAATGTGTATTAACTGCAGTATCCGATAGATCTATTTCATTGGGACTGTTCCTTTTAATCGAGAAGCAGATGGAAGCTTTGTTATTAACAAATGATAGAAAACCAATACTTATCGTTTCAACTTATCCACATTTAAAAAAACGAATCGATGAAAATTTGTTAAACTTAATTATAATTATTCTTTTTTTTTCATAGCGTAATGTAATACAAAATTTTAAAACTTCGTCAACAGTTGCTTTAAATTCTTACGTTACGGCCCCTGTTGAAAGACATTGTTAAAGTCATTGATATAGGTGAAGTTAATATTGGTTAGTGCCTATTTTAAATATAATATTTTACCCTTTTTTATTGCAAAACATTTCATTATCTGCTTTTTGATACATATACATATATCCTAGTTGAAAAGCAAATCAATAAAACAAAACATTAATATCAATATAAACATGAGCATCACAAAACAAATTAAATCATCCTCCCCTTCCTATCCGTGGAACATTCTGGAAGTTGACCTTGCTCCGCCGGCGGGAATCGCAAGAACGTAAAGACGTGCACTTGTGCGAAATAATTTCAAAAGCGTCCGCCTCAACAATGAGCGAATTGAAAGTAACACACCTTGAACTTTTAATACCGAGAATTCGGTCTAGATGGTAACGGTCGCCCGTTTCGTAGGTACCGTGTACCGTTTCGGGCGTTTTATTTGGGATCCCGTTGACACTTTATTAACAATTTCAACGGGCCGACATAGTTGTTCCGATCGTTTTTAACACGTTTTGTCAATTGGCATGTTAATACAAACTTTACATACTGCTAATGCATCTAAATTGTACATAATTGTATTCAAAAATCAATTGAATACATACTAAAGTTATACCGGGATAAAGTCTTATATAGGAATAAAATCCATGTGTAAATCCAGTATGAAAAAGCACTTTAATGATACTGTGACTTTTTTACACATTACAGTATTATAATTACTCGAATTATTTATTCCGGTTCGTAATAAAATATTAAAAATAATTTATGCATTTATTTTTATTAATTCGATAAAAATCTAAAAGGGTATATAAATAATATTATTTTACTATTATTGAAAGTCACATAAAGTTTTACGTTTGTATAAATTATTCAAATGTGATCGTAATAAAATCGCGAACATTTAAGCGCGATTATCGTAAATGTTTAGTATTTATGTATTTATACCTACAGAAGCATTATTTAATTAAGAAACTAGCTATTGCTCGTGACTCCTCGAGGCATTGAGTTTTTAATGTCTTTAATGAAATAAAAATAGATTTTATTCCGTCTGGAATTCAAAGTTTCATTTCTATTACCCAGTTCCTGTATCTTAGAAACAAAAATATGTTTTTTGAGAGAAAGTTGATTTATACTGAGGAATATGGGAATATATTGTATACGTATTGTAGTCGATATAACAGTCGGATTGTTTACTGTTACCAGAAAATAACATAACTGGTACGATTACGAGTATCATGGTTCACAAATGTAGGTGACTGTTAAAAAATGAAGACAATTATATCAAATCGAAAAAAACATTTTACTTATTATCTAATATACAGATTAATTCTAGAATATAATTATATTTATATTTCCAAAATAATTATTTGTTTTTCCATTCCAGTATCCACCGAGTACGGCAACAGTTCAACACTTATTCGTGCACATAGGCGGGACTGTGACGTACGCAGATCCTTTATTAGAGGTACGTATTTAATAAATATATATCAATATTTTAATATTTATTTAATTCAATTACACACGGACAGGACATACAAGAGGTGAAAAAGTATACAAAGATATCGTATGTAATAAATTGTTCTACAAGTAGGTATCTAGTAGGGAGGTATGGTATATGGTAGGTATATGTATAAATACTATTTATGTCACTTTTTGTAGCCTAGCAATACTATGATAGTAAGTGCAGTAACGTCTAAATAAATCTAATAGGAAAATTGGAGTATCCTTTGCCACTCGACATAATTGTGAGGCAGTTTGCTGCAGATTCGTAATTGGCTACAAATGTTCGATGTTAAGATAATTTGTCGTGAGAGGCCCTTATACCGAAGGACTTGTGGCCTGTACCAACTGTTATGATGTACTAGCGAAGCTGACATTTAACGGTTAAAATGGTTGCCGATGATGATATCAACACAGTTTAGTATTTCGATGCCGAATATGAACAGGGTTTAAACAGACTGTTATCGAAAATTAAGAAAGATAATAGTTACGGTATTTACCGTATTTGGATTTTCAAATACATTGATACTAACAAAATCCAGAGATAAAAAGTTGGTGTTTCCCTAACCACCATAATTACCTGTCTTAGTTTTCTATCACGGTGTTTAATGCGTATACTCTTACTATCAACGCAACAGACGATAATGTTACTTTAAATTAA
Source organism: Cephonodes hylas (assembly GCA_030295005.1). Taxonomy (NCBI): domain Eukaryota; kingdom Metazoa; phylum Arthropoda; class Insecta; order Lepidoptera; family Sphingidae; genus Cephonodes; species Cephonodes hylas. Next base: position 10,462,014 of record AP025369.1, on the reverse strand, counting down.
CGCAATCGTTTAAAAAAAGACAACCCATTATTTTAAATGAAATTGGTTAAAAATTCTATTCTTTTATTTCCAGTCGGTAGATGTTCAGCAAATTAATGATAAGTTCCCGGAGAAGAAGGGTGGGCTCAAAGAATTATACGAGAAGGGTCCCAGGAATGCGTTCTTCTTGGTGAAGTTCTGGGCGGACCTCAACACTAACAATCTGGACGATCCAGGCGCCTTCTACGGCGTCACTAGCGTGTAAGTATTAGCATTTATCTTTCGTTGATAGTTTCCATTGACAGTAAGAAATTGATAATAAAAGGTAGCAAATTGAATCCTTTTCCCACATTTGTGAAGTTTAAAAATGTCTAATTTTCTACATTTATAAAATTAGATATTTTTTAAACTTTCATAGACTCAATATCATGTCAGATTCGACAAAAAAAATGGTTTTATTTTTATAACAGCAAATGGATGACGCGCAATGTAAAGCAAAGTACTTTATTTCATCGCTTTTCGTTGATTCGCCAACATCAAATTCAAGGTCGAAGTTTAGAAGTCTAGTTAAATTATACTTGCAAGAAAGATAGTTAATATTACGTAACATAGTTTAAAAGTACAGCTGTGTAAATAGTGCATAATTTGTTTCCGCGAACACAGCTTGAGCAACCCGCGGTGTGAATGTCAACTGCTGAACTCGCGACATTTGAAACATTGCGCTCATGTTTACTGCCGAGTTCGGATTATTTATCTAATGAATAAATACACCAACGGTCACACGCGTAGCTCCGATACTATGTTGAGGAATTTTCTGTCCTATATCTGCAATTGGGATAGGGTTTTTTGATTTGGAAAAAGATAGAGAGTGAAACTTAAGGCTATTGCTAGGCTAGTGCGGGTTGGCAATATAAATAAATTGTTTCCCGGGGCACGCAATCCAGTCCATGATCATTCCATTCCATCATCTTATACGCTTCCCACTACTGGTTACGGGCCTCCTCTATCATTAAGGTTCAGGCCATAGCAGCGGTAATAATTAAAAAAAAGTTTCAAAATGCCGATTCAGAAGAACTTGTAAAAGTCTGCTTGAATAAAGATGATTTAACTTCGATTTTGCTAGCCTAATACAACCCGTAATAACCCGGTTATATCAACAAACTGTCCCCTTCAGGTACGAAAGCAACGAGAACATGACATGTAAATAAATTACTCCCTGCAGGTACGAAAGCAACGAGAACATGACGATAACGTGCAGCACGAAGGTGTGCTCGTTCGGCAAGCAGGTGGTGGAGAAGGTGGAGACGGAGTACGCGCGGTTCGAGGGCGGCCGCTTCGTGTACCGCATCCACCGCTCGCCCATGTGCGAGTACATGGTCAACTTCATACACAAGCTCAAGCACCTGCCGGAGAAGTACATGATGAACAGCGTGCTCGAGAACTTCACTATACTGCAGGTACACATATCATACTCTTCTTCATCAGGCTTCATTACTTTTTTTTTTTTATCACGAGAGGAAAGCGCCTTAAGCTCCCCTGTTCGGTACCTCGGGGGAGGCCGTCGTCGAGGTTTTGCGGCATCTCAGGGCCAGAAGTGCCCTAAATGGTCCGCTGCCGCCCAGTGCACCGTCCAATTTTGGACCCCTCCAAATTGGGAGGGCTTGGTATGCCCTCCACTTAATCTATTTGGACGTTCGCCTTTCGGGAACGTCCGCGACAGTTAAGAGGTCACGTCCTCTGCCGCCAATCTCGGGGTTGCTATCATAGGGCACCGCCCCCGCAGTACGCCCTGCTACCCCAGTACCCCTGTTAGTCGCCTCTTACGACAGGTAGGGGATACCGTGGCGGAATTCTTACACCCCCAATCCACAGGGCGGAGGCTTCATTACTACTACTGCTCGGCACGGGCCTCCTCCACCATTGAGAAGATCATCGCCTCAGTACACCACGCTAGCCTAATGCGGGTTGGCGGACTAAAGCTACAACAGCTTTTTAAAAACAACAAAACACTCTCATACACGAGTCTTATGTCGTGGGTATCAGAAACTACGAGAGTCTTTCCGTCTCACAAACACCCAGACCCGGAACAAATATTTGTGGATCACACAAACATTTGTCTCGGTGCGGGGATCGAACCCGCGGCCGCTCGTTTCGCAAGCTGGTTTCTAGCCAACTGCGCCACGGGGTTGTTTACTCAGTTCGCGTAGCTATACACAATCCCATTTATGTCCATAGCAAAAATCATTCAAATCGGTCGAATGATTTCGGCGTGAACACATGACATAAAACCTACTACAATACAAATTCTGTATTTTCTTCGTGGAAGAGTAACAAAATGTAGAAAACTTTATTTTTCCCCGTTTAATATTCTCTTACCTTCCTCAGAACTCTTCAATAACATTGTAAATAAATTTAAATTTTCCTTGAAACAGAGTTCTATAGGAAAAATATTGTTACAACCATTTACGTCGATCGCGAACGGAAATAATCTTAATGGGAATTTCCCTTTTATAAACCGTAACGTTATTTACACAAAATTCTCAGAATATCTAATTCATTTGACAAAGTCTCGACAAGAATGTGTTTATGTCCTTATGTAGTTTCTGTAATTATCCACCGTGACATAGATTCTGTGAAATAGTTTTTGCAAAGAATCCGCGGTACATACCCTAAAAATAATAGCCCTGTGGCGCAGTTGGCTAGATACCAGCTTGCGAAATAGAAGACGCGGGTTTGAACCCAGGACCGAGACAAATGTTAATGTAAACCACAAATATTATCCATCATTAGTTGTAAGATATAGTCTCGTGCGATTAGACCTTTGCCTTTTATAATTAAAAATATTTTAAAAATTCCTTAGTCAATAGTACCCATATAACAGATATTCTAATTTGAAATAGAATATTTTATTCGATACTAACAGGGTATATTTGTTCCTCAGGTGGTGTCAAATAGAGATACACAGGAGACGCTGTTATGTGCTGCGTTTGTGTTTGAAGTGTCCAATAGTGAGCACGGCGCGCAACATCACATCTACAGGCTCGTCAAGGATTGAACCCACTACCCCACACCATTCCTTACCAACCCACTGCTACAAGGATACGTTCACTAGCAATTGTGGAGGCGAGACGGTACAGGAAAAAAAAATGAATTAATTTCTAACGCCTGTTAGTCTTGGTTGGTCTGTTCATACTGTTAGTTTTGGTTGAAACGGTCATCCTGTTACACTTGGTTGATCTCGTCCTGTTAGTGCTGTAAAAGCGGTCCTGATTAAGCATTAATCTTGGTTGCTATATGAGTTTTGTGAAACTAATAAATCATTTCGTGGAATTAGTAAGACCACTAGTGTCGTTTCTCGAACCAAAATATAACAGGGTATGATAATAACAGACGCACTTGAATATGATGTTGCAAGGTTAGAGGACTCTATTATTTATTCTAAATAACTTGATGGCAATAACAATACTGAAATACGTTTTCTCTCGTAAAATTAAACCTTTCATTCTTTACGTATTTTCAATATGCCTGTTTATTCTGGTTTATTAAAAGTATATTATTAAATATATAAAACCTGAAAAAAAATAAATTACTGCATCAATTTACCCTAGACTCTACGATCTATGCAATATTATTTTCATATTTCCGCTTTGAGCTAAGAGATATATTTTTCATCCAACTATAAAAGGCCTGGTAGCCTATAAAATACAACTAGTTTGATTTCTTGTGCCGTCTCGCCTGGCGTGGATTCCTTGTGGGAGCTTCTCATGTTATTTCCATCCGGCACGTAGCAAAGCGTTTGTTAACAATATAGTGACAAGAACGTTATATAGAAAAATGTGATCTGAAAATTACGCTACAAGTATTTTTGTAACTGAATGTTTAATGTATAGCTCAATTTTGAATAACCTATTGTAGTGAACTGATTGTTCTGTCGGATTAGTCATGTTATTGTTTTAGATTTTTTTTTTCATATTGTTTATTTCGTAAACGGTTCCCTTTTTACTCAATTTTAGTATTTACGTTTTCTTATTAAGAAAACATGGGAGTAACAATAAAAGTTTTACATTATATCATAAAGATTATGGAACATTGTTCAATATACATAAAATGCGTGTAAAATAATGTCATTTAAGAAAATATAGATTTGAATACACACAGTGCCTCTAATTATGTTACATTAACATAAATTACTTGAGCATATTTAGTCTTTTCACTGTTTATATAAATTGTTTGGGGCGGAATGCTGCAGTGAAAAGATTAAACCTTAGTGTAGTGTACCGTGAAACATAAATAGTTTTAATAAGTATATAATTGTTAAGGAGACGACTTTTATGTTCAGCGGCCCGCTGGCCCTTGGCTTCTGTTAACTTTCTCTAAACCAGTCGGATTCTCACTAACTCGTGGCGTACACGTCTTTGTTTCTTTAAACATTGCTTTGTATTCTTGTAACTTAGGTATTATGAGTGGTAGCATTTCGTTAATGATGTTTTTTTAGTATTTTTTGCCAGATAATTTTACTATTGCAATCTTTGCCACATGAAATTATAATTTAAGGACATATTGTACCTAAATGTACATATTTTAATGTTACAAATGTACTTTATAGAGTTGATGTGTTCACACATGTGTTAATGTATGGTAAATACAAGTTGACAATTTGTGAAGGACGCGTGTACATATCTCCATGTAAAATAGAAAATATACAAAACTTATTTCTGGATACATATTTTAGGCTTCACCCTCGGCAGCTGTTAGTTAAGATGTACTTTACGTTCAACTATACGTCCCTCGGTTAAATCTATGTTAATTCCTACCAGATTTGCAACCAGAGACGGAACTAAGAATTTTTATATATTTAATATATTGGACACCACACAATATAAATAAATTAAGAAAAGCGGTCTCTTATACACTACCCAAGATATTGTAGTAAATTCAGTTTTTGTACAACTTTATTGTGATTCTTTAGTCAAGTAAAGCGATTGGCTTCCATCAATGGTTTAAAATACTTAATTTGCCAATAATAATTTGGAGCCTAAAATTTCGGTTGCTGATCGATTATTTAGCGATATTTTGCTATAATTCGATACTTTACTGGCATAATTTTTACATCGACAAAATTCTCATCTTTGTCTTTTTATGCCTATTTACTACTAATGTATATTCTTCTAAAATTTATAGACTATTGATCTTCAATAGTACTTTCTTCAGATTTCTGAAATTGTTTTTGTATCCTGAAATTCTATCGATACATTTCGGCACTTTGTAGGATCCATTCCTATGTCCGTCGCTGGTTGCATTCTGGTGCGACATTCGCTTTCAATTCTCAAAGTACAAATTGTGTATACCCACAGTAATGTAACTGGACAGGCTCGGTGATGCAATAAGTGTTTTCGTGGCAATGATTTGATCTCTCTTTTAGTCAAATATGTTTAGGGTCCTCCCGTTGTCGCGTTCGCGTGCGCTCATTTAAATTTAACACCGTGTTAAGTTTATTGTGCATTACATAGCGTTTAGTTTCAAGACATGAGGTAGGCAAATATTATCTTAGCGATAATCATAAATAATAAGGAGATTTTTTGTATTTATTTGATAGAGTTATATTAGATAAATTGTAAAGTGAATAGCTTTAAGGATTTTTTTTAAAATATGGCGATGGTCGTGCGAGAAATTATAGGCGAGGTGGTCACTTAGTACTTAAGAGGAAACACTTAATTTTCGTTGCGATAGTTTTTTTTCTTCAAATTGAAATGTATTTTGTAATTGGTTATTCGTGTAGTGTCGGTAGCAAAACAACGTGTTCAATCGACGTGAGAGCAAAAGAGATCTGCTACGTTGTGATTTTATACTTTATAATAACTATTATGTACTCAGATGAGATTAAACGATTTTCGACTCTTTTGCTATGTAAGTTGAGTATATGTGTGAACTTGTTTCCTTCGGCAATATTCATTAGTGACAATAGACGGTGTTGTGTATATACATTTTAGTGCATTTCTTATATTTTTTCATTTTTTAGCGTTCTAAGCGTTTTATGCTTTCTAAACAAGTCTTTCATATCGACAATCTGCCATATCAAAATGAGAATATTAAAATATAGTCGGCGATGTTGGGGACAATCATTGGCTCGTGCTATCCACTTTGTTATGTTTCTATTTCAACAAATATGGCGAGTGATTACCCACAACAACAGCCGACAGTGTACAGTATTTTAAATATAATACTATGTTAAAGATTTGTATGAAAATTTAATTATATTGTCTTCATAAAATCACATGTGTTGTTATTTAATTATTTTACACCGATAGCGTATCGGAAGCCGATTAGATTATTAACCCCAACGATGCCAGATTAGGGTTCGTTATTTCTTAATCGAGGATGTTAATGACCATGAATTTATTAAAGTAATGACATGGAAAAAAGTATGTTCTTGAAATTAATCTTGAAGTCATATACAGTTATTATTGATAATCATGGGGTCTACCCCCCTAACAACAATTTCTTTAATTTATCTGCTCATAAAGGATTTATTAGTTCTAAATCCGCAAATTTAACAGATTTCTTTGATTAAAAAGATCAGAGATCCATTTCAATCCATTTCACGAAGGCGAGCCTAATAACTTCTTGGAGTAAAATCTCAGTAACACTGCCTGACACGGGGCCTCTAAATCTCATAGTAGATACATGGTACTTGTTTTATTTAATGTGTACACCAAAAAATATAAAGATTACGATGTAGTAATTAATATAATTATTTATCTAAGTTCAATTATTAAAGTATTAATTTCAATTTTAGGTATACAAAGAGGGATTAGATAAAATAGGAAAGCCTACTGAAACAAACAAATGTCAGTTTTTGTAATAGTATTTTTAACGAATAGATAAATACAAAAAAAATAAGGAGGACAAAACTCTTATATTTGTTTCCCCGTTCAACCTAAACTTTAATCTAAAGGCAACACTTTCGCATAACTTAAAAAGTTTTGGCATTACTACTTTCCCTCCATTTGCATCGTGTGACGTCAGCATAAATAGGGTGACCCAACGTTACAGTCAGTAAAGAACATAATAGAAGTCAGGTGTTACGTATCTTTTAATTGATATGTACTTAGATAACATTGATCGGAATTAATATTTCGATTGGAAGTTATCACTTCTTGCCGTGATATAGCCAAAGGTAAGACCGCTGCATTGACCTGAAAATCGTTATATAAATCTTAATATTTGTGTTTAAATATTGACGCGTATTCGTCAGATGGCTGCGGCTAAAGCAGGGATTGTGGTAGTTCTTTTCGCCTTCGCAGCTGCTACAGTAACAGGTAAGCTATCAAGACTGATCGTCTCTTCTTGAGTAAATATCAGCCTTTGTTTGCATATTTTCATTAGAATAATGAATAAAGAAATATATTGTTTGCATAAAACTTATATTACAAAAAGTAAAAGTGTTATGTATTAAAAAAAACAATGAGTGAAAAGTAAACTGAAAGAGCGCCCCGAATTCAAATTTGAAATATTTAATTGGACCGTTTATTAAGACATCGAAAAATCTCCCCATAATTTTGAATATTTATTATGACAAAAACAAGTCTATGAGGTATCCAAAATATTTACATTATTCTGAAATTAGGTACTACAATCCCGATTAATTTTAGGAAAACATTGACTTAAGTAGCTTTATTGCAAGATTTCAATATTTTTAAAACGTTTCTTAATTATCGCATATTTTATAGAGGACCTACCATGTCGGGCGCGTGATGTTGGAATCGAAGGCAGATCCATCGTGTGTGTCTGCGACGCGAATTATTGTGACACTATCACAAGAGAACAACCTGCTCCAGGGCGCTACGTAGCGTACACTTCGAATAATGTAAGTATTTATTTATCTTTTTATTCGTTCCTACTCTTGTTTAATTTAAAAAAATACTGAAATTACTTAAAAGCTTTGATAGCCAATAGGTGTTACTAACTAACTTGAATTTAATAAGTGTTTATTTACCCTTTTTTACTGTTTAGTTTATTTGTATTTCTTATCCGTTCGTAGCGGTGTGTGGCTAGTCTATTAACAAGAAAATATCCACTTTCATCATCATCAACAGCCCTTAATTCGTCCACTTAATATATCCTCTTTATTTTCACTTAATCTAAGACGAAATATATTTATCCTGGAAACAAGATTGACCTAAAAACAATAATTTGTTAATCAGGCCACTTGATTATATAGGTACACATGGAATGTCTTAGTCAAAGGTTATCAACGCAATTATTATCAAAGATTAATTATTATTATAATGATATGATTTTTACAAACGAGTGCAAGTGAACGTCAAGATAGTGAATATTTACTCTAAGCAGCCGTAGTGAATAATGGACTTTCCTACAACAGTATGCCATGGGCTAATAATAATTTATAAATAACAGAGAATAAAAATAGATTTGATGTTGTATTACTTTCTAATCGTGATAATTCAAGAGCCCCAATAACACTTAACACAATTTCTTCTTGACTTTTTAACTCACTTTAGTAAGCCACTTCACTTAATAAGCTTTACTTTAACATCCGACTTAAAAGACGGCGATGAAGATAACAAAGCAAAAAATAAGATTCAGAAATTCTTAACGTTTAAATATTCTTAAAACTAATCTAGTAGAAGCTAAATCGTCAAGAATTTTACCAGCAATTAAAATTATTCGAAGAGTCATCCAAACTCTTTTTTAAACACATTACTAGAAAACTTGGTGATTCTTAGAATTTCTGATACAAATATCCATTAACTTTTTACAAGCTTTTATTCCTACTAAATATATCTAATATCGCGATGAAAATAGGTAAAAGATATGCATCTGTTTCCATAACATGATAGCACAAGTATTTGTGTGGTAATTACGTATCGCTCTGTGATTCTTGATAATATTATTATGCAATCTTAAAACACCGATTTTCGAGTATATAAAAATTTTGTTCTATTTAATAAAACTATCAACAAACTAAATAAAATAAAAAACGAACCCGTGCTAGACCAGTGTGGTGGGAGAAGGCCTAAACCCTCTCAATAGTAGAGGGAGCCCGTGGCCAGAAGTGTGACGTCCGTAGCCTCATGATGGTGATTATTTTGGCCTAGGAAGAGGTTTCAGAAAACCTTATGAACGACAAGGATTCAGCGTTAGGTTAAACCGAATAAAAACATCAAAAAAGTTCCCAAAACTATTATTTATGCAAATTTCCACCCAATATAGGCGTTGCTAATAAATATTTGTGCCGGAGTTTACTAGGACAAAAGATCTTGTAAGTTCTAATCGTCACAACACCACATCTTAGTATGGCGTCGAACTTTATACATATATTACTTTTGGTTTTATTTCTTTATGTAAGAATCAAAGGCGTAATTCTTGCCCATGAATAATAAAGTTATTATTTGTTTACATTTAGTGTCGTGAGATTTATTAATATTAGAATGAGATATTAATGACATTATTACAACATTGCAGGCTGGTTTCCGATTTGCGAAAAGTTACGGTGACATACTTACGGTAGTCGAAGATGCTGAGGTAGACGAGGACGATGACGAAGAAGGACCCGAACTACCCGAGCCCGAGGAAAGGGATTATGAGGACGATCTTATGTTCACCGTCAGAAACGACGAAGAAAGCCCTGGAATATTGGGTGAGTTGGATAATTTTACTGATAGTAATGAATATAGGATTGAAGTGAAATAGAGTAATATAGGGTTTGTCCATAATAATAATTTGTTACACGAGGAAATCCCTTTACGGATCGTCCCCGAGCATGAGACTCGGAGGTATGTATAAAATACGCAACAACTAAATGAATAATTAATCTAAGCAGTTTACTTAATGCTATGTTGTATTACATTTTGATATTACTCCAAACGTTTTCCGGGTTTTCCCTTAGTCACAATTTTGTATAGGAGATGAATAAATAGTGCGAATAATAAACCAATAAATAATAACGACAAAAATAGAGTACTGAAATCAGTGTGTTACAACTGTTTGTAATATTGCGTGATTTTTTTTATATGTTAAATGCACCTGTTGGTGAAATTATAAGTCTAGTGTGATACAGGCACTATAAGCCTAAAGATAAAACCGATTGCATTAGTAAGTAAAAAGGTTTTACATCCAGGAAGATAAATTGTTTCATTGAAGCAATTTCACCACAGTTTCTCTACAAATACATGGGCAATACTTTAAATAGTAGTATAAATAAAATAAAATAGAAAATATCAGTAAGTAATATTTAAAACATATATTGATCACTGAATTTCGGGGATAAATTAACAAAGCCCCTATGTTTACAAGAATTTATTAACAATAATCATTATTTGGGGTAGTTTTCGTAATATACATAATGGCAATCAAAGATATTGGCGATAAGATTATATTTTATCTAACACTATGTCGGCCCGCCCGGCGCCGCCTACATGTTTTTTTTACATTTTAATACGCTATATATAAGCTACATAATTTATTATTTTAATAAAACTTCCAATAAAAAATCATAGTAAGTATAATTTCGTCACATCCACAAGAGAGGGGTAGCCGAAATTGTAAATTCAACCCCAATTTAATATGTAAATACTACAATTACCTATTGCCTAAAGTTACATTTATAGAGGGAAACTCCGACTCTTCTCGAATACCCGTAAAATCATTTTGTCCTCCTTTTTCGTTATTTTTTGCGTAGAGCCACGATTAGGCAGATCGTCGACATTTTTTACTTCAGAATAGCGTTTCACCCACTTACTAACAAATGTCTTTGACTTTTTCATGTATTTTGCAGCGGCTGCGTATGACATTTTGGGTCCTTTTGGATGCAAACACAAGAACACTGCTTCATAACGTGATGCGTACGTAGCACTCATGACGAAATGCGTCCTCCTCTGACAAAGATCGAACGACAACTGAAACTCTATACACAAAGCATCTGAGGGGAAGGGGCTAGCTACCTGCCAAATTTACAACCAAGCTTCTAGCGGTACCTAAAAAAAAGTTTTGCCGTACACGCTCTTGTCAAACAGACTGTATGTCGGACTCACCGTTCTAGTATTTGAATATTAGATTTAGCTAATTGTCAAATACTGGAACGTCCTACCGACTAAAACCCCGTGATATTCCTCAGCATTCTTTATGCAGGGGGGCACGGTATACGCGTGTGCATTAGACCACACCCTCCTAGAAGTTGGCTCAAAGGGTCCCAACGCGGTCCAAACATGTGAACCGGAGCCGATCCAAAGCTACTCTACCTCAAACTTAGGGAGGTTGCAAGTCATCTCGCTGACGGCGGGTTCGCCTAGTCCCGATGGGGAGTCTAATATTGCGCTCCCTTTCTCTTTCCGCTGTTTCTTTTGACAGCATCACGTGCTCACAATATGTAGTTAATGCAGTCCACTTAGTATCGCTCGCCAGCATTGCACAAACCACATTAGGGAGTGAAAGATCGTCACCTATGGCTGCGATTAGTTCACGTCGCTTTGAATCCCACGCTAAACAATGCTCTAAAGTATGCTGAGCTGAATCCTCTTGGTGTCCACAATGGTAACAATTTGGCGTTGGTTCGCGTTTTATTCGGTACAGGTACTTTCCAAAACAACCATGGTCCGAGAGTACCTGAGTAGCAAAAACCCTACGACTATGTCACGTCAATTGAAGCGCATTGATTTGTTTCAATTTAGATTTTTTCTTTAACCGGTATTGAATCTGAAAACGTGTACAAAAATTGGTAATAAGCTGGTTTTCAATTATTTAAATGGGACTTAAACGTAGTTAAGGAAAAAACGGTGTAGAAATACACATCGCGTATGGACAGTCCATCTTGATGTCTTGAGCTTTTAAGAAATTTCTAGATAATTTCACCAATTTACTTACTCGTATACCAAGTTATTTAAAAATAATGTTATATGTATCTAGTAACATGCCTGTTAGATTACAAAAAGGAACAAGTATTTAAGAAGGATAGAAATACCTACCCCTAGCATTTGTTTGATATTAGTTTCACAACTTCAAGGTTGTGTATATTTTAGAAACCATTAGAAGAAACGTGATCTTAAGAATGTACTTGTTAAACCGGCATCAGTACATTGAAGGCTTCGGTGGATCAGTGACCGACGCCGCTTCAATCAATTGGCGAAAACTTTCAGACAGAGCACAAAGACAATTTATCAAGTAAGCAATAAAATATTCCATACTTTCGATGCTAAATCAACAACCAGCCAACAGGAACGATGAAGCTACCTCTTATAAGTAATGGCTCTAATGCTTACTTCACCTAAACAAATGTTAATACCAATAATACTAGTCCTTTTTCTTGACAATTACTTGTTGCTTTTCTAGGTATTGACTAGGTAATCAAAATGAATGGAACGCCCTTCACTACTAATAGGGAAGCTAAGCTACTAATCCTTACTAGCTTTTTTAAAAATATAATCAGAAAAAATAAAACAAACATAAGGAAAATTATTTCTAACTGAAAAATATTGTTTAATTATCGCATAAGTATTACTGTTATGTTTTTTTAAAGGATTTTGTCCTTACCTACCTTATCTACCTTACCTACTTTTTACAAGTCAATAGTATTTTTTAATGTTTCGCCCATACCGTCTCATGAATCATCCATTTTTTCATTTACTTCTTAGCTCTAAGTAACTCCTGACACACCACTTTTATTTCTTCAAAGTCGAAACATCTCTTCATACACATACTTTGGTCAATTAGTCGACCTTTACTTTTGTGGAGAACCTCACAAATCTGATCTTAATGTTGTCCCCCGGGCGCTCTAATAATATGGTGGAATACTGTAAATGTTTTAATTTGACATTTCAGCACTTACTTTGGACCAAAAGGTATTGAATACAATTTGATACGAGTTCCTATCGGTGGATGCGACTTCTCAACACATCCTTACACATACAACGAGTTTCCCTGGAATGATGGTGCCCTCACAAATTATTCACTAACTGAAGAAGATTTATTCTACAAGGTAAAACATTTATAACTTTATTTATGAGATCGAATTGCGTATTTGCTTTAAAGAAATCTCTAGAAAGAGCTTCTATTTCACCTTTTTCCATTTTAAGTTTCGAAGCTATTTCTGATGAGTATTGAAATGTTTTGTTTGTTTGTTCATTAATCCTATTGTACTTACATACAAAACAAGTAATGAATAGTAATATTATCTCTATAATATTACGAAATATGTATCTATTATCATAATTAAAACAAGCCGATTATATATTTTAATCCGTACTTACACACTTGGCCTCGTTATCATCAAATTCTTTTCTGATCTGTTTTTGTTTGCTAAAAACACTTTGCGTTTATAAATTATGTACCATAATTACTAGAATCCTTTTATTATCCAGTTCTTTTTTAGTGGAAACTGCCTTTCAAATGGCAGTAAATTTTTGACTTAATTTAACTTCATCATCAGCCCGTATACTTCCACCACAGTGCACTGGTCTAGTGCATGTTAGCGGACTTCACGCCTAAGATATTTCTAAGAATGCTCACAATGCTTTACTACTTCATTACACTACATGATAATTTATTGAGAATATACACATAGCTTCGAAAATTCAGAGGTATGTGCCTGGGGTTTAAAGATCTTAAGGGTCGCTGACCGCTAAGATCTTTGACTGGGTGTCAAAACCTCGAGGCCTTATTACTTGCACTCATCAGTCATCACTACTCTATATGCGTGAATTATTGGATTTAATTGAGCATTTTGCTTTTCTACTTTCAGTTGCCAATGATCAAAATGAGTCAACAGGCTGCGACTGATGAGATCAAAATCACTGCAAGTACGTGGTCGCCCCCAATATGGATGAAGACCAATGAAAGGATCACTGGATTCGGCCAACTCAAGCCGGAGTACTATCAGTCCTACGCTGACTACCATATGAGGTGAAATTTTTATGTGAATATAGATAATGATCTATGGAGTATATTTCAGATTTAATAGAAGGAATTACTGTTTCATGGTGTAACGGCACAAGTAGGTCCCGGGATTTATTATATGTTGTGACAAAATGTTATTAGGATGTTCCTTTAGGATAGTCTCAGTAACATTACAAGGTCTGGATATGTGCCCAAATAACGGCAATAGGATCGCATCCTTAGTAATTTTCTCCTTCCTGCAATTTAATTTAAACTTTTTAAATCCTTATTGATCATTAAATTGAAATTAACTATGTGGTCCTTAGTAAATGGAAATAACGCAAATACATATTACTGTTTTCTTTTTAAGATTCTTAGAAGAGTACGAGAAAGCAGAAGTCAACATTTGGGCAATCACGACGACAAATGAACCAATCAATGGAATAGTACCTTTTGTAGATTTCAACTCCTTGGGTTGGACTCCATCTCAATTGGTATGTTATGATTTTTATAAATAGCTACAACTACGGTTTTTCTCAGACGCTAAACAAGATTTTGATTTACGTAGATTTTGTCTGCTAGATATTTTATGTCCTCTTAATTAATTATTATTGAATTTTCTAAAAGATTAAAAAAAGTTAAGGGCGAAATGGTTCACTCCAACAATTTAACTTACATTTTATATCTAGCTTGAATATCTTTCTCTGGTTTACAGGGTCGTTGGGTGGCTAACAATCTTGGCCCTACTGTGAGGAATTCTCGTTTCAACAAGACTTTAATCCTGGCCGTTGACGATCAGAGGTATATTCTGCCTATTTGGATAACTGGAGTAAGTAAACCCATCTTATTCTTGCCATGTTCCCAATTCTATTTGGGGAGGCTTTTTGTCCTTCTAAACATCTCCATCATTCGTTATGTCTTGATTTACCTTATTTCTTACATCCCTTTCCCCACGCATTCCATCTCTCCCGTCTTTAGCGTTCCTCTGCTTGACCAGCCTTCAATTTTCAAACTCAACATTTTCTACCTGTATTTGCTTTATGTTTTTATTATAACTGTGTGATTTTTTAATATCGCAAGACATTTTTCAAGCTCCAAATTTCATTAATTCTTTTATTATAGCATTGATGTCAAATTATGATCTGTTCTAAGTCATGTAGGTATGTTAAACTTAAAGGTGCTAAACCATATTATTGAACCACAGATGGAGAGAGAAGATCCAAAATCAATAGAATATATAGACGGAATAGCCATTCATTACTATGGTAACTTCTTCCCGCCAAGTATTCTTTCCCGTCTGCAAGAGAGGTATCCCGATAAGATCCTTCTGTCCACAGAAGCTTGTGAAGGTAAAAAAAATATTGAAATATATATAAATATGAATATTTTAATATGAGTGCAGTGATGGCCTCGAGGTTTAGGCGCGCGGTCGAGAATCTCGGCGGTCGCGGGTTCGAACCCCAGGCACACACCTCTGACTTTTCGAAGTTATGTGTGTATTCAAATTGAATTATCACTTGCTTTAACGGTGAAGGAAAACATCGTGATGAAACCTGCACACCTAAAAGTTCTTAGGAATTTCTTAGGTGTGTAGTCCGCCAACCCGCACTAGGCCAGCGTGGTGGACTACGGCCTAAAACCCTCTCAATGGTAGAGGAGACCCGTGCTCAGCAGTGGGCGTATATGGGTTGATGAAGAAGAAGAAGATGAATATTTTATAAAAATCAATATATCAATAAGTATTCGCGATAAATACTAATCTTTATCGAGTTTATAACAACTATTTTTTTACTTACATGTTATATGAAACATTTTTTCAGGTCCGATGCCTTGGGATCGACTTAAAGTCGAAATTGGATCATGGAGAAGAGCGCGTCGTTACACAACAAGCATCTTGGAGGTATAAAAGTGTTTTATCTTGGATATTACACTAACACGTCTTACTTGCTTCGAATGAATGCTTATAGGCTTAGCAACACTAATGAACCTATTATTTCAGGATTTAAACCACTTTGTGGTCGGTTGGATTGACTGGAACCTGTGTTTGGACCCCGAGGGAGGTCCGAACTGGGCGCACAATTACGTGGACGCGCCTATCCTTGTTTATGCGGACCAGGATGAGTTCATAAAACAGCCAATGTACTACGCCATGGGTCACTTTTCCAAGTTCATCCCGCGCGGGTCTCGGCGGATTCGAGTCTCGCGCAGAACTCTTGGGACTCTTGAAAACGTCGCCGTCTTAACGCCTAGAAATACTGTAGTGATGGTACTGCAGAATAGGTATGTTAAATTCAAAAACATTATACTTCGTATTACAGGATAAAGAATAAGTCTTATTGGCCTTCAAAATGATGGAGCCGAGGTGTTAGTTGTAAATTAACACTCATTAAAGATTAATAGATCCCTTTTTTGGAGATAAATGAATATAGATTTCTCCAGCAAAAAATAAATATTTAAAATTCAAATACATATTGAATCATGTAAAGAAAATCACGATATAATTGCGATTGCCTTGTTTTTGGGTGATTAAAATGATTAATATCAAGTTGGAGATATACACTACCTGATAATGTCGGTTATATCTAGATATTTCATGATTTCACTTGGTTTTTTTGAAATTAACATTGAAATCCTTATAGCAACAACGTGAATGTTCGTATTTGGCCCGGGGAGAAACAAAGCGCGATTCCGCTATATAAAAATGGCTCAATTATTTTTTTTCGACTTGAAAAATTAGGAATTCGGATTATCCCGATTTAAGTAGTTGCCATTAAATTTTTAACAACCGGGTTAGATTATAAAAAAATGTCCTGAATGCATCATATACACACTAGCAACCCTTACTAAAATTTGTAATTCTATGGATCACTTTATTCCTCTAAAATTTATCAAGATTAATATTTTTCAGGAGAACACATGAAGTCAATACAACAATACGCATTAACAGGCGACGATACATAGAACTGACCATGGAACCAGAATCAATTAAAACACTGGAGTTTAACGTAGAATAAGTATTAAAAGATATGACTGTACATAAATATATGTTTTTTTATTTACATCACATAACCTGTTTCACAGAGAGATTTACAGTATGTTTAACAAATTCTAGTTTAAAAACTAATTCGTAGGAACAATAACAAAAAAGTGGTCCTTTACACTTTAAGCAATCTTATTAGTTATAATACAAAACAATAAAATATAAAAATAAGCTACCTTAGTAGTATTTTCTACTAAAGACATTAAATAGCTTTTAGTAGTTAACAACCATTGCAAACTATTGATCATAGATTCAGACCTAATTAACTTTAGTTTTTTTTTATATAAAAAGAACTTATATTAATGTTATAGAATTGACACTATTATGTATGTATTTCTCTCGTCTTATGTTTATGTATCAAAATCTTCATCTTTTGACAGCCTGGCTTACGTACTTGCTCTTTAGACAATGAGGATTTTTTATTAAAAAAACCTGTAAGTCTATACAAAACTTTTGACTTTCCACTTCATGGGCAACAACTGTAACACATATAACTAAATCCCATTTATTGTGACAATGAAAAACTAGTCAGATTCAAGAAGAAGTTTGACTCAAAGTGGGTTTATATTATCAATACATACATTTAACCTAGTAGCATAAAACAAAATAGTACTGTTTACAATGAAGGCTTAACATAAACTGGAAAACATCCTAATTATTTTATTATTTCTTGCACATTTTATTAAGTTGGAAGACAGTTTTTTATACAATATTAAATATTTGTTGCAAATCCACTAGTAAAAAAGAATGCTCACAAAATATTCTAAATTACTTAAGGAATTATTAAAGTGCAAAGGACCAGGTATAAGTAACCTCTACCATATTTTAGTAATCAGTCAGAGATGTTATTTTATCTAAAGGCCAGACACGGCAGACTACTCTACTCCGTATTAAGCCTTGTGGCACTGGACCATAAAGTCTAGAATCCGTTGAATTGCCTGAGTTGTCTCCTTCCAGCCATACATGACCTCTGGGCACAATATGGCTGCGCTGTGCAAAGTTGCCTCTAACTTTGTCCCCAGGTAAACCCGTAATTCTTTTGCAAATATTTTGCTTTGGGTTTGATGGACATTTTGCGATTACAATGTCACCCTTTCGAAGTCTCTGCAGTCTTGGAGACAAATGTTCTGTGAACAGTATGTTGTTGGACTCCAATGTTGGTTCCATGGATGGGCCAGAGCACTGAAATTAAAAGTAAAAAGGTTCTAGTAGACATACATTCAACATACGTTAGCGAGCTATGTTAGTAAAAGTTTATTAGATCTGATATAGTGAACGATGACATGTCTTCACTAACAAATAATCGCAATATAAATAACAGGTTCACTAGTACATAACGTCACTATGACCATCAAAATAAATCTTACAGACTGTTCTGCTAAAATGCTTCTACTTACTATTACAAAATCTCCAACATATTCAAATGTACAATGTGTAATACAGGCATACTGGAAAGTGTAGCCCAGAAAACCACAAGTTTTACTGAAAATTCTACCAAAAGCCATTTTTAAGTTCTTAAATTTAACCTTTATAGTCAATTATTAAACCGATTATTTTAAATTCACAAGACACAAATAAGGGCGCATTTTAGTCATAATCTATGTAAAAAATAATATTTCTATTTGAAAAATTATGTAAACAAGTTTTTTGCACAATAGCCCATTGCGCAGGACTGTCAGCCGTGGTCTCCACTACACGAACACATAAATACGCAAGTATTATTCGCATTGGACCATTATAGTTATCTCTTTTTCGCATGTCAATTAATATGCCTTAGTGACCGAGTGTGAACAAGAAAGAATACATTGTAGAAATAAAAATGCTTGGTTTTGAATTTTATGATAATGAATGGATCGACTTTGAACGAGTTTATAGGTAGTAGTCATAGACATAGTCGACTTTCACATGTGTAATCGATTGTGACCACCACCATGTCAGTTGAATGAATTTGACACATTCGTCTGGTTCATTGACAGATTGTGTGTGGAGTTCGTTCGGACACATCAAGATCGAAATTCGGAATAAATTTCATTTATATAGTGAAATATTATCAACGGCGTATTAAATAATCAGCGGTTATCTATATTTGTTGGCAGTACTGCAAAATTATTAGTGTGTATAACTGATATTGAGAACGTCCACCCAGGTTGGGATCTACAAACGTTAATTCTTTCGGGGCGCTTTCAGTGCAATTCTGCGTTGAGATTTGTTTTTAAACGTACTATATTGTATGTTTACGTTATCAACTGTTGGTGGTGCTGTGTGTTTGTGCCTGGGTGTAGTTAAATCGATATTGTATTAGAGGTAACCTATTGTTATGAAATGAGTGTGCATATTTTATGTACTCTCTGACACTTGAACTCCTCATGGGTATTTGTTGACGATAACCGTTGAACGGAATCGAGAAAATCGTGTAAGTACATATGTATTTTGTAGTAAATATACAATTTAATTGCCAGTTCCCATACATTGTTCATCTTATTATTTGGTAGTTATGAGTCACTTCTTGTGAGTTTATGGAGGTTGCTTTTCAAAATTTCATCTTTCTTTTCTATAAATCAAATAATACATGCTACCTTTTTTCGTGACTTTTATTGCAAATGTTATTAATTAAATTGTTATTGAAAGACAGAACAGTTAGGCAGTTTCAGGATGCTGTCACATTACCATACTATTGCTCACATGGACTGAGATTAATGACCTTTCACATAAACACAGTTATAAAAATGACAATGCTAATCCAATTGAAAATACCAATATAATTTTATCTATTATATTTATTTGATATGCAAACTAAGTACATGTACAGTCATTTTAGTTTAGTATATAGCTATTTGTTAATAGCAAAATATATATGTCATAACATTGGAATTTTCCATTAAATATATTTGCACAAAAAATGATTTATAAAGCAAATGCTCACAATTTTTTATAGACAAACATTTCAAACATCATGTGTAAATTTCTAAGTATGAGATTTTTCGTAATTTTAAACTCAATGTCACTACATACAATAATCAAACTTACAAATATTATTACATATTTTTTAGAATTACAAGAACCATTAACAAAGAATAATTACCTAGCATATCTATCAATCCAAAATGCCAATAAAATCATGTTCTAAAGTATAGATAATTGAAAGCTGTTAAAAAACAGCATTATTTAACTTTAGAATTAAAATAAATAGTAAGTCATTAATTAATTGGAGAAATAAATTACCACATTAAATCTTCACTGATAAGTTTCAGACTAATTCTTTTTTTCATTACACATAAATAAATTGTCTTGTGAATTTCTTTAATGATGGTAGAAATTTAATTTTTCCCAATATTTTTTTATTGCTACAACTAAGCAAATAATTTGCATATATAAATGTTTGTATTCATTTATTATGCAGCACTTAGATGGCTTCAAGGATAAAATAACAAAGAGTGTATGTAACAATATAAAAATGAATAATATTAGAATTATTTAGTGTATACAGATACTTTTTGCACCTCAAACAAATGAATAAATCTTTAAGTTATTGATTACTTCATTAGCAGTGTGTAATAACATATAGATATTGACCAGAAAGTATTTCATTGTGAGGTTGCATTTTCACCTTAACTTCATTTTGGAAAAAGTTTTTCATTTGACATAATGGTCTTAAGTCTAAATTTTTGTTGCTTTAAGGTTGATAAATTCTTCAATAGTAATTATATAATTACTGTTAAAAGATTAATTATCCACAAATTAATCATTTTCCAAGCAAAATCAGTAGTGACCGTTATGTCAACTATGAAATGCAACTAATATGTCTACTTTTGTGAAATTAATCATTGTTAACATGATATGAATCTATATTCCTTGATATAATAATTAGTGATAAATATTTATTTGTCATCAGATAAAATGGCGAGGTTTGCAGGGAAGAAATGTCGGCTGCTGTCCATGTTATGGCTGACGGGAGGATTCTTCTTTGTGGAGTTGATTGTGGGCTATATTACAAACTCCATGGCATTAGTAGCAGACTCCTTCCATATGCTAAGTGATGTGGCAGCGCTGATTATCGCCTTTTTATCAGTCAAAGTAAGTGATGTTTGAAATTAGTGATCAATATCTATCTTTATCAACCAAAATGCATCTTAATTCAGTGTATACGCCTTCTTTGCTACTGAAAATGCTAAGAAAATATACTTTTAAAGTGTGTGATAACTTATTAAGAACATAACTGACATAGAAAATTCATAGATAGACCCACAAGACTAGGCATAATGTCTCAGTAGGCCACTCACCTTATTTCTGAACTCTCACATAAAATGTACTAAAATTGGTGAGGAAAAAGTACATTATCTTAAACAGTCTTCTAACTAATAGAAAAAATAATAGGATGTATTGATGTATTGTCGTTTTTAAATATTATTAATGAGAATTTTTAAAGTAAACTAACTATAAATTGATCTTCGCTGATAAAAATTGCGTTCTCTTATTGTGAGTCTAGGGTGTCTAATAAAACCTCTTTGCCTCCTTAAAGGTAGTAAGTAAGTACTTTCTTATGAGAGCCATAACTATATTGTGCATTACACGCTACTTATTCATTCCATAGTATTGACAAGCAAAAAATTATTGTATTACATTTCATCAATGGACTCAATTATACGGGATTCATCGCGACCGGATATTCACAGGACGATCTCGGAATGAAACAACTTGCGTGTGTCATTATGGTAGGTTTTATATGCTAGATCGGGGTCGCTGTTTAGGCTAATTACGAGCGACGAAATATCTTTTAGTAAAGGATTAGTCTCGGCAGCATCGTTGAGATAGTCGACGCAACTCATTCTTAGCGCAATTTAAACTCACCTGAGACCATAGCTTTGTTTCAGATTCTCTAGAAATAGTAAATATAATTTTAAAAACATATATAACCCCACACTTTCCTCAAGGGGTACGCAGAACTCCATTTTTGAACCCACTTTTCGCCAAGTACGTATCAGTCCCACATAATTGGAGGCAGGTCTATTGCCGTTACACGGGCACATTTCTAGACTGCGTACTGCCAGTGCCATTTGATAATAATTACAAATATAATGAAAATCCCAAAAACACATTTTCATCCATTTTTTTTTCTAGACAATTTTCAAGCTAATCCACAAGACCTTAATTACAATTCATATGTCGTGTTTTCGGAAGTAGTTCTCTAGCCAACACATGAAACGTGATGCCAAATAGATGTTTGAGGAAGTGCAAGCGCTTCCTTATTCCTACGAATCCGTTCGTAATTCTGCAGCAAATATCCTCAAGTCATCAATGTTTGTTCCGATGTACAGGAGATAGCGTCGATCCAAGCAGTTAGAATTTATAATGAAAAGAAAGCAATGAGCAACGTAGGCAAATTGAAATTATGTGTTTTTTTTGTAGTTAGCTGAAACTCCTAATATGTTAAGTAACTGACGTAATACTTGAAATGATAGAAAGATTGTTTATTTGCCAGCGAAAATGAAATTTTGGAAACGGTTACCTTTAATTACCTAAATGTTTTTTTTTACATCAATGACCGTTACCGTTGCGTGTATTGAGTTGCCAACCAGCTTCCCCTAACCCGTAGATGTAAATATATGGATGGCCCCTAAGTAATGATTAAATGATAAGATGATATTATACCTAATAAAAACAATTAGAATCATTGGTTTTTGCAACCACGCACGCACAAAGACATTTTAAGAAAACATACGAAGATTGTCTCTTGCGATAGAATCGACGCAACATACTTAACAAATAACCCATTAGTGCTAGTTAAAAAGTAGGATCAGTTTTGTGGCTATGGAGGTCTGCCATGTCCTTATATTTATTTCAATGTCAGCGTTTTTCACTCCGCTGCCTTCCCTATATTTTAACGGTTTCGATCTTTGACCTCTTTCCTTTGTTTTGGGGATAGTTATCAAAAACATACATTCTCAGTGCCGGCTTCATAAAACGTAAAGTAGCAGTGTTGACTTGTGCAAAAATTAGTTGAAAATCTAACGAAAAAAAGAGAACATTGCTAATAGAAAAAAAGAAAGACGTTTGAATAAAAATCACAATCCTTACTAGAGTATTTTTCATTGCACTCTGATGTGACAGCTAATTCGCCAGGTTATTTTCTTTTTCATATAGAAAGGTATTTCGACCTATGCATAGAATACGGTTACTTATGACTATAACACCAAAGTATTTTTTATGTGTATAATAGAGTTAAACTTGTTTATGTATTGCACTAGTGAAGTAATAATCATAAATGTTTTTGTAATTGAAGAACAAAAAACGTTACTGATAATTTTGTGCCCAATTATGTTTAAATCGCTGAGAAAGAGAAGTTGTGGAAAAGCACATATAACTTTATTCTGCGCATAGGTCGATTTATTCATCGCCATCATCCATTTACACCTTACTTCTTTTCCTTATCAAAGGCGAACTATCCCACCCTGGTTTGGGCAGCTCTCATCTGCAAGCTCCTCGCCACGTGTTCCATAATAAACCTAGGCATGTATGTATATATTCATTACGTCTCACATTTTCTAGTGACATTCCACATGAATGATTTCAGTCGTGTTTGATCGTGTCATATGTCTTGGTTAACTGCATACTATCGCTTACACAGACCCAAAGGCTAATTCTATCTTACTGTTTAAAAGATTTTTTGGTATTTAATAAAAAAAGCATTAATTTAAAATGATTGTTGGTAAATACGGTACTTTCTACTCCATCTCTCGTTACTTGATATTCTTATGCTGGCCTGCTGTGATCCATCTACCTGACACGCTTGTTTGAAGAGCCTAGAATAATAGGAGAGATGGAATGCGTAGGCAAGCTTAAGTATTTTGCTTATTTGTATTGCAAAATACTTATATTTGTGCACATTAGGTACGATACGGGGTTGAAGTGACAACGAAGCTGTGGTATCGCTAACTGGCAATACATTCAATAATCACATATTGCAAAAAAAGTTTATGTAAAAATAAGATTATAATTGGCTTTTAATTCTTTATTCTAGAACTTTATATCGGGCTTTCATATTGAATAATATATTCGTACAAATACCGAGAAATAGGTTGCGAATTGTGTAAAACAATCCATAAAATACCAATCAACAGGTGCTTATGATGATGTTATGTCACAAACAGAATACAAACATGTTTGGATTCCAATATAAGCGCTGACTAATTACGATGAACTAAATATACATTTCCCTTAATTGTTGTTTACATGTGACATTTATTTGTAAATTCAGTAAATAATAACCCAAAAAATGTATGATGACTGCTCAGAACAACACGTAATAAAAGGTATCATAGAAGCATAAAAAGAAAAATAGCTAAAACAAGTAAATTGCTATATAAATGTAGTAACAATCTTGACCTTTAAAAACAACTAGAAATATTTTTTTATTGCCGGTTCATAAAGCGTGAACGCGCTTGCGTAGGCCAAAACGAAGCTATGGTTTTTCACATACATACACCCCCTGCTTGTAACTTCGAAAGGTCAGGCAGGGGTGTATTTTAACACCCACGTTTCGCCAGTTAAGGCCCACGTGATATGGGGGCGAGCATGTGATGACTCATTATCACTTCCCTACTTAATTTTAAAAATTATATGTCCACTCGTGTACCCTTATAGAACGAAAATGCAGTTTAAAATATATAAAATGAAATAATATTTATTGCTTCTTCAAACTGTCAAATATAACATTTAGATTCCGTCATTTAAGAATCATTTTACCACCCTGTTCGAACCTAAGTCATCACTAGAAAAGAACGGACAAGAAACTAGCGTTGCTATCATACCATACGCTTGTTTGCCGCGCTAACAATATTAAAAACGTAAATATGATATTAAGCATGCTTTCAGGTATGTGGGTACAGTAAAAAATGAACAATGAATATTTTTTCGCCTTCACTTCTTTAGAGTATCGAAACTGTATGATTAATCATGCAAGAGTGATTTATTATGTAACCATAATTGTCTTGTCTGCACTGGAGGAGATACTGTTTTGATGTAATAGCATACTTCAAAGTTAATATTAAAGTCGAATGTTATTCCAATGGTCGAAGTTCGGGTCCTCCTTCAGTAATAAGAAAATTAATATCTGATATACGAAAATCCCAGGGAGATGGGCACTTGTATAATACGACATTTATATGCACTGTTTTTGTTATATTTAATGCAAGATAATGGAGAAACACAAATCAATGAACTATGATAATATAAACCTAATAATATGATTGAAAGGAACTATGAAAGATATAATATGTAAACGTGGTAGTTATCTATTCAACAAAAGCTGCATTACAATCACTGTTTATCGCGATTTGACGTTATCACAATACATTTGTTTTGGTATGTGTTAAGTAAAAAAACTATTGTGGGTGTTCATGGGCGGTGTTGACCACTTAACATCAGGTGGCTCACTGGCTCGTTTGCCTCCTTTCCCATAAAAAAAAAAAAAAAAAAACAATAATACGACATACAAGCTGTTGTTAACTTGCAACAATGTATAATCAATTACTTTATATTTATCTGAATTTGAGAATAATGAATTCTCTGCGAAACTGTATTACTACATCTAGTAAAATATTGATATTTCGACTTGAAATTGTTTTCAAGTTCCTATTTTCCTGGCCTTTCCTCTTGATGGCCTCAAAGTTTAGGTGCGCAGTTGAAAATCTTAGCGGTCGCGGGTTCAAACCCAGATACACCTCTGTCTTTTGAAGTTATGTATTTATTCACAATGAATTATCACATACTTCAAAGCGTAGGAAAACCTCTGCCAAACCCACATTAGGCCAGGCATGTTTTATGTTGCCATAAATTTTTTTTGGAATTACATAATAAAGATTTGATAACGAGCCTATTGCCGTTTTTCGGGCACTTATCCAGATTTCTAAGAATTTTCTTAATGAAACTCAGAAACATTATCTGATTTTAGAATCGAACCTGGTTCTTATGTTAGATTCGAACCAGGTTCTTGTGAATAATTAAGCAGTCAAATATGTAAAGAAGATAGCTATACCTACCAAGTCTACAAACGTTTCTCTTCCCCACAGATGTCACCAAAGAAATGGTCGAAGAACACGTTCGGTTGGGCGCGTGCCGAAGTTCTAGGGGCCCTCGTGAACGCCGTGTTTCTAGTGGCCCTCTGCTTCAGCATCACAGTGGAGGCCGTCAAGAGGTTCATAGAGATCGAGATGATACACGACGCGAGACTGCTCGTCGCCGTCGGAACTCTCGGGCTGCTGCTCAATATTGTGGGGCTCTTTCTGTTTCACGGTGAGTTTTTGGTTGATTAAAATTACTTTGGTCCCATACAAACCGATCTAAATGTATAAAATTTTGTTTTGACAATGATGGTGAAGTATTGCAGACTTGTTTTTGACTTGATGTTAAGAAAAAACAATCAAAAAATTGTTAATTGTTATTGAAAAAAAAATATAAAAATCTTTCGCAGACCACCTTGCACTAATGTAGATGTTAAAATTCGTAAAATAATAGTAAATAAATACATTCAATAGTCATATAAAATATTCTGACCCTACCTACTCTAAGAAAGCTATGAGAGACTTTTCGATCTCACATACACTGACATCCGGAACTAACATTTGTGGATCATACAACTGTAAGTGTTTCCTTTTACGAGTTGGTTTTCGGCTTACTTCGCCACGAACGCTGAAAAAGTCTGCATGTTGGGTTTAGGGCCGAAAAACCAAAAAAATCACGTAAATCGACAACCGGTTTTAACTGGCGACCTTACCTCTTTTCATCATAACCATTCTTTACTTGTATTATTTGCCTTGGTATAAATAATAATCATTTAATTTATATTAAGTGTAAGTTAACAACTACATATATTTAATAACAAGATAAAGGAAATTATTGATTGAGAGTTTTGGCAATTGTTATTATTAAAAGAGTTCTCGTATAAAATTATGATGCAATTAAAACTGCAATTGTATCACGCGTTTTCCATTTTACCTAAGATATGAAAATACTTAACCTTTGATACAATAAATTAAACCAATTTGTTATGTTTCGTTAATAAGCGTTGTATTAATTATAATTAATAAAGGTTATTAGAAACAATTCGTTCTAATTTAAGGTTATTATAAATTAAAAGCAATTTATGGTTGATAACTAATCTATATATATAAAAATGAATTGCTGTTCGTTAGTCTCGCTAAAACTCGAGAACGGCTCGACCGATTTGGTTAATTTTAGTCTTGAAATATTTGTTGAAGTCCAGGGAAGGTTTAAACGGTGAGAAAATATGGAAAAATTGCGAGGAATATGATAAAATCAAGAATTCAATTTTCCCATATAAACTGTTCTACGTAATGTCCTGTCAAACGTTAAATGTTTATCCCTTCGATACGGTTAACTGTTCCCTCAAATTAAAGAATGGATTTAAATAAAGGTTTCGAATCGACAACATATATCTACAACATTCGGATAATTGCATATTTTACATTTTAAAAATGAAGAATAGTGTCATTGATTAATTGGGATTGACATATTTGTTGGTTGTCAAATATTTATGTCAGCGTTCAGGACTAAATTTTGTTGTGTAATATATATCAAGCCTAATTATTATTATCTTTTTAGATGTGCCTGGTTTACAATTTATAACTGATAGACCGAGATCCCAGAGCCGCCAGACGTTAATTATTTTCTGTTAGTGTTAGTAAGGAGAAGACGCTTTTAAGTACCCTGACCAGGTGATATCTGTAAATATACCAAGTTAGCGAGTATGCATACGATGGTTGTACATACTAACACTACCCAATGGTCCACATTTCATCCTTCAGAAAATAAGTAACGTCTGGCGGCTCTGGGATCTCTGTCTACGAGGGCGGGCCCAGTAATAAGACCAAGGCTGAAACCTTTATAAATAGTAAAAAGCAAAATAAAGTTATAGGAGAATGAAACGCATTTGAAAAGGTAAAGAATAATTAATTTATGGAATTAATATAAAAATGAACAGTCTTCCTGTATGATTGTATTTTCTTTATAGAATCGTAAAGTAGGTATGCAGTTGATCATGTAATAATCTTTATTAAAGTTGTTGTGCATGAGCTAAAGAAGGTTTCTGAGTTGGTACGACCAATTTTCGATAGGTGCACACACCGTCATTCAAACTCCACTTAAACGACTGGATCGATTGGGATGAAAATTTCTATGCATCTGTCAATGGGTCCCTAGATGAAACATTTAAAACACAATTGCACCCGCTAGATTGCGCTGCTGTCAACATATCGTTAGCTTTTCCAGGCAGGACGACGTCTGCCGGGACAGCTAGTGTTAAAATAAAGAAATGTTTAAGGAAAGTATTACAAACAAATCGAATAATTTTAAACATTAGTATTTTAAACTAAACAACGATCCTACTATACTATGTACTGACTTAATTTGGACGAGGACAAACCAATCAAAACTTAATAAAAATCATTACGAACTCGACCAAAACAAATTCGTCATAAGATCTACTCGTATAAGATAATATTACGCCATTTTAAACCTTTCTTTATTCACGCTTATACGCTTGAAGTGAAACAAAAGGTGCATTTCGTCACTCACTATCATATGACAATCATGTTATTAAAAGCGGCCGATTTTCCTAATTAATTTGAGCATCTCATATGGTTTTGATATTAAAAGACCATAAATATGCACATACTTAATCCTACAGAATTACCAATGATTCATACCGATTTATAGATAATAATAGTAAAAAAAACCACGGGGAAACTCCTACCAGTTACAACATTACGTTAACGTGTTAGGTATCATGAGAACAAGGATAAATGAGTCACAAATATTTAACACAAACGATGAGCGCACAACATCCTGCCTAACTCAAGTGGAAAAGATTGATTAAAAGCTCCACCACACATGGAAACTGAGAAGGCAATCACTAAACAGGGAAATAGGAACTACGAAGATTCACTTTGTTTTGATATTCATATTAACGTATTCGAACGGTTCATGAATACCTATGTATTGTGTCCATAATGCAAGTAAAGAATATATATGATGAAAAGATTATCGTGACTATTGGTTTTGCCTCTCATCCTAAATGCACTTAAAATCAACAATAGTTTACTTCTCTCATTAATGTCAATGAAGTTTTATACTTTAAAGTTATATAATTTAGAATTTAGCCATTTTTTTATGTAACCGCAAGGTTTCCCTATATCAGCCGTACTATTTACAAAAGTAGTATTTTTATCTAGTTACAGATATTTTATCAAGTGTTTTTTATTATGAATGATCTTCGTCATTTGGTATTCCATTGTTTGTTAAAATTCATAACAAACCTGTTGTTGTATAATCTTTATTATAATACACTAGGCGTTTGAATTCCATGACAAACAATCCTTTTCTTCATATTTTTGGCTTCTTTGTTTATTTACGATTATATGAAGTATAAAGGCGGAAATAATGCCTTAAGCATTCTCTTAATGAAGTTTATATACCTAAAAAATTAAAAAAATCCACAATCAAAAAAGGTGAGAATCATTATATTTGCGATTCATTTTAGACATCTTAATTTTTTTATCGTGGTGAAGTATCGGTTATATGTTTGTATCGGTCATATTTAATGTTGGCAAAGACCATGATGTTGGCTTTATTCACAAAACTCGTTCATTTGTTTTAGACCACGGAGGTCACGGCCATTCTCACGGCGGCGTGCCTCCCCCGTCCAACGTGAGGCATCTCACCGAGATAGTGAACAGTAACGCGGACATGGCCCTGGGCCACAACGCGACCGACACGGAGGAGACGGACGAGATGGTCCCGCCGAAGGTCAGCAAAGTGCAGAACAATAACAAGCAGACGCCGTGCAGGGCGACGCATGACCCTGGGCATATGAACATGAAAGGAGTCTTCCTACACGTGCTGTCTGATGCTTTGGGTGAGTTTGTTTACTGTGTTATTACCTGTGATTGTCTCATACGGGCCTTATCAGCCCACTATAGGGCACGGACCTAATCTATAACTGAGAGGGTTTAGCTTTTAGTCTGTCACGTTAACCTAGTGCCTATGTTTTGATTTTGTCCGCTTTGATTTAATTGAAACCAGAAGTATCGAGAATTTTGAATTTTAAATGATTGCTTGATGACGATTGATGGATGTAATTTTACTTTACTTTGGTAAAATGTTTTTTCTTTTATATAAACTACCTGTGTCACAATTAGATGTAAAATGTAAACTGTTCTTCATTGGAAAACCAGACTAAACGGCTAAACCTTTTTGCGCAGCGGAAGAAATCCTAACGCCGTTTAATAAAAAAGACGTTCGAAAACACTGATATAACTATCTTAGGCCTTGGAATTTTTATTTATTTGGTGCGGCGTTGTTGTCAAGCAAATCTAGAACCGTGCCAATTTACTATTTGCTTTGGACTCGGCATATTTTTACCTCTACATGACTGCCTCATTCACATATCAACATCTGTATCACCAGTCACCGTGTCATAGATAATACCTTGGGCACAATACGACTTTGCCGGTTCACCTTGACATTGACGAAACACTTTCGATAAGGAAATTGCTGATTCAACCGTCTCGACGAATTTCAAAGAAAAGGTGTTGAAACCTTGAGCGTTCCGTTGAAAATGACATGGTGGGTCGCTGACGTAAGCTGAGCGTTTGTTTCTCATGGTATTGTCATTGTTAGGGTGACGTCGTTCGAAAGAAAGAAAATACGTGATTTTTTTTATTGGATGAACAGATGTTTGTATACAGATAAGAATGGAAATATAGAAAAAATGCACTGAATTTGAACAGTCTTTTCTAAAATGTTGTCTTAAATAAAATCATAAGATTAATGTTTTTTGTTCACAAAAGCAGTTTTCAACGTTGAAAACACGAAATTTCTAATCGTGATCAGTTAAATGAGACCAGATTATAGTACTTTCTATTGCACAACGTACTGCTTTTCTTGGTTTAATAAGTAATACACTTTAATTATAAAAGCAGAAGTTATCACCGTCATATCCTACGTAAAAAGGTCGAATTTTTACTTTAACCCATGCGATCACCCAAATTATCTAGCGATAAGGGTTATTTGTAGTACATTTCTGACATTAATATATCGAACACCTATTCTCTAATAACAATTTTCGTATCTAATGTCGGTCGTAGCTGAAAAACTTGATAAGATAACGCTATCCTTTCTAAACTAACTATTTGCGAATTTGACTTGTGATTAAATTACGGCAGCGATGATTAATTGCAAAGCCTTTGTTTTGTCTATTTAAAAGAGATAACTGAATGCCTCGTGGTCTCGAGATTCAAGTATGTGTTCTCCGATGTAGAAGTCCCGGGTTGGGCAAAGTGTTATTGGAGTTCTTCTTTAGGAAATTGTCAGTAGTAGCACGGAGTCTAAAAATGTGCCCGGAAAAACGTTATAGCCCCGCCTCCTATTACATGGGACAGGTGAAAAATGGGCTCAGAAATACAGCTCTTCTACCCCCTTCAGGGAATGTAGGCGTAAGAATATGAGTCTAGTCTTTTGTTAAAACAATTTCAATAAATTGTAATAATAATGATAATTTCGAAACTATCTATTACTATTTTAGAAGTACTTTGTTATCGTACCAAGGATAATTATTTCGTGACTTATAAATACAATAAAGATAAAACCATGAAAGCTAGACATATTATGTGTGATAATATACGTGGAGATAGTAATGATACTTTTCAAAGTTCGAGTAGAAAAGTCGCATCTCTCGATGGGTCTAATTCCACACTTATGCAGAACCGACGTAAAATCATTTGTTCGCACGCAAAGTTCTCTGAAAGAATTTCTAGGATTTAATTTTAAGCCTACATATAAATATGAGACGTGTGCTAGATTAAAAAATATTTCGTCTCCATTTAGTGGTGATGAACTGAGATAAATAAGTGGTTGATGAATGTAGGTTAAGCTTCGTATATTTTAATTGTATACCTAATGACACCATTCATAAAAATATTCGTAGAGAGCATTTACTTTAATATTGTAGTTTAAAATCACGAGCTCACTTCAAGTGCAGCGCAAACGGACTAATTTTAGTATTCCCGCCCGAAGTTGGCATGACAGAACGTATTTTCTTCATCATTGTGTACACAAATGCGATAAATTTCCATCATAATGACAGCGTTCCAGTTTCGAAATTATTGTTCGCCGTTTGAAATTCATGCAAAAATTCACTCGCAAAACAGCATAGCTTTGTATGCATTCAGTTTTACGAAGGAAATTTAATTATGGTAAAGGATTTTGATTTGAATTAAGCACGTTAATTGCGATTCCAATTTCTTCAACGAATGATGAATGATTTAAAATAACTCGCATGATTAAATCAGAATTTTCCAATACATCTATTTATAAAAAAAAATTGCATTACCGTTATCAGAAATCATCCAAATATAGTAAATACATATGTTTTCTACGTGCATCCCACGTCTTTACTCCTAAAGGGGCAGACAGTGGTGTATTTCGTCATGTTATAGGAACTTAAACTTTGCCATTTTTCGGGGAATCGCACTTTGCGCTCCTACTAAGCATACCTAATTATAATAAAAACGCAACGATATCAAAGATTTGCTTCTTGCTTTTAATGCGATGCCTATAATGAAAAAAGTTTGTATTTGAATGGGATTTTTTAAACGCCAATGGATTTCTAATCACCGTGGCTATTAGCTGCCTAAGTTTTCGATCACGCTCTGAATACATCCTATATACAAACCTTATGTTACCTTTATAACAATTACAATTCATTTCAATATTATTTATTTACCTTAACTCTAAACAAGGGAATAACGCAAATAAACAATCATTTTAGTATCGCATAACTTGAATACAAAAATGTGGCCTTGTCAATAGAACTAGTATTTAAACTAACTTTGTGAGTAATACAGAAGTGACAATATAAAATTAAATGCCGTAAATATATTTTGTGTTTGAATTATTGCATAAATAGTAATTTACATACATCACGTGGGGCTGAGGCAAAAGCGTGATGGTTCTTTTTACAAATAAATCGACCTATGCGCAGAATAAAGTTATATGTGCAAAATCTCAACTTTCCTTTCTCGGCGATTTGAACTTAATTGGGCACAAAATTATCCGTAACTTTTTTTGTTCTTCAAACAACAACAACAAATTCTGCTTGTTATTACTTCACTAGTGCAATATATACCTAAACAAGTTTAACTCTATAAAGTCATAAAAAGTACATTGGTGGTATAGTCATAAGTAGTGTTGCCCAAATGCAAGAACAAGACGAGACTTAGCCAGTCTTGGTCTTGGTCTTGCGCCAATACACCTGGTCTTGGTCTTGGTCTTGGTCTTGCGCTCCCAGTCTTGGTCTTGGTCTTGGTCTTGCAGCAAGAGTCTTGCAAGTCTTGCAATTACATATTAGTCTATTACTATTTATTAAAGTTTACTTTAAATCTTAGAAAAACGTATTAGAATTGGAACATTGTGAGCTTGAATTAACATAGCCATAGTAAAGATCAAGCAGATTAATAAATAACTGAAGATTTGATAAGAAATTCGAAAAATCAACTGACCTATATGTTGTTTTCCATGGAAGTAACTGTTTCTTAATAAACATTTATGATTTATAAGCTTACATTTGCTAAAACATGTAAAAAAACAAATTAATTACAATAACTTGACTGTATTTTAAAGAACAATATCTGTCTAGAAAAAAAACTTAAGTTAGGGAACTGTTAACAGAAGTTAGGGAAATATTACGGAAGTTTCATGTGTTGCGCAATATTTTTTATTTTATTAAGAAAATGGCAGATCGAATTTTTTTCGTCTAGGGGACACAAAAACCTGCACTAAAAAGTAGCAGTGATGGCCTCGAGGTTTAGGCGCGCGTTCGAGAATCTCGGCGGTCGCGGGTTCGAATCCCAGGCACACACCTCTGACTTTTCGAAGTTATGTGTGTATTCACATCGAATTATCACTTGCTTTAACGGTGAAGGAAAACATCGTGATGAAACCTGCACACCTAAAAAGTTCTTAGGAATTTCTTAGGTCTGTAGTCCGCCAACGCGCACTAGGCCAGCGTGGTAGACTATGGCCTAAACCCTCTCAATGGTAGAGGAGACCCGTGCTCAGCAGTGGGCGTATATGGGTTGATGAAGAAGAAGAAGAAGAAAAAGTAGAATGACCCACTCAATCAAACTCACATGGCAATCAAATAGTGTCAAATGTTGTGATTTCGGCGCGGCGGCAACGATTGTTGTATATGATTTCAAAAGAAGCCGCCGGCGCGTGTATCATAACCATGTACTTCCGAAAAGCGGCAAATTACTTTGAGAAGTAAGTACAAAACCTTTGATGCCGCATTATCAAAGTGCCGATGGTTAAAACATAACATGCATGCACTCAGTTTGATTTAATGGATATTTTTTTATTCTTATAGGTCCAGTTTTTCATATTCTTTGATACAGTTTTTTGCGTCTCATAGAATTCCTAAGCGTACCTATACACCGAACTGTTACACCTAACTACTCCGTGAAATAGCGCTAAGTCCTAGCTGCAAGACGCAAGAGTCTTGCAGGCTAAGTCTTGTTCTTGCTCAAGTCTTGCACGGTCAGTCTTGGTCTTGGTCTTGCTAAAAATACGCGGTCTTGTTCTTGGTCTTGGTCTTGCAAAAACGCAAGAACAAGACCAAGACTGCAAGACCAAGACTGAATTTGGGCAACACTAGTCATAAGTAACCTTATTCTATGCATAGGTCGAAATATTGGGCATTTTTTGTTTTTTTTCGATGGTGCTTGATGAATTTAATATAAAACAAAAAAGTACTTGAATCTTAGTGGAAAATAGTACCAGCTGTCGGCATTTCCCTCTATAAATGTAACTAGGCAATAGGTAATTGTAGTATTTACATAATATTGAATTGGGGTTGAATTTACAATTTCGGCTACCCCTCTATTGTGGATGTGACGAAATTATACTAATATGATTTCTTTGGAAGTTTTATTAAAAATAATAAGTTATGTAGCTTATATATAGCGTAATAATATGTAAAAAAAAAACATGTAGGCGGCGCCGGGCGGGCCGAAATAGTGTTAGATAAAATCTAATCTTATCGCCAATATCTTTGATTGCCATTATGTATATTACGAAAACTACACCAAATAATGATTATTGTTAATAAATTATTGTAAACATGGGGGCTTTGTTAATTTATCCCCGAAATTCAGTGATCAATATATGTTTTTAATATTACTTACTGATATTTTTTATTTTATTTTATTTATACTACTATTTAAAATATTGTCCATGTATTTGTAGAGAAACTGTGGTGAAATTGCTTCAATGAAACAATTTATTTTCCTGGATGTAAAACCTTTTCACTTACTAATGCAATCGGTTTTATCTTTTATCTTTAATGCTTATAGTGCCTGTATCACACTAGACTTATAATTTCACCAACAGGTGCATACTGCATTTAACATATCAAAAAAATCACACAATATTACAAACAGTTGTAACACACTGATTTCAGTACTCTATTTTTGTCGTTATTATTTATTGGTTTATTATTCGCACTATTTAGTCATCTCC
The DNA here is from genome assembly GCA_030295005.1 of Cephonodes hylas. Lineage (NCBI taxonomy): Eukaryota > Metazoa > Arthropoda > Insecta > Lepidoptera > Sphingidae > Cephonodes > Cephonodes hylas. Next base: position 10,426,514 of record AP025369.1, on the reverse strand, counting down.
TATACAAAATTGTGACTAAGGGAAAACCCGGAAAACGTTTGGAGTAATATCAAAATGTAATACAAAATAGCATTAAGCAAACTGCTCAGATTAATTATTCATTTAATTGTTGTGTATTTTATAAATTAGTTAATTTAGCGGCTCAGAGTCCGGTTGGATGAACGTTAGGCACATTGCTCAGAACAATTAGTGTTTACAATAAACTTTGTTTTATAAATAGGTACATTAAATTACCACAAAAATACTGTAAGATTGTATTTCGTACTTTTCTTATTTCCATTTTAATTGAACTTGTTCTGCCATAGTGTTATTTAGTTTTCCAATAAGGAGTTAATCAGTAATCGCATGCAATATGCCTAGAAAATCGCAACAGAACCGTTAAAAATGTCAGCATGCTGAGTGTGCCACCTACGATTAAACTATCATATTATCTTTGACACGGCCGCTTCTTAGTAATTCGGGTAGCTGGTAATATCAAAACTTATAAAGATGTGACTACATATAGTCAAACCATTAGCAGTTCGTAATTTTTGTTTCATTTTTTTATCATTTATCTTGTACTAGTAGAATGAATGGGTGAACACACAAGCGGCGGCACTAGTCCTTATACAAAGTACTGTCTTTTTCCCTTCTAAGCTTATTCAACTGGTCTGTGGTAATAGGCTCGTCCTATTACATGGAATTTAAAATAGGAGTATTAAATCGTACTGCAGCAATAAACATCAGTAGAACAAATATATTTTGTTCCTACAATTTCAAATGTATATCTCCAAGATTGAAGCAGCTTGTATAATTACGATCGAATAAGTTTACCTATATAAGGTCCTTCGATGACAGAAATACAAATTAAAAAATTTGTTATGATCCCTGTTGGCTTTTTGAAAGTTTGTGTTGCATTATCTACATGAGACGAGGGCATGTATAGAATTTTTATAGCTGCTAAACAGTAGGCAAACTGTCAAATCCCGTTGAGCGCAAACATAACGTGAGCTGCGAGCAAATACTTGAAACACGAAAACAACTCAAAAATATTCCAACTACAACTTACTAGAGAAATGTCTTTCGAATGCAGGTGTTATGACGATGGTTTCATTCATCATTATTTAACAGATATTTCTTTATAAATAGATTTATAATTTTTAAGTAGAAAGTTATAAAGCTTAGCAGCTTGTAGCTTCTTGTACTACAGAAACGACTGATATAAAAAAATATATTCCGGTCCTTTTCGTTGTTTCTATATAAGTATTAAATTAGGAGTAAACAAATTCTTTCTGATCAAGCATTGTTTACATTGTACCTTACCGTCAATAATTACTTCGACACAATTTCGAAATCGACAATGGCTTGTCTAACGCGCCACCGACGCTGGGCGCGTCCAATTCATCCGATATATATTTTTTAACGCGCCCGAGTGTCATTGACATTATTTGTACGGTACAAAACAACGCGAACTATTCGTGACCTTGTGCCACATGTTGAAAGGGGTCTTATCGATACAAGCCATTATCGACCCAATCTGATGAAGTCATGGAAATTATCTGTGTTTCCCTCTTACTAAGGCTAATTGGAATTTTCTGATTAACCACCGCCATTGCAAAACTCCTGTTCATAATGTTGATAAATGTAATTGGATCTGTACGGTTCGATTGCGCAATTTCAGTAAATATTTTGTGTGTGACTTTGTTAATTGATTTCACGTTTCGTTAAACAGTTTAGTATACCTACGAACTTCATTTAATGTTTTTTTAGTGCTTTATCTAAATGTGCCAATGTCTAGAATGGAACACAGACTTGTTTATTTCGGTCAAATTATAAAAATATCCAACATTCAGCCACACGTATCTGTTTATTAAAATTGATTGAGCTCGTATGGTATTTTTATTTTCGCACTTTAGCCTAAATACTGATAATAAAAATTGACATTTTTATTTAATATCCTGATGGGACAACAAAGTCTTATTAAATTACTACATTCATAATTCCTAAAATAAACATGTTGTGCTTTCATGTGTGGCCATAATTGACATTGCAAAAGCCTGCATGGTATCAGTTTGGAATATGTTTAAAAAATACCAAATTAATTACCAAACAAGGTTGTATATCGAATAATTAAAAATATATATCATTTGTGTACGTAACCGCATCTAAAACCCTCACCTGTCCACAGGCTCGCTGATAGTGGTGGGATCTGCGCTGGTAGTCTGGCTGACCGACTGGAAATATAAATACTACATCGACCCCGCGTTGAGTATAGTCCTGGTGATCCTCATCCTGGCGTCCGTGTGGCCGCTGCTCAGGGAGTCCTCGCTCATCCTGCTTCAAACTGTGCCCACACATATACAGGTACGTGGTCGTGTTTTGTTTTGAGGTGGTGTAAGGTAACTGAGGTTAGTTGTTGTATGATGAATGCGAGGCAATTTTGACGTGTATAAAGTCGTCAATTTCCGAAACTTCAGTTGCTGTATGCAAGCCAGTTCCAATCGGCTGCTCAGAGAGGCTTTGAACGGTGCCCATATTTTATTTTATTTGGAAAGATTCTGTCTCTAATATTTGGTTGTTATATTACCTGATCAAAATAAATTAAAACTTAGTTACAGTCTGTTTGACAAGAGCGTGTACGGCAAAACTTTTTTTTAGGTACCGCTAGAAGCTTGGTTGTAAATTTGGCAGGTAGCTAGCCCCTTCCCCTCAGATGCTTTGTGTATAGAGTTTCAGTTGTCGTTCGATCTTTGTCAGAGGAGGACGCATTTCGTCATGAGTGCTACGTTCGCATCACGTTATGAAGCAGTGTTCTTGTGTTTGCATCCAAAAGGACCCAAAATGTCATACGCAGCCGCTGCAAAATACATGAAAAAGTCAAAGACATTTGTTAGTAAGTGGGTGAAACGCTATTCTGAAGTAAAAAATGTCGACGATCTGCCTAATCGTGGCTCTACGCAAAAAACAACGAAAAAGGAGGACAAAATGATTTTACGGGTATTCGAGAAGAATTCTCGCCTATCGTTACGTGGTGGTCAAGCGGTTTTGCTTAAAAAAGGCCTTAATGTGTCATGTGATACTATAAGAAGACGTTTACTGGCTCATGATGTAAAATTTCGTAGCATAATAAAGAAACCGCTACTGTCGGAAAATCATGTTAAAAAGAGACTCACTTGGGCGCAGGAACATTTGGACCGGGATTGGGACAATGTAATTTTTTCGGACGAAGCTTCTTTTTGGGCACGTTCTTCTATCACTCATACCTGGTGTACCCACGCCAATAAATTCATCCAGCGGACCGTTAAACATCCGGTGAAGGTGCACGTTTGGGGTTGTTTTTCAAAACAGGGATTTGGTACCTTGCACATATTTACAGGTAATTTAAATGCAGCTAAAATGGTCAAAATATATCAAATGGCTTTATTACCATCTGCTCAAAAGTGGTTTAAAAGGAAAAACATATATTGGCTATTGCAAGAAGACAATGACCCGAAACATCGGAGTCGTCTTTGTACAGCGTGGAAACAAGAGAATGACGTTGAAGTACTAGATTGGCCATCACAGTCGCCGGATGCAAATCCAATAGAAAATGTTTGGGCACTCATGAAGTTGAAGCTTCGAGGAAAGAAAATCTGGACTTTAAAACGATTAGTTCGTGAAATTAGACTTATTTGGAGGTCTTTGTCCCTGGATTATGCAATAAAATTAGTAGAAAGTATGCCTCGAAGACTCCAGTCAATTATTGATAATGGAGGCGACTGGACAAGTTATTAATAATAAAGCATCATTGTCTATATCATGTATAATGAGTGTATTTTTTTTCTATTTTTTATCCCAATTCATTCCCGAGTTTTGCCGTACACGCTCTTGTCAAACAGACTGTATATCAAAATTATGATGTTGATTTGGACTAATTCTTATTTCACCTTAGAGAGAAAAAAGCCTTGCAAAGGTGCCATAATAATAAATATCTATCTTTTTCAAATAAGAAGGATATCGGTGTTCAGCAATGAATCTGTCTTCCATATATCAATCACTTGATAGTATTTAAGATTTAAAAAAACATAAGCGTGGACACATTGTGTTCAAAATATTGGGTTATCCGACTTGATCGTGTCATGTGAAACGTGTTTGAATAATAGCCACATGTGACCCGGCTCAGCGTGAAACAATCACGTGTTAAAGCGTGTCTCGCGGGATGCCCGCGCGAGCGAATAATTGTGATACATCGATTGAACTATCCGCGCGGAAATCTCATCGCCACGATATGATAGAGATGGTTAGATGCGAACTTCATGACCCAAAAAGAATGCATACAGGATGGATAACCTTTATGGTTATGGATCTAAAGAGGAAAAATATTAACCCTTGTGGGAAGACTCGTGTTTTTTAGAAACGTTACTTCCATAGAAGCCTAAAAGAGGTACACGTTAATTGTGTAATGTCTAGTTTATATTTTTTTTTATGGTGGGGTCAGTATGTTTTCATTTCCTTGTCAGTTCCAAATAATCTTTAACTAAAGCTCAAAGGTTATTTAAAATTTTGTAAGGCAAGCTGGCAAAACCTTTGATATGTGGAGGAAGCTCATGCCCAGCTGTAAAATATATCGACCTATGCTCAGAATAAAGTTATATGTGCTTTTGCACAACTTCTCTTTCTCAGCGATTTAAACTTAATTGGGCACAAAATTATCTGTAAATTTTTATATTCTTTAAGCAACAACAAAATTTATAATCATTATTACTTCACTAGTGCAATATATAAACAATTTTAACTCTATTATAGACATAAAAAGTACTTTGGTGTTATAGTCATAAGTAACCTTATTCTATGCATAGGTCGATATATGGGTTGATGACGATGACATTCAACAATAAACTTAAATATTTATAGATAAATAAAGATCAAATCGAATATTCTAACTAGCTAATAACTAGGTGAATACTTTATTTTATAACTTTACAATAAGTATGTGCTATTGTGCTAAACAATCATAGTTGCAAAGGACCTAACAGTATCTTTATCACATAAATACTGCAGTTCAGTGTTCCTGATATCTGATAATGTTGAGGATTACAGCTTTCACGATCGATTGCCCTTTAAACCTCTTACGTTCATTAATCTTGTTAAATTAATACTTACTTCTAAAAGCATCCGCCTTTACGCCAATACGTAATATTTTGATGAAAATGCATAACTTTAGCACCTAAATTCGTAAGCTTATGCTCAGTTATTTGCAAACTTTATTGTAATAACTAACTCAAATTTGTTCCTATCGCTCCATCTAATATTGAAGGTTGATAAAATTGAATTCAATCAATATTGACACCACAATAATAATTTTACGTAAGGAGCATAAAAGTGCCCTTGCGTTCTCAAACAGTCAGAGTAGAGACCAATTTTGAGCTACACCTACTTAGTTCGGTTGTTTTCGAACCGGAACCTCTCATTTTTCAAACTTTTTAAATCTTCCAACATCGCATAGGAATAATAGTGCGTATTTCTCAGTGTATAATTGCAAATGATTAAGTAATAAAACGTATGTAAATTTGAGACGCAATCAAGCTCACCCGTGCGAGGTGCGAGCGTGCACGTAAAGCATTTGTTTGATAAGAGAGTACTCTAAATATTGACTTGATGTTTTCGCAGCGTGTGTTTGTGTAGATTGTGCGATGCCGTACTGAGATTTCTCTCAAATTAGCAATAATGATGTCACCATTTGTTTTATACGTTCGTTGTTTATGTGAAATAGTTAAATCTCGACGAATACTAAAATGACGTCGAATAATGCGCGATAGATGTTTAAGTGCCACGTGTAGACAGACATTGAGAGCAATTAAACGTTGGCTCGGTCATTGTAAAGAATCTTATTTAATTGAAAACATCTGACCGACATACTAAAACATAATTTTCGTAAATCGAAGAACTAAGATTGATATATAAATTTGTCTAATTAGGTTACATGTTTTTAAAAAATAGTTTATGAGAAAAATATTCGCCAGAGTTTTTCATCACGTAATAAACAGGTAAACAACAAATGATATGCAGACTCAGTTTTAAGTGATAGGGTCGCTCACTCGCTCCCTATATGAAAAGGGGGACTGATATATAACTGAAGTGAGGAGACGTCAGAGACCTCTGTCTGCACTTTTATATATACATCTAACACATCGTTTGAACGTATGCATCGTTAAATAAAAACATCACCTGAAACAAGTTACAGTCGGAATATAATAAATTGTTTTTAGACCTCAGACCATCAGATTTTATGATTTTACAATTCGTAACTAGAGTTCTGCAGTTCTACAACTTTAAGTACGTAGATCTCATTAAGGTGATAATTCTGCTGACTGAAGAGTTATTAGTAAGTTGAAGAGGTTGCGAGCGCGTCAGAAACAGTCTGAAGCGACGGACACTTAACGTTCGACCCAGTAAACCTGGCCGTCAAATGTTTGACACGAATCACATAGATTTATGATGTGATTTATTCTTTTACGACTTACATTAAATACAGGTTATTATGTGGGTCAATACTATACAATGGAAAAACATAGATCTGGCTGTGTTGAATAGTGATAATGTGAGTGATAAGATTATAGTTTCTTCAGGTAAATTGTACCATATTAAAATATGGATGGTTATTAAGTTGTACTAGCTTTGTGAAATATCTGCTAACATACATGACGGAATAAAAGACGAGAAATCGACACCTATGTATGTTTTAGACATACACCGAGCATTGTTTGAATTTCTTAACGAAGATCCTAAACGAATTTCACCCGTAAATCGCTAGTTATCGCTTACCCATGAGGTAAGCCAATTGTGAATGTAGGTATTAGTTTGGACAACAATGAAGATTCTATTTAATGTCAACTGAAACTTTATCGACATTTAATCTACAGACGGCGGGAACAGTATAATAAATCAAAGCTAATTTAAATAAGGACTTAAGCTCACAGAACTACGATAACTATCACTACCTATAAAAAATATATAAAAATCAATTGAAGAATGTTAAAATGACTATTTTATTTCCCGTATTTCCGATTGAATAACCACACTAACCACAGCCATATCAATGTGGGAACAGACGATGCCATAACCACACCTAATCTGTGTATGTAGAAGTATGCACTGAATGCACCGTTTGTATGGCGCATGTTTGTTTGTCCAGGTGGACGCGATACAGAGGCGGTTGTTGGAGAAAGTGGACGGAGTGTTGGCCGTGCACGAGTTCCACGTGTGGCAGCTGGCCGGAGATAGGATTATAGCCAGCGCGCATATTAGGTGAGTTCTTTTACACATTTTGACAGCCCATGTCGAGACAAATGTTTGTGCAATCCACAAATGTTTGTTTCGGATCTGAGTGTTTTTGTGCGACCGAAAAGTAGATTCTGATAGCCACGATATAAAACTTGTATTTTAGTGTAGGTTTAGAATTATGTATGTGACTGTTAAGTGTTTTCTTTTGGTGGCAGAAACCACAGCAACGCTATAAAATCAGTCCCTGCTGAGTTGAAATAGAAATGGTAAAGAAATTTCTCCATAGAATATGTTTTCTACTTATAATAACTTAGGTATCGTAAATCATTGAACGTATGGGTGCGATTAGATGCATAGCTATTTAAATATTTGTTGTTAAACTGCTAAATCTGTGAGCAGGCAATATTATTTAAAAAAAAAAGGATAGTTTAAAAGTATATTTTTGTAATTCATTTCCGTCGCCACACTAAAAAAGCTTAACGAGTTCAAACTATTTTCAGTTTCCTATGAAAATATAGGTTTTTATTTTGGGAATCACGCCTTCACATTTATGTATAGTATCGAGCAAAGATCTTGTATGTTTTCGTAATTAAAGAATTACGAAGTGAAAACTAAATTTGTCACTTTGATTTTATGAGAGACATTTGTGTTACCCCTGGTCAAGCTCGTACATTCTTCTTGTATAGTAAGTTATGTAACGTGTGTGATAATTTATTGTAATTAATTAAAAGACTAATTTTGCTAACAGATTGGACCGTACAAAAAATTTCAAAGCTTGCCAAAAATCATCTATTGGGCTTCATACTTTAACTTTTCTGGAGTATCTCCTACATATTCTGTATTTTTTAATTTACTCTCATTCAATTCAACTCCTAAAACATTTAAATGAATTTATATTTCAACAAGTTGCGTTCATCCAATTTGTCTATGGATCCACACACGAACATGAAACGTTTGCTTCTTACTCATAGAAAAGTTACAGATACTGTCCTTGTCCGAATTCAAAGTTTATGTGACATTAGCTCGATCTTGGTACTTATAAAACTCATTGACCTAGCGTTACGTATGAGTCCGGAAGTTCACTAACAGCGGTCGACCTCCGACGAGGCGAGCGGTCGCGTTCACAATTATGTGATCGCACGATTTGTTACCGTTTTGTTTTATCACCTATAAAGGTTTATTATCAACGATGACTTTAGGTTAGTACTTGGTTTTTTTTCTATCAACAAAGGAGACAGTACTGTAAGGTTAAATAGGAGCAATATGATAGGCGCTCGAATAGTTATTAGTTACAAGATTAGTAAAATGAAATGAGGTCTAACTCTTTCAATCGTTGAGTTTTGTAGTGAGTCAAAATAGAAGAAAGCAATGACAAAACATAAACGCCTTTAGGCACATGATTAAACGCCACAAAAAAATAAAAAGCCTATCGTCAATCTAACACAATGTCAATGGAAATATACTGACAAATAATATAAAAAGAATGGAATGAAAATAAGCTTTATCGTGTCGAGAATTCTCGTTTTTGATTGGCTACTAGTTACACGAAACGAATGGAGTCATGTTTGTTTTCTTTCATTGTCGTTTCGTAACCTAGCAACCAGATTTCGCTCGCGTGTATTGTCGTAGTAACAATAGAAAGTTCATTATTTAGGGGAAATTAAGGTCTGACAAATGTGAATATATAATCATGAGACGACAATTCAGTGGGTATGAATATATAGAAGCCATATAGGGTGAGTTCATTTGAAAATATTTTGTGCCATAGGACCTATTGTACAATTATAAATAGTTATATTAATGTATCCGCATTGGTTGTGACATCTAACCAATTAGAAACTAGGTTACTTTTTTAGGCCTTCTATGACTGCACCATTAGTTTGTATCAGTGAATGAATGAAGGAAATAAAATATAAGTGTGAAAGTTTATAAAATTTAACATTGGTCTTTAGGCCCCTTTTAAATATCTGATTAGCAATTACTGAATAAATTGTTGTACTTCATAAATGTATTAAATGAAAAGTAGAGGTTTGTTTCGATCGAATTCTGTTTAGGCGCAAATTGCTTTGAATGTAAAGCAACTGTATCTGAAGAAAGTAAGACAATTATCGTTTACATAACGCATTAGCAGTTATGGAATATTTGTTAGCTAGCAATTATAATGAACTGCCTATTGTTATGTTACACGTAAAATAACTTCATTTTCATATGGTGAAATTTCACTGCGATAGTCACTGACTGTAAACTCATTAAGAATAGTACTTAGATAAGCTATTTACTTTTATTTTATGTTACTATTTACGAAATTACCAAGACTTCGCAGTGGGCGCAGAATAGCGGCTTTGTGTCCAGTTCCAACATGATTCACCTTGTAAACTTTAGTCAAAATTCAAAATGTACTTGTAACAAAAAGCCGCAATAGAAATATGTGTAGGGAAGAATAATTATTATATATCAATAATTATGAGCAATATGATTTTCCTTATTTATGAGGATTTGGACTAAGATCACAAATCTTGTCAATGTTATAACACAGCGTTTCCTAACCTTTTTCAGCCACGGACCCCTAGGAAATTAGGGACAGTTTTCACGGACCCCTTTAATAAAAAAAATTGTTAAGTAAGCGTAGCGATTACGAGACATTAGCATTTATGTATGGTCCAGAGATGACACCGCGGACCCCCAGGGGTCCGCGGACCACAGGTTAGGAATCGATGTTATAACATATTAATATTTAGTATTTATTCAGGTCAGTAACAATAAATTAAGTATTCAAATTATATTCATCAAAACTTGTATATTATGTTTGTTTTCGTTCATAAAGTGATGTCATTTGGACATAATGGTTTCCTTGTTTTTATTAAATATTTTGTATGACAATATATCAATAAATTTTGTTGCTTAGTTCAATGGCGATGGACACAGTTATAAGTCACGAGCTTGGGTCAATTGTGTAACGTTCTACCGTTAATCATTTAAATTTTCTGGGGCTCAATTATATTCCGTATAAAGAAAGCAAATATCAAATACGCGGGCCTGTTATTCTGCTAATTTACGGAATCCGTGACTGACTTCCTCATTTGTAAAAAGTTGTATAATATCTTTGTATTATATTAACAGTAGGACACAAAGTAGAAACACTTGAAAAACCTTGATATCAACGCACAAGGATTAAAGCGATAAAGACAAAGGAAGGATGAGAGTGCAACAAAGGACGAACGCCCTCCAACGTCGCCACATAGCACTCAGTGCGCAATAGAACGTCCTTGAATATAACTGTACAAAGAGAATATCGTTCTTCAATATTTCTCAATAGTTTGCCGTTCGACGGTCAGCTTATCCTTGACCGTGATCTATTATCACACACTAAAGAAGCAATGTATCCGGTAGGAGTAATTGAGTCGAATGACCGGAGATTTTCAATCGCTACTTGGAAATCAAGGAAGACAACGCTACACTATCAGGAACAGAGTGTTAGTTTATCAACTCAATGTAAAAAAGTGTTGCGTGCTTCAGCTAGGTTTTACCATGTGAAGCTATTTTAAACAAGGGTTTTAAAGTATAGTCGAATGATATATGAAGTAAATTAAAATAATAAATAGTCTCCAATCACTCGCATAACTGTCGTCAAGGAAAATATAGTGAAAAAGAATGTATACTGAAAATGTAAAGTGTATTTTAGATACAGAAATATTTTAAAATAATCCAAAAAATGAGGTACAAGGCAACCCGTTCGCGAATAAGCACACGTACTGGCCGGAGGACGCGTCACGGCAAACAGTGATAACAGCAAATCCCTTGTTTGTTGTGAACAATTGTAATGTAGGCCACGGATTGTGATTTGTGATATTTACGATTTATTGGACGACCGCGTTGTAGTATTGAGAGTAAAACATAGGATACCTTTTCAATGATCAGGTCAATTTTAGGTAAGGAAAAAACATACTGTAATTTTTTTCCTGGATATCAAATAATAGTTGTCGTTCGTTCCCTATTCCTACCTAAAACGTCACTGCGTACTGGGTTACCGATTGGCCTGCCCTTTAACATATTATTAAAAACAAATTTCGCAGATAAAAAGATTACACTAAACAAAATTCCACGCAGGTGAAGTCGCTGGCAGCAGCTTGTTGCAATTAAAATTCCTAAAAAAGTAACGTGAGAAAAAACAATAAAATTGATAGCATGTTCAATGACCCGCGCGATGCTGTATTTTGTTTGCTTTACAGTGCGGGCTTAAAAATATGGATTTAAGTAAAGTAATTCTTACAAAAGAAGTGAATATAGTTTTTATGTTGTATTCTATTATTACCTCGGCCATTCAGCGTCATCAGTCAGCCTGTTTTTTAACGTCCTTCACATAATTAACGAGTTACACAACGCTAATAGTCCATAATATTTGTGCGTGTTTATTTATATAGTAGTGTCGTTGCCAACTAAAATCTATGGCGTATATATTGTCTTCTGTTACATAATTATAATCTATTTTTATTTTATTTTTTAACACTCACAAAATTTTAATGCATCTTGAGCTTACTTTTCTGTCAATAAAATTGGTATACTCGCTTCAATTACAAACACCTTGCAAGCATTTCTATTAAGACAGTTGCCGTCAAGCGCATTTCGGGTGGTACAATATCTTGTTGTAGGTAGGTAGGTATCTTTACCTACAACATTACTATAAGAGTATCCCAAAAGAAAAATAAAAGACAAAAGGCAAAACTATTTATAAGGATTATTGGAACTTAAATCGATCCCTCTCACCTACCAAAAGGTAGTTGCAAAAATGTGTCTTCTTATGATATATCGATACTTATTGCTCTTTTCAATCAAGCTTTAATATTCATCGTGGATCTCCCAACTTATAAGTTATGAAATAATATGTTTTATACTGGCACACAATCCCACGCACTCATTACAATATTTTTTCTGGTTGACAAAATATAAATAGCTGACGAAACAAACATTCGTGAGTCACGAAGATATTGAACCCACGGCCTCCGCATTCACTGTTTTTCACTCATCATTAAGGCTGTCGAAATTACGTCTCGCAGCTGGTTACTATACTATGCTAGCTTTCGGAAGATACTTATAGATACTTATCAGTAATTGCAGGAATACTGTAGTCTAAAGTACAAAATTGCTTGTAGATCGACTTCAAAAAACTTATTTTCTCGTTAAGACACCATATCATAACACCTCAATAAGAGCAGTACAGAAATCTATATTTTTTACTTGATTAAAAAACGTTGAGGAAACAACTCACTGCTCAATAGCCACGGGATTGTTTTGATTCAGAAAAACGTACAAGTTATATTCGATAACAATAATACGAATTATCGATATCAGTGAGTGGGTTGGGTACTTAGTAATTATAAAAAAAAGTAAGATACAAGTTCTTTATCAGAAGGCAACATTGATCGTTTGCTTTCTGGGCGTAGACCACACACAGTGCATTAAGTGCAGCGTGCATCATGTAAACAAGTCTTTTTGTTAATACACTAACGATATGTTAACTGATAAACTAAAGCTGATGCTAAGGACGGGATTTACATAATAATAGATACTGAAAATAATGCAAGGCGGTACATATGTAGAGCGATATTAATTAATTAGTATCTTGTATTTGTAGCCACCACAACACACCATCAATATCGTCTCAGTTGTATTCTAAGTCCTACGTGGTTGTGGACAAGCTTGTTATCCGAATTGCTACTAATAATATTCTAATGAAAAACTTAGTAACACTTCGCCAGACCCGGAAACATACCTTACACCACTTTCTGACTAACAATGTAATTCATGTTACTTCGCACCGTAGATCATTGTTCCATCCATCCGGATGGCCACTATTTTACATAAGATGTTAAACCTTATAGAGTAAAAATTCATTTAATGTGTCATGTTCTGAGATCGGCCTGTGTATCCGTTTTAAATCAGGCCAGTGTGATTGGGTCGAGGTATGACACAACAATCGTAACCAGTATTTAGACCGTGCTGCACTCAGCATCAAATGCGGTATTGTACCTTTCCCGTGACAAACAAAATGCATTATCGCTTTTGCAATCCCCAACACGTGTTTCACTACACTCAGTTACCCGGTAGAGTCCTTGCAAAACCAGTATCTTTTCTAACAATGATTCATTACATTGATTACTTAACAAAGGCAGTAATGAACGTAATTAACACATGGACAATCGTAATCTTGATTGATATTACGGACAATGAGTGGTGCTCGAGCGCATCAAAGCATAACTCAAGTAGAACGCAAAGTCGAGACATACCAGTGCGGGTGTTATCGGAAATCTGTGCTGAACAGTCGTCATATCTTCAATGGCATAAAGCAACATCGGAAAGGAAATCAGTAGACTCTTTTTGAAATGTAGCTAAAAAACACTTACTCAGTCCTGAGTCATTATTAAGATGCAAATCTTGCGTGATGAGCATAACAAACTGCAAGAAAATCTTCGGTGTAACAAATCTCTCTTTGTTCCGATATGGAGATTAATCCTGGACACAGTATATGCACATGCCTAAAACGGTATGTGCAATGCTTTGTGGACTGCGATTGCTCACAGATCCACATAAATCGAATATACATAAACCGACCATAAAAATCGAGGAAATTGTTTGTATCTATTCCGGATTGTTTCAATATGTACAGTGTTCGATATTTACACAAATTAAATTTTACGTTTATTGTGGCATCAGATAGTTGCACACTTTAATTATCACTATTAACTAATAACATCAGAACGGTTGAACGTTGTAATTTTCCAGCAAAAGATAATTCAAAAGATATTTTGAATTCTCTAAACACTTCAAATTACACGGTAAACACATATTTTGATGCTTTCAACGATGAATAGAGGAATTTTTTACGCTAGCAACATTCAAACATTCGCACAACGGGCGTTTGTTTTTAGGAAAATGCTTCGCAAATAAAGTGTTATGCTGGCACGCGCCCAATTTTAGCTAGTCTTTGTCCCAGTATCAATGTCAATGAACCATTGCACTGGTGTTATTTTGCTACTTACAAAAACATACAGGAATGCTTTCCATGTAGAACTATAGGGCCTAGGTGTCGACCTAGTTCGAAGATCGAAATCTTGGAGAGGAACTGAAAAGCGATGATAACGTCGAGATTGTTAGCGGGCTTTCGTTTTTCTCCCACCATCTGCTGAGATAGTATCGCTGTAAAACTTCTAACTTGAAAGCTAGATAATAGATTGTAGATAACTATTGGTTCTATTCGGATCAATTTCAAATTGAAAGAAACACATTACTTCATTGTTAAAGCATCGTCAATTAGCAATTAGTTTTTTTTATTCATATTTTCTTGACAAAAAACAGTGTCTCCTTCGATCTAGCTGACCCATTTAGTAAATATAGGAGATATATGTTGCAATGAATAATCTTCATATTTTAGGAGTTTTTCAGTGGAAATTTCTTCAGCATTCAACAGAGCCAAACCCCTCTTCACCACAGAGAACGTCCATCAAGGACTGATATGTATATCATCGATACTACACAAACACATAATCACAATAAAACCGGACTAAACACAATCCAAACACCGGCTGACAACTCACAATTCTAATTTTAGTGGAGCGTGCACATAAGGGGGGAAAGCGCGAAGGGGGAACCAATGACCATCAAAATATTTAAATCCGTCGCCGAGTTGAATAAATGACCTGCGCATGCACTATTAATAAACTAGAGATATCCACGTGGATGTCCGCAACACGTACATTGCATCTGTACTATAGTAAACATGCACGTTGTGATAGCAGACGAGCTAATGTGTCTTTTTTGTTTTCGTGACCCACATCGCGAACGTGTTCAGATTAATTAGTTATGCTCATCGCTGTTATTAAAGGAAGGCAGTGTATTTTTACATTGTTCCTGCTCGTTGGAATATTACTAGAGCATTCATCGTATGCCTGGAACCCTTGATACAATGCGTAGTGGAGGACTCGTTAGTGTATTAAAAACCCTTTTTATAAATTACGGGTTTAGTAATAAACTTTTTTTAACAAGTTTATACCCTTTTCGAGTAGGTCTTTATAACCGATAGATGTATGAAAATTTTAAAATTGCAGATGTACCTCAACTTAGCAGTAAGAAAATATCTAAAATTTTCTTAGGTTGTTTTTAAACAGGCCATTAATTGTGATATAAAATAAATATTATTTATAAAAACCCCAAATTACGTTAGCAACGAGACATATTAGAATTTCCTTCGTGAAATCGAACCTCGTCATCGTCGCATAGTGTCCGCTTGTTATCGCCTAAGCTAAAAGTACATTACATACGGCTTAAACAAAGATACTTATCTATACAGTGAACGACAAATACCGATTTATTCTACTTAAGTCAGTATATTGAGGCTTAAGCAAAATTAATGCCTATAAAAGGAGCACTGATTGCAGCCGAATTCAATGATGCATGCCGACTTTAAAAGTTACGACCGCCTCGTGGTTTCGCAGAACAAGTACATAAGTGCCGTGCGGTATAGAGCTCTTAGGTTCGGCCCCCGGCAAAGTGTTATAGATTTTGGGTTCTGGAAATGTTCGTACATAACAGCAAAGGCTCGCCAACAATTACGTAGGACTGATGAACTGATGAAACTGATGGCCATAAATAAACTATTGAAAATAACAGTGGAGCCGACAGTCCCATAAACATTATTACTGAAGACCCCCCGAAAGCGGGCCGTAACAACACAAACTTATCTCCCCATTGTATATATTTAAAACGTAAGCGTGTTGACACAACACCGGTTGATAAACGTACCTTTGTTTAACTTGTGTCGCCGCGAGATTATCGAGCCACGCTATCGATTATAATCATAATATTATATAGTTACGAACGTGTACATATAAACACTCCAACTAATGTGACAGACAGTTGTTTGCATTTCGATATTTGTCTGTGTACAATACGTACACTGCGAATAAATGATGGGTAGAGGAAATATCTGGGATATGACAAGCATTACGGAAAAATGGAGGTTTTGCTTATTTGTGGAAGTAAATAGGATAGATTCAAATTTTAGGATCTCGTGAACAAATTTATGGTTGGTATCGTAATAACCATGAAGTAACATCTGTATCATATTCGCGTTTTACGTGTTTTATTTTATAATATTCATGTTTTTTTTAAAACAAGCCCGAAATAGAGTTAAACAGACTTCGTAATACCAGAAGTATTAACCGTATCGAACTTTAGGGCATTAAAAAAATCCGTCGCTATAAATTGTTAAATGCCAGCTGAGTGTTGACCCGAACAAGTCATATAACTCCATCGCTCATGTAGTTTCCTACCACTGCAACTCTCAGCTTGTAAAATTTTCCCATCATAAATCAATCCAATTAATAAAACGAATATTAATTTATGTTATAGATGTAGAAACCTGTCGGAGTACATGAAAATAGCCGAGAAGGTCAAGGAGTTCTTCCACAACGAGGGCATCCACTCGACCACCATTCAGCCGGAGTTTGTGGAGCTACCCATCGGCGGCAATGAGGTGGGCCTTGATTATAACACGTCTTTTAACAGCTGATTAATCGTTTTGAGAAAATTTATCATCATCAGCCCAAATACGTTCCATTGATGGGCACGAGCCTCCTCTACAATTGCGAGAGTTAAGACCTTAGTCTACCACACTGACCTAGTGCTGGTTGACGGATTACACAGCTAAGAACTTTTAGGTGTTCAGGTTCCGTGAGATTAAAACAGCTGGGTTATACCTTGGATACTGACACTGTCAAGGCATTTAACAGGGTTCATAGTGCTATTAGTTTGCGAGCACTTTACGAAACTTGAACACAGTAACCATGTCTGTACCCCTATCCCACCACACACCCGCCACTGCAACTCCTGTACTCCAGGATCAACAGCGGCACGCACAGTATTGGCGCCGAGAAATGAAGCTCAGCGAATCTAAGGGGACCTAAATTGTAATAATCCCGCAACGAAGTTAATCAGAAAAGCAATGTAAAGGAGGAGTTGGAAAACAAAGAGTTGTCCACTTCCCTCCACAGCAAAGCGGGTGACAAAACATTGAGCTATGAGGTTTAACCTCACATAAAGAAAGACAATTACAATTACCAAAAAATTTGACGCAAGTAACGCACCACGGATAGATAACTATTGCTTAAATTGGACCTAACGTGTGAACTGTTATACAGTTGAACCATGTCTGTACCATAACATATATTTGGTACAAGTTAAAAGCGAGACTAAAGGATATTATATAAAGTTACCAATAGACCACAAAACAAATTAACATTTTCCAGGCATGTTTAAAAATTCAAGACTCAAATATGTCACAGAAGCAAAACTATATATTTTTTCAACGCAAAAAAAACTTGTTCCAGGTGTTAAGCGGCGCTTCGGCGGAGGCTCCCTGCGCCCTCCACTGTCCGCCAAACGACCTGTGTCACAACGCCACGTGCTGCGGTCCCAACCAACAGGTCAGTTGGGTATAGCACTACTTGTAGCTAGACCACGCGACACAGGGTAAAGTATACTGTCCATTGTCCATTCAATAAACAAACTAGAGCAGCTACCAAATAAATAGATATGGTTGACTGATCGTACAATCGATTTAAAATAAACTATTCCCTACTTGTTTGTATTTTTATTTTATCTTGTAATGTATGTAAATTAATACTAATGTTGCCGTTGCCATAAATTCTTTTAGTTTATAATAATTAGTCGATTCGAACGAATAGTCACCTAGCATATGGCACGTCACTAGTTGCCTAAAGTGTTTTCTTTATTAATCTGCTCTCTAATTGAAACGTAAGTAAATTTATAATGATAACTTGTTCCTATAAATGTCTATGCTATGCATGTACTAATTTTACTCTTGTATATTTTCCTTGTATTTTTATATGTTTAATATTCTATTATGTACAGAACGTTCTGCTAGAAAGACTTGGAAAACTTTTGTTTCAATTTTTTTTCAACGTCAATTGTTTTCTTTTCGTTTATTTTCAATTACAGTTTTACAGTTTAGAAACAATAAGGGTTCGATAAATCTTTTTCAAGGAGATGCAATCGTTGAGGGTGGATTCATCGCGGTTGTCTCCGGCCGAGCGAAATCTTTTACAAGACTGTTGACGACAAATAAAATATAAATCATTAGTATTACTATATTGTTTCTACATATTTCATAATATTGTGTTAAGATGTATATTTTTTTTGTTAATTCACAAGTAGCTACTTTAGTGCCAAATGTTTGTAACTAAGGCTGTGCTGTGTACACTTTATGTAAATTATATAAAAATAGTAAAAAATATGATTTGTTTTAGTTTTACTTGTATCGAGTGCTGTACTCACCTTTCTTGTCACTACACACAACCTAAGAAAAACATGTGACAAAAAATACAATTCAAATATACATGCATACAAAATATTATAACCAAAACAATGAAATGTTTAAAACATAATATGCAGTCAACAAGGTTGCCATAGCAACAAAACACATACAATTTTACGACAGATTTTCATTTTTGTTGTTCAAATATTAAAGGAACATACATGGAAACACAATACACCTTTTTTCACAATTATTTGAAATCAAACGTTTTTCCGCATAGAAACTAATTTTAATATGTTGGTATTATCGCATATCGGACGTCACCAACAATATTAGTTTCCTGAAGGACGGGAGGAAATTATTCCGACCTTTATCAGATATGAAAATTACCTGCACGGACGATCAAAGTGATAACGTCAAGAAATATCACGAGGTAAAAGTAATTTAGTATTGATTTGCATTTATTTTATGTTTCAATGTCACATTACTTGGACATTAGCAAAGCAATTTGAAGTATGTACAGTCAATAACATTAGAATTGGTAATCGATCATAGACAATAGAACGTCACGTGTAGAAATTACACCAATAACAGCCACTCCATTCAAAAAACGGTCTGCTATTGGTCGACACAAGAAAGTTAATAACCAGATATAATATCTAATCATTATTCGTCTGTCGTAATTTTGCATACTTAAGAAAAGTTGAAGTGTTTGTTAGTTTGTTAATATGCATATTATATGTATATAATATGGACAATCCACCCTATTGGCTGCGATATGAAATTATATTGAAAAATATGTCTGCTTACACAAGGGCAAGGCTTAACAACTTACCACGGCGATCCGGTCCGACCAGTTCAGTGTATTGTCCATAATGTTTTATATTTTCTAATAAAACATATTTCTTGTACCTTGTATTGTAATTTATTCTCCAAGAGGCATTTCAAGGATAGCAACCTTTAGCTAAATATAAAATCCTAGTGCACGAGTTTTCACCTTGCACCAATCCCTTTCCTTCCTTTAAAATAGAATCGAGTGATATATTTACTTAATCCTTTTGCTTGTTAATGAAATCGTCATTTTCTTGAAGAAATGATATCAAATATTTTACACGTATGAAATTTATCGTTACTACTGTTAGCAACTAGAAATGCTTCTTTCGGTGATTTTGTAGTTATGACACCTCCGCTTCCTAAAAAGTTGCGTCCACGTTCCACCGATACTTAATGTGATTACTCCCAAAAATATGTTCTGTTTATGGCAATGTAAATGAAAACACGGTACGTAGGTATTTATTTATTCAAAAATTGAAATTGAAGCCTATTCCGCTGGTAAATACCGTGTTAACAATTAGTCAATATGCATCAACTTATCTTCAATTATATCAAGTGGCTTAGTTCAATTTATCACTACATATCATCACCACATAGTAACTGATAGTGCAGTAATTAGCTGAAACTTTGATTAACTAATTTTATTTTAGATCAAGTGTCATTATCGCCTCGTGCATCTTAGATTGCTGGTTTTCAATAAGGCGCACTTTACCATTCCAGGAACACAAGACGCCATCTCCAACGGTTACGCCTTACATGTGCCGGCAACGAAACATGGGATCAAGAACTGACTCTTTATGTTCCAACAATGAGGCCCAGGGCCAAGGGAGGGCCACCACGTGGAACTTAGAAGCATTAGAATGCGGGTTAGTAGATTAAATAGGAACTTGCATGATATTTACGTTCGTGGATGTGGATTGTGAATCGATGTTCTTTATTTTTGTCACAATATTGATGTTTCCGCTGTCCATTTTACTGGAAACGAATGAATATATTTTGTATTTCTGTAAAAAAAAATAACGGCAATCTGATATTTGTTTGGATTCTGAAAAAGTATTAAATTATTTTATAGCTCTATGGAACGCAAAAATCAAATTACAGAAATGAATTGAACGCTTATTTGACTTATTTTTCTGTAAAATGGACGACCTCGTCAATTTAATTTTATTATTGATGTTTGAGCTGAGTATGAAGCAAAATATATATTCTGTAGAGACACTGTTAGTGATTTGATACTTTATGATTTAAATCACCTTTATTTGTAAGTTATGATATGAAACAGCTAGCATAATTTAATCTTAAATTAATATATAGCAAATGTATTTAGTTTGTGATTTATTTTATCGAATATTAAGCATGTAATATGAAGCAGATTTTATTTCATTACAAGCATTTTATGTGTCGTAGATGTTCTCAGATTTTGTAACGCTTATCAATAAATGTTTATTGTCGTTGTTGCGAGTTCAACAGCCTGTAAGAACTAAAGGTGGTTCAGTAACACAGAACATGAACTTCTGTAGGCGATAACATTGCGTGGTTGAGGAGCTGGGATTAAACTGTATGCCCGTTACTATCGATAAGTCCAATGATAATATGTGCACAAAGGGTAAAATTTAAGTATTTTTTTTAGTTCCCTGCTCCCGTCACCAATGCTGGAGGATAGGCTGGCCGTGTGACGCACGGGCGCGCCATACCGCGCCGGCACGGACTAACTCTAAACTTTCGCTACAAATTAGCTGTGAAATGTGCGATGCGCCGCTAAACTTGTGTTCAACTCCCATTTAACATCTCACCTGGGCAATGTATCGAATTAATTAGGTACTTATTGTTATAAGCAGAAACAAGCATTGCTACGCAACAACATTTTAAAATTCCAAATACAAATAAACTACAACCTACGTCCACGAGAATAAAAAAGTCGATTAATCGATTGACGTCTATTAATCGACTTATTTGTCGAGATGCATCGCAGATAGTAGCGTAAAAATAAAATTCAGTTGTCGTCATTACTATTGAAAAGCGGTTGATAAACTGTGCTTGATGCTCTTGGTTACAGATATTTTTATAATGAATATATTTGTTAACATTCAAACAACCGTCATAGATTATATAATAGTTTAATTGTCAGAATTATAGAAAATATTTTATGCTTTATTAGACGGAATCATAGAAAACGCATTTGTTAAGCAAATATGTGAAATATCTATGGACGTTAAAAAGTTAAATCGATAAAGTTAGTAAGTAAGTAGGATTGGGTTGTAGATGGCTTTTATATAGAATTTTCACAGTATGTACGTGTGAGTGCGTACCTATACCAAAACAAACAAAATGCGTAGATGAATAAGTTCATAATATAAGTATCATTTCGATGTTATACATAAATGTATTTTTGAAACAAATCGGCACACAATTATCTTTAAAGTACCACAGAGATTCATTTCATGTTTAAAGTATTTTATAGTCGATTTATCTGCTGCATGTTCCCGTCGAAACATTATAAAATACTTATAAGTTCACTAACAATAAAACATACACACTAACGCACCATGCTATATAAATAAAGTAAATACTTTGATTTATCTGCTAGATACGAATAGTGACAGCCCCCTGACATGAATGCGGGGAAATAGGTGAAGTCCTCATTCCCACAACACTGTGCTTGAACTGATTTGAATGTCACAAAGGAATGCTACTTGCTTAATCAATAAAGGTCATTGAACTTTAGAAATCTACGACACGTGTAAGAAACACTATCTTATCTAAATTCGTTCGATATAGAAATACTTACGATTGAAGATCCTATTGAAGTATCTATTTATACGCTGAATGATTATTATTCTTTAATTAATTATCAGGAGCATGTAAAGGACATAAAGCTTTATTGATTAGGCTCTTATATCGTTTATCGATATTTTTTGCGATAATTGTCGGAATTGTACTGAATTTAATCGACTATTGCGCCGATTTTGCGGTATTTACTGTAATTACGCCACAACACGGAATTTAAGACATGCACAGTATTATATTTCTTTTGTGTGTATCAATAATGAACTTGACGTAATTTAACGGTGAAGAAAAACCTACACTTCTAAAAAAAATTATACTAGGCCCGTGTGATGGACGAAGGCCTAACCTCTCAGATTTAAAAAAGGTCCATTCCTAGCAGTGGGACGTATATGGGCTGAGAATGATTATAATTTTGTGAATCTTTATTAACGGCGGTTATGAACATACGACAGATAAATAAAAATAAACATGGCATTTTCATTATAAACATTCTTTTAAAAAGGCAGTATGTAAATGTTTTAATTAATTTCTTATTTTCATAGTTTAAGTAGTGAAGCCTACAGGCTAGCATTTCTAAGCGGGTAAAATGCAATAATGTCTAGATAGGCGATTTAGTAACAAAGTAGCTACAGTTTTGCTCTTCACTATATTTAAATTTCAACTTAGTTAACCTCGTATCAGCCAATTTTTTTATTATGAGGTGTGATTATTTTGGAGCTGAGTATATGACGTTATAAAATAAATGCATTTAAACTGTGACAAGTAAAACTGGGTGTCAAGTTTGAATTGTGAGATCTTACATAATCTGTCTCAAAATTCTTATTTCATAAATTGAAATAAAAAGAGGTCTGCACCGATACATAATTAGCTAGATGAAAGAGAGATTGGATTATAATTTAAAATTTATTTTCATAGTTTTAAGTTTATTTGTATATGTAATATGTTTGTTACGTACGTTCGGTGGCGGAGAAAGGATTCTCACTAGCATCTCTTTTGAAACTCTTGGAATTAAACATTTTCTTTAACGTAGCATAATACCAATCTGCGGATATAAAAAAAAAATCAATCAAGTAGATTGTTATTTTTACAGAAGACATATTAGCTTTATTTATTGAGTCGATTTTCAGATGAAAATATGGATGTATTTTAAATTCAGCCAGTTAGTCGATTATCGTCAGTTTTACTAACTTACACAACGGATATTGTTGACGGATAAAATTATTTAAAAAACATGCTTTTAGAGGTGCAAGTGGAATCATTACTCGGTCAAAACAGTGACTGACGGTTGGTGACGAGTATCACGCTCAACAAAGTTTGTACCTATTGTATGTATGTACAAATGTAGACTATTGTATTGATTGTGTACAGGCTTAGCCTTTACGCTGTTATGGGCCTGTTTCACTGCGTTTTGATATCACAAGTAGAGTAATATTTGCAGGTCAATTTCAAGTAGTGCAATGTGAATGTCGAAGTATAATAAAAAAAAACTACTTTTTTCGGTCATTATAAAAAAACCGTCATAGTAACGATCCTATTTAGTAGAGACTACAAGGTAATGATGATCTCTCCTAGATCTTGAATGAATAAACATAAAAAATAATTATTTTTAAGGGCTTTGGTACAAACGACACGTATCTAAAAGTTCTTAAGAATTTCTTTAGTGTGTAGTCCACCTAAGTGCGCTTGGCCAGCTCGGTAGACTCTAAGATCTTCTTTCAGAGAAGACTTAACTGTGAACTTAACATATTCCCGACCTTTGATGGTTCTCTAGCCACTGGTCGGTATAATAAAGTTCTTTTATGCTCCACATGAAGTAATTTCTATGGCATATTATGTAGAAATATGATGAATGACGTTTATAGCCAACACTTGGGCGAATAGTAAATAATTGGACATGTACTCTTTGGTATTGAGGTGCAAATATTTTTCTGGTAGTTTGGTCAAATAGGTATAAAACACGCAAATGTTTTTTTTCCTTATTAATATATCATAATTGCATTTTTCACAACCAAAGCATAAATAATAGTTTTGTATTAAATAATTGCAAGTAACGCAAAATGCGGTAAAATCAGGCCCACGTACTTATTTAAAGTGTTTTTTTTTTATGTGACGTCAAAGGAAAATTTTATGCGGCTTATTGTGATCGTTATAATAGAATTAAATGTATTTTTTCGTGCACCTATAAAACATATTCAATTTGTAACAATTAGTAATAAGAAATAAATAATCTCATCCTTGTGTGTAAGTCTTGACTCACATACATAGTTCTGACCCTCGTTCAAATACAAGCCTTACACCGTAAATATCAGAAACTACGAGAGACCATTCTGTTTCACAAACACCGAATTTTGAAAGGTGTACTGTTATGATTTCATAATTAATTTAGAAGTCTTTATTTCCCGCTCTAGCTTTTCCTGGAATTTTTCCAAGAAAATCAAACAATTTGAATAAATTATGAAACTTCTCTCGTCTATCGTAGCAGTTACCAATGCCGTAAAGATTTTCTTATGACGAGAAAAATGGAACACAAACATTGTCTAGAATTAAGATTTAAATTTATTGTTTTGAAAATGCAAGTGTTGATGAGTGATGTGAATGTTAGACCGATTGTGAAATGAATTTTCACAGTTAATAAAAATATGTATTAAAACCGCATTTTTCAATTCAAGACATTTATTACGTTCTGCTCCATAACAATTAGGTGTACATTGTGAGGTGTGCTTACATACTACACTATATACTAAACTAAATAGTAGTTAACCTAAATATACCTTATAAAATAATTAAGAAAAATATTATAAAAAAGTAAGTAAACAGCAAGATGTTTACTTTGTATATTGATATATAAATATTCTTCAAAAATATATATTGAAAAATAATTGGACGAAAACCGATTTAAGTTTTTTTTTTATTTTATGAACTAACACAAGTCATCATAAGTTAATACATTATTAGATTTATCCACACATTTTTAAATAGTTACCCCTACTTGTAATATTAGGTAATTACTGCTAATTACTATGATTTATCCAACTAGATATTTATCATGTGTTCATCATCTAAATGACTAGAATAAACTACATATTTTAGGAACTAAAGTAAGAACATAATAATTATATAATTTTGTTTTTAAACGTAATCAATTTGACCAATTATTAAACATAATTACAAATTGAATACTAGAAAACTTCTATTACGAAATATTCAATCCATTGACGAGCGATATTTTTTGTGTTGGCGACACTTATCGATACAAGAAAGCCGATGGAGCTCTTACGGGCACAAGCCTTGTTCCTCCTATGCCATTTCCATACACATAATATTCCCTCCCGTTCACAACCTCAGTTTTTTGTCTATCCGATTTTTTATACACAGGTTTAGCGAAGAGGGACTCGTATGGCGGCGGTCGGCTGTCGTCATAGTGTCGAACTGTTGATATCTTGTTGCGTTTAGGTCGTTTGCGCTTCAAAGATTTGGTGTTTATCTGAAAGTATCTCTTGAATAGCAGCTGCAAGAAAAAAGGGAGCTACCAGTTATCTTGATTCAAGATACATACTCAATATCGACTGTCTCGTGGCATAAGGTTGTGCCATGCGCGCAATATGGAAGTTCTGGGTTCGATTCCCAGTTTTACCGATCTCTAGGTAAAGTATTACTGGGTTTCCATTAGGAAATTCTCAATAGAAATTGAGAGCCTTGAAAAAAGGCAATATGCTTGCCACCTATTAAGTTGCAAGTAAGGTTTGTATTCATAATAGTTACCTACTTAAATACTTTAACAGTATAATAAAACATAGTGAGGAAATCTGAAAACTTAAAGTCCTTAGGAATTTATTAGATCTGTAGTCCGCTAACCCGCACTACTTCATCGTGGTGGCAGGTGGGCTAAGGCCTAAACCGTCGCAGTTACAGTGGAAGCCCGTATCCACGGGACATATGTATATGGGCTGATGAAGATTATATCGTCAATTAGATAATTTAGACTAGAACTCCGTGATACAAACCTCGCCGATAAAAACTGCCAATGCAGCAGCCAAACCAATAATCATTATGAAATAGGTCATCATCAGATCCGTATTCCTCAGTTGTCTGTCTTTCGATTGAAGGTCTAATGGGCATATTTTCGTTGATGGCAAGTCGCGGTGTTTCAAGAACTCGATGATGCCGGCTTGCAGAATATATTGTAGGCTGAAATGATATTGCTTCAATGTAAACTAGTAAATAATTCATTCCGTTGACCGTGCAATTGCAATCATAAGAAAACAAAGTTCAACAACAAACACGCTCGCGTTATTGAATGGAATCAATATTTGTCACGATACTATAAAGTATGCAAAGGCTAATCTTGCAAGTCAACGGGCTTCCTTTGTTGTTTTCGTGGCGTGCTGCGACGAATGCATATTTAATAAAACAATATTTTTTGTTGTTCTATTGAACTTGCATTCAATAAGACTGTGAAGGCAAAGAAAAACTTAAACAAAACACAATACAAATCGTTTGTTCAATTTTGAATCACTAAGAAACAAAATTGTTTCCTGCAAAAGCAATAAACAAAATATATTCTAACCAATGTGGCTATAAAAGCCATGAAAAATCGATGGCGTAACTAAACAGATACTACGCCAATGTCGAAAACGGTCAGGTTATGGGAGGAATATAGACGGGTTATTTACAGGTCGAATAAGAAATCATATCAATCAGACTTACGGGCGATCGAACAGCCTCTTCAAATTGCTGCCTATAGGAAAAGCGAATGCCCTTCGTCTTTTCATAAAAGCTTTGGGAGCAATAACATAGGTGCATCTATTCGATTCCTCAACACCTTCCCTGGCCTTCTGCAGGTAATCATTGTACATGAGATGGTCTACAGCAATTTGTTCTTTCACCAGAACTGACCCACGTTTCACTAGCGGCAGATAATCTACGTCGTCATACAAAGAATGGAAAGTAGCTCTGCCATTTAGAACCATCTTGTTCAGATAATAAAGATCGTCGTTCGGCTAAAAAAGATAGAAAAAAATAAAATTGATATCTGTATTTATTTGAGTAGGCACTGATTGAGCACCCCATTCCTGTAAGTTAAACAATTCTGTTTCGATAACTTATTCCTAGGTACTGGCAAACGTTGAAAACTGTATAGAACGTTGTAATCCTTGGTGCGAATGTTTGGTAGTGAAAAATAAATCTTCCACGGTCACAATAATTTCAACTATTTTTGAATTGAAATCAATAAAACAAACTAGAAATCTTTGTTAAGTAAGACTTACATTTTTCACAGAATATTGCACAGAACTTCCTTCGGCGGAGACCCATCGATAGTTCTTTTTATAGAGATCTTCAGGATTCTCTATGTCTAATGTGAATTTGGACAAGGTGAGGAAAGCAGTCAAGTTAGCCGTGTAGAACGCTGACAATAATATAATGAACATCCACCACGTAGCAAATAGAACCCGAGTGGTATCTGAAATTGAATGGGATATTTATCAGGGCTTAAACTTGATAAAGAGGGTAATTTTATACTAGCCGTCAAATTATTATTGGGATATTTAATGAGAAAAGCATCGTAAAGACATCTTAATAAAGGAGGAAATTGAAATCCGTCAATGCGCAAATATTTGTCACCATACCAATATTACAAATTGAGCCTTCGCATGTGTAACTGTAGTTTCCAACAGTTCAAAGAATATAATCTAATATTATAGTACGTATACTTACCTATTAGTAAAAAAAAAAACTAAAATTTAACTTTATATCCTGTCTACCTACATAAAATATTAACCGAAGCACGATTATCTGTGGTTGCTTACAAGAAGCAACTGTGTTATTATTCTGAACTACTGTGAACACCTATAATTTAATTGTAACTTTGATTAATCAAACATCTACGTTAGACTAGAAAATTTTCAATTATGTGCACATAAATAGTTTGAATTCAATTTATTGATTGATGTACCTATACTTAGGTTGCGATTGAATGAGGCGAATATTTTAAAGAACCCCTACCATTATGTAAATAACGAATTTAACCAGCATTATATACATTTATGAAAGAATTACATATATTTGGCGTATTTGAGTGACTTCAGAAACTATTTACCCAAATTGTTATCATAATGTAAGATCACCATTGAACCTACGTTTTAAAATATATTTGACCTCTGAACTTACTTCAAAACGATTAAAGTAATGACCTAAAGTTATGTCCATTAAAATAATCAATTTTGCTTTCACTTCTAAGTGATAAAACTCTGTAAGTCGACAATTTATCATAACCTCGATTACCTACCACATTATTATTGTGGGCGTTAAAAAAACAGTGCTGTCGGGGTGTGACCAAAAGTGATAGATGACGTAAACCATTAGAGCGATAACATCAGCTACCCTGACCACGACCCGTGATTATACCACGGCTGCTCCAATGACACCTTACATAATATGAAACCTTCTTTCATATTGCTGCGCTAGATTTTTAGTAATTGCTTCTTGACGAGCCGTCAGAATCATGCCATTTTTTGTAAGTTGTTTGCGGAAGTTTTTTTGTGGACAAACTCAATGTTAACTAATATTTGTACCAGTTTTTGATAAAGTTATTTTATTCTTCCAGCGGTTTGCTGTTAAAAAGTTCTTTACTTTCTTTACCTTCATCAATAAAGCTAGAATTCCATTATATTGTTTTAATATTGTTAAAAAGACTATATCATTTTCTTGACAAATTTGTTTACATAAATTCCCATATGTCGATTATTTGCCCCTTAAATTCCAAAGCCTAATAGAAAAGACAAAATTAGTTTAAGCTGTTCCTGAACGGCAATGAAGCGAAATTTACGTACACTTATAGGTATATTCCGCAGTTATGAAATAACATGACTTACTTGCTTCTGGAGATAAATTAGTGCCTTGTTTGATAAAAGCGCTGTAAACGAACCAAAAACTTGGAGAAAGCGGCAGATAACGCTCTTTATCTCGAATCAGTTTTGATCGCAGGGTCGTTAGAATAGTAATGCATGGACCGTATGAAAAAACGGAAGCCAGAGTTAAGTACCTAGAAAAAAAGCGATATAAGTGATGAAGTTTGATCAAATTTGCAAACAAATATATTTGACAGTATTTTCTTCTAAAATTTTTAGCAAGTCGTCCATAGATCACTGTTTCAATATCTTGAATTGTTCTTTTAGTTCTGTTTTTAAGTAATATTTAACTCACCACACAAGATTATTAAAAGGCGCTAGCAGTCCTGAACCAGCCGCTGATTCCTTCGGTCTTCTGAGCATCATCATCCAAACGCCCTCATCCAAGTTGTTAGAGAACAAAACCATTCTTTGGTACCTTATCAACGTTGGTAGAAATGCTGCCACCATATCTACTTGCTAACAACAAACATGAACTTATTGATTTTATACAACTGAATTTGAAATACAAATCTTCGTAATTGTAGTTAAGTACCTAGTATTATTAAAATTTTTACATGCCAAGCGTTTGTGGTTGCATTAGGAGACCCCGAGTCGGGGGATAAGTTACTAAATGTAAACATTGAGATTTGTTAGTAGCAGCAAGGAGTCTGGAAATATCTGCAGTCTGGACCTAGGTATATCATTTCACGAACATTTAACTGCCATAATTATACAAGTACATTGGCTTAGTGCCGCTATAGGGTTTCGATTCTACCTCATAAACTTCTCGTGACCATCATGATATTATTGACAAATCAATCAAACTACTGAATAATCATTACCAACACTTGATAACTCACGCTGGAATTTGCAAGGCCAATTAATGAGTCTTCAGGACGTTCCCCTCCCATTTCGAAGTTCTTTTCCGGGACAATAAGATCGTAGGTGAAGTTAAATTTCTCTTGGAGTATTTCCAAAACCGCAAACGCAACTCCGAAGCCTTGCAGTGTTCCATTGTCATTCCTTTCGACCCAACTCAGCGGATAGTTCTGAAATCGCGCATTATTAAGGAAGTGCCGAGAAAATGAATTAATTAACATAAGACGACTGTCTCGTTGATTTTACGGCGAGAGCGCGGCAAGGAATGTAAAGGTTTTCACACCGGATTACATTTCTGGGATGGCCAATAATTATTATCATTATGTTCGACCGCTAATACTAATTTATGTTGTGATTAATATGATTTGGGCACTTCTTTGCTTACATTCACTGGTTCATTTGGGATTTACAATAAAGTGAAAAAAGGTTCCCGATTTAATGTTTAAAGTTGCGACGCCTTCTTTTCCAACATCAGAATCAACTATGTGACAAATACTTATATTAAAATAAAATTCAATTTATTGAATAAAACGTAACTCACAGAATAAGTTGCGATTTTAAGATTTTTTCCGTTGATTTCGTCAGCCAAAGCATTAAGTTCCGTTTGTTTTCTGGTTAACAGTGTATCTAAAAAGAAAATTACGGAACAGATCTATTTATGCCAACATTTTGAATAAAATAAAAGTAACTTTATAATATATTTCCCCAAGTAATGTAGTAGTTTCCTGGGCGTTGAGACTTACACAGCGATGAATGGAATTAAATTAATTATAGAACACAATACTTCTTTACCCATATTTATATTATAAAAAAGGCAATAATTTATGGAATGTACGTTCCAAATTGAAATAGAATGTAACTGAAACAGCGTAAGCATATTACCTGATATTGGATTGTCGTAAACGGCCTTGCAAAATGTCGCGTTACATATTGACGATATGATGAGCTCTATTCCGGCCATGGACAGGGCGCTTCGGTGCAGTGAGCAGTCGGCCCGGTCATTTGGTGGTCGATGGTCAAATGACACGTGGTGACGCGCGAGGATGCCACCTTCGCGAGGCGGTGACCGTGAGCC
This sequence comes from Cephonodes hylas, assembly GCA_030295005.1. NCBI lineage: Eukaryota > Metazoa > Arthropoda > Insecta > Lepidoptera > Sphingidae > Cephonodes > Cephonodes hylas. The sequence goes on along the minus strand of AP025369.1, from coordinate 10,395,478 downwards.
CTTCGTAATATTATCAAATGAGCAGTCGCCTTAGTGTTGATATGACCCCCCTTTTATAATTGACCTTCAGCCAAAAATTCCCGACTCATAGCAAAACTCATTTTGTGGGTGACTGAAACTTGTAGTTTTTATATTTTTCGTCACAAATGCTAAGTACAGTAGGGATTGTACAAGAGTGTCAGTTGATGGAAAAAATTGTATAACATCAGGCCCGACGTTGCCGATTTTATTGGTCTTGTAGCACGGTATGCTTACGTGTGTGTCAGGCTTACAAAGAGGTAAAAGATGGAAATTGGAAGGTCCATACTATTCCAACGTCAACACAATTTTTTTATACGAATTATAGGTGTAGAGGTTTACCATCACAGGTCGTCATATTTAACCATTATTAGGCCTTAAAAGGTAATTTGAATGAGTAAATAGAGGTGCACCATGTTATCTATTTTCCCTGCAATATATCAACAGTAATTGCGCTTGTTTACTACTCGCTGCCCGCATTTCAATAGGAATATTTAATGGCGATATTTGCGTAAATAAGTGATAATAATATGTTATACAAGCTGTAGCGCGCAACTCCGTATGCTAAATTTGAAACTTTAAAACAAATATTTTTCCTGTTATGACTTCATTTCCTATAACTGCTCCGCTCCTATTGGCGTGGCGTGTTGATGTATAACCGTCCTGGATAAATTCAAATCTGAAATTGTGCGTCAAACCAAGTTCAACCGCTCAATGATTCCTAAATGTATTGAAAAAAATTTGATTGAATTTGAAATTGATTCAAGAAGCAAAACTACGATTTTTGTTACTTACGCTTACTCTATCAATATCGATTATCGAAATATGGTATTTTTAAACCTAACAGCCCAGTTTAGATCATTGTATGAATTTCTGAAAAAAAATGCTGTCTGAAAACCGGTAATTAAACCTAGAGCTAACGCTGTTACATTGAAGCACTTTTTGAATAAAGTATATCTAGGACAACATAGTAATTAAATTAACACACTTCATAATTAAAAAAAAGAACACATGGTATTTCCTGGTTTGTTTTGCCACTACTTCGTTAGCGTACCACATTAGTTAATACCACAAGAATCATACAGTGGTATCACGATTTTTTTATTCTTTTTCTTATTTATTCATGTCTTATAACATCGTGCCTAATCAACAAAACTACCTATCGCAGAAGATCGCTGAAAATCTCTCGCCCCTGATGCTCTATTTGGAAAGAACCAGGTCTGAAGAAAAATTATTATTACTTTGATTTGTGCAAAAATGTATAAAAAACTTGTTGTTTCGTTTAAAGTGACTTCTGAAAATGTTGGAAATGTTTCTAATGTTTTTTTGGCCTTATTAGAATATCTGATTCAAAAACATTTTATAGTATGGCAGCCCGTTATTATGAAATGTCAATTCATGACACCAACATATGGAAACAAACATAACCTAAACAAATATAAATCGGTGTACACACTTTAATTTAAATAATAAAATATAAGAATATTAAAATGCGTGATATATTTTTGTCAAGTTGCGAAAAGAATTTTATACAAAAAATTGTGTCTGAAGGACACGTGAGTAAAAAATTTACTAAAAATATTGCTGTTTCTTTTTACATTGTATGATAGTTTTTTGATTATTTTAGCGTCTAGACGGCAGAAACTACAATGAAACTCGGAAATTAGATATATCTTTTGGTTCTGATTATGGCAGTTGCATAGTATCACTGGGAGAAACAAAGTAAGTGTATGATATGGGTAGTAAACTGATCACAGCCCAAAAGTTTTTACTTCAATCACATTAGATGTTATTTAAAAACTACAATTAACTACAGCTTTATTAGAAGTCTTCACATTGGTTTAGAGAATGATTTCTCATATATTCGTCTTTTCAGTTGTTCTTTACTATTATTATAACTGTTACTTGTAGAGTTTACAAATTTTGAATTTGGATGTTTAAGTCTACAAGTTGATAATGAATGTTTTGTTGGTGATGTATAAGTTAAAAATACAGCTCTTATAAAGTAATGGATATACTTCAAAAAGTCTGGATATCCATAACTTTATTAAATCTAGATAAAATTAAAAACATAACCAAATTATGGTAATTTGGAATAACATGACAAATATATTTTCAAAATCATTTGTGATTTCAGAGTTTTGTCACAAGTAACATGTGAAGTGACACAGCCAAAACAAATTAGACCAAATGAAGGTATTTTGTATGTTAATGTGGAGATTGGACCCATGGCTGCCCCACATTTTGAAGCCAACCGTCAAACTGATTTATCTGTATATCTAAATAGATTATTGGAAAAATGCTACAAGGATTCGAAATGCATTGACTTAGAGTCATTGTGTATAGTTGTTGAGGAAAAGGTAAGTTAAAGTTTAGTTTGTACATCATACTGTTAAATGAAAACATGTCTTGTGTCAGAAAAGAGTAGGCTATGTGAAAATAAATATTTTTCAGTCATACACATTTCTTTAAAAAGTGTATCTTATAAATAGTTATTTAGATTAAAGAACTTTGATAAATCACTAGTATTTATTTAGAAATGATAAACAATAAATTCTAGAAAAATATAAATAAATACATTCTTAGCTCACCCAAAGCATTTATAAAGTAATTTCTAGAATAAAGTTATTTTGTTATCCAGGAAAACCACCATTAAACTATTTAGTATTTTTCACATAATTGTGTGTGAATACAGTTCACTGTATGTATGTTATACTGTATGTTTAAAAAAAAAACTTTCAATGCTATATACAGAAATTGAACCTGACACTATCCTATTGGCTGCCTTTTAATATTTTAAAAAATCTAATAATTTCAGGTATGGTCACTCAGGGTGGATATCAAAGTACTAAATCATGATGGAAATGTAATAGAATGTGCCAGTATTGCAACGCTTAGCTCTCTAGCACATTTCAAACGACCAGACTTTACACGCAGCGGCGACAGTATTATAATACACACAATCAGCGAAAAGGACCCCATACCCACTGTGCTTTATCACTACCCAGTGTGCACAATGTTTTCAATCTTCAATGGCGAGTAAGTGTGATTTTTGTTTCGTTTTTATTATACAAATGTTTCTACACAAAAAATATTTTAAACTTCAGAGTAACCATTTTAATAAGCTCTCTGTTTACTATTAGCTATGTTGTGGAAGTTTTGATTGAGTATTAATAAAGGAGATTTTGGTCTAAAGAGAATTCAATTGTATATGACATATGTTACTGTTGCACTGACATATCAAGTGCCTAAAAATTCTTAGGTTTATCCCTATAGCATAGTAGATTACATACTATAATGGAGTAAACATCACATTTTTCAAGTCCTTGAAGGACTATAAGCTTTATAAGAGTGTGATCTTCTTATGTTTTAAAAATAATGAAAAAACAAACCTAATAAATTTTCTTTTAATTCTTATTACAGCATTTTACTATCCGATCCAAATTTCATAGAAGAATCTGTGTGTATGAGTAATACTGATGAAGGTATAAAGACTGCTGGTGGTCTTCTTGTTGTGGGAATGAATCAATACAAGGAAATATGTTTGCTGGACCTCACCGGTGCTGCCATCTTTAATTCTAAAATAGTACACAAGGCTATTACGCAAGCAGCTAGCAGATGCAAGGAGTATGTCGACCTCGTCAAATCAGCCATTGCCACTGATGACAATCTGAGGTAATATTTACTATGCTTCTATGGTGAAACAAGGATTTTGTGATAAATCCTCACCTATCCTTCTATAGACAAAGATATGAATGCATGTATAAGTATATTTTAGCCTATGTGTGTATTTAGAAGTGTATCTACACCTTTATTTCTCTAATTATCTATGTTTGTATGTCTTGAGTAAGTGTGCAAATTTTTTACCGCATCTCAAACACAATTCTACTAATACACACTAATTAATCTGGACACGAATGTAACTTTAGACAATTAAAAAATATAGATATTGTCTTAGCTAGCCTTGGTTACGTTTTCATAGAAAATGATTAAAGTTAGCAGTTCGGTAAATGTTTGGTACTAGGAACTTAAATATATTGAATGTTATCAATTGAGGTTGATAAAATGTTTGCGTGCTCTGGATATCATTTACGTACTGTGGTTGAGACAAGTAAAATTTGAATAATAATTAAATATTGTTTAGTATGTTATTTTTCTTTTTTATTAATCATTAACAGAGTTGGGGGAGGCCTATGCTCAGCAGTGATTACAGGTCGGGGGAAAACAATGATGATAATGAATCATTTAAGTATTGACTTAAGTTTCTTTTCGTTATAATTCAGTCATTATGTTTTTTACTTACGTAAAATATATTTTTTAAATTACAGACAAAAAAGAGTACGGATCAATTTCGCAGACACAATAACAACGGAACACAAGTTGGCGCTCAGTAAAAAGGATTTGAATATTCGTCTCAAGAGTTATAATGTTGATGATCTAACGAAAGACGATGAATCGATGTCTGAGAATGATGAAATGGATGAGGCAGATGATGACAAACCAGAACCCAGTAAATATGATGGTAAGCTATATTTCACGTTTTTTACACGTAATTTCAAGAAATCAATGTATCCCTTTTTACAGAGACACTCATTAAATCATATTTACAATTTTTTGGAAGAGAGCATTGTTATAACTAATAAGTACTATTATCTGTGTAGATGACATACTGAAGTCTTTTTTTTATTTTTTTAACCTCCCATAGTAAAAAAAAAAAACATATTTTACTACTGTATTCAGTTTAATTTACTATGACACTATTTTCTTGAAAATCAGTAATGACGCACTGTAATTTGTATTTCCCATAAATGTATATGTCATTCAAAAGCTAAAATATCATTTATCCTTGTATGTTTAATTTCCAATCATTTGGTACCATAATTTTATATATATACATTGATAGAAGCATTCTGTTTAAATCTTCAATTGAAGATTATAAATTTTTCCTCAATATGTTCAACCAAAAGAAACTGTTCTTGTTTTTCTATCAAAGGTAATTTTAGTTAAAGTTTAAGAATAAATTAATTCATTTTTGCTTATTGTATTTGCAGTTGTGTCATCAGTGCCACAGACCGCTGAGGTAGTCTCGAAGAAAGGATCATCAAAGTGGATAGAGATATCATCAGAATCCGAGGACGACTGACAATAATACAACATAATTTGTTAAATAAAATGTAATAAATTTACATTTTGATTTACTGTTATTATAATCTCCCTTAACAGTATTATATTAGCATTGCATATCCCTCATTAAATTACAATCATAGTATTTTGACACTGCATTTTTATACAACAAAAATCTCTACCTTAACTAATATGAAATAAATAGTACATTGTCAGAAATAAGGGACACCTGTAGCATGGAATTACTAAGTAAAAGATCATTTACACAGTCCACAACATTCTCAAAATTCATTGCATTCTGTTAAGTTTATTTGGCATGAAGTAATATACTTCGAAATCACTTGTAGATTTTCAATCCATATATCTATAATTAAGATATTGTAGAATGCAGATTGAAAAAGAATGACAACCATTAGACTATACAGCCAACTCATACACTTAATCTATGTCAACACTATGCACTTCATATCCTATACATGAGAGTCACAATCACATAATAATGTATTTACACTGAATCAGAGTTCATTCCATTTTTCTGGTCTAGTTTGTTGCCATTTGTCTTCACCATATAAATAAAGTAAGTCATGATCTCCTTTTCATTGACAGGCAATGACTTGAAGTGTTTTTGGATAGCCTGAAAAAATAATGTGGTATTTATAATGTGTAATATTAGGTAAATTAAGCTATATTATCACATGAGTTGCTAATTGTTATTAAAAAATTTCAAATCATCATATAAGGCAAGCACTGTTAAGATTTTTGATGTAGTTAATAAAATTATGTAACTCAATATGAAAATGGATTGATGATAACACTTACATCAGCCAATTGAGCCTTGTTCAGTCCTGGCCTTGTGGGCACCTTGTAATGCCTCTTGTATCTCCTAAGAGTATTTACTTGCAACTGGAACCAGTCTACTTCCGGAGAGTCCATCTCAGCTTCATTGCTATCATCCTCAGAGTCTTTAGGCCTCCTCTGTTTGGTCCTGGCACACTGTATCATTGTCTTGTGGTAGTCACAAATGTATGTATGCCTTGCCTGAAAAAAAACATGATTATAAATAATAAAGTATTTTTTAAATTATTTTATTTTCTTATAGTTTTGGAAAAAAATATAGGTGAAATGATGATGTCTAATTATTACAAATCATTTATGCAGTACAATACGAAAGTCATATTAATGGAAGAAAGTTCGTATGTTCGTGTCAAGTGCGTGGTTTACGCAGTCACCGAAAAGACGCGTTTTATGAATGTCAATAGGGACATAATTAATGTCGGTACATACCTGACCGTCAATATTAAGTTTGAGCCTCCGGAGTGCGACAGTCTTTTGTATGCGCTTACTGTATGAAGCGTTGCCCGCCGACCGTCTGCACCGATCGCCGTCATCCACAAGGCAACATATTTGGTCTGAATTACCTCTAGAATCTTCTTCTCCTGTACTAAACCCGTTGTTCATTTGATACTCCCGTTGAATCATATATGATTAATGAATTAAACTTGCGTATTAGATGTCGCACCAGGCGAAGGGTACAGTTCGACGTATTCACAAAGACACTCGATTGAGGTTATGATTTATGACAACACAGGACGTTAGGAGGAAATAAATCAATTAAAAACATGACAGCCGACCTACGCCTGGTTAACTTCTTCACCACAAATAGCCGGGAGGACAGTAATTCTTTATTCACTGCACATATGCAAGAAAATGTTCATTGCTAATTCACAACAGTTCGTCACTTGTAAATACCTCGATTTATATGTACACGTGATACTTTTTAATGCCGCAATACGAGGCAAGTTCAATTAGTCTATATTTTTACAAATTGCAATTTGGTCAATTTTTGTTCTTCAATGTAAATTACTTTCTCATCCGCACCGACAGATCGCTTCGCCATTACAATACAAATGAAATGACTGACTGAATCGCTCCCGCACTCATTCGTCTGTCATTCGCTCACTCCAAAGACGAACGGTAAAATATATTAAAACCAAAACATTATTCTTAGAGCCATAAAGCATAAAATAGATTATCAACAGAGTAGTTTAAAAAATGAAAACAGTTCGAAGTGTGAACGTGTGCGTAGATGCGATATGACAACGTAGCTATGTATTGTAGTATAAACAAAAAATAAAGCTAACGCCGGCCATATGATTGGCTAGAATATGGCGGGGCATTTAATTTAAGCCAATCAAAACGTTTTGTCGCTGACATCGGTGCTCATGTATTCATTACGGCGAACGCGAAGTTCCCTACGTAATAAGCGCTGAAATCGTGTGCTCGTTTGTAATAAACATAATACTCGGTGAGTCCTATCATTTCATAATATCATTGCTACGTTTTTATATTAATCGAAGAAATAGTATGCCATGAAATGTTCAGTGTTAACTTTATAGTAACAGTGTTCGCTTCGGACGATATAAATAGTTTTACATTCTAATTTTGTAAGCAAATGGCTGCCGAGTGCTGAAGTAAGGTGACATACTATATATACCTACCTACGACAATGTGTATTATTAGTACGTACGTATCTATTTATCAAAGTATAGCGTGTACATGTAATAACATTTGGTTGACCAAGAATAATCAATCATTTAACCGTAATGTTCAAAATTGCCGTCAAGAGGCAAATACATTCCTGCTGATTTTACTTCGCAAAATAATATGTTCGTGATAACGTTGTTTGGTTCATTTTTTACACAATATTTACGTGAATTATACTTTGAATTATGATGAAACATTTGGTTACCAGTATACTGTCTTGCTATTTCTAAGAAAAATAATATAGCAAAAGATATTTTCGATGGTCATGATAAAAATGACAAAATTCCTACTCTTCAGAGCCTATTGTGATTTGTGATAAACCGTAACATGGTGTAAATGAGCGTGATCATAACCATATCAAATAATATCGCGGGAATTTGCCGCTCGCCCGCCAAACAACGATTGCAGTTTCGCGACATGAGTATTGAGTATACTGCTAACGTGTGTTTTTTTTAATTTATTAACTACACAAGATTATTATGTAGCAGTCATTTAGTTAGTGTCGATTAAGCATATAATCCACACTAAGCTTACGAACATTTTGTTGTTATAGGTTATTTAATATAACTATGTGAGCGGGAACGTTACAAATCCTATCTTACTACATCTCCAGTAATCAGATTGGTATTAGAAATGTCCTCGGTGAGTTTTGTATGTTCTTCAATCCATAAAAGATGATTTTGATTACATTCGCTTCGCTTTAATCATGGTGATGAGGGCTCCATTGGCTTATGCTATTATCATTGCTCAGACATTAATGACTAACAATAAATTTTAATACCTATCTAAAATAGAAAGATACGCTCGGTTGACATTTTTTTTACAATTTTAAGATTTTAAAATACACTTAAAAATCCGTCGTCATTGTTATATATCCGTCATCGGGAAGGTGAATTTTCAAAGATAGAATCAATTGAGACTTTACTATTAGAATAATGAGACACTTGTTTTATTGCGATGCTTTTAAATACATGAATAATGATATGATAAAATTCTGTCTTTAAATCTGCATACTTTACGAAGCACTTTACTCGATCAACGATGTCTTTGACTTTATTTCTTCATCAACCCATATACGCCCACTGCTGAGCACGGGTCTCCTCTATCATTGAGAGGGTTTAGGCCATAGTCCACCACGCTGGCCTAGTGCGGGTTGGCGGACTACACACCTAAGAAATTCCTAAGAACTCTTAGGTGTGCAGGTTTCATCACGATGTTTTCCTTCACCGTTAAAGCAAGTGATAATTCAATGTGAACTTATTAATATTTTAGGTTTTTAAGGCGTAACGAAATAATATTAATTACCTAAAGAAAAAAAAAGTGCTTTACATTTTTATCTAACTTGAATAGTCTAATAATTTCGTTCAACATATTTGTACTTTACTAGGTTACTATTAAGGACAATGTTAGGCTTATAAGAATCTTTAGTAACACGTGTTTTTTTCTATTCATTTAAGTAATCTACAATATCGTAATGCAATTATCTATATCTAAACATCGTGTCATCGAGATTATAACGTAATCGATGTAAATGAGTATTTGAAATAAACAAAAGAATTTGAGTAGAGACGCGGATAGCCATAGCATGGCTGCGCTAATCGTCTTATTGACCGGTTGGTGGACCGGGTTGTTGCCAGTTCGTACACCCTCGCCGTTGGTTCGTGTGCGTTCGAATCTTTCCGTAATGGCCGCTGCGCGTTGGGGGCGCCGCTGTGCACTTGTTTGGCGTCTGCCTCCGCGACGTTGCCAGCTTTATTGACTTAAGTACTAACGAAGACAAAACGTACGCGCGTGGAGTGGAACTTACGGCCGGTAGCTTTTCGATTTAACAACACGCGCGACCTTGTGCTTTTATATTTCCCAGTGGTCGGACGTAGACGAAAAATCATGTGGCACGCCACGAAATACTAAGTCTTTGTGATAAAAATCAATTTTCTTCAAAAATTACAAGTGTTTTGTGTTATAACAATCGTAAGTGTAGTTAGTGGTTATCGTTGGCTATTAAAGCTCTAGTACTCCAGCGAAAGTGAAATGATATCAAATAGCGATAGAATCGAAGAAGTAATATAAAGTGGTCGAGAAGGCATAAAGAAACTGGTTGACCGCAGGCAGCGATTGTAACATGGGGGAACGGGGCGCGACGGGGGGCGCTTGGGGTGCGCGCGACGATGCCTCGTGGTGGCCGGGCGGCGCAGGTGATCTGCAGCACCAACAACAAATGAACGAGGAGATCGGCACCAGCACGGCCACCTCCACGCACCAATTGTACACTTATAAAATGACAGGCAGTTTTTCTAACAATGGAGACACGACCACTCCTAGTTATGATTATCGTTTGATGTCCGCGAACGCGAGAGAACAATCTCCTCAACAGCCGTGGTGGTACGCTGGGGGCTCCGTTGAATCGCAACAAACATCGCCAACGGTACGAAACACTACGCAACAATATGCTCCAAGTTTTCAATAAAATCATTTAAAATAAAACGTGTATTAATTTATAATTTCTTTTAATCGGATGTAGAAACTGTATTGTTTATATTTGGTACTGGCATGAACTAAACGTTAAGTTTATCGTTGAAAAGTTAAGGTTTGATCAAAACATAAAAACATACGGCTTGTTTACATGTTTTGATATAACTTTTACAAAACGAAGATAAATAGAATATACACATAAATTGAGGTTGCTACCTTGTTATTGATTTTTTTATTGTTAACTTCTGTAAGGTTTTTGATGATTCATACTTATTTTTTGTTCTATGTGGTATTTGAGAATAGTTTTTAAAATATATTTATTTGATTTGTGTTATTTTTTTTCAATTTCACTTAATAAATATGCTTTAATTTATATTATTACACAAACATTAGTAACTAATTTATATTATTACTAAACATTAGTAAAAATTATATGGATTCTGTGATAGATTATGTTTCTATTTTTAATTATTTGTGCATTATTTCCTGTTAGGTGCTTCTAACGACTACATTACACTGACTTGTAATCATAGGGATTGATTTAAATTTGTTTTGTGTTTCTCTTTTCTACTGTTGTTACACATTTCTTTATTGTTCCAGCCTCAAAGTCAGTCGAGTCCTGAAAGTGAACAAAGTAATCAGCAATCGAATGGTATACAGCAGAATCACCAGTCTCAGCGGGAACAACAGAATCAAATACAACAGAATCAACTGCAACAACAAATACAGCAACAGAACTTGCAACAGGCATTACAACAACAGAATCAGTCACTACAACAGTCTTTGCAACAACATCAGGAGGGACAGCAGCAAACGCTGCAACAAATGATACAACAACATCAGCAGCAACAGCAGCAGCAGCAACAACAGGCGTTACAACAAACACTACAGCAGACATTAAGCCAGGCACAAGCGCAAGCCATAGTGCAAGCTCAGGCAGCATTACAACAGCAAGTTGCGGAGACACTACAGCAACAACAACAGACATTGCATGAGCATTTACAAGCTGTACAACAGCAGCAAATACAGGCAGCGTTGCAAAGGCAGTCTGCAACATTACAGGTATTTTGATACTATAACATTTAAAATTTCACTTTAAATATTATCCTTAAGCCCCACTTCTGGGCACTGGCTTCCTCTGTAACAAAGAGGGTTTCAGTTTAAGTCCACCTGTATTGCTGTGTAAGAAAATTAAACCATATAACTAGGCAAAGTTTTGCATTGCACAATTGTAACATGCAAAGGAGACTGAAATATGATAATGTTGATCTTGGTATTTTTTTTTGTTATGGCCATTTTCACAATTTAGTTACCTTCAAAGTAAAAACAAAAAACACAATATATTTTATCCTGTGTAATATAACACTCTGTATTTCTAACAAGGTTTGTCCGCAACCTTATTGAAGTATTAGTTACTAGCTTTTGCCCGCAACTCCGTCTGCGTGGACTACAGGGTTGGGTTCAGAAAGAAAATAAGTTGTAGTATTTTACTCCGCAGAGCCCCATTTACTTAAATATACAAAAATCATAGTAACAATCGGTCAAATTGTTTAAACGTGAAACCGTAACACGCCGGTCGACGCCTTGAGTATCATTATTGCGCGCTTGATCATTATTTTGAAATTGCGATATCTTCTAAGATACTCTTCTTTCTTCTTTATCAACCCATATACGCCCACTGCTGAGCACGGGTCTCCTCTACCATTGAGAGGGTTTAGGCCATAGTCCACCACGCTGGCCTAGTGCGGGTTGGCGGACTAAGATACTAAGTCTAAGATACTCATTGAAATCAAATGATGTAAAGGACAAATTTATTTTGTATTAAATACTTGTAATGAATAACGTATTTATTTGGATAAGGATTAATATCATGTTTGTAAAAACACCTTCACATCGATAAATGTGCTATCTAACAGAGAAAGAATTTTTCAAATCGGACCAGTAGTTCCTGAGATCCTAGCGTTCAAACAAACAAACAAACTCTTCAGCTTTATAATATTAGTATAGATTTTGATGAAATAAAAAGGGCCTTTGATTCATTTTTGTGTGATAACACATAAAACTATACAAAAAAAATATGGAAAATTACAAAAAACCTTTTCTTTGGTTATCAAAGTATTATATTGTGACAATGTACATCGCCTTTTTTTCATATTTTTCATGCTATGGCTCTGTAGTTATAGCTAAATAAATGCTTGAGGTGACCACTGACCTCCATGGCGCTATAAAATAAATTAAACGAGTTCACCAATCACCATGGCGTTTAATGTGTTTATAAATGATAATATGAGAGTATTTCAGACAGCCCCGTGGCGCACTTGGCTAGACAACAGCTTGCGAAACGAGCGGCCGCGGGTTCGATCCCCGCACCGAGACAAACGTTTGTGTGATCCATAAATATTTGTTTCGGGTCTGGGTGTTTGTGAGACCAAAAAATTCTCTCGTAGTTTCTGATACCCACGACTCAAGACTCGTATCTTAGTGTGGGGTCAGGACTATGTATGTGACTGTTGGGTGTATTCATTTATTTTACACAGGAGTTACAGCAGCAAGCTCAGCAGCAGGCATTAGCTCACGGCACAGTACCGAAGGGCAGGATGCCGCGGGCGCGACCCTACAACAAGCCGCGCGGCCGAATGACCGCGTACGCGTTCTTCGTACAGACCTGCCGGGAAGAACATAAGAAAAAACACCCTGAAGAGAACGTCATATTCACAGCGTTCTCGAAGAAATGCGCAGAAAGGTGGAATGTAAGTCAACCTCTTTTTGTTTAAACAAAAAGCATTATTTTAAAATTTCATCAAGTTTTGTAGCCTCTTCAACATACTTGCATGCCTGAAGGGGTAGACTATAGTGTTGTATATCTCTAGTTTTGAGCAGTAATAGCCTCTGATCTATTTTAGCAGTCAGTAATAGTTTTGTAAATAAAAATCTAGAAATGACACTTCCAAAAACAGGTAGACTTTTTCCTTTATTTTTCCCACTGCAAAGAATTTTAGAGTCTGAACAGCCGATATAGAATACTGATTCCCCCACAGACAATGTCCGAGAAGGAGAAGAAGCGGTTCCACGAGCTGGCGGAGCAGGACAAGCAGCGGTTCGACCTGGAGATGCTGAGCTACGTGCCGCCCAAAGACGTGAAGGTGCGCGGCCGCAAGCGACAGTCCGTGAAGGACCCCAACGCGCCCAAGCGATCCTTGTGAGTCACGGTCATGCCTCCTTCCACGATATAACTGAAGTTCCATCAAATATTTACTAGTTTTGTCGATATAGGGGTTTAAGTGGCCATAGACTGCCTATGTTACTTGGTAAGCTCATGCTAGTCAGATAAGCCTATGTTTTACCATGGGATGACCTGTTGTTTTATAAATATGTTTTTTTGTTAAATGTTATCTAGCATTTTATTGACAACCTTTTATTCAGGGACATGGACATTCTTAGATATTATCACAGGACTAAAAGTCATCATAATATGGCATAACCAAAAGTATGTGGTATAGCTAAAAATGGAATGCACTAAATAATTTGTTTGATTACATACAGATCAGCGTTCTTCCTCTTCTGCAACGATGAGCGTTCAAAAGTGAAGGCTGGCAACCCCGAGTTTACAATGGGCGACATAGCCAAGGAGTTGGGCCGGCGCTGGGCCGCCGCTGATCCTGAGACCAAGGCCAAGTATGACGCGCTCTCGGAGAAGGACAAGGCGCGGTATGATAGGGTGCGTATCTATATATTTGAATTTTTTTGTGTTAGGAAAATTTCTGTAGAAGTTGCAAGGTCTGGAAATGTTTGCAGTGAACGCGACGACAAAAAGCTTTTATTGTTACTTAGTATGATTAAATGGTAAAACCTGACCGTGGATAATTCATATTTACCTTTATCTACCACTTCTGGGATCAGGAATATTACATTTATTTGTAGCGGCTATAAGATTAGGAGTGTGGTGCCACCACTTCCGTCGTCATTTCGCATTCTAGCTTATATTATATATTATTTTATTTCTCATAACGAGTTTTTAAGGTACTCCATCAACTGACATATGGACAGTGTAATAATAGATTTAAATCAGGCCGTTTTTGTGTTCCTTCGTATCCTGAAGAATAGGATATGTGAATGCGTTATGTCCTTATTGATTATAAGTTTTTTAAAGAAATCTTTCTGTAACTAAAGTTTATATAAAATCCTTTATGTGTAATTTTGTGGTTGTTGCAGGAGATGACTGCTTACAAGAAGGGTCCGCTGGCCATGGCGGTGCCTGCGCCGATGCCCCCGGCGGCGCCGGCGCGGCTCCGCCAGCAGCTGCAGCACGCGCCGCACCAGCGACAGACCGCCACCGAGGACGACGACGCCGGAGACTTCGAAGTCGAAGACGACTACAACTGAACCAACATGTTTTCTACCATTGTGATAGCGGCTTCGCACAGCCAATAGGAATGTTCAGTACCCCTGCGGTACATTAAATGTTATGGTTTATTAACCAATTAACTTGACCCTCGAATCTTATATAATTTTATATACTACTTTTACAAAAAGATGACCGTGACGACGGTCACGTGTTTTTCATTGCAAATCATTAGTTTTTATATTTGGACAATTTGACATTGTGCCGTCGGTTGGAGTTGGTAGAGACTGAATAAACAAAACATGTCTAGATGAAGTATTTCTTTTAATGTTAGATTTGATTTAGGTCAGTTCTCGGTCTAAATGCGGTTGTAGTTTGTGTGGGAAAAAATTGTAACTCAATATTGTCGTATTTGACAATAATGTTATACTTATGAAATATTCGGTAATTGTTTAAACTTGTTAATTTTATCAATGAAATAGTTGAAATTATATTTTGTTGTTGTTAAAATCATTTGATTTGAGTTTAATTCTGTTGTAGAACTTTAGTATGTACACTGATGTGTGGCAATGGACTTAGGGCAAGTTTTGGAATATATCTTGATAATGTATGTATTTGTTAGGTCAAGATTAAGTGGCCTTATAATTTTTAATCATAAAGGTCGTGGAAAAGTTATTGAATTGTCAACAATTGAGTGATAATTGTTTAGTAATATTTGAACGTGAAGTGGGATGTGTCAGAAGTCGTTAGTTGCCGCCGCAGAGAGATGATTTTTCGACTCTCACAAATACTCTTAAATTAGGCAATGTTGCAATGAACAAAGAATGTATAAAAGTTCAAATTGAAAATTTAGTGTCGATGAATTGATAGTATTTGAAGGTAGCTAGTGATATAAGTGGAGAGAATGTGAGCGAGAGATTTGTTATTTTGTGTCGAGAGTATAATTAAATTATGATTCCTGTCCTTTTGCCCTTGAGGATGAATTCAGTTCCAAAGTTTGACGTTTCTCATTTCGTTGATTCGAAATTCAGATGTCCAATCCCGGTAATCCGTTTATCAGATGATGTTCTGCGTGTTGTGTTATGCCATATGAATGTCTTTATGTAAATAATGGACTGCAAACCGTGATAGTACTTAAAGTAGTTGTACTAGGTACTACTACAAACTAGATTTATGCTAGAATTTACTTTGCTTTCGTATTTGTTGATATTTCCAGTGTTGTGGAAGTCATGCGCGGTGAAGCAATTGTATAAGCAATTCCAAGGGAATCACCAATCGTGTATTGTATTAAAGATATAGTGGCGAAATTGAAGAAGATATTTTAAGCTGTGTGTAAAAAGGGCGATATTGTTTTGAATTTGTAAATTACTCACTGTACAAAACAATATAGTGAATCTTTTACACAACATTGTTCTTTTATTTTATTTCGTATTTTTGCTATATTAAATGAGATTCTGTAGATTTAGCATGGTCTTAAGTTATTTGCAGTTAGTCACTCCTTTACAATAAGATATCAATAACAAGTAACTATTGAATTATTTATATACTAAACGTTCATGAATATTGTTTGGATATGCAGAAGAGTATATATTAGCTATATTTATTTTTGACTTAAATCAACCCTGCAATTTTTTTTTCCTTTTTTTTTTTGAGGAAAGGTGATCATAATCGTTATTGAATGACCTCATAGTAGATACATATCCTGTGTTTATTTTTATCTTCCCTTATTTATTATATATTATTATTATCTTCTTCATCAACCCATATACGCCCACTGCTGAGCACGGGTCTCCTCTACCATTGAGAGGGTTTAGGCCATAGTCCACCACGCTGGCCTAGTGCGGGTTGGCGGACTACACACCTAAGAAATTCCTAAGAACTCTTAGGTGTGCAGGTTTCATCACGATGTTTTCCTTCACCGTTAAAGCAAGTGACAATTCAATGTGAATACACACATGACTTCGAAAAGTCAGAGGTGTGTGCCTGGGGTTCGAACCCGCGACCGCCGAGATTCTCGACCGCGCGCCCAAACCTCGAGGCCATCACTGCTAATTATTATCTATTATGGTTCTTTGAAATTTCATTCTGATCTTTCTTTTTAAACGGTAAGTCCTAGAAGGGTAAAACATGAAATACAAATATGTATTTATTGCGCCGATAAAGAATTAAAATAAAACCCAAATTTTGGCGTAATTTCTTTACGCTTTCTTAAATGATAATGTTTTATTCTCGCGTCTACTCCATAGTTTGAGGTATGATTATATAGGTCTTTTAAAATGGTTGAAAGGTTGAAATCACGATTTTTTTATTCAGGTCTTAGTTTACGAGATTAATATAATGCTTATTTAAAAAAAATATTGTGTCCACTGCTCTAAAATCTAAACGGCTGTCTAGAAAAATCTGATAAAAATAATGATTGTGGGCCTCTGAAGGAAAACAAAGAATTCCAGAGCTCTTGTGAATAATAATATAGATGCAATAAATATTTTTGCTTTATTTTTATTTTATCCCAGCCTGTATACCAGGTCTGTTACTGGCATGAAAAATAACCACAGAGTATCGGAACTCGGGGGGTTTACGGATTTAGCTTGTATACTGTGCATCCAAATTAATTTAAAAAAAATTGCTAAATGGACTTGGTTTTGGTTGACTGATACAATAAATCATAAGGTAGAGTATTAATTATATACCTTTGTATTTGTATGGCGTTTATTACATGGTTAAGATTTTTTGAAATAGAACTCGAGAACATAAAATCGAAGGATATCTCGAAAATAAATTAAGACTTAATTTTAGGAGTGATAAAATTTTCATGTTAAACTGTTCAAGAGGGGGAAAAGCAAACGCATCTATATCCAATTTATCTGTCATTATTTGGGAAATTTTTTGATCATTTTTCCAAGCTAATGGAAGTCACAGTCAGTCAGAAATTATTAGGTAAAAATAAATAAACGGTTCATTTGAAACATGTTTTATTTTATAAAAATAAACGTTTTGACGACAAATAGTTTATAATATTCGGTTTCCTTACGCATTTATCAACTCACGTTGGAGTTCCCACCAGAAATGTTTCAAGACATTGTAAAAAATTCAGTTTTTACAAAAGTTACTTTTTATCTTAAAACATTAACAACGTTACATTTTTCACATCTAATTCTAATAACGGTCGATCACGTTCATTTATTTACTTTTACTTACATATTATATCAGCATTTACGAAAATAATGTGTTTCCAGAATGTCGAATAGGTAAGTCCAATATTGAGATTAGTTAAAAAAAACAAACCGCACGAAAATAATATACACTGAATTAGTTGAAGCATCAAATAACATCAGTAAATTGCCCTGTCTAAAATATTTTTCATACCAGAATTCCTGTCATCGTACGGCTTATTCCACTTTATGTGTCCACTGTTTATTTTAAGAGTTAACGTTCTTATGGTAAAACGGTGACGCACAAATTCAGAAAATGTTGAATTTATAGTTGTTTAGGACATCATCGCTAATTATTTTTCAATTGTTTATAATAGACAAAGTAATATGAGAGTTCAAAAAAAAAAAATCTGAACCGTGGTCAAAGAAGCTAATATTTTTTACATATTTATTGTATTTATAACGATCGGGATAGCGATTACGCGGGGACTAAAACTACTCCCAACGCCTATCCGAAGCATGGGGTTGTATTATATAAGTTCATATTAAGCCGATACTAACTCCACATTTCGCGGAAATTAATTTATCAATCGAATAAAACCGGGTGTAAAAGACTAGATTATGATTTTCTAAATACCAAGATTTTTGTTATGATATTTTTTTGGATGCGTCATGATTGATGCATGAAGACGCGGCTTTATATTCAAAAGATATAAATAATTTAAATCCAGTTGAATTCGATTGATAAATTTTAGTTGAATGTCGCTCGACGACTCATAAAAGAATATCATCCAAATGACAATTACAATGCGATACATGTAAATAAATTACCAAGAGTCATCTATTTAATGCTATTTCAATTTTACATACAAGTACATAATTGTCAATTTTTCCGTATACCAGGCTAATGACAAAAGCTCGTTCAAACATATTCTACATAATAACTATAATATTATGGCATACACAATTATAATTTAATCGACCAGGAAAATATAAAACAAATATACGAATGTTACAGGTTATAAAATCTAAGATGGCGGCCCTATGACGTTTTCTATTTTTCTGGTCAAGCTATAATTAACTAATATCACGAAATACGGTACGCAAATTACATATTTAAATACGAGATCAATCCATTATAGGTTGTCTTAATTAGTTTTTCGCTTTTTGTAAATTATGCCAGTCATTATCGTTTACCTACGACCTCGTTATTAAAACAACTGAGTATTTAATTGCGTTTTTATTTATTATGGAATTATTTTTTTTATTACAATAAAAAATGCCTACGCATAATTATTGGATTGGTCGTAGATTGACAGTTTAAATCAAATAAAAAAACACGTGACATAAAAATTATTCACTTTTTTTCAAGTCGGTAGGTAATACAAACGTGTTTTTTAGACGCTCAATACCCTGATTGTCATGAAATACAAATGACGAAAGAAACAGACATAGGCAGGGCAAAAATGGGATGTACGGCCTATCCTTGGTGTTTAAAAAGATACTTCTAACGCGAAGCGCCTCGGAGCCAGCGATGGTCCTAATATGGACTACGACTGAGATACAAAGATTCCACGGATTCTTAACAGTATTAAAGTAAGAAAATATTTCAAATATGGAAGCGACAAGAAATGCAATCGACTATCGTTGGCTCCTAAGCGTTGCGGCAAACAATGTTATTTACACGCATTTTACATGGGATCGGCAGTGTCCGTGTATCGCTATGACGCATCAGTCTCGTGTGGGTCGGGCGGTTGTTGCGGGATGTAGTTCCATCTCGCTCGCACTTCTGTGGTGGCGCTGGGTTTCTGTGCGGTGGACGCTGCGGACGCTTGCCGTCTCGCTTTGACTACCGACAGATGTCGCTGTATGTAGTGCTCGTGAGGCGCGAGGGCGGCTGCGCGCGTGAGGCACTCCTCTGCCACGGCCAACTTGCCTCGCTCCACGGCCACCACGCATAAGTTGTGCAAGGCTTGTACGTTATCTGGCTCTAGCTCTAGTATACGGCGATAACACTGCAGAAGAGATGGCAACATAAATTATAATATTCATATATTGTAAAGGCAGAAATGTGTCATGTAGTAAAACAGAAGTTATTAAATTTATTTCATCAAGGTTTTCTAGTAGAAAATGGCACACCTCAGTTCAAGTTAGTGTTGGCCTGCTTTACAAAGCATCATTGTTTCATGTCTTGTTTAATTTCGTATGAGTATTAAAGATGATCGAGAAAAAAATGCTTACACTTTCAGCAGCGTCCAGATCTTTGACGGAATTGATGTAAATATCACCCAGGAGGACCAAGGCTTTCACATGGTCTGGGTGATGGCGGACAAGTTGCTTCAAAAAGGGCGCTGCTTCCAAGGGCCGGCGTCGGTCTGCCAGCAGCAGCGCCAGGTTGAAGAGAGCCGACCTGAAGTCTGGCTTGAGGTGCACGGCGGCGCGGAACCAGCGCTCGGCGCACTCCGCGTCGCCTTCGTCCATACAAACCATGCCTAGGTTGAAATGGACGCGCTCGTTGGTCGCTGTAAGGGGTAAAATATTATTAGAAATAATTGGACAATCTCTAATTGAAACAATAGAAGCAGTTGATGAAAATCTATAGGTATAAATTGGTTTTTGTTAGACACAGTGTTACAAATGATGAACCGAGCACACAAGCCTTCATTTTAGTATGGGCTAGAAAGTAACCATAACTAAATTGTGTGTTAGATTTTCAAACCGCAATGTATTTTGGATTCTGAAAATCTCTGTCGATGAATATTAAATAATAGAATACCGTCTTTGTCTAGAAGTTTCAACAGCCGCTGCCTCGCCAGATGTCTGAGATCCGCAGCTCCAAGTTCTTGTAGTAATATGGCAGAATTTAACAAGGCTTGTTCATGTTCTGGTTCCAACTCCAATGCCTTGTCCAAATAAGCAAGTGCCTGAGAGGCTTTGCCTTGTTCCAGTAGAACTACACCCAGCTGCAAAACAATAATAATGGTTTGAATATTTTGTTGAAAAGAGTAGCTTTAAAATTTTACTTAAAAGACATAAAATAGCTATTAAATTAAATAGATATTAGTCATAATACTTTGAAAATACCGTTGATTTAAGATAAAATCTTTTCGTTTAATCATTCCTCAAAAATACCTAGATCCCTAAAATAAGATTTCTATAAAGACCGAAGTCTTCTCCAAGACAAAAGATCTTGGAATTAAATTATAAGGAGACATCAAGCACTCTTTAAAAGTTTATTAAAAGCAATTAATAAGCCTACTTACATTGTAGTAAATGTCTGGATTCCCGCTATCATACAGCAATGCTCGTTCATACACCTCTTGGGCTTCCTTTGTTCTGTTTAATTTGATCAGAATATCTCCTCTATTGATGTAAGCCTGAGTATAATCCGCCCTCATACTTATAGCTTGGCGATACAGCATGTCCGCCTCCTCCAACCTCGTAGCATTTTTGGATATCAAATTGGCGAGGTTTAAGAAGACGTTCAAATGGTTAGGAGCTATCCTTGCTTGGTAAGATTCACCAGGCTTGGCTTTAGGGAGTAAAGACTTGGCTTTTACATAAGCGTCTTCTGCTTCTTGGTAGCGGCCTAGGTGGTTGTATGTTCGACCAACGTTTATATGGGCGCCCACGTCATCCGGTTGTACGCCCACTGCTGTGTTGAAGAATTCTAACGCTTCGGAGTACCTGCCTTCAGCTTCCAGGGCGTGCCCAACGTTGTTGTACAATTTGGCGTTGTTGCGGTTTACCTATTTGAATATTATTTGTTTAACACTAGATTTACCAGTTATTTCGATATACCTATTTCTACCAACACCAGTCATTTTGACTGGCATATAAGAATTTCTTTTTTGTGGCTTCCACTTATTTATAGCACTGAAAGTGGTAAAATAAGTTAAAGAATATTAATTGTAGTATGTTATAAATTCATTCATAGACATTATCATACTATAATCTAGCTTTCGTTGGTAAGAGTTGCTCATCGACGATAATATAAGCTCCCGGTTTGAAGCAATTTTGACTGTTATCAAGAAAATTATTCCAAACTGCTCAGAGTAAAGCGAGAAGAATACTAAGCATTTATGTGTTAGCAAGTATTGACTTTCAGATTTCTTTTATAGAAAAGAATTTATGATATAATTTTAGAATTTCAGTAAAATCATGTGTGCTCATAGTACTGGAAACTTCCTTCGTACGCCCCACTTGCATGTACTATCGAAAGAAAAGTCTTCAATTTTGGTTGCGTAATTCTGTAATTTTTCCCCAAAACTCAAGACGCTTCTGACTTTGTAGAAAATTCGTATATGTTCCAAAACGTGGCTCTCAAACAGTAACAGAACCGCACAACTAAGATTCTCGTTCATAATGTTTTTTTTTGGTATGTGTTATTGGCTCTGGTACATCTTTGAAAGAACTCTGAACTGGTAATCTGTCAGCAACACTGCCTGCTTCATTTCTTTTCCAAATACTTCCGTCTGAAGCACATTCAGGTTGCTGATTTGGTACGTTACCTCTATCACATTCTACTTCCACCTATGTCTTCAGAACTGGAAGGGAATCGCATGCATCGTCTCGTAAGTTTGTTTAGAACAGTTGTCTGAATATTTTGAATAAATTCACAGTCATTTGACTGATCTATGAAATTGTCTTCATCAGAAATTTCCTTATCACTATTCTCAATAATGGCCCTGTTGTCATCACTGACTTGTAGATCAATTTGGAATATATAAATTCACTCTTGCCATCATACACTTCTCTATTTATATCTGAACATTCAAGAATCGATGGCATTTTCTAAATAAATAAAAAAATATATTCGTTTCGACAGTTTGAGGGGCTGGGGATCACTATAAAAATAAGTTGGAACTAAAACACTTTCTCGAAGAAATTTAGTGTTCTTATTGAAGAATATATTTTTCGTTATTTCGCTATTCAAACAAATGTTTCATACCTTTGTCACTGCGCGGCTAAAGATGATTGATTGCGCAAAGAGATCGCTTGGACTAAGATTTTATTACATGTGTTAGACGGAGCTCGATACAAGACAGTTCGCGCCTCGTACATTTACGAAATGCTCGTAGAATTCTCGTAATACTACCGAAATCGTAATGAAACCATGAACACATGGACCTTATAGCATTCTATAGATTTATTATATTGAACATTATCCACGCTGGTCTCACTCTCTCATTCTCCCGACATCGTTCATTTCTTCATAAAAACACGCACCAGTCATTTTGACTGGTACTGGTATAAATGTGAAAAACAAAAAATATATGTGTTACTAATTTAAATAAACTAACATGAAGTTTGTAAAATAAATTCTCTACTTATAGATACAAAAGTCATAACATCATTTCGGAAAACAAATGTTATATGTCGTAGTAATTTTGAATTGAAGTTGCACGACCAGTCAAAATGACTGGTCTGGTAAATCTAGTGTTAATAACCATTTTTGCTATTTCATTATCTATTTTATGTTATTGCATATTTTATTCGATATGGATATAATTAAAGATTTTGAATTATTTGGTAACAGACAACATCTTTACTTCTAGTTTATGATTGTAATCATTTAAGTAAGTTGAATTATAATGGAATGTAACCAACTAATATTTATTATTGTGTGATAACAGTTTATAATTCTTTCATAATAATTTTATAATCTTACTTTTAGTCCCGAGGCAAAAATAGAATATTCAGTCTTCCAATCCCAATTCCTTATGTAAGTTTTGGCACTGAATGCCAGGAGAAGGAATATTAGGGCAGCTGCGGCAACTTTGGCCCGCCTTTTGGCGAGTAACCTCCATCCGTGGGCCACCAACAAGCACCAACCCATCGACGGCATGTACAGAACTCTCTCAGCAACCACAAAACCGACGGGGAAGAATAAGTTGGAAGCTGGTAGAAAAGGCAGTACTAGTAGCGCTAGACCCTGTGAAACGAAAAATAGTATGTACGCAAAGTTATATACAGAGCTATGGACTAAGGTCTTATTCCTTGAATTGGAAGAGACCTAACGAGAAAATGTTTTTTATGGTTATTAAAAACAAATTGTTTCGTACTGATAGATTGAATAACATAATTATTTAAGAAAATATATAAACATAATATAGGATTCTATCTGTTAATATCCCTCATGCCGCTATACATCTAGTATTCATTCTTAAATATACAATAACATTTGTTTTTTAGTCAGTTATACTTTAACAAATAAAAACAAAAGACATAGCAGTCATAATATAATTATAGTCATAAACTTACCATAGATAACGCTGAGCAGCGAGTTCTGAGCGCGTGTATGGCAGCTGCGACCAGCGCAGTTGCTAGTGCAATCGTCGCCAAGTTTCTGGGGTCGCGCCATGATCGAATCAGGGCTACCGTGCCCATAGTCCAGTCGCAGCACAAAGCCTCAGGCAATGTCAGCAGCCAGGCATTAAGAGCTGGCAAGTAGGCGAACGTCAAGTGCCTGAAAGATGTTAAGGAATTTTGTTACCGAGGCTAGAACTAAGTGAAAAAAAATACGTATTTGGTAGGAAGTTATTAAATTTCTGTTGTTAATGTAATCTGTAAATGAAGTGTATAATTTTGTGTTGATGTAACATAAGGCATAACCATTGAAACTTTTTATTTATTTATTACACTTCATTGTACACCACAACAACTTTTTATCATTATATAACCAAAATATTTAATTCAAAATTGACTATAGCTAATTATATACTTGGAGTTACTAAGAAATGCTCTCAAACTAATTAATCATTTTTTAGTCATTAATACCTTTAATTTTAAGTAATTATGCTACACATTCAAGATTGCTGAACAGATTCCCTAGTCTAAACACACCTCCATCCGAAATCCTACGTAAATAAAAACCAGAGCAAAAACAATGAGCAGACAATGACGCCCCTCGTAAAATTAATGTGGCTCAACATCACGGCGTCGTTCACTACACTAAACCGGTTGTCAAAGTCAGCCATTACCCCTCGACCCTCATTACTCAGGGTAATAAAGAAAAAGATGCTCTCATCTTTGGCTAAAGCGGTTACTGAACGGGGCAAATCTGTTATGATGTTATTGGCGTAATTAGAGCATGTAGCAGCCTCTTTCGCTGGAGCAAGATTGCTTGAGCTCCAGACCTTTTTATAGCATGTCATTTTTTGAATTACACACATTTTTTGTTCATTACGATGTTCTATTCAGCTTTCAGTTCTTTTTGGAACAGTATTTTTATATTATACACACATTGTTTACATTGTGCTAATTCTGATTTTGTTTACTTATGGATTTATCGCTTTTAAAACAAGGTGACTAATATTGACATGCCTAAGTAATGGGCTATAAATTTTGCCATCGTAAAAATAAGACAACACCCAAGATTTGCACACTTATTTAAAATCCCACTTTCTTAATACACCTTATTTTGTTGCAACGTATTATTTATTATTAATTTTTACCAAATAATATGTGCTTAATAGTTCTTTGTTGCTTAAGTTGCTTAGTAGTTAGTGTGCGTAATAATTCTTACCTGGTAGGTGCCGCAGCCGCACCAGCAGGGTTATCAAATCTGGTAAACACGGGGAGTTGAGCGCCCATTACGTGAAGTCTGGCAGCCAGAAGTGCCAAAGTAGCGCAGCACACGGTTGCCACACGTCTGGCAGCTTCGCCACACGCACAGCCCCACCCTGAGCCCTTTCCCCAAGCGTCCATCCAGGACCATCGGCTGCCTCCACCAGAACTCCGACGCTAAGATTGATTGTTATTTTTGTTATAAGTTTCGAAAAAAAGAAAATTAGGATCATAATCAGTAAAATAATATTTCAGTGACATGATTTGTTATTGTGTTCCTTTTTTATCTTACTATGCCCAAAAAAGTTTCAGAGTATTCGTTATGTATTCGGAACTTACTTGATTGCAAAGATTTAGACAAGAATAATGTGTGGTAACGAGCTTAAGCTTAATAAACATCGACCTACTTATGGCTTCTGCTTATGTGTAACCAAAAATACAGATACCTCCACGTGGGAATCGAACACTCAAGGCCTACGAGCACTTGACAAACAAAGTTTGTCTGTTGTGAGACAGGCTGATAAGTAATTCAGCAGGCGCTCGCCTCGGTTGAATTTACTATGAAGTTGGCGATAGTGTGTGAATTATTTTGCACCTTCTGAGCGACGAAGAGTTCGTACACGACGCACACGCCGGTGACAGTGATGCCCTGCTCTTTGCACAGCATTGCGATGCCGACACACGCGGTGCAAGCAGCCACGTACCGCCAATCTGTGGAAATCGAGGTTATTTACCTTTACATCATTTATCATTAGATACAACCCACATGGTGGACCGACGATTTGGTAAAAATCGCAGCTGCTACAGGATGCAGCACTTCCAGTAGAACACTCTGGAGGTCTTTAGGGGAGGCCTATGTCTAGCAGTGGATGTCTTTAGGCTAATGATGATGATGACTAATTTAATTTGTTTAAACTATTAAAACACACGGTCCAAATTCTGGATAAATGAGTATAAAGATTTATTTTTGCAAGTAACCTGTTCATCGAAGCGTCGTAATTTACATATATTAAAGAACATTTATTTTAAAAACTACATCAGGTAGGTTAAATATTTCGGACGTAAACAATATTTTTATCATAAAAAATTTCGGGTCAGGAATTATTTGGAGTTAAAATCTGTGTTCCAATTTCAAAAGAAAGCTTCAACATATTACTGTACAAATATGTATCTGTGTACAAGTAACAAGAATTACCTGTGTATCTTCTTCTGTTGGCTGCTCGGGCGTAACACAATAACGCGCCGAGGAAAAATACCGACGACAGCATCTCAGCTCTACCCACCACGCCAGTTACCTGTAGACACATTTCATTATTGTATTTCAGTGTAAAAGATGACAGGCTCTGTCAGGAATTGTATATCATCTCTATTTACCCTGTTTACACCTATGCTATTAATATTTGTATCTGACGGACCAAATTTTCATGAGCAATCCTGATGATGAGAGAAAATAAATGTACCTACTAAATTGACCATTCCTCAATATAGATCATTTGAATAAATGTTTTATCAAATATGTATTACGAGCTAACTAATTAAAATTTAATAATATAATTAATATTATAATGCGTCGAATGCTTTTAATGAATCGCACTGCAGTGGAAGCTAATATTGGTTATTAATAGTTTAGCACTTCATTTTAAATTTTAGCAGTCTGTATAATTTAGCGAAAATATTTATCATGAAGCTTGAGATATATACTTTGTAATTTCATAAAAGAAATTGGCTACATTTTACGCTGAAAATCGAAGCATAAATTCTCAACATTCCTAGAATCACGCTGTAGCTTGTATTGCAGTAAGAATATGCTAGCCGATTGCTACCACAGTTACGTAGAGCGTTCACAAAGCTCTACCCGTTAGTCAGATTGACACAATCCTAATTTACTAATGGCGGGATACTCATATCCGCTCAACTCAAAGCCGTATACAAAGTGTTAAACCCGGTACAGCGGTCCACGCAGTACGCCTGTGTGGGATAAGCCTGCGTAACTACGCCCAGTGCCATATAGGTCGGCAATAATTGTGTCAACTGAGAGAAAATAACAATAGTACCCCGACATTCTCATTGGACCGTATCACTATTACATGAGTGCGGTTTATATCGCGACGCGTGGAAAAAATCTAGTCCTAGATTCTGGTCAGAGAGAAATGTTTGTCTAAGATTTCCGTATGAAAAACTTTGGACGAGAAATACGTGATTAGATTAGTGATCTTAGCAAGATGTGACTGTGTTACTCTGTAGCTTTCTTCGATTAATGAATGGATGAATTAAATAAATACAAAATTATGTACTCAAACCATTACATACAGAGATTAGCGCTTTCAAGCAAACAAAAAACTCCTCAGCCCTAAAATGTTTGTGGAACTGAAATATCTTCAGCGTTTCTGATACCCGTGCTAAATTTGCAATATAAGATTGGAAAAATATGTTTAAATTTTGATGTTTCCATCGGTACGAGAGTAAAGTTTCGCGTAAGTGACTTATAGCGATGCATCTGGCGGAGTTATAAATGAGTGTCAGGGGAAATAACAACTAATTCCGCTTGTATCGCGAGAGTTTGCCGGCGAACAACGCCCCTTGATAAATTGCAAACAGATCGGAACAAGAAAAAATATATTTGCTAACATTTCTAGTGTTTGGAATTATGCAGTTTTATATCAACAACTAGTTCCATGGAGAGTTATGTTATAATGAATAGTCCATCATCGTTGGAAGGTTTTATAAATCCTCAATATTATTATCGAGCTCTTATTTTTTCGTGATGTTTTCATACACCATAAAAATGTCAACTTTCTAACGCACTTTAAAACCAATATTTCTGGTATTCTGTACTGATACTGGTACTGATCAGACAGTAAAGACGATTTTAGCACGAAGTTTAGTTGATTAACTGTATAATATAATTTTATAACTGTCTTACTAAATTCATATTAGTATATTAAAGTTACATTATTGAGCATTAAAGTCTAGATTGTATAGATATTCAATTAAGTTTGACTACTCACAGTAGCCTGATGCGGGATACCTCTATAGGTAACCAATCTTCAAATGTTTGATTTGCAAATGTGCTATCAAAAATTGCCTCTTCGTTGGCTTAAATATAATGTAAAAAAATATTCGAAAACAAATATTTTGTTTAAATTTGAGCAGACTTAGAAGTTTCGACTAAATGTAGTACAAATAAAACAACTTATATAATGGAGTAACAATATTCACAGAACATAGAACAAATTAATTATAATAGAAGCCAAACAATAACTGTTGTAAAGTCTACAAAATACTTGATGTTTAATAGAACTCTACACAATATTGAAATGCTTAAAAACAATAAAGCATTTACTTATTTGTTTAACTAATAATAGGTTTTCTCGTCGCAATACTATTCATGTGCTATGTAAATAAAATATATATTTTGTTTCTGTTAGATAAATAATATCTTTCTGTTTGTGAGGTATGTTCTATCTTTACCAACGACATCGAGTTTGAAAACTTCATGGTCATTAGTTCAGTAGAAATAACCAAAGAAAAATGTATTAGAATTGAACATTAACGTAAGAAGAAAAGGTTGTGCCACAGACTGTTATATAGTTTACTGATACAAAAAAGACGAATCTAGTTAGAGCTTGCAATCGTAGGTTGGGTATGGAGAAAAAAATTACTAACCAAGAAAAGACTGAATACAAAGTTATAATGAAATTATTGTAACATGAATTCAATTGAATAGTTTTGGTCACAAAAAGGCAAAATAAATTACAAAGTATATATACTTGAAGGCTGCATTCGCTGCTATTTTTCTTTAAAAACATCGCAGAGCTGAGTTAACGTTACGGAGTTTTCTAGCACCACTCAGAATAGCGTATATCTTGCGAAATGCTCTTTACTTCATTGGAGTGTGTCCTCTTACAAATTGCCAATTTTAACGAAAATCTCTTTATGAACTTAAGTTAAATTAACTTTTAGAATTATTTTACATTTTTAGATCTTAGTAAGTGAAAAATAATCAAACTTTCATCGAGTATTTAAAAAAACTGCAAAAAATGATCGTCAAGTAAACAGATTATACAACATTTAATATACAAACACTAAACAGGGCGAAGATATATGGGTATTTCTTATCAAATTTCGAAATTTGATTCCTGAGTCATTGCTGCTGAGTCACATGAATTAATTATGGATGTACCTTTTTTATTTCAATGCAAGCCGTCTATACTACTATTATTAAAAAAGAAAACGTGATACCAGTAATGAAAAAAAAAATATGGGCAGTTTGTTGCCCTGAAAGTCATTCCCTCACTTGTCCCTTAGTCCAATAACGTTTACTATAAAGCCTGCTCATCTCAAATAAAACAATATTTTTATAAATTAAATATTGTGAACATATTAGAAATATAGTGTTATTGTTTATACAAACTTTCATTGCACTACGACGAATACGTAAAAAAAAATACTATTTTAAATTATGTCCCGCAAAATATAATCATTCCCTCACCGTATTACGGATTCTCGATTTCTGATCGTATCGAAAGAGATTTATGAACGCAACCTTAAGTTTTTTTAAACTGGCAACACTCCCAAACGTTTCAATATGGCGATTTCTTTTCATCAATAGGTGAGTTTGTGAAAAAAAAATATTACGTCCAAAATAGTTAAGCATTACATTTATGGCAGTCATTACCTCACGTTACATTTATGTGAAAGGTATTTTAGTATATGTGTTTATGTTTTGTGATTTTTATGCGTTTTTGGGAGTAAAATAATATCTCAAAACGTTCAAAGCAAATTGAGGTTATGTACCGGTGTTTTTGTAGCTTTAGTTAAAATTCGTCATTCCCTCACGGTCATTCCCTCACTACATTCAGGAGTGAGAAAATGACGGTCGTATGAGGGAATGCTTATACAGTATTCTTTAAGATTATTTTTTTTTTCTTTCGACTTGTGCTTCACGGCATTTCATTTTAAACAGGTATTGTATATGAAAGAAAAATGGCACGACAAAAGAAGTTGAGTGATGTAGAAAAGAAATTGAAAAAGAAAGAGTATGACAGAAAAAGGCGAGAAAAAATGAAAAATAATACGGAATCTTTGGAAAAACTGCGGGAAAAGGAAAGGTTAAAATATATAAAGAAAAAAGAAAAGGGTCAGGTAAAATCAGTCGCTGCTATGAATGCTAGAGAACTTAGACACAAGCGAAAACAATGGAAAAAAAAATAGTAAAGTGTATAGGGATAAAAAAGATATAGCACGCAAAGATTTACAAAGAGTACTTGATGATACACCTCCACAAAGTCCATCTGTTTTGCAGCAAAGTAGAGAAGATATAGCTGCTCGTAATAGACGTCAGATGCGAAGACGACGAGCTATTTTGTATGCAAGGATTGTTAATTTGGAAAAAAGAGTGAAGAATGCAGTTAAGTTAAGCAAAAAATACAAAAAAAGATATTTGAGACTGAAACAGCTTCATAGATAATGAGAATCACCAAGTATCTCTACCGTCTTCTTCGCGCATTCAAAAACCTACTGATCCTTCTGACAGCCATCTGATTGTTGCTATTGGACATCATGTCCTGGTTAAATGGGGCAAGGCAAGATATCCCGGAGAGGTTCTTTCTGTTTTTGAAGATGGTTTAATGGTAAGGTGCATGAAGCGAGGACTGAAGTTTTGGAGATGGCCTACGATTAAAGACGAACAGTTATATTGCTGGGACAACGTTATACAGAAAATAAAGACGCCAAAGTTAATTAAGGGGGGAAATTGCAATTAATAATGATGTTAAGACTGAATAATCTCTTATTTAAAATACCAAAATACATGTGATTCATAAAGACTAATCAATATTAATAATAAGTAAAGCTTAAAAATTAAGTACAAAGTTTAAAAAGTTTAGTAGTTTGATCATTTGTTACCTACTGTTCTATTTTCTTTAAAAGAATTTAATTTTGTTTTTTTTTTCTTGACTATAAGTACAAAGTTTTGAGTTACATTTGTTTAGAATATGATACTTTAATGTTCAGTATAATAAAAGTTACATAATTTCATATATAATTATTTGTTTCAATATTATAAATATTTAAAAATCATTCCCTCACTCCCGAAATCATTTCCTCATTTAATTTATTTTTGAAACTCATATTATATAGACTGTGGACATAAATATGGAAGACTACTGCTCATAAATAAAACTCTTATAGCTACATTTTAGATTTCTGCAAAAAAAAAAATTTTATATCAAACAAAAAAGAAAAATTAATAATACCTGCAATTTCGAAATTTGATAAGAAATACCCATATAAAAAAGGTAATTCTAATTAAGAATTACCTTTTCAGAAAAGCCCGTATATACAAGAAGTAGAATAGAACAAGTAAATGTACTGTGCTATATGTTATATAAATATCTATATCTATTTATAAAGTATCAAGTAAAGACTTTTCTGTCCCTTGACAGTGTAATGCCGGTCTTCTGTCAAGTTTTTGCTTTGCTTGCCTTTGGAAAGGAAGGAAGTGCCAATGTCGGTACAGTAGTAGAAGTGTACCTACATGTTCGATTCGACTGTTATATAGAGTAAATGTTTTCAACGTTGTTTTTATGAATAAACTAAAAGTTGTTAAATAGAAATTATATAGAATGGCTACAATTAAATTCCCACTTATTGCAAAGATTTTCAGACCATTTTAAAACTTAGGTTCATAATAATTTAAAGACATCGTGTTATGATAAATGTAATAAAAATTTACATTGAAATTTCGAAGAATTTACTAGCCACATTAAATCCTGTAGCAAAAATATAAAACGCAGTTTCCTCCTGACCTACATAAGGATAATGAGGAAAACTTAAGCGACCCTGTTGAGTGAAGTGTGGGATTTCAAAATGTCGTATAGTTAATTATACTTTAATAAGATTTTATGGTCCCTGTAATTGTCTATTCACTGGTTCGCATTAATTAAATACAATGCAATGAAAAATAATTGTACGTGTAATATTTATGTTTCTTTGAGCACCCATATAAAAAACAAACACCTCATTTTTGCTAAAGGGTGAGGAGGTGTATTACACCACCTGAGATCAGTTAAAATCTTGCAAGAAGGTGCTGTGTCTTTTGCCTTTTTTTTGGCTTATATCGACTCCGTGATACTACTCAGAAATTTCAATAGAAATAACCATATGATTTTGTCTGACTCAAGTATTTAATCGTGGAATTATTGAGTTGATATACCCCAAAAGCAGCGAAGATTCAAGAGTTATGTCAAATCTAACAAATACCCGAATATTTTTCTTAGTATCAAATCTACTGCATTTGTTTCTCCGCAAATTACCAACAGAGGCTTTCAACACCAGCAGTTGTTAGAAGAAAGAACAAGCACGTGTAAGATACGTTTGAAATAAAATAAAGGAAGGAAACGGACGTTCAAGAATCGTCTGCGAATAGTTGTGTTTTGCAACGGGTGCTATAAAAACACTGAGTGTAGAGAACGGTGTACTGGCTGTGGCAGCAACACAAGCCGACACTCACGACTTCATTACGGGGATACGTTACCGGCGACTTGTATTGTAAAAAGTGCATTGCACTCGTGTGTATTTTGTTTTCAAACGGCGAAGATGTTGGCAGATATTGAGAGGAAATCTCGTCAAAAATATTGCGTAGTCAATATTATATAAATAATCATGAAATTGATCATTTAAGGTTATAACATAGAGATTGACCACTTTGAAACAGTCCAACGTTACGATGATAAAAATTAATCTGATGATGATTTTAGCGAGACATATTTTGAGTCAAATATTTTTGTTTCAAATACGTAGCCGTATGAATCGGGATATAAACGGTTGCTTTAAGAGTATATACTGGACAGTTCCTAATAAGTATTTCTACAAAATTCCCTCCTATACTAGAGACTCAACGTTTTAAACTTGGGTGGAACTTTGTTCTTATTTTAAGTCCTCGTTTTGTTTTTCTAGTCTATAAGACAGCAAATGTAGTGAGGACATCCCGGGCCGTGACAGGAAAACAGCGAGGCTCTCAGGACTTTATTACAAACATCTTGGTGACTACCGAGACCGGTATATTCGAAATATAAATTCAACTTTTATGTCACGGCTAACTTTGTTCTTGAAATGTAGCTATACTTTTTGTTGGTGTACAGTGCTGTTAAAATAGAACACTTTCTCGCCGTCTGCCCTCTTGTGCAGGTTTTCTTGTTACGAATATCCACACCGTGTGATCCAAATGACCGCGTCAGCAGCTCTATATCTTTTATCGCAGTGTACAGCGAAAAGTGTTCACAGAAGCATTCAAGTCACTGGCTGCTAAAGACAGCTGTCTTTTTTTAACGAAAATAAGTTTTTAAAACATATAAAAAAATATTATTATTTTAACGGTACTGGTTTATCTCGTAAAAGCGTTCTTTAGTGACCAGAACGTCCATTATTGAAATAATAGTTCTAATTTTGAACAAAAACAGATGCACACACTTTGTCCAAATCGTATTTATATTCTCATTTAAAGAGGAAATTATAAAACAAATTATAAAAATTGTGTATGAAATATTTACAGTTTCACATTATGAGTAGACGTTCAAGGAAACAATTTGGCAACTCCTCTAACTCGGTTTTCTTTCAATAGGATATCGAGTACAAAAGTAGATGCTTAAATTGAAAATGGCATTGCGGTATTATCTTGCTTAAATTGTCTTTTAAAATTTCTCTAACACTGATACTGGCATATAAAAATCGCAGAGCTAAACAATAAAAAAGCTTAACTCTGGCATTCTTCTGTCTTCGAATGACTTTCGAATTTTAAATTTATAGTAAATAGAAAACTTCAAGTGGCTCGAAGTTCATATTTCGTCTTTTGTTTTAAAGTACGGCGGGCGAGATAGAAAAAAGCACTCCCGTAAGTTATTACGTCGCTGGAAGTTAGATTTCTTTGGACTCTGGGCGAGGCTAATGTCGTGTGTTTACAATGTTTGCAAGATATATGTTGGCTATTCTTCCTTGTCTTAGATAAGGCTTTGTTTGTACTTCATTCTGTTGTTTATTTTATATTATGCTATGGCGCATACAACCTTCTTGGTGCGTTGGATAAAGACCTTGCTGTGGAAAGATAAGGGAGTCGCATCAAGGTCAAATATTTATTTTGTCTACATTTACCACTTTCATTATTGAGCGTTTTGATGTATCTTCGGCATTATTGTGTTAAGTAAGGTAAATCGTATATACAGTAAAGTTTGCATAATCCACATTTTTTCTGCGTCTTCTGACATTATAAATTTTGTCTCAAATGTCTGCAATTTTGACTGTTGGTTGGGTCTTATTATTTAAAGCTTAAAAAAATATATCTATTAAGCGAGCCGGATAAAACAATTAGTCAAATAGTCTTCAAAGAGGCTCTTTTACTCAAAGAAACCTCTTCAATGAATATATTCTTAGATTCGTCAAGCCCAAGTGAAGTTGAGATTGCGATGTTGGGCGCTCCAGAAATAAAGTGGAGACGATACGAGTGGTGGTCGTGCCTTGTCATGCCGGCCAGCGAGATATGGAGAGCTGACATTTTTCTTGTATACGCCACTTCTACTAAATATGGCGGAGCGTCGTATTTATAAAAGTGTTTTGAAAGACGTTGAATGTCTTCACCTTGCTAGTTGTTACATTTAATTTTTATTACTAAAAGCTAACACAAAAAGCATGTTTTTAAAATAAACCAAATTTTTGCTATTGAGTACATAAATAAATTAGAAATCGGCCGTGAAAAAGGAGGGCGAATTCCATCTTCTTTTGTCTTTGGTTTGTACTTCAACCCGCAACAGCCAAGATATTTTCGATTGTTCCTATTCCCCTAATAAATACTAACAAAGTATTTAGCAAGTCAAATACAGCAATAGCGTACCTTTTGCATCACACATAAAATTAATTTTAGGTCCATTTATCCCGTGGATTTTGGTACGGGATAATCCGAGTTACGCGCCCGCCTAAACCTTTTTTTAATGAAAAAAAATACGAGTGCTCCGAAACATTTTTAGGCATTTCCATAACAAAGCCGTTTTACGTTAAAATTTACTGAGCCCTCTGTCTTTCCTATTTTATTTGTGTTTCGAGTGGATTAACAAATTCATTCGGATACATGATATATAAATGTATACTTAACTCTCGAATGTAGTTACAAGACTAAAAAATAAGTCTTTATATATCAAAGTAAGAGGTGTGTTTTAACAGTTATTTTTCGCAAACTGTTTAAGTTTCACATTAATAATATAATTGATTTATTTCATGTAAATAAGACTCATAAACGCCGAATTTTGCCAATACGTACACCCGTATATGTACAATCAGTACATCCATATGTCTTTGATCTTCTTATGTAGAATTTTTTGTAGATATATATTTTTTCAGTAATTTCTCTCGATATTGATGTTTGGGTAAGTAAGAAAAACTGTAATTCTAAATGTCTAAATCTGAACTGGTGACGGCGCTCAGTACGGTCCAATATACATTTTACTCGCTTTTTAGTCTCTGAAAAATTTTAAAGCTTTCTAAATTGGATGGCAGAATTCGTTCTCCTTTACTCTTTAAATTTATGTTCATGTAACTCTACTACTTTAGTTCGGGGCCTGTACGTTTTCTAATTATATTAAAACGTTTCGTAAGGACTATAAAATGTACTTAATGGTTAATGCAGTTAGTGCAAATGAACCTTGAAGTGGCTGTAGACGACTGCAATTATTTGGGAACAATGGGCAATGTCATGTTCATGGGTTGACCTCGATACATGTAGGTTTTATAAGAATTTCAAGAAAAACAGCAACGTGCATATCTGAAAATCGCCACGTAATTAACCCAAGCAATTCCGCAAGGGGACAATCAACTGAAATAGCCCAATAAAACGAGTGTTTTGATATACCATCGAGTGACCAGCACTCGGTTGAGCTGCCAAATTGGCTTTCAGCACGGGTTTTATATCGGCAAGTTGGACGGGCGAGCACTAAAGGAGAGTTCGCGGGATCCCAGTTATGTTAGACAAAAGTTATAGCTACAGTGGGGGCATGAATAAAAATGATTCAATTTTAGTGCCTCTTTCCCCCGAGAGTAATGCAAGAGCACTTGTCACCGGAAGAAATTGGTGTCGTAAAACGTACGTAGGACCCTCCCCTTTGCGAAGTCCCCCTATATAGCAACGGTCTAGAATGCACATTTCTTATACTTACACCTACGCGGGGTCTATCTAGCCGGTGTATAATAGGTGCTTTTTTATATAGTGGGTTAGTTCAACAGGGAAATAATTAAAGAATCTTTTAGAAATAGTGCTTACCAAATAGATTCGGATATGGATCGGTAAGTTCTAGCTAATTGGTTAGTTTTATAGTATTATAAATTAGGTGAACATTATTTTTTTCTTCGTATGTGTCTTTTCTTAAAACTTATTATTATTTTCTTGTTGTAGATAAGGTTGTTACTCTTTCAATCATCTAAACTCTCATATGCATAAGAAAAGATAATAATACTATTTATTAATATCAGTTTGTATGCATTTCCCTTCAGAGCACAGATCTTGTATTTAATAAATAAAAGTATTTCTGTCCATAAATATTCTGTCACGAATCGAAATTCATTCATTTAAAATATCAATCACTCAGAGAAGTCACGTTTGAAAGGATACATTTTGTAAATCCATTCAATTTGTTGCAGAAATTGAATCGTACCCTATTAGAATATTTAATGCAAAATTTCGTATGCATTTCGCATGTTAAATGGATCGTTAATATGCTGTCATAGGTTGATACCTAAATCCTATCAACCGTCTACAAAGATCCAACGCGCAATATAACTTACTTAAAACCTACGAACACTCTGACTTACTTCAACTCGTGTGATTACAGCCTTAGTAGATGCAGTCATAATGGTTAAAAAATATGTGTGCTCCTAGATAATGTTTAGCAAAAATAGGAATACTATCTAGTAATTATTTCTTGTGATCAACTAGACAGAATCCTGGTTTATGTTGAATAATAGAAAATATGCGGTGACTGAGAATAATGGCTTTTGTCGAGAGCAGAGCACATGTCGGTTAGCAAAAAATAATAAGACTTTTTTTTAAATTAAGTTACCAAAATATCTATTGCTTAATGTTTTAGAGAATTTTCTAACCAAGGAATCCTTCATTAGCATACTGTAATTAAACCTGGGAAGCAATAATTAAAAATATTATATGATAATGATGTTACTCAAGTAACTACACTTAATATTGTAGAGAACTTCTAATAGAAAAAAACCATGTTACACAAAGCATTATAGTAACACTTGTCGCTTTACTAAAGACACAACGTTGATTTTAAATCCAAATTATTATATAAAAGTAAAGAAATAATCTTACCGCTTCTGTGTGGATGGGGTGAACGGCGAACAAGATGGCGGCGACAAAACTCGCGAACTCTGGCAGGAACATGGCGCACACCCTGCAACAATAAGTGGGCCAGCTGAAATACTAGCTCGCGGAATGTGCGCCGCCAAGTTTCACACTCCTAATTATAGGCACCGGCGTGGCGGCCCGTTTTGTGCTATCTGTTGTAGTTTATTACAAAGATATTAGAGATGAATAGTATGGGTATGTGAAAGGTGAATGTCTGAAGTGGTCAGTGGGAGGGCCAGTCATGGAACAGGGCTACGAGTACGCGACCTCGGCCCCCCGAGCTGTTGCAGTCTCCTACTACTTCCTTATCCGGGACTGTAGCATTCTTACCATCAGGCCAAATATCCTTTCCTGCGATATCCTGTACCCAAAGACACGCTATCCCTATCCCATTCCTAAAACAATGAAAGTCCTAAGGAGGGTTGGCGTCAGGCAGGCGGCCGGCCGTAAAACATATGCCAAAACTCTTATGCAGCATACTATTTTGTCCTTCCTTCCTATGTGGAAGGACAAAACATGCTGCGCCGACCCCAAACAAGAATTGGGAGCAGGGCCGGAGAATGATGAGTATGGATATGTGAAAGATTTAATAGGTGTGTACGTATATCATTGTTGTAGAGTTTATTTGACTTTGCAGAATAAAAAGCAACACTAGTTTCTTGCCTTTACCCTTTTCATATGGGTGGGAAATAAATTTTAAAAATGACTGTAATGTAAGTGATAGAATTTACATTTTATAGATTCAAAAAATATTCATTTCATTTCAATAATTTTACATTAGTCTTATTCGTAACTAAATTTAATTGCGATCGTCATGCACCAGACTGTATTTGTTTGAGAGCTATGGTGTAAGTATATAGAGTACACAAAGGTAAGTATCGAATACCCAACAAAATATTTGTATTGTCACTTAAAAGATCAAAGACAATCAGCATACATAACATCAGTCACAGCTAAACTTAAAAGAGCAATCAATTATTGTATAAAAAGGGTGCAATGCCCTTTAAGCCTCATTTAAGCCCGCACACGGCTTAAATCAAAACTGTACAAAGTAAACCGTGCATGGTAAAGCGCGGATAGTTTGAATTGGTTCAGTTGTGGCGTTTGTGTCGCGCCCTGCGAACTTTTGCGGTTTCATTTCACACGCACACCGCGCGCGTAGTACTGTGTGGACGGCTTAGGCTGCCGATACATGTGCCGACGGGAGCGCTGCGTCGTCATTCTGATATTCACTACATGCGAGTCAGAAACACGTCAAGTGATCACATAATGTTGTGTAATAGTACTTCCCTAGTAGCCTAGCTTGTCTTACGAAATTTTGGAATCTTTAAGCTTTAGATCTTTATATATAAAAAAAACACTAAGGAAATGTAAATGAGAATATCCCGACTATAAACAGTTATAAATTAGACGTTACGCAATTTACACGAATTATACTTTAAGCCTTTATAGAAGTACCACCACTTATATGATGTATTGCAATGGTCAAAGAGGTCAATTTCAGCTAATATTTCGAAAACCATCGGCATGAGAGAAGACGATGCAACACGACCAATGAAATCTATGCATAGATTCATCATGGGTGTTCATGGCTTAGGAGAAAGTCTTATTGAAATCGAACAATAAATACGTGGGACGACTTTTTTTTGCACATTCTAATGCTGCGAATAATCACGTTAGCATCAAAATCTATACGACTTATAAAGATTTGTTTGAGATTCCCTCTTTTTAAATAGAACCTAATCCCTTAGAGTAATACGTTGCTCCTGTATGGGCTTTAGTCGCGTCTCGCTCATGCTCTGCCATCGTCCCGTCCCGATAGTGTAAATGTACCTTAAACCACGCACGCCCAGTTTCTATTTTACCAGTCGCCAACTAAAACAGTTTTGTCAATATTTATTATAGTTTACTGTTGTGCCATGCCGCTGAAATTGGTTTACTCGTAATTGGATGTTTTTGTAAATATTGTTTCACGTAAAGATTTGATGGGTAAATTTTATTCACGGGGGCTTTATTAGTGTGATTAGAAGGATGAAAAAAGTATGATTTATACATAATATTGTACACATTTCGAATAAATATATGTATGTACTCGAATGTCTATCCCTAAGCTTCTTTATATATCTGTAACAAAATTCGGGGATATTGTCGTGTAGTAAAAATAATTTGTAATAAACCGTCTCGTTTGCAGAGGAAGCTCGTGCCTACTCGAATATGGGCAGATAATAATGATTTGTAATAAATATTTCGGACAAGAGTTTACTTAAACTTCAACTACTTGTATACCAGTATACTTCAAAAGTAAACTATTTAAGCTGGATAGAGTAGGCCGGAAGTCCGTTCAAGTCAAAGTCGTGCTATCAAATGGCAATAATAGACC
Organism: Cephonodes hylas; assembly: GCA_030295005.1. Lineage (NCBI taxonomy): Eukaryota > Metazoa > Arthropoda > Insecta > Lepidoptera > Sphingidae > Cephonodes > Cephonodes hylas. The sequence goes on along the minus strand of AP025369.1, from coordinate 10,355,474 downwards.
GAATTGTTTAATCGGTGACGTCACCGCGACAAAGTTAAAACTACCCGCAAAGCTGGAACAAGTAGAGCTGACAATTCATTAAAACGAAAGATGACACAGACATCCGTTCTGTTCGACTTTGCGATGAATGACTATAATTGGTTGAGTTGTCACAGAATCGAATTTAGGACCTCGCGGTAGAACAACGGCTAATTGCGAACACCACTGCGCCGGCACCCGCCGACTAACTTCTGGCGGAATTAAGGCACTCGTTAGGGACTTTTTGCAAAGCTGGCGAAATCTCTTGCGAACTTGGAGAAAAACATTTATAGTTAGTTTGTTCGTGTAATGATGAGCGTCTTCGAAGAGTTGCACCGATTTTGCTTCGTGTAAAGAATTATCCGTTTGCTAATTACATGATCCAGGATCTTTATGACCGTATAGAGATTCGATTAGAATCAGCTTTTTAGGGTCAATTTAGTTACTCGTGGTATATAGGATGTAAAAGGACCGTCAACGAAAACTAAGATAGCCAGATAGTAGATAGATAGTCTGTTGAACGACAGGATTTGCTCTATATAGATTAGCTTTGTTGGTATGTTAGTGCTAGCACGTTACTAGATAATGTGTAGTACAGTTGACAGCCCCGTGCTGCAGTTGACTAAACCTCAGCTTGTGAAACGAAAGGCCGTGGGTTCGATCGCCGCGCAAAGATAAATGCTTGTGAAATATTTGTTTGGAATCCAGGTTTTTAACTATTTAATCGAACAAAAGACCTCATGATTGCTTATCACACGACTACGCCGCGATACTAATTAAAGTCGTGAATATTAAAATTATTCGATAAAGACTGAAAAATTTCCGCCAATTTAAGGAGAAAATTTATACAATAATTTTCTCTCCGCTATTAATAACAATTTCAGTGGAAATATTTACCCTGAGTTTGACGGTAACAAGTTAAACTCAGAAATTAAATTGGATCTTAGTTAGGGTTGATAGTTAATTATATTTTCTACGTTGCACCTCACTCACGGCTGCCAAGCTCGGTAGGAAACAGGAAATATAACATTTTGTTTATCCTGAAACATTATATATAAGGAAATTGATGTTTTACAACCTTTGTTTTTTAATAAGCATTAATTAGCGATAACAATTGATTTGATCTTTCACTGGAAAAAAATGTTCGTGTCATCAATTTTTGATTCCGTTTTTTTTAAATCATACTCGAGAACGCTCAAATGCACATTGAGTACTTAGAGCCAAAAACTAGCCCTACGTAAAAAGCCATGTCTGCTCGTCCTTTTACAGATTGTTCTTAAGTCTGAAGCAGAAAATGCCCGTAAATCGTAGTCAGTCATAATGTTGCCTAAGATCTTAATTGCGTGCCTCAAAGTGAAGCAAATGTCATTGCCTAGCTACCACGATTGAGTCCTTGTTTAAAACCGGAATATTTTACGACGTGCAGTTAAAAATGTGGACACGATTCGTGAAAACCACACGCTAAACATTTTAACCAAATATTTGTTTTTCTTATAAATCGTACGTTTCAGTTACTGTGCTATTTGGTTGCATATAAATAAAAAAATATGTATTTTAGTTACAGCTTTTATGAATGTTTAGACTGCGGTAAAATATAAATATTTAATTTTTTATGTTTGCCATTGATAGCAAATTATACCTAGGCTATATGAGAACTGCTTATAAAATAATTAATTATTAAATCACCGAAAACCTGTCATTAAAATAAGCCCCGATTAAAAGTTCATTCGTGAAATCATAATATGAAAAAAACGAGAGTAATTTATATACAATAATCAAATGCGAGTAATTTTCTTTGCTTTTATGTTAAAACACTGCACCGGTATGATATAATTTATAGGCAGTTGCAGTACATCTTAAGGGGTAAACTTTTGCCGAATGCATCCGAGTTTTAGTAATCTCTCTGTATTATTTAAAATTTAAAAAAATAATTAAAAAAAAGAAAGTACCCACCCGAGAATGTTAGACAAAGTTTACAGCAAAAGTTAGTTGAAACTTAATGGATAAAAATAATATCAATTTAATAAAAGCCTAAATAAATAACCAAGACTAATCTCTTTGTACATTACACAACTGATACATAGTGGGATGAACGTTAAACTGATTAGTTAGTTGTAACTAACCAAACTTCACACAGTTAGAAGGCGTAAGACTTAACTATTTAATGAAGATTTATTACTGTTCTTAAGTAATATATCCACGAAATTTGGTTAATTCGTCTTAATAACATACGTAACTAAGATTAAATTCAAGACATTACGCAATTATACGAAATGTACTTAGAATGTATCTTCATGCCAATGTTCCCCAAAGGGGTAGTCAGAGGTGCACTTCTGAACTAATTTTTCCCAATTGCCTTTTCAACCTAAGTATTAAGGGGCGACCTTAATGCCTTTTATTTATAATGGAAAATTCAAGATTTGGTGCAACTACTGAGATTTTCCAAACGAAAAACTCCTATAATCCTTTGCCCGACCCGGCAAACAAAGCCTCTATTTCACATATTAAATGCATGAACTGACACTTTGACAGCGGTTTATTTTTACATATTATGTAATAGGAGGTGAGCCTTTTGTTATTAATCATTATTAAATTTCATGCTAAATATTAACCTTATTAACATTTTGCTCGCCTAAGAAATCGAACCTGGGAACATAAAAGCACAATGCAGTGTGATGACTTGAGACCGATGAGAAGTTACGTTCAATCTAAATATTCATTAACTTTAAAAGTATAATTATTATGGACTTGGATAAATAAATTTGCATATTATAACAAAATAAAACGAACAAACAAATTCAACAACAAAACACGCTGCGAGAATTTGAATAAAAACAAAAAATATACATGGCAATAAAATTTATCGTTTCAGCTTTTTGTAGCTTGTAGCAACTTCGTAGCATGAACGTAGCGTGCGTAGAGCGTCGTAGCAGACGAGTACATGAATTTAAATAAATGTTTTTATTTTCCTTAATATAGTTGAATAGTTCTTAAAAAGTCAAAAATTAAGTAGTAGTGATTAAAGTGGTCACCTTTACCATGCTAATACACCTGCACCATTAAGTACACGTGAAAATTTTACGTGATTCTGAGGAGTGTAGTATGCCATCACGCGTAAGTCAGTGTGGTAGACTTAGACCTCTCTAAATTGTAGAGAAGGCCTGTGCCTAGCAGTGGTACCTATATGGGCTGACGTTGAGACAAATATTAAATCTCAGTCCCGCGGGCAAGCCCAGTGTCGGTAGATGAAACTCATTTATATAGTTTACTCACCATTGCGTTCGCAGTTCACTATAACATCATCTAATAAAATTAAAAAATAAACGTATGAAAACAGGTGAACGAATTTAGAACAGTGACCTCAGAAACACGAGTGGAATAGATTACAAAGAGCGTTAACATTGTTGGGCGCATTGTTGGAATATACAGAAGTAATTGGAATAGTTTTTTGCGTCGGGAACTTTTAAACAAGTTTGAGTTTTTGATCCGATCGTTTCTAGTTGTTAGTGTGAGAAAGTTTCCGACAGGTGATCGCCGGAAAACAGCGCGGGTAACCAAACACTAGAATATACTTCTCTAAAAGGATCAGAATTGTGAGCAAATTTATTGAAATAAAACTTTAATTTTTAATTGATTTACAGATTATTTATTAATATGTATTTTTTATTATTTTTTTAATTTTATGTCAATGTTCTTTTATAAAAAAATAATTAAAGAGTATTCGAAATTTTGTAAGGCAAGCTGGCCTTTTTCGCTTCACGGAGAAGTACCGCCACTGCGTGTAATATTTTGTGTTTTTTATTATCTCTCAGGATACAATAAACACTATGAATAAATAAACTTTCCCATACAATTTAAAGCACGACTTATCTAGCGTACTACGCGATACCCGATAGTATTTAACGCATGACATATTCTCGCATTCCTTGAATACTCGAAGTACAGTCGAGTGCAAGTCGGCAAACTGCACCGAGCAACTTCACATGTGTAACGAACCGTGCCTTTCCGTGTTTACAGGTGTTGTACGGAATAGTTTGTTTGCGTAAGTACGCGCTTATAAGTGTCAATAAGAAACTTCAAGCGCTAATAGCAGAGAATATTTCTTGTGCTATACTAGCTGCCTTGGAAGGAATCGCTAGGTGTATTTTGGTTGGGATGATTGATGCTTTTTGAGGTAGAATGAAATAAAATTGAATTAGTTAAATAGTTCATGAAATTAAAAATAAATATATTCAATTCTGTTTACTTTCACGCCTATATTCCCCAAAAGGTAAGGAAAGGTGCCTTTGTGCACCAACATTTCGTCTACATAATAGGGGACGAGCTTATTACCGTTTCTTTCGGGCACATTTCCAGATTCCATGCGGTTACTAAGAATTTCGTAATGCCGGGATCTTTAGATTGAACGCTATATACTTGTACCCCGAAGTCAGGAGACAGTCAAATTATTTTGCAATGTTTTAATTAGGTACTTTAATTTTGAGCTAAACAAATGTATCTTATAAAAAATATAGAAACGGTTTTAACTTTTGTTTTATATCTGTGAGTAGGTGCCGTTGCACTTCAGAATAATGTTCGGATAAAGAAAAAAATGATATAAAAACAATGATAAAAAACATTATAGCAGCAATATAGCCCGCCCATTATTAAATAGGAGTTAAAAAAACTGTCGATAAGTAGGTGTGCGAAATATACCTGACGACAATTGATGAAATAAAAATACAGATAAATTGAGAATCGCCTCCTCTTTGAGCACGGTTAAAATCGTTATTTTAACACTCAATAAATAATTATTTAGCGATGCATAAAATAACCAAATAAATTACAATAATTTAACGTAGCCCCTGCATTAATCCAGGTCGTAAACTGTTATAAAACCTGATAAATTCCTTTACTTGTATGAGCGATAATATAAATTTTCACCTTCATAAAAGTAAAAAATATTTTCAAAGATTCCTGCTGGAAACGGTTTGCATTTTCTGCGCTCTTTATGAGATCGTTAGTGCATCTTGTGGTGCTTATGTTCGACTATAGGCATGTTTGGCTGTTGAAGATAGATATGTGAAGATTTGGCGCGATATGACGCATTTGGTCTGATGAAAATGTTTTAAAATGGGTTCCAATATCAGTATGAAGGCAGAAATATGTATCAATTTTCATATTTGTTACATAATAGGTGGCACCTGCCAAATTCCCGTTCCATTTCTGAAAGGCTGCTTGATACTATGTATTTTCATGATAGGTCTTTTGATAATCGAACGATATATGAAAGTATATTCTTCACATTTCAATATTTCATCTCGATGAAGAACTTAACCGAACGTGACCGTAAAAATATGTTCCTTAAAAATACTAGTATGAATTATTCTACTCTTAAGTTAGTAGAGTAATAACATATTTTATTATCAAATGAAAAATATGAGTATAATAAAATAGTTGGAACATTTTACGATTTTGTATGAGAAGCTAGCGACATCTTACGGTATTGCGGAGTCACTGAACTTGTTGGAAGTTCAGTGCTTGCGGTGAAAATTAGGTCAGTGGGGTGGCCAATGACAGGGTTCACAGAACGAGTGGCGAGGTATCTTTATAATTATTTACTTTAAAATTATGCAATTAAAAACGTGAGGATTAAAGTATTTTTTTTAATTCATTAAAATTTTTAAGTGCTGTAAAGGTTGAATTAATACATTTTCCTTTTGCCAACCTTTTCAGAGGTTGATTGCGTAATTTACAAGATTATATGGATGATTTTGGCCACTTGTTTAAGTATTTATAATGACACTATCTTTTGCCCGCGACTCCGTCCGCGTAGACTTTAGGGTGCAGATATATAAAAATAAGTTAATTTATAATGCGTCCCCTAAGCGGCCAAAAAAGTAAAACTTTGACGGAGCTATTTTCGCAATTATAACATATATCTCATGTTAATTCTTTGAGCTCTACCTCTCTATATACCAAATTTCATTCTAATCACTTTGGTAGATCACGAAATACCCATTCTCACGGGAATACTACATTTTCCGGGATAAAAAGTATCCTATGTTCTATCCTGATGTATAAGCTATATTATTGTAAAGTTTCTTTAAAATCCATTCAGTAGTTTTTACGTGAAAGCGTAACAGACAGATAGACAGAGTTACTTTCGCATTTATAATATTAGTATGGATAATACTACCTCGTATATGGAAAATCATTCGAAGACATCAGATTTATCGGAATTAGGGGGTCATGGGTATATTTAATTTCATTACAAAATAAATTGTAATTTAATTTACCAAATCTAACTGCGTGCGCATGTGTTAAGAATTATGTATGATTCTATGATAATAAAGGTTTACAAGTCTTATTTCATAATTAAGGGAGACATAAATACAATAATCGAATGTGCCAGTCTCGTTGGTCCCACATGGATATTATTCATACTTACAGCCACAATTTATAATGATACATTTACACTATGTATCTTTGGCGGTGGTGTGGTTAGTTCCCGCATACGATTCTCGTTTGTATAATAGTAATTGTTGATAGAGGCGCGTCGGTAGCAAACCCGATGTGTAACCGCATTACAATCAATCACAGCGAGACAATATGTTCGCTGTACGCCCAAAATGCTATCGATGAAAGAAACAAAAAGCGGTAGTGTACGTTGCGTCCGATAATGATGTATGTGTGGTCATCATGTTTTGTTGCCAATGCCCAATAGTATTAATATGGAATTTTATCGCTTTGATTAAATCATCGGTAGTGCGATGCGGTCTTAAATCGAGTGGTTTCGGGTTCGGTTTCCATTTTTATTAGGCATTATTCATACGTAATATCAGGAAACTTTCCCGAACCGGCAATAGGCTCACTATTATGTAAGGCTTAAAACAAAGGGCGAAACATTAAGTTGAAATGCACCTCAGTACACAAACGTTGGTTGACACAGGCGTTACTTTGTGTGAGTGTGTGAGTGCATGTATGTTTGTATTAGTAAGTTATCCCTCAACTGACAGAAGAGTAAGCAACACGACCGCATCCGCATCTCACACGGTGCGTTTTAATTAACAAATGGCTTAATTATTTCGCCAACAACGATACACTCTCATTATGAGCAAATTAATTATATTCAGTAATTAATTACTCACACACGGAGATAAGACAAAGGGTCGTAATTAGGGCGGGGCGATGCCGATGTAGGGCGTTATGAAAAACTAATTTAACTCGCCGGTAAAAACTTCCTCGGCCGTACTGACGCAGGCGCGGGGGGGGGGGAGAAAGTGAAGTGCGACGAAGGGGGGGGGGTTAGTCTCCCGGTTCATTACGTTATGAATGGCTTTCGTGTCTTGCGCAATTCATTTGTTTTGCTCATTCCACCAATCTCGGCCTATTTTTTCGTATTTTCGCGCAACGCCTCGGAAATTGTTGTTTTTTTTATCGCCGTTCCATCTTTAAATTCGTCTTTGTTTTGTGTTAACACCCACTTGTCAAGTGTAGTTAGCACGTTGTTTACGTGTTGGAAGTGAAAAGGTGTGGTTAGAAATGAATTGTCGGTGTTTTAGTTGTTAATTGTATGGCCTCAAGGTGACCTCACAAAGGTCGCAGGTCGTATGAGGTCACACGCCAATTGTGTCTAACATGCTTATTTAGTCAAGTCCTCATAAATCCGTTGATTACAATTTTTTTTACATCTATAGTTCTTAATGAGCATGTAATTTCTAGTGCTTGAAAATCCCAATTTAAACCCGATAGGCAACCGAGCGATCAATAGCCGGTGCTGTCTGAGAAAACTTTCGGATTGAATCGCGCGCTTTGCACGAACCGAAACGCAATAAAATCTTATTTTACAACATGCACTGCCAAATTAGGAGTTCCGCATGCGGACCGCAGCCCGCCGTGAATTTAAAAGTAATTCCATTATAAGTTAGATGTTGAACATTTTCCACTGGCAAATAAAGCGTGGAGGCCTGAAAGTTTCGTCGGATACACTAATATGATCGGAGTGAGGCGTGGAAGCGTACGCGACTTTTCAGTGGCGCAAACAACTTGTGTCCCACACAAATACGTTTGAATACTCGTGAATGTTCAGTATCAAATTACGTTGGCTTATCACTCAACTTGGTGTTATTAAATTGCTTCACGAAACTGCCGGTACGTTTTATTTGTCGCTTAAGTCGATTTTAATGCATATCCTGGTGTAATTGCATCATTTATCGTAGTTTCATTACTGTCTTCATTTTAATGTGTGTGTTGAAAAATTACGCACAGTTTCTTGGAATATTCCGATGGATAATTTTTATGAGGCGCCACTATTTTACGACTGACTTCATTTATGAATTACGATATGTTTCCTGCTGTTAAAGGCATGTAATTGTACATGATAAAAAACTACTACTAAATAAAAAACCTACCGATAATTACGTCTACATTATTTGGCTTTCGTTGATTTAAAGTTTCCATCTTTCGAATTATAAATTAGAATGCTAAATCATTGCATACATTGATTGTGACTAAGAATATATTACCATAAACTTCACACATAAGAATTCTGAAACAAGGAGTTTTCTACTAATTTCGCCCAAGATCCGCACTAACGCCAAAGTTGTCATGAAAGCCATAGAAATAGGTCTAATATGCGAATATATTATTTTCTTAACAATCTTCTACGTGTAGAGGAGGCCAGTGCCCAGCAGTTGAACGCATATCGGTTGATATACACTATAATGCTTCAATACAATGCGGTTTTATTGTCGGAGGTCACATTCACAATTGCTTTATCCATCTTATCCGATCTAGTAAGTCCTGAGCAGAGCACGTTCATAGATCATCCAGTTTTTGCAGCTATCTATAATGCCTGATAGCTGTCGAAGGAAAGATCGACTAGAATAACATTAGTTAATGTGTCGGCTTCGATATAATGATAATATATACTTACGAACACCAAAGTAACTTTGTCATTTATGAGTCATGGACGGAGAAAGTCCGTTTATCTCGAAACAACTGGATCAATTTGGTAATTTGAGTGTTTGATAGCCTATTTATCGAGGAAGAGTATAGACCAAAACACGCGGAGCAGCTATGACAAATATGGTAAATACATCGAAAGAATATTCTTTTTTGAAGGCAATTACAATTAAATAATACACACTACTGTGTATTTGATCATATATATTCAATCAAAAAAAGCCTAAAAATCTGCAGTATTAGTCACATTAGCTAAGTTTGTCAGTAAAAGAATAAAATTCACACGCTGAATAATATGAAATTCGCTCCATCTCGGTTCAAACATGGGCGGTTATAAGTATCCACCCAGACGGCTTGAACGGTGTAGACAAAAGCCGTCGAAATATCATATTTGTACGTCATTAACGAAGCGTAAGTCGGGAAATTTTAGCACGCTTTGAATTTTGGATATTCATAAAATTGTGTTTACTTTGTTTATGAATAGGAAAGAAGGCCCCTTGAAATGATAATTTGAATCATCTCGTCTATGTTTAGATTTCTAATGTCGATGATAAAATTTTGTTTTGACATTTTTTGTGAGCAACGAATACGTTAAGTCGAACTCTGTCATGTTTTTGTTCACATCATCTATCATTTTACTTACAATATTAGCTATATTTTATCTACAAGAAGAAGAAAGCAAAAGAAAAAAATGTAGAAAACTCAAATGAAATGTATGCGTTTTTGCATTTCATTTTGAGTATGCGGACACATATTTTAAAGATTCCATTCTATAATGACATTTTTAATCTAGCGCTGAAATGTGACAAGACCGCACATGATGCCTAATATACAATCAAATTCGACGGCTCATATCTCTCCTCACTCGAAAAAGAAACGCCGGTAAAAAAATAAATAAGACATAAAAATTTTACGTTTCAAAAATAAATTGAAGTCTGCGTTTAGCGCTAGCTGGTTGGAAAAATACGTATGGATAAAGAAATTCCTGCCCGATATGCTTGAGGTATGCATTCTCGCCTTTAAAGTGAGTGATTTATACCTAGGCTTTCTCGACAATCCTACTTCCAGCAGAGCTATCGACTAGTTATTACTGTATGAGTGTTATTCACAGGTCGCTTTGAAGGAACATTTTGTACTACGTACTTATCCGATGGTCTAGTTAAAGAAGATGTATCGATATTTATTGAAAAGCTCAACAACATACATATGTTGCAATAGTTTCCTCTTATCCATCTGGTAGGGCCGCAGGGTGCGTGTTGAGTAATCCTGGGTTCAATTCTCGGAACTAGAAAAATTTTCGCATGAAGCAATTCTCTGCAGCAGCACGGAGTCCGGATATGTGTCCGAAAATTGGTGATAAGCCCTCTTCATATTGCGTGAGACTTAAAAAAGTTCTACCACCTCTTTGTGGATCTAAGCATAAAAAGTACGAAAGATTTACTCTTAAATCCTCTTATATAAAGTCAGTCGAGATAGTTTATATAAAGTTTATCCAAACTAAAAGTGGGTATGATAATGAGGCATTCAAAATCGTTAATAGGATTAAACGCGCAAATTGGATATTGAGCATAAGCCGGGCTAAGTTTGTGGTGGACACAGCAAGTAGCCGTAATTAGCAGTAACTAAGGGGATCGGGTGGAGCAGGGCTGATTAAAACTGGCTTAACTCGACCGGTCCGCTTGCCCCCGAGCTCCCTTCGAGCTGTGGACGGCTCATCCGAACCGTTACTTACTAGGCAATATCTTTTGATTAGTTGTGTTTAGAGTTTGAGTAGGTGTTAAGTATATTGAAAAAAAAAGAATTGTCTTTTGGAAACGCAGAGACCAAAAGCAAAACGTTCTTAAATGGCTCATGACAATAGATTATAATCCCCATTTACTCTGTATCTTAGGAATTTAAAACCAAATAATAAGAGAACGAGCCTATTGCTGGTTCTTAGCCAAAATTGTTGATTTCGTGCTGCTACAAATAATTCCTTTAAAGAAGAACTCAAACATTTAAACAAGGAATTATTTCTTCTTCATTTAGCTGCCGGGCTAAAATTATGTTCAATCTACGTCGTGTTCTATAGAACAGCATCGAAATCATATTATAAATCATTGTTCATACCTTTAACGAGACAAACATGTGCGGTAAACACTGGAAATCAACGTGATCGCATCAAGAGGTTATTATTTTACATCACGTAAAAATAAATGAAACCCCGATGGAGGCGTAAACAACGGGAAAGTAGATTTGCGAGCATTGTTCTGAATAATTAAACAACGTGCGCCGGCTTTCGGCAGATCGCGGGCTTATTGACTCCTAACAATTAAAACTTCCCCCTATTCAATTAACAATGAGCCTTCAACATCGTGTTGGTTTTCAAATTAATTATTCTAATGTCCGGGCTGTAGGTCAGTTGCCTGGGTTTTCATGCTCTTTTAATGGCATTCTGGCGCAATAATAAATCATTAGTTTTAATTTGATTTGTTTCATGACAAACATATATGTGGGATGGTTTATTTACGTTTTGGGGATGAGCAGAGCCCATAATGAGTTCGCAATCAATCAATGCATTTCAAGACGTAAATTATCCGTACCGATATTATCCCTGAACGCTTTCTAGTCGGCTACTATTAGACACGGGATACGATGGTTTATAAATGTTAATTACCGAAAATTGTGTATTTTGCTTTTTTATTTAATTTGTTAGATTTCTTATCTAACCAGGAAGTGATTACAAAATGGTCAAAATTTTAAATTGTCAATTGGGATTTCTTTTAACGTAAATATTTTTGTACTTGTAATTTTCTGTTCCCTGTCTATATGATAATTTATGACGTCATATGTTTTCGAATCTCACCTGTAGTACAGCAAGGAGACGAGTGCGTGTAGCAGCAGGTTGACGAGGTGGTACCCGGCCGGCTGCAGCCCGTGCACCGCGTAGTTCCACCTGAATGTCAGCACCGTCAGCGGACGGTACGATTTGTGCGATTGTTCCTGGAAGAAACAAGAAAAAATGAGAGTTAGGTGATAGGAAGACTGTTTTCTAAGTGGGATTCTCAAAATTGTTTTAGTGATGTAATAAATTATTGATTTAAATGAATGTCTCCTTTGTCTAAAATCGACAGATGAGGCCCAAAAGTTCTGTTGCAGGAAGTGCAGTGTAGGAGGTCCACCAATGAGATGGTCAGACGCCCTGGTAAAGGTCGCGGGTCGTTGCTGGAGGCAGCCTTCGTCAGGTCGCTGTGGAAGTCATTGAGGGAGGCCTATGTTTAGCGGTGGACTTCCATTTTCTGTTCGATTTGATTAGATTGTCTTAAATACATAGTTTTCCGCCTGTATTCCCGGACGGGGTATGCACCAATAAGTGACAAATTACAATCATCAAACGTCTAGACTTTATGATCTTTCGCCGTGAACATCAGTTCACTGTATTGTATTGTTACTATCAAGTAACAAGGCAGTCACAATACTTTTTACTCATACATTAGCTTGTCGATCCACAAGTGTTTTATATAGGTAGTTTTACGAAAATATTAATAAACTTTAAATGTATAACTAACATCCATATATTCTACAATGCGGAAATTGTCAAAACTTTGCACAATCGCTCACTGTAGCGGATTATGAAGCAACTATAAACAATGTCTGCGGTTGCGATATTAGTACAAATTAGATTTAGCATGTGCGGTTAACCGAGCGCACTAAATGTAATGAAAATGTATTAATGGGGTACTTGAGTTTGTCTGAAATAAATCACTCTGTAGCTGGCCGAGCTTGGGAATGCAGATTGTGCTTGTGCCAAATATGCTGTTATGTCAAAGCTTGAATATACTGAGGATATTCGAATAAGAACTGCAGATAAGATCTTTCAGAATTGTGAGTAAAGTCTTAGCGTCGCCTATAATGTAAAAAAATATGAAATACCACAATTTCACAAAATAATAAAAAACAAGCAATTACGTTTATTCAGAGTATGTATGAACATTTTTAAACTATTTTAAGAAATTCTGAAATACTTGAAAAATAATAGAACACGACTAAGTCTACTCAAATATTCTTTTTGAATATAAATTGTTAGGACAATATAACAGTAAAAAAACTAAATGCTAAAAAATGGGATCACAAACAAAGCTCAATACATAAGCTAGATATTTTATACAATTTTTAAAATATATTTAGACGAAACATCTGGGCTTATTAAAATTTGTTACTTGACATGTTTAACAAAATTTTTCAGAAATTATTCTTGTTATATTATTATTTATTATTTAAAATTTATAAATAAACAGTAAATAAAAGCCTTATGACTGTGAGGACAAGTCTTCAGATTACAATGCAACCTCACATATGACGTCAATTTTACTGTTTCTTTATTATTTTTTAAAAAGATAAAAGAATAACAATAAAAAATAAACAATTAAAACTACTTCTTAGATAACCTCGAAAGTAATATTATATTGACAAGTATTTCAAATATTCTTTTACAGCTCTTTATTATCACAAAATACAAGAACAGAAGCTTAAAAAACATCGCACACGTAGTCGTGCATGAAAGTATGGCTGTCTCATAAAGATGATTCATGTGGAAGCAAAATTAGCAAGTTGAGCGTTGTAGGGGCCGCTCCTTCTTTAAATGAAATTCCATGTCAGGTGGTTAGGTGGTAGTAATGGGCGGTCATATATCACTAGCAACAATACGGCGGTACTAATAAATATCACTTGTCACAACTTCCCAAATGCTATTAAAGCAGCGCCCGACGTAACGTAGGCGCGAGAAAGTAATTTTTCAAACGGTCTAGTTTAATGATCGGTTCGCTTGTCTTTGCCGGTGATATTTATGGTCGGTTTGCAGCGAAATATGTTCACATATTGTTAAGGATTTTGGGGCTGACGTTTATTGTTTCAGGGATAGTAGTGGGTTGGACTGTGGCTCACTGTGTTGTTGGCATGAAGTATGTTACGTTTCGAAAGGAATATGGATGATAATAGAAAAAACAGTAAAGGAGTTATCCTTTTTTTACATTGTTAATTAATTAAAGGAATACCAAGTTACATACGTCATTTTTAACCCAAACATATTTAAGCTAATTCTATAAAACAGATTGAAAAAAAAAAGACTCTATCCATAGTTTATTAATTAATTTTTTTATCATGAGAGAATGACAATAAATTTGTCTGGGTATCAACTTAAAGTTCTCGGTTTCTTGCTACATAGTTAATATGGCGACCACTGTTACACCATAACGGCATTTAAATATTATCATGTACCTAAGGACATAATCATCCACTATCCCCATATATAACTTAATGTAGTTAAAAGCAGCGAAAATAGATAGATACGAATATAATGTTAAAATACAACGCCTCATCAAAAATCCTTTATATGTAATAGCTACAGTTGAGTACGCTTCCATACAACGAGCTATAATCTCATTTAGATTAGAGCGTAGTATAATGAATACAAAGTGCTAACACCCTCGCGCCAGATTAACTAATGTTTAATCTAAATTTTAAAATATACCGTCAACAAATAAGGAAAAATCTGTGTATTATCCGGTGAGTCCAAAGTATCACACCCAATTTAAACTCTTAGATTTATATTATTTCATACTTCTTCAACAGTTGTAGACTTATGACTGTTGAAGGTTTCTGAAAAATACCAAACATTAAGAAACATATTTATGGGACTTTAATTAAGATATAAAGGTGAACAGATTCGTCTTTGTAGTAAAGAGTAGAGCCCAAAATATGTATTACGTGACTAAAGGGTCATTTTAGGTTATCATATTTCACACTTTTTTACGAACGCGTTATGAAGAACTTTTCTTCAAATAATTGTTGTGATTCAGTGTTGTCATAATATCAACAACAGACGTGTCCACAAAATTTGTTACTCTTACACATTCCCCTACTTTTCATTTAACAAGTAGCACGTAAAATATTACATACAAATACGATAATAAATCAAAAAACGATGCATCAATTCCGATATCCCCCAACACGTTTTTCAGGTGTACTAAATGAATCTTCATCAACGAAAATTGCATTAAACGTTGATATAAATTCTTCATGGCCTGCGTGACCCTCGTTTGCAAGCATCCATTCGTCAACAGGCAGGGGATTGATGGGATATGATAAATAATAGACAAGTTGAACGGGCGTCGGCTCTGCCACCGCTCGATGCCGATTAAATTAACGAGGGGATGTAAGCACGTTTTGCGACACTAATTTCTGTTACGTTTATAAATAACGTGGTTTACATTCCTTTGATGGATGATAGCGTGTGACGTGATACGGGATGGAATTATGGTGTTTTTATCTTTGAGATGTGGTTGGTGTAGTTCCTTTTAAATGGATTATTGATGATTAAAGACTATATGACGTGAGTTACTAATGTTTTGTAATTCGATAGTAAATCTACTTACAAATCTGATAGTGTATCTGAAAGTCGTAAATAACCTTGTCCCCTATGAGAACGTATTAAATAGAAAATATGAGTGTGAGTTGTAATGAAGGACATTAGGGTCATCTTATCGTAGAATTATAAAATAATAAGTAATACGTAGTTGTGAAAAAGATAGACTTAAAAATATTTTCAGAAATATTCAATAACAGAGGTTCAATGACTTGTGTTTTTAACATAACATCGGTTATTATCTCTCTACAGTTTTTCAACAAATGTCTGCGGACAATCTGATTGGTATTTTCGAATTAAACCGATACAAATAAATAGTTAGTCACTAATCTTATTTCAATGGATGTATTGCTGTCTTTGCAAACAAAATGTTCAGTTGAAGGAAATCGAGAAAATTAATCAAAGTTTAATTGCAAGTGTTTTTAGACTTTTAAGTAATACTTGACGGTTCATAAGCTGAGTCAATTGTTTTGTAACTGGGATATTTGTCTAAGGAAAAATAGGATGTCTTTGTTAACATAATTACATTCACAGCGCATAGGTGAAATAATAAGATGACGTTTGCACTGTACTGTCTAAGATTTACTCAGATTGATCCCACATTCGGTCTTAGTCACTAATTAATTTACTTTGACATGATCAATGAATATGATAACACATTGTATTTGTTAAAGAAAGAATTGCCCGAAAGAAATCGTCGACAACCAAACACAAAAAACTTTGCAACCTTTTAAAACGCCGGTATTGAGCAGGTTATTAAATACAGCTACTTTATTCCACACTTAAGTATATGCTTTTGTAGCGGCGTGTGCACACAAAAGGGTGTTCTGCTCTTTTTTATTTTGAAAAATGTGGAAGAAAACGTCTAAAGCACTACCCACGGCCCAAAGAGTCGAGGCGGAAAAAACGCCCAGAACTAAAGGTCGCCTTTGCACAGTCCGGGTAGGAGCAACCTCGATATTACATAGAAAAAAGGCAATTTAAACCTCGTTTAATGCTGCTGGGATAAGGATTAATAATACTGCACCCAACAATTATGATGGCCTCGAGGTTTAGGCGCCCGGTCAAGAATCTCGGCAGTCACAGGTTCGAACCCCAGGCACACACTCTGACTTTTCGAAGTTATGTGTGTATTCACATTGAATTATCACTTGCTTTAACGGTGAAGGAATACATCGTGAGGAAACCTGCACACCTAACAGTTTCTAGGAATTTCTTAGGTGTGTAGTCCGCCAACCCGCACTAGGCCGGCGTGGTAGACTATGGCCTAAACCCTCTCAATGGTAGAGGAGACCCGTGCTCAGCAGTGGGCGTATATAGGTTGATGATGATAACAATTATGAAGACAAATAAGACAGAGTTTATTAATGTGTATCGAAGTTTGAGCGTGGAGCTAAATTATTTATTGTTGAAGAGCAGGGTGTGAGCGGCGAAGGAGGCGCGCGGCGTCGGCAGATCGGCAAGATTCAAACTTACTTCCAAACGTTAGATAACATTTTGGATTTAAATAATGGTGAATTCGCTTTTGTCAATAAATTTACGAACTCGCAGGTTGTTATAACTTCGGGAACGATGCTTAGTTATTAAACGCGATGGTGTAATTTAGGATTGTAGGTGTAGGGATAAGCGCTAACTCTGTGTTTTTAAATAACTTAACGGAATGTGAAAATATACACATACGGAGTTTGTTATTGCATAGATTGATTGATTTATTTATATTGAGTCTGGAACCTCAGGAAGTAAAAAAAGGCACGAAGTCCTCCTAGCTGTATTTTTGTAAATATAGGGAATATACGCAAGTGGTTACGTTTGCGTGTACAAACATTAAACTGGGTGAAAATATATTTCTAGGTAAGGCTCTTTCATAACTAAGATACTAAATTTAAAAGATACACACTAATAAGTATATCATGTTATATCATCTTAATTTTTTGAATATTTATTCTCAGCCTATCGCCGTCTATTGCTCAACGAAAGCCTCCCTAAGTAGGCGCCAACTACTTATAATTAAATTCTTGAAAATATTTTTCAATTTATTTTTATTGCAGCGATGCGTACACTCCAAGAACATTTTCCCAAACAAAGCTCACTAGGAAGCAGGTCGTGATAAGAATTCTCCTTCCCTCGGTAACATTATAATATCGGCAGGTGTCAAAAGGTTCGGTCACGTAATGATGTGTCAGTTCGGCTAGTGTCTGCGATGCGACTCCACGAAAATTGGGTTCTTTTATTGATAACAAGAGGAAAATGTCAAAGGATTGCGTAACGTTTTGTTGAGGATCCCATTCAAAATATTTCCGAGTGGAATCTATGACGCTCTCGCAGAGTTAATATTGTATGGCTGTGAAGTATATTTTATTTACTTAGAATTTACGTGCATCAGTTAACTTTGTACAAATATTTAACGTTCAAGGTGTAGGAATTTTAAATCCTTCAAAATTATGACGTGTAATTTTGAAGACATAATATTATTTTGTCAAGACAATATGATAAGTCTGTACTATATAACAGATGGCGAGTGCAACATAGTCAAACAGGTGAGAAAATGCCAAAAAAACACAATGAACAGATAGACATGGTATGCCTGATATATTATGGTTGGTACAATAAAATGAGTTAAATAATACTTAAATATTTCCTTACGCTGCATAGTAAATAATGGCTATTAGCGCGGCTCTTGAAGGAATAAAATTGTGAATGACAAATTAGGCTCCCATAGATTCACTGAGCTTCAGTGCTCGGCGCCAATACCGTTGATCCTGGAGCACACGAATTACAGTGGCGGGTATGTGGTGGAATACGTGTTAAGAAAAAGATAAAGCCATATATACATCGAAGTCTATAAAGGCACAAAACATGATTGCCTCAAAAAATACAAACAAAATTTTCTCAAAATAAAGCCAATATCTTATTCGAAACGCACGCAATTTCTTTATTCACCGTAAATAGGAAGCCATATTGGGTCGTCGAAGAAGCCAGCCCGACCATAGCAAGCGTATTGTTCCATTTTGCCGGGGTGACACAATGAAACTTTTTTCATTTCGTCCAAAAACATTTGGCCTCGTAACAACGAGTACTTTGTATTAATAATTATAAACAGGGGCCACGCGGTAACTTGCAATATTTACTAGAATTGTTAAGTTAGTTACGCTTGCGCGCTTGAACTTGGGTCGATTGTAATGGTTTTTGGTATCAGTTGCAGCTGGTGGGTCTATGGCGTAGTTGTCAATTTGTCTCGGTGCAGGTTCGATCACCGCAAACATTTCAAAATCCAAAAACAAACAAAAACCAACGACCTTTTGATGGCACAGCATATACTTGTGTCATAAGACCAACAGGCAGCGAGGTAATATTGTCAGTATTTATATTTTGTAAGTTTATCATTATTACAGTGAACCAAAACATCGTAAACAATGCCGATAGACATGGCACTTTATATTGTGGTACTTTTCATACTTAATGTACAGACAACGCAAGTGAAGGAGATGAGGCAAAACAACGATATCTTTTTTGAAAACAATTTGTCATTGTCTGCGAATTGTAAATTAAAAAGGACATTAAAATATTCACTATGTCGACGATGAGAGGACTTGCTTGCGAACAAGAATAATACATTATCATTTTTAAGACATTTTGATAGATTATGTAAATGAACACAATTTGTGAGTATTCCACGTTTGTTTAATGTTTGGGATGCGTTTATGGAAGCTTTTAAGATATTAAAGATTTTTTGCTTTGGCTTTGGGCCCGTTAAGCAATTCAGGTGGTATATGTATTTCTGCGAAACGGCGAGAAAAAAAACGGTTTTGGTCAATGAATATTTTACTTGAACTTTGCGCCTACAGTCAGGTGTATATATTATTTTGATATTCCATAATAAGATATAGTGAGTTATTCAAGACATCATTGTTGATTGCATTGTAACGTTTGCTATGTAATTTTTTTTGGCACAAGGATCTCTATAATCTTTAAAGACATGCGATAGTGAAGATCTTATATATAGTATGTAGTTTTACTATATATACTTTTACAAAGGGACTGTAGTGATTGGAGTGATCGATGTTCGCTTTTCCTACTGTTACTTTTGTGGCTTTAGTTGAGACACAGCAATCCCTTAACCCGTTCTCTTTCATGTCTTATTGCTTTACTGTCTTCAGTCCTAAGTACCCGCAATGTATCTATTGAATTATACATGTCTATAATGAAGGCATAGTTTTTTATTAACCAAGCGACTGGCTCACTCACCAAAGCTATGCAACAATAAATCGCAGTCGCATTTTAATTCGCAACAGCGCTCTTAATTGCGTATATAAATTTAAATAACCGTTTTTGAATAAATCAAACATCACAAAGCTATAGATCAATGGCGCCCAATTTTGGGTGTGCCATATTTCGCGCGTACAATTTACGATTGTCCGTTTTCCAAAAGTCTGAAACCCGTAGAAACATATTGGTTCGACGTCATGCCGAAAATTAATAGCGTAGAACAGATTGCGCGGGCCCGTAACGTCGAGCTGTGTGACGTCGGCTGATTGATCGACCGTGCAATGTTTAATTTTAAAGAGCGATGTGTAGTTGCACCGTTTAAACTGCCATCGATGACTTTTTTGTGCATTTTGAGTAATTTTTTTAAGTTGAGACAGATAGTAAATACACCCAGCTGTCACAGATATTTTCGATCCCACAATAAGGTCTTGTGTCGTCTTAAAAGCTACGAGGCACTTTTATTCATCCTTGTATGAAGTCAGTTTGGATTGGAGCATTTGTCAAATATGTTTGTAAGAACACAAGTAGGCTCCTAACATTCATATTATTAAAGTAGTCTTAAACCATCTCAAGGTCCCCTTTTAATTCTGTACCGAAATCCGAGGTATATGTCAGTGAAAAAAACAATCAAACTATTTTATGCATTTATAATATTACTGATAATTTTCTTATATAAATATTGTTGTGCAAGGTGTATAAATCCCGCCATGATCTCTGAAAGTACGTCGATCACATGAATAAAGTTCAATTTGATAAAATTGCGTGGAAATGTCCACCCTTCTACAAATTAATTAAAACCGCGCCCTCACCATGAAAAGTGAGTGATTACATTACAAATATCAAGGCCTTACGATCACTGTGTCGCGTCATCAAAATGAAACCTTCCGTTCCGGTCAAAGGGAATCCGGGCGGATGTCTCGCTCAAAGCGATACCTGCAATGAGAATTCTGAAGCACTTTGAAATTTCGAGTATTATCTCTACAGATTAATTTTCGAGGTAAATTGCAGACGGACAGACTGTCTGCGCCGGGTCGGAGTCGTGTCGGGCCCGGGGAGCTCTCGAGTCGTTTAAACACAATCAATACGAACAGGTCGGCTAATTCTGTTGCTTCGGAAATAGCACTTTCAGCTTAATTCAATAAAATCCGCCTCCGGAATTGTTCTTCAAAATGAAATTTTATAAGGCCAAGATGAATAGGTTTCATTAGGATTATTAAATTTCATGATTTGTCTTCATGAAATCTTATCTCTGTTTTATGTTATCTCGGAGGAACAAAAAACGCTCCGCGGGCTTCCATTACCTCGTCTCTTAGATTTTCGTGAAATTATTTTAGTAATATTCCGGCCCTTTGGGTATACTGAGAGCCGTTTCTTCAATATCCGGTTGACAGATGGGACGAAAACGAGAATGTTTGATAATTTTCATAAATATATTTTGTAGCTCCTCTTTTAATATAAACTACAATCATTTTTAATAATTGTATTTTCCTGGAATTTCGCTTTCTGTAATTTATTTATCAAATTGCGGGTCTTACAGATTTAAATACATCAGCAATTTATTGAAGAGATTTTACACTGTAAGGACAGACGGGTGCCAGGCTTGAGATCTTGAAGGACTATAATATACCTATTTCAAATAGAAAATACCATAAGACGAATAATGAATATACAAATCATCTAACGATAATTTAGAGCCCCATAAACCCTTTCGGTGACAATCAAATATTTATTTTATAAATTAAATACAAATTAATTTGTAAGAATTTAATGTCGCATTTTAATTGCGGGCCTTTTCTAAGTTGATAAAGCGAAAGTACGATAACATGATAGCGGGTGAGTCCGCTTCGAAGGCACTTAAGAATATAGGGGCGTAATTTAATAGAAAAAGGTCAACTGTTGTTTTAAGCGACAAGGCTGTTTTCATTAAGTCAAGTGCATGTTATTGCGGAAGGGTTGTTCCAATTGTGATTTCGAATGGAAAGTTAAAGCAATATTTTTTTAACATTAACTCGTGTTATTGCTTGTCTGCTTTGTTCGAGCTGAAAGACGAACAGTGGAATAACTGGAGTTGCTGTTAGAATGTTGATGTTTGACTTGATTTATGAGTACAAGAAGAATTTTGTTTATGTACGTATGAATGTATTGTTTATAAACATTTTTTTAAGACTTCTTCTATATATAGTAGGGTTTAAACCAGCAAAGATGAAGGTCTGGTGAGCGAGGAAGACAGTGGATACATACTCCATTTCATAATTTAAAAATGCAACTAAGACCATCATCCCCCTGCCCTGGTCCCAATTTAATCCTTGGGGTCGGCGCAGTATGTTTTCTCCTTCCACACATCCCTGTCAGCCGTCATGTCTTCATTCACCCCTTTCTTTTTCATATCTACAGCCACGCACTCCATCCATCTCTTCTTTGGCCTTCCTCATGGCTGGCCCGCCCATCCATCCACTTTCATATTCATCACCTTTTTTCCTACATATGATTCATCCCTTCTCATAATGTGCCCATACCACGACAGACGGTTTCCTTTCATCTTTTCTATCACAGGAGCTACTTTTAAAAATGCAACTAAGATACAGATATTAAAAAGTAATACAGGTGAGATTTTTTACTGAGCGTCGATTAAGATTTATAAATTATCCCAAGACTGTGAGAACAAGGCAAAATTAAATGAATTTTAAAAAGTATACCGTAGAGTAAAAAAATAAATGCAACTTTGAATCCGAGCTAAGTCATGTAGACACGTAGACAAACTACCTTTTTTAAGATTTGCCCAATCAGAGTAACCTCTTCTTAAAACAAAGGCCGTAATAAACTTAACTAGTTTTTGAAAATTTACCAAACCTAAACCTTAAACTCTTTAGCTCAAACTATAGATTCTATCGATTTATAGTACTAGATATACAGATGTAGTGAAACTGATTAGTAGAAAATATATAAAATCGCACCACGTCCCACATTTACGACCAGACTTGGCTAGATAACATCTAATTTTATTCGAAGTAATAAAAATACATCAATACGTAATCGTGTTTTCAATGTAGTATTAGACCCACGGAACCTTAACGATGAATAAGATTAAGAAAAACCAATTAATTAAGATAAACGGCCTATGTATAAAGTCAATTTATTATTTCTAGGAAGAGTTAAAAAATGTTTGAAGATAAGACCGTTATCGTAATAGAATACGCAAGATGAAAAGGAAAAAATAAATATGAATCTATTAATGAATATATAAGTACTTCTCGGATTAATGATAATATAATGTTTACCATAAGATACTTAAAGGTAAGAGCAACATTAAAAATAGTTTATAGAAAACCCTAGTGTCTCATATTTTTCGAAATACAATGTAAAACACACGTCTTTAATGCGATGATGAGATGGAAGCTTGTAAAAAACTATAGATGTATAAAACGTCTTCCTATATAAAATCAATGAAATGAATAAAAACGATAATAGCGAAGTAATAGACCATGAAGAAAAACCATGCTAAATTGTTTGAAATCAATTTAGAATCAATCCAGCTTAATTACTCCCGAGTGTGCGAGCATCTTGTTTATAATGTCCACTACACTTTTATTTCCATGCAGCACAGCTAAGCGTCCGTTTCACATATTAGCATATAAATTGAATGCGCGGTCATTCTCCTCGAATGAACGATTAATGTTTTTGTGCGCTGTTCTCCGATTCAATTCTTGATGTTCATGCTCCCTCTTCGTGCTCATTTTTTCTGTTTGCTGAGTTATGAGTGCCGTGGGATTCGAATGGATTTTGTGGGTTAGTCAGACTTTTGTTATGAGCGTGTTCGTAACATGTGTTGCCGGTTAATCTTTCCGTTTTTTATTCACTCCATATTTTCCTTTTCTTTACACAAGTTTTGCAATAGCCCGTTTTATAATTGTTCTCTATTTAATCATCATTAATAATACGATACTGTTTGTTCTAATTTTAGATTAAACGCTGAATTATCGCCTGGCCAACCCTGAAAGTCCTCGTGGGGGTAGTCAAATGTAATTAGTAACGGAAACTGGGTCAATGGTTTAGCATAATACTCCCAAATAATTCTGTGCGTGGTCCGACAATAATTACCAACAAGTAAAAATACATGGCGTTTGCCGTTGTTAGGATTTAAGTAGGTATTTCATTTCATTTACATATATTTTTTACGAATAAGCTTTGAATTTTATACATATTTTTGTTTTTGTTAGCGACGAACTTTTAAGTAGGTTAAACACCTAGGTAGGGTAAACACGATGTAAATTTTGGCTCTCGCATTGAATGTATATTGACCTGTGGTCAATAGCGTATAGTATGTATGTCGCATGAGACAACTAGGAACTTTGAAGTCTACTTGCCGAGTAGGTGCGATTCAATTTCACTAAATTTCATCCTAAAATGATTGGAGGCATAGATCTGTGTCCGTCGCAGGCACCTTCAAACCAACGTTCGAATAGAAGAGGGTTCATAAATACAGAAACGATAATCTTAAATATGCAAGCACTAGCTATAGCGATAACATCTCGAACAATAGACGAGAAGGGGAGATTAATGCGCTTCCACTAGAACTATCAAAGATAGTTAAACCAAAGACAAACTATCAAGAATACATTACGGAGTTGGTGAACTAAAATTCAACAGGCGCGTATCAACACAGATCTGTGAACGTTTAGTTGGCTCGTAAATCGTCCCGATCCGAGTTTCGCAGGATTAAACGGCATGCAAGGATGCTCGTAAAACCATTAACAATGAGTGACGGGTGTCAATTGAATACCGTCGATTTTATCGCACGCCCAAGTTCATTCCAATTGCTTGGTGCGTAAATTGAAAGGAATATACGGGCATATAAAATTGATTTACAGAATATATACTTAAATCAATTTTATGAATTGACTTCTTTTGATGACGGGATAGATTTTTGTTCTACTTTGTGTGCCTGATTTTTTTGTAAGTGTTAGAGCTATAGCTTATTGGCTTTGACTGCGGTACATACAATTTGGCGTGACTAGGGTGGCGATAAAGTCTCACCTAAAATCATTGTGAAGCAACATTTTTGTGTTTTACAATTGTAAAACTCCTTAGATTACTTTCCACGGAATTTTATTTTGCGAGCATAGGATAGATGGTTAAATATATTTTATTAATCAAGAAGAGATAGAATACATTCGTGTATTAGGCAAGTCCCGTCTCCATCCGATTGTCAATTAAGGGAGATCGGCGTAACACGATTGGCTTAGAGGAAACTACATACATATAATCAACTAGCTTTTGCCCGCAACTCCGTCTGCGTGGACTACAGGGTTGAGTTCAGAAGGAAAATAAGTTGTAGTCTATTTTACTTCTCTGAGTCCTATTTATCTCCATACCAAAAATCATACAATTCGGTCAAATTGTTCAAACGTGAAACCGTAACGCGTCGATCGGCGCCTTGTGCATCATTATTGCGCGCTGGATCAATATTTTAAAACTGCAATATCTTCTAAGATACTCGGTGAAATCAAATGATGTAAAGGGCAATTTTATTTAAAATTAAATACTTGTAATGAATAACGTCTTTATTTGAATAAGGATTAATATCATGTTTGTAAAAACACCTTCACAAATAATGCTTTATTTAAAATAAATTTGGTTAGAATAAAAAATGTTATAGTGAGCCAACCTTAAAAGATAGACATATGCGGACTTTTTTTTAGAATTTTTAAAGGGGAACAATTCTGTCATACATTATGTTAGCGTAGCTTTAACCGTTTCTGCAGCGTACGCAGCGGAAGCTCACAAAAAGGAAAAAATGTTCCCGATTTTGAAACATTCTTTATTGCTGCTCCGCTCCTATTGGTCGTAGCGTGATGATATATAGCCTATAACCTCCCTCGATAAATGTGCTATCTAACAGTGAAATAATTTTTCAAATCGGACCAGTAGTTCCTGAGATCCTAGCGTTCAAACAAACAAACAAACAAACAAACAAACTCTTCAGCTTTATAATATTAATAGTATAGATATTAAAATGTAATTCGGGTCAACGAATATACACGAAGGATGTTTTGTGTTTGTGAGACCGAAAAGACTCTTGCAGTTTCTGCTACCCACGACACAGGACTCTCATCCTTGTGTGGTGTCAGAGCTATGTATGTGACCTAGGTATTGGGTGTATTTATTTATTTCGATAAAACGCAATAAACCGCATGCAAATACTTTACATCACTGCGCAGGTTATTGAACCCGCGTCAGCTGGTGTTAATATAATATTATGTTTGAATTAGTTTTGTTTAATAACATCGTTATTCGAAAGGTTTGTAAATTGTCACTCTATTACTTAAATATGATCCAATTTTGCATATTCAAAAATAGAAGTCATACGTACACTCTACATAAATATAGTCATTTATGACCGAAGCGAAAGTTAACTCCACCAACATATATGAGCGAATGCTGGCCACTGTCAGACATCGCACGAAAAAAAAAACAAAATGAAAAGCAACCCATTACACGGTCCATACATCAAAGGTTTTATTAAAAGAGTTTTTAAACGTTTTTATTTAAAAACAAATGGCGGGCAAGTGTGTCGAACCGCAGACCGCTGCAGATCATTGACCACGCAACAGCTGACCCGACATGGATTTTGTTCAATATTCGGTTATATTGTTGCTCTAACTTATGTATGTTACTTTTGCGAGTATTTATTATATTGTCGCACTAAAAACTTGATAGTCTGCCTTTTAGTATGTCATTACAATCTTTTAAAAACATTATCGTTAAGGATAATAAATAACATTTAAATATACCTTTTTTATAAATACACCTAATAGTCACATACATAGTTGTGATCGCACACTATGATACTATAGACCTGTGTCGTGGGTATCAGAATCAATGAGATACTTTTCGGTCTCAAAAACACACAGACCCAAAACAAATATAATATGTGGATCACATAACGATTGATTCAGTACGGGAATCGAAGCCTTGGCCTCTCTTTAAGCAAGTTGACATCTAGCTAACTGCGCTCATCGGTTATCAAACATCAATAATAATAATGTATGGAATGAAATTGATTATAATTATAAAACACTAATGTAGTTCAGTAACAACTGGTGATCATTTTAATTCCAAATACAAGTAATGTTCTCCCGTCTAGTATAAAACAGTAGTAGTGGTAGATCTATCTCGAATACATTAACGAGCTTAGATCAAACAGATTCCCTAAGGTAGGAATTCAAATCGAATGGAGGAGCGAGATCGGTGGAATTACACGCAATGCAGTCATATTCATACACTAGGGGTTCAGAAAGTAGATATTACATGTATTTTGTAAGACCTTTCACTGTTTCATACTCTTGTTCACAGCGATATATCATCATGCTGATATAATTGTGAAAATTATTTATTATAATTGTTTAATTATTACGCTTTGTACCAATGACTACACCCTATGCGATATAAAAATTTACAAAATATTTACTTTTGAAGATAATTTTTAAATTTACAAATACTCTGCCATATTGTGCGTTTGGTTATTTGAAACGTGTAATTTTTACATTAAACCAAATAGAACAATAGGTCATTATAGGATACCATTCCCACAATAAACTGTATTATCTACAATACGAAAGATGTCATATTAACCAGAGCCGATCTAGTGTCTCACAAATAGCAAGAAGAATTGACAGCTGTGCTTCGAGGAATTGCCGTAGGCCCGTGTACAACGAAAGCAGGCGACGAATTTATGTATCTCCACGGTTTTGATGTACATTGTTCTATATTTTCTATACTGTGTGACGATATTGCTTTGATTTTACGTCAACGAACTATATAATAGAAATTTCATGGTCATTATTAAATTTCTCTCGAGATTACTCCGGTATACTGGAATAAATGGAATGAATATAAATGGAACTATACTTAGATATAGCCTTATTTGTCATAGGTTTTCTATTGTGGATAAAAATGGTACTCTTTTCTTATCAATAATTTACCAATAACTAGTGTTCCACCCACTAGCTCGTTAACTCTACATTACTTTATTTATTAGCCCACACTCATATTGCTGTTACTGCCCTTAAGTTATCTTGTCAATTTGAGAGATTCGATCTAAAAATATAATATTAGTGATATTACAATTCAGAATGGTCTCGAGTATTAGGCGCATAGTAAAGACAAAATATCGGCGCTTGCTAGTTCAAATTTAGGGTACAAAGTTCTATTTGTATTCTTATTTAAGAAACAAGCATACCTCAACATTACGCCAACGTGGTAGACTGAGGCATATTCTATACTAAGGACAATTGTAGAAAAAACCGGTGCCCATCACCGTGCCCTATATACGGTTATATAGGTGAAGTATTGTGTCACCAATTACGTAGAAAAATAGGTCAAGTGGTACAATCGAACATTATTCCTAGAAACAAGTTATAAAAACGTAACTACGCTCCAATTAATCGGCAATAAGTTTATTTTTGACAGCCCCCGTGGCGCAGTTGGCTAGACACCAGCTTGCGAAAAGAGAGGCCGCGGGTTCGATCCCCGCACCGAGACAAATGTTTGTGTGAACCACAAATATTTGTTTCGGGTCTGGGTGTTTGTGAGACCGAAAAAGTCTCTCGTAGTGTCTGATACCCACGACACAGGTCTTGTAACCTAGTGTGGGGTCAGAGCTATGTATGTGACTGTTGGGTGTATTTATTTATTTATTTTCTTCGAAGAGAAATTATTATGATCCAGATATTGATACAGGTTTCTCAGTAGAAACAGACGCGAGTGGATTTACGGCAAAAAATAGCATGGTTCTCATCCATTCGTTTATTCCGAGTAACAATTTCTAGAACTGGAATATCAGTAATAAAAACTATTCCGAAGAATGTTGAATGAATTGTTACTTTGAGCAAAACATGTACTTCATGCTGTATAGTAGTAAAGCGAAATTTCTCCTTTGATATGAAATGTTTTTGACCTACATACTTATGTCATACCAATCATTTCAAAGAGTTTGTGAATTTTAAATAATTGATTTTTAATTTAAAAGTACATCGTTAATTAAAAGTACTACTACGTTCAATGTAAATGTAATTATTTAAGTATTTTTGTTTATTTGTTATGATGATACAAGTTATTAAGCATTCAGAAATAAGCATTCAGTAAAACAAACTTATCGAGAACTGTCCATAAGAGACATTAAACAATGAAAACAAAAAAAAGAAGAACTTTCATTTTGCAGCCCGACAGACAAGAGGTGTATCCTCACGTTTAAAACTAGAGAATGCTTCGTTACAAGGGTAAAAGTTAAATAAAATATAACTAATCAAGCCTGACACAAGTCAAACGTCAAAGCCGCAGTCACCAGTCCATTCAAATGACGTAACAAGTAAACATCTGCTTTCAAATGCGTGCGCCCGATAAAGTTGTCCGCGGATGCTCCTATTGCCTCGGGGGAGACATTACTCCAGTTTAATACGGAGGGCTGCCACATTAAAGTTTTCAAAAGTGGAAACTTTCGCCCTGATAAAGTGTAGACCGGAGAAATCTACGGCAGTTCAAAAGGAGCCCATGCCGTGGCGTTATTTGAGAAGTTTGAATTTTTTATGGATGACAAAAGGCATTCTGATGGTAATTCCTTTGTCCGAGACGCTAATTGTTCTTTTAACTATCATCAAAGTTATTAGTGAGATAGTTAAGTGACAGACTAGATGGGTTGTTCGTTAACTAACGCGATTTTCAGTTATTACAGATGACAAATTAATGTCGCCGCAGGGTTAGATGTGAAATGGGCAGTATAAAAATATGTTGCTACAGAGTACAGCTCACAGCTATGTAAAGCAACTTCCGAAAGAAGAGGCATTAGGTTCGATGCGGCACTGATACAAATGTTTGTGGGATTCCCAAGTTTTGTTGCAGGTCTGGTTGTTTGTAGACCGAAAATCCACGACACAGGATAGCCTAGTGTTAAGTCAGAACAATGTATACTGTCGGGTGTATTTATTTATTACCGGTTAAGCCAATAAGCTTATACCTTGTCCTTTTTTAGCTACATAGGATTTCTGATATAGACTACGAGTATCTTAAGAACCAGATTTTCAACTGTCTCCTAGATAATATTTATAAAACGAAGAACTGCCCAATAGCGTTGACTAATTGGCACCAATCGATTGAATCGAATGCCCAATTTAATCGAGTAGTATCGAGCAGCCCTACCGATAAGTCGACGTTGTCCGCACGATCTTGTATGACGCAAATTGCCTCCATGTGTGTAACGTGTCATGGAACAGTCTTTGTCACTTAATGGAACGTGTGTAGGTAACGTCCCAAAACTTGCATGTAGCATCGTCTCACATTCGCATGTCGGGCTAAACAATCGAATACGGAGCGAGTAGGTCGTTGACTCGGTCTTGGATATTGGGGAAATAGTTGAGGGATATGATGTTTCATCTGTCTTATATGGAAAATACGGCTAATTATTAGGGTATAGGTAGTAGTAAGAAATATTCGATGGTTTAAAAAAAAATATTTCAATTGTAAAACTAAACACTTGTATGGTTAAACACTTGTAAAATCTGCAGACTATGAGTCTTCCTTATAAACTTTAGTTAATTTAACTTCTACATAAACATGTTTTATTCTGTAACGTCACAACTCACAAGTCAATGAATAGAGCAGGACAAAACATGCTTAAGTAGAATATCAAAACCTAAATAAAGATCGAAACGTTAAAGTACTGTTAACACGTAATAGTTTTTGATCAGTTTTACATACATAGAAAATTACATTCTTAACCAGTCTTGACAGAAATCAATAAAAATAATCTAAGTCCTCAACAAAGAAGTGGAATATGAGTCCCAAGACCCCGTGAAGTAATTTAAAGCATTCAAAAATATTTTAAGCTGTACATTTGTGCGGTGATAAATGATGTTTTTCCGCACAAACAACGCGTGTACGTCTGCTCGGATGGCTAATGGCGCCAGTCAGGATATTGGGTATACATAAACAGCGCTTCGCATTAATGTTCTTACAGCTTTATGTAAATGATCTCGGGGCGAACGCTCTCTTTACGTTTCAGTCGCTCAAGATTTTTCACTTGATTTAAGTTGCTTACTTTTTATTTTGTTTCTTTTTAATAATATATGCATTTTGTATGCATTATCAATTTATGAGAAGGCTGGCCACCAGTGAGACGGATATGTCCTTTAAATCTGTAATTAATCTTATTACCTTTTTAATTTTTTATTTATCTATTATTTTAATGTTGGTTATCAGAACTAATAAAATTTGAATAATCATGTCTGATTTTATTTATATAAATTACTTTTTATTTTACAACGTCTTATTTTGGCCCAAAATATATTTTCTTGATGATGCATAATTATATATACTTACACATATCAATAACATTACACATACATACAATCTTGACGCAAAATGTTAAGATTTAATTTTATTTCAATGTGAAACGTTAAACTTAGCGCTATCATATACGAACATTTTTATTGCTCAGTTTTTCTTGGCTACTGACCAAACATCGCAAATGAATTCAATTAACAATACACAGTATTAAATAAAGATTTATTAATTCCAGCATACGAACGTAGCCTTTAAAACGCTAACAATTTTTAGTAATACTTGTATTATAATGCATAGATACAATTACATGCAGAATCTTTACACCTTTATTTCCCAAAGGAGTAAGCAGAGGTGCATTTATATACCAAAATTTCACCAAATATGTATCTTCCCATCTAATAGAGGGCGAGCCTATTGCCGTTTTTGGGAGACTGCTCCATTTGAGACATTCTTAATCGAACCCGGTACCTTTAGATTGCACGGGAATTACTTGTGTTCCGAGACCACCAGGCAGTTGGAATTTGTGTACTACGTCATGCGAAAATGTTTACCCCCATAAAGAAACAGTAATAGTATGAATTTACGTTGTCAAAATCCGTTAAACAGTTTCATCCTTATCAAATCAAACCTATAACAACTCCGAATTACAATCAGTAATACCATCCATTGTCAAGCTCATACGTTCAATGAAATACCTTCACCTAAATGAAAATATAACGTGGAACTTGGATTTATCAGAGCATGGCAGTGTGGTGGAATAGGTGACGTCCAGCCACCAATAAACGTTTATTGAAATTGCTCGGCAGCCCCACCTAGGCGCTAATAGGCACCTTAACGGTTCGTAGAATTCAACTGGAGGTATTCCAATCCTGCGAGCTGTGAACTGGAATCCTTTGGGAGTGCCTTCAATTGTCTAATGATCGTGATCTGTTGTGCAATAGTCGATCGTGACGGTACGTCAAGATGTCTGTAATGTATTGTTTGAAAGAACCTGTTCTATACTAAAATATAGTTTTTATATGTCTGGTGATAGAGAGTGTAGACATGATCTGTGATATTACAAATCTACTTAATATATAAACTTAAGTTACTAAAGTTCATTAAAGCTACTAGAACTTTCATAACATATTGGAACCAAGACAGTTGGCAAATCATTTTATTATTCCAGCACACATATTTAAAGATGATCTTTTTAATGTCTCTATAGTTAGAATGGTCATGACGAAACTATAAAACGAGTCAAGAAATACGAGCCCTAAAAATGACAAGCTACTGATTACCTACGTCATAACATAAAACTCGGTTGAAGATAGTAGATAACAAAGCGTCTCGAGCTCGCAGACACTAATATGGCATGTTAGTATGGAGACAGCCGCGGGCATCAGCCGCCTCGATATTGTGTTCTTTACATATTTATTCTGCCTTTATTGCTGCGCTATTTGTATGGGGATATTAGCTATTCTACTAGGAAGAGGAATATTTACTAATACTTATGTTTAAATGTCGATAGAAATACAGGCTAACAAACAGTAACAAAGTTGCACAAGAAGTGATTTGATAATAAAATCAAACATTTTACGGTATAATTCTGTGTGACACAGACTGGTACATAGAAAATGCTTCTTTGGTCTTGCAACTCCTAACTAAAGAACGATTAACACAACATTGACTAATAACAATCATGATTTCACTTTTTGGAAGGCTGCTCCTGATGTATGAAAAACGCATAATACATATTTTTTCGCTTAATAAACATTAAATATATTCTGACCCCACATTAAGATACAAGTCTTGTGTCTTAGGTATCAGAAACTACGAGAGACTTTTCGGTCTCACAAACACCCAGACCCGAAACAAATATTTGTGGATCACACAAACATTTGTCTCGGTGCGGAGATCGAACCCGCGGCCTCTCGTTTCCCAAGCTGGTGTCTAGCCAACTGCGCCACGGGGCTGTCAGAAATTATTTCTTATTTTTAAAGAACCTGAATAAGCTTTTCTAAATCCATTTCAAAGTAAACAGACAAAAAATAAGAAACACACTCATACACACTTGAAATGACAAAACGCTCGCGGCATCACCCTCCGAAATTAAACTTTCACGAAATAAGCTATAAGAAAAGTAATACGGCGAGAAAGAAACGTCCCAATGAGAAGCGTTTTGAAGCAACACTGGATTTGTTGCGACAAAATTACTTAATAACGTGGGTGTCTCGCGTCGGCCGGCGTCCCGAGAAGTGGGTACATTCGGCCCGCCCGGGATGTCCCTTCACGGCTTAATTTAGAAAAACCGTGAGATCGCCGGATCTTTATGTACTGTTTGCGAATCCGACCGTCGATGTTTCAACCCTTCAAGGCTTCAGTGGCTATAATATAAAAAGTTATTCCGGCGCGGGCACCAACGCAATTTTTCATGCTTACGCCTTGATGGAGGAAGCCCGTATTAGAGCCGCGCCACACTCGTCACGGTTTATTTACGGTTTTTTATAAACGCGAATGGTGATTTCTTTTTTTTTTGTAACCCTCATTTAGCCGTTTAAGTAACCAGGATACATTGGTGTAACAACATTTTATTTTTTTGCAGTTTGAAAAAGGAGACCGAGGTTGCCTCGAGCTTTTAAAAAGATGTAAAGTCTTTTGTACTCAGTATAAAGTTTTCGCTTTATGGATTTCTCGGGCTTTGCTGGGTCTAGCGGTATTCAAAGAAACAGTTATAACTCTGACCTGCATTGAAGTCAAATAAAAATAAATATGCTCGCATTAATCCGGTTTTCAAGAATAAATTATGTGTTTGAAATGAATAAAATATACCAAGAATTATGTCAGAATTCTTAACATTATTGTCTCATAGAAATATGTCGAGTAATGCCATACCATCCGTTGAAATATTTATACCTAAATAGCTATTAAATCCTTAATTTAGGCATAAAGAATCAGATGGACGATGCTACAGAGGCGCGTTAGTTGGGGGACTACAAATAATCCAAGGGTGGTAAAGCCATAACAAAGAAATAATCCGGTGGAACGTGGGTCAGAAATGTCCCGGAATTTGCGACAAATGATCGCGCTTGTAGCGAAAACTTTCAAATTACCTCCGGACCCGAGCGAGAGCCTGCACTAAAACATCATGTATAAATACCTTCATAAAACAGAAAACGAAGAATATTTACAACTCGTGGGTATTCTGTTCTATTATAAGAATGAAGATTAATATAAAATCATCTGTATATTAAGTTTCACTGATATATTTCTACTATCGACATAATTTCCCGGTCTGATAATAAATGGCGTTGGTTATACAGATATGCGAATTTCGATTTTTTTGACTGAAATTGCTAGAAAAACTGTGGTGAATCTTAACTATACATATAAAAATACATACAATTTAATATATTAAAGGAATTAATATAATTTTAAATTTAAATGTACAGAAACTACTGATGGTCAGTTGACCTAGTCAGCGCATCTTAACCTACAAGTCGGTTCACCAACATAACTACTCTTAATTAAAAACTATACCAGCACAAAACTAAATACAAAACGACTGCAGAGTGGACTACAGCCAGCAGATTGTTCGAATTAAAATCGTAGAAAAAATCCATTTGCAGTGGGCAGTCTCGAAATCGCTGACACGGTCCCGGGCGGCGCGCCCTCCGCCCCTAACTGCCTGATTACAAAGTTTCAACAGAATGATGCCGAGAAAGATTTTTTAATGAATATTAATTCCTTTCGAGTGAAACAAAGTTTGTTCTCGGCGCGAATCGGTAATTGCTTCGTTTTTCGTTTACGTTGAAAATCTTAATCCCTCGTAACGTCGTGGAAATGCTAATACGGACGAATCGATCCTATTCCTTTTGTTTGATTGATGGAAACCAGAAATATTCTGCTTAATCTCAATAACAATGGGGCCTCTCACTGCTCTAACCAACAATGAGTGCCTTTAAGAACAGATTTCGTTTCATTGAAGTTGTCACATGCAAGAGTGCATCCAGATTTCTTGGTTAATCAAATTTATTGCTATAAGACGAAATGTTGTGCTTATGTAAGTGTGTTTGTAAGTGACGACATGTGATGAAAGTAGCCTTTACTCTGTAGAACAATTTGTCTCGTTTTATCGAGTAAAATTTGCTTTGAATTTATAATCTCAGAAAGGTCACAATAATACGTTCCTTTCTCAGAGTGTCCATAGCGAAATTTGAAAACTTTTAAATTGATTCGAGAAATAGCTAGTTTGATGACTATTTGTAGTAAACAAATTTATAAACTTTGATCAAATTGCCCAAAAATCTTGGGGATTACAACCATCTACAAGCCTAAGTAGAACCCAGATGTTAGCTTACACAAAATTTTTAAAAGACATTCTCTAGATTTCGTATCTCATTGAGCGTAGTAATATAATTAGAATAAAACAGTTCTATAACACAAGACTGTGGTACCACCACACAGACTAGCCGATTGATACCGTGATCTAAACTGGCTAAACAAACCTATACGTAATATGGTGTTCAGTATTAATGCTTCTCATAAATCATTTCACCATTTAAGAGCTCAATTTGTTACAAGTTCGGTGACACGAGACGCTCCACTGACAAATGAGCTAGAACAAGGCCAGATTCGAGTCTCCAAACCGAGTTTTACATATATAGGACATGTCACGCGACTAACGTAAAGTTTATCTGTAAGCCCGAGTTGAATTGGCCTTGGAAATTCTTCATGGTTGTTGAAACGTATTCTGCGGAGCTATACAGTTCTAAAAGGGATTTAAAATTAAAACTTATCAGGTTATCCGTTGCAAGTTACAACCTAACGGATTTAAATGCTATACACCTACTATTATTGATAGGGTAGCTATTATATTTTTAAAGATCCCTTTGGCAATTAGGTTGTTTGGAAAAGATCGCAGTTAGTGATAAGACCGACTATCGTTCACTTGATCTTTTATATATTTTAAATTTTTCTACGCGTATTCATGATGTAAAATATATAAATAAATAAATACACCCCATTTCTTAACAGTCATTGTTCTTTTAATTAATATAATATTATATTGAAAGATCAAAAGTCGCTAGATGTACGCTACTACGAACAAAAATTTTCAAATTTCCATTTTGTTTTATTGCTATTGTCGTGAAATTTGTATGTAAAAATAGGAATCATCATAAATGTTTCAATATTTTTTGAAGACACATTCAAATGGTCAACAATACAGTAGAGCACAAAGGGGGCATAGAAATATCGCCGGTCACATCCGTAGGCGCGATTAAATCAACGTGACAACATAAAACTTGGTCGAGATAAGATTTTCATTGTGATCTAGTTGAAAGCGGTCTCGGCTCACAATGGCCGGTATGCTTTTCGATGCACAATACCCATTCCACATCTCTCATCTCTGAAAACAACGGATTCCAACACTTTTATTGTGCGTTAAATTGGAACAGATGGGAATGGAAGCATTCATAATGAAGTTGACAAAAGGTTTGCTTTCCCGTTATTGTTTTTGTTCTGAATTAACGTTCCGCGTTTTTTTTTGTGCGGCCGGGCTCCGTCCGCTGTTTCGGTTGATTCAGTCGCAATTAGGACATTCGCCAGTAAGGAGTGGTCATTGTAAGTTTTCCAAATGAGCTCGGAAAAGTAGGTTATTTTATTATGTAAATAGAAAATAAATTCTTGCCTCAAAATCGCATTCAATTTGATTCGGACAGCGTATAGAAAGCATTTCATAGAGACACATTCATACATACTCGTACATTACCTAACCTCACACCTGTCATTCCTTGACTTTCAATTAAAATCAAGGTATAATGAGTCATATTTTTACATTTCTAAATTTAGTCATTTAAAGTTTCCAAGTAACAAGTCAATTTTTATTTTGGTCTTCACTACGTTGGAATCGAAGTTGTAGTATATACCGTTATTTTCCGTGGGGCGTAGATTTTACTAGAATTTATATACAAATAGATTATTTTTTGTGTTTACGTTTATTAATCATTGTTGAAGCCCGCACTCGTTCTAAAACTTAATCTCAAACAAGCAATTTGAAAAGGTAGAACAGACGAGGATTTAGCTTTGCTCCGATTTCCAATTTCGATGATTAGTCGTTGAAGAGCGCTTCGACCTTGATTGAATTTCAAAGGATTCTCAATTTTGAAGTAGTTCGCGCGGATTATGTTGCGGTTAGTTTAAGAGGCTTCCGATTAATGAATGTTAATGAAAACTTGTGTAACTGGAGTTATAACGCGTTGCCATGGTAACGGAGTATAGTTATAAGTAGATTGTAGGCTTTAATATCGATTTTAAGTTGCATATTGCTTTTTCGATAAAATTTGAAATTATATTGATAAAAATTAACATCAGGATAAATTACGAAATTTTTTTTGAGTCAGTAAAAATGATTCATGTTAGTTTAACGCACAGGTTTTAGAAAGACCAAGACTTGATAGTTCATTTTACGTATTTTTAACTGATGGGATTCAAAAATGACTACACCTTACCTCTTTATAAGACTAGTGCGGTCCGTAAAGGGTGTCATCTGGCAAGAACCAACTTTAAACATCTATCAAAAGTAGACACAACATCAGCCCATATACGTTCTCAATGGTTCAGAAAACCCATCCAACACTGGCTGATGCGTGACGTCATTTCTCGAAAAAAAAAAGCATTAACCGCGCAAAGAACTGCGCAAATCACCACAGCATCTTATGATAACGTTCATAAACACGTTCCGCAAACATTCTGATCCACACTCCGTAGGACTGACAAAAGCCCGACGGGGGTAAACAGGGGGGAGTGGAGCAATCACTGAATGCATAACAAGTATGGTTTACGTTACGTTACCGGATAATATATCCGGCTGTTTGTGTAAAGAGAGGAAGTCGCCTTGCGCTGACAGATAAGGAATAGCAACAACATTTGTGCGTGGATGTTCTAAATCGTTAGTGTATGTGCGGTTGGAGTGAAATATTTTTTAGTGTGTCGAAGTGACTGACGCCTTTGATATAATCCTTTCGATGATAGTTTGGAGCGTTATAAAGAGGGCAACGTCAGAAACATTGATTTTGTTAAATAAGTAATTCCTCAAACTAATTAGTCGGAATACTTTTATGTACTTAGAGAGCATACAACACATATCTCGAATCAATATGTGAATTATATTGAAAAGGATGTTAAAGTATTATCTGAATACGTTAATTCGCATCGTCCGAAACCGAAGCTTACATTACATCCATGATATTTTTGTATTGAATTCTTTGCCTCAATTTCCGTCCATGATACATTCATTATCGAAATATTGCAGGCATGCGGTTCAAAAATTTATAAATAAAGTGAAATAATATTTCCCTGCGATATTTTAGTGTGAAAAACAGTGAACGCATTGCGAAATGGCCGGAGCGCTGCGAAATACACGTGTGAAATCTTTATTTTTCTAACTGGCCACAGATCGAAACGTGCAAAATGCCGGCTGGCCGACAATGCGATCTCGTCGCCTCGCACAGAGCATTTTGGAAAAGGGAAAAAGAAATAAGAGGCAGTAGCGCGGGCGGCTCATAAAAATTGTAACCGACGCAGCCCAACAGCTACGGGAAATGTCGAAAATGCCGACGATTCTAAGCAGCCGGCCCGCCATGATGTATACTATTAAAACATTGTAAAAAGTATCTCACCACGGATTTAGTAGGTTAACAATAGTAGTGTGAAAAATGCATGTTTTTTTCTTATAAAATTTGGTTTAATTAGTTAAAATTGCACAAGTTTCTTTTAGGTTAAATATACACGTTAAATGCGCTCAAGTAAAGACTCATTTCAGGTTAAAATTAAAAGAGATATATGTCAGTGGATTATAGCTTAAACCTTCTGAAGTTGTAGAGGAGTCTCGTGCCCATCAGTGAGACGTATATGGACTAATGATGATATGTCTGTGAGGAAAGCATTACCTCTTCGAACACATAGATACTTATCTAGGTAATACCAGTCAATGACCCAGCATATCATTTAAACTCCAACAAAGTGTATCGAATCGCAATCAACGATCACTAATTCAATATACACACACGCGAAACAACATTTCCGTTGTGCAACGCAGTTCGCTCTACTAATAAATACGATTAGAAATTCAGTTGCGGCAAAATTAACAGCGAAAGCGGATTTCATTCGAAATGTGTTTCTACGCAATATATAGAAAAGGGAATAATTCATGAGAGGTTTCCGTGGAGCTCGCCTCTAAATCTGCGTATTCAGATTTGTTTATCATAATAGGAGTTTTGTTATTTTTTCCCTTGCTACCCAGATATTTTGATTTACATTGGCAGATGAATCACGTAAACCTGCGTATAGTATGCTCGCATATCATCATTTTTTTTAATAGTCTAAATATATAATAAGCCTTTAGTTTTTAGAGAAGTCTAGTAATTAGTTGTTTACTAATTTTTGAATTATTTAATTAGATTATGTTTATTTTTATACTGATACAACAAAGTGACAGCCTTCATACAGTTTCCCTGACGTTCAAACATAAAGTCTACTACCGTATTCATTTAATTAAATCGCAGTTCGCTATTATATAACTTTTGAAAATTGAGTAAGATGAATTCGTGGAATGAACATCTTAAATAGAAGAGTTTCAGTACTATGGCTAACGGAACCAAGTTAATGTTATAATGAGATATTTTGACTTACGTAATTCACCTTTTTGAAGGATGCAGAGGATAGTTACCTGAAATATATGAATTAGATTAAAATTACAAAACAAAGATAATAAACATATCCAAGTAATAAATGAGGTCCGGAATACATAATTAATTTAAGCGTTTGTTTTTTATTTCTACAAATATATTTTATATTGTACGAGGACTATCTAAGCGGAAGGATTAACTGCCAATAAATAAAGTATTTTATGTCAACCCTCTTAGAAAACATTAAATTCTGGGAATACAGAATGTACAACGCATAAGGTACTTTACTGCACTTTTCTCGAATGGGGTGATTCAATGGATTTGCTTAAGGTTCGTATATGTGAGCTACATTTATATACAGCTAAATTAATGATTGAAAAAATGAAAACTACAATAATGTTTGAGTTTTGCGTCTGGCATATAAATAAATAAAGACGTCCAACAGTCACATACCTAGGTATGTGATCCTACCTAGGTATTTAGGTTATTATTTTTATACCTAGGTATTTGACCCCACATTTGGACAAAAGTCCTGTATCAGAAACTATAAGAGAGTTTTCGGTCTCAAAAAGACCCAGACCCGAAGCAAATTATGGATCACAAAAATATTTGTCTGGGCGCGGGAATCGAAACCGCGGTCTCTCGCTTATCCAACTGCGCCACAAGGCTGTGAAATTTAGTAAAACTTCAATTTCTAAAAATACGAACGAAAATAAATGGTTTAAAGTTTGCAATAGAGTATTTTTTGCGCTCGCCGTAAACCTAAAACCCACACTTTTGTCGCGACATGTGCTTTGTTCTAAAAATGCGGGCTAGTTTTTTTATATACCAACGCGGTGCCGACATGTAATTTTCCCATTTTCCGACGTGGGTCAGTAAAAATAAATGGTTTTCGACAGCGAACCAACAACGTTATTACTTTCGGCCTTCGCTGTGGAAACGCTCACCAGGAAATACGGATAAATAGGTAATTAGTTTTGTAATAAGATGGCAACTAGAATTAATGGCTTTTGCTTTGCTTACCGTTCCAATCAAACTGAATAGCTCGCAAGTTTGGACCGATATAAATATTTATTCATTTTCCTACATAATGCTCAAGTTGCTATTACCCAAAGAACAAAATTTTGTCTTCTCGTTTGCAGTAGAGGGAACAACTAACTTTCAACTATGTTTTTTATTAATTTCGAACACACATAACAGTGGCGGCACTTTCATAAAAGTCTTAAATCGTTACACGTTAATTGTGTCATTTTTAGTTTGTAAATATTTATTTAAACCTAAGTGATTATTATTTTGAATTTTGTTAGACAAACTGGGCTTTGAACTTCTATGAAAGAACGCTTATGTCAATAGTTGCATTTAAGAATTCATATTTTTGAAAGTAAGTTCTTGAGCTAAGTACGTCCCAGAGATTTATAACGATGAGTCATTACCCCAGTAATTATGTTTATATGGGTTTTTATTCGGCCGAGTTCTTGCAATTAAAGCGATTTGGGTCCGTCAAAAACACGAGTTGTTTCATTGAGTACATCGTTTTAGCTATTGTTTGGAGGAATAAGGAAGTCATTTAGGTCTGAACTTCAAGCTTTTTTTTATATTTAACTACAATACACACTTAGAATATGTAAAATCCGAATAAAATTAACTGAAGTGTTTTAATTGCTGCAGCAATTTAATGTTACGCAAACTGTTACTGTCTCATGATCTCAAAATACAACAAAAACACACTTATCTGCACCAAATTTCAATTTCAAGTGGAGTCTATCAATCCATAAGGGTCCCGTTTTTCCATTACAGCGAAACACTTACGAGAATTTGCAAAACGTCCAAGAAAACAATAATAAGAAACCACACGAACCAATCAGCAGTAATTGTTACATCCGACAATCACATCATGCACATGATTTATAGCCGGTGCTGGTTGGGGCAAATTAGCGTCCATCGCCGGCGCGCCACATGTTTGT
This sequence comes from Cephonodes hylas, assembly GCA_030295005.1. NCBI lineage: Eukaryota > Metazoa > Arthropoda > Insecta > Lepidoptera > Sphingidae > Cephonodes > Cephonodes hylas. The sequence goes on along the minus strand of AP025369.1, from coordinate 10,313,871 downwards.
GTGGAGCAGCCGCGACCAGCCACCCAATGATCTGTAAAATTACGTCCCTCCGCCTGAACGTTCCACACAAATTATACCGTTTGATCTGATGATTTTCTCAGTTGCTACGTGCAATTACGGATTGAAAGAAATTAGGAGTATAGGTTGTGTACTACATAAGAACATACAAAGTGTAATATGGAGATATGGTTTTTTTCTGGATTTATTTATGTCAATGTTTGTAATCAACGTATATATTCCTGTCTTAAAATTCGATCTTGGTCTGTATAAGTCATGGCTCTTGGGTCGGTCATCTCTAGATGAGAGGTATCTACCTATTAGGCCTTTATCTATTGCGGTATGATTGAGATACATGTTAAAGATATATTTCTTGTGCGAACGCTTACGTGTGCACATGTCCATTGCTACCTTTTCTATACAAATATAAGCTATTATTCAGTTAATGAAATTGTAAATTCGGAACATTTGTCAATAAAAACAAAGAAACTATTGTTTTCAGACATTTATATCAAGTAAAACTCAATATCGCAAACACTATCATAATAAAGGTCGTTAACATTTATATGAAAAATTTCATTTGAAACAATGGCATTGGCATCCAAAAATGTAATTAACATTTGAATCATGTTTCTGACACGGGTCCCTAGGGGCTCAATAGCCAGAACTCATTTCGCTAAGCCGTTACTTCAGCTTCTGTAGTGTATTTTACGGAAAACATGTTCAATTTATGGAAATAGTCGAAGAGACCTTTCGGTGGCTTAAAGCAGCCATTTGAAGTTATATTTAGTGCACAGCGCAAAGGAAGGGGCAAGTCTCGAGATTAATAATGGAGCCATAAACTCCATTACCTACTCTGTAATTAAGTTAAATGGATAAAATTTACCTAAGAGCCTGGCAAAATAATTAATTTTTGCACGAATAACATTTTATAAAGGAACTTTTTGAATTCCGACCTTTGTTGTAGGCGATTGTGTATTTATTTCGTTACTGTGTTGAGTTAAATATTATGGAACTTATAAATTGGATATAAATGCTTTTGTACATTACAAAGTGTTTAATTAAATGCTAAATGAAATGGTATAGACGTGAAATAACAGGATTAATTTTTTTTTATATTTTCGTGATATTTGTATTAGAAGAATATTTGTTAATTAATTTGATTTGTCCAATCTAATTCTGTCGTAAGTTTCTAACAAGATAGTACTGAAACGACACCTCAACTAACGCAATATTTTTGTGTAAAAATATATGAAATAAAAGCTCTGACTATATTGAAAAAATAAATAGGCTTTGTTGGACTATCCGTAAATAAGTTTTGGGATCCAGTATTAAATTTATTTATTTTATTTATTTATAACACTTTATTGTACACCACAAATAGTATTACAGAAACACGATTAAAAATATACAAAAACAAAAAATGATAAAAGAGTGTAACAATTGGCGGTCTTATCGCTAAATGCGATTTCTTCCAGACAACCGAACGATGGAGTGAAATGTATAAGAAAAAATAGAGCGGGTAGGATTTATATTTATATACGTATATTCGTTACAACTATATCCTGGTTATAGAAATAGACCCTAGAATCAACTCCCACATACTTACATTATAAGTATAGACCTACGTACATATATGATTGATGTATTATCCTCTAACTTTGTAATATATTCGTCAAGTGGAGTAAGAAGACCTAAAAGTTTGGTATTTGGGCGGTCTGAAGGCTCTTACAAAATTTACAAACTTTCAAGGCAACTAAAATTTGGTGTATTATAAATAGATATTGTTTTATACATGTTTGTTATAATACATATATATCCACACATGCGAATACGTAGAAGGGTTAGGCAGACGTGCATTTCTGCACCCACATTTCCCCAGGTATTTATCAGTCTCACGTAACAAAAGACGAGCCTATTGCCGTTTTTCTGGGTAAATTTCAAGACTAAAAAAATACATCGAAGATATACTAAAAGTAGACGATAATATATAACGAATATTTTTTAAAATTTTTGTCAGTTCCGAAGAAAGAAATCAATAGATTTAACTTATTTTGACGCAAATGTTTATACTATAGATTAAAGCATTTGAAGTATTCTTTCGATTCTATTTCTATAGTCATTTATCACCGTGTTATTACTAAACTACATTTCATATGTTTCCATTGTATCCAATACAGAAATCAACGTCACCAAAGTATGATTCTGTAGCAGATATCGACACCACTAAAAATAGCCTTGAATCGTTTTACAGACACATTAATACCAGCTGACATATACAAATGAACCGAATCGTGAATGCGATGTTGGGAGAAATTAAGCGCAGTTACAACTTAAATAGCTGATACATTAAAATACTCAAATATACTCGCAAATGTATCCAAAAATGATAAGCAGAGGACCATTTGTACACCCACGTTTCGATTTTGTTTTATAGGCCCCTAAAATACTTGGGTTACGTTTATTAAAATAACCTACAGATTGCCGTATTACGGGTACATTTTTAAACATTTTTCTAATGACAATAAGACTGCTCGACCTGGCAATTGAAGCTGGTGTCCTGGAGTCGTGAGCCCACGAGTCTTCAATTAGCCATTGAGGTATCAATAAATTAGATCGCTTATCGCATCAGCCCACCGTCCATTACAAGGTGACTGCGAGGTGCGGTGAAACCTCACCAGATTTATGCGCAGCTAACGTGCTTCAAAATAATTGGATCGCCACTGAAAATATATAGCTGGCTCTAAAAAGCTTGGTTTATTGCAGCTACTGCCACCTCTGTTTTAGTCTTTGGATGTTTTGGGGAGGTTTCAGAGTTTTAGTCAGGAAAAATATGGTTTTTTGTTGTCAAACTATTTTAGACTAGTGCTAAAACTGTACCCCACAGTTTTTCTAGGGTTAAAAAAGATTTTTTTGTTTAAAAGATGGTTGTTTTATACTCACGAATAAACTAAATATTATTATATAAACTTCATATAGACATTATATCTTAATTCAATATCCACTTATGCAATGCTATAATATTAATCTATGAAACCTAACATTCGTCGGTCCGTCGATTATGAAATCGACTTCTATATACTTTTTCTATAATCTCCCATTCGATCTTCTTCTTCTTCTTTATCAACCCATATACGCCCACTGCTGAGCACGGGTCTCCTCTACACTTGAGAGGGTTTAGGCCATAGTCCACCACGCTGGCCTAGTGCGGGTTGGCGGACTACACATCTAAGAAATTCCTAAGAACTCTTAGGTGTGCAGGTTTTATCACGATGTTTTCCTTCACCGTTAAAGCAAGTGATAATTCAATGTGAATACACACATAACTTTGAAAAGTCAGAGGTGTGTGCCTGGGGTTCGAACCCGCGACCGCTGAGATTCTCGACCGCGCGACCAAACCTCGAGGCCATCACTGCTTGCACCCATTCGATCAATGTCGTAAATTACGACCATTCCTGGAATATTTACTCCACTATATTCTGTTCGTACTACATACCCTTTAATCTCATGTCACATTATGTATTGATTTATTGGACGTGGATAAGGAAAATGTACGCAAAAGGGAAAGGAAGCAGCTTAAATAAAATAACTAAAGAATACGTTTATTTTGGACATCATATTTCGATATTTTCTTTTTGTATCGAAAAAGATCAGTTCCCTAACTAGAATGTTTTGACTGGAGAATAATAGGAACGAAAATATGTATTGTTAACAATAGAGATAACCTCTTTGAAAGTATTTTTAACTAAAAAGATGTCCACATAATGCTATATATATCTTTTTCAATGGATTATAGGGATAGCTATATAGTATATTATATATTTTTGAGAACAATGACAGGATGACACGAGTTTTTTTTCTGGGGAAGTAAGCAAACCAGCTAGTGAGTAGTGAGCCACCTGACGTAAAATAGTCAAAACCGCCAAGGAACAAACACACTACCTGCCACTTATCGGTTTAGTTTGATTCGTAAAATTCGAGTATTACATCTATCGTCTCTTAAGCTTTGGTCAAATCAATTTGCAAATTACACCCGCAGCGATAACGCATTAAAACCACGATAGTTGTATTTACAATTTCCAATTCTGCAAATACATCTATTCATTCATCGAATTACGGTATTGTTTCAATATTTGATCAGGTAAGTGTAAATTAAACGTTAAATGCTGTTGCAGATATGTCGTTTTACTCTGTATCACATTAATTATTTATACATATACCAACGTTTACAGCTATTTGGATGATAGTATTGATAAATATTACTAAGAAGGAATCTTTTATAAAAATAGACCAGATATGATCAGCCTTGAATCTAAGAAAAAGTAGAATACAATGGGCTATGTAACACTGAAAGATTATTTTCAAATAGCATCTTTAGTACCTAAAATTAGCTCGAATAAGCAAACAAATAAGTTCTTAAGGTATACTATTATTCTTTTTGTATTTTTTTTATAACCATCTAGTACTTCCTTTTAATATTTGCGTTTATTATCTTGGGTCCCTGGAAGAGATCGCCTTATGTGGCACAGCAGTTTATAATGTAGCTTTATTATTATTTTTATTTCCATATGTGGTGTAGGTACAATAAGGCACCTAAAATAAAATAAAACGCTCATCACAATTATGCCGATGTGTTAAGATACTTCTTAGCGCGATGTGATTCAGGTTTGATTGTTTTTATTACCCATACGCGGATGATATTTGAGAGGCCCTCAAGTCCGTAGTGCGTAGCTTTATGGATCATACGGAGGGAAAATTTATTACATCGTCATTCGACTAAATTCCTCCCGCAATGTTGCAGGCTAAAAGGAAATGAGGGTTGGCAGATGTTACTTCATATAAAAAAACTTGAATATTAGCTTGTAAATATGACAGTTATTAAATCTTCAAGGAAAATATTCGACGTTGCCCTAAAAGATATTGATCGCAATTTAGAATTGACTCGGATTCGCAGACGAGTGGATTGGAATGGAATCCCTAAGGTAGGATGCAAATAGACGGGAGAGACGAGTCTCTGTAAGCTGAGAAAATTACACAAGATGCGGTGAGGCGTCCTGATGTTGATGGGTATGAACAGGTCTTATTCTAAGAACTATATTTTAAGTTACTGCAGAATTTCCTTCCACGAAGCAATAAATAAAAACTAGTCTTGTGAGATACAGAAGAGGTTGGGGTTATGAAATGTATATTTCTGTTCCATTATTCTACACAACTGTGCCTTGAGGCTGATATTTTGGCAAGATTAGGGCTTTTTTATACAATTCTTATTAATAATAATTCATACAAATATAGACAAATTTGTAGGTTTAGCATCTAAAATTAGGTCGAGGATATGAGGGAAATACTGCATCTCAATAGACAGAAATTCGATTTTAGAATCACTTAAAAAACAAATTACCACGATGATGAAGACAATTAAAAATTACTTAGATCAATATGATAGATTAACTTTTCCATACAAGTTTTATTATTACCTATTACAAGCATTAATAAATTAGCTAATGAATCAGTAAAAACACTAATTACATTATGTTGGTTTGTAGGCGAGCGATCTGCGTCTCTGTTCGCAATAAATTTCTTATGTAATTTGGAAATAAAACAGACGACGGCAAACAGGTGGGCTCAATTAAGGGTCCCTAAAACCGCAGCATTACGAGATACAGGTGAAAATACAAGCACAACTAAATTTGGATCTTTTTTGACGTCTTTCTCAGACTTTGCTGGGACATGTTAAGTGTTTTTGATATTTTTTACTTAAACTGAAATAAAGTTAATAATATATATGATTGCTAATTTTTTTAATACTTTACCAAAAATTTAATGATTGATATGATAGTAAATTTCTGCCTTTTTTAAACAAAGTCAAACAAACCTAGATTATCTCAAAGGAAACCATCTCTCATTAAAACTACTAAGCATTACAAGCAACTTTTTTTATTTTACGCTAACATTTTCAAAGCCTAGAAAATAATGTCGACAAAAATCAGTTAATTTTAAAGGCGACGACCAGTCTACTGAAGGGATGGGGGTTAAAATTAAGTTGGACAGATATGTGACACGGTGACAAGGGTCGTATTGGGGTGTGGCTACCATTGTACTCGCTAGCCTAACTTATAATATTGAAATCACTTCCTACATTTATCACGAGACGATAGGGGGAAGAAGAACTTGGTATTAACATGTATTTTCCTAGATTTATGCTTGGTCATTATTATTTTTGTTGACGGCTTCTTTGGCGCAGGAAATACCAGCTAGTGAAAGAAAAGGCAACGCCATGGAACTCCGCACAAAGATAATAAATGTCTGTATGATCCGTAAATGTTAGGTTCGGGTCTGTGTGTTTGAGAGACCAAAAAGTATATCGTAGTTTTCAGTATTCGTATTCAGTGTAATTTAGTTTACTCATTTACTTGTATTCATATTTTCTATTAAAAAAAAAATCAACTGGACCAATATTGCCATTTCCATAATAATAAACTTATGGTAATACCCTTTATGCCAGCAAATACACTTCAAGCCCGTGAAACGTATTATAAAAAAAGAGTGCATGCCCAAACTCTGTACAAGGCAAAATAAATTTTCAACGATCGAGTCTTCAAATCTCAATGGCGTATTTATTTTTACCTGTTTCAAATCCCTCGGCTATTCAATTCTGGACACGTCAAAGGCACTATAAGAACTTGTAAGAATAAGCGAAATATCGCGGGATATGCACGGTCAGTCTGATTTACGAATAAAAAACACACAGTAAGTCTTAAAGGGTACGTGGATCCGTATGAACATGTATACTTAAAAGGGTTTTGTGGAGAAAAGGTTGAAGAAATAACAAAAGTTAGCGGCTTATTCCACTAAATTCGACAAGGCCTTCCGTCCAACCGCTCTGGATTTCCTTTACCGCAAAGGCGCAGTCTATCCGTGATGAGTTTGGGACTTCAAAGAGATTCTACAAATCAACTGTGCGCGTGTCGTATCGTATAAATAAAGGCGCCAAAGAAATCCATTAGGCTGCGAACTAATAAAAAGTTTACGTGACAGGCAATCTTGAGCGTTGTGCGCCAACATGTTCGATTTTATGGGCGCAGTCCATAACAGGCTATCGCCGCAAGAAATTAAGTGGTTCAAGATTTTAAAGCCCGCTTTACTGCGGCCACGGTTAGCTTTATTGCGTTTTTACACGAAAACAATGTATTGTGAGCGGGGCGGGTAACAGACGAGTAGGACCGTAACAGTAGGATTACTGGCGATAAAGCGCGCTACATTACGCGCTCGCGGGGCAAAAGTCGCACGATTTAGATGAGAAATGGGTAATATGCCATACCGCACTTTACGTATGCTACGTCGCTCGCCAAGGATTTTCCTTGACAACGCATAGTTTGCCATTCCTTCGTTCCATTTACGAGTTCAATGTCATTGGTTCCTTATGAAGTGATATATTTTTATTTTGACAGACTTTTAGTGGTATAGTGTATTTTATTTTGTCACAATATTTGAATGTAAGGGAAACCATATACTATTACATTTCTTTTTATTACCATTAGCCCATATACGAGTATGTGCATACCATTGCTGGACTCGGCCCTCCTCTAAAACTTAGAGGATGTAGCCATTATTCCACCACGTTGGCGCAGTGTGGGTTAGTGGACTACACGCGTAAGAAATAAATAAATAAATACAAATACACCCAACAGTCACATACATAGTCCTGACCCCACACTAAGATACGAGTCTTGTGTCGTGGGTATCAGAAACTACGAGAAACTTTTCGGTCTCACAAACACCCAGACCCGAAACAAATATTTGTGGATCACACAATTTGTCTCGGTGCAGGGATCGAACCCGCGGCCGCTCGCTTCGCAAGCTGGTGTCTAGCCAACTGCGCCACGGGGCTGTCAAATTATATTCCTAAATACTTTTAATTGTGCAGGTTTCCTCGCGATATTTTCCTTAAACTTTGACGCTTCAATTTTGATTTGACCGTTAAATACATGATTATTCTTTGTGAACACAAAGATAACTTCCAAACCTCAAAGGTGTGTGCCTGGAATTGGAATCCGCAACCGTCGAGATTCTCGACTACGCGCCCAAACCTCCATCGCCATCAAATATCTCCGTAATAAATTGTATCGAAAACAATTTGCTCAAGGAATAAATTTTCTAGTACTTAAATATTCATGAAGATAATTTAAAAACCAGTAGCATATGGGGTGGGTAGGCAGTGGCAGAAAGGCCATGTGGTAGACAGTACATATATCAGTGTGACAAGGGCATTCATCTTCAGGATGGCGAACGCCCAACCTTTAAACGATTTACGAGGGGCGATGGCGCCGTTGGTAAACACCAATGGCCCGAGTTCAGACCGATAAATAACACCATTCCTTTAATAGTCGTTTCGTTCGCAGTCTCAAAACTTGCATAATATTCATGTAGTTTTTGAATAAATGCAACACACGCGGTTGGTGAATGCAAATCGCCGCTGCGTCGAGCATCCGTTTGAAAATGTAAATTGAATGGTCAAACTCGGCAAAGATTCATGAATTAAGCATTCTCTTAAAATTTCCACATTTAAGAGGGCTACGTAAACAGGATCGGCTCGATGTTCTAATTTAATTTGCAATCTGATGAGCCGACCTTTGTTGTCAACTGACGAACGGATAACGATGTTCGGCCCTATATCGAGCGAACACAACACGCTTTAAACATACCAGATTACACGTTATTAATAACATGAAGGCTCCGTGCCACGTTTCCTAGCTTGTTTAAAATGCACAACAATGTCTTCAACATAAAAGAAATATTTACAAAGTGAATTTGTTACGCTTCGCTTTATTTAGCCGCTTTCCATTCCGGCGTCTCATAAAGGCTGAAACTTTCTGGAGGTCTTCAATCTAATATTGAATATTGGGTAAAGCAGACGAGCGGTCATTGTTATTCGAATGAAATATGAGTGAAGTCAGTTCGGGCGGCATTGTCTGCCGACACAAAGCTGGCTGCACGCTCCGCAGCGAACTTCGAGATACAAAATTTAATTTCTACGATTGCGAGGTCATTTCTTCGCCGAATACGAACGCTATTGTCGTCGATGCCCTTTATGTGCTTCAAGTTGAATTCCACTCAATGGAGACGCGATATTGTGTAGCATTTGTGCGAAATGACTATCGCATCTGTACTGTTTCCGAACAGTCGCCGCTCCGCTCGAATATAAAGCGAATTTGTTGAGGTGAAGTATGCACTATCGTGAGCGTTCCATTTTTCCGCTCGCGTTGTGTTTGCGGACTTCGAGATGAAGGTATTATTCGCAGTTTATTCCGAACGGTTACATTGTTTAATGCGTACCAGTTGATTTTTTAAATGGGGATTTATTCTTGATACTGGCCGGTTTTTGTTTGGCGTTTATTGTTTCCCACTTGGCGTAATTGGGAAGAGGAAATTTTCGATCCTCGTCCGCGGTCGTAGCGGATTGTTTCCCCTTTTTGTGTGGTAATGTGGACGTTACATCACCGTAATTACCGTAACACAAAGCGGTCGGGTTCAATCGCTACATTTTAATCTCATTTGTAATCAACGGAGATGTTTACCGAAGGACCCGACTAGCGTTGACCTATTCACACAGCTAACACAATGCCACAATGACTTTTATTAAATTGTTTAAAATACTTATTCGGGTCTACAAAACCTTTAAATTAAAACGTATCTTTTTAATGTTTTTATTACAAAAACTACTTCATCATTGGCCCTTATGTGTATGTATGATGTTCTACTATCCGTAGTAGAACAGTGCTCCGGCACTCGCCTACTCTACAACTGAGAGGGTTGAGAGATAAAACTACATTAACGTGGAAAAAATCTCTCGTGAATATTACTAGTCATATACTTGTACATTGGTAATAAATAGGGCTATTTTTTAATTTACTATTGTGTTTAGTTCAATTGTCTGTCAACTAGCAAACTTTTCTCGCCATTTATCATAAAACTCCTCAAACAACTCACAAACCGCACGAACAATTTCAATTTTGGAAGGAGCACGAAGATAATTTCGTACGACAGTGGAGTACAATGTACTAGTACAATTCTATTTATTCGTTCAGAAACACGAAGCGTCTAGCTCGGCGACTCGAAAATGCATCGAATCGAATTTAACTTGACACTAGATTGGATACATAAAATTTATTGCTTCCCAATGCTAAATCAACATTTATACGGTTAACAGACGAATTTAATACGCATGGGAATTGTAGGAATCTATTTCGTAAGGGATGGCAAATGCGATTGCTTTTAAATTGATACATGTTTGCTTTACATCGAAAGGAATTTCGCCGTTCCTTAAGATGATTTTTTTGGAATGTCATCAGAAATGTAATGTTGAACGAAAAGAAGATTAATAAAAACTATAAAGCCTATAAATTTTAATAGCTCCTACCAATCCCTCAGTTATGTAAAAATTATAAAATGTTATTTGAAATCAAAGAAGAAAAAAAAAACGATTCACAATTGCTGGAATGGTCGCGTCAAAACATATTTAAAACATACAGCCAACTTACAACTTACCCCTGTTTGGAATCGGTTAAAAATATAGTTTTATTGAATTATATTTAAAACATACTGAAACACGACATAACCGTCGATATAAACATATTGATCGAAGAGCAGTTTCATTTGCGCATCGTTCCAGTGAATGTTCAAATAACTGACCTAAATAAGGATTTATTTAGCGTTTCTAGCGCAAATGCATTAGCGAAAGCAAATAACCAATGCGCGCTTTTAGGAAAAGGCTATTAAATATTTCTCCTAATGGCACGGTAAAGTGAATATAGTACATACTTCGCTCGTTGATGAGCGCAGTCAAGTCTTCAAATAGTTTGTCATTTTTTTCACCCTGGCAAGCTTTTTCATATTACTGGAATATAATAGTGACTGACGCAAGTTCTACATTTCATCATGGGTATCACGGTATGAGATATCACCGTGGGAAGAGTCTCAAATTTCAAGAGGGTAATGCAGTTTATTCAAAACTTAAAAGATGCCATAATTCACCCCTTTGAAATTATTTTTGTGAAATCAGTTTCTCATAAGGTGAGGTCACTATGAGCGTCTTTGGGATTATTGTAGGAGGCTCTCGTTCTCACACCGTGGTCGCTATTCTAGACGCCCAGAAATACAAAAACAGGTAACACGAATGAAGCATGAAATTCAACGTTATCGGATTATGCAAACAAATAGGGTATTTGATAAGTAATTAAGGCCGTTGGGCCGCGGTACCACTCCAAATTATTGGGACTGTGCTTAAAATTGTCGAAACTTTGCCTATTTGGAAGTTTCACGCCCATTAGCATGTATTCCGGAGTACGTTTGTTGCGTCGTATTGATACTGTTTACTCGAAAATGGCTATGAATTTGCTCCTCGCAGTAGTTACGGAGGTATTGTGGGTACGGTCAATGTTGGGCTGTAAGTTATACTTATGTACACATAGTTAAACATACTTCCATGTTCTTAAACACATCCTACAGGGCAGACAGAGACAATACTGTTGTGTTTTCTGCATTCAACACGCTATGAAACTGACGTGCCTTTCGTACCTTTTAAAACCCCCCTCCTAGTCACCGATATTAAAATCATCCATAAGGCTCATTTATGTCATGTTATTACTATATAGTTCAAGATTCAAAAAAGGAATTTATAACTAAATTTTGAAGATTTAAAAAAGGAGTTTAAAGTAAAAAGTCCACAAATGTTAAATTAAAATATTAGCAAAACGTGGAAAGTGTTTACCGTTAGGCGAGACCATTCACACTAGAGAGAGTCGCGATGGTCACGGCCCGTAGCCTATTCGGCGAACTAAAGCGTTACCAGTGTGTCCTAAGTGCGTTCTCATTTAATTTGCAGAAACGACGAAAGGGTGGATTGGGTCCCTAAATGTTTTCCACGGGCCGGCCTATTTACAAGTCGCATTAAACGAGACTCTCTGCTATTCGGATTCAATTTACCGTCAAAATGGACGTTGGGCTTCATTTGGCATCGTATTGCTAAGCCCATATAGTCACAACATTTCCTTCCAAGTTGCTCTCCCGACGGAGTTCGTAATGAGACTTAATTTTGGGTCACAACGGCACGGTCTTCCGATTTGTCTGGGTAGGAATGTAAAAGACTCTAGCCACGTTAGGTACGTTTTTCCGAATAAAATTGTTTTGTATTTCGAATGATTAAACCCTATATAAATAATTCGAAGAACAGCTAAGTATTACAATATTTACATTGTGAAACTTTGTCCAAAAATATCGTATTATAACTTTTCTTAGAAAACGGGCATAGAACGGAAGCTTGTCATATAAACGCTAATTACGTCTTTATTATTAAACTCACGACAGCCTCATTGGTTAACCGACATAAAGGTGAAGTGTCTAAATATGTCTTGTGTTATATTGTCTTGATTTAATTATTAATAAACTCAGTACAAATGTAAAAGTATGATCAAAGTCGACAATAGTGAGCGTGTTACGTACTATTATTAAAAAACTATTTTTGAAAAGATCCCGGAGGCTTTAGATCGTACCATACGCCTGAATACTAAAACACTTCACCAACACCAATACCCATCATCCAGACACCCACTTAAAACAATATTAGCTTTAAACCATCACGCAACGCGCCTACGCCAACGTGGTATGACAGAGGCGGAGTAAACAGACGGGAATTAGTTTCCAGCGCATAATGCGATTAGAATAATCGGACGCTTGAAATAACTTAGATAACACATCGATGTACAATAGAGATCCCGCCCTATGTAAATTGAGTGGGAAAACAAAGGTTCTGGAACCTTTTTCGGACCCTTCTCATGTTATCTGCGAGATTCGAACGCTGTAAGAAGTGTTTACAGATAATAGCATGAGCTAGCTATTTATGTCGGGGCAGTGTTTGACTGATTGGCATAGAATGAGGTGAGTGATGTCGCCTAATGAGATTTTTTATAAAAAGGAATTTTACACTGAATTTTGAAGGCGACTGCGTAGATTATCATGTGTTAAGGTGCAGTGCAGTTGGGTCTAAAATCTAAGTCGAACATCGTCTCGCGATCGTATCTTTCTTTCGACACTAGTGTTCCGGCAAATTCCAAACTGTATAAAAAGATCAAGTGATTATGAATTATTATTATTAGAGTCTTCTCAAAGACAATTGTCATTATTTAAAACAAGTATTAAAGTACTTCTTGCAAACATATTGAAAAAAGTTTATGTCTCCTTAATATGTGGCCTTTCTTCTACTTATTTTTAAACACGTCAATTACGGAGTTAGGTAAATATCGATTAGATTTAATAGCACCTAGCTTTACTTAAACCATTGGATAATTACTGGCAGCATGAATACTTTATTCGCTATCTAAACCCCATTCCTTTGATAACGAGGGTTGGGGTATGGATACCGGCTGATGGCAATCGAGTCAGTCACGCAATAGTAAAGGCGGTCACACACCTACTGTATATAAACTAGTGGCAGGACTTTTGTAGAAGCCTTAAAGCGGTACACGTTAATTGTGGAATGTCTAGATCAAACATATTTTTCGGAACTTTTTACGGCTTACAGGGCTTCTGGGCTTTTTTGGAAACAAATTTACAAACCAATGTACACACTTGAGACAATTTTTCTAAAAGGCTAGACAGAGCTTACAGAGGAAATATACTCGCTACTTCGTTTCGTTAGTATAGAGAAGAAATCAATACTGTGACGATAGTTGGAAAAGTCTCGTGTGGAGATTCTGGAATAAATTAGAAAAAAAAAACACTAAGGGCAAACGAAACTGAGACGGAACTCTTATAATAAGTAAAGACCTGACGAGGTAAACAATTAAAAGTTCTTAAACGTCTGTTAGCTTCAAGGACAGAACATCGATTTTAATGGGCAAACGACGATAATAAGTCTATAGTTTTAAATGGTTATAATTTTGAGTTCTAAATTGTAATTATAGTCGATATAATAAAAAATTAAGTGCGCGATTGCTTAATTGTTTTATCCTTTAGGTTTCCTTGATTATGTTAACAGCGGCGTTTTATCCTGAATTCTTACTGCTAAGGACATTTATTAATGGAAAAATTCCAATAACACGGGAATTGTACGCAGGACCTTGCGGTCGCGTGTCGCAAATTTGTGCCGTGGGGCAGTTTGTATTCTTACCTATGCATTCACAATTATATTATTGGGTCCATAAATAATTAACTATCTAGTGTAGATAGTAGATCGATCGCTCTATCTAAGTCTATCAAGATTCATATTCCAAGAGCTGCATCCAAATCAGTCCAGCCGTTTCGAAAGGTCGTGCTATTTACGCACTCAAAACTAAAATATACTAGTATAGTTTACAACACCGTTTAAAGTTTAAACAAGGTACTATTACAATTTCTGCTCCGAGAGCGTTGGATTCACGCCCCTTATACGTTCTAGGAAAGCGATTGTAGCAAGTTCAATGCAGTAATTAAGGCATGTCGCATTGTACATCAGCTTCCAAAAGGAGGGCGAATAACGTTCTTTATTCATCGAGAGTGTCTGAAAATCTAAGCTCTCACCGCAAACAAGCTACGGTTCTCATACATATTAATGTATTATCTACGTTACCTAACGCTGAGTAATACTTGCCTTAATGTGTTTGAGGGTATTCTGCTTTCAACTGACGAAATTGTTACGTCACCAGCCTCGCGTAGTACTTTGTGAATACGTGATATTTTTGAGTGCCATTTGGTATACCTTAATATGTAACGTTTTTGTGACAAAAGAAAATCGAGATAACAAAACGGGGAGCGTCGAAAGTTCTCGTACGTTCTAGAATATTTAGTGTTGACATTAAGTTGATTTTGTAGGATGGAAATTGTATTTTATTCAACAAAGATGTGAGTAGTGATGCTTGATTTTTATTTTGCAATTTTATTCTATGGAGTGAACATTCTGACTGGTTGGCCGTGCCTAGGAAAGAAGCACGTAGATTTATTATGGAATTTTTCCACTTCGAGTATTCCTTCGTACCAATAGAAATTGATAAAATATGAAAATGGATATATTATGATTTTATTTCAATCGTCGTTGTCCGTTCCAATGTCCTATCCCCGCAAGGAAATTAATCAGAAGAAAACTCAAAACTGATAGCTATAACCGAAATTAAAATGCTTTTGTTTAACCTTCCGGTCAATGACCAAACTTTCAGCATTCGTTCAATAACCGGGTACCCGGGTACCCGCATATAATGTGACGGTAGAAAAGTTATTAGTAAGCTATCTACGTGGCATATGAAATAACTATGGACACTATACGCAGTTTATAGACCCCATAGAAGGTTTTAGACCTTTCAGGGACCTATTTGGGACTAATCGGCCCTTCAGCCGAAACAATAATTTTAGAACCCCAGTGAACAGATGTTATATGTCGGTACTACCTTAACTCATTGCCAATCACGTTAAAAATCTGTTGTAAAAGTGAAAAAAGGTATATAAATATTGATAAATATGTAACGTGAAAAGAACGTTGGTGAAAATTTTCAGTCTTGGTGGCTCCGTATCAAGAATCAAGAAGGAACATTACTAGTAGATACCATTATTATTGGATAATTATTTTCCTACTCTTCCATTGGTAAAATGTTTACAATCGTGATATTTGACGATTCTCAGCATTTTGAAATAAAATAAGGCATTTATTCCACCAGCAATAGCTTAATCGAAAACGCGAGAGGCCATTATCGACTGCGTTTAATTTTCATGAAAAACATAACTATGTGCAGTTATGTGCCAAAAAGGCACTAATTAAATTATCATTAATACATCAAGAAGCAAAAAATAGTATTGGTGCAAAGAAACAACCCGCAATTATTGAATTTTTTGACTGGTCAAAAGGTGGAGTGGACACTATGGAGAAAATGCTTGGTAGATATACCACAACGCATAGATGGCCTCTAGCATATCTCTTTAATATTCTCGATGTCGCTTGACTTTCACCATATCTTCTGTATAATGAAAATCATAAATGCCTGTTAAAAATGGCATGAGCGACGATTATTTTATCGGCTATTGGGCAAACAACTGCGTACTCCTTTCGTTATAAATTGTTCGAAGAATCCTCAAATTTTGAGGCATTTCTAAACAAAAGCGGTGATTGAATCTTTTCCTGGCCGAGCTATCAATCCATATGCGCAAATGATAACAAGTAAATAATCAAGATCCCAGTATTTTTAAGACAACTAAAAAAAACGTCGCGAAAACTAGAAAAATATGTTCAGTATGTAAAAACCTAATTTGTGATGAACATGGGTTGGAATGAACGTCATGATTAAATTTCCTTTTATTTCCGTGTAGCAGTGTATCATTATAAAAAGTATACAATATAAATAAATAAATAATAAAAGAAAATTATACTAATAAAATATGACGGGAATTATGTGCTTTTTACTTACTATTTTTGCAATTGCTAATAAAAAAATATATATTTAAATAAAAAAAATTATAACTATATAATTTTTTATTTATTTTTAAAGTCAAATTACCAAAATACTTTAAACAATTAGATTCTTTAGTGAGTATTACCGACGTTCATGCGTAATACTTTCAGTGGGTACCCGGGTGCCTGGTTATTGAACGAAGGAGGTATCAAGTTTGGTAGTTAATTACTATTATTATATAATTAATTATAATAACGTTTAACAAGAATTGGGTTTAAAACTACTTAAATTTTGGGGATCCAGAAGGTTTTGTAATTTTTTTAAGAAAAAGTTATTAAATTCTATCTGCAAAGTTAAAATGGATACCCGGGTACCCGGTCATTGACCGGACGGTTAAACGCATTTTACTTTTCAAAGTTTAAATAAATCATCATTAAAACAAACACGTACCTTCTTCAACAATAATATAATTTTATGACGCAACTTCACTTAATCTAAGTCTGATTACTGTTTTATCAAACACCGTTAGTAATAAAGATAAATAGCAGTCTATTAACGCGAGTTAATGTATTTTCGACGGCGAAAATATTCATTATTCAAAAGCAAACAGACCTGGCCAAATTAAATAGAGCTGGTACGACACAAACAATCCTTATACTTAGCTTTAGTTTCAAATCCAATTTGTCTAACACAGACATTCTCAAAGTGGGCGCTTCGCTCACCTGGCTTTCAGCGAGCGGTGGAAAGCTCGCAAGCAATTAGGGGGCGTTGAGGTTGTCAATGAGGGGCGACAGATGAAAATTATAATCTAGATCATTTGATATGGCTATTATTGAAGGTTATTATAGGTTATGGCCTTCTTAAAAAAAAACAAAAAGGATGCATTTGGACTATTACACCATTTTTTTGTATGTAACTTATGTTTAGGTTATACTATATACCTTACACAATACAAACGCCCCATTTCGGAGCGTAGAGTTTGATATTTCTTGCGTACGTTACTATACTCTTTGGTTCGACGGATAATTTGGAAAATCTCGATAACACTTGAAACTTGCACAACACCTGCTTGAAGTAACGGCCAATGCCTATTGGCAGAAGGAATAAGGTTTTTTTTGTAAACCATAACTTTATACAAAATGATGATAATAAAGGTTATTTTTTATTGTTTAAATAGTTAGAGTAAAGTTTGAGAATCTATTGTCTAGTGTTTCGTGTGGGCTTATTACAAATAATTACAAGTGTAACCTCGTCTCGGTTTCAGGTTGATAATTTAATGATAAATAAGCCGTGTAATTTCGTACAGCTCCACAATCGTATTGATTATACAAATTCTGAGAAGTTAACCCTTTCAGGCTTAGTTAGGTTGTTTTAGTTGGATCGAATTGTATAATAATCCATAACCGATTTATAATGAAGAGTTCTGAGTAAGGCAAAGTTTCTTGTTAATTTCTAAAGGGAAATGTTCCACTTGAATTTAATGCCGAACATGAAGATATTGATGAGAGGCAGTGATCCCTAGAAAACCATTTCTGCGATCTGTAGCGACCTTGATTAGTATGCTTCTACGTATATTAATTGGTACTACGTATTTTCTTGTTTCACAAATAAATTAGTTATGATGAAACTTGGGCTGTGGACCAAATGAGACTCGATTGGTGAGAAGTTATTAAGGTTATTGCTGCGAAATTTAGATATTATTGGTCGGCTCAGCTTGTCTCCAAACGCTAAATATTACTATTTGTGGAGATTCTTTATTTTTTCTTACTGCCATGGCAAAATAACACAGCGTCTGATGTTAGCTAAACGGCAAAAAAAAATTGCGAAAGTCAAGAAAGACTACATAAAACGCTCGATATCTATTTTATTACAAAACAAAAATAAACTTTCAAAAAAACTTCTACAGAAATAGTTCTAACACACCTTCCTTTTCACCTCAGCAAACCAATTTGCCGTTTATTTTTGTGGAAACCAGTGTCTCCTTTAGCCAATAAGTACGGGCGGGCAGACAATGTGCGACAATGAGGCAGCAGTCGACAAACACATCGCAGGCGCCTTGCCAAAGCAAACAGCCTCTGTGCCGGAGTAGCCGGTCAATTAACGAACACGGCTTTACGGCACCGGACTGGCCGGCTCGCTGCCGTGTACCCTCGCCCTTAGAATCCTCCCGGGTGAGCCACGCGGCCAGTCACTTAGCTAGTGAAATTGTAAACGAGGTTAAATTATCAAATGTTTGCTGTTTCCAGGAATATATTGTGTCTGGCTTTACTCGTACTGTACATGTCACTTTGTTAATGGATTAGGTGGTTGGTTATTTATACTCGCTTACTGATGAGGACTCATGGGTTGCAACAAAAAGATGCATCTTGTGTAAATTATGTGATGGATCAAAAAGCGTAATTATGTCTACTGTGAATATATAAACCCGACTTTATCTTTTTAGCAAACATTTCGCTTGAGCAGATTATATTTTTGGGTGTTTTTATCCGCGCGACATAAATAAACAAAAATCTCTAAATTTAACCTATAAAGCTTCCTTTTGGTGAATAGATCGTATACAAATAGTTCATGTCGACGTTAAAAATTTTAAGCTATTAATTAAAAAGGAGGATTGACTGATTTTACTGGTACCAAAAGGGTCGGTTTCTAATGAAATATTATGAACAATCAAAGTTTTACTGACTAATGATTACTGCACTACCCCGAACTACTGATAATAACTTCCCAAACTACAATCGCGGATAATCTACAGATTAAAACGTTAGAAGTTATCAATAGGAACATTCTCTGAGGACCCAAAGATTGAAGTGAGACATATTCCACACGAGTTATCAGAAGAAAGGGGAAAGGGAGGGCCAAGGGGGCTGCTAGCTGTGATAGATTAATTCCCTTGACAGAAGTTGAAGCATTTTGGTAATGATAAAGTTGTTGCTAAGCAAGTTTGCCTAAGGGTGTTTTCAAAACAATATTAAGATTTAACTGAGGATTTAAGTTATTTGAATAGATTAAAGTCTAATTTGTTGTAATAGTATCCTTGCATAAGTTGTAATATATTTTATCTTCTAAAAGTTATCCTGATAGTACGGGGTATGCTATGTTTTTTAGACACTGATTTTCTGTCTTAGTCGCATAAAGTGCTAAGTTGTAGAACGAAAGTAGTAAGTACTGCATTGTATTGGCGAATCTTATTTATTATCACATTATACACGTTGACTACAGTCCCATATGTTATAACTTCTTTGCATCTAAAAAATTGTCTTGTGCGATAAGGAAATTCCGTTTGCATTTTGTATTGTTTGGTATTTACAAGGGTAAATTAAAGCTTTGTAAACAAATAAATAAGACAGCAAATGACTGTACAAACGAAGTTTCATATTCATTCATACACTGGTCTATCTACCGCACTAAATATTGAATCACGTGCAAAAACTTCTACGACATTAAAGCAAAGAGTAACCAAGTCTCAATATAATATCGCAACTCAAACGTAAAGTCGCGGGCAATTTGCGAAGTCGCATTTCTTAGTGGTTTTATATTGTGAAGTTAAATGAAAGCGGAGTAGTTTAAAACGGCGCGGTCCGCGGTATCGCCGTGTCTAATGGAATTAAATCCGGGCTCTGTTTAGTGGCGGTTACTTGCCCAACTTTTTATAAGTTTGCCGAGGGAACGCCGGCAAGTTAGCATTTTCCAATAAGTGGGCGAGTTACAAAAACAGATATTGACATTTCAACGGGCATCCGTGGCGGGGTTGACTCAAAAAGCCGTTGTTTGTCTACCAGATACTTGGGTTTAAGTAATTTCCTCCCGGCGACTAAAGTGCTCCTCGCTTCACTCCGCTTCGTGATTGCGAAGTGTTTCTTCGGTGATTTATTGAAGCTACACTGTCTTGGTAACGTGGGATTTCACGTTGTACACGAGTATTGTATTTTTTACTCCCACTTTAAACATATTGGACATATGACTTTATATGCACCCACAACACTTTATGGCAAGTATAGTAAAAGAACTTTTCGTCCCACCGTTCGAGCGCAGAGAGCCAAACTGCAGTTATACTTGAATTCGATAAATGTGTATATGTCTATATCAATGTGTGTTTTAATTGAGATAATAGTACCGCAACATAACAACCTTCCATATGAATCTACATATTATTTTAAGGTATCGCGTTTTGGAATCAATCCGTCATGTAGGCACGCCAACAGTTACATACATAGTCCTGACCCTACACTAAGATACGAATCTTGCGGAAAGGGTGTCAGACAGCACGCGAATTTTTTTGACCTCGTGAACAATTAACCGAAATTTCAGAATGAAAATTTGTTTATCGAACCCACCGTCTATCGTTTACAAGCTGGTGTCTAGTCGATTGCGCCAAGGGGTTAAAAAAAACACGTATTTAAAACTGTTTCAGAACACTTAATATAAATTGTTAGTGTACCATATTTACAAGCGTTGTGTAACTTTAATAAGTTCAATAAAACGACGGCAAACGGGCAAATAACATACTGCGAGCTCATTTAAATGGCAAACATTTTTCTAGCATAATAATATGTGTTCAAGAGGAACGCGTAAAAGGCGGGGGCGATAGCAAACCTAATGAAGGTAAGAGGGTTTCCCCAAGGAGTAGCGTAATGGCGAAGATGATGGCGATATAAAATCTAATAGGGGAGTTTAACAGTGGTACATTTCATGTCGGGCTCGCGGAATTAGTGATCTTACAGAGTAAAATCAAAGTGTCTTTATTTATGCGGCTCTAGGTTTCGCTCTTCAATGTCTTCGCTTCAAAATAACACTATCCAAAAATATTTTGATCACGAATCTACAAAGTAACATTTTATCATGATGAAATAAGCCGATTTTTTTGGATTCTGTGCTGCTTGTTGGAACTTCTCAACGAAGAATTACAAGCAATTCTTACGAACCCAAATCAATAAGCCACTATTAAAAACAACAAAATTATAATATGAATAAGGCAGTCAGTCAAAGGCTTGCCCTTTCAATACCAAGGTTCTATCTCAACTGATCAAACTAGGCTGTCATAAGCTACGTTTCGCTATTATTGTTATTTAAATTCAACCCTACTAGACACCCCGGAGCCTACAAACAAACATCAATATCAACAGTGATTGTAACCCGATGTGCCATAGGGATGTCACCCGATCCCTTCTCACGCGTCAGAATATTGCTTTACACGTCTCAAATAGCTTCCGTTGTAATTTAATAAGCCGTCAAACTTGATAAGTCAGTTTGTATAACATTTATATGTATAAGTCTATGTGTAAGTGTATTTATATGTGTGTCTACCTATTCATGATTAGAACGCTGAAGGTTTTAGTATATGGTACACATGGAATTTTACGCTTGGAATCAGTTAAGAATGGCTAGACAATTTAATTTCAGTGTTAACATACACTCTCACGTCCATATATCTAAAGGGATAAGTTTTTATAAAATTTCTCTACTCTACTTTCTGAATATTATTTTTATATGGCAGTTGATATACATAGAATAAACCTTCACAGGATACTGTTCCTGTATCTGATCTCTTTTTAAAATTTTCAAAGAAAAAAAAATGATATATTCCAAAATCGAAATTGGCACACAGACGCTCCAATTTATACTGTGGATACTACGAGGCACTTCATGATATATTGGAAACGCGCCCTACCTAACAGTCAGAAGCAAATTTCCCCCAAGAGATTGAACAAAAGAAAACCCTTCTATATTGCTGATTACCCTCAGTAAGTCAAGTTTAATGAAAAACCGGCACCTTATCGTCTCCGGGTGCATGCTGCTGTGTTCCTCTAATCTAATTACGTTCGCAGCTGTTGCAGTTTCCTTTCCATACTTTTTATTGTAAAAATAAACTTGGAGACATAATGTTAATTCCAATTGTCGCAACTTTATACGTCGGTCTAGCTGTTGTTGCAAGTTTATAGATAAATTGTTGCAGAATCGGTATTAAATCTATTTGTTTATTGAGGGGTAGTTTTTTGTAGGCCCAATAATAGGAGAGATGATTTGTTAGTAACAATGGCATCATTATAGACCAGCCGATATACCACGCTGACAGTATTAAAAGATGTACTCTAGAGATGTCGTCTATTTCTACAAACGTTGCGCTTTAGTAATAGAGAAGAGTATTTTTTCGATTACGATATCGGAATATTGTGGTTAGGAATATTCACAATTGTGTATTAAATGACATATATGTACATATTACAAAATATCAAAACAAAATCAACCACTTTCGTTCGTTCACCATGAAAACAAATCCTTGTTTTAAATCTCGTGAAACTGCAGAGGTGCTTGACACGGTGTTAGAGAACCTCTGTACTATCCATTGTAAAGCATGAAAAATACCTGCTCTTATTCCCAGCGATATAATGGCGACCTAGTAAAATTCTAATAAATTTACTACGGGGATGATAGAAAAAGTTTCGCTTCAGACGAGCAGTCCACGGGCGGTATAGTTGTTTTGCAGAAACGAGTGTTTAGCACCGGGAGCATCTATTACAACGCTTTGAACTAGGGCTCGAATAAACTCAATTTATGTGTGGGAATTGACACATTTTTACCTTGATGTTGCGCAAATTAGATCATCAGATTGGGAATTGTCATAAATATGTCGCGTTTTGCACAAACCAGTATAAATGTATTGACGGGTTTGAGACAATTATACTGGTAATCAATAAGCAATTTTAGTGACTGTTAATTTTAGTGCTCTGTGATAACACCGTAGAACCGGCCATTCATGTCACAATTCTACTTTATAACATGGTTCTTATTACCTCACCATATTTTAAACCTAGTTCGAAAGAGTTATATGCGGAATTATCGAAAAAAAGAAAGTTCTCTTGGCATTGGACCATTCGCTAAGGCTAATAAACCAAACTCATCAAATCTGAAAGCATGATCAGAATCCAATCTAAAAATTTTGCTGTAAAAGAATGTCAGAAAGATATAACAACGCCATAAAGGTTAATAGGTAAAGTTAGCGCTCCGCAGAGCTGCTGCAGGGCGGATATTTTATTTGTTGTGTCGTTTTAAAGCGGAACCATTGTGCATGCCCCGCTGAATTTGTACAATTTATGTGCTCTGTCAGATTCGGCGCAGATTATCTGCTGCCAGTGTTCATATCGCATGAAATTGTTATGAAAAAGATTCAATATTTTTTTAATTATTTTTGGCTTTTGCAGTCTTGTTTTTCCGCTTTTTTGTCTCAAAATTGTGTTGCCGTTGTGACTATCTGCATTTGTGATGCAAAGTATTGAGGTTATATATAACAGGGACAATAGTTGCCTTGCCCAGTCCTTTCCCGTACACTCAAGTAGCCAAAATCTTCAACAAGACTGATATAACGATAGACTAGTATTTTTTAATGTTATGGCTGACATTTGATTTTTTTTTCAGAACTGGAACTAAAACTTTCGTACCACTGTATTCAAACCAACTACGAGTACTGTCTATTTATAAAATTAATAGAAACCATATCCTAACAGACGTAGCAATAACAAAAGCGCCCTCCTATCCCGAGCCTCAGAAACCGCTAGCAGCAAATTTAAAACCACAATATAATACGTGGAAACATTCCATACATTTTCAGTGTGATTTCATTTCGGCGCCTGACCGCTTTACTCTAGTCTATTTTGTGCTACACAAAGCACATCGGCAGTTTGGCACGGCAGCCTTTCAGCTTCGCCAGCCCGTCGGATCTCCATTGTTATGCTAAACTTTAACAATTTTCGCGTGTCTAGAAAATCGATCGCTTATTTGATGTATATTATGGGGCGCATGTGTGAGTTTCTTGAAGAAATTCGCTTTGACGTTATTCTTCATTTTTATAAATAAGTTATTATGTCATCAATTCTGTTGTGCTACTGGTTTCTACCGCACAAATGGGGAAACTACTTAATAGTTTAAGTTGTTATGTGTTCGGCGTAGATTGGAACACCATATTTGAAGAGAGTTTTTAGCAGTGAAACTTATCAAAACGGGGAATTTGATATTATCAATAATCGTCTCTACAGTACACTTAGCAATGACACCTCTTCGATCTACAACCCCTACCTACGTTCTCCTACTTCTGATCATCGACCCATACACCTACGTCCCACTTTTGGGCACGGGCCTTCTCTACAACTAAGAGGGTTTAGGCGTTAGTCCAACACACTTATCTAGTGCGGGTAGGAAGGGTACCTAAGTTATTTTATAGGAAATAATTTGTACAGGTCTTCTATTGATGTTTTCTTTCCCCGTTAAAAGGGGCCATAGCCTATGATGCACACACAGTATCAAAAATTCAGAGGTATGCATGGGGTTTGAATACCCGATCTCAAGTTTTTGCATCGACCATGCTCCTAAGGGTCAAGGGCTAACTGATGGATAATATGACAGAAAGAATAGGCATAAATAGGGTACAGAATCAAGTGAGTCAAGCGAAGGAGTGTAAGAAGATTATCAAATATATTGATTTGAAAAAATATGTAAAGAATTCTGAACGAACCGAAAGCCCCGTCACTGGTACAATATAGGAAATGAGATTAGTTGAACATGTCAACCGCGCTGCGTGTACAATGAGGGCGAAATAAATTGCTACACACTATTAAGTGAATTAAGGCACGAAAAGCAACACGAATAGGGACGGATGTATGATGAATTTATTTTTTGGTATTCCGTTATGAAACTTCATTCGTTTTAATGTGTAGTGTTCGTTTTGATGAACATAGTTCTATAGTGTTCGTTATCAAAATAAACTATGTAATTTGCACATTAGTCTTATAAAGGGAGGCCAGCGTGGTGGAGTAAGGCCTGAACTAAAGTTGGAGGCCCGTGCCCAGCGATGGAACGTGTATGGGATGATGATGATGATAATTTATAATTATTTTGTATTAAGTTTCCATTCTTTGATTTTATTTTATATTTTCAAACAGTTACTAATAGTTTTGTACAATTATTATTTTTTTTTTAATTGCCCTATCAAAGAAATAGTAAATCCAGAGATGCCGTAATATTACAAAATATTTGCACTAGCAAATATTTAACTATCAAGACTCCATATCCAAGTTAGACAAATCTGACACAGCAATTCTCGATTTAAATTTAACGAAGACGCAATCACATTGCTGTAAATCTCTCGCCGAGTACAGATGCGACAATTTGTTCCCACATCAACACTCTAGGAGATGTAATCCCGTTAAAATCACATCTATTCCCGTATCGTATTAAAAAGTTCCTTCCGCATGCAAAATAGGTCAATAGCAAAAAATATATTTCTTGATTTCATTTGCACAAGCTCCGCGCCGCACTGATGTGATGGCACACCCGACTTTACGAGTAATCCCATTCCATTGCGCAAATATATCGCGAACCGAGTACAAGACTTTATACACCGCGTTCAATGTATTTCCATTACTTGATAGACATCAATATAGGCCACATATCGACACGCCAAATCTATCTCATAATAAGCGATGACATCATGGATCATTTTCTACGCCAGCTCAGCTCATTTCGCCAAATAACGGGGCTTAGACGGCGAGCGTAAAGAATCTCGCGTCACGTCAACATTGTCATTTGAGAAGCAACAACAGGGGCGCCGCTGAAAGTCCATCAATCATTCCGAGACAAAAAGGAAAGCGTTGATGTCGATAGGGCACGACACTAGCCGCATCTCACTTTGTCATAGTGCTGCGTCGGCTGACACCTAGTGTTATCGATAGTCCCTAGAACAAAACGCGAGTGAGATATAAGAGTGAAACCGTGCTGGAAGATTGATACGAATTTATCGGAAGAATATCTGGAATATTGGGTTCACAGTTAATTTCCATTGAATTCTCCCGACGTCAAAAGAAACATAGTACCTATATCTTCTTTGACGTCAACGTCTACTCTAAAAAGTTTTAATACACGCGAAGCCTATGCAGTGTTTTATGTAAAATATTTTTGTCTCTTTTTTAAGGCTTTGTTACCCCACACCGGCGAAATAGGTTACCTACTTATTTTAAGGCGGGGGTTCTTAATACAAAAGTCCATTTATTTGGGTAATCTTTAGCTACGTCGTCGTTTGTTTTCGTAAATTCCGAGAGACGTTGCGTATGGAACGCGCCATGCACTATAAGCAGGCGAGATATTTGATCATATCGGGGCTAGGGGATCGGAGGGGGCGGGATGACCCGGAATTTCATCTCCTTAAGAGGTTCCAACTATACGTTTATTTTACTTTATTCCATTTATTATGGTTGAGAAATCGACGTTCGAAACATTATTGGCAAAGTTCCTAAGATATTTTTTGAATGTGTATCGAATACGGCGTTTTTAAAATTCGATGATCGTTCATTTTCCAAATTAATAACTATATTAAAACATTTTTATTAACCGAACCATTCGGATCCTAAACCATTATTCATAAACATTACCTCAATTAACCTCAATCAGGCGCGCCAGTATTTACCTGAAACAATAAAACAATCATTAGACCCGTATATATTATTCAGTCGAGCTGGGGAGGGCACAATGTGGAGTCTAAAAGTTATGTACGTAGAAACCACTGCAAGGTAAATATTTGCATGCTCCACAAACGGCCGGGGCTTAGACAAAGAGGATGTTGTTCTCACAAGAAACAAAAGACAGTGCAAATGGAAACACCAAGATGGAGTGGCGACAGGGACTCGCCCCTTTCGGCTTCATAAGTACGCTGTATAGACTGTGTAGTGTTAGTTTTGTGTGGAAGATATTAGTATATGTAGTGATGGTCGTGAGATTGACGTGTGTTTTGGACCGATTTTTCAAAGTTATGTGTTCATAATGAATTGTTCATCACGTACTTCAACGATAGAGGAAAACGTATTGGGAAAGGTGTGCCTGGGATTTGAACCCAACTATTTCGACTGCGCACCTAAACCTCGAGGCCATCATTGCTCTAAAGATATAAAAATATGGATACTAACCACAATATATTCCTTTCTAAAATCAGTCAGTTGACAAAAATTTCGCATCAGTTTTAATCAAGCCAACATTTTGAAGTCCATTCTTTGATGGTGAATGAGTAAGGATTATGGGTCCTTTGGCTACCCAGCCAATTAATGCTACAAGGCGCCTAAGCAGAATGATTAAGTCACGGAAATGACTTTCGCCCAAAGCCCGGTAATGCCTCTGTTACCTGCCACTGAAGATCAAAGAAACGTTACGTCCATTTAGAGATAGTAATGTTAACTGCTGGAATAACCAACTGGCATAATTCACAATGCTTTGCATTTCTTGAAGTAAATTATACAGATGGCTTGGTAAAATTATTAATTTAAATTAATTGGGTAGTTGTTTTTTATTCTTGTGCGAGTTTTTATAGATTTAATCGTTTGAAAATAGAAAAGATCAATTTCTATATTCCCTTAGCAATCTAGAATAGTTTTAGGGTAGAAATAAGACTACAAAAAATTTTAGTCAAAATCTAATTTCGTACTAAAATGCATCGGAATCGCTTCAGCAGTTTAATTGTCTAATTTAAATAAACAAACTCATAATATGAAGTGTGTTAATAGATATTATACAGGGTGTATTCAGACCGTGTTCGAAGACTAAGCCAGGTAAAAGCTACGTTAAAAAAATCCCGCCAAAAAATATTTCAGTTTTCTAACAACCGCATACATCTAATACCTAAGATTAAGAACGTATTTTTTATCATTTATCGGGAATTGTTTTAACGCCAATGGGTTCCTAATCACATACCCTTAGTTTGCCATCACGGTCTGATGTATTCCCGCATAAATTG
The DNA here is from genome assembly GCA_030295005.1 of Cephonodes hylas. Classification (NCBI taxonomy): domain Eukaryota; kingdom Metazoa; phylum Arthropoda; class Insecta; order Lepidoptera; family Sphingidae; genus Cephonodes; species Cephonodes hylas. Next base: position 10,285,695 of record AP025369.1, on the reverse strand, counting down.
TACATATTGAATCTCACATAAATACACTTCATCCGACGGAAATTATATGGAAGTGATGAATTTATATAAATCGATACAAAACAGCAGTGAGGAGGGAGGCGGTACATATGTATTAAGCTGTCACTTCCACGTACTGGACTCGCGAATATTCTCAACAGTTTATTAAACATTGCTGGTGAAGTTTTACTACGTATCAGCCGTAAATGTTCCTACAGTGCGTGTTATGTCGAAATATTTTTTGTTGCGTTTAGTAATGTAATTGTAACATTTGTGAGGAGTGTATTATATTTCTGTATATTATTAATTGTGTTATTAAAATTATTGGCACTTGCGTTTTGTGTGACAGGTCTTCACGGTTAAATTCAAGCCAGAAAATATTCTTATATCTATATATTTTTTTAATGTAATTTATTTTGGTGGCATTTAAGTCAATTGATGTAAATATTGATATTGTGCACTATATAAAAATATTAATAATATGTAAAGCCTACTAGTCCGTACCATACTGAATATATATTGACATAAAACTGGATGCAAAAACCCGTCAGAGCTACAACATAATATGATTAAAAAAAATACTTGTTAATAACCATTATTCCATGTACCTACCCGTGTTCTTCCAAGTATTTTTTATCCCATCCCACTTCCGAGGGCCACGTCTTCAAAATATTGATCAAGGTTATAAAATTAGGTTGGCAATATTTCATCTTTGTTTACGCCGGAAAAAATGTGGAACGTGTTGGTATTAGCATTGGAGCTAACAACTCCCTTAAGGGCCACCACCCAAAGGTTTGGCGGTCAGCAAACATATGGCCTTTACTTGTCACATAAATTTGTTAAAACATGGGAAAAAGCATTAGATATAAATAATGTGTCGCTGTTTGGGAAATGAGGTTTAATATAAAATAAATTAAAGTAGAAATTCTTCGTTTTATGCACGTATTCGTAATAAAATTTTAAATTTTAAGCGAGGAAGGAAAAATGTTGCACTCGTATGCTACACACCAAGGAGTTTTCCAAGAAATAACTCAGTGATGAAAAATAGTAGAAGAGGACGGTGCCCTGCAATTCCTACATAGTACAGGTATCATATTTTTAGGATGTAAGCTCCTTTACCTTGGTTACTATAGAGAACAGAGGTTGCCCTTCCCTTCGCCATCTTGTTCTGGGTCAAAATGCGATCATGAGGACATGGTCATAAAATACTCAGGGCATAAAATATAGAAACCAAAACAAAAAAGCATCTCTGAGTTACAGACGCGCGTATAGATGTAAACATTAATGGAATAATTTCAGCGGCGGCCAATTTAAACCGGCAACTTTATTTGTAAGTAATTAAATTAGCATACACGAATCCCCACACGTTCACGGGAAGCCGTAAAATTAGGCGACAGTTACGAAATTCGCAGTAATCCGGCCATGATTCGTTGCCATGACGGCGCGCAGTTTTTGCGTCCGCCGCGCACACAGCTCTTTGTCTCTCGGAATAAATTTACATCTTTACAAATGCCCGCTGGATGCAAGGCCTTTTTGCCATAACACGAACCCTAATAACTTCTTAATGGCTGGGTGGAACTAAAAAAAAACATAAAATTTCACTGGGGGAATCAGTTACACATCGTGAGGGGATTTGATGTCGAAATAGGGGACGTTTGAGAGTTACAAGTAGGCTTGTAGGTTACTATTTCTTTTTACTATGGTGGCGAAAATTTTTTAAGGGTAGGGATGTCCGGCTTGACAAATTTAATTGGCCAGAAGCAATATGTTACAGACAAGGGTAGAAATAAAACATTAGCATTGATTTCGTTTCCGGAACCGTATGTCTTGAATCTATGTTAACAAGTATTAGTATTATCATCAGCCAAATAACTGCTGAACATTGGCCTCTTTCAAAGAATTCCAGCGTATTATTTCGGAAACGGCCTGCATCAGTAATTATATAGAAGTTTCGAAACAAGATGATTTTTTACGATTTATGTTGTTTAACTGCGTACCTAACTAACAAATCATTTAACTTCACATCCTATGAATCTCAGTGACCTAGACAAGCCTCGAATACTCGTCCTGGGACACAGTCTATAATTTGGTTGTCAAAAGACAGTTAAACTACGTCACAAGTCGCACAAATGGCTTAGAAACTTCGCTATAGAGTGAGCTCGCTTCGTCCAGCCAGTCTCGCAGGTCGAATATAATGCAGAAGCCAAACAATCTTAGTGCAAGATGAATTTGCATCTACATTGTCCATGAAAATTGGATTAGTATAGACATCTGTATTGTTTACTTTCAACCACAGCAATTTTGATACTTGTTGCAAGATTAGATTCGATCACGAAGGGGTAAGCATATTTTGCAATTTGAGTTTTTTGAAGAAAAATTTAATAGGTTATGAGGTCGTCCCCCTTGCCTATTTAAATGATTTATTTTAGACTTACGAACATATTTTTCTACCTAGCTTGGACTCTTTTCGAGGTAGATTCACGGTCTCTTTTCCTAAAATAGATTTAAATACTTTTTGGTCACTTATTATCAATGCGAAAACATGTAAGTTATAATAAAATTAATGAATGAGGCGAGAGAGCTGGATAGAACAATACACTCATTGTTTCAACCTTCCCTCTTTTTGTATCAGCGCCTGCTTGAAAACCCGCTATAATATACGACCTCATTGATAGCCCGAATATTTTAAATCACACATCGATACACTGGAATGAAGTTCAGTGAACTATAAGTAAAGACATTAACGTAATACTAGCCATTACTCCCGGCCGCGCTTCCAACACTTGATGTTATGGGATAAAGAACCTTTTTATATGTTAATGGGGGATTATAAGCCTCGCCTTGTATGGGCCTTGTAATGTTTCGCATAAAGAGGATAAAGTTATTTTAGCTTCCAATGGCTATCAACTGATAAACATGTTGTATAATTTGTGCGTTGAGCGCGTAATGGTTGCTTAAATTTCCTGTTGTCCAGATATTATATGAGGTTTGAAAATACGCAGCTTGCATCCGTAAGTTTTGATTTTGTTATCTACTTTAAATGCAAACATTCGTAAAATCTTAGGGTGCAATTTGCCAGCTTAAAGGTTCTCCTAGATGAGTAATTTAAGAATGTCAATACCATCAACCTCAACTAGGCCAGCGTTGTGGACTAAAGTTACTCATATGTGCGGAAGAAAGTACAGCCATGGAAGTGGTAATATTAAATGTTCAGCGAACACCAGCTGCGTAATATAATGTTATGGTTACAATTATTATGATTTATGACTACATGATTGTTCACGAAGTATGTTCAGCGGGCGCTTTATAGTCAGAATTTTTTTAATGGAAAATTTAGTTTACAGTCGTGATGGTCTAAATTTATTATTTTCTCAAGTATTTGACATAGAAAAGCTATGTGTAGTAGGCGGATGAAATATATACTTCAATAAGGCATTTAATTCGAGCGAATACGATACATTTTACCCTGTAAATTGAAGAATATCGATGGTCGAACATTTCATAATTTGCTGTTATTCTGTCCTTCTTCAAGAGAATTAAAAAGCCCTTAATCCATATCTCCATATTATAAAAAATAAATCCTAAGAACTGCGGAGTTACAAACGCAAAGACAATCTCCAGAATGACCTTCAAGGAAAAGTAAAAAAGCGGCTCTCCGAATTTGCATTGGAAGATTTATAAGCGCAAAAAGGGGAAAAAGAGGGAAGTGTTTTCATTCCCTTTGTCTACACAATCATGGAAAGTGCGTCGTTTGTGTAGGTTTGTATTTGTGACAGATGCGATGCTTTGATGTCGCTCTTTACGTCGCGGACGTGCTACCGACTAACACACATACATACTGAGCCCTATACCACTCCCGTTGATTCACCCACTCACAACTCAGGAATAATTTAAATTAAAGACTGATAGTTGGAGATTGGAGAAAGATAGATGGAAACAATGGTTCTGTCAATCAACATTTAAAGAAGCGAGAAGCATTTGACAGTCCCGTGGCGAAGTTGGCTATATAGCGGTTTGCGAAACGAGAGGCCGCGGGCGCGATATCTGCACCGAGACATATGTTTGTGCGATACAAAAATATTTGTTTCAAGTCTAGGGGTTTATGAGATCGTAGAGTCTCTCGTAGTTAGTGACACCCACGACAGATGACTTGTCGTATCATAGTGTGGGGTAACAGCTGCATTTGTGACACTCATGTATTTGATTTCAAAAGCCTTCCTAATAGATGACAAAAGATGTGACTGCTATTTACCAGTGAGCTGCCTTTTTAGACTCATAGATTAACTTTCGCCCATGTTTACAAAAATTCTCCTTCTATTTGGATAAAAATTAGTAAAAAGTATTATCAACTTTATAATTAGAAAACCTTATGTTTTATTTTTAATTCTATCCACAAGTTTCATTCAGCAAGTGATATTTTTGTATGGAAACATACTTTTTGCATAGTACATTAACGTGTTATTCTAAAAGTTGTGCTTCATTAACCTGGCTGGTAATATGAAACATAAAAGCGGAATGCTTAAAAACTACATTTACCATAACTCAGAATACAGAAGGTGAATGGATTCCGAAGCCACGATCAATGGACGAGATACATTCATTAGTAGCAGACAGTATGGCCGCCCATACAACCCGCATTCAAAGCCCGCCGTGCCACGGCATTACCTCAGTGGATTTTAAGTCAATTTTAAAAGAGACTGGTTTTTCGCTGGACTTTTTTTGCGACGAGCGACGAAGCAACTGACCTGATAGAAATGCTACATATGTGCATATATTTATACAATCATGCCTACATAGTTAAGCAGCGATTATATTTCTACCTTCACATTTCGACAATTACATATGTTTTTGTTTTCACGCAAAAGGATATGAGCCCATTGCCTATTTCTTGACGTCAAGCTGGAAACTAGAATTCCATTATAGAAATACCCAATAACTGGAACGCACAGTAGATCCTTACATCGAGATCGCAAGGAAGATACGAGCGTAAGTTAGAGTTATGCAATCTGGACCAACAAAGACGATAATAAACTGTTGTAAGCCATAGTAGATACAGTACAACTTAACCTGCGGTGTTCCTTGCTCCTACATTGCAATTGCAGTAGACTATGTAAATTCTTTACCGATCATTCTAAATTCAAAGAGAAACGAAAAAGGAATGTACCAGGTCACTGGGTCATAAGATTTTATTGAGAAATCGGTACTATTCTGGTCGAAAAGATCAAATCGTATAGCATGGTTCAATCCCTAAGTAACGTCATACAATGCGGATATGAATATGAATGTATCTCGGAATACGTATAAACTTTGTCAATGCATAGCTTCCTCCCCACAATATTTCCACAGTAACTCCAACATAACTAACCTTATTATCGCGAGGGAGAACTGTATTGCTTTTATTACATCAAATATATTCATTCATATCGCATGACGGCGAGCACGTTCTTTACGAAGATTCATTCATATTTATGGATAGTGTATGTCTATTCCTAAGTCAAATCCGATGGGACTTATTGTGGAGGCTTCGGTGCGGGTCTGAACCGCGTTGATCAATATGCAAATAGGAACACTGAATAACCGATCAAAGTTGACAATTTACATATTATAATTTCAGCTGTCGATAATTTAGCGAGACATCTATTTGGACGATACTGTTGTTGCTTAAACGGTTAGGGCTTGTCGCCGAAATCTGTGACGTCGTTGTAATAGACTGCAAAGTTACAGTTACATAGACACTATTGCTTCTATTAAAGTACGTATATTATGTAAAACAAAGGGATGAAGACAAGGTAAAGAGAAGCTTGATTTAGCTCGTTTTGAAGCTTAAGAACAGATAATTGTAGTTAGTTGAACTAAGGATTGCTATCAATAAAGGCTCCACGCCCCTAAAAAACTAAACTACTTTTTGTACCTAAGTTCTTAAAACACATAGTTCCATAGAATTTATTATAGTTATCTGATGGAATTATTCTATTTCTATTCCTGTTCTAATTTGGTTGAAAATTTATAGACACCTGGCTAATATACAAATTATAGGGTAACCTATACAAAATAAACAGTAAAGGCGGGCTTGATCATAAATAACACTAGCCTAGTTTCAAGTAAATTTTGAAAATACTTGAAAATTACGAGTAAATTTGAACCTTTTGATTTAGAGAAAGTAACACTTCAGTCGGTTTATTTGGCAGTGGCAATTAAACTTAATCAGATTCCGATTAATTTATTCACAGACGAGTGAATTGATAAAAGCAAATTTATCATCCCGTGTTATCTTAATACAAACTTTGAACGGAAATATTGTACAAGATTACTCCTAAAAATACGGTATTAAGACACGTTAATCATGTTATTTACAAAAGGTGTTCTAAGCTAAAGTTCTTAGTTCGAATGCTTCCGTATCGAGCTACGGTGAATGGATACTGTCTTAAACGTACAATGAATTATAGATGTATCGTTTACATCCAACATTAAGTATGAACACTTGCGAATTATCTTACCAACAGGTCCCGTGTGTGTATCTAACTGGAGATATTTGCATAACAAACATGCGACGCGTAACCTCTTTTACCAAGCCAGGGGTTAGTGTAAGCTTGGTAATTAACATGTTCTTTTCATGTGGGGATTATTTTGTAGGACAATTTTGTTGCGTGTAGTTATGAAGGTTAGTCTAATTAGTTTAGGTCCGTTGGTTAGTAATAGTTATTGAAGCGGATATAACTATCATCTATTAGTTTTAAGACAGTGTGTTCGACTGCAAAACTGCGATAAGAATGTCCAGTCTTCTATCGATGTAATTATCCTCACGTGTAAATTCAGAACTCGGCGCTTTGGAAGGCTTAACACCTTATCATAAGGTCCTTATGTTCGGTAGTAGCTGTAGCCGGCTGATACAAGTGCCCCATAACCAGCTAATGTAACGTAATGTGTTAAAAAGGCGCACTCTACATACATTACCTTTACATAGAAACAGCATTAAAGTTTAAAATCCCACAGCGGCTGCGACACTCGCGACAGCGGATTCCTGTTTCGCTAGGGCAAAATTTAGCAAATAATTTTATTACGTTGTCAAATATTTTAATAATTGGAGGTGAAAGGCGGTGAACAAGAGTTCGCGGTTAAGTCGAGTGCCTTCCACGGCGTGGAAAAAGAACCGCCTCATAAATATTCATGTCAATTTTAGGCCCGAAAAGTCATATTTAAGTGTATTCTCGATAAAACGCCGGGGCCTCTTAGAGCCCGGGAATGGTGATTTCATTTTCCCTCACCTGTCTCCAGTTGACGATTTTTTTATTAGTCGCCGGGGCTTGGTGCCTAAGTTACGTAATGAGGTTTATTTTCGGGTCGCTGCGCAGACTAGATAATTACAAAATTTATTACACAGTTATGGCTGTGTTACCGGATTATTTTTAGTGCCGAGGTTATAAGCAAAATTTATAATACGCAATATTTTTGATGCTTTTTTTATTAAAGGAGACCGAATGGCTAGTATTAAATGCTTATTATCTCTTTTTCCCTCTTAATAGTGGAGAAGGATAGAGCCAGCAAAAGGAGGTTTTATGTATAAGGAAACGCTCATACAAATATAGTACGAGTAAGTGCTTACATTAGCACCATGTGACGAAGCCGAGTGGGTCGGAGAAATAAACTACGAGTAAGCCTTATCATTTAAGTTTTATGAAGGCCGTGCGAAATTGGTGCCGAATGCCGGCATATGTAATAAAATAAATTGACAATCTTCATAAAAGGTTTAATCTTCATAAATAGAAGAAATGTTTAGCGCTCCGAGAAGGAATATTAGACGGAATACGATTTATATCGATTCGTTTGAGTATTCCATTCGATTCCATTATATATATATAAAGAAAGGATTGGTTTCTCTTGAGGGGAGACTGATAAATAATATTCAGAGTGTTCGTATTTTAGCAGAACTTAAGTACTTCAAGTTTGATTTTTTTTTCAACATACTGGCCTAGTGTAGGTAGAAAATACAGCTGAAATATATAGAAAAATATAAAATGAAAAGATTTTTTTATTGGCCCTTTTAAAAGGACAAAGGTTTCTTATTTCGTTGCACATTTGTTTAATGTGATGGTTGACATAGTCACGATATTCGTTGTGATTAAACCATCTTTTAGAATACAAGACTAAAAAAAGGTAGGTGGAAGGCAATGCTCGTCGTTCAATAAGTCTACTAGGAACATTTATTTAATAATAATAGACTTAAAATGAGTACATGAAGAAATAAAAAAAAAAACTATTGTGTGTGGGAGAGCTCTGTTATAGTTAATTTTAATTATGAACTGGGGTTGTTTTCTTGGTTCCGAGAAAGATGAAGCAACAGCTTTGCTGTGGTATCTCGACAGGTATGTGAAATGTTTTTGAAGTCTTCTTTACGTTTAAAATGAACGAAAATAAATTTCATTGTATTACACATTCCTCTTATTAGTATAAAACAAAAACCGCATTCGTCTGTTTCTTCATTTTCATTTCTTTTACGCGACTACTTGATAATTTTCATAATTAAGATGATTTCATTCAAAAGTCTCTCTGTATCACCATCAGCATGAGCTGATGACGTATATGAACACGTCCTACTTGCGGGCACGGGCTTCCTCTACAGCTGAGAGGGTTTAGGCCTTAGTCCACTGCGCTGGCCTACTGCGGGTTGACGGGTTCTATATAGTATACTTCAAGCATATAGTGACCATGTTGAAATAGGACCAGTTTGTAATTATACAGGGTGTATTTAGAACGTGATCGAAAACTGAGGCAGGTAATAGCGAGGGTGTTCGCAAACCTAGTGGCGATATTAAAAATCGCGACAAAAAATAAAAATTTTAACGTTTTCCATACAACCATCGGTGTTAAAAGTATGTGGTTTGTATGGAAAACCTCAAAAATTTTATTGTTTGTCGGGATTTTCTTTAATGCCACTGGGTTTGTAATCACTATCGCTATTACCTGCCTCAGTTTTCGATCACGGTCTAAATACACCCTGTATATGTGTGTATACAGGTAATAATGAAATATGAAAGCCTAAAGGATTTCGTATAAATATAACCGTATTAAATTAAGCAGACGTCAAAATCTAAACAAATTATCCATCCATGGAGGGCCATAATGGGCTCTTTTACACGTCAATTTATAATAAATTGATGACTAACGAACGACGTGGCAGTGACAGCAGCCGAATTGAGTCGCCTAAAAATATAACAAATTATTTATATTCGTCATTTGTAATTTATGTAGCAGAGTGAAATTTCCTGTTTCAAATATGGTATTCATGAGCGGGAATGGATTCATCTTTGATGTCAAATCCAGGTATTTTAAATCGTGGAATCTTTTTAATTAAGGCTATGTATCAATCAGTGGCGTGCCTAGGGTGTCAAACTAAGGCAAGTCTAAATGTTTATTTAGTAGCAGCATATTTTTTTTGGTACGTAGGACTAATAAATACCTACCGGTTAGTACTCACATTCACGTTTATAGCGTTATTTTATAAATAAACAATCGTTAAGTTCGTTATTCGGAACTATGTAAGGCAAGTCGGGCTTTCGGGCTTCTATGGAAGTACCGCCACTGGTATCAATAGAAATGTAATAAAGAACTTTAATGTATTCGCTGGCATAGTATACTTGATTATTTTTCCTTTTTCGAACATTTACGTTGACTACTCCATGGCTTTGAACAATAACACCACCTAAGGCCTCGTTTATGGACATCCCTTTAAGGAAACAAGCGTGAATGTGCTTGTCATTTAACTTAAACAAAAATGAAAATATCTTATTGGACTAAATTCTACCAAAACAGTTAATACAGTTCGATGAACAGTTAGAAAAATGTGTATCTATCAAACCGCTCATTTATCAATTCATTAGTTTTTATGACTGCATAAGAGCTAGTGGCACCAGCAGCATAAAACCGATTTCGGCGGCACTTTTCATAAATTTAACAGCCGTTAAATAGATTAACGCATAATCTTGAATAATACAACGAAAATGGCTGTGAAACTACTCCAACAACACAATTTGTTACGTTGTATTTTTTACAAGATTATCCTCGCTATGACACAGAATTAAGCTTAGGATTATCCTCATTAACATTTCCTTTTGCATTATAAAAACTAAATATTTATCTCCGAAACGGAAATTATGAAGATTTCATAAACGAAAAGTCATTTGTTTAACAAATTGATAGGTGCGAACGGAAAAGATTTTGAATATTAATCAGTTGAGAGTAAATTGCTCAGCGATTTGTAGCTTTAAGTTTGTGGGCGTAAGATTGTTATTGAGTTGACAGACGTCGAGATCCGGGAATACTGGGCGAGGAAACAAATCGGGGCTATGTAGGTCAACAACCCTGGGAGGGTTCCGTAATCGGGACGTGTGACGTATCAGATGTTCGATTTTACGGACTCACGGGGAGTGTTTCATTTCGGCTGGTAATTTTTAATCCAAGACTCAGTGATGTCGGAAAGCTAGTTTCACTTTCAGAAACGTCGAAAGTATTTTCATAATGTTATGAGTGATAAATGAATTATTTTACACCAGCACTGGCGGCCTCGAGGTTTAAACTGACGGCCGAGAATCTCGGTGGTCACGGGTTTAAACCCCATACACATCTCTGTCTCGTAGAAGTCATGTGTGTATTCGCATATTATTTACTTTAGCAGTAAAGGAAAACATTGTAAGCAAACCTGCAACTCACACGAAGTGGTGGAGGTCGACTTAAGTCTTGATCCTCACAGTTGTTGAAGAGGCCCGTGCCCAGCAGTGGGATCTGAAGGGGACCGCGCGTCCAAACCTCGAGTTACTATTTAGTTAAATAAAGAAAATCCAAACAGGTAATGCTTACGTACATGTCATCCTCAAGGATAAGCCGTAGTATACACAGATAATCCTGCCATACAGATCCAAACTCCAGTCAAACACTTATGACTTATTAAAAAAACTGTTTTCTCTAGATCTAGTATCGTAACCACTTACTGATATACCTTTAAGGAGTAGAATCGTCCGTAAAACAGAAATTCAACGCCCTGTTTACACATTTTCCCTTTTAATAAAATTAAATTGTATCACTTAACTACCTTTGACGTCGGCTGATCAACGATAAAAGTTGATAAAACTTTTTATATCCTCCCTTAATCAATTACGGTGAATAAATTATATTTTCATACGCGCCTTTAACGTCTCCGCGAGAGTTGCGTGGGACGGAAGTATTGAGTAAATTATTATGGAGAAGTTTGCTTTTCAACGTAATTAGAGAAGGTGTGAAGGAACTTGAGTGTTGTTCTATCGGTTTCGTATTTTGCCTCTTTCGTGGAAGAGAGTACTGTGCGATAAGACTGGGTTGGATCCTGTGTTAAGTATTATTATTGGGTTTTGCTATTAAGGAATTCTGAGCTGGAAATAACACATGATGGCATTAGGCCCAATTCTAATTTGTCTAGCTTAAAATTCAAGCTGTTGAAATGTGTTTGTAGAAATACACCTCTGCCTGTGCATTCCGGGATAAAATGGGCATTGTGTTTGTGTTCTTTAAGTATGGAAATAAGCAGATCTTTAATTTTCTAGTAGGTTTTACTTCACATGTCTACGCTGATGAAAGATATCACACTAGTGGTCCCCTAAACAGTACTTGGCCAGCGTGGTGGACTGAGGCCTAACCCTCTTCCTTGTGGAGAAGGCCTGTGCTCAGCAGTTGAGCGTATATGGGCTGTTACTGTAATCATGTTGACCAGATCGCAAACCAAAATGTCTTGAGAAAAAACCTGCATCCACCAATTTTATTGCTAAATAAACGCTCCATGATCCAGACTTGATACATTTATATGAACAACTCAATCCCACCCCTTGCACAAGGGTTATCAACGACTTCCATTATGACTCCGTAGATATAAATTAAAGTTAACCGGTTTAATTGGCGCACCGTCGATATTTAATGCCATTTGCATGTTGGTCGGGTATTAACTTACTCGAATATTACCATCGGTAATTGAGTTTCGCGCTCATTCCGTCGTTACAAATACATTTTGTCGTGTTATTGTTTTTTATGTGAAAATTGTTATCGGGTTAACAAGATACAAGTGATGTTCGTTCGGCGCAAAGTGGCTTTTGAGCTGTTATGGAACTGTGTTGGTTAATTGTTTTTTGTTCTTTGTGTCATGCGACTGTCACTGTTTTTGTGTTCTTCAAACGGTGGGTGAGTATTTTATTGCTAACAGAGGTGAGCAGAGGTTTCTGCGCCCACATATCGAAAAGCATGTATCACTACCACGTAAAAGTGAGCCTATTACCGTTTTTCGAATATATTACTAGACACTGAAGGTTTAGAAGTAATTACTAAGTACCCATTTATTTTCATGTTTACGCTACAAAATTTATTGAATTATTTAATCATAAATACACCGACTACGTGTCCCAAATTGATTGATGGGTTAACATCATTAGCGCTGTATCTAATTTATAACTCGCCTATTAAGGTGGAACCTAATTGCTTGATTGGTGAATGATAGACTCAACTATCTGCATAATTAATATTTGATACCTAGGTTAGTATAGAATTAACGTTTTGTTAATTATCGGCACAGATCTAGCGTCCCATGGCTAGTGTAGTCTGGTCGAAATGGATTTTCAGGTGGTTTTGGATAGTATTTAAGGAATTTATTATTATCATATACCCGAGTAGAAATTTTTTCGTGTTCCTGATCTGGACCCGATCAGGAATGCCTGATCGGGTCCAGATAAGGCATGTAACGCAGAACATTGGTCTGGACCCGATCAGCATGCCTGATCGGGTCCAGATCGGGCATGCCTGATCGGGTCCAGATCGGGCAAGCCTGATCGGGTCCAGATCGGGCATGCCTGATCGGGTCCAGATCGGGCAAGCCTGACCGGGTCCAGATCGGGCATGCCTGATCGGGTCCAGATCGGGCATGCCTGATCGGGTCCAGATCGGGCAAGCCTGATCGGGTCCAGATCGGGCATGCCTGATCGGGTCCAGATCGGGCATGTAACGCAGAACATTGGTCTGGACCCGATCAGGAATGCCTGATCGGGTCCAGATCGGGTCCAGACTAGGAATGGCTGATCGGGTCCAGACTAGGAATGCCTGATCGGGTCCAAACTAGGAATGCCTGATCGGGTCCCAATCAATCATCTGTATCATGTAATACCTTGCCTGATCCAAATTGTGTATGCCCAGTCCGGTCCTTTTAAAAAACATGAATATAATATTATAGTCATGAAAAAATTGTTTGTTAAAAAAAATGAATTGTTATTATAAATATGTCACTTAACATTTTATTATTTATTTTTTATCAATTCGTTATTTATTTAATTATCAATGATTTTATAAATATTGAATACTATAATAAATAATAATAATTAACAACTCAATATTAATGAATTTATTTATTTTTTGTATGGTAAAACATATTTAAACAGTAAAAAAAAAATACAAGGAATTTAAATAAAAGCTGTTAGTGTCTTTTATTGACCTTCTTAAAAAGGCTTTTTAAGCAGTAACCATCCCAATCGTTAGCTTTATTTAATATTGACAACAATGCTTGCTGTAATTTACTGTCAGGAATATCTTGCTTATTTAGAAATTTCTGTCTCATTGCAGCTGAAATACAAAATTTGATTCAATTATGTTGTAATTTACTAAATAATAATAATAAAAAATGTTAATATTTATAAAGTAATAACATACAATTAAGAAATAATTTGGTATCAATGAAAGTATCCTGCACTATATAATGATTAACATACTTTTTACCAAAGTGAAAAAAGTTGTATCTTTTAAAACTTTTTTTGGAGTTGCAGCTACATATGACATGGCCATATCTCTTGAAATGTAAAAAACGAATAATATTGCCCATATTATGGGTAATAGTGTTTTCCATCAATGGAAAAGTATATAAGTTTATTCTGGAAAAGCAAATTTATTATTATTTATAATGAGGAGCATTTTTTTAAATATGACAATTTCAATAATATGGTCAGATAGAGCAAATATTAGTTCTTTCATATATTTATATATAAGAGTATAGTTTTTTAGAAACTCACATTTTTTTATTGTCTTTCAACTTTTCATTGAATTTATCAAAGTTTTCCATTGTTGATAGTGGAAATTCTAATTTTTGAGCCACATCTGTTGATCCTTCAGTATCTATTCGACTGGAATCTAACAGTTGAGTACTGTTATTCTTTTTAATTTCAGACAGGATTTGGGCAACAACAGCAGATATGCTTACAATTTGACCTCTTAAATTCCCTAATTGTTTTGATAGACTGTTATAATTATGCCTGAAACATTCAAGCAAAGAATCTGTTAAAAATAAAATATATATTAATACAAATTTTTACACTGATTATACATTTATTAAAATATCAAAATTCCAACACTGATGTAAATATAAATATTATAACAATTACCAACACTCCACAATTTCAGAATAGAATCCATATTATGACCTTAGTTACTAATAATTATTAGATAGGTATTGTAATGATTAATTTGTTTTTTACCATTGGATACAGTATTTTTTGTTGATGATCTAGCTGCTAATATAGTCATTTCAGTTTCTGTTTTGGATTTATTACTATAAAGATGCTAAATAGATTATCAGCAATTATTGATAATGTACTATTATTATTAGAAGTAAAACAACAGTAGTCTAACTTAATTATTTGTATCAAAATTAACAATAATAAAAATATGTCAGGTCATATGCTTTGTTAAAAAAAATCATTAGTAAAAAAATATTAGAAATTAATCAACAATATTTACATTTAAATAAGAGATATTACCTCAAATTTCAGTGGGTTTATCGGTTAACTCCAAAGCTGTTTGGCTGAATATTTTATCTATTTTTAATTGATTCTTTGATAATGCTTTTATTTTGAAAGTTTTTTCAACAGCAGCTGCTTTTGCTTTAGTGGACTGCTCATTATCAGTAGAGAAAGTATAGGGTTATTTTTTCAATCTTATTAATTTTTCCTCTGCCTCTTTCATAGTTTCTGATAACAATAATTGTATAAATTAATTACTGTTTTATTGTTTTGACAATAAGATATCAATTTTCATAAATCTATAATTCAAATAACAATAAATTACCTGCTGTGCCACATATTTGAACATGAAATGTTGGTCATGTCGGATCAGGCTCTTCACAATGTTTCACTATTGTTTGTAATAATTTACAATACTTAGTACTTTTTAACAATGATGCAGGCATGTAATATTTACATCCAGTACCACTATATTCTCTGTAATGATCTGACCAAGAACTTGATACTATATCAATTTCTTTATTGGATAAATCATTTACAAATAAAACTAAAATGTCATCTGAAAAAAAATACGGATTATTGAAATATAAATTTATAATGAAAAATAGCAAAGAATTGTAATGTATTTTTAAAAACTTTTTTACTATCCTTGAATGTTTTAGGTAATTCAATTTAATAGCGAAACTTTACACAGGTAAGTAGTTTACTCCACAATTCAGTATTTTATACACAATACACACTTAGTAAATGTCTAGATATAAGTTTATAGTCCTTGATACACTTTGTTTTGGTAAACACACAATATATTAATTATTCTGTAACTACTGTTAAGGCGATTTACTTATTTAATCTTTACATTAATATACCAATCGGCATATTCAATCAATTCAATCCACTGATACCGTCTTCTTGACATAAAATAAAAATTAACTCCCGTGTTCTATAGACTGTATGTAGAATTGCCGTTTGTAGTAAAAGGCGGGAAATGCCCAAAAGCGGTATTGCATTATTTTAAGTTGCGCACCAAGTTAGTAACATCCGCAATACTTGTTTTTAATTATAATGGTTTTATCACGTATTATTTTACCTAACATTTTCTGGAAAAAAATAAATACGATAATAAGTAACTTTCTATTTATGCACCTAATTCCTACACTTCCTGTTGTCACCTGTCGGTTTATCAAGTACCTAATGTTGCCATAAAAAATAAAATACTTTTCATGCGTTATCAAATCTATACTAATATTATAAAGAGATAATGTTTGTGAATTTGGAAGTTGTAGAAATTCGTTATTGACAAACAAAATTTATGGTAAAAGATTTTTGTAAAATAAATTACCAGTATAACCTGATCTGATGCAAATAAAATTTACACCGTGACATAAATATGGCAATAATGATATGATACACGTCATGAGTTGAGTTTCACCGTTCACGTCCAAAACAATAATAAGTTTTGAATTGTATTTCTGGAATATATGTTTAAAAGCATCTTTTCTTGCTTTGACAATTAGGATAACGGTATCTGGGCTTGATACTACATGTCTTATCATACTGAATATTTTTTAATACCAGGCTAGCCCTATTTGATCCAGACCTTGGCCTAATGCAGTATGCCTTACAATACTTGAAAACATTTAACATAAGGCTATCCTGATCTGGTCCCGATCTGGTCCTGATCCAATATACCTTACAATACTTGATAACATTTAACATAAGGCTATCCTTATCTGGTCCCGATCTGGTCCTGATCCAATATACCTTACAATATTTGATAACATTTAACATAAGGCTATCCTGATCTGGTCCCGATCTGGTCCTGATCGGGCTTGCCTTACAATACTTGAAAACATTTAACATAAGGCTATCCTGATCAGGTCCCGATCTGGTCCTGATCGGGCTTGCCTTACAATATTTGATAACATTTAACATAAGGCTATCCTGATCAGGTCCCGATCTGGTCCTGATCGGGCTTGCCTTACAATATTTGATAACATTTAACATAAGGCTATCCTGATCAGATCCTGATCGGGCTTGCCTTACAATACTTGAAAACATTTAACATAAGGCTATCCTGATCAGGTCCCGATCTGGTCCTGATCGGGCTGGCCGTACAATACTTGAAAACATTTAACATAAGGCTATCCTGATCTGGTCCCGATCTGATCCTGATCGGGCTGGCCGTACAATACTTGAAAACATTTAACATAAGGCTATCCTGATCAGGTCCCGATCTGGTCCTGATCGGGCTTGTCGTACAATACTTGACAACATTTAACATAAGGCTATCCTGATCAGGTCCCGATCTGGTCCTGATCGGGCTTGCCTTACAATATTTGATAACATTTAACATAAGGCTATCCTGATCAGGTCCCGATCTGGTCCTGATCGGGCTTGCCTTACAATACTTGAAAACATTTAACATAAGGCTATCCTGATCTGGTCCCGATCTGGTCCTGATCGGACTTGCCGTACAATGCTTGAAAACATTTTAAATAAGGCTATCCTGATCTGGTCCCGATCTGGTCCTGATCCAATATGCCTTACAATATTTGATAACATTTAACATAAGGCTATCCTGATCAGGTCCCGATCTGGTCCTGATCGGGCTTGCCGTACAATACTTGAAAACATTTAAAATAAGGCTATCCTGATCAGGTCCCGATCTGGTCCTGATCGGGCTTGCCTTACAATACTTGAAAACATTTAAAATAAGGCTATCCTGATCAGGTCCCGATCTGGTCCTGATCGGGCTGGCCGTACAATACTTGAAAACATTTAAAATAAGGCTATCCTGATCAGGTCCCGATCGGGTCCTGATCGGGCTTGCCGGATCGGGCATGCCTTATTCTATCCTGATCAGGACCCGATACATGATCTGGTTGTGCCTTATTTGATTTCTACTCGGGTAGGTATATGCACAAATCAACATTCAGTCTTATACCTGGCAAATTGTGGGGGAAGTTCATCACTGATCACTTTTTTGATTAATGTTGGCGTGAGGATATGTACTACCTATGTGCATTTAAAAATATTAACACTACACTGAATGTTACATTAATCACATTAAAGTAATGAGGTTATGCAAGAAAATGTGTGACGGCTTCATGCCACGATTCGGGGTCAACTTAACCGCGCACAACTTTTCATTACAAATAATATTAAACAATGCCAACTTGTAAGGGTTACACGGCCCGTTATCGTGGATTTAAAATGATTGGACGGCGAACTAAACTCTCAACCCGCGCCCGGGGTTTGACGTAAATAACCATCGCCCGCCCTCACGTTAATTGATGTTTCCAACAAAATTAAGCCAATTTAACTTCATTACTCTGTCATTGTATTTCACTAGTCATTAATTTTGTATTACGTAATTATAGCAAAATAGGCGAAACAACACCGCATGTGTGTGCGGGCCGGGCGGAGGTTCATTTACGTGATTTGATACGCAAATGACTTCGGTGCTGTGATGAATTAATTCGGATTTGCGGCGCGAATGTCGGCGCTTACGTGTATACATGCTAGATCTCGGACTGGCGCAATTAGCTCCGGCCCTTATATGGCAGTCGGGGTGTTTTTAGGCATTGTGGACGTGACACATACAAATCAATAGCTTATTTGATAGAACGTATTTCACGCTTTCCAATAGTTATCAGAGTGTTTAGGGTAAATGCTTAAGTTGCATAGTCAAGTGAGTCGCATCTATTCGAATATTTATAGTAATTCGTTTGTATCGAACTTTAATGATGATGATAAACTTGAGCGTCTTCAGAATTTCTGCATTAGATTCATATTTGGTTTGCGCAAATATGATCACGTTTCCGAATTTCGCACTCAGCTCAAGTGGTTATCTATTCGATTTCGCCGGAATACCCACGTTCTCTCTCTTCTTTATAACATACTTTTTAATCCTGCTACTCCTTTCTACCTTAAATCTCGTTTTCAGTTTCTACACGACTCTCATTCTAAATCCTTGAGGTCGTCAGATAATTTAAAACTTAAAACGCCTGTGCACTCTAGTATATTTATGGACAGTTCTTTTACCGTCCAAGCTACTAGACTATGGAACGCGCTCCCAGTGTCAATAAGAAGAGCTAAGTCACTGCCATCTTTTAAAAAACTACTTAAAGACTATTACTTGTCCTGCTAATTGAAGGCATATGTCTTGTATGTTAGTGTGTATGTATGTATGTATTTATTTATATATTTATGTAACTATGTATGTTTATGTATATTTACTTAGATGTATTTGTTTTCTTTTTTGTATTTATTCTTACATTTTTATTAACGATAATATGTCTTTTATTTATGTAGTACACCTCAACTACCTTTCATTTCTCTTCCTGCAAATCCATGCCTGTTTGGTTGCCTGTAAGAGATCGCCTTGCGCGATAAGGCCACCCATTGTACTCTGCTCATCTTCTGTACTCCTTAGTTTAAGTGTTGTGTGTACAATAAAGTTTAAATAAATAAATAAATAAATAATGGCTGATGATTACAGAAAAAATTGTAGTGACATCCAGAATTGATAAATACCAAAAGTGGAATAGTGCTTCAGCCCCGGTATAATCAGTTAAGAATTAGTACATATACGCAACATCATCAATCACTTTTGTTATTCATAGTTGAATTTCGAATATCTAAGAATAACAAGAAACATCACATCGCAGATTCAAATTTAATTAGCAACAAAATTTTAAGATGACGCAATATCCGAATAAAGTTGTTCACGAAATTGGGGTGCTGCCATCAGCGAGTAGAAGCGATGTAATCTATTTTGCCTCGCCGACCGGCTGATCTGGGGTAAATAATGTTTTTTGGATGCTCCACACCACCGCCCTTATTATGAGGATGGATGGGAGAAAAAAATGTTGACAAGAGCTCATTTTAGTTACCCAACTTTGGGGAAAATGTCCACTTAAAACGTTATGTACGTTTTTGATGTAAAAGTTTGAAGAAAATTGTGAAGTGAGGTTAATTGTATGCATTAGGATATAAAAACGTATATTAACGAATAAATTTCAATTTGATATTTATGATAATACTCGCGTTAAGACTTGATACAATTTGGGTTTTTGTGGGTTCGAATTAAGACGATGTTGTGCCGTGCTTTCGACTTTCATAATAGTGTTTTGTAAATTTTGGTAAAGAATTTTTACATAAGAGAAGTCCACCAACTTTTTATAAGCCATTATGTTAGACTTTAACCTAAGCGGAGTACTAAAAGTATGATGAATGAACCACACGGCTCCCCAAAATATAAAATATCCGAAAACCTATAAATTTCACGCTAAATAAAATTCAATCATCCAGTACATGAACTTAAATGGATTACACATGATATTACTGATATAAAAACACGTAATAATTTTGAAAGGCGCACCAGTGGTGCCTATAAATATTTATGACGTCATAAAATAGTATTATTGCAATAACTGTTAGATCTTCAGTAACGACATCTGTTAGTAAGTGAACTTGGGAGTTTGTTTTACATAAAATAATGTTATTTCATTTATTATAATTTTCGCACTAATAAGTTTACATCAGCATGATTACCTGACAATACGCGTCTTGCTGCTGGCTACAGGCCTCTTCTACAACTGAGAGTTGTTAGGCCTTAGTCCACCAAGTTGGCCTAGCGGTTTGACGGACTACAAGCCTAAAAAAATCCTAATAATTTAAGGTGAGCAGGTTTCATCAAGATGTTTTTCTTCATCGTTATAGTACATGATAATCCTTAATTAATGCACAGATAGCTTCAAAAAGTTAGAAGTGTCTTAGAATTGAAGCTTTAAAGGTCAAATAGGGTGTGTTTGATTATGTTATTTACGTATTTGAAAACAAAAAAGTATAAATTGTCATATAATAGAAATCAGGAATCGACTCACATTACATTGCGTATAATTTAGTCCAAAAAATCCCGTATCACCTTGTCAAGGTCTGACAAAATATTATGTCCATCGGTAATCATAACACGAGTCTCTCGCAATTTTTTAACAATTCATCACATAGCAACGCCATTGAGGAAATTGAACAAGTCCCGCCGATCGCCCGCCGGTATGATGTGAAATTTATATCTTCGCAGTTTTCGTTTCATTTTGAAATTCAATTTCATTCGAACCGGGTGAATGTAGGTCCTTTTTTTCGATGCTTGTTACAAGTTTAACATTGATGATTGCATTGAACAAGAAAAGTGATGTTAATTGCTTGTAGTTGATAAATAAAGTGACTTTTTGTTAACTTCTACCCGTGATACTTAATGGTAAAGGAAGTAAGATCTATAGGAAGTTTCGGCTAGAAGTAAATTATTGCTAGTCGAAATGTAGCCGGCTGATTTGTTAAGGAAATTACAGGCATACATATTACTTATTTTGCTCTTCGGATAGTAGAGTCACTATCTGAACGAATAATAAAAATCCACCAGTCAAGCTCTTGCAAAATTAACAACTCTAGGGCATTGGGCTAAAAAATAGGACGAAAAGCTAAGTTACTTCTCCAGATGAATTTAAAGAGGTTTGTTAACTCTTGTTAAGAACGTATGTACATAAAAATCTCTCTGAAATATTATGGGGTATCTTATTTTCCATAAGAAGCTATGAATACTTATAGGGTAAATTAAAGATTATCGTTAAAGAAATTTTGAATAACATTGAAACAATATGCCATAGCTATGTAATACATAGCTATGGCATATACCTGTTCAAATGGAAGGATGCTGGTACTTAAAGTTCAGGGTTACCTTTTTTAAGTACCGGCGCTCAACTTTTAGTGGCTAAGATAGCTCATAAGATAGTTCATAAGTTTTTGTATTTATCTTAAGTTTTGCTTAATAAATAAATAAATAGTAAAAAAAAAGCTATAGGCATACATAGTATGTATGTAACGTATAATGGACATAGATACATAATATATTTTGCCTTATACAATTTGCTGGACGTGAAAAGTTACAATGCTACTGAATTTAGAAACATTCTGTTTTAAATAAAACTGGTGAAGCTTTTAGAGTTTAGGGTGGGAAACATTTTATGCAAATTACAAATATAAATTTGTGGGGACATTTTGACTTTCCAAATTTTTTTCGGCAACCGTAATCCCTCGTCAGATTCAGTCAAGTTCGAAACACAAAGTATTTTATTTTTTACTAAATCTTTGTTTGTTTTCTTTACCTATACTGTTTTTAGTTCCATTTTTAAGATTTTTAGCAAGAATCTAAAAATATTTTGTTACATTTATTTTTTTGGTTTTGCGTGACAATTAAAAAATTGTCGAATTAATCGTTAAGTCATGACATAACTATTTAACCTCCAACTTTACAATGATATTTTGTATAAAAGTTTTGTAGTTAAAATATAATTCTCTGAGAAAAATTGTTTCACCCTACATATTACTTCTCAATGACAGTATATCTTCAGATATCAAAGCTGTCAGACCCAAAAAAGCTTACACCGAAAATCCAAATAATATCCAAAACGAAGTCCAAAAAACAGAATCCAGAGAATAGGAAACGCAAGAATATTTCACCCATCCAAATCCGGGTCTAGACATGAATAATTATCGTTCGTCTGTCTGTTCGTTGCATAAGGCGGCCGCGCTATCAATAAAGCCCCGTTCCCGAAAGAGCCGCCGCCAAACACTCCATCTTTGGGATTACCGGGAGACACGGATCCTTGCGGCGCGTTTAAGTTTAGATTTCGATCTTTAACGTAATCGCTCCTCTGTGGAACGTTAATCTTGCCTCCGAGAGATCGTTTTGTATGCGCTGTCTGTTTTTATTCTCCTATATATTATTTGGGACTTCGTAAACATTATCATTTGTATGTTGATGTTTATTTTGGTAAATGTCGTATTCGAGATTCGGCTTGAAATACTTTATAGCTTTGAACCTTTGAATACTGGATGCTGAATATATGTTTGTACCGTACCGGTAGCATTGTCTGCAACGAACGTCTTGTTAAAGCCACGTTTTTTTTAGGGCAGTGGCGTATACGCGTACGTGACACTTCATCTTTCTTTTCAAAATTATAATGTTTAGAATAAGGACTATCTGTACTACTAAAATACTAAAGGTTTTGTAAATGAAAACATTAGTATTTTGACAATTTAATTAGAAAAACATTTAATTAAAATCATAGTAGAAATATTCATATTAGTTTTGTGGAAAACAAATTTTTTAGAACTAATATTTTATTCTACAATTCGGCCAATATTTCACACATTTCAGTTGAAGTTGTGAGCCGGCGTTTAGTCCCCGTTTGTTCAATCAAGTTGATTGCAGTCGATTTAACAACGGACATGGCTTCTCGGTATTTTTGATATTTACACGTGGTATTGGTTTCAGAGAAACGTAGAAAGGGAAATCCACACAAAGCCATGCTACTACTGGTATTAGTCTTAAAGTCGTGGAATATGAACGCAATATATTGAAAAGTTTAACAAGAGTAGTCGTCATTGCGCAGTCTTAGAATTATCTACCATTAATATGATGATACTTTGATTTGATTATACTTTCATATAATGGGTTCAAGAAACCATGTGGTTAATAAATAATTGGTTCCAAATATGTATTTTGATGTGACATGTATTATAAGTAGTTTCCATACTTTACTACGTGTATATATTCTAACAGATAACATTTATTATTAACAAAAATAATCCTGGAACATCTCCTGATATTCTATTGATTTTAAAATATCTGAGTTGCAGTTATTTTAAAGTCAAACATGTGAGCTTGCATTCGTGACTTTTGATTCGTGGCTTGACTTTGACTTTTGAACCGGACATTTTGCGTTAATTTACTCTAATACATACTTTAATATACATTGTTTAATAAAGAGGCTTTACCTAAACGAAAATAAAACATTTTGGGATACAGCCTGCAACACTTTGTTTCTAGAACTTCTTGTTACGTAAATAAATTACATACTCTACCAAGTTTTCGGCAAACAAAACATAATACCTTGAACCCTAACTTCAAAATACACAGGAGTCTCGTATTTTAGGAACGAAAGTAGGCTAGGTTATATAAACCACGAAGAGCTATTTACATCACTTATACTTAGTAAGGGCAGAGAGAAATAAAAATAACATTTTGCAGCAAAAGTTAAGTGATCCAATTAGTTCGGACGAGACTAAAATATTCAGTACATTTATGTACAGAAACAGAGACTTCGGTAAAGAAAAGTTAAAAAATCTACTTCGTTCGACCCGTAGTATGATGTACAGATACTGGACTTGAGTATTCACTTTGAGGTTATATTCAGTCGCAGCACAGAGTCTGGATATGTGCCCAAATAGAGTCATCCTCGTCCGCTAAAACTGAGGTATTAAAACTGGTAAAACTTATAGAAACAGGCATCTGCTAAATCGTTCGGGAAAAGAGTTACGTAAGTTAGTACTTATAAATATAACCCAAAGTGAAATATCACTACATCTCGTTCTACCAGGCAATGAATATTTATCTCAAAGGTTTACACCTACATTTAGCATAATAACAATAAATATATCCAACGGGTTTAATGCGAGACAAGCCGAGCGGAACACAAAACATTCCGTCTTTACGATTGTGGAGATAGAATCTTTTGCCGTGTTTGCGGTTTATACAAATTTAAATATGGTTTTCATCCAAATTGGAGAACCACTTTCGTTTGCCACTGAAATGAGCATTGTTAAGTCGGTAACAGAGTTCGAAATAGTATCATCATTGAATTTTACCTCGTCTAGTTATATAATAGAAACCAAATTTAATGAACGACCGAATCGTTATATGGAGAATAAGTAAATGATCTTTTTGATCTGGATTTTTTTTACTAGAATATAGAAATCATATGGTTTCCTTCGTTTTTGAAAGGTTATAGGAAATTAATTAAAATAGACGGTAAAGTGAATTAACTCGAATGCTTTTATTATACACCAAAAACTCCAGCAATTAAGATGAGAAACTCTGAATTAATATATTATTCTGGGAATTATAATCATAGCTTCCATTTTTGTAAATAAACTATTTTTATCCTACGCCTTCGACATCAATCACAACGAATACACATCAGTAAAGTTAAAGGTGCTTATAGGAAGCCAACGATCCGTTTCCATTATCGAAGTTTTCCGTGGCGAGTGACATTTTGTAGTTCCTCCCTGTAATCCGGGGATTAGGTGGTTTGGACGGTCACTCCGGAAATCTTGGCGGCAGACTTGCAATCAATGAAGCACCGACCTTCTCCGGATTAGCCGGACTAAATGAAGTTACTTTTTCCATGGCCAGCCGATAAGGGCTACCAGATAGTGTAATTACTTCGACGTAAGATTTGTTTTGCCTTTTGGCGCGGCTTAATGAATAAGAGATGTGCTTGGGCTTAGGCGCGCCTGATGACTTTTGTTAAGGCTAGAATTAAGTTTATCTGCTTCCTTACTATCGGAACGTTGGTCGCATTTTAACACACAACAAGCGTAAACTAAACTTTGCAATGTATGTATTACTAAATAGTAGCTTTTGTAGCGAAGGCTGCCGATTGATAATCCTTTCTTAAATTCATAATTTATTGAGTAATAGCAGGTAATCGACACGGTGATAAATCGTTATGGTAGGAAAATATAATTTCTAGAGATTCTAGAAGTAAAAATATTTAGGTGAGCATAGATCACCAAAGCGTGGTACGTTAGTGTATTGGAATGAGTAAGGTCTTTTCTGAATAGCGTAACGTTTTCTTCGTTTTGTTTAATATGGAAACGAATAATAATATTCATTTAAATCACGTTAACAAATCAGAGACAGCATAAACATTTCTTAAATCAGATGATATTACGCTACTAAAATCAAGATACAATAAAACTCCGCAGACTAAGCGAATGTCTATTTTACGAACAAATAAACATCCAATTATTTTAGAAATCATTGTTTAAAGACAAGCCAGCTAAATCTCGTAAGTCTTGTCGAGACTTTGCGAACTAACAATGCAATTTTAGTAAACTCGTTACTTGATGTTAAACTACTGACAAAGCCGGCTTATAGTCAACAAATTAATGGTTAGAAACACTGCGAGTTGGATACAATTGTTTTTACTTAACTTCACATATTGTTTAAACAGAAAGGAATGAAGTAAGGTACATTGGCGCTTTCTTGGGGAGGCCTACGTTCAGCAGTGGACGGCGATAGGCTGATTGATGATGATGATGACATTAATAAAATTTATACCCCTAAATTTGAGAGTGATATTTAGTACCCCTTAGTTGTAACTATGAAATACTCAGTATCAGCTTGAAGTCTGTAAGTTTTGACGAAAACCAGCAACAGGCTCGTCCGCCAATGCTTTAGATTAAAAATTAGCAAACGAGGTTGCAGTAACGCACCTCTGTCTATTCCTTCGGGAATACAGGCGTGAGCCATTTCCATGTCTTTGAATTAACTAAACATTTTAGGGTAACTTCAGCCTTTAGTCGTAAATAGGAAAAGTATCAAAGGCTTTTTTAATTAGCAATAATGTGAAATTCAAACGTGTAGACGTAATTTGTCATATCATAAATTAGGTACCGCTATGCCAAATATTAAAAAATACAAACACAAAACACTGAATATATTCAGTTACTACACATGAAAAACTTTCATGTCCTTATCGACAAGTTGTTCCAGTTTGAACAAACTGATCAACTAAATACACTCCCGAGTAAATATCAAATACAAATAGAAAGCACAACTTATGTTAATACATTGCAAAACCCATTTAACATCCAAGATTTACGGGCATATCTCTTGACACATTTCGGTGTCGACCCAAATTTGATAAAATCAAACAGCAAAGTAAGGAACGTTATGCAACAATACCTGACTTGCAACGTGCAATGCACAACTTAACAGTAGCAAATGTGATTTATACATATCGTAAGCCGCGAGTTCGTTCTGAGACCACAACAAACACATTTGGCTTGTTCCGTTCGAAGCGAAGCGATAAACTTTGTTGACAATGACTGATGCGCACGGTGGCCTATCTTACGAACGCAATATAAGGAAAACTACTGAAATAATGTGTCTTGGAAGTATTAACTGGTTTCGTGGTCACTTCTGTCGATTGTAAGTGAAATTCAAGAGCTTTTGTTTGTATTGTTCGGGATCTATTTTTGAAATACAATTGTTTCTTTATACACAATAATAAAAGAACAAATGGCGTCGTTAGTTGACTTAATAACATTGTGGTCTATATTTATTTTATTTTCAAAGTCATAAGACAAAGAGTGATTGAAATCAATATACAGAATAAAATAAATTAGTGATCGTTACCTACAAGCAGAAACTGCCGTAATAGCTAGAATATCGTCATGTAGACAAGTAGGTATAGGTATATCTTGATAATTCCATTTTTTCTTTCTACAGAAAGAATTCTGTTTTTTATTGACTGTATTTATTAATTCATCATCTCAATTAATGAACCCTTTATAAATTAGTAGTAGAAATATATTTTTTTCGTAATTTCTTGAGCGCACGAAGTGTTAAGTTACGCTATGAAGGCGTGGTCAGGACGACGAGGGCCGCACGGCAGGAAATATCTTGAGAATGTCAACGCCTCTGGAAGTTGCGCGGTTTTGTCCCATTTATGAGGCAACAGACGTAAACCTACGTGAAACTTCGCATGTTCATATCCTAAGTAGTTATACAATTCTCGTGGAGGTATTGTGATGAAGTTGCAGATCCTTCAGGTGACAAACAAAACAAATTCAAGATCCAGTAAACCAGTCCCTAAAACTCATTTGTAGCAGCAATGGTATACCTAACGGAAGACGGCTTGTGGTTAATGATGATAAATATCATTATAATGTATTATAACGTCATTGGTTATTGGATAACATACATTAATTAAAAGTTAAAAGAAAATGTAACCTTAACCATGTTATAAAATAGAAGGCATGAATTTTCAAAAAGACATTACCATACATTAAATCCTTTGCTGAAACATACGTCTTTTACACCCCTAATCTCATCCAACATCTGGAACTTGAAATTACACATGGACAAAAACCAAATAAATTACGTACACTTGTCTTCGCCCCTTAGGGTACAAACCCCTAAATTCGACAATACGAGTTACAACTTGCGCGATTAAACCTTCAATTAATCAAAGTAATATGTCATTAAGCTCACACCCTTTGTCGAGTGTTACTTGCACATGTGGGAAGGCAGAAATCTTAAAGTTATATTTAATGTGGATAGTTTCCACATTAGAGACGCAGCGAGCTCATTACTGCTGTCTTTAACAACTTACAGCGGCTATAGTAAACGTTTTGACACACCGACTTGCCATTTTGTTAACTTTCAGTTGTGCAATTAGTCCCTGGTGATATTTTAAAACGAGAAATGTGTGGACAAGGTCGCTTCTAAGTATTCCAGTTGCTTGCGTCCTTGTGTCGCTTATAAAATAACAATGAGTTGCCTACGTGTTCAGCTGCAAGTTTTAGAAATGCTGATGATGGAAAAGTTTAATTGGGAGCGAATGTTGTTCCTATGTTATAAGGATTAGACGGCTCACTAGAAGGATAATAATAATACAAAAAATGGCAAATTCATGCCTCATAGATAAAGAAGAGTTCAAATTTCCGAAGTCCTCAAAGAAGATTCATATAAGAATTAACGATACAAAATGACAAACGACGAAAAGTAAAACGTATCAAAACAAATACGAACGTAATCCCAAACAACCTGATTTACCATATCAGTAGAATGAGAAACGCGATAGACTTAAGCTCACGAATCAGAATAGGTCGTTTGAATCTGAATATCTAAATTAGTATTATCCATCTGTCCTTGTCAGACCCCTGAGAAAGGAACGAGATAAAAGACGCGAACGCTACCGACGGAGGCATTCCCGCTAAAGTTGCTTGGCATGGCGCCTTGGCAAGCGCTGGCTGTTTTATTGTGAGCCGGCGCCAACAACCGAGAGATTTACCCCGTCCGTAATGGCGGACCTCGTTTATTAATAGCTACGAATGTTGTGGTCGGGTAATGTTTTCGGTGGTTAATGGACGAAATCCTGATTTTGATAAATTTGGAATCATTTATACACAGCTATTGGGGATATGTGGGATAATGGCTTGTTGAGCTCGGACGGCGCTCGTCGAAATATTTGTAGCATGGATGAATAAAAAAATGTTTTCTTTTAATCTGGGCAGTAATAACAAACGCGAAAGCGATCATTAAAAATATACGCCGAACAGACAGATTAAAGCGAAATTTTGTGATGGATTTTTGTATTGAACTCGCACGTGTTAAGTGGATACGTAAAAGTTGCACAGTGAATAAAAAATAATGGAGAGTCTTGTTCACCGCATTGAAATTCTGTAAACAAGTTTCTAGTTCGTCGGGGCAATGAACAGACCATCTGTACAGGCACGTTTGGAATTGCTATGCCTGGCCCTAATAAGTTTTGTGGAGGGTCGAATGTTCTAGTAACATCTAAGATTGTAATATAGATTTGCTGCACGTAAACAAGAGTTTATGCTGCCTTGGGGTCTATCGCCAGAGTGTGTGGCGTGCGATATAGAAGTCTTTGGTTCGATTCCCAGGTCGAGTAAAGAGATGTTGCATTATACACCTTTGGAAATACAGGGGTGAGGGTATTTTTTAATTTTAAGAAATACGTACGTGTGATTCTGACATCATTAATTTAAACAACTTGTTTGTGACGTAAGCCATTAAAAATGTACAAGATTTTATCAAATACCGCATGATAGTTTTGCCAAAAATCACGATTTAAGTTTCCAAATGTTTGCTCCACTGTCCACATCGAGGGCGCTTCGCCAAGCATTATAGCGAAATAATAAACTACGTAGCTGTAAATTATGCAGCGTTGCTGCGACGAATTATAGTAGATAATTATGGGATGTTATTTTTTTTTAATTATTGGGTTATGAGGTTTAGGCCTGCGATGGAGTTAAAAAATCTCCTACTGTTACGGTAAAGAAAATCATAGCTGTCAGAAAACCTGCACTGCCATGCGTAGTTAACGTAGGTGTAGAAGTCTATAATTTCAAAATGAATTATAATAATATTAATGTTTATAAAACTTCTGTCTACGACTACAGTTAAATATACAAAGAAAATATGAATTTCGAAGATTTTTTGTTTCTTTTTTCTTAACGAGTGTAACAAGATGAGTAACTTTTATAACTACGTTTTTTATTCTATGGGATGAATTTCGAGATCAATCTCTGTATTAAAACGAAATAATGCTTCTTGAGTCATAACTACTATGAATCTTGAATGGAATTCTCCAACAACACTCAGAGAAACAAACATTTACTATTACTTTCGTGAAACTATTTAGAAATACCGTACATAAAGTTTGCATGGACGATAGCCACGCTACAATTTAAACTTTTGAACGTAGCAGAAACGTCAGAAGTGCAGAATTTTCTTGCAATTCAACAATTTTGGGTGTATCCTCGTTACTTTGGAAATGTTACGGAAAGCTGATGCGAATTTTTCGAGCTTTGAAGAGTTGGTGTTCAGCATTTATCCTTTCTACAGGTCTGTCTACAATATAAAAGAGAGTCTGGAAGATTTCGCTGTTTAAGTAAGTTTTGCGTTTAAACATCATTTCTATAATTGTTACGGTAATTGTAATGAAAGTTCAATCATTCTTATCTTCCTCCTTCTTTCAATTCTTCTATCTATTCTTAATTATTTAAAACTTCTCCTCATTTATTAATAAATATAAAAATTCAGAGCAAAAAATATTAAATCGTTTGCTGATTTACTAAGCCTTTACCTTTGCAGTTTAACGACCGATTGCCTGACAACCACGTCAGTAAAGTTCCAATGGTTAATTCGTTTTATTTATTTGCCTAGCTATATTTGCATCCTACGCGGAAAGTCTAACACAATATCCGTGCTGAATTCACAACGAGCAACAATCGCCACTATTATTTTATGAGTCGATTTAACTTGGCTGAGGCGAGCCCGCTAGGATCGGAGGTCGCCAGCAGAAGTTTGATATCGTAAGCCTCGGCGGGATTTACAGTGAAATCATGTATGCGACGAGGATGCTCCTGCAAGCTGAATAGATATTGTTACAATGTGTAAGGAATGCTATTATGGAAGTCAATATAATTTTTAGTTACAAGTAATTTTAGCTGGGTGTATTCGTCAAACATCATGAATTTTAATGTTAAAAGATCAGCAACATTTGGTATTCTACAAGTTAAAGAAGAAAGTGTAAAAACATGTACTTTCTTCTTTAATTCAGTAACCATTTGCTTATAAGCACTGTCTTTCAGACTATACTATAAATTAAATAATCACTTGACGTAATAGCAGCAAATATGTATAAAAAAGATATAACTTATAAATACAGACTCACTCAACTTAACAGCTTAAGCGACGAAACCGTAAATCGTACCTGAAAAACAGTAAATCAATCGATTAAAAATTGCCCAAAAGCCAACAATCACATATTTATAAAACATTAAATAAACAATAATATAAAACGATCGTGCCAAACCGCAGTTTACATTTGCCATAATAAATTATCTGTGCAAAACAAACAGCGAATTTTGACGGAAATAAAACTAGCGGAGCGACTATTGAGAGAGATTTAACAATGTTTGCGTACGCTCGCAGAGCTAACATCGCTTTTCAGCGCTGAACAATGGACGAAACATGTGCGTAACTCCGACGAAATTATTGTTCGTGTTTCGATTGTAACCGCCAATGTGTACAATATCGCGGGAATATTGTCATAGTGCATTTATTATTCATAAGTTGGGGCGGTGTTTTAACAGCGCTCGTTTCGGGTATAAAATTTGATGTTAATCTCTTTTTGGCTGAATGTTCTTAAGCTAGAGTCCCTGCCCTAGGGTATGGGGTTTTGGTAAACTTTGTGAGTAACAATGAGACATCAAGATGAAATATGATGTCAAAAATAATTTTGTGGTGGTAATGATGGCAGATGGTCATGCAGATGAAAAACGTTAAAGATAGCTAAGTAAATAGGGAAGAAAATAGAAGTGACAGAATTGACTAAAAAATACAGCAAAGGTAAGTTGACGCCTCTTACAACCAACATTATAATCAGATGTATGAAGAAGCAGCCAAGATGCATTTGAAGTGGAAGTATAATTACCCCCGTGCTGTTTTTCTAAGAATCGTATAAAGTACATATTAATAAAAAAAGAATACAACTTGAAGAAACTTCACTAATAAATGGTGCTAATAAAATACTCATGATTAACGATCGAGAATATTCGATCATCACAGCTGTTTAGTGAAGTAAAACCATTAAATTTAATAACAATGGTTACGGGCCCGCTAGGGTGTGGACGCTGGGGATCCGAAAACATGTCATTATAGAGACCATACGGGAAGACTTCCTGCTGGCAATGTAAAATAAACCGTATACGCATGTATTCAAAGACTAATATGTATTTGAAGTGGATATAATAAAGACACCGCAGTATCAATCGATAAGGGTAACGTTGTAAACGGGGCAAGATTTTGTGCTATAAATTATGTGTGTAATATTGTAAAAAGGCAATTAGTTATAAACTTTCTTTTACCTCGGGTTCATAAAATAAAATATGTATTGATAAAATTAAGAAATGGTGTATAACCAATGATAAATATGATGGTGTGAGCACTGTGAACGGAACAAGCGATGATTTAAACTTAGAAAAGGTCAACCGCATTGAGGATAGGGCAAAGCCATCCCAAATCAGTTTGTACGTAGCGGGTTTTGGACAACCAATGTCTACTAGTAAGATATACGTAAACGTTCAATAGTCGCTAAGCCATATGGATAGTACTGCACTTACTATGCCAGTCTCTTTTCTTTTCAATATTAATAAATCTTTATAAACATAAGATTAAAAGTCTACGTAATAATGTAAGACATTCATTAGATTACGTGCGATGTAATAAAATTTCAACTTTGGAACGATACCCCGAGTAATTAAATCCGAAACGTTATCGCCTAAAATTTCAAAACCCACTTTACAATTTAAAAGTTATGTAAATGTGACAAGCATTCCAGCCTGAACGGTGGTATCAGTTCGTCATTAATCAAGTACGTTTGGATCCTTCTAGAATTTATTAGAGAAAACTGAATTATTACTTTCCAATTTTGCTGGACAGTAATTGCGCGCCCCTACTTTGCTACCATTATGAAATAAGAGATGGGTTTTCATTGGAAATTGTTTGCGTGCGTGAACAAAAGGTTGGTTCCTTTTTGTGTCTGGGCTATTGATAGAATTAATTAGAGCGCTTTTTGTAGTCTAGACGGTTTGGTTGCGTTCGGTAGTAAAGAATTTTGTGAAAATTAATCAGAGGTGTAGGTTGCGTTACAAATACTACATTAAAAGCAACTGGTGTTACATAAGTTTAACTAATACATATTCTTGGTCTGTTGGGCGTTCAAGCACACTTGGATGAACGCTTTGGGGTTTCCAAGAGCATTCCAGTTATTCAACAACTTGAGGCACGTTTAAAGTAATGAGGTTTTAGTGAAATATTGACTGTGAAAACGTGATAAGAGTCTATGCATTATTAAAAATTAAACATGATCGCCTGATCGTCACCGGTTACCATGAAAGTCTCTATGGCAGGCTAAGCAACCATGAACTTGACTTTTCAAAGTAGAGTCTTGACTACTACACTGCTAGTGTGCCAACCCGCACAATGCTAGTGGTGGACTAAGGGCTAAACTCTCTCAATGGCATAGGAGGCTGACCAAACGGACGTATATCGGCTATCGATGCTAAACAAAGCTTTATCAGATTACACCTTCCTACCCAGCAGACTTTAAAAGCGAATATACATATAAATATGTCGTATACTTGCAAAGTATGAAAACTCGTAAAGAAATAAACCACATGTTACATTCACGAAGTGAAATATATTTTTTAGTTAACTTCTCAGTCTGGCGGGTGAAAATGTTTCCAAGAGGGAAACTTGCAAAGTTGTATACTTATCCAAGGCAAAGCATCTTAGTGTACAATGCTCGCTTCACCAGCCTTGTCTTACATAAAGTTAGCAATTGAATATACTATGAATGAGACTCCACTATTGTGTCGCGCGACAAAAGGAATTGAAAGATTTCAATGTTGCGCTGCTTGTGTGTGTAAATGGGTTTTGTGATGCGTTTCTGTTTGGGCTTCGTCTTTATTTAGAAACAGAACCATTCTTAAAGCTGAGTTATTTACCTTATGTGAGATACGATACTTGAGGTTTCGTTTTGTGTAATACAATTTTCTTTAATCATATGTTGCAATTTTTATCATTAATAAATTATTTTGAATAGAATTGTTTTTTAACATTATTCCTTCATATAATTTTCGGTAAATCATTACACATACAGAGATCAAATTTATTGATGTCACAACAATGTGCGTATCTGATATAGGAATGGCGACAAATCCTATAATACAGTCAACATTAGCCTGTCGGAGGCTTTAAATAAAAACCATTTTCACGTCTCGCAAGTATTTGCTACGGGTCAGAGTGTTTGTGAGAGCAAAGTGTTTCAAAGTTGACATTCACAAAATAAGACATAAACCTTACTGTAACGTTGAAATTATACATGTTGATGTTAAAAAATACCATATTGATAATGTTTTTTGACCCAATAGATTTAAAGTTAAGTAATATACGCGATAGCGTCATCCCCTACTACGTGGGACTGATACACACCTGGCGAAATATGGGTGCGGTTATGCACCTCTGCCTACTCTACAAGGAACACAGGCGTTAGGTTATACATTTATGTTATAGACGCCATAGTAATTCAAAGTAACTGGCAAAAAGTTTAATACCCACTCATTGTCATGATACCAATTACGTAGGCTTGAATAATGCTCGAACTATTTCTATATTTCATAAATCATCATTAAAAACAGACTTCGTGCGCCAGTTCTTGTGTCCATTTGCCGAGATAATTGTTCCATTTGACCTATACAAAATTAAGGTATATTACCTAAAGCTTCTATTTTGTAAAGGTCATCCGGACGTTGTCAAGAATTAATATACCACTGAAAACCTTATTTTATAATTGCTTAACGACCTCACTAAACTATTTACATAGCAATTAGAAATTGTTTATGCGTGGCGTCTTTACTAGATTTAATTAGTGCTGAAATCTAATTTAGTTATTTATCTGTCTGTGGCCGAGATGTTCCATCCATTTTAATGTTTATAAAATACAAAGCGATGTAATTTATTGCCCTTGTTACTAATTTCTTTGTTACAATCAAAATTATTACTAAACGTACGTATTCACGGCTGTATTCCACGAAGGATAACCTCTGCGTTGCATTTCTGAACTCATATTTCATCAACTATTTTTATTTCCGAAATAAAAGGGGTTACTAATAATTTCTTAATAGGAAAACAAAATTACACTTTGCCCGACCCGAATCTGATCCCAGAACTTCTAGATAGCACAGCTCATACTCGAGACGAAAGACTACGTAGAACCGTTTATTACCAACTAGCGACCCGCCCCGGTTTCGCACGGATACAATGCTGATATTTAATAGATTTCCTCTTCAATCATTCTATCTATTAAAAAAAACCGCATCAAAATCCGTTGCGTAGTTTCAAAGATTTAAGCATACAAAGGGACATAGGGACAGAAAAAGCGACTTTGTTTCATACTATGTAGTGATTAAGTTAAAAATAGAGATAACACAGTCTCTGGGGTAAAACAGTGAATGTTTATAATATTGTGATCGCTAAACATCTTTACTGTGTCTGGTTAACACTTCGATAGTATCACTTGCATGTTAATTAGGAGCGAAAGAGGTTCAATGTACGAAGTGTACATAGTTACAACAGGTTTGCGGATTTAACCTAGTTTGAATCGTGTAAGGTGGAGTGATTTATAATTTTTTATATTATATTTTTACGATAGCAATGTTACATACACTGCTTGCAGTAGAAAATTCCACAATATGTAGGCAAGCATTAAAGTATTGTTGATTCTAGCTTCATTAGTGTCATCTTAAGCTTTATTACTGTAGTGTTCGTGCCTCCACAAGTATTAAGTATTGGCTCGTTACGTCACCAGCAGTCAGGGTAAACACGTCCGCTCTCGCCCACGGCGCGCACCAGACTGTTCCCCCACTACCCGTGTCACCGAGACAAGTATACAAACACTACATCCCTCCCTTAATGTATTTATTTTAAATAATCATTTACTTTGTCTAGCACATCTTTTCACAAGTGCTCTATATTTGCTTTATTTCCTTTTTCATTTTTTTTTTCATACACGCCATAACCACACAGATTGCAGCAACACAAGCTCCGATCAATTTACTTACTCATAGTCTGTCTTCGCATAGTCTGTCTACCTTTATTCCTTTTGCTGTCTCGTGGGTACCAATACGTTACAAATGTGGTCCATTTTTCCTCGTTTCTCTCAACATATGATCGTGTTCATCTCCATGTCCAAATCGTCTTTTTTTTTTTCATTTGCGTAACACATCGTTATACAACAACGACCCACAGCTTATTATCATCAATCTCTCTCTCTAGTCGGACTCTCATATCTGAAGATCGTGGTCAGCATTAGGGTGACATCTGGAGTGGATGATCTGTTTCCACCGGTTTCTGTTAAGCTCTTCCTTTATGGCAGAGTAGAATTTGGAGGACGACGACTCTCTTACTTGAACAGACCATCTCGTTGGTTATTATCATGTCGTTTTATTAGTCTGATAAGATCACGTACAGTTTTCACACAGAAGGCCTGTACTACCTAACACTATAACGCACAGCTTTTCTTTAATTTGAAGCCTGCATCATAATTCGACATGATTTTCGTTTCCTGAAGGCTCATACTGCCTGCAACATAATTATTTATTTATTTATTTAATTCAGCACAACCACATCACATATATTAATACATTTGTAGCTTAATAATTATTACTTAGGTACTATATCCGATATACATATATGACACTTAGGTAAGGTGTGCATAACATTCTACAAAGTATTACAAGAAAAAAGACAAACAGTTAATAATGTGCAATAGTAATTACAAACAACTTAACAATTTATAATGTAAAATATAATAACAGAATTAAAAATAAAAAATTAAAATAACAACAAACAACATATTAATTTAACACTTAACTATTTTTAAATAATTTTTAAAACATTAGAGCACATTAAGATTGTTTACTTTAGCAGCGCCATCTGCAATTAATTATGTACAGCTTTCTTTAACTTGAAGCCTGCATCATAATCGGTATGATTTTCGTTTCATGAAGGCTCATACTGCCTGCAACGTAATTATGTACAGCTTTCTTTAACTTGAAGCCTGCATCATAATCGGTATGATTTTCGTTTCATGAAGGCTCATACTGCCTGCAACGTAATTATGTACAGCTTTCTTTAACTTGAAGCCTGCATCATAATCGGTATGATTTTCGTTTCATGAAGGCTCATACTGCCTGGAACATAATTATGTACAGCTTTCTTTAACTTGAAGCCTGCATCATAATCGGTATGATTTTCGTTTCATGAAGGCTCATACTGCCTGCAACATAATTATGTACAGCTTTCTTTAACTTGAAGCCTGCATCATAATCGGTATGATTTTCGTTTCATGAAGGCTCATACTGCCTACAACGTAATTATGTACAGCTTTCTTTAACTTGAAGCCTGCATCATAATCGGTATGATTTTCGTTTCATGAAGGCTCATACTGCCTACAACGTAATTATGTACAGCTTTCTTTAACTTGAAGCCTGCATCATAATCGGTATGATTTTCGTTTCATGAAGGCTCATACTGCCTGCAACGTAATTATGTACAGCTTTCTTTAACTTGAAGCCTGCATCATAATCGGTATGATTTTCGTTTCATGAAGGCTCATACTGCCTGGAACATAATTATGTACAGCTTTCTTTAACTTGAAGCCTGCATCATAATCGGTATGATTTTCGTTTCATGAAGGCTCATACTGCCTGCAACATAATTATGTACAGCTTTCTTTAACTTGAAGCCTGCATCATAATCGGTATGATTTTCGTTTCATGAAGGCTCATACTGCCTACAACGTAATTATGTACAGCTTTCTTTAACTTGAAGCCTGCATCATAATCGGTATGATTTTCGTTTCATGAAGGCTCATACTGCCTACAACGTAATTATGTACAGCTTTCTTTAACTTGAAGCCTGCATCATAATCGGTATGATTTTCGTTTCATGAAGGCTCATACTGCCTGCAACATAATTATGTACAGCTTTCTTTAACTTGAAGCCTGCATCATAATCGGTATGATTTTCGTTTTATGAAGGCTCATACTGCCTGCAATACAATGATGTACAGTTTTTATTTATTTCACGGTTTTTTTATTAAATGTCTTGATATCTCACATTAATTTCCAAAAACGCCTTCTTTCTTCGAATAAGGTTTGATTCTGTGGTAATAGTTTAGTCTAGTTTCGGTTTACTCGTACAGTGGCGTATTTCTCATACTATTTGTATTTAATTTATCACTCACTTCGGAAAGCAGCCATTAGTAGAGAAACGGACAAGAAACTCCAGTGATACTCTTTTCCAATCAAGATACGGTACATAATATTATATAGATAATTCTCCCAAAATTTTTTTTTTTTTTAGGTGTATGATATCTCTTATCCAGTCTATAATAATATATGTATTTCAACTTGCAGTCACTCATACCAGCCTGTTTCAGTTCACTTAGGGAAATTGCCAAATGTCGAGGCACTATCGACTATTGACGTAGTTGTTATCAAACGGCTTTGGTGGTTCTCTACACACACAAAATCGCGCCAATCAAGAACTATGTTTTTCTTCCCTGGACTGTAAAGACATCAAATTTATACATGTGATTGTAGATGCAACACCCAACGTTAAATCCGGGCACATGCTTTCAACTTCTTGGAGAACGTGACCTTCAGAGGCCAATGGTTGTCGACTCAATGTGAACAATATTTTCCAAACAAATGGGACGTATTAATAGGCTTACTATCCAATCCAACGTAAGATTCCCGTTCTCGATCTGATAACGCTTTTTACGTTCTCACAGACTTATGTTGCTATATGCAACCAACCTCGGCTTATTGTAACGAGTACAGCTCTCAGTACAACTGGACCAGCATATGCAAACACTTAGGTTCTATCAAAGGTATCACAATACCTAATAATCTTTTATTTATTTAATTTGACACAACGACATCACATGTATTAATACAATTTATAGCTTTATTATTTTTTACTGCGTTACTATATCTGATATATATGACAGACATTTAAGGTGTGCATAACGTTCTCCAAAACATTATTAGAAAAGATAAACAATTAACAATCTGCAATATTAATTATAAACAACTAATATCAAAATTAAAACAATAAAATTAAGTAATTAAAGTGACATCAAAACATAAAACATTTAACATGGAGAAGAAAACAAGACTTCTTATTTTAGTTACGAGCTATGGCCGTTTCAGATAGTCAAGGCTAATTCGGGTATCGTTCCAATACGAATCTATATTCGCGGTCTTAGCCAACATAATTTTTTTATAATACAACTTGCGTAAAAGTTGAGTGTATGTTCCCAAATCTGGAACCCACTTGCCCATGTTTCTTACTTACCTAACTCTCAATTACTAATATATTAAACATTTTCTTCTAAAGGTTTTATTACTCTTATTAACATTACGCATTCTTCTCTTCCAAGATGTTTTTATTTTATTTTATTTTATTTTTTTTTTTAACTTTCAAAAGCTTATAAAATATCAAACACGAGATGTTATTTTTTGATTAGTTCTTGACCAAAAGTGAAAATTATGCTGACTTGAGAAATCAGTTGAACAGACTCCCTCTATTGGAATATAGCTTTGAACATCCTTGATTTTAAGAAACGTTTCCGCAACTGCATTTACTTCAAGACAAAACTTAAAGTTTAGTTGAAATTTCTTTTCTAAGAAGATTTCACTTTTTACCACATGATTTGTCGATTTTCCGAACTGCACCCATTATCGATCTCGAAAACTCGAATCAAATCTTCGAATACAGTAAATTAATTTTGACATCAATAGGCAATACTATTTTTTCTTGATTTTCAAAGTAGCGTCATTAATGACACTTTACTACTCGTATTTATAAACATATCTGTTCCCACGTCCTCAGACATTTAATAAGGTCAACCCCATCTATTCTTCGGATTTAAGATTCTGTGAAGAATTCCAAATAAATGGTACAACCCTCCCTTAATGTATTTATTTTAAATAATCATTTTCAAATTTAAGGCGACCAGTATTTTTTAAATTATTTGCTTCAAAATATTATTGTCAATTATGAAGTCGTCACCAAGGATTAAAACCTTTTTCTATAATTAAACTGATATATCATCAACCAACACACGTCCCACAGCCGGGCACAATACTTCTCCACCTTTGAGAGGGCTCAGGCCACAGTCCACCACGCCGGCACGGCGCGGGCTGGCGGATCACACACCCGAGAAACTCCCACAATCCCCTAGGTGTGCAAACTTCATCACGGTGCCTCTCTCCGTCGCTAAACCCAGTGACAAATTAATGCGAACACACACACAACTTCGAAGAATTATAGGCCCGGGACTCGAACCCGCGACTGCAGAGATCCCAAACCACGCCAAAACGCGAGGCCAACACTGCTTTAATTAGTCGTATGACTTTTTATTAATTTGCTCAATGAGTCGAGTCTAAGTCTGAAAAGAAACTTATTAAATTTCTCTCTTAACTGCTGTTTCATTGTTTGAATAAATATCGATCGAAAACTTCATTTAGGTGCATAACATTTATCTATTTTAACATCAAATTTGTAAATTTACTTATTTATTGTTTTTTTTTTTTTTTTTTTTTTTTTTTTTTTTTTTTTTTTTTTTTTTAATTAGACCGCCGATAATACGTGGAAGCATTGCGGCATGGTCACAATTGTTGCCGTATGATATACCTAGCTCTATGCCACGGTTCCACTTTTCCATCTTAAACAATTTAAAGCTTTACAGTTCATAGACTCACAAATTATACATATAAATTGAAAGCACATACTTTTGTAAGCAAAGTTCAAATATTCATAGCACGTATTTTATTTTTTCAGTGCTAATATTCCAATTTTGATCTAACGATCTTTAGATTTATTTAAAAACAAAAAATTATTTAGGTACTCTACTGGCGAACCAAACTACCTCTTTACATACAGTATTAAATGTATTGGTGTGAAACTAAAGCATACGATAATAATTTTAAATGTACTACATACCTTTATAATACATATCTTTATATGTGTACTTGTAGTTATTATTTCAATTTTCACTCACAAAGCTAGTTTCATACAAGTTGAACGTAAAACATTCATAAAACAACCAAGTCTCTAATAGAATTGAAGGCAACGTTTAAATCTTTCTTGGATAAAAGTATGCTTTTAATCATTACATAATTTTCAGGATAAATAAGCCATTCTGATATTAAATAACATAATGTAAGCGTTTATAACCCGCTATTTTAAATCTGTGGGTACGCAGACGCACAGGCGGCGTCGCTGACCAGTGAAAACAATTGAAACCACATTTCAATAGATAAGCAAGCAACCGGTTTGAATATTTGTATTAGAACACATCTGTCTTGTTCGACAGAAAAAAGCATTGTTAATGTTTACTTTTAATTTATCACAACGTATTCTTAACGTGACTGGACTTAAGATTACGGGACCTGCATTGTGCATACACATATAATTCGGTTATGCAAGGTCTCCTACAATCTATTACTTAATTTAGTTAAGAATAATTTAGTTCAGGAATCGAGTATTATATTTGATCGTACAATTTGCGCACTAGTTTACTTATGTAAAATGACCAAGGCATTCATAAACAACTCCATATATTTACATTATATGTGTACTTTTTTTTCGTTTATACTTTTCCCTTCAATAATATTCATGGAGCACCATAACATTTATTCACTGACCTTTTACCTCGTCGCCATTTGTAGTGTTCGTGCCTCCACAAGTATTAAGTATTGGCTCGTTACGTCACCAGCAGTCAGGGTAAACACGTCCGCTCTCGCCCACGGCGCGCACCAGA
The DNA here is from genome assembly GCA_030295005.1 of Cephonodes hylas. Classification (NCBI taxonomy): domain Eukaryota; kingdom Metazoa; phylum Arthropoda; class Insecta; order Lepidoptera; family Sphingidae; genus Cephonodes; species Cephonodes hylas. The sequence goes on along the minus strand of AP025369.1, from coordinate 10,243,841 downwards.
CTGTTCCCCCACTACCCGTGTCACCGAGACAAGTATACAAACACTACAATTACCTTTAGCTATAAGACGTCCACTGATATAAACCTTAGCTAAAATAAATGATAATGCTGCGGTTTCTCTAGGAACTGATAGCTTCAAGTCGTAATAATTTGTTCAATTATACGCTAAAAATATCGTTATGAACCTTAATACATCCGGAGAGAACATCACGTGGTGATGTTTTAATGTACATTTTATTTTACCAACTTGTGAGTGAATTACTAAAAAATATTTACACTACAACATATTCTTGTCAAAAGACCTAAAACAACTAAAGGAGGCACCAAAAACACATTCATACATACATGTTAAAATACTATAGGCAATCCGTTACGCAGTAATGCAATTATAGCCGATTCGATTTCAGCGATTATATCAATGGTAATAACTATTAGCGTTGCTTAATAGATTAGCAAACTGCAGACCATATCGAACCGAATCGATAACGTTAGTGCAAACGGGTTTCAGTTAACGCCCCCGGCAAGGCACGATGACCTCAAGGAAGTATTTGGATGGAGCAAGGAACTTAAGGGTCTGAAGAAACAAATAAATACGTATTTTGTTAATTAAATTTTTTAACGGTAGATCAAAATTCTATAAACTTGAAGACTTTTCCATAGCCGATAAGCATTTAAACTAACCAGCAAATAGTATGATGATGAGTGAGTTTTATTTCATGATTTTCAATATATGTATCAATTCCTACTACGGGTACGATGTCTTATAGTACATAGGGCAATATTAATGCGTAATAACAATAACTCCATAATTAGTGTAATTAAATTCGCATGTGGTATAGCTTCTACCTTTAATGACGCATTTTCTTTAAGTATGGAATTCGCTTTGAGAATTCTAAATGAAGGAATAACTGATATTACCACACCTGATGGCAAGTACGATAGTATCCAAATAGAGTATCAAGTGACGAAAGACTTTCGTCACTCTATTTCTCATGCTGGTCTGCTGACATGCTCTTCATGTTACGTCTAAGAGATCCGGGACTACAGGAAGTAGACGTACTCATAATATTGGTGGTGGCGTCTACTAAGCCAAGTTTAAGTTGTCTTAAGATTAGGATATTTATAGATATAAGATTAGGTGATTTGTCTTTAAAACATGAGTCGACGCTCGAAAAAAAATTATGGTCATGATAAGCTAATATTCTTGGAAATTTATCAATAACTATCTTAGTCTAGACAGACTAAAGAAAATATAAGAGAAGGGGTTGTTTTCTTGCGTTTGAACTCTGGCTATCTCTATGATCGAACGAAACTGCAGCAATAAATGCATAAAAAATTATATTCATAAACCTTGGGTTTTTTTTATTTTTAACAAGAGGCTCTATGTTCGTACCAAAGACGAATGAACATTATTGCAATAAAAGAGAATTAAATTACTTTTTTACACATTAAAAGTGATTTGTGAGTTCAGAAGTAACATTATTAAGTATTAAGTGTTTACGAATTTCTGACATGTTCTTAAATCATTATAATATGTTAACTTCGTTACTTACAGAAAGGGTTTTCTAAAGTTCTATTTATAGCATATATATGTAGCATATTGCAGCTAAGTATACGTCTGCCACCTGCACGGTAATGAGAGGTTATACAACGGATGTTCATACTAGCCTAATGAACCTTTGTAAATGTGATTACTATCTGAATTGATTTTCTAAGTGGCTACTACAGTGAGTCTTTACTGAATTGCTATTCCGTGATATGAAATAATTGAAATTAACAGCTTAGAGGAAAGTAAAACTGGTAGAGGAGGGCCTAACTTCTCTTGGTAGAAAAGGAGGACCCTGCCCAGCATGCCTACATGTAGCTCGACATGGTCTTATGACGATGAGAAAATCTTTAGCAACTCAAAAATTATAAACAGTACCTACAATATGCTTCATGCTTATCAAAACAATACAATATTCTTCATACTATTCCATTGAGCAAGAGCTTTATTTTAGGCTGGGCGTATACGGAATAGCTAATCGTTTTTAACATAAACAAAACAGATTTTAATCTCAGAAGCTTAAACTGGGATGTAATGACGGCCAGCAAAAAAATTAATAAAGAAAATCGCAGACTCCTTGTTACGGCAATATTAACAGCGCACCTATTTCCACAACCAAACCGAACTGAAGGTAACTATTAAACAAACAGAGAAGTTAGTGTCGGTTTTAAATAATGAGCCAAGTTGAGCTATCGCTATCTGCATAGGAGCTGAAACTTTTTCTACTCAGAACAAACACATTAAAAGATCCCTGCGACCATGTCCGCGGACGAATCCAGACGCGATAAACTTGGTGTGCTGACGTTGATTTATGTCCCGGTTTGTTTGTCCCGGAAACAGGCGGCTCCAAAGTCCCGGTTCACCCGGAATACCGGTCGAGATAAGGCGCATCTAATGCACATTACAAATTACTGGACGAAATCGCTGCTTACGCATATGCAAGCGAAGACTTGGCTTGTCGCTTGGCTGAAGTCTGTAGTTAATCAGGATTGCAAGGTGAATGTATGGAGATTTTAGTGGAACTTGCATTTATCTTGAAGCAATAATTCGACGTAGAATGTTAGGAACATTATCAGTCTTTGTAAGATTTATACTTGCCTATTAAAATTGCATGGAGAGACGTAATGTTGAATATCATAAAAGTTTCATGGACTTGAGAATTAAGTAAAAGTTAGTACAAGTTTTATAACAGGCTGTGAAATCAGATCGTGATAGTAAGTAGACACTAAGACGAACGTTTATAGCACTTTTATATTATGTAAAATTCATAACTAAAAGAAAACCAGCATATGATAGTAACACTAACTATTTCGAGACGTGGGTTGTATGTGGTGTATTTCATAGAGATGCATTCATAAACGGTAAAGTATAGTATAATTACATACACTTACCTATTAAAGTATGTATAAAACAGAATGCCTTTGTGTGGATCAGTTTCAGAAGTCATGACAAAAATACGAAGACAGTAGAGCTGTTATTACTTTGAAAAAAAAAAAGAGTACGAAATGTCTGTTACACATTCGAATAAACAATGTTCTCGCAGTGATTTAAACATCGCCTGACAACGTACATCATCATGAAAGTGTTACAAAAACCGAAAAGCCTTTACCATCACATGACACGACTGATCCATATTCGCGTGAATTATTTACACGGAGACGCTAAATATGCGAAAGTGTTTTTTATTTGGGTAATGAATATATGAAATTTTGTGTTTCTGACTGCCTCGTGGTCTCGGGGTACAAGTAGTATGTGACGTGCGGTCTCAGCTTCGATTGACAGTGGCAGCACTGTGTCTGGAATTGTTTGCGAAAACTGACAATAGGCTCCCCCTTTGTTTCGTGGGACAAAAAACGAATATTAATTAATATTACGAACAGAAACGGATATTTTCTAACTCTTTTGGGGTAAACAGGTGTGAGGTTATTTACGTAATATACATATGTTAGTATTTCTCTTTCACGTCTTCCATTTATCTTGTTGGTTTCTTCCATGCCTAGTTTAAGAAAAATCCAGCGTCTTAGCAAGCCGGCATAAGGACATCGACTTTACAAACCACCACCACTTAGGATTAATAATAATATGAGACTAGCAGATATGTTTGTGTAAAGCAAATGTTAAAAAGCGAAAAGATATATGGTCCCAGGGCACGATGTAGTTACAGAATATAAATTGCTTACCATAACGCTTCATTAAGCATTTACAGTAGCCACTTGCTCGAGGCTAACTTTTGAGCACCGCGATGTGTCATGAGGTAAGCCGTTTATGTCTTCGTGTTTTATTTTTTTGTCATAATACTCTATACGTTTTGTATGTTACCCAATACAGTGGCGGATTCTCTTAGGCATTATCTTTCTTCTTCCTCTTGTCTTGTAGGTTATTAAAATTTTGCTCTTGGTACTAATTTCTGCATTTCTATCATACGAAATATTAGTTTTAGATGCCATCCCCTAAAATCTGCTGTCGTACCATAGCCTTTTAAATTCGTCCTTGAGACCTGAAGCAATTTGATGCTATGAAAACACTCGCATTTTGCGAACACATTGATGACAATGACAATTCTATTGATTAAAAAAATATGATTCCATTACATTTCATCACGAGATGTTATGCTTATAAATATTGCTTTCATTTAATAAATGATTATAGCCTATAGGTACTCAAGATCCAGCGATCTTACACCTAAACTTTTTCAATTCTTAACTAAAACTAACATTAAATTTTTAAGACCAGATAGTTCTCTTTATTCAAAGATTTATCATCATCTGCGGGCGTATGTTGTATAAAGAGGGGAGTAAAAATCCATCGCAATATTCCATGAACAATTTCCGACAGAGATATAAACATAAACCACAAAAATGGAATTGAAGTGTGTGCTTTATGGATGTAACAGTCTCGTAACGAGGACCCTGTATACATCAAGGGTGCGCGTTAAACACCGCCGAGCAATTAAATTGTTTGACCGCATATTTTATATTTGGTTAAGCGTTGAATGAATCAATTATAACCTCCAATGGCCCGGTGACCTTTCGTTGGCAACATTTTAATAACTTTTTCATTTACCTTCCGATGCGCTCGATAGAGTATGGTTGATTTGGGTTTCGTACGCAGGACGTAGTCACAGATCAGCTCAATGGGATTAGAAGGGAAATAGACAGTTTTGTGTATGGGGACGAGTGTCACCGCTTGTCGGTCACATATTCATTCTACTAATACTGCGATTACACGACCACTTATAGAAACTTTAAACAAAAATAAAGCTTTGGCATTGGTTGTCACACGTTAATAAAAATGTTCGTTTCTGGACAATTACATAAAATTCATAAAGCACTTTTTAAGGAACCTATAGTATGAACAACCCTAAAATCCGATTTCATTAAAATATAATTTTGAAAATGAATTTAGTACAAGAGCCGCTCTTAACCTCTTTTGTCGATGACTATTTGGTTTAGTTTGTGCTAATGGACATAATGTGTGCTACATTTTTGAGATTAATGTGGAATTAAATTTGTATGCGCGCTGTTATTTTAGCTTAAAAGCACTTACAATGTTGGCTTTAGCTGAAATGGGCTTGTACGTATTTTCGTTTTATCTTTGCGCCAAAATTTAATTCTATTAAATATGTATTTAATTTCTCGTACTTGTTCACCCAATTCCAAAGAGACGGTATGAATCGTTTCATATAATGTTTTTGCGCTCATATGTAGGTACCTATTTTTGTCACACACACTCCTATGCTTTCGATGAATAATAATGGGTACCACAATTTATTTATTTCTTAGTTTAGATAAGCGAAAATTTTCGCGCAAACTTTTAAAAAATATTAGGTGTATTTAGACCGCAGCCATTATTATAGAGGACATTACAAATACTAGTTATGAACAGTATCAAAAATCTATAATCATTGCCAGCCAAACATAAATTTAAGTAGTCAGCAATACAATTTTATTAACATATTTTAATCACAATTAAATTTAATCCTAACAGATTTGAAAACATGGTTGATAGAAATCGAGTAATACGTGGCTACAACAGCACACAAATTTTAAACAAAGCCTTAGACTAACCCACAAATTAATGACAAAAACATTTCCAGTGTCCATAACAGCGCTAAGCAAGGTTAATAAACAATTTTAAACGCCCTATCGTGCGCAGCGTGGCCACGCGATCTCATAAATTAATCGTGTACAAATGAATTTCTTGAAAAGGTCGTAGAAATTAGAAGTTCAGGTAAGTGTCCAGTCACGCGAACGGGTACCCAAAACCCTTTGTACATATTTACCCTTGTGTTATTCCACTGCGCTGACATAATTCCGCTGTACGATCTTTAAATTATACACTCGGAACTTAAAAACAATTTTCGTAACGTTTCCACTGAATATTTCATTAGTAAATGGCAGTCATGTGTAATTACTTTCACTGGTCTTGGAAGATTATTGGGAAAAAATTGTTTATGTATGCTGAAAGTATTGTAATAATAGCCTTTGTGCTCTAAAATTACGTTGAATGCTTAAAGAAATCGTATATTATTCACTATAGTTACAATCTTATATGTATATTTCGTAAATACGAGTATATACAATTTTCTTTGGTTCCAAAAGGTTGTAAACTCTGCGTTAGTAAGGCCCTAGTTTATTCTTATTAGTTCATGCTTTTTTCAATACCTCAATCTAATTTTTTAACAATTTACTTACCGTAAGGTACAGTATTGCCACTTCGACGTTCAATGTTAATAAAGACAATGCTGAAAGTGTTGTAAATGTTTAATATTAAATAATGTATTCTTTTGTTCTCAGCACATGATGTTTCGTTTCACCTTGATGGAGGACTTTTTATGAACCATCGATCTCCATTAATATTGCATTAAATATTAACTGAAATAATGGATACAATACAAGCTCTTTTAATACAGACTACATGATTCATACTTTAAATGTCAGGGTGAAAAATATTTTCATCTTTATTATTTTAATATTTACAAAGCCCCGTGGCGCAGTTGGCTAGACACCAGCTTGCGAAACGAGCGGCCGCGGGTTCGATCCCCGCACCGAGACAAAAGTTTGTGTGATCCACAAATATTTGTTTCGAGTCTGGGTGTTTGTGAGACCGAAAAGTCTCTCGTAGTTTCTGATACCCACGACACAAGACTCGTATCTTACTGTGGGGTCAAGACTATGTATGTGACTGTTGGGTGTACAAAGCATTAAACATAGAACGATGATATTCATAAGCTAAGGCCTGTCAAACAACTAGGTGAATTAACTTTATTATATGTAGCAGGAAAATCTTAGGAACCTCTGGGCATAATACAACGTCAAACTGTTCCATCTAGCATAATTAGAGGAAATTCTAGTTCTGCCTTTGACGTTTTATTGACACATCTATATTTAGATACGGGTATGCAAAATTACTTAAATGTAATGTACCTTTTTCTTTTAAAGTATTTCAAATATATCATATCTTAAGTCTTCTTCCAACACGACTACGATTAGATCGCTTACAAGTTTCTGGATTGCTGTTATTAAAATAAAAATACCATCTCAACTCACAACCGGCCTGATAGAAAAAAAAAAACAATGAAACTAATACACCATTGGATTGTAAAATAAACTTTTAATAGTCGAGCCAGGCGAATACATTTAAAACCAATCTGCGGGCGCGCACGTCACGAATTGTAACACGCTAAAATGTCAACCGACAAGTCGTTAATTAACGAGTGGCAGGAACGTGAAAATGGAATGACAAAAAACGTTATAGAGTAAGATCCCAGTGCCGCCAGACCTACGTTATTTTAGCAAAGCTGAAATTTCGATGATTTATAGTCTAGTATGTACTGAGGAGGGTATGCGTACTTACTAGCTCGAAAGCGGGGCCCTTTCACAGGTAGCGCGAACTAAAGGTGTCTGAAAACTGTACCCACCTACGTTAAAGTAGCAAGGTTCATATTTAAATATATTTTTGACAATATTATCAAAAATAGATAATCGTTATTGCAGGACCGTTTCCGTGGGCCATTACTTCCGCCAGACGTTATAAAAACTGTTTAAAAATGAGGCAAACTACGTCATTTTAGCAAGCCTAAATTTGACATATACAACTACGTGGTACTATTTCCAGACTGTTCCTAAGCAGCCAGACCAATCCAATGGGCCAGTTATTGTCCCAGACACCTCAAAGTTTCCCCTGTGAGTGCGAGCGTGAGGGCGTTATTCGTGAATCGTGCGCTATAATTCGAGTGAGAACACTACATGGCTTTATAATACAGATAATTTAAATGATGGTTATATTATTTATTGAGCTTGTTTAAAATTTTAAGTAAATATAGTTATGATCATTCACAGATATTCAGATGAAATAAATTTAAAGCAATAGGTGTGTATTATTTATGAAATAGCACCTTTCATTGGCAATAAATTAATAAAAATTAATTTCATGCCATTATTACATTGTCATTAACAATAAAGTTGTATCTAGTATTGATCAACATTTATCGTGTGTATAGCATGAAGAGGCTGACACGAGAATTATTTATCATGTATGCAATATAGATACTCAGGAAAACATTGCAATCCAATTTTCTGATACTGATGTAGCAGTTATAATGCTGGGTCACATGCATCGTTTGAAAGACACATATTCACACGTTTGGGTACAGGCACAGTACAGGCACCGGGAACAATCAAAGATATGTTGATTTAACCAAGATCTATGACCGTTTCTATGTAGGAGCTTAATAGGCTTTAATGCAATAACAGGATGTGACTACAATCCTGCTTTTTTTTAAGAAAGGAAAGCAAAAACCGTTCAAAATATTGGAAAGATGCCCAGAATATCACCAAGCTTTTATGAAATTCGGTGAACTTGAATTATTCGTTAATAAAAATAAAGAAGAAGATGTATTTCATTTAATACAGAAATTTATCTGCGAGTTATACAGTATTTCAGGAATAGTTGACGTACATGCTGCTCGACTTCAACTTTTTATTATTAAATATACAGTTGTCATTGTAATTGAAGAATTCAACCGGAACAATTTAAGAAATTTTGATGCAAGTAGTTTGAGTAGTGCAAGTAGTTGTAGTGAGCTATTGCAGCAGTTTCGACGAGCAAATTATATTGCAAGTATCTGGAACAATGCTCATGAGAAGTAACCCAGCACCCTCAGCCCTGAGAACAATGGGTGGATACTGAAAGATAGTCAGTATGATTTTAATTGGTTTGATGGTGATCAATTGCTCAGTTTTGTTAGCGACTCACTAAAAATGAATCAGGTATTTTACTTTCACATTAAATTATTTTTATATGTTGATAGCTGTTCGCAACCTCATTAAATTATTTAAACGCGGCACCGATCGCCCAGGGACGTCGAATTTAAACGCGAAACCGCGGAAAACTTAGCTGCATGCAAGAATACGAATCGCGTATATCCCAGTGCCGTTCACGTTTTTTACTGTTACTAGTTTTGTGTTTTTGTTTGTTTTTAATAATTTTGTTATTTTTTTTCCGTCTACCCCATATGTCATCCATATATTATAGTGTTAATCTTCCGTTCAGAAACCTTGTTAAGTAATTACGTTTAGTGTTTTGTCTTTGTTGTTATTGTTATTATGTTTTTGGTTTTTCTTTTTATACCGTGTTCTTAAGTGTAATGGCTGGCGGGTGGTGCAGAGACAGAAGAAAGCAATACTTGGTACGTTTTATTATTATATATTTTATTGCTAACATTTTTTAATTTATATACTTATATTTTATATTATTTTTAATTATATATTATATATACTTGACATAATGATATCTGATAATGAGTCCTTTTATTCCGCTAGTAATTACGATCCTTCAAGCAATGATAACAGTTTTTGTTCTTTGACTGATACGCTGGGTGATTTGTTAAATCAAACTTTTAACAAACCGAACAGTAAACTCTTGAACATCTGTCACATTAATGCACAGAGCGTGGCGAGTCACTACAGCGAGCTGTTTGAGACTTTTGTAGATGTTAATGTGCATGCCATCCTGATCTCTGAATCCTGGCTCAAACCTCAACTACTCTCCACCTTTTACCCACTTCCAAACTTTTGCTTAATCCGCAACGATCGTGTCGGCAGAAGAGGAGGGGGTGTTGCTATCTATCTCCGCTGTGATTTAAACTATAAGATTATAGCGACCTCTTCCTCTGTCGATACGGGCACTGCGGAATATCTCTTCCTTGAGGTTTGTGTCAAGGGAGCTAGATTAGTTCTTGGTGTTGTTTACTGCCCTCCCTCTATAGACTACTTCTCCAGTCTCGAATCGATTCTGGAATCTTTAGGGTCTCAATATGCACATCATATCATCATGGGAGATTTTAATACCAATATCCTTGAGCCTCATTCCTCTCGTTCCCGTAAAATCCTTAATATCATCCAATCCTCCAGTCTACATGTTCTGCCATTGCAGCCGACACATCATAATTTTGATGGTGAGGACACGTGGCTGGATCTCATGCTGGTTTCTAATCCTTCCCTTGTGGCCAGTCATGGACAATTTTTCGCCCCTGGTTTCTCTCACCATGATCTCATCCATCTATCCTACTCCCTAAAACCTCCTAAACCGTCTCCTAAAGTTTTGCACATGCGTTGTTTTGGACGCATTGATCTGGAAAAGCTGTGCTCAGATGCTCAAAATCTTGAATGGGAACATCTGACCAAAGCTGTATCAATTGATGAAAAAGTTTGTATTTTTAATGACAGTATTATTAATCTTTTTAACATCCATGCTCCTATTGTAAAGGTTAAACTGAGACGTCCTCCTGCGCCTTGGATGACGAGTGAGGTTCAGATGGCGATGCGGCGGCGGGACCGGGCATACAGTAAATATAGAAGGAATCGCTCTGAAAATAGCTGGAACCTGTATAAAATTGCTAGGAATCGGTGTAATCAGATGGTACGTAACGCTAAACGCCACCACATTCTCAGTAATATTTCTTCCTCTACGCCTGCTGGCATCTGGAAATTCCTTGGATCTCTAGGTGTCGGTAGGAAAAAAAACACTGCCTTCGTGCAAACAGTTAGTTTGGACGATATGAATAATCACTTTGCTACTACCACGCCCATGGCAGGCCAAATAAAAAACCGTACCATGGCTTACTTAGCAGGGCTTTCTCGGCCTAATATTCCCCCATTTTCCTTTTCTCCAGTTGCCCCGCATGAGATCAAAAAGATAATCCTTTCTATTAAATCAAATGCCACCGGATGTGACAACATTAGTCGTCGCATGATTGTGGCAATCCTTAACCATATCCTCTCCCCTCTCACCCACATCGTAAATTCTTCCCTTAGCACTGGCATTTTTCCTTCTCAATGGAAAAATGCCATTGTCATTCCTCTTCCTAAAATCCCAAATCCGTCTAGCGCTAAACACTTTCGTCCCATTTCCATACTCCCGTTTATGTCCAAAGTGCTTGAAGCTTGTGTACACAAGCAACTGTCGCAGTTTGTTTATCAAAACAACCTTATAAGCTGCTATCAATCCGGCTTTAGACCTGGCCATAGCACAGTCTCCGCTCTCCTTAAAGTGACTGGCGATGTGAGGGCGGGCATGGAGGATACCAAAGTCACCGTTCTGGCTTTGGTTGACTTCTCGAACGCCTTCACTACCGTCAATCATGATATCCTTTTATCTATCCTCTCCTACCTCAGGATCTCATCGGAAGCGCTGGAATGGTTCTCAACTTATCTTCGCGGACGTCAACAGTCAGTACGCCTCGATGATGCTTCATCGAAATGGAGTACACTTGACGCTGGCGTTCCGCAAGGTGGCATACTCTCTCCTTTATTGTTTTCAGTTTTTATTAATCTCATAACACAAGGTCTTCAGTGTTCGTATCATCTCTACGCCGATGACCTGCAATTGTATGCTCAGGCTAGGGTTGACTCCATTTCTGCTGCCATAGAAGAAGTTAACAAGGACCTCGATTTCATCAGCCGATGGTCAGAGAATTTTGGTCTATCTGTCAATCCTTCAAAGTGTCAAGCGATTATTGTAGGTAGTCAGCGGCAAGTGGGATGTTTGGATACTGCGATGATTCCTCCAATTATGTTCAATGGCTCAGTTATCCCTTTATGTTCAACCGTAAAGGACCTTGGTCTGACCATTGACAGCACTTTAAGCTGGCGACCGCAAGTCACCGACGTTTGCAAAAAAGTAACAGATATCCTCCGCTTTCTGTATCGCCTGAAGAACCTCCTCCCCTCCAGGACCAAGACAATGCTTGTGCAGACTTTAATCTTTCCCATAATTGACTATGGTGATGTGTGCTATTTTGACCTGAATGCAGACTTGCTCAATAAACTCGACCGACTTCTTAATAACTGCATTCGATTCGTGTTCAATCTTCGTAAATACGACCACGTAACTAACTTTCGATCACAACTTAAGTGGTTAACTATTCGCCAACGTCGTAATTCGCGCGCGCTTACTACTCTTTTCTCTTTTCTCATGTCTTCCTCCCCACCTACTTACTTAACGCCTTATTTTCAATCTTTACACTCTAGCCACGAGAGATCTCTTCGCTCTTCAAATAATTCTCTTCTTCTTTGCCCTTCACACAAAACTAACTTTATAGATGCGTCATTCTATGTCCAATCAATACGCCTATGGAACTCGCTCCCTTTAGAGATCAGGATGTGCACTAATCGCTGTACATTTAAGCAAAAGGTTCGTCAGTTGCTGGCTCGTGAAACTGCGGAATGTTCACAACCATAACTTTCTGTTTATTTCTTCTTCTTTCTTCTTTACTGTTTAATATATATATAGGTATATATATATGTTTTGTATTTATATGTATTTATATATGTATATATGTATGCGTATATGTAGTAATATATATTATATGTCTATATTTTGTCAATGGTATAGTTTTAATATTTTACACACCTGCCTCATCTCATCTCTGCATCACCCTAGGTTCGACTGGGAGAGAATGCCATGCTAGGCATTAAGTCCACCTATACACAATTTGTATAAAGTGTAAATAAATAAATAAATAAATAAATTATTTATCTTTACAGAGGAGCCAAATGACGATGACCATGGTGGTGAAGATGAATTGATTATTCAATATGAATGTGAATTTGATGTGGGAAGTAGAAACTCGAGCAAGGAAGACAATGGAGATGAATAACAATTGTAACATTTTCAATCAAAATTTTAATAAAAAATAATACACACCTATTGCTTTAAATTTATTTCATCTGAATATCTGTGAATGATCATAACTATATTTACTTAAAATTTTAAACAAGCTCAATAAATAATATAACCATCATTTAAATTATCTGTATTATAAAGCCATGTAGTGTTCTCACTCGAATTATAGCGCACGATTCACGAATAACGCCCTCACGCTCGCACTCACAGGGGAAACTTTGAGGTGTCTGGGACAATAACTGGCCCATTGGATTGGTCTGGCTGCTTAAGAACAGTCTGGAAATAGTACCACGTAGTTGTATATGTCAAATTTAGGCTTGCTAAAATGATGTATTTTGCCTCATTTTTAAACAGTTTTTATAACGTCTGGCGGAAGTAATGGCCCACGGAAACGGTCCTGCAATAACGATTATCTATTTTTGATAACATTGTCAAAAATATATTTAAATATGAACCTTGCTACTTTAACGTAGGTGGGTACAGTTTTCAGACACCTTTAGTTCGCGCTGCCTGTGAAAGGGCCCCGCTTTCGAGCTAGTAAGTACGCATACCCTCCTCAGTACATACTAGACTATAAATCATCGAAATTTCAGCTTTGCTAAAATAACGTAGGTCTGGCGGCACTGGGATCTTGGACTATTAGGATCGTCAGAGGCGGCCGCATACACCGGCTTTGGTTGCGGTGTAAAATAATCGAATGATAGACGCCGCGGTGACATCAGTAGGCCAGGTTTCTCCAACTTTCGAATGCCCCAGTAGATTAATTAGATCTTGGAATCAAAAACTCTTAGGTTATCTTAGTTAGGTTGGTTTTGTGAGAATGTAGTTTGATCGTAACCTAGATTCAAACATTACAAAATTTTATCTACTACCCTCATAGGAAGGTAGTCATCACTAAAAAATGATAGCCAGGAAAATGCAGTGTTGCTCGTTTCTTTTGGCAACATCGTGGTGCTTTCACCTCCCTTGTAAGATAATGATAGTTTCTGCCTGCTGTAACCTTTGTCTTTTGAACCCCCAGTTATTATCACATCGGAATCCCCCTGATATCTTCCAAAAGTTTCGACGGAGTTTCATTGCTCATCCCCCTTTATGAACCACTATCATTGGCTGATATTCCATGCATGAGCAATATATAAATGCCGTTTCAGTGAATAATTTATTTTCGATTGTCACCCTCGTTGCCAGCCCAGCAGTGTTCACAGGTGTTCGATCAAACAATTACACCTGAGCGCCGTGTTACGTTTCTGATTGGCTTCCGTGTAAGCCTCGTTTCATATTCACACTGGGTCTCGCGTTTGCGAATAAAAAATTTGCAACAATGTATTTTGCGGACTGTTTCAATGCATCAAGGGCTTTATGGGTTCAAAGTGATTTATACTTTATAACCTATCAATCGAACGTGTCGATTGTATTAATCTTGGTACGAGATGAAATAAGATGTATTCAGCCTATTAAAATACGACATGATTCATTTACTCTACGGTTTTTTTCATATCAAAGTAAATCATCACATTACAATTTAAAAAAGTTATAATTTAAATCGATTCAAAGTACCTATTCATATCTATCAAGCTTACAAATTTCTAAACAATCACCCCTCATAAAACAATAAAATACAATTCAAACGTACTTTAAACACAATGAAAATTATAAGCAGCAATAAGCTTGCCTTTCAATAAATTATATTTGTCAAGTCACATTTCTTTGTCGCGAGCCAAAGCGTTCCTTTTCAACGGCCAGTCCGCAACTCGCGGTATTAATCAAAGCTTAAGAAAGCTAATATTTAAAGTGACAGTGTCTGGAAGTTTGTAAACAAAAACAGCTCTGCGAGCGCACTGTTCGACGGAACCCGGCGAAAAACTTGCTCCCCTGACGTTGATGGATGCGTGGGGCAGCCGTCGCTGTCTGCTGACAGTTTTGCTCGAACCAACTCCGGTATAAATACGAATCTGATTAAACATTGGGCAATTGTTTTTGTGTTTGGTGAAAAATATTTTAGGATCATTTGTGACTTGGAGATTCGAAGGAGATTAATAATAGAATGATAAATTTCAGGACTGGGTTCAGATTCAATTTATTTCTAGATGGAAGTAGAAAGTATGTTTATGTAGATAAGCAGATTTATAGAAAGGAAATACACGGCTTCCAAATTCTTAACAAGTACAAACCGGAAATCCGATGCCTAGCAGCTAGGATTAGTCGCTGGAGGGATACTGTCACTTATTTAATCTCTCCCCTATCAACTAGAATAGCAATGGAAATTATATGAGCAGATTTAGATAAGGTGCATAAAATATAAATAGGATTCGCACACAAAACTTCTTACGGTATTAACACAGCAAAATAAACAGTGCATTGTGTTTCAGCGCAAACCAGTGTTCTGTAAATGCTCAACATTTCAGTTTGTATTGCTAATGCTTGCACTGTTTGCTTATTTTATACTGGAAATAACGTTACTCAGGCTTTGGCTAAGCCGACATGTGAAATGGCATTAATCTCTTATTTAAATACTTAGTAATCTGACGACATTGGGGCACCCCATCCATTGTTGCTCGTCGCGGATTTACATATTATTTGCTGCATAAATAAAATGAACAAATGTTTTGCATTTTGACCGTTCAACCCTTCAATTGGACCAATGGCAAATGTTTGCCGTTGCTTATGAACATTTACGCGTGTTATGTTTCGTGACAAATTAAAAATGCCTCCAATGTTTGCAATTGGATTAACGCGAAATTTTATGACTGGAGCAAAGATAAAATGATGTTAGAATGATTTTTTGTGGAGATTTTAAATAGCTTTTTTATACTACTAAGGTAATGCGACAACAGCGCCTGATGTTGATAATGATGATGTTTCAATAAGAATATCCAGTGTCAAAGCGAACTGATCACCCAATACGCACAATTCACATTCGTTATAATTATGAGTATATGAGCACAATTATTTTAGGTTTTAGTAGGTATACGACTAAAGTATGGCATAAGCGCAGTCCCGCGCAATGAACCACCTAATAAAAGAATTTTACTATTAACTTAGATCGAGTGATTATTTAAACATAGCCATTTCTGAAAACTATTTGTAATGCACGTGAGAGGAATTTATATACTTAAAATCATTCTTAGAAGTAAGCGTTGAATCAAGCAGGTGTTCTCATGATTACGTTTCTAATGTTGTTTTAGTTCTTAATTAGCCAATCAGCGTCAGAATTTGATTTTTCATAAAACCGAATGTACATATGTTCGTTACTTTTTTGTTACGTTTTTTATTACAATAAAAATTCTATGAATCGTTAGTTGAGCTTCGTCCAATTTTGTTTAAAAACCCTATCGCTCCAACACCCGCGTTTGTGAATGTATTTTTTACATAAACGGATGTAGCCATGGTTAAAATACTATATACATTTTTGGTAAAAAACATTAAGTGAATTTAGTTCTGCCACGCAGTGCGAATAAAAATCCTTTGTTTAGTTTCAATTCCACTAAATATAATACCGAAATATAGAATCAGTAAAAAGCGAAATATAGCACAGACCTCTTTGACTTTTTGATTGGCAATGTAACAGTTCGACTGTGGATTTTTATTGATGCTTACATTTGTATCCTATACATATAGATACCGAGTATATACAAAATTGATGTACGATTTTTAGATAAATTTGCGCATATTTATAACCGTTATTCCTTAATTCCTTACTGAAGTACCAATTTATTGTGCCACGAGACCAAAATGGCAATAAAAGGAAAGAAGAAAACAGACTTATAAGTATATGTCAGAAGTATTCCCAGTCATTCAAAGGCGAATACTTTCAATTGAACATTACTCTGCTATACTGTAGACAGTAATTAATCAGCTAAATATAGTTTAAATCCAAATTCTTCTCTATACCTAAACAAACAAATAGTTTTATCCCAATAATCATAAAATAGGCAATTGCGATTGAGGAAATCAATCCGGTAACTCCCAAGCCAAACGTTTACACAGAAATGGACTGTTTACCGAAATGTCGGCAGCATTTCAATTCAACCCATTTACCGTTCGGTCAAATTGCGATCTAGTGTTTGACTTTCATTGCAATTATTGACTCTTAAAAAGCTTAGGCAATCAAAACTCGAACCATTTTTAAAATTAAGTCAGGGGAGATGTTTAAAGCTAAAAGCTTTTATGATGGTGAAGTTTTTTAGAGTTCTACGTCTTGAAAAGAAAAAGAAATCCCATGAGCATCTAGCACTACTCGTACTTTGTGTGTCTGTTTTTCTGTTAGGGGTCTTTTTATTTGGATTGTGTGGAAATCATTTAGTTCGCAATCGGTCGAGACAGTAAAAAGCTTCAAATTACCGTTAAGAAAAAACGTCACTTTCTGCATATTTTGACTCTTGCGGTTGAATAAAAATAAAAACAAATCTTCCCACAAATACGGTTAAATTAAATGTCACTTCAATTTTTAATTCGTCTTTTTTTTAAGTAAATGAGCTTCTCATGTTAAATATTAACTGTTGCCATTATTGTAACATTCTCAGGAGCTCTTTGATGTCTCTATCCAGTAAACTGTTATATTTAACAGCTTACTACGCAATAGCGCACTCCTTAATTTTCTTTAAAATATTTTTTACTCGACGAGCTACTATTAGATCTGAGTAGAAAATTACAGGCATAGGCATAGCAATTTGTCCTTTGAATCAAATTACATATAACATAATGCGATGAGCACAACAATGCGTTGTAAAGAATATGAAAAGCCGACAAGGTGAGTGGGTTGTAACAATGTGACCTTGGCTTTACCAAATATATTTAGACAGATTGGGGTACAGTATACGGTAGGAAAGTAAAAAAAATATTTATGAATTTGTAATGAAAATAGACCTCAAAACAAAGGAACATCGAAGCATCAAAGAGATAACAAGTTTAAAGTATTGTTGCACAATTAATGCCATCCAACTGAAAGTATTAAATTGTGTTTTTATAATTCCAAGTATTATGCACACATATTGTCTAAATCACTGTACCGATGAGTGGGTGCAGAAATGTACCTCTGCTTACCCTGATGGGGATACGGGTGTGAGTGTGTGTATGTTATCTAGAATGGTTTTGCTGAATCACTATGTTATGTACTGTAAGTGTGCCGCTTAGAAATGCATACTCACGTGTTCTTATGTTTGGTCATTAATAATACAAAAACAGCAGAACTGTGGTTTGCTTCCAGTTAAAAGTTTGGATATATTGAATGTATTTTTCACGACTCAGAAATATTTGATTTTGATACGTTTACTAAAAACATTATTATTTAGAATCGTATTTATCATTGTTATTCATCACTTAGACCAAGAATCAATATTCTCGTCACTTAGGTTTTAAGAATCTTTTTTTGATGAAAAATATTTTATTGTATTTTCGTTCTTTTAAATGTTTTACTTTTACATTTATTATTAGCTCTGAAATCCAATCTCGTCCAGTAAGGAAGTAAAATAGTAGCCTTTGTTTTTATTCCAATATCTCATCTATGACCATTCCAAAAATACGAATCGGTTTCATAATTTTTTCACTTTTTTCCTAACTAAAATACAAATAGAAATAAAAGCATGGATATTATATCTGCACTCAACGAACCTTCCATTTATGAAATGATTATCTCGACGCCCCATACTCATTAGCCACTGTAAAACTTGGCATTTAACGCTCAAAGCCTTGGAACTTGTATCGTGAGCGGCTTTAGTTTATAAGCGTGTTAGTGTTGGCATTACGAGAGCTATTCCTGCTCCACAGTCGGTAATTACACTTTAAGGCCTTTAAACTGGATCGACTTTTAGTTTACTTGCTTTATTTGTTACTACAACGGCTGCCTGATGTATCTTCCGCTGTTCATGGCGTTCAACACTTACTTTGTACAGAGTAGAGTTTTAGGGTTTGTTAGTTTATTCGATGTCAAGTGTACCAAGCTTATGAGGCCTTGGTATCTATTTCTTGATATCCTAATTTACATCATAGTTAATGTCCTAAAAGGAGCTCCGTTTCGGTTTGTTATAGTGTCTGATAGCAATTGATGGGTATCATAGAAAAATAGATTACGTGTTAAGTAAAATAGGTACTAATATTACTTTAAACGATTTTATGTTTTAAAGAAGAAAGCTAGATGTGTAACGACAAGCAAGTTCGGTCATCGTACGAAAACAGCGTAGGTTTGTTTAGTCCACAAATATTTGTTTTGACCTGTGTTGCGAGATCGTAAGGTCTCTCAAGTCTTGTGATACTTACGAGATTTTTCAATATGAGATTATGTAAAATTTAATATGTATTTTACTTGTATAAATGTTACTAGTGAATTATTATTATTTATAGTAAATTTTGTTACTCTTTTATCTAGGTGCGGGTAATAAAATTAACATATCACTGTCGTTTCATCCACATCCAATTTACGGGGACGAAATTTTAATTATCGCACTGCAATTAATATATATTTTCATTGCTCTTTGTGTTTTTTGTCACCGTTTGTGCAAAAGACCAATGATAAAGGGTTTGAATTTTCGTGTATAATTGATAAACACGTTGACATTGACTTTGGATTATCGTGTAAGAAGAATTGAGCCTTTCGAAAGGTTTTAAAAATAAATGAATTCATACATTAGGGAAAACTGTACTTGACAAATTGAAGATACACTAAAAATCTACCAATATATTTCAATTGGCTCCGTCATTATATACTTTATTAAGGCAACTTAACTTAGCTCACCAACGCAAACTGTTTATAAAAGACATCAAATCCAGATTCGGGAGTAATTTGCGAGCTCCTCCCATCCCGGGCGTTCCATTTCACGAAACATATTCAAATGAAAGAAGGAGCGATTACTTCGATTATGCTTGGCGCTTACAATGGCTCGGTTGCGCCACGTCCCCATTGTATCCAATCTTGCACGGGGGTTGTTAGGAACATAACTTGTGAGTGATTTTTGAGTCACGTTTTTGACTTTTGTGGTGATTTTGTTAAGTCATATATGGTTTTGGTAAATATGTTAAGAGTGATGTAGTTTAATAAGTGTGGTAGGAAGATATGTGTATTTTTTAAAATTTGTGTGTTTTTCTGATTACGTTGCTTCTCATCACGTATCTTTTTATTGCAAATTAGAAATGTTATTTAACAAAATCCATTTACATATTTGATTTAGTTTATAGGTTATACAACAAGCCATTTTTCGATTATAAGATTTATAAGTTACAAACATCAGTTTTAATTAAGAAGTAAATTGAACCGTGGATGATCAAATTCTTTGAGATATAAAAAGCAGGATAGATTTTTTAGCGTCTTTTAAATAAGAAATGAGAAGCTTGAAAGAGGTTTTTATTTCAATTCTAAGGATAGTAATTAGGGAACGGCAAAAAAGTAAAAAAGAATAAGGGGCGGACTCCGCGTAAAAAAGGATTCTTATTGTAATAATAAAAGATTACATACCTAATTATTTTTTAAATGGTAAATTTTACTGGTAGAAAACAACATTTGTAATGTTTATAAAAAAATGTTTAAGAAATAGTTTTAATGAGTTAGATATAAGTAATACCGTTTAAATTTTAATCAGATATAAAAGAAAAGTTTTGTAGGTATCATTTAGTAGACTCTTAGCTAATGCACAATCTTCTTAAGATGTTTTTGCTGGTTGTCTTCGTCCAGTTTGTTTTTATGATTAGATAATTAATGTGCTAGTTCCAATTAGAAAATAAAAATTCAAAATTATCTTTACGTGAAATCTATGTTAGGACATCCTGCAATTGCTTATTATAAACATGATGACCAATTAAGTGGACAAATAATAATGATATGTAGCACATTTTTAATTCACTTTAACCTTGAGCGGCTTACGGACATTTATAAATATTTCGAACTTTGCGAGAATAACGCCTATTAACCAGGTAAACCTGTTCTGGAATGATAAAAATATCAAATTATTTTCCACTTCCAAATGAATAATTCGGCAGCATTAGCGAGATTCGAGGCCGGCGGACCAACAGGAGATATAATTTATAACGGAGCGGTTTAAGCAGATCAAATCCCTTTCCCGACAACTGGCTTGCGAATGAAACGGGTATAGCCGGCTATATACGAAGATAGACCGGACATCCGCAGGCGGAAACCGAAGAAATACAAAAGATTTATTGCATTAATTCTTCATTCGAAAATGTTTCTTTTAAATCCTCCGTTCCTTTTTCTTTCGTGACCTACTTCGTGTTCATTTTTTAGTCACAAAAGAATTCTAATTTGAAGAGTTCATTTTGTGTAATTACCGGCGTCTCGCTGCTCTAATAGTACATCTTTAACCTATATTCGGTGGCGCCGTGGGTAAGTTTTTTTACGTCACTTAAGGCGGAGAAGTAGGGGCGCCTGACATAAAAATGTTTACAACTTGTACGAAAGCGCTACTGCTCTCACCTTGTGTATAGGAGTGCCCCAAAAGTCATTGAGGAAAATGTTCGAAATGGGGGTTTGTGGTCTCAGGTCTCTGTTTTCTTTAATGGCACTTATATCGTCAAAGACGAAACCGCAGTATAGGCAGTTGTGGTAGACCAGCACGCAGGCCAGTACGATGATGGCCCCGAGGCCGCGGCGCGGAGGGTCCGGCATCTCCTCGGCGATCTGACCCTGGCCCGGGAGACGCCGACGACTTCTGCCGGTACGCGTCCTAACTGCTGACACCACTCCGCCAAACCTACACACGCCACTCACGCGGTCCATCGTGGATCACAACATCTTTCTAATTTACACGATTCACTATACAAGTTTCTCTCATAGTCCTCCAGTTCCGTCTCTCAACCCGCAATGTTAGTACGAAGCGAAAACACAACCACGAACTCAACTCATAGCATAAATTCGCTACACAAAATCAAAAGATTCATACGCCTAATGCTATAATAAACACTGACGAACACTAAAAAGGTTATGTTGCCATTGTTGTTTAGGTTATTACGGAACACATGTTACTATTTTTTTCGAAAATCATTTCATTTGACATTTAAGTGACAATCACGTTCCGACTCGCGCGGAGACACCCGCTCGCTGGGCAGACCGCCGATGACTGCCGAAGTTCGACGAGCGAATGCCGCGTCGAGTCACGTGATCAGTCGTTTTACTGCGGGTCGTTTGTGGACAGCGCATGCGTGCGCGATAGTGCCAAGCCGACCCGTGGCGGCAAAATATTTTGCCACATTGTTTTTTAAAAACAGAAACAAAACCGATGTTGTTTTGATTTAAAGATCCTTCACTTCAATAGTCACACTGAACAGTGTGTTTTAATGCAAAAAATAGTATGATATAAGTAAAGATTTGCATTACGTAATCAGGATCCATAATTAAGCAGCTCACTAGCGGCGGCCTATTTAAGCACATTGTCATTAAACTTTAAGCGTATTTTTAATACCGATGATTTATAAGGGCGTTATAATCGCAATTTGATTTGGCCGTGTGTCACGGGCGCATGCCCGTTTGCCGGGGATGTCGCGGGGTGGAGCGTGGGGGGGGGGGGGGTAATGTTGATGACGACATTTGGTTGAGTTCAGGGAAGACGGAGATGTGAGCGTGGAGCGCGTCGCGACGCCGCGTCCCTTGTTCCACGGCTCCTCGATATCGAGTGACAAAGACAAGTTAGCCGGCAGGGCTGATACACTAAACTCCCAATGTTATTCTGATTCATTTCTTTCGCGCCAACTACGGCGAATGAACTTCGATAAAAGGTTTTCGATGTCGCGAACGTTCTTCGCTTTTTGAAAGAGAAGTTTATTAGTTTTAAGACTTTGAGAAAAAATGTAATAACAGTATTTTACTTTGCAAAAATATTGGCGCAAAGCTACCTAATAAAAACGTTTTAAATAAATAAACACATCAAAGTTAATTTATTGATTTCGGTACGTACAAGAAACTTGTATATTACTTTTTATCAATATGAAATATTGTATTTACGAATTTAGCATTTATTTTCACAATCGTCGATAAAAGCATAGACATGTATATCTCATCTTAGTGTTAGGCCAAAACTATTTTCATTTGTAGTGAAAAATTAGTTATTATTACAATTTATAAACAAAATAAACATAAGGAATGGCTATAGGTTTTCTATGCCAATAGTATTATATTGCGTTCGACGCAGATACTATTATTAAATGTGTCCTCCATGCATGAGAAAGTGAACATTGATTGTTAATTACATGAGTCAAAAAGCTTTTTGAATAGACTCTATAGCCCAAATGTATGTGCCATGCGATCTAAAGATCCCGGGTTTAAATTCCAAGCCGGGCAAAATGTTATAGTGATATTTCATTACAAAATTCTTAATCGCAGTACGAAGTCAGTAAAACGGCCATAGACTCGCACCATAATACGTAAGACTAATACATACCTGGCGAAATGTATGAAACAACATTGTTCTTGACGATCGGTGTATGACGTAATCAAAGCTTGTCTTCCGACTTTTGTCTGAAGTAGTCCTTTAAATTTGGATAAATATTTGTTTCTAAAATTATATAAGGAACGGCCGCATAAAAATAGAACAATAACAACTTCAAGTACTATTTCAATTCGATCGATTTTTTTCAATTACAGTAACAATTCAGAATGTACTTTAAAAGATCTTTTGTGATAAGCACTCAACATTCAAGTTAGAGTTCCATTCAATCGTGTTAATTATTTTCTTCGCGAATTTTGCGGGTCGGCTAAAAGACTCTCAGAAGTTTTGCGAGAGGTATTGTTGGATTACTTCCTTAGAAATAACGTAACAGGTATTCAAAGAATAGTAATTAACAAATTAAATACATTCCCTTTATGTTAATTGAGTTACATTGTTTACCTTTGATAAAGTTCGCGAACATTGTTATTTTGGTTGTTCTGTTAAAGGTCATAGTGAACCAAGTGTTTTGTTTTTAATAAAACTCTTTTTTATATATTGACAGCCCCGTGACAATCATCGTGCAATCTGTACGGGTAAAATTTTTAAGATTTTTTTTTAGTTAGGCTAAAGACTAAGGCCTTACCTAACCCTTTTAGCTGTAGAGGAGGTCCATCCCAGTTGTAGGACGTATGTATATAGATGACTATAGAGACAAGTTTGCAGAGCCGCAAGATATAAATGAAAATGTATATTGATTAACATTATAAATTTGGTATAAGTCCATTTTCTTGACCTCCGACCCTTTTAATTACAGACAGAATTGATTATGCTAACAAAAACGTTCATATCCCAATATAATTTCATCAATATTTTGCTTTAATATAAAATTTTAAATTACTTCAAAACATTGAATTTGCTTTCCTGAGGGACTATCATAATATTGTTAAAATATATAGATTTCTCTGAGGGACGTTGTTTTAATCTAGGGTTGTTACGCAATTGATTATATTATTTTTTGGTTTATTGAATCTCGTACCGGGTCAAGTTTGCGCCATGGAATCTAGAGGTCCTAGGTTCGATTTCTCGGCCGAGGAAAATATGTTTGAGTTTTTCATATAGGTAATACTTAGTAGTTTAAATTAGGCATTTTAAGTATTTGGAGTATGGAAATATGCTCTAAGAAAAAAACAACTACAGTAACTGCCATATAAGATTCTTTTGCTGCTGAGGGTTGCCCCACATCTGGTCACCTATTATGACATAGTCGTTCCAGTTTCACGAGTAGGTATGGGCGATCAGTGCCGTTTTACACCAGCCCTAGCTACTGACGGGTTGATAATAAACTTATTATAATTCAACCATGTGTCAATTTAATAGAAAACTTTATATGCATATATATCTTTTGCCTCAGTACTTAGTACAAATAACTAACCATTTGATACCAATTAAACTGTAAAATACATTTACCCTTACGTTACCTGGGTTATTTAAAAATAGTTTAATGGGCCAATTAACCGTAAGCGGGGCATAAAGCAAATTATCAGTCTCAAAAGATTAGAATTAAACGCTTAAAGGTAACGTGGGGCGATTTAATTGCGTGTGTAGTCAAAACGCGAACAATTAATTTCGGGTCCCTTATAAAAGAGGTTGAACTTTTCCCGTAGTAAAAGGGTAATGTTTTGTTTATGTCAGAACGCTTCCGGCGGTATACTGGCCGATCCTGTTTGTTTGAGCCACTAAATAGATATTGTGTTGTGATTATGTGCCCGTTTTGATTAAATTATAAATTTACAGTGTAAAAGGAAATTTAGGATTTGTCTGTGATTTGAGTCTTACACCCACATAGTCCCGTACCAATACTTGATGAAAATCTTGTATGAAAGAATTAAAAAGAGGCTTAGACTTTATAGAAGAACACTATTATACAAATGTATGTGAACTAGACAAACAAAACCCGTCAAGATTATCAAACCCGTAGCTCATCGCTTCAAAGCAAATCCTCTAAACAATCGCGCTACAGATTCTGTGAATCACTTCAATTTGTCCTAACGATACTTTTTACATAAAATCAAATTAGCATCAAAAATAGGCCGAGGAATACAACAAAGATTAACTCCGAGCAAAAAGTCCAGAGAAAAACACGTTAATTCATACACAGCCAGAGGATTCAGGCGGACTTTTTTGGGTCTCAGCCGTGAGGGACGTCGACTGCAACTCGTGTCCTACGGGAGCGATAGCTCTGAAAAACTGGGCTGGTCAGTGATTGATGGAGAACCGGGTATAAGCGTCGAATAAACAGACCTCTACGTCCTATGGCAGCTCTCAGGTGGACCTTTTTTGTTTAAATCAGTACAGGATAATGTAATGCCGCCTCGATCAGGGCCTCAGGAGTGTTCGCGGATCGTGTTGACTTTTTGTTAGGGCAGCTTGTTTTATACTGTTAATGTGATCGGTGTAACGAGGTTGTAGTTTGGTTTGTATAATTTGTTGAAAATTAATGCATTACTGGCATGTTTTTTTTTAATTGGGTATTTGAATAAGAAGTAATAACACGATGGAAGCATACATTTGCTTCGAAATTGAAGTGTTGGATAATTTTGTTAATTTACTTGACCACATTGTATATTATTTCTGTAATTCATTATATGCCAAGAATAAGACGATTTCCGTAAATATATATTTGATTTGTCACTTACATACATATTTTATTACATATTACTAATATTTCACTGTATTAAGCCTCTTAAAAAGTCGCTTCTTGTCTGGCCAACTAAAAATAAGACTTTTGGTATACACGTCTGTTTTTACGTTGAATTCTAAGACAGATAACGTTCTCATGAATGAAACGAAGCTATGTCGCGTTTTAAAGTGACACGGAAGGAGAGATAAAATGCAAATCTAGTGCCTAAAATTTTAGAACGTCCCACAGAGAATACCAATGGAAGTTACCCTTCATACATTCAGGTAGACATGGTACATGCTACAATAGGTAATTTCTCGAGCGTCGTGTGAACTTTCTGGGTCGATAAGCAAATTCTGACCAGTATACACAGGCCTCTGCGTCTCTTCAAATGTGTATGACGATTAGTATTTTAAGCAAAATGGAACACGGTGTCGTGGATCAAAATACAATGGACTATTGTAGTTATGTTGAAGGCAGTTTGCGTGTAGGAAAAGGTTAAACTTGGCTGCAAAGTAGGACTAATTGTGGATATTTTCGCAATTGCTTGACTTTAATTTATTACGACGTGGAAGATGTTGGATACGTACGTACATTGAAAAGTCATGTCTAATACAGGCAATAAAGGCAACGTTCCTCAATTTTCGTTGGGCGAAATCGTGGCCGAATAAAATGTCCCTCTTAAGGTCCAAACTGGCTTCAAAGAAATTTATGATGATTCTAATAAGATAAGTGACGCCAAGAATCGAATTAAAGGAGGTCAATTAACGGTATTAAGTTGGCCATTTCGAATTTTCAGTAATGAGATTTCAAATTATTACTTCGTCACACGAGCCGGAGACGCTCGGCTGAACACCTAATTTGATTAAAAGCTTTTGAGAAATTGTGACCGCCGGTGGCTGGATCCTGGCTGGGGCGGCGATAAATCAAAACTTTGCCATTAAAACAAATGCGGCACCGCGACACACCGGGATCAACTATCCCAACTTCACTTCTTCAGACAACTTTATTGTCTTGAAAGTTTTATGACTCTAACCAACCCTTGCCGCCACTCGTACGTAACTTGATATACCATACCTGAGCATTGGCTTTTAAGCCTTAAGCCAAGTTTTTATCGAACTAATGAAAAACGTCTCATAAAGTTAACATACAGCTGAACATGTGGAGCCCCAGTTAACTACAATATAAGATTCAATTCCAACGACTTGTAAACGTTCATGAAACAAGTGTTTGAAATTGCTTCAAGTTTGATGTATTTGCACTGGCTCCTCAAGAGATAAATTTGTTCAAAAACTTGCTGAATGCGAAAAGTTTGAAGCTCACTTCAATCCATTACACGAGTGATATATTTCTTTGTTTTCTGACTGCGCAGTGGGCGGACGCGACCTTCCGAATCGCAAGTTTACCATTAGCGCGCTCTTTGCTTTGCGTCTCGCTGTAAGTTTATGCCGAAACATCTCAGTACATTTACTGTTTAAACCGTAATGGATGTGCTTGATTGATGACAATGATATTTTGGGGATAGAACGTTTGAGCACTTTACATGTTGAGATTCGGATGGATCATGCGGTTTGGTTTTCATAAATGTGCACCGATCAATCTTCCCCGTGTAATAGAAAACGATATGTTTGAAACGTAATATCGGGGTGGTTTATTTAATATACCGTACATCAATCACGGGCAGACGGTGTGTATCCTGGTGCGGTGGTGACAGATCGCCGCGCAACATGTGATATGAGTCAGCTCTGCCCCATCTCCGTTCTTATTTACTTTTATTAGAACGCTATTCATACATTGCTTTGACGGGACATACGCACTCCATAAATAAACGTGTTATTATGCAAATTGAGGTGATTACAAAATTATGACAGGATATCTGAAATTTGTTCCTTGTTGGCTCGAGTATCCATCGGTGGGGTATGATTGTATTAATTTCTTGGCAAATCAGTATTTAAATATATATTGCACCAAGGACATAAGTTTTGTAAGATTTTGCAGCTGTTAATTGAAAGGATTTTTTTAAAATTCATCTGTCGATCTAATTCAAAAGCAACCTGGGATTGTTACCATTAAAATGCAATCCTTAAATTGAATATTCGACGCCATCCTGAATTCTATGCATTGAATGTCTGCATTTTATTGTCTGCATACTAGAATTGTCTAGCAAACTCACTGCAATATTTGATAAAAAGCGACCGCGTCAACAAACAGATGAAGCCAGCGTAAATTCACTAGACTTCGCTGAAGATCTATAGCGAACTTCGCAGACAAGACAGAACAAATTTTGCATACAACGGAATACGCGAAACATGGTTCGCCAAAGTAAACGTATCGACAGAACGTGGCTATAAAAGTTAGCTTGTAAACTAGAGTGATTTCGTATAGCCGAACAAATTGAAAAGGCGCTGTGTTCGATATTGCTCGGTTGTTTATATTGCCCATTTAATTTTGGCCGTTTAGTTTTCTACAGTTTTCTCATAGAAAATAAGAGTTGATGATTTCATTATTTTTATTGTGTAGAACAGATTGCAATTGATTTCATTGGATGTAAAATGGTCATTGTCCTTTCCAATGAACGATTTATTTAGTTTATTAATACTTTAATCTCATAAGTAAAAGACTGTTAATGAAAAATCTAGTATGTGTGCTATGGGTGCTTATCCAGTCTAGACTTGAAGCCGTAGATTATATCATTACACACATAAAGCCCTGCAGCTTAGCCATTAAATGTATAACTAACTTGTCATGTATGTAAGGTTTATTGACTCCAATCATAAACACGAAGATAGGTGGTCGCTCGTATAAAAAGCGACAGGTGATCTTTCTCCAACAATATGTTCGCAAATATAATGTCTGCAGTCTAGAGTAGTATATAGTAATACCGCTTTTTGATTTTGTTCGAACCGAAAATCGAACCCGTTACTTCTATACTGCACGACTCCCACTTATGTCACAAAACCACCGGGGTTATCAAGATAATGTGACATAAGCCAAGATTACGTCAGGCACAAAATCCCTGCGTAAATGGCAATTGTCGCGACGTGTTTGCTATACATCAAAACAACGACCTATATTGTGATGAGTTATCACCGTGTCAAAGTTCCACGGAAGCAATTCCGATCCCTGTTCTTCAAACAGTTGTATGGAAAGTGGACAATCGGGCACCCACCGGGCGGTATTCACTCCAACTAACCGGGTACCGAACCCCGAACGGGAAAGTTTTGATTTAGCGCTTATAGCTGTCCCAGTGGAGCCCTCTTTAAAGTTTAGTCGTAATAGAATAAAACCGATGGAACAATGCGCTCAAGGATTCATACCCTTAGTAAACGTTATAGAAGTGGAACAACTTATTGCTGGCAAAGCTCGGATATAAAATCTAATGTAGCCCACCGCCTGAATATTGTAAAGTTGGTGGAGCCGAGCCAGCGATTTGAATCGTTCAACGCCACTCCCAAAAGGGGATTGCACTCAACATTTTTAAATTCTGAATAATTTACAGTTCAAAATATAAAGTCGCGCGGTTTTCTTGTGGCGAAAGAAACTTCCCAACAATGTCCAAGAAATGAAGTGTTTACAATGCCCCGTGGAATATCTGCAAGTAAACAATGTTGAGGTATCTATCTGTTCACGAATGAATAAAGTTTAAGTGTCATGATAGTGATTTATAAAGATTTTTTGGTACATTCGGCATACTTCATGAAGTCTAAATACCTTTGTAATATCTTCATCATTTCTAATATAAACTGGTATACAAGAAAGTGTAAATAATGAATTATTGCCTCAGTGGGAAATCTTAATCGCTTGTTTTACAACTCATTCACTCTAATGAGTTTGCCCAACGTAATTTACATTAAACATACTCGCGTAAACAAACAATTGTTTATTCAATCTATTAAACATCAACGGAATACGCCAAGAGTAGTTCCGCGGAGTCTATTACAAACTTTTGTTTCTAAGGATAGTAGGAACAAATGGGGTTGGCTTGAAAAATGTGTAACAATAACAAAATGGGAAAAGTTGAAAGTGACATCGGACCATTAGGCAGGTAGCTTGGTAGACGGTGAGGGATCCCGCGCCACGCCGGTAATGAATCACAAGTTTTAGCCGTCGCAAATGGATATACTTCAAACTTCTTCCCCGTTGAATAGTCTTCGGATGCCCATTCTATTTTTGTGTTAAACTCGCGAATTTCGATTGCTGTTCCGAAGTGGTTTCAACGCCACTGTGTACTTTAAATTTGTTTTCTTTAAAGTTATCAAATACCATCTCGCACCTGTAGGATACGTTGTATTTTTGTACTTAAGTTTGGTTGTTTATTTTGTATGCAATATGGGTTAAAACCGGGTCGAATCTATTGACCTAAAATTGCGAAAAGATCACTAATAAATAAGAGACTATTATCTCCAAAAATATATCTAGATTAAAGATCGAAATTCCTATAACGAAATCACATAATTTATTACAACAAAACCTACTTCCTGGATAAAAATACCATTAAGTTGTAATGATATCCAGTCGAACGTATTCTACGATTACAACAATACACATCGATAATACATCACGTATGAAAGAATATCAGAACAGAAGGAATAAATCCACCCTTTATTCTGATAAAAAAGCTATTTCGGATAGACATTCGGGGAGTGTATTTGATTATGTATGACTTAAAGGCTACTGGAAAGGAGTGTTTTTCTTTGGGTTCTGTGGAGTATATATTAGTACAATAACATATTTAAAACGATATTAAAACAGGGGCGTCTATACCTATCAAAAGGAGATACTAAGATGTAGTGTCATTTGTAATCGGTACTCATTTTACTCAAACTATTTTAAAGCCTGTCTCTAATACCGGAATTAAATAGTACCTAATCATGTGAAAGAAGTCCTTTCCTAATTAATTTCCGCCATACCCTTAATAGTTTCGCACGTCATTTGTTTTAAGAGAGTGTGATGTTCTATGAGTATGTCAATACTATAATTACCAACGTCGGAAGCAAAACTGCCAAGCAACATTAACGAGACACGGCAAAAGATCTTTAAGTAGGTGTAATAGTATAAAAACGTCTTTCGAATCTCTTTGATGCTTTCACAAGTTTCGGACACATTGCAGTGTAGGATAAGTTTTAACGAGATCCTATTGACTTGCCGCTTGTCGCAGCTACCAACTTATACAGCTTTATTTAAACAACAAAACTTTTGGCAATATTGTGAAAGCGATTTTCTCGGGAAAGACTACTGTCTTAACTACTTCAGTGTTGCGAAATTGTTTGATTAGGGACTTTACCAGATGCTGGAATTGCTGGAGATATGGTTAGCATATTTTGAAATATTTTGACTGATTTGAATACCAAGATATCAAAAAGGATTTATATATAACAGCATGGCAACGATATACGTACAATGTACATATATCTGGATAAACTTGTGTGTGCTTATGCTTTCTATAGCTAAAGTTCGATTGTAAGACGAATAGGCTATAATGCATATATTATTTAAATACATTGATTTGATGTAGAATCCTAAAACTTGAATTTCGAAAACAAATTAATGAATTCTTCTCTCAACAATAATTTTCGAATTATTTGATGGCCACATTTTGATGGCGTTCTTGGTAAAAGTACCCATTATTCTCAAATTGATATATAATTATTAAAAAATAGATTTATAATTAACTACTTTATGAACGTATTATGATTGCAGCCGAATCCCATACTAGTGCCTTACTTCAGATAAATTATTCCTTAATAATAAAATATTCACCTCTCTTAGCAGTTAATACATAAATCCAGAACCTAAATGATTCCCACGGCCTAAATTTCAATATTAAGATCGACAGAATTTCAGCAACAACCTCTTCATTATTAACAGCATGAAGCTCGTGTGGTTACGCGTTCCCGAATCTCATTCGTCTTAATTCCGTTGATAAATTGATAATTCTTTGCACAATCACCGACGCGAAGACGCGAAATTATTCTGAAGAGACATGTGTTGAACAAAGAAATATGAAACGTAATATTACGGAAAAAACATTGTGTGATTACGTTCTCAAAGGATTTTCAGCTTGGTACAAAGGAATACAGCGTGTTGCTACAATTATTATTGGAATCAAAATTACCAGGAGTACTTATGCCATGTTCATGTAAAGATTTGGGCAGACAAACTCATGAATGAGAAAAGAAAAGCATCCTGGGTCATACAAATGACTCAGTCCAATATCATCATCATCATCATCAGCCTTTAATTGTCCACTGTTGGACATAGGCCATAGACCTCCAATGGCAGTCCAATATACTGTCTATAAAAAAATAAGTCGAGCAGACCAATTTTAGTCAACATTTTCGAAGAGTTATACAAAGGTGTATTTTCACACCCACGACGTGTTACTTAGTCTCTGCCTCCGCCTACGTGATTCAGGCATGAAACTAGAGACACAAATTACTTGCTCTATTAGCGAAACTTATCAAATATACGCAACAGCCACTCCAATTCATAAATGTATTCATTTATTCACTCACATTTAAAATAACTAAAACATACTAAGAAAATCTTACGTATACAGGCGAGAAAATAATTACGCCAAAGTAATACCCACAATATCCTAATGCTTCTCGTTCCATTATTCAGTACTCATGTATTCCATATACGAATAGCATTTACCACATAAATCTTATCATTAACTCGTACATAATTCGGCACATCTTTAAAACGTGCGAGAAGGGTTTTGAATAATTAAAACATTTCAGCGTCTTTTCGCGCTCTCGAGAAACCCTTTCGTCGGCCATATTGTAACTTTGCAAAGGGTCTTTATAAGGTAGACTGACCTGTCTGGAGCAACTTAATTGTCAGTTGACAAGTTTCTTTGAGCTCGTCAGCAGATGAGAGTTATAATGAATTTGAGGGTTTAACGTAAGGTTCACTTGCTTGAAGAGTTTACGTTTAAACAAGCATGGACTGACTTGGCTCTTGATGCAATGTCATAATTTTTGGTCGCGACTTGATAGAATATCTTCAATCTAATGCATCTATTGTTCATTATCACTTAAAGATTGAACATATCATCAACCCATACACGTTCCACTGTTTGGCTTCCTTTACAACTGAGAGGACAAGCTACAATGGGAACATAAGCTTATCGTTCGACGTCTCGCTTTTAACCAACTAAACGACGAGCCAAATCATAATTAATATCTTTAAAACAAATGCTCATGTTCCCATTCAGTGCACTGTTTAGAATATGCAATAAACCTCTTCAGGGTATATAAAGGGCTGAACAAAAGGTCCGGAGACTTAATTAAATACAACGGCCTAACATTTCCACCGGCCATTTGAATGTTATTAAATTGTTCGACGGCTGCTTAACCTGTTATTTAACGACGTGCTCAAATGTCGATGGGATTTAATTTACCCTCCGAACATAATCAAATGTGTTAATTTGATAAATGCCCACGCTATTCGCGACTGCTCCAAATGGTTTCAGATATTGTATTTATATTTTATGGTTATTATCATATTGTTCAAGACCGGGCTTATTTTACCTGGACAACCTTTTGCAGGTTGCCGACTAAGCAAACAATCTTTTAAAGGTTTTATCAGTTTTATGTTATAATGAGGATAAATAATTTCAATTCATCATTTCACTGATCTATATTTTCTCAAATAAATGTCCAATTATAACCTTTTTAGTAACACCTACGTCACGAAAGGAAAGTACTGGCCATGCTGCTGTCTTCAACTTTTATAGCAATGCGTGAATACATTATTCAAGACAAGTAATTAAGCATACATAGATAACTCTTAATATTCTTTTGTTAAAGTTGCATGCAACATCGCACTGTTATGCAATAATTCATCTGTATCCTAAAAACTAGGAACTAATATCTATGTCGTGCAAGTAAAAGAAAGTGATTTATTACTACTCTCTCCTAGGTGATCTACATATATCTAAATTTAGTGTTGAATGCATCGTGGACTCGCGGCTAAGTCTGGGGCAAAGTGTTACTGGGTTTTCCATCAAAGTCTGGAAATCTGCCTGAAAAACGGCAATAGACTCGTCTGTCTTCTACGTGGCAATGTGAGTGCCGATATACAGCTTTGCCTATCCTTCGGGAACTGCAGGTGTGAAGTTTTAATATGTATGGTTTTATGAAAAGTAACGATTATTATACATGAAGTGTAAAGTGATTAGACGGGTAAAAGATAAGTTGTCTTACAGAATATCAACTTGACGCAATACCGTTGTCTCTGGGAATTTGGTAACATTTTCGCCCACATAATACTTATACTAACTGAGGCACATAATTTCCATATCCGATTAACTTAAAGATAACATAATTCTGTCAATCCGAAGCCCAGAACAGTTCAGTCTAAATATAGAATGAGCTTATTTCTTCTCTTAAACAGAACATAAATGTCCTATAGAATTGCGTAGGCTTAATAAAACGAATGTAAACAGGTGACTACCCACGTGGTACAAGTGAAAGCGAACAAACAAGTTCCAAGATAATATTTGTTAGATACATTTATTATGAAATGACGAGTTGGAAAATATTGTTTAGGATGGGAATCGGCGGCTGGGTAAACTGGCAAAAATCACTTTGGTATAGCTCAGCTTTGTATAAGAACTTGTATAACTTCCATTTGGTGATCTAGAGAACTTGGAGTTGTGTTAATCTTCATTAAATTCTTGGTAATCGCGATAACGTAGCTTAAAGTACATAGAAGGAGTCTAATTGGTGTAGAAGACCAACAAAAGCAAATCTAAGTCTGGCATTATGTACTGATAACGGTCGAGTTCATAAATGCCAGATATGGTTATATTATTGCTGCTTTATCGGGTCTGAGGTTTCGTGAGTGACGTGCGATTGACAGATTTTACTTATTACGAGTACATATATTAGGAAATTCTCAATGGCAGATCTGAGTCGCGATGTGCCTATAAGTAGGTTCAACGTAGATTTCGTAGAATTAAAAACACACCTAGCAAAACCTGGTAGAAGTAACACTGTGGCGTCTCTACCACCTTTAAGATAAAGGCGTTAAGGTGTGTAAAGTAATAATAAACCTGTAACTCACACTTTGTATGAATTATTGTTTTGTAAAGAGCTGCAGTTGACATTATGTTTACGTCACTTTGTAATATAGAAGTTCTTAGAAGCCGAACAATAATTTTATAACAAACACTATTCTCGGAAATTATTTCGCATGTAGTACAAAAAGGTACAGTTAAGAGAATATCTGGTACAAATTAATTGACAAATGTTATAACATAAATTAAACAAAAACTAATGAAATTAAGAGTCTGAATTATTTACTTTCAGAAACATCTTAATTTGTCTTTTAGGAGAAACCTGTAAAAAAATGATTTTCTTCGTACAAGCACCATGTTTTTACACAAACATTGTTATAGCAGACATTTCTATTATACATACTATGACATACAAAAGAAAACGTTAACATAGAATAGACAAAAGTTTCTTTTTTTTATGAAGCACTTTTTGCTTTCTTGTGTTTTCATATTACAAATTAAACGATATTTATAGAATTTACAACATTAAAATATATTTTGGGCATTATATCATATAGGGCGTTTATTCCAACGGCAATCTATTTTTACACCGACCCTATTATGTTTCACCACACAAACCCATTAAATAGAACAATGTTTTGGATTTTATTTAGCAGGTCTCATTAACGATAATTATTGCCGACCGCAGACTATGCGAAGGTTGATAGGCGGGATTAAAATTTAATTAGTGAAATATAGACATGTCATTTGTTTAATCATATTAATAAGTGATTATTCAAATACAACGCAGGAAGTCCCATGCAAAAGTAAATTCAAAAGTTTGTTGCATGCGCAGGAGAGATAGTTATGCAGAGTGTATTATTTTGTTTTGATAGTTATCATTCAATTGTTTCTGTTCTAAGTGTTGAAGTACTGACTAATTGCTCTTTACGAGTAATGTTTGATGCATAAAACAGGTTTTATATATTCTTGTTTAGCACGCTTGTTCTGGAATAGTATAAACTATATTCGATTTAAAAAAATGGTGATATAGGTACATTTAGAGCGCACCGCATTTGCGTTCAGATTTTAATCTGAAAAAAAAAATCTGTTACAATTAGGTACTGGTGTGAAGTAGTCATTATGTTCCATTTCTTTATTACAATCACAATCACATTTCTAAGCACAAATCAACGAGAACATAAACCCGATATACCACAAAGCTTATTAGCGCGAACTAAGGCATGATTGCATTTCGATATCGAAGTTTAATTTGTAGGTATAATCGCGAAACGCAGAATAATCTCATATCTAGCCCATTTGGAAAATACATTGAGTAATGGGACCCTGATACGGTACGGGAGATCGGAGATTGAGCGGGAATGCAATTACACCGGGGAGCCTGGGGCGCTCTTAAATATTTGGAAATCAACGGTTGGTTATCTTTAACCATATTATAGTTATAGGGAGCAGTATTCCCGAAAACGTCTAGGGTTTATTGGATCCGTCTAGACCTTCAACCATAAGCCGTACATTGAGTTATCGAGATTCAGACTGATATTCAGAGATTGTATTAAGTTCACTATTGTGCTTAAATAACTCAATGACAATCATATTGTGTCAATAAGAATAATCATTTTTTTCTTTATCGATATTCTATTCGTACTGATCGATCATCTGGTGAAAATAAAATTAATAAATGCTAAAATCAGTATTTTCACGACGTAAAATGATACTTAATTTACAGCGAATATGTACATATGTTACAGCGATATAAGAGTTTACCTAGACATGTCGCAAAATGTAAATTTTTAAACAATTTATAAAGTAGCCAACAATGCTGCCGGCAAAGTTCGTCGTGTACATGACAATTGTTTCGGAATAATTTAATTGTACGTCACTAACACAAGGGACAAAACCTTTATTTAGAAATAATAGGGAACCCTCTGTTTTGTCGCATTTTCCACAAAGTTTCATTTTGTATGGAAAGGTTTTCTCCGCAATTATTTCAAAATTGCTCCCCGTTCCTAATTGTTTATCTTTTGCAAGAGTTGTTCCATTTGTTTATGTAACGAACAATTGTCGAATTTGATTAAATGAAATTCAGTTTCAGCTACCTTTTCTTTTCATAGGCGACCGAAATTGTAAAAACTCAAAAAAAATGTTAGCCATCACAGTGAGTCATCAAGGCTTTGGTCCACAATAGTTGTCCCAAATAAGTTTATTAACTTACAATTTTCTGAAAAATAAAGGCATTTAAAATGTGAATTGTATTTCTAAGAATTTGTTATATGGAGGTTTTGCATTAAATTATTATTTAGCAAAATAAGCTTAAACATTCAGAAGTTAATTTGAAATATTTCATAAATGGAAAAGACTTAGGTTTCTACAGTAGTATACGTAAATAGGTGAAAAATAATTCAGTTTCAAGATGGGTTTCGTAAATAATATCATTGAGGATGAAACTATCCTTGATTTCTCTATCAAGAGAGTCGACTGCACATTTTATGAACCCATGAAAAATATACTATTAAATTAAATTCATATCGACATCATCAATATCTTATACGAATGTAATGTTCGATCATAAAATTCTTTCAAACCAAAGCAACCCCATTAAGAATATATCAGTATATGGAATAAGCGACGTAGCGTTTCCCATGCGAAGTAATTCCCTATAAAGTCGATTTCAATAAATCCGATTCTATTCACAAGCGTTATGAGAAAATCTATTAGATGGTGCACTTATCCAACATCTTTATGGGGTACGATCGGCTATTATAACGCAGAACGGTGGCTTAAAAATGGAGGGCATTATTATTCTGATCGTAATTACAGTCTTATTGTTTCTAACGTAGTGCGGGGTAAATTTGGCACTGCGTGTGGTTTGTAGGCCAAACAATGAACTGCTCGCTGTAGAAATTCAATGGGACTGGAATTCGAGATGTACTCGTATTTCGGACATTGCGAGCTGATTAAGCGACATTATCGCGTGACACAAAGTGAGAGAATGTGATATGATTGCGTTTCTCGATATGCAATTAGCACGTTTACAAAGTATCATTTACGACGGGAATTCGTGTGTACAGGCAAAGAACTGAGCTTTTGATACTAGAGTGGTGGTAACCTCCAGAGATCATTTTTTTATCTTTTATAAAATGTTTAATTAATTTGGCTCTTTTGTATTATACAAAAAAAAGAATTTAGTGTGACTAAAAGTTCGAAAATTCGTAATCATTATTATAAATATGACGTCATTTGCTTGTTTTATCAGTGCATCTTTAAATATGTCTTCATAAGTCGTACCACAGTCCCTATGTTGACCAAACTTAAGATTTATTAGCATTAAGCCCTTCAATTTTACATTCCCTGTATTATGAGATCTGCAGACTCACCTCAAAATCACGCACTTCCTTTGTATTGCAGTAAAGATATTTACTTGCCTATATTTTACACTTACTAGAAAAAGCATCAACTGAACTTGTATTAGCACATACAGTTACAGTACCTTTAGTATTTGCATTATCCCTAGGGATATGTTTTAAAGTGTCCCAGGACATTGGACAATTTCCTTGATGGTTGGTAATAGTTCGAATATCTGCTTGCGTTCACGTTAATTGCGTGGTTGTAAACGTGTGAATTGTTTCCGCAGTCGCACAGTTCGATTCAAATCTGCAGTTAAAATCAAATGCAATAACCACGAGTTAATTGCAAATGGCGTTTTCTTGTTACTCGTTTGCTTTCAAAGAGTTTCTAGAATATTGGACATGGAGAAAGAAATATTATTTCTTTTAAAATTATGCAGTAACCTATTTACATGTAGGTAACGTGTACGTCTGTACTGGCATCACTGAAGATATAGAAAGAAATGCCTTCGTAACAATATTTCTTTATATGAGTTTTTAAGCCCTAGTAGTAGAAGGTTGCTGCTACTGATTTTACTACATCATCAACATCATCATCAACCCATATAGGTCCCACTGCTGGGCAAGGGTCTCCTCTACCATTGAGAGGGTTTAGGCCATAGTCCACCACGCTGGCCTAGTGCGGGTTGGAGGACTACACATCTAATAAATTCCTAAGAACTTAGATGTGCAGGTTTTATCACGATGTTTTACTGCAAAATACCTTAACAACAGTTTATCTTAGGCAGGCTTTGATCCCTAAATAGAACGATTACATGCACACTTGTGCCATCAACGCAAGAAAGAGGTCTGTACTCTGTAAAACACAGTAGATTTTAATATTCGCAATGGATCTGTTTATTAAATGCAAGAATGCGATTCTAACTCGGATCTTACAATTTAATTAAATCTTAGCATTGTAGTGTCTCGTCTTTTACATGTCGTTAAACAACAGTATTTTAATTATTTACATATATTAACGCGATGTTGAAGCAACGTTGGCAATGCAGGGTGTGGTTATGAATACTTCATTTTTTTTCATTAGTTGTCTGATATTCAAGCAAGTAATTTAAATAAAACATGTTTTTAGTTTTGCAACTGAAGGAATAATTTTAGGAAAATTAGGAAATACAAAAGTTTTTTAAATGTCATTTTTTATTGAACAGTCGCATTTTATATCAACAAAAGAAAAATATGTTGTTCTTTAGTATTACTAAGCCAACTATATTTGTGAAACAAGGTTAGAACGTTGGACTATTCATAATTTTATTCTTAACGGAACTGCAAACTAAAGAATGAAAATAAGATAACGCTTAAAAGGCTTAATTCAAAGACGAAGACTTATAAAGCAGCGCTACATAATGTAGCAGAAGACGATTCAAATTCTGCATAAACCCTCGAAAGCAACGTTAATAACAAGTATTTTGATTGAACATAAAGTGATACTGCAGAATTAAATTCGTAGTAACAACATAGTCTCGTGCACTAACTTAGTTCAGAAACTTACAACAATCGTGTCAAGTGAATTTATCGTTAGCGAGCTAGGTTATTACAGAACTACCGTCTAAACGGAATTGTGGTGGATTGTTACCTTCGTTTCAGGGGGAGAATAGGTGTTCGTGACTTTTGTCCCGTTCACAATTAAAAAATGTGAATTTGCATTTTTTATGCTCGCTATTTTAAAAACTATGGGCTAGTTCTTGCTCCGGTTTAACGTAACATTGTATATAGCTGTTTTAATTATACAGGTATTGTTGAGCGTGTTTATTTTCTTGATTGTTTCCGAGTTGGCCTTTAATTTATTTGTCTATAGAGATTTTGTTGTAGATTCTGATAGCAAATAAATACGAGTAATAATTATTTTCACGTATATTCGACGAAAACATTTTTGTTATTCATTGCAATACTCAGAGTAGTAAAAACCTGATAAGGGGGATGGGGATATACTTATGTATACCATGTAGATTTCCGTAGATAGTAACTAATAAAGGGGGATGTATAAAGACTATAGGGCTGTCATAAAATAAATATTGTACCACACCAATTAAAAAATAAACAATTTTATACCCAAAACCTTTGTCCAACGAAACAACCATTACAAAACGCTGAAACTTTTCCGATGTTAATATCATAATAACCTTGCCGTTGACAGACGCCTGCAGCCGTCATGTCGACCTAATTCCCGTAGAAGCTAGCAATTACAAGTTTATTGTATACTCAGCGATGCTTACACCAAACCTTGCTCAGCTGGCATTAACCTCCGTTGGCGTAATACCGTGGGTTCGCCAGGTGAATGTTGGCTAAATTAATTTTCTTCTGCAATATCTTCGCGCGTTTCAATTGCGTTTTCGGCGAGATAAACATTTGTCCGAATTAATTGGAGATGCTGCGGTTGAACTGATTAGTTGGAGCTAGAAGGTCCTAGGTTGTTTTCTGAAGATGGG
Organism: Cephonodes hylas; assembly: GCA_030295005.1. Classification (NCBI taxonomy): domain Eukaryota; kingdom Metazoa; phylum Arthropoda; class Insecta; order Lepidoptera; family Sphingidae; genus Cephonodes; species Cephonodes hylas. The sequence continues at coordinate 10,203,210 of AP025369.1, read as the reverse complement.
AGGATGAATCAGCCATGAGCCTCTTGACCAATGCCGTTCTTGAGCCTTCGCTTGAGAAACCGTAGACCGACAAAATTTCAGCGAGATCGGCATGGATATAAAGCTTTGTACATATATTATGTATTGCAAATATAATTTTTCATTATAACTGGTAGTAAAGAATAAAACGCAATGCCTGAAATAATAGAATGTAAACTCATTCAATGTTTTGCTATTAATTCAAAAATAATTACTAAGTATACATTTGTTGTAACAATGGGGCAACATTACTGCGAATTCAGAAGCAGACGTCATAAATATTAAACATTAGATCCAGCCGATATATATTCACAAAGCTAAACAAGTAAAAACAATGTAAATAAGACCCTATAACAAAGAATCGTAGCCGAACTTGATACAAAAGCTAATGCTTTATTGAAGCGGTTCGGTTGAATTGAGATTTATAACCTGCGCCTTTCAAACTAACGAAGTTCTATTGGTTCTATCGCACTTCCACAGACTTAATGTATACGATAAATAACAATTTATGTTAACGTTCAGTCAATACTGTCTGCGTTTGTCTCTATTTCCTTTGCTTCCTTCCCACTGCTGTTATCTGCTAGCTTCTGGCTTTAAAACGTCTCGATGAACGTTATATCTCAACTCCTGGAAGTAAAAGCTACGTTCCTTTTAATACTAACACTGCAACGATGTTAGCACACGTATCGGCTTCGCGTATTGATGCTAGCGCGGAATTTTCTGAATGCAAAACTTTGGTCCCATTTCCTGTGCACGATTCCTACCACGAATAACATGTTTAATTGAGAAAGGATTTTTGCTCTATTACATATTGAATAGAAGACATAAAGCGAGGCCTATGATAAGATGGTGACGATATTTGGAAGGTGGCTGGCAGCGGATGAGTGAGGAGGGCCGAAGATCGAGCCCAGTAGCGTGCCATAGGAGAGGATGATGATGATGATATCAATAAATATAAATCTTTAATGCCAAACATTAGAAGCGTCAAGCGAGCAAGCGTGACGTTTTCATGTGCTATGTCAAGTGGACAACAAAAGGGGACATCGTCCAACTTTATTGACATTGTTCATTTTTCGCCAGCTAGAATTCCTAAGAATTGGGAGCGAAGCTATTGCAGTTCACATTTGAAATATAAGTACTGAGAATTTTCTCACGGAATAATCTAATAATATTTTTCCCTGACTCAGAAATAGATCTCAAGGTCGCTGATTCCCCTTTTATTCTTGGGACATTTTTTTATTATCTGATACCAAGAAGATTATAATTTAATAGAATATTCTATGCATACACTATTTTACAAAAAGAATTCCCTTGATATTAAAGCCTTGAACTGTAACAAACTTAAGGAAATTGATCTTCAACAATAAATTTTGAACATCAATACCATTTACCTGAATAGTTCGAGGAATGTGCCTTTGAACGTTACGATATTTCGGATGTAGACTAAATTGAACATTTTTGGAAGGCCCTTTGAAGGCGACAAAGGATTTGAAACTACGATATTAAATTAAAATAAGGAATATAAAACAGAGTCAAGAACAAAATACAAACATAAAAACTTCCCCGGAATTTAATCTTCTTTCTTCTTCTTCTTTATCAACCCATATACGCCCACTGCTGAGCACGGGTCTCCTCTACCATTGAGAGGGTTTAGGCCATAGTCCACCACGCTGGCCTAGTGCGGGTTGGCTTGGTTGGTTGGGAATTTAATCTACGAAACGTAAAAAAAATAGTTGCTTAATCTGAAAGGAATGTTAGTTGAGATTAATATCTTAAATAGTTTAGCGATTTTATCAAAAAAAAATTTTAGTACGGGATGAAACAATCGAATTGCAATTTTGATACGGGTTTTAACGTTATAGCATTGATAATAATAAAATGCAATATACGTAATAAATTTTTAGAAGTTATTTTTAGATGTATATCTTAAAAAACAAAAATGACATTTCGTGTGGCTTGGGGAGTTTCTAACTCCATTCTTTCTCTAGAGCGATAATACGTTCCGAGCGGTTAAATAATATTGACGAAAGTACTTGTCAAAGTCTATTAAAATAAAGATTATTTTGACTTTCAATTTCAAAACTTCGTAGGCAAAATAACGTGTTGCACTGTTTTATGAAGTAGATGTCTGTTAATTTCTACCTTTTTATCAATCGCAAAATACAGCCCACAATCCCCTACAATCCTGATCTATTTTCATAACAACGATAAATAAATCTATTTTCATCAACTACGGGAATTGGACTTAAAACCCCTTGAAATCCCAAAGCCTATATACAACACACACAAATTTTGGCAAAGACCGAAAGTCCGGTCCCGTTTTATTGGAACTTAAGCATTATAATGTACAATATTCTAATTCATAAAATATTCCGCGAAGATGATATTAGTCCTGGCATCGCAGTGATCGAATTTAATACTCTAGATTCTAAAAAAACATCGTCTTGACTTTTTTTACCTCTATAAAACTACGTACTAAAAACAAATCACATTCCCTCTCCTAAAACTTAGAAGTGAGTGGAAAGTAATAAAATCACGGTTAACTATGTGCCTATTAACTGAAGATTTGGCCGCAAACCCGTAGTTTCACGCCTTATTCGATTGAGCTAATTGATCTTCACTTACGGAACTAGGGTGATTCCCCAGCGATCTGGCCGTACGATGCGGCGTGATATGTGGCTCTGTTGTACTAGTAAGTAGTTTTGAATCATGGTCTGAAAATGAGGGTATTTTTTATTAGGAACATGATTTTAATGCTTATGGTTGATTGCGTAGGGATGTGTTGTCAGAATAACAGTGTCCATAAATGTAGACGTAGCGTTTTTGAAAAAAAATACTTAATTCCTCTCTCAATGAAATAGGTTTAGATTAACACAGTCATGTCTTGTCCTTGTAGACTACTCATCTAAGAATATTGGAACCGAGATGCATATTTTTTGATGAACTGGGCTATCAAAAAAATTAGCAAGCAGAACGGTCATAACATTACAAGTTAAACACTCAAACAGGATTGCATTACGTCACGACCCTCGATTGAGTCAAGAAGCACTAATAAAAATAGTGATGAAAGACATAAAACATTGCAAATACTTATTCTTACTGAAAGGATTTCCATTTGAGATAGGAGGTGATTCCGTAATGCGTAGGGTGCGCCAATCAGTCACCAGTATTTACATAGTAGACCACTTGGCAAGCATTAGATCATTCAATAGCGGATATTGCTACAGCTGCGGTGAGGGCATGGGCTGAGCATTCAATCCCGGGAGCTAATTGGATGGGGCATTCGGTTTTATATACTCAACTCGAGCCTCTTCATAGGAGCCGAGACAGTAAATTGTCGATCCTAAATTGAAGTACAGGGCTCAAGATTTTATGAGACTATCGGAGACGCACAAATCAAATCCACGTTGCACTTTAATTTAACACGAATTTAAATGAATATTTTAGAGGGATTTCCTACAATTTAGAACAAAGTTGAATAGATTTAGAAACGTTCTATAAGGACGTTAATGTAGAAGATAAGAATTGAATGGACATTGAAATTAATCTCAGCTTTGAAATTCTCTTAGCTGTGAATTCGGATGCGGGTAATATATTTTTATTATCCGTCTAGTTCTTCGTATAAGTGGGGCTCGCTATAATGATATTTTTATAAAATCCAACTGATATCGAAATTTATAGATTTGCACTCCTGCTGGATTAAAACGCGGCATGTCATAAAGAGTGTCTGAGTTCTATTCTTGGGTAGGGTAAAATGTGATTATTTTCCTAATTTCATTTTCATAAGCAATGTCGATTTGGTAGAGGCGCTTGAAAAACTATTAAATCAATGTTGATGTATGGAAGTACATCTCTAGTCACATTTTAGGAGTACACGTTTGGTTTGTTGTCGTGATATAAGTGTGATCTCGCATAGAGGTGGACGCAATAATATCGTGCTTTGAAATCAAACTTCTAATACTCCTGAACTCAAGCCATCAACTAAATGGTACTTCACAGCTTTGACTTGGTCTGTTACTTATCGGAGAGTATTAGGTTCTAATCAACTTGGTACATAATTGCATAGACCGAGTTTGCTTTCAAGTTCGGCTTTCAAAGTGAATGTACGTTTGAGTGTGTGCAATCACTTCAATTATAGTAATATGTGTGCAATATTAATATCAATTACTGTCTATTGTGACCTTATAATTATGTCGTAGAAGTGCCTAATCTATACAATGGGTGACGAGCTCTATTCTGTTCTATGGACACTATCAGAACCTAGAGATACAAATGGAAAAGCCAAATAAAAACTTGCCCTATGCGGGTATCGAACCTGGAACTTCTAAGTCGTATGGTTCAGGCTTGTGCCAGGACTCATGTATGTAAGCAATCATACATCATATGTCCTGTAGCTATTGTTCGTGAAAATAAAGTTTTCCCTTATTTGAAACCGAAAGATATGAACTAAATATAAAATTTCGTTAGTTTCCAGCCCTATTTTTTCCTTTTTATACACTAGTTTTCCATTACTTTGTCCTGTGTTTTATCCCTTGTGTCCGCTTTACGCCCTTGGCCCTCTTTGCCCTTTGAACGCGCAGCGTAAGTAACGCCTTTTGTCTTAACTTAGCTTTTATATCACATTGAGAGAAATACTGGCTGAGAGCCTTATAGGAGCAAATATTATATTCGTAGAGAAATAGTCAAATAAAACAGCTTTGTGTTAAGAATTATGGAGATAGTAAAAGGTAGTTTTTATTAGCAATTATTAATATATTTTTAGTGCTGCCCTACATAAAAATGATGTAAAATTAAGAAGAAAGTACATTCTTGAAAGAATTATAGTGATATTTTTAATCACATGTTCCGAGAATAACAATGGGACACAAAAAAAAATAAAACTTTTTAATTTTAAAAGACCTCATTCATCAATCGCATTAAAAAACCAACAAATCCCCGTTAAGCATCGGAATGAATTTATACGAAAACTTTTAAAAATACGTCTGCAAGGAAATGATAATATATTCCACCGTATTAATTTCAATAGGGCCGTCCGCTGCGCCATTGAAATCGTTTCTGAATTTGCAAAATCGTTCGTAATACGAATCCGATTAGTCAGAATAAAATCGACGGATCAATTTGCGGTTGCAGAGTTTGTAATGTATTCAAGAACTTACGCAGACTTGTTCGTTTTGATTTATTTCTCTATTTCCATCGGTACGTGGTCTCGTAATAATTTAGCGTGAGCGATCAAGAGCTTCGGATTCGAATTACTGGTCAAGCTATAACTAAAATTTACCCAAAATATTTTACATATCTAGTTTAACGCAAAGTAAGTATAAGTAGAAGTAAATTGGCCATCTAAACCCTGGAGTGAAAGGCAAAATTTACGTTTGTGGGGTTCTGTAAGTTAGTGATTTCAGTAGGTATAGCTTTTTTTTTTTTTTTTTTTTTTTTAATTGCCCTAGCAGGCAGACGAGCTGACGGCCCGCCTGATGGTAAGCGGTCACCGTCGCTCATGGACTTAGCAATGCCAGGGGCACAGCCACGCCGCTGCCTACCGTGAGGAAAGTACTCTTTTTAAGCCTCGTTTGAAGAAGGCCATGATAGATGTATATTTGAAATATACCATATTTGCTATAGCTTCATAGCTATAGCAAAGATGGAGAGTAGTCGACCATATCGGAGATTAATCATATTAAAATAATTCTGCTATTACTCTTTATCATATTAACATTTAATTTTTGTACGCCTGTTATGTCAAAAATTGTGTACATGCATTGTTCTTTAGCCAGGATATTATTTATGCCGAATGTTCAACCAAATAAAAGTAATTTCGTAAAAGTGTCGGAGCACGCATTGATGAACCTTTGTCTTGCAAATGAGTTATTTACAGTAGATACCTACATTTTTATCGCTTCACTTTTGTACTATAAATATTAAAAATGTTTCATAACAACTTATTTTGGCATTGTGAATGCTTTAGCGCTATGAAGTCAGTGGAATGGGTAAGGAAATAAGTTAATTAAAAATTAATGAGGAATTTAGTCTAAGTTTGGAGATCCATACTGTAGCCAGATAGGCAAGGAATAAATTCTAAATCAAACTTTGTCCAGAGGCTAAAGGTAGCAGATAAAGCATCATCATCATCATCAGTATGTGCTGTGATGTAAGCATATGAATACATCCTTTCACTGGGCACGGGCCTCCTCTGCAACAGAGAGAGTTTAAGCCTTAGTCAACCAAGCGCCTAGTGCAGGTTGGCGGAGTACATACTTAAGAAATTTTCAGTGTTCCGGTTTCATCACAATGTTATTTGAGCCCGCGAACGGCGAGACTCTCTACCACGATTCTATACTTCGAAGTCATCACTAATTTCAATTTAACAATAATAATAGATATAAATACTTTTGGAATTATACTATTAAGTACCGGTTTATCTTTGGCAGGTTTCTATTGAGGCGAATATCAGCAGCCATTTGTAACAAAGTTGCCTACAAACAATTAGGCGAAGTTACGCTCAGGGCAAGCGGATCTGTTTGCTCTAAGTCGTTGTTTGTTCACTATACACATTCCTCACCGGATATTAGCCCTTGTCCGGATGTGTGCAAAAATGCTCTGTGCTCCATTCTCTCTTAATCCTTTTGTTTATATTCTTCATCGCTTGGGTTTATGTGATTGGCTGTTTAGTACAGTTTATGGGATTTGAGTAGGTAGAAACATATTTTTTTGCATACGTAAATATACCTACATATATTTTGCAACCACATTTCGCCAATTGTATTTACATCCCGATATTAGGTCTAGCTTAATGCCGTTTTTCAGGTAGAATTTCCGACGCCGTGCTATGCTATGCTACTGAGAATTTCCTAAAGGAGAACCCAAACCCACTTAGAAATCAAACCTGGATTAACTTTTTATTGTTAGGTACTTATATACTTTCACCTGTATCGCTGAACGAATATGCATTGTTCTGGCACCTTAATTTTAGAGTAAAAGAATTTCAAAATATTTTATATTATGTGTCCAGATTACGTTTAAAATCTATTGGTAATGCGAGTTGATAATAGTAAGAGATTATGTGTTTCTAAATAATGACCAGTCAAAAAGATCCCCAGACGTTAGTTAATATTCATTTGGAGCATTCGGCTTTGTAAAGAAGGTGAGCGAGGCAAAATATCTTCTTATAGTGGTAGCATTTGCGTTGCCTGAGGGTGCAATTAATGTATAGTAGGACAGACTGAATCAAATAGGCTTTTGGGAAAATAAAATTTTATCATTTTGTATGCAAACATCTTCGTCGTCAACTGTTTTTATTTTACTTCATGAGTGTTACTTCTTTTGTTTTTGTTTAAAACTAACACCCATGTTGTTTATTTCAAATCTAATCAAGTTCAGTATGAGACTAAATGTATAATTTTAAAATAGGTTTATTATTACTGGCCATTGGAATTTGATACGGAAACAATTGAATTGTGTAATTTCTGTTTTTAGAAACACTTTTACTAGAATAACTTGGTGTCTACTCTTTTGGGAATATGGTCGTGAATGCGCATGTGTATAATAAATAATGAAGAAACAAATTAACATTGCAATCTGTAAGAATCTTTATATAAAGATAGATGTGATGTGTTCGTTGTTGTGACAAGGAAATTGATCCGAGAGTTGAAAAGGAAGTGAATCCTGGTTGTTCCCTGCTTGTTTCTCTAATGATGTTGCCATCCGATTGTGTGCAGGAAACAAGGAATATTTACGTAACAACTTGATGACGCTGATAAATTGTTGTATCCAGGATATCTATCTTGTTGAAAGGCATTACGGGGAATATAATATTATGTAAAAAGTTGCGTAAGAAGAAAATTCTTGGATGAGGTAATGTTTTTTTATTTAATGGTTTTTGAATTATGTTTACGATTAAATGCTTGAACATTGGATGTAGTTAAGTATTGAAATTTGGGCGTGTTTTTTTTTCTCATTGTTCTTAGTGTATTATAATCTGTGTTAAATTTACTATTATTGAAATCAGACATGACTAATAGAGATATAATGAATGTAAGGTTAACGGGATAAGTCTTAAGATATATTAATCGTAATCACTGAGATAACCCATTCGTAACTTCAAAAAATAGTGTAAAGTAATGTAATAAAACTTTGCAATGATGAATAGATAGCGTTTGACACTTAATTCGACTTAATTAAAGGTTTTATCAATAGCTAAGAACAGGCTGGGAATGAATTTGAAGTAAGTCTGTTATTAAGCGTTAATTTTTTGTTTATTTAAAATACCGGTCATGACAATTTTTTTTTTAAATGCCCAATCAATACTTATATTTGTATTGTTATTAGATATAAATAGATCTATGATCCTAATAAATTTAACACACTATAGAACATGGTGGATTTCAAGTAATTTTATAAAGAAAAATCTAATTATTATGTCACTTCTTTACAACTATATAATACTGGCATTGTTTAAATAAAGGTTTAAAAGCAGCAATAAAAGAAAAGAAAACGCGCAAAGAACAAAATTCCGCGTAGCAACAACGCAACAATAGTTTTGTAAACTCTGATTCAAATCTCTTACTCATAGAATTGTAAACAATTAATTCATTTTCAAGATAGTTTGTAATCTCGCCTGCATAGTTCATCATCGCGTTGAAATTTTCAAGTTTCAAGTAGTCTGTCGGTACACCCTGTGAGCACTCAACTAGTTCTCATTGTTGAGAGATGCTTCTAAATAACTTGGTGAAGCCATTGTGTTCGCGCCTTTATGTGGTGATTTTATTATAAAAATTGTTGGTAATTTGAAATTTAATAAAACGGTGTCTAGCAGATGGGAGATGGTCAGTGTAATGTGTGTTATCATTATAAAATGAAGTGACTTTTAAAAATCACCCTGTAAGACTAATGAAATTATTTTTTGGTATTTTAATATGACGAACATTGGGCTGCCCAAATGCTGGTAGTTAAAATGACTGCTTCTGTTCAACTGCAAAACATCAAATGTACTAAGGAAGTAACGGTTTTTTGTTTGTAGTTATATAAAAGCGCCTTTCAAACATAATCGACACGAACAATCGTATCACAAACAGAAGGCTTCACAGTCAAATTATGAAACGTTTATCGCTTCCCCGTCAACAAACACATTTAGCGTCCATTGTTCGCGTTGTAAATACATCGATGCTTCACAAACAGACGGGCGAACAACGACCTTTTAAGCCGCGCCTTGGATACACACAAGAAAATTTTCCCATTTTTTAAACGCGTGACAGGGTTGCATCTTATAGGTTAGCTCGGATTCTGAAAGTTATACAACTGCCAATTAGCATGGAAGTAATAAATAGATGTACTAGTAGTTAATAGGATTTTTTTCTGCAGTACTATATTAATAGACACTAATTTATATTTATAAGAGCAGTGATGGCCTCGAGGTATGGGCGCACGGTCGAGAATCTCGGCGGTCGCGGGTTCGAACCCCAGGCACACACCTCTGACTTTTCGAAGTTATGTGTGTATTCACATTGAATTATCACTTGCTTTAACGGTGAAGGAAAACATCGTGATAAAACCTGCACATCTAAGAGTTCTTAGGAATTTCTTAGGTGTGTAGTCCGCCAACCCGCACTAGGCCAGCGTGGTGGACTATGGCCTAAACCCTCCCAATGGTAGAGGAGACCCGTGCTCAGCAGTGAGCGTATATGGGTTGATGAAGAAGAAGAAGAAGAATTTATATACTCAACCTATCGACGTCCACTGCTGAACCTCACCAAGAAAGCATCAATCGTCCCGGTAGTGAGTAGCTCTCGTCCAACCGTTACCCGCCACCTTTCTCAAGTCGTCGGACCATCATGCTGCAGGACATCGCACACTACGTCTGTCTAAGCGCGGTTTCCACTCCAACACTTGCTTACTTCACCGGCCGTCCAACTGTCGGCAGACATGGCCGACCCACTACCACTTCAATGTGCTCATCTTACGGGCAATGACAATAACTCCGATAAATTAAGCTACAGAAAACGTGCGTAAACACAAAAATTATATACGGTTCATAACCTTAACTAAAATAAAAACTTTGAGGGTCTTTTTTGGCAATTTAAAAGTATTGGTGACATTTCTATTTTACAAATAATGAGTTTCTATTCATTAAACTTAATATTTACCATACACGTCGTGATCTTTTCTAAACTAATAAATTGATGAAGTAATAAAATTAACAAGAAATAAAAAAAGCTTGAAGCAAAAACCATTCGCGCCTAGAAAAATCGATTTGAGGGAATGGCAGTATGTTAGGATTTCCTCTAAGCCCGCCCCTTAAAAAACTTGTCTATAGATCAACCCGCTCGGACCTGTTTGGCCTAAACCCCTTGAATTTATGTGGGTAGGTCCCATACGGATCTTATACTGTAGATTTTCACCGAATAATTCGCTGATGTACTGGATAGATTTTAAAATTCAACATTGCTTTTGTCCCTTGTTACCCATGAATTTAATTAGTGTGTAAAAATTCAGGAATTTATTTCTAAATGAGGTAAAACAGAAATAAAACCCCAATTTTGGTAAAAATACTTTTATTAATACAAATAAATCAAAATCGTAAATCTAATTTAAACTTACATTACGAAGTACGGTGGCTGATACGGATTAAAATATTGAAAAATACTTTTGTATTCTATAAAAATTAAATCTTACGTAAACTAAATTCGTAGAAAATATTTAATTTTTGTAAACTGTCGATTCTTCTTCTTCTTTCTTCACGGCCTGGATGAGAACCAGAGACATTACTCCGTTCACCACCTTGAAAAAAATAAAATTTAAGGATAACTTCTTATTCCAAACTAAAACTATAAAATACCCATTACATAAAACAAAATGAAAGAGGAGTCTTTTAAATAACATAGCACTTTAATAAAGTTGAGACCAAACTTCTTTAGCAATGTTATAAATGCGAAAATAACAATGGCACCTTTAGTATCATTGCCATGATAAAATATATAGTGTATTGAGTTTTAGAATCAACGAAAGACTAATAATAATTACCGAGATTCCCGGGTACGGCAAAGTGTTACTGGGTTTTATTCCGTCAAGAAATTCTCGAGAATTTTGAACTCGAGTTCAAATTCCCATCTAGGCAATAGGCTCACCCGCTATTACGTAGAACAACTGCCTACTTATACATACCTGCCAAAATACCCCTTCTAAGACTTCAGACATGAGCACTTACAAATGTAAAGGTATACTTACAGCAATCATGCAGGAGGCGAGCACGATGCCTGCCAACCAGCCGGTCTTGCCTTCCAAATACCAGGTCATCTCGTCGACGCAGCCGTGGAAGTAGGCGTTCCCGGTGACCGAATCACGACATTCTGCAGGCAGGGGCTTATTCATGTTGATGAAGTCCATGGGGCCGTCAGCGCCGCAGCAACCGATCTGAAGGAATGATTTGTTAAGTTAAATAGTGACTGCCACGAAATTAGATAAATCCATAGTGGATTAACATTGCTATTGCCGTTTTGTCCAACTGTGAAGGAGTTTTTATGAAGATATCGAAAAAAAGGCTCTGAGAGCCATCATGACTCCGGTAGGAATTTTATAAAAAATGTTACCGCGATTTTTTAAAATTTACGAGTACATGCTGAAATCAATCAGATCTATTACACTGGACAACAAAATTGACACTTTTCTATGATGATTGACTTTTATCACTTGATGTTTACTAATTTGACATCGCTGATTCTAGATATGACCTCAGTTTTTTTGTATCAGCTCTAGTTTACGAGTTATAGCTATCACAAAAAAATCAAAGTATTACCGCGTTAAATTGCTCATAAATTCTAACTTATTAATTTTTTTTAATATTATTTTATATGGCATAGTCAAGACGAGTTTGTGTGAATGATCCGAGTCATTTTTTATCATTTGCGGAGAATATTTGTACAAATAATGCACTTTGAATGTGCCAACGCTCATAATTGAGGCTTACAAAAGTTACTTTCGACACTCCCTGGAAATAAACAACAAGTCTTAGATACGGGAAAAGGAATGCAAAACGTGTTTTAAGTCTCTACCTTTGAGGACAAATCGGAAAAGAAATAGATTGAACCGATATGATGTAGAAAGAACCCGTGAACCATCACGAATACTGTTATTTTTTCTAACGTAAACATAACTGGTATTAGCTGTAAAAATCGAGCTAAATGGGAATATCCATCCTTACGGTTTGCTTATAGACGTGTTTTAAGTCCTACTATATAACTGGAATCTCAGTCTGGTCCTTCTCTGGAGATCTCTATGGATTTTGTGGCGAAAACTGAAACTTTTAATTTAAAAATGTTTCAAAAACTGAGTGCAGGGAAGATAAAAGTGGGTATTTATTTATTTAGGGTATTTTTGACGGGTCACTGATGAAATCGTTAATACACTAAGCCAATTTGATGAAGACTGTGACAGATAGTGAGAAAAAGGCATGGAATGAGTTAGTTTTGTTAGTACAGATTTTTTTGAGAAATAAGAAAAGTTTGGACTTATCTGATCACGTCCAAAAGGTAATACGCCACTCTTAGAGGCTCGGAAGTAATATGAGCATCAAGGTACACTATTTCCATAACCATCTAGCTTATTTTTCTGTCAATTTTGGGAATCTAAGTGAAAAACAGAGCGAGCGACTTCACCAGGACATTCGTACGATTGAGAAACGATATGAAGGCTCCTGAAAACCATATATGATGGCTGGCTATTGTTGGAGCATTCAGAATAGTTCTCTGCCTTTAGTTTTAAAAAGAAAGTAAAAAAAAAACAAGGTATTTTCGACTTCAACTGGAATAAAGAAAGATTGTCCCTGAATTTATAACGTTTTAATATGATAACAAGCCATGTGTCATATTTTTTTAACTAGAGCTCATACAGAAATTTCAGTCACAGATTTGAAATTGTCGTTGAAAATTGGACCAATTTCATATATCACAACCCAATCATCAAAAATGCTGTTGTCCAGTGTTATAGTTTTTAAGTTCATACGTGAAAATCAATATTGCGAAAAATCTAAACATACATATGTTTACTACATAAGTATCCAGGTTAATAATAACGCGATATACATTCTTGTTAAGAAAATTCATTCATTATTGAGGTTTTAAGCTCGTTCCAAATTATGCAGTATAAATAAACACAACGATGTTTGGATGTTGCAGTCATGCCTGCAGATAGAAAATCAAATCCAGATTATCATGGTATAATTAGCCGCAATGGATTCGTTTTAGTGGATATTCTGCTGGTATGATTTGCGTCGGGGCCGTATGCACCGTATCAGAATTAAGCCGAGCTCGATACGGGCAGAGTTTATGATTGGAGCTATGTTCAATCGGGCACGGTGCGCGGCGCACAAGCCCATTTGATTAGCGCGCAGCGGTGTGTCGGCACCAAGCCAGCTTCATGTTTCCCCGGTACAGTTTCCACGTCAACTGTCCATTCTACAAATGCGTTTTGGTGTTTGCTTCGTTAGGTGACGCCCTTTTTTTACCCATAGTTTGACTAGGCAAAAAATCAAAACTGACATTTCATCAGAGCGGAACCGTTACAAAGAAAATGTGCGAAATATTTCATGTTTCATGCGGTTTTTTTACGTTTTTCTTACACGCTACCAAAGCTTTGTATTTCGGGTGCGCTGTTACTAATATTCTTTTGCTGGTTTTTGTCTTTAAATATATGTTCTAGTAAAATACTCACTAAAGTATATTCCTTGGTAAAAATGGGACAGAGTCAGGCTTGATTAGTTCTTTTTACGCTTTGACGCCAATTCAACAATCTCCCTTTTAAAGGACTTTCGAAAATTCGAAAAATAAACTAAAATTTAATTCGTAAGCTCGGGGATTATTATACTCTATCTAAGCTCTCCTTTTAGCAAAAAGTTTCAGATATGACTGTGTAATAGTCTTAATAGATAATACAATAATCTACTTATGAGTTCTTGAACGAAATTGAAAAAATGTGTTCAATACATACTTGAGCTACGACTCATTCAAGACTTTTTTTTATTAAATTGTTATTATTTAAAAATGAAATAGTTATTCTAATATTGATGAATTTTATAGATATGGTAAGTAAATTGTGTATTCACAATGAATTGTTTATCGCTTGCTTTAACTGTGAAAGAAAACATCGTGATGTAACCTGTACACCTAAAAAGTTCTCAGGAATTTCTTATATGTGTAGTCCGCCAACGTGCACTAGGCCAGCATGGTGAACTTAGGCCTAAGCCCTCTCGATGGTAAAGGAGGCTTGTGTCCAGCAGTTGGACTTATAGAAGCCCGTGCCCACCCGAGGGAAAAAAATGAGCTGATGATGGTGTAGATATGCTGGCTGGTCTACTTACTCCTTCCTGCACCATCCTCAAGATCTCTCGGCTGCCCTCGTGCTGCGGGTTGTTCATGAGTCTCACGATGACGTCTCTGATGAGGGGCTGGATGCTGGAGTCGTACGTGGAGAAGTCCAGAACAACGCAGGCGCCGATCAAACCGAACACGAACACCGCTATTTGAGTTCCTATGTACTGAAAGAAGAGAGGAAATCAATAAATAGAATTATTGAGAGAGCGGAAGATCAAGAGTATCAATTAATTCCAACTACACAATAAATCCAACTAAACGGAAGCTACCCCTACATCAAGATTTATTCACATATAAGGATTACTTCTTGACCACAAGAGAATGGTAGTCATACTCCCTAGAAGATGTTATAATATAGTAAGGACAGTAACTTTGCTGTGTTCGTAAAAACATCTTCAAATAGTTTTATAATGCAAATTGGAAAATGCTACTTAAAATACCGTTTAAGTGGTCATTTAGGCAATCTCCTATGTCTTAATCGGTTCAAAGTCACGGCCATCAGTTTCAAACTTAACAAGTATCACTTTCAAACTGAGTCGCCTACCAGAGGTTCTCAGATCAGCTTGTAAAATTAACTGAGGACGCTTACTGACCGTACCCGGACCACATGCCTAAGACAGTTTGCAACGTGCTATCTGCATAGTGAATGATATACACGTAAGAACTTAGAACCGCCACAGCTGCCTCGTACAGCCTTTAGTGTTCCAACGTTCTAATATAGAACATGTTCCACCGTGCATCGTAATAGAATCAGCATTCGCCTGTCTTGGCATAAACTCAGTTTATAATTTAATTGAGTTTTATATTGGCGTGTGAAACAGCGTGTATATTGTGCAGATTGAATGGTTGTCATTATAGCGAAGTTTAATAGAACTTGACGTGTTCCTTTTGATATAACAAAAGGATAACAACGTCCCGAGTAGAAATCAAATAAGGCACAACCAGATCATGTATCGGGTCCTGATCAGGATAGAATAAGGCATGCCCGATCCGGCAAGCCCGATCAGGACCAGATCGGGACCTGATCAGGATAGCCTTATTTTAAATGTTTTCAAGTATTGTAAGGCAAGCCCGATCAGGACCAGATCGGGACCTGATCAGGATAGCCTTATTTTAAATGTTTTCAAGTATTGTACGGCAAGCCCGATCAGGACCAGATCGGGACCTGATCAGGATAGCCTTATGTTAAATGTTATCAAATATTGTAAGGCATATTGGATCAGGACCAGATCGGGACCAGATCAGGATAGCCTTATTTAAAATGTTTTCAAGTATTGTAAGGCAAGCCCGATCAGGACCAGATCGGGACCTGATCAGGATAGCCTTATGTTAAATGTTATCAAATATTGTAAGGCAAGCCCGATCAGGACCAGATCGGGACCTGATCAGGATAGCCTTATGTTAAATGTTGTCAAGTATTGTAAGGCAAGCCCGATCAGGACCAGATCGGGACCTGATCAGGATAGCCTTATTTTAAATGTTTTCAAGTATTGTAAGGCAAGCCCGATCAGGACCAGATCGGGACCTGATCAGGATAGCCTTATTTTAAATGTTTTCAAGTATTGTACGGCAAGCCCGATCAGGACCAGATCGGGACCTGATCAGGATAGCCTTATGTTAAATGTTATCAAATATTGTAAGGCATATTGGATCAGGACCAGATCGGGACCAGATCAGGATAGCCTTATTTAAAATGTTTTCAAGTATTGTAAGGCAAGCCCGATCAGGACCAGATCGGGACCTGATCAGGATAGCCTTATGTTAAATGTTATCAAATATTGTAAGGCAAGCCCGATCAGGACCAGATCGGGACCTGATCAGGATAGCCTTATGTTAAATGTTGTCAAGTATTGTACGACAAGCCCGATCAGGACCAGATCGGGACCTGATCAGGATAGCCTTATGTTAAATGTTTTCAAGTATTGTACGGCCAGCCCGATCAGGATCAGATCGGGACCAGATCAGGATAGCCTTATGTTAAATGTTTTCAAGTATTGTACGGCCAGCCCGATCAGGACCAGATCGGGACCTGATCAGGATAGCCTTATGTTAAATGTTTTCAAGTATTGTAAGGCAAGCCCGATCAGGATCTGATCAGGATAGCCTTATGTTAAATGTTATCAAATATTGTAAGGCAAGCCCGATCAGGACCAGATCGGGACCTGATCAGGATAGCCTTATGTTAAATGTTATCAAATATTGTAAGGCAAGCCCGATCAGGACCAGATCGGGACCTGATTAGGATAGCCTTATGTTAAATGTTTTCAAGTATTGTAAGGCAAGCCCGATCAGGACCAGATCGGGACCAGATCAGGATAGCCTTATGTTAAATGTTATCAAATATTGTAAGGTATATTGGATCAGGACCAGATCGGGACCAGATAAGGATAGCCTTATGTTAAATGTTATCAAGTATTGTAAGGTATATTGGATCAGGACCAGATCGGGACCAGATCAGGATAGCCTTATGTTAAATGTTTTCAAGTATTGTAAGGCATACTGCATTAGGCCAAGGTCTGGATCAAATAGGGCTAGCCTGGTATTAAAAAATATTCAGTATGATAAGACATGTAGTATCAAGCCCAGATACCGTTATCCTAATTGTCAAAGCAAGAAAAGATGCTTTTAAACATATATTCCAGAAATACAATTCAAAACTTATTATTGTTTTGGACGTGAACGGTGAAACTCAACTCATGACGTGTATCATATCATGATTGCCATATTTATGTCACGGTGTGAATTTTATTTGCATCGGATCAGGTTATACTGGTAATTTATTACAAAAATCTTTTACCATAAATTTTGTTTGTCAATAACGAATTTCTACAACTTTACAAATTCACAAACATTATCTCTTTATAATATTAGTATAGATTTGATAACGCATGAAAAGTATTTTATTTGTTATGGCAACATTAGGTACTTGATAAACCGACAGGCGACAACAGGAAGTGTAGGAATTAGGTGCATAAATAGAAAGTTACTTATTATCGTATTTATTTTTTTCCAGAAAATGTTAGGTAAAATAATACGTGATAAAACCATTATAATTAAAAACAAGTATTGCGGATGTTACTAACTTGGTGCGCAACTTAAAATAATGCAATACCGCTTTTGGGCATTTCCCGCCTTTTACTACAAACGGCAATTCTACATACAGTCTATAGAACACGGGAGTTAATTTTTATTTTATGTCAAGAAGACGGTATCAGTGGATTGAATTGATTGAATATGCCGATTGGTATATTAATGTAAAGATTAAATAAGTTCATTACAAAAACTAAATCGCCTTAACAGTAGTTACAGAATAATTAATATATTGTGTGTTTACCAAAACAAAGTGTATCAAGGACTATAAACTTATATCTAGACATTTACTAAGTGTGTATTGTGTATAAAATACTAAATTGTGGAGTAAACTACTTAAGTAGATAAAAATTTACATGTTGTGTGTAATGTTTCGTTATTAAATTGAATTACCTAAAACATTCAAGGATAGTAAAAAAGTATTTAAAAATACATTACAATTCTTTGCTATTTTTCATTATAAATTTATATTTCAATAATCCGTATTTTTTTTCAGATGACATTATAGTTTTATTTGTAAATGATTTATCCAATGAAGTAATTGATATAGTATCAAGTTCTTGGTTAGATCATTACATAGAATATAGTGGTACTGGATGTAAATATTATATGCCTGCATCATTGTTAAAAAGTACTAAGTATTGTAAATTATTACAAACAATAGTGAAACATTGTGAAGAGTCTGATCCGACAAGACCAACATTTCATGTTCAAATATGTGGCACAGCAGGTAATTTATTGTTATTTGAATTATAGATTTATGAGAATTGATATCTTATTGTCAAAACAATAAAACAGTAATTAATTTATACAATTAATGTTATCAGAAACTATGAAAGAGGCAGAGGAAAAATTAATAAGATTGGAAAAATAACCCTATGCTTTCTCTACTGATAATGAGCAGTCCACTAAAGCAAAAGCAGCTGCTGTTGAAAAAACTTTCAAAATAAAAGCATTATCAAAGAATCAATTAAAAATAGATAAAATATTCAGCCAAACAGCTTTGGAGTTAACCGATAAACCCACTGAAATTTGAGGTAATATCTCTTATTTAAAATGTAAATATTGTTGATTAATTTCTAATATTTTTTTACTAATGATTTTTTTTAACAAAGCATATTAACTGACATATTTTTATAATTGTTAATTTTGATAGAAATAATTAAGTTATACTACTGTTGTTTTACTTCTAATAATAATAGTACATTATCAATAATTGCTGATAATCTATTTAGCATCTTTATAGTAATAAATCCAAAACAGAAACTGAAATGACTATATTAGCAGCTAGATCATCAACAAAAAATACTGTATCCAATGGTAAAAAACAAATTATTCATTACAATACCTATCTAATAATTATTAGTAACTAAGGTCATAATATGGATTCTATTCTGAAATTGTGGAGTGTTGTAATTGTTATAATATTTATATTTACATCAGTGTTGGAATTTTGATATTTTAATAAATGTATAATCAGTGTAAAAATTTGTATTAATATATATTTTATTTTTAACAGATTCTTTGCTTGAATGTTTCAGGTATAATTATAACAGTCTATCAAAACAATTAGGGAATTTAAGAGGTCAAATTGTAAGCATATCTGCTGTTGTTGCCCAAATCCTGTCTGAAATTAAAAAGAATAACAGTACTCAACTGTTAGATTCCAGTCGAATAGATACTGAAGAATCAACAGATATGGCTCAAAAATTAGAATTTCCACTATCAACAATTCTAAAACTTTGATAAATTCAATGAAAAGTTGAAAGACAATAAAAAAATGTGAGTTTCAAAAAAACTATACTCTTATATATAATTATATGAAAGAACTAATATTTGCTCTATCTGACCATATTATTGAAATTGTCATATTTAAAAAAATGCTCCTCATTATAAATAATAATAAATTTGCTTTTCCAGAATAAACTTATATACTTTTCCATTGATGGAAAACACTATTACCCATAATATGGGCAATATTATTCGTTTTTTACATTTCAAGAGATATGGCCATGTCATATGTAGCTGCAACTCCAAAAGAAGTTTTAAAAGATACAACTTTTTTCACTTTGGTAAAAAGTATGTTAATCATTATATAGTGCAGGATACTTTCATTGATACCAAATTAATTATTTCTTAATTGTATGTTATTACTTTATAAATATTAACATTTTTTATTATTATTACTTATTAAATTACAACATAATTGAATCAAATTTTGTATTTCAGCTGCAATGAGACAGAAATTTCTAAATAAGCAAGATATTCCTGACAGTAAATTACAGCAAGCATTGTCATCAATATTAAATAAAGCTAACGATTGGGATGGTTACTGCTTAAAAAGCCTTTTTAAGAAGGTCAATAAAAGACACTAACAGCTTTTATTTAAATTCCTTGTATTTTTTTTTTATTGTTTAAATATGTTTCACCATACAAAAAATAAATAAATTCATTAATATTGAGTTGTTAATTATTATTATTATTTATAATATTCAATATTTATAAAATCATTGATAATTAAATAAATAACGAATTGATAAAAAATAAATAATAAAATGTTAAGTAACATATTTATAATAACAATTCATATTTTTTTCAAACAATTTTTTCATGACTATAATATTATATTCATGTTTTTTAAAAGGACCGGACTGGGCATACTCAATTTGGATCAGGCAAGGTATTACATGATACAGATGATTGATTGGGACCCGATCAGGCATTCCTAGTTTGGACCCGATCAGGCATTCCTAGTCTGGACCCGATCAGCCATTCCTAGTCTGGACCCGATCAGGCATGCCCGATCTGGACCCGATCAGGCATTCCTGATCGGGTCCAGACCAATGTTCTGCGTTACATGCCCGATCTGGACCCGATCAGGCATGCCCGATCTGGACCCGATCAGGCATGCCCGATCTGGACCCGATCAGGCATGCCTGATCGGGTCCAGACCAATGTTCTGCGTTACATGCCTTATCTGGACCCGATCAGGCATTCCTGATCGGGTCCAGATCAGGAACACGAAAAAATTTCTACTCGGGGTGAAGTAAATAGTGTAATGTTTGTGTTTAACACAAAATATTTATCAATATACCGACGACACGTTAAATTACATTTCATCATCGGCAAACAATAAAAAAATTGGGTTTTGTGAATTTTGTTTATGGAAACATCCATTATTATCAGCTGCATTCTCTAACATGGAGAATGCTTTTGGAACATGTTTTTTGGTTTCAGTAAACTCACCAATGTAAAAATACCACCAGATGGTAGTCATTTACGTTGAACCTTCATAAAATCCAGGTCATAAAAATCTTCACTTACCGCATACAAAAGCATGACATTTTCCATAAGAGCTGATCCGCAACCGAGGAATGCGACGGCCAGGATGCCGAGAGACGCGATCAGAATAATGTAGACGCCGATGAAGTACTTTTGCAGCTCTAGAATCCTCATCCATTCGTTAAAGCCGGGCTCCAGGCAGATCCACAGGCATAGCGCGAATACGGAGACACCGAATAACTGAAACAATCAAAAGAAGTGAGTATGTTTTTAGCAAGGCAACTCCTTTCGCCCTACTAGTTTTTGGAGATCAAGGCTTGGTAAACGAGACGGTGTCGACTGACAATATAAAAATCAATTGGCAACATTTATCTTTGCTGTTTTAGCACATATTGGTACTGAAATGAATCACTAGTAAATAAAGAAGGGTGTAGATGGGTTGAGGCTGTTAGTGAAACCGCATTTGTCTAATAACATCGATGCGCCAGGTAGGTGAGTAAAGACCCTGTTTTTGGTGACTGTGGGTATCAAAGAATTTTTCGAATATAGTATTTTGAATTTGATAATAATCATGTCTGTTTTGCTGAACAGTGTTGCGAAATGCGGGAGTAGGCTCGATTTATTATTACACATGTAGTTATCGTTGAGCTACATTGATACTATGAAATTACTTTACGGGTTACTTGTACCGTATAATGAGTAGAAGTCCTTGAATTTGTATTTGATCCGTGACGTGTTACGATAAGATGTTATCATTTGACCTAAATAACATCAAAGCATGTTGGTATATTTCAAACAAATTTTTTCATGGGTTATTTTTTTTATTTCTTAAGGAAGTTTTTTATATTTATGCATTTAGTTTTTTCAAAAAATATACAAATTTTTACTCTGGAATGAAAAAATAAAGTATTAGAGAAGTAAAGATACAGAAGGAATAAACGTTAGTAGGTAATATTGTATTACTTTGACAACTGAAACACAGATTCATTATAGTTATACCTTCTTTCCTATTCCTTTCCTATGATAGCACATCTGGTTAAGCTCGTATATTATACTATTTACATTCTGGAGCCTGAAATATTCGTCTCTTAAATGAAATATTATTCTTGTTTCTGAATAAATTCCCCACATTTTTACTCTCACAAGATCGAGACTCTAACAGACCGAAACAAAATTAATATTCAAATAAGAAAGCATAATACGAAAAATAAAACCAATCATGAGTGAAATTGCCTACAGTTCATTTACGAATGCTATTCAAAGTTGAAATAAGTCTTTAAGCTCTAAGTGGCGACTCAAAAACTCTCTGCTGAAATTCAATAATTTAAACGAAGAAAAGGTCAAGGTCGTTGTCGTATACGAAATATACTTTTTACTAAGTACTGTCTTGAAATGGCTTTTGTGTTACAATAAGAATTACTTAGCCACTGATTTAAAGTAGGTGTATTGGAACCAAGGACTGAATTAATGACTTTTTGAAAAAACTCTTCGAACTCAAAGTCACTGAAAGTTTACGGACCCATGTCATGACAGTTACGTTTCTTCAGGATTTATATGTGTAAATGCTGCTTCATATCAGTCATCAAATTAATATGTAATGGAAATAGCTTATTAAACAATATAATACATATGGTACACCCAAAAGTCACATACATACATAGTGTGACAGTAAAATATGATACATGATGGAGCAGTGATGGCCTCGAGGTTTGGGCGCGCGGTCGAGAATCTCGACGGTCGCGGGTTCGAACCCCAGGTACACACCTCTGACTTTTCGAAGTCATGTGTGTATTCACTTTATATAACAGATCAGCCCATTATATCAGGTAGACATAGATCCAGTAGCAGATTTAAGTCTACCCGATTACGGGACTTCTATACACAGATTGGAATGTCTTAGAGCAGAAAAGTCCTAAAATACTCCTAGAAACTGGGAGATGTGTCGTTAGTATTCTGACTGCATCATTGCAAGCCACTTTAGCAAATGAATTTATATGCGCGTGTAACTAAATTGCTTTGAAGCGCAGTAGTACTGTCAGGGGGCTTGTTGCTAAAATTTATTGTATTACTCTGGTCAGTAGTGTGAAGGTTTATCGAGATGGAACGCACATCAGTGATCTTGGTAGCTTAGCGGACTACGTACTGAAATACTAGATATTTTTACCTAATAATTTATTGCTGAACTGTAAAAAGTATGAAAAATTAAAAATGGATATACAATTTGATATACAAATACACATGTTTTAAACAGGGCTTATATTAGTAGCAACTAATAGATTTCTAGTCGCACGTATACCAAGCTGAGTTTTAAGTCCTACGTCAACTAACTCGGATTCTTTGCATATTTGCAAACTCCATGATACTGCTAAGAATTTTGTGATGAAAAACCCAGGAATTTTCGATCGCTCGCCACACTCATATCTGGGATCAACGGCACTCACAATATTGAAATAGCTTAACGTGACGATTTCTTTTTTTCACATCGCAATGCCCCCTGATATTATAGTAATATCAATCAATAGGGTATATAAAGTATTGACTAGCATTATTGAAGCATTATTAGTGGACACAATTATACATGTTATGAATATCTCAACAAAATATAACCGAAATTTTTGGAGTAAAATGAGGTGACCTCATTTCCAACTGGGTTATCAAGTTACTCATATATAGTTTCTCAAACGACTACACTAACATTATCTACAAACTGAAACTATAAAACATGATTTTTATTCGTGAAAGTTTTATAATCTCATTAATCCTTAAGTCCGCCATCAAGTTTTATTCGGCTGGTGAATGAGTCTCGGCTATCACGGCATTTCTTATAACGGCTTTGTTTTTGCCTCCGGATAGCGAAAGATAAAAGTGGGTCTATTGTACCGGGATATTTACTGGCCCATACATATGTATACAGTTGTTTGCTTTTGAGCCCTGTTGACTCAACGCCATCGAGATATTCCGCAGATGTAGATACGGCTTTAACTACTGCACTATAGATTCATTATCTAAATGGTTTGTTTTGTTCAATTGTGTTGTGTTGAAGAGATAGAATTTACTGTGTTCAGCTGGAATAGACCTCGATTTTCTTTTTGAAGTTGTTATACTAGATTCCATAATCTAGATATTTGGATTATTATTAAATCAAAATTATATAAATTAATTTTTATTTGTCCAATGTCCATATAAGTCCCACTGATGGGCACGGGCGTCATCTCCAACGTAGAGAACGTTAGGTTTTAATTTACCACCCCATTCCGGTGCGGGTTGACGGTCTACGGAAACCTAAGAAATAAATGTATTTATCGGAAAAAATAAATGTATTATTTATCACGACAAATAATCCTGCATAATCACTTAACTAATTACCCCCTTGTATGCCTGTGTAACACAGAAATTACCTCTTCCTACAATTTCTAATAAAAATAGTCGATTGCACATAACTAGCATTGCTAACTTTCCCCCCTTTGGTAATAAGGTGTTATTTATATGAATGGTTAAGAACATCGCACCACGAGCAAAAGAGTTCTTATACAAAAAAATACGAGAATATCATCAGTTAATTCGAACAGGCTGTATGTCAAGCAAATAGTATAATGTGAACGCCCCACTAACTTCCGTCCTTATTCCAACTTAAACAATATTTAACTTTTTATGACAGTTTTTTGTAATAGACTTTCGTCCCCGTTCGGGACGTCGTAAACAAATAGTCTCCAGAACGAGATAATAGAATAATGTTGGCTATAACAAGAATAATTTATTACAACGAGAATAATATATGATGGAATATATTTTTGCGTAGCTTTAGGATGGTGCGCAAATTTCATCTGTGATTAGTATAGATTTGTGGATTACGCACCTGCGTATATTATCCTAAGATATTATAAATAAGAAACGAAAGAACAGATTAGTTTTGTATGGTCGACTTTCATAATCTTAGGTTATTTTGTGATTCTGTATGTACACAAGCCTTGCCTAGTAATCAATTTTGTGTCACACTTAATTTAAACTGGCTGGCTTAAAATAACGTCAAAAAGGATCGATTTCTGTAAGCTCTTTTTTAACTAGTTGAAACACTAACCAGTTGACAAAATTATGTAAGTTTGTTAACAATGGATTATTAATGAAAGATTATTTAAAAAACGATGCAGCTAGCAGTGATTATTTCTAAAATGTACACCTAAAATTTCTAAGTTATTTCTTAGGTGTGTAGTCCGCCAACGTGCACTAGGCCAACCTGTTGAACGAAGGTTTAAACCCTCTTAATTGCAGAGGAGGTCCATGCCCAGCAGAGAAACGTATATGACCTGATGATGTCTTGAAATTTACACTTCAAAGCTTATGCCTTACGTTCCAATATAGGTAGTAAGACAAGCATTGCACAACCTGATCCTACCAATGTTACAAACAAAGGCAGAAAAAGGCAAGCCATCGCCTAAACTGCAAATGTAAAGCATTATGGCCTCTCATTACCGTAATTGGCACAGGCGAAAGCAGGTCGGACTCACACAGACTCCGAAGGCTGGGAGACACTAGCAATCCATTACGGTGGCCAAATGAGCCGGAAAGTTGACTCGTACGTTCGCCCGTAAATATTATCGCGAGCCTGTTTGCAGGTCCTTACCGTTGTTTTGTGATTTCATAGGGGGAAACTGATCAATACGAACAGTCATTTATGTTGTCTGAGTAGCTGTATAATAATAATATGGGTGATAGAATCAGCAATAATAAAAATGTAGTTATACCTCTATGATACAGGTTTTATCTTACTTTAGGAGTTAGAGTAACTCATCAACTTTTTTTATTATCAGGTAAAATATATCTTCTTGTTTTCTTTATATTTTATTTTATTGTTTTCCATTTTTTTATTGCATTATTATTTTAGTGTTAAGTTTTAGAAGGGTATTTGATGCTTTTAGAATTAATACTTTAACCTAAACAATGGGTTTAATAGGCAGAGTTTTACCTGGCCCAAAGGCGATAAAAAATAAACAATATATATTTTGTAATATTTCAATGCACCACTTAATTTGTTGGTGAAGACGCTACTTCCTCTGCTAGCCGCATTTTCAGATTCCTAACTCCCATACTCCTAATGGATAACTAATTACATTTTGTTGCGCAACTGGAGATCTTAAACCTGGACTTGGCGATAGTACACAGTCATGCTCATAAAGCTGACTTATTTAAAGTGCACTGACCACTTTGATTGAAACAGATTAAGTCTTCGATCGCCTCGTTACCTCTTCAGTCTCTTATATCAAATCTGTTACTTAGGAGAGGTAAGTCCTTTTCACGTAAAGCTTCTTATGTATGGTGTCAGGAATAGACATATTTATTAGGCATAGGTATACTCGACTAAACACAGAATTTACTGATATGATATTTAGTATCAAAATTATCGTGAAACGCTTCGCTTGCCAATCGGAATAGTAGCGCATTGCGGATGAGCCAAATAGACAAAGACTATATATAATTCTTAGTAATTACCGAAGTTATTCCCGTGAGGGTAGTTCGGCCGTTTGTCATGTACGCAATAAGCACCAATGGGTATAACACGCCAAAATGCAAAATATAGAGCGGGCCTTAGATTATTATGGACATATATCCACGGCATTAATGGTCGAATAACCTCTGATACACGGTACGCCGATGATAAATGAGGGCATCTGCGGGCGATATTTGAGAAATCGCCTAACTATTGGCGTTGGATTTTTCCACTTGCCTTTTTAGTTTTACGTGTGTGAACAGTGTTTATTTTTGTGGATGCTCTATCTGAGTTTTAGGACTAAAACATAGTCGATTTCAATTAAATTATGTTTTTTTGATATACTGGAAATTTAATTGTTGTTAAATAAAGTATAATTAATATAAGTGGGGGTAACCTTCAGATTTTCCTTACCTTTGTGTGAGACGTACAAATCGTAATTGCGAAGTAATGTCCCGATTAGGTTTGAATTTTTCCTAATAATAGAGGTAGCTCTTTTTTCAGATTCATTAATTGTCAAATTAAAACATAACTTCATGACTTTTATAAGTTTTTGACCCATGTTTAAAAAAAATGAAAAAATATGTTGTGTATGCAAAGTATTCCAATTTAAAAACTTTAATTTCTTGGTGAGATATCAAATGAAGGTGGTGAACACTCGAAAATACCTCTTAGTACATCATGACTGATTGAAAAATCAATATTTACTCAAACAAAGCTAAAAAAAATAATAATCAAAATGTGAAGCAATGAAAACATAAAACCTTTAGTAGACATAGAGGATTTGAACACTGAGACGACAGTGAAAGACACTATTGTCCGACAAACACTATTATATTCCATTAATGTGTAAAGTTAGATTTAGGGCCTAAAGATCGATATTCCGGCTATAAAAAAGAATAATAACTACGTTGGCTTTCGATGAGAATAATTAATAGGCTTGGTAGACATATAAAAACTTTTGTGCCAGACTTTTTTGTTAGCGCGGTCCATGATAAATTCAATAGTTGGACTAGTAAACAATTCGAACTTTTTATTACTTTTATGTAAAGAGTAATGTTTTCATCCGGTATAAATAACAGGCTCATCTAAATTGTGTTAGGGACAGTGAAATATTTCAACAAGTGATAAAAATACAAAAATAACTTCCATTGTAACCTAAATGCTCTCAGAAATTCCTTAATTGTGTAGCCTGCCAATTCTCACCAGATTAGCGTGGTAGACTAAGGTCTAAGCCCAGTAATAGAAAGCACATGAGCTGATGATATGATAACGTACCAAGGACAAAAAAAAAACACTATATTAAGTGAGATATTAACTAAAGAAATAAGAAAGTAAACAATTAGAAAAATGTTGAGACATTGGGATGGTAAAAATAAATATTGCGACGATACCAGTTTCAAGGCTCTTGCTTAAAATTGTTCTTTTTATATACTAAAATACGCTGCGGCTTGGACAGTGTCGATAGTTGAAAAAGCACAGTGGTACTATTACCATAGCCTACCTTCTTTATATAACGGCAAAACCTCCTAGTAAGGACGATGTTGTCTAAAGCATCAAATACTTCCTCGTATAAACAAAATGCATAAACCGACGTTTCTTATCATTGTGTATTCTTGACTGAGTTTGTTTTTGGCTTCGGCAGCAGACACACTTTTTTGAGACGTTAAAAATTTACAGCCTCGTAAAAAGTCACGTGAACTGCGTTCTCCGGGGTGTCTAGCTACGAATATGATATTACTTTGTAAGATATCGAGGTTATGAGCCGGTCTATACTTGAGCGCGTCGCCCATTCCTGTAATTTGCAGTAATTAGATTATTTCGAGAGAAATTGCGAGTGTTTTTCATTTTAGTGGCTCGTAGGTTTAGATTGAAATTTTTAGGTCTCTTTCCATTTTAATTTAGTGCTACTTGGGGCGAATTCTTTAGGAAAATTTAAGTAAGGTGAGTTTTAAGTAGCAGAGCGATAATATACTGAGATTAGACGATAGTACGAATAAACTAATTTAACAAAAGAGTACAATGCAACGGTTTCTTTCTATTGAGGAGTCCATTTACATTAAGAGAGGTTTCTGCGAAGCAGAATCCAGTTGTAGAATTATAAACACATTTTCAAAAATATTTAATTCTTAACTCAGAAATGAAGACCTACAGCATTACCGCCATGTGTGTTTATATGTAAAGCTTAAAGAGATAATTCTTGAAAAATATATGTCATGTTTTCCCACAAACTCCTAATCGGATTACATCCTTTACGATATATTAAGCCACACACCTCGCAACAACGTATCCAATTTCCTCCAGCGTTTAGTGAAAACCCGGCTTAAATCTTTTTTGAGCGGTGAGAAAAACTATTATTTCGGTCCTCGCGTCCTGGTTTTGCGCGGTAACAGCCGTCACTCCCACTTCCTATTGTATCTCCTGAGAGACACCTGCAAAGCTGGAATAATAAAGAGTTTTACAACGTTTCAAAATGGGACTTTTTCTCGCAATTCAACCGCAACGTGCACTTAAGGGATTTGAATATCTTATGTGGGGTTTTGTCTATCTCACGCAATTCCCGTCTGGATGAATTCGTCTCGGTTTTTTAACTTTTTAAACAATTCCCCTAATGTTTTGACGCCTGTGAGCAGATTGACATTGAAATCTATGTATGTAATAGATGTAAGGCCGGACCTTTTACCGTGTTTAGTCTCTGCAATGGTTTCCATACCGCAATAAGTAAGGGAGTAGACAACAGGGAAATGCGAAAATTAAAGCTCACATTAGAGAAATGCTTCTCAAAATTAAAGTTAAAAATGTCGTTTCCTTAAACAAATACACATGTTCAATCCGACGGTACAGAACTCTTTTACTTTCAAACTTGGAAATTTTTGACAATACAGTTTTTATTATAATACGTTTTGTCTATGCTTCCTTTATTAGCCAGACTAGAAGCTGAAACAACTTCGCTTATATGCATTCTTAGTCCCATGACCCTCGCTTCAACACTCAACGAAGTTCGCATAAAGTTATTGCTCATTGAAATTTATGCATTTTAAAAGCATTATACTCGAAAGTTATGCTTTACGTCGTCCACTAGATCTTTACCTAGAGAAAAGTTTATTCGAGTAGGTCATTTTTCAAGATGTTCGATAAAGCCGCTGCTCCATATATCAAATCATGCATTTCCCACCACAATTTATTTCCTCCAGTACCAATAAACATGAGTGTAACGAAATGTATTTATGTGACAATTTTTGTGTTGTACATGCGGTTCAATCTTGACACCAGAGATATAGTATTTTCAAAATGTAATGTAATAGAAAAGTCTTATATTCTAAAATTAATTTAATTTTAATCCACTTACAGAAACTCATCCTTAATTTGTGAGATCATATTTTTCCTTGCACTGTAATTTGAAGGTCAATACGGTGCATACTTTCGTAAAATCGATTGTAATAAAATATTAGTCAGTACCCACATTATTTTAAGCTAACTGTTGTCTGATCTATAGTTTCAAGCTAGAACAAGCTTCGTTTACCAATCTCCCTTTCAATGAAGTTCATTATGATTAACTAGCTCATTAACTTTTCGGTAATCCAGATTTTTGCTAATAAAAAATTACCATCATTATAATGTTCCATTCCCTTCATAACGCAGAGAGCGATTTCTTGGCGAACACTCGTGACTTAGCCACGTCGTTTACGAGGAAGATTGTGGAAAAATAAATTTCGTAAATGGAATGAGATTCGACTCAGCGAACTGAAATTCGAGCTGTGCGCGTTGTTTCATCGCAATGTGGGATTTGCTCTTTTGATGTCACAACATTAACGTGTCCCCCGTTTCTATAGGTAAACGTATTTTTGTAACTACTGTTTTTGGTTTCTCAGTTACAATGTCGATATTAAGAGATATTGTTTTCATTAGTATATCATGTGCATCTTACAAAAATATTAGGGCCAAAATCTGATAAATAAAACAGTCTTGACTTTTCTTTGTTAGTGTGCCTCTTCTTCTTTTCAATTCAGATATATTTTTAGTAAAAAGTTAAGGTAGTTGGTATTGTGAGAAAAAATAGCGATGTTTCTCCGTAAAAGACTTAAATAAAATCAAAAGGTAAACATTCACAAAAGCGCCTGTAAATGGTAATTCGACAAACTTCACCAAGAAATTAATCTGCGGTCAGATTTTGCAGAAAAATAACGTTAGAAAAATTTTTATGTCGCAAGAAATTTATTTGAAGTTTACCAAGGCGTGTAATTAGTGAAATGAAAGTGCAACAGGGATATTTTTTACTTTTTTATGTGGTTTAACTAACTTAAGGACGTTCTTGATATACATTTTACTTTTCACTTCTGGCAACATTTTTCTGGGCTTCGTTTTTGTATTAAACTTCTTTGGAGGATTTGAGCATTCCCTCAAGTTTGGGTGGATCAACATGTCTGTTAAACAATAGCAGACTAATTGAATTCTCTGTGCTTAAAAGTTTTTAAATTTTCATACATTATTTATTTGTTCTATTGAGCCATCAGTTTTCTCATCATTGTTTTTATATAGTTTGTTAAAATTGGATTTGGATTTTCGTTTGTATTTTGCAGGAGTAATAAAGTGATGTTTCATAATTTGATTATAGGTGCAACGATAAAGCTTATACAATATTCATATCTCGAGGCAAGCCATAATCATGGCAATCTAAATTTTTAGGTTTTAAGGCAGGGATCGTAATTTTTCAATTAAATTTATATCCCAAAACTGTACCGTACAAGAGTATATGTCGACTGAACCTCCGCCTTTTTTATTTATAGCATTGCTATGCTATAGAATCATATGATCAATCAACGTTATATTATAATATCTAAAGAAAAATTAAGAAAGACTTGGTCGAAAGATAGCACTGTACCTTTAGGGAGGTGGTTAAGATAACTCCCTAAGTTGACGAAAGTTAAATCGCGGATTCGTCTGATTGAGCCTTAAGTAAGTGTTCGTTTAGCAGAAGTTAGTTTCATTATCAAAGTTTTTGCGCTGCCAATGTATCCACGCGGAGTAAACTTTTAATTGGATATGCAGGTGAATGCAGCTTTACTTCAACCTTTTAATACAACTAAATGTCGTAACTATTAAATTTTAGTAATAACCATCAGTTTTTATGAAATTTTAATCTCTAAGTAAATTGTTTCTAAATTCGGGGTTAGCTAAACTGTCCCCTTTGTTGGATTAGAATGTTATAGTCAGTTTCAGCTGGATGGTAATGGGATTAATGATCGTTCCCTTGGGCAGGGATAACGTGCTTGTCATGCTCGGAATCGTAGTAATCTCCAAAATGATTTGGATGTCATGCGTCAGTTTTGATCCTAAATAGGTACTGGAATACACCAAGCGTCTGAACAGTAGTTATGTTAAGCGTTTCACGATGTGAATTGCATGACAAACGTAGAATGTATAACAACTGTAACAGCTGTCTTACAATTACAGCTTTCCAACTTATCAACAACAAATTTTGAATCGTCAAACTCAAACGTCCTACATAAATAAATTAATTTACCCTACAGTTAAGATACGAGTCTTATGTCGTGAGTATCAGAGGATACGAGAGACATTTTGTTCTCGCAAACACCCAGACAAAAATTGTCTCGGTCCGGAGATCGAGCCCGCGGCCTCTCGTTTTGCAAGCTGGTATCTAGCCAACTCCACCAAGGGGCTGTCAAATATTCGAGCCAACAAATCAAAGAGTTAAAAGGCAATATTCAATTATTTAGAATTCTTCATTAACTTAAACAATGTAAGTAATTAAGGAGATATTATACTAGCGAGCGGATGAACCATTTATTTCAAAATTTTAATTAATACACCAACTCCATTTCATAAGATGAAGGCTGCTGTTTCATGAAACCGGTTTAAATTGAGCTAATTTAGTCTATAAGGCGCTAGATTGATCCATTCAGAGGCGGGTGAGGGCGGAATGATTATAATTAAGAGACCTCTTGATTTACTAATACACTTCTATTGAGAATTCATTGAATGCATTTCCATTTAATTATGTGATCTTAATAAGAAAATGTCATTCAATTATCTCATCATACCTACTTGACTATATCACATAGAAGTTGAATAGAAAATATACACTTACTGTATTAAGTTAAATATATTACATTCACTCTGTATCATTCATATTTACCATCATTTATTTCAGTTTCATCCATTTCCGATTAAATATATTTAAATGGATTTGTTTTAAATTTGCTGACATAAAATATATCAATGAATAAAGTGAAGCATTTATTACCAACTCTAATAAAGCTTCTGAACAGAGTTTGAAAAAGATCTTTGCAAACTTATGGGTATGTGTCTAAGTAAGTAAAAATAAGTTAAATTTATACCAAGTCTCCATGATTTTCAGTCAATTCCGTATCATTCTGTTAATCAGGCTTTAGGCAGTAAAAACAAATTATGTCAGAAACACGTTGAAGACAAATAAATGATAGTGATTTTGGCAGCACATTTCGTTGATACGATGAGTCGATATCCCTCGATTTAAAATGATGCTGGATCGAAATTTAATGCATTGTTTCTGAAACACTGAATCTGATTGTTAAAATCAACTGATCTGACAGTATGCTAAAGTAATGAACAATATGTTACAATGAAAGTATGTATGTAACGATAATGTCTTCATGCATCACCCCCTGAGAGCATCTATTTGAAAAGCATTATTCGTATCCAGTATCTGACTTATTACTTCAAACTCATTATTTCTAGAATTACAACACCTAGTAAGTAGCGTATCGATATTTTCATTTAGGTCACCACAGCGGTCGTCAGTCTTGGCTGAAATCCAAAAGTCAATTACCGATACAGGGTCTGTAACTCCAGCAATTATTTCTCATTTGGCGGGGAACACCTTAACGAGTGTTCGGTTGTGTTCAGGTGCGGTTTGAACGACACTTGACGTGGCGCTCAGCGTTTTTGGCGCAAACTCTCGCTCTTCAATTTATACTGAACGGCTTGGGTGATTAACGGCCCGCTGGCTTGAGTTTGTTCTCTTGCTTGTGGAAAAAGGCATTAACATTTTTAATGGGTTTTGTGAAATCAATTAGGCGGGCTTTTTTAATATTCACACCTGGAAGTGTGAATTATTTTGGTATATTTTACTTTTTTGTTGTATAAAATTTTTGTCTCGTTTGCAGCCGGTCGTTTTTCAGCTATAATTTTATTTATGTTCTCGTACTTTGATCTAGCAGGGCCCTATTAAAATTGTATATTATTTTTAGCAAAAAAAAAAAGACGGTACATAGATATTCTTACGTCAGATGTTAACTACACAAAAGCCTATCTTTTAACAAAACTATGAACTCTAAACTCATCACAACAGATTGTATCGAGCTTAATTAATTAGCGGGACTTAATAACAGGCGTCGGTCAGCAAGTTGCGGCGCGCAAACTTGCGACTGTACGATTTACTGCTGCCACCACGTGCTCCTAATGTCTGTTACTTGCCACTGACTTTACTTGTTAGATAATTTATGTAGTTAACAACAACGAGGACGATGCTCTTAAATATGTACCATCCGACGCAATCTACAGTTTAATGTTCTCATTAACCCCTCGCAATTAAATAGAGGATCCTACTGTACGGCCGGTGAACGTCTGTGTAATCTTCGAGCTGCTGTTTCTCTTAGTGCCGTCGTACTTAATAATAATGCGGAATCCAATTACAAACGTGTCTTGGTATGTAATTAAAAAGGAGGGACGCTATGCAGAGATATAGAGACAAAATGAAAAGGGATTGCAGAGAAGTGTTTTGACAATGTCTACGTCTAGTTAAGACGTTTCGGTTCTGCATCTTTGAGAGGTAATATGTGTTTATATTTATATCGAATCGATTTTGCAACATTAACATAAATTCTTACCTTAATACAAAATGTGCCAATGCAACTCTCGTGTCTCTAAATTGTTTGTTGAACCTTGACTAAGATAACCTAATTAACAATTCAGGTTATAACTTAAATAGTTCCATAATAGTAGGACCGCGTCATGGAAAACGGAACTCAACCAAACCTATTTTATTATTTATTTTAAAGAATCTAAATACTTTTGAAGAGGTTTAAACACAACTGCTCTACGTCCCGATAGCGACTTTGTATTACCACGAAAGTTCCAAAAGGCACTCCCACTGTATACTTTAATTGATGAATTTTGCCAAAGATACTTCAAATCAAATTCCATAGATCTGATTCATTAATTTCTTAATATCAAAATAGGAAGTCGAAACGGAAGTAGCTAACACAACAGCTATGTGTATTATTTTTACTCATGATTCACACAATGAACGCACCGTACGTGGAAAACGGGACGAGCTTATCTATCGGCCGCTGATAAGGAGTTCTTTATGCCAGGCCCTTTATTTTAGGTTATTCCGATATGAGCGATATGAAAACATTTTATTAAATCAACTTTACGGCTGAAGGTAAATTGGTCGGCGGGTAAATTTATTTGCTAAATTTAGCTGCAGATTACCATGAAAAAAAAAATGATTTTGTTGTTATTTGATACATTTTGAGGGTTGCAAAAGCAAGTAATATAGCATGCATAATTTTACAATTTAATCGAAGTTTATACCTATAAATGTTTTTAAATTAAATGTATTTAATGAATTTCTATCAAACGCTTATTTATTTTTACATTCTTGCACGTGGTTGCGTCCTGCTATAATCATACTCGTAATGGTTCTATGAAAAACAGTTTGTGTATGACAGGCATATTATATAGACTGAAATGATATTTTGTATACTGCTTCTATGACTTCACATCATAACATGATAATATAAATTCATCGATTTAGTTACAAAATCGGCGTCAATTTTTTTAATTTAAGGTATAATTCTGATAATTCGCGTTTAACACTATCAAGCTTACTCAATCATGCAACAACAATGGCGATACATGACTCATGTTGAATGGCTTTCTACGTAGTG
Organism: Cephonodes hylas; assembly: GCA_030295005.1. Classification (NCBI taxonomy): domain Eukaryota; kingdom Metazoa; phylum Arthropoda; class Insecta; order Lepidoptera; family Sphingidae; genus Cephonodes; species Cephonodes hylas. The sequence continues at coordinate 10,168,021 of AP025369.1, read as the reverse complement.
ATAATTCACTGTTTAAATTAATAATATGAAACAATATTCCTAGTTATCTTCATTTCGTTTGCCTAAGACTTCAGACAAAACAAATGCCACAATGCAATCAAGTCTATATTTTGCCTCAAGTTAACCTCAAACCTCTCAACGAGGTACCATTTCAGACGTTCACGAACTTAATTACAGTACGTATGGACTCACGAACCAACGCCCATTCCATTACACTAGAAAATTACACAAACGCTTACAAACCAATTGCTGTAATTCAAAGCAAACAGTTAGAAAATGGAACGTAAAGGTCCTTTGGTTTCTGTTACTCACCCATAGTACGACGTTGAAGCAAAACAGAGTGTACTTGATACAGTAGATCTGGGACTCCAGTTTCCCAACCCCAGGCCCTTGTCCACCAGCCATTGCACTTCACTTTGACACAAACAATATTTTCAAATATCAGGGTTGTCCATTCGCGGTCTCGATCGAATCGTAACTAGTTATCGGTGTAGATAAACGCGTTACACATAGCTAGGTTATCTCTGTTTGCTAAGATAAAATGTACGAAAAGATAAAGTATGAATTACCACACCTGTACTCGTGCATCAACATATTTGCTAATTGTAACGCTTTAGATCAAATTCCTATTCGGTTGGAATGCTAAGGTAATTGGGTCAAGCGTTCTCGCCGTCTGTAACAATGTCCGGAGAGGAAATTCTTCAGCCAATCAGGATGTTGGTGATGGCGTAAACTTAGATAATAAAAGTGGCACTATTTGTAAAACTAATAATTTATATTTACATAAATATACAATTTCATGCCTATATTCCTAGCAGGGGTCTCTACCGCTACATTTGCCTAGATGTGAGTTTTTGCACCCATATTTCGTCAAGTATGTATCTGTCCCAGGGGCAACCAGTTGTGGTTTTATGCGATCATTTTCAAACTCTGTGCTGCCATTAAAAAAGTCCTAATGTGAATTCCCGTCAAAATGTCTACTCTCCTAATCCGTTCATATAGACTCGACATTGTTGCCACTGTACTATTTTTCTTTGAAACAAATAAAGTAGTGCACAATCTTCAATAGCCTCGAAGAAGTAAATCCAATCAGAGAGTAAACAATATATCAAAGGGCCATATTCATGCGGGGTGTATCCAATTTGAATATGCTTATTGTATCCTCATTCGTTTCGGTATCATTGCGATTCTTTTGGCTGGCAGTAATTTTATAAGGGTGCCCGACCACGCTTATATATCAAGTCCACCGATATGGGATTGGACCGAACGTGTTCGAAATCCGATAAACGGATTCAAACTATATACGGAACGGACGGCGGTATAAGCTGTAAACATAAATAAGGAAGATGTACGGCGTTTTAGAAAACCGCCACGCACGTACCTCTCACTAAATCTCACGCTTGCAATTCTATAAATTTTACCATTCCACCACCGACGCGGTTTGGCTTAAAGTGTATTTTCTTGCACTGGTATACGGATATCGATCAATGTGAGGCCTTGGTTGACTAAATTTACTTTTATTGTATTTAAGTTGTAACTTTTTTGCATACACCCATAAATTTAAACATGTATTTCCCGAAGGGGTAGTCAGAGGGATAATCTTAAAAAATCTTGTTTTTCCCAATAATACATTGCTCGATGGGAATCGGGTCCCGGGATATCTTATTCGTGCCGCACTTAGCTTACTTGTAGTGTTCATTTACTAGTGCCACAAAAATAATAGTTAGTCATTACTATATAGCATTTTTGTATACTAAATAGACTCCAGAAACAATAAATTGGTTTCAGAGAAAAATAAAAATTTTCTTTATTTAGTTCAAATCATAAAATTTAATATTATTTTTGTTGGCTGTAATTTTACTAGAATATTGCAACTAATTGTCATTATACAAGCTTTGTCTCATACTTCGTTTAAATCCATTGTGGTCTTAATAAAGAATGAAACAAGAAACATGAAACTTTAACATTTATTTGTAGAAAGCTGTTGCACCATAACTACGACTTTCCCAGTGTGTTTGTTATATATCTGACCTATATTTTGTGACCGTCCTCGATCCTATGTAAGTTGTGAGCAATCAGTACGTAGTTACTCTTGTATCACGTTGTTTGAATGTTCGTAGGAGACCTCGCCTCAAGCGTTTTCAGTCTCAAAGTCTACAACTGAATGGGAAGTTTCAATCGATTGCTCCCTGCCTTCTGTGTATTGATGTCAGACACAGAAACTACATCTATGTGACAAATATATTGTATAACGTTCCATTGTCTACTATACCTATTGTCCAATAATATTTACAAAGGTTTCCTTTGTCCAAATTGTTTATGACAGAAGACACAAGTGGACTAAATTCTAGATTCAATCATGTGCCATCAATATCATCAAAAACTAGTTCATATTTGGTAGTTCCAGTTTCACAAACAGATTTAACATTTTAAAGCCATCAACTAAATACTAACAGATTAAAGATAATCCTTGAATTCAATACTACGTCAACCGCAACCACAATCTCATAGATGGGAAACGGAATAGCGCACACTCGACACCGGACGCTATTGTGCAGCCAAAGAAGTGTTGCATCCGATTTCACAAAGGAATTGAAGTTTTGATCCATTCTTCTATAAATGGACTTAAAATATGGTGCTTGGTAGGCAAATCCACGAACTGACAAAGATTGTCGGATATTGCTGGATATTTTTTTTTTAATTATTGATGTGTTGACATGGCCGTCTGTGTTATACATAGTAAGTTATGCGGCTGTTAGTGATGTTGGTTATTTAATGTAAAGTATTGTGCGCTTTTGCCAAAAATAGAGGGAATAGTATAAACACTACAAATAATAATACGTGTACTAAAAATCAGTGGAAATAGTTGTCAAATAGCAAGTGTTAGTACTGCGTAACCAACCATAACATTCTTAATAATAAAGACAAACGGCCTAGTCAAGGATATCTTTCTCACTTTTGTTTTTTTTTAACCTTCACAATTAGATGAAGACGCATAGAACTAGCCTCGATGTAAATTCACCCACCCAAATAGCCTATACCTATAAATCACTTTATTTGTGTAGTTTTCTTACCCTACCTCATTCTGATATATGGCACAACAGTGAGAATCTTTCGCAAAATAATTCAGAGTGGCCGGGCAGCCCGATGTCGGCCCTTTCTAATCCATAGATAAGTTTCCCATTATTCCTCCGATAACGGGAACACGGATATAAATTTGCATTTATGAATTCGCACAATAAGTAAGGTTCCTGCAGGAGAATAAGGCGAACACCTTTGTCCCAACTTACGTTACTTCTTGAGTGTTCAATTTAGAGACCGTGTTAGTTTGTATAGTGTAGATATTAGATGTTCTAGCAATTTTTACAAGCTTTTATTTAACTTCACTTTTGTATGTATGTATGTATGTATGTATGTATGTATGTATGTTTGTATGTTTACAAATCTTGCAATGAAGATTTGAACCACTTCCAATAGACCGATTGTGCTGAAACTTGGTATACCTACGTAACTTGGATGACAATACAATAATATGGTACCATGGAGCTGGTCTGATGATGAGGTTCGAAGATGACCATAAAAACATCGGTTCTTGTGGACCGATTGAGCTGAAATTTGGTATGTCTTTGTAACTTCGACAACAATACACAAATATGGTATCATGGTGCTGATCTGACGAAGAGTTGGAAGATGCCCATAGGAACTTCGATTTCTGTGGTCCAATTGAGCTGAAAATTGGTATGTCTTCGTTGCTTCGGTAACAATACAAAAATATGATATTATGGAGCTGATCTGATGAGGAGTTGGAGGATGGCCATAGGAACTCCGATTCCTATGGTCGAATTGAGCTGAAATTTTGTATCTCTTCGTAACTTCGGTAACAATACAAGAATATGGTATCATGGAGCTGATCTGATGAGGAGTTGGAGAATGCCCATAAGAACTCCGATTCCTATGGTCCAATTGAGCTGAAATTTTGTATCTCTTCATAATTTCGGTAACAATACAAAAAATGGTATCATAGAGTTAATCTATTGAGGAGTTGGAAGAAGCCCACAGGAACTCCGATTCCTTTGGACCGATTGAGCTGAAATTTGGTATACCTATGTAATTTCGGTGACAATATAGTAACAAGGTATCATAGAGCTGATCTGACAAAGAGTTGGAAGAAGCCCATAGGAACTCCGATTCCTGTGGACCAATTAAGCTAAAATTTGGTATGCCATTGTATTTTCAGTGACAACATTCATTTCTTTCTTTTCTTTCTTCTTTCTTTAACATAATAACAAGGTATCGTTGATCTGGTGTCATGAGAAGTTGGAAGGTGCCCATAGGAACACTAGTTTCCATGGACCGATTGAGTTAAATTTCAGTATGACTACGAAATGGATAGACTTAGAAATATTTCCAACTAAAAAGTTGAAAATAAATTAACGGTGAAAAACATATTTTAAAATCAAGCTTTTATTATGCACGAAAAATTTAAAAAATAAACTAAGAAAACATTCATAAAATTCGTAGTTTTTTTAAACTTTACAAGTAACTATTTACAAAAGTGTTCGGTTTATCAGTAGAAGTATGATACATAAACATATATTATCTATAACTAGTATATTAATATTCTTAAATGATTTAAAAGCTTGTCGCGCAATTTCGTTAATGCAAAGACCTCGGCCGCGACGAGCTTTTAGATCACTTAAGAATATTAATATACTAGTTATAGATAATATATGTTTATGTATCATACTTCTACTGATAAACCGAACACTTTTGTAAATAGTTACTTGTAAAGTTTAAAAAAACTACGAATTTTATGAATGTTTTCTTAGTTTATTTTTTAAATTTTTCGTGCATAATAAAAGCTTGATTTTATTTACAATTCATTGATCTTGAGGATTAATTGTTTGTCTGCCTTGACCTTTGGAGGAGCAGTTCTACCAAATATTTTCTCAGTTGATTTTCTTAATAACTCTCAACAATTCTCCATACTTTTTTTATCAATTTTAAAGAATTATCTTATTATCTTAATAAAACTACTGAATAAAAATTCTCCAACATAAAAAAAACACAATTCCTCAATATTAAATATTCTGTGAAAGATGTTATCTGTCAACATCAGGCGACAGTTAAATGATGCGAATACCGCCCCTGTTAGAAAAATCATTAATAATACTTTTATCGAGGGAAGGATTCACCCCTCGCAGTGACGCGTGCAGGCGCGACACCCCGTACATCGTAGTTTCCCTCATTTCTTACATTATTTATAACTTCAAATTGTTTTCCATTACTGTACTGTTTAAAAAGTAGGGATTCAGTGGGTATAGTATAGGAAATTCGTATCAGTCAAAAAAGTATCTTAGTTTTAAAAATAAATTAAATATTAACTTTAAAATGTTTAATTTTGTTTTCAGTCCGTAATTCTTTCGCTCATTTATTATTGGATTGGATGTTATTTAACATAATAATTTCAAAATTGAAAAAGTCAATGGCGATAAAATTTAAATAACGTCCGTTTTAATTTTTAATGATTACGCGTAGGTGTCATTATTACATTATTACCAGAACTAAATCAATAAATTAATTCACCCATGAGAGAGATACATAGTCCTGACCCCTTACTAATCTTACTATGGGGTTTACGAACCACCAGACCCGATACAAATACTTATCGATCACAATTGTCTCGGTACGGGATCGACCCGCGACCTCTTATTTCGCAAGGCAGTCGCTAATCAACTGCGCCACGGGACTGGACATTTGCTCTTTTCCAAAACTTTTTGCGGCATCAATACAACTTGAATGCATTCAAAATAGGGGACGAAAATTTGTATGAGGTACCCATTTATTTTCAAGTAGAAACTTTGAGTGGGGTGGAGTATGGTGTAGTGGTATTTATAGGGGTGGAGTGCAGTGCGCTTTTTAATTGTATATTGTATTGGTCGAGCCAATTGTTAATCAGTCCATCAAAGAAAAGGAAAAAATATCACAAAGATTATGTAGCAATTAATTGTTGTTTTTAAATCTAAAAAATGGCAAAATGTGTGAAATTTTGCCTATAACAACGATCTCAGATGAGGTTGTGTTATTCTAATCACTGCATAGCCAATCAACAAAGTTTAGCTAATGATTGTCACCCCAGGCAAACATATTTTTACGGCATATTTTTAAACACAAAGAAAATCGGGATGCCATTTCTCAATTCCCTCAGAAGTAACAACAGGGTCACACAACAAATCGCAACAACAAACTAACAAAGTCGAAGACTGCAATGTTATAAATTCCACACATCCGCGAAGCCATAACATTTGTGTTTATTTGAGAAATATAACGTGCAATAAAGTTCGCTTGGAGTTGGTAGTTTGGTAGCGCATTCGGTGGCGCGATCTGCACCCCGCTTCGCTTTCAATACTGGCTCACGGTGCACTCTCACTTGAAATTAATCTGCAAGAAGCCATTGCGGTGACTATTTACAAAGCGTCCTCGGAGCGTATTTCCCCTCGGCTCTTCATTCTACCAGCGAAATTTTGTAGGGCTGTCTGTCATGACCATTTGTTGTGGTTGATAATTAAAATATTTACATTTATTCCTGTAGTTTGAAAGGAATAGGCTTTGAGACCCAAGTCATGACAACTGTAAAAAAAAATTGTACGTAGGAACTGAACTTAACACCTCTAGATAACTTCAGCCCATTAAAACTTGTGCGCAATTATGAATCTGCAATTTTGAAATGAATATAATATTGCTTAATATTATTAGCACACTACGACATTTGCACATGCATATTGATGCGCTGTCGTAAAATGTGCAAAAAACAAACCCGCACCAGGACAGCGTGGTGGACTATGGCCTAAAACCCTCTCAATGGTAGAGGAGACCCGTGCTCAGCAGTGGGCGTATATGGGTTGATGAAGAAAGAAGAATAACTCTTAACAAGGTACTGCAAGTCATTTAAATTTAATTTCGCTAAGTATTCAATTTTGAAACTACCGTACGTGTTCTTTATACAAGTTCTTACATTTTTAGCTGTAAACAATATTTATTCGTAGATCGCGAGTTTTACTTAATTCAATTCTCCGCAGTAATTTTACGTAACCCAAGCTCCAAATTCGAATAAATAATTATATGAATCCTAGTATCAATTCAAAGAAATCGAACCAACTTGATTGGATGAGTTATAGGAAAATCGTTCAAAATACGTAAGTCTTTTCATCAATTGCCGAATTAATAAACAAAACGAACAGCCGAAACTAGAACAATGAAGCTAGAACAAATTAGGAGCATGTACCGAAGTAAATTTCTTGTACCTACCCTCTAAATGGGACTATATTGTTGTAAGTAGACAATAACTGCTGAATTACGGTGGGAACTAAGACTTGGAATGTCACGGTGGGATAATGAAGTGCGGATTCGTATGTACTTAGAGATCTATTGTCACATGTTTCATATTGTAATGTATTTGGAGGGAGTGTATTGTTTTGTCAAGAGGGTTGTATGAAATTATGCTTATGGGATGTATCTTAGTTTAAGTGTATTGACAAAAACCGTTTGTTTATGCATAAATGCACAACATTTTAACATGTTATTTTGAACAATTATTAAGGCGACCAACAAACCAACCCTGGCAACCCTGTTCGCACTCTACGAGGCCCGTAGACATGAGTAAATAATTTTCCTGATTACCGTGCACCGTCTTCGTGCAAAGCGTGGGGAGATGTCGCCCCGACCTCGACAAAAATATTAAAAAACCACCCGGGGTTCTCAGCGTCTTACAAGTCACAGCAATTGGGATCTTCTTGATATTACTCGACGACAAATTGATTTCCTTCTACGTATTTCGATAGATGCAGTTTAATGTGGATTAAAGCTTGCAAATCAGCGAGCTCGGCTATGTGACTGCCGATTTAAAAAGAATTAAAAAATTGGCTTTTAAAGAAAAATAATGAATATGAGATTGTATTTAAAAAATCCTAAGGTTTAATTGTTGTTATAAGGCCCGCCGTTTCAAAAGTCATACGAATATCCAAAAATTAATCTTGAATTGTTTCGATACATACGTTTCCCTATTTAGTCACTTCGAGCACCAGCCGAAATAGCTCAGTTGGGAGAGCGTTAGACTGAAGATCTAAAGGTCCCCGGTTCAATCCCGGGTTTCGGCATAAATCGAAGCCATTGGTTTTTTTTTTAATTATTCTAACATATTTTTAAATAAAATGCCGAGCTGTTTTATAAATAAAAACGAAATAACCTTTGCCTTAAAAAATTTAAACGTTAAATTTTAATTGATATTACAGTAGTTCATAAATATTGTTAACTTTTTCAGACATTTCTCATAAAACCCAGGCATAATAGGAATTCTGTGCTCATCCCACGGGAACATACCCTTTCCCCGGGATTAAAAGGCCCTTAATTTTTTCTTTATTTATATTATTCTTCGTTTATTGGTATCATTCAAATCGTTCGAAGTAGGTAATTTAAATTGTTACAAATCTTACGTTATTAAATTATGTTAGCATAGCATATTTTAGTCTTATTTTAATAAAAAATAAAGTTTAAGATAATGTAACTAATCTTTATCTTAACCAGCGGTTGATACGTAATTATTATGACCAATTACAATAATATCGTTAAGAATTTTTGTTATATCAATCAATATATCTGATTCTCAAAAATATTTTTCACACAAAAAAATTATTTTAGCAAAGAAATACTTCTCTGAGTTTATAAGAGTGATGATTTGTAATTGAAAATTAATTCCAACTCAACTAAAGGATAATATATCGAACTAGTCTAGTTAGTGAAGAGAACAACATCGGTTCTATGTTCATTGTTCGAAACGGTTGTGAGTTCACAAAAGATTTTTGTTAATTTACAAAGCTTTGTTTACTCATACCCGAATAATGGAATTGGCGAGCGAACAAGCCGGATTATTATGAAGTTAAAACGCGAACCTGGATTATTCTGTCATGTTAATGGAAGTCGTTGTGAAGAAGAATCCTTTATAGGGGAAATTTTAGTACAGGTGGAAACACAATTAAATTGTGCCGGTGCGGGCGGTCCGAGAAAATGTAATAAGCGGGTCGCTGCCGACCAAATATTTAGACTGCTCCGTGGCCACTCCACCAGCGGAACACTATTAACGCGCTTATTTAATTTCCTGCTGAAAGCATCACTGGCCATATTAACTTCTTCTACCCTCGGTTGCCGATCTACCGTCCATAATAGTTCGGCAATTGAATTTTAAATTGGTGCAGCAAATTGAGCTTAAAATCTGAAATTTGAATCCTGTTTTTAAAATAGCTAGTAACCGTCGATAATTGGAAAGGTAATGTAATCTGATAATGAATTAAAAATAAAGTCTATTTGATTTCTTCTGAAGATTGCGCAGCAGGTTATGGTATTTATTAACAACAAGATTTACAACATTGATTGTTGGTCTGGTATGTGTGAGCCGTCCGATTTAAAAGTAAATTGGGGTTTTCCATCAGAAAAATTTTCAATAGCAACACGAAATCTAAGACTGTACAAGCTTTACCTATGGTTATAGTGATCCACTGTTACACGAAGTATTTTGTGATTTTAATCAGAGACCGTAGTTTTGTCTTAACCGGCGCATAAACCTCGAGATCATTTCGACTGAGTGCGTCAGCGTATAATAGACTGGTCTTTGTTTCAGAGCTCAAGAGTGGGACATATGGGCTGATATATATATACATTATATACATATACATTTTATGCATTCTATTAAAATATGTAATTGAAAATTACGTCAACGAACTAACTTCTGTTTGCAGTAAGCGTGGTTATTGCAACAAATATTTTGTAGACCGCTTTTCGACCGCGCGGTGGAAGCGCATTTGCACCCCACAGCCCATCGTAAACCAATACTGATTCTATTAACAAAACAATTTCTGTACATCGGTGAGGTTAGGGTCTTTTGCGGGGGATTCTGAATGATTGTGGTAATTACATTTGGCTCTAAGTAATGTCATGTGTATGTGTACAGATATTTTATTTCCAACTATTATTTTAATAAGAAAGCCGGTAGAGTCATGAATGTTTATATTGCTATTTTATTTTAATATGGTTAATTTTATTAATTCTATTTTTAAATGTTTTTATTGATTTACGTTTCAAGAAAAGACTATAAACTCTTTATTGATGTCAATGATTGATCGTAAGCACTTGTTCTCGTTTCAGAAGTGCCTTTACGTCTGGATACCCTGAAGACTTTGACAATAATATGAAATCTTATTTCTTTCAGAATTTTATAGATTCGGGCGTATTAAAAACAAAGTTCTTGCTAAAAAACATTTAATTTATATTTAGGAATACTAAAATGAAAATAAATCTTTTAAAAGAGAAATTGCATTTTAATAAATCTGGTATTTCGTAATAGTCAGCGGTATTATGATGCATATCAATTGGTTGTCAAACGGATTGCATAATTTATTTTAATGTTGACAGGTTGGAAATACTGAAACAGTCCGGCCACAATGTTTACACAAATAACCCTTAGGGAGTGTATCGTTGAGTGCTCGCTCATGAACAACTATGTAAATCAGGTCGAAGATATAATACGTTTAACTGTATGGGTTTGGACCAAAGCGAATTGAATGTGGAAGATTCTAGAATGGAAGGAATTATGACTTGAATAATTATTGTGAAGATTTTTAGAATAGAGAAAAAAAAATACAGCTAAACTGAAAACGACCTTATAATTAGATAACCCTACGTTAATTTTTCATTCTCTCACAAGTCACAACTCAAAGTACAACAAATCAGGCCTGTTATTCTGTCCCCTGTTAACAACAAGTAGTATTGACCATTCTTGGACAGCTGTGATGGTGGTAATCGCCACTCCTCGGCTCGTTCCCGTATTTGAAATATTTCACACGTACACACTGAAAATGCATCGCCCATTACTGGGAATTGAAATCTCTAACGTCTCACGCAAATTGCAATATTGACTGAAGACTTAAGACTTTGTGTGGTTTCTAAGATGTTCGTGTGTCATCGCTGCATTTGACTTTGAAGTATTAAATGGTAGAGTTGGTTCTTCTTTACAGTTATGTTAAAGGAGTCAGAGTATATTAATGTTGATTTTTACATTCATTCATCATTGTAAATCGTTAGTTATAACTTAAGACAGAATAGAATTCGATATGGACTTGGAAAAAATAGTAGAAAAAATATGAAATAATGCCGTAATATTTGTGCTATATTAAGTATCATATTTACCATAAATCATAAAATCCGTATGTTATGTTGACAACTCCCATCAAAAACATAATAATCCATAATAACACTTTTCCTTATTAACACTAAGAGAATTTAATACACTTTTATTTACTAAAAAGAAACGAAACTTTCAAGCTTTCTACTTTTAAGTCTTTGTAACAAGATATTTTTTGGAGCAAGCATAAACTTTTTTCAGGTAAACAATAAAAATACAAAAATACGTCAATAAAATTTTGTTTACACGCCTACAAGAAACGTGTTGGTGAGATGCTAAAGGAAATATCAAGGGCACGTAAACGGGACCGGATCGAACTTCATACATTATTTATTAGTAAACGATACAAATTCTCAATTCTGATAGCAACGTAGGACTGAATATGAAGAGGCATATCTGCAGGCAACATTATGTCCAATCATCACCTGCCCATAATATGTATGTAAGTAGCACTGCTGGGCGCGGGTTTTCTCTTCTATTGAGAAGGTGTAGGCCTTAGTCCACCACGCTGGCCCAGTGCGGGGTGATCTAACCTCCTCCTAACTGAAAAAAATTGTAAAACTAACTCATGCGTTTTTTGTCAATACAAAGTTTCGCAAAAACGTAATGGATGTCGTAGTGCCGAAATAAAATTATTTTTTTATGACGAAAAGTACTTACTGAAAATGGCCTGAATAGTGAATGAGGTAACTAATGAAAAAGCAAAAATTTAGGCAAAGGAAATTTCGCACACTTCTAAGTTACAGCGGGAACTTAAAAGTGCTCAGTAGTAATTAAAAACGGAGCTTAGCATAAAATATGGCAATTGCTCAATGTCGACTAGTCGACTTTTAAAAATTTATTTCGCTTCTTAAAACTTCACGTTTGCTACGCTTAATTACAGATTTTTTTTCGAAATTACTTATTCGGTACTGTTATGCGAAATAAGTCATTAGGTTAGCTTCAAAGATTTTCATCTAGTATTATGTCGTGACCGATAATTGTTTTTTTCTGGATATGATAAACTATATGTAGTAAAACCGAATGTTTGTATTCTTTAGTACATACATAGTAATATTATTCTCAGTGGCGTTCCATACAAGCCAAAACGGCACACGTTAATTACGTAATTTCTTGTTTATATTCCTTTTTATATGTCAAATTGCTTTTTGACACTTAAACATATTTTTTTCGTCATAATAAAAGACAACCTGGGCTTTTATACTTCCATAGAAGTTGGCGGTAGTGATTATACTCAGTTTATTGTCATCCACGTCTAAGCGTAGTCCTTGAGATTACTTGAGATTGGACCATCACTCGTTACGGTCTTATTACAAAGTACAAATATGGAGATATTTGAGGATTAATTTTTTGATCAATATTTGCGTAGCAGTTTTTGCAGAAATAACTGTTATGAGGTCGCTCCTTTTAACATGGTACCGAAAACAAGGTCGGCGCACGAGGAAAAATATATATATACAGGTAAGTATTAATATGTTTTGCTTTTAAATGTGCATAAGTTTCTATTTCACCTTATATTATTATTGTTATTGTAAGTTGAACTGACATTAATTGTAAAATATAATATTACTATTCTACAAAACAATTAGATGTAAAACTGTAGCTATTTCACCAAGAATTGTTTTTCGTAAATTATGTGTCTGGTTTGTAAAATTATTTCGGTTTCGGGTAAACTTTCTTATTATTACGGTTCACTTCGTAACCTTCGCTTGGTTTGTGAAGTATAAAATATAATACATTATCTATAATATTGTTGAAAAAATTTAATAAGTTTATTTGAGTGCGCACTTTATTGTGAGAAATGGTTTGGTAGTCTATTAGTCCTACGTACCAGAAAATTTAGAATTCAAATTTCTTTCTCTCTTTACTTGCGATTTATTTGGACAGTATCAGGGAGGGTGTCGTCACTTTGTTGTACCAGTAAACTGAAAGCTTTTTTCATCAATCGGTATTGGACGGTCCATAGCAAATCCAGTCACCGAAAGAAAATGCATTTACTTACTATAGTGTTAGAAGTAAATGCATTAGCAACAAAGACTAATTCCGGCGTGGTCCTAAGATTCCTTTATTCCTACTCCCTACACTAAAATATTTATGAAAGGGTAAATGTGTACGGTTATTTCTTGTTTCTATTACTTTTGTAAACGACATTCTGTCGTTGATATATCGTCTTGTTTACACAATACAATCAATAAACAACAATATAAAAAATCACAAGTCAGGCAGCCATTTTATGTCCACACATCGTATTCTTCGTAACAAACAACAATAGAACATCCACAAACAGACACGTAAAGTAATTCGAGTCGCTGACTTCACGCTCCGTTTCACAACAGAATCCATTCTCAACGGTTTCCTTATCTCTCCTACTGCGGATAGCAAAACAAATCAACGAATCGTCTTGATAGTGGTGAACAAGTTTTTCATTATTTCTATTCATATTCAAATCTGATTCGACAGGCGTTATCGCATCCCCTCTAGGATTCTGATCACGCTCTTCGCGGCACCGTTCTCTTTACCAATCGTTGCACGAATCTCGGAGACACCGAAACTCGTGATTGCTTATATTATCAACGTTAAACACGCTGATATGATTTCCAACAATCCTTGTTTTTGAACGACAAATTGCGTTGATTGTTGTTGAAAGGGGTAAATTAGAGCATCGCGGTAACTAGATTCTGCTCTGATGAAACGCTCTGAATGTATATATTAAGTTCTCGAAGGTTCTACGTGGTGTTTTGTTTGTGCAAATTGTTGTTAGATTCTGTACTTAATGGCTGTTTGATTTTGTATTGCTGCGTTGATTACATATTGGAGTGTGCTTTGATTTTAAATTAGTGTAAACTGCGAGGCGAATAAACAAAGTAATGTGTTTTTAGAGTTTTAATTAAATTAATATGTTTTGATGATTGTTAATTTACATTTTACACATAATATATACTCCTGTAACCTTGTCTATTTTTAGTCATCTGTGTTAATTTCATAGAATAATGATATTTATACCTGTACACTCAGAAGTGGTTGGCAGAGGTGTAGGTATATCTGGATCCATATATGTACATATTAATTACAAAAATAGATTTTTTTACGTTTAAAGCGTTGTATATAAAAATAAATATTATAAAATTGATTAATTAAATCTTCTTCTTCTTCTTCATCAACCCATATACGCCCACTGCTGAGCACGGGTCTCCTCCACCATTGAGAGGGTTTAGGCCGTAGTCCACCACGCTGGCATAGTGCGGGTTGGCGGACTACACACCTAAGAAATTCCTAAGAACTTTTAGGTGTGCAGGTTTCATCACGATGTTTTTCCTTCACCGTTAAAGCAAGTGATAATTCAATGTGAATACACACATAACTTCGAAAAGTCAGAGGTGTGTGCCTGGGGTTCGAACCCGCGACCGCCGAGATTCTCGACGGCGCGCCCAAACCTCGAGGCCATCACTGCTTATTAATCAAATACGAGTAATCAAATGCAAAAATGTATCCCTATATCGATCTAAGTTGTAAGGACAACACTATAAATCATTCCCAAAGTCTAGATCCCAAATTGTAGTTCCAATCCATTTAAGCATTTGTCAAGGACGTGGCCTGCCAAATTTATATTAACAGTCCGCAGATAAGACATGAAAATCAGCTTTCAAATTGGCATAGCCAACTAGATTACGATAACCGTCGATGATATACCATAAGGAGATATTGCTATACGAATGCCATAATCCATTTATGATTCATGTTTATTCAAGTGAGGGAGCTGGCGCTTTTCTGTCGTAAACGTTCGCCTCTGATGCTGGCTTTATAATCGTTACATCCTGATCTGCATGTTGTAAAGTGGAGTTTAATGTTTACATGTTACGTGAGTTCGGTTTTGAGTGACAAAATTTACATTCGTCTATATTTTTTTAGACATCTAAGACTTTTAGATCAATTGTTTGTGGATAAGATTCAGGCTGTACAAAAACTAAAACAGAAAAGGTATTTATTTTGATTAAATATTTAATTTTTAAAGAATGAGATAATCATAACAAATTTAAATTAACTTAAGAAACTTGATAAGGAATTAGTAAGTAAAATCAATATGTTTTACGAACGCAAAATATCTCACTTGTGTTTACCCCAATAGTAAATAACACTATGCGTATTAAGAAATTACTTTTAAATATTACATAATCATTCTAGGCTTCTTTCAAAATTAATCCATCTTCATCTTAACGAGAAAGCTGTGTTTTAGCTGCTAGTTCAACAATAAATTAAACAAGATTGGTATTTGTAACTAGTTCGAAATCTAAGCTTACGATCCCCAGATCATTGTTGACAAGCAGAACTTGCACTAGAACTTGGGCACTATTGTTACTATGCAGTGGACATGCTACGTCTCGGCGATGTTGTAAAATTTCCATAGTAACTCGTCTTGACGTTCTGCGAATTACAGTTATATAGCTGGCATGCTGTTCTGTTACTGTTCTGGCTGTATTTGCTGTCTCTGCGGTGATCGGACTGCTTAAAGCTTCGCCATAAAGTTTTCATCAAAATAAATATTTTCAGATTCATTAGTCTATTAAGTTGCTGTTCTGATTTTTCTATCATTTATTTATCTACATTATCCCACGAAGAATCCACTGCTGGGTCCAAACCCAAGAATTTCTTTTGTGTCGAGGGTTTTCCCCATTGTATTCCACGGTAATCTACCAAATTTAACACAAAACCTTCGTAAACGCCATAGGTTTGAAAAATATGTATACTTATTTACACTAAATATTGTCATATGTCATAAAATTACTGTAACAATATTATCTTCTCTTTCAAAGTTCAAACTATATACCCCAGAAGCACTAAGTAGCTTTGTACGTAGGGTCTCGGAGCAGACGAGTCTTTTGTTATCTATCTAATCCTTCAATATCGTCGTCGTTAACCCGCAGGCTTTGTTCGACATGGCTTTACTAATACCCATCTAAGTTAGCCATCTTAGCGTGCTTTGTAATTTACTAAGCTCCATGAGTTCTAATATTTTACTTAAATGAATTTTGAGATGATGAAAAACAAATAAAATTAAGTTGGTTCCAGATTCAACTTAGATACAGAGCTTCTATGAAAAAGAGCTCATCGATATAATTTTATTAGTAATCAGAGGACATTTTTTTAAAAAAGCTATTACCAAAGCTAGTATTAAATATTTGCATAATATTTACCCAGACAGATTTAAAAGAGATTAAATTTCATACTTCACGAAGCAAACGACATTAAACAGAACACAAGCGAAGTATAGTCGAGAACGAAATCGTCGAGATAAATTCACGTTAATGAACAACTGCTATAACTTTATATTTACAAAGAGCAAACTATCTAAGATAAATGAAATGAATATCACCTTTGGGAGTGGAGTTGACAGAAACAAAATTATTGCAAACGGTTCATTTGATAGCAGTCTTCGGCGAGACGTCCTTAGGGTCGCAAACGAAGGTCGCTTTTGAAACGAATGATTAATTGTACCTCGTATTTGTACAATTTGCAAACGTATGGGCTTGATGTAATGAACACTCAGTGTAATTGGACATCGATCTTGTCGACTCAAGCGAAAGAAATGTCTGTGTCAACTCTCGTTTGTGCTTTTAAGAAAATCTTGTTACTGTTAACGTTTTTCGATGTGTTTTTAAGAAAAGTGAGGTTAGCGTAGTTAGCAGTTACTTTGGAAAAAATAATGTCGCTTTTACTGTCGCGGTATTGAGGAACATTTTGTTATGGCTGAGGATATTTTGAATCCTAGTGAATCCAGTTTCACATACATACCAGACGTACACATAGAATGCGCTCAAGTTGTTAGGGTCTTCATAATGAATGTTCATATCTTTATTAGGAAAAGGAAAAATTATGTAAAAAATGCACTTACACAGAAAAATATTATTACATTATTGTAAAAACGAAACCATTAAGACATTAAACTGGAAACGAAAATACGAACGATAATAAACACTTAACCGCAAATTCATTACATTGTTGGCCACCTACATCTCTGCAGTACCGAAATAATTGGCAAGGGAGAGCGTCTCGATGGCTCCGGATAGCGCCACAGCCTGCGGCCATAAAATATTTTACAGCGTTCTAAATCGAATAACATTATCGTTACGTCACAACTCCCATGGGTCTCTGCCGTTCCCTACGTAATACTATGCATGATTTTAGCCGTTCCGTAAATAGCTTTATGATACCCTGCTGCAAATTTTCCCTCTTCCGATGGTATCGAGTGCAAAATCAGGATATCTTAATTAGGAACTATTTGTGTGGCTTTTGGGAAATAATTACAGGAGTTTTACACCAGGATTTATTGGTAGTGAAGTTTGGATTTACACGTGACCGCACGTCACTTTTGTATACCTACTATTTAAAAAATAAAACCTTTTTTTAATCTCTGATCATGTAACTAGTTTAGGCAAGTTTTGTTAGTTTAGGATGATTTACTTTTTTAAGCCAAGCCTTACTTCAACATTGCTAACTTAATAATAATTAAATTGCCCTATTTAAAATATAGGAAAATTGCCCATAGCCCAATTATGTATATTTCCACGTTTTTCTTCGTCTTCCTCATTTTTAGACTATCAACGAACATAAAATCAACTATAGTGCGTTCATAGATCCATACAAAAACTCTTTACAACTTGTCTGATGACAAGGCGAGGCAGCTGATCCCTTGGTTCGATTGTTCAATAGTATAGGAACACACGATGGTTTTATAAGTTGAGAAATAAATCTTGAATCAGCATGTGGGTTTGCGTCTCGGGGAGCAAACGGGAGACGTTAAACATGAAATATTCCCAGCAATATATTTGTATGCGTGTCGTGTCGCCTAAGCGCTCGTTTATCAATATGCCCTTCGGCGGATCTCGGCTAACAGCATACGAAAACATCTGAGATATAACAATGGCGTCTATTAAACAAAATATTGCGGGAATTCGGCTGTGTGCTTTCAAAGGGATGTGGCTTTTGGATTATAATGGTAGGAACAAAAACATTTGTGTTCCGTATTGTTTATACTAACTGCTTCTTTGCCTTTTTTATGCCTCAGTTTTGCTAGCTGTAAGTTTTTGTGTGATATAGACGGGACCTCCGTAAAACAGCTGTTTTATGTAATAATTTTTAAATAAAAATCTTAGAGTAATCCAAGAATCGTTTGGAACCTTAGCAGGCTGAAAATTAAATCCACGATGGTAATGAGTCACCTTCCTAGAATATGGTTTTAATCTAGACAATTCTGAGGCATGCATAGTTCCAATTTGCATTACAATTGGATTAGACTTAGCTAGTTTTAGATTATTCTGAAAGATATAAATGCTATACATAAAGTACTTAAAACTTAATACAGCGTTTCATTACTTAATAAAAATTCTATAACTTTAGATATTATACAAATATTTGTTTTTAGTATGAGCATTAAATGAGCAGCAAAATAGTCATCTATATTAATTATGATTTTAAATATGAAATTCAAAAGCTTCAATTTAGATTCGCCTGCATATCGAAATACATGAACGGTATAATTATGTGCTTCAAAACACGGCCTCTCATTCATTTTATCCGTAGACTGGCTTAATGGGAATGTCATTTCATACTTACAGTATAAGCAGATCCCGCAGTGTTTTGCGCTATAGTTACTGTTAATGATGCAGTGTAAAGCGAGTTTAAATAATAAAATAAGAATAAAATTTTATATTTATATTCTTTAAATTGTATGTGCACCAAGAGTTTCCACTTTATGTTTGTTTAAGTCATAATGTTTGTTTGAGTCCGGGTATTAGTAAGAGGGAAAAGTTTCTAGTAAGTACTTACTGAAACAAGAGATCGCAGTTAATCCTTGTCTTACTTACAAAAATTGTATCGAATATGCGCGTCTTTGAGATCGATAAGTATATTACTAACAGTCGTATTTATTTGTCTTATGGTAGGTAAGTATGGTGATGTTTAACTGGAGAAGTATGGCGGGAATCGATTACTAACCTATTAACAATCGACTATAAGAAAGCGTATTTTACGAGGCCTGCAGCTTCGTAAAACTCGTATAAGTAACTGAGGTGTGCTTTCTATCGTATCTTAGATGGTCACGATTCCCACCCATTAAAATTTCTTGTCTCCAAAAGCAGGTACACGTGGATTGTAAAAGTTTCTGCGTTTATTTTTAAATATTCAACCGGTAAATGGAATTTCTGAATGTTTAACCACGTACCAAGATTAATTTGAAAAGTTTGTATGTTGATTTAATCTGATTTCCCAGAAGAACTCTTTGTTTAACAAAATTTATGTTAAAAGTTTGGTATGTTTGTTTTGTGAGTTGGGGTGACGTATCGACAGAGGAACGCTATGGATGTATAATAGTAAAGAGATGTCTGACGTCACAGAACAGTCTAGCTCTAACTGACCATGTCAAAAGTTTTTATTGTTAGAAAATACTTGTCATGACTTAATGACGAAGATGATGGTATATAATGCAATCAAGTTTGGATAGGTTTGGTCATTCACACAGACGTATTCTATGTGCCTTTTAATTATAGCTGATTCAAAACAAAAATGATGACAAAAAGCTCATAGATAAAAAAACAAATGTGTGATAAAAAACCTAAAAGTATTCCACATAAAGTACGGTAACACGAGAACAACAAATTTAGCACGAACCAAATGGTCAAATCCAAAAAAGGGAAAAAAGTATTTCATCTGCCATGAAGCGCCGAATTTATCGCTGATGTAAAACATGTTTTTGTCACGTTCTACAAAATCAGTCAACGACACAGTTGGATTTGTCGAGATACGAATCCTTAGACCCTCGTCGCACACCTGATTGCGGAATGCAAATCTCTCCCATGGGATCCTCGCCTTAAATTTGGTAGCAATAAAGGCTTTTATCCCACGTACAGTTGCGGGTGTAGAGGAGATTTAACGGACACGTGACCAGTTGAAATGGTTTTGAATAGTTTATAGTGCTTTATTTCGCAGGTAGTTTTATTATTTACGTTGCTTCGCACCGTTGGCAATCAACATTTTTCTCAATTTCTGAAATACAGGAAGTTGGATGGTACTGCAGAGTCAGACATTCAGGTGCGAAGCGAAAATATAAATATAAAATATTTTAAAAGTTGATATCTAACATCAACGAAAATATAATTTGTGCATTTCACGATCTAAAACATCTGACGAACATCCATACTAATATTATAAATGCGAAAGTAACTTTGTCTGTCTGTCTGTTACGCTTTCACGTAAAAACTACTGAATGGATTTTAATGAAACTTTACAATAATATAGCTTATACATCAGGATAAAACATAGGATACTTTTTATCCCAGGAAATGTAGTATTCCCGTGGGAATGAGTATTTCTGGATCTACCAAAGCGATTTTAATGATTTCTGGTATGTGCATAAAAAGGACTCTGAAAAGTAAAAAAGACTTTAACTTATTTTCTATATGAACTCAACCCTGTAGTCTATGCGACTTCGGGCAACTGCTAGTTTTTAGTATTTACTAATGTTAAGAGACTGGGGTTTAAACAAATTCAAATAGAAAATAAACTATTATATTTATAGCCCGTAGAACGCCTAATATTTCAAAGTCTTGACTTTTCTCTAATCCTACAATATCATAGCTACACATCAGTTTTATTATTTTGGGCGGAAATTGGAGTTTAAAAATACCTGAACTTAAAAAACAATTACTTCCAATATTATTGGAACAATGAAATCTCTCAGTACATTTGTAAGTGAATTATGAAATCAGGTAAGTTACACAACTCAATTCGGGCGGCTCGGCTGAAATTGAATTGAAATCGGTGGGTAGTGCCAAGTTGCCAGACCGGGAACTATTTTGCGGATGCTTACTACGCGACTCGCCCGAACCTGTATAATTAATGATTGTCCACGAACAAAGTTGAATATGGGCAACGCAGGTTTTTGCTGATTTTTTATTTTTTGGTGTTGGACAATATTGTCTTTATTTTCATTAATTTAAATCATCAATTATTATGAAATAAATAGGCGGAGTTATAATACATAATACATAGGTACATACTGTAATCGCCTAATTTTAGGCTAGATATATACTGATATGTGACATAAATGCTGGGTGCCTATTAATAAAGTTGAATTAATAAATTTAAAAGGAAAAAGTTTTCATACGGAGATAAAAATAATAAATGGCACAGTTGAAAAAATCGCGCTTGAGGTTAAATACTTAAATCTAATTCGGAATTCGAAAATTCCATATTTAACTTCATAATAGAATTATCTCAAATAAGTCCGTAAAAGTTTCACGACCTCCTTTCGATAAGTACGATTAAATACTTTTTGCACAAACCAAAAAAGCGAACTTTTTGAATTGATTTCTTTTTTGTACGTTGAATAGAATGGAATGGACGCAGTGACAAGTCCCGTGAAAATATTTATTCTGCGTGGAATGTGAAAAGTTTAAAATGTTATTCCGAAACACCGCCCTACATTATCGGATTAGTCAGGCACCTTTTAGGGCACAGCTGTTAGGGCGCAGTGAAATTGTGTGGCTCTTAACTCTCCCTGTTTATCCGACCCTAGTTACATTTCAACTTTCTTAATAATTCGTTTCGAATTATAAGGGGTGTGGTTCTCGTGAAGGGTATATAAGAGGAAAGGTCCACTTATGTTTTGTTGAGTTGGTACATACTGGAAACGGAATTATAATTGATTTTTATTGTTACTGGATGTTAATTTCGCCCCCATTTTAAATGTTTTCTCATGAAAGAACTTTATTAGATCGTTTTAAATTACGTTCTATGCTAATATACACTTAGCCACCTTTATTTAGCTTTGCACACTTGCATTAGCATTTTAAAAAATATCTCACCCCGCTAACATGAATCAGTCAAAAAGTTTTCATTAACAGTACAATAAAAAGTTATATATGTAGCTTGGACTAAAATAAGTCAAATTGTAGTCAAGTCACCCATAGTTCTTACAAGTATGCTTTTCGCTTTAATGCTTTCACAATATTAGTAAAAATTGCGCAAAAACTCACAATATAAATCAAGACGTAAATTTTATTATATTTATTTCTTCACTCACACATTATTTCCACGCCGTCAAACCCGGCTTGAAATTACATAAACCTTAGCATTTAAATAGGCAACTGTCTGTCACACAACGTAAGAAATCTATAAATATTTATTACAAGTCTCGCATAGTTTCGCACAGCTGTCAACGACAAAAATAGCGGGCATTAGTTCGACTTGACTAGCTTCAAGTAGGCCAGTCTAGACGGAGAGACGCGTCGAGGCAAACACCACGTCATATACTTTGATGGTGACGGTAGAGTCAAGCAAGACTGACAAGGGTTCCGTTGTCTCTAATTTCATCATAATCATCAACCTATATACATAGGTCCTATTGCTGAGCACAGACCCCTTCCACTCCAAAGAGGGGTATAGGTCTTCGTCATCAACCCATATACGCCCACTGCTGAGCACGGGTTTCCTCTACCATTGAGAGGATTGAGGCCATAGTCCACCACGCTGGCCTAGTGCGGGTTGGCGGACTACACACCTAAGAAATTCCTAAGAACTTTTAGGTGTGCAGGTTTCATCACGATGTTTTCCTTCACCGTTAAAGCAAGTGATAATTCAATTTGAATACACACATAACTTCGAAAAGTCAGAGGTGTCTTAGGTCTTACTCATGTATTATGACTTAACATAAACATAAAAAGTGGGCTATGTGCAACTAAGATCAAATGAAAATGCCATACTTGCCTAAGGAATTCCAGCAACAATGAGATTAGATTTTTCTTCGTAGATATTTTCACAAGTTTTGTCTTTCATGGCTATGTTAAACACCCATTTACATATTTAAAAATAATGTTGTTTTATCAAGATCAAACGCTACGTACAGACATTTGCATGTTTTTGATATCGAAGGCGCGATTACAAATTCGTTGGTAGCAGCGTCTATAGTAAATATTTATCTGTATTCGTGACATTCGTGTTTCGTGTACTAAATAAACTCAAATGATTATTCCAGTTCAATAGAGACGTCTTATATTAAATGTACACGTTGATTCTGCGAACATGTTTTTTTTTCTCTTATTTATATTTTCTACTCTATCATAACTAGATAGATATTGACTATATCTGACTATCATCATATTGAGCGAGCGATGTTAAATATAAATATGATAGTTTATGGGATTGATTACTTTACTTGAATAGGTTTAAAACAACTGAGCCTTATTGGTTCTTTATTAGGAAATTCTCATTAGCTGCACGGAGTCGGGAATTGTGTCAGAAAAACGGCAATAGGCTCGTCCCTTATTTAGTAGTTATTTGTATACTGTACCTGTGGAAATGTGGGTGCAGAAATGCATCTCAGCTTACCCTGTCGGGGGATATAGGCGTGTTGTTATGTACGTGAAAATGGCATTGACTGCACTGGCTCCTTCGTTATAGTCGAAGTAGTAATGAAATTTCGCCCAACAATCAAAATAAAATCATCCAGCTTTTATTTACTTCATTTATGTATAAATCCGCCCATTACTTTTTCACTGAAACAACAAAAAGCACCGCTACTAAACCGCCTACGTGAGGGCATACGAACCAATTTCAATTATTTTCGCCTCACATATCATGGAACGGGAAAAGAAATCCACCATTATTCCGATACACAGCGTTCATTAAACTAATTATCCCGACTAAGGCAGTGATGTTATCTGCTTAGAGTCCCACTCGTCTGCATTGTCTTCTCCAATTTCGTTAATGTAACACTTTTTCGTACGACAGATGTCATGTTGTTTTTTGCCTTGGCTATTTCAGATGGTTGGGTAATCTACTTAGCTGCAACACACCGAAAAGGCTCAAGCGTGAATTCAATTTTTGCATCATGAATTACATTTGCTTGATTTTTGTGGTCGGTCTTTTTCTTTCGTATTCTCTTTGGAAAGAAGCAATGTTTGAGATACTTTTTGGTTAAGAATAATTTGGGTTCCTGTAATATCAAACTAATATTTCAAGACTAATTTATTTAGCTTCGGTGGTGTGCTAATTCTTTGGCCGTCTATTAGGCTCTTCATGTTTAACAAATGACAAAAACATTTCGTTTATTACTTGATTTACAACTGAGTGAAAGTTTTCTTTTAAAGTTTTTTTTCTTGCTCAATATAGTCAAGACAAAATATACGTTATATTTTGTTATTAAAAAGTACGTTCACTATAAATCCGCTAAAATCACAGGTACGGCATACATCCGTGCGATATGCGTTCCTCGCAGAACTTAAAACAAAACATAAAACCGCAAATCCATTCGCAGCGGATACAACAGCGGAAATAATTCCGAAAACACGATCCGGAGATTCCGTCCGATATTCGGCTAAAGTCAACGCCGACGGTGAGAGATTTGTGTTCGGAAATGGATTGAAGTCGGCCATTGTTGCCGGCGTCAGTGACTAGGAGCTAAACCCGCTGCGGATACTATACGTGCGGATACTATGCGGATAATCTACGGATACGTCGGTATTTGCGCGGTATTTCTTCCGGATTCACTGCGTTAAACAACCAATCAATCAAGAGATACTCTTTTTGACCGATATGAAGCTTCGGTGGACTTTGGCCGATAGATACTCTCCACATAGATACTAGTTCAACAGTTAAAATTCAAAGTTACTCGGTGGTATGACGGTATATATAGGTTTATAATAATGACCTAAGGAAGGAGTTAGAGATTGAAGGCGTTTACCTAGTTTAAATGTTATAAATAAGTAATATAAAGGGAACCATTTTCTGATCATCCGGAATATTTTCAGATTTTTTACTTTTGCTCAATGTTCCCTTTCATTCTTATGCTATAAAATTAATTCCAAGTAGGTATTATATTTCCTAACAAAATATAAATTTAACACTTCACTCAAAATATAAAACGGCCAGCCGTTGACGCTAACATTAAAAATAAATATAGAATGATACATGATATTGATAAAGCTTTTCGACTATGATTTACGGGTAAAAATTGTTAGGCATTTCGGCCAGCTATTTAAAAAAGATAAAATTGTGTGCAGGCACGGTTAGTGTTATAAAGGTTAAACCTCTTTGATGAAATTGTCCGAATAGCCAACGGGTAAAAAAGAAAAAATGATATGTGAATTTTTAAATCTATTCAAAACTCTTTTGTGTATATTATTCGGCTCGGATAGAAATAGGGTAAATTATGTGTATTTTTCATTTTATTGAATATGATTTTTGCAGACATTTTTACCATAATCGTCCTCGCTGGTTCGTTGATAAGTGATCTTTGAATTAATTTTTGTTCATGTATATAAAACCCTTGCCTTTATTTTGTCATTTTATGTTGCTATTAAAATACATGATGCATTTCAAACAGGAGTGAGGATTTTAATCCATTCAAAGAGATACCCAACCAATGATAGAATGTTGATGTGAAAGGTATGGAAACAGCTGTTGCTATCAAAGAGTTTCAGATGTATTCTCGTGCATGCTTTGATGGCTGGACGGCGGCTTATTACCTCGAAAGCGCTAATTTTGTAATGCACTCCATTTTGACTTTCCTTTTTAATTATTATCAGATGAAAATGAAAAAGCATTTCTCTTACAAAACGGATTAAAGAAAATTAACTATACGACGTTATATTTACTTCTGGTGTTATAATGTGAACGTAAAATACAATATTATACTTATTTCAGATATTATTATTATAGACATCCAGAGACCTCCAGGGTTTGATTTGCTGATAGAACAAAATGTTAAAGATGCGCGCTAAATTTCAATAGGCTTCGCACCTATTGTATGGGCCATAAGAATACACATGTACATAAATTCTTATTCCTGTATTACTACATTATTATGTGAAAGCGTAGGCCGAGTTGCATTTCTGCACCCACATTTCGCCAAATTACTTGGCGAAGTTTGGGTGAAGGGCGTAGTAAAAAACTAAAGACATTGTAGCATGTTCTTTTGGACTACAGATATAACATTTTCCCTTTTTTTGTAATTTCTCGTATTTTTTATAAAAAAATCTTCTACAAACCTGAAATACTTTTTATACAGCGTACTTAAAAAAACTTGAAACATTTCCAGAGGAACATTAATTTTCCCCTTTACTTTTTTACTTGCCTACGAAGGGTCCTGAGAGCTAGGGGCTGCACCGACCATCTGCTCATGTTGCTAGAGGAAATTTTCCGATGTATGGAAGTGACGTGTATGTTAAGTGTAGGGAGAAACGTGATTTCTTTTTTATTTAAACTAAAAGAGCACAGTTACCAGGTTGGTAATGGAACGACACATCTTGCTTGCCATTACGTCATAATATTTTGAGCAAACCAGTTAGCATCTAATGTATATACACATTTCGCTAGGTATCAGCCCCAACAGATACATGGCAAGTTATTTATCGCCGTATCGGGCTTACTTTCGGACTACGTGCGGTTCCTATTTTTTTAAATGCAAATAGCATTTTACCCGACAGTCATCAAACCCGACATCTCCAGATAACACGACAAATACCTATGCCGAGAGAAAACTATTTTACAAAAACTAATTTAAATCTACTGTTACACAAGTCGACCGTCAAAATCCACACACTGGCTTTATTTGAAATTGGCTCGTCCGATCTCGCTCAAATAACAAACATCAAAACACGTCCTCTGATTTATAGTATTAGCGGGATAACAGAGGCGAGTCCCCCTGTCTTTGTTTTGCGTCTCGACGTTTATATTGGGAATAAATTCAGTGCTTTATGCTTCGGGTCGTGTTGTCACCTATACATTTTTACGAGTTGGGTAATATTGGGGTCGCCGCCATATTTACAAAGATTGCTCCAGACGCCCGGCTAAATTAGCCAGTTCACTTTGGCTTGGCAATTACGTTATAAATTATAAAGTGCTGTGATGTTTATTAGTTCAATTAAGGTGGAAAATGCTGAGGGTTAGCTTTCGCCCTTCGGATATGGGCGATAAATGGTCTATGTTACTGTGATGCCTGGTTAAAAGATAGTGCACGTATTATTGACTATACACGAAAAGCTGTTATCAATCATAAGTCGTCTACTGCAGGATATAAACAACACCACCTTCTTGGAGTATTGCGTTTATTGTCATTTTATATTATTCAAGGCAACATCATACTGGAAATATATTCGAAGCTTGTTAAAAAAACAAAAACTTGTTAAAACTCTGAAGCAAAAAATATTGATACTTTAAAAAGGACGCGAGTTCATCTTCTAAATAGACTGGAATTTGAAAACTCATACTGATGCACCGAAAAACATAAAAAAATGTGGAGTATCAGTTACTTTATTTATATCAACACTAATTTGTAATCTAAAAATGTATATTTAAATAGTTTTTGTTCGCATCTTTGCGATATATATTCATAAGTCAACTTTTGTTGCAATAGGCAGAAACACTCATTATACTTCTCCGCAAAAACGTGAGTATATAACTACCAGAAATGCGCGTTGAGTACTCAAAATCACCCCTCCTTACAGGGAGAAAGTAATAAAATGCTTAACAATCATTAGCAGTAAGAGGCTCTGAGTGGTGTGTGGGCGTCTAGGAGGGAACTCTGGGTGACCCCATCAATTCCAACTTGATTTCAATGAGCCCGTTTCTTATTCACGAGTTTCGTTAAATAACAGCACCAATTAATTACCAATAGAATATAGAGAGCGAATTAAGGAATTTTCTCGTGCAAATTATTGAAATTAATTATGTTTTACGTTTAATTGAAGGCATGACTGTAATTGGGGTGACTTGTATTGTGAATCGTGAGGCTTTCGATTTTATTACATCTAAGATTGTGCAATATAGTTCAAGTACCTATTAGGAGGTAAATAAGGCGTGATGGCTGCCAGCGTAAGGTTAAGGAGAACGAACATCATAAGGAAATCGCTAGAATATTTTTCGATGTCAGAAAATGTCTGTATAGAAAAAACAATAGAAAATTCAGTAGAAGAAAATTGATCATAATGGAACTAGCAATGTTTATGCCGCACAATAGTAATTACAGATTGCACGATCGAACTTTAAATAGTAAAAAATAAATCCTCGTGCACATTCCTGTTGGAGCTGATAGTTTCACATGAGACAGTGGTACAATGACCGCTGGCTAATGTAGTCTGATTGTGTGCGGTTCTCTTGAATATTTTCCTTTAAATAATGAGCAGCGCGGTCGCCGCGGACATTATTTATGCGTTGGTTTGTTGGCTGCATTCATAATGATGAGAAATGAGGACTTACTAAATGCGCCGAATTTAAATACTGAAATGTGTATCATTTATACTATTACGTAAGCTTTGTTTTATGTTTTAGTGGGGATGGGAGAAGCGATTTACTTGGCTGATTCATCTTTATTGTGAGTTTTAAAAGATACACAATGTATCATCATTAGTCACGCGGTTCTGTCTGTATCTTGTGATCTTGTCATCTCAGGTTAAATTTTCGGGCCAATTAGTGTTTTTGGATTTATTTTTAATAAGGAATAGCAAGTTAGGACTCAGTTTTATGTTAATTTAGATAAATGTTCCATTTTAATGTAGAGCATTGTATGTGGAGTGCAATACGTTCGGGACATGGTCTCCCTCTTTGAGATAACTATTTTTGTATTTAAATGAGAAATTGTCCTAAAACACTCTCAATATACATGAAAATAAATTATTCTGCATAATAGCGCATTGATAACAAACAACTCAACGACCGTACATCTTCTTATTTACATCAATGTGATACAAAAGTTCTAAGTCACAAACACATATTTCTCTTGTTTATGTGTACTGTGTCAACGTCACAGCGGCATTGTCATCTTTCCAATAGATTTGCACTAACAAGACAAATAAATACGTTTGGCACGGACCGGTCTCTCGCTGATCATATTTCGTTCCGCACCGCAGTCTCTACACAAACAGGAAATAAGAGAAGAAAACAATGAAAAAAAACCGTTGAAACTACTGAGATTTGTTGCTTTGTTACCTTTACTCTCTGTTTTCGGTCAAAGAGCCGCTATTCCTAGCTCGTATACAATTTATTTCATAAAAATCTTTCCAAGCGCAATTAACGTAACAAAGACAGTTAATAAACAAAGAAAGCGCAGTACAAAAGTTGTAAATGTAGAAAAATAGCACTTAATCCTGTAAGAATGTTTCTGACATTCCAATTACGTTTTATCTTTAAATTTGCTTGTGTCGCGGTCGCTCGCCGGCCAACTTGTATCGAGATCCCATTGGCGGATATAAAAGACTTTCAGAAGATTATTTTAGGTACGAACTGAAATGGAAATGTAATTAAATCTGTTGACTGAACTTTTGCTTTAAGTCCACTTCTTTCATTCCCAGCTTTTCGTTTGAATCCGGTTGGATTTCATTTCATTGGAGATGACAGATAAGTGTAAGATAAATGCAATGGAGGACAAATATATTTAATTTATATTTTTCAGTAAAATCACAGTTAAAATCTTTTATAGATTGCCCCATCAAGATTGCCCCGTTGCCCCCTGTAAGTTTGCGACATAATACATATGATCATAATTTGAAGGGATCGATGTTCGGGTAGATGAAGCTATGCATTGTTGATGATATCCAGATTTTATAGTTCGGAGTCTGTAAATTTTGTGTTGATATTGAGCAATAAATTTATTTCCCCCTCCCCCCCAAACCTCTATTCTACTGATTCAAAGCGCACAAAAGCACTGCTTAGAACAGCATTTAGTTGCCTACATTTTCTTATATCGTTAGCTCGTTTTAGTTCTTATAGGCTATAAAAACTTTAATCTTTCACATAACATCGCAATTCCCATAAACAGATAAGTAGTACTTAATCGAATGTTGGAATAATTAAGCCTGCCAAACTTGAGACTTAGCATAGTAACTTAAGGCTCTTGATAACAACCCTGACCGTAAACTTAACGCGTTCTCCAAGGCCGCCGCCTAAGTGACCCAAGTTATATCTTCAAGGTGTGTTCTATCTAGAGAGTATTTGGTGTAATGATATTTTAGAAGTTAAGACGTTTTAATATTTTATTATTTTAGATAAGTAGTGATGGCCTCGAGATTATGGCGTGCAGCTGAAATTATCGGCGGTTGCGGGCTCAAACCTCAGATACACATTTCTGCCTTTTTGAAGTTATGTGCATGTTCAGAATGACTTATAATTATGATGATAAGTTAAAAATACTGCGAAGATAAAATGACAATGCAAGGGGTGAATGTAACTTTTTAACAAATATCCGGACACTTATTGTACACTTTATTTGAAGAACCCAAAAATTTCGAAAGCAGACGAAAACATTAACAAGTATCTTGTATGCGAAACTCATAATTGAGGTTACAATTTCAACAGCATTTTAAATCTAGACTATTTACGTATGTGCGTACAAAGCTCTCTGTTTGCAGTGAACAGTAGTTGAGAAACAATATTTTATGTGGAATTGTGTGATGTTGCATAAATTCCCACAACAAGCTCTCAGCGCGACATATTGCTTTATATTGAAAACATGAATCCAACTTGAAGGACCAATACATCATATCGTCGCGTATTGCGGTTATTATGGAGAGAAAACCTTTAAATACTTTTACCTTTGTTGTGGACGTGGAATGTTTTATGTTTTCCATTTTGATTAAGTCTTTGTTTTACAAGATAGGTAAATAAGAAATAATAATTGATGATATAGGTAAAGATACCATTTTTTTGTATGATTAAATTTGTCTTTATTTGTAGCCAATGATTTTTAGTTATCATCTTCTTCTTCTTCTTGATCAACCCATATACGCCCACTGCCGAGCACGGGTCTCCTCTACCATTGAGAGGGTTTAAGCCATAGTCCACCACGCTGGCCTAGTGCGGGTTGGCGGACTACACACCTAAGAAATTCCTTAGAACTTTTAGGTGTGCAGGTTTCATCACGATGTTTTCCTTCACCGTTAAAGCAAGTGATAATTCAATTTGAATACACACATAACTTCGAAAAGTCAGAGGTGTGTGCCTGGGGTTCGAACCCGCGACCGCCAAGATTCTCGACCGCGCGCCTAAACCTCGAGGCCATCACTGCTCGTAAGTTATCATAAGTAAGTTTATTTTGTTGTATCGTTCAATTCTTTTATGTGTTAACTTTTATTGTAAATAGTTTCGAACAATGAACTATGAATGAAAAAATATATTTTTGACCACTATTCTGTTTAATCTGTAATAAGGAACATAGTAACATATTTAGGAAATACTTTATTATATTCCTCACCGTTAAGGTACTAGTACTAATTTTGAATACACATAACATGTTTACTCTTTTTGTATGGTTTAATCTTAAGATGTATTCAAATATTTTCTTTCTAATAAATAAATAAAGAATGTTATGTGTTTGAAAAGGCTTAAGCCGATAGACATACGCACCTCTAATATCTCTAGGGAAATGAGGTTACGCTGTGAAATGTTACATTTCATGGTTGCGTCACGTAATAAGGTTCGCACCATGCATTAATGTTTGACAATATAGGAGCTGGAACAAAACCCTCCCCGTTAAACATTTTACTCGTGTTCTTAAGTTTGCTAATTGAAGCCCGTACGTATTGTTTATGCACGAACTTCGAGATTTGCGCGTCAATCCGCATTAGGAGAAGGGTCCCTAAAAGGTATATGTTTGCGGGATCTCTTGCGCAAAACTTTGTATAGTCACATTACTCGCTAGCTGTCTCGGCGTGTGTTGTATTGTTTAGATTTCATATTGCTTCGGCTATGTTTAATATTGCTACTATTTAATATCAATCTATACTAATTTTTTCAGGTTTAACCTTCTCGACATTACGTCGGCTAAAACAGATATCTCGTCCTGTAACCTACAGGAATAAAGATACCTATTCCCCATATCTTGTATTTTTTTCTTTATTTTTTTTTTTTTTTTTTTTTTTTTTTTTTAATAGATATTTACAAATATGATTGTTATACTTGTATACATACATAAAAATGTTATAATGTTTTATGGGTTTGGTGGTTGATGTGTATTTACAAATACTGTGTCTCCTAATACCTTGCTCAATATGGTTGATGTGTGAATGGCGGCTTGTTTCTGTAGGATGTTGATATCAATATTACTTTCCAAACTATTTATGTATTTGTGTATACTTTTAGCTACTGTCCCTGTTGCGCCTATAACGATTGGGATGACACTCGTTTGTGTATTCCACAAACGACTGACTTCATTTTTAAGAAGGTGGTACTTACTTAATTTTTCTATTTCTTTGGCTCCTATATTGTAATCAGATGGTACGGTTACATCTATTAAAAACGTTTTATTTTGTATTTTATCTATATATATTATATCTGGCCTATTGTGAGTAACAGTGATATCGGTGTGGACGGGCATTTCCCAAAGGATCTTGGCAGATTCATTTTCTCGGGTTTGTGGCTGTAAGAGCACTTCTTTCCACCAGAGATTCGAAACGTCTATATTATGTTTTCTAGCCAAACACCAGAATACGTACTGGACTAGATTGTTGTGCCGTTTGACGTAATATGTACCGGCTAGTTTTTCGCAGCCCGCTATGATGTGTTGTGCCGTTTCGTCTTTGGAGGCACACAGTCGGCACTTCCCGTCTATCGTCTGCTTCAGTATATCTCTCTGGTGCTGACGTGTCATAACAGCTTGGTCTTGTATAGCAAATATTGATGACTCTAAACTCGGGGTTATTTGTTGTTTTTTTAGCCAATTAAATGAGACCTGAATATCTATATTGGCTTGGTCTAATACCTTCTTCGGATATTGTCCATGTAACTGTTTATTTCTCCATCTTTGGTTATAGTTTTTAGTTATTGCTTCTTTGATTTCGTTCTCTGTGTGCGTGTTTCCTATGGTTAAATTAAATTCTCGTTCTATTGTTTGCGCTTCGTCTATTATCGAGTATTTATCTTTATGTGTATCATGCTGTACTATTGTTTTAATTAAATAATCGTTTTGTGTTTTTAAATATATTTTATACTTTAGAATTTGTGATTTGTACAAGTATTCTATATTTTGTAGCCCTCTACCCCCTTGTATTATCGGTAAGTATAGCCTATCAACGTCTGCTTTTTGTTGGTGTGCCTTTTTCATCGCTAGTAGTTTTCTTGTTTTAGTGTCTATTTTCTTTAAATCTGTTAGTTTGTAATTTATAACGCCAAATGAATATAAAAGGACCGGTGTAGCGTATGTATTTATTCCTTTTATTAAATAACGGGAGGTAAGGTGCGTGTTAAGTAATTTTTTTATTCTTCTAAAATACTCTTTAGTTATCTGTTCTCTAACTACGTTGTGTTCTATTTTACCCGATTCATGGATCCCTAAATATTTATATGTGTCTCCTGTAGGAAGTTGCTTTATTGTTTCTCCGCCTAATAGTATATGCCCTTCTCCTGTAACGCTACTTCTAAAGCCTGAATTTATGTTTAATATA
Source organism: Cephonodes hylas (assembly GCA_030295005.1). Taxonomy (NCBI): domain Eukaryota; kingdom Metazoa; phylum Arthropoda; class Insecta; order Lepidoptera; family Sphingidae; genus Cephonodes; species Cephonodes hylas. Next base: position 10,134,361 of record AP025369.1, on the reverse strand, counting down.
TTGCATTTATTTAACCCGAATGACATTCCTATGTCACTAGTGAATATCTCTATACTGTTTAATAAAACTTTTAAATTACTGCTACTATTTGCGTATACTTTTAAGTCATCCATATAAAGAAGATGATTGATTTGATAACTATCTTTTAATTTGTATCCTTTTAATAAATATTTGTTCAAAATATATGAAATGGGATTTATGGCTAAGCAGAATAACAAAGGTGAAAGTGAGTCGCCCTGAAATATTCCCCGTCTTATGTGTATAGGTTTCGTAGTTATAGAATCATTGAGTCCACGGGCTGTCATGATTACTTTCCATGAGGGCATAGTTAACTGTAGAAACTGTTTGATGATAGAGGGACATTTATAGATATCAAGAATTTTGATAAGCCAGTCGTGAGATATGCTGTCAAATGCTTTTTGGTAATCTATCCAGGCCATGCTTAAGTTCTTCTTATGTTTATGAGCATCTTCCAATATTGCTTTGTTTACCATCAGGTGGTCCTTACAACCTCGAGTCCCACGGCGACAACCGCGTTGCTCTACAGCTATTATATGATTTTCCTGGCAATGGCTATAAAGGGTGTTGGTTAATATTGAAGTTAATAATTTATACATGGTGGGTAAGCATGCTATAGGCCTCCAATTTTTAGGATCCTCAGTGTGATCCTTTTTGGGTACGAGAATGACCTGACCTGTGGTGAACCATTCCTCTAGTGACTCAGTACCAGAAAATATATTTGTGTATGCTGTAGCTAAGTGGTTATGTACACTAGTAAAATATTTAACGTAGTAATTTTGCACCTTATCTATACCGGGAGTTTTCCAATTAAGCAGTTTTTTGGTGGCATATTGTACATGTTCTTCTGAAATTACGTCTATGGTTGTAGTGTTTATTTCTCTTGATTCCATTTCTATATCTTTGATCCAGTTTGCTTCACTATTATATTCTATTGGGTTTGATAGAACGGAGGTCCAAAACTCTTCAATACTGGCTTTACTCGGCAACTTGATGTCTTTAACAGTATTTCTTTCTAAACTTCTATATAGTCTGTGTTCATTTTCAATAAATAACTTATTTTGTTCTTTCTTATTACTCATATCTTCGTATCTTTTTATTCTACCGGCTAATGCTTTTATCTTTTGTTTTAATATTTCTATTGCGTTTTTATGGTCATTGTCGTTACAAATGTTGTATTTTTTATATAGTCTATCTTTAACTTTTATCATTCGGCGTGTGGTTATTCCCCTATCTACTTCTATTAATTGACCTAATTCTTTTCTGAATTTCTCTATTTTTATTTGAATCCTTTTTTTCCATGGTGTAACTGTTTTTGTTTTGATTATATTTCTAGGCATATACGGTATCTGTTTATTATTTATTATTAGAGTTTTAGCAGCTGCATAAATAATATTATTTATTTCCCGTAGACAATTATTTATTATCAATATATTAGGCATATATGTATTTAGCACGCGTAGATTTGCTATGAACTTTTTATTTATTTTAGCTTTTGGTAGAAATAGTCGTTCTTCAAGTGGGGTGACTTTGGTTTCAGCTAGTATCTGGAGAAAGTCTAATACTAATGGATTTTGGTCCTCATTAACTTCAATGTTTCCTGTTAGTTGGTCAATATTTTCTGCCTGATCTATAGGGATATGCGCGCGTGTTGTATTTGGAGCAATTGGTGGTGTATGTGTAATTTGTGAGTCTGTTTCAATAACATTACTATCAGTTGTTTCAGTTGTATCTATAGTGCCTTCGGCATGTTTCTGAATTTGGACTAGGAGTTCTTTTGATATCATATTTCGTTTAATAATCCTACGAGCTTGATTTGCCAAAGTGTTACCATTTAATTTCTGTGTTTTTGGATTATTAGGGTTTCTTTCTGTAAAAATTTCGTGCATTCTGCTTAAGTATCCAGACCCTTCGGATCTTGCTTTAAAATAACAAAACATCAGTTCCCTTAATTCTTCTGTTGACCACTTTCTTCTCTTATCATTATTCACGTTATTTGTGGTCGATGCAGATGAGCCGACAGAGTGTGTGGGCGAAGCCCTACTCTGCAAAACATCATCCGCCCCCTCCCCGCCCCGTTGGTCGGCTGTAATATCTTCAGGACCCCCGACTCCTGCCCGCCTGTTCAACAGAGAGCCGCTGACGGTTCGCATGCTGTCACGTCCAGCGTCAGCCCCAGACGTGCCCCGGCGATCACCCCCGGGAAGCGGCCCTATACGTGCATTACTAAATTCTCTCTCCATATTGAAGGTGTTGCTAGTGCTCCGTTGGCCATCATAAGTTTTCGCGTAATGCTATGATGTTCCACCCCTCACGTGGCCTAGATGTTTTAGCCGGACGTGGAGTTAGACTTGGAGGGGCCAATCTATATCTATACTATTATAATAAAGAGGAAAGATTTGTATTTTTGGATTTTTGGATTTTTGGATTTTTGGATGTTTGTTACGAATAAACTCAAAAAGTACTGAACCGATTTGAATGATTTTTGGTATGAAGATAGATGGGACCCACCGAAGTAGCATAGGATACTTTTTATCCCGGAAAATGTAGTATTCCCGTGGGATTGGGTATAAAACCCTATATTTTTCTTACGCTTTCACGCTCAAACCATTCGACCGACTTTTATCATCCTCGGTATGATCATTAATGAAATCCTATGAAGTAACATGAACAACATTTTATCCCGGGAATATGTAGGGTTCCTGTGGGATAAGCATGTATTGTAACTCGAAATTAACACCAGCTGTGTAATGCTTTCACGCCTAAACCATTTGACCGATTTGAATGATTTTTGGTATGGAGATAGATGAGACCCACCAAAGTAACATAGGATACTTTTTATCCCGGAAAATGTAGTATTCCCGTGGGATTTGGTATAAAACCCTATACTTTTTCTTACGCTTTCACGCTCAAACCATTCGACCGATTTTTATGATTCTTTGTATGATCATAAATGAAATCCTATGAAGTAACATGAACAACATTTTATCCCGGGAATATGTAGGGTTCCTGTGGGATGAGCATATATTCTAACGCAAAAATGACACTGTCTATGTAATGCTTTCACGCCTAAACCATTTGACTGATTTGAATGATTTTTGGTATGGAGATAGGTAGGGCCAAACGAAGTAACATAGGATGCATTTTATCCCGGAAAATGTAGTATTCCCGTGGGAACGGGTATTTCTGGATCTACTGTACCGATTTGAATGATTTTTGGTATGGAGATAAGTAGAGCCAAATGAAGTAACATAGGATACATTTTATCCCGGAAAATGTAGTATTCCCGTGGGAATGGGTATTTCTGGATCTACTGAACAGATTTTAATGATTTTTGGTATGGAGATAGGTAGGGCCCACCGAAGTAACATAGGATGCATTTTATCCCGGAAAATGTAGTATTCCCGTGGGAACGGGTATTTCTGGATCTACTGAACCGATTTGAATGATTTTTGGTATGGAGATAGGTAGGGCCCACCGAAGCAACAAAGGATACATTTTATCCCGGAAAATGTAGTATTCCCGTGGGAACGGGTATTTCTGGACCTACTGAACCCATTTAAATGATTTTTGGTATGGAGATAGGTAGGGCCCACCGAAGCAACAAAGGATACATTTTATCCCGGAAAATGTAGTATTCCCGTGAGAACGGGTATTTCTGGATCTACTGAACAGATTTTAATGATTTTTGGTATGGAGATAGGTAGGGCCCACCGAAGCAACAAAGGATACATTTTATCCCGGAAAATGTAGTATTCCCGTGGGAACGAGTATTTCTGGACCTACTGAACCAATTTGAATGATTTTTGGTATGGAGGTAGGTAGGGCCAACTGAAGTAACATAAGATACATTTTATCCCGGAAAATGTAGTATTCCCGTGGGAAACGGATATTTCTGGATCTACTGGACAGATTTTAATGATTTTTGGTATGGAGATAGGTAGGGTCCGCCGAAGTAACATAGAATACATTTTATCCCGGAAAATGTAGTATTCCCGTGGGAATAATTATTATCTGGATGTACTGAACCGATTTGAATGTTTTTTTGTATGGAGATATGTAGGACCCACCAAAGTAACATAGGATACTTTTATCCCGGAAAATGTAGTATTTCCGTGGGAATAGCTACATGCAAGATCTACTGAATCAATTTAAATGAGTTTTGGTATAGAGATAGGTAAGACCCACCGAATTAACAAGATATACTTTTATCCTAGAAAATGTGTTCCCGTGGATATGGGTACATGTTATAATTGCAAGAGTAACTCTGTAAGTCTGTTACGTTTTCACGCCTAAACCATTCGACTAAGTTATATAATTTTAGGTAAGAACATAAATAGGACCCTGTGAAGTAACAATTAAATGTTCCCGTGGAATAAACATGTTATAAATACGGAAATAGCTTTTTCAAAGTAAAACTTTTTTTGGACACTTAAGAGAAGAAATAAAGATTCACTTATTATCTTTCTGCACTCAGCCCTAAAGTCTACGCAGACGGAGTCGCGGGCAAAAGCTAGTATTCTATATAGAAGGAAAGTTTCAACTCGTTTTAACATAAGACTCTCATGTTTCTTTTATTTCTTTTGGGTGTATCTGGAGTCTATGTTAATTGTAGTTGGTGCGTGATTTTAGTGGTTAAATATGAGACATTTTTCCAAACTTAAGTCGAAGATCCTTAATGACTCAACCATTTCAATGAAATAAAGGTACCGACCATGTTCTTGAAAATTGATTATTGTGTTGGTTTAATTTGCCTAAAAAGTCGTTGTGTTAAACAGACTTGCTAAGTCAACTGTATATATAGACTAAGATCCCAGAGCCGCCAGACCTTACTGATTTTTCTGATGGATAAAATGTGGACCATTGGGTAGTTTTAGTATGTACTACCATCGTATGCATACTCGCTAATTTGGTCGAAGGGCCAATTTACGGATATCCGCTGTTTGGGGTACCAAAAAGCCTCTAAAACAATTTAGGGAAAATTGACCCCTTGGGTCGGTCTGTCTTCTTGTCAAAGATTATAAAATAGCTGTCTGGTGAACGTATACAAAAATGGAGCATCAGAATTTAGGTGAAGTTAACTCATTATTTTGAATCTTCAAAGCGTCTGTAAAGCAATATGTTCGACTGGAAATGCCTGGGAGTATTGAAGCCTTATTTTGGACGATAGTATCCAAAACATATGTGAAAATTAGCCATGAGAATCTACGCCACGCTTTTTGGTACTGCAAACAGCGGATATCCGCAAATTGGCCAAGTTAACGAGTATGCATACCATGGTAGCACATACTAACACTACCCAATGGTCCACATTTCATCCATCAGAAAATAAGTAACGTCTGGCGGTTCTGGAATCTCGGACTAGATGACTGAAGAAGAGTAATTTGCTTAATCATAGATTAATTATTGACACTTATAATTGATTGTGTGGTGGATATTATTAGAATTGTTAAGGGGATAGACACTAGTTTAATTGATTCCAGTGTTTTTTACAACCTTCCTCTATGTTTAAGTTACGAGAAAGCGCAAACACAAGACTTATAAAGAGAACACGAGCATGTATTACAAAACACTGTAGTTTTTACAACAATAAAAGTGAATGAAAGCGAAAAATTTTCTTTATACTGATTGCAAGGAGAATAAATTAAATTTCATTTCAAATTTTTACTTTGTGACGGCGAGCTTGATGCCAACACAAAAAGAAAAATAGATGTTCAAAAGGAAAAGGAGCCCTACATGAAACGAGCAGCTCATTGTCAGAGTTGAAATAAAGTAGTTCGTTAAAAAATCTCATTTAAAACCCTCATAGGGAAGGTCACAGTAAAACATGGGAGTACAAACAATGACGACAAAGAAAGGAATTTTATTTGTTTTTGTGTATTCGTTATCTAATCCCACTCTTTGTTCAGGGGTTTTCAACGCGAGCCTCAGGCAAATTTGGTTTGGTTTATTAGGCTTCAGTATTAGCCCGACAAAAATAAGGGCTGGCTGCAGAGTCTTTTTTTATGTTCCACGCTTTGGTGTTGCGTTGTCATGATGAGAATTTCGGCGGTCGCGGGTTCGAACCCCAGGCACACACCTCTGACTTTTCGAAGTTATGTGTGTATTCAAATTGAATTATCATTTGCTTTAACGGTGAAGGAAAACATCGTGAATCGTGATGAAACCTGCACACCTAAAAGTTCTTAGGAATTTCTTAGGTGTGTAGTCCGTCAACCCGCACTAGGCCAGCGTGGCGGACTTTGGACTAAACCCTCTCAATGGTAGAGGAGACCCGTGCTCAGCAGTGGGCGTATATGGGTTGATGAAGAAGAAGAAGAAAATAATGCAATAAATATCTTTAAGTTTCGTTATACCGCTTGGTATCGCGCGACAAAGTGACTGATTTGTAAATGATATGAATCAACCGTTCCTTGGAGACAGGATCTGGGCTGAGATGTTTCCGAAACGGAGTGAAACTTTAAGGCAGCTGCTTCAAGTTATAAAGTACATTAAAACTTCCGTAAACCTCATTACTGATTTTATAATCCTGCCCATAGAAACGCATTCTAGTCGCACGACGCTTGCGTGTCTCATACACTTTACTACGGTGGGAATATTTAATACTGCACTGATGTCGTCTAGAATGATTAAGCAAACCTAAACGGCTTTATGAAAGTTATTAGGATGTACGTAAATTCATCTTGATGATTTTCATGAAGAATAGAACGGTAAAATTACTTAACTGTCTCTTTTAGAATTGAATTGAGAAACCGATTGTAAGGTTTCAAACTGTCATTCAAACTCCTCTCAAACCACTGGACCGTTTTATGAAATTTTCTATCTATATTGCAATGGGTCCCTGGATTATTGCAAAACATAATTGAACCAAGTAGGTGGCGCTGCTGTCGGCATATCGCTTAAAGCTTTTTTCGGGGACGACGTTATCTGCCGGAATATTTTATATAAAAATTTGTAATTATTTATTATATTAAAATAAAAGATTACACAGAGCTGTCAAAACTGTATAATATTATGTCACTCTCTCTACCGCCATGAGCCATTTAACATAGAAATGTAAAACAGGTCTTTTGGTACCGTAATAAGCAAAGCGGCTAAACTTAAATACATTTTTAATGAAAGTAATTAACTATATATGAATATTTATAAAGACCTCTCGTAATGTAGGTTAAGCCTAGAGCTTAATGAAAGATCTTGGAACTAATTTTATGTAACATGAATTTCTTTTACGACACTCACACATTCCCGTGTGTTTTCCTGAAGTAGTAGGCAGTTCATTTTGCATACAATGTTGCCAGTTGTGTTTTAATTTGTTTTTATTACATTGAGTCGTTGCTGCTCTGAGGATTTTCTTTAAAAAATACATTAACTTTACTCAACCTGGAAATCAAATCCGAGACTCCTAGACTGCACGGTAGACATTCGTGACACACAACTTACGAGGTAATATTTAAAAAAAAATAACTTTATCTTAAATTCGAGTTAGTCCGGTGAAAAACTTAACATGCAAAAACATGGAGAGAAATATGAAAATGCAGTTTAGAACGATTATGGTGCTCATGGACAGGTGTTCCGACGGCAGACATTTTCTTGGAGCTGCACTTAGCATCAGGTGCGGAACCGTCACTACCCGCTGATAAATAAAATTTGCACCACGTACTACACAGTAAGTGGGCTTTACCTTATTTTATAAATATAAGTTTGTTTGGAATGCTTGTATTTCTAAGTCACTGAATCGTATGTGACTTCCAGGGGCGTGGGTTTAAAGTCTTTACGATGACTATTTTTAACTATGTATGTCCAGCGTTCTATTGCTTGAAATATGTGTGTAACTATCTGTTGCAAAATTTACCCGAGTTAGCTGAGTTTTGGACTTGAAGATTGAATATAAATTAGGTGTTAGATATAAATTGAGTTTTTGCATTTTTATTTGCATCGCTTAATGCGAGTATTTTTTTTCTCATAAAATATGTTTATAACTAAAAAATAGTAGATTAAAAAAATAACTTTAACGTGATTTTTTTGTTTTAGGTAATAATAAATTCATTTCGTTAAAATCTAACGTATTATACTTTCCTTAAACATAAACCGTCGGACATCCATAGCAGGATGCAGGGATAAAGTTGTATAGCCCAATGACAGTGAAAATGCAATAGCTTTACTACAGCTCTCCTCCGGGATTCAATTAAAATAAATGGTCTCTGTGGAACCCGGTTAAACTTGGCTATCTGGGTAAACAGGACTCGAGGCCAAATTCAAAGTTTCCTGATAAACGGCAGCCTTTGTTCCAGACAGTCTGGGTGGTTATCACGCTGCGTTTAGCAACAAGGCAGCTGTTTGTGAACGCTAATTGAGATGTATGAGCTTTGACCTGCAAATCAAGATGAATCAACATATACGTAGATTGTTTTGATTTAAGGCTAAGATACGAGTCCTGTGTCTCATGGCTATCAAACAGTTTGAGAGACGTTTTGGTCTCACCAAAACCTACCTTAGGAACAAAAGTTTGTGGATCAAACAAAAATTTACGAATATAAGAGAACACAAATATTTATTAAGCCACCTGTGTCAAAATACAAGTAAATTTCTAAGAGCATGTAAATCTATCTTTCAGCTCACTCTTGCTCAGCACTAAGGTACAAAACTCTGGAGACTGAGTCGAATAAAATTAATTATTAATAATAAGAATTAATATAATAGAATATGAAGACCAAGTATTTTTTCTATACGAGTACATCTGTAGCAGGTATAATATGCCCAAGAAAAGGTAAACATGCCATTTTTTCAAACCCTTCAAAATTTAATATTGCTAAAAGTTAACGGCGCATTCTAACTACACAGCCAATGAAGCCAACATCGAGTTTATTAAAAACGATACGAATATCAAACGGGTTTTATAAAATTGTTCGCTTCACTATATCAAAAGACTGATTGGCGCCAACTTTCATAATTGCTCACGAAAAGAGCTCATTTTTCCCATCTATCCGTCCGTGAAATTAAAATCACAGTTTCCATGGTGATGCTTCGAATATTTTGACTGACGTTCATATTGCTTGAGCACCTCATTATGGTTTATTGCAAGCTGTAAATTTTTTCGACATTTTTATGTTCCTTTAATGCAGTTCCTTTTTGAGTTGACGCTTAGCGTTCAGTAATAGCCATGACACTTTTGAATTTTCTTTAAAAATCAAGTTATAACATCTATTACAATATAAGTGTGGATTTAAACAAAAAAATCTCTTCACAATTTTATTTCACGAATAAGAAAAGGGTCAAGAACCTCTGCGTCATTAGAAACACATCTATTCCTAAATATGGGCAGCTGTCGCAGGCAAGTACGTTTCTTGCAGTAGGTAATTTCATTAATGGCCACAAATAACATTCAATGTTAAAATTTATGGCGCGTAAATGTTTTACGTACATTTTTATGGTACCTTTCAAGAAAATAACAGGCATTTGAAGATAAAGCGTTTTTCCTATTTTTTCCCTCCCGATACGGCGAATGTATTCTCTAGACCCACCAAATGGGATGGGTGTAAAAAGCCTTTCCAATCTGGACCTCTAAAAAGAATAGAATAAACAATAGTACCTCCGAGCAACTTTTCTTATTATTTAAGAGGCTGAATGTTTAATGCATGAAGTGAGATTTATACGAGGGAGTGAATACAGCGTGCGGCATAATTTCGATGATTGCTTTCGTGAATACTGTTTTGTTTGGATCTGTTTTTGTATTTTAATTTCGCCGGCGAAGGTTTAACGCTGTCTTTGGATCCATTGAAGATCTTTTTGTAATAATAGGAAAAAATTAAGAGAACCTTTGTTGCCAACTTTATAGGGGAAAAAAGTTATAGCAGTGCGGTCATGATGGAAGGCGACCATCCAAGAAAAGAAGTGCGGGTCTGTAGCAAACTCTAAAAACTATTACATAGAGGCATTCTTATGGAGTGATGGCCTCGAGGTTTAGGCGCGCGGTCAAGAATCTCGGCGGTCGCGGGTTCGAACCCCAGGCACACACCTCTGACTTTTCGAAGTTATGTGTGTATTCAAATTGAATTATCACTGGCTTTAACGGTGAAGGAAAACATCGTGATGAAACCTGCACACCTAAAAAGTTCTTAGGAATTTCTTAGGTGTGTAGTCCGCCAACCCGCACTAGGCCAGCGTGGCGGACTATGGCCTAAACCCTCTCAATGGTAGAGGAGACCCGTGCTCAGCAGTGGGCGTATATGCGTTGATGAAGAAGAAGAAGATTCTTATGTAGTTTTCCAGTATAATCTGTGCTAGGTATATTTGTATGACGTTTTGTAGGCGTACACCCTGTAATAAGCTATTAACATTTCTTTTTGAACATTTTTTCTCGATAAATTAGACTCGTTATAACAGTATACCGACATGGGCCGTGAAATCGCCAACTAATATATCACGCACCCGCTGCCGCGATAACACTGCCCACAGGGATTTATGTGTGCCGATTTCAATACGATACCAATACACTGGAGTATATTTTGTTGTGTGGCGATAGCGTAATGTACTTCGAAATTATGAATCCATCGAATTTGCTTCTTGTTTGAGCATCGTGGTATGACAATTGATTAATGTGCGATCGTTTGATTCCATTTTCGTTCTCAAATTGAAAATTCTATTGGTTTGTCTCTAGTAAATACTCAGTGATATTACGGATTGTCGAAATTTAGTCGGTGATAGGCTCGCTACTGTGAATTTCTTAATAAAAAACTCAATAACACGATAAACGTTTGTTAGGTAAGAAAGAAGTATTTATATGAGTGATAAATTTTGGTACACATGTACACCGGATACTGAAGAAAATTATAAGTAGGTACGTACTAATTTTTTTTCCAAACCATTGTAAGAAATTTCTACATTAACATAATACAAATCGAGAGCGAAATTTAGTCTTTTAATAAAGCCATAGCAGGGTTGCTTATTTTGTTGTACCCAATAGCACTGCCTTTTAGTTTATTTTTCTCCTTTATGAAACTTGTTCATTACTTGTAGTATTTTGTGTAACTGCGCGCCTTATGATGTGAGCAATTTCGAAGCTAGAGTTTCACCGAGAACTTGTTTGTTGATTGTCTAAGTATACGTCTTGGTGGAAGCGAAGTTTGCTAAGTAATGAAGGCATTTAGACTTCCACATGTTTATCTCTTTGGTAAGAAATTTAAGACATGTTGTATGCTCTATGGAAGCGTGGAATCTTTCTTTAAATTTGATTCACGATTAAGACCAATGTTTGGTCTGTTTTATCAGTATTTTATCTGGTTACAATCGCCAATGGTGTCAACTAACAGTTTATTACTTTAGATATTTCCCCTTACCCGTAAAGTTTTAAACATGTAATATTATTCTCATTCCTTGGTTTGGGCGAGTTAAAAATTCTAGTTCTACCACCGTGAAATATTAACGGTTAGTAAATTCACATTCTCAGTGCAATAGATTTTTTACGACATATCCAAGCACTTGAAGCACTAAAATCGCCCCGAAGTTGTAGTTTGATGGTCAATTTTTCTGTTCTCACCGGTGTCATAAATTTTACTAGCTCAGCATTCGATAGCTCGTACCAAATTACGGTAGCTGTTAAAATAGACTGAATTTGCATAGGCCACAAACCACGGAACAAACACAAAATGCCCACCTCGCCGGTTCGAACAATAGATCATTAGACATCGCGGAACTTGTACTTCGGGCGGCGTTCGGACATTAGGCTCCGTTTGTTTCATGGAAATTGTTTGGCAATAAACATTTGTGTAATGAATTGTGTTTTAACTAGTAGCTGAACGGTATTCTCTCTCATTCAATTACTGGATATTTATTTGGTACTACTGGTACTAGCGATGTGGCTTTGGGATTCTACTATTGCCACTGAAATGCTGTCAAAAACACTACTCTTTCCATTCCTTCTGTTTATATTGTCTGATAAATGTTATTGCGGAGTAAAAGGCAAGTTTGGTGTCCTGTGGAGGCTTTCTGAGCATCAATGCTCGACGTTATATCTATTCGAACTTCTGTCGATCTTGTGGACAGGACTTGCAGTAGAGGGAAGGTTGTAGGATAGTCTTTATGTTGAAAAGACTGAAATGATGTCTTAGTTAGAGAAATATACATCCATATACGTACCATGTGAAAATGATCTCTTTAATGCCGTCATGGAAGGCCGTTGGCCCTATTGTTTTTTAACACTTTTTCTATTTTGTGGTTGCAATGGAAAACCGGATTTCGTACGTCGCTTCGTGTCAAAGGAACTAAGTAAACAAAGCTGTCAAGGCTCTCTGATGTTTAGTCCGCCCCGTGTGTGGGTTTATTTTTGTAAAAAAAATCATGGTACATTTTGCCATGGGAAAATGTTCTTGTTTGATGTCAAAACTGTTGGTGCTTAACCTTATATTCCCTTACAATTATAAATGCGAACGTAACTGTCTATCTGTCTGTTTCATGCCTTAATATTTAGATCGATTTTATTGATTTTTGGAGTGGAGATAAACAGGATTTTCAAAATAGGAAATATATTTTTTTTCCTTGATTAGTGATATTTTTTTAAACGTAAGTTTGGAATTTGTAAGCCAACGCATATACATATTATATTGATTTGCTCTGATATTGCTTAAAAAATTCAAAGTTACTGATACGTAGTAATAAAATAAGGAATTTTTAACATATCTTAAGAAGCGCAGGCTATATGAATTGAGTTTTCTGTGAGAATTTTTTCGTACCAACGTCGACCGGCACGCGATATCGTCCATATAAAAGTTAACAACTTCATAAATTTTATAACGTGCTATCAATAAGAGCGCGTACGTAAGGATAAATATTTTTATGGATGACTTTATTACGCATACGACCTGTATGACGATGCGGCAATGGCATAAAGATAGGCACAAACGTCATTAAGTTTTAGCGGTAAACAGCATATTATGGATCTCGTTGATCGTAATCTCGATATGAATGAGGATAATTTGTGTGACGTCGCATCGCCGATCCATTTGCAATAAACGTTGACTCGCTTTGAATGGCTTTATTGGTGATCTTTGATTGATGAGGGCCATTCATTATCATTATGGATTGATGTACTTGTGCACGGTTTTATCGTGAAGTTTGTATGTTTGTATGATGCGTATTTTATAGCAGTTTGAGATTCGTGTTTAATTGTTTCAATGAATTAATTGACCTATTCATTGGGAAGTAAAAGATCAGCTGTGATGTTTTAGTATAGTTGATTATTTGTTCATAATTTTATTGAATTGGAATGCTGATTGATGAAAATCCCGCGGGAAAATACTTGGTTCGATTTCCAGGTCGGGCAGTGTCATGCATTTTTTTCCTTGGCCCATATAACTCAGAGCTTAAATAACAACTACAAATTCGCGTCTGCTTAACCCTTCACGGATGCGGGCTTAAAATATCAAAACGAATATGTCACAAAGCTTAAATTTTTCCATAGCAAATCGCTACAAAAATCTTTACCAAATTCTACATAATGTTATGTACGTTTATTACAAAAAAATGTATATTTAATATTTTAATACAGTTTCTGAAATATTTTTTTACAAATTTAAATCCATATATGTATTATGCAGAAAAGAATTATGTGAAAAGGTGCAAATCCCGTCGTGAGAGACGCGATAGAAGAGCGAAAACCAAATCCTTTTTACGGCATACAAACAATAGCATTATACTGCTCCTATCTCCAGTGTGGGACAAAGACGAATTGATTAAGTCACCAAGCTAACCCGTCGCGTTGTGCCTTCCTTCATCAACCTTTTCATTAACCTATTGGTTGGAGATTGACTTGCGTCTTATATTTGGTCATTGGGTGCTTTATTGCTCTTATACATCTATGTATGATTAAGCTCTTATGTCAAAAGTGACGGAAACGAAATATTTATTTGATAACATAAAACTAACGCAAAACAAAAAATTACAAAAAAATATACATCACTATTTGTGAAGAATTACTATAATTGAATACGTTTGTTAAGCATATTGGAGCATAAAAAAAATAATCCGTTTTTATACAAGCTAGATATTTTCACTAAAAACCTTCATTTAAAAATCTAAATTTAAACGATCTTTTTCAATCAAAAATGACTTATTTACAACTAACATGAGTATCATTCTCGTTGGCGAAGTTTTGAAACTACTCAAATGTCAATTGTGGAATCAAAATAAAACGACATTAATACATCCACGAAAGTTGGTGTGAGGTGCCAAGTGGGTCACAAAACTAAGTTAAGTAAAACAAGCGAGTTGCACATTAAATACAGGAGTTTATTAAGTAAAAGCTATTCGAGAGCGCACGCTACTATGACGTATTAGCGTTGCGGTGACGCAGCAACGCAGGAATAAGTTTAATTGAAAATTGTCACGCAAGTTTCATGTTTATTGCCCCTAGATACGATAGCATGGGCAGCTAGGAAATTAAAAATGTTTTCTGTGATGGATCGACGGTAGATTGGTTTTCAGGGTTCGTTTAGGTAGAAGAAAATTCGTATATGACCAGCGAATGCTGGCTCGGGTGACTCTTAATCGCCATAAAAAAAGACTTGTTTCAAAGGCAAAGTCCTCTCCTATGTAATGCTTATTTTCTCTTTTCATCCAAACGCTGCCGGCCTAGCGTATTTATGTATTGTTACCCATCTAGCCGGGATGAGTTTCGGCGGAAATTGCAACAGTAAGCGTAACGCAATGACTTAAAGTATTTAACAGTTAAAGCAGCTACACATCATAAATTGAGTGCAGTAAGTAAAAAAAGATTACTATTCGGCAAGACACGACTTAAAACATTGTATTAAAAGAAGATTTACCTCCATTACTACGAAAGATAAAGAGCGAAGTAAATGTTTACAGTTTATGATTTTAAATTTTGGGTGAAAATAACGAGACCCTACCGCTTAAGTTATCTAAGATATATAAGACTACCTATATATAAGGTTACCTAAGACTGCATTCACATGAAGTAAATTCAAATATCTTCTTTCAAATACCTTGCGATATATTCGAAGACTTGGCATGGCCCGTGGCTATTCCATTATTTGTATTGCATTCTTGCGTTATGCGGCCCAATGCACTTTGAGTTATTTTAGCGACTACTTGTGGTGGTTTAGGAGGGACTTATAACTAGGATAAATAAATTTCGCGCATTATTAGAGAAAGTCACGCTGTTGTCTGATTAGAGAATAACTGTACCTAAGTTGTCTAACTGTTTTAACAAAGTAAAATTACCTTCAACATTGCTAAGGCTTATAAGATGCAGTGTACGGGTTGAGCGAAGTGTTATTTTATTTTAATATTAGGAAATTCTTAAAGATAGTATGGAGGATGGAAATGTACTCAGAAAACTACGATAGGCTTACGATAGATTCCAAACAAAATTTGATAAACTTGGGTACAGGAATGCATCTCTATCTTTCTATAAACACTATCATTCCTACACACTTATGCGTGTATTCCCTAAATGGTAGGCAATTTCTAAGTCCACTTAATATGGGGCAACCCTGGCCCAATATATCTCAAACAAAAACCTGTTTTTGGATACTACAAAACACAGTGAATTTGATTCCTGATAACCCATGACAGAGCTATATGGTTAACCTCCACAGACATAATTTACGCAGGCGTATATTCGGAATAAATTTCTACACGTCTTCATAAACCACGCTCCCCTCTGCACTACATCGTGTGCTTTAATCTGACTCACTATAAATATTTGCGCAGTAGTGGCTTGTTTGGCTATTTCAAGAGTAACTGGGTTTTCCCAATGACTCCTTGAAGTAGAGAATTCTTTAAGACAAGGGGAAAATTAAGCAGTGATGGCCTCGAGGTTTGGGCGCGCAGTCGAGAATCTCGGCGGTCGCGGGTTCGAACCCCAAGCACACACCTCTGACTTTTCGAAGTTATGTGTGTATTCACATTGAATTATCACTTGCTTTAACGGTGAAGGAAAACATCGTGATAAAACCTGCACATCTAAGAGTTCTTAGGAATTTCTTAGGTGTGTAGTCCGCCAACCCGCACTAGGCCAGCGTGGTGGACTATGGCCTAAACCCTCTCAATGGTAGAGGAGACCCGTGCTCAGCAGTGGGCGTATATGGGTTGATGAAGAAGAAGAAGAAGGGGAAAAATGAATGAAGTTCTAAGTGCAATCTTATTGAAACAGATGATTTTAAAAGGAAACTAATGACACTAGTCGTCGATTTAAACAGAACGGTACATACTCGTACTACAGGTTCAGGGTCACTACTCTACCATTCTAGAAATACATAAAATATCACTTACAGACGATATGATCTGCAGTATATCAAATAAGGGGCACAAATTGGATCGGATCATTACGTATTCTATCTTATTTAACGGGGATAAAGACACGTAAGAGAGGTCGATGTTCGTCTAGACTAGACCAACAATATTCCACGCAATGAGCTCTCATCTTTATTCTACGACGGAGGCACCTTGATTTTGCGAATTATTTATACAAACGGTATCCCCCATTTAGTTTTTATACGGCTGATCGAAAGTATTAATTCCCTATTACATAATGCAATATAAGCAAACTGGGGTAATTTGTCAGGGCGTTTACATAGAAAATAACAAAGCATTGAAAATAAGCCCATAACCAGTGAAATTATGATTTTGTAAAGATAAAAATTAATCAATTATCAATAATATAAAGACTTGAAACAAAAAGTGCTATTCAAGGGATGTCAATTTAAAAATATTAATGAAGTTGATCTGACTACAGCATGACTACATCTCTTTTAAATCTTTACTAGCCTGTTACAAATTGTATCTTAATTATAACTATACCGTGGCCCAATTGAAAGTTTTACAAAAATGTGTTTTTATTTCAAAATACAAAAAACTATGAACTAACTAACTCACTCACTTCTACAAATGCACACTTTTGTCGGCCGTTCATAAAACTTCAATTCCCGATGCGAAATGCTAAACATTTAACGTCGAAGTTTCGTTTACCTGAACGATGAAAACTGTTTATACAATTCAATAAGACTAAGATCACGAAACCAATAGAAAGCAATTCCACACAGGAAGAGGGTACATTTACATAGAAATGAAATGAAATTTTCTAAGGTACCGCCGGTAACCTATCCAATGTAATACGGATGAATACGAGGAGTGTTGCATCAAAAATTTGTTTCGTTTTCCGTTTTGTTTCATATTCGTTTTGGATGTGTTTCATTTCTTATTGCAACTTTTAGGAAGTGTTTCGGTCAACATTTTGATGATCTGCTTGGAATTTCTTTAAAAGCTCTAAAAAGCAGAGCCTTGACGAAAATATACTGAGTAGACTTATGGATTAAAAGCTTATTGTTATTTTTTTACATGACATGTAAATTTATTAAGACTAATGTTTTTCTGCAAATTGGGAACAATACTTTTGTCTGGATAAAATATTAACGACAATACATAAATAACCCTTCATTTCTCAAAGGGAATGATAAGATAAGATAAGAATAAGATATATGTTTTTTTGCACCCACATTACGCAAGGTATGCATTAGCCCAACGTAATAGAGGGCGAGCATATTAGCCTAAAATTTCATGATGACCATTTAAGTAAATAATAATAAAAAATAAGCATATAATCTTTTAGACTGATAACAATATTTAGAATACCCAAATGAGTTTTTTCTTTTAATCGTAAAAAAAATTGCCATAATATTGTATTCACTTGTATATTCCCTTTATTTTCGCATTTATACATTGAAACTTCAAAGAGCTGAGGAATGGTTTATTTATACAAGAAGCTTTATTTTCTTTGCATGGAAACTCGATATCTGCTGGGTACGACTTAGAATATATTTCTTGGCTATCTGGAGATTTCCAAGGGAACGTCACTCTTGGATATATTTTTAGACGAGAAAAATTCCTAAGACTACGGTATCGCCTCGAGCTGTTACTAAAACTAATCCATCTATCGTCGCGGGTTGATTGAAGTTGGTTCCAATCGTGATAAGTGCTTCGCTTTCTATGGGGATACTTGTGTACAACCAAAGTTATGTTTTTCTTCGGTGGTCTTTTATATTCGGCCGTTCTAAAAATAGGTACCTTAATGATTTTATTAAGGCTATTTTTTGGAGTAAATACTCTAGTTTCTTGCCACATCTAATTTATTTGTCTTAACATTTTGGCTACTCTTGCTGCATTGAAATAGCTATTAAAAAACATACCACTTTTATTCCCAATTATTTACCAATCAAAGCACATTGTTTTGACTTAAAAGTTGAAAAGCAAGATCAAAGTCATTCCCATACGTTATTGTTAGATCGAGTTCAATTTGCGTGATAAAAAAGGAAGGAGCCGCAAGTAATAATTATATTGAGAAAACGACAACGGCTAGGGCCCAGTCCAAAACAAAACGCCCTAAGGCAATACGATTGAAGAAAATGAATTCCACGTTATACCATTGTCGATACTTAGCCGGGGAGATAATGCTTAATCCCAATGATTATGGCCACAGTTTGGCCAAAGAAGGCAAGTCCATTCTGTTAATTGGATTGCTTTCATTAATTGTTTGTTGTTGTATCGGGTGTACCCTTTTCGCCGAGGTGGTTTTATTTGTTATTATTTCTTTTAATTTGTTTTTATCGCTGCTGTCTTGCGGTGGATTTAGATGTAAATTTGATAAAAGAATTTTAAAGGGATTTACTACTTTAATACTTGATTTTGTGATGTGAGTGGTGATGGCCTCGTGGGTTGGGCAAAGATTCGGGTTTCGGTAGTCGCAGGCTTAAATCTAATGCACACAACTATGAAATTCTAAATTTTCATTTAGTATCAGTGCGTCTGAAATAAAATTTGTGTGTTTATACGATCATGTTTAAGATATTTATTTTAAGATCAAAATAACGAGGGATTTCATTCTAAAGTTGAAAGTATGTGTGAAGTTTCTACGTAGTAAACCGTGCTTTACACACAAGATTAAGAGTATAACATTCGTTTTGTGGTGTGAAAGACTGGACTAGACGTTTCTGTCTCATTACTTCTTTTAAGATAAGTGACCGCAAATGGTTGATGACTGATAGCTCCCTCTAGCAGTGAACATTGTAAACTTTATACACCTTAAAAATCGTAGTCTTTAAACAAAAAACAAAGAATGGTTACCCTCGTTGTGTCGGCAAAAGTACTTCGTAAGGAATAACGATAAACCAACTGGCGAGTGTTAAATTGATAGGGTTTTTTCCCGAATTTCTCACACACCTGATGATAAGCAAAAGTCCTGCAGCACGACGGTCCGAGGACTTCAAAAAGGTTGGGGGTCAGATGGATGAGGGCTGCTCAAAACCGGAATTGTTGGTTTTTACTTGGAGAGGCCTGTGTTCAGTTCAAGTCCTTATACACTAACTATATTTCCAAAAGATTTTTAATGAAAGACATATCACTGTCGCTATTATTACTGTGAGTTGCCATAAAGTCACATCCTTTTCTAATCATCATCATCATCATCATCATCATCATCATCATCATCATCATCATCATCATAAGTCCATATACGTCCCACTACTGGGGCTTCCTTCACAGCTGAGATCAATTAGGCCTTAGTCCACCATGCTGGCCTAGTGAGAGTTTACATACGTAAGAATTATCTAACAACTTTTATGTGTGCAGGTTTCATTTCGAAATTTTCACTTTACCCTTAAAGTACGTGATAATTCTTTATGAATACACACACCTATGTAACTTTGGAAAATCCTTTATTAATAATACTTCGTTTGTGATGGATTTTCAAGTAATTATAATGTAAAACGTTTAATAAGAGTTAACTTTATGGGCCATATACGGAGATAATGGAATTTAATCGCAGTTTGATTGTTCGATTTATAGTCGTCTACGTTGTTAAAAGTTAATCTTACCGGTTATTAATAATAATATTAAGCATTGTTTAATTTATTTTTTGTTTAAACATTATTGTAATGTGAGCGTTTTTGGTGCAATTTATAGTCTTTACTTTACATATCACATTATTTGTCTGTGTTCAGTACAAAGTTTCATATGTTCCTTTAAATGACGCAGGGGCTTTAAGTAAACAGACTAATCATTACCCAAGGCAGGGTGTCCATATGCCACATTCAAAGTGCTTACTCATCTTGGGAATACAAATACCAGCCGAAATAGCTCAGTTGGGAGAGCGTTAGACTGAAGATCTAGAGGTCCCCGGTTCAATCCCGGGTTTCGGCATTCGTTGAAGCATTTTTCATTTTTATTCATCCAATAAAAACAATGTAAAATTTTGGTAAACGAAGAAAACATAATAATTCTCCACAGAGAACGACACCAAAGTTAACACATTGTAAATTTTAGAACAGCCTTGAAATTTTTATTACATCTTACATTATTTACTTATTATAATTATCTTACTCGAATTTATCCAAAGTATTGTTGAATAAACGTAGATTATTCATTGTATCAGTATACAAATATAACTCAAAATTAAATAACTTGAAAGCTAAATTAAAAAATAATTTCATTTTTCCATATAATATTTAATAGTTTGATAATTTTTTGTCTCTTGTTCAATCCATGAGTTCGTCTTTTTGGCTTAATCTAAGTCTTTTATTTTTTGTAACATTTTTTTTGTTTACATAAACACGTAGCTGGTTTTGTTTTAAATTCTACATGTTTACGTAGAAAGTTCCGAAACAACCTTATCATAAGTGACCACACTTTGACCCTAAAAAATACAGGCTTAAGCGTAAGGCATAAGGCTAGTTTACACCCTCGGTACATTTCTGTTGAGACTCCCTCATAAACTCTCGTCAAGCTGCTCTCGCATTGAACAAATTTCTTTGATCTTGTTTAGGGTAAATCTTTTCGATTTATATGTTAATTTGTAAATTTGAATCTTCTGCGGCTCAGCATCTCGGGTTGTTACTCGTTAATCCGTGTTGGGTAGTATTATTTTCTTTCATATTTTTTGTTACTTGTTACGATAAATTTTAGGTTTCAATTTTTAATTCACTGAATGGGGTGATTGTTGCGATTGTGAGTAATTTTTAGTTTTGCTATGATTCTGCAGAAGCAGGCAATTTGGAGATTTAAAAACTGAAATAAAAATGTATGATAAAAACGTGGTTCGTTTTTTTATATGTTTGTAGGACGTAGGTATTAAGGGCATAAAGAAATCTATCTATATGAGCATATACGCACTGCTATCAGTGGCGTGCCTTGGGTGTCAAACTAAGGCAAGCCCAAATGTTTATTTAGTAGCAGCATATTTTTTTTGGTACGTAGGACTAATAAATACCTACCGGTTAGTACTCACATTCACGTTTATAGCGTTATTTTATAAATAAACAATCGTTAAGTTCGTTATTCGGAACTATGTAAGGCAAGTCGGGCTTTCGGGCTTCTATGGAAGTACCGCCACTGACTGCTATATATAGTGTTTCATTTATTTTTTCTTGAAGTTTTCCGTTTTGTACAATGGCTTAATACCCGTCTCAAAAAAAAAAAATATTCGGGACCTGGACATCATAACTTAAATATGTACATAGTAAGTTATACATATATCAACCAAAGTTATCGCACACTTCCAACAGACGTAGGTTTAATTAGGTACATTCACTGTAATCTCGATAATCCTAGGCGGGGAAATTGGCTGGATACGCTAGCGGGATGGATCGCAACCATTAGGGAGAATTATTTAAAATTAAGATTGTAAGATACATATACGCCGTTCTACCATCGCACCACCCGTCACCGCAGTAGAGTTCATCCATATCACCTGGAGACGTACCGTACGCGTACGGTGCGTTTCCAGAGGTCATTTTTACCACGCACGTGCAAGCTCTGGAATGAACTCCCTGCCTCGGTGTTCCCCGAGCGCTATGACATGGCCTTCTTCAAACGAGGCTTAAAAAGAGTTTTTTCCACACGGTAGGCGGCGGCGTGGCTGTGCCCCTGGCATTGCCAAGTCCATTTACCATGAGGCGGGCCGTCTGCTCGTCTGCCTGCTTAGGCGATAAAAAAAAATACAAATCCTAACGATCCGAAAAGTGGTGAGAAACACGAATAGTTATCGTTATCAGCCCATATATGTCCCACTGCTGGGCACGAGCCTCCTCTACCATTGAGACGGTTTAGGCCTTAGTCCACCACGCGCGCCTAGTGTGGGTTGGCGGACTACACACCCAAGAAATTCCTAAGAACTTTTAGGTATGCAGGTTTATGAATAGTAGTAAAAAATGTATTTAATCAAAACCATTTTCTATGGGCAGGGTTATAAAATAGATAGACTTTATAGGTTTCCTTTCAATTCACGCTTTAACACTACTTTTACTACCCATCGACTTAAGTGAATCGTAAAGATCTAGATTCAAAAAATGCCGCGCCGAAGCATGCAAATGAATATGCCTTTCAGGAATTGAGAGAAATTTCTCCGCCCAGCACAAATTTTATCGAGGACTCGTAATTTCCTTTGATCCCTCATCTATATTCAATGATCCGAGGACCGTAACGCTTGGTAAGCGAATTCATTATATTCGTGTGCTCTTTGTAGCGCGTATGGGGCTCATACGCGCACCTTCAATGCTTTTAAACGCACCGATAGATGCAGCAAAAAAGGCGCTTTTTGACGACATTTTACTTGATGAACTCCGATTTTTACATAGACTTGACGATGCGCTTTGAAAGTAATTTCAAGTATAAAGATCTATAGTAATGTAACGTATACAACAAACTGTGTATAATAGAAACAGTCATAGTTTGTGGACGTTGATTTTAATAATCCGAGCATTTGTGAATGAATTTGAATAGTATATGAATAATCATTAGCTCTGCTGCGAGGATAAACAGCTTAACAGCGCATATATTTAGGGCGGCAATAAACCGCGGACGTAAAGATCTGTATATCAAGGAATGTGACATTACCCAATTTTATGTTCACAAAAAACTCCACATCGTTGGTTGAATCGTTTTTGTGAAAACAACGGGGGCAATAAAGGGTCTTATTGTTATCCTTTGAATTTATATCCAGATATTATCGCTCTCATAAATTTCCACCACGTACAGTTTCCTCCAAATCGGATGCTTGAAAAAGTGACCGCCGGATAACCCCACTATTTTATATACGACTTGCCGATAAAGGCTAATACACCCTTTTCGACTCGATGGAACAACGCCTTTTCATAACAATCCCTGGAGGAATTGCACGATTGCACACGAATTCATTAACGCGGTTTAATTATTTTAACTGATCGTGGTCTTACAGCCGAAGTATGTACCTTGCAATCTAGAGGCCCGGGTTACATTCCCGGATCGGGCAGTGTTATTACGTTTTCCCATTAGGAAATCCTCAGTAGCACCGAATTTGGAAATGTACCAGAAAAACGGCAATAGGCAAAATATGCGTGAAAAATTGCACATCTACATTATGCATGTAGTTTAATGATTGAGCTTGATAAACGATTTATCTGCAATTCGCGTGGCAGCTGTTTTCTAATTGAGACATTAAGGGATCCCGGGACCTTTAATAACACGCATATATATGATGGGAGGTGGAAAGGCATGGGCGCCCGGCCGGCGAAATGATAGCCATTGCCCGCAATCGTCGCTCGGGAAAACTCCAGGATAATTGACACGAATGTTGCGAAATGTGACGAGTGAAATACGCGCGCTTTTCGCGTGCGGTCTTCAACAATTTCGTTTGAGAGCAATGAACTTGGGACGTCGTTGGCATGTTGCTACAAATGTGCTCGGCTAAATTACTAACTTTGTGAGAATGTGTGTGTTGTGTTTTTCCCTTAATTGAGTCATTGAATCCATCCCCGTAGGCGTTTGTTGAATGCTTTGCAGTTTGCAAAAATAATTTACTCACTCGAGAAACTTAGGGGTATTTAGAAAATAGTGCTACCTCAGAAAATTTATTTGAACCTACTGTAGATAATGTACATAATACTACCAATTTAAATAATGCATATTCTGAGGCGGTTTGGTTTAAAACAGAAAATAAAAAAAAAAATATTTATTAATACAACTTTACATAAATATTGCAAGTGTAAACCACACTTTCAATAATGAGAACATAAACTTGTTTCAACTTGCTATATTCCTTTTTCCAATCTCTTTATACTCTTTTAAACATATATATAAGAAAATTCAGATGTGTACAATTCCATCGTTCGATCAAGAATGAATCAATCTGTCAGTGTCGCCAGTATTAATACATTTTTAAAACATAATTTACCCACATTTTATTAATATTTTTGTAAAATAATTGCCTTTCAAAACTGAGGCTTACACAAGCACGAAAATATTGTAATGAATTGACCCAGGCATCCAAAGTTTGAACTCAATTTCTCTCTTGTAATCTAAAGGCTCATTCTTAACCCGTATTTCATGTCATTTCTTAAGAAATAATACATGAATCCGTTGCCTAAACTAAAATCAAAGCAGGACTCATTTCAACGCATGTGCTCACAAATTCATAGACGTTAATGATATATATATATTTTTTTGACATTAGCATACCATATTTTGTATATATAAATATAATTTCTTGTATAACATTTGTAATATTTAAATCATTCCAACTTCAAAAGCATTTTATTCTCGCACTGTGTAAATTACAAACATGCCACAAGTCGTCAATTTGGTCGTGTCACCTGTCACTTTTTGACGTGCCCGTTCCATTTCAGATTCTGCCGGTGCAAACAAAACGTCATGCACGTTATTAGTTGGTACAAGCGGCGTTCCGATTTACACAATATCGATGCAATAACGTCGGATATCTCTTTGTGCGCTCGTGTTGTCTTTGTTGTCGTATGGAACAGAGCCATCCACGGATTCCATCGCAAAGTAAGCTACAATAACCGCAAAGCTTGTCTTTTACATTCTGTTGTTAAATGAAATTGCTGGCTTAGTAAGCGCAGTGTAAACTATATCGAGATAGGTATCGTACCCGCAAACGGAGCGGACGGGTAATGATCGCAAGATTTTAATACTCGAAGAGGAAATGCATTTTGCAAGACTATTGGGAAGATTAATGGCGATCTTAGGTAACTGCATTGTTACCCTGTAAATAGAGACTATATAAATTCAGAGCACATGTTGGACCATTGTGGGTTTTTAAACTTACGTGCGTAAGAAAATTCTTAGGGGAAATTTATAGTATTTTTTACTGCTAAGCGAGTAGGTAGCTTATTTTTCATAGACGTATGGTAAAAACTTTTTACCATACTTACTTTTTACTAAAAAGCCTGCATTTGGGTAATTTCTGGTATATATATAGGACACGTGTTTTTATAAGGGCAAAGCGGAGTCCACCGTCCTTAACAACTCATAAGCTTGTTTTACATTTCTATCGCTAGATGTAAATGTGTGAGACCTTTCTATTCAGCTGCAACTAATTTAACTGCCATGTCAAAGATCACAAAGCTATAAATTTTCCAACATAAAAACTAATAAAACAAATGTTTCTAGTAATATAAGCGTAGGCGACGCTATAAAATGAATAATTTAATAAGTTGTACACAGAGTGTTAAATTAGCAGTTTTGCGAAACGTCTGTGTCTATAAAACACAGGCACTTTACGAACTGGCAAATTAGCTCTAGTTTAATCGGCAAACATTACAGTTTGGCAACTTGACTGCGGACGTTTAACCGAAGCGTTTTAACTAGTGCTCACCGATCCTAATTAGCCAGTGTATCTAGGTTTGGCATTAAATGTTCCTCTTCAAATCTGATCTGAGGATTGAGTTATAAACGAGAACCTGAATAAAGTCGAAATGGTAATTGCATGACGTCACGCCACCTTATATGAATTCAGTCATTAGTGTTTATTATTGAGATGCTTAATTCTTGGACGATACTGCAACGCTGTTTTTCGATAAGAATATAAATATTATTTACTTTATATTTCATGTAGGAATTTTCGTTGAAAGGCGGACTTAATACCTAATACCATACAGTCTCTTTGGTGGATGCAAAGCTGTTAGTAATATATTAAATTTTTTGAGAAAGTACAATCTGTTTGTAATTTTTAAATCTTTATCATATTCGTCTCACTGTTGGGCACATGCCTCCTCTACAACTCGATAAAATTCTAAAATTCATATTTGCTTTAAATGGAGTTCACGTTTAACCCAAGATCGATCTAGAATTTATAGCTCCCGTCTAAGAAAAGTCTTAAACTTGGCTGCGTTAGATAACGACTTATCTATACGCAATCCAATGAAAAGTTTCAATAGAAAGTTCCTATGAAATTAAGTGTTAGTGCTGAGATATACAGCAATGAATGCTAAATTACGTGGTTAAATAGTTTAATCTCAGAGAAAAGTAGAAGCAAATTAAATTTAGCTGCAGCAGAATAATATTCTGCTTGCATAACTGTGAATTTTTAAACCCAGATATACAAATTCGCTACGTTTTTATATAAAAATTGTAGCTGGATTTACATGTATAATAATAATACCAAGCATAACAGCTTTAAGCTGTGTAAACATTCATTTCATCTTAATATTTCAACAATTGATATAGTGTTTAACGACCCTATAGCTTTCAAGGTTTTAAACTGGCATTCTAGGCCGAGGAGGCTGCTGGATTAATGCCTGTCAATTTCTTGTATCTGGTCCACCTTCTCAGAATACAAGCATGATTGCATTTGTATTTATTATAAATTTATTATGAGTACATAATACTGGCATTTAATTTATGAAAAATCTTTTAGAAAAATCTTTTAAGCTGTTTCGAGGTGTACAAAGTTTATCATAAACCTAAAGGAGCGGAGCATCGTCCGTTTCAGCGACATTTCAAATGATAAGCTACGCCGAACCGTCTTGAAAGTTAGCTCTTAATATAGACTGATAACATCGGCTACAGTCTGCATTTGAAAACCTAACTGGTATAGTTATATTTGTATCATATTCAAGATTGTTCGGAATATTTACAAAGAAAAAATATTTAACATTTTTTTTTGTGAAACACTACACTATAGACCGTAGATACCTGCATTTCTATCCTTTCTCAGCCCATTCGATATTATCAC
The DNA here is from genome assembly GCA_030295005.1 of Cephonodes hylas. Taxonomy (NCBI): domain Eukaryota; kingdom Metazoa; phylum Arthropoda; class Insecta; order Lepidoptera; family Sphingidae; genus Cephonodes; species Cephonodes hylas. The sequence goes on along the minus strand of AP025369.1, from coordinate 10,107,327 downwards.
CCTGTCTCTTCTTCAATCCAAAGCCCGTGTTGTATCCTTTACTCCATAATACTCATAAACTATGACTCTAATGATCTTATATAATAATTATTGTAACTACGTTGTTATCATTTAATATAAATAAAAGTACCGTGCATTAAAAAGGTTCTCGAGCGAGGTCATTTACTGGTAAACGCAGCGATGGCCCACTAGATGGACTGATGATTTCATCAAGATTGTAGGATGTCGTTCGATGCAGGCCACTTTCAAAAGACCTCTCTTAATCTTTTGGACAGGCCTATGTCTAACAGTGGACATGTTTCGGCTGATGATGATAACCTAAAAATATTTATTCAACCCATCCACGTACTCCAATTGGTATCATAAAACACTTACTACTTATTACTACTTTCTACTAATAAGTATACCAGTGGTACCCAAACTTATTTTGTCTACTGTCCACTTTGAGAATAAAACATTTTTTAGCGCCCCCATTAAAACGCGTGAAACCACAAATGAAAATAAAATAAATTATTTAACCGCCATCCTAAAAAAAAAACAAAAGCCACTCTGGACAGTAGTGGCCACTTTTCAGCACTATTACCCAAGATTCTTCTAAAAAAAAAAAAACAACAAAGTTGCGATTGCGATCTAATACCGATTTTGGGCGCGTATCTACCGATTTTTGTCGCAAAAAAAAAATATAATCATAACCTAACATGACCAAGAATGTGTAAGAATGAAAGGAATTTTTCTAAGCGTTACATTTTGATTATTCTTTTGTGAACCGGAATTTTATTTCAAAATATTTTTGTTACGATAAAACTCGACGTATTCCAGAGCCCAATAGGAAATTCTTTGACACACCATTAAGGTAAGTTGAAGAACAGCGCGGCGGTACTACATCATTAAGGCAGTGTAATTGCTCGCACGTCCCGCTAAAGGGAAAGTATTTCCCAAATTTCGCCAAAGGGCTCCCGTAAATTGTGATTATCTTTAAGTATACCGTTGCTACCAGCAGAACCACTCGTAGTATTTTATGAGGAAAGCCATCTGGGTTCTCGTCTGCTACAATAAATTCAACGCACTGTTATGTCTTTTTCATGGACACCGAAGATATAAAGAAAGAATTTTATTGCGTTCAAAATATTATTTTTTCGAACATAAAAGTAACAGCTACTTACGCGTGTTATGTCCATTTAAGACATTATCGGAATGTTTCGGAGACGCGTACTTCTTTATGAAACGAAAAAGAATTGTGACATTTTTATATCGAACACCTGGAGGTATTTTGCTCGCATGTTTTGAGTAATTGGTTCGTAAAATATGGAAAAAAAAATTAGAAGCTTAAAGTGGTGAAAATAGAGCGACATAAATAATAAGGACGAGGAATACTCCCTCTTTGGAAGAGGTTCAGGGATCATTGTTTCTATACAGGGTGTATTTAGACCGTGATCGAAAACTGAGGCAGGTAATAGCGATAGTGATTACAAACCCCCTGGCATTAAAGAAAATGCCGACAAAAAATAAAAATTTTGAGTTTTTCCATACAAACCACATACTTTTAACACCGACGGTTGTATGGAAAACGTCAAAATTTTTATTTTTTGTCGGGATTTTCTTTAATGCCAAGGGGTTTGTTATCACTATCGCTATTACCTGCCTCAGTTTTCGATCACGGTCTAAATGCACCTTGTATATTTCTATTATAAACTCCTGTAGTAGTGATAAACTGCTTTTTTGGGATAACTGAGTAGAAACTTATTGTGGAAGAACAGGCCATGAATCCTGTCCTCATTTCAGAATATATTGATCGTGTATTCAGAACATGTATGGAAAATAATATTCATTATATCCGTTACAAAAGGCTTGTATCTTAATGCAGATTCAATATGTTTGTGACTGTTGGTCATAATTATATTTTGTATCCCATATCACTGGCAGCTATAATACGTATTCAAAAGAATCCACTTTGATCTCACTGCAACCATGATTATGAGAACTTACTTGAAGGGATTCGGTCTTTTGTCAGCGATACAATAACACGAACGTTGGGCAGGTTACATCAAAAGGACCATTATTCACGCGTTTGGCAAATATGTCTCCAGGCGACCGCCCCACTCGGCAAATACAAAAGGAATTACTTTTATTTTTCGTCTCAACCGCAGCATGTTGCCTTATGATAAATCACTTTCGCGCTACTGCTGGAGTGTGGAGCAAAAACATTTGAAACGGTCTAGTTCACAGCAAAAAGGTACTGCGTTCGCGCGACCAGTGTTCACTTTATCAAAAGAACAAAAGTTGCTAAAGAATCAAGTTTATGTCGCACAGATAGGTAGAATGCGGCGGCATTGTAAACATTACGCAAGTTTCCAACTTCCACACTTTATAATTTTGCATTAAACTTTTTATTCTTTTAACAGAACAATAATTTAAAAGAACAGATACAGCTGGGAACGAAAGAAGTAATATTTAAAATCTACTTCATAATAAATAAATAAATACACCCAACAGTCACAAACATAGTCCTGACCCCACACTAAGATACGAGTCTTGTGTCGTGGGTATCAGAAACTACGAGAGACTTTTCGGTCTCACAAACATCCAGACCCGAAACAAATATTTGTGGATCACACAAACATTTGTCTCGGTGCGGGGATCGAACCCGCGGCCTCTCGTTTCGCAAGCTGGTGTCTAGCCAACTGCGCCACGGGGGCTGCCGAATAATTTAATTATTATAAAAGCACGATGTTAACTGCATCTACGGTCGATGCAAGGTCTTGAAGGAAAATGAATCATGACATAACATCAAAACTGCGACGACCTAAAATTTGTCTGTATGGTAGAGGGCGTGTTTTTGTGTGTGTAAGATAAAATGGGAGCCAAGGTCTAGGATACCACATAAGGGCGTAATAGTCACAAATATAACTCCACATATTACCAGCCGAACGAATGTGGCACATTATTTCACAAAATTGTATTAACCATTAAAATATCCATTTGTTTGATAGCATTCCACAATTCCACTACAATATTGCACGCTCAGAATGATTTTAATGAATTATTGATTACGTCATAATCAACCACATTTCCATAGGACGGTTCAGTGATTCAGGACATTTGTACGAATGATATAACCGAAATGTGCGATATTTTTTAATGTTTTTTATTACCGTTGATAATGTTTTGCTACCAGCTTTCACCATCATCATCATCATCATCATCAGTCCTTCACTATCGAGGGGTTTTACTTGAACAGTGTTGAAAACTATAGCATAGAAATTATATTATATATTTCCGACGTATGTTAAGTCCTTCTGTATTATGTTATTGTTTAACCATGCCAATAACACGGCCCACGCTCAGCATTGAGGCTTTAGAGAGAATATAAAGGCTGATGTATATTATTCAAATCAAGTTCTGGCAAAATTTGAGCTTTTGATAACAAATGATTGTTTATAACAAATATTATCACCTGCTTTGGTTTTGCCATGCTGTCAATGAAAGCAATGCGAACTAGATAAAACTAATTTCACTAATTTCAGCTTTCATTTTCAATTCGAAGCATGGAATGCTAAAATCCTGCCACTGACAGTATTGTTCATTTATTCGAACAAATGGAATCGTGACAAACTAATACTGAAATTCGATGAGCGAGTAAATTGACAATTTATTCTCGTTGTTTAACTGGTTTGTGTCAAGGGTACCTGATTCGGAGGATTTCATTTTCATTTACAGTATTCTAATCTGCTTATAATATCATCTTACCTAATGCGTCATTGTTCTTTATTTATTACGATATTCGTTGAGGTAAGTGTCTGGCTAATGTTATGCTGGATTATATTTAATCCTTATTAAAAATAAACAGAGCAAAACTCTGCTAAAAATTTTGGTTTTGGAAATCAAACTTGTTAATCATGAGAATATTACATGGATTTACAAAAGAACTATAATCAACTTTTATTGGTTCCAGAAATCAAAGGTGAATACAACTAGTAAAAAAACAATTATGTACAGTTCTATGTAATCCTCGCTTTCGTCTTGTCTGAATACGGTTTGTAGGCGTCTCTATGCTTTTTGCGTAGGGAGGGATTGTCCCGTAAGATTTGTGTTCTCTAAACAAAAAGGGCAGTTTTTGCTCATTACGCTTATTGATGTAAGGGACGTCCTCTTCAGGCATTAGTACATAGAGTAGAACTAGTTTTTGTCTGTTTACCTTCAAACTGACCTCTATCGAATGTATATGTACTTGTATATTTCACTACTCACTATCGAAGGCATCGCACCAGCGGCCTCTAGTTTCACAAATTGATATCCTATCCCGCTACGGGGCTGGCAAATTTTATAAAAAAATTTTTAGTCATATCTATTTTGATAGTCATCTTATTACACAAGGTAACGTTTTTTCCGAAGTGAAACATGGAAACACGTCGTATTTGAGGATCAGCCTTTGATATCTGGTTAGTATTAGGCCGGCCTAATAATGTCGATTAGCAAGAAATGATCATAGTCGTTTCTTAACAAATGAGACTTTTATTTGATTGCACCTTATTTACCTTTAACTGCAGTGCTGTCACATTGCCGTGCCAGTAAAGAAGAAAAACACGACTACACATAGAAAGTAGCCCCGCTCAACATTTACAACAAAATAGAAAAAACCCTTCGACAATACATCTGAGTGAACTCCATGTAATTTAGTATTCCGCGATAAAGTAGACAAAAACTAGGGTATACTCGGCTGTTGTGGCCACTTTGTCACTATCTGGGTCGCTTTTTTCCTAAACAAAATTACCCTAAAACATGAACATTTTCCTGAATAAATAAAACTTGCGTTGCTATTTGTCACTCAATTGGGCCACATCTGAATGGTGAACGGGCCCTTGAGACCCTGGTGTCAGGTTGGACCCAAATTGAGATAACAAAGTTGGATGTATACATGGGCAGAAATAAGTTGGGGAGAATACGCAAGTTGACTTCAAGTGAATATTTTTTGTATATTTTTTTCTTCATATTATTGGAGGTTACAAGAATTTGTTTATTCAGAATTAACCTTAAAAAAGGCTTTAAACCCGAGAAACACGATTTTTTTAATCTTCTGGACGTGTATATACCTATTCAGAAAAATTAGCATTGTGACGAAACAACGGGAGTTGTTGGGCAGTTGGGCATACATAAGTAGTTTTACGTTAGTGTCATGAGAATTTTAGGTTAACATTACATTAAAGCTTAGTACGATCAGGCAATAAACAGGCAATGAGACCTTACTGTTCAGTCTCTCACTCATCAAACTTACGCTCTGAAATCACTATAATATAGTGTAATATCAAAAATATTGAAACGTAATATACACGAAAAAAGCCCTTCTTGTTTGTCCACTTAAAGCAATATTCCTTCGACGGTCCAATATAAATTCCGAGACAGTACTTGAGCAGACACATTAGCCGTTTACTACCCAGACCCTGTACTCGACATTTACAGCCCTAACGTATTCTTATCACACAATTTGTCGGACATCATAAAAATGTTAATATCAAACATTCTTACATCGGCGAAAAACAAACTGGAGGAGCAACTACGCTCGTAAAATTACCGTGAGACGCGAGGGTGGCCGATACCCAAGTATTACTCGTATTATGAGGGGTCACAAAGTGACGACTACGATATTGGAGCTCCTTACCGAGCAACGTAAGAAGGTGAGGGAACTTCGCATAAAACCTAAGGAGGCAGGTGCATTCCATTTCTAAGGTACCGAAATGTACGCGTATTTCACGCCCCGCGCGTTATTACAGCTCCATACAGCTCGCTGTTACAACAAAAAGGTAAGTGTTATAATAAAAATCTTATGTCTCGCCGTGAATAAGGCAAAAAGTAAGTCCGTGTTTTGGTTAGAGGATGCGCGTTTGTCGACTGTTATTGAGGTTTTTTGACGTATGGGACCTTTTTATTTTTTGTATATGACAATGCGACCACACTCAGAACTGTTGGTTTGGGGAGTGCGTCTAGCACGGAGTTACTATCTATCTATGTCTTTTAAGACGACACAATTTATCTATTGGTGATAGGGTATCTATATCAAGATTATGAAGATTATTTCATTTAGGGACATTCATTTTCCACTACTTTTATTATTTCCTTATGTTTTTTGCTTTGTTGAATATCCCACGGAACATGCTTAACTATGCAAACATCTACAAACATAAAGGTCTCAATGTCTGTATGTAGATATCCGACACTGAATTATGAATATAGTTTTGGACGACTACACCCCAGCTATAAAGATGTAGTGTGTATCTTCATGTGTCTTTTATAGGTACATCGGAAGGCGTTGCGGTTCTTTACAGCCTGTATGTAGTAGAAGTTTCGCATAAAATGTATAACGAGGAAATACGACCCGACATGTCTTGGTGGGTGGTTCGCTTTTAAAGCTCTCTACATAATTAAGTAAACGGGCCGGAATATGGTCCACGTAGCTTTTTTTGGGAAATTGTATGCAATTTTAGGCCTGGGGGAGGCCTGTGTCTAACAGTTGACTTCCTTTGGCTGATGATGTGATGTGTGTAAGTAATGTGTATATCAGTTGATAATTGTAAGCAGAAATGAAAAATTAAAAAAAAATGATTGAAAATATATGATCTGTGTATTAGCTTTAACTTCGAAAAAAATACCAATCATAAAGAAGGAATATTTTGAATCTCAGTGTTTTCATGAAATTGAAAATACATCCTTTTATTGCAAATACCTTTAGACTTTATTAAAAATACACCTTTACTTTGAGAATGCCGAAACCCGGGATTGAACCGGGGACCTTTAGATCTTCAGTCTAACGCTCTCCCAACTGAGCTATTTCGGCTTAAGCTATTGGCGTCGAAATTATTAAATAATTTTCGGAAGTTATACATCTTCACACCTACAGTACAGTACAGTACGTTTTTAGCTTACTCGTAAAAAATCTTACACCTGTGGTACATTAGTCGAGTAATAAATCTGTATAAATTCAAGTGAGTGCGGTACTGATAAAAAAAATGCTTAAAAGTAGCATGGGGACGAAATGAAACCGAAACAAAATATAAAACCGAAGATTTCAAGAATCAATACCGCTTTCCAGCGCATTAGATCCAAACATAATAAGAATCGATTGACTTCTCTATAAAAATTTAATGCGAATCTGTTCGCAAGGAGTTTCGTTTCAATTATTGGAGTTCATTTCGCCATTTCATTTGTGTAGTGCATCAAGAAAACGTTGCTCTTATTGAGATTATATAAGTTTTTGCCTTTCGAGATTCGGCCCTGGGCTTCTAACTTCTGTTGAGATAAGTGCGTGTCCATCACACAATGGTGAATATTTGATATGGAAAGTAAAAACTATATATAAAATCATTAGAAGCAAAGGTGCAAGCTGAGACCGGAATTTAAGAAAGATAGAAGTTTAAATAGACTTCGATCGTCTACATATTGCGACCTCTAGCAAAATTAACCAGGACAGGACTAATCTCTTTGTGGCATATCAATATATCAAATTGAAAACAGAAGTATTAAATTTACCTCCTTCTATGTTATACTAAAACCAGAGTTAGTAAAACATAAGGGTACAATAGCACCAAACGGATTCTTTGGACCTACAGAGTTATAGAGGTTCATCAGCATAAGTTATGAAATCATCAGCATAAGTCAGCTATCAGGCAATCGTGGTCGTTTTTCCCCAGATGACACTTCACCGAACTGCACTTAACACCAGGTACAGCAGTCACTTAACCGTCTGAAAGCAAGTATAAAAAGATTTACGGCTCATACTCCATAACAAACAGCGAAGTGAAGAGGATGAACAGCGAACATTCGACAACACAATACTTCGGAGAGTGGAACATAAATATTGAACAAAAGTTTTTGCCACTTCAGCATTCATATTTTCCAGCTATCCGTTGATGATAAATATAATAAATTTTTAATACAGCTGAATTTCAAAGTTAGTGGGGATCGTAAATTCTGGATTTTCGTATTCAAGTTTATGATGGTTTTATTTGAGTGGTTATGTATTGTTTGCTATGAGAGCTTAACTTGCGTTACTTGATTTTAGAACCATATGAAATTTATGGTGCTTCAGTCAAAGTTTTATATTTTGAAATATAATTTTCAATCAGATATTTTCGTAGACTGTCGCTCTGTGCTCCCAAAAAGGTAGGTATAGCGTGTACTTTTTGTCATCTATGTTTCAAAGGCGGATTAAAAATATTTTATGACAGTGGTAATAAATTCTTGTTTATTCAAATAATTAATTGTAGTATTTTTTGTAATATTTATATAAAAAAATGCAGACTAATTGACAACCTCCTCCTTTTTTATTCAAAAGGTCTATTACTGTCTATGACTACTTTAGTCCTATTTACTGTTAATATAAAAAAGTGTATTGCTTCAAATGTCACTTGAATGATCTCATTTTTCTCCAATGGGCATTATAAAGTAGAAAGCGAGCAAGCTCAGATATGTTATGTTTTTAAATTTAATATACGAGTATTATATTTAATTCATAATTTCTATCAGTATTTCTTTAAAAGAAAACCACTTCATCATGCTTGTGTTACACTTTTTAAACGTCAAGGCAGCGTCGTTTTTGTATAAAATACTGTAAAAAATAACTTACAACTTCTAGAAATCTTTCATAAATATTATTAAATTTCGTAAAAATTTAGTTCATACTTTTCGAACTTACACATCTACTCGCCTTTCATATTATACATAGCCTCAGTAGTACTTTACTTTCAAATCGAGCATATGCAATAACGCATCAAAAAGTCTTCAAACGTCAGAAATCTCAAACGTCTCTTTGAGCTGAATATTGCTTCACTTGAATGACAGTGCGATTATTTTGCATTTCAAAATGGCGTAAAAGCTGCGAGTGGCTCGGCGCGGCGGCAACTCGTGAAAAATCACCGTAGACAGTATTATCGCGGATTATGAATCGCAGTAGATAAGGCATTCAACGCGTTCTCATTAAAAAGAGAATCCGAGGAAAAATATAGTAAAAAACACAGCGCAAGCCAGTCTCATTTGTCAACTTCCCAGCATTGCATGCACCGCCTACATCACTCGAGGAATGGCCGACTTTTTATACATTCCACTTTTTCCGTCGCACACAACTTTAATAACTCAAAATGAAAATACGCCTTTAAAGTGTAACGTCTCGCCGCGACGTGTTTGAATTTGGCGATGGAGATAAGACCGATTGGTAATGGCCGGAGATTCGAGTTCGGTGTTGTTGAATTCCGAAATTAAGTTGACTCGTTTCGAGCCCGCTTGAGGTCACTTTGGAATAATTGTTCATTTTGTGATCGCTTTTTTAGTAGGGACACAATTTGTAATTTTTCTTTTTTGCTGCACTAGTATGGTAGGTGGTAGAGTATCATGGATTATTGTTTTATTTATTAAAAAAAAAAATCACAATTTTCCTGTTTAAGTAAAACAGACAGAAAAAATAAAGTTTTACATTTAGGTGTCTCAGTTGGTAAATAGGTAGATACACTGTAAAAAAAATGTTTTATTTACGGTAAAGTACAAGGAAAAAACGGGCTAGAGAGGTCTTCCTCAACGATTACAAAAACAAAAATTTCAATGAATATCCCTTAATTCAATTAATAATTTCAATATAGGTTTTAAATCCACCTTGCGTTTTTGCTAAAATATTAAAAAAATAATTCCGTCACAAAATACAGGTATATTCTTAACGTTTAAAATGATATGCTTTCATCGATTTTCAACTAATTAGTTCATAAAAAAGTAATTGTGAAAAGATTATATCAATTGCCGAAACCCGGGATTTAACCGGGAACCTCTGGATCTTCAGTCTAACGCTCTCCCAACTCAGCTATTTCGGCTGGTATTTGGGTTGAACTAACTATTTAAGAGAAAGTTTTATTTGGTCTGCCCAAAGTTGATTTAAAAATGCTAAAGCAATGCCTTAATAAATACGGACTCTTAAACTTTACTTCTTTAGTAAGCACGCATCGGTGTAATCGGTAAGTTATTTCGGAACCAATTGCGATAGACGCATTAACTCACCAGCTAAATGGAATATTCCAATAACAGTTGGTCCGACCTGGGGATCAAACCCTGGACCTCTAGACCGCACGACACATGCTTATGCCGCGATACCACGATACAGAAGAAAAACTTGTACGCAATGAAAGCTTGAAGAGTAGAGCAAAATTTTTGCCTGTTATTACTATACATTAATTAAGGTAGACAGTTTACACGCTCAGCCAACCGTCGATAGTTTTCAACACTAATAGGACGCAACAAGGTAAATGATCATTACTTCCATACAACCAGGTATCGATACGAAATGAAAGGGCGAAACTAGAATTGGCACTTCAATTAATCGAGTGCACTTCCATACGAGTCATTCTGTTTTCCCATTACTGCAAGTGTACTGGCCGGAGCGTTTTTAGTTCTGTTACTCTACAATTGCAGGCCTATCACCATTTTTCGATGTGGACTCGATGTTAGTGCGTTAATTTGTGCTGCTTTTGTATGTGTAGGCTTTATTTTGAGGGACACCAAATTTATTTTATACAAATAAAATTGTACCTACATTAAAGTACCTACGTCTTTTAAAGCTTTCTTTAAGAGTCTGTTTTTATTCCCAATTCACTGTACAGAATAGAAAGTAGGACAACATACTCATAAGTTTTTTATTGTTAAAGATGACTTTTTTAATTTCGTAGTTATATTACATTTCGTTTAAATGTCACCGTACCACTTCTGAAAAATGAAACAAGAGCCGAATTGCTTTAAGTTCCATTCATTATATATTTTGACCGGTGACGCTCAGCTTCGCAATTTAGATTTTCGTGTTCACTTCATGGGAAAACTAGATCTGTAGGACTGTGATGACCAATAGCAATAGTATGTAGACAAAGTAATCTGAAATAAAATTAATTAGCAAAAAGGGCTTTGAACAGATAAATTGAAATTTCATTTAACTTTTGAACTTTATCTTATTTGAAACTACTATTGGCCACTATAATAAAGTCTACGCCATGCTCAAAAAGTATACTTACAGTTTTAGTTGAAAAATGTTTTATTACGTTACCACACATAGTAAAGGTCCATTTAGTTCGTCGTTGTTTTTTCAATTGAGCAGTGACTCCGTATGTCCTCTGACGGGCTCCAATAGCGCACTTTTTTATTTAGTTCATACAATATTTTCAAAGGCTTGCCGACAGGTTTTTCTCTGTAACTTGCTTCGATATTTTTATTTAATTTCTCGTTTGCTGCTTTGTATGCGATGGTTAAATTAGAATTTTTAAAAGGTTGCAGGTTTTGGCTAAGTGTATGCTGTGTTCGTATGCCGTTTGCATTGTAGTTTAAAAGTTATAGTCCTTTATGTGTATCGTGCGTAACAGCCTTTCTAAAGTATATTATGTGCGGGATTCCAAGATGTTGCGGGCAATTTAATAGACTCAATGTAGAAATCCTGAGCCAAAAATATAATTAAATACACCTTACAAAAGCAACAACCACAAATAAGTAAACAGACTAATGACAAAATTGTCGCTTTTTTGCTCATTAAATCTCAGGACCATTAGCACGATTGTAAGGTGTGGCTTCACCGCATTTATTTACTTAAAAGCCATTATTAAATTCATTTAAATGTATTTGAACACGTGTCACACGCGATACAACAGTTTCATAATTCAGTATCATAATTGACCACCGCCTTAATTAATCGTGGATTGGTGTAATTTCTCATAATGCCCGGAGCTTCACGTAGAATATCTTTATAGAGGTTCATCACGATAGTTTTGAGGCTCGTAATTTTACAGTCCTATTACTTCGTGTTTATTGTTAAAGTCGAGTTATATTAAGTTATTTTTTGTAATCGTATTTGTTCTTTATCCAATAAACACCGAGGCATATGACGGCGGTGCTATTTAGAAGTCTTTGTTTCTGGTCTGCGTTTCTATTATGATTGGCTACGCCTACATGACTTATGTCTTATTATATTGATTGTTGTTGTTAGAAAACTCTATCATTATTCTTTTAATAACATCAATATTGATAAGTCGAGTAATGTTATCAAAATAAGCGCTCAAAACTAACAACATTCTTAGTATTTTGGTTTCATTCTACTCCAAATCTTTGTAACAAAATCCAAAGTTCAAAATACGTACATATACGTACATAAATAAAAGTTGGAAATACGTTCCCAATTCAAAGTAAAACGATATAGAGATATCGTTTAAACTTCACACGATTCACTGTTACGTCTCCCGACAGGTGAATGCAAATAATTTGCTTTGAAAATAAAGCGAGATTTTATATTTCGTGAAATTTCAATGAAAAATTCAGTCAGGCGCGGGAAACAAAAAAGAAATTCACTGGAGTGACACTTTTAAAAGCGTCGACGGTTGATTTTAGAAAGCCTTTGTTTCTGTTAACCATACCGCTCGGTCCTCGTTGATTTAAGTACACAATAGAATCCCCCTTACGTTTCGACAATGCTCCGATAGCTTAGAAAATGTTCACAATAAAAACGTACAAGACAATGGGGAATTGAAAGGAAATGAAGATATCATTTGCTTGGCAGGTTTTATATTCCATCTGGTTTTCATTTGAACGTGGACAGTTCGCAAACGTATAACATTCAACAACTCTTTTATAAAACTCTGAAGAGTGGTAATGAAGTTGAAATTATCGAGTTTTTTCGATTTTCAACACAGTGCGATCCGAATGAAGTATCGAGCTCTTATTATGTCTTATGCTAACCCGCATCCTTTGGTTTTGTTTTAATTAAATATACCTAATGAAAAAGAGAGCACGTAAGTGGTTATATTTAATTCGCTGTTCATTTACTAAACATTTTTTTTCGTTTCGTGATGCAACTGGCTGACATCTTTGTCTACCTCTTCGGAGATAAAAGCGTGAGGTTATTTGTGTATGAACATACGTATGTGTTTGATGTTTGACCATTTACATACCTATGTCTTCCTATTTCGGTTGAATTCAAATAGTTTTTTCCTAATTGTCACTTTCGTACCGTGCAATAAAAAATCTATGTATTATCTATTTACATAATATGTATTACTTATCAAAATAAAAAATATTTACCGTCAGTACTTGCACCCCCCTAGTAGCATCAGAATTGGATACAAAAACCTCAAAAACACGGATAAATTTCACCTGTTGTTTAATTCTAATAAAGCTTGCCTTTTACGGCTTCTGTAACTGCTGCCAGTCACCATCAATGTAATTTATGAGTCGGTAAAGAAGAGTAATTTAGCTTATTAATTTCGCGCGGGCGCGTTCAGTGGTGCGGCTTCACGGCTTACATGACTGGCGCTCTTCAATCAAACCTTCTCACGGTTTCGTTCAGGGAAAACGCCCAATTATTCATCACCGAACCACTTCGACGTTCCATTGAAATTTTTGGAATTGTGATCGCTATCAATCGCTGCCGATTCGGTATTTTTCAAATTGAATCCTATTATTTTTGAATCAATGCATTTAAATAAGATCTCGATGGTTGAAAAAAATCCTTGATGTTCGAGTGTAACTGCTGAATTGCCTATCCACTAAGCCCCTTATCGGCTGATTTTCATTCCCCTTTCGCAAGAAATATGGGAGTTTGTACGTCATTTGTGCACGTCTTTTTATTGTGACTCATTTAAATAACGGTTTAGTTTGCGTTTCTAATGGCGGGGCTGGTTAGGGGGAATGTAAAGAGTTTTTTTGCATACTATCCGTAAGTATACTGTATAAAATTCTGTACAAGTTTTCTTCTGTAGAGAAAATTTTGTATAATAAAAAAACGAAATCTGTATCAGTTGAAAGGGCGTATGTGTATGCAATAAAAATAATAAAAACATTAAGGTTCTCCCCGTTTCATTTTGAAAGACTAGATATGCATCTGGTATTGGCTTTGTCTCATCGTATTCGAACGTTTTCATAGAATTTGTTATAATAGATGTAACGAAAATTTAAATTTCAAGTAATTTCATCCAGCAATTTTTTTATTTTGTATTTTTTTTCTTTTGCACCGAAAATGCAATACTTTTAAAGCTTCACTAGACAATTCATCGAAGATATACTATTCAATGTGTGGCAAAATCTAAAAACAAATAAAATATTTCAAACACGCAAACGATATTTAATCACTTAGATATGATAAAAATATGCTGTTAGTTTTTCATTTGGCTTAACAGAAACATGCTCACTATGTCGGATTATTGGATTCTAAAGTTTTCCTGTTTAAAAATATTTTATATGAATAGAGGCAAGTATTAGGTTTATACTCATACGTTAGTGTGTAGTAAAGTTTTAATTGGCAGGGGTCAGGTACACTTAGCGATCGTGATAACACTTCACGCGAACTAAAGGTGGCTTTGTTTGGCCCGTAGTAACGTGCGCCTTCCTAGTCAAATGTCTAAGTGAAAAATTGCACGCTACGGTTAAAAGGTTAAATGGGAGTGACCATTTATCCTTTCTGAATCGTAGCTTAAACGCTTCGTGTAAATTTAAAAAGGTTTTTACGTTTAATGTTATTTCTTTTTAAAAGAGATCGTTTGTATTCGGATTTACGTTCGTGGAATGGAACTCGCGCTGTTTTTTAAATTGTGACATGTTTATTTGGTATTGAGGTGTGTTGCGTTATTGTTTACGTATATCTATTTTATAAATATTTTTTTACCCTTCAAAGAGTTCTTGTACGTGGAAAAGTTCATGGTATCAAAGATTTTATAATTGTTGTCTGGTAATTAATTTTATTGTTTTTATCGTCAGGCACTTTTTAGTGTTCATAGGTATATAAGGAAATGTTAGATACTTAATCTATTTACTATATGACCGCATCTGATGGCATGCACTTTGCCGTCCAAACAGAGCATTCTCTTATACTCTATCTCTACAGTCACAACTGTCTGCTGAATTGCTTCGTCACATTAATGTATAAAAAAAAGGAAAATGTTTTTTTTTCTCCGAGCTACAGATAGGTTCTTGAAGAATCATATACAGTTTCAGTTTGTATTTAGAAGGTGATGGGAAACTGAGGCGGGTAATAGTAATTGATTACAAATCCATTGGTGTTTAAAAACCACCGGACAAAAACAAAAATTTTGACGCTTTCCACACAACCATCAGTATTAAATGTATGCGGTTTGTATACAGGGTGTATTTAGACGTCAGAAAACGTCAAAATTCTTATGTTTTGACGGGATTTTCTTTAATGCCAGGGGGTTTGTAATCACCCTCGCTGTTACCTGCCTCAGTTTTCTACCACGTTCTAAATACACCCTGTATAGAGCGACAAAATTTTAATTTTTTGTCGGGACTATTTTTAACACCAATAGGTTTGTGATTACCGTAGCTATTACCCTTCTTAGGTTCCTACCACGGACTGAATACACCTGTACACATTTTACAGTTTTGGTCCAAAATCTTAAATTTAGAAACGCTTAACCGCGATAACTTCTATTTAATTCGATACAAAAACAAAATAATTTGAAACACATAAAAATACAGTACAAACAAACACAAATCATATTCTCCTTAAAAATAACAATCAAGAAACAATACAAACATCGAAATAAAAATGTTGTGTGGGTAGACTCAACAGAAATATGTCTTCGCGAACAAATAGCGAAGCGGTTTTAATTTCGAAACCAATACGCGTCCTACAAACATAAACTGCGATTGTCGGGATACTCTACGATAAATCGGGGCTGCACTTGGCTTCCAACGTCATATTTTATTATTTCTTACACATTTTCCACGTGATTAATTGTGTTAATATAGTTTAGACTTCTAACAGGAAAATAGTGCGGGTTAAGAAAGCACGCTATCTCATGGTAAGTGATGATTGTAGTTTAACACTCTCAACAGCTTCTAAAGAATTGTATGTGTATAATGTTCTTTAAAAATTGCATTATAAGTCTGTACGTACCGTGCGATCTAGAGGTCCGATTCCCGGGTCGAGTATTGTTATTGCTTTTTTCTTTTGTAAATTCTCGATGGCAGCACGCAGACTGCTAATGCGTACTAAAAACGGTAATAGGCTCACGTAGCACTGATACATAACATGTAAAGAAATGTGGACGCAGAAATGCATTCAAGCTGTCTTATAAAAATTTACGAAAACAGACACTCAGTTATACAGGTGTATTCAGACCGTGATCGGAAACTAAAGCAACTAATAGCTACAGTGATAGCAAGCCCATTGGCGTTAAAATCCTGATAAAAAAATGAAGCTTTCCGTACAAACCACGTATATTTAATATCGATGGTTGTATGGAAAACGTCAAAATTTCTATTTTACCTGCCTTAGGTTCCGATCACGGTCTGAACACACCCTGTAAATAAAGGTAATACAACAAAATATATTTATAATAATGTATGTTGAAATGAAAAGGGAGGTTGTAAAACAGAAGATTAAACAGAATAATTATGTTTATAGAACGAAAACTTACAGTTCTAAGAATAAAAAAATACAGAATACGGTTAAAACAGTCATCTGCTAGCAATGATAGAGTAATCTTACTAGCTTTATATATTGCAATCATAAAATAGTTCCGAATCATCTTCATCTAAGGTTACTATTAAAGCGACTAACCCATTCTGTAACTTAAATAAGGTATGAAACTTATTTTGCAGAAAATATGTCGCAGGTTTTATATTGTGTCTTCCCGGGGGAAACCTCTTGGCATTTTGCCTTGGCTCATTATATCTGTAGTTTGTAGTTTTCGTCGTCCAACTATTTTAATTTCGTGTTTTATGGTTATTATGTTTGGCCGCCCCTATAGCGTTGAATTTAAGCTTACCTTTTAATATTTTAGTTACGTCATAACTTGTTTACTTTATGTTAGGGTTATCGCAAGTGACTTGATAAGGCTTAAGGACATCGTTAGATGCAATTTGGGAGATATCGCTCTGGGATTTTGTAGAAGAATTTTGTTCAGTGACTCGTTATAGTAATGACGTTGATTGTAACTTAGTTGTATGCAATTTCCCTGAGAACAATATGCTTCAATGCATCAATTTTATTACATATTATGGTTCGTTTCGCTTCGTGCCTGGTTAAGCATGTGAAACTGTCATGCTATATTTTAAAGTTTTTGGTTTTAGAAGCCGCAAGAAAAGTATCCTGACCTGCAATAGGTGCCTTTATCTTGTGAATGTGTATTTATTCAGCAAGTTGATCTATAAACAACAATGGCATAGAATGGATATTGAGGTATGTGCCTGGGGTTTGAAGCCTATACCTCGAGGCCATCACTACTTCTAAATGTAAGTATACAATGTTCTAAATATGTTTTTTTTTTCAATAAAAAATGTTGTTCAAAATCTAACCATGCGTAACTTGTAATCTCTTCTTTTTGAATCTAGGTAGTATTTATGACCGAGAAAGACCCTCTACATTTAATAATTAACAAAATAAAAATGCCATACTAAAAAACACGCGGTGTTGCTTACAACAAAAAAACGCAACAATTCATTCGACAAAATTCAATTTGAAAGACAAACACCCAAAGTAGTGTGCGAACTTAAGCGTCCACTGAAATCGTAATGAACCAACAAAAAGCAGTAAAGTACAACATTGTAGATTGCAGCTTGCACTTTATTTACAACAACAAACTACCGAGCTGTGACATTTATAGACACGATTGTGTATTTATGGGCTTTTAATGGCAACGCGCATTACCAGCCGCGCCATCGGCTGCGTTAGCAAAGAAAATATTGCTACTGCTGTTATTTATGCCGAATCTCGGGAAGTCTTTCTTGTGTTGAGTTTGGTTGCGTCCGGGTTTTTGAAGATAAAAATGGCTAGATTAATAGCGATTTCTCTATTTTTTTATTTTTATATGAAACAGTATATGTCCGTAGTAAAGATTGGCTTATTATAATCTATATAATCTTATCGTAAGCCTGTAAACGTCCCACAACTGGGCACGAACCGCCTCTATAATTTTAATGGTTTAGGCCAGCAACGCGCTGCCGAATGGGCGGATTTCACATCTACGAAATTTTTAAGAACTTTTGGGAGTGTAGGTTGCCTCACAATGTTTTCCTTCACGTTAATGTATGTGGTCATTCAATTTGAATACACACACAACTTGTAATAGTCTGAGGTACACACCTCTCCCCAGCTCAGGCCTGGGATTTGAACCCTTGACCTCCAAAATTCTTGACAGCGCGCCTATGTCTCGAGGATCACGACATCATTTAATTTAATTCTTCACCTACGAAAGAATCGTTTTATCTACGTGAGAAATTATAGTTACATTTTTATTATGAAATTTACATTATTATTGAACCCATAACATACACACATATACTCAACAAGTATTATACTCGATTGCTATTTTTTTTCATTATTTGAGATTCCCTCGGACCCTTGTTAACGAAGATACTGGAACTGTAAAACAGAGTGTATATTGATACTTACTTTCTATTATGAATTTGGGGTATATCTTGTGGGGTTTTGCGATATGGAAAGGTATAATAAAGGCATCGGTATTTGATTTATGGGATTTTTTTGGATTCGATTTGGAGAACTTTTGCTTCATGCATTATTTAGTGATGTTTTTTTGTTAGTTACATAATAAACATATCGACGGCGGAAAGCAAAAACGTCGTAGTCCACAAAATGTGATTTTTTTTTATTGCACTGTTCGAATCAGAAAAAAAAACTGCTTCGAATGGTCCTGGTCCCATAAATCTAGAATGAATAGATTAGAAATTAACATTAAAAAAAAAACAGGTTTTCACGTAAATGCCTGCATTCAAAAACGCTGTAAGCTACAGAAAAAATAGTAATAAGTTATACTATGTTGATTACAACAATTTCGCTTTCTGTAAAAAAAGGTACATGTTGATGATGCGGTCAGTAGTGCTGCGTTTACTACGTTTTCGTCGCTCGTGTTTTTATGTATCTTGCATTAAGGACGTTTTAGCGAGTAGTGGTATAAAGAACCGAACCTATTACTACATTTGGTACGGTTACCCCAAGTTAATTACCCCAAGTCAGTAATTATTGTAGTTTACACCATATCTAAGAGATGGGTTTCATTAAATAACCACGTTTACAACGTTCAGTTGAGCAGCCCTAGTTCAAGTATAACTGCTTACCACGTTTTCGCTTTCCCTAAAAAAATGTATTTGACCCATCTCTATACAACTCGATGTGCATTTACAGCATTTTAGCATTCTGTAAAAATATTTCAAAATGTCGTAGTCAACAAATTTTTGGCAAATAATTGTTAGAATGAGATTTGAGAGTTAGAATTATATTTAGAAAAAAATAACATGTCTAGTGTCCAAAAATCATGAGTCTAAGTTAAAAAACACGCTAGTAATGATTTTTTGAAAAAATATGTAAAAGTTTTTTGGCTCTGGTGAACATTTCCATTTTTGTGGTATACTACGTTTTCGCTTTCCGCCGTCGATATGTACTTATTTAAATTTGTCAAAGCCATATGTAGGTACTCTTATTACACCACGGTGACTCAGCGGTGTCAAAGTAGTGTGATTTCCTGTGGGAAAAATATGAATAACGGGAAAGTCTATGTGGCTAGTAAACGTTAAAATACGTCAATATAATGAGAAAATATCGTTAATAATATCCATTCCATTAACATAAGTATACATTTCCAAATTACGATTTTAAATTCCAATTCCACATTCCCTTTTTAAATTCCAAATAAGCAATTTTCACAACGGCGTAAAATAAAATTGTTCTTACAAAACATTATTTTCTTGTACGTAAACAAGAGTTCTGCGACAGGGATAATGAAACTTTACGGCACCCTAGCTCCAAACTGCACCCTTATCATGATGTAGGGACGCAGGGGCAGACACAAGCCTAAGGGCGTTAGCAAATTCACTAGCAATCGCGTTGTATTCAAAATTAACTCCGGGGCTGGAGCGAGATATGATTTCCCAAAACTCTGCTCTTTTGTTATTTTCTTTATGAACGAAAACGATTTTATAAGCTTTAATATTAAAAATGTAAGTGTATTTTTTATGTATTCTTATTTATGTGTATATTTTTTTGTGTGGGTTTTATGTGTATGTTTTGGAGTAGGCGTAGGCACATATGGTAGATTAGGAGTAGGTAGATGTGCATTTCTGTATTCAGATTCCGTAAAATGTTTTCGTCTCAGGTAGAGCCGTTTTTCGAGCACTTTATAGACTCCGTCCTGCTAATGATAATTTCCTACTTTAAAAACCCAATAACTCTCCCCGATCAAGAAATCTAAGCCGATACCTCTAAACCGTACCTTAGGTACTTGTGGCGAAAAACTACGAGGCATTCCAATTCATTTATTTTGAAACAATATTCCAAATGAATGATCATAAAAAAATACGTTTCGCGCAATAAAAAATCATCACAATGATGTGTTTGTTCGAGAAATTAATAAAATCACCATACAATTTATCGGATTGTATAGCAAGCACAGTCGGTGTGTGCATGATTACGGTTTCCAAAACCGAACACAAGTAAGTTTTTAAATGCTCATTGTTTTCGTAAATAAATTGGTAACTTTTTTATACATCAAACACGTGGTCATACTTGCATACGTGAAGGGGAATGCATCTTGCATTTCAGCATCTAAATTACACCATATGAAATGTAACCTTCGCCATTTTGCGGTAAAATTTTCTAAGTTGAATTATTGAGAAATTTCTTATTAGAAAATGTAATACTTTTCTTTACCCGATCTGTAAATGCATTTGTCGTTTTTCGTGCCTAATTCGAGACAACGTGCTGCTTCTAAAAAATCCTAATGGAAAAATCCTATAACACTGCCCGTCTCGGAATTCAAACTCGAAACCTTTAATTTGCCTACATGTGGCGCGACTCCACGGGGCACGAAGTAGTAAAGATTACTTAAGCTTAAACATTATTTATATTGCTGTAATTAGTGATATAAGATGTTAGACAAACAAAAATTCGTTTAATTAAAAAGAATGTAATTTTTTAACACATGAATTGAACCCCTAGGTACAGCCTTCTATTCCATTTTCTGATCCAACAACCCCGATGAACCAACCTCGGATTGTAATTTGATAATGATACATCAGAATGCTGGCTTTATCACTTAAAAAAATTAATAAATGCCAATATCAGGAGCTTATACAAGTGCCTAAAAACTGAAATAAACTAAACAACACAACTGGGAAAATGTGAAAGAGCACTTCGCGCATCCCATCGGAAAAATAGAGTCGAATATTATAAAACTTTAATAATTTCAATGTTCCCAACATCAGCCGAAATAGCTCAGTTGGGAGAGCGTTAGACTGAAGATCTAGAGGTCCCCGGTTCAATCCCGGGTTTCGGCAAAGGTCATTTCTCAGTTGTTTTTTATGAACAATTTAACTAAAAATTAATGCATATTCTAATAAACGTATAAAAATATTTTTGGGCGGGATTTAAAGGAACAATTTTGAGGAAACAAATTAATTTAGGTACATGAATGCGTCTATCGGGATGTACTACGGAACCTTAATTAGAAATTTCATCCCTGTGATCAGTGGGAAAGACCATTAGAATAATAAAATCTATTGCCTCTTCCACGTTGTATCCTTTCTCGTTTTTTTTAAGGAAAAATGAGTTTTACATTCCGAATGTTTATCGTTCTACACTAAAACAACAAAGTCGAATAAAATGGTATACTTAATTTTATATAGGTGCGTATATTTTGTAGCTTGTTTATCTCCTGAATAAACTTTTCAAGATAATATTTTTAAGATTTGTTTAAAATCCTATTCTCGATGACTGTGTGATAAAGATAATAAAATATAATACAACATAAAGAAAACTATATACATGGAAAAAATATAAAATTTTAAATGGAAAGTATATAAGACAAAACTTAAAAATGTAATGTAAACGCTTTACAAAAAAACAAGACGTAGACCGCATGTAAATTCTTAACAACTGTACTAATATTGAACTTTAGAATTACAAGAAATTATTTAGTTCCATTTATGATATCTCTCAATTATCCTACCTACCATCTCGACAATTACGATATAATTGTCAATTTTACAGGCATAATTTTTTATGCGCATATTTTTTTCTAAACATAAGTAATTTACTAGTCCTTTAAGACCCACGACAAGCCAATGTGACACGAAATCTTTTTTTTTAACTTTATAGGTTTTTTTACGATTCATATATCTAAAATTGATGTTAAAATCCCATGTACCAACATAAACACTTTGCTGTCTTGTGATCGAACTCATGACCACACTACGTTTACATTCTTGAATAAACAAAGATAAATATGAATTAAAATTCCAACCAAATGTTACAAAGACACCAAATATACCAAGTTCAATTAAGTTTCGATATCCGGCATAATTCACGTTTATGACGGCTATAAATCGGCCTTCCCCGTGCCAACTGACTGACGGTTGCAATTGGACCTGTTAAACTGGGCACAAAATACGTCTCCAGCCAGATTGGGCCAATTAATGAGGGTACAATCAGACGTACCTCGGCAGGACCTTTACAATCTAGTGCGAACATAAATTGTGATAGGGGGAGGTCGGCTTGTTTAATTTCACGACTGAATAAATTCAAATGTTAATACCGGCGAGACCGCTCGCCGTACTGACGGTCCCCACTGTCCCGTCCATAAAACCTCACTGCTCTGTGCAAAAATTGCAAGTGGTGTACAGAAACTATTAAGTTTTCATTTGTTTTGATAAAAGATAATTTTTTGGGTAAGAGAATAATTGGCCAAAATATAATAACAATATTATTAAGAGTTCAAAAAACAATTGTACAGTCTACATGCTATTGTTAAAAATAATTTTACAAACAGTCATCTTTTTAAAACAGATTAAGACAGTTGAATACGTTTATGTTCATAATAAATTATCACGCCATTTAGACTACATAAAATATCACGACAAATGGGACCGTCAACCCGCACTAGACCAGCGTGGTGGCTTAAGGCCTAACCACTGTGAGTTATAAACGAGGTCCGTGCCATCAAAGAAGATTATCGATATCAAATGAGAATTCGAAGTTATACATAATATCATTAATTCAGATAAGATTTATGATAAAAATCGGGTCCTATTAACTTAGAATGCAGACCAAGCATAAAGCCACCTTCGCCAACGCGAGTCATTGTCATAATAATGGGGAAATATAATGGGGCTGACGAAACGATTCGCCGGCTACACTGAATGCTATCAGAAATGGTAGAAATACGAAGGAAATAAGCCGGAAACGCTTACTGAATAAATAATAAACGTATTCTTAACTTATTGCGTGCTAAGGAATTTATTATGACGCCATGTTGCCGCTGGCTTACACGTAATTATAATTATTGTGCTTCTGGGAATCAATCTGGAAGTAACATTGGTTGAAAATGTCAAATTCGTTCAGTTGGAATAAATTGGAACGGTCAAAGATATATGGACATATTTTTTTTTGATGCGGTCTTGTATCGATACCTGCCTGCCTTGCCTGTAAAGAAGTGTTGCGTGTTGTTAACATTAAATTTAAAAAGTGAGATTTATATCAGGCATTTATAGAAAGTAAAAAGTTAAATATAGTAAGGAAATTATTTCTTTTTTCTTAAAATTGTGTAATAAATAAAAAATGATTTTTTTTTTATCGCTTAAGCAGGAAGACGAGCTGACGGCCCGCCTGATGGTAAGCGGTCACCGTCGCTCATGAACTTGGCAATGCCAGGGGCACAGCCACGCCGCCAAAATGATGCAAATCATTTTACAATACAATAGAAAAACAAATAGTTCTTTGAATAAAAAAAAATATTACATTCTATACATTTTCAACGTCAAACGAGTAAATAAATAAAAATGAAAAATAATTCTGTAATAAAGTTTTACGCATTCAAACATTCAATCTGTGTCCCAACGAATTTAGCGGGCTATTCGAAGTCAGTCGACCGATACTCGATCATAGCCAATCAATACGAACATTATAAATATTGAAAACTCACTGAGCATTACAATAGAATCACGAACAAAATTAAATTAGCTTTAGGGTTGAAGATGCTATTATGTTCGTTCATGTTCCACGTACCATCGGGTCGGAAAATCCTTGACAAACTAATTTAATATGTTTAATAAATATATTTGTATTTGACTGCCTCGTGATCTCACGGCACCAGTAAGAACTATATACCATTTTAAATTAGGATCAAGCAAAGTGTTATTGAGTTATTTTTTAGATTTTTTTTAATAGCAGTATGGAGACTGGAATGTGCCTAAAAACGGCAATAGGCTCGCTCCCCATTAAAATATTTGAGATTAAGACGTAGTACCTGGCGAAATATAGGTGCAGAAATACACCCCTGCGAATACAGTTGTGATGTGGATAAATAAATGTTTAAGATATCGTATTGAATGACTTGTTAGTCTCACGGCAGATTGTGAATTTTGAAAGTTCCGTCGGCCTATAAGGGGCATAGTAAAATTACCAATAGAAATTCTCTGTAGCGGCATGGGAGAATGTGCCCGAAAAGGCAAGCTACACTTCTGACGTATGTCTTAAACAAAGCTAATGAAAAGTCGGAACAAACATACACATTACATATTTCAGAACAAAATGTAATTTTCTTTTTCTATGATTTAATATCGTATAGTAATTTAAGTCCCCCAACACCAGCCGAAATAGCTCAGTTGGGAGAGCGTTAGACTGAAGATCTAGAGGTCCCCGGTTCGATCCCGGGTTTCGGCACTCCCAATACTCTTACAGTACAAGTTTTTAATTTCACTTTGTACCTAAGTATTATGTTCTTAGCAATATAAATTTAACTTATTCCTTCAGAGAAACGGATGATTATTTAATGATTATATGATTTATTGTAAAACATTTTTGTATTATTGATTGATTTTATCTACAACTTTTAAACTACGGTAGCGTATAAAGTTGAAACAACTGCTTATGAACTTTTCTTCATGAATTTCATCCAGGTAGGTTTTGTCTCGTTATTCCCATAACATAAGTATGCCGGGTAAAAATCTATCCAGAAATCGAGGCTGGGCTATCATTATCGCCCGATCATTAATAAGGCAGCTAAGCGATTTTTCTGTTAATCGAATATGAGTTAAATTGCTTAATATTCCACCAGAAAGTTTCACAAAAGCAGCTCGAACGGCAGAACTCTATAGAAAGGTAAACTTGAAACAGGTGAAGCCTAATATACGAGCACGCGACACAGGGATCCCTGTTTGATTCCGTTTTCAATACGACCAAACAATATCGCTGTATTGAAGAGCGAACAAACTGCGCGGTGCACAATACTCGACCACTCTTATTGAATATTTACCCGGCGACCGCACTACCATTCCCTACCAGCATTTAAACAATGTATTTTTGCAAAATGAGCATTTAAAAGGCGGCATTTATTTGCCCTACCCGTTCACGTATGGTAATAATGATTGAAACATGGAATTTATAATATTGATAAAAATATACTGCGTTTGCCGAGCGGTATGTAAATTCAACTGAATGTCACTGTGTTAAATGATTTTCGGAATGTTTTTAATTAAATGTGAATGCATTGAAATGTTAATTGTGGAGGGAGGTTTTCTGACGCTGCTTAATGTAGTGGCTGTAAGTGTGTTTTATTGGATGACGTAATTAAATAGTGTTGTCACTCGCATATAAGGCGAATGGTAATACGCTACTTACATGAGAATGGAAATAATTATGCATTGTTTTCCGCTTACCGTATACATAATTATGCTGTATTGTTTTAACGAGCCATTTAAATCATATTGAGTTCCATGGTAAGTTACTGTAGTAACATGTACAATGTACCTGTTTGTACATAATTATATGTAAATACATAATAATGCCTATATTCCCCAAAGGGTTTCCTGTTCTAAATAAATAAATAAAAAAACACAGAACAGTATAGCGTGAAAATGGGGGCTATTGCCTTTGAATGTCCCGGAATTAACTGAGCTGTTTCTTAAATTTTGAAAATTGATCCATTTTAATTATAAACAACAAAAGAACTGTATTGAACAATAAATATATAAGTTGCCAGACGCATCCACACTTGGACAATGAGCATAATCCAGATTTTCAGACACTTTTGCTAAGTTTCCTTAAAAAAATATGTTTTAATTCGTTTATTATGAGCCAATTGCCTTTCTGGTTTTTATCGAAACACTGGATTTTTATAATTATATTTAATACTGAAAATAACTTGTCAGACTGTATAACCAGCCAGTTGATTCACAATGGAAATCGTAACATAGTCTAGTAAAAGCTTTGCTTAAAATTAATCGTATTATACATAATTCGCATTTAAATAACGGGTTTATGCTTTGTACTTTAAACTAGATGTTTTAGGTGCTTTGTTCAACGAATTTTTTACACTAATTTACACGAGTTCCCGCTACATCGCATTTATAATGCTTTTTTGATAAGGGCGAAAATGTTTCGCTACTAATGCACTTAACTAGTAAAATAAAGAGTGGTTTAACAATATTACCGTATTGCAAGAAACGATTACCATTCTTATTAGTAAACACGCTTCAATAAAATGTATTATTGAACAAAATCATTCTGAGTAATCTTATCTAATTCATTATTTTGGAAGGAAAAGGCAGAGGTCATAGTATTGATTCACAGGTTGAGTTTTGCTCCGAAAAACAATTAATATAAAACAATACTTTTAACATACACGAATAACTCTTTGACCGACCCCAGCGTCGAACAGCCTTTACAGACTCGGACTCAATCTCAACTATAATTTCGTCATTGTATCCATATTAAGTACAAATTAGAGCCACGTAAAAGAGATTATTATGTTTAATTGAAACTTCACTGACTATAAATACTACACGGGCGCCAACCCGCGAGCTACAATAGCGGTAATGAATAATTCATAATAGCAGATAAGGCAAAAATGGAAATCCGAGCCGAAAAGCTAAATTAAAAGCGCAGTACTTAGTAAGAAATGGGACCCTGGGCAGCAATCGGGAAATAAAAAGTGGAAGTATTTGCATAATGATCAAGGTTAAACGTTCGCAATTGCTGTTAAAAATAAGATAAAGAACTCCTAAGATGTCTTAATAACTTTATATGAGGTAGTCGGAAAAGTCGAGAAGTTGACTTTAACAGCAATTTGTTTCATAGTTACCTTGTGATTAGGTATATAAGATTTATGTACATTTACTACTTATTATTAAAATATTTCAGTAGCCTATGAATTCGTGGAGACTTTCTAGAAAACATACAGTGACGATATCCACCACGACCGAACCCCACCTACTACAGGTACAAAACATTTAAAAAACAATAAATTATTAGGGGAAAGTGGTCACCCTTCGTACACATTTTAGATTTTATTTTTTTAATTTGTGATTAATTGTCGCATTTACCCAGTTTATGTACCTAAGTGTAACAAATATATTGTAGTTTGTTCCAAAAAAGTTTGAAACTATTATATCAAAAGATTAAAAAGTTATATTAATTTTTCTACGATAAGATATTCTCGTACGAACGTACCCCACGTACGGGGTACATTCGTACAGTAGGTGGGGCACTTTCATACGCCATGGGTTAGATTGATACAGGGTAATTAAGAAGCCTATTAAAGTCGTTAAATTTTTATTAATTATTATAAAAATATGAATATATCAAAAAACTAACTTAATAGGTAATATTTGACTTGACTCGGTCGATAAATCTTTCATTAGAAAAATTACAAAAAAATAAATCATTTATCCTTAGTTTACTTATTGATAATTTTAAGCTTTACAATCAGTCTAAATGAGATCTTTACAATTAGTCTAAGATGCCGCTATACAACGACCTTCACCGAGATGTTTATTTGATGAAACCTATTTTATATCTTACAAATTTCAGATTTTTCAAATTGTACACGTGAAAATGTAAATAGCGAAGGGATAGTATTTCCGCTTGCAGAAATAATTGCACCAAATGTCATCAATTCGCCTCTTTCCGCTGACACGATTTGTCTCACTTGTTTCTGTGATTTAGGAACAAAAATTTTAGGAGTTTCTAAAACTGTAGACACGCCAGACTCGTCAAAGATAAATGTCCTGTCGGCAGCAAAATTATGCCTTTGTAACACATCAGCTAAATTATTATAGAACTCTTGGACTGCAATCTTATTAAAGACGAACGATCTAGCTGCGTTTGTATTTTCCGGTTTTCGGGGTCCATCGGTGTTAAAGCTGTCGTTGAATTTCTTGACTCCGCTTTCAACGTTGATGTCTTGAAGTTATATTTCAACGCGGCTTTCCTATACGACAACCGTTTTTGAATAACGTCATCAATTGCTAATTTCATGGATACTTCATCCACCTCCTGAGTACGCGTACCCTTTTTTTATATTTTCTTACCATGATTCTGCAATAAAATATTAATTATAAGGTTTACTTAACATAAATCTTTCATTTTGTTAGAAGTAGAATACTTTATAAAAGTAAAAATATTTTATTGCTGGCTGCACGGTCATTTCAAAATGTTACTAACTGTATTTTCTTTCATAAAAATCTAATTTAGATGTTCAGGTGATTGATAAAATTTAAAGGGGAGCATTCGTACGCGTGCGAATGTGCCCCCTGTTAGGCTGTCCGAATGCACCCCACACCTTGCAAAAAAATTAAAATTCAACTTTATACAAATTCTTATTTAGTTTGAGAAATATAACAATTAAAGCTCAAAATTAACAATGTTAACATTAATTAATCATCGTCATTTTTTCAAAAACATAACAATTTTACTCAAAATTACGAATCAAACTTAACTAAAAAAATTTACTTACCGCGCGCGAAAACACTTTCCGTCTTGTCAACCAATACATGGTGAGGCGACTGGCGTGACACTCCACTAGGAACATGGGGACCAGTATGTCTATGTATACAAGCAAAGGCGTGTTTATGTGCCGTTTAGTTTTTCTGTTATTTTAACTGTACGGATGTGCCCCGCGTACGAAGGGTGACCACTTTCCCCTATATTCTTTTTTTAAAACAAGGAAAAATGTTATGAGAAAATGATAGTAATACTTTAAAGTTAAAGGAACCAAAACAATCCCAAATTCTAATCCAAAGAAAAACTCGCATTACATTCTGTTCATTCCTCATTTAGTCACAACAATTTAAAATGGAGAAGATTATTTTATATCGCTAGCTTTATAAGGCAATTATTGCTCTCTACCCTCAACTGATACAAAATAAAATAATACCAAGCTAAGATTGCCTTTTTCATTGCACATATTGTTTAGTTAACTCGATAACACATTACGAACGGCATGTTTGTTGCCACAACGGGTGCTAATTACGGAAAGCTATGGGCTTGCGTGCGAGCTGGCGCAATTATGCTAATCTTATTAGTCAATCCACTCCGCCGTGCACCGTGCAGTTTTATGTCCCAGCACAAGGAACGTGCACTTTCTTTATTTCCATAATGTGTGGAAGTTTTATTAAAACTATTTCAATTAAGCGTTCTTTAAGCCCCCACTGGCTATTAGGGAAATGGAGCTCGATTTTTTTTGTTTGCTCCACTCTGTGTGAAGCGTTACGTAATGAGGGCTCGTGATTTTAAGGGAAGTTGAGTTGAAGTATTTCCAAATGTCCAAATGTTCCAAATGTCTTTATGCTTTTTTTTAGGTAGTTAATAAGGTGAACGAGCTATGGAGAGGGCTATGCTCGGGGTTTCCCTACGTGATCGAATCAGAAATGAGGAGATCCGAAGGAGAACTAAAGTAACCGACATAGCCCAACGGATTAGCTCGTTGAAGTGGCAATGGGCCGGCCACATGGCGCGGAGAACTGATGGCCGATGGGGCCAAAAAGTTCTCCAGTGGAGGCCACGAACGGGAAAGCGCAGCGTGGGACGTCCCCCAACAAGGTGGTCCGATGACCTTGTCAAGGTCGCGGGACGTCGCTGGCTGCAGGAGGCTTCCGACCGTTCCCGGTGGAAGTCATTGGGGGAGGCCTATGTCCAGCAGTGGACGAATATTGGCTGCTGATGATGATGATGATGATGAATAAGGTGAATGACTTCCTCGTGGTCTTGGGCCACAAGCATGTGCCTTGCGATCTAGCGGTCCTGGGTTCGATTCTCGGGGTTTTTCCATTATAAATTCTCAATAAAAGCACGGAGTCTGGAAGTGTGCCCGAAAAACGGCAATAGGCTATTTATTACATGGGAATGATATCTGGCAAAATGTGGGTGCAGAAATGCAGCTCTGCCTACCCCTTCACAAAATACAAACGTGAGTTTATGTATGAAGTTAATAAGGATAGCATATTATAAATGTATATTCATCAGAGGTGGATATAAAAAATCTGTTAAATCGAAAAACAAAAAATCTGCTTCAACAAAATCCAACTTTACCAAGAAATGTTGGAATATTGAACAATAACCGTTAAATATAAATCAAAGACGAATCAAACGAATCACGACAAAAACTTCAGTACAATGAAACAATTTTTTCAATCGGCCAACTTTTACGACACAAAGAGTAAGTGCGGATTTACAGCGAAAGCCCCGCCTTTCTAACTTAAGAAATTTCACTTAAGAAACAAAAGTACTCTAATAAAAGAAGAACAATCATAAAAAGGAGATGTAAGAAGGCGCTTTGTCGAAAAATCGATGATTCTGCTACTGTCGTGTGTCGTCTACCTTTATGTACCTTTGACAATTTACCTTGCCAATTCTAGTTTACCTCATACACTTGCTCCTTGCGTACGAATCTGTTTGACTTTGCAATGTACTTTGTAACTTGATTCAGTAATGCTTCGCGGTTGACTGTGTTTTCATTGAGATCAACTGCTTCATTAATGTCTTTTAATCATTTATACAGTGTTAAAAAAGATTATTTTTTATTGTGGCATGTTACTATGAAACAATGCTTTTTCAGCAACATTTAAACCAACTTAATTAATACAATCGACTCTGTTGGTGATAGCGGGGATTTTGTGTACGTGTATATTCAAGAGCGTTTCGTTAGGAAATTCGAATAGCAATAGGGAGATTAAAAGTATAGCTAAAAAAATGACCGGTCCTTATTTAGTGGCATTAAAACACCGCTGGTGAAATGTGAATATAATATACTTTTCCCCTATCCAAACGTCGCAGGGGGGTCCGTAGTTTTGAAATAAGAACACCAAAGAGTAAAAATTACAAAATATCTTACTAATTTATTTCATCAAGCTAACTTATCATTAGACTTTTTTATTTGAACAATGCGCTCACCAGACCGCAAATAACCAACACAGATACCAGCTCATGAATTTTAAATAAAAAAATGGCCAGTAATTTTAGTAAAGCATTGGCCACGGCTATCCAAAGCCGCAGATTAATTAATGAGGTTAACATGTGATTGGGTCACCGCTGGAACATTAGAGGACGTCCTTACGTCTATATTAAGCACATGTGTCCAGTTCGACATTGTCTATCCTTTGAGCTGACGGCGGAAATTCAGCTACTCTAGTAGCAGTGGCGTGCCTAGGGTGTCAAACTAAGGCAAGCCCAAATGTTTATTTAGTAGCAGCATATTTTTTTTGGTACGTAGGACTAATAAATACCTACCGGTTAGTACTCACATTCACGTTTATAGCGTTATTTTATAAATAAACAATCGTTAAGTTCGTTATTCGGAACTATGTAAGGCAAGTCGGGCTTTCGGGCTTCTATGGAAGTACCGCCACTGTCTAGTAGGTACTTGAATCCTATTTGGATTGTTGACTCGCTTTTGTTAGTGCAATAAATAGGTTTGATGATTTATATACTTATAGACGTCTGAGTACGTATGTTTGAAGTAGTGATGGCCTCGTGGTTAAAGCAGACGGTGGAGGTTCCAACCCCTAGTCGGTCTAACCCTTCTTAGTTGCAGAGGCCCTTGCCCAGCAGTGTGACGTATAAGAAGTAATACTGATGATGACTTGAGTACGTTTCGCGACTAAAAGATTAGCTTGAGTGTTTGTGATTGAAAACGCACCTACAATATAAAATGCATTCGTGCATTTGTGTGCAGCAAACGTCTAAAGTTAAAACATTTTTTTTCTACACGTCTTATATGGGCATTTCTCTATAAACTCGTACAGGTCCCATACAAATGCTGTCCTGACAATTATTTTTAACATTTGCCAAAAAAACGTGTTCTACTTTGAAGAAAATTAACTATTATTTTAGTTAGATAAGGATTCCCACTGAATTTATTTATATTTTCAGAATTATTAGCGATTTTCCAAGAAATCATGACAGGGGACTGTTTGAGACATTAGAGGACTGTTCTAAAAGTGAATGGGGACTTTTAATTGAGACAAGGGTCTGTTATATTAAAATAAAAAGCCATTTTACATTAATCAATAATTATTTATTATTTTTAGCATATTTTTGCATCAACAGTAAACAAAAAAATTAACAGGAAAACAACTTTCTTAAAACATTTATATCAAAAATTAACTTAAGTGCTAAAAACATTTTGTACACACTGAGATCAACATATTCATACTATTATACTAACAATAATTAAATGCTTTATTTAGTATTCATTGAAATACTTACAATTATTCATATTAGAAAACAGTCTTTTCTCACAAATATATCATACTTCAACTGAGATCTATCAAATCCTAACGATCATTTCTTCTCTATTTTGAGTATCATTTTTTTTTCTTTGGTAACGTAATCGCTCTGCTTCTCTCTTTTTCTGTAGTAATTCCTCTTGGGATAACTTTTTCTTTTTAGGAACCATATCACGTGCGTCCGATCACCCTGGGTAAAATAATTTAAGTTTATAAAGGAAAATAATGCGAGACCATGAATGATACTTTGAAGATTCTTAAGTCAATAAAACAGATTAGCAGATAAATTTACACAAATAATACATAAAAACAACTAATACGCAAAATATACAGTCCCCTGTTGTGTAAAACAGGCACCTGCTGCGATTTCAGGCAGGGGACTGTTGCCAGGGGATTGTTTATTTCGGTTAAATTTCAAAACAGTTACAAAAATAATGTAAAATAGTTTTTTAGGACTCTACCGATCAATTGAGACACAAATAATATAATCATAAACTTTATATAGAAATTAATAAAGTAATTAACATACATATTATGACTTACCAGAGGACTGTGTGTAGTAGTGATCCAAGCACGTGTTCACCTCACAAAATGACGTTCTGACACTATACAAAATCGCGTATCAACGGCGCATTCGTCAAAATGCTAACTTAACAGCCATTGCGTTTCGTTGCAATCAAAAAAATGTTCGTAAATATTATAGTTTATTTAATTTATCGATTTAAATTTTGGCAGGGGACTGTGTGAAAATTTTGAGGACAAAGTTTACAGGAGTTTATTAGATAAATGAAATTCGTAATGAGACCTTGTTTTACGAAAATAATGTAATTTAATTATTTTTCTTTATAATATTAACTGCAAAATGTATGTAGTTTCAATAACTTCTTCATAAATCTCATTTCTAGGTGGAAATGCAGTGATGGGGACAGCCAGGGGACTGTTTTTTTAGAGCTTCTGTGAAGTCTAGAAAATAAATGAAAATAGTTATGGCTCTAAAAACATAGGGCCCGTAATGTTTCGGGGTTAAAGTTTCATTGAGAGTGATTTTTTTTTAAATAATTTAATTACTTTTTGAAAAAGTCGGTCGGGACAGCCGATTACGAGTTTACAGAGAATCGCTCATATATCAAATGTTTTTCCCGCCAAAGTTGCATAAAACTCGAAAATTAATTCAAGGCAGCGGAGAGCATCCAGCATTTTTATTAAAAAATTCAATTTGCTTTGGATAGTACCGTAAGCGACGGCGTATTCGTTCTTTGGATAATTTCATCCCGACTAATCCCAGTATCACTACTTACCTCGCACTGATTACACGGAAAAATGCGCAAGTTCCTTTTCATATTAACGTGGGGAATATTTTTTACTGTAACCAAATGTATTTTTTATGTCGCTTATACGGCACACGGGAACTTATGAATTTCCCAAAATTTTTTTGTGGCAACTTTAAGGTTCTCTGACTTTACTGTCGCGTAAAATTCAAGGTAAATATCATTCGTTTTAAGGCTAATTTATAGGCGTAGCTCATAAGTACTTTGTGTGGGTTTTTAATAATGATCGTAAAACCTTACAAATAAGAAAAGTCTGGCAAAACAAATTCAAATGAAGCCTGCTGAGTTTTAGTGAAATAACTAGAACGTACATTTACTCAAAATAATCATATTTTATATAACTTCAGACGCTTTATAATGGGCGAGTTTATTATGTTTTTTTTTTAATATTATTTATTGTATGGTATCATTTAGTACTCGTATTAATCAATAGTTCTTTATTTAAAATTATGTTTTACTATATTTACTACTACTAATGAAGACCTGATAACCTAATATAGTCTTTCTCATATTTTTCATTCGGCCCTACTCAATACACAGCTTCAGACTCAGAGACTCGATCATGCACCTAATCCTCCATTTACAATTAGTATTATACCATGACAACTAATTACAAAATCATCCATCACATCTTTAATTCCAACACAAGACACAAACATCTCCAAAATATATGACAGCGTAAATATAAATGATAAAAATTCCACACACGGCAGCATATGATTCCTGAACAGGGGCCTGTGTCAGGCCAATCCTCTTATTTCATTTGTCAGGGTGACACGGGAGATGTCCACGCGCGGCGCTGACAATGCGCGATGTGTCAGCCAGCATACAGAATGGATCAAGACTGATGTGTGTATGACTGACGCCGCTTTTTTATCAAATTGATTGAACGAGTTGGCGTTTGATCTTTTTTTGAAATCGACGCGGGAGGTTTTTGTTGTCGCTGTGTATCTATTTCGAAGGTTTGGCTTGCTCCTATTCCTCTTTTTAGATGCCTGTCCTTTTCCAGATAGCAGTGTAAAAGTTTGAACGTGAATTCGATGGTGTAACATCAAAAATATGTAGCGTAGTTTCAAATGTTGAGTGGTTTTCATATTATGATGTTATATTGAACTCGTAAATTTATCTACTTTTATGCGCACTTATTACATTCAAAGATTATTCATTATTCTATTGATATTTTCTAGACATAATTAAATCCGCAATTCTTTCGCGTTGGTCGGTAATGGTTCTAAGAGAAATTTCATTCTGAATATCTGTCTAAATATGCAATCATTTTTCAATTGAGAACACCCCTTTAAGAAACAAATGGCTTGCATTTGCGATGCATGATCATTCTTCATCATTAAAATCAAAATGAACCGTATACTTTTTTATAATAGCAACAGTTGTACCGACGAAAAAGTGTACCATGACCCTTCTATGCCCGCTCTTCTAACTTCGTTAAATCCACATCGCGATGTTAATGAATATACCGCATCGGGTTTCCAATTATCCAACCGATCGTCATTTCACCTTACTGCTAGTAACCAAACGATCCCCTTTCAAGCCTGAATTACGAAATTCTTGCTAATTAGACTAATATAGACGAAAATTTTCAAAATAACGAGCGCGGTGTCTGATGCAATTTACTCGATTTATGCAATTTGATATTGTGGTTTAATCAGAATAATTAAACCGTACTTCAAACATAATCATGTATATTGTATTTATTCTTGTTGTTCTTTACACGTTAATGTACAAACTATGATTGGTTAAATATTTAGAAATTTTCCTTTACTAGTTTTTTAATACCTGTTAATTTAGTTTTACTTTTCTTTCTTCCATTTAAAAAAAGGCCTTACTATAGCTAATGTTTACGCCCGGAATTAGCTAGTATATGGGCAGTTGTAGACAAACCGACATTGGAATAACAATTTTATCTTCGAATCCTCGTATCTTAGAAACACAAGAAGGGGTGCAGGGCTGGGGCGCCAATTAACGCATGTATTAACGTAGGCTCAGAACGGCGGAGAATAATTTGATCGCGGCCGCCTCGACGACTCAGGGGCGCGAGCTGGGATTTGCTTAAAACCCCACGAGACTAAGGCGTTTGAATCAAACGGTATTTCGTGATTATTGGCGAACGTTTGTGGTTTATTATTGGGTTTGCAAACTTTGTCGATGGCAAGATTTGGTGCTTTGGTTAATTCGGTTTATGATTTTAGGGTTAAGTTTTCGTGTTTTTTATTTTATTTTATGGCAGTTCGAAGAGTTCAATCATTCTATAATTAGTAATTTAATTTATCAATAAAAAATTTAATATGTCATTTTCTAAAATGTTGGAATAATGGCCAATATCTTAGTTAAATACTGGATACATTATAAAAAATATTTAGGTGTCATTAAATATAATTTACATTTCAAATTAATTTAAACACTACAGCACCCGACTTATTGACCATAAATGTAAACAACATAAAATCCAATTTAAATTAAAATATCCCAAATTATAAAGTATTAATTAAATCGTCCACGAGTTATATCCACGAGGGTTGCATTGTGTTTAATTTCATTAAGTGTACGTATCATGTAAAGCAGTAATTTCGTTAAATAATTGTTGCCGTGGAGTTCGTTCGCTTTTATTAAAGCCCATAGATTTCTCGGGTCGCTCGGGCGAAATTACACGAACATTATCCTTAAATTATTGCCGCTAATATGTCGGTGAGCAACTCCCCGTGTTCGCCTGGATATGCCCCCGACACTGAATTTTACTGAAACCTCACACTCGGCCCCTTTGGTGAACGAGATTTACGTATGCCGATATTGTTTTTAATGGTGCTGACTTTTGGTTTCTGAGTATTGATTTATGTTTGAAACAAATTGTATCGTGTCCAGCTTTAATTTTATTCTACATAGCTTTAGGCCTGTATTTCCCGAGGACTAGGCAGAGGTGCATTTCTGTACCCACATTGCGTCATATAAGTATCAGTCCCACGGGATAGGAGGTGAGCCTATTGCCGTTTTAGGGGCACATTTTAAAACTCTGGGCTATTACTGATATTTTCCTAATGGATAATGATTCTTTTCCAACTCGGTTATCTATCTCATAACCTATAGATTGCATAGCTCATTCATTCTTATGCCGCAACACAATGAGATAGTTAAATTATATATTATGTTCAGCAAATGCTGTTACGCCAGAAATATTTAGTCAAAAACAACCCGTCACTTCACCACTTTAATTACTAATTAAGAAAAAAATAAAATACTCTTCACATTGTTAGTAAATAAAATCCTTTCATAATCTTGCGTAATTCGTAAGATTAAACAAAACCGGCTCAGCAGAGTAAACCGCCGTCCAATATAAATAATAGATGTATAAAATGAAGTTTCCGGTTCCCTCATCAGCGCAAAGTTGTGAGTGCCGATTCCTGTAGCGGTCGCGGTCGGAACTCCTCTCAGCTCTAGTATCGTGAACAAATCAAGAGGACCACGTCAACTTTTGCCAGACGGATCAGATCGATTCGATGGTGGATTAATCGATTCAGCCCTTGTTTATGTCGATTTCTTGTATACTGATGACTACCTTTCTCTTTATACATATTCCCCTTCATACATCTCTATTCTCGTTTGTCTGTATGAGATCTCGTTTCACGATAAAGACTTTTGTACTTAATTAGTTTGCTTTACTGTATAGTTTATGTGTGCAATAAAGT
Source organism: Cephonodes hylas (assembly GCA_030295005.1). Taxonomy (NCBI): domain Eukaryota; kingdom Metazoa; phylum Arthropoda; class Insecta; order Lepidoptera; family Sphingidae; genus Cephonodes; species Cephonodes hylas. Next base: position 10,069,769 of record AP025369.1, on the reverse strand, counting down.
TTGTAATAGATTAATTACGTATTTATCGTTTAAGATTACGTCGATTGTTGCATGATGATGTCGCTACAGGAATCACAATTGAATTGCTTTTATATATGAAACTGTCCGATAAATGCAATAGCTTAGGTTTTTTAAATCTATTAATTATTATAAATAAATAAATAAAATAAATAAATAAATACACCCAACAGTCACATATATAGTCCTGACCCCACACTAAGATACAAGTCTTGTGTCGTGGGTATCAGAAACTACGAGAGACTTTTCGGTCTCACAAACACCCAGACCCGAAACAAATATTTGTGGATCACACAAACATTTGTCTCGGTGCGGGGATCGACCCGCGGCCGCTCGTTTCGCAAGCTGGTATCTAGCCAACTGCGCCACGGGGCTGTCAAATAGAAGTAAATTAAATTTTGAGTTTAGTTCAGTTATTGCTGTGTCCTTTTCACTAGTATTTAAAATCAGAAAATAAATATTGGGAGTTATGGGCTAAAAATTAGCTATGTATGTGTATGAAGGCCGAAATAATTGTGTCAACGGGGTTAAGACCAAATTTAACGTTTCTTGGTGGTCCTCAGTACTTTGACTTAATTGCACTTACCAGTTTGCACTTACAACTTAATTTCCTGCCAGTATACAAAAATAAATATTTTAATAATAAATTTATTGCTGCTTTATACTTAATTGGTTTTAACCATTAATTAAATGACCTTATACCACGCTTCAATATCAGGTAAATGAATACTTTAAATTGAATGCATTAACAATATCGGGGATGAAAAGTAGCGGCCACTTAATGGCTAAAAATAAAACGCATATTTTAAGAGGTAGGCAGAAGTATATTTCTATACCATTACACCATTTTTATTGCCACATAGTAGGGGCCATGCTGCTTTATTGACGGTATTATAATTTTAAGAACCCAAGCTCCTGCTAATAATTTTATAATAAAAGACCTAATAGCATGTTCTACGACGCAGCACTCAAGATACACTATTTAAATGCATGATTGTGATTTTTTTGATCTGATCTGATGTAATCTCACTAATATCCTCTGTGTTTGTTATAAGGTTTCGTACCTGCAATAACGTTTACCTCTACAAAATATCAGTCATCATATAGAATCAATTGGTAGTTACGACTATTAATACATACGTTCAACAAAATCTTTGCTCTTACTTTATTGTTCTTCGTTTATAATTCTGATTTTTTTAATCGTATCAAGGTTAACAAACAGATGATACACTAGCAATTACTCATGGATCATAGAACAGGATGAAAAAAAAAACAAAAGATGGACTAAAAGAACTCATTGTACAATTATTCGAAGTAATGAAACTGCAAACGTAAATGAGATTTATCGCCCGGGGAATTTAAGGAAACGGCTTTAGTTTGAGGATAGAAAAAGCTATTAAAAACGTATTAACAAAGCGAGAGAGTATCCGACCGCGGAAGGTAAGGGCACCTGCGACCCATTACCGAAGAGTTAATTGCCCATTTTGGATCATGAAACTATTGCAGTACTATAAGCAGTTTGGACGTCTCTTAACTGCTTTGCGAATGACTCGAGGCATTGAGGAAAGTGGGGAATTTCTTTGAATGTTACTTTGAGTGCTTTTGGAACTATAACTGAAACTCATTTTTTAATTTAGAGAGAAACTTTAGAGAAGAAAAATGGTAGGTATGTGTAGTATGAAACCATACTTATGATATATTTTTCGTTACTCTTAGGACTATTGAAAAACTTTAAGGACCCTAAGTTTTAATAGAAAAAACAGAAGCTATCATAAAAACTATGGATAAATAATTTCAATTTTTTTTTAAATATTATAATGGCAGTTTGGCATGAAATTGTAAATTGACGGCTTATGGGATCTCCCATGACTCGATATTGTGGGCAACTATGTTCACAATAGTTTTGTAACAATGCCATAATGAAGAAAAGTCAACGTTCTTTAAAATGTGCTGAAATCTTTGGCAACGTGTTCTTCATTTTAATCTCACGTTGAAGGCTGAACGTGATCATTCGCAATTAACCTAATTAGGGTTTAACTATAGCGTGTTGCAGATACATTAACCCAGTTAAGTTTTAAAATTCGAATAGGCGAGCAGTGAAATTGATCATTTAAAATATAATGTGATGCTTAACTATTTTATCTGTATTTATATACAGAATACATAAATTTATTTTTTAGGCATGTACATGTACTCCTTTACGTTTTACGAGGATCAGGTATTTAGTCTAGCAAGAAAACTCAGTTTTTACAGTGTACCTAAAAGTACCTTTAAATGTCGTTGAAAATTTCTCAGAGACGCATTTGTTTTGTTTATATCTTACGAAACGTTTAAGTTTAAACTAATTTAAAAAAGTTATATGTGTTTGCTTTTATCTAGGCTATAATTGTGTAGATAAATAATAAATAAGTAAGTCTTTTTCTCGCCAGTGCTGAAAAATTAAAAAAAAGGATAATTTAATAATAAAGAAAAAGTTGATAAATAGATGTGATGTAAAATAGGCACCAGAACTAAAGAGCATCAACAAAAATGGGAACTAAATTTGGCAGCCCTGTAATCTTTTAATAACAATTCTCCGTAAAGGATTTTTGAGTTTTCTTATAGGTTTTACATTTTAGATAGTAAATATTTCAGGTAAAAGTATGTGGGTGAGAAAAGAAAACTAAGAAACAGACATTTAAATGGAGCGTCTCGTTATAAGTGCCGCTCATGGCAAATATCGTTGAGGTGTAACTTGTACTTTTAAAATTATTTCATCTCGTTTTACCTCTATTAATAAATAAAAAAGACGTGCTAGTTGGGTAAAAGACTGCTATGAAATGACATGTTGTTTATTTTTTTAGGTCTAGGGGTTGTACCAGTGGCGTGCCTAGGGTGTCAAACTAAGGCAAGCCCAAATGTTTATTTAGTAGCAGCATAATTTTTTTGGTACGTAGGACTAATAAATACCTACCGGTTAGTACTCACATTCACGTTTATAGCGTTATTTTATAAATAAACAATCGTTAAGTTCGTTATTCGGAACTAAGTAAGGCAAGTCGGGCTTTCGGGCTTCTATGGAAGTACCGCCACTGTGTTGTACTACACTTTAATAGTCTTACACCGTAAAATAGAGATAAACTATTCATATGAAAATGACGACTAAGCTGGCCAACAAGTGATTAGATACTTGCACCTTAAAAACCCCAAAAGAGAACATTATCCTGGATATTCAGAAAATTATTCTTAACTTATCCCGTAATTCTTTACGCCCCTTCTCAAATACATATCTATTTATAAGAAAAACCTAATTAAACATGTAATAACCACTAGTTATGATCTAATTGTAGTAAACGATGCTCTTGTAAGGCCGAAGGACGTTGGCGAAAATTCGGCTCCTATTGCTCCGGTGCTCTCAATTAAAGTGATATAAGACGAGTAATAAACGGCAATTTGTTTGATTTATTAAATCATTCATTAGGAGTGTTCAGAAGAGGTTAATTGTAGGCTTGTTATTGTTAAGGAATTGCTGGGGTATTATGTTGTTCGTAAGTAAGTCTTGATAACATTAATTGTGTTTATAGAATGTACCGAAGTATATTAGGGAAGCAAGGCTTTCGATTAATTTCGGGTTTTGTTTTTAAAATAGAATTTACAGTAAAAAGCATGACATTCAAGAGTATGCTCATGTTTAAGTATACAGACAGTTTATTTCGTGTAAGTTTCAAGTTGTTATATCGACTTAATGATAAATCCAAATCATCTTGTACTGTCTTAATCAATTCAATAAATTCAAAACAATATTAAACAATAACAAGCTTATTAATATTTAAAATTAATTTTTTATCTAAATTGAAGGATTACATTTCAATACAAATTGCGTTGTTCGAGGCACCGCTCAAATTAATCAGCTTTCGTACGACGGCGCAACTTAATTTTCAACCCAAACTGAAGGAATGAACGCGTTTTAAGAGGCGAAGTATTAAAACCGACGGATTGAGCTTGATTAAAACGAAATATTTGAACATTTATTACCTCCTCTCATGTTGAACGCTCGAATTAACTGAACAGAACGTGTAAAATGACGAACGAGTCACTTGAAGGGTGTAAAAGCGCGATTCTTCGAAAGATTTTTAATTAATTTATTTGTAAATTGGCTTAGATCGTTTAACATGAACATCAAAGTGCTTTATTACGCTGTACCTATATTATGGAACTTACAAATTATGAAGTACAGATAGCAACCAGCACCAAAAGACACACAGTTTTTGCAAACTCTCATGATCATATAAAACTATTAACTTTTTGAAAGGAGAGAAAGAAGTTTCTTTTCAATTTCATAATGATTTTATTTCATTATTAATAAAACTAATAAAGTTTGTCAGTTCAGAATGAAGAATAAAATTACAAGGATTGGGTAATATTGGTCACATCTCCACATTAAAACTACAAAGAGCTGTTTGAGGGCGACGAAAATGAAAACATTAAAACAATGAAATTTACACAAACCATTCAGCATATTCTCTGGAGCATGGACGCAAATAAACTTTACTAGCACTAAAACTTCCGCCCCAACCAAATAAGTACGTATTCAAAGAAAATTATGATTTGTCGGTCCCCATAGAATGGCGTTGAATAAATTTTATTAAATCCGGGAGCAGTTTACGACCAACCACGTCAGCGACCCGTCCGCTGTGGGGGATATCGTAAGGTTTTTAATATTATAAATCACTGCTTACTTTGACTTCGTCGGCTGAAGAATACTAATGTTCGTCATGTCGCATTAACATCCCGGGATGATTAGGGAGGAACATTCAAACGGTATTAATCCGCCTCACCAAGCAAGGTACTGACTACGAAACAATAGATTGATGTGAGGAAACAGCAAACTTTGTCCACAAAAGGGTCACAACTCACAATTTCAAAAAATTTGTGTTGACTGTTCATGCATAATCTTAATTAGAATAAGTAACAGATGAATCAAATAGCAGTATTATTTTACACTGTGTTCTCCCTGGCCCTGTTTAGGGCTCTGTGGTCCACTTCGTGGAACCCTTATATGTAGTTTCGCGATGTCTGTCCGCAACTAACCTTCCCAATGATAAGTGTAAGAAAAATTAACTTTTCATGGATATAGGTATGTGTATTTACTAAAATAACTACATACTAACTAAAATAAAATCTTTCATCTTCATAGCCTTAAAATGTTTGGTGTTTTCATCGAAAATTTTGTGGAAAGTACATAAAAAAATTATATTATTATTTATATAATTTATATTAGTAGAGGAAAAAATATACACACACATACAACATGGCAATCCTTAGATACAGTCCGGTATCCCGTTCGTTTTGTGCACGTGACAAGTTGTTGTAAATACGAGGAATGCCGAGTATGTAAGGGTACAATTTGGACGTTCGTCTGGCTGTCCATTAATGTAATAAGGAAAAGAGGAATCACAAAAAGATTCCGGGAAATACTCCTATTCCATAAGAGGAATTTTCATACATGAAATGGAATCGTTAGTATAGTAATAGAGCATTTGTATTTTATGTATTCGAAAAGAAATACAGTTTTACTTTTATGTAATGTTGAAACACATTAATAGACATCGCAGAAAATTATTGAAAGATTTGATTGAAAGTGAAAAATATATTACAAAAAAAAACACAAAGTATTTTGATGATTTTTTGGTAGGTAGGTTTGGTAGATTGTTTGGTAGGTAGCTAAAGAAGCTAGCTAAAGAAGAAGCTAATGATCATTAGGCAGAATGAAAAATATACATGTATATTTATGATATATCCGTTTAATGCCCGTGAAATTTTCAATAAGACAATTTTCACAGACACCTTGCCAGCCAGTATATAAAAAAAAAAAATGTCGATGAGTTGTAAAAGAAATTAGGAACATAATAACAGAAACGCACTACGTACAGCCGGCGCCTGTGGCAGCCGCACCGCAATCCCCATCCAAATTCACATTGCCGGGTATTTTTGCAATATTATTTTAAAATTACCAACAACAGGCTGATGGCGATTTTATTCCCCGCCGACGGTGCTGAAAATGAGGAAAACAAGATACCGCGGATGAGGACGCGGATATAGTGCTTTTTATATTCGCGTCAGAATATTTCTTTTGCTTTTTAATGTTGCTTTTCTTAATCTTCGTTTTTGGTACGCTGGCCAGCACGGTTTTTATTTGTGTAGCTGATGAATGTAACTCAATTACTGTTTTATATGAGATGAGAATATTTTAATATAAAGATTTTTTTGTTTTAAGTAATGATGGCCTTGAAGTTAAGGCATACGGTCAAGAATCGCTCGCGGTGATTGCCTGTTCAAACCATAGACACACAACTCTAACTTTTCGAATATATTTGTTTATTTACGACCAATTGTGCTTCAACGGTGAAAGAAAACATCATTGTGAACACTGCATTTCAAGGTCCTAAAGATTTTCTTAGTTGCATTTCCGCTATGCTGACTAGGCCAGCAGTAGGACAAATATGGGCTAATCATGATGTTTTTTTTTTTTTATACCGGTTTTGATTCCCATTGATGTTGTATGTTTACATAGTTATGTATACAAAGCTAGTGTTGCGATGAACGTTTAGCATTTTTCATAAACAGAAAATATAATTAAGTTGTCTTATTCTTACCATTTCGTAATGAATGAATAAAGCGTATGGTATTTTTCATTACATCTTTTCGATTCTAGCAAAAAATATTATCTATGGTTAAAAAAGAAAACTTTTATAACGCTGCTGAAACATTGAACAAAATAAAGGAAATACCCGTGACAGATAATTTGTCTCCAGCAAAAAGTGTTATGAGATGTCCTCAAACTGTAACAGCAGACATTTTGGGTAAAAGAAAAATATTTGTAGACTAATGTTTTTGATAACACACTTCGCAAGTACAACAAAAATGATTTATGCTTGATAAAATCCTTCTTTACATTTTTTTGATACTTCAGGGTCTTGTAGGCTGTAAATAAGGCTATACTTGTCCGAGTAGTAATATCTTTGAAATGGTTTAGTAGACTGAGTGAAAAACGTTGCAAGAGATTATTGACTAACTTTACAGTTTCATATGCCATTTTGCTTTCATTATACAATCTCTCTAGTAATAGAGTATTTTTCCTTAAATTCTACTACAAAAATATTTTTAAAGTTTAAAAAAATATTCTTTATTTTTTATTACCTTTTTGATTCGATATTTGCGTACAAAAAATACAACTTTTAATCAATTTAACGTGTTACTTTGTAAGGAGACAGTATTCTTAATCCAAACACTTCATTTAAAAGATAATATCGAGATAACAGGATTTTTCAATGCTAGTGTGTAGGCGTTAAAAACGTAGCTCGGCAGGCTACGGCTTGCCAACAGAACGTACTGCAAAAACGGTAACCAATGCAAATAGGTACAATATTCATAAAAATAAGGACATAACACGGCGAGAAGGGAAAGCGGATAAAAAAATATACGCACAATAATTCTTAGCGATATAATCGAATGCTTAGTCATCAGACTGCGTAATAGAAGTGCGATTGAGATCTTTTCATTTGCAGTCAACCATGAGTAATTCCGCTTCCCGATGGAGTCATAATGAAAACGAAAATTATATTATATTTCTGATTACTCTATTGTTCCACGAAGATTTTGATTAAAAAGGGTTTTCGCCGTTTCGCTGTAATGTTAAGTCGAGACAAATCATTTAGGATTAACGTGATTAAGTGGTTAATAAAGATTTGCAGGCTTTATGCGTTTTTATTAAATTTTGTTGTTATTTGTAAGGGGGAGAATAAGATCGTTTATATTTGGGATTGATAAGTTCGATTGCACTTTATTTGCGAAATCTTTATGGTAAAGTGAAAAAAGTGCTCTATGGCTTGAAAGGTTGACCATCATATTACATATAATTATTTACTTGCTGGATGTTTCTTGTTTCCCTACATTAAATGCAACAAATATAAAATTGGTAAATAAGTTAACTGCCTGGTGGTCTTGCAGAACTAGTAGTAGTCTAGAGGTTTCGAGTTCGATTCCACGCTAAAGTTCTCAAGTATTCATACAACATCGTCTCAACTGTACTACCACATAGTCGATATTAAAAGGAAGATACATAAATTGAATAATTACTATTATACAATAAAACTTTATGAATGTGTGTAAATATGAATTCATTAATGTAAGCGGTAAATAAGGATGTTCTTTAAAATGTAAACGTCAGAATCTTTATAAGATTAACTGCGTACAGAAAGGCAGATATTATTTATTCTATATGAAAACCCGTGGCTGTTTTTACAAGTCTCACCGTAAAAAGGACGATGAAAGTTATGAGGGTAGGGGAAAGTCTCGTAAATAGCAGAGGGAGAATGGGGATAAAGGAATAATATATCAATAGAAATCTTTAATATTCGCGCGCCAGTACCGTAAATCAAAACGAATGAAAATGGATCATAAATCAGGTGGCGTTTTTTGCGTATATTTGCGCTTTGAAAATTATTGTAGAGATTGTCATAAAAGTCATTATTACATTGATGTTATTGCTTTGTGATTCTGTTCTTTTATCATTTGTTGAACGTTTTCTGTGTCTATATAAAATGTTCATGCGCATTCCATTGTTACACTTGCGCACTTTCTTGATAGTAGTGAAGGTCTTTATAACATCTCGAAGTTTACACGTTAGTTAAAATATGTGGTTTGCCCATTTTGATACATTCATGTGGCGTAAGGAGAAAAAAATGTATATAATAGGTCTCGTAGTTTCATATGGTAATGCCCAAATTGGACCAGTGACTTTCGATACAATGATTAGTGAGACCGTGTAATTTGTAGGATATTTCTAAACATAGAGATACCTAAACAATTACGCTACTGACACTAACAGTAGGTACATAAGAAGACAGTATTTCTGAGATCATGGACCTAAATTCGAGCTTAAACAATTTCAGACATATTTCAAAATTACCCTACATTTGAGACAATTAAAAGCAATGTTTTATTCACATGCATATGTTAACAAAATATAATATTATTTATTCGTCAAGAAAAATGTTAATAATTTTAACAATATTCGCCTTTAAATCATAGAAAGCCTCGGCCATTCTTGTCACTTTTTCCATATTTATTTTAGAGGGAGATTAACGAAAATAATGAATGTCTTCATTAAACGCTTCGTCCAGTTATGAAGAGCCGCGGCGGATGCAGTCGACCATTCAGTCCTGAATGGCCCTAGCCGGTCTATTTATACGTTCGGACAACTGTAGCATTTACATTGAAATGAGCTATTCAGGCCACTTGGAAAACCGGTTATTCCACCAAATGTACCATTTGCTTAAAATTTCAATATAAAATACCGGTAAAGGGAGTTCACTTGGCACATCAGACGGTTGGAAATGTGACTTTTATTCATTCACCACCGCAGGGGAAGATATTTTAAATCGAGTTTTATAGCAAAAGATATTCGATCTTTGAAACTGCTTCATCGCGATTTGTATATTCCTGTTATATTCTGCGACAAATAATCTTTAGATTTCACTTTGTATGAATAGAATGGAATAGGAGATAACGCGTAGAAATTCTAGAGTCGTTTTTAGATTTAACCAAATTCAATCTTAAAAGTAAAGAAATTAGGAACATAGTAGTCTATTTTGTAAACAAATTGAACTCGTCGTTAGTCCCGTTCATATTTTTTCTATTAATCCATTTTCTAGTTTCTTCCATCCTATCACTCCTTGTTATGTCAAAGAGCGATTCGATTTCTTAAGCGACATACGCTCACGACCTTTTATATCTGTAGAAAATTGTAGGTTCGAAATTCTAGAGGAGAGCAGATCATTTCTGACCTATTCGTTCAGAATCTTTGCTGCCCGCTGGTGGATTAAATTATTTGAAACATGACAAGGTAACACGGAGTTTATAACAGTATAAGTATTAGTAATTGAATAAAAATTAGTGGATGATGTCTTTCTTTAATTTTTCATTATTATTTTTTTGTAAAACGAATGTAAATTATTTGTTTGTTTACAATGACCACTTTCATTGCGTTTCTCGCCTACCACGATTATCCACCCAGCGCCTCGTAAGAAGATGTCCAGAAAAAAAAAATAATAACTACGTATTTTCTTATTTCTTTGTGGTCCTGGTTTAAACATTTTAAAAGTAAATGGTCCTCAAATCTGGCCATTGATTTCCCAGTCCGGCACAAATGGTACCATGTGACAACCAGTGCGACCGACGGCTTTACGTCTCAGAGGTATAGAGGGATTTAAAATTTCCGCCACTAAACGAGATTGCTTCTCTCTTGGGGTTTGAACCCACGTCACTCAAGCGCAATATTCCCTCGCCCTCCTTGTCGCCGAAGCTGTGAAATATTTCACATTTTTACAATTTAAACATTTACATTAATAACGCTTTCCCAATTACCAGGGCTACATAAATCCTTAGGCACCCTTCATCTAAATTTCGAACAAAATTTTCCATTTTCAAAGTTCATCTAGCTAAGTTATATTTATTTTTAATTAATTTCTCCAAACTTCCCCTAGAACACGTTGAAGTTTGTCCGAAAATGAAAATGTTAGTAAAGGAACTCTTCCATTACTTGCTTAAGAGCACACGCCAGGCTTGTTTGGACAAAATTAGGAATGTAATATGAGTTGTGTTAAATTTAGCACTTTAATATGGGACTTGCTTGCATTTCCTTGCAGACTTTGCAGCCATGTTTTTGCAGCTTTGCTTATCTATTAAGTTTCTTAAGCTAAACCTTTCAGAACAGGTGCTTAGAATATGCTCCTGTAAGAGCTTTCTGCGTATTTGCTTTCTGAGTTTTAAATGTACGAAGAACTAAGTACATCGCTAGCGTCTTGCTAATGGAGTACATGTATGTTACTACACTATTCCTGTTATTTTTTTCTCCTACCAAGACAAAATCACTTATTACTAGTGAAACATGTATCGGCCATATGGATATGGCCATATGGATATGTAATAGTATGGTATGGATACCATACTATTACATGTATACTTTAGAAGAAGTGTCAGGTTTAAGTCAATTCTACGAAAGTAAAAGTTCGTAAAAATTACGTCATAATTTGTCCTTCACCAAATATAATTCAAGAATTTTTTGAATCTAGTGGACAGGTTTTATTCAAAGTCATTCCTCGTATCGCGGGTGCTCATATTGCCATAAACCATATTCTAAGCATCGTTTTTTGTTGCATTATTTATTTCAACAGTCATGGAATTGTTGCCAATATTTGGTCTAAAAAAGAATTTATGTGTAACCAACTACTGCTTATTAAATATACTTGAAAACGTCAATCAACTGTCATATATCCAAAACATGGAAAGGTGATGTTGCTCGTTCATCCAATATCCAAACCCATTTTGCTCCTATTTTAGTATTCATACAGAACATTTCATATTTCAGAACGCAGTATCGAGTCACATTGTTGTCTGCAAGCAATATAATGAAATTCGTATTGTAACAATATTAAACAAGATATTTTATTCCATTTGAATTTATCGAGTTATTGCCTCGGCCCAATTCATCAGCGAACAGTTGTCGATCAACGCTGCCGTCGCCTCCCTGCCGGTACCTATTTCAATTTCTCAATAAATTTTGTTAAATCTGACAGAAAGGCATGTTTATTTCGCCGGCCTAAGAATAAATTCCTATTCGGAATATTAGAGAACTTTCATCAAGTTTCACAATAGTCTCCTCCCCAGAACTCGATTCAAAACGGCGTTATTCAAATTTAACGTTTGATAAGAAATTGAATAAATATCTCGGCCACGAATTGTAGCTAATTTTAATGGTGGCAATAAAAAGTGTGTTCGCCAGTTCTTTTTTGCATTTAAAAAGAGTTTTACGGGTTCGGAAAAGTTTGAATGGTGTTGTTTTGGGGTGGGCGGAAAGTAACGTTGAGTCGCTTAAATATTTTATGATTATATCTTGAAAGAAAATGTTTTATATCTTTACGATGTAATGTTTGTAGCTTATGAATAATTTTTAGATTAAAATTATTGTTTGGTAAGTACTACATGTAAGTGTCCATAGTTATGATATTATATTATGATATTGTGAAAAGAAATCAATTTTAATCAGTGTGTTCAATTTTTTTATTGTTTCTGACATTGTAAGTTACTATAGAGAGCGTTTAATTCGTAAAGAAAATACATTATTTTTTGTTACATTTACAAATACATCCGAAAATATGTAATGCTTTTTTATCAATTTTCCAAGTGGCCAGCATCAGCCAAAGTCAAAAGAATAATAAAAATAAAAAACACATGTTTTACATACAACTTTGTATTTCGAAATTGTCAGAAGTTAAAGCCTTTTGCGATATTGCTTTTTACAGAGGGACAGTCGCACGGCACCCAAGAGTATTGAGAGCACATCTGTAAATTGAAATAGAAAAGGGTCAAAACTCGTAAGGGCAATAACGGTAAGTTTCGGTGCAGAAGGTGAGAATCTTAGTTATTAGAGTGGTTTTGAATTTGTTCTGACAGGATTAATATTTTTAATTCTGGCTTCTGTACACCTGAGCATGGTTTTGGTAAATAGTAAACCTGTGAAGAAGAGTTTATCAATAAGAAAGTACAAAATCAATAAGTAATGAAGATTTTTTTAAATGAAAATACAACAATAATAATATTATATGTAGCTGGAGTAAATTATCATTTTATTAATATTCCAACCCCATACAGAAACGCACCTACAAGCACACCACGTGAAATTTAATATTCAATTGGATATCAATGAATAGATACATAAAATCAATTCTTTAGTTTCCAATCTGCAATCCAATAAAAGCAATTTGAACCATATGTGAAATAATCAGCTCTAAACATTTGAATCTATATGAAGTATCAAATTGTGCTGAGCACGTTTAAACTGTCGGTATAATAAGCAATAAAGAGTATTCGACGCCCTATCATCAGATCCCACGCTTCTGTATCGAGGCAAAATTGCTTCTCCCGCTTGATTGCACATTCATTTGCGATTCAATATGCGTTCATTACGCACTTAATTTACATCGTCAAAATACGCATTATAAAAACAACGAACCATTGAAGCCAATTTAAAGACACGTGAAATATCGGTTCCGACGCGTGTCGATGGAAAGCGTTGTCCTTTTTCGTTTTGATGCTATCGATGGCTGTTTTGCAGTTGAAGCGTCCTCTGTGTTAGTCTTCTGTCCAATATGAGCAAAAATCAATTTTGTCCGTTTCACGATTCGCTGAGCCCTTTGTGTGACAGTGAAAGGTTATAGTTTGTTTTCACGGATCACTAGGGCTGAGAGCTAACTCGTTGCGAGGGGATGATATTGTTCTGTGACAGGGCATTGGATATTTACTAATGGGCCGCGCGGGTTACACGCGCCCTACACACCGCCGGAAGCGAACCGCCATTACGGCTACACGTTGCTAAGTAATGTCCATTTGTGTGATTCATTCTGTGCGGTTACTTTTATCGATTATTCTTAAGAATGGATGGTTTTGTTAAAATCGGTAAATGAGTGCACTTAAAGAAAATTGTGGGGAGATTACTTTTGTTAAGAAATGTGAGGGTATTCGAAAGGATTTCGTTAACTTAAATGTAGACGTTTAATCTAACATCGAATCCAAACGTGTTGTACCATCCCTTTTGAAGAAAAAATAAAGTTTTAATTGAAAGTTTAGGTTTCGGTACCTAAGAAAATCCGACCTGAGAGAAAAGAATATTCAAGACGCAATTTGTGATACCCAAAACACAATTTTATATAGAATTTGTTCTTGTCCGGTAACACTTATCTGATGGTTAGTTTGAGTGAAATCTGATGATTTTACTCTGAATCCAATTGTCTTGCTTGGTCTTTTTAGGTCGTTTAACTTTCATGACCAAGAGACAACGTTCAAGTTTCTGGTAGGTTCATTACTGCCTAAATTGAGCATTAGATGGCGACAGACTCTCACTACGCCACAGGGCTACCGATTAATAATCCATCATCTCTTTTTGCGATGACTTTGACGGACGTGTACTCACATATGTAACTCGTTACAATTGGTTCTATTTTTGCATTACTCTGTAGGCCCAGATTGGATAATAACTTCAGCTACGGCTCTGTGTTACAATCGGGAGAGTTGTCACTGTGTCAGTAGATATACATAAAAAAGAAAAATGTTACAGAATATTAACCTTCACAGTCTCCTTTGTCATGACGGGTATTACTTTCAATATTCCCACCTACAAATCATAGGATTCTTATGAAAAATAATTCATAACCTTTTCGCCTATTCGCACACAATAGATTCCCTCAGCGGACCCTTTAGCCTTCTTTTATAAGCGAACACATGTGCTCTGTGACATTTAAAAGAATTATTACCCAATTTATTTTCATTATGGATTTAAGTGAATTTGGATTCACGAAGATGATATAATATTGCCGAGATTTAGGTATTTGATTAGAAATATCTTTTTCTAGTTATATTTTTAGTTCTAACAAAAGTTTCACATGAAAATATGTAATCGTTACTCTAGTTCATAATCTTCCATTTACATTAAGTGTAATAAAATTTGTCCCAGTTTTACAAGTGGGTAGAATTAGGAGGTCCATATCATCATCATCCACTTGCCCTTTTCCCAAGTCTATTTGGGGTCGGCGCAGCATGTTTTTTCCTTCCAAATATCTCTGTCAGCCGTCATGTCTTCAGTCACCCCTTTCTCTTTCATATCACCTCTCACGCATTCCATCCATCTTTTCTTTGGCCTTCCTCTGCTAGCCCATCCTTCGACATTCATACTCATCACTTTTTTTCCAACATACGTTTCATCCCTCCTCATAATATGACCATACCACGACAGACGGTTTCCTTTCAACTTATCTATCACCGGAGCTACTTTCAAACTTCCTCTAACATAGTCATTCCTCACTCTGTCCATTCGTGTCACCCCACACATCCATCGCAACATTCGCATTTCTGCTGCATGCAGTCGCCTTTCGTCCGTCTTCTTCGTAGCCCAACACTCTGATCCATACATGACGACAGGTCTTATGATGGACTTGTATATTTGGCCCTTCAATTTGAGGGGCATTCTAGGGTCACATATTGTGGCTGAGACCTGTCGCCACTTCATCCATCCTGAGTTGATCCTTTGCCTTATATCACGGTCTATGTCCCCGTCACTTTGCATGAGTGACCCAAGGTAGCGGAATTCGGAACAGACTGGTATCGGCATCCCATCAAGTGTGACGGACACAGAACTTGAAAGACCGCCATAGTCACAAAACATATACTGCGTTTTCGTTTTGCTGACTTTAAGGCCAAAATTTTCAAGTCTATGCCGCCACACCTCCAGTCTGTTCTGCACCTCGTGGCCACTCTCTGCCACCAGCACAATGTCGTCAGCAAACAGCATGCACCAGGGTGCCTCTTCCTGTATACCTGCCGTAACGGCATCCATAACCAACAGGAAGAGGTAAGGGCTAAGAGCCGATCCCTGGTGCACACCAACAGCGACATCGAAGCTGGCTGTGAGACCAGCGGCTGTCCTGACTTGGGTTTCACATTTGCGATACATGGCTCGGATCAACTGCAGGTACTTCTCAGGCACACATTTCTTCTTAAGGGCCCACCATACAACTTCACGAGGAACCCGGTCATAAGCCTTTTCGAGGTCAATGAATGCCATATGCAAGTTTTTATGTGCTCGTCTGTATTTTTCGAACAACTGGCGAATTGCAAAAATGGCATCCATTGTCCTACGGCCAGGCATAAAACCGAACTGGTTCCGTGAAACCGCACACTCCTCTCGCAGGCGTCGCTCAATGACTCTCTCCCATATTTTCAGAGTGTGTGACATTAACTTTATTCCCCGATAATTGTTACAATCTTGAACGTCTCCCTTGTTTTTAAAAATGGGCACCAAATAACTGTTGCACCATTCGTCGGGTATCGTATTGTCCAGTAACAGCTTATTGAAGAACAAAGTCAGCCACTTCCACCCTACTACTTGCAAAACCTTCCATACTTCTACTGGTATTCCATCTGGTCCAACCGCCTTTCCATTCTTCATTCCACATACAGCTCTCTTGACTTCATCCATACTTATATCTCTTACTAACCCCACATTCACTGGTATATCCTCAAGCCGCCTCGCCCAATCATTCTCTTCATTCATTAGTTTTCCAAAATAGGTTCTCCACCTATTTTTAATTTCATCATCATCTGTCAAAATTTCTCCCACTTCATCCCTTATACACTTCATATGCGATACGTCCTTCGCCTTTCGCTCCCTTGCTTTAGCCAGCCGGTAGATATGTTTCTGTCCTTCAGGGCTTTCCAGAGACTTGTATAATATGTCTTGTGCCTTTGCCCTGGCGACAGCTACGGCTTTTTTAGCTCTTTTCTTACATTCATCGTATTCAATCTTCTTTCGGTCTTTCACGCTGACATTTTCCACTTCTACGCTCTGCCATTCCTTAAATTTTTGTTTCTTTTCTTTCAGTACACTCTGCACATCATTCGTCCACCACCATGTATCCTTCTCTCTCATGTATTTACCTTTTGACTCTCCTAACACTTCCTTTCCTACCTTTCTTACACAGTTACTCATTTCCGTCCAACAATCATTCACACTCCAGGTCTGCATATCGCCCATCTTCATTATGTCTTCTATCATTCGTCTCTTAAACTCTTCTGCACAATCATTCTTCTTCAGTACATGCCAATTTATTTTGGATGGGGGTCGGGTATGGGACTTATTTATTTTAGCTGTGAATTTGGTGTCCAATACCAATAGACGGTGCTGTGAAACCAATTCCTCGCCAGGTATCACTTTACAATTTTTCACACAGTTAAAACTGCGGCGCCTGAGGAGGAAGTAGTCTATTTGGGTTCGATGGTGTCCACTTTTGTAAGTTATGAGATGTTCGTCTCTTTTCTTGAACCAGGTATTGGCAACTACCAAATCCAAAGCCAAAGCCGCTTGGAGTATAGCCTCTCCCTCATTATTTCGGCTCCCAATTAGGAGGTCCATAAATAGTTTTTAATATTTTCTATATAGTTTGATGATTTTACAAAATTTTAAGAAAGTAATGAAACGCGCAGACTTTTAAATATTTTTCCAAAGAGGTACTATTTTTATAGATTTTAAATTACATCAGTGTGCAATACTGCTACAAACTGACGACGAGAGAAAACTAAAATTTGTAGTCTGTGACTATGTACATAAAAGATTTATGGTCCTTTAGTTCCGTAACATTCGCAAAACATCAATTACAAACTGTAAAACTTGAAGTTTTAAAAATAAATGTTCAAAGAGTCTGCGAAAATATGAAGGTAAATAAAATGACGATAGCAGACTTTTTAAACTGAGCATGAAATGAGAAATCCCACGAGGAATTCGTCCCACCTTCGCCCGCCCGACAGTTAAGAGGAGCGGTAAAGAGGTTACTACTAAGCAAATTGCATTCACCGCTGCGGAATCACCGTGCCAAGTTTTCACAAATATCTTGGTGCAAAATTTCTCACACGTCAAACTGTCTAGTAAAAAAGGAAAGACTTGCTTATTCGACATTAGTGACTTCGCTGCTTTGAAATTCGGAGGATAGAAAACAGAATGTGATCGCATTTAATTATTTCTGTTTTACAAACGCTGGGAAGCAAAAACAATGCTCACGATGAAATTTTATTAAAACACGCTCCCCTTACTTTGCCTTTTAAAATGAATGTTAAATTTGAAAAAATGTTAGCAGCAACAATTTTTGCCTGTAGCAAATAGCCAGGCGCCCGGTGCAACCCCCTTTCGTTTTAATCAAAGTTGCAATAACGCAACGTTTTATTTCTGTCTTAGTTACGAGTTTCATAAGGGAACCTCCTTTGAAATATAGTTGTACAAAGCGCTACGTTCGTTAAAATTAGATTCAAGACGAAAAGAGCCGCGTTATGTTTTGCTGAATTTGTTTTTTTTTACTGCAGTTGGCTGAACGGTCGGCTGATCTTGGTTTCCTGCCACGGCTGTACTCGGATGCAATTTAATTTTTCTGTTTCATATGAATTTGCCACTCTGCTCGTCACTTTAACATTGTGTGTCCTCCCTACCTCTTGTTTATTCCCTATTTCTCTTTCTAGAGCTTATCCCTTGTTTCTTTATAGGATGTTCAATAACATAAAAAAACATCGGGGCCTTATTGGTCTCATTGGTTTTCAATTGACAGGATGGTCCTTAATACATGATGATGTTTGATTAATGCATTCAGACATACAGTTTTTAAAGTTTTCTTTCACCTCTTTATCAAATATATAGCGTGTATTTTTACCCAAAAGTAAGATCACGTTGAAACCACGATCAACATCTTGTCAGTACGAGTATCGCTCAAAGTGAAGTTTTCAGTTTGAAAGGGTTATCCGGGATATATTTTTGAACTCCGTGAAAATTTTCTATTTATCATACTCAAGACGTCCGTCGCTGGAACTAGGTTACTCCCCACTGTATGAATAATAGTGCACTTTATGTGACAGAGGGGATTTCTACAGAAATTCGTGTGAATAGTATTGTAGCCTGTTACATAAGCGGGCTTTGTCCACCGCAAGCCGGTCGGCGGAAGGACTCAAGGGTTGGATGTTCAAATGTCTTTGACAAGGGTGTTAGCAATTCTAATTAATATTTGTACCTACATAAATTAATTTTAATGTTTTGTCATTTGTAACGCATTGAAGAGTATTCGCAGATGGTGGATCGCTGGAATAAAACTTTGTTATTCTCAATAAAATTATAAAAACATATTGTTTTTATATTATTAAAATTTTATTTTATGCAGCATGTTTTGTCCTTCTTTCCTGTGTGGAAGGACAAAACATGCTGCGTCGACCCCAAATAAGAATTGGGAGCAGGGCAGGAGAATGATGATTTTTAATATTTGAAATGAAATCAACCTGATACAAACTGTAATGCTCCACTTAAAAACGACTTGACACAATATTTTTTCAACTTTATAACCTTTTTGAAACGTAAGCGCAACTTAAATCTCTCTTACAATTACATGCCTTCAGCTTTCCCTGATAATACAATTAATAGCATCAAAACAACATTCCATTGTACAGTACAGTGTAAATATCTTTGTACCATCATTCAAAAAATACTAGTACAAACTACACAGAGTCCGCGCGGAACGATATCGAATTTGTTGCAAAGTGCTCAGATATGATCGTGGCAGGTACAGCGCGATCCATTTCTGGATCCACCGTCGACCATGTGAGAATACAAACCCCGCTGTATCGATTTTACTCTCAATTCCACACATATTCGGTCCGTTGCACCTTTTAGAGTGCAATAAAAATAATCTTCTTTGTTCAGTGGTCCATACGAGTACACAGACGGGCGTATGATAACAAAAGCCCGGCGCTCACAACAGAACTTGTTATTCCAATCTGAAACTGATACATTCATTGAGCCCCATACATTTTAATCGAGACGGTTGGAATCACAATGATAGTTTACATTTAAAAGTGCAAAATCAAAATAAACGAACGCCACAGTACTGGCCACTGTGTATTTTAATCGACACCCATTGTTCCACGGCGATGAACGCGAATTGTGTTTTATTTTACTGTAATTTAAATTTAAATGGACGAATCATGAAGTTTTAATGGAATTGGGCCATTTAGCAACGATGATAATAAAAATGCTTACACACTAACACGTTTCGTTCAATGTGTTTTAAGTCCTACGTTACCATTGTCGATTACGCGCTCATCTCATACTCTGAGCTGTAACTGAAATTTTCTTATCAAAAACAAAACAAACATACCTTCTTAGTTCAACCTGAGAATTTAATAAAAATTTCTCGCGCCCACATAGCAAACTTAGTCGCACGAGCAACCAGGTAACCATTAATATTATAATGTATATTAATATTGATAATTATAAATCCGTTTCATTTTATTTGTTAAAAAAAAAACTAAAAACAAAATCCTCGCCTTTCGTACACGTCATCCTTAGTTAATAGAATTTCCAGTATTTACAGAATAATACACCTAAATATATGTAGGTAATGACAGACATACACCGTTAATTTTTTTCTTTTCCAATAACCTGCACTGGGCCAGCATGATTGACTTAAGTCTAAAGCCTTTTATCTATGAAAGAAATCAGTCCCCAGCTGTGGGACCGTATATATGGGCTGATGATGTAGGTTACCGTTTTAACAACGTATTATAATCTATAGGTATAGATCGTCTGCCTATGTTTGTTCATCTTTGTAGTTTTATTAATGAAAGTTACTTTCGAGTATATCTTACAAACTCTCAATTCTTAGGGCTGAAACTGCGTTAACCGGGCGCCCGCGACGGGCAACCGTCGCGCGTCTACTCGCGTGGACGGGGGCGGGCTCCGTGGGAACGCGATGGTCCCCGTCGCAGGCGCCCGTCGCGGGGGACCGGATTTACGCAGTTTCGATAGTTCAGTTTTAACGGTGTGCATGTACAGTCGTGTCGATGAGAACTTAATATATTATTATACACAGCAAAATGACGACTAGCAAAAAAGATAAGACAGCTAGTAAGCCCGTTTATTGAGTGAACAAGTCCGTGCGTGTTACCGCTAGCGGGCACCGCGCGAGCCCCTGCGACGGTTCCCGTGGCACGGAGGCGGGCCCTGCCGCGCGGGTACGAGGCGCGGCTCCCCGTGCCGGACGCCCGCGCGGATCCCCGCGACGGAGCACTTTTGTATGAAACCGCGCGCGGGCCCGCGTAACGCAGTTTTAGTCCTTACAAAGTTAAATCGATTAACATGAAACAATATGAAGAAGGTGTATTGCTCTATCGTCGAGCGCCTGTTAATTTATAGAAGCAATTCTTAGAACTGTATTATTGCTGCGATACCGCGTAACAGTTATCTCTGTTAATTAAACAATATTATTTATTATATAAGAAATTGGTATTATTTAATGGTAGTTCCAATTTGCTGTTTATTTGCAATAAATTTATTAAGCTAAATAATATTGAAGTGTCAATATTATACACCTTATTCGTGGAGGTTAGTCAAGCAGAAATACCTATATCTTATTATTAATTTTGAGCTACATTATACGTCCTATTGCTGAGCACGCGCGAATTTTTAGAAATAAGATTTTAGACCTTAGTCCTCAACGCCGATCTAGTGCGGCTTGGACAGACCTAAGAAATTCCTAATAACTTTTAGGTGTGCGTGTTTTTCATATACTAACTTATTCAATTTCCCCTGGATTCATGTCACCAATTTGCCAAATATGTTAGTGTAATTATGTTAGAAATGTTTATAACCGCATTAGAAAGCGCAGATAATGTTGGCAATTCATAAAGAAAGCATGGCTTGCTTGTTAGCATGCAAATGCCGCAACCCAGCGAAGATTCCGCGGTAATATTTGAGTCATTAGTGTTTGCGACTTTGTGTGCGCTATTGTACGAAAGTACAACGACTTCTACAAAATAGCCGCTTATCTTCACACAAATTCTTGAATCACACTGGCAAAATAAAAAATTCTTACCGCCATATGTATAAGTTCACCAAAGTAATACACCCCACTCAACAGTCACATACATAGTCCTGACCCCACACTAAGATACGAGTCTTGTGTCGTGGATATCAGAAACTACGAGAGACTTTTCGGTTTCACAAACACCCAGACCCGAAACAAATATTTGTGGATCACACAAACATTTGTCTCGGTGCGGGGAACAAACCCGCGGCCGCTCGTTTCGCAAGCTGGTGTCTAGCCAACTGCGCCACGGGGCTGTCATTTAAAGTCAAGTATTTAAAGGTTTTGTATTGTCCATATTTTTAAGTACCTACTTTTAATACCCTATAACCTAGTGTTTTACAACGATACAAGAAAGTCGAAATGTAGCAAGGGTAGGCTGACTTACCCGTGCCGATTAGACTACTTAGCTAGGTGATAGCAGCTCTTTTTGACCCAAGTTTAAAATTTGAAAAGAAGTTAAGTTCTGGAGTGGTTGTCATTATTATTTTCCAAATTAATTTCGTAAAAAAGGAATGAATTTTATTTACCAATATTGTTTTATATTTACTGAAGAAACAATCTTTGTATCGACAAAAAGTTAATAGCAATCGACTAAGCATTTTCTACCCTTACACTGCACATATTTTGGTTTGGCTCATTCTAGCTTGAAATTGATTTTGTTTTCTTTAAGTTGATATTTACTAAAGGTCGTTTTTCTTTTTAAAGTAAATTGAGCGAAACTGAATCATCGAAAAATTTTATTCAACGCTATGAAGTTGAACAAACATCAAAATTCTTGTCAAGTAATTTTTAAATTGAAAGCAAACTTTATGTATTAGGTATTTATCTCAATATTATTTTTAGTGATTGATATTTAACATAAATTCTGAAAGCTGTCATTGATACCAACCTAACGCATAGATTGATATTTTGACCATCATTAAGTTAGTTACATACCTCATAAATGAAGGCTTTTACTATCATTTTGTTCAGCTGCTCATTGAGCACATTTATATTAAGATTTAAAAGCAGAACGCATCTACTGACTTCATGTGTTTTGTACAACTGTATTAACGCCTTGTACTAGCACTTGCTTCAGTAGAATTTATGAATTTCCTGTTAAGATAACCCTGAACAAAAGACAGCAGTAGAATGAATCATAAAATGAAAACAAATTTTCTGACAATAGAGATAAAATTAGCAGTTAGCACGCTTTCTGTCTTTCATCGTTATTGTGGCGCGCAAATGTAAATGATAATTTTATAGCAACTGCAGTTTGCACAGTGTAATTATCAAAGCTTTTCAAGGAATAAACTAGATTTTAATTGAGTTCAAACTATTTTACTAACTATTTTTAAAAACCACTGAAGAATAAATTCACTTCATAATTGATTCCATATTCGTCACACCACTGGGCATAGATTTTTTAATACAACAGGGTTTTGGCCATATTCGACTAAGATAACTTTAGTAAACATAAGTATTTAAATGTTACACACTATGTTATAAAT
This sequence comes from Cephonodes hylas, assembly GCA_030295005.1. NCBI lineage: Eukaryota > Metazoa > Arthropoda > Insecta > Lepidoptera > Sphingidae > Cephonodes > Cephonodes hylas. Next base: position 10,046,773 of record AP025369.1, on the reverse strand, counting down.
ACTTATAACATAGTATATGTGGCATATTGGCATCTAAATTATTATAAAATTAAATAAACGGTGGCTAGTAAGAAAAATTATAGCACCAACTCAGTCTTATATCCCTTTGTACCTTACCTACGCATATTATACACGAGAGTTAAGTTACTTATAAGAATATGGAATATTCAAGATCTGAGATCAAAAGAACATAGCCGTCAGCAAATCGGCAACGCGGGGCGTGGTTAATCTAAAAACGAAAGAAAGTCCACAGTAATGAAGAACTCAAAGCGTAATTGAAGAGAAGAGAAAAAACTGAAAAAATATTCGAGGAAGCAAAATTTTTTTACAGACTACCGGCAAAGAGAGAATTTGTTTAACAGAGACAAAAAGATTATATTTAGTTAAAATAGGAGACAATGTTAGTGATACACCTAGATTGGATAATTTCTTTTGGTGCCATAAACTAGTAAAATCTTAAAACAATATTATAATAAATTATACCAATGCCTTCAACGACGTAGATAAAAAATACATTGCGCCAACCGCAGCAATGTGGGATAAGGTCAGGTAAAAAGCAAAAGGTGCCGACAATGGAATACGCTAAGCAGAAGCGGAATACAAAAAGATTGCACAAAGCAACGGGACTTTAGTTGCAATTGTCTTAGCGTTTATATTGTGTTTTATGTTCTTGTATTATTTTATAAAAACTCGGGACAATGTTACGATGGAACATTTGGTTCTATACGCTTCGCTTTCAATTAAGACTTGAGCAACCGTCTTTGCTGTTATTTTACTGTTGTTTTTGCTCGTATTATTCAATTCAAAATTGCTTGCTGCACTTTGTCGTTTCTCGCTCCGTAACCCTTTAAAGTTATTTTTGTTATGTAAACTGAGTTGTTCTTTTAGATTGCTATTATAAACTTTAACTTGAAACTTTTTAATGAAGCGATTGCTTTAGCTTCTTCAAATTTCTACGTTCCTTGCAAATTGTTTATTTATTACGTGGGACTTGATGTTGTAAATTCGGTAGTTTGTTAATAAGTTATTCATAGCTGTATTTGTTTTAGGGATTTAAGTTCTATAGGCAGTATTGTAATTTACTTTCAGGTAGAAATGTGATGGCTTAGAGTACCTGTGTTCACAGAGCCAGGCTTTCGCTGACGTACAATTTTTTTGACCACAGCGTAAATACTTTTTACTTGAATATCATTGACAAAATTACTTAAACAAAACCAAATAAACAAATATAGAATAAACAAAACCGACCTTCGAATCACTTCTACATAAGAACAATTAAGTCTATAATTAAGACACGGCTAATGGAGATTACGTCACAGAATTCCGTCGTGACCCGCCCCGGTAGCTCAAACAGGATCAGTTGATAACAAGGTCGAAGGTAGTCAAAATTAGTTCCAGGAAATCAATATTAATGGACCAGGTAGACTAAAGAGCAATATTGTTCATTTCCTTCATTATGTTTCTCAATACCCTCTGCAATTAATCATTTTTGCTCGAGTTTTGTATATTATATTTAGTGTTTCGTAACAGCTGCTTTAAAAGTGTGACTTGTGATTTCAAAGTGGACTGCGTGCATAACTATAATTTCTTTAATTGTGGTCTACACAGTTTATTTTGGAAACTCTTTCATAGCTTAGTCTTTACGATAGTGTGGAGCTGCTTTGTGCCCAGCAGTGGGAGTTATATGGAGTAATGGAGATAATATTATCACAATAAACACTACCAATCCACTGTAGGCCAGCGTGCTGGACTAAGTCCTTAACCCTCCCATTTGTAAAGAGGCCCATGTCTAGCAGCGGCACTATTAAGGGCTCATCAGCCCTCAACGGTGATGAATGGTGATAACGCAAACTTACGAGCGAAAGATACCCTGTCTGTTAAAGTTACTGATCTTGCAATTCACGTTCTATTTTGATCTTATATTTTATTCTATATATTCCTCATCTTTATAACCATTTTCAAATAACAATAGAATAAAATAACCTTAAGTGGCTAGCAGAATTGCCTTAAGTGCCACATTAAATTCTTGACACATTTTACAAAACAGCGCCACGAAATATCTTCAAGGAAATCTCCAATTATTTACCATTCTGTATTCGGCCAAATCCTGGCTTATAATATTAAATTATGCTCAATTATAAACAGGGATAAGCGGGACATAAGAGCCGAACAATGGGTTTTGGCAATATTCAGAGCTTAGATCCCTCCCAGGCACAATTTAGAGCGTTATTGACAGAGGCCTTTCTGATTAAAGCATCAGAATATTGCAGGATATATGCCTAATTTATGAAACGCAATTTTTGCAAAGAATTAAAAATATTTATCAAAATAACTTAATAATGAAATTTATCATAGTCACCAATGGCGTAATGGTATGTTCAGTAAGTTAATATTTTTTATACTATTAGATGTAGTAATGTTATGGTGATCTCGCGTTACCAGTATGTACGCGCCGTGGCTTGATCTCCCGATCGGGTAATGCGTTATTGGGTTCTTCTATTAGACAGGAAATTCCCAGTAGCAGCGTGGAGTCTGAAAATGTGTAAGAAAAACGGCAATATGCTCGCCCTATAGTACGTACTATATTTATTATCTGGTGGCATGTAAGTACAGATATGCACCTTTCTCCGTTCAGAAGTGAGGGTATGTAAACTTGACTAGTTGTTGGGCAAAAAGGACGAATTTAAATGCAGTATTTTGCATAAATAAAGTTGCATTTACAAACGGTGTTGTCACGATGCAACGCCAGGACAACTTTGATTAATCTATTTTCAACTTGGTTACAATAAATACAAAATGACTGTATGATGTATTTATGAAATATAAAAGCCCTCATAATTGCATTTTGACTCTTAAATAACCACGAAATTATGTATCATTTATTATCCGTATTATAATATAATTCATTATTCTGGATGGCGAACAAATTACGTTGGCAGGTCTCCTAAATGATTTATTAAGAACTACACACAAATGATTTGCGATTTTCCCAGCAATATCAATCTTCACGTAAAGGGATTTGCATGCTAATGTGTTTTAGTAGCAAATAAGTGTAACAGACTAGTTATAAATAATATCTAAGTAAAGTCAAACTAGACAAATCAGCTTAAGAGGCGGAGAAGGCGTCAAATCGAATAAGACTTTCAGTATTAAAAGATTTATTTACAATTATTTTAAAATAAGGGAAACAAAATATGAATTAAAAAACTTAATGTATAGATGAGTATTTGTTATAATAAGTATATAAAGAATTGAAAAATATAAATGACGTTTAAATACTATGAAATTAAAAACAACAAGAAATATAAAATTGGGAGCAATGAACGATACATGAGTGATGTATAAGCGATGTAGAAGTGAATTCATATTATATCGCTGGAAAGGTAGAAATGTACAATTTCTGCCAAGTGTCACCAAATTTATTTTAAAAATACGCTGTACGCTTCTGACTACCTCATTAGATATGCTAGACTAAGTGTTTTACAATTCTTCCTAGTGTAGGCTTATGCAACCAAGTTAGTAATAGCACCAATCCATTTTTGTTGAGCATTCAGATCAATTTACAGTTGAGATCTTCAACGAAAAGTATGATTACACTGCACATAGAGAAGCAAGTGCTGTTACATCGCTTAGTCTGAAGAATAAATGTGCTCTTTCCTCGAAAATCCCCGAGTATTATTTATTCAAAAATACGGTATACGAAAGTTGAATTTTCAAGATGGTCGTGAGAGAATTTCCACTTTAAATGCACCTTTGTTTACTGCATAGTATTCATAAATATTTTGAAAGTATAAGGGAATATTAGCATAATTTCACCTATGTTTTATCATTATGGCTATAACTATAAACCACTTTAATACTTCGTATAGAACAGTAACTTTTAAAAGATGTGTTTTTGCAATAACCAATCTTCCCATTAAAACGGTTAGGGAACTTTCCATAGGTGCATTTGTTACTCGTTCATTTAAAAATAAGCATTAATTAAAAAAATAAGGTTTATTTGAATAAACGGCTTGCAATGTATCAATGTGGAGAGAAAAAAATCAAATCTATATTTATATAGGGAATGTATATTTAAAAACTAAGAACTGCATAACACGTTTTTTAAAACATATTTTATTCATGGTTGAAAATATAAAGGAAAAAGAACTAGACGAAAACCATACTAAGGACAGCAAAATTAGGCACGTTAACATATTAGTGACACTGTTATCGTCGGAAATATTCAACTTTTTGAACTAATAAATAGGATCAAAGTAAATGCCCTATCCTTGTTATCCATGGTCAACGAAAATTAAACCGAAACGTCACAATGTCGTCTTTCTAAGCTAAATATACGGTAGCTAAGTATACGGTATAGAATATACGGTAAAAAAGGAAAAATTTCATTGACTTTTACATAATTCAGACAGTATTAGTAGCAGGCAACGGATGGATGATGGCTCCTCATAGAGACCGGGACGGTTGGCGTTTTCTTGGGGAGGCCTCCTTTCAACAGTAGATGGCGATGGGCTTACTATATTATATTTAATAAACTCTTCAGTTATTAGTAAATTTGCCTCTTAGACGTTTAAAAAGGACTCCTTTGTTTACATGAGAATAATCAAAGCTTGAAGATGACCCTCTCGAGTTGCTTTTAAATATGCATCGTTTTATCACATTACGTATTCACAGATCCCCTGAGAGACATGTCCACAAATGGCCAGCTACACTGAGAGCAACAAAGAAAATTAAATCAGAGGGGACTAGTTGGGTTACTCGCGATTGAAAGCAATTCAAAAATTTTACATATCCGATTTGGCGTGTGGATATGTATTGTGTGAGCAATGTATCAGATATATTCTCTTGACCATATCTAGATTTCATGTCGTTAATATCACAATTTTGCGGATACTGTTAACACTGTAGGCATACTGGTTAAAAGTTCAAGCTCCCAAGTATAGTCGTAATATTTTTTTCTTTGCTTGAAAAATACAGCTTGTCAGAAATATCGCATTAAAAGATCTGAGATATCATGAAGCATCAACCAACCCACATAGTTTGCGTTATCACATTAAACCTAAGCTCTCATAACATACACGTGATCATGATATAGGTACACTTTCAGAATTCCCTTCGGGTTGTACATTTTTATAGAATAGCAACATCACGTCTGCGGAATAACTACTCTATGGCCACAGTAAATAGTGGCATTTCAGTGCATACTCGACACAGGGTACTGCTGATACCGTTTCATTATACCGTCGGATAAGCAACGCAGCGAGCTTGTGCATCTATTGTTGGATAATTGCATACTTTAGAGAAATCGGAAAACAATTTGGCGCGACCAGATACGATGTTGGGTGTTGTGCAGTCTTTACTTCGAAACAAGCTTCATTGCCTTTATTGGGTTGCTGTTATCTTGTTCTTACGGCGTTCGTTACAGAAGAATATGGTGTTGGATAGTCCTTGTTTTCAGATCTAAGGAGTTTTAGATGTTTTAATTAAGCAATTATCTAACTTTTTGCATTTGTTAAATTCCGTTACTCATTTATTTAGAGATTAAGAGAAAAAATATAAGTGCGAACATACAACAAGAACCAAAGCTGTCATAAAGTGATTTTACAGCAAGTTCTGTTACTGAGGGCAAATTAAAATATTTACTAAATTTAGTCGTATGGTCACCTAAAATGGTAGCGAGACCAAATTCAAGGTATTAAGATGCCTTTGATTTACTTATACAAAACGTTTCTTTTCGTTGTATGAACTAATAATCGACCCCCTCCTACCAATTTAGACTTAATGAGCATGTTTTTTTACAGAACCGCATATATTTATTAAGTCGGCTTGATCACACTTTTCTAGTAGGCGTTAAAATATTATTATTGAATTTGAAAAGTGTTATCTTAATAGCATACATTTACAAAATTGTTATGAGTAAGTCTTCATAACTACAAAATCTTGTAACCAATGCACGGAAACTTGACTATAAATTGAAATTTTACTGCAGATGGGGTGATTCGATACCTCAATTCAAAGTCCCTATTAGATCCAAACATAATTTCCCTTTGATAACATTAACCTTGTAAATGCACACACAACATAAATACCCTTTCAAGACAACACACGAACATCTGAGATCTGTTACACAAGTTTCAAAGACCATCTGTGGCCCGATTATGTGCGTTTACGAACTCATATAATAGTATACCTGATCTATCGTGCCATTTAGCCGACACACTGGCGAAAATGATCCGCCTGTTGTAAAGGTACTGTTGGAAACGAAGCGATGGAAGCTTAGTAGTGCACCATTTATTTTTCATATTTTATTTATATATTTTAGAAGGATCAACCTAGATTTTATAAAGTATTTTTTTTTTCAGAGCAACAAGAAAGAAAATTTATAGAGTTCATATGCTGTCTATAGTTAGAGACCTTAAGACAAGCTGTAACTTACCAACACTGAAAAGACTATAATTATTCTGAAAACAAATTCAAAATAAACGTCAGTATCTAAAGTCAATATCTTATTTATATAACTATACTACCTCTAAAACTAACAGCACGCTTACTACAGAAATATAATTATCAAAAATTACTCTCCCATTCATAATAATTATAAATTATTCAAGATGGATGAAAGCATAATAACATATCTGCCACTTCACCATTGGTCTTACAAAGGGACTTTCAAGTTGAATACTCAATACGCTATTTAGGTAAAAGGGTTTATCGATGATGGGAAATACGATAATGCCGGCACGCAGCTTTGTGGGCTTACTCATAATGGAGACGAGGCAAACATCAGCCTGTGCGCTAAATTCACTGGATAAACTACTATTCTGTATGAGCCAGGTGCTATTTTGAAATTCCTCTGGTGGTATATCCCGTCTACTTCATTATGTACGTCATACAAAACAGAATCGGCGAATAGATTAAAAGGGTTTATTAGTGAAGCCGTTTGATCCGCAAGTTTAGAGTAATTCGGAATTACCGGCCGACATTAAATGAAATGAGTCGAGCATTCTTGATTTGTAGCTTTGGTGGAATGCATTTCCTGATATTGCGTTGGGGTAGTAATTTTATGTTAACCCTTAACACCACTCGGTATTTTCAGCTTACACATCTACACTCGTGGGGGACCTAAGTCCCCACTATTTGTATTCAATATTTAAGTAATTTAGTATGAAATATCTTAGGATAAATGTTCATAAAATAAACAAGAAACATATATTTAAGTGAAAAATCAGGTGTAATCGTATTTTAAACATGAAAAAATATTATCTCTAGCTACAAACAAAAAAGTTACCAAAAAACAAGTTACATTTATAGTGTTTTCTTCACAACCCCAAATAATATTGAAAATTAGAATATCAAAACAAAAAAAAACTTTTTCTAATAAACCAATATACCTATAAACAAAAACAAACATAAACTCTTCAATAAGTTTAAGAACATGAAAAATCACAATAGGAATAGTTGGCCAATATTTTTTTATCTTATTCTAAAAATGTCTAAGCAGTCTCAATAATTAGTCTCAACATTATAATTATAATCTAAAATAAACGTATTGCTGACATTTGGTACATATTTTCACATCAATAAAGTGGATACGACAGACATTTTTCATACATTTGGAGCAAACTCTGGGATTATTGCTATCTTTACTTCGTGGGCACAAATGACACCTAGATTTCTTCGGTTTTTTATTTTGACTAGGTCCTTGTGTTGGTAGATCTTCAGGTACGTAACACCAACCTCGCGTAGAAACTTGTCCATCATATCTTTCAGCTCCTTACTAAGATTAGACAAGCGTCTTCTTTCTTGAACATGGCGGTGTTTTTGCCCATTTGTACCTTTTCTTACCATAGAAAGCACGCGAGTCAATAGTCTGCTGTTCCATGTTTTCTATTTCTTCATTTTCCGAAGCACTGTCAGCCACGTCATCGCTATCCGTATCGTGGTTACTTACTTCGTACTCTGAATCGCTCAAATCTGATAATAATTCAGAAAAAATCTCGTCGTTTCCGCTGTCTTCATTTTCAAGATCATTTAATAGCCTTTCTACCTGCTGGGGATTCAAATCTTTAGCCATATTGCCCCAAAACCTACAAAAAATACAAATGTATAAAAATACTAATATGGAAAAGTACCTACATAACTACACTTGTGGGGGATTTAGGTCCCCCAACGGTACGTACCTCACAAACCACAAACCTGAACAGCGTGCACCTCCGTCCCCCGCTAGCTCTCGGGCGTCACTGGGAATACACCGGACCCCAATCGCGTCGTATTTTAAATAATTATGTTATTTGCAAAAAAGTAGGCGGTGGGGGACCTAGGTCCCCCACGAGTGGTGTTAAGGGTTAATCGATTAAACGGAACACGTAGATATTTAGTGGTCTCTTAATTGAATTCATTCAGCTTCTTCGCCGTCTATCATACTATAAACTTTTTGAAAATCGTATTTTATAACTTTAATTAACAAAAGTTCCCGAACAGAAATTGTTTTCAATTCAAACACAATTTTTACGATTTATTTTAACGTGTGTAGTTCGATCCACATCGATCGATCTTTAGGAAATTCTTAGAAGGATATAAAAATATGCTTAAAATCGACAATGGCCTCACCCGGTATTTCATCTAACAAAATGTAGCATCGGAGAAAATTCGAGCAGAAAATGAAAAGGAAACTTAAAAGGTTAGCTAAATCATGTACAGAGCTACCAACCTAATTTGAATTCCGAGAACATACCACCACTTTCGCAAGCTCTCGCGAATTTAATCAAGGCGCAGAAAGAACCCTCGCTCCAAGTGCGTAAATAGGAAAAAATCCTATTAGCCTAAATAGTTACAAATATTGAGTAAGGTAGGTAATTACCGAAGAGCCTACTTCACAAGTACCGCCTCCAATTACTAGTAAGAAGGAAAACCCGCCAAGAGAAGGTTAGCTGAAAACTGTAAGAAAAATACGAGTTATTTTGCGCTGAAACAAATTGTGAAATACTTTCTGTATAGGCATTCCCTATACAAAAAATGTAAGTTTTACTCAAGGACTTTGGAAATGGTATTTGAGATCACAGAATTTTGTTTACGTAGGTCAGATTATAATAATAATAGAAAAAGTAAAAAAAATATTTCAAATTAATTCTCTCAACCTTCATCTGACGCTACAAACAGATGAAGCAATTAATGTTCAGTAATGTAATAAATTCAGCGTATATCGAATAATCATGAGCACGAAAAACGTTGACGAGCCCAGAGACGCCACGACGTCGTAAATACTGTCATTTCAAAAGGCAACGATGTACGGATCATGCATTTTAAATCAATGACTCAATTGTCAAGACAAATACATAAATTAAACTCCAATCAAACGAAGGCAGTGGAGCCCATCAATTAATTCCGCAATATTTATTACCAGCACATTGATAAGTCCAAAACATGACAGCTACATTCATAATGTAAATCAGTAATTATGTTTCGTAGTTTATGCGAGCAATTACCTGCGCGGCGTCGTGATAGGCACAGATTAGGTGCAAACCAATACCAACTAATCCAGCCAACCTACCACCATAATCAATTATGTTGAACAGCCATCGATTTATGCGTTGAGATCTGTTCACACGTAGTTAAATACAATATTCATAGCCGAGCGGAGCCCATTGCGATTGCGCAAGACTAGAATCTCCCAAAGAATCGAATATACCTTGTGTTATATTGATACTTCATCGCGATATATCTTTAAGCTTTCCGTTTGATGCCATGTGGACTAATTACATCTTCCATAAAATAAAGTCAAAAAGACTTATACTTTTAACGAACAAAAACACAACGTATTGACCGGTGTATTTTACGCTAGTTATATTTCAACGAATTTCTTTCAAGATATGTCATTCCTATTTATATAATTATAGAGTTTATACTCGTATATATCACTATTATTTTCCTTGATTATAATCAATGAATACGTATTTGCTTTTGCTGATAGACTGGAAGCTCTTCTGTACAATTCGTTGTGTCTGATGCGGGTACATTATTCGCTTTAAACGAATGCATTCACGGATGAACCTTGGTCAGGAACCGCTTTAGAAACAACTACAAGAACGCTAACAAAAATACGAAGTACTAACCCAGTTTTGAGTTTATCCTTGTGCTGAGTAACACAATACACAAGCCAAATAAAGACAACCCGGTGCATAAATGACACTGCCATCTGAAACTAACGCGAGTCAAGTTCTAGTGTCACGTTTTGTTTGGTTAATAAAACTATGAAAGCATTTAATAAATACGTACCTATTATATTTTCTCAATTATTTTGTCTATTACACTACCGACTAACTCTTTAAACCTGAGTTCAAGCATCACACATCAAATCACACATATCAAATCTCTTCCTTGTTGCTGAAATTTCATTTGCCACTAGAAGAAGATGAAAAAAAAATATATAGAGAGAGACATTTGAAAAACGTTAGGCCGATTTAACTATCAACTAAAAAAGGTTGGACTAGGATTTATTTACATTGATTCTGTATCAAATATTTTTACCGTTAGAACTGATAGCTTTAAGAAAACCTCAATTGAATAGAAAGATTTCTCAATCTTACACTCGTTACATTGACCTCAACAAGGTCTTTAAAATATTAATTATCATGTAATATATTTTACTTAGTAACCATTCTTAGATTAGTTATGATTTTTCCTCAACCCACCTAATATGAACACAATAAATCCAATCTATAAGATCTATATCAAAAATGCATGTGCGATTACTTTCCTGCTATCCCTTGCCGGTTGTCCCTTTGCAGGACAGAAACAGATTGATATCACCCACATATTTCTCATGCTGATTAATAGCCCCAGTAAATCACACAAAGCGAATAATACAATCCGTGCGAAGATAAAGTCGTACGATTTATGCGCCCCAAACTTTCCGGACAAGTACGTAGGGGAACAAAAGTTCTGTAATGTGTATTCAAATTTGTTACCTCAAAACTTGTGCGGGCCGATTGATCGTTGCCGATTGTACCTCGAGGTTTGATACCGTAGATTGCTTTCATTGAATGTGGCACTTCTGATATATTTATTAGTTCACACTTAGGTATATTAGATTCGGAGACGATTTACGAATTGAATGGAGGGAATTTAGCTTGAAGTACGGATTTTAGATTGGATTAAGAAAGATTAACGTTTTGGCTCTATTTAGTTGACAGATTTATAAAACTAACCTTCTTTCAATGGAATGCTTATAAATTATAAAATGTTTTGTTTTTATTATTTTTAAGAGTGGCCAGCGATTGAGAATTTTTAAATTTATTTCTCGATCGGGTGGAATGCTAGGTATTTGGTATTTCCGATAGTAAATTCTTAAAAGTAGTCTAGAAAGAACCCAAGAAACTGCAAGGAGGCATCTCAAACAATCCTAAATGATACATGTTTACTTGTTTGTAGTGTTGTATTATTGTTATTCATTTTATTTTTGCCACTACAGTCCCTAAATTCTATATATGTATGTACGTCCCATTGCTGTTTCTAGATTAATAACTTCTTGACTGGAAATTGCCCCTTAACGTATATCATAATACGAATCAACCACTTTGAGTGAAGCGTGTTACATTTCGGTCTTTAATTAATTTAAGAAACCTTGAGAATATTATTTCTTCTGTAATTTTGAAACTATTAAGTTTATAATAAATAATTTAGATGTTATTCATGCCAATTCATCATAAAGCAAATAAGGCACTTTAGAATCAATTAAAAAGTGATTAATTAACACACCTGAACACGACTGGCCAAATCCAGCTTCCTGCTTCTATCTATTCCCCAATCTAGATAGCAATAAATCAAGTTTACAATCAAGGCAATCCATTGTTAATCCGTGAACATGGCAGCGTGCAATACAGTTACATATATACGTATTATGAACGTTCCTAACCCAAACAATCCACAGGACTTGATTCTCCTGATTGTGATAGGAAATTGTGTGCATAGTCCAGATGTAACGAAGATTCAACGTGTAATTGATTACACGGCTGCACGTGTGTTTGTCTGGGGCTAAGTAATAGCCACGTTATCTGCTGTGTTGAACTCTGACAGGCCAATGTTCTTAAGTCAGGTAATAGAACATAGGTATGGTCCGGAACTAGTAACAGTTTATAGTTAAAAAATAGTTTTCATACTGGCTTATTGGTTCCAAGAAATAGGTGTTCAGCGTGCGATCAAAAATAATGAGAAGCGATTCTCGGCTCGGCCAAACTGATCATCAAGCAGGAATTTTTCAGTGGCCAAAACATGAACACCTATTAAGAAATTCTTAGGTGTATAGTTCGACAACCCTAAACCCAAACCTAACTCCACTCAGTTGTGTAAGAACCCTGTGCCCTGTAGTAAGAAGTGTATGGGCTGATAATATAATTGATACGATTGCTAACGATTCTCTATATACTCCCAAATGAATAACCGCATAATGCCCACGCTAGGCGCAGGAGCCGTACCGAAGTTTCAGATGTGTCACTGTCAGCCTTTTCATAGTTCAACGTAAGCCGTACTCGCTTACAATGCATAATTGGACCCATATGTAACTGGTAGGCAACCGCGCTCTGGCTTTGTCGCGCGTCTGTTATCCGGGCCTTTGACAAAAACGTCCCACACACAATAAACATTCTAACTTTAATAGCTTTCGTGTATTATAGTGCTGTGTTTTGAAAGCGTATGCAACTTTTATTTTAACTTTTGAAACGTAATCGCGGACGTTTATTCCCGGCACTCGGGAGCGGGCTATTTGAGTGCACGAACGTGTAAAACATTTTGGAAAGCCTTTTTGTAACACTCAAAAGCTAGAAAAACCCGAGAAGGAAGATTTTGGTTAAATAGATCGACAAACTAAGAGTTCACACTCACTTTTCGTTTCAAGATTAGAACATTAATAAAAATAAAACTTTCAAGAACTTACTTTTCGGACTTATTAACGCCAAAACTAAATGACCATGAAAACACAAATAATATTCTTGACAAATATATTTAGCTAACATAACCTTCACGGTATACCATTGCAATTAATGATCCATCATGTTTCGCATTAGATTATGAAAACTGCTATCACACCTCAACATAATTGTCTTAAATGGCCTAATATTACGAGATCCCTATCTGTTTCGGAGCTAACATTGAACGTTCTAACACCGGGTTGCATTATAATTCGGGCGGCAGCCGTGATTAATGAGTGCACACCCAATAATCAGTCATATCCAAGGAAATAATTGTCTGTTGAATTCGACCTCATTGAATTGGCCCATTTAGGTAACGACCTCACCTTTATTAACTTCTAATTTCCTTTTTACTGTACTTAGAAGTTAATTGTGTTGTACTTTTAAACTAAGGGTATTGAGGTTTTGGGAGAGGTATTTTCAATACGGCCAAGTAGATGATGGAACAGCATACAGTATTGTTGATAAAAAAAAAAAGAAAATGTATAAATTATACATAAATCAATCATAAACAGTATTCTCATGAATTCTTTCCTCTAGATATTTCGTATGATTTACAATATGCTGACGACCTGTTTTTGTTACTTCTTTAATTAATAAAAACTTTCTTTAGTTAATAAAAAAAAACATCGTGATAAAACCTGCACACCTAAGAGTTCTTAGGAATTTCTTAGGTGTGTAGTCCGCCAACCCGCACTAGGCCAGCGTGGTGGACTATGGCCTAAACCCTCTCAATGGTAGAGGAGACCCGTGCTCAGCAGTGGGCGTATATGGGTTCATGAAGAGGAAGAAGAAGAAGAAGAGTTAATAAAAACCTTGTTCGACTATGCTACTATATGTTTGACTATACTACGACTATGCTATACTATGGGATTTTCGTCGATACGTTTTATATATGAACCCTTTTCTGACTCAGCGTCATTTTGTATAAAAAATTATTCAATGAATTTTACTTCAATATTTCATATACTGCTATACCAAAAATCATTTTGAAAAGTTCATAGGTTCATGGTTCATCATTTTAAAAGGTTCATGTGTGAAAGCGTAACAGACAAAAAGTTACTCTTGAATTTACGTATAATACATAAAGATAATCTAACTTTAACTTCGTCTATGAAAAATTAGACCTCTCATTCCGCTTGGTTGTAGCGTGACAACGTTCCTCGACAAGCAATAAATGTGCAATCTATTGAATAACTGAAGAATTTTTTAAATCGAACCGCTAGTTTCTGAGTTTATCGCTATCAAACTCTTCAGCTTTATGGATGAGTATGGGTATAGTATGAATAATATGACAATTATATTACTTCGTGCTGATGCGATACTTCTGTACAACTTAATAGAAAGTAGAGAAAATGTTATTTTTGTTTTTGTGGTGTCTAACAAAGCAAATAAATAAATAAAATCAACGAATAGCTCAATAATATTTTTATGAACACGCAGTTTTTAGTATTTTCCAACTAGTTTCATAAATCTAAATTGAGTTCTAAACAACAATAAACGTCGTTTGCAAACAAAAGTTTTCAATAAAATACGATTGTTATTATAAGCACTAAACATTCAACAATTCGTAGTTATTCATATTAAAGTTATTATGAATTTGGCATATAAATATCAAACTTCACTTCTGTTGAATTGATTAAATGCACTTATTTTATTTTTATACCGACATGTTTTATAGTATAAAACTTTTACTAAAATAATTATATTCACAAAAATCTTCTTCTTTCTTCATCAACCCATATACGCCCACTGCAGAGCACGGGTCTCCTCTACCATTGAGAGTGTTTAGGCCATAGTCCACCATGCTGGCCTAGTGCGAGTTGGCACACAAAAATAAATGTATATAAAAAAGTCTTATATGAAACATAAAGGTAATAGACTAAAGTTATTATCACGGGTTCGGTGGTAGCTCTAAGCAATCCTGATATTTCGAAAATTCTTATGGTCCATTCATTGCTGGTATATTACTATGTTAATTAAGACTTTCTCCGTATGAGACTAATTTTATTATAATGTTATTCTCCCACATGGAGAGGCTCGTGCTAAAATTATGAAACTCCTATTAAAAAGCCTGTATGATACTTTTAGTGACAATCTATTTTTTTGATGGGTATATTGTAAAATATAAAAAAAAAACAACTTGAAACATGCTCAAAGAATGAGGCTTATGGGTTGGTCGTATTATTAAATTAGACGAATATAAAAAAACCCTCTCATATGGCATTTCAAATCTCATGTTATTCTACGTATAACTGCCGTTGTCTAAACTATCGATAACTGTCCCTTACGATTCAAATGCCGAAGTAGAACAATCACCAAGTTGCACCTGTCATTATTGATATCTATTTAAAATTACATTTCGTACAGACTGCAATTACATGAGGCTACGTGATAGTTAATTTCCGTAAGTAATTGGTACATGTAATGCTCTTGCACACAAAATATATTAATGCTTATGGACAATTAAACTCATTGAAATGTTTGTATTGTGTGCGCCCACGCTGCGTCACGGTGTATATTATACTAATCGATTATTAAGTAATTTATTAGGCTTTTTTCTGCGTGGCTTAATAGTTGTTTTCCTTGTTCCTTCTTTTTTTAAATTCAGCTGTCTATTTTTTATGCGTAACGGCTTTTTATTAGAACAGGTTTCATCGCAAACATAATTGTTTAGAAAATGGAAAACTTATTTCAAAATGATGATACTCATGATCTCTTGGAGAATAACACAACTTGGCACTAAATTCTTAATATTACATTGTTCCACAGTGCAGATTTAGTAAGTTTCTTGCTCTGGAATTGTGCGATAATTGCAACTACGATGTGGTTTTAGTCGGTATGTCGACACAGATTTCCAGTGAAAATAACGGGTAGACTTAGTAATGACTGAAGACATTAGTAGTTCTTTTTATATTGGAACATGTATTCCTTATAACAAAATGAGTCAATAGACAATTCAATTAATGTTTTAACCAATAAGGTAACTAATTATAAAATAAATTAGATAAATGAAATTTAAAATAATATCATTCAAAAACTACAAAATCATATACACGTAATAAACGTTCATTTTAACTTGAACACGTCAAATATTATTTGCTTCTAGTTTACAAATATCCATAGAACACAAATAAATTTGTGTAAATATCACACGCTTTGTTGGCTTGCGGTGTAAGATGATAAGCTCCAGAGGTCCATTCATTGCACAATTTGGGTAGAGCCCCGGAAACCACGGATTGCTTTTGGATTTTTTTTTCTTTTGTAGCAATAACAATAAATACAACTACGGTTAAAGCAGTCTTACAAACAAAATATAAATGTAAAGCTCTAGGTGAGTCATGTCACCATTTCTTGAAAAATAAAGTAAAACTGTGTCTGTTTGTAATAAAGCCAAGAACAAAAGTCTTCGTATACTACGCCGCTGGTATTTTAGTAGCTGACAGTTAATATTCCGCATAAATTTATTTAAACTATAGGGTATACAATGTAAGCTGAAATTCTTTGTAATAAACTAGTTTTGACTAAATATTAGTGTCCAAAAGGTATAAGGCCAAGGAAGTCAAAAGAAAAGTTTTCTAACTAGTTTATTTTTGTTATCTGACGCTACCATATCCATTAAAAAGAGTTTTCTAGCGATTGTCCTATCTATATCAATAATTTATGATACATTTAGAATAATGCATTGTGAAATAAATTTAATTATAATGGCCGCTGAAAAGCCAAAAAAACGCTGTAGAAGGAATTGAGCCCACTAATAAATAATGTCAAACAGGCAATACCAAGCAGCCAGGTAATATAGCATGAAGTTTACACCATAAAACTGTCTCCCCGCATTCAGCGTAAGAAGAAAGTAAACAGGATGGATGCAACGTAGCTGGAATAGTTTACGGCGCACTCGCAACTCTCCTAGTTAATGGCCCCGTCATAATTCACAGGCGCGCTCACGAATACCCTGCACTTGATGTTGCAAAACCATTGCATTGTCGTGCATCTCACTCCGCGAACGTGGAGTAATTATTTTGTGTGGCCATGTTTAGTGCTCGCGACTTGAATGCACGCTGCATTTTTTTCAAATTCATCAAGAGAATGTTTTCGGTTGAATGTGGAATTGCGTGTAATCCGGTTGGTGTATGAGATTGCGGTCTCTTTTTTTAGTTCTTTTGTTGGAGATACATGTTGGTTTTAATTCATATGTTGGATTTAGAGAATGAATAGCGTTGTTGGGTGGTGAGTTAGGTCATGGATACTCGTCTTCTCTTATATGCTAGAAGTAAGAATCTTAAAGTTTTGACATCCATATTAGGCCCACCTTCAGAGTTCTTAATGAGGTGTAAGAACCTTACCCTACATACGCCATGGATTCCACCGCGGCCTTGAAATTTTCTGTGGAAGCCCAGGATATCCAATAAACCCTTCAAATGGGGACTATTTAGGTGTAGATGAAAGAGTGGCAGATTTTAACGCTCCTGGGAGACGGGTAGGGAAGGTGTCTGCCGGTGTCGTGCACTCGACGTCATTTATTAATGTGGACAGCGTTAGGCAGCATTGTTCTTCTATATTCAAAAATATATACTCTCTTTAACCCCGACGTGGAAGACATAGCATAACAAGCTAGGTATCTGAAGCCACCATTCTATAACGCTTCGCTCAATCTGAGAAACAAACACAACATACGCTAATTCCTGCCACAGTCGTAAATCTTCACAAATGTACTTTAAGTTAATGTTACTAAGATTTGGTTTGACGTCTAATGCGGTGCTCATTGGCAAAGTTTCCCATAGCGGGACTTCTTCCCCGTTGTTTAACACTTTTGCATCGCGTAGAAGTAAAGTTTAACCCAAAGTTAAGGGAGTATTCCAATGCATGACTGCAGAAGTCGGGAAAAGAGCAAGTTTCTAATTAGTTCGCGTTTAAAGATACGTGGATGTGTTACGTTCTAAACGACATTAGCCAAGTTTCATTAAGCGTCATTAGCGCTTTCCCAGACTGGGTTAAATAAGATATAATTGTGTTTGGGGATTGCGCTTTAGAGTCCTTTGTTTACTTTTAATATATTCTATTTATTGTCAATGCAGAGCAAAACAAAAAAAGCATATAAATTTGCATGTCAACTGCTGCTAAAGTAAAGTTTTACTTTTTTCAGGGTTGATGCCCGGGAACCAGGAATAGGCGCGCCCAATAATACGAAGATCTTTAATATACAAGTGGAAAAGACAGGTGCAAAACGCATCACTACAAATTCGAGAATTTAGCCACAATTGCATATACGAGCATTAAATTAAAATATGGTGCCGAAAATTACCAAAACACATTCCTAAATCTTTAAAATATATCTACTCAGTGATTTATTTTTTTAAAACGTTAATTTGTTCAATGTGTTACAAAAAGAATATTAAATACCCGAAAATATACGGGATAGATATAAATAGCGAAATTTATTGGATCGTTTAAAAAAAAATGTGACTCAAAGCATTTTAAAAATGCATCGGCGCGAAAGTGCTACCAAATTTTTTAAAAGTTTAAAAATAGTGAATTTGAATCACTGTGAGGCTACAATTGAACGAAGATCTATGAAATTTGTATAGAATGTAGTTGAAATATTTGTTATATTTAATATTCCATTTTTTGTACCAAAAATAACTTCTGAGATGTGGTAAATACTTTGATCAACTGATAAAGAGGCGATTGTAATTGTAATTTATTGTAACCGTAATATTCTATTTGGACTGTATTGCATATGTTACAACAAAATGTCCGAACGTTACATTTACCAAACCTGAATTTGTGTTCTACTTAAATTTACATTAGTATTTCTAGAATGGCTATTATTCAAATAATTAAGTACTTCACATATTTACGACCAAACTTATCTTGAACATTGGAGTTGGCCTAAAAATTAAAAAAATACGTAATTTCAAAAAGATAAGAATCGCTAGTTGTTCACTGTCAAAACCATAACCATTGACATCTTGATGTTATCTTTTGATTGAACGCTTTTTTGTACAAAATTAAATAACAACGGGCAGTAATTAACGTTGGAAATTAGGCTGGCCGTATTATAGCAGTTTGGAAGACTATTAAAGTTATATTTTAAAAACTTTCCAAATGTTTATGGATAAGCTTAAGGCGCCTTCCTTTTTCCTTTATTAAAAGAAAAGAAAGAAAATAAGAATTATGTGTCTCATTGTTATTGTATGCATAGATTCCATACTGTAATTAAATTTAAAAACTAAACTGTAGCCTTAATAAAGACAAAAATGGTGTAGTGCTTCTTACACTAAACGATGGCTCAATCTTAGCCTACATTCATCTGAATGACTGTTCTTCTAGCTTTTAGAGGTAGTAAATGTAATCTACGCTGGAAGTCTAAACAGTTATAACAATTTAAGCCAATTATAGCACAGAAACAATTACAGATCTGGCCTTTTTGTTTATGCTGCTAAAAATCTTTGAAATCTTATCATAAGAGGCTAGAGAAACACTTTCTTGACAATCTCTAACAAAATGGGTAAATATAAAAATTAAAAATTCAACTCCATCCAATCATAATAAAATTTAGGGTAAGACAAGCATCTCAAAACAAAGCTTAGTTTAGAGTTTAGTAACCTGACTCGATAAAACTGGCAGGCGGATGTGAGCTCGCCACGCACCACTGAGCTAACACAGCCTTGTCACCTACAATTAGCGTTACCAAAGCCATTGTAATTAATATTTTGAACAAATTTGTTACAAAGCATCAAAGCATTAAATGTATATCGATCTGTTTAATCGTATGTTAATCGAATCGTGTTTATATCTTGTTTGAAAAAAACATCTCAAATTACATTCTTAATTGTTTGTAGCTTCCATTTTAATAGTCATTGTTTGTTGCTCAAATTGGATCATTTCGAAAGTAGAAGTTATTTATTCAAAGAATCACGATAGTTTCATATTCAGAAACAGTCAGCGTCAAACTTATGTGATCCGTCCAAATCTTTCAATAGCAGCTTCAACCATTTTTGCTTTCATGGCTATTGCTGCTCTTGCACCCTCGATGCAAAATGTTGCTGGCGATCGTGAGGTTCTAGTCCCATTCTTTGGTTAGAGCCACTTTTATTTCTTTCAACAAAAAAAGAAAAAAAGACGCAACGCAGTAAACAAAACTAAATGTGTCTCCTATTACGTAAGCTTAAAGATAACACGCAGCGAATTACCCCTAGACTTATAATGAATCATTAACTTATATACAAGCATAACTTTAAACTACCTTAATAAAATGTTTACATTTAAAACATTGCCATTTCAACGAATTTTATTCGCACCACAAGGAATTAAACTTTTCGCATACGAACGCCAGGAGTCGTTTCTCACACACACCTGATTATTGACTGAATTTTCCACAATTCTCAGTACAATATACCCTTCTTTTCACATGTAATTGCATGGCCTGTAGGCTGTAACAGATGTTAACTGATTCCAATGACCACTTACAACCAGGCCTGTTGGCTTGGATCGTTAAAAATATTCACTGCTATACAACACTCATTGTGAACATGAACAGTTGTAACATGAACTTGAAGCAGAGTGTTGTTTTCATTAAATTAATGAAGAGGTATAATGCACACGAAAACAATGTAAATTTTCATTTGCTTGAGGTTGAACATACCTCGTTGGTAATGCGGTAAAAATCTTTACCTACCAAGCGTAGGATCTGAGTTTGAGCTCATGATTTGGCAGTGTTGTTGGGTTTTATGATCACACTCCTCGTCGTACCTGCATAGAATCTGGAAACGGACTAGAAAAACAGAATAAGAGCAAAAAATCTGGCGAATAATATAGAAGAAATAGACATCATCTTATCGCAGAACTATTTTTGTTTTGTGGCACATTGGTGCTCAATGCAATTAACCCGTTTTTTAATAATGAAGATCTACTTACTATTCTTATCTTCTTTCTTTCTACCTTGATAACAGAAATAATATTTTGTTTTTTGAAATCCAAAATGGTCCGTTTCACAAATATTTGGCTCTATGGGGTCATCAAAGTACATACTGATATCCTATTTCACAGACTTTTGGAATAATTAATTTTCCGTCATATTTCATGGAAATCTGTTTTTATATTAATATTATAATGATGTATTATTTAATCCTGTTTAAAACATATTATCAGTTTTACCGTAATGCAGCGGATATGCATACATCAAAATATTTTTACATACGATTAAATTACATCACAATCTCATAAATTAATTGGCAGGAACTGGCACTGTTTAATAAACGCCTAATTCAAAATAAACGCGTTAGTATCATTTGTTAAATGATTATGCTAAAGACCTGTCATATTTTATATGAATTATGCAAATTACATAACAATTTCTAATAGTGTTATGACAGAATATTTCTACAACGAGACATTAATCACTTTCAATGGTTTCAATGTATGATCAATTTGCACGATTTAATTATGCATATTTTATCCGTATTACTGTATTATTAAGTCACAAGGTAACATTGTATTATACATTGCCACTGCAAGTAATGAGGTACTCGCTGTCCAGGTTTGCTGGAGCGCAATATTCTGAGGCGAAGTCCGATTTCTTCTTTCTTCAAAATTTCTATGTCAGTTAATTAAATCTTGTCACCGATTTACGCCAACTCTCTCCATAATTTATTTCGGGGTAATTTTGTTGTTGGTTCGAGATATCTTTGGATCCTATAAAGAATAAATCAGCTTCGATCCGTGATGTTATATTATCTTGCTGTAAAAAAATTGCAGTGGCATTGTAAGATGGCATAATTTTATTCAAAAGGGCACCTCATGTTTATAAATATTTACCTACCACACAAACGGAATTATTTATAAATGTCGTTATTCACATTCACTGTACATAACCTATGACTATCAAAAGATAGTTAAGTCATACTTTTAAATAAAAATTAGTGCGGTCTTTTCAACGCAAACACACACACACTGTGTTAATTCATTTTAAATTGAAGTTATGTTATCTTCAATCGATAATCGATCATTATCCACTAACAGCTTAATTTGAATTATAAAAATTGTAGCCATACAAAGAATTTTACCGTAAAAAATGCCGGAATTGAGCCGTTGCATTATAAATATTTCATTATCAGCAGCCGATCTACCCTCAGGTATTTTCCAAATTATTGTTTTGGTATTATATTGGTGTATGTATTGATATTTATCGATTATAAAAGTGATTAATAGTCTTATGCCTGTCATGGCACGAGTTTACGATATCGTTGTCGACGCACGTATGCTTAATTGGTGCCTTATGCATATTTATTTCGTTTTTTATTCATAGTAAATATGTTTTTAATTAGTACGAAGCTAATTTGAATTTATTTAAGTTTTTATTGTCAAAATCCGAGTATATTGCTATGGGTTTTATTTTTATATTATCCTAGAATTTTACTTCACAACTGGAGTTCGGCATCACTAATTCTCCAGCATAAAATTAGCTGCCTATTAAGAAGGCTTGCATTCAATACTGAACCATCTTTGTTGTTAGATAAAGCACAAAACTGAAGATCAAATTATACCTACTACTGAATTTTGTCCTAGGATTCAACTGGAGGCCACCGTCTCAGGAACATCTTCGAATTTCCCGAAGCTTATAGGCTGATAATAATACATAATTATGCTTAATATATCCACTGATAAATGACATTATTATTTATTTATGCTTTAAACAAATTTTTAAAGTGTATTTAATCCCCAAAACATTCTCTTACATTCAAACTTTAGGTTATATAGAAAACCCTGTATTTTTATTTACTTTGCTTTGTTTTACACCTAGATCCTAAGTTCCGATAAGGATGTATCTGGAAGTATAGAAATGCTGTCAGCTTGACATGACTTGAAATTAATTCATTGACAGAAATTTAAATATTAAACTGCATACCACAGAAGACGCCGTATATGGCAGGTGTAAGAGCGCGTAGGTCTCATTGTAAACGTGTCACCGATGCATGTCTGATACAGCAGGAAACAGATTCCTTTGACGCGATCATTTGCACATTCATTGTTGACGCCTCTAACTTGATTTTACAAGCATTAGTACACCTACTCAGAATTAATTAAGACTGTTTACATTTATTAGTATTAATAATTAAATTTGCAGTGTTATAAAAGGTGTCGTATGCTCTAAGGAGAAGACGCTGTACGATTCTTGCATTAAGATAAAATATTTCTTTATGTATTAAAACTTTATTGTACATACGGAGGATATTATAAAAACAAGACCTGAGAGGGAAAAATAGTACAAGTGACAGTCATATCGCTCAAGGCGATATTTTAAAAGATATACAGGGTGTATTTAGACCGTGATCGAAAACTGAGGCAGGTAATAGCGGTAGTGATTACAAACCCCCTGGCATTCAAGAAAATCCCGACAAAAAATATTTTTTTTGTGGTTTTTCATACAAACCACATACTTGTAACACCGATGGTTGTATGGAAAACGTGAATTTTTTTATTTTTTGTCGGGATTTTTAATATCGCCACTGGGTTTGTAATTACCCTCGCTATTACCTGCCTCAGTTTTCGATCACGGTCTAAATACACCCTGTATATATATATTTGTTAATGCGATCATCAAAGGTCTTCTAGTGCCCACAAATCAAGGTGCGTGTTTTAACATTAGATCAAAGCTACGTAAGCGAGTCGTTTGTTTTTTATCATTAACTTCGAATTCAAATCTTTCCAATCTTGTACCTAAATCTTCTTACTTCAATAAAAACTAATAGTTCCTACGCTGTTTCATAAAATTTCAAAATTTTCAATACCCATCAAAATCTGCACAATGAAAGCGCTCGGGAATTTCATAGTATAAATGTTCAAAAGCATTTTCAGTGATCTATGAATTTCTGGTACATCCGACATATCTTTAAACTCTTCACTTTGATATTTTCACAGGGACTATTAGAAATAACTGGAGATATTGGGAGTAGGTACTGGTACGAAAGCTTATAAAGATATTCTGGATTTGAACGTTCCCTTTTACCAACACTGAATATTAATGTCACGCCCCTGTCATTTGTTACAATGACAATCGCTTTTTTGCATCTACATTAAATTATGAGTTTGAACTTTAATATCTCACGACAGGAAAGGGATTTTTTATGAGTTTATTCAAGCTGTATGTGAAGGCTCTATCAGACGTATGTCATGTATTGCTTCGGTAATGATAATAATTAGATAACTTTTGATTGTAGCAAATCGATG
This sequence comes from Cephonodes hylas, assembly GCA_030295005.1. Classification (NCBI taxonomy): domain Eukaryota; kingdom Metazoa; phylum Arthropoda; class Insecta; order Lepidoptera; family Sphingidae; genus Cephonodes; species Cephonodes hylas. The sequence goes on along the minus strand of AP025369.1, from coordinate 10,022,576 downwards.
TAATCCAAATTTACGAAGAATTGTTGCATTTAACAAGTTTTTGTTGTCATGTGTATATTTATAATTAAATATCATGTAATTCAATGTTGAAAAATTTTATAGAAAAAAGTATGCATATCTGATCACATAAGAATTAAAATTCTTGTGTCTTTCACCAAACTTATATGTCAGCAGCAAATAAAATAAGAACTCTTGAAGACCAGTAGTAAAGGGCGTGGCCCAGTGCCCTGTCTATAAAATAAAATAATAAATATGGAATAGGAATAATAAATAATAATACAAACAATTAAAACATAAGTCATAAAATAACAGTTCTAATCAGCACATTATTATACGATCGAGAAACTTTACTAATTTGAGAATTCGTGCACAAATATTTACAAGTCGGTTCATTTATGCCATACACAATGACAATGAAGCAATTAATTTTATTAGCGACAGCAATTTGACGCAGTTTGTTAATATTTACAATCAACAAGGCCGACAGATAAAAAACACTATTAATTCCATTAGTGGTATTAATTGCATTAATTCCAGGTCATGGTTCATGGCTAACTTAATCTCTTTTGACCCATGACTTCGCTTTTCTGTTCAAAATGTTACAATTCTTTGCTTAATAAAAATTATGAAGATTTAAATTACCCACGTAGGGTATAAGGTCCGCCATACTTATGTATATACGAAATGTGACACGTTTTGAATAAATGGGTCAAATCGTCTCTTATCTAATAGCAACGGCAATAGCTTTGGCTTATTTTAGACTCAAAGCTGCTTATGAGAATTAAATTAATAGACCCAGGAATCGAACTCAGGACATTTAGACATCGCACGAAAATACTAAATGAACACTGCCTAAGTTACCGCGTTACAAGAATGCGCAAGCATGAAGTATTGAAATAGTTACTAAGGTAGGGATCCGACGAATAAAACGACATACCTAAACATGTGATTATTATCTGACAATTCGACTTCGTGACGACTTAGTATAATTATGGTACATACTAAAAATGAATTACTCGTGTTCAAAACCCATCCACAAACATAATAAGTATATTTTAAGATCCACTTCACTTGGCATTGCAAAAAGAGACGACTCTAATTAACTGCATTGGTCTTCGCGAAAATTCTGTAACCTTATTCGATTTGGTTAGATCTTAAAATATATGTAAATCAGTCTAAATATTGTCACTTGACTCACAAAATCCAGTTAAGTTTAATTGCCATGTATATATTAGTAGGAATCTGGAGGTATTGAGGCATTACCTTAATGCTCAAAAGTCCTAATACGTGATACGCCGGCATGCCTCGGATGAATTTAAGAATTCTCCTAAATATTTAAGCTTCCATTAACGGTTATTTGGCGTAATAGGTTGTGCTTGTATAAGTAAATGTTTTTTTTATTCACTGAGATACAAAAAAATGTTTATATCTTTATCGGACCTGTTATCTCATAGTGGCTAGTTTGGTGAGGCCAAGATCAACTATCATAGAGGTTAGGTTTAATTATAGCTGAATTTCGTGATATTTAAAGCACTTGAAAGACTTTTACAGATCATTGGAGATTATTCAGGACTTCTAGATCGCACGGCATATGTTTGTACCTCGAGACCAGGAGACAGTAAGGACGCTTAGGAAAAATAACGATTTTTACAATGCAATTGTATTGAAATCTCAATACCATTCAGTTTCAATAACGTATTTTGGTTCATATAAAAATAATTAACCCGAGGTTCTGACATTGTACCCACAACAAATGCCTATAAAATGTACTGAACAATTGTTAATCAAAAGTTTCATTGATATGTGCATGGTATCAATGATGGATGAAAAATTACGATCGCGCGTGGGTTTTGATCACCTTGACTTGTCTATCTGTAATTTTAGTTACATCAGAATGAACTGTGTTTTGAATCTAATGGATATTCCACTTTATGTGTGGTATAGACCACATAGACGTGGTACGGTTAAAGTTTATTCGCCCCATTTATTTTGTATCCAGCAGGTTGTATTTCTGTCTATAGATTTTTATATCAGATGTTCATGCTGTACGTTAAGTGCCAGTAAAATATTTTGTTAAGTATGCTAACCTTCATATTCCTCTATTTGTCTTCAGGGTCTTTAAAAGTAGCATAAACGAGCATTTATAACATATAATATGTTTTACCATTGGAGGTCATTAGAGAGAAGTAGAAATACGTGGTTTGGAGTAAAAAAAATTGTTTCTTAACTTTTTACCCCGCTGACTTTTGATACAAATAGTAATGTCGATAAAATTACAGACTAATGTTATAAAAATTATAAAGACATATGATATGTTATAAAGATGAGTATCAATCACTTTGTCCCTTCTTTAATATTCCAGTAGTCACTCAGATATATCAATGAAATATTGTTTATCTTGGAACGCTATAATATAAAACCATTAGAACATGTTTCTATGATTAACGTCACAATCCAATGAAGTTTTCGGTGCCATATTGTGTCACAGAGACTATTTATAACAATAAACATCAATCATTTCATTGTACGTGAGAAGGCTTTGTCTTCGAGTCAATGGGACACGTTGAATACTGACAAACACACCTTAGGTACTGATATGTACAATGTACATGGTGATATATTATATACATCTTAAAACAGTAAGGCGTATAATATTCTAGAACATTAGAACAATGTTACATATTATTAAGGTCAAAGGGCTCTACTCAGATTGAAATAATGTTTTGTCTGGAGATTTCAATATTGCACGCCCTTCGTATGTGTTGTTGATGATATATTTGAATTGGCAAGTTCGAAATTGCGTAATGATGTTTTGTGAAAATTATAATATGACATCTCAATCAATGATCTAATAATTGTATATGTATATAACTGGGCATAATATGTGTGTCTCCTTCCCAATATAAAATCTGATTCATCTATTTTTGTTATGTATAATGTTTTGTTGACTCATAATGATATTGAAAACTTTCAAAAAAACAAACTTTTAACCAGCCAAATTTATTCATACTTGCATATCCTAGTAATCGATAACATTCCTAGGAATGTGTAAATATACGAAATAAATGGAAATTTGAGCTTTTTGCCAATATTTCTGCCAATACTCCAACAACGGCGTACACACAACATCGATGCGAAAGTAAGCGCTTCAAAAGGATCATACATCGTTGTTTACCCATGTACTAGTTCCCATTTCCTCTTTCCCCACCACTTGAAACCCCTTCGGCACACATTACAATAGCAGTAAGTGCTTTAGTGCTCGCTGTACAGTCTAGACGAATAATTTTAATGCATCCACTAAGGAGATTCATTTTAAAATGAATATTAAAATTATAACTCCGCGGTGGTAAATTTAGTTTGCAAATCAGAAAATCTTTTGTTGGCAGCAAAATAGCAAGTGAAATTTTAAACTTTCGTCGATTACTCTTTTTTTGTTTTGGTTCTTGTGTATGTTTCTTAGTAGTGACAAAAATTTACTTGTTAATTAATTCTATGGACTTATTCATTTTATTTTCCGTATTATTATTTTTTAAATCCTATCACGCTTTTACCGAGTTGGCAATCAAAAACTTATGGAATACTCGTACTTATCAATACTTTCTTCCAGCCATAATCAAAATATAATAGGAAACATTCGATTTTTAATTCCAAATCAGTGTTAGAGGCTTTGTAGTACCCAGAATTAATTGCAGTACACGAGCACTCTCATCGCATACTAGATTTATACAGTGCGAATGCGCTTGGAGTGTGTTTGACTTGGAGGCTAAGTTATGTTTATAATGCCATTAGGTTGGTCTGCGTTAACGATGGAGGCAAGTGTTTTGTCATATATTACGGTGCAGATGGTACGAGTAATGTATGGTGATTGGTCGAGCGGGTAATCTGAATCTTGGCTATTACGTGGGCTCTCTGCTTGGACGGCGTCTTGCTGATAATGTTGGTTTAGAGCGCATAAAGTAATATTTTCATTGATAGCTTTGTTCTTTAGAGTATCATTTTCATAGATAGTTTAGAATTTGTCATCAGCCTTACTGATGGTAGGACTCCTATCAATTGGGGAGGCTTTAGTCCGTCACACAGAAGGTCAGGTAAGCAGTTCAGAGTTCAATAGTAAATTGTTAGTTGTTTCACATCAGTACAATTATTTAAATTTCGAATACCAATTTGAAAGTGTAATGTGGATATACCAGCAAAGTAATTCTTAACTGAACTTCGACTTGAAAGTATAAATACATCATCATCATTCTCTTGCCCTGCTCCCAATTTTTATTTGGGGTCGGCGCAGCATGTTTTCTCCTTCCACACATCCCTATCAGCCGTCATGTCTTCAGTCACGCCTTTCTCTTTCATATCTCTTTTCACGCACTCCATCCATGTTTTCTTTGGCCTTCCTCGGCTTGTCCATCCTTCAACTTTCATGCTCATTACTTTCTTACCAACATATGTTTCGTCCCTCCTCATAATATGCCCATACCACGACAGACGGTGTCCTTTCAGCTTATCAATCACAGGAGCTACTTTCAAACTTCCTCTAACGTATTCATTCTTCACTCTATCAGTCAGAGTTACCCCACACATCCATCGCAACATTCGCATTTCTGCTGCATGCAGTCGTCTTTCGTCCGTCTTCTTCGTTGCCCAACACTCCGATCCATACATAACGACAGGTCTTATCATGGACTTGTATATTCGGCCCTTCAATTTGAGGGGCATCCTTGGGTCGCATATTGTGGATGAGACCTGTCGCCATTTCATCCATCCTGAGTTGATTCTCTGCCCTATATCGTGATGTATACCCCCGTCACTTTGCATAAGTGACCCAAGGTAGCGGAATTCGGAACAGACTGGTATCGGCATTCCATCAAGTGTGACGGACACAGAACTTGAAAGACCGCCAAAGTCGCAAAACATATACTGAGTTTTGGTTCTGCTGACTTTAAGGCCAACATTTCCAAGTCTATGCCGCCACGCCTCCAATCTGTTCTGCACCTCGTGGCCACTTTCTGACACCAGAACAATGTCATCCGCAAACAGCATGCACCAGGGTGCCTCTTCCTGTATATCTGCAGTAATAGCATCCATAACCAACAGGAAGAGGTAGGGACTAAGAGCCGACCCTTGGTGCACCCCAACAGCGACATCGAATCTGGTTGTAATGCCAGCTGCCGTCCTGACTTGGGTATTACATTTACGATACATGGCCTGAATCAACTGCAGGTACTTCTCAGGCACGCATTTCTTCTTAAGGGCCCACCATACAACTTCACGCGGAACCCGATCGAAAGCCTTTTCGAGGTCAACGAATACCATGTGCAAGTTTTTATGCGCTCTCCTGTATTTTTCGCACAGTTGGCGAATTGCAAAAATGGCATCCGTCGTCCTACGACCAGGCATAAAACCGAACTGGTTCCGCGAAACCTCACATTCCTCTCGCAGGCGTCGCTCAATTATTCTCTCCCAAATTTTCAGAGTGTGTGACATTAACTTTATTCCCCGATAATTGTTACAGTCTTGAACATCCCCCTTGTTTTTAAAAATGGGCACCAAATAACTGTTGCACCATTCGTCGGGTACCGTGTTGTCCAGCAACAGCTTATTGAGGAACAAAGCCAGCCACTTCCACCCAACCACTTGCAAAGCCTTCCATACTTCTACTGGTATTCCATCTGGTCCAACCGCCTTCCCATTCTTCATCCCACTCACAGCTTTCATAACTTCATCTACACTGATGTCTCTTACGAGCCCCACGTTCACCGGTACATCCTCAAGCTGTTTCCCCCAGTCATTCTCTTCATTCATAAGTCTTTCAAAATAGGTTTTCCACCTATTTTTGATTTTTTCATCATCTGTCAAAATTTCTCCCACTTCATCCCTTACACACTTCATATGCGTCACGTCCTTCGCCATTCGTTCCCTAGCTCTAGCCAGCCGGTAAATATGTTTCTGTCCCTCAGGGCTTTCAAGAGACTGGTACAATGAATCTTGTGCCTTTGCCCTGGCGACAGCTACGGCTTTTTTAGCTTTTCTCTTACACTCAACATAATCAATTTTCTTTCGTTCCTTCACACTGACATTTCCCACTTCTATACTCTGAAAGATAAAATTCTTGAAAGTATAAATACATGTACTAAAGAAAAATATAATTGTAGGTTTAAACATCGCAGAAATAAACCCTGCTTCCATTAAATTCACACACATGAGTTATATCGTGTCTTTATCATGATAAATTTTAATGCTACTTTTATAATAAATACTCAGTATTTCGTATAGGTACAATAATCGACAGCCCATAATAAAGTTTTTAAGGAAGTTTATTTTGTAGGAAATGTGCGACCATATCAAAACCATTCGATTGTTCCATTGTCTGTAGTACTCACTGCTAAATGTTATTTAATTTTATGCATAACATCGAACTTAGAGGTGTCAATCATATTTTTTACACTAATCTATTTACAATAATGATTGCGTCCTAATACTTATTCATCTTCGAAACTTTGTTTGCGTAATAATTTTAACAGGCCATATTACAGTTCTTTAATCCTTTAACTTTTAAGTGTTTGAAAGGAATTTCTTTGAACTTATGCCCACATTTAATCAAAAATTAAAAAGCCCAGTGACAGTGCTTTAAAGGCAAAAAAGTATCCTTTAATATTAGTTCCCTTAACATAAGAAACTAAAGTATCATTTAACATTTTGACAATTGTGAAAGGTTAACAAAATCTTTTAAAAATACTCATTATTTTCTCTAAAAAGCAAATTACGTATGTCGTTTTTTACAACCATAAATAAAAATATTTCCTTATTTGACAAATGCACAAATAGCAACGTTAATGTTTCGGATTCAAATGAATTCGACATAATTATTTGAACGTACAGACAATACCTAATACAATTTTACGATAGTAATAGATATAAATATGTAGATAGAGAATTGGATCACGTTGTCGTGTGAAATGAATGTCTCAATTCGGAATAATCGTGACTGCTAAAGCTCACTTGATAAACGCTAATAAGATTGTGTTTCTAAATTTAAATAAGATATTTTCCTGCTTCCATTTTGTTTTCATTAAATGAATTTGATAATTTATTTATTTGAGCTTGTTGAATTGTTTATTTGTTTTCATCGCTAAATAATGCCTCAAATTCTGACCACAAAAATAAATGTCGTTCAATTCTAGCACACTCTATACTAAATAAAACATAGGAAAAACACAATTGGTGAAACAAAAGTGTACAAAATACTTTTCCTTTATAAAATCCAGACTTTAATGTAAATATAAGTATTTAAGATATGCCATTATTTAGTCGTAATATCGACTGCAAAACAACAAATAATCGTGTTTGAACTTTACTCCAGACAATCGGCTATAAACAAACCTAACATTTAAATGGGCAAAATATGTGAACAGGTGCCTACTGCAAATACCATTAACAGATAACAATTTAAGGTCGTGTTGTCGCGGCCGTACCTTAAATACATTATTAAATTGAAATAATTATTATTGATTGTCTTTTGATTATTTTATAATAAGCACAGAGACTTTACATACCGCGCTAATCTTCTATTAATTACTCATGAATATGTTAGTTGCGTACGCAAATACACTAAAAGATGTAAATAGTTTTGTCTAGGTCACATACTTACGTCTTATTCAAATGTTTGATATTGTAAAGGAAAAAGGTTTAAATCTTTATTGTTCCGATCTTCTTCATATTCATAAAAACTTTTTGATGTTTATCTGTCAGTGACTGTTAATACTTTAAAACTCTTTTTACAGTTACCGACGTCGTCCAAAATATAAAGTTTTGATATTTACCTAGGTACAACGAATAGTATTTCCATTTAGTATAATTAGGAGTATTATAATATATTTATGTGATTTATTTTTCATATAATACTATTTTAATGAAATTAATTTAAAAAATTTGTTTGACCACATAGACGTCCTAATTTCACTAGACCCTCAATATACAAGTGATGCATCAAGTTATAGCTTAAAGTTCACGGCTGTATGCGCATGCGCAGCTCATTACCCGAGGTCCTGGCACGTGGGCGACTGTCATTGACGTGGTCTCATGTAATAAATTACGTAAACTGTTACGAGCTGATGAGACTCGGTTAGATAATAAAGGTAATACTCTAATGCGTTTATAAGCGGTGTATGATGCATGTGCTTAATGTTCGATGTATGGAGTCGGAAGGATTTCGTTTCTCGAAGACTAAGTGCGTATTTCAACACTTTTATGTAAGTGAGAAGTATCATAGAAATGCTATAATTTTTATCGTCTGACGCCTAAAGTACGATACAAATTTAATTTGCAATGGCGAATCTGCGCCTTTGAATGTTTGAATTTTGATGTTCGTTATAAAATAAATAAATAAATTTATAACGTTATATCATCATCATCATCATCATCATGATAATTTATAAATAAATAAATTTATAACGTTATATATTTAGGTTTTACTCCTCAAAATTGTCAAGCTAGCCAAGATTGCTAAGAGTATTTTATTATAGATTTTCTTTGAAACTGCCATCAGTTGTTAATTGATAACATTTAACGTGATTTAACACATCAAATATTTTATACCAAGAATCCACCCAATGTTTTCTTATATTTTTGTGAAAGTGAATCCATTATATACATTTCCCCTTGGGATCCGATGTAGTTTACTATTCATCTTTAGGTTAAACGCACACACTTTAGCAAAATTGACACGAGTCCCTATCGTTTCCTCATGTCCCTCCTCTCAATTCGATCAAGTTCTTGTGAGGTAATCGAGCGAAAAGTTTCGGCACTTTCGTGGCCGCCTTCTTGGGGCTTATCGTATTTTTTGTTTATGTTGTCTATGGTAATTTGGTAATGCCAACATCACGCAAAGTCAAATTTAAATAATTTGTTATATTCCTAATTATTTCACAGGATGTGGGCAGGGCTTCTAAAGTTTGCACAGGCGAAATTATTCATTACGTTTACACAGCGGATCGGTGTGAAAGTTTGGTAATTGTTACAGAATGTGCAAAGTTAATTAATTTTCCTTTGGTTTTGGGGATGTTCCAAATTTATTAGTATTATGGCAAAATAATCGGATGAACCCTGACGTACAGTAATTTGCTCTACGCAGTTTGTGAATTTAATGTCTAAATTTATAATTTTGATAATATGATCAAACATATTACGGTTCCGATGATAGGTTAGGTACCATACGACATACTATTTTAATTTGCAAACTTTGGGACGTAATTTAATAACGGGTGTCTTGAAATTAACAAAAATTGCCTGACATGCACTTCATTTAATTTTAAATTTAAAACGCCATAACAAACACTATTCATGTTGTCAGGTTGTCTTAATTTCAATTATGGTTATCATTATCAAGGTACGTGGTAATTCATTAAGCCTAACGAAATTAAAAAAAAAAAACAAAGCAAAAGACTTTTCGTTTTTTTGATCCTGGTGATTTAATTTTAAAGTTTGGATAAACATTAAATGAATTCATAGCAAACTTTATTCAACAAAAAACAATTATGATGCTGTGAAATCAAGATCACGAAATTTTTTTCTACCAGCTCTATATGACATGGCCCAGCTGTCAGCGTGGTTGTCACATCACCCACGACAGCACAAATAGAGTTGTAGGAAGTGTGTTTTGGGCATGTATTGTGTTCCAAACCGGATCTCATAGAAAATATTCTTTGTATGCAAAAATATGTCATAATATCGAACAACAATACAATATTTGACGGCTTCCGCAGTTGGTAAGTTGACTGTAAAATAAGAAACCGCAGGGGTTAATTGTTTGTTATAATATGCTATCAAATAAATATAGTACTTGGAAATATTTTCATTCAGATTGTAGTTGTAGGTAATATTAAAAACTTACTATGAACTCATTATCCTAAAATAACTTCCTGTATTTCACCATCTGCCTATAGCTACATTTTACAGTACTAACAATATTTATCGTTAACTCTTATAATAACACCTGACAGGGTTTAAGTTTAAGCCTTAGTCCACGATGCTGGCTTAGTGTGAGTTTGTGGGTACCAACGATATTAAAAGGGGAACAAATCAGATAAAGAAATTTAAGTTTTCGAACTACTGGCCCACTATGGAAACTGAAATTGGAAATGATACTAAAATTTAAATTCTAATTATTTAAAAATTCAATATTTTCAAGAATGTTTAACTGTATTCATTCCAAAGTGTTCAACCCGGGTCTTAAGTTAAAAATGAAACTGAATGCCAAGCGTACGCTAGTAAGCTTGAGAAGAATGCCATTCAAGCTGATCAAGAGATATGAGGATGTAAAAACCCGTTGAAAAATTGAATCATCTTTGTAGAGGTCATGGCCGATTGCATAAGCGTTATTTAATATTTAACAATAGAGTTATTCGCGTCAATCAAAGACAAGAACTTAATCGGTATTATCTAATATTGTTTTTATATCGCATGCATTGAAAAGTTCAGCATCGTTTTGTTCTTGATCTTTAATGTTTGCTTTTATGATAACTAGACTGCCTTTTAGTCTCGAAGTAAAATTAGTGTGTTCCGATTGTTCTAAAGGTTCTTGGTTGGTTTCTCGTAGCAGGCGGTGTTATAAGGTTTTTCATTAGAATAAATTATTAGGTTTAAGTTCAGTCGGGAACTGTTCCTTAAAATATTACATTTTATAGGCTCGCCTCTTATTACGTAGGATGAAAACAATCGGCTAAATTTGGGTGCAGAAATATAATCCTGCCACGGCTCATTCATCACCAGGTTTAAAAACCTTGAACATCAACTATTTCTTGTAGCGATAATGAAAAATTACATTTATACTCCACGTTATAATTTATATAGCAAACTACCTATCTATCCCACACACAGCAAATTACCTATCTATGAACAAAAAGCAGTGATGGCCTCGAGGTTTGGGCGCGCGGTCGAGAATCTCGGCGGTCGCGGGTTCGAACCCCAGGCACACATCTCTGACTTTTCGAAGTTATGTGTGTATTCACATTGAATTATCACTTGCTTTAACGGTGAAGGAAAACATCGTGATAAAACCTGCACACCTAAGAGTTCTTAGGAATTTCTTCGTGTAGTCCGCCAACCCGCACTAGGCCAGCGTGGCGGACTATGGCCTAAACCCTCTCAATGGTAGAGGAGACCCGTGCTCAGCAGTGGGCGTATATGGGTTGATGAAGAACACAAGTTACATGTTTCGACGTAATATCGGGGTCATCCGCATTCCTGATTCACCCAACCTTACTAAAGTTATTATTGACCGTAAACTTCTTGTCACAAAGCGTCAATCACAGACTACACGGCACGAATAATGTATACAGACGTCCAATCCATCAAAACTGACAACGAATACATACTAGTGAAGACCATCCTACCTGTCTTGACACAATGAGATTTTAATAGAATATAAAGTCACATTCTTTTGATGGACGATCTACAATTACTCAACGGGAAGATACAAAAGTGAGAATGTTTTATGAAGATGAGATTAAACTGTTATTTATAAATATGCCCATATAGAATAAACAATGATGGCATTTTCTCATAAATAATTCTGAAGGTGTTTTTGGGCTGCCTATATCTGGTGAAGCACGTGTTCCTGGTGATAATGATAATGTTAATGAATGACAAACAGGAGCTCCTAAGTCTCAAACCGAACACTCTGAAGACCTTTAATGCATTCCTATTGTAGCATGACCTTTACTTTAGAAGACATATGATACAAGCATTGTATCTAAATCTATTCTATCGTGACATAACAATCCTAAGGAAAGATCACATCTAAAGAATGTAGATTTGAGGGTGAAGAATTATGTATTAGCACTTAACTTGCCTTAACCAAAATTCTAAATTAATTGTTGAATTATCATCGTCAACCCGTATACGACCCATACCTTGCAAATTTTAAGATTGTGGGTTTCCTCACGATGTTTACTTTCACAGTTAAAGTAAGTAATAATTCATAACTGAAAAGTCAGATATATGTGCTTGGGAATCGAATTTGCGACCGCTGAGGTTTTCGATCGCACGCCTAAACCGCAAGCCCATAATTAATGTACTGGTACATATAGAAATGACAATCATCTTTAAATTTGATAGACATTCGAAATATTATGCCTAATTTGAATCAAGATTCATACACCTATTTCGTAGATAGAAATGTCGGTAAAGCTTCTGAAACTATACGATGGTATTTATGTTAATGAAGTTATCCGTAAGCTTTGAAAGATTAAGCTTTTCTATACAATATATTAACAATAGGTGGGAGGTGGAGCGGAAATGTTTACTATTCAGTGCTAAAACGTATGTACGGTGTCTTAATCTTCAAGTTTATTCACAACAATACGCTAAAAATTTGTTCAAAGAATTATGTAAATCATTTTGACACATTCACAAGGTCTTTCGATCGTAAAGTTATGAGTTAATAATCACCGGATACCATAAAAAGAGGAATATATCGTTGTGTAAACCGTTAATGATATTAACATTAAAGGTGATTTAATAAAGCTGTGTGTAGTTGTGAGTATTAAAGATGTTTTAGGCGCTGATGATCAATTTTATTGTAGTTACGATATATATTTTTTTAATTGAAGACTTAGGAGCTATTAGGACTTAGGACTTATGAAGTCATCCTAAATTTACTGGAAATCTTAAGTCCACTACACTGAACTAATACGAGAAGTATGTAGTTATACGTTGTTATCATTATTACTGTAGTGGAAAGTTAAGTAAAAAGACAAATTAAATATTATTTAACGTTTTCTCTTAATATATAAAAATAAACATATCAGTTTTTATTTCATTATTCAAGCAGGAATTTATCGGTACTATTCCGAAAATTCGAAACAGGAAAAGTCAGTGTTACCGAACGTTCGACATCAAACACATGAAAATTAATAACTTTGCTATGGAGGGATTTATTCACAGTAATGAACGGCAATATATCTGTTTCGTCACTAATTAATTACACAAATTATATCAGAAACAACTTCCTCTTAGGAATGATACTTTAAATAAAACCTCTATCTTATGAACCATAATACACTTGAAGTTATTTAAAGTGACAAATATAATACGAAAATTTTCGTCACATTCACGGAATTCCCAAGTATCAAAACACTTAATGAATTCGTTGAAAATGTTTTGGAAATAGTAATGCAAAGATCAGACAAAATATCGAGGCGTAACAATGATCAAAATTTACAATATCTAACGAGGCACGTTTCGATGTAAGAGATGGAATTTTGAGATAAACCCATTGGGATCAGATTGTCGTTGCGAACATTAAGCAATCAGAATCAATGTATGAGATTTAAATAATCCAATTGTAATCTATTGTTGTTTTGACGATATAGATGAACTAGAAGTCGCAAGTCAGTAATTCTTAATTTTGTATGGCGAAAATTGACCTCGTATTAGATTTAGTAATGTAACCCTACTATACAGAATGTTCTGATATTAAGACATACATATGAACTTTACTGATCTATAGCGCAATATTTGAACCTGATGCCTGTTTAATGACATATTAACTAGTGTTGAAATTATGAATGTGTACTTTTTCGCTTTCACGAAACTATTTCATATATTAATACTCTTTCAAGACTTAACGTGGTTAAATTGGAAACTTACGATTCTTTCTATGAATAATGTGTTGCAATCACATCTAGTTAGCGCAGATCAAGTGAACTGGAGTGATTATTGTAATGAGTGCAGCGGACGTCAGGGTTAAGGTCTCAGAGCCTTGAGCTTGACTCGAGAACGTTCGTTTGATTTGATTCGACTCAACGAATTAGATCGCTTTGTTGCTACCAACTGACCTAATCAAAAAGGACTGTTTACGTTATTTTTATTGCGGTATTTACTCGTTGTGATTATGTGAGTTTCGTTTGTTTGCTAACAGTTATTATTGGTACTTCAAAAAACATTTGAACAGTTTAATTGCCTCCGTGATATGTACTAACAAATGGATAATCACGATTTCGAGATTCTTCTGTGTACACAACTTGAAATAACTAGAAAAATAAATCAAGCGTGGGTGGCCTTCTGCATGCTTTTCCAAATCAAATATATATGTTATAAATAACACGATTCCTTCATTGATTGCTTCATAACCTTGCGGGAAAAGCATGTGCCATGCGATCTAGGGGTCCCAGGTTCGATTATCGAGTCGTATAAAGTGTTGTTGGGTTTTTCATTGGGGAGTAGTCAGTAGCAGCATGAAGTCTTAAAATATATAATCTAAAATAATATCCCTTCGGGGACTAATCACGTGAGGTTATGTATGTATGAACTCAATATTGTAGACTTAGGCATGTTTATGTACCTATATCTGGAATTTTACATAGTATGAATAGAATTGTGAAGTACTTAATTACTGTAAATTTTAAACAAGAGAGGACGGTAAAGTGAGACAACATGAAAGCTACAACAGAACCTAAGCTAATATTTTGGCCACTTTATCAACTAAAATAATTTCCGTCGCCTTTAAAGCCGTGTAATAAAACCGCGGGAAGAGTGCTCCCCATTCTAAAAATAAGGCTTTTATTACATTATCTAACGACTTCAGGCGTATATCACGCCGACGCCGCCTGCGCTCCTAATGAAAACTGACTGAAATTTGACAAAGTAAACCAACTAGTTTAATTACACGTTCCACGTGTTTTCGTTGGTTGAATTTATTAACGTCGATAAATTATTTTTAAATGTGTTAAAAATTACTTTTGGAAAACGGCCAGCATTGATGCGTTTGCGTGTTTATAGATTTGAAAATAAAGTAAGGAGTTTTGTGTTTAGTCCAAACAAAACAACACCAATTTTGTGATGGTGTAAATTCTATGCAAATTTATATAATTCTTCTTTTATTAGTATTATGACACTGCCTTTTCGTTCGCGGCACAAACACATATAAATTCGTTTCTAATCACATAATTTTGTGTAATAACGCCAATTCTAACTACCCCGTCAGGGAATACAGTCGTCAGGTTATGGTTTATAATTTTCTTATATTATAAATTGATTGGTACAAAGTACAGTACAAATACTGGAAGTATTTTTGACTTTAACTGTTTTCGAACGCTTTAGATCACAACTACAATTTATAGGTACTATTTTGCACAGTTTAATCTAAACAAAGGCAAGAAGGTATAGTGCATTCGAAATTCTTCACGCGGAAATTTCTGGCCTTTAAATCATGTAGAAGGCCAGTAATAGCTAATATATGACAGCACATATTTGGTGTCGTGTGCAAGGAAGCGTATGAATTAAATCGTGACTAAATAATCACTTCACCGTTTTTTCTCGTTCTAATTTTGAATAACAAAAGCTATTGTTAGCTAATGCTTGTTCGATCAAGCCCTTATATTTGATCGTTATATGTGGTATCTATTTTTTCTGCTTCTAGAATGATCACATTTTTTTGCAGTCATAACGATTGTTCGAAATTCAAATGTTATTGACTAGACGTCTAATAGGATGACGGCTATTTTTATTACTTTGGACGCCTGTAATGCGCAAATGCAATGCAAATACAAAGTCTGTTTCACTTAAGCAAGCTGTCTCATAATTTAATTCAAATGTAAAAACAAATTTTTAATAAAGTTCACTTTTGTTTTTCGAATGAGGCGCAGTTTGCCCTTAGGGGTCGTTTTACAAAACTTTACTCCAAAGTCTTAAACATCGAGTTTGTTTGTTTGAAAATTGAAGTCTTAAAATGTGATGTTTATCTTTGTTGGCCGTGATTTAAAAAAACTTGAATTAATCGAAAAATATGGTTTTATTAAAATATGTATTATTCCAAGTAATTTCGTGAATGTTTAGCAAAGTTGAATTGTTCTTGGACTCACATTTTCATATTATTAATGTCGATGGGAGCTATTTAACACAATTAGTATATTTTTGCTGTATTACTACAGTACCGCCTGAACTATCTACCTATACTATCTTTATCGGAATGAGGATAAGCTACAAGTATTTTGTTGACCATTAATGTCATCGTCTACGGTTGTGTAAATTCTGTTCTATGTTGGAAATTTAGTACTTTCTGAAAGCAGAGTCCATTTGTACTACATGGACTACGAAAAACCATTCATATACTTTCCTGCCACGCTATCAATAGTAAGAGTGCATCAATAAACTTTATGAGTACATATTTATGCGAATACTGTTCTTTAGTATTCTACAATACGATAATGCACCTACTCCATAGTAAGTGATATATTCAGTTTTAATGGTAGATTTAAGTCGCCACCAATGCGTAGTATACATATAAATGTGACAGTGCAGAGGTCATAGTTTATTTATTTCTATTTGTTTAGATATATGTTATAACTTTATGATAAACTTAGATTCATAAGAAATTGTTATGGTCATATTTTTTTACTATTATCAAATTGATTAGGTACCTCTTTAGAAAGTTTTTTGTAGTGAGAGAACCACGTAGTAGTCAGTAAAGAATATCCCAATAAAATTGTATTTTGTGTTGAGAAATAGCAGTACACCTAACGGTTTTTCTCTTCTTTCCACTATTTGTACGATTATATACGTATGGTACGGAAAATATCTATTTTCAGTGACAGTAAATAAAATATAAATATGTTATTCTAACATTATTGTTACATTATTACTAGATTGTACATTGAAAATATTTTTATTTTAGATACCACAAATTTAACAACTAAGCTAACCAAAATTTATGCGCGACTTAATGAAAACTTATTGCATTTCATAAATATAAAAAAGACAGATAATGGATTATTAAAATATAAAAGGTATAGACAATATACATATTTTACACAGCAATAACAAAACAGAACGCGAGACAACATTCAAAATTCGAACTTGTTGAAATTTAAATTCAAAACAATTGAAAGTCGGGGTGTGCAAGTGCAAGATCATCTAAAACTATGCGATTTAACATGCAATGGAATCCAACAGACAAATAACTGCGAAGTCAGCAAACTGCGAAGCCACCGCACACGTGATAATAATTCTTCAGTTTTAAACGAGTTTTCGTGCAAGAAAACACGTGCTGAGTGCGCTTCCAGGATCTTCTCAGACGGTAGTGCACTCCAGCTGGAAATTTCTCACATTTCCAACCTAAACGTGAGGCGCTCAAGACATTCTCAAGATTATAACCACACATCTGGCCCCTTTATTAAACGACTTTCAAAAGAAAACATGCGGCGGCGCCTCATTCGGGGCGTAAACGTTGTTCTTTGAAAACACCATGTACTATATGTGGTGTGTTCTGCGTGTTTCACTGTTTATGTACAGTCTGCTGTTTATGTCTGAGAGTCGTGGATTATATTTTTATTTATGAGATTTTATGTAAGCTCGTTAGCATCAGCCACATAACGTTCACTCCAGCATTGGCTTTCCCAAAACTCCCCACACATTTCCCGAGCAACCTGAAGAAAGTGGCATTCAAAACGTTCTGCGACTTTTACCAATAAAATTTTTAACAGTCCACTAATAGTCTATAATTTTTAAGAACACGTCAAACTTCGTGGTAAGTACATTGATAGGTTTGGTTCGGGGTAACTCTTGTTAATTACTTTTTATACAACTGGTAATGGGACCTAAACTTATTTATATTATTTTATTAAATATTAATATCACGTAAATAATATACGAAAATGTAGGTAAATAGTATACATATGTATTTATTTTACTTTATCCTCCGTTTAAATAAGAAATTATCCTTTAAATCGAATAATGTTGTGTTTTGCCAATATAAGTTAAATATTACAAAATTACATATTATGAGATTGGATATGATTGGACACTAAATTGCAAGGTCATCATTATATTGAAACGAACATACAGTGGCGTGCAAAAGTTTCGGGCCACCCTCATTTTTCTATGAAATTAACAAAATATTTATTCCTCCACTCGATTGTTGCTTAAACTATTAA
Source organism: Cephonodes hylas (assembly GCA_030295005.1). Taxonomy (NCBI): domain Eukaryota; kingdom Metazoa; phylum Arthropoda; class Insecta; order Lepidoptera; family Sphingidae; genus Cephonodes; species Cephonodes hylas. Next base: position 10,004,649 of record AP025369.1, on the reverse strand, counting down.
AAGAAGTCAGGATAAAGATAATAATGATAGATACAATGTTTTTCTTTACCATATTTTACGTATACTGTGTTAAATTACTATTGTCGGTGTGCAAAAGTATCGAGCCACTATTCGACGTGGCCATACACTCACGATGTATGATATATTTTCGACACCACTTTCAAAACAATACCCTGCTCTGTTCTTTAGTGGAAAACTAGTCCTAATTTTGAGATCATGGTGAAACATATAACTATTCAGGTTCGCGAAATCGTTTTAAAGCTTTCATTGGAAGGGAAGAGTTCTCGTGATATCGCAACAACTTTATCTATTGGTAAAAGCAATGTGAATCGTATAATTTCAAAATATACAACTCCAAATACACTTTGTGATAAAATTCGGAGCGGTAGACCACGAAAAACTTCTAATCTTGCTGAGAAAAGTATTAAAAGAAACTGCGTTGTCGATCCACAAAAAACTGCAGCCGATGTTTCTCAGTAATTGTGAAGCGACAATTTAGCTGATTTTAGTCGGAGTACAGTGTTTCGACGTCTGAAAGCTGCAGGGCTAATAGGACGTGTTGGCGTGAAGAAGCCTTTAATTAACAAAACAAATAAGAAGGTTATATTGGATTTGGCAAAAAAGTATGAGCACTGGACAGTATCAAAATGGCGGAAAGTCTTATTTTCAGACGAATCGAAATTTCAATTGTTTGGAAGTGGTGGCCGGAAATACGTAAGACACCCAACAGGTACCAGATGTCATGTAAAGTATCAAATAACGACTGTAAATTATGGTTACGGTGACATCAAGGATTGAGGAGCATTTTCCGGTAATGGCGTTGACCCGTTAGTAGAAATTAATGACAATATGGACGCTACCATGTATAAAAACATTTTACAAGAGCATATGCTTCCATTTGCAAAAACTAAATCACTTCGCGGTTGGACCTTTTAGCACGATAATAATTCAAAACATGCTTCGCGTCTTGTGAAAAATTTTCTTAAGAGCCAAAAAGTCCGTCTCCTTGACTGGCCGTCCCATTTACTGGATATAAATCCCATTGAAAACCTGTAGCGAGACCTAAAGCTTCGTGCTGGGTCAAAAAATCATTGTAATAAGACGGAATTATGGGATCAATTGCGGCATTAGTAAAAACAGTTGCCTGAAGACCAAATAAGCACATTAATCGAGTCTATGCCTCGCTGGTGCGCAGCAATTTTTGCTGCCAAAGGCATGGTCACAAAGTATTGAGCCCTATGAAATGAATAAATATAATATTTGTTAATTAATAATATTGGTTCCCGATTTTTTTCAATGAAATTGTATGCGGCCCAATATTTTTGAACAGCCGTTTATTGAAAATTCTTAAACAATTAATTATTCAAACGACATTTTAATATAAACAATTGATTATTTTCAATAATAAGCGATTACATATTAGAATCAGTAGCTTATATTCTTTCAACACTATGATTTTGTGCAGTGTGAATGATAAATAGGATGGCCCGAAACTTTTGCACGCCACTGTATATCAAGATCATTACCTTGCTATTGATTCGTTATACACAAAACAAGTAACCAATAATTACGTAAACCTTTAAACAAACAAGAATCCTTGAAGAAATCATTAAGCGAAAATCAATGTGCTGTAAATAACCTTAAGATGGATTATGCTTTGTCCATAATAGAAATAACCTTCCTTCCATAGAATAAAAGGAAAAAATGCACTTCCTTTATATCATACGGATGTTTCACACAAAGATTAGCATCTGACATCCACATTTCGGTGTCGTGCCGCTCATTTGCACAAATATGTATTCGTGACTCTTTTTGCCGCAAGAAATACGACTTGCTGCTTATTACATGCAAAAATGCCCACTTGACTTGGCAGTAACATTTCGATCAGATTACATTTTACTTGTGGACTTTTAATTGCTTGAAAAGTTTAGGATATTCGAGAAAATCAGTAATTTGTTTTTGTTATTTATATTTACAAAAAATTGCTGGTATTTTTTTAATACTGTTTTAACTGGTTAAGAGGACAAAGATCTTCAGTGTGAGTCTTAATTATGTTTGCCTTCGTCTTGCCAATTTTTTTGTATGACAACAGGATGACTGTACACTAGGGTGTCCCAGCCTAGTAGGGCGAATTTTTTTTTTTCGAATTTAGATACGCATACCCTCTATATTTTTTCTAATTGATTGGATAGCGGTAACCCGTGCCGACTTGATAGCAAAGGTTTAAGAAAAAAATTGTATGGAAATTGTAGAGCACATATAAAAACTTAATTTTTATTTTCAAAATTATACCCAATTTCACTGGTAATACATATTTATTATTAAAACAAGAATATTTATGAAATTTTAGTCTTAAAGTTTTCTTTTAACTGTTAGGATAAATCACAGGAAAAATTGCTTTAGTTTCCCTTTAAAGGTGACTTTTTCACGAAAATGTTGTATCAATATAACTGCGATTTGCAGTATCACTAGCGACTTTTAGTGTCATTATCTATTTCTCAACTGCTTGAAAAGAAGTATATCTAGGCTGTAATGTAAGCAACTCATTGAGAAAACTGTCAAAAAATTTAAAACGATTAAAGAAAAGCAAGACTTGTTTTTGAATGAAATAAAGTCGTTCATGTCTTTTAAAAAAAACTAAAACACGCAGATATGCTTTCGAAGGGATATGCATTGATGGATTCTTTTTAGTTAAGCTTTAAAATATTATTATTTTTGGTTCCTGGTCCCCATCATAGTGATATAGAGACAAGACAACTAATTCATTAACCGAAGACCAAAAATACTGATAAATATTCTGTATAGTCATTTCTGAGTTAATTTTATTGACAGTTTTCCAGGGTTTCAAAGTATTAAGTAAACATAAGTCGTAGTAAGGTGCCGTCACTGATAATATACAATGCATCCAAGCCTTAACATGGTATATAGCGATGCAAATCTAGACGTCTAATAGTGCGACGTTTTATTAGTAATTTACAATTAAAAATAATTTACGACATTTTTAATCAATTATTTGCTTCGGCCATCATGGTGTCTGGTACATATAACTTGGAGATCGAATTGTCAATTTTCTTTCTGTATATTCTACCAAAGAATATAATTATAGCTATAACTGTTAATTCTTGATAGCCAACCCTTAAATTTCCTTCTTAATTCTGTCCGGTAAAACTATGCATATCTATTTATATAATTATATCTATTATTTAGATTTATTTTTATCAATTAAAGGGCACCGGCGTGTGCAATATACAAAAAGTAGTCCAAGCTTGTAACAAACTCTTGACGACACTGTACGAACATATCTTGCGATTTTTTCGCATAATTTATTGATCTCTTCAGACACGGTATAAGGCAACTTGTTTCTTAAAATTAGTTTATGAAAGTTTAAATAGGCATATAAGCCCTTTAACAAAAAATAATTAATCTCGAATAGTTAGATTTGCGCTTGTACAAAATTCAATTTTACTTTACAAATTTTATTAAACAGAACTGCCAATATTTGTTCTTTACTCCCTGTAAAGAAGCCGTTATTTTAATGTTTTGCACCCCCCTATTAAAATTTGCAATCTGAAATCTTAATCTGACATATTGATTAAACAAAAAGAGGCGTTTACCAATACAATAAACAAGCAACTACGAAACTTCCATGGGAATATTGCGACGCGCCGAAGTTCATACAAAATATGTAAGTACTGAAACACATGAATGCAAGTCGGCACGGGTTGCAGTGGTCCTAAGTTCATGAAATTTTATTTATAAGTGTTTTAACACCATTCGAAAATAATTAGGGGGTATGCGTTGAAAAAAAAAGACTGATTTTTTTGGGACACCCTACTGTACACACATCGAAATTAATACATTAGTAGCCCATGTCCATGTAAGTCCATGTTTTTACTTCTATTATTTTGTAAGTTTATTTTGAAAGTATTATTATTAAATTAGATTACATTAAAACAGGCTCGGCAATTAAAGCAATAATTTATAATAAAACGGCAACAACCCTTCCTATTGTATACTTTCTTTTCTCTATTGTTACCTCTCTTTTCCCTTACACTATCAAGAGACCATGTTTTTACTCTGAAATCGAACAAAGAACTCCCCTTATCAGCAAATATATCTTAAAGATATCGTTCAGTGAATAAGTGTATAAAATGCCGCAATATTCTTGACCAGTCACCTTTAATCGTTCTATCAATCTTGGTCATTCATCGTACAGGCGATGCATAAAGTAATAAAATATCCGAGAGTCATGGAACGCCATTAAGGCATGCTATAGTGGCTTCTGCAGAACTTTACCGAGTTGCATTCGGTACGTATGTACTAAAATGTACTTTTATGAGCTCTTACATCGGCCATAACAGTTCGTCGAACGCTTGTAAATCTGCTCAATGATGGCGCACGGCAGTTTCGTAGGCTATTAATGCACTGTTTAACCTCAACATGTTACGTTGATTGAGGGTATTGTGGCTACATTTGCTCTGAGCGTTTGCTGTAATTTAAGTATTAGTGTATGCGTGTGTGAATCTACGGTCATGCCAATTTCAACCTTAAAGCATTCCTTTTGTTCCTTTCTTTATGTCAGTGAATAATCTAGTGTTGTACCTGATAACATCTCATCTTATCACGAAATTTATACCAATTTTACATAAAACGTTTTAAGGAAATTGAAAAAGGCGAGAAAAAAGGTAATAAGGATTTATGGCGTTCGAGGAATCTTGACAAACGAATGAAACTTGATAGGTATAATTGTAACTTTATGTGTGATAATCTTTAAACTTTGCGTGCTAAGAGCTTCATTTTAAAGGCACTCTATTTAATAGTATTCTTTAATATAGCCTTACTTTCAGTTGTAGCGGAGGCCAGTTCCCAGCAGTGGGACGCACATATAAGGGCTGATAATGATTATTATTATAGGAAGATGCCGCAAGATAAACATAGAAATGAAACCGGGAGAAAATATAAAACAGGATTAAATATAATATATTAATAATTAAGCTCAAGTATACGCCAAAACCAATCTTGACCACAACATCTTATCGTTGACCACAATAGTACCACGTTAATTGTACTTTATGCAAATCCTACAACTTATATTCTGCTTAAAAAGGGTATCTTTACAGTAGCTCGTATGATTTTCTTAAATTTTCTCTCATGTTATTTTTCAATGAAATTAATTTATTATCACCGTAGAGCCATAACTTAATTACTGCAACGACAATAATTTCATAAACCTGACTCTACACGCGAATTGGACAAAGGACGTTTAATTACGATCATATTTTTTAAAGTTAAGAATGTCATACATAATTTATTTCGTGACTTGGTGCTACTTCACTGCGGCCGGTAATGGCAAATAAATAATTTATTTATTAATACAGCCATGTCCGTGCATATGCAGTGATCTATCTCTTTGTTAAGGCCGCTTTTTATTATATTGGATTTATTAAAGTGTGTCAATGGAACATTTTTTCTGCCTGTATCAACTCTTCTACACTACTACTTAATATTTTCATATATCAAAAGTAGTGATGAACTCGAGGTTTAGGCACAAGATCGACAGTTTCGGCGTTCGCGGGCTTAAACCTAGTTATTTGTGTACCCACATTGAAAGTAAGTAGAAAATATTTAATAGCCTTTAAAAACTTTTCAACGATATTATTTTCAACTCACTTTTACTTGCCTCTATATAGAAAATTTTAATTCTTTTTGTCACTTTCAAACTTATGTTTTGACGTTATATTAATTTTCAACAAAAAATATAACTGTAAAACCGAGGTATTTAAATCTGATATAAAAACCTTACAATATAGAAAAACAAGAACTATGCATTGCTCGGGTCCTGCACTTGATTATTACAGAAATGATTTTTTAACACGCGACACTTAAGAAATGGTCGCACGCGAGCTCATGGCTTTTGTATAGAAACGGCTAGGTAAGAAAAATAAATCACTAGTTTCCTGTTTATTATGTATCGGTAAAACAGCTGTTTACGATGTTGCAGCGATGGAATTGAGTATATGCAGAATATAGGAAAGAGGCGAAGAAATGTAGTGTCCCTTCTCCTATCAAGATTATTATGCTCTTCTATATGTAGGTAATGTTGTATTTCTACTCTAAATGAGAAAAAGTGTTTAATCCGTTTAGTTTAATCCTCAAAAAATTTGTCATAAAACATTAAATTATCCTTACCAATAATATAAAATTATTTAAGAAACAATAATGATCAAAAAAGCTCTGTTTCTTCGCTAAGTTAAAAACATTTAAGCACCGCAAAAAAAATAAATCGTCGCTTTAAAAAAAGAAATATAAAGCCATAACTTTTATGCAGTGATTACAGTAAAAGTGCACGTGGTCAGCGGGCGGGGCTTTTGACTTTAATAAGGTCTTTAATTTATTCATATGGGAGTCGCAAGGCTCGCCCGGTCAATCCATCATCGTGAAATTTCCTGTCGCCATTCCCAGGGAGCATGCATGCTTTATAACCTTTTTTAATGCGAACGAAAGTATTATGGAAATTATAAGGTGTGTTGATTGCTCCTGCGATGTGTTTTAATTTCATTATGTTTAATTTGTAGGAGTATGTTGGCACCGAAAGGTTTTTGTACTGGTTGGCCTTTGTTCTGCTTAGATGAAGATAGCTACCGAGAAGTTTGATGAATGTTGAGGCAAAAGATTTTTTTGAAGATTTGTGAGACTGCCTTAGAAGACATGGGACAACGCTCCGTTGAAATGCAATGTAATAATATGAATTAAATTTATAAAATAAATAAGTAACTATTGTGTAGTCCGCCAACCCGCACTAGGCCAGCGTGGTGGACTATGGCCTAAACCCTCTCAATGGCAGAGGAGACCCGTGCTCAGCAGTGAGCGTGTATGGGTTGATGAAGAAGAAGAAGTATCAAAATTAAAAAAAAAACATAAATTTGCTGAGAATGAAGATAATGATCCTTGAAAGAAAAAATATAAGAATAGTAAGAAGAAAACCAATTCAATGATCTATTGTTGTAACATTTCTGTAGCAAGTATAATAGCTTTTATTACGATAACTAGATCCTGAATTAAGTATTGAAAGCGTACGATATTCATCTATCCACCCGCCGTTAGTATTCATACCCTAAATAAAATAAGTAATGCCTATTCAATTACTATTCTATTACCGAAGCTATCGATATTGTGTGCCTCCACGGAAAATGTTTCAATATTCTATTTTCGTCTATTTTTATCGTGGCAAGTAAATGTAATTTCATTGTTATCTCCGAAAGGCTGGCTGCCACGGGCCCTCGTGGCTATGAGAAGCTATTTCCTTTTAAAAACGTCGACCAATATCGGTTGGCCAAATATTTGCCGGACGGAAAAAATTCAACACCTCTTTATAAAAATTCTTTGTGCGTTTTTCATATACCGCATCGAATAACGTTGAAAGGATTTCGTATACAAGGTTTGAGTAAATACGGTTGGAAATTTTGAAATTGTTTACATGTAAAATAATAATTTTACGTAGGAGTATGCTTGAAATATCGTGTTACCTAGCACTACTAACTATTTATTTATAGTTAATGGTATAAAATTATAAAAACTTATTAACGTATAATATTATTCTAGTAATTTGTTCATCCAATAACAGTAAAAAACCTTTTGTTTTTCACGTAGCAACTGAATCTACGTAATAACTCTATTCGTAATATTTGGCTCATGGAAAGCTTATATAGCTCGAATTAACTCTCGGTAAGGATACTTTTACTACAAAAAGTATTATTCGTTTGAAATTTGCCGATTCGAATCTCAGAACGTATCCGTCTATTTTTATCGATCGCATATGCCCTATATCAGCTCAACATAAATCTAATTCTTCAACCAATGAATATTAAAATGCGAATTCTCTAGTGAGTACTAAATGAGAAATAATTGAACGAATGCTTAAGTTAAATGTTACGTTTAAGATACGTATATCAGTTGTATTTAATTTGTATCCAATTACCTCCGAATTCAGTTGAGTTGCTGACGAAATCTCTCCTTTCAACAGCAGTCATTGTTTTCACACTGCGCTGATTTCACCAAAATGCTTCGTGGAGTAATTTCAACGCAGAGCAAAAAGTGTTGGGTCACAGCACTGAGTTTTTATTACAATTATACTCTATAAGTGAAACAAAAGTGCGCACTTTAAAACAATGCGATAAAACACTGAATAAAAAGTCTAGAACATACAATCATGAGAAGAAATCTTTTCGAGCGAATAAATGCTAAGTAAAGCGAAACAGTTTCTATATCTTCAGCTGAACCAGACCATCCCTCACTCCCTGAGCTTAAATAATTAATCAGAACAATACCCCGCCTTTGAAACGCTTTTAACAGCAAAAGAGAAACGCTGAATTAACTGATTATATCATCCAAACGTAGCTGAAATTAATTTATTATGTGAAGCCGCGAAGTGAGGATGCGGGATTAAAAATTAATTACAGTTCCCAACTAAGCGACGGCGCTACGGCGAAACTTTTTTCGTGCAAATAAGTTTGATCAAAAAGGATTGTGACGTGCTGCTGAATTGTCTAATGTCTTTCAGATTTATACGAGGATGTTTCTAGTCAAGCAATTGGAAACTGCTTGATTTTTTAATGGATTTTATATAAGCAATGTCATTTGCATGATGGTGCATGATAATAGAAATGAAAGTAAAAATATGTATCTTAGAAAACAAACTTGCGACAAATATGCTACTTTTGAATATTTTTTTAAATATTTTAGGCCTATCAAGTTAAAGCAAGTTGCTAGCAGTCGAAATTTGCTAAACATTTTATTTATTTGATTACCAAAATTATAAAACGCGAATACAATTATTAGTATCTTGGCGTGACTACAACTCACAAAATAATTATATACGTTAATGAGTCAGATGTATTATGATGACGTCATATTTAACACATTAATAGTTATTTCCACCCAAAAACGTGTTTATCGTGGGCCTTATCGTAACACGTTATTCTTCTACAAATCACAAACCATTAATTATCATAACTGGCCATTATTTTTTATACACGTGCGTACAAATACTTTCGCGTGCTTTATAATAACGTGACAAGGGGCACTGCGAACATTAATTATGGCCTTCTTGCGTTGTTAATTTAAATATTAGTACTTGCGAGGGTGGTGTTTAAAACGATCGGGTTTTTGAACGCACCTCGTAGGGTTCTTAGTATTATTAGTGTTGATATATTTAAACATGCAGTAGAACAATGTGTGCCTACTTAAAGTCTATACACCCCAGGGAAAGAACGAAAAATAATTTTGTTATAAGTATCGTCGAATGCGCGTGATCTCGCGACTGGCTCATGCCATATTTTGACAGCCCCCGCGGCGCAGTTGGCTAGACACCAGCTTGCGAAACGAGAGGCTGCAGGTTCGATCCCCGCACCGAGACAAATGTTTGTGTGAACCTCAAATATTTGTTTCGGGTCTGGGTGTTTGTGAGACCGAAAAAGTCTCTCGTAGTGTCTGATACCCACGACACAGGTCTTGTAACCTAGTGATGGGTCAGAGCTATGTATGTGACTGTAGGGTGTATTGTATAATTTATTTATATCTCATGTCTGTATATTTACGCCTAAAGATACCTAGATAGAAAGAATAATTATAAGAAGTACTGCATACTTTATAAATAACCCCGTTTTCTTTGCATAGAATCTCTTAGATTACTTTTCAAAACAACAGGCTATACTTTTTCAAGGTACAAGAGTTTTTTGTATGACAGTATGCGAACTACATCAAAATTTACCGCATTAAAATGTACATAATGCACTGGACATTTGTATTTAAAACAAGGCAACAGAATAAAGATAAAACATGGTGCTATTAGCATGAGCTCGATGTTTACAGTTGGAACAGTTCGCCGATGCGGTTAGTTTGTTGTTGGGTTCGAGTTTGGTGTGTAACCTCGAGCAAGGCTTTCATCCTGCGGCAATTCAATATAATACGTAGAATTTGTATTACTGTATACTGCTAAGGGATTTATGTTTATTAAATGTAAATTTTGTTTACTTTGTCAATTAAAATTAAAGGCGTTTTTGTGCCGAGGTACAGATGTACATGTAATGTCATCATCACCACTACGTACCATAGCTTAGCACGGGCTTCCTCTACAACTGAGCGGGCTTAGGGCTTAGGTCACCACGCTGGCCTAGTGCCAGTAAATAAGTTACTAGTGCGTTTTCAGGTGTGCAGGTTTCATCATATTTCCCTTCCTATTAAAATGCGTATTGGTTTTTATGAGTATATTATACTCATATCTTACAGAAGTCATAGTTATGTGCCTGAGGTTTTAACCTGGGATTTGAGATTATTAAGCGCGTGTCTAAACCTCGAGGCTAAATCATAGGTTCTTAGATATTATCAAAATGTTATCGACTCAATAATCTCTGTAACCGTTTCTCTGCAATCGATATAATCGGTAGTGATGCGATAATTTTTTCTACTAAATTATTTTTATAATTGTAAATAAATCGCTAATTAAAACGTTATGTTACATAGGTGGTTGACAGCGGGCGGACGCCGGGCAACAATGGCGAACGCAAGTCTCGGTTCCGGCGGCGACGGAAATGGACTGGCTGGCCGCTCCACGCCACGTTTACTCAACCCCACGACAAATGCACGGAAGATGCGCCGAATGTGTTCACTGTACCTTTGACAATGCAGTTTAGGTATGATACTTTGTTAGGAATGTTCAAATGCGTCTATGTATGTAATCCAACCATACCTATATGCAGGGTGGATAAAGAACGCAACCAGGCACATACCTCTGACTACCGACTCTTGCGATGTTTTCTTTAAACTTAAATTTTTATTTTTATATTATTCTTTACTAGGTATCAATAACGTAAAAAATGCCTACGCTCAGTATTATCTCTCTTACATCTTCTAATGCATCTTCATATTAGCCGGAGAAAAATGCGTTATCAAATAACCTTCTTCTTTACTCATCCTCCCACCCCTAGGACTTTATCCTTTCTTCCTTTCCTATGCATTCTTTGCTTTTTTTTAAATGCGTTTTATTATCACTATTAGTCCTTTCATTTCTTCACCCCCCAAAAGGTTAAACTGTTAAAAAATGCGTCAGGCATTAAGTCCTTCTTTAGTTATTATGTATGAAAGGCAAATAAAATAATAATAATAATAAGTAAATATTTTTTTGTTTATCTCAAGTAATTTATATTACTTAACCTGAATTAAATGCCTTCCCTTTTCCCAGAAAACATGTGTGTGATCTCGCAACATGGATATTTTCTTAAAAGGATGTACGTGTACCTCGTTAACTGATTCTCGGAACGCATTTTGCCTTCCATTCATAACAAATAAGTTGCGTTATTTAGTTTGTGTTACAAGTTTACTGAGAAAAATAAATAATAATCAAATGTGTCTATATTTGCGTTCTAAACAAACATTGATACGATATTATTCATGATGAAAATGTTTTATCCCGCTCCCTCTAAAGCCGTAGTTTATTTGAGAGACATAAAGTTTGGTAAATGATAAAATACTGTACTCGTTGAAAGCCACAGCACCCAGTGATAGCGTAAACTGATAGCATATACCATATTTTGTTGCGACAAAAAAGTACGGAATAAGGTGAGGACTGAGGAGTAAAGAATAGATGAGCCTTCGTCAATTACTCATATAACGGTACATGTTTGTAACTTCAATGTAGATCTATTAATGTATGAGAGATTTCATAGAGCATTTGGCATGAGGCAAGCCAGTAAGAGAATTATATCCTGAATTATTGATACCAAACATGTTTAAACTGATGTCAATTTAAGTCCAAAGTACAGACGATGCTATTGCCGTTCTATTATATTAATTTCTTAAGACTTTGACTTGAGACTTGAGCCTAAGATCACTTCCGCTCTGAAAAACCTGTGTACCAATTCAGATAACTTCTTTACATTGAATTTATCCGGTGGTATAAGAGTTACCGAATAAACCAACTTTTACTGCACGCGTACATAGTTTACGTTGTTCTTTGACGGTGTTTTTTCGGCGGACCAAAACCGGTATTCCATTTTGCTCTTGCAACTTGTATTTTCAAAGAAAAAATACACATAGATCCTCAGGTAAGCCGCTGAAAACATTTTACGTTACTATTGATTCAAAAATTGTTGGAATGACATATTTTAAACTGTTAGTTACAAGGCTTTTACCTACGAGCGCTTTTTCTAAAGAAGTAAAATAATTATTTTTCCAAGGTCTCTTTCATCAAATTTTCCTCAAAAATAGTCAATCTTAGACATAAAAACTTAACGAACAGAGTAACTTTACACATATAATATTAGCCTAGTCAGTATAAAATTCCCCTCCCATACCCATAAGCTACTTCATACCCACAAACCTAACATGAAGATCAAGATATGAGCTCCATATTACAAGCCTTTTGAAACAGATACGTAAAACGCAAGACTTTTATGAAAACATTGATTGTACACCCCATCCATGTCGCTAAACAAAGGACGGTATGAAAGCCGAGCGTGAGAGGCTCACCAGAACTGTAAAGGCAAGAAACGTATCGCTAAAAGCTATATCCATCAACGTAGCACTCACTGTGGTCGCTTTTACCCTGAATATTGAAGACGCAAATAGTTGCCAGATATTCTCATGCTTTGAAAACGTGAATACCAACTGGTGTATTGCAGTAGCTTATTGGGAATGATTGTAGTTAATGAATTAGTTATTTGCTAGTTTGAAGACTGATTTTTTGAGTAGGTTTAGATTTGTGATAAATTTATTATGCTATGGATATTAGAAATTTGACAGCCCCGTGGCGAAAAAGTGAGTGAAAATCTGTGCCATATCTGGCGGATAATAGGTCAACTTTGTTGCAGTACACATTGCATGTTTGTACAGCGATCGTACACAGTAAATTGTAATTTTAGTGCCGCAATTCCTAGCCTTTGAAATCACGGTTTTTGGTACGAGATTTTTCATTTAAAGTATTCTTTGTTAGAATTTGAGTTGTGACAGCCCCCGTGGCGCAGTTGGCTAGACACCAGCTTGCGAAACGAGCGGCCGCGGGTTCGATCCCCGCACCGAGACAAATGTTTGTGTGATCCACAAATATTTGTTTCGGGTCTGGGTGTTTGTGAGACCGAAAAGTTTCTCGTAGTTTCTGATACCCACGACACAAGACTTGTATCTTAGTGTGGGGTCAGGACTATGTGTGTGACTGTTCGGTGTATTTATTTATTTATTTAAATAATACCAATGCTAATTTTGTTCTATATGACTTTACCAGATTTAATTTTTAGATAAAATTGTAAAAGGTTAATTTAAAAAAAGATTTGTCATGATTGCCTCCTCGTTAGTGGCCAAAACCAAACAATATTTGACATCTAAAAAATCTCTTTTTCGTAATTTTAGATAAGGTTTTGCCACATATTTTGTCACACAAAATATGCTATACTACGAAAAATCCTGCTGTCATTTACTATACTCTGTGTAATCACGTAACTTACAAAACGGATTAATATCTCCCCGCAAGTCTTTAGTATCTCAGAGGTCTTAATTGATCAAATCAACGTATAAAACACGAAAGTTACAAAGAGTGAATATCAGAATTCCCGCCTACGGCCATTTTCACACGCACCAACTTGGCGCTCAAATCAACGAGGTATTGTTCTTTGACTTTCCTTCATTAAATGTTCAAGCATTCTCGCGGCACATCCACGTTCAAATTAGCTCTCGTTTATTTAATACGAGTGACAATCAAGGGGGGACGGGTGAAATAACAATATGAGACGTCATCTTATTACGCCTCCCTTTGGCGAAGGAATTGCGTACACAACGTGACAAATAAAAACAAAAAGTTCGTTGTGCAAAGTGTATATTGGAGCTCAACGTGAAGCGGCTTATTAAACTTCGACACTTTCTGCTTGTTTTAATTAAGAGCAAAGGTTTTTATTGCTATGTTAAGCTCTTGTTTGTTAACCAATAAGAGAATGGGAGGGAGGAAGGGAAACAGTTCTTTCCACCCATTACTTGACATCATCAAGGCGCTGTAGGCAGGTTGATTATATTATTGAGAGATCACAGGTTCAATACAAATGTGTAGGTATGTATGTGTGGGTCACAAAATTATTTCAATAAGAAATTAATAATTTATTTGCTCTAGGTATTTGTGAATTCATGTAATACCCTAAACACCGTTCGTCAAAACTTTGCACTATTCGTTATAAGTCCAGAAACGTAGTTCAATTAAATAATATGTGAAATAAGAACGGTTATTCAATAAGTATCTACTATTTAAACCTAGAATATCGCTCGACACAGGATATCCTGTCTTCCTGGAATGGAACACGTTAGCGTGAAACATTATGCAGCGGTAATTATCTGGGTGGTTGAAAATACGGTATTAAAAATACCTTCTCTTTCAACTTTTTATTGTATTGGTTAAATGCAACAAACGACCAATTGTGTGACGATAAGTGATTTATTTCAGTCGTTTAATTTGTGTTGAGAGGCGCGAAATTTCCGATACTCCATCTGAACAAGGCGCACTTCTTTAATACAAAAAAGACAAAAGTATTACCTCAATTATCCATGTGTGCGATTCTTGTATTAGGCAAATTATAAATAAAAGAGACATGCGCTCGTTAATTACATCATCTAAAAAATAAATGGCAAAATTTAGGCGCAGCTCATGTTAAGCATCCCCACCTTCGAGGGTACAAGTGTGATGACTTTGTGTATCGGTCTCTAGACATTTGATACGCAAATAGATTTGCGGGTGCGCTTGCAAAGTATCCGTGTTGTGAATGCACTCTGCTTTGGTTTGGTGAGTGTGTGGAGAACGGCCTTTCAGTTCCACGCATGCATCACGAATTCATTCACATTAGTCGCGGGCTTTTACCGCGGACTCGCATTTGCATACTCCTTACATGGACGTGTTTCTCTTTATCAACTAATATGAATATTGTATCAAATTGGTGACAGTACTTCCGTAGATGCCCGAAAGCGTTATCCGTAGTGTTTATACTTGTTTATTGTGGGGTCGGGATGTATCTATAGGCTAAATATGATCTAATATGTAATTAAATTTTGATTGATCAAGCAACATTTAAAAGTTATAGATTATTTTAACGAAGTGACCATACCGTAGTACGTTTGTAGGTTTTTTTTTTTTTAAAACCAGGGGGCTTATAATCATCTTAGCTATTACCCGCGTTAGTTTCTTTTCACGGCCTGAATACACCCTGTACATACACCAAACAATCACCTTACCAATATCATTTGACCAACACTAAGATAATTCTTGTGACGTGGGTATCGGAAAATCCGAGACACAGGATAAAAGTCTAAAGCAGAGTCAGGGTTGTCAACATAAAATCCATAAACAAATTGCTTCCACCGAACCACCGTATATCACATAACCCTCATAACAGATCTAACATAACCGAAACAGTTATCATCCTCCCGAGGGCTGTAAGTACCCGGCCTAACAACGTTATACCGGGACATGAGGGGAAGGGGATTAGATCGTCACGAACGGTTAGTTTGAAGTGCATTTCCTTGC
The DNA here is from genome assembly GCA_030295005.1 of Cephonodes hylas. Classification (NCBI taxonomy): domain Eukaryota; kingdom Metazoa; phylum Arthropoda; class Insecta; order Lepidoptera; family Sphingidae; genus Cephonodes; species Cephonodes hylas. The sequence continues at coordinate 9,989,096 of AP025369.1, read as the reverse complement.
TCCAAGGGATCCTGAATCTCGCCCCGTATTAATGGAATATTTACGACATTGATAAAATTTGTCTTGGAAATATGACCGTGATATATCTGCACATAGTGACCAAGTTACTTTAAAAACATGTAAAAAAATTTAAATCACTGATAAAATTGTAATGAAAAACACATACACTAAACTACTTACTTTGATCGACCTAAGTATCGAACCTGGACTAGCTCGGATAGTGACAAACGTGGACGTGACGTCATGCGTAGGCCTTAATTCTATTTAACCTTACCATTTAAATAAGAACATAAAATCAGACAATGTGTTCCTTTTCATTAACGCACGCTTTTCAATATTTTAATTAATTTCTTAGTTTAACTATCCACTATGTTTATTACATTATTTTGCTAAAGCAATACTAATAAAACACCGGATACAGCAGCATGGCGCAGCAATAACATCCGCATATCTGCACTCATTCATTTTCTTGTTAAAAATGAAATAAAAAGTGAGTGAAAATCTGTGCCATATCTGGCGGATAATAGGTCAACTTTGTTGCAGTACACATTGCATGTTTGTACAGCGATCGTACACAGTAAATTGTAAATTTTAGTACCGCAATTCCTAGCCTTTGAGATCAGGGTTTTTGGTATGAGCAGTTTCATTTTAAGTATTCTTTGTTAGGGTTTCGTCCATCATCTTCTCTGTAATGAAAAATAATAGTATAAATGTATATAGCCATAATATAAATACAAGTATCAATCTGTTTGTTTTCGATACAGAATTTTTAATGAATTTTGTATAAAAGTTAAAAGAACCTTGGGGAAGAATATTAAGCTGTTTTTTCTTGGGTAAATAAAAACTAACGAGGGTGAAAAAAGGGATTGAAAGTAAAGATGGGGTGGTCCCCTTATCATCATCATTTCTTTCATGTTACGTTTTGCCCTCTTACGTTCGCTGGGTTGAAACGAACGACAACTTTCATTAAACATCATGTTACTTTTTAATCATAAAAAATGGAGTTAAGCTGCAGTGAAAACGTAAAAACATTCGTAACTGTATATAGTAAACATACAGACTATTTAAGCGCAGTCGACTCGCAGAATATGTACCTAAACCACATTGAGGAAATATAGAGCTTCGGTTATTACTACTCCATAGACTTTACATAAGTAGGCGAAGCAAAAGAAATAGAGAGGATCAGAAAGGCATTTAACAAAAAATATTTTATTTCTTTATAATATTCCAGATATCTTTCATAACTGTATTCTATCTCAAGGAAACGTAAAAAAATAGGGACTAGAAGAAATTGACCTAGTTGTCCTACTGTACGTGTAATTACAATGGTCTGGGTGTTCAATAGTGCCATAGCAAACGTTCGTGTAAAACCAAGATGGCCGTTCTCGGCGTAACGTCGGAAAACTTGATTTGTGACTCGGCCCACAAAGTAATACCGCGTAGTGCCAACATTCCGGTTCGAGAATTTTTATGTCGTCCATAAAATTCATAGCGAAAACAAATTTGTACGTTACTTCGGACCGATCTCAGCTTAATTCTATTTTCATACGCATTTTATGTAGTGCACCCAGATGAGCTTTTTCAGAGCGTCAGTATTCTCTTTTGTGCCATAAATTTTCTTCGCTTAGCTCCTTTAACTCCCGTGACGAAAGTTGGCAAGAGTTACTCAAGAATTTTTGTTATAGACTTAGATTTTTTACTGAAAATACAAGACAAAAATATCCAAGAAGATATAAAAGAAACTTTATTTCTAAGTATGAATTAAGAACTGCTGTGCGAAAAATTAATTATGTCCTCGGAGTTTCGAATCGCGGTCGAGAATATCGACGATAGCAGGTTAAAACCCCAGACAAACACTTCTAACCTTTCAAAGTTATGTATGTTAAGTTTGTGTGTGTAATATTCACAAAGAATTGACCAAGAATTGACAACTAAGATTTCTTAAGAATTTCTTAAATGTCTAGTCCGCCAAATTGCATTAGCCCAATGTGGAAGAGGCCCGGGCCCAACGTCGGGCTGATATTGATCTGGGTTAACAATAATGATGACTGTGAATAACATACTCTAACTTTTACTATTACACGTTCGAATAGTTGTTACTATTTGCTATTTACATTAGGTTGTTGCCAGGGCAGTAACCTCATTTGTTCTTCAGTATAAATAGACCCTAGCTACCTAAAGCGTTTATAAGAGAAAATGTTCACTAATCACAAATTGATCCACCATTCGAACGTATTGCCATTTCTAAATGTATAGGTCTACCACTCCCGTCAGTTATACGTCCATTTGTTTCATTTGGCTAATGAAAGCCGGCGTCCACAGAGTATATATCCAATAAATCAACACACATAGCGTCCGTGCGGTTGTACTGTGTACCTAGATGCGTAATGTTGGCTTCCATCTGACCAATATTAGACCTAATGGCTGTTATAAAAATTCTTCTGTTGGATAATCATAATTTAGCTTTTTCTTTATACATAATGCTTTTTTACCAGCATACACAAAAGTAAACTTGTCTGTCTTTTCCACATTCACGCCTAAACCAATAAAATGATTTGAATGGTTTTTGATATGGAGATAGATAGGATCTTGAGAAAAGACGTTGGTAATTTTTACCTTTGAAAAATGCATTGTTGCTGCGGGATGAGGACAGTACCAAAACAGCGCACCATAGTTGGTATAGTTTAAAATATAAGTAGTTATGAATACAGCAAATAAAACAGTATTTATAAGTAGATTAGAAGTAATAAAAGTATTAAATAAGTCCCAGCTCACTACACTTGTTGTAAGCAAGGTTTTTAATAAGGAGGAAGCGGTACTAAATTTGTTAACAGTTTCTTGGGATAGCGTAGGAACGAGAGAGCGTAGAACATCTGTGCTAGTCTCATAAAGCCATTTGAAATGGCACCAGCCATCAATGTTTATAGATGGTTGTGATTAGCACTGTGTATGGGTCTATTAATAATGATTTCATGTACGGGCAGTGGTAACAGAGAGGGAGAGCTATTTTACGTCATAGTTCGTGCAAAAATAAACGAATTATTTAACTTAGCCTGTCTGAGTGATCATCGATAACCTTTAATTTTTTATAGATTTTTGCAATACTACCTTCGGATTAAAGTTTACTATAATAAAATTCTGAATATGAAAATCTCCCAATTTAATTTGCGCAACGTATGTTATTAAAGTAAATTATTCTTTGAGAGTTCTTCAGCGAACGACACCGAGCAATGCTTCTTAGTAAACGTTGACATTTTCTCCCCATTAATATTTAATTTAACGCTTTAAAAGAAATTCTATTTACTGTCGTCTCGCTGAAGAGTTATCAAAGCGATGCTAAAATCAAAAGATGGAAAGTGGAAGTGCTTTCTGCGTATTTTTAAGCGGATCCCGTCAATGTTATTCATAAAAAGGTTTTATATATTGAACCTTTACATTACGTTTAATAAAAAAAAAGTTAAATGTTTAATTTCTTACCGAGCTCCTTCAAAACGATTGTAGTTATATTTTCACGCTTCTATAACTTTTTTCATCTTTACAACAAATTTACCGAGTATAATAATTTTGTATTAAGAAAAGGTAGCGTTTGCTTTTTCGATTACTTTAGTTTCCTAAGGAATGATTTTTTTCTTCTTTCTAGATCAAAGTATAAAGTAAATGTTTAAAGCAAACATTTCTCAAGCATAATTGGAAATTACCCGTTCGTAGTCCACAACTTAATGAATATAACGTACCATTTTCAACTTCAGTAAATCAACAATGTACATTGTATTTGTTCGAAACATTTTAACGGCAGACAAACATGAAAACAGTAACAATAGTGGTGATTTGTGAGTCGTTCCGTTCTACGCAGATCGAGATATGGAGTGCCAACATTCAAATTGGAATATTGTATATTGGGCCATAAAGTTCTTGAAGTGGAAAAAATGTGGCCGAATGTGCGATATGAATTTAAGGTTGTGATTTTAAATTTGAAATATGGAGTCCGAACTACAATGTTTTTTTCATTGTTCAATGAATATATTTGGCAGTTTCGTCTAAAATATTTTGATGAAATATTTCACGTGTGCAGAACTTAATAGGTACTTCTATAGCGTAAACATTTTTCTAAGGTAAGTATATTGTGGATTTAATTTCTCCAAAACATCGACGTTAAATACCGTCTTATTGTAAAACTACAAAAAATAAAAATGCTACACGTAGGAGAACCACACACCGCTAAACCCACATGTGGGGTAGCCAGAAAGAAAAATAAACCTTAATTGTTTATATAATAATTGTTGTAAATGGTTCTATACATTAATGCATTAAATCAGCAATAATTTGTGTTGCGCTGCATTCTTAAACCTAAAAAAAAATATTCTTGCATATTATTCAGTAAATAATACCTCATCTATACTAATATTATAAAGAGGTAAGGTTTGTGAGTTTGTATGTTTGTAAGTTTGTATGTTTGTATGTTTGTATGTTTGTATGTTTGTGACGTTGTAGAAAGTAAACTCGCGATCTACTGAACCGATTTTGAAAATTCTTTTACCAATAGAAAGCTACGTTCTTTGTGAGTGTCATAGGCTATATATAAGTCCGAAAAATGATAACACTTTTTTGTTGTAGCAGGATTTGCGAAGTAAGTCGGAGAAAAAACGGGCGAACGAAACCGTTTTTTGCAAACGCTGCCTTACCCATGGGAGATATATAGTTGAGTCCTAGAGAAAAGTTGTAGAGCTTGATAATATCTACAAAAAAGTCAGCGGTAGCATATGTCTAACTTTTAGGGTTGATTCACTATAACCTCTTTTATGCTAACTAAATTTGTTATAAAATAAAGCATTGTTTGTGAAGGTATTTTTTTAAAGATTATATTAATCCTTATCCAAATAAGTGCGTTATTCAGTATAAGTATTTAATTTAAAAGAAATTTGCCCTTTACATCATTTAATTTCGATGAGTATCTTAGAAGATATCGCAGTTTCAAAATAATCATCAAGCGCGCAATAATTATGTACAAGGCGCCGACCGGCGCGTTACGGTTTCACGTTTAAATAATTTTACTGATTTGTATGATTTTTGGTATGGGCATAAATAGGACTTTAAGGAGTAAAATAGACTATATCTTATTTTCTTTCTGAACTCAACCCTGTAGTCTACGCGGACGAAGTCGCGGGCAACAGCTAGTAAATCATAAATAGGAATGTATAAAATGCATAAAAAACACTTTAATAAATAATGTCGCGTTTTTATTACTTTATCTAAGCTATTTGCCTGATTTTTGAAAGTAATAAAATGCTCAATACATTCCTTAATGACTAACAAAGTTTATGGAATTGACGTTTATGCAGGAATCCAAATACTGTTAACTCTAATACGATAAGAAACGTGGAGAATAGGTCTCTTTAATAGGTTTTTGGGAGAGACCTGTGTCGAGCAGTGGGCGTCTTTCAGTTGATAATGATGACGATGATGATAAATGGGTATCTAAACCTCGGCAAAATTGCGCAAAGACCAGAGAGTATACGAATAGGTTTTATTGTTAAAACCGTTATCTGAGTGAGTAAAGATTGTTTTTTTTTTATTTTCAAAGCCAAGTGTAACAACTTATGGTAAGCACGGTGCCTTTTAAAAATAGAAACACATTCACCGATATCGAGTTATCCACAATAAGCATATATCTCACCTCAGGTTTTGTGAGATCGAAAGTCGCTTGTTACTTTTATAGCTTGTAAATTTATTTGGTTGGTGTAATTTTACATTAAAGATTTCAATATTTGAAATTGGAATTATATTATGAATAAAACATCATAATACCGCGAATTCAAACACGAAATTCAGACCTAAATAAATTTACTTAACAAACAGATTACAAGTAGATTACACAACACATGATACATTTGATGTCAAAGCATAATGTTTTATTTTACATACAAAATGTAAATTTGCATAGAAATCGTATTTTTTCTATATTTTTGTTCACAAAGTACATTTACATTGTGCACGAATTTAAAGAAAAACAACGAAACTTTTCTTATTTAAGTTCGACGGTAGACCGAATACATTTCTCCTTCAGATTTAAGTATTGCGGTCATTAGAGACTGGAGTTAGCATACATTTTAATATCGCAAGACATCTGCTACGAACAAACAGGCCAACTTTGTGTAATGTCAAAACATTATTATATTTATACTCGACATGCCTTGCTTAATATTTATAAAAGTCTTGTCAGTTTACGTCATAAAGTTCGTTGAGAACAGGAAATATTTTACCTATTTCTGTTGAGGAAATACGGCTTTTGTTATTATTATGTTTTATGCCAACCAGTGTTGACTAACTGTAGTGCTACTTCTCTCCAAAAGACACAAATTATCGACCTGTTTCTTCGAGATACTTGCCTATAGGTAGATAGATTTCGCTGCCTGGCCGTAGCTTCCTTTACTCCATAGTTGTTATACCTACTACTTCCTTCACCCGACACCTTTCTTAAGTACTCGGATCATCCTGCTGCAGGACGTCCCACACTACGTCAGTCTAAGCGCGGTTTCCACTATAGTCTATAACACTGGTCTGCTCTACCGGCCGTCCGACCGTCGGCAGACAAGTAAGGAATATATTAATATCTAAAATTATTTAGGTACAGTCAAAGAGCAGCTTATTTAAATGCTACTTAAATTAGTTTTACAATACTAACCGCGTAGCTAACGGACTTTCTAGAAATCGGATATTCAGCTATATGAAATTTGTTTGGTTTGCATACAAATTTCCGCTGAAAATTAACTGTTTGTAACTCAAGCATAGACTTTTATGTTTGTATTTCTGAAGAAGTAGTTAGGAGTTTACCAAGCTATTCAATATTATAAAAATAATTAAATTTTGTCTAAACCGATACATTTACTTAAAATATAGTAAAACATCTTGATCGCACGCACTAAATTATGATTGGCCAATGTTACGCTGGGCACCCAAATGTGTCGCGTTGCGTTCAGATTGTACGTTCATTTACCAACAGCCCAGAATTGATTTTCGCCCGTTGATAACCTATTTGCAGCGCGTTCCATTTATTAGGACGCCCCAGGGCAATCACTTCGCTTTGCATTAATCTCATAATCATAATTAATAAAAGTTCAACATGTCATTGCGGCATGAAATCGATGTTTAATAAAACATTCAATAATAACAATCAAGTAGAAACACGCTCATGGCGTGTGTAAGCGGATCACGAAGCATGTTTGCCAAGCGTATTAGTAACCTAAACACCGCTACAAACTCAATCCATCTTATCGTGACCTCTGCGAATTCATTAAGTCTCCTTCCTCAATCCCTCTCGCTTTCAGGCCAGGGGAGGGCGAGCAGGTCAAGACAAGTGGTGGTTGAACATAATATACAATTACATCGGCGACAGAATTAACTGGAGCGAGTAACGTTTGACGGTATATTATTTAGACGGGGCAGGCAACCCTGATTAAGTCATTTGACTCGATTTAAATATGAACTTTCAGTATTCTATACATAAACAAAACGTAAAAGAGCTATTGAAATGTCAGATATTCCTTCGTGAAATACTGTCTAGACGAGTTTCATTATAAGCGGGCTGACTTGCTTTAATAATGCCTTTTCGTGATTTATACGCAAGTTATTAAATGAGTTTATTTTTGAAACGACTTTGGAGGCTTTAGTTTTCATTATTTTTGTAACGGAGTTTTATGATATTCATTAAGTAAATGCTGAGATTTTGTAGATCATAATTAAATTATAATTTTGTTTTGTGTTTCGTAAATTTATTTAATATTGCTCGCATATTTCACAGACGGTATTTCTTTGTTATTGTACTCGATATGAATGGCAGTAATATAATATTTTGTTTTTGTAGGCTTTTAAAGTATCGAGTGCCTTTGCACTTATGCTTTTAATTAACACTCATATTTTTTTTAAGAAAGTATTTATGTTTTAACCAAAATATCGCATACAAACATGTCCTCAGCTTTAAGCTAGTAGCAATTATCCACTTGGTTGTTTGACAGTGTTATGATTGTAATTTACCAAAAGATAAAAAAAAAGAAATTACTGGTGTAAATGCTAAATCTTTCTTTATCGTCTGGATTAGTTCCCTCTGAACAGAAGTTCATGCGAAGCAATTCGAGCTAATATATTTCGATAAATGAATCCTTCAACCAAAATAGTGGTCAAAATCCAGCTCGTTTAATTGCAAAGCAGTCTAGTCAACCAGATATATCGAATAACCAATTGCAGCGACTTAATTAACTCGTCTAATTACAGTGACATGGTGACTGCCATCGGGATGTGACTAATGTGCGCAGGTACCCGTCGGTTATCATGTATTGTACCCATTGATAGATGTGCCCCTTTTGTAACCATTTGACGATATTAATTTTGAAATTGCGTAACTTGGCAATTGCAAAAATATAGCGGGATATGCTTGTAATTATAATTATGTTGTGATATTTGCTTGTTAACTTTAATACTTGTAAATAATTTAAAAAGCCACATAACCTCATTTTTAATTGCTTTTCTTTGTTATAATTCTCATGTTACTTCAGTATAGAGTATAGTCAATAGCACAAGCAATTCAGTCAAACCAAAACCAAAACAATCTAACATTGCTACTAAAATCCACAACAACAAATTCTCTTTACATACCTCCCCAACATATCCTTTGTCGACATCTCACAACATTTTACCATGCAGTAAATCATATCTCCAATACGTTCTATGTACACTATCCATTAAAGCAGTGCAATAACGTCGAGCTGGGAAGGAATCCGTCAATATCGCCTCTAATTCCGCCAACTGCTCCGCCGGTGCTCTATTAATACGGCTTTGGATCTGAGCCCCACCTCAATGAAAACATGGAATATTTCACTCCCAGCCAAAGGGATAGTGTAAGCTGCGAATAGCCAGATCCCGCTTCCGATTTCTATCTGTCTATTCTCTTTGTGCGGTTTTTGATTGGTATCGTCTCTGGAAGTAAATTATTTGCGCAGGTTGGTGTTATTTTAGTAGTTGAATGTATTATTGTAGTTTTTGTTTTAAACGTAAATACACACATACATAAACTCTCGCCTGTATTCCCCAAAGAGGTAGGCAGAGGTCAATTTCTGCACCCACATTTCACCAGTTATGTATTAGTCCGACGTAATTGGGGGCGAGCCTATTGCCGTTTCTCGGCCGCATTTCCAGACTCCGTGCTGCTACCATGAATTTCCTAATGGAAAAATCCAATAACACTTTGCCTGACCCGGGAATCGAACCCAGGACCAGATCGCACGGCACATGGTTGTACCGCGAGACCACGAGGCAGTTTAAATATATTTTAGTATTTACGTATAACTGCACACTAGCAATGAAAAGATATAAATGAAACTGCTGGGAAATTTTCTTTTTTATTCTGTCAAGACAGTGTGATAAGGTTTAGGTAAATTTTCACCTATTACATATACGATGATATCAGGTGCGTCATGTTGGGTAGATAAGGTCAAGAGGGCTTTAAAGTTACTTAATATGTCAGTTGACCCTGCGACAACAAATTGGGAGCTTCCTGTAACAGATACATCGTTAACACCGTGATTACCTATATTAAGTTCAATATATTTTATAATATTATACGTACACTTACTTTGAGTAATCACTCAAAATCTTAATCTCAAATTAAATCTAAAATCTCAACATAAAATCTTATGTTCTTCTACCAAATAAACTACAAGTAAAACGAAGAACATTAGTTAGTTTAATATCAATATCAATTTACAAGTTACAACAGCTTTTACTCAACTTGAAATAGACCAGCGTGGTGGACTTAACTCCCTCAATTGTAGAGAAATCCCGTGCCCAACAGTGGGACGTCGTATATTGGCTCATGTTTAAGGACTAAAAGTGTTCTCACGAGATACTCTTATACTGCTTTGGTTGGTCAGTGTTATCATGTCAGTTTACATCCACATTAGCTTTGATTATAACAGAGGGCCCATAAATACAAGCGAGCATGCGTTCTGCGCCAGACGGGCTGGCTAATTGCCGTCTGCAACGCCGGATATTAGAAGCGACGTCATTAAAATGAAAACTACATGCAATCTGTATTCATTCGTAAAATCGAAATACTCAATTTGTTATCGACAACGTCTTGTATGCGTTAGCATCTAAGCGTAAAAAATTGGATCTGAGTATCGAAACACGAATTATAAACGAAATATAAATATTTTGTGAGTGAACTTATACTTTAGTTAAGGAAACACTTCTTTAGTATAAACTGGAAAGTCGAAGGAAAGCTCAGAAAAGCTATAAATTTTTATGAAATTAGTCCAATTTGAAATGATTTGAACGAGAAGGCTACAGTATGGTTTTAGTTTTTCCTAGTTTGTTACTCATTAGTGTATAGTAATTTAACTAAAAGGTTAAGCAGAGGAGTTATCTAATAAATGCCTCCAACATTGGTACAAACGTTGGAGCCAACACCACATCGAAAGCAATCAAGGGTAGATCGAAGCAGACGGCTGAATAAAAAGTAATTATAAGCTAAGTAGATTGGACCGATACTTGGTGGCACTTCGTAAAACGGGCTCGTGCGGCTGCCACATGCAATTTAGCCTCATTTGCATATCTCAGTTCCAACGGTTATGGTCGGGTCATTGAGCAATTTACCCCACTATAAGATAGGGGTCGCGTGAGGACTGTGGTGAAAATTCCTGAGGTAATAGGCGGGCATGTGGAAGTGTGAAAGAAGATATTCAGATCAGGAACCAATCATGACTCGTTACTGGCTTAAACAGGATGTAAATCGAGATCGGTAGTTTTTTTTAATTTAAAACAGTTTGAAGAATGATTTAGGATTTGATTAGTTTGTATATAGGTACTGTAAAGATATACGATAAAGCCTGAAATATTTATTACCTCTAGATCCATTACGGGCTTTAACAAAACGTCATGAATTTTCTCTGAAACTCAAAAAATATCTCTCTTTACCAACCGAACAAAAATCTTCACAAAAAGAACAAAATCTTATTAACAAATATTTCACCTCAACGTTACAATGAAGTCTGTATCCAAGGCTTATACAAACAAAATTAAAAACGATAAAACCATCTCGTATTGTCGCCGGAGGTAGGGCCCGATATAAATCTCTAATTTAATAACAGCGGTACGAAACCGCCCAATATATTTTCGTTAGACACGACTGACATTGGACACAAACCAATGACAGACCCTACCCGAATTTATGGCTAACATAATTACAAAATTGATAATTTGTCTCCGTCCATCAGCAAATGAACGGGCCGTAGATATAATTCTACGACTTTCAATCCGATTTGTGGTTCTTATCTTCCTTGGGGGTAATTCCTTATCTGTCAAAGACAACTTACTTGCAACTAAGTCAGGCTTAATCTGCTCACAGAGATAACTCGTCTTTGTTCTTCAGAAGCCAGGGTCAGGGCATTAGCGTGACCTTTGGCGATCAAATGAGTACTTATCGTGCCTCGTATTTGTACGCAATTGTATCTGTATTGGATTAACATAACTTTCGTCTATGTTCTTATTATACCGTCTTTATGTCGAGATTAAAATGGACACTGCGATGGTATCTTATTTATTGTACAATAAAATTCCTACGCTAGCCTTCGTAGAAAGATTGTTTGTTGTTAAAAGTATCGAGAAATCTTTTTTTGGCAAAGGCGATGTTCTTCGCTGGATAGCGTGCCAACTAGTAACAAGCGATTATAAACTTCTTATTTGATATATTTGCTCCGATTTTATTTACAGCTCACTGTTTGCTTACAGAGACAAAAGCGTAAAAAGTAGACCCTCGAGGTTTAAAATGACGTACGTTGGAAGGAAACCAGCATTTGCGGTAAAAATTACATGTTTTGTCAAAGTAGGCAGGACTACATCAAAGACTGTGACTCATTATCAGCCCGTATACATCCCAGTAGTGACTGGGCACGGTTCTCATCTACAATACAAACTTTCATAAGTAAGTAATACCTACTATCATACAACAGAAGCCAACTCATAAAACCAAAGTCACAAGCAAAATTTTCCATCTATTCTCAAGCAAAATTCCTATAACCGCTTTCAATCCCAGCTTATCGAAGTTTTAAAATAGTCTATACATTAAGTAATGGCGAAGTCCCGTCATGAAACCCCGGCTTGTTAGCAACTAGCTGGGAGTTGGTACGAGGCGTTGTGTTTGCGTCAAACGTCAGACGCAAGAAGTTGTGGCCGAGAGTTACGCCGCAACCGCCACAGTCTGCGCGTGACACTGGCCGTCCTCGAACACTCCTCACTTGTGTACATAGCTCGAGTTAATGGAAAAATAAATACACAACTAGCCACTAATATAGGGAATTTACTTTACGAAATAAGGATAACTAGAAATTTTCAGGAGAAGAACTTATTACACTTTACCTGAATTGCTAAAAAAAAAATGGCACGGGTAAATTTTCGTCACGAGCATACCAATTCGCTGTTATATATTTCTCTGTTTTTCTTTGTATGTAGTAATCCGAAACGAAAAATATTCGAAAGCTTGTAGCAATCAATGTCTAAATAACATAATCTACGTTTTGTTGCTTTGATTTTATTTATGTCTAGACGGTCTTTTTTCAAATATAGTATGAGATTACATACATTCATTCATAATTCGCGATATGTTATGTGAATTTTTGAATACGAAATAAATAATTTATTTTTAGTATGAACTAGTGCGCGTCGTGCAACTTTATAAAAATGAAACGTTTGTAAAGGATCAAAAAAATCTTTAGATATTCTTTATCAAGGTCTTATTGATTCCCATATTAAATAATTCAAATTTATTACAAGCATACAGACCTTTCCCCTTTGTCCTACTACAGTTCACAGGCTTGCTCTACAATTGAGAGGTTTAAGGCCTCAATCCACCACGCTAGCCTATTGCGAGTTCGCACTGCTAATAATATATATTGAGTTTCAAGATAAATTTGGAATACTATACGAGTATATTTATTGCGACTAAAGGAAATTTTCCATATGATATATATCACTGCAAAATGTATTTGAAAATTTAAGTCAACAAAATGGAACCGCCTTGTTACCGATGGGTGGGAATGGACACGTGTCACAGCTTGGGGCTATGCAACGCGTCATTATAAGGGCCAAGTATTGCAATGCATGTAAATTATATATCAATTGCATGGAAATTATTATTTACACTGGTAAAATATCTTACATCAAAATTCTGTATTTGACAATGTACATATATCGTAACATCATTAATGTACTTGTGGGTAACATTGTTGAATTTCAAGTCTTAAATATTCTACTGATAGTCACTCACTGACTCCTCTTCGTGCGAAAGGAAACTTGATCTTCCAACTTCGTTAGCTGTAGTGTATAACACCTAAGTAAAGAGGTGTGAGCCAAATACTGTTTTCCAGGCATATTTTAGACTCTGAAATCGAGACCTCGATCCGAGATTGTATACACAATATGTTTATATCGTGGGGTTGGTACGGCAGCATTTTGCATGGTTTGCCAGAAACTGCTTTAATCAAAAATCACACATTCTTCAAGTATTTGTTTTTAGCACAGCTATGAAAAGATTCAAAGACATAACCAGTTGACGATGGAACATTTGCGATGGAAAAATTAGGGGGTTATTGTTTTTATGGTTGTAATACTTCATCCGCATAGTGAGCTTTTTAAATTCGTCTATTACTTTGAATTAACTTTTGTAATGTTTTAAAGGTTTTAGTGAGAGACACTAAAAGAATTTAAATTATAAGACACTCGAGAATAGTTTTACACACATTGCCGTCCTTATTATGGCTCTTACTGACCACGATCTGTGAGATATAAAATCTCTCGCTGCATTGTATTCTGGACTACCTTAACTTGATCCCACATAGTTGTTAGTAAATGCTTACTGAATCTTGTTAAGCTTAGACTACATTGTCAACATCTGGTGTAAAATTTAGAATCTAAGTCGAGCGTCTAAGAAATAATAGATTACCTCATAACGATCAGTATGGTACAGAATTGAGAGCGCATTAAGTAATGTTATAGTAATTATTGAATCGAATGATGTTGTTAGTCATTAAAAAAAATTGTACAAAAAATCGAATCAGCTATTTGTTGAACCGAACCATGTGTTTTTGTTAGAGTTTCATAGCTCAACTGAAACACCAGCATTACGAAGTTTAAAGCTAGCGAAATTTGCTTACTTCATAAGTTCCTCGGGATCTGAAAGAAGCTCGAATTACCAATTTTCTATTTTTCCTTATAGGTTCAAAGGTTTATTAATGAAGGGGGGTCCAAGCGTATTTTGGAATTCGCAATAATACGTGTAGGTAGACCTAAATGTCCAATGTACGTTGATACAGCGAGATATTGTGAAATGTCTTATTATAGCATGTCACAACGAGCGAAGAATCTCTGAGTACGTGAGGGAAATACGTGAGTGGTAAACAATCTACCGGCGATTAGTGGTGCTCCGGCCACGGGAACGACGCAGACCAGGAGTTGTAATACTTGCTGGTTATAACTGAATGTTATAGAAGAGTTTTTGATTGTGAGAATTTAGGGTTCTGATTGATTTGAGGAAGAACTAGCACCCTTTTAGAATCACTTTTGTGGCAGTCTGTCTATGCGAATTTGCTCCAAAGCTAGATAAATCTGTGATTAAATAGTTGTGGTTTAGAAGACTCAAAGATTGCTATTTGTTTCCGCACCTAATGCACACACTAGATTTGTGATTGGTAAACAAAAATCTACGCATTATAACAAAACTACATGCACTTAGATATCTCCGTGAATTTATGGTGTTGCCATTTAATGCATCCTTAGTTTACTTTCCTGCAAATTCCTAAACGTTAACTGTAATTGCACTATACTGTTATCTATACCGACGCTGCCATGGTGGAATGTAAAACGCACGATTTATATGTGTGTGAGTAATTACCTCTTTCCCTGAGTGACGTAATTTATTTTACTCACACGTCAACAAAGAGCGAAACTAGTACTGCTTGCACAACTTAAAGACTTCTTCTTGGTAACTAGCATATGTAAAATGTAAATTACGAGATGAAAGGATCAGTTCACAATATGTATATTCTATGAATTTGTAAAATTGTATTTGACAAGAGTTTTTGACGGTATTTTAATTGGTGAAACCTAATGCAAGTAGCTTATAGGATAAAATAATTACATGAAGAAAGAATGCCGTTTTTGATTAGATTTGATTGTCGTTGTATGATGGATATACCATCAGATTTAATACGATAAATATGGCTTTTAGTGTGAGCTTTTCGAGATCGATAGAAGACTGCATCTTGTTATTCAATTCAAATGTGGATTCTCGGTCTCAATATTTAAGAACAAAAATGGCCAAATCATTTGACATTTCTACTACCCCGAGGTAGGTCATTTTTACTGCAATTTATCCCAGGCTTTTCATAAAAAATAACTGCTTTTTGCGGATCCCCATAGTTCACCAGCCTTAAATCCACTTCGCATTCATTTGAGGTACATAATACCTACATTGTGAACTTAGCACAATGTACTAGGAGAAGTAAAACCATAAAAAGGCAGCATTAATTCGCATACCGATTCACAATCTTGAAGAATTACTGATACGATACGGCGGTGGAACGGCATAATGCAATATCGTGAGAAAGTGGAATAAAACTGAATTTTCAAAACACAAACCCTGTTACGTCGCTTTTCATGTTTGCGTCCCCATTCCATGGAGGTTAATTAGCCTAAGTAACGCCGAGCAAAATAGTGCACCGCAATTAAACATGGCTGGTTTTCTTCGTCTATGCAACTTGGCAAGTTTATGAAGTTAAATCTTACTTTGCCGGTGTAATTTTAAAGTGTTCCTCCACCACAGAGACCTGTGAAAATGACAACACAATTCGCCGGGGAACGGAGTGCTGTAATTGAAACAGCGGTTGTTTGATGTTACAATGGCTTATCGTTCGGGTTAATGATCTCCTCCATCTTATGCAACTTATAAAATAAAGTCTCCATTAATTGAAGTCCTATACCTTTCATAAGTCCGATAACCGCATACACTACTAGCTGGCGATCGCAAAAACTCTATTTATAATCTTATATTATCTCCTATATTCAATGGGGTCAAGATCCAAAAAGAGTACAAAAAGATTATTTGTTACCAATAAACCTAACTGCCAACTTGAATTTAACAATATCGTGCTAAAAATATTTTTTTTCGTAAAAAGATTGACCAAACCATTTTGCGCATCAAACTATCCCTGCTTAGCGTATTATTATTTAGAAGTTTTCTATATTTGAGTGTAATAAATAAAAATCCCATCCTACCTCCTGGACTAGCAGATAATGACGTAAATGACATCCAAACACGTGTAGGGGCGTCGAGACAGCGAGTCACGGCGCGGCCATCTCCGCGTAATTTTGACAAATACCGCGGCCCGTCGCCGCCTCAATCAAAGTTATTACCAGCGACCGACGGCGGTCACGATCCGAGCTTACTTACGTTTAAGCTGTAAATAAGCCGTGTTCGTAAAATTTCCTCAGTCCCTTTGTTTTATGACCAATCCGAGTTCATAAATTAGCTTTATTTACCCATCCGCGAAATAATTTGCCGAATTTATAGTTCTTGGCCATTTTACTTTGAAGTAAAGTGATGGTTTTAATTCAATTATGTCTGACATTTATATAAAAAAAAACACATTGAATATATTTTTTAAATGTATTTTTTATGCGAAAAAAATTTCATTATTTTAACTAATAATACCATACCTGGTGGTTGGCATGTTGCTGTCCAATTGGAACGTGAAAAAAATAACTTGTTATTTTTAATACGTTAAGTGTGCATTTATTACATTTTGTTTTTTAGAAAATGCTTAGGTAACAGTACAAACTTCCACTGATTTTGAATTCAGTCATCAAAATTTTCGCCATAATTTATGAAGCTATAAATCGCTAGGATTTGCCTTAACGCTATCTGCTAGTAGGCAGGAAACTTCGTTTTCATTATCCTTATCATTGCAAAACGCAGTGAACTATTATTACAGTTACGTAAAGGTCGGAGGTTAATTGGAAGATTCAGATCTTAATGAAATCTGTTCTAGTAATTCGTTAGTACTTTTGTTCCTTTATCCGTTATATGTGATTTTAACCTAGCCTGTAAATGGCATTGTAGATGCAATTGTAGTTAGTTATCTACAATGAATATTAAGCATTAAAGAAGTTTTTATAAAATGCAAATCCCAAAGCCAATAAAATATATTCCAAGCCTAAATCATTTAATTACAAAAACCTTTATTGCTTACAGTGACAGTTTCTGGTAAAGGAGACGACACAAAAATTGTTGCCCGAAGCAACAATACATTTCATAATTCTGACAGCACCCGCGTTACTCCAATAATTCTAATTCGTGACTATGACAAGGGTCCTTCGGTATCCAGTGCTCTGGTACATATCTGTGGTGACGCCTTCGTCTTTGTCTTTTGGGTCTTCTATCACTTCTCTCATCAGACAATCCCTCGGCTCTAGGCGGACGTCGGCTAGCCACGCGCTGCGATGATGTTGGTTCATCAAACTCATCTCGGAAATTTTCGAGGCAGTAGCTTCTATTTGACATATTTTTCATAAACTTCAAAAAATAAACTAGGATTATTATAATCATTCCATAGCATATCACTTTCTGCATCAGCTGATCATCTGGTTCTTTTTTTAGTAGCATTTTTATAAGGTATTTTTTGTTAAACAACGAAAATTTTGATTTATATTGCTTTGTGTGATAGCACGCTTGTGACGTTTTGTTTTCTTCTTTTAGTGTCCAAGGAGAGTACAACATTATGAATAAGTCATCAATGTTTACTGAGCTTAGTAAATCCTCATTTTAATTATTATACAAGTAAAAATATATTTAGCTTCATGAATAACAGTTTCTTTTTATAAGAAAGTCTTTTAATGTACACTATCTTCATAAACTGATTGAAAACTCGCCATGCGTTCTGAAGCAGTTTTTATTCGTAGTAAAAACATTTTCCTTTGGTAAAAAATACTTTATCTACACTACAGTGAATTGCGACTATTCGTAGTATTCCACTTCAGAATTATTTTACAAATGAATTAACCTTAAAAATATTCCTATAAATCCTCAATGCATACAATCCCGTCTTGATTTCGAAGAGATAGGTAAAGATGTTTTTCATAATCCACTTTATAGGTGAAGAGCCTGTACCAGATAGTTTTATAAAGTCCCTACTACTTCAAAAACTTTCTTCATTTCGCCAAACAGGGCTTGGTTTTCGGGCCCTTTCTATCGCAATGAATGTGGCCGCATGAGATTATTATTGTTCATTCTATAATAACATGAAGATGAATATTGTTCTGCTATTATTTCAGATTTCACCTTACTATTAATTTTTATTTTTATTTCATAAGAATCTGAGCGCAAATTTCATCTGACAAAGTTAATCCTTCTTGTTTTAATGAATATGAATTATGGTTAACCGAAGTACGATCATTGCTTCTCGCATTTACCCGAATACATTTTACGTCCCCATTTTTGGGAAAATCCTCAATAATTACATCGGATTACGCGCTGCGAATAGCTCCGCTGTCTTTTCTCCATTGTTAAAATAAAGGAATGCTGTAAATAAACTTATCTAGTCTATTTGTTCGGTTCGGAGTTATGTAAAATTCAAATTAAATTCAGTGACTAATAATTACACTCAGTTTGAAATATTCATTATAATTGAGGTTTTCTAAACTTACTTTCAGTTAATGAAAAGTTCAGGTCTCAAAAAGAATTAGAAAATTCCACGTATTATATTCAATAGCCTGGCATTGAAAAATTCAATTCTTTTAACCAGTAATCGACTTACACGCGATTCACACATCGAGGGACAACGTTGAACCCTCATTAATTTATCTATGTTCCCCTAGCCCAAACAAAATTACGAGTTACAACGATAGAAAACAGAGGGTTGCCTACGACGGTGCATAGTGCATAGCAACTGCACTATTTGATTTCCCCATCTTCATTCCATCAGAGCGCCCGGACGCTTAGGGATGCCACCCCTAAGTGGTCAGCATTCCACATATTTGCACGAACCACCCTGTATCCACATTTATAATGCGAACTGCCGAAGAATGGAATTCCTCCTTTTGTGTTTCCCATTCACCGTGGACTGAGTCAATATTGAAGATTGAGCGGTATTTATGTGATTTGAATGGGATGGTTCTTATTAAAAATTAACTCGCATCCCATGAAAGCGTCAGACATTTTTTTTGTGATTCAGACGTCCTTTCAGATTTTGGTACAAATTGATCCGCATTTTTTTTGTCCTTTTGTCGTGGACAGACATGTGAAAATCTTTGTGCTGACTAATAAGACATACATACCTAACATCTTCTTTCTCCGAAAGAGTTGACAGAGAACCATGTTTGGTAACGAGATAATAATACATGAAAATACAAGATAGTTTGGTCATAGAACAGAACAATATCCTCGCCCTAAATATTATTTGTGGATCTTGTTTCGAGGATTCTAACTGATTACGCAACAGAGACCGTTGACTCAAATTAATGGAATACTATTACGAATTAAATGTTCACTAATGAAATATTATATAATTATTTTAATACGGCATATTGTTAATTAAATCGTGGGTGACAAATATATTATATTATGTATGATTTCGAAACAAATCGTGCAGAACTATTCAAACTGAATATAAGCACACCAATTCACTAGAAAATACGGAAACATTTTTCAATGCAATAGGCAAAAATTCACCCACGTCGTTACCACAGCTCCATCTAACAGTTCTGATAAAATATTTTCTTTTCATGCACAAATTGAAGTATATAGAGTCCGATGAAAAATGTTAGTGGTCGGTTCAAAATGTCCGCCTGCGTAAGTGGCTGCAAATCGCTTCAACGCCGACGGTCCAATTGTTGGGGATTTAATGGGTGGATTTAGTGCATTCGTACGATAGCGCTTTAAGCGCTTTGCTAAAATGTAAGCTATAAGTAAAAAATATTATTTGTATTTGCATGCACGGCTCTGGTTGTTAATGAGCGTACTTTTTTTTTCAAATGGGAATGTAAAAAAGGAGTTTTTGTAATTTTTTAATTGTGAGGGATATTTTTTTTATTTTTAATGTGAAAATGTTAGTTAGTTATTGTATAAATTTATTTCTTTTTATTCTTTTAAGTTCCCAGCTTGCTAAATAATTAATATTTTTGTGCCTGTAATTTTGCATGATAAAAACACGAAATTAATTTCATGGTTTCACGTCAAATTTCTGGTAGTTACAATTTTCATATTCCCAGTAAAGAAGTTTCATTACACAAACATTACATAAAAGGAAACAACGTAATTGAAAATCCGTCATGTAAGATTCATCCTAGATGTAAAGAAAATGCACTTTTATACGGCTAATATTTCAATTCAGGACGCGTGTACTAGCCATGTATCAACAGTGAAGCATTTATTCCGTCTCACTGAACTTGTTTACCGCAAGTACGAGTGGCTATTTGGTTATGCATGCCGTGGTACGGTCAGCAAGATGCTTTGCCAAAACCACCTACACATTGTGTACGTACTTGGATCTCGAGGAAATGGCTACGAAATACGTAAGTCACTTTACGTTCTTTTAGGAATGGGGTGTCTTTTTTCTGTATGGTTAAGAATAATAAGGGATAATATATTATAATTAATATTTATAATTTGGATAGCTGGTTGGTATTTACTATTTAATGAGCATGACTGATGAGAGCTATTGCCCGTCTTTTATAGTTTTATTGTGAAATATAGTTGAAACTTCGGATATTTATGACCGTTGTTCCATCGACAGACCCAGTGAAGAGAAAAATAATAAAATCGTTTTGTTATCTATTCTTTTGAGAATTAATACATATTTTTGGTCTTCTTTTTTATGAACGTTTATTTTTTGCATAAAATAAACTTAAAGAGAAAATTATTAAGAAGGTCTGGTCTTTTGAAACTAGGTCACTATGAAAAATATATTTGTTTATCTTAAGTGGATTACTATTTCATCATGTATACAAAATTCAAATTAATAAAAATTAAAATAATTAAAATTGGAGCTGTCTTTTATCAAACAAAACTTTATAGTATTAAATGTTTTATTCTAACTAATGTAGTCCCGATGAATAGATAGAATTACATTTCATCATACCTCAAACACCTATTGGGCATAATTTGTCCTACGGCTTTTACAAAGGGGCAAAGTTATTTCGTCAAATTCAATTACATGTCAAATTAAATCCTCACAAAGTACATTCGAAATTAATTTAGACAAATCACATTTATAGTAAATTCAATTAAATTCACTGTACACTTTGAATTCAAGTCGAGTCAGCCATTGAAAACATCACAATGGCACATTCTCGGGCTTGGCGACTGGCTACGTCCAATCTCGGATTAGGTAATGGCACGACAATTGATAATAATATACTAATCATCATTAATGAATGTGTCTTTGGTGTTTAATTAATTAAACTAGATTGAACACCTGACTGTGAGTAATTTAATTAATCAATGGACAATGAATTCCTTTGGGGTGTCCAAGGGTGCTTTCGATAGCTCTCGCTGTGTCTTTGATCTGTGAATTGAGATTTGAGTTAGTTTAGAATACAGTAGCGAACACTGTAGGAACTGGTTTGACATTGGTAATACTAATGTCATACAAAACATTATTTCAGCATACAAATACATCAACAATTCTATATTTTTCTAATTTTAAATTAACTTTTCTTAACAATTATTTTAATTTTGTTGTAATTAAATACGCTCTCAACATTCAGGTTTTTTTCTTTAATATGGATTTGTTTCGCAGTCACGAAACTCGACCATTGTAAAGCCAAAGTACCCCGTACAAGTTGAAAATTATATAATTGCAGTTTAATCTTTATAAAATTAAAAGGAAATAATAAAAATCCTGTCTTTTTACAGTATCAAACTTATTCCGTTTTGCATTCAGAACTCTCTTTATATTATTTATGTAAGAATGAACGAAACGCGGCTTAGATTGTATCTCTCGAGACATATTGTGAAGCCAATGCAATGGACACACCAGTCGTGGAATTCATCAGATTGGAAATATTACCGAGGAATGTTATGCCAACAATGTGAATTCTTTGTTTCGCCTTGTGTAAATACCTACTTATATTTGTATGCAAGTTTTTATTGTAGTAATTCAACCAACCTACAAAATTGTACTAACGTGGGATCGCTAATAGCGATATCGCCGCCGATTTTGTGGCACAATAGTTTATAAGTTAGCATTATTTTATATTTCATTCCTGCATGTGTGCTGTACAAAAAAGCAATTGCGTTTAAGATTTATATGTGCCTATTAGATTATTATCTGTTAGAATGATATTTTATGGCATACATATATCCAGACACCGTGGTCTATGTATATGCAACGGATTTTTCCTAATGACAAAATCAAATACATTTTTCTAGACCAGAAACGGGCACGTCTAGTTCGTACGAAAAAACGATGCTGTTTTAAAAAAGAAAACAATTTATGTACCTCTCCAAACTGTAGGCCTGTACATTGTAGTGAGTAATCTAATGAGTTTGACTTCAGTTTCATTTTAGTTCGAGAACAAAATTTGTTGCATATTTTACAAACACATCTACACCTCATACAAAATATTGCCACGAGTATTAGATTCGAAAAGTTTCACTGTTAAAGTTATTTCGGTACGTTCGCAGTTTCATTTACCTATGCGCTAAAACCGTGACTTCTAATGTTTGCTTACTACGTATATAATATGTTCTAGTTTGTGCATTTATAGTTAACCCTTGTAACACGAATGCAGTTCAAAGTTGTCGTGGACTTCATGAAGGCTTGGATTTACATCGAAAGCACTGAATTTTACAGCACAAACTACCACGCATTGAAGTTTATTTAAAAACTGAGAATTTATGAGTGTAGAAAAAGGTTTTATTTTTTATACTCGTGCATGCTTTTGAGCTGAACAGCGTTGATCAAATAAAATACAGGCTGACCAGAAATTACTGCAATTAATCAAAGTCATTGGTTTGGCTATGGTAACTGCTCATCATCATCATCATCACCATCAGCCCATCTACACTTCCTACTGCTGGGCCTCCTCTACTAGTTAGAGGGTCTAGGGCTTAATCCACCAGGCTGGCCTTATTCTTAGAACTTTTAGGTGTGCCAATTTCCTCCCAATATTTTCCTTCAAGGGTTAAAGTACGTCATAATTCATTACGAATGCAAGAAGAATTTTGATTTCCAGTGCGTCTATTTTCAGCGTTAAAGTGAACTGCTACTATCTTAATACTAAAATAATGCACACCACATAATTACCAGGCTATACAATGATATTTATCGTAATTGTCCATTAAGCTTTATGTATTACAAATGCTGTAATCATTTGTAATTATGTCGACCTCGACCATAATATCAATCGCATTGTCATTTCAATTGTTTCATAATTTAAACAAACGCTAACAATTACCAAATGGACATATGACGATATTTATACATATGATTATATCTTGATTGTACGAAAATGTCTTTATTTGATGACAGTGCTTAAAATAATTTCTTTTTTTGGATTATATCATCACTTCAAGTTTGTTGTATGACAATGTATTAAAACCACCAAACTTATGCCAAATAAAAAAAAAATGATGGGAGTATACAGGGGCACTAAATCCTTAAGAAATTTCCCCAAAAATTATAACTGCCCTCATTAAGTAACAAGCCGATGAAAAGAGTAGGAAACAGTGAAACAAAACTATAACCCACATCTGATTCTGCCTTTTCGATGTCTAACTAAAAGCTACAAGCTGTCGACAAGCAACACATAAAACTGAGCATTGAGTGACCTTCCTTTGTGCATTGGGGTAATAAAAGAGCCGTTACTCATAAACATCTCGTCACTAGGGTAGCGACCCTCGATGTCGTCCCCAACACTGTACGTAATTTCCCGTGGAGCCGCACATTCCAATCGCCTGCAATATTTCGCATGATTTGCACGGTCGCATATTCTCAACACGCACACTTACCTGACAAATTTATCACTTTCGCTCCAGTACGACGTAAGTAGGGCTACCGCAACTGTGAAATTGAGTAATCAGTTTTAGGGTTGTCACCATCTAACTAGTTTACAGATATTTCTTTTAATTATAATTTTATTGTAGTCCATTTGTATAGTGTAATTATATATAACAATTCTTTTGATATTAAAGTGATTCCACTTTATTAATTCATTTATTTTATAAAACAAATGATAAGCCGCACTACTCTAAATATCCATTCCATTGTAACAATAACAATTATAAGAAACACATCATAACCAAGGGTCCTAATCAAATGCCGTTTATAAAAAAATGATAAACGACATGATTTATGCCGGACTGACTCGTGGTCTTGCTGCACAAGAATATTTAAAGGTCTCGGGTTCGATTCCCCAGTCACACGAAGTCATCCATTAAGTGTGGGTGCAGAAATGCACCTCTCCCTATCCTTTAGGTGAATACAGACATTAGGGTACATATGTATGATTGATCCCGTTTTTCGACTCGAGTCAGCCACCAGTATCGTAGAGATTCTCAGTGACAAATACACGGGCATTACGATAATGTATAGAGGGACTATGCGCCGGCCCTCACGCTCTCACGGTGATGCGACTCAAATCATTCATGTCATGTGTAATGTATGCAATGGATTCCAATTTGACCGGGGTTTGTTAGCCGTATCACAGATCCAATTTTGAAAGCATATTTTGATTAAAATGTTTGTGTTGGTGCATTTATTGTGACGTTTGGTTAGTTTATCCGGTATTGTTAACGTAACGTTATTTTAATATTAAATCTGTTGGAGTACTTCGTTGTTTTAGGGGTGTAAAAAAGAGGAAAACGTTCGAAAGATTGTGGTTTCGATTTTCTGCGCGAGAAAAGTGTCGTACGCATATCCCTTTACTATTTTACGTGTAGATATCAGTTTTCAATTAACTTTTTAAGCATAATTATTGAAATATATTTAATGCCGTCATAATTCAAAACAGTTTAGAATCTCGTCGGTCGCGGGTTCAAACCCCAGGCATACACCTCTGGTAATCGTTTGCATTCGCAATGAATTATTACTTTAATGTTGATGGAAAACATCATGAGAAAATATTCACAAGTCTTTAGAAATTTCATAGCTGTATTGTCCGCCGACCCGTTATAGGCCAACGTGGTGGACTAAAACTCAGCTAAACCCTCTCAGTTGAAGAGGAGGATCGTGTCCAGCAGTGGTACTTGAGCTGGTATTAATAATGATTACTAACAAACTGAAACAGTTGTGTTGATTGGTGGAACAACCAATACCGTATTAAAATTTGTATTCAAGTGACAATTTAATGACTTAACACTTGGCAACGGACCTGTCATTATTTATGTTTATCTATAGAAACTAATACTATAACTTAAGAACAAAGAAAAACAATAAAATATACTCAAAGTGATAACCACATACAGTATGCATTTTATGGTATTCGTGTGTCGTTTGTTCTAAAAATTTCGTTATAAATGCCATGCTACATTCAAAAAGCTATTTTATTCGTAAATATTGACATTATATTTATACTTATTCGATCATTTCAAAATAGTACTAATTTTTAGATAAACAAAATCCACGTTAAAATACACAAACATTTTACATTATTAATAAAACGAAAGCAGTGGAAAATGGATAGCAGAGCTAAAATAATATTGGCAAAAATATTAAACAAATACGTTATTAAGTAGTGTTATTTTATTATGTTTTGATATCGAAATTCCATTTCAATGATTTTGATACCAGCGAATTTATTTAAATTGTTATTCGGTAAGAGCATTTATATACATACATACGTACGTACCTACTAGTATGTAGGCATTTTAATTACGTGTTACATTGATATTGTATACGCTTCGTCCCTTTTATTAAATCAAATAAAATTACACTTATAAGGACTAAAACATACATAATATGAAAGAAAGATAGAAAAAAAAGTTTTATTTTTGGCCGTAACACAAACAATTAGTAAATGAAATTTACAACAATGGTCAAATGGTTACAGCCAACAATGGTCCCTTCCATTCAGCTGTAAAAGGCGACTCAAAGGGGGCCTTGGGGTTGCTGAACGTGCTGTGGCGGCAGCACGTTCTCACTGAAAGCGACCCCGAGAAGGGCGGCGGCACTGTGGCCTGTGTACGTCGCGGGCGCCCATCCACAATCGGGGCGCCCAAACCAAGCTAGTGGGGGCATAACTGTGCCCCCTTTAACTCCGAGACGCCTGAGACAATTACGTCTCGGAGGCACACCGGGCGGCTGTGGATAATGGTGGGCGCCTCTCGCTCACGTACCATGGCCGCTCAACTTGGCGTGAAGATGGCCACCGGGGGGTTTTGGTCGGTATGCCGGTTTAGGGATTTTGTTAGGGACCCAGCCCGGCACTAACTTCTGCGCGGATATGACGTCGCCGCGCGCCGGGCTGGAAGACCGGTGACCCCGACATACGCTTCCCAAGGGGGCTGGCGGGAAGTAGAGCCATAAACAGCTTTCCCCTCGAGAAAAAAAATAAGGTAGAGTTGTTAATGAATGGACACATAATGCCCAGCTCGTCTTGGTCTCACACAAAGGAGGATGAAACTATACTTTTTACGACACATTTAAGACTTCGTGCTTTTATTGAGGAATTATGAAACTGAAACCTTTCGATCTTGTGTCGCAAATTTCTACAAAGATACCTTCTATTTCTGTTTCTACAAGTCCATCCCTGGTTGCCTGTAAGAGATCACCTTAGGCGATAAGGCCGCCTTTTGTACTTATGTAATTTGTTTAATGTATATCATTTTATTTTACTTTTTTGTGTACAATCAAGTTTTAAATAAAAATAATAAATAATAATATATTTGTGCCACGAGACCAACTAGGCGGGTGCTTGTCAGGTTTGTTGAGAACCGATTATAATCTAAGGCCTATGCCTAAGCCTTAGCCCAAAATTTGTTCTTGTATTTAAATGTATGTAATTGTTTAAAAAATAGGTTAAGAATGACGATTCAAAAGAACTTGTGAAAGTCCATTAAAACGATTTGACTTTGGCTTTGAAATAATAGCATAGTGAAGGTTGCTTTAACAAAAAAGGCCGCATGAAAAAACCTGAAATTATATTTTCTTTTATTCCTTATGAATTCCCAAATACATGTGCTCTCGAAAATTAATAATTTTTACCGCTTAACAAACCTGAATTACTAAGAAGGCGTACTTTCATCTTCTGATAACTCGATGAAGCAAGATTTCTCATCTCTCCCGAGCGCCCTCCACAGGTTATTGCTTATTATAAACACTTCAATGGATATTCTCATAAAGCTTGCGCCCTTTTAATGCGATATTATTAATAGCGTCAGCCGTCTTATTGGCTATATTTACGGTACTTGCAGCTTCTTGGTACAAAGGTTTTATCTAGAAAGTTGAGACGAGAGCGTTTCTGTCTTGTTTACTTTTAGAAGATTTTCTAGAAACTTTGGTTACATAATTTAGGCCTTAAAAAGAAAAATTTGTCAAATTCATTTTCAAAAACCTTATAAACCATTTTCAGACATAGATATCTCTCTAAATGAAAACTTTAACCCACGCCCCTATTCCCAAAGCGGTGGACAGAATTTAATGTCTGCACCCACATTATATAAAAAAACCTCGTACCAAATGTTGTGTATGTATCTAAATGTTTTCAAGGAAAAGCCTACGATATCTTGAGCCAACTCTTGAATCAAACTTAAGATAGTATGTTGTCCGTTTGTCCGAAAGCCTTTTGCATCAGGGCTAGTTGTTCATGACTTTGCAAAAGGCGTTTACACCGTCTAGTGCAAGAAAGTCACTGATTTATTCAAATTTCATATTAAAAATGCACAATTATATTTTTATGACAGTACCACCCTCGAATCTAATTAGGTGAGCCGAAACCGACTTTAAAAAAGCCTGGTAACGCTTATTTTTCATTGAATGACGGTGATCATCGACACAGATTATTTGAATCACATAATCGATTTCCTCCTGGTCCTTGCTAAACCTTGGTCAAAAAACCAGTAACGTCACACAGCGGTTGCCAACTCTAACTCTACGCTAAGATTACCTACTCGGATCAAAACTCAACTCTCAACAGTTTGATCTCACGATCTCACATAATGGTTGATTCTAGTCCTTTAATTTTAACTACCGCTGGTTCCAGAGTATAACGGTCCCATTCCAAAATCCACATCCACATGAACCCGAAAATCGTTTTACACAGGATATTGCGGAGTGATTCGCTCTTGCTTAACTTCGTAAAGCACTTCAGATTATGATGGCAATTACTTTATATTGGTCTGGCTTGTGGGTGTACTGGGTAATTTTATGTGTTCACGAAATTATTAAGAAGGTAAGTTTAATGCAACGGATTAAACAATGCTCGTGAGCTCGACATACCTCTTACATTTAGAAGATACAATAAGGATACAATCATATTATTTGTCGCCCATTTCCAACGTGAAATGAAATGTCTTTACCTGTGTTTATGAGCTGTAAGTTATGGACAAATGGTGACGGCTTGATGTCAATATAGGTAAAGGTGATATTCTAGGCTATCAGCATCTTACACTTTAAAATCTATTTTTTTACACGACATAAAATTTAGTTCAAGTCATGAATACCAGTGTGTCCAGGGGTATCTATATATTTACATATACAAAATATCCATTGAATTCAAAATCAATCGTAATTACAACAATGGATTTCAAATGTCATTAAGGTCAATCTATCGACAGCAAAATAGAAGAGCTATAATTCCGTATATTATATCCTTTAGTGTTAAAGCAGCCAATTAGTCTGGCCCTTTGTCCTTAACCCGAGGCGTGACGAGTCGGCCTTCCTCCGTCGGCTCCTGCTATAATTCACATTGTCCGACCTATGAAGTTAGAATAATCAGCATAAACGTATTCCGATTAATCGGGTCGAATAAAAATAAATATACATGCATATAAATAATCTGACCGTCTATTGAATTTCTATGCTGTATAATCACCGACATGAACAGTTCTTTTACGTCGTACTTCTGGGGACGGAACCGGACGGGACTGGTTTACAATTGAAGGTTTAGGCCTTTGTTCACTATTCTAACCTAGTGAGGATACGCGCATTGAATACACTGCTAGAAATGTGTCATATTCTCCGATTAGAAAGCTTATCAACTTATGACTGAAAGATTACGCAAGCTATGAAAATATTCGTGGTTATATAAGGTTATTATGATTCATTTTTAATTAATAAATCTAATAGATAACAGATGTAGATGTTATTATATTAATGGTAGAAAATAAACAGCGTGGGACGTTCCTGACGATGTGCACAAAGCTAAACAATTTGTGTGCTCAAAGTTGAGGTAAATTGAAAACGCTTCACAAAAGCCAAATGTTTAGTGAATTACATACAGACTATACATTTGATGAGAGTTGAAGAGGACATTTGATGCTATTAGATATCATTGATAAACATCATAGTTTAACACTAACTTTGATGTATACTGCAAGACTAGTAAAATTGAAGCTACAACATAATACGTTTACCATACGATGCGTTTATTGTTGATGAATATGGCAATGTCAGTCTTATGTCTGGCACTACATTTTGTTATTTTGTTTTGTACTTAAATTGCTACTTTTATATAGAGTTTGTTGATAGAAACAACAAAGAGTTGTGTTTATTCTACTTACTTGAGACAAAGGATTAAGGAGATAGTCCGAGATGTCGTTTCTATAACAGCTTTCCATTCTAACCCCTCTGGGTGCGTCCACAAACTATGCAGTGATTGTCTCTTCTCGATGCATGCAACCAAGGTTACTGTCAATATCTACTTATAGAAAATGTGATTGTTCTATGCAAAACCTACACGTTTCAAAGGTTTTATCGACGTTCCCTTTCGAAACATAAACAGTCGTTTATAAATAACCAATAACCTGAACGTATTTATGATGAGTAAAATGTTTATTAATGTGCGGATTTTCATCGCGTCATGTAGGTATATGGTAGATCATAGAACACCGCGATATTTTTGTTAGCAGGTCATTAACGCCATATAAGATAGATGATGATTCAACAATTGTAGTAATGACCTTTAGTGCAGCATAGACACTCGTATTGCAATTTAGTTTGCTTCGATTTGTATTGTGAGTTTGTTGCCGTACTAACGTTTTAACATTATTTTTGTATTGACATCATCATGTTTGAGAGGTAGATATTTTTTTTAGAAATTATCTGACTGTGTAATAGTACAACGGCACAATGACACAACGGCACAATTTAAAGGTATCGTATTCGATCCTCGAAACAGGCAGTGTTATTAATCTGGAAATGTGCCCGAAAAATGGCAATAGGCGCGACGCTTATTACATGTAACTTAAAACAAAGTTGGCGGAAGGTAGTTGCCGCAACATACTTCTGCCTAACCCTCCGGGGATACAAGTGGGATTGTGTGAATATACAAGCGTCATTGTGAGGCAAAAAAATTCAAGAACTCAGCACTGAAATTACAGGACACAAAAGTAATTGTACACCGTGAAGACGTTTACAAATAAAATGAACAAACAAATTTGGCAATTGATGAGACAAGACAAAAGTAGGTTTATATTGAAAACGTTTCATCGAGAAAACTCGTTAAGTTCTAAATCCACAAACGGAATACACGTTGGGGATTTAATTTAAATTCTATACATTTGGGTTTTGCACCGGGATTAAATTGAATAGAATCGTGAATGGAAAACTAATTTTAAATCTATACAGGATTTGTATCGATCTTCCGAAGCGAGCAGACACGAATAAATTATTCAGCACCGAAAATATTACGGGCCACACGTATTCACTTGACGTGCAGTAATTCGTTTTAAAGCTATTTTCGTATGCGATCTAAACATTATCCATTATTAAAGCTAATCGAAATTGGGAATGTAAGTTATTTAGTTTCAGATCGATTGCCTCGTGAATTTTTCGCCCCAGTGTAGATGAATGCTATGTGGATGATACTGGTTTTTTTGATAGTAAAACCTAATAGGTGGTCCCCATTATTTATACCAGGATTCCAAAAGACATAGTAAATATCTCTTAGTCTTTAATTTAAATATGTTATTTTTGATGATCATAACTCGTTTTAAAACTTAGCAAAATTGATGGATAACGAATCCTAAAGCCTTCATTAGATATTGTTGGGGGCTAGGCGTAGCACCTCAAAGATAAATGAGAGTCAAATTAAAATATATATATATATATATATATAATAAAATGTACATGGTATTATGAAACCCCTTGCTATATGCAATATACTCCTGCACGAGTATGTATATTAATATATAATTAAACCAAACATTTAATTACCAAGTTAAATTACGTGAACAATTTATAAATGAGTAATGTTAATTACGCTGTTTTATATAGGATGATGTAGTGCTTAATCCGTTAAATGTGGATTTATTCGTGGTCGGATGTTGGAGTTACTATAAACGCAATGTAAATGGCCAGTGGTCAATTTATTTTACATTTTAAACGCGGTTTTTAAAGTTTACTGTATGGTAAAGCGTTGAGGGAGCGACCGCAGGGTTCCTGTGTCATGTTTCAGGTAAAGGTTGTTGCCAAATCAACTGTTTCAGAGCCGAATTGGATGAAGAGTTTGTTGAAAAACAATTATTAAGTATTTACCAATGTTATTTATTGTACTCACAACTTTTTTAATGCATAAATAACAATACATTTATTTCTTGTTAATATCGTCGAACTTCTGCATATATTGTAAATTCATGAATCTATGTAGCTTGGTGATTTCCATATTTGTTTAAAAAATTGTCACTTCTTGTAGCTCCGTTCTTTATAAATACGCTATTCATTCATTTCTTTTTCAATGCGATAATGCTATCACGGGATGGTTATACCTCATTCACGATAAGTTGATTCTTTTGGCATATCGACTAATGATGGGAAACAGAAAATATCGAGTAGTTCAAAAATATTGCGTTTTAAAATACTGCATTATGTGTGAAATTCTTTATTACTTTCGACATGTAAAACATTATTTAGATAAGCGATGGTGGGTCATAATAAGTGGTCTATTTAATATAACAGGGTTATTTTTAGACCTCCCGCAAAATTTAAATAGGTGTTTTAGACCACGAAAGTAAACAACTTCCCCAAAGAAACACGGGTCGAAAAGTGAAAAAAAAATCAGACCTTCTACATGAAATCGACCACGTAAGCAGTTTTCTATGGGAGGGTCGAATTATTTATCACATTTCGACCCATGTTTCTTTGGAAAAGTTGTTTAGTTTCATGGTCTAAACAACCTATTTTAAGTTGACAGGAGGTCCAAAAATAACGCAGTATGTAAAAATTAAGGTTGAAAAATTAAATAGTTTTATCTTTAAAAAAGTTTTTATTAAGAAACTGGAGCACAGCCATGATCATCATAGTGTTCAGTAAAATTATCGACGTGGATATCGATATGAACGATGTTACGTTCCTTTCGGTTCGACCGATGTAACATTATACAAACGTCAATTAGTTTCAGTATTCCTATTTTAATTTTTCTTTGAAGCATTAAAGTCTCAAAATTTTCGGATAACGCTTATATCTTTAGGGACTTTTGTGTTGTATGTATTTTGTTATATTTATCAAATCATTAAAATAATAAAATAATACGTTTTTTATTTCAAAGTCATGTCTCAGAAAAATTGACATCTGCCAAAAGAATCAACTTATCGTGAATGAGGTATAATAATTTTTTTTTTTTTTGTGAATAATATAATAATGCAGAAATTATACAGAATAAAATTTATTATTTTTAAAATAATCTTAAAGGCTTTTCGATGGGAAAATTTCTTTGCGATTACAAAACCATATTTGCAGATTTTTGAAGCTAACTTTGTTACTCTGTAGACCACTGTCATTATTACCAGTCAAAAGTCAAGAGAATGTCAATTCTTTGACATAGCCTTTTTCCAAAGTTTTTTTCATATGCGGCCACCATCTAGTGTTTCGCGGTATTTAAACTAAAGAGAAACACAATAAATGAATTACCATATAAATCTAATAATTGTAAATTCATATAGACCGAAAGCGATATTAGTAACCAAAGAAACTTCAGTATGATTTACGCCAATAATGTACACTAAATGAATTTAAATTACCCATTACAGTATTTAAACTCCATTACGTATGTAACATATTAATATACATGAAAACAACTAGTCACGATACAAAAGGTCGTGGTATGAACGCAATTTCTATCGATTGCATACTCTGAGACAATCGAACATTATTAATATGTAAATTGTTAGAACGCAATGCGACCGCCCCGCGCTCGCTATTGCCAAATAGCAATAGTATTTCACGCACACCTAATTAACAACTAATTTCTATTCGATCGGTATTGAAAAAATAACCACTTTGTGCTCCACTTAAAAAGTAATTTGACTCTTATTAGTATCATGTATTATTGATTGGTTCAATTACGTTGATAAGGATCTAGATATGAAAATGTCGGAAATGAGATTGACGAAATGAATGAACACTTTTAAAGTATCGAATATTTTGAATGCCTTCGTTTTAGGGACCTTGATGTTTGCTTGAGCAATCGTAGATTGAGATGAAAAATGTTTTCACGATCTTTTTAATTGTATAATTTCATCATATTATTAGCTGCTGATTATGAGATTTTTGTCACTATGCATCAGAAGCGCATGCAGCGACCCCAAGGGCTCCAATGAATCGCATTTACAGCTGAATGAAGGGATCATTGTTGGCTATGTAAATTACAATGGTTAATTTTTGTTTTATATTTGTTCTCATTATGGCAAATAATAAAACATTTTTCTTTCTTTCATTTTACATCAGGCAGAGGATACCGTGGTGGGCTTCTAACAAAATAAATTTCTACGTAGTTTTTGCCTTTGCCTTGCCAGAAAATAAAGCATCGCGTTCACTAGTTATGCGATGTCAACTGATAGACAAGGATCTTCTCTAAAGACTTCCAAAGCTACCAATAAAAACAGCTTGTATACAAAATTAATCAGTTTATTTCAGATGAAAAAATCCAAACACAAATAAATTATTACTATTAATCATTGATTAAATTTATTAGTCTTTACCGTTTTTATAAAAATAACTTTTATATATAGAAATAAAATTCATTGTTCCTATATATATTTTCAACCTCAACATTCCAAACTCTCCAAGATCGCAGTCACAAGCGACATCGATAACCGAACGAAAAAAGATCACGTACACGAGTTCGAAACACCTCTTCTAATAGTGCAGTTGACTGAAAACAGGGTTTTAATCGTATCATTACGATAGGAACTACGTGCTACGCCAAAGACACACTCGACAGTCGCAAGTTATGGCTTTTGTTCGCGACCGCCGCTTCGCCCTGACTTTTCTACAACACTTAGCAAACGTTTAAAGTCCATTGTAAACGCTTCTGACGGTTTCAAGCCATTTCCATTGTTTCGTCCAGTGAACAAAACAAAAAATATTTCACACTAAAAATATATTTGATTTATAACAGCTGTATTATGACCTGGTAGCATTTACTCTGGTATACTCTGCGTAATGATTTGTGGTGCACTTAAATTTGTGTTTTATTTATTGAAGCGAATATTAAGAAATATCGCGTGGTATTGCAACATAAGAGAATCCTATTACAAATTTACAAATTCTCGGAAGCAACACGAAGTCTGCAAATGTTAGCTAAAAGGCTCGCCCCTATATTTCGTAAAAATTAAATCTCAATTTTCGAAACAATTTTTTGAGTACAAGAAAGCACCTTTAAAGATTCCGCCACTTCTTTAAGTTCACCACCCTGGCCTTCTGCGCATCTGCGCATTCTGTAGTTTCATATAGCGTTTAATTCATATATCAAGAGCGAAGTCTCATGTGTGAAAGCAGCCTTACATCCAAAAGAAAAGACATACAATAAAAAGGAACAATAACTAAACACGATATCAATGCGAGAACTTTCGCCAAGTTCCATAATTAAGCAAGTCATTAACGATACTGAAGAACGAACGAAACATATCGCGTGGCGCCGAACTGATAAACTCGGCTCGTCTATCACCGTCTGGTAATGTACACTACACTCATTATTTACATTGTATCACTGGTTAAAATCGCAAGTTGGTGCTAAATCTTACATTCTAGTGTCGTGACGTAAATCGAGCTTCAGATGCACGCCACACGGGGCCCGATTCGCTCATCTGTCACGAATGGGACAACTAATTTGTCTGCCATGTGAGCGGAGCGTTTCCACTGCGAATTTTGAGAAGCGAATAAATCTCAGCGACTGATTTTAAACACTGTTCGGTGCCAAATCGAGTGGCTGTGTTTGGAAACGGAAGGTTTTGCGATAGCTGCTTTTTGCGAAGTCAGGGTGTATGATATAGTAGTCTGGTAGTATTCATGACAAGACTGATTATGATATCTACACTTTATAGTCACATTATTATGCAATTATGTTGCTTTCTGGGATCGACCTATATGTCAGATCTGCATAATGCACCGGCTGAAGAAGGGTCATTGTTGTCGTTTAATTCCAGTCAACATTTAATTTTAATAGCACTGCACAAACTATAAGGAAGCACTGCTAAAAATATGCATAAATTAGCGGGATCGAAGAACCTAATTTCGTTCCATGTAACGATAAGAAAGATTGTATGACTGTAAATGAGAATGGGGATGCTTTAAGGATGAATTCAAACATGATATTTGATTCTATGTGAGGTGTCATGATTGTCTACATGTCTGTAGGGTGTAATTTCGCTTAATCATTATAAACTATTATGAAAACACCAACCCGCGACCGCCAAGATTCTCGACCGCGCGCCTAAACCATACCATCACTACTACACTTTCAGATGTCAAATACTTTAAAAAATAAATACAATCTCGTTCTTCAAACACCAAAAGAAAATTAAAGCAAGCGTTTACGTCTATCGCAATTTGTTCCATTCCATGTATTCAGTCTTGTCACGAAGTTATCAGTCTTTTTCATTGTCTAGTTGGCGCCGTAAACAAGATTCTGTATTACAGCAAAACTTTCTCAATCGCTCCATTTCGTTTAGTAATGTTGTTACTCTGCCCTATTAGTTTTTATTATACTGGCATGAGTAAAGTTTACCAAGGTCGTTGGACTATTGGTTGTTTTGTTACATTCATAGCTGGAAGACAATAACACAACAAGTATATGTCATTGTATTTTATCAGCTCATTGTTTGACCATGCAAGCAAGTCCGTTAACTCCGAAAAGCTTTAGTAGGGAATTGACAAATGTGATGAGGAAATCATGATGTTTACATCTAACGCTAAAACGTGTGATATTTCATTATGAATACGTATGCATTATTTTTTAAATAGTTGCCAGGTTAAAAGATCCCGCATGCTTTAAGGATTTTGTATAATATACTCATACACCTATCAGAAATATCTGTGTGTAAAAATCTAAGAAAAGTCAATCATCTTGCACGCGTCAATTATGAAGGTTTAGCTTCACCAGCACAGCTCCAGAAGTTCTCGAACTCAGCACACGTCGTGGTAATAAATGAACAAATTCTATAACACCTAGAGAATCTATTTGTAGCCATTACTCATCAATGGAGCGTGACTGGCTCCCGTATCTGGTACTTCGAGCGCGTCCGCCACTCAATTTGCAGCTATTGGCACCTTCGCTATAAAGGAACGCAGTATGCATTCGACTCAATGTATTAAATTTACATCCAGTCGACCTTAACTGACAGATATTTCCGATTTCTATTTTCTGAACCGAGCGCCGATATTGCCTGCTCTATTTAAATTTTGTCTTTGAATGTTCTTTGAGTTTCTTAGACGTCATATTCAATATTAGGAGATGCAGTCGTGTTCTATGCGTGTAGTGTGTTGAGCTAGCGGTCGCTGGTTCAAATCCCAAGATTTAACTAAACATCAGAATTAGCTTATATATTATTTATTTAGGTCTAAGTTTGTGAAAACAGAGGCACTTATTGTTTTTATAATAATTGGTGTATTTATGTGCGTCGTTGTTGATTAAAAGTGTTAAATATTTTTCAAATTATGTTAATAAAATTAGTGTATAAGTATGATACTGAGTTTGAGTATGTTTTCTATGTATTCTATATACACATATAACTTACAGAATATATACCCGGTTTCTCGCTAAATGCACCACAAAGGCCAAAGCAGATCATGCCTGTTCATTTAATTACTATATCCGTAATTCGTGGTGCATCTGTAACTCAATAGAACCTGGATTCTGGCCTACATCATCTATACAGATATAGCATTCATGCGTAGATTTCATTATAATACCTAAACCGGGAATACGTGGGCTATAGTGAGGCATCGATTTGTGAAATTAAATCAATATCCATAGCCTAAATACTGAATGGAGATCCATTAAATCCAATATGCCTCTGATATATTCTCAATTAGAGGTTGTGTTTCAAATCTAGTTGTAGCGCTTAACGTGATATCATTTTTGGATCAAACAACAATAGGTCGAAACTTCCCATTAAAAAAAATATATAGTTTTTTCAGTTACTTAAGACCATGGCTTTGAATCCCGTGACGAGAAATATACTTTTGAGATAACATCAATGTAGCCCAGTAGTAATGTACTCTGAACTTGTCGTCCATTAGTGAGAATAAATACAGTCAGATGATAGAGGTAAACTCAGCCCAGCAATAGAACGTATTATATGGGCGTCTATATAGAAATATACTGAAGTAATCTGCTTTAAAAATTACTAGCTAAAGGTACATACATATTCATTACATATAGGTACATCCACTAAATGAATGACTGAGGGTAGCACGTTGGTCAATATGCCTAAGACCTTAAACCTAGTATCTAGATGATGAAAATCCACACCTGACCTTGCTTACATAACATCAGTAATATGTATGTGTTTCAAATGCCAAAAGCATTACTCGTAAATTGACCACAACGTAACAATTTCTACATTACAATTACCGACTTAATATTCAAATGACATAATAAATACCCTAGTACCTTTAAACAAGTTTTCAAAACATAGCCTTTATACATAAAATTTTGTAACTGGCTCAAACTAGGCGAAAACTAATTGGTGGTACCTTAATTATAAATTCAAACTAAACATTATGCTGTATTATGGCCGGGTGGAACAGCAGACGTTAAGTAACGGTTAAAATTTTACGCAGATAATCTCAAAAGTTGAAGCGGGGCGAGCAAAGTGGAAAAGGACGTCCATCTTCCCTCCTACAGGATAAAGTATGCGATCTAATGAATATTTCACACTCATTAATTTTTCATAATAATTTGCGAATTATGATTTGACAAATTTGTCTCTCGTGTTTATGATAATTTTTCCACTTCGTTTCCCTTGGCTGTGTGATGTATTTTTTTTGCATTTTAAATTTTTAAATCTTGTGAAGGATAAAACTCGACCAAAGTTTATTAGTGGTAAGTATTCTGCCTTTTATATATTCAAAATAATATTGAAATAACGGATCAGAACTTTTTGATACTTCCGAGAATACGATGCGATCACAACGTCTACTACAATAGATCACTATCTAATCTGCATCACTATGCAAGTGATATTTCATATACATACACACCAACTGATAATTCATCATGAAGTAAATGCCTATCAATTCTCTTTTCCACTGATCCCTTAACGACGCGTCATAAAACCGGGCCGAATTAGGGTTTCTAATAAAATCCAGTCTGGCATGTCAGTGTTATCGGCCCATTCCGTGAATTTGCATGCAAAGTTCGCTTGGGCGTGCTGTGTGTGCCATTATCAACACGAATTAGAAAATGTTAAGGTTGATACATTCTGACATTACCCTGATAACCCGATTCAATCGTATCGAGATTATATATCAGCGTTATGCATTTGATTACGTTTTATCGCGCTTGGGTTTGCGTAGAATTTAGAATTGATTTATAAGAGCTGCATTTGCTCTGATATTTGTGAGTCACTGGTAAACGCCCGGATTTGATAACCGTGTACATATTTTACTCAATGACTTTATCGTAAACCCACATATGTCCAATGCTGTGCACGGGTCTTCTCTATGACATAGAGGATTTAGGCTTTATTTCACCACGTTGGCCAAGTGCGGGTTGGCGGACTTCACACCTAAGAAATTGCTAAGAACTTTTAGGTGTGTAGGTTTCCTCACGATGTTTTCCTTTAATTTTTAAGTAAGTGATCATCTGAATGCACTCATAACTTCTAAAAGACAGAGGTGTGTGCCTGCGCTTTGAATGACCGCAGAGATTCTCGACTGCGCACCTGAACCTCGAGGCTATCACTACGTTTATTTCAAATCTGCCTAAATATACAATCCATCCGCGATAGATAGAAGTTGGGTGACTTTTATACACCTTTTAAAATATATATATGTGGCTACAAAAAAAAAATCCGCCGTAAAATTCCAATACCATCAAATTGGGGAAAAGTACAGCCCTTTCAATGCGACTTAGGCTGGATGAATTGCCAACTGTACAAAATACGTGCTAAAATTGAAAAGAATTATGTACCGCGGAAAGCTTTCAAACAATTTTGCGTCCGATTCAATCCATTAACAATTGAGCCGAATCTCGCGACCGAGTTTATTTATAGGCGTTTTAGAAAAATTGTAGTTCCTCTAAGCCTACGTTCCTGATGTAATATATGGACGCGTCGGCTTTTATTTAAAGGTACGTTTGTTTGGGATTTGGAATCTTTCTTTGTATTAATAAGAAATGTATTAGAAGTACCCATGTGATATTTAGGAGTTCTGGTAAGCCATCCGCTACGGTTACGATCACTCGATTCAGATAAGAGATACGGTGTGAATTTTTGATGTTTGGAATTGAGAATAGAAGAAAAGAAGCTGATTGTCACAGCAGTGTCAATTGTAGCGTGCGATCTGAAGTTCTAAGGTTCGATTCCCAGATTGTTAAAAGTGTTATTGAACATTTCAATAGCAATTTGGAGTGAAAAGTAATGATCTAGAAACACGAGTGTTAACATACAACTTTGCCTGTCACTTTAAAGTAAAGGTGCGATAGTAAGTATTTACGAAGGAGTAAATCAGAGAATAGACAATAGACTAAGAAATACGAGCTCTGGGCTACAAATATTTTAGCGTAGAAAATCGTAACGAAAAATATTGTGATCTTTTTATGAAATGAAATGAAATGAAATGAAATTTATTTCACAAATAACATTATACATTCATAGAGTAACAACAGGCCCCAAAATAGGCAAGCCCGTAGCTTGGGTACCTGTTTATTTATAAGAAATTCTTTTCGGGATGTAATATTAACATAGTTTTAAATTTCTTGGAACACGTTTAATTAAAAAAGTCTGCCAGTGAACTAGTACCGAAATTAACTATTTAATTAAAAATGAAATTTAGAAATGTATGGGCACTTTTTCTCATCGATCTTTGATATAGGTACCAAATTTTGGTAATATAAACCTGAACCCACAATTATAGTTCCTGTAGTTGGGCCCCAGGTCCTAGCTGAGCTTACCTTATATAAATCATTTTCCAAATATATACATTTTTAAACAACCATACAAAATGTTCAAGAGTTATTCAAAGAAGCAATATCATGTGCACCATTAAACCGCAGTTATTGTAAAGATATTACTAATGCATTCTCGAGTTAAAAGAGTACACGTCCAGCCCTCCATAATAGAATATTTCGCACATTTCACAGAGCCACGGGCGCAGAAACAGCCAACGAAATTTTATGGCTCATGTGAATTATGGACTCGAAAAGATATATAACCTCGCTCATACGCCGAATTGGAATGCATTTGAAAAAAGGTTAAGAATTCTATTTACCCACTTTATTGGTATATGAAAATTTCGCATGAACGAGAGAGTTCGACGAATCCCCCCAATTTATAGGATTTTTGAGATCCCGGGAAAGTGGCGACGAACAAAGGAATCGCGCGGCGTGAGTAATGCAGTCTGACTGCATTAATAAAGTTCGCTAAGTTTTTTGGCAAGTAACTTTTTTGTTAGGTGGTTGTGCTTTTAGTTGAAACCGGTTGCGGTCTATTTGCTGCTTTTTAGAGCGTTCGGAATTAACTCGCTCGGGCATAATGCACGTAATAGTGTTTGTTTACGTGTTTTAGTTCAAACTGAGCGGGGTCGGGTGAAATTTGATTTTGATCTGTCATTTTTGTTCGAAGTTCTAAGGGTATTGTTTGCTGCTGAAGTTAGTTATGCAGGATGTTTGTTTTAGTATTGAATCAATCGTCTTGTTTATTTGTTATTTACATGTTATAGATTAAGAGCTGTTTTATTTGTATTTTGAAAATTAAACTGTTAATGAAGTCTTGAGTACTTTTCTTACTATAGTAATTTTTGTCTTTATCTGAGAAAGCTTCCTACGTATTTCTATAATATTTTTTCCCATTTTATTTACGAATGGGATCAGGTTTCCTCATTCTGGTTTTATTTAACGTAGGCCGTTGAAACAATTACAATCCATTAAAAATCTTCCTCGCTCCGCATAGCCGTGGAACAACAGATAATTGTCATATTTCACAAATATTTATGTAACGGAAAAGTCCATTTTCCCTCTTAACCTATTGTATACAGTTCTGAACGATAGGACAAACAAATTGCCGGAAATATTTAAATAAGAATGGTACATTTTCGGGGACACTAATGTGCCAGGCGGGAAGCCTGCTTACCGAGGCCACCCTAAATATCTGTTTTATTTTTTCCGGATTTGTATGAACGGGGACGATAAACAGCGCACCCTTTATTCTATTGTGGGGACGAGACACGAAAAAAACACGTTCACGCCCAATAATATTATTTTTGGTGAGTAATTTTATGACTTTATTTGTCGCCGTTATCCGCTGGTTGCGTCTCGTCTCGATGCCCTGAATACATTGGTTTTGCTTTGGAAACTGATGCTTATTATTTTTTGGTATTGTAAGGTTTAGAAATAATAAAGATTTTTTTGTATTGTTTGTAAATATTGATGATATTGAATTGAAAATTGTAAGGACTCTTGTAATGTAATATTATTTATATAAAATTTTGACACTATAAAATGTATATAAAAAACACAATTAACACTTTCGCTGCACGAAGCAAAGGCGTAGAAAAGGATAAAACAAAATAATTGCAAAAAATCACACTGTTTTCCCAAACAGAAAAACACCAATCAAAAAGAGCCCACCAATCGGGCGTGTAACCGGATCGCTTACCACGTTCTCTTTCAATATTTCCCAATTTGATACGGTATTACGGGCCTCTCGGCGAGACAATGGAAAGTAATCGACAGTGACTCGGGGGGGCTAAATTTCGTTAAAATAAAAGCGTACAGAGAGCGTAAGATATAGCCCCTACGTGGTCGCTGGAACCGAGAGCTGCTACAATGGAGAATTGGAAAAAGCTTTTATAATCCCGCACGTGACACACATGCCCAAGCGGCCATATCTTAGTACCTACGCGATGGAAGGACGCTCGTAACTCACCTTTTTTCTAATGCATTATTGTCTAGATATTCCATGTAAATTATTCGGCCTGTTCGTTTTGTTTTATGATATTGGTATTGTTATTTCAGAAATTGGGTAAGTCAATTGTTAAATTTTTTTTAGATGCTAAAGGATACTCCGTGATGAATGTACAGCTCTAGATATGCCAGTTATGACGAATCTTAAATACTAGATCTAGCGTATCACAAATAGCTTTTAACCTCCACGAGGATCATAAAATTTTATATTTTTCCTGTAGGGATCCGACCACAATATTTGTGTAAAAGATGTTACATACATCAGACTACGAAAAACTGAAAGGGCAATTATTTAAAAGATTTCTGTACTCCGAGTCGAGCGTAACTTATTCATGGATGAAATAAAAGCAGATTTTCGACATCAACAGCATGCAGACAAATGACAGTGACTTGATATTCAGCAGATAAGAGAGTCGATATAGCCGCGCATTAGTCTCTTCAGGTTGTCGCCGCGCAAGCCTACAAAAAAGCGGCTTTTACGCTGCGTGAATGTCAGTAATGGATAATGTTACTTTAGCGCTGAATTTATGTAAAAGAATTTGTGTGGCGAGCCTCTTATAAAGCCGGGTAGTTTTGTATATACTTTGTAGGTCCATTTACTACATTGTCAAAGGTAATGATTCTTTTTGGACCTGGCTATTTTATTGAGCAATACGATATTTTATTCAGTAAATAATATTCATTTTTAGTTCTAATGGTAGGGATGTTTTGTCCTTTCTTAAAGATTACAAAAATATTTCAATATGATTGTGAGGAAAAGTTTTAACAACCCAGTATTAAACTGAAACTTTACGCCTCTATTTACGAAGCAGTAAGTAAACGCGCATTTTTCCACCTACATTTCATCAGTGATGAATCAGTGCGCTGTTATTGGGCGCGGGTCTATGGCCGTTCATCGGACACATATCCAGACTGAGCTGCTACTAAGAATTTTGATGAAAACTTTTAATGGATAGTTCCAAAAAATACTAACATTGTGGTCTGTTAATTAGATTGCTGAAAACTCAAAGCTAAAAAGTCTAAAATCACATAATGCGCATAAGGTCCCGAAGCATGTTCAACTAAATTTGGTGATACGCTGGTGATGATGATGAATCACTTTATTATCTTATCCATACGAAATACATGTAACCGAGCAAATAAGACACATTATAGCAATTCAAATAACAATAAACACTCAGAAATTCCGAAGAAATGACGCTATCCATTATTGTCACAGCTTACCTGAATACGTAACAGAACTATTCATATTCCTTACAACGATATTTGTGTACCCACGCCATATTTATAAAGTAACAGGAATTCACTTTCCGCATGTTGAATGTAAGTTGATATTTTCATAAAATTTTTCGTGTTTTATTTCAAACTTTCACGTTATGTGGGTAGTGAAAACAGACGTTTTAGGCGCGTCAACTGTAGTTTGTTTTGTAGATTAAAGTTAGATTCTTCTTAAACCTGCGTTGCTTTGTTTATTGAAACAACATAATCATAATCATCGACATGGATGGATGTATATGGATACTTTACACTACTGGACATGGGTCTTTTTTACTAAGCCAAAGAAGAAGAAAAAACTAAAGCACCCAGATGCTAGAAATTCACAACTATTAAAATCTTTAACGAGAGTATGTTAGTAGAACATAAATACCTTAGAAATTCTTATACAATAAAAAACTTGAAAGCGCTAGTTTCAAGCAAGCTACCAAAATTGTTTTATAACCTTCTACGCTTTTAACATCGAAAATAATCCAAATATTTATACTCCCGTTGGAGTAAAACAAAAGGAATATTTTACTAGCTTGCGTCTGAGTATCGCCGCGAAGCCCCCGCGTTTTACTATCATTCCAGTAATAATTTTCATAATATGAATTAACTAGTACGGAGTTAGCCCCCACCGAATTTGAAAGTTAATTTTCATTCAAAATTGCTGGCAATTTGCAAGTGGTAATTCTGGCCGAACTTTTTGATAGTTTGGTAATAGTTTTCCTTAAAATTT
The DNA here is from genome assembly GCA_030295005.1 of Cephonodes hylas. Classification (NCBI taxonomy): domain Eukaryota; kingdom Metazoa; phylum Arthropoda; class Insecta; order Lepidoptera; family Sphingidae; genus Cephonodes; species Cephonodes hylas. The sequence continues at coordinate 9,944,497 of AP025369.1, read as the reverse complement.
CGTGTAGTTAAAAAGTTGAATCGTCTTACTAACCGAATAAACCACTGGCTTCCTGTCTTTAATGTGAATTTGGATGTTTATTTCCTGCTACAAAAGTTATTATTGCATCGGTATTTTCTGTTAAAATGTAATATTTTACGGACCATGTTCTTACAAAATAAAGTTAAACTTAATTTTTTTAATGAATATGCTATTACTTGCCAACATTGTTTTGCCTTTGGGCGTAAACCATCGCACCAATCTCTCCCTGCCCCCATTTGCCCTGAAGAACTGCAAAGAAATTCGGAAATTTTTCCCATCTATGCCTCGGGCATAAACATTTCGTGACAATCGGGTCTACAGATTTTTCGAAATGTCATTTTTTTATATTATGACTTTGAGTTATCGGTTAAGAATCGGAATTCTTATTTTGCACAGCATAATACTATCAAGCAAATTAATTACATTTTGTTGATCTACTACATTATCAAGGTTAAGAAAATGGTACTTCACTCGCATCACTGCAGAAGCCATAAAAACTTCAATGCTTTCAAATATTTCTAGATAAAATATTGCCTATCAAAAACATTCGCGAATGCTACTCGTACGTCGGAAACCACCCTGTGGCTGTCACTCGCTTGATGGCGGTACAAGGTTTCCTAGAAGCAATAATGCATTTATGAATGAAAGTGTAATGAACATTTAATGTTACTCTCTCCTGATATACCTCTTTGCTTCTTCAACTGCCAGACATCTTATCAATATTTAATAGTCTTTGCCTAACTATAGACGTAGATAATTTAGTATTGAGTTTCAAGCGTAAGTGAATATGAAGGTCTGTACAAATTGCAAGTAGGATTTGCGTTAAAGCAGTGCTTTTCACAATTATCTCCTAACCACATGTTTAAGCCATGCGTGGCTCGCAGTGAACTGAACACTGCTTTGCCTCGGATCAAAGGTTGCTCTCAAAACGAATGCTGGTTAGCCAAAACGTTTGCAGCGGTTCCGAAAACCACGTACTAGAATGATGTATTTACCTGAATGAAAAATCCTTGAACATCTTTACGTATTCAACAATAATGTACCAATTTCGCGTGATCGAAATTCCATATTCCACGTAATCCCCGCATAAAAGAGTGCCAGTTATTTTGTTGCTTCAAATGGAGGAATTTTAATATAGGCAACCACTTCGCCGGCTCCGCATGAAACATTTATGACATTATTACCGCGACATGTACCCTTATTATAAAACAAACGCAAACAATTCCGCGCGTTTTGCATAATCTTACCAAATTGGACGGATATGGCTTGGCAATGTGCGTCTCGCTGCCGGCAATACTCTCCGCTTTTGTCGGATAATGTGTGAGCTAATACAGTCTTGGGGATTTATTAGGCTTTTTATATTCTCCGCGAATCCATATAATGGAATACTATTGTTAAGTGAATAGTAAATTCTACGTAGAGAAAGTCTTGCTTTAGTTGACGTAATATAAGTATTGATTGAATTTTCCATTATACCTCTGAAAGTATGTTAGAAATAACTTTAGTAAGGGACAAGATATAGTTATTTTTTAATAAAATAAAATAAATCTAATGTCGTCTGACCGAGTCAAATGTTTTTGTTTAAAAACACTTATGGTTCTGATATCGAAAATCAGTTGTTATCAGAACCAGAAAGCACATTTTTCTATCAAGAAAGATTGAAAAATTAAATTATTATAATTGACTTATTTAATTGAAATTGAGTATTTCCGCCAGAACGGAGTCTAGAAATACACCCAAATAGAACAAAGCTAAGCCCTTAAGTAATGAACTATAAATTTACTTTTATGACGCAGAAAGTTTCATTTTCAAAATGCTACTTGATCTCCCGCTTCATTATCTTTACCTGTAGCTAAAAGTAAATTAAAACTTTAATCGTTCCGCGTCGTATTCCGCCCTCTTTCATTATTATACTTAAGATTAAGGTCCCAAAATAACGATGTAATAGAATATCTTCCAAAGGGAACTTGCAACTTTAACATAAAATTTATACGATGCAACTTGTACTAGTTAGGTTTCCTCTCAGCCCCCTCCTCCCCTTCTAATTTTTCTGCCTGGGAACATTCGAGGGGAAAATCATCACACGTTAAGTGCAATAAAACTAAATAAGTACATCCAACAGCCTATAGTTGAGTGTACTACATAGTTCTTACCCCACAATAGGATACAAGTGTCGTGGGTATCAGAAACTACGAGAGACTTTTCTGAACCGCAAAGACTCTAAAAAACCATTATTGTATCGTTTTCTTGACATTTTACAAAACAATTAATGGTCGTTACTAACGTTTAAGTCGATGCAGGGATTGTTACTCCGCTTGTTGGTCGGAGAAAGCTGTGGGAGGACTTTTTTTTTTTCCCTATCCCACCACACACCCGCCACTGCAACTCCTGTATTCCAGGATCAACAGCGGCACGCACAGTATTGGCGCCGAGCAATGAAGCTCAGCGAATCTAAGGGGACCTAAATTGTCATAATCCCGCAACGAAGTTAATCAGAAAAGCAATGTAAAGGAGGAGTTGAAAAAACAAAGAGTTGTCCACTTCCCTCCACAGCAAAGCGGGTGACAAAACATTGAGCTATGAGGTTTAACCTCATATAAAGAAAGACAATTACAATTACCAAAAAAATTTGACGCAAGTAACGCACCACGGATAGTTAACTATTGCTTAAATTGGACCTAACGTGCGAACTGTTATACAGACTTCCAATAATAGGCATGGCAAAATCGCTGAAAGGCACGGAAATTCCTCCTAGATTCAACGAGGTCTGTATAATAAACAACACCAGACGTTACGTGCATACTATTGAGCATACTGTTACGCTCATCCGACCAAAGATTACACTCCCAAAGGATATGATGTGCGGACTGTTCATATTCGCAATCATGCGTTGAGCATTGGCACATAGGAGAATCAACCAACCTAAATGAGAATAATTTACTACGAAAATTGCCGTGACCCGTTAGAAATTGCGACACGTAATGATCAATCTCAAGCCAAGTTTTTGCCAAGCGATCGCTAACCGAAGGAAAATATTGATAAAGATGACGGCCCTTTACAGACAGCTTCCATCGGTTTTGCCATTCTTCTATTAATTCCGAGTAAGTCTCGGCGTATGGTTTAAATAATCGAGTTATTTTTGAAAAGTCGCGCGATGGAAGGAAATCTCTATCAATACTTTGCCTGTCAGCAAAATATAACGCGGCGCGACGCTGTACTTCCAGGTCGATTGGAAGCACACCCGCAAGAACAGGTAAAGCCTCAGTACTAACGGTTCTGTACGCCTTACACAAAAATATCAACGCCAAACGCTGACTCTGGAGCAACTTCCTTCTGACTGCGCCGACAGTTGCCCTATCGGCCCACACAGGGGAAGCGTAACAAATACAACCCAAATATGTAGCTCCATAAATTACTTTTAAGGTATTAAACGATAGACCCCAGGTTGACTTTGATATCCTTGTCAAGGCATAAAAGTTGTTTTTAGATTTTTCACCGACGCTTTTTATATGTTCAATAAAAGAGAAATTTCGTTCTAGAACAAGCCCTAGGTGACAAACCGATTGTTTACTTTTGATAAGGACGTTATTAAATTTTATACGCGGCGGGGTTTTCAAGTTGCCTTTCAGCAGCAAGTGAAATGATTTTTGGGGAGCGAACGAGAGACGGTTTCTTTCACCCCAGTGAGTAATTAGACGTAGACACGTGTCTGCTAACTTTTCTAGACCGGACCTACTATTCGCGTGTATGAGTAAGAGTCCGTCATCCGCATATCCTATTAAAGAACAACACGGTGGTAAAGGAATCGCGAGAAAGTCATCAAAGCCTAGATTCCATAAGTAAGGGCCGACAACAGAGCCCTGGGGGCAACCCATTGTCAGTGACTTCGACACTGCGTGGTGACCTAAGCGCAATTTAGTTGATCCATAGATAAAATAAAAGTTGATCATAGAATATATATTCCTTGGGCAACCGCGAGATTTTAATTTCAGAAGTAACATAGGCCACCAGGCATTGTCGAATGCACCAGAGATATCTAAAAATATCCCTAACACATACTTATGCTCCGATTTGTTAACCGATTTGATTAGGAGGACTGTCAAAGTCTGTGGATTTTACTCAACAAAGAGCCAACGTCTTTTATATCACGATGAAGTGACCAGACAAGATATCAACTTTTTTATCCCCCTTCACTACCTTTTCTTAACCTCACATCTACCTGCATGGTGAAAAAAGACAGTTCACCCGCCAACCCATGGGAAAAAGAACATTCCTTTAAAGTATTTTTTTACACATACGTAAAAAGATCGTATTACTTTGCACGCATTTTTGTAATCAAACGTATCACTTCGAAAAGCGTCTCTGGAAGTTCATTGAATTAGACAGACGTCAGCGTATCGACGGAATTTACAGCTTTCATTCAATTACGTGTCTCTGTCATTTGTACTTACATATCACAACATTATTTATTTTGCGTAAGGATTCTGGGTTCAAAAAAGTGTAGAGACTAGCTGGTATGCTCCGAAGTTTGTATTTAATGCTTTTCTTCTGGAAGATTTAAACGTATAATTTGGGTTACACGTCATTCAACTTAGTAAGAATAATGCTTATGCTTATTTTATGTTTTATGGTTTTATAAGTTAATTACTAAGTGACATTTTAATTCATTGTAAAGCACTAAACCTCATTACGTCGGCGTCTATACGACCATATGTGAATAAAATGAATTCGATGTAAAATTGCGCTCCATCAAGATTTTAAACTTTATAAATCAAACTTTTTTTGTACCAAATGACTAAAGTAAGAAAGTGGACGGAAACTTTTCCACCCCCTTGCAAGCACACATCAAAGTGTCATTCACCTGCGTCGGGTACATGCGAAATACAACGAGCCGGAGGACATAATATGTTTATCGATTCAATCGATATAGTACTCATATCGTTATCGATACTTGTTATCATTATCGATGGATACTTGACATTTCATATACATATATATTTTATTCAATTAATACTGGCCAGCAAATTGCCAACTTGATAGTGCTGTAGCACTATCAAGTTGATAGGTTTTATTGGATATTATGAAACCGAACTTTCAGGATTCTTAATCATGTTTTTGATACTACATATTATCAAAATTTTATTATCAAAATATAAAAAAAAAAACTAAACAAAATACTATTTAAGCAAGCTTTAATCCTACCTATAATCGACTATGGTGATGTGTGCTATTTCGACCTGAATGCAGACCTTCTCAATAAACTAGACCGACTTCTCAATAACTGCATTCGATTCATATTTAATCTCCGTAAATACGATCATGTGTCGTCCTATCGCTCCCAGCTCAAGTGGTTGCCAATTCGGCAGCGTCGTGAGCTGCGAGCACTTCTGACCGTTTACTCTATTTTTACATCTTCTTCTGTACCTTCGTATTTATCTAACTTCTTTCAACATCTACACGCTAACCACAACAAAAATCTTCGTTCTAAAAATAATCTCCTACTTCTCTGTCCTTTTCACACCTCTAGTCTGGTCCACTCCTCTTTCCCCGTACAGGCTAGTCTTTCATGGAATGCTCTGCCGCTAGAGATGAGGATGTGCAAGACTCGTCAATCGTTTAAGGCAAAGGTTCGTGAATTGCTGCTAAAAAGAATCTCAGAATGTTCATAATAGTATATTTGTATGTATTATAGTAGTATATTTGTATGTATTATTATAGTATTTATATATTTAATATTTATATATCTTATTTGACGCTTCCCTTTATCAATATGCATTGGTTAGTGTATGTATCTATGTATGTTTATATGTAATTTTATTTGCACACCTGCTGTCTATCATTTCTGCACCACCCAAGGTTTGACTGGAGGAGAATGCCTCAGGCATTAAGTCCGCCTTTACAATTTTTATGTTGTATAAAGTGTAAATAAATAAATAAATAAATATTCCATTGAAAAGTATATCATTCGCATATATCAAAAATTATTACTTCCAGAACATATGCGTATTTGAATTGATAGGTTTATCAAAGATTCGCGTATATTTTAACGCAAAATATTTCACGTGTTTACAAAAGAATACTGCTATAATAATTACAACAATTTATCCGAACAGGTTTCTCGAGTATCATTCTCAAAACAATTTTCTCAATGGTTGAACAATATTATATAACAGTTGAAGCCTATAAAAAATTCATGCATAAAATAATCTCAGTTATTAAATATAACAACGGTCTGGAATTCTAGATCATTACTGAGCCTTTGTACAAAATGTGAGTAAAAAGTGAACTAGTTTTTTCTTACTTGCTGTTACAAAAGAATTTTATTGTGACAATAATCAGCCGTATCGAAATGACAAAAAAATGCAATGTAATGCTTACTGAATTTACAAAAAAGTTAACCTACAAGGCTTACATTCAATGTCTTGCGCCGTCCTCCTAGGAAAAAACGGACACAGACTATATCCAAAACTATACATCAAGAGTTGCGTGTATAAGATTAAGAAAGACTAAACTAATATAGAAAAATAATGCTAAAGTAATAAACGGTATAAATAAACGGTTCGTTTATCATCAAAACAATTCATTGACTGTTGTGTTATATGCCTACTAAATAAACACATAGTATTCACAAAATTTACACAAGAAATATGTATTAACAGATAAAATATCCACACACATACAATATTGCTATAATATCGTTCTTCAATTGAAATTTTACGTAGTCTAGTTTGAATTACTTACTTTTTTTAACCTTAACTAAGACTCCATCTAAGAATAAAGAAGAGTAAACAAAGCGCACTATACATCAATTTGCCTGCTTAAACGAATCCCTAATACTGTCTTTTACGATGTTGCCGGTTCTTAGGGCCGATCTCCATCGGACTTGACGTTAAGCACACGGAGCCCTAAATTACTAAGGAGCCGATAAAGGTTTATAGCCCTCCTAAGTACTTATCCCAGAATTTAAGCATCCACTATGTAGAAGCAGATGGCTGAGGCGACTCACGAAGTTCATGATTCATGAAATGCGGTAATATGCGTTGCCTAATTCAGCCTTACTTAATGAAGTCTGTGGAATATTCTGGAAGCTTCGAGACGGAATTTTATAGAACAGATACTGGACATCATAAAAACATAATTTGCCTTTGGTTTGTCTCTTCTTGCTATAAAGTCTTTTTTTTTTAATTATTTGTATAACCAGTAACTCATTGCCCGACTTGGAATCAAAGTCAAGACGTCTAGATTAAACGATACACACTTATGATCAACCACGTATGTGGGATGTTTATCGGTTTGTATACAAAATTATTGTCTATGCATTCAAATACATTATAAGATAAATTACACAATATTCAGTATTTGCTTTGTTCATTTTTTATACGTCTCTCTGATGTCACACTTGAAGGATGCACCATCCTAGTTGTCAGTCAACACTCGTAAATGGTGTCGAGTTGTACAAATGTCAAATAATATCAGTCAGGAGACCTTTTCAACGCGTCATTTGAATCATTGTTTACCGTACAAGGCATTTCACAATATGCATACATGTTAGTCATATTGTAATGTAAAGGACAAAAAATGTTAGCTTAGTAAATATGAGTCAATCTGAATTGTGAGCTCTTGTTGCATGATCAAAATGAATGGACTATAAATAAAAACCTGTCAGTTATTTTATGCAACAATATTAGTATCGTAGTCCGTTAATTTGATATATAGAAGAGACATATATTTAGCTTATCGGAATTATTACTCTCCATAAAGATTCGTCCATAGACTTCGTACCTAACAAAGTAGATACTTTTGAAAACTTCTTTTTGAAAATAAGGGTAGAAACAAATGAAGAAGTCTAACACACACGTAACAGACACCACGGATCTTTTCATAAATTCATATAGATCTATGTCATTCCGACGATTCATATAAATCATCACAGCTGTAAAACTTGCAAATCCTGCCAACTCAATTTTTGCGAAGTAATAAAATCTTTGTTGTAAAACTTGTGAAGAATACTTAAAGAACAAATTAGAGCACATTTCAATTTTGGCCCCTCTTACTGGCTATACGGTTATATCGTAAAATACGCGTGGGCTTAATCGCGAAGTTTTTAATTTATGTATCTCGACAGAGTAAATTAAAATGCTAGGTGAAATTGTTAAGGATAAGACTGGTGCTCTGTAGATCGGTTTTCTCCATTGATTATTCCGGAGTATTTTCATACGCGCTCTCTCGTGCATGTATTAGATAGGCGTACTTTTACACCAACATGATAACAATGTTTAAAACCCACGTAAACGGAGTAAGCTTGTATTTATTTACCTAAAACATTGCCCGGTTACGTGCTGATCTCAACAAACTTCTATTCAAGGAAGTAAACAGCACTTGAGCCGACCTACAAAATATAGGACCGGAGTCCTGCCATAAACACCAATTAAACCGCGCGACCAATCAGCCAGATAAAAAAAAAATAGGTGTTTGTATTTTCTATATTAAATTTGGTGATTGTTTCCATAAAGATTTATGATTACAATAATAATAACAGGCAAATAACAAATCATTTTATAATGTAAAATTACATTTGTAATCACATAATATGTGATGTAAATATTATTTACCTGCTATTACCATTTTTTTAAAAAAAAGGATAATACATTTAAAAAAAGCTGTATAAAAAAGAGGATATGACATTAAATGAGCACTTCCAGCATAGTCTTAAAACCCAAAAAAGGCAAACGAAACGGAGGGTGGCGATTCAAAATGGCTTAATATACAGAACCCTAATACTTCAAAGAGAATCCCAACCCATGGAAATATACTTTGCAATGGACGCATTTAAAAATGTAGCGCACGTTTAGTGGGCAAGATAGTTGCAGTGAAATTTTCTTTTGAAGAGGGAAAATTTTCACTCTCGCTTCCTCATTAGTGCTCGGAAACCTTTTGAGTGAGCGCCCATCCCGTTTTGCCTCCGCAAATTCACTCCACATTTGCACACGTCTCGCATTCACTTATGTGTGTTTTACTTTTTGATTTGTACTAGATTCATAGCTCGCTTCAATTAAGGGGGCGAAAGGTGTTAGATTTTCTTTCGAGATCTCTAATATGGTGAGTCTTTTTTGTTATGGGGAAAATCCTCTTGGATACCCGCTTGCAAGAACAGACGGGGGACGCCGGCCTCTTACCGATTACAAATGTTGTGGTAACTCCCTAGACTTATACCCCCGCGGAGTACACGCTTGAGGTTAAATATGTATGTATACTTTTTCTATCTGTATATCCTAGGCATCATATCATTACATTTAATGACACTGCAGTACTTTGTTCCATGTTCCCTGTAACCAGAATAAGTGGCAGGTCGATTAGCACCTAGCTTTTAATATAAATTAACCATAAGTGTAGTCTGTTTCTCGTCACACATGATGGATGATTAGAACTCTTACATAAAGACAAATGGTGTAAAGTTAAAGTTTGATTTTGAAAGGAACGTCTTGGCAACAACAACAATAACGAAATACATAAGTACGAAGTTCAAATGTAAACATTCCATAAAATCCAGTACATTTTTCATAACAAAACAAAAACCCATGTTCATACAAGACTATGTGAATGAGGATTAAATTTTTGGATCAGCTAATATAAAACTTTAAAGTCCGCTTTGAATACGTAATAAAAATTACTACTACCTATTCCAGGCTTCCTATAAAATAAACTTGGAATAACAATGTTTATATCGCAAATTTGAAGACATACATATTTGAAATTATATTCTACAAGTATTTTATTTACAATTGCTAGTGCAATTGATATTTATCCTCTTTTTAAAGAGACATATGACCTGATGCCTGCCGATGTAATAACTACTGCAGTAATACATCAGTAACATGCAAAAATATTAGTAGCAAAGTAATGATTGAGTGCTTATAACCGTGCTGCAAAATTACTTTTTAATTACTCCGTAGATTCTCATAAACCTGACGTAAAAAGATAGGGTTATGAAGAAAGTATTAGCGAATGAAGCTTCATTGGAAACAGGGTTCAGTTTTAGGGTACGTCGTTCACAGTATAGTTTTCCTGGTAAAGCGTGTCAAGTATTTCTCTCTTTGTTGGAAAGAAGAAAGTCCTAAAAGTGAATAATTGGGCAAAAACAAGTCATTAATTGCAAATAATTAATTTAATACTTAAATTGGGATACAAGCATAAAAATAAGAATCTCTTTGTAGTTAGTTGCATGTTCGTACATACATCTGGTTATGTTAACTGTGTACATGGTTTTTATTTTCAAGCCGCGGAATTCTAAAAATCCGTTGGCACTATAAAAGCGTATGAATAATTTTGTATTCGTCATTCGCATTTTGCAGTATAATATAGCCGGTGAAACAGAATAAAACGAAGCCTGACGTAGTAATAAATAAAATTATGCGTCGCGAGCAAATGTAATTTTAGTGTCGCTGAATTCATAAGTGGAGTTTGAAGTATTGATGGAGATGCTACATCGCCCAATAATGTGAATATTGAGTCATATTATTTTCATTTCTTTCATGCAATACTGCTGATATTCTAACCTTTGTTTGGAAGTTATATTGTTAATGTTTTTATGATAACACTGGGTTCTGGACAGTTCATTCTTTTGAGCTGCCTATATTAATTATAGTTCATTTTTTCATAAAATAATAGAGACAAAGCTTTATCACACCCTGACTTATATTATTAATAGACATCAAAGTTGTTTCTGGTTTCATAGTTATTTCACGCACCACAGACGTCGGAGTTCAAGATTTCAATAAAAGAGTTTATTATGATATCATATTTTAACCCTACACTGCATTCAGTGCCATATATGTCACAACGAATAAAATTGATATTTTTTCTAATTTGAACCTAGAGACGAGATCTATAATTATGATAGCTTATTAATTATAGTCAATGACAACCAATTAGTACCTTTATTCGAGTTAGATGGCAGTACCTCATCGCTCAATTAGCCGTTTAACTGAAAAAATTGATAATATGCTGTGGACGGTGCGAACGATATTTAAAAATACAGAAAAATAATAATTATTGACGGAGTGCAATAGTGAAAAAAATGTTTTTAAATCGAGAAAACTGTGTACTAAGCAAATGTAAGTGTTATTTTTTGATTTGACATTGTTTTGATACTAAAATTTTATAATTACTGGTTGTTCCCGATATGTCACTTCATGCAGTGATGGTCCAAATTTATGTATGTTTAATAATGTCGATATGTTGTTTTTATTTTCGATAATGGCGACGAAAAGTTTATCTAGCAATCAAATCCTAAATTATTTGACAATACCATCAGGCAGCGAAGACAAACTAGACTCCTTTGAGGCTGAAAGTGATGATGATATTGCTGCAATTCGAACTATCGTCAATCATCTTTGTGAAACGTTTAGCGATGCTGATGATGAACAGCAATATGATTCTTCAATCAGGTATGATCTCGTTACACCATTATCAAGGACATATAATAAATAAATACATTCAATAGTCACATACACAGTTCTGACCGCACACTAGGATACAAGTCCTGTGTCGTGGGTATCAGAGACTACGAGGGACTTATTCGGCCTCACTAACACCCAGACCCGAAAAAAATATTTGTCTCGGTGCGGGGAATAAACCCGTAGCCTCTCATTTCACAAACTGATGTCAAGCCAACTGCGCCACGGGGCTGTCAAATATAATGATGTAACTGATATGCAGCAGCATATTTCAAACCTCTGGAGATTCAAGTCCTGCAGTTCCAAGTACGTCTAGATCAAGTGCTATACGAGCACGGCAGGTTGTGAAAGAAAGAAGTGGTACTTGAGGCTTTTTTGCCATCTCCTCGATATCGCCACCATAAACAGTTGGTTGCTATATAGAAGAGTTGGGGAGATTCGACGAGAAGCAGCGCCGCCAAAGTTAAAAGACTTATAGTTAGGATTGGCAAAGAACCTTTCCATGAGTGGTTAGTCAATGAAAAAGACAAAAAAGGGGGCGACGGTCTTCTGCTAGTGAGGACTTGATAGAGAAGAGAAGAATGAGCCAATGGTGCGAATCTTTCTCCTCGTGACGTAAGGCGTGATGGTGATATGTAAGGACAGAAGCACCAACAATGTAAGTATCTTTGCTGCAAAGGAAACTCACTTGTTTTGTGCAAGAAATGCGGGGTCGAACATTGTGTCAACAAAGATAAAAAAAAGCTTCCGTCTCTGTCATCTCTAGTATTGTACTAAACATACATCGGTAGGTCAATGCATGTTGTGCCATATATGGAACAAAATTAAAAAACCGTTTTTTTCCATTTTTATTTATTACTAGCTGTTGCCCGCGACTTCGTCCGCGTAGACTACAGGGTTGAGTTCAGAAAGAAAATAAGTTATAGTCTATTTTACTCCTTAAAGTCCTATTTATGCCCATACCAAAAATCATACAAATTGGTAAAATTATTTAAACGTGAAACCGTAACGCGCCGGTCGGCGCCTTGTATATAATTATTGCGCGCTTGATGATTATTTTGAAACTGCGATATCTTCTAAGATACTCATCGAAATCAAATGATGTAAAGGGCAAATTTCTTTTAAATTAAATACTTATACTGAATAACGCATTTATTTGGATAAGGATTAATATAATCTTTATAAAAATACCTCCACAAACAATGCTTTATTTTATAACAAATTTAGTTAGCATAAAAGAAGTTCTAGTAAATCAACCCTAAAAGTTAGACATATGCTACCGCTGACTTTTTTGTAGATATTATCAAGCTCTACAACTTTTCTCTAGGACTCAACTATATATCTCCCATGAGTAAGGCAGCGTTTGCAAAAAACGGTTACGTTCGCCCGTTTTTTCTCCGACCTACTTCGCAAATCCTGCTACAACAAAAAAGTCTTATCATTTTTCGGACTGATATATAGCCTATGACACTCACAAAGAACGTAGCTTTCTATTGGTAAAAGAATTTTCAAAATCGGTTCAGTAGATCGCGAGTTTACTTTCTACAACGTCACAAACATACAAACATACAAACATACAAACTTACAAACATACAAACATACAAACTCACAAACCTTACCTCTTTATAATATTAGTATAGATTTATTTTTTTATTATTTTTTCCGTATTCTAGACCAAAACCATGAGTGGATAAGATTTTTTTTCTTTCGAAAATAAAAATCATGCAGTGTAGGGTTAAGGTCATGAGTACGTTTCCATGCATTATTGACCGGGACCGTGAATATAGAACCTTCAACTTGCGATATCAAGTTTCTAAGGGCATTCAGGTAACCAGGTACTGATCAATAGGTCTATAAATAAATACGTAAGTACGTCGAAAGGATCCAATTGAGGAGGACCTTTTCAAATTATCCTGTTTCCGACGGCTGTCTGAACATTGTCAGGTTACAGGGAGAATTTCTGAGAAAAAATGTCGTTGAACGCTCAAGACAGAATTTCGAAGTCGTGATTTAATTCGGTAATTAAACGATTTGTTTTGTTTACTTTTTGGTAAATTAGGTTTACTGGTTCAGTTAACGCACTGGGCCTCGTAAAACTTTTAAGTGTTGGTGATTTAGGGTCATGTGCAATGCCAATATTGGCACTATTTCCACATTCTTGAATCATACCTTATCATAATTTCCAAGAAGATGTTAAGAATAAGGAAGACATACGGGATTACAATAGCCAATAGGAAGTACAATCTGTCATTCCATAATCTAGTAATAGGCTATTTGGAATGGCTGCTACATTATACTTAAGTACAATTACCTCACGTTTATATTCTTCGAAGGTGTAAACTTGCAAAGGTTTATTTCTGCAGTCACATTTCGCCAACTAGGTTTTTGTTCCACATAATAGGGGACGAGCGTAATGCCAATTTTTGAGCCAATTCCTGACTCCATGTTGCTATTGAGAATTTTCTTATTTTTCTCCATAAATACTTTCGGTCCAATCTAGATCGCACGCCATATATGTGCGTACTTCACCCGCAAAGCCAGTCTACTATAAGTACATCTATAATTGCATCTCAATTTTTTTACAAATAGTGACATAGTTTAGGCTAGTTTATACTAACAAACAAACCGTTTCGCATTAATAAGTTGATCTAACTGCCCTCAATAAAATAAAGTAAAGCAATTAACGTTACCATACCTACGACCATTTATGTAAACGTCCATCGGCTGTCCTCAGTAGCATCCTGTTTGCCTCGGAGCCGCTCGCCTTTTTTCTTTCACTATTATGCTCTAGTTTTCCGCGTTCAAACCAGTTAGCCACAAGCAGGATGTATGAGCTAACGCGTTAGAAAACGTTTCTGCAGTTATATCACGTACGGACTTCTCTGAATTTAGTTGGATGGCGACATAAAATTATATAATACTATCAAGGAGGCATTTAAAGACTTAGGCTTTACTTATACGAGCCGGCAACGCACCGATAATTCCTAGGGTATAGTGGGTGTTCATGGGCGGTGTTGACCACTTAACATCAGGTGGCTCACTAGCTCGTTTGCCTCTTTCACATAAAAAAAAAAAAAAAAAAACGAATTGTAACGAAATGTATTTATTTGTAACATTTCTTATATAGTTTACATACAGGTACATATCTATTAGCGAAGTAGTCAAAGTGTGGTTTAGGGTTTAATTTCCGGTTCAGGCAAACATTTTTTGTTTACTTGGCAAATAATTCATAAATAAGCTCAAAAAGATTGGAGCTATAAACTATGTACAACCCATAAATTAAAGATACCAGTGCCCAACAATGTGACGTATATGGACTGATATTTATATAGTTAATACATGTATGTGCTTCTTGGTTTGACTCTACATATTAAGAGTTTAGAGCGTAAGTCCCAACCACAGTGTCTCAAACCTTCTGTCACCCTTTAATAGGCGACATTTAATTCTACACTCTTTCAAATTTGTAAATGCAGATATTTAACTTTTGATATCACCATAAGCCAAAATACGCCCAAAGACTTCCAAAGCACTCTGTCTTTCCGAGATTACTGTAAGTAGTAGTTATTTACGTATGTGATTTCGTTATGAGTTTTCCATTACCTTCAAAGATTTTGAAAACAACTTTTGTATTTCAATTCAATTCAGATTGATCACACTTAAATCCAGAAACATCAATATGAAATTAATCTTCATCGATACGGCTTCGTAATTGTATATAACAAATACATTTAACCGCTGCATTTTAACATTTCCGAGAGAATATATTTTACAAGGGCAATAAACAGGCGTTGCGTTTACAACGGCATTTCGGCTCCCAATTTATCTCACCAGGAACGATCCAATTATATTTTTTCTACCCAATAGACACAGCGATCGGTCATACGCACTGCATGGGCGGCGACGGTTTTCACTGCGTAATTGCTTTTTTGTATTTCATATAAACTTTTATACGAGATAACGAAGGCCGCCATTATTGTTTCGAGCGGTTATGTGACCAGTTGAATTTGGATTTAGAACGCACTGCCTTTGCCATGAGGGCTGTTACTTTGTCGAAACAGAAAAAATCATATCAAAGTTTACTCACACAGGCCTAACATTAGTTATGTATATGGTAAAATCTAGTTCACTCAGTGCAGCTAGGCTATATTTCATGTTTGTTGTCTTTGCCATCAAAGGTTTTGGAAACCCCACTTTCTTACGTCAGTTACTATGAAATAATGTTGATTGAAAATTAAAATACGAACAATTTCTAAATGAATTTACCAAGGCCCCATTCATTTTACGACACAAGTCCATGGTAAAATATTCGATTGATATAATTTCTATAACTTGATCTGCATCGTAACACCAAACAATAGCCAATCTTGTAAAATAATCAATAACAATAATTGTATTGAGAAACGAAAGATGGTCTCAAAGCCATTCAAATATTCCATTTGGGAATAGCGTAACAACTGAACGCCGAAACGCGTCCGGTTTCGACTGAGTAAATCCAATTTTATTACGCTAATAAAAGGCAATCCAATTAAAGCCGGAGATTTTTTACGGGCGCTGCTTCGAGCTAGCCGGCTGGAGCACCCTTCAGTCGAGAGCCGACGAGCAAACGTGCTACAGGTTTCAAATATACCTAACCGTTGTAATGAGTACGTACATTGAATTACTGTAAGTCTTGAGCGTATGCTAATTAAACTATTTTTTAAATGAGTTGCTTTAATGTCTCGTTTGTTAGTGCGCCACTTGAGGCTCTGTGTATGAGAGGTTGAATTGCTGGCATACTTGGTTTCAGAGTGGAGGGCCATTCAATGTTTATTCACGATTGAATGCTACATAAAAATATAAACGAGCATTTTAAACAAATATAGTTGATAAGCTTATGTAATGGTTATTGAATTTTAGGATTGTAATAAGAAAGAAGCTGCTTGAAAATTATTAACATCACAAGTTTGTAATGTCATAAATTTTTGGGGTGATTCATTAAGAAAAGTGTCACTAGCAGCACAAAATTTGGAAATGTGCTTGAGAGGTGGCAATAGCCTCGCCCCCTATAAATATCCTCTCACTGCATTGTCATCATTTGGCAAGGTGTGAAACGAGACGAAAAATGATATTTACATGACATGAAGCTAATACAAACTGAAACTACATAAATCATCCATCGACTTTAAGACTTCCACATACAAATAAATATCATACGAACCAAGTTCTATAAACCTAAATACTCTTTAAATAGCTAAAACCCAACAATAAGCCCGATATCCAATTGGAAGCGACTCCGTACTCGCTAACTAATCTCCAACTTTTTAACAACTGCAACATTCGTGCGGAGCAGCAGAAAATAAACTCAAAAAGTATAAGACGTACAGCATCGAAGCCCGAGCGTTTCATGATGCCTTTCAGTCTCATGCATAATTTAAACTGAATATTGATCCCAGTACGGATTGAACCGGTGGCGTTTCGCTAATAGTGAGTATTATGCTGAAATCACGAGAATATGCATCTGCTGTACGTGATGGTGTAAGTGGAAACATTTTGAATAACCTACATCTAGCTTGCATACTAATGACAGCTTCGGCTATATTAAGACGAAGCGATTTGTGTCGCCTCACTCACTCGAAATATGCATGCTAAATAAACTGAAGGTAACATTGCGAACGGGAGCATAAAGGTATTTTAGTAGATGTGTTTATGAGATGGAGGAATAACCTGTTAAAGATGAAAGAAGAACGATGCAGGATTCTGAAGTCGTCCTTTGAAAAGTGAATCTCAGTAGAAAATTTATCTCCAGGAGAGGACGTATTGGAATTGACTACGTTAAATATTGCAGATGTTGCATTATGTTAAGTTTTTTTATACGTATAAAAAATAGAACCCATAAACGAATTCCGTTCCAAAAACGCATAAACAACTAGGACTTCTATCTCTTCTTATTCCGAATAATCATGCAGAGCTCCGATGACGTTTGGTTTTGTTTATTTTTTATATATTACCCCAAAAACTCCTGTAGTTTGAAATTACGCCTGCGGTCGCCCGCGATTCGATTCTAACTAGGACAACACACATAGCTAAATGTATTGATATAAAGACACTACCTATACCTGCTTGTAGAAATAGTACAGTATCTACTGTACTTTATCTATTCATGGTTACAAACTTCATGAACATAGCGTGTTTACATAAATCACCATCTGAATAATGTTCGTAATCACATCGGCACATTTCACTCGGCATTAGGCATTAAAGCGAAACTCAACGAGTACAGTAAATTATTACCTTTTCATAATGTCAGTACTAACCCTGTAATTCGGTAATCTGCGTCAAGCCAACAACGTTAATTAAACTGCCGGAGAAATTGCTTTCAAACGTATTTTATCATCTAATAGGCAATAAAGTTGTTTATTTAGCCGCACAGATTAATATATTTACTGTTTATTAAAGCCGTAATTTATTATTAAAATGTATCATAGTCAAACCGCCTGCTGACACAAAACGACAAATGTGTACTGCAGTATCAAGAAGTCAATGTTTCGATTTTCGGCTAGGAAAAGGTTTTGTTGACTTTTTGAAAATAGCAGTACTACCACGGAGCATCAAAAGCATCTTCATTCTATCTTCTATCCGTTGTTAAAAAAAAAACAGACTGTGATAGCCTTGAGGGTTAGACGCACGGTCAAGTCGAAACTTTAACAGCAGCGGGTTCCAACCCAGGCACAAACTTCTGTTATTACGATTTTTTACACTTTTTTCTTCAGTCTTCTTCAGATTTACGTAAGAATATCATCCTCTTTTAAAATTCTACCATAAATTTGATTGTTGTGATAAAAAAATTAAGCTGTTGTATTTTGTCGAAGTGTTCTATTTTATAACAAAAAGCCATTTACCCATTGTACTAACAACATTGGAATTTGTGAAATGAAAATAATTTATAGCGAATAAACGTTGTATAAATTCAAACGACTGTAAATAACATCATTGTTCTACAACTAAAAGCGAAGTACTGTACAAAACTATGAACACGAAGTAAATCTCATTTTTCACTTACAAACACAGTTAGAAAACTTTAAAAATATATAATAATGAAGTTGCGAGTTGGGCCAGTGCAATAGCCACTATAATCAACTGACAATAATTAAGAACAGTCAAAGTTTCCCAACCATTTTCTTCCGTGTAGCAAGAAAGTTTAAAATTGCTTTACCTTGGTTAACGGCGGGCGCTGTTAACGTTGAAAAGATTCAAAGTGTGCTTCATTAAAACTGCGTTGAGGGCATCGACAATAGAGTTGGATCCCAGGCCTCGGATGCAATTAGTGAGACCAAGCCCTTACCATGAACGCATTCATTCGTTCCTTCCGTGCAAAGAGTGGAACGGGACTTTATATTTTTATCTCATTCATTCATCTGAATAACCGATTTATACTTTTATTGTTGAGTAAGCCACAAACGATGGGATGAATTCGCTTTTATTTTATGGGTTTTTGTAGGCTTTTACCTTTTTGTTTACCAATGGGTTTATATTTTATTATATAGACGTACTTATTACGATTTTTATATTTTATCTCATTATTTAAAAGATTTAAAACATAATTAATTTTTATACAAATTTCTAAATACGCAAAACTGTATCTCGCGAAAAATCGCAAATCACGGAAAATCATTATAACAAGTAATTAAAAACAAATGATTTTTACTTCGTTACCAAAAAGCAATAAACACTAATCTTAATCATACACAGCTTATTGAACACTTGATGACGATGATCTAAATACCTACCAACGATATAATTCTATCCATTTGCTTAAATAAAAACCATGTATAAAAAACTTCAAACACAATTAGATAGGGCCATCCATTTTGGTCGTCTTTCCCTCATTTCAATTGTAACGACATTCAGCCAATTTGCTGTAAAACCACGTCTTAACTGTCTTTGAAAACGGCAATAAATTCTATTGAGTCATTTCCGAGATACATTTTCCGTATGCTCTCCTATCAATAAAAATAATCATCAATTTACAGGCACGTGTTTTACAAATTTTTCAGTTTACATACATATAGATTTACCATTAAAAACCTTTACAACGCAAACATGAAAACACACGCGTACCGACCCGATCTACAAAAGCATCAGAATAAATATCAAAAGTCAAAAACCATTAAAAGCGACACCATAATCACAGCAAAAGCACACAGCAACGTTAAAAACAACGTTTCAGCGGAGAGCGAATATTTAACACGCGCAGCCGAACAGATCCCAGTTAAGCTGAAATTATTTTCGATTTAACTAGTGTTCAGAGTGCCGGCGCAGATTTACATCAGATAACGAGTGTATGATTAATATTGAAGGCACCAACTGCGACTGTGATTAACGGCGAGCAATCAACGGCCCGCGAAATGCGGACTTATTCGAAACACACGCAATTTTTTATTAAAAATCAGCTCGCATCACGCGACGCCGACGTGCCGCCATTGGGTGTATTCACTGGGATTTTTGCACGGCTAAATACAATGTGCATGATTTTAATTTGATCATCGACAGACCCCGCAATTGCTGGGGCGGCTGGAATCTCTCATGTTTACGTATTTATTAACAATAATATTTAAATTCATTTACACTTCCTGTAAAGGATGGCAAATATCATTTCTGAACCTTCGTTTAACCGTATTTCTGTAAGTACCAATTACCGCCTCGAGATATTGGTCGTAAGAATTTCTTGGAAAAATCAATTAACCTATGACCTAACGAGGCAGTGAACTCAACGTTATGGCTTCAATAAAATAATTCTTCAACAACTTTATGAAAAACTAAATTTGTTAGTATCTGAAGATGAAGATGTATTATTAGACAAATAAATAACTAATAACAATCTTATCGGCTATTATTTCTTATATGAAAAGATACTGTCATGATTTAACAAGACATAATATTACTCTTGTGAAAAACAACTGAACATCAGAAAGTAACATCAAATAAACAACAAACATTACCAAACATTATTATTTACGTTAAGAAAATATAGCATCTTTGAATACAGATATTACAATGAGTATAATTAAAGTCTGTTATAGTATTTATGACCACTTTGCGACCTAAGTTGTCGGCGGCAGGAATTAATTGGTCATAATTCACTTTAATAAGCAAAATGAGCTTAATTTGCAAAATGTTGCAAATATCTGGACGCCACATACTGCTACGATCTTTTGAGGTATTTAAATATTTTGGATATAATTATCAAGTTGTGACATACCCAGTCTGCGATAGATTTCGCAAACTATTCCATGTAGGACAGGTACACCAATTTATCAGTAATTTTGTGGCAACATTCATAATTTCAGCCCAGGTTTACATATTTAAATATCTAATTTTAATATCACAAATTATGACGCAAATCGAAATTGTTTTGTCGGCTCAAAATTTAGGAATTTGGTAAACATAAATTTCCTACCAAAATCACATAAATTAGAATAAAATTTGAAGTTTGTTTATTATTTTCTAATAGGGACAAAGTACTTCAAGGTAATGATTTAAACAATGTTTATATTTATAATTAAATCTTGTCCTACAAGTTATATTCCAATATGGTCCCCTCACTAGGCCAGCCTGCATGTACAAATAGAATAAGTTTAAATTTTAGCTAAACAAGAACATAAAATATCGTAATAAAAAATAATCAATCCACATACAATGACAGTCCAACAGATTTCGGGTAGACTATACCTAAAACTCTAGCTGAACCACGTAAAATATTCTGGCGAATCTTGAAACCCTACGAACGGAAGTTTCTCATCTCCTTAAACAAATCCCGCAGTAAACAGCCGCTACACACAAACTACGTATCGCATGGAACCTTTAATATAACAGTTCAAGCGGAAAATCCGATATCTTGAGCCCGGAACATTGATGAGCGTTTAAATATTCATGAGATACGCCACGCGCGCCGCTCACGTCGAGTACTCACACTACAAAATGACGGCTGTCACCGATCAAACTTGCATGGCTTGGTTATACACTGGTGTATAAGACTGTATCGATAATTATTATTATCTAGCATAATTTCAAGAAAGCTTTAGCAAATTTACCTTAAGGTTTTGTTTGTGTACGTGATTGTTTTGTTCAATGTGTGGAAGAAATGGCTAATAAAACTTTAAAAAAATATACTTAATTTATTTACATACGTACCATTTTAAATCTTCCAATTAATGACTAAAGACTTTTTGGTGAGCTAAACCGATTAAAAAAATCAATGTGTCATATTATTCATTCACCGCTATCGATTAACTTCATGCTATTTATATACGATTGGTAAGTCTGTGATGGTGTGTGCATTTCCATTAAAGTATAGATTTCGATAGAGAAAATAGATTGTATCAAGTCGATTTTTTGTATGACAAAGATATACCTGGATCTAGCTAACCCGTTTCCACCGCAGTTTCATCGAAGAAGCCCAAATTATTAGTACCTTAATATTGTCTCTATGGCCCCGTACTAGTGTATTTAGTCTAATTTCCTTGCTTCGAATACACGAGGTGGAATATTGTATACAGAGCTCTCAGTGTACCGCCAACTCGTAGCTTACCGCAGCACGCTCTATTGAGAACGGAAGACGATTCTCTTAGGGGCGCGACACGATGCTGCATTTACCTAACGAAATATTTACAAGTGACTCTGCAAACGCAGCGCTTGCATCAAATCTTATGTTGGATGTCATCGAAATTTCGTGGAAAGCAACAATATCGAGGTATTATGACCAACTTGTATTAAGCTTAATTTCAGTGTTGTAATCTTGGTAGTTCCATTTATGAAGGTTCGCTAAAATCTAGTGTTAATTGTGGTATTTCATAGTGATCATACTAGCAATATCTAAGTGCATTTTGAAGATTGTCGACTGGCGGAATAGGGGGTTACTCACTACTCGACTCAATCATGACCAATTCTGTTTATATCTTAATGCAAACAGGCTGATCCCGTAACATGACCGTTGATCTTCCAACAATCTCCTTCGTATTTTTCTCCGTACGTCGTAGATTTACCTTGTTGAATCACGTGTTAGTAGCGGAATTACCTTCTTCTATATGTACTTAAATCTATCTTCTAGACTGTTAAGTGAACATTTACAGGTTTTCTCCTGATATATTTTTTTATTTATATTTGATTGTATTGTAAAAGTGGAAATGGCTGTGTTAAAACTCACATGAAAATTTTAAAACCTACCAGGGTCTCAAAGTTCTGTTGTAATTAATCGACCATTACGGTCGGCCATCCAAAAATCCTAAACATGTTCTCCGCATTGAAAGTTGGACAGAAAGTTTTTTAAACGCTTTAAAACGTCACTAGCAAAGGTCAGGTCGGGGCAGATTTAAAATTCACAACACGCCACTTTCACACTAAATTAAAAATTATTAATCCGGCTAACACGGAATAAAAACACTGCCAGATATTATGCAAAAATATGTTCGTCTAAAACTGTAGCAAACAAGCGAGTACAAATTAGTATATCGTTATGAATATTCAACGCCCTAGGCGTTGCAAGAAAATCTTGTTGTACTTTGGGAAAAATTTAATATTATTTAAGTTTATTTTTTTTTAACCTTGCACCGCAAAGTAACCGCACTGACTCCGGGGAAGAGTATAGAATAATATGTATAAGTAACAAGAAAGTAATAACGGTTGGTTTAGACACGTGGTCGAAAATCTCAGCGGTTGCGAGTTCAAACCCCAAGTACAAAACGTTATAAGTGTATTCATTATGAATTTTTACTTACTTTAGTGGTAATCGTGAGGAAAACTGAACAACTGAAATTTCTAAGGAATTTCTTATGTGTGTAGTCTGCCATCCCGTACTAGGCCATCGTGATGGACTAAACACTTTCAATGGTAGAGGAAGCCCACGCCCAGCAGTGGGACGTATATGGGCTGATGATGATCTGTGAATATCGTTACTCCACCTAGCCAGAGGAATCCTGTTCTACATTTGTCAAGCCGTGGCCTCAATCGGTAAAATGAAAATAAATTTACAAAACATCAACACGAACAAATTCCAGTTTTCGATAGTTCGAGTTATATAATCGTCCAAGGCTCACCAATCCTTGCCCTTCCTGTCATGAATATAGCAATGTTACAATTCTCGCAGCTAAAGGAATTTCTGGGCCGTTTATTTTGATTATATAACTACCTACATTCCAAAGTGGTGTTAGAATTACTTGACGATTCCAATGCCTTGTGCAAAATATTGAAAATGAATTCAACAACCGAATTCTAACGAGGTGAAGCCATGAAATACATAAATGCATATTACATAATTGCCTATTAACTGACTTACTGGAGTGATCTTATAAATCATAGATGCAGACCAAAGTAATATTTTTCTTAATTTTTCACATTTTATATTGTTTTAAGCAGCTGCTTTTTAAGCAGTGATGGCCTCGAGGTTTAGGCGCGCGGTCGAGAATCTCGGCGGTCGCGGGTTCGAACCCCAGGCACACACCTCTGACTTTTTGAAGTTATGTGTGTATTCAAATTGAATTATCACTTGTTTTAACGGTGAAGGAAAACATCGTGATGAAACCTGCACACCTAAAAGTTCTTACAAATTTCTTAGGTGTGTAGTCTGCCAACCCGCACTAGGCCAGCGTGGTGGACTATGGCCTCTCTCTGACTCTCTCAAGGGTAGAGGAGAACCGTTCTCAGCAATGGGCGTATATGGGTTGATGAAGATGTTGTTTTTTATTTAAAGCACGTCAAATTCAATTTTCTATATTTTTTTTCCTAAGATAATAATAAGAAGGATTCTATTCTATGTAAATTTGAGATATTCGATATCTAGTTGTTCTTACTTAACGCTTCTGAGATACTACCGCACTTGATTTTGTTAGATCTTCTCCTTTCTGTGGAACTTTTGATGGGAAAAAATCTATTGCAATTTTCAAATATATTTTGATTGTTCTGAAATAAATTTAAGGCTTGGAAGTAAATTTAAAAGATAATATATTTAATTTTGTGACCCAACCCACAAAAAAAAAAGAACCTATCACGCCCGTTCTCAACGATATAGTGGATTCTGACATTCATATTGTGAATCAAGCTGAGTCAAGCGTAGATTTACTATTGAAACTAACATTCGCTCATTAAAACTGAGTATATAAAATATTACAGCAATAAAATTCCATAAACCGCAAAATTTATGCAAATTACAGTGAAAATCCGCATATTTCTATTTACGAGGAAACGCAGGTTAAACCTACGTAATAACGCGATTACAAGGGCGTATTCTAATACCACTTGTAAGACATAATTTACCGATCGTTGATAATAAAGTTTATCAATGCTAATGCACCGTGAAACGCAGAAATCTTTGTCTACAAAAATAATTCGCGATTAAATTCGGCTGGCATGATAATTAAGTAACAGGCACGGTATCAAGGTTGCGCGGGTCTAGGTACCCTAATAGCGGGCTGCAGTTTCGCAACACCCAGTTTGTTCCAGTTTGTAATGCCTAAAGTCAAAGCACAAATTATTTAGGGCTTGTGTGTCATGCCATGGGCGTAAGAACAATTATTTCCAAAACTGTAAACAATGCAAAAGCTTTAAAATTTTGTATAGCGGTGGGAGCTCGGGTCAAAAATAGTACTTATTTAGAAGTTAAAACCAATACGGATGTTCAAAACAATCATAATAGAAAACGTAATTAATGATATTGATTTAGAATCTGTTTTTAAACTCAAAAAACAATGAAAACGAAATACAAAAGTAAAAGGATAATTTAACAATGTAATTAGAGACGACAATTTGCATTCAGATTCCAATTCGTGGGCAATTTATCCGGCGCAAACCGTACTGTTACATTACAAAAACTAGATACTTGTCAACAGTGAATCACTGTTCGACAGTTAAGTTGTTTTCTGGCGGAATTTAAAATTAAAATTGTTCGGTTGTTATAGCACGTGGTTTCTGCTAAGTGCAAGGCGCAAGACCACGGCATTTTGCAACCAATCAAAGCAGGTGCCTGGGGGAATGAATAAAATGCTGTCGAACAACTAAACTCTGGTATATTGTTAAGCCAAATTAAATTCAGATAAAAGCAATTGTTTTTGCGTAATATTGCTAAATTAAAGCAACACGCCTTTCGACATCAATCAATCACTGTTAATTATCACCAAATAGCATTCAACTATTAACGTTCATAATCTGTAGCATGCAAAATTTAACGGCATTACTTTATCAGGCTCGCTATCTTTAGCGCAATCAAGCTCAGATTTAAATCCTTAGAGCACGCCAGCAATGCAGTGTAAAATTTCGACACAACTCATTTGTTACTAAATAATTGTCACTATGAACCGGTGCTGTTTCCGATCGTTTCCGATTTATCTAAATGGATAATAGTGTAGGAAATCCTGGCTTTGTAATGTACCTTTCCAAATTGCAAAGATAATTGTGTTGCGAAACGGTGTATGCGCTGTGGGAGTTGCTGTAGTGCGAGGTTAATTTCGATGGAACGTGCCCGCCGCCCAAGCATTTGTCCGATGCTTTTCGAGTTATCCTTAAACCACAGACAATTTTAGGTACAGTTGCAACGGAATTTAATTGAGAATTAGAATAATGTTCCGCTCGAGCAAGGTCGTTGTCACATTCTAAAAATTAGGAATTTGTGGGCACGTCGTTTTGTTTATGTATAAAACGATGGAGTCAATAACATGTTAAACTATACTTTTGCTGTTAATAATTTTAAATATCCTACTAAATGTTACTATTATGTTTCGAATAATTTTAAACATTTTTACTATCACCACAAAAATTAAAAAAAAATATGAAAAAAATATATTTTCTGCCAAAATAGAAATCTGTAAAAAACTCGACTTAAATGTACGTTGGTTATCTTAGTAACATAAAATTCAGCATCCCCTTACATCTTATATTCAGCATATCGCAGTCTATTGATGAACATAGTTCTGCCCCAATCTACGTTTAACAAATCTTCAGCTCTTATTACTTGAAAGCAATATATAAGAATAATAATTTTGACTATAAATAATTGCTCAAAATAATCCATCCGTAATTAAAGAGTCATAAGCAATTCGTCACCCACGGTATACATAAGTCCATTTCAGAACACGGCATTAGTTCTCTTAGCAATGACATAATTGAAATCCTGTACTATTGGCATCTGTTTAAGGTATACGACAGATCATTAGAATGTACATTACAAGCTGTATGTGATTTGTCGTTCCGTTCACTACTTGTGTCTAATGCCAAAATATTTAGTCCACAACGATATCTGGGTTATTTGGAATATTAATATTTCAATAACCAGTTTGGGTTCCGTGTCGCCTCAATTGTTTACTCATTTAAAATATGCTGTTTATTCGAAAAATTTAAAAACATTACATGAATAATTAATAACTTGGTGTCCGGAAGCAAGAATGAATAAACCTTTTTTGGAGTTTGCGAACATTCTTTTAAAGTTGTTTGGCAAGTATCCGAGCAAATGTCTGCTGAAAGTTGAGAAGATCGATTAATGAGCGAATAACAAGTGCCTGTTTTAGCTCTTTTTAATCTGTATTTTTCATCTTCAGTCACGTTTTTATCTCTAAACTCTGATTTCAAAGTGCTGAGATATAAGGTCTTATAGCAGTTAAACTTACAGTGCCCATCGAATTACTAAATTAAATTTCTTAATAGCCGCACAATTAAATAGGAATAGACTTCCAAAGGAAACCAATACTGGAAGACCTGAATCATTAAAAACAACTTATTATTAAAAACAAACTACAAGTGTTTAGAAGGATGAACGGAAGCGACGTAGACATCTTTATTCTTATGCCTTTCAGTAAAACATTGGCCATAGAATAGTTCTGCAAGCTTGCGGGTGAATTAATGCCTCCAAGATCCTATCAAAACGATTATGTTTCTTTTTCTCTGTATATAATAAAACATTTATATTCCTAAATTGATTAAACATCACTTCCCGCAATTTTTTCTTTACATCCACTTTCTTCTTATCGTAACTTCCAACAAACCTCTTAAACTTGTTTGGGTGACTCTTATGTACAAATTATGACTAAAAATTAGGCTTATTGGCATTAGTAACATAAAATAATTAAATATCCTTTTATTACTTTCCTGATTGTTAATGTACGAAAAGTAAATGTAATAAAATAATAAAAGCACGACTCTTTAACATTATGGATTGAAATCGAAATAAAAAACCTCACATTCGCGAAATCGTAATTGATTGAGTTCAGAATACACCGTCAATCACGCAACACAAATATAAATCAATTAGTAGAGAATTTAATAGTTGTTTTATCGTTAGGTGAATGTTTACAGGGAGTTTGTGGGACAACAATTTGATTAAACGACCATTCAGTACATTTAATAGTACCGATATTATATCAATTTATTTTAAAATTGCACCTTAACCGTATTGTGGAACAGAAAATACGTTTTGATTTAAATTGATTTGGAGGTCGTGCCAAAACGTTTTAACCTATTCTGTTGAATTATTGCTTGCATTTAAATAGTTTCTGATCAAAATATTCCTCAAGATATTTTGTTTTAATGATTGTGTTCCATTTTAAACGAATTGCTTTAAAGATGCAGGAAAAAAACTGACGCAGAAACACAAGGCAACAATGCGTAATAATACTTGCCATGAAGGTGGATAATAGGAATTCTAAAATAATGAAATCGGGCCACACATGGCCGCAGCTCTACACTAATTAATGCCAATAATTTTCGTTAGTTGGCTCGCTTTTTGTCAAATTTATAATTCTATGTAGGAACGTGTTTTAATTTATATGAACGTTGTTGTGTGACAAAACCTATTTCTTTTTCGGCTTAATAAATAAAGAGACTATGAATTATTTATATTAATCTGTCGGCTAGGCTGGGCGCTTATTATATTCCGCTTAACTCTTGTCAACAACTATTGTGCCCTAAAAATGGGTAATGTGACCGGATCTAAGCGTAAGCAAAAAATAATTTTATAATAGTTCGCACAAACAATATTTAGATCGATTAGAACGTTATTTTAAAAGCAAAGGCGTCAAGTTTTTAGGCACACCTAAAGTGGATTTAGAATCTAAAAGCCATTCGTCCGATCATTAGACATTGTATATTAATAATGGAACGGTACAGTAAGGTTCTTTTTTTAACCGAAGCGTAATAAATTCCATTCTAGTGTATTGCAACTAGGGTTTGCAAACCCGCATTCCGCATTCCCGCATTCCCGCGGGATCCCGCATATTTTTAAGACCTGCGGAATTCCCGCAATTGTGCGGGAATTCCGCGCGGAAATTTTATGTCTCGGCAAGGTAATTCAGCTATCACTGACGGCCTATTAGCTCCATCCCAACAGTGCGGGCGCATCGGACAGTATCGATCAATCGATCGAACGAAATAAAAGATTAAAATGTGCGGCGGTTTGTTTATTCTGTTAGAAAAAAAGTAAGAGTTTCCAATTAAAGTGACACTTTACAAAAGACTACTAAAAGTTTTGTCTTCTTGTGTATTCGTTTATTGATTGCACAATGTAATTAGCAGAAATCGATGCAGTAAATTATCGATAAAGTAAATAACTCAACAATAGGCAACAATTAACCGGGTAACGGATGGATAAGAGTCCCTCAAGACCAGTATGGTTGACGCTTTTTTTTTAAAAGGCCTATGTTCAGCAGTAGACGGCGATAAGTTTTGCGAGGTTGTCATGGCAAAGAAAGAGGCTGCAGAGAGGGATCGTGAAAAAGCCGATCCCACTCGAAGACGAAGAGGCCGACAAATTAGCGCTGTAACATCTAATCGGTTTCGAGCAAGTTAAGACTTAAGAGAATGGTTTTTTAGAAATTTATATGTGAAGAGCATATAAGCAAACCGCAAGAAGGATTACCGATATGTGTCTTTCTTGAAATCCCGGTGTCCTTTGCACGTGGTAACCAAGAACCATGAGGTTTTTAGTTCGTAAAAGTCCGACATATCCTGCTTGTTAGTAGTAGTTTTCCCCAGACAAAAAAAAGACGGCGATGGGCTTAGTATATAAATAACTGAATGGTAGTAACAATTATTTAGGTAAGGTTCATTATCATCATCAGCCCATAAACATTCCACGCCTAGGCACAGGTCGCCTTTACCATTGAGAGTGTAGATCTTAACCACCACGATGATTTGCGAAATAGTTTGGTTTAGTTTTAGTTTGCTTTTGTGCAGGTTTCCGCACGATGTTTTCTTTTACCGTTAAATTGTGAATACACACATAAGTAACTTGGAAAAGTCAGTCGTGTGTGCTTGGGGTTTGGACTTGCAATCGTCCAGATACTCGACCGCGCCTATACCTCGAGGGTTTAATTGCTGTTTAGGTTCCTATTTACTATTTAGGAATGTAGGAACGGGAAATAGGGGATTGCAAACCCCCTACATAAGAACTATGAAAAAGTAATTTTTCTATTAGATAAATTTATGAATGTCTCTATTATTTTTTTTTAATATAGTATAACTAATGTACAGGTAATATAGAATGACTATATGCATATTTTTACATTTTTGAATTTTTGCGGGAATTCCCGCGGGATCCCGCGGGAAAGGCAAGTTTCCCGCAAATTTCCCGCGGGAAAAAAATTGGTGCGGGATTGCAAACCCTAATTGCAACATAGCTTTAGCCGTCGACGTCTGATATTTTCTGCGAAAAAAGCCATTAATGTTTATTTTTATAACAAGCGTAACAATATAGACTAAATATGACAAGGAAACTGCAGTTTTATTAGTTTATTTTTCTTATTTTGGCTTTATATTTTGTCATGTACACAAATATTTCCACTTTGGTTTTGATTTTTTACATTTATTTATGCCGTACTTGGATTGTTCTTAGAAGGGTTTTCAATTATACTTGAATAAATTGTTATACGAGTAAATACACCCAACAGTCACATACACAGTCCTGACCCCACACTAAGATACGAGTCTTGTGTCGTGGGTATCAGAAACTACGAGAGACTTTTCGGTCTCACAAACATCCAGACCCGACACAAATATTTGTGGATCACATAAACATTTGTCTCGGTGCGGGGATCGAACCCGCGGCCGCTCGTTTCGCAAGCTGGTGTCTAGCCAACTGCGCCACGGGGCTGTCACTGCGCCACGGGGCTGTCGAATAATAAATAATAATAAATAAATAAATGAAATATTTCTTCTATATTGTTAAATTATTGTTAAGTTAGCCTGGCTCAGTAGTCTTACGACAATAAGCCGCAACAAAAAGACCTGCAAGCAAGCATAAGGCCTGCTACCAATACGGATTCAATATCCAGTTCTAGCGAAGAGTTGCTGAGGTGTCTTCTTATGGACTTTGTCATTAACAACGCGGTGCTCAGATTTTTCCTAAAAAAGGAATCTGGTCACCATAACGTAGGACTTAGAATAAAAAATAGTTGACGAGGTTTTGAAGATAAAGAAGGTCTTTTACTATCCTTTGGGATACAGAAATTAGAGCACACTTATTGCGTGCTAAAAGGGGAACAAAATTAATATTCGTTGTTTTTTATGACAAGACTATTATTTTTGTATAAACTCAGCTGACACCAACCTAAAAAATTAAAACGATCTTAACTTTATTTCCCTTGTAATATCTATATTGCAATCTTTACTAGATTTGGGAAAATAACCAGCAAAAGAAGGAAACAAAAATTGAAAAACCTTCACGTGTGCTGACATTAGAATATTTTACGGTTTCTTAGAAATAGCTTTGAGTCACGTGCTTATGAGGAACTCACACAAAAAACTAAAATATATTGTCGCAAGATATAACATTATTTCTTAGTACATTAGCAATAGTCGTGCAAAAATAAATTCCTTACAAAGTCTTGTGATAATTATATTCATGTCAATGAGTACAATTACGACAACTACATTGAAACTAAAAAGACTTTCGTATTTTCTGATATTTGTAACATGAGACTCGTATCTTACTGTAAGATCAAGACGAAGTATATTATATGTTGGATGTATATCATCATCATCATCAACCAAGATACGTCCACTGCTGGACATAGGCCTCCCCCAGAAACTTCCAAAGTGTTCTATCGGAAGCGGCCTGCATCCAGCCGCTTCCCGCGATTTTCACTAAAAGTCCACCAATGTATTACAGTGTAAAATATACCGTAAAAGTATATTTTAAAGGTTCATCCTGAAGAAATGTCTTAACTGGATTCATACTGTATAGCGTTACAATATATTGAAGTTACCAGTACCGCATGTTTTAAAATAAATTCACAAAATTATCATAATAAAACAATAACGTAACTTTAGATATTTTGTGGATTCTAGACCTGCGTAAATGTCATTGTTCAGTTTTATTCATTTTTCTTGTAATATTCATATTCGGGTATGTTCTTGGAAATCATATTTTAAGATAAATATTACAACATAAGGTTAGGTACTCAATCCTTATGCTTTATTCATAAGATTTTCTTTCCAGTATGTTACCGATCATTTAAAACTGTTTGATCACCGTTTGACAGAAACTGAACATTTGCAATTGTACTGGTGATGTAACAGTATTAATTGTAACTGTAGTTGCTGTTTCATTAAGTAATTAAATAATTGATACGAGGACTAGAGAGATTTATACGAAATCTGCTAGAGTTCTGACGCTAGGTATATATCAATATATTTTACATTATTTTTTCTTAGTAAGATTTTTGATAGGTTAAGAGTTTGTCATTATTAATAATATTTGTCAATGCTTTGATACGCTTTCACATTTACCTGCTTAATTTGTTCCGAAATAATTTCAATATTCTTAATAATAAATGAAACCTCGGAAAAAATACTTTTGTTGGCAGACTACGTATGGTATCGATAATCAAAGACTTAACATTCAAACAAAACGCAACTGCAAATATCTCTGTAGATTTAATTCATACAAACCAAGTGTTCCAGAAGTAAATTTAGAATATGCTGAACTATAAAAATTTTATTTACATATTAGAAATCTACGTGTATCACACGAGGTAGTTGCCAAGTCTTAGCACGTTAAACGTACAATTAACGCTACAAGCGCTCTACTGATAAACTTTACAACACAGGGTTATTATACAACCAGCAGTGAGTCGGAGTTCAAGCGATTATTCTATGCATAACATCGTGAACTAGCTTCCCTTGATTAGCTTTAGAGATTATCATCGTCGCTCCCGCTCTCTTCCTAGACAAAGGTAATTTGACGGTTTATTTTTTAAACTGAGTTATAACAGACAATAACTGATGATTGTGACATAGGAATTGGATACGTCCATAGCCAGAAAGTTACCCTAAGAAAGGCAATATGCGTTTTGTACTAGATTATTTTTGAATTTGCAGACAAAAAATTGAAGGTATATGCTGTATGCTGGTATAGGCTGAACCTAGCTTTTTCCGAGCTACAAATATTATAGTCAATTTTCTATTTGAAAATTACATGGATCAATTAATTACATAATTACATCTTGTTATTAAGGGGACGTCGACAATGACAGGTAGTACGAATTTATCACCCTTAATAATGAATACAAAAAAATCATTACAGTGACATAAAGTAACAAATTGAAAATATACATACAACAGTAGGAAGTCATAACTTAATAGCGATTGAACAAGTCTCAATTAGCACCCACAAGGAAACTTCGAGAAGAAGCGTGCTAATAAATATGATAATTGTTAAAGTAATACATAACTGAATAGAAGTAACTGGTTCCACGGCCTATTACATGTGTCGAAGCGGAAGGTGAGTGCTCTGAGCCGACATTCCAACATTCACCTTTGCTAAGTCCCTAACGCTAGGTCTAGAACTTGCTATGGCCTTTACAGCTCTAACTATAACGTAGACATATAGTTTTGTATGTATTTATTAGAGGGCCAATTATGTCTTTGTATTGAATAATTTCTTAAACAAATCACATCCCATTTTTCTATTTTATTTAAGTTGATCGAACGGATTAATTGGATTACTTTTTTTTATTGGGAAATGATTAATTGTCGTAAATTATTGTTAATTATTTTTCTATCGGTTTTTCGGTTTGTTACAAGATCTCCAGTTGAAGTATCATTCATCATATCATCTAGTTTCTACTTACTATTCAATAATTCTCAGCCTAGAAAAGCAGTGATGGCCTCGAGGTTTGGGCGCGCGGTCGAGAATCTCGACGGTCGCGGGCTCGAACCCCAGGCACACACCTCTGACTTTTCGAAGTTATGTGTGTATTCACATTGAATTATCACTTGCTTTAACGGTGAAGGAAAACATCGTGATAAAACCTGCACACCTAAGAGTTCTTAAGAATTTCTTAGGTGTGTAGTCCGCTAATCCGCACTAGGCCAGCGTGGTGGACTATGGCCTAAACCCTCTCAATGGTAGAAGAGACCCGTGCTCAGCAGTGGGCGTATATGGGTTGATGAAGAATTCTCAGCCTATCGTCCACTGCTGCATAAAGGCCAACCCCTTCAGGCGCCAAGCATCCAGCACGCATCCATCCACTACCTACCTATACGCTACCTTTCCTAAGCCGTCGGACAACCAATAAAACACCTTGAAATTTTAATTTCTTCACCCTGCAAAACTCGGTTACTATGCTCTAATTATAAATGTAATAAACAGGTACCCAAAACACGGGCTTGCCTATATTGGGACCTGTTGATACTCAAAACATGTAAATGTCTTGTGAAATAAATTTCATTTCATTTCAAATTTAGAAGACATATAAAAAAAAAGACAAATCATGACTTTTTTTTCTCTGAAGCCATTCCAAAGCAAGAGATTCCTCACCGCAAACGAGTGTCTTGGTACTAAGGTGCAACAGTTGCGCCATTAAAGTATTACGCGAATCCGACCGCCAGTTCGGTCACGGTCGCGAACTTACGCTCAAGATACCGGCACCAAAAAAGGACGAAAGGACGCGCCGAGGTTGGTCTCGCTTCTACCATTTAGAGCAAGATTAATTCGATCGTGGCAACCGAATGACCAATTTTCAGTTATTTTAGGCTTATGTTGCCTTTTACGATTTTTGGATATTTTTTTGTAATTTTGACGTTATAAATGTACTTTTTATATAAATGGTTGACGCGTGCTGCCGAGAATCATGAGTTTAAACTCAAGACATATATACATATATTTAGATCTAGGTATTAATTAATTACGCTTGCCTCTTTAACACACACAAAAATTGCCTTGTTATTTGAGAGTACCCATAATTCAATTCCTCAATTCCGTATCTGAGCTCTACAAGCTCACACTAAATCAATGTAGCACGTAGTGTAATTTAGATATTAATACTTTATACCTATTATATTTATTTCATTTGTAGCTATAAAAAATATTGTTCATAAGAACCTTTCTAAACACTTAACATATTCCATACTTATAGTGCCTTCAAAGTGTTGCTTTTTCGAACTCTAACCCGAAATATACTGCATTCACCCTGAATTTTCAAGCGACATTTTCCACCTACCAAACAAGAAGTGAACACGAGCATTGGGCACATGTCACAAACAAGTGGGGTGGATCAAAACAAACCAACTATATTCATGGGCGTGCGTGTGGTGTGGCGGTGGCACTTCGGAGCCACAAACGTGGATCACTGACAACTCGGTCGGCGAATGAACTCGCTTTGTGAACCAGACATTCTGGCCTATCGAGTGCAGAACTTGAATAATTAAGACTAGAGATTAATTTGCTACGATATCGATCACGCGAAACGTCTGCGAATAAATTTCAAATCTAATTGTTCTGAATAAGCAAATATTTAAAGTAATAAGTTTTAAGCGGCTTAAGTAAACAATCATTAAAATTAGTTTTAAAGTATGAGCTTAAAATATGAACTTCGTTTTTGATGTAAAATCGTAAATAGATTAATATCTATTATAGGTTTGGCTGGTATTTATCTCTGCTGTAGTATTTTTCAAATACCATTTGGAATCTTAGAAAAACTATTCATGCCTTCTTACAAAATCACTTAGAGATATCCTTATAAATATAGGCGAATGAGTGTGAAAAAAGATGCACTTTATCGTGCCAGTAAAAAAAATCCTACATCTATATAAAAGCCCAATGAATCGAATTCAGCTAGTTTGACCCCAACAACGCGGTGGGGCGGTTGAAGGATACCCACCGAAGGATTCTGACCGCAAGGGCCCGCCTTGGCTGTACTTAGTGCTTGCGAAACTCAGGAGTGGCCGTGACTACTTCGGAACGATTGCCGACAAAGGGCAGCCGGCAGCCAAGGCAAATTTATACGTTTAAATTCTTGATATATCTACATTTATGACTTAGCTAGCAAATGTTTAGTATAAATTTTATGATAATGCATGTCTGACTTAAACTTGTCGGTTGTGTTAGTATGTAAATGAATGTTATAACTATGGGTTTAGTTGTATTCTACGATTATGCGTTAGGAATTTTAATACCGATTTTCGAAGACTAATAACTTTATTCCTTAAAGATAGGCAGCAGTATATTCCTACATCCACGATTTGCCGTCATAGCTTAGATTGTGTCTCAGGCTCGAACGAAACATACTTTCTTTTTAATTCACATAACCCTTTATAATAAGACATTGTGCATTCCATCCCTAAAGGAAAATATTGCGAGAAAATTTTTAAACCTTATAGGTTCTCTCATAAAATTATTTAGGTATGTTAAATCTTTTCATTCAAACGACTTTTCATTCATTTCATTACTATATTGATAATATGGTCAATTCATCTAACACACTTTAAAATCTAATATCTAATTACGACCGCTTCGTAGTCTAGCGGCACAAGTATGTGCCCTGCAATCTAGAGATTCTAAATACAAAGTGTTATTGAATTTTTCTATTCGGAAATTCTCAGTAGTAGCACGGAGTACGGAACTGTACCCGAAAAACGACAATAGCCTCCTATTACATGTAACTGACACGCACCTGGTGAAATAGGGGTGCAGAGTTACACCTCTGCTACTCCTTCGGGGAATACAGACGTGGGTATATTAATTACGAGGGTTCCATTTTATTCAAACAATGAGAACGTTTAATGTAATTAAATTGTGTAACATAAGGCCATTATGCGCAAAACCTTCTCGGAGAGGATTGACTTTGTGGCGCCACGTAAGAGGCCCGTCCACATTATAGTCCCTTTTAATAGATGGGACAAGACAAACACTACCCCTGTATAAATAGTTCTAAATACCTTTGAGCTCGCTCACTTGAAATGGCTCAAGGAGACAGGAGCTTCTGCATACAAAGCTTCACTGTGAAATCAAATGTTAAAGCATATTTATAATTAAGATATTTCCTTGTAATAAATAAATGGGATATTAAGATTTTTCTTTTATTTTTGGTCAAAGCCACTGAACAGTGTTTTTAAAAATTGGTTCAGATATTGATGATACAAACTGTATGAGGTTACTATATTATATGTTCTTAGATATGATGATTATGATTTTAATGATGTAAAAAAATGTCTTATAAGAGTCGTCTTCATCATCATCTTCACCAACCCATATACTCCCACTACTGAGCACGGGTCTCCTCTACCATTGAGAGGGTTAAGGCCATAGTCCACCACGCTGGCCTAGTGCGGGTTGGCGGACTACACACCTAAGAAATTCCAAAGAACTCTTAGGTGTGCAGGTTTTATCACGATGTTTTCCTTCACCGTTAAAGCAAGTGATAATTCAATGTGAATACACACATAACTTCGAAAAGTCAGAGGTGTGTGCCTGGGGTTCGAACCCGCGACCGCCGAGGTTCTCGACCGCGTGCCCATACCTCGAGGCCATCACTGCTTGCTAGCAGTGAGGAGCAGTGAAGAGTCGTAGAAAACAATTATTTCTTAGTTTTTGATACAAATTGTAAGTCTTGAAATATAATTTTTCCTTTAACCTTGAGAACGCATAGGTAAGTAATTAACCTTTCTTTTGATACCATCTCTATGGTTTTACCTATTTTTAAGCTACATTTTTATTTAAACATATTTTTTGTTACAATGACCTAATCTCTAAGCAAAAAGCTGATTTCCTGCAAAGTTACATTTGTATGCCGATACTGAATCATTTAATTAATTATTTCCTACAGCTCTACAAATTGACATTAATTTGAAGTGAGAAAGGAAACCTAATTAGGCGTAATTAATTTAATGACATGCTTTATCGCCCCTTTTAATTCACGGTCGCATAAATGATTTCATCCTGTAGACAAATGCGTAATGGTGTGGACTGCCTAGAGAGTAAAGGGCACGGTTTAAATTTAATCTACATTGTCGCGGGGTCCATAATAAACCATGCATTTGTATCTTTATTTGATGTCACCATTTTTTTGAATCAATTAATATTATCAATTATCTTATTGTAACAGATTAACGCAAGCATCGATAAAAATTGCGATGAACCAGGACAGTGTGTAAAACATAAATGAATGATCCTAAAAACTTTTAGAAATAGCAAAGAACTAATTATATCCATTTTTATATGGAGAATCAGGTACTAAATGTATTTTATGTGAGTTATGAATACATATATTCATAAGGATTTCATCATCGTCAAACTATCGCTAGCATAATTAAAAATATATAATCAGTATTAAAAAAGGATAAAAAACAAAATAAGCTCGCTACTCTCAGGTCACTAAGGAAATTTAAAAAAGGCAATATTTTTAAACATTTATATTTTTAATATCTACGTCATGGTCTCTAGGCAAGCATATTTCGTAAGGTCTAGACGATTCGATTCTTAAATGGAACGAAGTATTCTTCATTTAAATATTCATAAACATGCAAGCATCAACGGTATGGAGTCTGAAAACGTATCCAAAAAGGGGTAATAGACTCGCACTCTCACACATTCTTATTACGAAAGACAGTGAAAATACTTATTATAATAATTAAGAAGAAGAATCGCAATACTTAATCTGTTTCCCATATTGTACAATCGTATATTGCAAGTAAAATGTTGCATTCTAATGACTTTCTTTGCACCAATGAGCTTTTAATATTGATAATGCTTCATACTGTTGCTTAATAAGGCAGCAATGTTCACATTAATGTGAAATTACTCCACTATCTAGAATTTCTCACGCCATATTTCCCACTCACCACACTACCTGGACTAATGTTTATACAAAAGGAACTATTTCTGACTTTCACGCTTTAATTCAAAACCAATATCTATATTTTTTTTTGTATAGATTTTAGACATGACATAGATTTTAGAAATCTCATAAGTGAAAATCTATCAATTGTTTTTACCTTTTTTTTTATTTGCCTTAGCAGGCAGACGAGCTGAACGGCCCGCCTGATGGTAAGCGGTCACCGTCGCCCATGGACTTGGCAATGCCAGGGGCACAGCCACGCCGCTGCTTACCGTGAGGAAAATGCTCTTTTTAAGCCTCGTTTGAAGAAGGCCATGTCATAGCGCTCGGGGAACACCGACGCAGAGAGTTCATTCCAGAGCTTGCACGTACGTGGTAAAAAAGACTTCTGGAAACGCACCGTACAGGTACGGTACGTCTCCAGGTGAAATGGATGAACTCTACTGTGGTGACGGGTGGTGCGATAGTAGAACGGCGATGCCGGTACCAACCCGAACAGTTCCTCGGAGCATTCCCCATGGAACAGCCGGTCAGACCTGATAGCCTATCTTCCGCCTTTATAAACGACTCAATTTATTAAAAAAAATAAACACTTGAAGCGCAAAATACAGCCAGTTTATAATCACGACATGGGTGAAGCAAACAAATTTTATTTT
Organism: Cephonodes hylas; assembly: GCA_030295005.1. Taxonomy (NCBI): domain Eukaryota; kingdom Metazoa; phylum Arthropoda; class Insecta; order Lepidoptera; family Sphingidae; genus Cephonodes; species Cephonodes hylas. Next base: position 9,905,293 of record AP025369.1, on the reverse strand, counting down.
ATTCGTCACACTTTCCTATTCATACCTTGATGGTGATCCCCATAACATACCCAGATATTATCCAAGCAGAACACCCATTAAGCCATAAATCCGATAATAAAAGCACAACTATAACCGAACAAACTTCTCGAAGGTTCTCGAAAGCCGCGTGCAAGATTTAGAAGCCGTAATAACATGAGATATTTTCGTCGCCTGTCTGTCTGCCAATCATTCACCAACATTGCATTCACGCTTCTGAATACGACACACAATGCCTTTTATCCCCGACATACTGTAGTTTGGTACAGTAATTTGAACTCCGACGATGCCAAAGGCAGAATCTGTCTTATTATTGACGGTAAATATTGTTTCATTTGTGGGTAAGACTTTTGGCCAATTTAAAATTGTTCGTAAAGTAGGACGAGGTATTTTTATAGAATAGACTGTTCCTGCTGCCCCTCTTCTAGAAGATAAGTATAAGTCTAAGTCTACATTCTTGAATCTTATTTTTTGTCCTTTTCTGCATCAAACAATTTGGTAATATTCGATACATAAACAAATAAGCCCATTTATCCTCAAGAAGTTTTCATAATTCAGGAAAACTTTAAGGTTCCTAAAGGATTTTTTTTATACACTATTGGATAAAGTCTGATGCGAGAAAAGCCAACAGTTATTGCTAATCCATAATAAATTAATTGTACAATACCATATTACCAAATGAAATAGGCTTAAATTCTTATCTGCTCAGAGCGTCAACACGACGTCACAACAATAACAATGCTACCAACATTATGATAGCAATTCATTTATAATCAATAGGTGGCTCGTCCCATCTAGCTGTAGTCTACTATAATGAACCAATAATAGTCAGTTAGTATGCAAACTGTGGTCGTCTTATTAAGTAATTATGTCAGCTGTAGTCGGGTTACTGGAACAATTACAGGATAACGGTTTGTGAGATTATTAACATAAATCGAATACCAATAGATTTCAAATCTTAAGAGCGTATATACAAATTTAGCGTCATTTGGGCAAAAACAGTACTTTTCGAACCCCTTAAAGTTGATGAAAGACCCATTGTAGAAATATGTAAATTACCAATTATTGTAGGCAATTTTGTCATCTAAAAAGTTAGTTAAGAACATTTTAAGATTTTTTCGTAAATTTTGATAAATAAAAAGATAACTGAGCTAAGGTCGTCAAAATTCACTTTTAGAGTCATTTTCGAGGCTCAAAATTTTGTTAAATTCATAATATATGTAATAAAAATAAAATGTTATTAAATAGACAATATCCCCGATCAAAAAGTTAATTACGAACATTTTAAGATTTAGCTCCAGTTTTCGAGTAATAAAATATCTAAAGCGTTCGAAATAATTGAGAAATTACTGTCTCTAAATATTTTTTTTAAACCTTATATGGTACTTTATTTAACAGAGCAATTTTTTTTATGAAAGAAGAACATATACTTGAAAACGTACAATTTTTATTTTGAAGAAATCAAACTTATTGCTTTTTTAATAAATTTTATAAAATGGGCTATAAAACGCTGCGCGCAGACCTGAGCAAATCAGTTCGCCGCATGGCCTTTCAGAGAGAGGACGTGTCGCTCTGGGCTCCGTCCTTGTATCGATGTTTTAAGGTTATTACTCAAAGTTATAACTTACACTAACGTGCTCAAGGTTGAGTGCATTCTTAGTGGGAAATTTTGATAACATCAGCTGTAATTTCAAATTGACGTAAAATAAAAATGTAAACACGGATTTTACAAGGCGAGGGCACGGTGTGGTAAATTCACTTTGGGACTAGACTGCGTATTTCGACAATGTCACCAACGGTGAAGTGGCCTAGTTAGCAGTATATCCGCCTCTCACGCGAACACTCCAGGTTCGAGTTCCGCATATTATGTTTCTTTTTTTTAACTTTTTTTTTTCTTTTTAAATTAACCATTTTAATAATTAAATGATTTCTTCATCCATTAACATTGCTTCATAGGAAATAGAACTAGAACATTGTGACATTGTTAAATTATTTTTTGGAGCAAAGTTTTAAAATGCTCAACTGCCACTGTTAATTTCATTTTTGAATTTTCACTATACATAGAATCATCAGGAACTTGTTGTTCAGCTGTTTGTGCACTAGTAACATCTTGATTCACAGACATTTTTATTAAAAACTCTTTAAACAATTTATTTTGAGTTTGATATAATTTCGAAACAGTAAGTCACAGAAAGCTACAAACTCTGTGAAGCCTTCAAATAGACTGCCAAGTTGGCCCAGAGGTTATACTCTAATGAGAAGAGTAACGACAATAAATTCAACTTTGGGGAACATACACTACCTACGTGTAATATAAAAAAAAATGCTTTCTCATATTGGAGGTGAGGCTTGAGCGAAACCGGTTTGGTGAATACCCAAATAATATTTTATGTTATTCATATATAATATATAATTGAAAAATTTGTTAAATAATTAATGATAGATATAAATGTGGTTATTATTTATGAATACCATAATTATTAGCTGCTTTATAATTTAGAAAGTATAATAGTTAATGTAAATTAAAATTAATTTTATACTTAACAATTTTTTTCTTGATTGAATTTATTTAATTATTAAAACAGTTAATTTAAAAAGAAATAAATAAGTAATAAAAACAAAAAGTCAAAAGCAAGATTTGAACCCTGAGCGTCCGCGTGGGAGGTGGTGACAGTGCTGACTAGGCCATTTCGAAGTTAGTACCATTGTCGAAAATAAATAAGTAAACTTACATGTAAAGATTCAAAGAACAAAACAAAAATTTCGCGGACGCCATGTTGCGTCATTGGTCATTTGCTTATCTCTATAGGTAGTAATATTATAGTAGGAGAGCTAGCATACATTTTTGGGTTGGTATTTGAGGCAAGCTGAAAACTTGTTATAGCTCTCCTATTATATCCCAACACGGAACTGCAGACTGCCTCGTGGTCTCGCGGTATAAGTATGCGCCGGGCAGTATTATTGCAATTAGCAAATTTTCAGTAGCATTACGGAGTCTGGAAATGTGCCCGAAAAACGGCAATAGGCTCGGCCCCTATTACATGGGACTGGTACATACTTGGCGAAATGTGGTTGCAGAAATGCAGTTCTGCCTACCCCTATGGAGGATAGATACAGACGTGAGGTTATGTATGTGTATGTGGAGCTGCAGACCTGGCTATGAGTAGCGGGGTTAAATCAACCCCAAAATAAAAAAAATAAGCCCGACGTATTATTTTTATTCTTTTAACATTTAACTACAACATACATACATATATTGCAACATATATTGAATTAAATTTATTTTTAGATTTTTTTTTTAATTTAGTGATTAATTTAGCCCCGCTACTTACCAGCCAGGTCTGCAGTTCCGTGTTGAGATATAATATATATGACAAGTTTTCAACTTGCTTCCAATACATACCCAAAAATTCATGCCAGCTCTTGAACTATTAGCTCAATGCGACGAACTAATAAAATTGAACAAGCGAACGCCACCGCGGCCGGCGATGCGCGGCGGCACCTTTGAAACCGCGGCACCTTTGACGCCGCGCCTTGTTTGACAATTCGCCGACGCAACGAACGAAATAGATAAAAGGAAAAAATCAAAGGACTATAGCCTGAGTCCTGTCGATGGTAGAGGAAGCCCGTGCCTAGCCGTGGGACGTATAAGGGTTGATGAGAGAATCAAAATAAATAACAGTACTTTCCATACCGTAATTAAATGTACTTTTATGGGTAATTTCTCACTTCATTGTATAATTTAAATTTAATATAACACTAGCTGTTGCCTGCGACTTCGTCCGCGTAGACTACAGGGTTGAGTTCAGAAAGAAAATCTATTTTACTCCTCAGAGTCCTATTTATGCCCATACCAAAAATCATACGAATCGGTCAAAATTACGTGAAACCGTAACGTGCCGGCCGGCGCCTTGTACATAAAGAATTGCGCGCTTGATCATTATTTTGAAACTGCGATATCTTCTTAGATACTTATTGTAATTAAATTATGTAAAGGGCAAATTTCTTTAAAATTAAATACTTTTACTAAATAACGCATTTATTTGGATAAGGATTAATAGAATCTTTATAAAAACACCTTCACAAACAATGCTTTATGATATAACAAATTTGGTTAGCATAAAAGAGGTTATAGTGAACAAATCCTAAAAGTTAGACATATGCTACCGCTGACTTTTTTGTAGGCATTATCAAGCTCTACAACTTTTCTCTAGGACTTAACTATATATCTCCCATGGGTAAGGCTACGTTTGCAGAAAACCCATTCGTTCGACCGATTTTTCTCCGACTCACTTCGCAAATCCGGCCACAGCGAATAACTAATATTTTTTTCGGACTAATATATAGCCTATGAGACTCACAAAGAACGTAGCTTTCGATTGGTAAAAGAATTTTCAAAATCGGTTCAGTATATCCAGAGTTTACTTTCTACAACGTCACAAATTCACAAACTCAATAACGTTACCTCATTATAATATTAGTATAGATAATGTATGTAAAAGATTAGAACAATCACAATTTTATATGTGATATTTTCATTTTATTATCCATTTATGAAATTCGAATATACCGCTAAGGATCTCGGTCACTGACCACTGTTGTGTTATACACGGCGAGTGCCCGCCCCCCACACGTCGATGTGTGCCGGCATTTACGTTGGTGTGAGTTGAAATTCGGCGAGCGGCGATTTGTTTATACGCTCTTAAGTGGAAAGTGTACTCTATTAAATGTATGTCGATGAGAAAAAAGTATTTCAAGGAATATTTTGATGGAATTCTTGCTAAAAATAAATAATAAAACGATAAACAATCATTTGCAGTAAATAAGAAGAGCAAACCTATGCTGAAAGACTTTTCGACGAAACGTGACTTCCAGATTCTATTTGAAATTCCTACGATACTTTATTCCAATATCTTTCCCACGATTCTTGGGAATTTGTATATTTATGATTGTATATCATTAATGTCTTCATATTCAAAATACTTTTTGGAGAGTAAACAGTAAAAAACGCCAAAGAGGTCGAAGCCACGATACTAGAAACAGCAATTTTTCTTAAAAAAATCATCATTATTAATGTCGAGACTGCATCTCACAATGTGTCGTAATATCTATGCGCTATGTATGTGTGTATATGCTAGTCCATTTGCCATGCAGATAGCAATAAAGCCGGGGTTTACCAACCCGCATAGTGCACGGCTCTAAATAAATTGACCGTCATAATAAAAGCGTGGAATAGTTAAATTCTGTTTATGTGTATACCGTATAGTATGCTCGTATCTTATGTTCTGTAGTTATTATTCAGACATTTTTATAATGCTCACTACTTCAAACAAGTGTGCTTTGAAAAGGCAATATAGTTTTTGAGGAGATGATTAATGATGAGATATGAAACGGACATAAACTACCATGAAAGCCACAGAATGATGGTCAACATTTTATCAGAGTTATATATTTTGCACTAAAATACAAAATATATGTCTTGTAAAGCCCCCCATATATGCGTGATTGTATTCGCAATAATCGTAGCATGTTCCGAAGTGTTTTAGGTCTTGTTGGATTTATTTGCCATTGGCTCCATCAAATTTCATTATAACGAATATCACACTATATGCGAAATTTTCTTAACGAGAAATAATTTTAAACCGTTAATACAGTCTCTAATCTTGCTGCTCACTTCCAACCTAGATATGCACTTACGAGTAAATCTTGTGTTTCCTATTAAATTATTGTTTAAAATATTACTATTTCTTATTTCAAAACGCCCTCGGTTGTCGTTCCATATACAAGTCTTCTTAGAAATATGGAGTAAACTGCTAAAAACGGACGCCATCCCTGTTTCCCGTGCGTCCTTTTTCAGGTACAACGTATATTAATGGTCCCGGCGTTGAACAGAATTTCTAGGGTTATGACGAAGTGTCTTAATTACATAGTTTGCCGGTAACACATTCTACGTATCTCTTGGTCGTTTTACTGGCAGCTTTCAAAGTGCTAGATTAATTACCGCAATGAATACCTTGAACTAATGTTTTAGCAATCTTATCTCAAATATTTTGACATGATGTGATAAGCCGTATGCTATTGAATGTTTGGTATCCGTTGTGCCCCGCCCTTTACTTCGGAGTAGGCATTTGGAATATTACATTCTCGTAACATACATATAACTAAGTAAGAATCATCATATAGCGTATACTTTTCACACCCCAAAATAAATACAGTATTCGCAGATAAAACACTAAATTTAGAGAATGTTTGCCTACTACATAAAACTTTTCTGTAAGGCTGTTTGAAGCGGAATGAAAACTGGTTATTTCTACTAACAATGCGATAATTTTGTCCGAACAGTGAAATTTTTGAGTAAAACAAAACAAGTGTACGATAAGTTATTTAAAACACGTACATATGTACATGAAAGATTAGGAAAAATATAGCGAAGAATTTTGTCTACTTATATCTATGTATAAAGACGTATAACAAACCACTTACCTATCGTCTTAAAAATGAGCTAACCTTAATCCATTCCTTCTAGCCTCGTGCAATGTTCATGATAAATTAAAAGGCATTTATCTCTTTAAGTTAGCTGAATTTAATTAAGTTTTAAAGCCGATGGTACTTCAACGCTCGTGCATGATTTTATGTCTATTCACATTGTTAGCATCTTGCAGTTTTGCAGGGCACATATCATCTTGGGTTTTATGGCGAATAAAGGAGCTGCGATGAAAATTATGGCCAACATTCTCACATGGTACATTGTTATATTTACGAGCTTTTTATACGTAGCCATACAAGCCTGTAACCTATAACTTGACGTAAAAATTTTGATAAAATATTTCGTGAATGGTTTCTCGCTTGGTAATCACGTGCTATGGTTCAATTAGGTTGACGCGAATATTTTGGTGTCTTGAATATCTTTTAATACTATATTAAATTTCATTTTTTAAATAACAAAGTTTATGTTTTCACATTTTTTCGTAAATGGGAATTATGACACTTACCTTGAATTTTTTTTATAACAATTTCAGTCATGATTAGGTTGTGTTACCAAATTACCAAAAAGAGCATTATAAACAAAAATGCGCTACATGCGAGCAGCTTCCAACAGATTGTCTTAAAAAAACTTTCTGGGAGTTTATAAGTTATGTAAATGTTATGGGTTATTACCAAATAATGAAAATGATATAATTATTTATTATCGAGAAAAAATATGAAAATTGTTTTTATGTGGTATTTCCGATTAACGATGCAAGGCTCCCTAGTATGTCGAATTTTAAGCAAATTTTTATTGTTCTTCATACCAACGTCACATCCTAACGATTACAAAGCAAATACAGATATTTTTTACATAGATTTCAATAGTTGAATGGACTAACTTTAAAGTATAATTTGAACACAATAGCGCGATTAATGAAAATGCAGACAAATCAATCCATTCTGCAATGCAATTTAAATGCCAAATCGATATAAAATTCATATAAAACATTACTAGAACACTTTCATTCAACCTTAAAACGAGTTAATCGATCGTAGCCGTAAATCATACATTGGTTCAGAAACCGATTAATTGGCCCAATTGTGTGAATTAGTTGAACATTGCACGAACGTGGTTGAAGTTGTATGCAAAAGTTGCTTTGAAACTCGACCCGCGATTGGATTGTCTGAGGGGCGAAGTTTGATAGCTTTGAGAAACGCAGTAGATATAGAAACTCCCGTATGAAATATTGCCGGGACCATGACCTATTCCACGCACGTTTTGGTGTAAACTTTAGGGTTCTTGTTCATTTCGTTGCAATTTCACGAATCGCATTGGTCAGGTGTAATTTGTGGTATGTGTTCTTATTAGGTTATAGCTATAAAAATATATAAATGACTTTTAAATTTTATTATGTGAATTCTATACATGCTCGTTTTATACATTACAGTTAATGACAAAAAATGTTTTTTACGGTACTACATATTCTTAATCTCATCATTCTTATTTATAATATTACTTTAAATTTATTTTTGCACCAAAAGTGAACGAGCACGACTGTTTAGCTTTCGAAAGAATTTTAAAAGCATTGGTTTAATAACTGTAACCAAAGCAGTATATCCATTCTAACAGTATTTGTATAGCTGCTTCAATCACTAAATTAACGCAATATTAAAAAGAAAATATTGTCACAAATAAAACAAAATAGGTACTACACGGACGAATAAGCAGACAACGCAAATAAAATGTTCCGACAAATATTGCTTGTCGCCCATTTAGCTGTCACACGTCACACGCCAACAATCGCTAAAAAGCTCGCTAAATATAGCCACCTGTACTAATAGACAGTGATTTACCTGAGCTCTACTATGGGTTTAAAACTGTAATTGTCTGTACGTCACGAAGCGTTCCCCAGCCGTGGGATAAAGTTCAGAGGGCAATCGCTATCGGCCGCTGTATCTTGGGATGTGGTTTGACTCGCCGAGTTGCAAATGCTAATTTTAAGAAGTATCCTGACTCACGTTTCGGCTTGATTACACGCTTTTGTGATGTTATGACAGAGTCGTTTGGTGTGTAATAGAAAATTATGTTATTATGTGTCAAATCTAGCGAAGTAGTTCTAGATATGTGGTATAGTAAAATAGTAAAATGATTATGTAAAAAAAAAAATAGAAAAAACTGTGTAAACTTGTGAATAAACATGTCTTCAATTAAAGAATAAACACCGTCCGGATGTTATGGAAATGTTTATGTTTTAGTCCTTATCTATCTTAAAATATCCAATTTGTGATGTGTATTATTTCCACCTTTGATCGTTTTTCTTGTTTCTTTTCATGTACTTTTTTTATTTTGAATTATTGTCGTTTACAATCTACATCCTCCGATTTTTGTAGTCTAATCGAATGAGCTTGCAAGGATATAGCACACAGCAATCGTATTTTCAAGCAATTGACTCCCGCTCCCTCTCAGATTCACACCACAATGCATCCACAGTGCTCTGAACTCCGTGCTGGATAACGTAAGAGCCTTTGAACTTGTTCACCGACAGATATTTTATAAACTTCCCGATAACCGCCAACGGAACACTTGGATTATTCTGCTGTTTACTAATATCCGATATCTTCAAACAGATGAATAACACGACTGAGGCAATTAATACAAATGTAATTTTAGGAAAATCAAAAGTGAGCTTACTACGAAATTTAAAATTTAGATGTTTAGGTGGTCAATAACTCGTAGCATGATGGTATTGATGACGGTTATACGCAGGACACAAAATTGAAGTCAACCAAATGTGGTCAGTAATGACTGACTGCAGTTTCCACCTCATTTCAAACAATACAGTCACAATGCAGTCCAAGCTTACCAAACCATAATTCTACCACTGTACCTCATTATTACACCTGCAACTTTCAACCATGTAATGAAAATAACCTTCCGTCTTGCGGATTCCAGCACGTCGAGGCCATTCACCCTTGCAGCGTTAGGAGCAAATATTCTCTAAAATTAAACTTCAAATTGCCCTCGAGAAAATTGCCAAATTAAAAAGACAAAGGTGACAATTTACCTTACATGAGGAACTTCGGCGACTTGCACATAAGCGAGTATGCGTAATGGCGAGGGTGGCAAAATTGTTCTATGTTAGTTTACGTCATCATACCCTTTACCTATCAAAATAAATTTTGATTATTATTTTTCTCTTTGTAATTAGTACTATTTTAATTGGTTTTGAAGTGTCACTCTTGGCGTCGTAAAAAACCAACTAAATGCAGAATGTATTTTAAGAACGCCTGAAATAAATTGTAGCTTTAACCATTTTTAATTGTTTTCTAGGATTTCAAGAAAAAAGCATTTAACCTGGACAAAAATTTCTATGACTCATATATTAGTGCTAGCAAATAAAGAACAGATTGTAATTTTTAGCTCGCCTACGTTCATTAAGCTATACCTGTTTCTTGTTTTCATTGTTAATTTATATACGTTTCATCAATGAAAATGCAAATATTTTAAAATGGAGCCATAAAAACACTCAGTGAAAGCTAGCTGGCTAAAGCAAAGACTATGAAGACGTAACAGCTGATACCACAAAACAAACACCTGAATATTTTCAATCCAAACACCAAGTATTTGAAAGGAATATCTCGAGTTTGAAACAAAGTTGGAAGACCTAGTAATATTCAGGCAACAGTGCTGCGGCGCTGTGATATCTTTGCACCAAAAACTTGGAATTAAATCCACAAGTTCCCTATAACTGACTTATGTGCTGAACTGAAAACTTTTATTCCTTCTTGGAATTTCATAATTTCACATAAATGTGGAGTTACTGGGGAAACAATGCCTTCGGAATTCTAGTGAACACTTTTATTAAATGTCGATATAATTTATGTATGTAGTCATGAACTGGGATGGAAATTAGACTTGCATTCCTGGAAATTATTTCTAGAATGAACATAAAGCAATATCAAACCATCTCACTTAAACAAGTGGCTAACGCAATTGTTATTTCCAAACATAATAAAATTTAAGGCTATTCTTAAAAAAATATTTCATCAGCAGAAGCTATTTCAATTAAAATCAAGATTTTTTGTAACGGAGCGCTATTGAGCTGTGCATCGCTAGCAACTAAAACAACTTATAACTAATGTAGTAAACCTTTTGCCTTCGATTAAGCTGGCACGATTTTATACGATATCTGAACTTTCTTGTTCCAGTTACTTAAAGCATTTTGAAAGATTTGCTGAGATTTTATTGAGAATGGATGGGTATTTGTTACAAAGGTGTTTAGGTACCTATAGCTTGTGTGGGAACTTAATATCAGTGTTCTTGTTTTTTTTTTTAATTCTCTACAGCGGCGTGGAGTCAAAAGATACATATACCGACTTTCTGCTCGTCGTTATTTACAGGCGTCGTTTAGGTACTTAGGTACATACATGCAATGACTTGATTCCGCCGAAGAATGATAAAAAATCAATGATAAATCATTGTTTTAGTAATAAAAAAACTATTCAAAATATGTTGTAGGAAAATTGAGCAGTTACGACGCATATATTGATCACTAAAAATATGCCACGCAGAAAATATAATCGCGCATGAGAATTGTTCATAAACATAATTTATTGCAGTAGAATATTTGAATATCCAAATACTTTTTCACATTTTCATTTGAAAATTTAATATTAGTAGAGTGCCGTAAGGCATAAAAATGGTCAAACCTCGGAACCCAGGGCCAGTCAATGAATCTGTATATCAAGTATGAGACTGCATTATTAAAACCTCAAATAAAAAAGTTAAAAAAAAAAAATTGACCGATCTCGATTTACAACAATTTTTAACAACAATTCACTGAAAAATGAGAGACGGAAGAGAGAAAATTTTTTTATAGTGAAAAATTTAGTTTTATTTGTAATAAATTATATGTGCAGAGTAACTTCAATGTTAATTTATTAGATTATTGTAAAAAATAAGTTAAAAAAAAAAATTATCATTAACTATTCACATTGTTACATCGTGTACATTTCACAGCTTTCACTATTGCATTCTAAGCAAGCTGCTGTGCAGTTTAATCCACTTTTTCTGCACCCACAAGATGCTCCACATCCTGTTTTGCATGAGCAAAAAATAATTTTTAATAAAGATTCTGGAGCTGGTCGTTGCGTCATTGTTTGCGGTGTCAATATTCCGCATTCCAAGCCATGTTTGAACTTGCAAAAATACTCTTTTAAGTTTTAGTACAAACGCCCAATTAATTCAATATTTCGTCAATGCGAATATTGTTGCTCGAAAATTCCTTAATCACACGCAATAGCAACAAAGGGCAATATTGGCGTTGGTGACTTGAATTTCCTCAAGTTGCCCCAAAACAACAAATTTATACAACAAAATGTGAAAAAAGCTCTTATAAAAGAATATTTTTCATTTCTTAAATTATGAGCTTTGCAGAGCAAAAACGTGATCCCTTATTTTTTCAAAAATTCGATCGAGTGAAACAAAAAAATGGCTGGATGGATTAATTTGGCACTTTGTAGGATTTTTGTGGACATATTGAACTGTAAAACGCACTCTTAACATTATTGGTTTTCACAATATTTTCGATCCAGCGCTCGATTTTCCAAAACACCATCTGAAGCTCATTTTTTTATGCATTTTCAAATTCATGTAACAAGAAGAATACTTGTTTTTTCGAAAAAGTAATAGCTGGTGGTTAAAGGATATTTATTCAAATTCTTGAAACGCACCTTAAACTTGGTGTACAATTATTTGTTGCTGAGATATCGATAATTAAAGACAAAAGGATCCTTTTCCATTTGTAGACTGATATCTCGGCGAGAACTAAACATATCGAGGTGTTAAAAGATAGAAATTAAAGCTAAATAAACAAAGTATCCGATCTTTATAAGGGTTAAGCAAGAACATTTTTCTCCACGCCCGTATGTAAAAAAAAAGCATTAAAAATTTTGAAATCGTTTTGTTGCTGCTTTTCCTAAGATCACTCAAAAACCACTGATGCTACAATTTTTTAATGTGTTAATCCAAAAACTAGAGACTTGGAGCTACAATTTTCTTTTTTTAAATTTCCTGTACGACCATTTTTCTCGAAGTTACGGCCCAAAAATTTGGATTTATTTTTTGATCCTTTAATTTTTTCCAGTGGTGTATTTATTTATATTCATCGGTATACCTGCAGTCCCTAAAGATCCAAGATCAAGTTTTCGAGTTTGTAATAGATGTTATTTTTAAAATATGACTTTTCACTAATATAAATCAATTAAAACTCCAAAAAATTAATAAATGTTTATAATAATAAAAAAAAAATTGAGAGCGCGAAAAAAATTTTTTTTAACATTTTTCTATATACTATTAAAAACATATTTTCAAGGTTTATATTAAGATTCATTGACTGGCCCTGGATTCCGAGGTATAAACCTTACGGCGCCCCACTATATGTCATCATGAGCTTTTAGGCTCGAACTAAAACAATACCAAAGACCTATTTAAAAATAATCATTTAGCTGGTTACTTTATTAGCCTTGTGTCAGGCCTAAAGGAGTGATTAAGGGTAGCATTAAGGAAATAGTGTCCAAGTCGGCAGATTTTTTTATAGCCAGCTGCTCCAACTTTTGTTTTTGGTAACTAAAAATGTACTTACCATGTAACAGTATTGTGTCTCAGTTCACACCTAAGTTGGAACATAAAAAGGGAATGTTTAATGGAAAATATAACAACTGCGCTGCACTCCATAGTTGTCAAGTTAACGGAAATGCCAAAGGCGAAACTATTTTGGCAGAGGCAAAAAAATCACGTGTACCACATAACTCGCAGTTTATCTGAACAACTATCTATTCACGTGTGGAAAATGGAACGTGTTCGTTGTACATATTTGTCACTATCAATCACTTTGTAAGGTCACTCGAATAGACAGGGCTCAGGTGTATTGTTTCCTACGCAGTTTAAGTTTTTGCTAATAAAAGTATCAAGATTATACACATGCTTACAAGGCTATTTCTAGGTAAGGTTGTAGCTAGCGTTTTTATGGCAAAATAGTGTCGGGTTGACATGTAAGGTTATGCTTGGTGGTTTATGAGATGCTTTCGTGAAATCATTGCCGCTTATATATAAAAAGCTTTTATATAAAAAAAAGCAAGCAGTGATGGCCTCGAGGTTTAGACGCGCGGTCGAGAATCTCGGCGGTCGCGGGTTCGAACCCCAGACACACACCTCTGACTTTTCGAAGTTATGTGTGTATTCAAATTGAATTATCACTTGCTTTAACGGTGAAGGAAAACATCGTGATGAAACCTGCACACCTAAGAGTTCTTAGGAATTTCTTAGGTGTGTAGTCCGCCAACCCGCACTAGGCCAGCGTGGTGGACTATGGCCTAAAACCCTCTCAATGGTAGAGGAGACCCGTGCTCAGCAGTGGGCGTATATGGGTTGATGAAGATAAAAAGCTTCTAAAAAAACAGGTGTTCCTATTGAAGCATAACCGTTTAAACAATTTACCGCTTTTTGAAAATTTTCATGTAATATTAATTATTCATTATACGCCAACAAATACGATACTACACTAGAAACCACACTCACCGAACGTCATGTGTAATCTCTGTTCCCAGTTTTATTTTTAATGAGGTAGTAAAGAAGATTTCAAGATTCAAGCTTTCTTTACTTCGTTGCTTTAATACGTAGCACGAAATAATCCTGGAATCTAAAACTTGTGGAATTTCATCACAACAATGAAATACGGTAACTTTTAAAAATACTTTGTACACTTCTTTAACCTTTAATCCACTTAATAGTAAGTACTTAAAAACAAACGATACTGATAGTGGTTATAGATAACACTATTAATACGCATTTGAGATAATCAGATAATACGCAACTTCAATCTACAGATGGAAATAGATAAGCTTTTAAATATCGATAAACAAAAACTTTAAGTTTTTGGACTTTAACCATTGTTTACACTTAGAAGTATCCTAATGGAATATCTTTGTCTTTTAATAAACCAGCTTATCTCAAATAATAAACAATCTATATGACTTAATATTTTTTACAAAGAATTTATATTCTTCCGGCTTTTTCCTGTCCCTTTTATTTAGGTATGACATTATAATGTTTGCTATTTCCGTATTCGTTAATGTTACGTCATAAACAAGTAAAATCCAGATATGTGGCTATTGTGAAACTCAAATGAACCTAATAACACTTCACGATCCTACATCCTAACTTAGTACTTTTCGATCGCTTAAATACATAATATACATACTTTGGAACCAATAAGGCAGTCAGTGCTCAATATGAAATACGATGCATAAATCAAATACAAGAAAACTCTTGGGAATGTTTAACTACAATAGTTTGTTCGATTGCGCAAGTATTGTGACAATGAGGCGACTCCTAACCGATACTTCGACAAGAACTGTTGTAATCTCTCACAACAATACTATTTGTCTATTGACTGAGTTTTTATTCACGTTCTACGCTCATTGATAAAGTATCGGCCTCGCGTACGCATACTATATTGAAAGTGTAAGTAATTTTCAACACTCAAAGTGTGTTGCATACCTACTTTACCGCTTTAGTATTTTGAATTTTTACATTCCGTCAGTATATTTGATCCTAATAAAGAAATTCAAACGTTACGATCACCATATACCTATTTTCATATTTAAGCGTTAATTTATTTTTCATACAACGTCAGGAAGATGATTTACAGATAACGATATTTAATTAGGTGCGTCCTTCATTCCCTTAATGGCTTGCAATCAAATTCCAAAGAACTATTTAAATGCTTAAAGAGTGTCTTGTACATTGAATAGTACTACTACACTAATTATGCCTTTACCCAAAATTGTCGTTATGTTTTTATCTGTAGCCAAGTAACACATTCAAACAACCCAAAAAAAAATACAACAATACTAACCAATTCCAAAATCAAATTACAAACAAAACAAATGAATGCGATAAACGATTCAATACCGCCACGCAAAACACAGCTGATACAAAATTAATATCGATGGCGATTGGAACGGTCCAGCTTAAATTTCCGAAAGTCCGTCGTGTCCAAACATGTGAATGGAACTGACGCAGTCTTTGACATGTGCCGCGGACATCCCGAACTCAATTTGTGCGCACTTCGCCTGCAATTGTTGACAGCGCAATCAATTTTAATGTAAACACACGGAGCTTCCTGCGATACATACTGACTGTTGGTTGATGCAACTGGTTGGTCATAACTCTATTAAATTAAGAAATTGCTAATTGAATATTTCTTTTGAAGGACGTCGTTAAATTTTCACTCAATAGGGTGGTGTCAAACCACCCTATTTGAATCTACTGTTTTCTTTTGCAGTACATGCTAACTAAAGTTGTATAGATACATGAGCATAATTGAAAATTTCCCCAAGAAATTCTTCGAGACAGGAAATTCCATCATCTCCACTATAACTTTACGAATGCATGTCAGAACATATAATACGATATTGAAAATTTAAACATTTTTACAAACTATTACGGCGCAGTGCGACGCACGGTATCTAATATATGTAAATTTCCAGTTATTCAGGTTAGAAGATGATATTACTTTCGTTTGTTTATTTTTTTTACTATTGAGGTGTCTATTGAGAATGTACTAAGGGATAGCAAACTACTTTTATAAATACTATTATAAATATTTTGGTGTAGGTGTATAAAACATGACTCATTTAATTACTTCCCTAATCACAGGATATCTCATATCATTTAAATGGGACTATAAATTAGAAAATTGACACGAATGCACGTGATGAAGTGACTAATGTTTGAATTATAGATACAAACATGTTTACATAATTATACTGATTCATATTTCTGAAGCGGATAGAGGTCTATTCATATGTACTTTTTACCACCTGCGTTTTTATACTACGCTAGTCTAATGCCGTTTATCGGTAATATTTCCACACTCCCTGTTCTTCTAAGATTCTCCTGATAAAAACATATAACATTTAACCCCTTAAAAGAATGGCAACCGGGACGGATACGCCACATATATACTTACGAATAGGGATTGCAATCCAGCGGCGTTTTCAATCCAGCGGAATTTTTGCTGGATTGACCTGAATCCAGCTGGATCCAGCGCGGATCCAGCAAAACGTGGAACGAAAATAAAAACATATTTTAAAATCAAGCTTTTATTATGCACGAAAAATTAAAAAAATAAACTAAGAAAACATTCCTACAATTCGTAGTTTTTTAAACTTTATAAGTAACAATTTACAAAAGTGTTCGGTTTATGAGTAGAAGTATGATACATAAACATATATTATCTATAACTAGTATATTATTATTCTTATGTGATCTAAAAGCTTGTCGCGGCCGAGGTCTTTGCATTAACGAAATTGCGCGACAAGCTTTTAAATCACTTAAGAATATTAATATACTAGTTATAGATAATATATGTTTATGTATCATACTTCTACTGATAAACCGAACACTTTTGTAAATTGTTACTTATAAAGTTTAAAAAACTACGAATTGTAGGAATGTTTTCTTAGTTTATTTTTTTAATTTTTCGTGCATAATAAAAGCTTGATTTTAAAATATGTTTTTCACCGTTAATTTATTTTTAACTTTTTAGTTGGAAATATTTCTAAGTCTATCCATTTCGTAGTCATACCGAAATTCAACTCAATCGGTCCATGGAAACTAGTGTTCCTATGGGCACCTTCCAACTTCTCATGACTCCAGATCAACGATACCTTGTTATTATGTTGTCACTAAAAATACAAAGGCATACCAAATTTTAGCTTAATTGGTCCACAGGAATCGGAGTTCCTATATTCTTCTTCCAACTCCTCATCAGATCAGCTTCATGATACCATATTTTTGTATTGTTACCGAAGTTACGAAGGCACACCAAATTTCAGTTCAATTGGACCACAAGAATCGGAGTTCCTATGGGCATCTTCCAACTCTTCGTCAGATCAGCTCTATGATACCTTGTTATTATATTGTCACTGAAATTACATAGGTATACCAAATTTCAGCTCAATCGGTCTAAAGGAATCGGAGTTCCTCTGGGCTTCTTCCAACTCCTCATCAGATCAGCTCCATAATATCATATTTTTGTATTGTTACCGAAGCTACGAAGACATACCAAATTTCAGCTCAATCGGTCCACAAGAACCGATGTTTCTATGGTCATCTTCCAACCTCATCATCAGACCAGCTCCATGGTACCATATTATTGTATTGTCATCCAAGTTACGTAGGTATACCAAGTTTCAGCACAATCGGTCTATTGGAAGTGGTTCAAATCTTCATTGCAAGATTTGTAAACATACAAACATACATACATACATACATACATACATACATACATACATACAAAAGTGAAGTTAAATAAAAGCTTGTAAAAAGACGACATTTTTAAGACTTTTTTTATTAATTTGTACTTCTTACGATAATCTTTGAAATCTTCCACTCATTTGGTGATATCTTATATTAATTTGCTTTGGTTTTTTGATAAGTTGAGATCAAAATAATCAACATAAATTAAATAACAAACATATAACCTTATATTCATATAACATTTAAGATAATGTTTCTAAGTAAGCACTATCTTATTAATTATGCTTATGTTTAATGATAGGACGGTTAATCAGTAGCAATCAGTCTCACAAATTCTTTTAAAATTAACTTAATTAACATTCTTTTAAAAAAAGACCGTAACAATAACACTATTTTAATTTTCAATAGTATTTTTGTATCAAACAAAAAAGCTTTGAAATAATCTTCTCTCCGCTCGTTAATCCTTGATAATTAAGCAGTTTAAAGTCTGACGATAAGAGACTACTTCTTTTTTTAAATTCTCTGAAAGTAAGACCTTAGAAAACAAATTTTATCTATAGTCTTATCTCCCAACCTGCTTCACACAGAACTGCATATGTAGCCGGCTGCTGAGAATGCCCTTTCGGCCTCTACACTGGTCGGTTTTAAGGTCATTAAATATTCATAAACCATTGATAAATGTTCACTTCGCACTCCTTCGCTCTCATAAACGCTCATTTCTTTTTTCAGGATCTTTTCGTAATCTAATTGACCACTTGGCTTTTGTTTATTAAAGTTCTCCTTTTCTCTTTTAAGTTCTATCTCAAGCTCTAGCTCTAAAGTCATTTTAACGGGTTCTGCGTCATCATCTACACGATCTTCTTCTATCTCCATGGTAGCTTCTTGCACCGGCTCTACAATATATTGTTTATTTACTCATTTTAACAATGTTTTTATCTCCTGCCGCATCGCATTCTTTTTTGGCAATGGAAAATAGCCAGGCTATGGTGACAGAACGGCGAGTTGCCGCGCCGATTCGAAAATGGCGGCAACTCAAAAGTAAACAATAGAAATTGATACGTTTGCGGATCCGCATCGCTGGATCAAGATGTATGCTGGATCCAGCATGTTTAAAAAGGCGCTGGATCCAGCTGGATTGCTGTATGCTGGATCCAGCAATTGCAATCCCTACTTACGAAGCACACGTTTCCATTAACCTAAAAATTGTAAATACATTAAGTCCATGTGTACTTCTTTATTCAAGCCATATTTTCATTGAACTCGAACGAATCCTCCAACGTAGCGTTACAAATATAATTTTCAAACGAATGGCGAGTGTAGCACGTCGTAACAAATTGCAGATATTGGTCAGAAAGGGTAAAGTTTTAATGCGGCCAAATGGGTTTACGTAAAATCCGAGCATTATTCCAATTGTTATATCCGTTGGTAGCAATGCATACGAATGTTTATTGTACCAATATACCGTTCTGGTGCCGTAAAGTAAAATTTACTGGTTTAGTCTCTTCCACTTTTTTATCGGCCGTACATTTTGTGTGTGTCCATAAAATGCCATTTCGAACGATTTGGCATATATACGTTATATATTCGTTGTTTATTCCGCACAAAACTGTTAAAGCTAGTGTTGGGTGTCAAAAATTGAAATACATTTCATCTGCATCATAATTCCGATGTTTTGTTTCTGTTTATAATAGATATATCCTTTCACATGGGGTTGTAGGTAACTTACCTGGCGGTGTATTTCTAAAACAACGTAGGCTCGTTTCATAATCTGCTAACCCGCAATTGGCCTAGCGTGGTGGACTAAGGCCTAAACGCTCTCAGTTGTCGAGAAGCCTAGTGTTTAAAAGTGGGACGTATATGGACCGATGTTGTTAATAATTATCATTAAGAAATTGTTGTAAGCAGCAACATTTATGATGAATAAATAATGTAATGTAAGTTATTTTACTAAGACGCGCTAAGAATAAAGAACAAAAGAGCTTATGACAGTAAATCATCGAAAATTAAGCTATCTCACGCCCTTCACAAGAGTAATAATCATACAAATTAGTCCTGTACACGCTTAACTGGCAGATTAATTATATGTTTGTTATAAACCGATTCAAACTCTAATTAATTGCCTGTTAATTATCCAATTAATTATTTTGAGAGACCTGATTAGAAATAAAGCATGTTTCAATAACACCGACACGTTTTAACGTTTAAATAATTAATTTACCATTCAAAGTGCTTTTGTTTTGGTTCTTCAATTCAATATTGAAGGTTTATTTTTGAAACAAAGAAACATATTTGGGTTTGTTTTTTGTTAAAAACTTTTTTTGTTGTCCTTTCTTTAAGGTAATGCGAATGAAAGCCTAATAAACGTTTATGGAGAAGGATAGACTAACGTATTACCTGACTTAAGAGTATTATTAAATCATCTTCTCCAAATAGGTGATTAAAAAGCAAATAAAATGCATTAATATGAAGTTTCCAAAACATTGTCTCACCATTGCTATACTCGGAAGAAATTTAAAGCGCTATTATAGAACCATTACGAGCGTGCTCTCATTATTATATGCATTAAACTATGGAACTGCCTTGTAGTCTCGAGATTCAAGTATGTGCCGAGCAATATAGAGGTGTCGTTTTGTTTCTCGGGTCGGGCAAAATGTTTTTAGGTCTTTCCATCAGTAAAATCTTTAGCAGCAGCTAAGAATCTGGATATGTGCTAGAAAGAGGTGGCGTAGAGGTGAACGCCTGGGGTTTGAACCTGCGGCCGCCAAGTTTCTTGACCACGCCTAAACTTCGCGGCCATCACTACTATCAATTTTATATGCATTAAATTACGCCACTTGCATAACAAAGTTCACTTTTAACACCTCAGTATTGGTAAACTAAAAGCATTATTCAAAACCAGGCTGAACCGTTGTTATCTTTGCACTCAAAACTTTGAATAAACCACTCAACTTGAAAACGTGAAAATAAAATAAGTTTGTATTCATTCGCAACATGTTCACGATGTGAGATTGGCTCGGGTTATCTAGGAAAACAAGGTAATCTTACAACTTTAATTTACTATTTTGAATGCAATATTGCAGTGAAGAAACGGTACTACATCTCTGCATCCACAATAAGTCACGTCTGTTTTTGTCTCACATAAGTAGTTGGCGTATTGATGTTTTTCGGGCACAATTTAAGCCTTTGTGCTGCTACTGAGAATTTCTTGATAAAAAAACCCAATAACACTATGTTTATCCATGTTCTTCGTCCATCGGACTTCATTAGACTCTAATATTGCCACTGTAAATAATAATTAAGAAATACTTTTTTAATTTCTGTACGTCTTATTGCTGGACACGGATCATCTCCACAATGGAGAAAGGTTAGGCATCAGTCCACCAAGATTGCATGTGTATAATGTGCAGGCTCCCTTACGATTTAAGTACATGATAATTTATTGTAAATATAAAAAAAAAAAAAGTGTATTCTGCTATGTACTCGACCAAATACCTAATTCTCTCTATGTTATTGCAATATGTATAATATAATCTATAGCCACTTCACTTAATAAGAGAATCTTCTAGCCACAAGCCAACCTAATTATCCTAAAAGAACAAACTAGCTACTTCAACAAGTTGATGTACTTAAAAATGATTTCTCTAGCAGACCGTACCTGAAGCGTACACTTTATGAAACAACATTGTTAAGCCACTGGATATCAGAGTCGCGACTTTGTCGTGAAAATGAGTTGTTAAAGTACAAACGGAGTTTCATGCTCCAATTTGTAATGTAACTTCTGGTACTACCGGAGAGGCCATTACGAAAAACATTCTGGTTTCATTGTATTTTTGCTCCGTAATTGTTTATGTGAATGACGTTTACGGCGTGGAAGGTTGTTGGGAATTTAATTCTGTAAACTATGTTTTATTGTTTCCAAGCTTTGTGGTTGATATGTTTCGGAAATATTGAAGTTTAATATATTAATTAATAATGCGAATATTACGCAGTATTCTAGATTAATACCTATGAAATAAGTAGCGCATATTAATTACAATTCAAACCGCCTCGTGGTCTTGCGGTACAAGTATGTGCCGTGCGATCAAGAGGTCCTGGGTTCGATTCCCGGGTCGGGCAAAGTATTATTGCGTTTTTCCATTAGGAAATTCTCAGTAGCAGCACGGAGTCTGGAAATGTGCCCTAAAAACGGCAATAGGCTCGCCCCCTATTACGTGGGACTGGAACATACCTGGCGAAATGTGGATGCAAAAATGCATCTCTGCCAACCCCTTCGGGGAATATAGGCGTGAGGTATGTTTGTTTGTTTGTAATTCAACTAATTAGTTATTTCTTCTTTTTATCATAGCTATGCTCACGTTTATATTTGTCAATGTCAAAACTAAAATTTACCTGTAGGCCGTAGAGTGGTTTTCAATACCTTTAATTCCTAAGCAAAACGTCGAAATAGAATTGAGCTAGACGGATACAATATTTTTCTTTCAGTACCGACATTAAATATCGTCTACAAAAATCGAGAAAAGTTACTCTCGTTTCACCTTCGCAGCGTATTAGCAGTGACCGTATATGATTACATGAAACTCGCATTAACAGTGCATTACCGGCGATCAATCACTGCGCCTCCATAGCCATTGCAACAATTGATTAGCGACCAATATAACAATGCTATCGTGTCGTGCCGTGCAGTAACATATTGCTTTTGTCGAGTCATATGAGCTTTGCATTAAATAGAAAAATAAATCAGATGTTGACTTGTAATTGGACAATAATATTTATGCACCTATCAAGTATCTCTGCACCACCCTAAGGTTGACTGGTAGAAAATGCGTTAGGCATTAGTCCACCTTTATACAATGTTTTTTATAAGAAGCATAAATAATTAAATAAATAATTCGGAGGATAACTCTATTCTAAATGCCACTAATATAAATATATTAATTGAATCATTAATTTTTAAAAAATATGCTCACTGGAAATGCTTTACAATTCTTAAGCTTATAAAAACGAAATTTATGTAGACAATACCTACCGTATTTATTATATATTGGTGAAAAAAATATGGTAGAAAACGAACAGAGGTACAGAATTCATTCATGGTTCAAAGAAAGTGATATTGATTTTATTTATTCGTACATTCTCAATAAAGGCACGAACGCCAGGTTTGCACCCACAAAATTGTATAGGCTTGCCTCCTGGGACTTAAATGCAGTTTTCGCCTGCTGTAGGAGTGTAGAAATTCACATTTGTAATAGATGTTTGGGGTTCGGGGAGTAAGTGTATGTTTATATCGATTGTTAATTAATACTTCTCTAACTTTGTAGATGTTTTACTATAAACTAACTGTATTCCTATCCTTGAATAATAGTGCTTCGCTATATTCGTTTTCAAAAGGGCTCGTTCAGAACTATCTGGAACTAAGGTTTCATATTTTATTCGCTTATTAACTAAGTAGTAAGTTTAGTTTATAGTCAAGGCTATAATACTTACAAATTATTGCAATTAAAATAACTTGACAAAAACCTGTTTAGTTGTAGTTGTAGATATGCGTAATATTTCGCGGAAGCTTTGTTCTGTCACACGTAAAGTCAGTTTATGTCTCACGATAGACGTGACTAAGCACTGTTGATGTAAGATAAAATGGTATTTTTTTCGTGAAATTTTGACTGCTAATAAGATAAAATGGTATTTTTTTCGTGAAATTTTGACTGCTAATAAGTGCTGCGAAGAAAAAATATATTGATGACCCGCGGGAGATCATAACGATCATCTTTTAACTGTTGGTCCAATTGGTATATCGAAAAAATGTGGGTTTGATGCATTATGTAGGTAGACTACTAGTGGAGGGAGGGTGGATGCGTGTCAACCACGACAAATTATCTTTATTCATTACTTTTACATGTACATAAGAATCGTCAATTTTAAACTGTTTTTAAGTAAACAATAGTCGAACATTTACTACACTTAACTCGAAATAACTTAAAAAATATAAAGTGTAACTTTAATTACCGCAACTCGGAAATCATCGTTGTGGTATGATCAAACAAAAATGCAATTTACCAAAGCACACAAGTAAAATAAACACTCAAAAATATCAGTTACCGTAACCGCTGACCAAAATGATTTCAATAAAACAACTTTTAAATTGGTAATACATTTATATGAAAATAAATCACGCCACATTAAAAACGGATGCTACCATAACATAAATATACGGCAAAAACAGTACAGCGAGTCACACGAACACATTGGCTTTAATTAAGTTTGTAATAGCAATTGGATACGGCCGCTCAGGTAGCCACGATTATTGTGCTCTGAACAACTTCGTAACATAAATCATGCCACTTTTTGCCTATCCCCGCAAAACCATGCATTGTTCTCACTTTCAATATTTAGTGGTGTAGTTTCACAGGTGGGGCTGCAAAATTGTATCTATTATGGATGGAAATAACTTTAGCAGCAGCGCCGAATGTTGCTTTGATTATTTGTTTATTGCTCCTTTTGTCTTTTGGTAAGGAGAAGTTAGTAGTTTGCTGTGTTAGTTCAAAACATGATTTTGGTTCGAGTAATTAATGGAAATGTTTAAGTCACTTCATTTTAAGCAATAATTGCGATAATTTCATAAATGCGATGTTTTTTTTTTGTCATCAGTATTAGACGTCGTTTAACGCAGTTTTGATAACAAAATATAGATTTAGCGGTAAGCTTACGTAATGGCACGTAACTATCTTGATGTTTTTTGGCTCATGCATATAGCTTTACTAAATATGTGTGTAAGTTCTTTTAAAGTAATATGGGCTAATTTTAAACCTTTGTTTATTTGGCCTAAAAGTCTTATGTTACAGATGCACTCAAAATAGCTAAGTAGACATAAATCATGTTAACGACTTGAATTGAAAAACTGTGTGAAGTCAAAAAATTATATAATATCTTTATTAAAAATTATGAATTTGTTTTACAAACCAAACTGCTGCATTCTAATACACAACTCATCAATCTTTGAATCATATCGCGTACGGATAAATCGTGGAGCCGGCGGGTAATTGAGTCATAACATGACATTAGTCAGATTACGAACAATTAGCGAGTGGTGGCAGCTGCACCCGTTCTCTTGGGGATTTGAGCTCCGCGAATACAGCCCTAATTACATTCGCCAGTGCACTATCAAGAGTAAATTGATTTGTTACTGCTGCACTAACAAATTGATAACGATTACCACAATTTTGAATTTCGAAACGATTTATGTGGAATGTGCATTTGTAATAATGTAACAGAGGATGTTGCTATGCCGGATGTAACCATTTTACGTGGCTTATGAAGGTTAAGTTGTGATCTAAGTAGAATACTTGCAATCGCTCACATTTTTAAAATACGCTCGTGCAGTCTGAATGCCATTTAAATTGATTGTAATAATTATGACTGATTCATTTGTAGAACTCCGTGACATGTTTCTGCATGTGTGATTTTAAATAGATTTTCTAGGCCATTCGATGGATCACTCTTAAGCACTTTGTATGAAGCTTTCTGCATTTTAAAAGTATAATTTTGTTTAAATTAGATATCTAGGTGCCATGAATAGATAAGACAAAAATTGTATTTAAAAATACAATTATAACCAACATTATTACACTTTTGCAAATCGTTGATATTTAGAGAAGGGCGTTAAAACTATTGTCATATATTTCTCTAAAAGGACAAAGATAAAATATTTCCCGTACCTACCCCATAAAGGCTGTTAGCGGCTAGAATAAAAGGTACAACACCAAATTTACAAAGCCGATCCAAACATCCTTTGTCTCACTACTTCGTGCGGAGTCAATGGACAATTTCCTATAGTAAAAAATAATAAAGGAGCCAAAGTGAAATTGCCCTCAAAGCAAATCTCAATAAAGGCCCAAACTCGCAATTCCCGCGAATATTATGAGGGAGAACTTTTTGAAAGGGGTTAAAGAAAGTAAACTGATTTGAAAAAGACAGGGAAAAGGTGGTGCGTAAGTATGAATAAATTGGAATCGGAAATATTTCTTAGTTCAACGTAAGAGGGAAAGTTAAGGGCGGGGAGGCCATTGAGAATTCTCAATAGATAGGCTTTAGACGATGGAGCTATTGCGTCATGTCTAAGGGGATTAATATATTTTAGAAAAAAAAAGATGAGACTTAACTTCTAAGGGTAGGTCACAGTGTAAAATATATTAACGTCGACATAAGAACTTTCTCTGTGGTAAAACTGAACCCCTAAATTTTACTCTCGTAATCCTGGCACAAAATATAATGTTAAAAATATTAAAAACTTATAGACAGGAGTTGGTGCTTGGTAAACAGTGCAGTGTTATGCTGATGGTGGTCGTAGGTTCGAACCCCAGGCACACATGTCTGGCTTTTCGAAGTTATTTGTGTATGGGCAGTGAATTATCGCATACTTTAACGGCAAAAAAGAGCACAATGAAGAACTTTGCACACTTTAAAAAATAATTTATTAGGTATTGATGAAAATATGCTCCCAAATTGACGACAGATAAACTAAGTGATCGTTTGTCTATACCTCCATATTGTTTAATTGTAAGTAAAAAAATACAAATTGCCCTAAATGAACTGAATTTTCTCGTTACGGCCCGCGTTATAAGTGCTGATAGTAATTAAAAACACAAGGCATTTTTCAAGGTCTCCCGTTTTAATTAAGAATACTTTTTCCCTTTCCTTCTGAAAGAGCTTCGTTCTGCTTAATTACGGTTAATTTCTCCCCTCTGTCATCTATTTTATCTTAAAATAGTTACAATTTGCTTCTGCAATTAGGTAACTAATGATGAGTTAAAAAATAATAAAGTTCATTGTGCATCTATATGAAAAAAACATTTTAATACATAATGTTGTTTCTTTACAAACATTGATTTTTGGTAAACAAAATCGGCAAACCACCAACGGCAAATATCGAAGCCATTATGCGAGTGTGTTAGAATGTCAGTTTAATTTTGTAAAATATATATAAAATTGAGCTAAACTCATCAATAAAACGTATGGTACTTTTATAACAAGACATTCAGTCACAAATCAGTTATGACTACTGAAAATATACCGCAGCTATTAAGGCTATTTGTATAACATACTTAATAGAACAATAGTTGTTTTATTTTTAAACAGCCAGTAAAAAGCGAGGCTATAATAAAAATATTCAATATTATTTGACTAATGACTGTTTAAAATATTGACAAGTAACCTAGATTTTCCATTCCAATTTGCAGTGACATTAATGGCCAGTCTGCATGTAATTTTGCGGTTTTTATGTCTCAGTATTTGAAACATGTTATCAATTAATACAATATTGTCTACGGCCTTTCTAATTGCCCGTAAATTATAAAGCTAGGCAGCAAAAATAATAAGTAATTAAATATTACCGCTGAACTAACTTTAATTATTTTAAAATGTTAAATATAAAAGAACTTTGCCATGAAAATGTAATCAAAACTATATTAAACTACCTCATTCAGTAAGGCGTCTGTTTTTGCCACATATTTTACCGTCATTCGCGCCAATACATAAAAATAAAAACAGTATGAAACAAATAGTTGAGAAAAACAATTTCAGGTGGAGAAATCATGGTTACAACCTTAAGACTTAGAAGTCGCCATTGGGCCGTTAAACTAATTCGATTTTAGTTTATTGCAACGTGGGGAGAGAACTAAAAAAAGGGTTGACAGCGGGTTGTTTTATTGCCAGCCAAACCTTCTGTTTTTCAGTTACTTTCCAAATTTTGCATTGCAAGCAACACCTTTTCCTTGTTATCTCAGATTACGTTGTTTCTAAGAAAGTATATATTTATTGTTACAACGTTTTCGGCCGCCTAGCCTCTCAACATTTTACCTATTTCTCGAGGCTAAAAATTTATGTGCACTTAGGAAAACCTCGTCGAAATATCTATTCAAAACGCCCCAGTTATTGTACAGCAAAGGTAATGCCTGATTATCATAATGAAATTGCTGGCTGTGCTGTGAGAAAAATGGTAAAATTTGTGGCGTTAAATAATACCGTTAAGAGAAAAAAATGTAAGGCGCCCTGTAGGACGGCGGTCGGGCGCAGCGGCTCTCTGAAATTGCAAGTCGTTTATTACAGAGGGAATTTTCAATTACAGCAATCCTGCGGTTTTTTATTCGTAATGCGACCTTTAGGCAACGTTTGGTCGGTCATTCATAACTGGAAAATCGGTAGGGTGTACGCAAAACCCTCATTTGTGTGGTCAAACGTATCAAATATGGTTTCAAGGGTTTTTGGGGTCGATCGATATTATTGGGTTACTTGGGTGTCAATTTATTTATAATAGTATTGTTAATAGCCGTTTTACGACATTAATTAGGCGGGGATCACTAAACTCACTCCATACTACTTGAATAACGTATCAACTACGTAACTACTGCCACCCTTCATTTTTATATACTGTCATATTAGTCCATCTTTTTTTTATAAACCGTTATCTACACACACACGTCAGAGAATCGATATTCCCATTCTAAATTCCCGGCGTTGACTGGAATCAACCGGCAAAAGCACAAAATATGCACACAGCATAGCACAAAGAATACCTCGCGCTGTAGATCGGATATAATCGAATTTTATGAGTTTTAAAAATGAAAGGTTTCAAAGCGATCGCGCTGCCTTCAGGCTTCCAATAAAAATTTATTATAATGCAAATTGCATTTCTTTGAAAGAACTACGGGTATGCTTACACTCAAATCCTTTCAGACTCTTTCATGGAAGTGAATACTCTAACCGTTTGCTGGCGCATAAATTTTAAGTAAACTTCCATTACAGCTTAATGTATTGTTTCTTCGTTCCTGCAATCTTTTCAGAAGCAGTTACGTACTTGAGTTTCTATAAATGATAATAAATAAACAAAACAGACGGTTTTATTAGTTCACGTAGTACTCATGTTTCCTATCATTAACTAATAGTGTTTTCAATACGAAAAGAATATATCCCTTGAGTGTAAACTTTTAGCAATGCTTAAACAAATATTTTATCGGAAATTAATTATTGTAGAAACATCTAGTCTAGTCCAAGATCCCAATAAAAAGCTCTAATCTCTCATCGAACATGACTCGTGGTATGTGCCTAGGAGTTGCACCCACGACTGCCGAGATCATCAATCTCGCCTCTAAACCTCGAGGCCATCACTATTTTGATATGATAAAATTAAATAAATAAATAAATTCACCTAGTCAAAAACATAGTACCTAATGTAATGTTATACTAAGATTCGACTCTTATGTCGCAAAGTAACATAAGTATCCAAACTGAAGATTTTATCGAGAATTATTGTATAAACGTCAACGCTAGTTTAAGACACCGATAGAAAGCTCTTATCTCCCATCGAATGTGTCGCGAGGTATTTGCTCCCTTATTTCCTGAGCAAGGTTGTTGGACCCATTCACATCGTTTTATTAGTTGAACCGTGACGTCACCTTTAAAGTAAAACCTCATTTTTCGCGTCATCCATCTTGGAGAGGAAATTATGTACCTTATCTTCTACATCACCTCTTTTATATTCTTCAGTAGGCTTGTTCTGTGAAAATAGAAACCTTGTAAATGTACCCGTTGCTTTGTTGGTCCTATGGTATTAAGCAAGGGCTTTTCCATGCAAAAATTTTCAGTGCCAGCATAGAGTCGGAAAATGTACCCAAAAATAGTAATATAGCTTTAACATTTTTTTAACTTTAACATTAGGTTCGCGATTTTATTTGCCATTACAAA
Organism: Cephonodes hylas; assembly: GCA_030295005.1. Taxonomy (NCBI): domain Eukaryota; kingdom Metazoa; phylum Arthropoda; class Insecta; order Lepidoptera; family Sphingidae; genus Cephonodes; species Cephonodes hylas. Next base: position 9,875,745 of record AP025369.1, on the reverse strand, counting down.
ATGATTTTCATTAGTACTTGTAAATACCGTGTGAACTCTAAAAAGACGGAGGAGTTTGAACCACACAACCTCCAATTTGATATCCACCTGATTTTTAGGCTACCTCGCGCTGCATGGTCGACCTCGTAATAATTATTAAGTTTATGGCGCGTGTTGAGTACCACAAGTTTAAGGCTAAGAATCAATAAGTTTGACAAAAAATTGAATTATCAAAAAATATACACGTAATATTAAATGAAATAAGAAATATAAAAGTTGTATAAAAATATTTAATGTTTCAACATCCGTGATGTTAAGAGAAAACTCATTAATTATACGAAATATACAAAAAAGGAACGGGAACAACTACATTAATCATATTAAAAACATCTCACATTTTTATCTCGCAACATTAGCTCCAGAAGAAATAGAATAAATAATTCCAGCCCAAAAGTAATGTAACTTAACGTTACCTCCCTCCTAATTACGGAAACATAAATTTTGAAACTGAAAAGAAATGTTTCGAGGTCCGTAATTACAAGTCTACATTTCATACAGACTAATTGGGGAGGCTTAATAAAGCTATGATATTGAACCTAATGAACACAGTTTGGAGAAAGAAATATTTTTTGTTCGACTTAAATGTGTTGCTTTACTTCATATATTATATATATATATATTTTAGATTAAGACGAAACACATGGCTAGCTCGACCTTTCGTAATTAATATTGCCTAGAACCTTAACGTATGTCTTTATTGGGTTTAATTTTAACCAATAAACCAATAAAAGTAAAGAAAATCTTTATAATTGTAATGTGTGAATAAATAAATAAATCAATCAATCCATATACATTCTTCTGTGGAGCACAAGCCTCCTTTACATTTGAACAGGGTTAAATCTTGCCGAATACGCTGGTCCAGCGCGAGTTGGTGACTACACACCTAAGAAACTATTTAAAACATACCTCCAGGTTTCATTACGATATTGCCCTTCACCAGTGAAGGACATGATAATTCATATACATACGAGTATATACTCGACAAAATACTCGGCAAAATCCAGCTCAGGCATTGCTTCACCCGCGTGCCTTGATCTCTAGGATATTACTTCTAAAAATCGATTGGAAAGAAAACAATTTTTTTTGGACTTAATCGGATACATTATTTTTACCACGTAAAATAAGTACCTACTTGTGTATTATAACGTAATGACATTAATAGATTTATGATCATGCGTCTTTATGAGCACATACGAATATCTTGGTACTAATGACAGAAAACATCTGACCTTTCCTCGTCACAATAACAGGGATTTGATTCATATAACATTACTTTGGTGAATTCCATTGTAATGTCGAAGTATCATATTTAGTTCGCTTATTAGTGGTACTAAATATAGAATTATTATGACCTTTTGGCTCTGAACTCTCATACGTGGGATCTAAAGGTTCTGGTTAAATATTTGCAAAATTCAAAGCTTTACTTCAAAGTCGTTTAATCATTTCCGCTGCTTGTAGAGATAAAAGCCAATGTATTTTCTCGTTAGCTGTGCAAAGGTCAGTATTGTTTGTAAAAATGATTATAAAAATATAATTAATATTTTTTAAATTTAATACAACAAATTCTTATTAGTAGACTCCACTTCATTCTTACTTCGCATTTTCTGAAATGTTTTGTAAACTATAGGTACCTTATATTTTGCTATACTATATATTTTGTTAAAGCTTTTTCTACTGAGTGGGCGATGATATATAAACTTTTTCGTATTTTATAATAGTTGCTTTAAAAATATATTGACATAATCAATTACATAATAAAACTGTGTTTATTATTAGACAGTCTCCACTTTGTCAAGTAGTCATAGACCCTGCTGCAAGCCTACAAGTTCGACCCAAACTAAATAATCTAAGGAACCAAGTGAAGGTTTTATAAATCCATAAAGTCTCCCTTTCAATTCACCCATGGTAGTATTTTAAGTGAAAAATCAAAACTATTTATACGAGTAAATGGTTAAAAAGTGTATTAATCATTGAGCCATTGTTAATGGTAATAATTAATAAAGGGTAAAAAATGTATACAAATTATCTCATTGAGATGAATTTGAAACGAGATTACCTACGCTCTTCTGTGGCGCAACTAGACGGGATATGGCAAAGGGCGCACCGTTTCCTAAGTTATAGGTTATTGTTGAAACAAAGTGTAAAGGTGAAACGCTCAGTTATTTGATATAACTTCAGTGCATTTCGTAAACGTTTGTTACATTTATTTAACAGTGATTTAAGATCAGTAACATTTTTTAGGAGCGATGGCTATGAAATATTTTAAAACGTTATATTTGATCGCTTATCAACTTTCTTGGCAAATCAATGTTTTTAAACTGTGCTGGTCATTTTCAAAATGAATAAAAACTATGTTCTGCAATTACTATGTTCATTTTAAATAATTTGTACATGTGCTGATGATGTCAAACATAGTTGGAGAGTAAGCAAAACAGCTTGAATCTTAAATTTCTTTCGCTATTACGAGCTATATTAGCTGATGATTCATTTGATTCCTAAATGTCTCTTTTTGACTGAGCCGCCATTCAAAGTAATTGAAATTAATTAACATATTAAAGTTAATAGTGGACATTTGCTGTAGGCACCATCCAAAACATGAGCCTCCCATATATCCATTAAATTCACCGAGAGATGTCCATTAATTTCAATACTATCCACGTTAAACTCTTTGATTAAAAAATACTTTCCCTAGTATCTATAAAAAGCCACACAGTTTAACAACATTTGTTATTTCAATACCGCAATCAGAGCGTCCACAAAGCTGTACAATATAAAAATAAAACGAACGAGTCGCTTTGCAGGTAAGACAGTGAACTGTAAATAAAAAGGGTTGCCTCCGGTGTATACCTTTATTTTCCCCTGTCACTCCGCCGTTTTCCAGTAACACTGTAATTTTGTTTTGCAATTAAGTTCCACCTTTTTCTTGTTTCTTTCGGATTACTTTCCTTTTCGCAAATGGATACGGCAATATCTTTATCTGGGAATTAACCACGTGGCGGTTTTTCAGTTACGTGATTAGTGCTTAGGGACTTCATAGTAATTATCGATATTGTGTAGGATATTATGATTGTTTATTCAACATTACATCAACAGTAAATGCCAAGCGAGTAATAGATGAATAAAAGTTCTTAATTTATCATCCATTCATTAGCCAACACAGTTGGGCTGGATGTGCTTCTAGTCCTATACGAACAACATCTTTTAAAATTGTTGTCTTTTGTTATTAGAAGAAATATTTTAAATGTCCCGTATTGCTACATCAACTTGGTAACCAAGAAGACGAAATAACCTGTCAAGTACAGACAACGGCAATTGCATTAGGTGTACAATAAATTATAAAAAAATATGAAACAAACAAACAGATAACAAGATTACCCAGAGGGGGAAATAAATAATGTAGCTCGAGCTAAGAAACTTTTTAACGCTCTCTTAAAACTTCCCCCGTGCTTAATTATATTTTCATTTATCTTTCCTTTCATCCATCCAGTCTGGTGAAGCATTAGCAACTTTCCGAACTTAGCCTACGGTAAACTGATTATTGTTTTTTTTATTAAATTTTCATTCACGGCATCAATTTGTGTTAGACTTGTCAGCGTAGACGGCAATCCATTTATATTTTTATTTATGATTATAAATAAGGTGATTTTGATTGATGATGATGCATTTTTTATAAAATCATGCTATTATTGTTTTTAAATGCTTTTTGAACTTTTCTAGTTCCTAAAGAATAATAATGTTTTTTTTTCTTTAAAAGCCGATGTTTAAATAATGCAATTAGATGCTTTGATAAACATGATATTTTATACAGTATCAATTTGAGACGATTGCAGTGAAATAACCGTTTTGCATGTGTATTTATTCCTTTTGAGATATATAGCGGCTATTTAGTAATTCTGAAATCCCTCTAATATTTCGAAGAGGGTATAGAATTTTCTGAGAAGTCATTGGGTCTATCAAATGTTTCTTACCCTTGCCCTTTGTTGTGTATGTTACATTGCTAATTTTAATTTCGACTCTGGGTATTTTTTTCAATTAAACACAAACCCAGGTAAACAAGGTATACAATAATTTTGAACGCGGAAACAATTGAAGACGCAACATCGAAGTTTAATCAGCCGCTAAAGCGCTAATGAAAGGTTTCTCAAAAGGGGACGATCTCGATTCCTTTCCGAAGCAGATACACCTTATCGCAAAATCCAGAGGGGGTGGAATTGTCTGTCGAATTGAAAGTGACGTGAGAGCACCTGGCTCCTTTCGGCGAAATTAAAAAAGTTTCAGCTACAAGCCAAGTTGGTAGGTCTCGTTCATTTAAATGCTAAGGGATTCTGTGTTAGTATTCATTGTGAGTTTTGTCATTCAGAAGAAAGTTTTGCTTTTTACCGGTTCCACTTCGCGCCGGATCGCCATTTGCATTTTACAGTTTTTTTTCGAGTCGTGCGTTGTGACGCTTTATTAGACGCTGTATATTGGATTTGCGTGTATTTTACTCTAGTATGTTTAATTTTGGTATTGTGTATGTTGAATATAATCAATTTTTAAGGCAAAGTATATATAAATGGTGTCATAGATTATTTCGAAAATGTTAAAAAAACAAAATAAACATTCTTGAAAAACCACTATATTTAATTTTAGAAAACATTACAATTTTCGTTGCATGCCCGCCTAATCAACCCCGTCATCCAATACCAAGTAAGCCAAAAAAAAAGGAAGACAGTGGTACACACAATATATTTAAAAAATAGAGCAAGATATATTTTTATAATATATATTATCTTTATAATTTTGTCTTTAAAATTGTGAAAAAAATGCAATGTAAAACACTCAATTAAAAAAAAGAATCTTAATAAGTTGTGCGTAAAATGCACGGGAGCGGAGGACGCTACTCAGCAAATGTAGATGACGCACTCAAACCCCGTGGAGCGATCCTTACATAGTGCTTGGAGATAATATGTAGATGTATATCTATAGATGCTAAGTGGCAAACTTTGGAGAGATGATATGGTAGCAATAGTGAGTAGAGTAGAGTAGAGATTGATAAGCATGTACTGGTGAATGAAAAACATGCATTTTACAATCTTTGGTCGTGGTTCTCAAAGGCTACTAAGCTTTGAGAGGACTAGATTTTCTTTAAAAAAATGTGAAAATTATAGTACGGGAACGATACTTTTTTTCGTTTCAAAAAAAGACTATATCTTGAATAGCTTCCTGATTATTTTTATGAAATAGGAGTGTAAGAACCCTGACCATGATTAAAGTTTGTCGTGATAAGTCATTGTGGATGCTACGACGATTTTTAAAAGTCTCAGGTGTTTTCCCGGAATATGAAACTGTGACCCGTCATAGATATTTATAGATATACACGATGTATGAGCTCGTTTTATCACACTTTATTAATTATAAATCCATCAACACTTAAAAGACACTTCTTCGAAGTTAGATCCTTCAAAGTCCTTTTTGCTCTGATGAAACTCTATTAAGGCTATTCAATCTACTTCCAACCATGATAGACGATATAAAACATACAAAATCGTTAAGTCACGACTGTTTTACCCAGCAATTACGATAAGGGTAAATTTACCGTGAAGAGCAAGTTTAATTGCGGGTTTCATTAGTGTCCACGGCTTCATAATTATTACGAAAGCAGCTCGACTGTGACGTATTCTATGAATGTAGTTTCGTATTGATAGAGGTTTAATTGCTTTTATCGCGTGCGGTATAATATTAAGCTAGTAAATGCACGATTTTAAAATTCATGTTTCTCAGCTTAAGAACTTCGATGAGCGCCTCTGTACTTTATATTAGTAAGGTCAGTATATGAGACTATGGATTTAAGAAAAGTAAGAAAAACATGAAATCAGTATCGAAAAAATGTATCCACAAATATTTCTGTCGGGTTGAAGCGTTCGTGAGACCAAAACCTCTCTCGTTTCTGATTCCCACGGCACACGGGGTCAGAAGCGTTTGTTATTGTTGGCTGCGCTTTATATGTTTAGACTGGCATTCGTTCTAAGGTAGATATAGTTTTAATATTCGATGAGCGTAGTGTTCTCAAGTTATTGTCATTTGTTTTATCAAATAAAAAAAAAGTTCCACGGATTTGTTGGCAATAACGTAATAAACATACGAGGGGGAAATATTCAATAGAAAAAAAAAAAACAATCTTAATAAACAGTGCCTTTATTATAATGATTTGTTTGGCCGTACAGAGTCATATCAGAGCGCGTATGTCGAGTTTAAGCAAATAATGTTGTGGTGAATTTTGGCTTGCTGCAAACATTTCATACAGTTTATTACAGGTGTTTAATTCTAATTTAGTACTTATACCAAAATGAAATTTACATTTCAACCACCATTTTCGCCACGATTGGTATTGATAATATATTAAATTTTGTCCTTCGTGGAATATCAGGTATTAATTTAAATTTTATTGGGAGAAAATCTATTGAGAGTTTGCTTGTGCAAAATCAATGCTGCGATATTATATTTAATACAATTAAAAGTTATTGCATTGAACCCATTAGGTCTAGTTCATTCATATAATAATAAAGAAGATATTTATGACAAAATAATTCATTAACAAAAGATTGAACTAATTAATGACGTCTTTACGTCATTAATTTACGAATATCTATCTTTTCCTTTAAAAATTACTGTATACAAAATACGTTGCGAAATTGGTGATTTAACATTGAATAATCGAGAATCAAATGTCAACAGCAAAAACCAAGTGTATTATTTAAAACCCAGCCACTTTCTGGATCCACTTTCGGACGGCTGCGACATCAGTGTAGACTCCAGGCTTCTTGGGACGAGCGCATCCATAGCCAAACGAGACAATGCCGATTTGCTTACCATCGTAAACCACGGGGCCACCAGAATCACCCTGAAATTAACAGAACTGGAAATCTTGCCTACTAACAAAAACTTATAACAAAATAATTATTTAGTACAAAAACAAAAGAAAAACATAATATTCTATGACATTTAAAAAAAGGTACCTAGTTCGAAATTTTTGATACATTTCTAAGATTTGTTTCTTGTCATTATTAATTCTACAACTATAATTAATTTACCATCATTTCAATTTAAGATTACAATCCGAACAAACGAAGGATAAAACGGAGTAAAAACTGTCGTAAGCTAAATTAAAACGTGAAAATTATTACAAAAGTCATCACGTCAAACAGAGAGAAAATAGACGGCTCATTAATATCGGAATAGTGCGAACCTGGCAGGAATCCTTGCCTCCTTCTATCGGCCCGGCGCAAAACATCCGAGTCGTCAGACCATTTAACAATTTCTTGCATTCAGCCAAACTGTGAGTTGTCACTTCTACAGCCATTAAGGTATTAGATGTAGGGCCCCCTTCCTGTTGGAAATAGTGTTTGAAAAATCAAAATACTTGATAACAAAATAAAAAAAAATCATTGCTCATCAACTAATTGTAACGACTAAGAAGGCTGAGTTTTCACAAATTTTTACTGACTCGTCAAACTGAGCTACATGGCATGGCATGATGGCATGTACCTTTTGTAAAAATATTCACTTGTAATTTTACCATACCTCGGAAATTGTTTATTGGCGATTCTTTATAACCGTAGATGTGAGCTAATAATTACTATTATTAACTAGTTACTTACACTTGTAGCACCCCAGCCAGAAACGAGAGCTGACACATTAGCAGGAACAGCCCCTCCATTATTACTTTCTGGCAAAGCAATGACTTTAGCGTTGGTGTCGTTCAGAGCTATATCTCTGCCCACAGTGACCACGGCCACATCATAGTCCTTAGTCCTTGAGTTATATTTTGGATGGCTTTGGAATTTTGATGTGGTATACGTCACACCGCCGCTGTCAGTTTTCGTGCTGCCAACTCTCGCAATCACTTTGCTGATTCTGCAAAATTTCTCGAAGTCAATTGCCTGCTTCTTCTTCTTCATCAACCCACATACGCCCATTACTGAGCACGGGTCTCCTCTACCATTGAGAGGGTTTAGGCCATAGTCCGCCACGCTGGCCTAGTGCGGGTTGGCGGACTACACACCTAAGAAATTCCTAAGAACTTTTTAGGTGTGCAGGTTTCATCACGATGTTTTCCTTCACCGTTAAAAGCCAGTGATAATTCAATTTGAATACACACATAACTTCGAAAAGTCAGAGGTGTGTGCCTGGGGTTCGAACCCGCGACCGCCGAGATTCTCGACCGCGCGCCTAAACCTCGAGGCCATCACTGCTTTTTTTTGCCTTACCTAAAAGATTTTATAAACCAAATACCAACCAAGAGATAACTACGGTAAAGCTTCTAACTATTATATGAATATTTTTAGAGGTCAGTGTACTTCATAGAAGGCGAAGATAGACCAAACGAAGAAGAAACTTAAATACTTTTTGTTTAAGGAATAAACATTAGTTGACGTTGCTTGATATCACCTTCAATAACCTGACTATACTATGTGACATATCTATGTTTGAGTTATATAGTAAAGTGTGGCTCCTTATATACCAAAAGCATTGCAATTAAACGGGTCTAGTAGATTCACTATTTCTCTCTATTCGTAAGATACTTAATTGATGCCTGATTCCAGCTTATTTTTTTTCTTACCCTGTTAGGCAGTGAGCGGCAGTCAGTATTTTACGTTTACCAATAATTGACCCTCCACATTGATAGTAATCGTTACCCTTCTTCAGCAGCAGATAGACCTGATGAGGCACATTCTCAATAGTGGTTTCGTACCCACCAACTATCCTCCCACCAGCGACTTTATCAGCATGGCCTAGTTTTCTTCCTGCTACATCTGAAATTCAAACATTATAAAAAAAATTATAAAACCAACGAAAAGTTACAGTAATATTTAAAATTAATATTAGAAATTGAACACAAATATATTAAGGCACAAATCAATATATGATACTTTTAAAAACTCCGAAAGGTTGTATTGAAAAGGGTTCCAAGGTCCTTGACCTCTGCTCCTTTATTATTCTAATTAGTAGAAAACAATTTATTATGTAGCATATTTTAAAATTCCCTAATGAAAGGTATTAGATACTAAGAAGGCAACGGAAGCCTCGGGAATTATTAATCTTATTAATCTCAGCGGGCGAAATAATTTGTTTGTTTATTAACTAGCGGATCTCGTGGATTTGGCTGCTTAGTAAAATAAATTCCTAGACAGAGCGAAATTTATTCACAACCAAACTTTTTTGTTCACACTGACCTATAAATAAATAAATACCACATAAATAAAAGTTTCAATCAATAGAACTATAAAAAGCAATTGATTTCAACAAAGTGGGTTTCAAACAACTTCCTAACAAAAGACGGACAGGAATTTTTAGATGACCACCTTTTATGCTTATTTAGTTACTTTTTATAGGTTGTGGAGGACTATTTATTGACTTCGAAATATATTTTCATTTACAATAGTTTTAAGGCAAACAAATTATTCGTTACATTTTAAGTAATTAAAATCGTTCTTAACTCCGAAATATTTGTGGAGAATATTAACACTATTCAATAAGTAGGAGCTTTCAAAGAAGAATAATATGAAAGGAGTTTAAAAACGAATAACAACTTTTTAGGTAGTCTTGTTCACCGAGCAAGGGCAGAAAACTGATGAAAAGCAAATTTAGTATTTTCCGTAAGACCGTGGTATCACTCTAACATAAGAAATAATACAACATATTCAAGATATTTTAATATTATATTTTATATATCTGGCATTTCGCTGTCTCCTTGGCGCAGTCGGCTAGTAATACAAACTGAAGTATTTCTTCACACTTCAAGTTCGGTTCAAGGTAATCTCAGTTTCAAATTAATAAAAATGTTTGTCAACAAAATTAATTGAGTTTTTTGAAAGTGGCAATGTTTATTGCGAACCTATTGTAATAGAACCAACAGAATCAGATTATTTATATTTTTATAGATTGTAAATACCTCAACTCTCTCAGACAATTCAATAATATAAACCACGTTACTTAAACGTGTAACATGACATTTTATAAATGTGGAGTGAGTTTGGTCTGCTTCTACACATCAACTACTGAACCGATTTTGATAGTGAGTTATGAGAGTTGATAGAATTATGAGTAGAGAGAGTAGTCGAGACAATTAACATAGTCGACTTAACCACTCTTTAATGTTAGGGATGTCCGAGATAAGCATATTATGAGCCATATACGAGTATATATATTTGAAAAATTAACAGATATTAATTTTAAAAAAACTTTACAGCCGGAGACGTGAGCGAAAGCTAGTTTAAATTAATACCAAAAGGCCAATTTCTAAAAACACAGCTACTAAAAATATTTTATTTCGAACATTTTTTGTTTCTAAACTTTAAATAAATAAAAAAAATAAGATTTCATTACCTTGGCAAAAAATAGCACAGCAAACCAAAAAACAAAGTAGAAAGTAGTCCATATCTATTCAGTACTGAATTTAGTTTGAAAATATTTCCAAAGCGATATCTTTAAATACTCTCCTGAATGATCATTTAGAGCTGCTGACAGCGTTATCTGAACTATTGTGGATAATTAGAGCTATTGAAGGTAATCTTCTTGTCGTATTTAGCATATTTTAATTGTCATACGTACTTCCGTGTTGAAGCACTTGTTTGGAGACAGACTTTGCAAGAATAGGTCGTGTTCAATTGCGAAAGTAACTTTCTTCACTTTTTTTATAGAAGTCCACATTGTACGGATAACTGAGGTTAATGCCTGGTCAGCCTTTGATCGCCTATCACTCGCATTAGAGAAAAAAGGTATGATAAAAATAAAATGGTTTCATTCATGTAAAATGTGTGTCAGTAAATGCCTATTTTATTAGACTTATTCTTAGCAACTGTTTTGTTTCTTCGTATTTTCGCCGCAACATCACTTTTGCATATTTTACCAGCTTCATCACTTCATGCTTTATCTTCATCATCATCAGCTAAAAGACCTCCACTGCTGGATATATATGTACCTCCCCCAAAGACTTCTAAATCCTGCACTATAAGAACTATAATAATACTTCGTCAGCTGGCTAAACATTCAAATAATGATTAAGATATGAACATTTATATCTGTTAGTTCCAAGACCTTTCCGCTTGAGGGAGTGTCCCAAGTGCATGTTGAATAAGGGTTTTATTAACCGTGAGTAACTTATAGTTTTAACACAAATATTTGACATTTCAACGGAACTTTGAACGTGATTGTCACGGAATGTTTCTACACGAGAGGATTCTAGCCTCGCATGTCTGACCTGGATAAGGTTTAAAGGTTGGCATAATTATTAAATGCACAACATCATTCACCATCGGAGTGAAACAAAAATTATATATTTCTTTTTACTACAACACGAAAAATGTTTTATTTTGTACTAATATACGATTTAAAAAATAATTAAATAGTACGTTGGTCACCAGACCACGACACCTTTTTTTTTTTACGTGGCCATCTTCGCGCCAAGTAGGGCGACCACGGTACGTGGGTGAGGAACGCCCACAATGGTTCCGCAGTCGCCCAGTGCGCCTCCGAGACGAGAGCGTCTCGGCCTCCTCAGATTTGAGGAGGTGCAGTTACACCCCCACTAACCGGCGCCCGGAACTAGACCCGGCGCCTCCTTCTTCGACGCCTTTGGCAGGCGGGATCGTTCCGTTCACGATCCCGCTCCGCACTCTCCTTCTGCGACATGACATGCTCGCAGAAGGAGAGCATCGCTCGCCACGGCCTCGGACGAGCGACCATCGACATGACGACGGCCGGGAGACCACGACACCTGACTTACATAGATACTAAGTGTGCAGCCAACCTATGTATGTGTCTTTTGGGTGTGCTTATAATGCTTGCTATAGAAAATTTCCTAAAGGTAATTTGTAACACTGCGCGACCTGGAAATCGAACAAGATACCTCTAGAGCGAAAAGCTCACTCGTGTAACCGGGGACCACACATTATTTGTACTAAAGATATAAAAGGTATAATTTTACATCATAAATTAATTTAAGCCGTCAGTGAAGCTCAAGATTAGGGTTACGCGTCGACGTAATATTCTAAGAAGCTTCATATACGAGAGATATTAATAATTACTTTAAGAACACTGTAAACTACTCAAGTTAATGTAGTTCTAGTAAAAACGGGCGTATTGGCGTTAAAAATAAATAGTTAAAAGTGTAACATCAATTAATAAATTTGTCTTTCCCTCGTCGCATTTTCGACATTGTGATGCGACGTACAATAGCTCTCTATCGTTCTTAGTTCGATTATTTTGGTATCGTAGTTTTATTACTTATAATTTACTAATAGCAGATTATTTTATAAAAAAAATCCGTAATTTTTATTTATATCATTCGACTTAAAACAAATGTAGGAAATAAAATAAAAATACACCTCTGTTCTCCCTTTTTGTGTAAAAGCGTAAATTGTATGTATTTTTTGCAACAAATATTTCCTCCACATCCAAAATCCTCTTCTATTCAGTTTTTTTCAATGACGGAAGCAATGTTTGGGAAATACAAAACTGCAACAAATGTAAAGGTGGCTCATTTTGACAAAAATATATTTTGTTCTCCAACGTAACAAAGAATTCAACATAAAGAGACATTTTTTCAAAACAAGTTTTTACAATATGCAACTGTAAAAACAGTCATAGTTGGTGCAGTGACTAAACAACCTTTAAAATAAAATTGTGCGTTAAATTTTTTAGAAAAACATTACGAAATTGAATATAGAAAAAAAAAAACATATAAATTAAAAACATATGCACATCATGTTCAATGTTAAACACTTGGAAAAAAAACGTCGTCAAAATCGACACAGCCAAAACTTTCCTAGAGATCATACTGAAGTAACGTAAAATTATGATTATGTGTGAGCATAATAGAGCCCATCAGAATGTGGGATGGATGTGGGTGACTATAAATTAGTGATAATTATAGTTCAACTCTCAAAGTACTAAATTAATTTCAAAAACGCTTCCGCTAAGTCACACTATGCCTGTCCACAGACTGCATAAAAAATCGTAAACATTTACTTAATTAATTGGCGTAAAGAACAAAGTATTTTTTGTAAGAGAAATTGCTTCATCTTTGTTTAAGTAAAGTCTATTTTTTTAATACATAAATATTTAGATCCGCATTATATGAGACAAGTATATTTGTATTATATATAGAAAATACAATAATATTTCCTACTAATTATTGTTACTAAGATTCCGCCAGTTAACCGTCGATAACCGGGTTCCAGAATATTTTAAGACTTCTTATTGTACCTGAGAATTTTATATCAACATAAGCTTCCACCTTACCTGACCCAGGAATAAGACTACAAAAATATCATGCTGTGATCAACGAGGCAGTTTTTTTTTTCCACATGCCTGTAAGCACATAACCAAACAATAAAACAAATACATCGATATCAGTAATTACTGTCATTATTGCTTTAAATGTCGTGTCAATCAAGCAACAAAAAGCAACAGCTATTAAAATTCGACAGCGGACATGAACTGCGTTTAGTTATTGTTGCTACTGGAAGCGGAATTCCTTAGTCGTAATTATAATGGATTTATTTAAATTTTATTTGTGCGCAGCTGGTCCAAGGATACCGTTTACTATGCTCACCAGAATGGTTTATTGTTCGTCTTCTTTGATAGCATTCGTCTGGTCAACTATCAAGCACTTAATAATTCTCCAGTGTGAGATGAATAAGCAATGAAGTCGAGAGTCTTTGATAATGTCACAGAAACCTAATTTGATTTAGGGATTGTTTAAAATGACATTTTGGTTTAAACTTTGGTAATATTTGAATTTAACTTCAAATAATTTTTATATTCAATTTTAATATATCTTTATCTTTTTTACCTTTTTTTATCTGAGTGTTTGTAGAATAAATATCTCTCGAAATTGCTGATATCTACAACATAATATACATATCAAAACTATGAAATTGTTTATACAGAGTGTATTTAGACCGTTCTCGGAAACTAAGGCGGGTAATTTCCAAAGTGATTATGAAACCCGTTAGCGTTAAATAAAATCCCAACACAAAATAAAAAAATATGTTTTTCTAACAACCGTATGTATAAAATGTAAATAATATACGATTGTTATGTACCAAATTAATGTTTCAAAATAATGAACAGATAATAAATATTGCTGCATTATTTTACTGAGATAATACGAATTGCCACTGTTACCAATTATAGCACCAATAACGCACAAAATTTTCACTTTCAATAGTTACAACATCCATATCAATTTCTTGAAGCTTATGTCCATCAATTTGGCTACAAACCGGGCCAGTGGATTCCTTACGGAAACCAGTCGACCGTACCAAGTATTAATTACCGAAGACAAGATTAATGAATCAGTACAAACAATACATACATAAATAATTAATGTAAATAGCATTGGAATTCCGTTTCCTTCTGTCTACTTGCGCAAAACCTATATTTAAGTTGCCGATGATTTTAATAGAAAAACAAATATGTAGAGGGAAAAATCTGAGAGTATTATCACAAAAGACGTCATTCGTTTTATCTATATGTACAAACAAATTAAAGAGTGTTTTTTGAATGTTCAAAAAACATTATTTCTTAAGCAGTGATGGCCTCGAGGTTTAGGCACGCGGTCGAGAATTTCGGCGGTCGCGGGTTCGAACCCCAGGCACTCACCTCTGACTCTTCAAAGTTATGTGTGTATCCACAATGAATTATCACTTACTTTGACGGTGAAGGAAAACATCGCGATAAAACCTGCCCACATAAAAGTTCTTAGGAATTTCTTAGGTGTGTAGTACGCCAACCCGCACTAGGCCAGCGTGGTGGACTATGGCCTAAACCCTCTCAATGGTAGAGGAGACCCGTGCCCAGCAGTGGGACGTATATGGGTTGATGATGAATGCATACGAAATTTTTTTTTGTCATAGTAGGTACCGTACTGACTGGGACAAATATATTTTTAATATCGTCAACTCCAACTTAGCTGGAAATAGCTTTTAAATGACACTATGTCATATAAAGCTAGTAGAAAACTTTGTTCGCTTTTGGGTATGCTATTTTTCAATTAAAAAATTTTATTGAGTTTCACGGTATCTTACGACTCATCTTAAAGCTTTATGAAAGTATTATTTCATAAAAACCAAAATGTCATCGAAAAGTTTCTTGATTTCAATTTTACATGAATAAAGTCACAGACATCAATGAGTAATAGAGAAATAAAATAAATCGTCAAACATAGTTTTAAATTTATAATCTTAGCAGAACAAGTACTTACTACAATATTACACCTGGTAATATGAAAATTCTTTTACCTTAAAAATTTAGCATTTTAGAACATTACATGTTAAAACTCATATTATTCTGTAAAAATTCTAGTAAAACTCATGCTTATGCCATCACTTAAACTTACGAAACAGCCGGTCATGTTTAATGCTAACTAAGAAAAAACAATTTACTTCGGATTTTTTATTTATTTTGAAACACGTCCACTTAGCTTTGTAAGTATTTAATTTTAAAACCCTAAGGAAAAAGGTCTTCTAGGAAAATTCGCTATTTCAACCGCAGAGCCCAACTCTTACAGTACACTTCGAAGTGGAGAGATAACCTCGTTCAGGTATTTACCGCCTCCTCACACTTCCCTTATCCTGCTTTAACCCCCAAGACATCAAAGAAGTATGAAAAAATAACAATACTTTACCATTGGGCATTAATTAGTTACAACGGGAAAGATAAAAGAAAAATTACTCCATTTTTGTTCTATTCATCCTTTATTTGCGTTTACATATTCCTTTTCCTACATTTCAGACAATGAAGCGCGATGTAAACATTTAAGTTACCTTATTTTATAAACAATGTTAATGCCGCCATTTGTGACACTATGTTATAGAGTTTGTTACTATTCATATTGTTTCTTTTGTTTTTTAAATGGTGTACAATAAAGTGTAATAAATAAAAATGTTAAAAAACATGCATTTTCCCACATTCCTTCATACTCGTTATTGAGCAACCCTTTTGTCCTAAATCAGTAATTGGGGACGATGCATCTACATCACGAATTAGGAGTCAAAAGCCACGAGAGTTCATAAAAGTAACGCATGCCAATTATAATTGTTATTAAATTTTGTCACGTACACAGTGGGACACGACGTGGCGGAGGTCGGCTATTGTGAAATTCACGTATGAAATTACGGTGAAACTGTGGAGCAATTTGCATAATTTCATAGTTTAAGAAACGGTTTGTTGACAGCTTTGTATGAACGGACCACCGACCTCTAACTATTTGAGAGTAATATTAAGACTAATTGGCACACGCTCTAGTTTTATTATGGAATAATTTACAATTTTGAGCTATTTTTATAAGAGTATATTTGCAAACAGTAATTTAATTTCGCACATAAGCTACTTCATCATCATCAGCCCATGTACGACCCACTGCGGGAAACGGGCCTTCTCTGCCCTTGAGAGGGTTTAGGCCCTAGTTCACCATCCTGGCTTAGTGCGGGTTGGTACATAAACTTTGTAAAACAACATAAGTACATATTATGCATTCCGTATTTACATACGTATCTGTGTACAGAACATGAACTGATTTTCGGCTAGCTAATTATGTGTTCAATGTGAATAACTCTGTAAGAGAAAGTCGTGTCAACGGGATTTTCGAAAGAAAACTATTATAATATCAATATAATTCTGCAACCAAAACTCGCTAACTGTGTGTTCATCCCATCAAATATGGGGCGATTTTATTCCTATTACCACGGGAAAATTATACTTATACTACATTTGAAGACTGCGAAGGAAAAGGACAGAATTATAATTAATGGCCATTTCACCAATCAGTCACGTCTGTGTTAAATCCACGTCATTGTAAATTTATCTTACTTTTTGCCAATTAAGCTACAGACTCATCGCGAAATACTACGAGCATAATTATATCAGAAATAAAATTTACAATTCAAGTAAAGCTCATAAAATAGTATGTGATGTTAAAACAGCTGCCATTCAATTATTCTCACGCCAATGATTCATACGAGTAAATTAACCAACACGTGGAAATGTGTCGCCGTACCTCCTTTAAGAAACGTTGATCGGAAAGGTAACTATCGTACCGAAATTGTTTTAATTGGCGACAAGAGGATATCGTCTAACGATGTCTTACTTTGTGACACAAAGCTGTTACCTTCAGAAAACCTAGTACGATTGTGTTAAGAATATCATCAAACACATTTTCTATCATACGCTGTTTCCAAAGCTGTTTTTGGCTTGAAACCACATTTTTTTATATTGCCCCGAAAATTATCTAAATTTCATCTCATGGCAAATACATAGAATCCAACATAATGAAAAAATGAATAAAGAGAAAAAAACCTTCTGTAGTTAGCTACTGTTCACTATCATTATTTTTTTGAATAGGGACGTGAATAACCCTAACAAAACCAGTATTAAAGTCGATTATGTGAAGTTCATATGTACATATAACTGTGTTGGTCCAAACTTCTGTAGTTAATAAATATTTCATACTAGTTTTAGGGTCGGCAATTTGTATCTACTGGTATGGTTAAGATTATCATAATCGTTTAAATCATAAATGCCTTTATTATTCCGGTGTTTTACTGTTTGAACTAACTATTATATTATGAAGATTTGTTGCGTAATAAGTGAGGATTTAGAAAAGTATGGCACTAAAGTCGTAGTTTTAGCACGACTTTCACGTTTGCCTAGACTTTTTATGCACCATATTTCTAAATCATAGCTCAATTCAATTTGCCCAACTAAAGTAATAGACATTATATTATAGCGCTCCGAAGCCTAAGTCCGTGTGTACCGACAATTTTCCCGCACACGCAACGTGTTAATTGAAGCAGTCTTGTGTTAACGTTTCCTTTCGTTGCCCACGCTTCCTTTACCAAATCCGATCTTCCAACAAATAGTCATTTAGAGCACACACGTAAGTACTTCGATCGCTTGTTATTTTACTCCCACACACATCACAGGTATAAACATGTAATAAGAGCTTAAGGTAAGGTAGGGCAAGGGTAGGGCAGGTAATTATTGGTACCAGATGCAGTACTCTGAGTATATTTAAATATTACTCTGTAATAGTGTGAATATTGACGCCTACTACAAATATTTTTGTTCTCACAGAATTTCAACCTAATTTACATTTGTTTTGTAAAGTTAACAAAAAAAAGAGATTTTCAAGAAAGATTGCTCAAAACACTATGATACTCATCTTCTCGAATTGTATGTACTATTTTTCTTTTACTTTTTCGGGTGATTTTATCCTACGCCTTGGCCAAATTTAACAAAGTTTGATAAGTATCATTGACATCTAAAGATAAGTTATTGCTTATTAATCCTATGCAAAAATAGTTACAATTCCACTCTAGCGTAATTTGCTACCGCGACGATCGTCTGTCCACCTTGTACTTTCTCAATATCAGTATTACGCACGTAACTATTACCAGCTTGAAGAATGTACACAGTTTCCTACATATATAATGTAATTGGATCAGACGCACTGAAGCGACGTGGTTGCGTGTTCTATAAGATTGTTGTTTAGAAACCAAGGAGTGGCCAGTGACGAGAACGATCAAGCATCATTTGAAAATTTAATGAATTCTGCCCGTAAGTAAAAATAGAATTAATTATATAGATGTAACTAAGACATACCTTTACTGCGACACGTAAACTGTCCTTCATATATAAAATGATATACATTGGTGATTTTACGACGATGAAGGAAAACAAAATACTAAAAAAATAAATCTGGTTTACTCAAACAAGCATACCTGGTGGAAAACTAACTACAGTAGGTATAGCTCTACTATTCAAATTATTTGCATCTCTCTAGAAAAACGACTCTCACTCTGATTGTTATGCAATTTTATAAATGCGAAAGCGGTTAATACCTTAAAGGTTGTATAGAAGAAATTGTTCTCAGCGATAGGGCCGCCTGTTATTCCACTTTTTTATCTATTATTCTATTTATATAAATTCTTGTATAAATTTGGGTATCAAACGAAGTCCATCTATCTTTTAAATTTAATGCAATGTTCAACATCGGTCACGTCATGAAACAGGATAGGTAATTAATTAATTCTAAATCGTCTGGTGACAAAAAGCATTTCCTGCAATGACTTGCCGCCGTCCCAAGGACGCGACGCTTTGCTCCTGAAACTTCTTTGTAAGTGCACAAAAACGGTCACGTAATTAAATTTAATTTATTTCCCAATTGTACTCGGATTGGGCTATTTCTCGATTTAATTGCTATTTAAATTTTCTATTAGTGTCGGGAGCTGGGTATCTAGATCTAACGTTTGTCTGTTGCAATTGTACGAAGAAGTGTCACAAGGCATTTTTCAATATATTTTTGTTTATTATGCAAACTAATAAAATAATAACATATTTACGACCTCTACATTTAAAGTGCAGTCTAGTCCATTTTGAGCATTTTTCTTATTTTTCTTACTTACCACAATTTTGGTATTGGAATACATATTTGTTACCAATAATGGCGACCTTAAAATACCTTAGATTTTATATTCGCCCAGATTTCACTTTGTTAGTTCTAAATATTTAACGCGTAACAGCTATTAAGATTTCGACCCAAGTATTTATTCAGATATTAAGTACAAGTTTAAATCCACAACGACATAAACGTAATTGGACCAATCAATATATTTTAATTGTTACCCATAAAGTTTGTAATGGTAGCAATTGCCCTCAAAGTTCCGACAACCTTACCTTAATGACATTTGTCACAGCCAACTTTTCGCTCCACGTAAATCGATCTTCGAACGTAAAGTTTATATTATTGCATCTACAACGGGGCAAGCCAAATTTAAATCATGCAGTGCTACTTATAATAATGTTAAATAATAGGTCTATCGCCTACAATTTCACAACGTAGGCCTCCTCAAGTAAACACCCACTATCCCGGTCTCAGACAGCCTTCATCTATCCATTACCCGCCACCTTTTTGAAGTCTTCGGACCATTGTGACGACAAGTTGAATAGGCAGAGTTTTCTAAGGCAAAACCCTAATACCACTTCAGCCGACCTTTAGAACTAGCTAAATCAACAAACTTCGTAATCGTTAACTATTGTTTTACCTAGAACAAAATCATTTTTCCCCTTATGGGCCTATATAGAATTCGAAAGATGAATCCTTCAAAGATAGCCTTGTTACATCTAAATCCTCCCTTTGCGTCTTTTGGTCTGTGCTTAACGCCATTTTATAATATCAGCGTAACATTGAAATGCCAACGCGTTAAGTGTGTTTGGGGCAATTTCTTACGTTTTATTATTCATGCCTTTTTGTTTGTACATTCAACGCAATCCCCAGCTCATTTGCTTGGCCATTATTTCGGAAAAAACACGCTCCGCTTGACTGGGCCTAAAAGCTTTTTGTCTCAAAGGCGCCAACATTAAACTGGCTTTAAATACAATACATATTTCTGCTATCTCATAGAATCAACTTGGTATACCTAGATTTGAAAATTCAAGGACTAAGGAAAAATGTGTTGAAAATATTTACTTCCTGATCGATTGTTTAAGAGGTTTTATTTTTGGTCCTATATTGATTTAAAATCTTGGCTTAGGTGAAGCTATTCAAGTAAATCTTCGAAAAGTAACAATATCTCTCAAGTCTACAATCTGCTACCTTTAAAAAAACTCGTAAAAAAATTCTTAAGGTATCTTAACCAAGTGATAATTTACTAAGTACCGAAAGAAATCATAAGTCGGTGCCCTTAATCGAAACTTGACGCCTCCATTTCGTCACCTACATGCTAATTAAACACAAAACGGTAAACATCATTTATTTGTTGTTGGTTAAGTTAAAGAAACCTTTCACTATTAAACTATTCTTTCCTTTTGGACGTCTTTAAGCGAACTTTCAGTTAGATAAGCACATTATAGGGCCTACTTCAAAGAGAGAAAAAAAAATATGCATAAATAGCAGAGAAAGGCAAAAAACAAATGAATAGGTCGTGTGAAAGAAGACCTTTGAGAGGGTCTATGACATAACCAAGATGTGAAAGGTTCCTTAATACATACGCGACAATAACAAATTAATAAAACAAGAGGATATATCAGCTTCACTAAATAACTATTCTATCATTTCTTCTTTTTTTATTTTTCATTCTTTACGTCTATCCCATGGTTGTTTTTCAAAAATCACCTTGCGCGATAAAACAGCCAATTGTAAATTTATAAAGAATTTATAAATAACATAACCCTACCCAGAAATAAAGTATAATTAACCCCCTCTAAAGTCCAACTGGTAGTTTTAATAAAAAAAAGCACTAATAGGCCATCATTCAAAGTACTTGTATACGCGATGCTATCTACATTGTATGAAGTTAATTCAGTTGGTTGTTAATTGCTACTCAACTGTCGGTCTGACGCGCTGACAACTAGCATAAACAAACGGTCACGGAACATCGGCCCTGTCACAACTCGCTTCATTTGTTATGGCGAGGTAAAAGTTGCCAACTCGAAGAGACTGGCCGAGGTAAATCAATTTTGAATATTAATCATCGACATTTCCATGGAAAATTTGGTTTTGTTGCCTTAATGCTGGCTAAAATAAATAACTGAATTTAACATAAATATTTTTTTAAAGGCAAAAACATCCTTACAATTTTATTAAATAATATCTTTACAACTTCCATAGAAGCTCAAAAGTTCAATTAATCTTACAAAATTCCGAAAATAATGTGTAACTTTTAAATTTCTAATTTACAAAAACAAATTTGACAAAAAAATGCGAATAGCCTGACCCAACAAAAAACAATAATGAACTAGACCAAAACAATTAAAGCTTTTATGATAATTTAATGTAAATACACGCATAACTTTGAAAAGACAAAAGTGGCCTGGGGTTTAAATCCGCGACCGCCGAGATTCTCGACCGCGACTCTAAACCGCGAAGCCATCACGACTTTTTGTTATATGTTGACATGATATTTACAAATCAGCAATATACATAAGCAATATACATCTAAACTTTCCGCTATTCGTTAAACCAAAATATAAGGTTAAAATTAGTATAAAAATGTTTTATAATCAACAAATGCCGTATTCGTAGTTATAGGATGCAAGTCGGATGCAATTTCTCATATCTGTGACACACGACTAGGGTTTGCAATCCCGCAGTCATGTTTTTCCCGCGGGAAATTTGCGGGAAATTTGCATTTCCCGCGGGATCCCGCGGGAATTCCCGCAAAAATTTAAAAATGCCTAAATATGCATTAAAATAATGCTATATTACCAGTAGGTTAGTTACACTGTTTAAAAAGTAATAAAAGAAATCATTCATACAATTTAACTTATAGAGGAAGTACTTTCCCATAGTTATTATTAGGTAAGGCAGGGGATTTGCAAGCCCGCAATCCGTGTTCCTCCATTCCAACAGTTTCCTGCGTGTTAATATGATCCAATCTGACCTAAACAGCAATCATGGCCTCGAGATTTTGAAGAGCGGTCGAGTATCTGGGCGGTTGCGGGTTCAAACCCCAGGCATACGCCACTGACTTTTACAAGTTATGTGTGTAGGTATTCACAATGAATTATCACTTTCTTGAACGGTATAGAAAAAAATCTTAGGAATTTCGAAGGTGTGTAGGCCGCCAACTTACGGTTTGTACGCATAGTACGCTTTATCATCGTGGTAGACTAAGCCCTGAACCCTCTCAATGGTAGAGGTGGCCTGTGCCCAGGCGAGGGATGTTTATGGGCTGATGGTGATGAACCTAACCTAAATAACTGTTACTCATTATCCCCCCATATATGTCTCACTGCTGAGCACGGGTCTCCTCTACCATTGAGAAGGTTTAGGCCTTAGCCCACCACGCTGGCCTAGTGCGGGTTGGCGGACTACACCCCTTAGAAATTCCCAAAATCTTTTAGGTGTGCATATTTTCTCAGGATGTTTTTCTTCACCGTTAAAGCAAGTGATAATTCATTTTGAATACACACATTATAGTATATATATATAAGCAGTGATGGCCTCGAGGTTTGGGCACGCGGTCGAGAATCTCGCCGGTCGCGGGTTCAAACCCCAGGCACACACCTCTGACTTTTCGAAGTTATGTGTGTATTCACATTAAATTATCACTTGCTTTAACGGTGAAGGAAAACATCGTGATGAAACCTGCACACCTAAGAGTTCTTAGGAATTTCTTAGGTGTGTAGTCCGCCAACCCGCACTAGGCCAGCGTGGTGGACTATGGCCTAAAGCCTCTCAATGGTAGAGGAGACCCGTGCTCAGCAGTGGGCGTAAATGGGTTGTTGAAGAAGAAGAAGAAGACACACATTACTTTGAAGAGTCAGAAGTGTGTGCACGGGGTATGACCCCGCGACTACCGAGATTCTCGACCGTGCGCCTAAACCACGAGGCCATCACTTACTTCAATTATTTAATTAATAATTGTTACTATCATTTAGTTATTAACTTTAGAAGAAACAACATTTAGTAACTTACTACTAAGTGTAACTAATTGTAAAGTCTCACTTTTTTCTACTAGAATAACCAAACCGCCACCAATTGTAATCCTTTACTTCGCTTGATCGGTTAATCGATGCTGACTGACGCGCCCGTGTTGATGTGTGGAGCTAATAGGCCTTCAGTGATAGCTGAAGTACTGAATTGATTACCTAGTGAAGTCAAAAACTTTCCGCGCGGAATTCCCGCGCAAATGCGGGAATTCCGCAGTACTCAAAAACGTGCGGGATCCCGCGGGAATGCAGAAACGCGGAATGCGGGATTGCAAACCCTACACACGACTTATGTCACAACTCACATCTTATAGAGAGGTCGTGACTCTCAGGTGTATTTATGTGCACTAGGAACTGAAACGGCTTCCTACCGGAGAAGGCTGGCCTTTCGAAGGTGACCTAACGAAATACCTCGATCTACAAATACCCGGTCACGCTCTTTATTAAACTATTCAAAGTTAGATCGTGCTATACCATTTCGTACACAATTCTAGTTCCACAATTCTATTTCGTACACAATAAAATTACGTTTCTGGAATGTATTTTTTATTCGTTTAAATATTAAATGGCTGTCATTGTTCAGTAATAGAAATAGCGTTTATTATAATTAAATTAGTATCGCTGGTATTTATTTTGTCTATTTTTAGCATATAAATTATTCCTTAGTGAAATACCTGTTTCTCGACATAATATTTGTGAATTTCAAAAGTATCTCCTAAAAGATGAATACCTACGACATAAGACTCGAATCTTAGTGTGGGATTGGAACTACATATGATGCATGTTGCAAGTTTAATACAATACTTAACGGTAAATATTCTGTTCCGCAAATTAGAGACTATCTACTTTCTACAAACGACCGTATCAAAATATACTTTGAACAGTATTTAACAGGCAAACTTGAAATTATTTGATCCGATAAGAGAACTCAGGGCTTAACGTGTAATAAATAATTATTGTAATAATGTCAATTGAACATACGATATCCTTTTTGAGAAAGCACTTAGCGGACCACAAATTTGTCTTAGCGACTAATTTCGATGTCATGCTGGCGATAATAGCTACTTGTAAACATGCTACAATATCATAACAGCGTGGTGGAAAAAGGCCCAACCCCTCTCAACTACAAAGACCCGTCCCTTGCAGATGGACGTAAATGGACCGATGATGATGATGATGATGATGATGTTATACATGATGCTACATTTTTACATTGCAGAGACAACAAATTTATTGTCATCATTCTATTTAGTATTTTTAAAGCTTGGCCACAGGTGATTGTTTCTATAAAAAATAAGTACAAAAATTGTTTTCATCCATTTTCATCAATTCCTAATTATTTTTTTGGGAAATATTTGTTTTTTCGAGATAAAAAAATATCTTTTATGCATATCAAACTATATCTTAATGGGAAAATTTTTATCCAGAATCATTGGTGAGTTTTCATAAGTAGGATTGAAATATAATTACAACGCCACGCAAATATTTGCTTTTAAATTACACAAAATCCGACAGCAAAACCGCAAGAATTATGTTTTTTAATCATACACTTATATTAGCGACAAGTTTCTAAAACAAAAACCATCACACGATCAGAATAAATTGACTATAACAACGCTTTCTCTTGAGTTGTTTAAAATTCGCATAAACGAAAGCAACATAACAGGAAATTATTAAACTTAAATTTACATTTGTAATTGTCCACTACCATTATGTTGACATTGCAACGACACAAAAACATCAAAGGGAACAAATAACACAAATCAAGTGAAAACCATTGACAATGGTACTTCATAAGCAATCAATGATTCCGATTCGACATAGTGACAAAACGTGGCACATTTATAATGAACTAAAATTGTAAAATATTGTTCGATTTAAATAAATGGGCCACTTACGTTTCCACACGCTCCGGTTGTCGCAAGCTTTGATAGGCGACGACAATATATCTAATGCACTTTGACAAAATGACGCTGTCATGTTTTTATGGACGACATTAAAGACCAACGATTTGGTATCGATAAGTGGAGCATTGAACACGCATGACGGGGCGAACATGGAGTGTATCGCAACACTATAGGTCTCGCAATTTGCACTAAGTTTATCGTAACTTTGTGTTATAGGGCTGTATATAGGGCATAAGGTTAGATTCCTTAGGACCGAAGTAATTGTGTATGTAGATTGATTCTCTTTTATAAATATGAAGGTAAAATAGAAGCAAAGTAACTTAAGTATTTAGATAATACTATGTAGATGTATTTACCTACCTACCCAGCGCATGCTGTTTTGATTCTCTGGTTTTTAATTTTCTCATTACATATGATAGCCTTAGCCTTAGGGCTGTCATTACCATAAAATTATAATCTAATTTTATTATGGGGTGATATTACCTCACCATAGATCCGTATGAGATCATCGCCATGTAAATAAATCACTAAGAAAATTTGACAGCTTTTATAAGGTATTAAGTGAAACGGGTGCTTGCAGTATCCTTGAAACAAAACTAATGTTTCCGTTAACTTCAAAATAATTGATAGTAAATATTAATGTGTAGGTATTTGTATTAATTCTTAAACAGGCCTTTTATATTTTAAACAACTGTTCACTGTTTAAATTCATTGAATAAGTTCGTAAAGTTAATAGTTGTCCGACTGATATTCAAAACCGTGACAGTCGTGTTATGGTCTCGACCCCGCCTAAACCCTGAGGTCATCATTCACTTTACTCTAGTTATCTAGTCGGTCTAGTTACTGCGTGATGTGTTTGTGTGCGCAGGTTCAAGGTTCAAAGTCTTGTCCTTAATTAAACAGTTTAACGCCAACCGTCTCTCGCTTTACTCGTTTCCTTGGTCTTGCACTCATCATGGTGACATCAAAAAAATCTAGAATAGTTTTTGATACTTACGACATTAGACTTGGATCTCAGTGTGGGTTAATACTATGTATGGTAAGGTGAATTTATTTTTTACTAACAGATGCCCGCTCCCAGATTAGTGGCACCATCTGTTAGTCGTATATGAGAACTATAGTTCTGATAGTTAAAAAGTGAACTTTAAGATGTAATTTATGATAGAGGTCAACGTCTTTAAATGAAATTATAACTGAATACTACTCATATTAATACAATACTTTCTATAGTAATTCTGGGTAATATAGAACTAAAATTCTAATCTCGAAAGTAACTTTATTACGCTTTCACGAACAAATCGCTAAGCCGATTGCAATTACTCTTGAACAATATCGGTCTTATGATTTTAAAAATGGACTTACTATTTGAATTGAAACTTGTGTAGGTTTGGTTAATTTTGTGTACATTATATTTTTTTGTTAAACGCGCCCACGATGCATGAGAAATCAGTGTAATCATGATTTATTTTAAAATAAAAAAAAAATGATTTTAGGTTCTAAGTTGTTCGTATTTTTTTTGACAATTTTAAGTTCCTATTAATTATTGGACAGCGGTTAAAATAGGGGTAACTAAAAAGACGATACTTAATTGCGTCGTAGAAGTGAATAACAATTTTGCATTTAAAATATACAAAAAAACATGTCGTGCTTTTATATTTCTCAAGAAAAAGTTAAACCATACTGTGAATGTAATGATATATTAACAAAAAATATTTTAATGAAATTACTTTATTTAGCGATAACAATTCAAGTATTATATGTATAAAATTAGTGAATAATTAAAATGACTTACATTTGCTTATTTTTTATAGCACCCATCAGCTCTCTATTCTTGACTATTGTGGTCTTTCCATATTGCTCCATTTGCTTAAAGAGCACATATTGGTCACTTCAAAGTTCATCAACCACATGTTAAATCACATTTGAAGATTCTTTAGTCACTATTTCATAGTCATCTTGGATATTACGATTAAGTGTATAGATTATCCGACTAAGAAACTTAATAATGGTTTACAATATAACTAATAATTTGGAAACAGCCAATCACAAAACAAAATTACGTTATACACGCTAAACATTATCCGTAATGAAAGAATTTACGTTTTCACCGCACTGGACCGTAATGAGCAATATTAGACACATACAATTTTACACTTAACTTTATGAAATAGCCTACTTTATCGATCATTGCGATATATTATTGTTGATGGCATAATGACGGGCAAAATCGATGTTATATTAGCGATACATTTGCGCACAAATCTTTCACAATACGGTACAGCGTGTGCAATTAAGACTTTTAGCCGTGTATGAGAGACTCTCACGCTTGGATTGTGTATCGATTCAATTAGCATCCCGCACGCTATGCACAAAAAATTGGTCCATATTTTTCTATCCTTAACCTTAATAGCGGCTGCGCAGCGTGTAGGGTGTCAGATTGGTGATACTCGATTTACGCGGTAAGTTGCGCGCGCGCAGTTTTCGTCGTACTTTTAGGTGAGCGTGCGCGAGCGCTGGCACGCACTGGCTCTTCCGTTAAAGCCGCTCAGTGCAACTACAACACTGGCCGAGAACGAACTTAGAACCATTGAACAGTGAGCGCTGAACGCCAACCGCGACGATCTCTCCTGTGAACTGTGAACTTTATTGGCGGGCTTGTGACTTATTGTGACTGTGTTTTAATAGAAATTACAACGGTAAGTGCTGCTTTTTGTTACACGGCTGCAACGTGAATACACTTTCTTAAAGAAATGCGGTTGTGCTCTCTCCGGTGAAAGAAAGCGTTGAAAGATTTGTGTCGTGATTGATTTATTTGTCAACAAAAAAGGCATTATTCTGTGTAGATTTTTTTAAATTGTAAAAATATTTACAAATGTAAACATGTTTTGTTTATATAATTTTGGTCGGAATAATATTTTAATTTAAAATTAGGACGTCAAATCGGTAGCGGAATGAGGTTTAAATTAAAATACCGATACCAGAACGATTCGCATTACTATTTCGTTACAATTGCAATCGTAATAATTTTGTTTAATAAAATGTTAATGGTTAATCGGCTACGGCCGAAACCCAATTAAAGCGTGTACAAAAATCGGGTCGCTCGCAAATTGACGAAAGAAAAATTAGGAAAAAGTTAGCAGAACTGTTGAAATAGGTTTGCAATGGAAATTAGCATGCCAGTAACAATAGATGCTCAGTGATTTTTTTTCTACAGACTATTTCATAATTTTCGATACGGTTCGGGCGAAATGTGTAACATCGTTGGGCCATGACGGTTGAAGCCTATTAACAACTTCGGGAAATTACCAACTTCCATTAGAGGATTGAGTTACCGATCATTTTTTTCGAAAACTTAAAACAAACTTTAAAATCTTTGTTTTACATTTCAAAAGATTACTGGGATTAAAATTTTGTTTTTGCTACCAGTGGTTATCGTGTTTGATTTTTTTCCGGCATCTGTCTTTTTTTTAATCTTGTATCTTGAAAAATCCTTTCTTTAAGGTTTTAAAATATTTATTTCAAACAACAAAACTTTTTAAATCTTTTTTTGTTCTGTATTTCCAAACAATATTTTTCCTTATTTCAATTTTTTTCTAATTTTACTTTCAACCAAGAGTAATTTAAAAATATATGGTTAACGATATTTACATCGACGCTGACATATAAACGTGTGCAAGTAAAAGAATGCGTAGTTTTCACTCGCTCCAAATATCCCACGCTAGCACACATCTCGAGTGCGCCGATCATCGCGACCTAGAAACAAATACTCTCACTGTCGCGCCGAGCCGACCCGGTCGCGAACTACAACATTACCACCGCGTTATGCAACTAATACCAACCAATTTGCATTACAAGTCCTACGGAAACCCTTCTATGACACGATAACTCTTAAACAGGTATCAGTCGTGAAGCTAGATGCGGAAATAATTTTTTGATCATTTTTTTATATTTTCGTCGTGACTACCGCGCGTGAACAATTATAAAGCGAATATGAAATATAGATTTTTAAACTCACAAAAAAAATACAAACATTTACATACAAACGTAACACGGTGCACGAGCAGTAATAATTCGAACGTTCAGTAAATTACTTAGCTTAGACAAAAAAACGTACAAAAACCAACATTTTTACAAGCTCAGCGGCATTGCAAATTGTTTAATTACACAGTATGAATATTTTATACACGAATTATTACAAAGGCCAGCTGCGAAGGTGAAAATAGTAATTGTTCGTGAATTTGTGTAATTCTAATCGCATATGTATTACAAAACAGTATATGGAGCACTCGGGCTACGTTGTGCAAATTATAAAAAGAGATATTACTTAATTCTAACTAAGTGTTTACAAAACTATGTCATTTTTCACGCATTCCATGCGTTGTATTTTTAAAAATTTTATCCGCTGATGTTATTACGTGACAATTATATAAACAATATCACCCTGAGGTCAAAAGATGGTAGAAAGGAGCAGTGTACACTTTAATGGTCTTCGTTAGCCTCCTTTTAAACTTTGGGCCGTATGACGCCGTCCTTCGACTACCAAAATCATGGTTACGAGGTCAGTATTATATAAATGTTATGTGTACCAGTTACAATATACGCAATACTGCATTAAATGTAACACACTGGCTAAAAGAATGAAATTAAATATAATATAAAATAATATAGCTAATTACTACTATATATAGCCGCACATAGTGTAAGCTAAATGTGTGCGATTAAATAGACGATGTCACTTACGTTATATAACTTAAGATGTAACAGTTACAGATAGTGATGTTTATATATACAATTCCAATTCAAACGTTAAGTCTTTGTTACTTTTTTTTAAATTCTTATAAGTCCTTCTATTACTACTGTCATCACCCTATGCCCATATCGATCCACAATTTTATGTTAGTACCTATGACTTTAAAATGCTTATATTACAATTTTTGTTTTTTTTTTTAATTTATTATTAGTATTCTGTAACTATTCTTTTTGTAGTATCTTAATCAAGTCTCTTTTGTCCTTTTGCATCTTCTGAATAATTTTTTTACTGAATATGGACCTCACATAAATG
This sequence comes from Cephonodes hylas, assembly GCA_030295005.1. NCBI lineage: Eukaryota > Metazoa > Arthropoda > Insecta > Lepidoptera > Sphingidae > Cephonodes > Cephonodes hylas. Next base: position 9,845,259 of record AP025369.1, on the reverse strand, counting down.
GACGTGTGCATTCTTGGAAAATGCTTGCATACAGTAACTTCCTACGACCTCTATAAGGTCGTCATTCTACCTTGCAAGATAAGAATATTTATGTTCCATTACAATACACTTTATAAATTATTTAATCAACATCTGTTTAACTAAAATAAATTCTAACAATGACTACATTGTATACAAAATGATTACAAAGCTAATAAATCAAATGGAAACAGTTGAAATTTGCATTTAATCATAACAAAATTCAAATATACCATAAGGAAACAAGTATACAGAAACACCATTCAGTGTTTGAAGTTTGGTAGCCAGCGGCATGTGAAAGTCACCGGGTATAACATATTCTACACACGCGACCAACACTATATGGGTTTGGTACAGCACGCGTAGCGGTTCTCTGACGCAACTAATTATACATAACGCTTGAATAAAATCGGATGAACTATTCGACAATGCGAAGCGAAAGTCACAGATAACACTCAGCGTACAATGGACTGTGTCAGCCGTAAAGATTGCTTGTGATCATTTCTTTGGCAGTCAAATACGGAACAAAAGTTCACACCAATGGACAACTCAATTACCGGTGCAATCTATTACTATATCGGGGTGAAGTCAATGAAATAGTTTTATGTTGATTTTTTATTCAGTACTAGAGGTGATGTATTTTAAAAATATTTTTAAATTGCATTGTCAATATATTCTAGTATCGTGATATAAACCTATGTTTTTATATTGGTTTGTACTTTTATACACTCTATAACGGGTTCTTTTTTAAACTGGTATGGGTATAGAAAAAATATAGTTATCTACAAATATTTTTTAAAGCCCTTCATTGAAACGTTGAGGAAATTAAAAAAAAAATTTAATTAAAAACTAAAAGTATCAAGATGATTTGACCTCACGTTACCTTACCAATACCTTGAGTGCATTTAATACTGGAACGGTAATTAATATTCATTCGATTTTCATAATTGTTTTATTATTTGCATGGTTCATTTACTTTTAAACCCGTTTCTTTTCTAGTTATGCAAATGAACAATATTAGCTCATTGATAAATCAAAGTAAGATTTAGAATCGTTTTTATAAGAAATTGATCCTTTTTAAAAATATCCTAATTATAGGAAGTTACCAAGGATAAAGGAAGCTAACCTAACGCAAATATTTCAAATGTATTTGTGATCGATTTAACAATTAATTTAGCGTGGTTGTAAGTACCTAATCTTCACTTCACACCCACAATACTTATAGATGTGTGGGTGTTGAAAGCTTTGCATGTGATTTTTTGCTTTATATCACGTATTTCTTCTATTAGACTGTGGTAGAATTAAGTCAAAAACAAATGACTTTCACTAGTAGACATAGTACTTGCAAAGGCGTAAAGAATCTAGAAGCGGTGATAGCCATTTTCAGTAACATCAAACCAACCAATAATTATTATATTCTCAGCTTATATAAATATCTTTTGTTATTCACACTAGTACTACAACATTTTGACAATTAATTTTTTCATACTCTATTAAGTGTCTTAGCTTCTGGGTTTTTGTAAGAACAGACATCCAAAATGCATAACCTCTGATACGATACAAGACTACTAAGATTAGTACGGGGTTAGTTAGTTTTTAAGTTTTTCAACAGATAATATGGCATAATGATCGCTAGAATACTGTTAGTAATCTATGTTAGTATGAAAAGCAATTTTTCTGTTCTATTCGTTGTGTCCAATTCGATCATTAACAGGTCTATTCTGAGCAAATAATTTATCATAAGTACCCTTAACACTCTATGTGACAAGTTGGGCATGTGTGTCTGACAACATAATGAACGTGGACTCTGTCAATAGCTGCGTTCCTAATGTCAATACACATTAAGTACTTTGTTTTGACGAAAAAATGAACCGTATAATAAAGTGTTGTATTTTTCATAAAACTTTACTTTAAAAATGGAACATCTGGATTCGTCACATATAATTTTATGTATCATTATTTCTGGCCGCCAAAAGAAGATAAAACTTCAATAGAGTAATTTACAATTAAAAATAGAATCCCGAGCGATTGCATTCCGATCTCGAGATAAGAGAACACTAAAAGGCTTTGCATCCCCGTAAGAAACAAATCGGACGGCGTCTAAGGATCGAAGTCAATGCACCCGCCGAAGTTCAGTGCTCCTGAGATATTCTCCTCACGTGTTGAATGCTAAAACTTGTGTATAAATGTATGTGACAGTACACGTTTGGAACGAACAAATTTCAAATTTACCACAGAAATGTATTTGGGGAATTCACTTGCTTTCAAGAATACTCACGTTTCCATATTTGAATCTAGTTGAGACTTTTTACAGATTTTGCGTTTTGCTAACGTTTGAAACGGTTACGTAATGGTCAGGAGTGGATGCGACAGCTTGTTGTATGATCAATATTTGTATGAGAAATGGTAAATGTTGTAGATTCAAAGTTCGCATATTGAAGCGGTTAAGACATCAGCTTTCTGTAAAATAAGATTGCAATTTTTATTTGCTGAATTAATATGGGACACTTTAATTTACATTTTTATCTGGCTTTTGTGGCTCTAAAAATTTGTGTCAAACCATTCTTGTATGCTTTTGTAATAACTTAAATTGACATGTAAACCTTTAATGAGGCTTACTCTATTACCTTTTCATGTTTTTATCCCTAAATATATTTTTTGATCATCATTTTTTAAATATAAAGTTTTAACGTATAACAGCGGGAGGTAATATGGGAAAATAATTTAAGCCACCACGGTCGATGCAATAATATTCGGTGTCTTGAAATTCAACACCAAAGGACAATGTCAGACACAGAGGTTACCTCCACATTAATCTTCAAAAGATAGCGAACAATTTACAAATAATTTCTTTAATATTACATTGATTTAAAACAAATACATAATGCAGTAGTCTCAGCACTGTTTATCAAGCTCAATAATGTTTTTGAGTATTTTGTAATATTCTAAATAAATTATATGTAAACGTTTGTAGACTTATTTTTCATTCATTTAATTTTCTAATAAAATTAACCGTCACTGGTTTTTATAGCGATCAATTATAAATATCATAAACAGTCAGCTTGGAAGGGTAAAAAATATTTTTACTAAAGGGACAACTGGTGGTAATTATAGTACGTAATACATTGAAGAAGGTAACATAAACATGCAAAGAAGACATAGTTTTATTTATATTAGAGCCTCGGGTGCCTCTCTTAAATGACAATATTACTTAATCAAATACAATGATTATATAAACAAATCTAAATATTGCTCATAATATTTTTACGTGATCAATGAGCATTCGTCATAAAGTTAAACCGTTTTCAGTTATTAAGTATCAATAAATGTCAATAAACAGTCTAATATATTACGCAATAAAGGCAGAAACATAGCAGCTTGGATATAACGTATACTTATAAGGAGCAAGGTGATGCCCTTAGGTCAGACTGACATATCATCATCTGTTTATCCACAAAGAAGGTATGTAGTGCTGTAGTAAATATAATAACAATAATATAATAACATAGTTATGCCTACTACTAGTTTCAAGGTTGAATGATTAGGTCTCTCCACGGTTGTTTTGATTTTCGTTCTTATAGGCTTATTGGTTATAAATTTAGAGAAAGACCTAGCTTATACACAAAAATTTATGCTAAAATAAGGTTTTCTGCTATCTTCTTACACTTCATAATCGATTCAAATGATTTAATACCTAAATAAACATGTTCAAATTTCGAACCTGGAACCCAGAAACAGACATATAGCAGAAGCTTCGAGCATCTTGTTTAGCTAATATTGCGTCAAGGTTATTTCATTTCCTCTTCCTACCTATGAGTGACTACTTTACTCGATAATACTTCACAATCTCCAAGCACTTTGAATTTTTTAGAATCAGTAAAATTCCAACAGTTTTTCTAACATCACCGATCACAAAATTCCCATTGATTTTTATCAAGATCACTACAATAAAAACTGGATCAATTAAGCGTTAGTATTTTTATGTACTGGTAATAAAGGAGATCAAATGTCGGTCAAGTGGACGGACACATTCCTGATCTGATCTTGGCATTGCACATAGTTACTTTGATAACAACGGTGTCCTTACATGACCATATCAGGGCAAAACAGACACTACACTGTATTCTAGGTATTCTAAGCGCTACAATCTTAATTGCCAATTATAATATGCTAAATGTATCGCTTGGATGAAGACATTATTGATGATAATTAAAGAATTGTCTAAGACGCTTTAAAGTCTCTGCCAATGTTGACAATGTACAACTGTAAACTTTTAAAACATACTCAGCTTTCATTAAAAAATTGTGACAAACTTGTAGAAAATTCGTTTATAATACAGAAAAAAAATCTCATGAAAACTTAAGAAACTTTAAAATTGTTTATTACTGGCCAAAAATGTAAAAATAAAAAAAAACTCTTGTCAATTCACGATTGATTTGTCATTCACCGATCATTGAGTAAAAAGTGACGAAAAAATAACAAATACTAGAGTAAGTTGTACCCAATGCCCGAGTTACGAGACAATCAATTTCTTAGTAATTATAATACATTACGGAACCCAAATTGCAGTGAGATTCTAGTGGAATTAACTGAAACTGCACAAGCGGAAAGACAAGTGAACCAAAAAACTGCAACACCGTTCGTCTATGCAAATAAAATTTACGAAATATGTTCAATGAATATTGTGCAGTTCGCTGCAACTGTGTTGTTGCATTGTTTCTTTTGCTATTCATTGTTCCATAGATTTTTCGGGCATTGGCGATACTTTGGAGAAAAGTTTTAACTAATTTGGAATGAAAGTACTCCCGACTCGTAATTTGCATTGCTCTTCCAAATTTCATATTTATTTTTGCCTACAAATATTCCACAGTGCCCATTACGTAGACCTTAAAAATATCTGGTAAAGCCTGAGTAAAAGAATACATACATCTCCACCCACGACTTCGGATGTACAGAGGCGAGTGTCCACATGCAAACATACATACATATATAAAAAACAAAGCAGTCTTACACACAATCAGGTTCCTTACCACGCATATTTCTAAGGATTACTTGGAATGATGTCCGATTCTTCGATTGCCAACTCGTTGGAACGAGAATAGCTTTTATAAGTAAAAAGTATACATACTCGTTTCTCAGGACTCTGATTACGATCGTCTGCCATTCTTTTGTTTTCTTTTGTTATGAGCCCTAATGTCTTTTTTACGTTCTTTACAAATATTCAGTCGCAATATCTTAATAAAAATGTTCTTTACAGTAATGACAATGAAAACATTGTTTTTATTTTACGTATATTTAACATTGAATAAGAAAGAAACAATAACTTTTAAATGATCACTCGCTTTTAATATGCTTAGGAAGCAATCACAATTCGCTAGGTTATAAAATGTTTTAGTATGGTCTTGAAGGCTTTCAATTGGTTCTTGAGCCTAGGTATAGAAAGCGGATTTATTTCACATGGTACTTACCGTTCCTAACTATGAACTCCTAGTCGCAGTGTAAGATGTCGATTTTTTACTTTTCAAAAGTATTTTATACGGATATTTAAACATGTGTCAAAAAAATAGAAAAAGAGTACGAAAACAATATCCCCCAGCTCAACTAAGAATCCGTCAGATTAAATCAGGTTTAAGATGGTCACCGGTAGAATGGTCGATGATGCAAGCCAAAGGGAATCTTCAAAAAGGTTCTGAGAAAAGGCAAAAACATGTTTCGAATCCAAAATAACAGGAACAAAGGGCGTTCACACTTCTTATTTATATTTATCGTGTTTTTTCCTTTAAGATAAACGTTAAGTGCCTAAATGATATGAGCACAGCGCTTCGGACTTTCTTTTTATGTTCTTTTTTCTTGTCAGCTTGTAATTTTGCGATTACACGCCTTTAAATATATTTTCGGAGATAACTACGAAATTCAAGTGAACATTTTGCCTTGCTTTTTTGTGTTTATTTCCGCAAAGGACGGTGATTTAATAAAAATACGTGATTTCTTCTGAATATTAAATTTCGTTCCTTTTAAACTTATACAGACGTCTCGATACTGAATTTAACACGGAGGAAAAGCCATCTCCCGTTAGTATCACGATATAATATAATTTCTATTCAGCAGTTTCCTCTATCCCAGTCGGTTAATCAATAAAAATCCTTATTTCAATATGCACGTAGGGTTGAAAACCATAATAAAATATAAGGCGATTCTTCGAACAGAAAGCTAATAATACGGTAACCTGCTCTAATATCAGTACTCTCATAGCTTTATCAAAAAATTAAGACATAAACATTGTGTCCTTGTAACTATTCTTATGAAACCATCAATTAAATAGGCAGAAATTACACGCCAATTAAACATATTGAAGACATGCAATTTCCTTTACAAGTTGCTTATTACCCTTCGATGTGGAACAGAGTACAAAAAATCTTATTGAATAGAGACGGTCAAGAAACTGAAGCAAATAATAAAATGAATCCGTCGCGACCAACACAAAAACTTCAAGTGCTTTCATCTGCATACAGAGATATTTTAATGCACTTAAATATCCTCATTTATATTACAATTCGTAATTAATATTAAGTAGTAAAGTCATGTCATTTAAATGACAAATACACACACATCAAATAAAAACATATGCATCCGAGATTTTTATATCTTTTTTTCTGTTTACATAACATTTATCTGCTATGCTTTTAAACAAAATCTTACGGTACAAATGTGTGCTGAGGGATCTAGACGTTCAAGTTTCGAATTCCGGGTCGGGAAAAGTACTAATAAGTTTTTTCCGTAAGGAAATTCTCAGTAGCGGTATATCGTCTGGAAATGTGCTCAAAATACGTGAATAGGATCGTCCCTATTACGTGAAATGCACATCTGCCTACCTTTCAAGGGAATACAGACGTGACCTCATGTATGCATCAATCAAACAAACCTTCCTAAGAACTTCGTGGAAAATGTTAGAGTTCATCAGTGGCTACCGCTGGTTTCTTTAACTTTTAAGAAGAACTATGGGTGTCCTATGAATTGTAAGTTATCTTGGTCTACAAAGGAATAGGTTACTATCTGTTTCATACTTCTATCAGCTATTTTCCTTCTGATTCATTTCATTTGGTGTAATAAAAAATGTCGCTGTTAATTACATTGAATTGGCACTTGTTTCTTGCACCTGAACTGGACTTGACATTTGAATGGAAAACTAGTATCTTATATTACCTGAACAAGAACATAATAGCCTAGATTCTATGAAACGAGTGGTGCTAGTCCAACAATGTTACGTAAATAACAAAAAACAACCATTTTTACGCGAAAAATGCTATAAGAATGAGAATGTTATGCAAAAGTAGCGTTATGAGCAAAGACATCTTGTCTCTGACAATTAAGATGTACATTAAGATTGTGCGTTGTTTGCTCCTAGCTTTCATGACTGTGTTTCAAAAACATTCCGCTTCATAAAATATATTGAACGAGTTTATTTACCAACCTTTCTGAGTCCAAAAAACCGGCCAAGTACGAATCGGTCCTGGTCCCATACTATTTTATTTATAGAAACGGCTTAAATCATGTCTGTTGTATGGAAATCTTCATAAATATTCTGTTTTTAGTATTTGTTGTATAGCGGCAATAAAATATACCACCTGACAAAATTTCAATCTATCACGGTTTATGAAACACAGCCTGGTAACAGATGGACAGAAAGTACGCTTTGGGTACGGAACCCTAAAAATATTTTGTTGCAAATATGTGAAGGTGGCGTGACCCATTCCTGAGAAACGATGATCAGTCATCACTAAGCTGATTGGGCGATCACTTCTATCATTATTAAACAGTAAATGAACTTAAACTTCTTAGGAGACTCGCATAAATATATTGAGAGACAAAAGACGATCTCCTATCACTGCAGAGTGCCCTAACACTCATGGAAAATCCAAGTGACAATACATCGAAGTAAAAACCGTAGTAACTTACAATACATTTTTGTTAGTTTATATTTTCGCTACTATCGAATCAATTTAGTATTAGATTGGGATATTATTACATAATCCTAGACCCTTATCTCCATCCCCTATAATTTGGCCAAGACACGCGATCCAAGATTTTGCCAATTTACTCGCAAAAACCTTGTTTCAAACATTGTTAGATAATTTAAAAACCTCTCAATTTTTTTATTAATTGAAGTGAAATCCGTCTTTCATAAATACCCTTGTTTAATTTCATTGGTTTACGCAAGTCGTGACTTAAGTAATTTTACGTAATTCAATAACATTTAATTACCTTTCGATTATGTATCAATACACGCATATAATGTATTATGACTCATCAGAATTTTTATAATATTTTTATATATAATTGACCGTGGCGTAACGGTATTGAATTAACATATGATCTGAGGTCATGAGGCGTCGTTTAATGTACGTCAATATTGTTTTTTTATGTAACAAATACGGCTGTATTTATTAATTATAGTCAATCAAAATTAAAGTTAATATTACTACATGTAGTACACATCAAAACAACGAAAAGACTATACCTATGTACATATCTTTTTAAAATGGAAATGTGCCCAAAAAACGGCAATAGGCTCGCCCCCTATTACGTGAACTGATACATACCTGGCGAAATGTGGGTGCAGAAATGCATCTCTGCCTACCCCTTCGGGAATATAGGCGTGAGGTATGTTTAATCTTTTTAAAAATATGCTATATAACTCATACGGTGTTCATAATGAACCCAAAAAAAATTCCAGCAATATTCGTAATAAGATAAATTTACAAACCGTCAAAAAAGAGCCAGAAAAGCAGCATACATACACAAAATGGAAGATTTTAGCAGTGTTCCGATGCACCGATTTAGCAATCTATTAATTATGTCATCCCTACGATCTTATTAACTACATAGACACATTCTCCTTTTGAAAACAAAGTTCATTGGAGATATCTCGCTACATACTTTCAGCTACGTAATAATTCTAGGTGCCTCGGCTATTGCCACGGTCCGCTTTCTGCTCAGACGTTTCCAATATGACCGGTATTGCGCGTCCGATACAGACTTGTTTATATCAATAGATTCGCTTCAACATGCAATTTCTTTCTTGACAATCCTCGTACAATTTTTGTTACTATTTTTACATTAACAACTTTAAGGAGTTTTCAGTAGGTATGTATAAAGAATATTAAACCAGTAGAAATTACAGATAGAACGTGGGAAATGTTTTTAGTATTAATAAATAATATTATGATTGTAAGTTTGGACTCAGTAAACTGATATTTAATTCATTAATAGCTATCAAGATTTTATTTTTTAGGATTCATGAAAAAATAGCAAAATAATGAAAAATATTTAGCATGTTCTAGCAAATATTTCACAACATCTAAAAGCCACTGTAGATGATATAATATGTATTCTTTTCATTAATTATAAACATGCAAATACCACTTCAAAATCGAGAACATCCAAGTATGCCGGTGAAATCGCTAATATTATCTGCGGGTTTCTAAAAACCGTGGCTAAAGCATCGGTATGTATAAGTAATTGCAAACGAACGCAAACCAAACAGGTTTACTAAGAAGGATTTGCTATATCTGTGTCAAGATCAAGGAGCCACGGACGGGTTTGTTAGTCACCTAACATTGTTTATGTGTTCGAAAACACTGACCCACAAAAATGCATGTGCGATGATTTATGCATGTTTGAGATATTTTGTCTATTTGTAGATGAATTTAAATCAGGACCTGTTTTGTATCAACAACTTCAAATAGGTGTCTGATAGCTTGAAGATTTTATAGATACATCTGTGTGCTATGTGTTTCGGTAAATAAAGAATGCAGAGACCTGCACAGCTTTTCTAATGAAAAATCCTTATGTATTTGAGAGACCGTTAGGCTAGCACCCATGTTTATTAATGACAAAACAATGCAAGTCTATAATTATAGGGGAAAAACATGGTACCTAAGTCGAGTAAAGAGGTTTTGTTTAATTATAATATTCCTCATATTTTATAAGCACCTTTAAATGCTCATAGCTATATTTATTTAACTTATTCGAAGTAAGAAGAGGTAACGTAATGAGTTCTTTTTCCCGTAATTGTAAAATTTATCTTAACGTGATGTAAGCTACATTTACCGTAGAAGTGCAGGTACTGAGAAACGAAGGCGAATTAACCATATACGGACCGCCATGGACGTCCCAATAATTAAACGAATGACTGCAGATGTAATAGTTGATGCCATCGCATTTGACCAATCTAAGATCGTGTTTTAATGCACCTGCCCCCATTATTTTGTAAGATTGATCAGCGTTAATTTTAGTATGGTATTAACAGCCTCCGTTGAGTAATTGGTAAGATCACTGACTGTCAAGAGACTATGGGTTTGAGACCCGGACCGAAACAAAAATATAATGTTCATAAATCTTTAAATTTTTCGGGGAAAGTAAGCATCATAAAAAAGGATGTACTAATTTTAAATACATATTGGATTGAATGATGACGAAAGTAAAAACTTTCCTTAAGCTGTCATTCACTATTTATACGAAAATCTATAACAATCTAGTTGTGTATTAGTTTAGTATTAGACAAAAGGTACATGATTTAGTGAATATGCCGAATGTCTACGATTTCAAACCAAACAAGAATCTCCCCCCACATAATCCAATCTTTATTTTCATTAAAAAGAACATGAATAATGCCTCCACCATCTTTAGAAAGTGCGCTGAAATCCTGAAAACTTACACAACAGTTTTGAGCATTAAAGTTAACAAAGTGACATCTAGCGGAACATGTATGAACTACTCCCTCCCCTTAGCAAAACTTTGTAAAACTAGACCTTGTTTTCATTAATCTCGAATATCCTTTACTTTCCTTCCAAGCAACCGCCGCAAAAGTTGCACTTAAAGTTGCAGTAGTTACGAACCCGCATCAGCCCGACTAATATACGAAAATAAGTTGGTCGGAGCTGAGGAGACGAAATAATGCACCTCGGGCAGTCGATATCCAAAGTTCGAGACTTAATCTCAGTTGAGATTACAAGAACAGTACGTACTCTGTCCATTTCGTTACTTAGTTTGACCTGACTCTTCAGTGCAGTTTTAAGGACGCACACCCGACTTCGTAAACTTTCCGCATGGTTTATTTTATTGTTTTTTACAGTTGGTTGTTTATATTACCAGCTACAAAACGAGAAGGTAATACTCACCCTATCAATACTTACCCCGATATAAGGATTTATGTATGTGAGCAAAGAGAGTTTCGTCGTCAAATTAGATAGTCGTTTTTTTATCTTTCATAAATATATGGACGTAGAACAAGTCAGTTTAAGTATTTTAAATTACTTTTAACACAGAAGATAAAAAAAAAAACTCAAACATAAATAATCACGGCATATACCACTTCCCGCACTAAGCCAGCGTGGTAGACCCAGACCTTAACCCTCTCAGTTGTAGGCGAGGCCCGTGCCCAGCAGTGGTATATATATGGGCTGATTATGACGATACGTTATAAAACCCATGTCGCCTCGGTCATACAAACGGCGGTATTAATTTTCCAATTAACAGAAAATTAAGTTAATTTTTTATACATACAACATCAAACATGAATCAAACTAGCCTATTCAGTCGAATAATCAATCACCTAACATAAATTTTAATTACGCTTTGAATTTATTGAAAGGCCATCAGTCAGTACGACTGTGATTGAATGCAGAACCATAATTTGTGCAACAAATAGTAAAATCTTCAAAATGAAATAATTATGTATAAAATTAATTTAAACCTATTTATAATTCGGTGGGCAATATAATCGGCAATATATTACGCTTAATGGTTTTAACATATTAGTCGCTTATGCAAAACAGTTTGTCCGAATTGGCGTGAAATGGAAAGTGTAAATACGGAGACAAGTTTCTATTAAGCGACAGATTCGGTAGCATAAAGTTTAATCGGTTATCCGTTCCCACTAAATATTTCCTTGGGTAAATGCAACTAGTTATGGTAGAAACTACAACAACAAATCGACAAAAATTAGATATCAAGGTCGGAGGATATAGCAATAGGTTAGGCTGATTAGGCAGCAGTGGACGTCTTGTGTGTGATGGTGATCGTCAATTGCAGACACGAAAAAAAATGCTGTAAAGCTACAATATGGGAATAAATATTTTTCATATAAATAAACAAAAATACATCCTGCTACTAACCAACGAGTTAGCTACTCGTACATGGCTGAACACAGTCCCTTCTGAATCTGGATTTTGGTTTTATGTTATTGTAATAAACAATAATGCTGAACCTATAGTGTACTCACGTCCCACAACAAACCTTCACCAGAGGAGCTAAAAGTAGTTCACAATAACTTTAAAATTTGATAAACAGTCGGCTGCTTTAATACTTTTATGTTCCTAGGATATTTTTCATTCATCTCACTTTACTGCCGTCTCTAATACGTTGGGTTTATGACAGCGATAAATTTTTAAAAGGTTTTGCTTATGTTTCGTTATCTCACATGAACATAACGCCGTTTATTTCAGTAAAACTAATTTGAGGTGTTCCAACACAGATTTAATATAAAAATTAATAATATAGCTTGGAAAAGATTTTCTTAGTGATGACTGATGGACGAAAAACAAATAAAACACACGTTTCAATCTCTCAATCAACGTTACATATACACATACTATACACCTCTAAGCTTATTTTTTGCCATAACCTTACGTATTGGTACTACTAAACTGTTCAGTCCTTTACATCCGTTGATTAACAAATCACTGTACATGGATTGATATTGAATTGCCAAAATTTGAGTTAGAATTTTCAAGTCACCAATATAGCTTTTAAGTCGTGCATATGGGAATAACAAAACATAGATAGGTGTGACTTATTGGCTATAGAAACTCTACATTGTTACAACCAAATGATTCTTACGTATTCCAGTGCAGTACGTATAAGACATGATGGCCTTAACTCATACACAATATGTACGAGTATGTGTCATGTTATGTAATAACAGGAGTAAACATCAAAATCTTTGATGTCATGAAGATTAAACTTCTATTTTTCGTTCAAACAATATTTTTTAACACCTAAATCTCTCCAATGCCAATACTATAAATAAGAAATTAACTCTTTCTATCCGTTGTTCTATCTAAGATACTAAACTGATTTTAATGACTTTTAGTGTAGATATGATTAAGACTTTAGGAAAGGACATAGGATATTTAATTTTATAAAGTTGTGACAAACGGAATCGAACACCACAGCTAGTAGGATATATTATCAAATATTTGGTCCAAACAAAAAGGTTCACTAAAGAATTTTTACTACACTGACTATAAATCTGAGTGAATAAAATTTTAAAGTTTTTCATTCATTTATGACTCGAGTAAAAATTTTTAGTGTCACTTGTTTTATTTCCAGTTAACCTACATTCTAATGGAATGTTATTTGATTGTATTTGTCAATTTTAATCGTGTGTAGGACAATATTTTTCTATGTCCTATCGACAAATTTTATATTGCTCTTGATATTTAATAATTCGATACAGATAACAAGTACTGTTATCTTTCTCAGGAGCTAACATATGTGTAGTTTGCTTGCTGTCTTCATAAAAACAATTGCAACATACTTTCCGATTACATTTTTATGCAATACCAAAGATCGATTATTTAATACATACAATCGATGTAAACACCGACAATTAAGTGTTTTATCTCGCCGCACTTTCTTTAATAAATCCGTTTAAGGAAGTTGGAATTTCATAAAGAATACATTAAAAGTAAAATAAGGAGAATCATTCTTTATTTTAGTCCATAAAGGGAGACTCGATGAGTGATTTTTAAGCCACTATTTTTTGTGGTTCTTACAATCAAGTTATTCAGGTGTGTAATGATTACCATAATTCACTTCCAATCTTGATGTGGGTGAAGATGGATTCTGCCTTATAAGTGTAAAGCCCACGATTCTGAGTTATGAGGTAGCGCGAATCGCTAGTTCCGGTCTCGGCGACTTTCCAGTGAAAGCGACAGAGTGGCCTTGCTTCACGCATCGCAGGCTTATGGGGATTTTGCGTAATTTACACAGTTTTTGTTAATAATAGAAATATGTGGGGTAATAGGTTTGCGGCCTTGATACCGTGGTGTTTGTTATGAAAAGTTTCGAACAAGTATTTTTATTGCCTAATTTTATTAATATTGGTTTTGTAATTAGCTTTCTAAATGGTGAAATGTAAGGCGACAATTTATTGTGCACAATTTACCTATTCATTTACGACAATGATTGACAATCAATGTTCAGTCAACAACGATTTTGTAGAAATTACAACTCAAGCGTAAAATTTGCTCGTATGAAATTTTGAAAGTGTTAAATATTTTTTTTAAACTATATTAAAAAATTAAGAAACATGACAGCACTAAGACTTACTTATGGATAATTACTTAAAAAGTGTATAAATTACCAATTCCTTCTTTGTTTCTAATCTTATTGTTGTGAGATCAAATTCTCTCGTTATTTCTAATCCTACTACATAACACATATATCATAGCGTGAGATTAGAGCATTATTTATTCATTTATTAATTCTTTATTTATTTACTACTAAGAGTCAACATCATTGTTCTCAGTATCACCTACAAAGATTCACTGGAATCTTAACGACGTATTTTCCTGCAGTAACCAGATGATCTTGATCTTCTTTTGCAGTATATAATTTATGTGCCTATTACATCTACTACAGCTTCAATGAGAATAGCAATAACAACAAATAATTCACGCGGGGAATTAACGAGACAAATGTTATATAATAAACACTTACAAACAATATTAAGCCTTTTATTATCTAGAAAATCTTGTATTATAAAATTCAATTAAATAAATTTAGGTATCTATGAATATACTTATAGTGTACTTTAATATATTTCGTGTGTTTTCAATCACGTAAAATACTTATGTAACCTTAAGTATTAAAAATTGTGATATATCCGTATCAGGAATGTGGTAGTTGTATCTAAAATTATGACATTATGGTTTATGCGTCATCTTTGTAAGTAATATTAAAGCGTAATTTTCTTAGATAAGATGCATAAAAACAGTACAAAAGTAATCAAAATCAGTTCAGCAATTTGACTATGCAAATGTGACATTATTTTATTATATTTTTTTATACATATACCAAGAAAGAGAAATGAATATATACCGTCGCAAAATTGGCAGACATTAAATTCAAATCGATACGGTCTTTCACCAAATCAGTATGCATCACACAAACGTTGTGTAAGAACATTTATATTCAATAATGTCTCATACTTCCCGTTTACACGTAGCACAAGACATTTTAAATATTTTGGTCATCGTCTCTACCTACGATTTTCAAACTATGTTTTGTATACAAATAAAAATAGATCAATATTTAGCAACGGGTATAGAGAGAGTATGAATTATATTCATATAGCAGAGACAGATAAGCGAAATATAATTACCAGTATCTTATTAGTGGATCAAATATGCCGGCCTGTACGATACATAGCACTGCTCCGTCGCCTTTGCGTGGGTCGCTGTTGAGTGTTTTATACTTTATTCAAGATTGTTAGCACATGGAGCAAATCGCCAAAGTAGTAATACAATTCTGCGTCGAGGTAATAATATTGATTAAAGACCCAAATCGTCGTGTCGTTGGTTAAAGTCGCGGGTTCGAACCCCAAGAACACACCTCTGACTTTTTAGAATTACATGTGTATTCACAATGAATTGTCACTTGCTTTAACGATGAAGAAAAACATCGTGACGAACACCTTGATACCTAAAAATTCTTAGAAATTTCTTAGACGTGCAGTCCGCTAATCTACCTAAACCCTCTCAATGGTAGAAGAGGCCAGTACCCAGCAGTGATGGGCTGATGATGATCAAAGTTACAACTCTATCATTACGGAACATGTGAAAAATTAAAAAGAAATAAAAATAATTGAATAACAAATTTTAATTGATAAAGTAATAAAACACTGCAACTGAGACACGCAATGTTAAACACGCCGTCCAACAATGTTAGGTAGCTAGATCCAACAAAAGTACAGATTTAGAACGTCAGCCTCTCAGGACTTAATCAGGCGAGGTTTAAGAGCACTCGACGTTCGGACACGGGCCACACGCTCGCAAGAGTTGATTAAAACCAACGGCAACGGCAAACTGGCCACTTATTTGAACAAACTACCCTCTAGTACGAGATGCTCGTTATGAGTTTTCTGTTTGCAATCTATTTGCTTATAACTTTTTATCAGACTGGAGTAGCGTTGAACGACCTACAATAATTATGCTTTCAGAATTTTCAATTTTAGAACATTTTTATGTGGATTCTTTTATTGGTTAGTTGTAAAATTAACATAAGCATAAAAAGTCACATAAGCAGTGATGGCCTCGAGGTTTGGGCGCACGGTCGAGAATCTCGGCGGTCGCGGGTTCGAACCCCAGGCACACACCTCTGACTTTTCGAAGTTATGTGTGTATTCCTATCGAATTATCATTTGCTTTAACGGTGAAGGAAAACATCGTAATTAAACCTGCACACCTTAGAGTTCTTAGGAATTTCTTAGGTGTGTAGTCCGCCAACCCGCACTAGGCCAGCGTGGTGGACTATGGCCTAAACCCTCTCAATGGTAGAGGAGACCCGTGCTCAGCAGAGGGCGTATATGGGTTGATGAAGAAGAAGATAAAAAGTCGTTGACATCAAATTTTGCCGTTGATTTTTCATACCAAATAGTATACATTAGCAAGAATGAGGTACCAAATTTATGATCCTTGGTTATATACATATATTTCTGCCCTGTGGCAAGGGGGCGTCAGAATCCCACCACGGTATCCCCTGCCTGTCGTAAAAGGCGACTTAAAGGGGCCCTTAGGGTCGCTGGACGTGCTGTGGGGGCAGCGCGTCCTCACTGAAAGTGACCCCGAGAGGGGCGGCGGCACTGTGGCCTGTGCACGTCGCGGGCGCCCATCCACAACCGAGGCGCCCGAACCAAGAAGTGGGGGTGCAACTGCGCCCCCTAAAACTCCGAGACGGCCGAGACAATTTCGTCTCGGAGGCGCACCGGGCGGCTGTGGTTAACGGTGTGCGCTTCTCGCTCACGTACCATGGTCGCCCAACCTGGCGCGGAGATGGCCACCGGGGGGTTTTGGTCGGTATGCCGGTTTAGGGATTTTGTTAGGGACCCAGCCCGGCACTAACACCTGCGCGGATATGACGTCGCCGCGCGCCGGGCTGGAAGACCGGTGACCCCGACATACGCTTCCCGCCCCCCTCCCCCGGGCTGGCGGGAAGTAGAGCCATAAACAGCTTTCCCCTCGAGAACAAAAAAAAAAAAAATATACATATATTTAATTACGATTTTGTTTACTTTAAAGGAATCTAAATTTAGTACTATTACACAAAATCAGTATTATTTCTTTCACACTCTCTGCAATTGGAATCCGTTTGTAACACTTGTCTCTCTTCTGTCGATTTCCCGAATACAAGGCTATTTGAATTCCAACATGATTTTCTGAACACCAATAATTGCATATAACGCAAAACTGCAGTAGCTATGATCTTCTCACAACTGCATGTATAATACGCCATAAAATCGATGGAAATAACCATTTTGCTTATTGAGGCCATGTGACAACCTTCAGATCTATGATTTCAATTCTATTACCATCAGTCGTAACATTCAAGAGGTCTTGGATCTCACGGTTGAATTTTCTGATTATCTCCAGTACGTTTAATTCGGTGTAACTGACATATCAATTACCGATTCAATCAAATTGTAGTCATGAGCAAACATTCCTCAGACATTCATTTATTTTATTTTAATATACCTCGATTTAGTTTAAGTTTATATCTTAAAGTAAATGAATGAATTCCTTAACTCCTAAACATAATAATTCCTAATATATTTTATATATATTTTTTTACAACGTATCATTTTTTCATGTTTTATTGAAATTGCTAACACACTTTTTATTTAAAAAATAATAATAAAACATAAAATAACTATTCAATCTATTTTACTCATAGATAGATAGATAAACACTTTATTGTACACCATTTAAACACAAAATACAATACAAAACAACTTACAAAAAAAAACAGTGGACAATTGGCGGTCTAAAGTGTGAATAACAAGATGTGGGGGTGTTTAAATGATATAAAATATACATACATGTGGCTATACTCATAATACATATATAATATACATACTACAAACATACATATATACATAAATAAATACATATACACAAAAAATAAAATAAAGTACAAAAAAAAAATACTGATATTACGATATATAAAACAATAACAACAACTAATTAGATTTAGATAGATAATAAGTCTTTAATTTATTCCTAAAAATGTTGAGTGATGGTGCTTGTCGAATTTCCGACGGCAATGCGTTCCACAAGCGTACTGCCTGAACAGTGAATGAGCAGTCAAAAAAACCAGTGCCATGAACAGGAGTTTTCAATTTCATATTTTCATTTATACTCATTTATTTTTGAAAAGCAAAGGGCATCTTTAAAAGTGTAATTAAATTGGAAGGAAAAATCACCGTCATCCACCATACCACTGAAAGTTCATTAAACTAAAGAAGCCTCTCGTTCTACATTGTTTATTGAATTATTTATTCAAGTAATTTGTAAAGCTTTATTCGTATACACAGACTAGCCACCTGTTACATTAGCAACAATTTAACATAAGAGCTTTGTCTCTTTATGAAGTCATGCCAACTATTAGTCGATGTGGCACAGGGCCGAAGGGTTTTGCTTAAATAAATTATCTGATCAAAATATATGGAGTTAATGCTCTTTGGTGTGTCAGTCTTTTGTTCTTTACCTGAAATGTTGACTCTAACAATGCAAACTTGTTTTTTTCTTAAATTTTGTTGAAGTAAATACTAGTTTTATCTTATGGAATTTAATAAACTAAGATACGTACATTCTTACGCTCTGATATGAATTTCCTCCAAAATAATGACAAAATTAACATTAATATTAAAACCGATTACCTATTTTTCTCCAAATTAATAAGAAATTATTAACAATCAAGTCAATTTCTCTAACATATCAAAGAATTTTTCTTTGCGAAATAATTTAAAGAAGTACATAACGGATTGGCGGAGGTGTATTTTTGCACCCATTTTTGGTGTATGTAACGGTCTCATGCAGTAGGTAGGAAGGGAGCTTATCGCCGTTATTCGGAAACATTTTTAGTCTCCGTCCTACAGCTGAGAATGTCCTAAGGAAATAACTCAATAACCTTTCGCCCGACCCAGGTATCGAACCCAAGCCCTCTAAATTGCACTGCATATTTAGGCCGTCAGATCACAAGGCAGTAAAACAAATATTTACTATTCAACAATACGTGAACGGTCAAGACTATAATTGCAGATAATAAATATATTTTAACAATTAATTAGTTTATTTATGTCATGAAAATTTACATTACCTAAATAGTAACAAACTAGTCCAGCACAAGTATTTAAAGTGCTAGATTTATAGGCTCTAATTAAAATTAATACTGAATATTATTATTTAATAACCTTTATCAACAGCTAAATATCGGACACAAAACCAAATTCTACGAAACAAATCTATGTTGATTCGACCCACCTTAACCAATATTTTAACTGTCAAGGAATTTTCCGAAGGTATTATACAATAATTGCGGCGGCCGATTACTCAGTACTGATGCAAATAACGGCAATGACACTTGCATAATAGTACTTTAGCAGTGGCGCAGTATCGGTACAGATTACTAGTGTAAAAGAGTTCAACGCACGCCAAGCGCCTACGCAATTCTACACGTTTTGTTCAAGTGATTTAAGACAGTAGAATCACATTAAGTTTTCAAGTCTGAGGATGAATTTAAATTACTAAGTGATTAATAATTAGTTGAAAGTATTAAAAATATATGTGTCCTTTAAACGTAACCTTTGCAAAATGTCGCATTTGACGACCAAAGATCAATCAATAAAAAAAGCTGCAAACAGTTACTAAGCTTTTTTTAAATTAATATACAGACGCAACCATAAATACAAATATGATCAATACAACAAGTGATTTCGTTTAGGTATTCCATATGTATCATAATGTAGATAATAATTGACTGCCTCGTGGTCTCGCAGTACAAGTATGTGCCGTGCGATCTAGAGGTCCTGGGTTCGATTCCCGGGTCGGGCAAAGTGTTATTGGGTTTTTCCATTAGGAAATTCTCAGTAGCAGCATGGAGTCTGGAAATGTGCCCGAAAAACGGCAATAGACTCGCCCCCTATTACGTGGGACTGATACATACCTGGCGAAATGTGGGTGCAGCAATGCATCTCTGCCTACCCCTTCGGGGAATATAGGCGTGAGGTATGTTGTGTGTTGTGTTGATAATAATACCATACATTATAGAGACAGTTAAAAAACATTCTCATAAAATAAAGCGACGGTCCGGTAATTGATTTAGGAAATGCATGTTTTACCCACAGCGTAATCATTTTAAATTTTAACGAGCGGTAATTCACAAAGCATTAACTTTAATGCGCTGTTAATATTTATGACATTATTGGCCTGGGAATGACTATGAAATAGTTCACATTATGCACTATTCAAAATACCTATTGCGTCAATATTATTTGAATTTTTAAAATAAAAATAATAGAACATATTATCCTTGTGGATCGTATAAGGCGATAACAAGTCTTTTACAGCAATCAGTGAATAATATTATAAATTATCGAGTTTACATAATCATTAAGGAATTTGAATAAATAGTAAAAACCTTTCATATGTCATGTTAGATAAATTAATTTAATATGTAGCAGAATTTTAAAAAATAGTGACAGTAACATTGATTATCATTTTTCGTTAGCCTTACACTATTATTATGATTTTTGGTACGGACATAAAATTTTACTTAAGAAATATTCCAACATTTTGCTTATCTGTCATACTTAAATTATTAATTACTATAATCAGCTTATCTTTAAATCCGTATGCGATATTTGACGACATCCGACAGCTCGGCACGATGGCCGTTTAAGGAGACATGTGTAGACACATTTAGTTACGTAAGCACACACTTTAATCAGAAATTTTCTGCTTGTCGCGAATGTTTGATCTCAGATAAACTGTTCTGTTAAACGTATCTCTCTGTCAACGGTACTCAAACTGTAATGAAATGATGAAGAAGTAACAATATTAGTACAAATGTTGATGGGTAATATATGATTAATAGTGATAGCCAGCCAAAATTAGACCAAAACCAGCATTTTGCTGTGATTGGTGTTTTTGCGGTGGGCTTGAAATTGAATAGTTTACCAGATTATAAATTAAGCGGCTGATATATTTGTATAGCCTAAAAATGTTTATTTCGACCATTTTGTGACTGAAATCGCTTGTTTTTAGGATTTTCGTGTACGGCCTGGTATCCATACCTATGACTTGTATCATAATGTTTAGCACTGTATATACATAGATGAACCTGATAATGGACTAAAAACACTGCTTTATTTGAAAAAAAAAAGAAACTTGTATTTATAATCAAGTAATAAAAGACTTGTTATCATTAATAATCGAAAATGTAGCATAACTAAAATTCTAGGTTTGGCCTTCTATGAATTACGAGTATACAAAGGTTATACAGAACTGCTAAGGATATTCCGGATTGTGGAAGTTAGAAGCCGGAAATCAGATAAAAACGTTCATAATAAACATTATCTGGTGTAATTTGTAAGATATCTTAAGGTTGGGAGTATGAATGTCTCTAATTATGCATTGTGTTCCGGTATGAACAATGAAAAATAATATAATTGGAGAGGTTAGTTGCAGTGTTATTGTGCGCAGAAATAACCGACTGGAACTAAAAAATATATTATTTCGACCAACGTGTAATTTTACGGTCAAATGATCTAGGAAACTATAAGCATATAAGCAAGTTCGTATGTCCAATTGTGATGTACTGAACTAAACTAAATTGTTTTGCAATTATTCTTACACGCTAATTTTTGCCTTCTACGACTTCTAAGCGTTAGCTAGGGTATAGGTAGAGTACAATTTCGACTATACTGCAGCTGATAATTTCGCAATGAGAAAATTCGATACTGCTCCTAAAGAAATCGATAAAATCTAATCCAAATCCCACTAAACCACGCTTTAACATCGATTGTAGATACCAATTTATGCCGTTTGACCAAACAAGCTACTCTTTTTTCGCAAAAATATTGCTCGAAACTTTGAGCACCCCTGTGCCACTATCAATCGCACGACATCAGCAGACGCGACCGCTTTCTTCGCATCAACAGTTGGACTTATCTAACCAGTCGTCGAATCCAGTTTGTTTTATCGATGGCCCGGTCTGTTTGTGTCATACCAACATTATAAAACAGAAAGTTTTGTTACCGGTCAACGTATTCTATTACTTCCTTAAAGATCGATGGATAAACTATTGCAACCTAGATTATAAAAGGAACTGATAAATAAAGTATGGACAATAGACAATCGCGGAAATAAATCATTTAGAGAGATAAACACAAAATATAATTTAAGTGCTAAACTAAAATAAAGAACTAAATAAAAATGCACTGTAGGACACTACACTGTACATATTATATTATTGTAATTATAATGTAACCCATTGATTTGAGTGTGTCTGACATATCCCTTGTTAGATTGACGAGTTGAGAGTGGGTTAATGTTTAATTATATTAAACCCTAAGATTGTTTTAGTGATAGCACAATTCACTTCATGCTATGTGTGTCTAAAAATAAATATGTATAGTATATTTAATATTTATACGTACTCGCCAAAATATATATGTATATACATATAAAATACATTAGTGTGTAAAAAGACATCTTTACCACTGTTACGGGGATGATAGTATGAGTATATTTATAAATCATGATCAATTATGAAATGGTCATTAAAGTAATTAAGAAATAACTTTGGTTGATATAAAAATTCTTGTGATATTTTACCTGTTTAATAATCGGCGCTATGGATCGCGCATTTCTTGAGAGACAATGACCTAAACGACAGTGAAAACTCCGTTCGTAGTCTGAGTTACGTGATTATCATATATTATTGAACTGTAATTCCCTAAGCGCCTTTGTTTTTTTCCGCATTCACTGCAATGTTGTCCTCATGAAATATGGAAACATCAACTTTATCTATACCTGCACAATGTACATATACATACGTTGTACTGACGAACACGGACTTCTGCTAAAACTGTTAGCTCTTGGCCTTAGTCCACCATGTTGAATTAACAATTACCCGAAAAATCCCTGTAAGTATACTAGGTGTGTAATTCCGGGATATTTTATTGAAAACCTAACTTCAAGCATTCCAAGGTATAAAGATGCGCGCATAACATTAGAGACCATCGCAGACCTAATATGTATAATATATTTATACGTACTCGCCAAAATATATATGTATATACATATAAAATACATTAGTGTGTAAAATATATATTATATACTTATTAAACATAATTTATGTCACTTAGCGGAGTGATATTACGAACAAAAAAATATTATACAATAAGTGGATAAAATTCTACGACTCAATAAACTAGTGATTAGAATGTAAGTTGGTAATTTGTTGAACACAAACCGCATCGATAAAGCAATGATACAAATTGAAACACAATTACCGGAATTCTATTAAAATATAAATAGAATAAATACCAATTAGTAATCAGGCGATCTATGTGACTGAACACACAGACTTTAGTAGAATAATTGCAAAACACGGACCTGAGAACTACATTCTAGCAATAGAATAATTCCACACTACGCGCAGAATTTTAAGTAAACTATAAGTGGTGATGAATCATGGGACCGGCCAGTTAGTTCTGTACGCGTACGAAATATTGAACATCCTTTCTATACTTTACTCAGCCTTATTTCACACACCCATCTTCAACAGTCTTCGAGGCGCAGTTGGTAGGAAGCATTTTGATACCAGTAAAAAATGGTGTGATCCTAAAGTTTGTATTTAAGAGTGGGTTTTAAAGTAAAATACTGATTTTTAAAGTCAAATACTTCAAAAATAAGTGTGTACTCAATGGAGTGATAAAATAGCTCTGGTAACATTAATTATACTAGAAATATAACGCAGATTTATCGCAAAGTTTGTAGCATAAAACATAAGTTATGTTAGTTTTTACTTCATATGAATACTTATAAAAATTACTACAATGTGTAACCCTCAAAAAATATGTATAAAAATTGACGGAAACGTTCTATCCTAACAGCATCAGTCACGGTTAATTAGCACAAAACAGGAGGTCACTGCCTTGATTCGGCCAAATTTTTGCCTTATCTTTAATATTTGTATGGGGGCTGGATGGCTGTGATAGCTGAAATTCACTCATCTCCTTGTCCTTCTCCTGTTCTTATATATCAAACCCAAAATACCTATTATTCTCAAAACAAGGCTGTTTATATTCCAACGAATAAGATCAAAGTCACTTGGCACGATTTGCTAAAAAAATCTAAGTGAGTAATCACCGAGGCGGAACACAAAATGCATTATCAGTGTCGTGCAAATTACCTTCAAGTACAGTTGTCCAAAAGTGAATAAAAGAAATATTATTTGAAGCGTGAGATCACGACACGCTGATCAACGCACGGGCATTCACTAATGCTTTTATTTGACTTGAGGACAGCAAGCTTCCTCATGATCAATGACATGACATCACTACCACTTAATTCTTAAGGGTACCGTCATGCATTTGCGTCAACATCAAAATAATATTTTGACCCAACCAAAAGTTTCACAGATAAACAATCTAAATGGAGCACATTTAACCAGTTTGAATAAACAAGATCCGCAACTTTTTCGAGTCTCAGGAAACAGTTGTAAAAATTTAGAGTCACGCACAGGAGTCATTTATCATAGTGATTGTTGTTGGCATCTGAGCACCGGAATAAATCGTGGAGTTTTAACATTAACGCCCCGCGCCCCGGCGTCCGCCCGCCGCCTCGCCCTCGGCTCACCCCCGCTAGCCGACCGGTCCTAATGGCCAGGTAATAATTTCAATCTGCACCACCGGCCAAACTTCCAAACGGCCAAACTTCAACACATTATCTTTTAATTTGAACCCGCCGGACGGACAAATAAGACGTCGCAAAAGGAATTCCATCGAAACAGTGGAAACTTCTGTCGAGACAGAATAAATTGACGCGAGAGATTGCCGCCCTCCATGCCTGTTTCTAAAGCAATGAGATACGAATTTCTCATTAAAATTTTCAGACTGGAAGTCGGATTCTCGGTGCTCCATTCAATTCCGCCTTTTGAAACTAAATCACAAGTTTTAACCAATTACTTTCACAATGAGCTGTTGAATATAAAAGTGGGGTACATATTCACGTTTAAGTAAAACGGATCGCTCTTTGTTTGATGATGTGTTATGTTGATGCAATAGAAACGAATTATATAATGCAGTCAAAAAGCAATAGTAATCTATGTTTAAATAATTAATAAATAACATTTTCTTGTAGTTGTGTTTTTTTTAACTGGCAAAGTCCACATATATAGTTAATTACTTACTTATAACTTACTAACGCTATTAACAAGTGGTAATCCTGTTGTTTAAAGTAGGGTTCGCTTAAATATACAATATAAAGATATTAATAATCTCTATAGAATTTTCAATTTTTTTAACTATAACTAAAACAATCAACGTAACTATTATTTCGCTTTTAATTTATTTATTTTATTAACCTGTAGATTTTACATTAAGATTTAAAAACATGTTAAAGGAAACCAATATTTTGCAGACTTCCCCTTGTATAATACATATGAACACAATACTAGGTCAGTGGTATCACATGCCGTCGTAACACGCAGAAAGGGTCGAACAGATTTCTAGACACGTGTGCCCTCGTTGTACCTAAATACCTTCTAATAGCAATAGAAAGGTCGCCTCTAACTCCTGTATTATTTCAACGAACTTCGCTTTTCTACAAAGTCATTAAAACTTTGGAAGTTAATTTTGACCACAATTGTGTACTTTATCAAACTAAAATCATTTTAGGTTTCTAGTCGGAGCTAGATAAAGCCGTGTAGATAGTCTAATCGATTAGTAGGGCGAA
This sequence comes from Cephonodes hylas, assembly GCA_030295005.1. NCBI lineage: Eukaryota > Metazoa > Arthropoda > Insecta > Lepidoptera > Sphingidae > Cephonodes > Cephonodes hylas. The sequence goes on along the minus strand of AP025369.1, from coordinate 9,819,157 downwards.
CTACCGTCGATAAGGAGAGCGGTTATATGCTTTATTTGAAATTCAATTTGTCGAAGAAATGTGAAGTTCCTATTTCAGATTGTAGAAAATAATCAATGTTATTAAAAAACTACTAATTCAAAATTTTGACTATAAAATAAATACAACCATTGTAAGCTCACACTACCGAACCGATGAGACAAACTCCCCGGCTATCAAGCTAAAATATTGCGCACTTTTCGTATAATTCCATCATCAAGTCATATTTATGTTCATACGAACGACAGCTGCGCACGGGCCTCCTCTACAACTGAGACGGTTTAGGCCTTAGACCACCACGCTGGCCTAGTGCGGAGTGGTACTACTTCATACTACTTCTTCTACTACTTCATCGATAAAATGATATTATTTCGCGAGTTCAAACGTATCTTCGATTTAAAAGTCAGCAGTGGGTGCCTGGCGTTTGAACCTATCGCCGAGATTCGCGACCGTGCGCTTAAACCTAGGGGCTATACTACATTTATACTTATGTATTACAATTGTTAATACATTATGCGAAGCCAGGCCAAAAATGAAGTCATTAAAACAGTGTAGCAAGTCTGCTTATAGCCCCATTTCACCTCCACTTGTATTATGCTAATCGAGTCTCAGAGTTTACGAATAGAATTTAATTTCGGCTTTGACCCGTAAGAAGTTTCTTTTCTTCGGCTTATTTAAATAAGTACCTACTTGCTGATTAATTTCGGGAACTCATTCTCAGTTTCATTGAATGAAACAAGTTTAATTAACAAGTTCGGTGTTAGGAGTTCGAAATATCAAATGGACTTAGCTTTAGCTTTTGTGTGAATAAGAAAATGAGAAACAACTATTAACGTTTTACTTTTTCTATTTTAAATATTTTTAGTTTAATATCATCCACGGTTATTCGTCCTCCGTAACATTACCAGACACACGATGTCACCCAGTAATCAAAGCAGTTTTACTTCATACAAAAAATTAAAATTTAGCAAATTATTTTAACAACCCCGTAGCGCAGTAGCTACCACCTTGCGAAAAGAGAGGGCGCGGATTCGATTCCCGCACGGAGACAAATGATTGTTTGATCCACAAATATTTGTATAACATTGTTGTTGTGTGTTTATGACACCTAAAAGTCTCTCGTAGTTCCTTATACCCACGCCACGGGTCTAGCAGTGTAAACCAAGTGCAGGGTCAAAACTATATTTGTGACTATAGGATGTATTTATTTAATTACTTTATTCATCAAATTATCTCATCATTATACATCGTTAAAGTAGTAGTTTCCACTTCATTTTTAACAATTAATTTTATAATAAATTTAATATGATGATCGAGGACGTCGAATCATGGTAAAATCTGTGCAATTAAGTTGCATCATTAGTCAAAGCATCATATTGTCATGTTGTACTTTTATACAGTCATTACAACCGATAATTCTTACAGTAAATTCATGGTCACGTCAAATAATGGTGATTTTGGAGTATACATTCATAATTCAATTATTGTAATGAGCAAATACAAAAAAATATTGCCATAAAAACTCGCTAAATCATTATTAAATAATTCTCAGTTTAAATAACCTTCGCGAGTTAGACGAGCATTTTTTTTAATAATGAAGCAAAATAAAGAAACAAACATGCGTAGATCATTTTATCATTTACTTGTTATCATATAATTGCAATGTCACTGTATGACGCATTTTTGGATTTTTATATTACTTCCTAAACAAAAAACAATCAATAAAATTTAACCTGGGAATTGAAGATGTAAACTTATATAGCTAACGTTTATTACGACTTGTGGCTTGGAGTCAAATGGAGCCATATCAAATAAACTAATTTGCTCAAAATAATGCCCCACTTTGACATGCGTAACCATTGTAAGCTAGTGAAAGGCGCGCCAAAACGCGTGGGAAACAAAATAATTAAAATTTATTCATTATTGAAATAAGTTGCCACTGAGCAAAAAAACACATAGAACAGTCAAACCATCTAAGCTCAACAGGCAGCACAATTAGAGCGCTATTTTACCGAATAAGAATGCAAGCTTAAACATTACCTTCATAAAAAAAATTACTGAGATCCAAAAAAATATTTTTTGAGACACGATTATCTTCTAAAATGTATATAATGTAACGCCTTTGTTTTATGGCAACTATTTTTTCCCAATTTCATATCGCCCAAAGCCTCTATTAATAGCTTAGATAACTGCCTCTTAGCTAATTACATAACCTACTAAAAGCCGAGCGCAAATTCCCACAAATCATGATAAGCACCATAATTACTGAGAGCAAACACGATGAAAAGTAAATGTTTAGGATTTCGATGTTCCCATGCCATTTACGTAGTACGGACATCAACTAAAAAAAAATGCTTGACATCATCAAGCAGTGAAACCTCCTTTCTTGTTGTTTTACTAAGTATGGAAGGTTATGCTTGACAATCGAAAGGCGTTTTATACAACGGTTTATGAGAGGCCATGGCAATGCGACAATGTCAGCAGATACTCTCTCCGCGACCCCTGACACCGGCACAATCGATTCGACAATCTTTTATGTAACTCGTTACGTGGTCGTGCATTATAATTTTGTTGTGAAAATACGTGGAATTTAATACAATAAATATTTATAGACTCGTCTGAGTTTAAACGAGCTATCGCGAGATTTTGTGAAGAGGATATCACGCTTTATAATTTCCTATATCTACTTTTATTGAATGTTTTGAGTTTAAATTATGTGTGTCAAAATTTTGTGATTTATTTGCGAGACAAAACCGATATTTAAATTACGTGTACGTATGTCATATTTTATAAACACTACTATTATTATAATTGCCATGTTTACAGGTATGCGGAGTAACTAAACCTCTCGAGAAACAAATAGTCTCTATTTGATAAAATTCAAAAATATTTACCTCGTTCGTTTTGATAGGAATTTCATATAAACTATTAAAAACGGTATTATTTAAAAACGGCCAAAACCTTGTACAGATTTTAATGTTAAAACATTATATGTAATGTAGAATTAGAGTGGCAAGATAAAGTTCATACTTTATAAAAACTATATAATGTGGAACTGATAAAAATAATTTACCAAAATAAAACAAAGTGGAAATAATATGTCGTACCTTAGATGTCTGTGAATTTAATATATAGCCCGTTACTGTCTAATAAATCTACTAAAAATTAACAATGTTGTCCAAAAACTTCAACCAAGCCCGTGTCCAACATAAGAACACAAACACCAGTGTTTCTTATCGCTGTACAATGAATGTTAACTATGAAATATTTTGTACATATCGAACCAATACGAGTAATGTAAACGACAAAAACAACTGTTAGAGCGTATAATGAAATTTCCTAAAATATACCGCGACCTAAATTTAATATTTTTTCCTTATCTACAACCGGAACCGACCAGCTTTTTATCCGTAATAATGGACATTAATATAACTTTAACTATTTTAAAACTCCTTGGTAAAATTTTGATTGGACACCTGGCACAGACCTGAATTTTATCAACAATTGTAAATTTATTTTGATAAAAACAACTTCAGTTTAAATCTAAACGTTAAGATTACTTTGATAAGTCTATATCTGTTCTAAAATTTGTGAGGAATTTTCAGATATCGTTATTAAAAGTGTACGCTAATTTATGGAAACTGAAGTTAATGTTTGATTCGGCGACGAAAATTTCGACAGCCTGTGGGCAAAACCAATTAACATAGTTAAACTATCCCATACTTACTCTAAACACACTTCATACTCACAGAAACTTCAGGAAATTACTTAAACATATCGCAAAATTTAGAATGATAAGAATTTAAATAGCTTTATATGAAATGATATGCATTAAACTAGAAAATTATAAAAACATGTTATGATATCGTTTACTATGTTGAATTGTGGAAATGCGACTTCAGAATTTGGGGTATTCAAATATTCTATAAATTTATACGAATGTGTTATAGCCGCGGCTTGAAATTCTACTAAAACAGCCTGTAATTCAAGGCATATTTTTATTAAAACCATCAATCATACACGACGCCGGAAACAAATATTGTAAATCATAGAAACTTTTGTTTCAGTCTAGACTTAATCATATCCATTGTCACTTATTCTACAATTACATAGTTCGTCACTTATTATAACTTGGTGTCCTAAATCTTTTCTTTGCGAATTCCTATAAAGATTTATTTAATATCTCCATTACCACGAAATTGATTTTCCTGTGAAACGGTAATTGAGTGTCGAGCGTTGCATTGGAACGGTAGAAAATTGTCAGCGTGGTATGTTTAAATTGCAGCCATTCGCACCTAATAATCCTGGACGGCAATATTTCTATATAAACTGATTCCAAATCTATGGTAAAGCTTGATAGTCCGTACGTGATCATGTTTGAAAAAACAAATATTTTTATTATACTGCTGATGGGACAGTAGGTATGCGCCTCATTGCGTGAAGAATCTTTTACTTTTATTTTGATATTTCTCATAAGGCAATGCTATGCAAAAATAAAAATGTGTGAATCCATTACAATAGTATGTAATTTAGTCAAATTATTTTACCTTTAAAGAAGTCCCACACACATAGTATGTATGATCTTGTTACCTAACGCTAAAATACGAAACAACTATTCATGAATAGCGCAAAACTTATCTCGCTGAGAAGATTGAAGCCAATAAACCTTGTTTTCCCACCGCATTTTTGTTACTTTCTATGCTACAAAGATTCTGAATAAGCTAAATAAGGAAACTCAAAGGAATCTAATTCTGAAATCTTCGAAATCTTAAAACAAAATATTTTGTAACTCAAACATATCTTGAATAACCATTATCCTACTATCAACGATAATTAATGTCTACTCAATCCTTTTACATCAAAATTGTAAGTGTCTATGAAAAACAATTTAATCGTTTTAAGATTAATGAATAAACCAATATAGAAAGAGATTTATAATATCATCGTCAAAGCCGCGAAAGAGCTATCAACAGACGAAATGGATTTTTAAATTGTCCTTTTGATGTAAGACACTTTGTAGGCTCAACGTCTCGATTAAAATTTGATTAGCGCTTTAATTACATTACAAAAGGTATCACAACGGTGTCCAATTTATTATATAAACGTTTGAGTCTCAAAAACATTGGTTCTCAAACTTAACCACTGCCCTCTTTGTAATAAAATGTGAATTATTGATAATTTTTTGCCTTCCCTTTTTAATTCAACATAATTACTTAAAAAACTAACTAAAGAAATTCCATTAGTGAACACCTTAGTATTACTTGTATACTCAATATTTCATTGCGAAAAAAATAACATCACATTGATTTCCGTTTGTTTGTCTATTTCATCTACAGTTGTAATAAGTACGACTAAATTTAAGATAGTCGCCCCTCTTGCCTTTGACGCCTCCTAATTTCCTCTGAGCTCTCAATTGACCCCTTAAAGTCACAAGCGGTCACAAGGGGGCGATATTAGTCACATTGAGAAGGATTGCTTTAATCGAACTGAATTAATTGTGTTTGAGTGCAACCTTACACGACGGGTCAGGATAAATATTCTTTAGCGCAACGAACTTTCTGGAGTATTTTTATTGGAAATAATTGAATCTTAATTCTACAGCTGATTAGTAACTTTTAAACCCTTTGCATTTTTATTAAAGTTGTATTTTCATTTTAAACAAAAAATATCTAAAAAAAATATTTTATCATTCTTGATTTTAATTTTCGAAATCTCATAAAGTGCCAATGTCTTGAATATTAGACTACGTACATATATTTAATAATTTATTTGTTTTACTGTTTGAATTTGCTAATAATAATTTTGTTTTTAATTTCAGGTGCGATTGCTGACTACTTCACCTGGTGAGTAAAAGTCTGCGTAATAAACTATTGTACTGATGAAAGTTATACTTTCTAATTGTGTCTTATGACTACTATAAATATAAACAATTACAGCAATACATTTATTTGATGTAATATTTTCCACGTAATAATTAATCGACGAAGGTTATTTATAAGTACCCAAACGTGTTTTAATTAAGAGATTATTTACGTACATTTTAAGTCTACTTATATACTCGTTTATACTCCGTTTTATGGAATCCACCTGAAATTAAAAGCAATATCATACCGAAAAGTACGAGTTTTTTATCTGCAATAATATGTTATTATATTTAATTGAACTAAACATATTTTATTTATATCAAGTATTTGTTGCGATTACGTAATAAAATATAAATGTAATAATTAATTTGAAGTAGTTTATTGATACTATACATAATGGAGATCAGATAAACTTAATTGCGCTGACAAGGACTGCAATAATCCCTGCCTAAATTATTTAATGCGGCCTCGGAATACATATTTAGGTAGCATTCCATTAAATTTGTGGCATGTGGGTGTATCAACGGCAAATCTTAAGTCATTAAGTTAACCCAGCCTATGTAAGTCTAATACAACAAATACATTCCCGACTATCGAGAGGCCTTAGTCCACTATGCTGGTCTAATGCGCATCGTGGTCTTTAGCTTTCTAAAGAAATTAGCTATCTATTAAATAGACGCGGTATTTTTTTCGAATTTATTAGATAATACATAGCTTTATCTGTTATCCGCTGTAAATTATTGAAAATGTACCTACACAGAAATTTAAATTCATAGGTATGATGTTCGATATGCATTCTCTTCGAAACCCTCTTCTTTCTTCTCACGAACCTAAACTTCTCAAGCCTAGTAAGAAAAAAGGGATGAAAAATGAAGGAGTGCGCACCTTAAATGAACTCATGTCTTGTTTAATTTGGCATGAGCGGCATCGGGAACTATCGGCCCTCCAGCGCGGCGGACGGCGGAAATCAAACTAATCGATTTTCATTTTGCCGACGGGAAATTAAATCCTTTGGGAGACGTTCCCGATAACGGATTTCAGCTAAGCACGACACGTGTTCAGCCATTTAAACTTTGGCTCTATTGAGGAAAAATTTAATATCGGAGCCGATGCGAATAATATTTCTCATTTCGAATAATCAGTTTTAAATTAAATTCCTTGTTGGAGGAGTGTGAAGTAGTTTTGTATATTGGTATAAGTTTTCGTTGTATAGTTTAGAAACTGAGGTCGCTGAAGGTCGCGAGGTAGAATCTTTGCACATTACAAATATATTCTTCGTTTTAAAAGAGTAAAGATTTATGTCTCAATATCTCTAACTCTCTTATAAGAAAAAAATATTGTCTTTATACTGTATATACAGTCTCTTACAAATTAGCACCATAAATCATGCATTATTAATCTTATTTAAAACTATAAGAAAATGTTATGAACAATTTTTATCACTTTGCATAAATCACACTAAAATTTCTAAACTAATTCACACTGAATAGCGTTCATCGGTATTCATGTTTATTAATCTTGCATAATAATTTCCACAACGTTAGATATTTCATAATAGTGTGATAAAATTTCAAATTTACGACTAGCAATTTTAGAATATCCGTATTGGAATGGAATATTGGACGTCAGGTGGCCTCTCGATGACCTGGCTTGGACAGGGAAAGTGCAAACACATCGGATACTAGTCTACGTTACCGGTAGCATAGTTGGAAATGGATCGAGTGCCCAATTTGTACACTCAGGCTTGAATCTACATGTTTTAATATATAACCGCTGCGAGGCAGTTGAATCTAGGTTAAAAGAAATACCTTACGGTAATATAAAACTAGACAAAATTTGACTCTGCTATTTTTAGAGTCGATACAATAATAATGATGAAGAAAATGCGAAATAAACTGTCTGTTGTGTTTTATAGTCTAAGCTACTGGACCAAATTGGTTGAGAAATTAGAATCTTGGTAATCAAGAAAACCCAATCTTAGGAATCGAGACAAACACATTTTTTATAAAATTACACCTGGAATCCTATAATCCCAGCAAATTCTTAATATATTTTTAATAAAAATTTTACCATTACAAAATTACCTCAACACTACCCCTTATTCAGAAGAGATAAGTCGAGTTAATACAACTTCATGTTATGACGGTTCAAAGCATCGTGTATTAATGTTGTTTATAAAAATAATCCGTTGCGGGAGCGTGGTGCTGTGACATGTATGAGGGGAACGCTTCGATTTGTCCGCGAACGCAAGCCGCCATCCCACGGGAAATTAAGAAACGAGATACTGACCACGTCTCTATTCACCCCACTGTATGACGTCACTGGATGCCTGCGTCCATTTTCAATTATCGCTTTCTATTAGTTTAAAAACAAACTTTTAGAACTATTACTTTATCGGTGAAGGAAAACATCGTGGTGGAATTTGCACGCCTAAAAGATTTTAGGATTTTTTCTTCTTTGCTGTCCGCCTACCCGTATTCGGTCAACATGGTAAACTTGGCCTACGCCGTCTGAATGGAGTAGGTCTTCGCCCAGCAATGGAACGCATGTAGGCTGATAACGGTGATAAATATAACTTAGGCGATACACAAAATTAAATAAACTACACTCACAGATTACAAATACAAAACATTTTTTTTTTTAAACACTCCATAAAGTGAGAATACTAATATAACAATGAGGATTTATGACGCGATATTGTTCTCACAACTATATGGTATTAGTTAATAAGTTTAGAAGCGAAAACAGTGTCTCCATTAGCGAGCCGTGTGAGAGTGCAAATTACTATTAATATGTATGAGGAACGGCGATTGTAAAGATAATTTAGGCGAATTAACACCTCACTTTGTGTGGAGATTAATCTGCGCAGATTAGTAACGGTTAGGTAACTTAATAGTTTTGATAACTGGTATATCAGAGCCAGTATTGTCTCGTTATTCTGAACTAGTTGAGCTTGGGTTTTTGGTAACGAGTTTCTAAGGTTTAAATGCTATTTCGTCATATAAAATATTTATATTTTTTCTAGACATTATTAGCCGTTTTGAACATGATAAAATAACTTTTATAAATAAATAATGCAATATTGTTCGACGTTTATGACTACGCAAACAACTTTAAAAAGTCAAAAGTGTGTTTATGGCATTCGAATTCCTGACAGTTAAATTATTGTATAGGCACTCCGCGCTTAATCGCCTCGGCCACCAATTATAAATGTTTCAATTAAGGCTAACAAATTTATTTCGTTTTATGAATTAAGACTAACAAATTTATCTCATTTTGTCATAGTAGTTTCATTTTCTCTATTAAAAATAAACAAAGCTTCATTATTTTGCCGGGTATTATTTAAAATCGTCACTTCGCTTAAAAATGCCAGTGCAGCCAACATAATCGCCCCATAGTTTTGAAGATGTAATTAGACAATTTACCCTCGCGCTGAGCTTAATAGCACACAAAAATTTGTCAGCATAATGTAAAACATTTTTGCGAATAATTATAAAATATTTTCATCGTATACAACCGTACTGCTGTAGTTTTAAATGCGCGAAAAGTTTCAAATCCTTTAAGTTAAAGCGTTAATAGATGTTATAATGTTGGTATACTGCATATTCCGCACACTGTCAAAATATACCGCGAAATTTGACCAAGCGTTTTGTTTTTATTTGCCCAGATTAGGCGACTTATGTGCATTTTTGTTATCAATGTGCTCAAATCATTTGTTTTTTTTCTTACATATAGATTAATATGAAACTTTCATTTTTAGACTTCATAAAGTCAAAGTCAAATTTCCTTTATTTAAATAGACTTTCACAAGCACTTTTGAATCGTCAATTTTTTATGCTATTTTTTAAAACTAGTGCCGCTATAAAACATTTAAAACACACTCACCCCTAAATATAGAAATATCCATACGTGACTAATAACTCAGTACCCCACTTTCTAGTATCTATGCTCGTAATTCTTAATTAATTTTTTTGAGGGATTAAATCTTGTAAGTCTCAAATTTATTGTTAATCATACTCATTATTGCCACTAACACTTATTACGTACCTACTTTTACGGCGTAGTATATCATTTGATGAAACCTGCGTACCTAAAAGTTCTTACAATTTCTTAAGTGTGTAGTCCGCCAATCGGTATTAGGCCAGCGTGGTGGACTACCTAAACCCTCTCAGTTGTAGAGAGCTACTCATCAATAGGACGCTTATGGAGGATATATGATAATGAGGATTACCACTACGAAATATTCCGTTTATTTAACTCCCCGAAAAGGCTACTCCACGTTTATATTCCGAAAATATGTCTTTATAAACCAACTCGGCAAAATATGTATACGTAAAATAATTCAAAATGATTTCGTATCTTCCGCATGTAACAAATGTGCATTTCTGCATTATTTACAATGTTATTTTATCGCATTCAGTGCCAACTTGCGGCGCGGAATGAAACGTTAGTGCCAGCGACGGAATTTTTAAGCTACAACATTATGTGGTGGTTAAAATTGAAAATAGGGTATACTTGTCTGCTTATATCCTTTAGAAGGAGACAGAGAATATGTGCTTTACCTTCCCCCATGTTTACGCAATACACATTTTCTTCAGTATTGACTATATTTTTTCCACGTGTGTGAGCTAAAAATTTAACGGGTATATTTATCTCCTTTTTAAAAAGATTTATTACGAGAGATCATGTAGGCCTCGAGGTTTCATTCACAAAACTCTGACTTTTCGAAGTATTCACAGTCACACTCACTATTACTTTGAAGGAAAATATGGTGAGAAAACCTGAAACACTTAATAGTCAGCTAATAGCTAGTAAACGTCAGCGTAGTGGACTAACTAAATAATCTAACTTCTTTCAGCTGTAGAGAAGCCCAGCATCGAAACCTATTGCTAATGATGCAGAGATCTCATACCGAATAGAAACATTAACAGTTTTACGTCATTCACTCTGTACTAGCATACTATTTTTATAACACCTTCTTCATCAACCCATATACACCCACTGCTGAGCACGGGTCTCCTTTACCATTGAGAGGGTTTAGGCCATAGTCCACCACGCTGGCCTAGTGCGGGTTGGCGGACTACACACCTAAGAAATTCCTAAGAACTCTTAGGTGTGCAGGTTTCATCACGATGTTTTCCTTCACCGTTAAAGCAAGTGATAATTCAATGTGGATACACACATAACTTTGAAAAGGTGTGTGCCTGGGGTTCGACCGCGCGCCCAAACCCCGAGACCATCACTGCTCACTAACACCTACCCATTTCAAAACGCTAATGAAAATTGAGGATGTAATAAAAGTGGTCCTTGATTTAAAACAGTTTAATTAAGCAGCTAACTACTCATAGGCATAATAATATAATTTAATTCGTGTATTAACGCAATCTCGTGCAATCGTACGCCTTTTTTTTTTTTTTTTTTTTGTTATCGAGGGGAAAGCTGATTATGGCTCTACTTCCCGCCAGCCCGGGGGCGGTGGGGGGCGGGAAGCGTATGTCGGGGTCACCGGTCTTCCAGCCCGGCGCGCGGCGACGTCGGGTCCGCGCAGGTGTTAGTGCCGGGCTGGGTCCCTAACAAAACAAAAATCCCTAAACCGGCATACCGACCAAAACCCCCCGGTGGCCATCACCGCGCCGAGTGGGGCGACCACGGTACGTGGGCGAGAAGCGCCCACCGTCAACCGCAGCCGCCTGGTGCGCCTCCGGGACGTTAACGTCCCGGCCTTCACGAATTTGACGGGGGCGCAGTTGCACCCCCACTATCTTGATTTGGGCGCCCTGGTTGCGAGTGGGCGCCCGCGACGTGCACGGGCCACAGTGCCGCCGCCCCGCTCGGGGTCACTTTCAGTGAGGACGCGCCGCCCCCGCAGCGCGCCCAGCGACCCCAAGGGCCCCTTTGAGTCGCCTTTTACGACAGGCAGGGGATACCGTGGTGAGATTCTAACGCCCCCTTGCCACAGGGCAGGGCGCCGGGTCTAATTGTCTCTGTTGACCCGGCGCCTCCTTCTCTGACGTCTTTGGCGGGCGGGATCGTTGATCTCTCGATCCCGCTCCGCGCTCTCCTTCTGCGACATGACGTGCTCGCAGAAGGAGAGCATCGCTCGCCACGACCTCGGACTCTCGACCATAGAAGATACGACGGCCGAGAGCGAGAGGTCGTCACCGACAATAGCGCGGAGAGTGCTGCGCTCCACCTCCCAGGCTGGACACTCTTGTAGTGTGTGCTGGGCTGTGTCGTCCAGACAGTTGTCACAGTGGTGACACACGGTTGACTCCTCCTTTTGTGCCACCCGACACAGGAAATGGCCGAAGCACCCATGCCCCGACAACACCTGCGTCAGGCGGAACGTTGCCGCACCGTGGCGCCTGTCTACCCACTGGTCGAAGACAGGACGCACTGCCTCGACGGTCCTAGCACCAGCACTGGGATTCTCCAGCCTGGTTCGCCATTCCTCCACGGCGGCCGTACGGAGGGAGGCTTTCAGTGCCTCAACCTCTCTCGGGGCCAGTCTGTCCCCGCGACTTGACGCCTCCTCCCGCTGATGGAATAAACGCGAGAGGAATTTGGCGTCAAGGTCCCACGGTAGGGACCCGGCCAGAACGCAGGCCGCCTCGTAGGAGATCGTGCGGTAGCCCCTGATCAGCCGCTGCGCCAGCGCACGCTGAGGCTTGCGCAGAAGAGCGACGCAGCGCTTGTTCAGGGACTCGGCCCAAATTGGGCTCCCGTACAACGCCATAGACCGCACGACTCCCATATACATCCTTCGGCAAGGGATGCCCGGACCTTCCAGGTTGGGCAGCAGGCCAGAAAGAGCGCCTGCCACCCGCAGCAACTTCGGCTGCAGCATCTCAAAATGGGCGCGGAAATCCCAACGACTGTCAAGCAGCAGCCCTAAGTATTTGAGCTGCTTGCCGATGGGAATTCGCACGCCCTGAACCTCGATGTGGGCCCCAGCAGGTGGTCCCATCCGAGGCCGGTGAAAGCAAATGGCCTCGGACTTGTGAAGGGCCACCGTGAGGCCCAGCCGCCGAATTCTCCTCGCCACGTTGCCAGTACCAACCGCGGCGAGGTCGGCGGCCTCCTGGAAGGTCCCGCCCGTCGCTGTGACGAGCGTGTCGTCAGCGTAACAGAATACGCCGACGCCCCGGGGGTTGGCACCACGGAGCACCCAGTCGTAGCCGATGTTCCACAGAAGGGGCCCAAGAACCGACCCCTGTGGAACACCGCACGACATTGCTCTTCGGTGCCACCCGTCGGCGCCCGGATACACCACGTCCCTGTTAGAGAGGTACGAGTGCACCAGGCGCCTGAGATAGGGTGGCACCACGTGGTACCGCAGTGCTTCCTCAATACAAGCCCAGGGCAAGGTGTTAAAAGCGTTGGCGATATCTAGGGACACCGCCACGACGCATTTGCCCCGGGCTATTGCTTCCTCCGCTTGTGCCTTAACCCGCAGAATCGCCGAGATGGTAGATCGGCCGCGCCGGAACCCGAACTGGCAATCAGCCAGGTCTGGACCGATTCCCTCAAGATGCTCGACGAGGCGCTCATGAACGATGCGCTCAAAAAGTTTGGCAACCTCGTCGAGCAATACGATGGGCCGGTAGGCCGACGGCGACTCAGCGGGTCGACCCTCTTTCCTGAGCAGGACCAACTTCCCTGTTTTCCACCTCGATGGAAACTGGCCCTGCTCTAGGCACGCGGAGAAGAGGCCGCGGAGCCTCGCCCCCAGGAACTCGATTACAAGCACCCAAACACGACCTGGGATGCCATCGAGACCCGGAGCGGAGTTCTTGCTCCGCAGCCGAAGCACTGCTGCCTCTAACTCCCCAGGCGACACGCCCGGGGGAGGACCCTCCGGGGTCTCCCTTGCCGAAACGAACGACGACGACGATGCCGCCGGATATGTTCCGGTCGTCAACGACCAAGATCTCGGCGGCATCGGTGGAGGAACAACGACGACATCGGTGGCCGGGAAGAGGGCGTCAACCACGTCCCCCAGGAGCTCCGTTCGGAGACTCTGGGTGAGGGGGGGCGCCAGCGGGCGCAACTTATTTAGCGCCAACCGGTACGGACGCCCCCACGGATCGCGGTCCAGAGTCCCTAGGAACTCCTTCCTGGCCGCAGCCTTCGCCTCTTTGATGGCCACCCGCAGCGCTCTCCTAGCCTCTTTATAAAGGCCGCGAAGCTGCCGCTCCTGGTCCAAATAGTCAGCCTGGCGTATCCGCCGGCGCCTAAGTCTGCCGAGTCGGCGGCGCGCCACCTCACAATCGTACTTTAACTGCGCGAGCTCAGCCGACCACCAGTAAACCTGGCGCCGCGGAGGGAGGCGCTGGACTCGGGGCATCGCTGCGTCGCAGATGCTGGTTAGTGCTACCCCGAACCATTCGGCCTCCTCCTCAACCCGCACCAAAGACTCTGGTGCGGGGAGCCAGGCTTGGACCAGAGCGGCAAGCTCCAAGGCCTCTTTATTGAGGCGTTTTTGTGCCCATCGCGGGCCGCCCCCAATCGGGGCGTTCGGTCTGCCGCCGGACTGATTGGCGGCGGGCGCGGAGACATCGAACCGTATGTATCGGTGGTCCGACAATGTCTCCACGCCCACGAGGACTCTCCAGCCTCGGACACGGCGTGCGACGGTACCGGTGGCTAAAGAGATATCCACCACCGAACCGCCGTTGCGCCTCACGCACGTGTCCACCGACCCCCGATTAAGGACGGCCAGGCCGAGGGAGATCGCCCACTCCTCCAGGACCCTGCCACGAGCGTCGGTGACCGACGATCCCCAAGCTCGAGACTTGGCGTTGAAGTCGCCGGCCACGACTACCGGGCAGGGTTGGCATTGCGATAACAGGGCCCCCAGCCGTGTAAGAAAGGCCTCAAACTCGGCTAAGGGTCTGTTGGGAGAAAAATAAACTCCGACAATCCAAACACCTCCCAACAGAGCTGCTACGCATCCCCGGTCCTTCGCTACTTTTTCGAAGGGTGGGGAGCCTGCAGCGCCCTGGGTTATCACGGCCACCAAACCGTCAAGGTCCCCTGCCCAATTGTCACGAGGAGGGACGAAATACGGCTCGGCGACCACAGCCACGTTCACCAACCACTGCGCCATGGACTGCAGGAGCAGATCTTGCGCTCCGGCGCAGTGGTTGATGTTCGCCTGGAGGATCTTGAAATCCATTATTGGGCGACCTCCATTAGTTCAATCTCGGCCTGCAATGGGCGCACGGGCTGCGGCTGGGCCGTAGCCTCAACAGCAGTCCGTTTACGGCTCTTTGCTTTACGGCCCGAATTGGCCGTGCAAGCCTTGGTGCCAACAGAATGTCCCGCTGGTTTACTAGCTGCAGCGCAAAGAGGACAGTGCGGTCCTGCGGAGCAACCTTGTGCCTTGTGACCTGGCTGACCGCAGCGGTAGCATAAGTCACTTCGGTCAGTCTCGGCGGTGCAGCGCACTCGAGCATGCCCCAACTCAAAACATCGGTAGCACCGCAGCGGTCTTGTTTCGAGTACGCTAACACGTGCAGCAGACCATCCAACCAATATACGACCACTCTTGGCCACTCTTTCCGCTGCTTGTGCTGGCGCTCTAAGCCAGACCACACCCAAACCTGATCGGTCTGGTCTGACTACGCCAACTTTCACGGCCTCCACTGGACATTGAGATGCCGCGGCGAAGGCCTGTGCGACTTTCTCGGGAGTGACTGATTCGTCCAGCCCCGAAAGTCGCAGTTCCGCGGTTTTGATGGGACGAGTGACACGAATGTCCTCAGAACCGCGGAACACCTCCCTTAATTTAGACGCGAGGGAGTCAGCCTTCGCATGACCTTCCGGCCCTGGTACTTCTATGATGGTGGCGCCCGTGACAGCCTTACGCCACTTAATGTCAGTAATGCCGAGGTCCTTCAATTGTATGTGTTGTTGGGCTTCAGCAACAACACGGGCGTATGAGATACCCTTGTCCTGCGCCCCACTTGCCAGTGTAATAGTGACATGAAAAGATAGCCTTATTTGTTTTGCACATAGATAATTATACGAATTCAAACGAAGCATACACAATTAACTTTACTTCTGAGATACATGTCTACATTTCTGACATTACTAGTGATTTTAACCTAGCAATGTCTAGAATAATTCCGTGGTCAGTTTAGGTATACGTTTATATTATAACATTCCAGTATACACAGTATACGCCGTTATGGAAAAGAAGAAACGAAAAAAAAGAATGTTAAGATGAAGGAAAACAACGTGAGAAAACTTAATGATACTGACGTCTAATAATTTACACTTACCAACGTGATAAAGTCATAGCAGATTTAGTTTGCATATTTTACATCATATATTAATCATTAACTAATTAATTAAGATATTAATACATCCGAATGTTATAAATAATAAAATATTGAAATAATTTTAAACCAAATAAACAGCCAGATAAAATGTTTACTATTCATAATTTGTTGGAAATTCTCCATTGCGCAACGCCACCTCATAAAACTGTCTGGAATTTATCTTTGGGCGGCAGTAAGCCCATAAAAACCGTATCACGCGTTACAAGTGTTAGTGCAGCTGCCAGACACCACCGATACTCAGGGGCGAATCTTTATACCCCCTAGGGGATTTGTGACCACGACAATGAACTGTTTAGCACATTCATTTGTTTCACAATCTGTTAGAAACTTTGTTGTGATTGTAAGTATTAATTTTAAATTTGATCAGTGATATTTTATTAGTATTTCTTTTAAATTCGAAAATTGTTTTGTTCAATCAGATGGTTCGCAAAGCCGATTTGAGTAGAGAACAATGTGTCACAAATTGTAATATTCATTTCAAAACAATTTACAAGTTTAATATCACAATCGATCTTGTAGCAAATTATTACAAAAATTGTTTACAGCTATAAAACATTAAGTAGTCAAGAAAGGACAAATTGAAAACACAACACTTACTAATACCGCTTATCATCAACCATCGTTATAGTCATTTCGCCGTTTATAGTTTAAAATTAATAAATAAATAAATACACCCAACAGTCACATACATAGTCCTGACCCCACACCAAGATATGAGTCTTGTGTCGTGGGTATCAGAAACTACGAGAGACTTTTCGGTCTATTTGTGGATCACACAAACATTTGTCTCGGTGCGGGGATCGAACCCGCGGCCGCTCGTTTCGCAAGCTGGTGTCTAGCCAACTGCGCCACGGGGCTGTCAAATTAATGATTCAAGAATTCAAGAGCTTGTAAAAGTCGAGGTGAATAAAGATAAATTTTACTTTGACTATATTAAAACAATCAATTATATACATACTATAACAGAAAACTAAGGATTATATACATCCAAGATCCTTCTTCGTTTCTGCCAATGAAGTATCATATAACAAAAGTAACTATTCCTCTGGTCTTTCAAAATTCTCTTAGCTATTTTTGTATGTTATATCCTCATTTTCGTGTAGTGTAGACTTTTTGAACGATTTAAAACTATTTCAGAGGCAGCGTTTAAGGCTTTTGGAAATACTAAATGCGTCTCTGCTAATAGTACTAACCACCAACACTAAAATTGAGAACATTTGCAAACATACCGTACTTGGGTCTTAGTCAGTTATATTTTACGACTCTGAGAGGAATATAATGTGTGTTTGAGCAGTTAGGATGAATAGTATCCCTATTATTATACGGGCGAATGATCGATGTAACTATAATATTTTATCAATGATATGGAGTTAATTTATCGTAAAGTGGCCTTTGTAAAACTTATGACACAAACATGGCTAGTGATTTTTTTATGGCAGACTTTAGTAAAAGCTGTCTAGGTTTGTTATTTAATCCATTAAGTGAAATATTCTGCTCTTAATTCACTCTAATAGCACTGGATAAGTAAAATATAAAAATTCATGAAGGCAAGTAAGATATCATAATTCATAACATAACAAAACATAATGCTAAAGCGAAAAATTCCCACGCAATTATTTTGCTACAAAGAATAACTCCAAGTATTTTGGAGTGATACTGTTGTACACTACGTAACTCGGCGTAATTTACAGAACTACCAAAGGAATTCTCGCGCAGAAACCGCGATTCAAAATGACGTCGGACCATCTTACAAGAATTTTCTTTGCGAAACATTAGTTCACAGGTTTTTGCGCTCTGATCCCATTTCCTAGACGCGAAGATATGACCTGACATTTGCCGTGGAATTTACAGTTGTTGTAGCAACACTATGTTTCACTTATTTACGCTACTCTGCACTGATAACTACGTACATTCGCATGATTTGTCGACCGGATTTCATGAATTCTATTTTTTCATCAAACATTTCATAACGTATTTGCCAACCCTATTAAGAGTTTAATAAAAACTACAATCGCTGTAATTAAAGAATATTCTAAAATTGAAAAACTCAAGGTGGTATTTATCATTAATCACTATGTTATACAATATTATGACCATTGTGGTAAACATCAAATGTTACACAAAAATCTTTAGTTGACTTACAAACGCAACCTTTACAATTGGATTTGAACCATCATATGAGTTCACGCGTACCCCGCCAACTATGTAGGGTTGCCACAAACTGTTCCAACGCCATTATTGCGGTTTATATGTGTTTGAAGCCATTATAAATGGAGTGCTTAAAACTTTATTTAATCACTCGAGTATGGCACTTCCGAGCTAAATATTCCTTAAGTAGGAGCCATGCGAAACATAATATTGCAACATTTTAGCTTAAAGGCCTCTTTGCGTCACGCTGTTATAATAGTTGAGCTTTTATGGTCGCTGGTGGAACTTTTTCAGCGAAACGTACCGAAGTTGGGGCTTGGAGCTTATGTTTTTTGCTCGTTCCGCGGAGTAAAGCTCTTTTGTAGCAGCAGTAGTGAGCGCTGCGCATCCAACGTTGTGTTAGGAAATCTTGTCTCTTGTCGTACACCATTACTTTGAACGCTTTACTTACATATTCATGTTATATTTAACTTTTTTAATGCGTCCCATTAGTCTCCGGAGACATCCGCAGTGAAGCAAATATTATATTTTCAAGAAGAAAATTCTATGACTGCCTCGTGGTCTCGAGGTACAAGTATGTGCCGTGCGATCTAGAGGTCCTGGGTTCGATTCCCGGGTCGGGCAAAGTGTTATTGGGTTTTTCCATTAGGAAATTCTTAGTAACAGCACGGAGTCTGGAAATGTGCCCGAAAAACGGCAATAGGCTCGCCCCCTATTACGTGGGACTGATACATACCTGGCGAAATGTGGGTGCAGAAATGCATCTCTGCCTACCCCTTCGGGGAATATAGGCGTGAGGTATGTTTGTTTGTGTTTGTAAGAAAATTCTATTTCGTGTTTACGTTCTATCCAGTAGTTCGTTGAGGATTTTTTAACGTATTTTTTATTGCAGTCTTTATTAGTATTTTGGTAATAATTACCTGTAAGGTCTGCGAACTTTAACGCTCATATACAGATCTAAACCAACACTAATATAAAAGTCTTAAGTGGGTATCACAATCTACGATAGTCCTTTCGGTCCTATAAACACCTAACCTGAAATAAATATTTATTGATCACATACACATTTATCTCGCTGCGGGATTCAAACCCGTCCCTTTTCGCGGCCTGGAACGTCATGCGATTATCCTCATGGTAAAAAGTTATCATTGCATTAAGTATAATAAGCTCGGTTTAGTAACACCATAAGTGAAATCGGTCTGTTTTTTGTATCTACATGCTCGCATATTACGTAATGACATGTATGTATGTATCACATTTGTATAAGTGACAAAGCACTACCGAGTCACAATGAATTTTTATTACGGTGACAAGCGGCTTTCTTTCTTTACAGTTTAATACTATATGGTTGAGTTCCACAATACGTACATACAAAAAATATGCATATGTAATAGCAATAAAGATTTTAAAAGAAACTAGCAATGACTTTCAATTTTAATAGTGATACTATACTGTAGATATTTTTAATCGCATAATATATTTTTGAAAGTTTTCTTTTTACACCTACACCTATTTTATTGAATCTGATAAAAAAAATCTCAACCAAGTGATGTTTTGAATAAAAACTGACTTGGACACCGGTCTGGAAACTGTTTTAGGTACTAAGCCTTTCCGAGGTTGACACTAGTTAACAATACTTCATAGACAATTTACTACCGAAATTTCAAATATTTTTCTTTTTTTATTATTTTCTATTTATTTTCTTTATGGACACCATAAAATAGAACTCAATTCAATATACTATCAACAAAGGGCGATCACTATTAGCAAACCAATGAAAGCGCCAAACACGCAACTGTCTATCCTTGACATCGTCTAGGTGAAATTATATAAAAATATCGCAGCGGAGTTATGAAAAATGCCCAATTATCCGTGTAACGTGCAACACTGTGGAAATGCAGTTTAACCCGCAACTGGAGTGTGACCGAGTGAAGAACGCCTTGAAATTCTTGTAATCGCCCCTCGTAAATCACGGCCTGTAATACTGCGGTCGTGTTTTGTTTCTTTCGACATTTTTTAGTCTATTTGTGTATACTACGCCCTTGGTGCGACACGTTATACATGCGAAACTGTTAGAAGTTTGGTAAGGATTACTTTAGATAACCATACATAAATAAAGAACATTTTTGATAAGGTCATCATCATGATTATCAATGGATGATACAAGGGAGTATGAAAATAAAAATTATTTAAATAAACAAGCGAAAAAACACATTCAAAAAATTTCACAAATGATTTTTCGAGGGTTAAAAAATGTGTAGTTATGTTTTAATATTCTAATCAACTTATGATAAATCTCGTTTCACGTGAATTTCAAAAGGCTGACCATAATATTAACTAAAAATAATATAGTTGGCCTCTGCATTAACATTTATTGGGGGCGCATTGACTTCCAATCAAACGTACATTTATGTTAAAAGGTTTTGAGAGACCAAATGCAAATTAGAGCTATTTGATGTTCGTTTTAATCTAGCACACGCTATCAGAGAGCGGATGTTAATTAAAAATTAAAGTGGTAAATGAAGCCTGGATGAATTTTATATTGCTTTGGCAAAAATAGGTCTGTCCGCCATTCAACATATTAGTGAGTTCACGACCCAATAAAAATCATTAAAGGCCATTTTAGCAGAAATAATGATAAAAATATTGGCTCGTTAGCAGATTGAGTATTTCAGAAACTTAAATGGTTGAATTAATATGGTTGGATAGTAGTTTTAGGTATTCTATAAGCCGTTGCTAAATTTCTTCCATAAATTATCTCTTTAGCTAAGTTATTACTTTTTACAAACTAAAACGAATGAAATAATTAAAAAGTTTGTGTGTCACATTTAACGTAGCACAAATAGAAAATTTTATTTACCTAGTATTTTTTTTTATTTACATAGATCTTGATTTTTATTAGACAAATAAACCTTCTCTCCTAATGCCATTAAAACTCATCTCAAAATATACTCACAAAGAATTTTTAATACCGCGATTATGTCTTGATAAGACGTCCCTATATCTGTACTTGACGCATATGACAGCCGGTACGCGACTTTCTCCCGTGCAACACACACGGGCGTGTCAAAAGTCTAAAAGTAAAAGCATGTAAAAGTGTCACTTGCGAAACTTCCGTTTGTCATTAGAAAATAAGTGCGTAACGAACATAAATGTCGTTTTTAAAGAACATGCTTTTACAATAAAGAAACTGCGTACTCTTTTTGTTACTCTGATTATATTTCATATACACATACTTAAAGCCTAGAAAGTATACATTTATGTACAAACATATTTCACCAGCTATGTTTTTATACTTATTTTCGTACTTCGTGGTGTTGATGTTAATTTCTGAGCGGGGGAACCCAATAAGCCTTTGTCTGACTCGGGACGTTTTGATCACGAGCTGTAGCTCACATCGTGGGACCAAAAAAGCACTCAAATTATGTGAGAATATTCAATATACCGGCAAAAAAACTGCATAGAATTTTCATTTCGTTATCGTCATGGATATGTTGCTAGTTCTTAAAAAAAAATGCTGAAGATCCAGTGATTTTCGTTTGGACGGCAAGAAACTCTCTCAGTAATACCAACAGACTTTACCCATTTTCAATAGCTAAATATAATACAACTACTATCATATTTTATACTGCTTTTGCAAATCGAACAGCCGCATATCTCTATTATCTAAGAACGCCATCTTTGAGAAAAACTCAGAAACGTAGCGCCCTCTACCTGAGCTGTTTTCCCCAACGCTAATTAACATTCGGGGAGAGTATTAGGTCAATGTTCTTGTGGCTTCGGCGAGTGTCAACTTGACCCCATTAAAATCAGTTCTATGTAGATGTACAGTAATACCTGATGAAATCGTTACAAATGTACTCATTTTTCCACTTTTTATAAGTCTGCGTACAGAATTTTAAATTACCGACCTTATATAATATTGCTATCCCAAATCAGTGATTCTTGGACATCGTAATATTTAAAGTATTTGTCTTCTACCAGGGATGGAACTCACAAAATTTTGTTCCAAAGGTAGATACAATTGGGTTTCGAAATCTCAAATAAATTATGTTTCATTGCAGTTACGATAACCGCAAGTATGTCCTTGTTTGAATTATCCTATTAAAATATGCATAATTGTTAAGAAGCACGATTGCATGAGGCCTCCATTATGATTCTTGTTATATAACCGGCATAAGTCGTAGATGTTAATTATAAATTAAATATTTTATGACCCTCATTACAACTCATTTGGCTAATAAAATATTGATAAAACGCAATTTTCTTGTAAGTAAAATTTATATTACAAATGTCACAATGATAAAAGTTACAATGTACTAGTAAAAAGCGGGCTAATCAAAACTTTTGCCATTATTTTCATATAGTATATAATATGTAGTATTTAACCAAGGGCTTGACCAAATTGCTTGTAAATATTCACTTCACCATTAAATCTATCTATGAATAAATTTATTTCGCAAAGGATAGATTCGCCCTCTTTGTGTCCGTAAACCGTTTCATACTCAACTAAACCATCTAAGAAAGCCATCTAAAGTATTAGTGACCATAAAACACAGATAGATTATATGCATAATTCCAAATTATACAACTTCTCGCAATAAAACAACAATTATGTATCGTAAAGTGTACACAATATGTTACATCATTTCTTTCACTTCACACATTTTTACAATTATGACATAAAATTGCTTTTATCCGGGGTTTCTATGACCAATGGTAAGATATCTTAAGTAATACCAGTAAAAGGCGATATATTATAATAATATGAAATATTCGGTTATTGACAGCGGAATAAATCATGAAATTTTACTCTCAAATCGCATTACAAATTCGAACTACAAATCCAATACTCAGAAGAATGTTCGAATAACAAAAAACATCAGTCAATGTAATTCATGTATGAAACACTTTGCCATTCGTTTGTAACAACAAAGTGAATTTAGCAAAGTCTAGGTTTTAGCAAAATTCCACATGTCTATCGTTGAACGTTGCAGAGTAAAACGTGATGGAACTCACAATGTGCCCTCACTGAATAAATGTAAAAGCTGCGTCCCAAATTGTCTCTATTTCACTACTTTGAATAGCCCTGGCTATTGAAACAGAATCCAGTGCACAAACAAGCCAACTTCATTTTATAATTCACTCGTGGTCTACGTGTTTCACTAATTTTGATTTACTAGTATTACTCTCTGGTTGTTTAATCAACAAATACATAAATTTGCCTTTATTTTCTTTTATTCATTACCATAGAATAATGTACGGAATAAACTGCGTTTTGTTTCTTATAATATCAGGTTTGGACAACCGCGTTGTCTAAAAAAATACAACAGAAAAGTGTACACATTGCTACATCGAATAGCCGATTTTCATCAATTTCTTCATTCTGCGAAATTTAACAAAAACTGTGATAGATATAATTTAATTTATACCGTAATGTTCCAGTAAATTAGAACAATTAGGGAGCAAAAAACGGATAGACTGTCAAAAAACCAGAGCGATGCAACAAAAGTAACGCAATCGTAAATAGAAAATATAACCTTCACGCGAACTGGACTAACAGCTATTTCTAGTGTCTGTTCAACAAAATGATTATACATTATGACTAGGGGGAAATGACGTGAGAAATAATAACCAAGACCAAGGTACGCGTTGCTCTGGTTTCATTACCTATAATTATTCGCACCATTTACTTTTCTTAACACCTCTGTTACAATGATAATTCTATGATTGGGTAATCATATGCTGATTTATAACATTTCCTATTAATTTAATTGTCCGATACAGTGCTATTAGCTGCAAATGGGGATTGATTATCTGAATTGATTGTATAACTGCTGTAAATATTGTACAGACACAAAAAAAATTGTAGGATTGTTTTATTCAAGTACAGTGTTGTGGTTTAGCAAATATTTGTCATGTATTGGATAGCGTTTTTATAGGATTTGAACCATGAAAATTTGGGACAAATTTAACAATCAGCATATCGTAATTTTACTTCCTCCTTTGTATTATTTCTGATTAAATGATTAGCGTCATCATAACAAATTAGGTTTCTTTGGATTTTCTGACCTTCAGTGCTTAGCGTTAATGCTGGAGTACAGAAGTTACAGTGGCGGTTGTGTGGTGAGATAGGGCATAAAAAATGTTGTGTTACCCCAGGAATGTGTTTACTGTCATTTGGATAGGAATACAAATTTTACGCTACTTTCTTATTTGGAATAATAAAAAAAAGATCGGGAAAATTTTACACATTTTATAAATAAATACACAAGCTAAACTTTATAATGATCTTGCACAGATAAGGAAATGATTCTAATGATGGTTAATTCTTTCGCATATTCTTTGTCATTATTGTAATACAGTAATCTCAAGGCTGTTCTCCGCATCATTAAATCTCCAAGTAAATAGCCACCTTATGAGATATGCGGATGTTATTAACAGTTGCATAATCCAACTGAAACGCGCGTCACAGCAAACCACTACAAATGAATCTAATGAATTTATCCACGGATACAAAATCAGGGGACGACTCTAATCGATCACAGCGAAGTTTTTCGTGTCCTCTCGCTGATTAACTTTCATAAAGGCCTCGCTATCAGTTCCGCACGTAATAGTAGTTTCTATTTTAGTTGTTTTATATCGGAACTTCAACTGTCGTTTGTTTCCAAGCGGCGCCGCGCGTGCTCACCTGCAACAGCTATGTTTTCATGCCTCTGTGACCACTAAAAATTGAGTCGTAAACGTAAATTGCAAAATATTTAAAGTCAATGCCAGCAATAGAAAACAGGCCTAATTTTCACGTGTCCACACTCGAGTTGTTCCATTATTTTTGTGCGTTTCGTAAACTGCGCCAGTTCGCGTATCTAAATTATATCTATTTCACATCATGTTCATAAGCGAGTTATTGTCGGTTAATTGCTATATTTATACGCAATCGCACGGAATGAATCCACGTTTTATGTAAATACTAATCGGCTACCCATTCGTGAATTTATGAACGCTTCAAAGGCGGGCTCGTACGTAACGACCCTTCAATTTCCTTTTCAGTTTGAATCTATTCGGGATGCGAGAGCATTTCCCTTCGGCTCCGAAGTTCCAATCAAGGATTTCAATAATAAAATATAATACGAGATGCCTATACAATTGTAGATGAGTTGAATATTGAAGCGGCCTTTCATCCTCCACTCGCTGATTTTATGTATGGAGTTATTACGTTATATTTGATTCTATATTTATTTGAATATGATTATATAATAAGTCTTATTTAAATCAGATGATGATGACGTAAAAGCTAATTAAACATAGAAACTGGCAGTAAATTATAATACATCAGTAAAAATTAAAAGAAGAATCGTTCCAATTGAGATGTCCTTTTATTTGAATCAATGTAGTCGAAGAGGCTTTTATCGTAAAAAGGCCGTAAAAAAGAAATAGCATATTACACTCAACACGAATATTCAAAAAGGAGATGTTCTTTATGCAAAAACTAACAGTAATAAGGTTAGAGCAAATTGAATTCCAGATAATGTTTGCTAAAACTTGAAGGCGTGCAAAAAAGCGCTTAACAGTGCGCTATTAACATTAAACGGTTTAAAGAAACAGCGACATTCAGCGCAAAATCTATTTGTCCAAGTTTGTTAAGGCTGCGGAGTTAGTGGCTGCTTACCGGAACACTGCTCGTTAAGTTTCCCTTTGTTGTGTTCACGTCTACACTAGAGCGGCAGTATACGACGATTTACAAAGTGGCCTATAGAATTTTTATACGCTACAATGTTTTGTTTATTGGCAGGATGGGGGATTTAACAAGATTTGGAACAGCCATATGTTTAATACAAAGGAAATTTGATCTTAAGTGACAGCCTTAATATGGCAATAAATTAGAGGACGACTGTGAAACTTCGAGTCATTACAAATATTTGAGTAATACATATATGTACAAATATTTGTCTTTAATCCGGTTCTTGGGAGATCAAAGACCTTTGTAGTTCTTATACGTTCTTTCTCTTAATATAATTTAAAAATCAAGTCAATGTTCGAGTTAGGACTTAAATAAACAAATATTAAGGAACCACTTGAGTATTATTAATAAAGAATTTGTCAGATTTGGCAACGTCTTTACGTAGATTTCACCATTATCTGATAACAACTAAAGGTACTATTACAACCATTTATTTTTAACCCAATTAATGTGAGCATTTATTCAGACATTAAGTAAAGCGTGATAATCGCCTACAATTTACCTTTTGCCATAAAAAAGTTGTGATGAAAACCAAACGTTACGTGAATTGTTAATTTAGGCAACAAACTTGTGCAAACTGTCTTGGTATCATAGACTCGGTACTTACGCAAAGGAAAAACGATATCGCACCAATATCTAAATCGCTAATTTATTAATAGTCTGCTTCAGTTATCTAGTTATGTGAGGCGGAAAATCCATGCCTGGGATTAAATGGTTTCGAAGCCGAGTCCCGGGTTAGAGAACATAGACAGAATACCTACATACATATACAAATACATACTATATTGTATATATGTAGAAAACATTTATTATTGTATTATAAAATACTTTTACAGCTGCACACCACAAACAAACAAACATACGTCACGCCTATATTGCCCGAAGGGGTAGACAGAGGTGCATTTCTGCACCCACATTTCGCCAGGTATGTATCAGTCCCACGTAATAGGGAGCGAGCCTATTGCCGTTTCTCGGGCACATTTCCAGACTCCGTGCTGCTATTGAGAATTTTCTAATGGAAAAACCCAATAACACTTTGCCCCACCCGGGAATCGAACCCAGGACCTCTAGATCGCACGGCACATATTTGCACCGCGAGACCACGAGGCAGTCAAACCATGAAAAACATCAATAACCTAGAACTCTTGATCGTATGGTGCACGGTTCAAAATGTTTGTTTCACGACGTCACTGACTCATTAATAAAGGGAATTGCATATCAAACAATTAAGATATACCCCTAATGTTAATAATTGCAATTATAATTTAGTTAACAGCTGCAGCGCCAGAGCTAACAAGCTGATAATATAATTAGCAAAAAGTTTACACAGCTTCAACCACGTAAAAGTTTAAACGTCAGGTCGTTCGTCGGACGTCGGACGGCGCCGGCATTAAGAGCGAACATCTCTTTATTAATGCAAGTCTTAGACACCAAAGTTGGCCTAAACAAGTCTAAGAAAACTCTAGCACAACTCAGCTCACTTCCCCACGTTAAACAAGTAACAGTTTATTACTAAACTAGAAATTCCCCCAAACAAGAAATACCTTGTTCAACTAGAGTATTTTGAAGCGCGTCCGAAGAAAATTACACGGGGAGCGCGAAAGCTGCCGGACGGAGCATTAACTCAAACACTGTCATTAGCCAAATACGTTTTCCTCAGCGAATACATTACTCCGCGCATTGTTTATCGCAATTTATAGTGCGATAACATAAATTTGAATAACAATGTTATTTACGTACGTCGTTAATGAAAATTGTGCAGGTATGGAAATGTGGGTGTTATGTGGATGTGCAGGGCATTACCATAAGTCCGGCGCACCGCCTCGTGTGGAACAATGGGCTCCTTCCCGCGAGAAAGTGAGGTGCGGGTGTTTCCGTCAATATAACTAACGCCATCTCATCGCACCATCTGCGCATTCTATGTGCATACGCTAATACTGTTCTTTACTTTAATGTTATAGACAGCATTAGAAAGTGAAAAGAGTTTCTTTTGTTAAATGCAAAAAAAATCTGATTTAAAAGTATCAATTGTTTAATTAGTGCCTATTCTTAACTATGCCTTTCAATATGGTTGTGTTATTTATCGTCATTCATATGTCGCTGGCTAAAATTAATTAGGTACTCTAATATTATTGGACAAAGACAAAAAAATTAAATCAATAAAATACACCGGAAAGAATATTCCAAAAGTATACATAAAAGAATATCCCAATAACAATCTAATAGAAAGCCACATAAATATTTTGCTCAAAACAATGATCAATATTTCCACTTCCCAATTTCCAAACTCAGCCAACAGTTATTCTCTGCCGCCGCTACGTATTTTTTTACCATAGTCCGACCTGAGGTGCTGACTGAACTCTCGACCTATTAACATCGGCGTGCCGATGAAAATGTACAAAAATTACACAGAAACGTTACTACAACGTTGCCCAACGTTGTCAGAAACAAGCGGATACTTTACGAAACTTGTCGTGATCGCTAAACCGCAGCTTTTCCGTGTCAACCAATTTTATTATGCGCGGCCACTTGGATATTTCACAGTTTATTAAATTACCCGCCATACGTGACTATGAACACTGTAATGACACCTACCTTAAGTAATTACTAAGACCGCAGACTGTCACTTCAAACTGTCAAACTGAAAGTGAAATATAAAATACCCTCTATTTTATTTATTTCCGATTATTTTTTATTTATCTACTTGACACTGGCAGAGTTGCGTTAAGTTATAACGCAAGGGCCATTATTAAAGAAAAAAAAACCTGTCAAACTAAATCGCTCATTAAATTGACAATACACGCATAAAATAATTATTTTTAGATACATATTCAGCTTCGTGGCGAAATAAACATTTTCTAGGGTCTGGGTATTATTTTTCAGACTGACAAGTCGCACGTAGTTTCTTATACGCACGATACAAATTAGGATAGGGTCACAATTATGTAGATATACTATTGGGTGCTGGGTGTATTTAGGTATTTTGATTTGATTGATTTGGATTTTTACTATTGGGCAATAATATAAAACATAGGTTTTGGTCAGCAGCTGGTGTATAGGTACTGATTTTTTTAATTATTATATTTACATGGTCTATAATTTTGCTTAGATTGTAATTTCTTAACATTGTTTCGTGTCCGCCACGGCTCAATTACTGTTAAACAAGAGGCAGTTAACCTTCTCGCGCATATCTTTATTGATATCTTCAACCAGAAATAAACTTTTATACTAGTCTTTATTTGCGTACATAAAGTTTAACTGTTATTGTTTATACATAGTCATAAAGACGTCCAATTGATTATAAAACTACAACATTGCAATTTTTCTTGTCTCTACTGCTTTTAATTGTTAAACGAGACATTTATTACTAAGCCATAGCTTACATTAAAGTAGCGTACTTCACCTTCATCTTGAACATGATTCAATGTATTTAGTATCAGCGCTCTATGCATCTCTGGCTAGGTAAGCGCATTAAAAGGTGAAGTGCTTATGAAAGCAGCAATGTATGTAATAGAAAGAAAATTGTAGTGTAAGGAGTTGCGGGGTAAGTCCAGCCGGTATTCAACGAGGCCGCAAGCTCTCGGTCAGCTCGGCGCAAACCAGTTTCATTCATTATCAAAAGTCAATAACTTTCCGACACATTCGGAGTCATGGCCGATCAAAACACGTAATAGGCAAAAGTGGAATTGTTGAAAACCAATGTCTTTCTAGATGACTCCGATAACTTTTGCGAACAGAATAGACTTGGTTACTTTCTTTAATTTTTTATGAATACTTTATTCAGCGAAAGTCACTTTCGCCGGAATTATTTATCTTTACATCAGACCGAGTATTTTACGCGGATAACTTTAAAATTGCAACACAATCGATCTATTACAAGTTTATATTTTGAGTTGTATATATATATTTTGAAAGGTTTTTACAATTTCCAGTTCAAAGATGATAATGCGTGCAATAAATAAACGTTGATAAATGTCTATAGCAAGCAGTGGCTGACTAATTGATAAAATATGTTCCGAGCTAATCTGACTAATAAGTGACTTGAGTTACAACCGTGACAGACCGAGCCTGAACTAACCACATTACACGCCATCAAGTACCATTCCTAATCTAAATAACTCACGATTTATCAAAATACCTTGCTCTTGCTGTTCAAGGAAATCATAAACTCCTTTCTTTTTATTTATGTAATTATATTAGTTATAATATTTAACATGGTTAGTGATATTTGTTTATTAATTATTTCGGACTTATATTTATGAGGTTGTGTGACGTATTTCCCATTGAAAAAAAAATGGTAAATAACCCTCTCAATGGTAGAGGAGACCCGTGCTCAGCAGTGGGCGTATATGGGTTGATGAAGAAGTGACGTATTTGGAGTCCGATTGAGAATAGCGAGACTACGGTTTAGGTGTAAACATCAGAATAAATATTAACGTCATCCACAAATGTTTTCCTTGTGAGTATTTGTGGCAATTAAAAGTCTATCGTTCCTGTTAATACCTATTACATAAGACGTGTTATTAGTGTAAAGATAAGAAGATACGCATCTTCTTATACGCATAAATGCATACTTATGTAACTTGATGTCGGCAGGTCAAGGATTAATAATTACCGTTAATTTCGTATAAGTAAAAAGGTTTGCACTATTATTGCTCGTATATTGACTGCCTCGTGGTCTCGCGGCAGTCTCTATGCCATGCGATCTAGAGGTCGCGGGTTCGGTTGCCGGGAGGTTATGTTTTATTACTATTTTTTTTTGTACAAGATTTACGCATGTAAGTTTTTGTACATTTACTGCTTTAATGTGTGAAAATCATTTACATCAAAAGTAATAGTTCGAAAAGTCATAGGTGTGTTCTAGGAAATGATCCCACGACTACCAAAGGTCAAACCCTCGAGGCGGTCACGCACTTGTCATTATTATTTCACATTACTTGTATTTTAAACATGCCATAAGAGACGGTTATAAAATGATTAACTTTCTCAAATATAATGTTATTAAAACCCACATACCTAAACAAGGTTAATGAGGCACGTTTGCGCACAGTTTTCTCCTAAGAAGTTTGAATAATTAATTTCACTTTCATTGAAATTCTTTTGATATCAAATGAAACAGATTACGAGGAGTACTATGTTAATAAGAAATTTCAAAGTATGACTATAAATAGACATTCGAGAAGGCGGTTTACTTAGCTTTGTTTGCACTACTTTGTATCAAACCTTATAATTACAGTTAATGACGAATTATTTACCAAAATAAATCAATTTATTAGATAATAAATTACAGTGGATATATGTTCTGATATAGTACTAAAAATCTTTTCATGTGTCTCATATTGTAAGAGAAATCAAAGTAATTTTCGAGGTGATAATATCTGATTCTTTCACAAATGAAAATAAGAAATCTCCACATTTTACGTTCTTGAAAAAACATACAACGGCATAGGGGACAAATAACAAACTACAAACAGTTGAATAAAGGTCCAAACACAATAACTCTCGTTCAACTTCAAAGACACACTATCCGATGCATGTAATCAAAGAAATAAACAAAAAGCACCTACTGATTAGCTCGACAAACATGGTATTTACACGAGGTGCGCTCGGCAAATCGTTTTATTTTACTCAGATGAGTTTAAGCCGGGATCTGGCGCAGTCAAAGCTTCGTATCAGCGTCGACGCTCTGAGCAACGCACTACAAATACCTTTAATTCGTGCAGGGAAATGTTGGGTGTAAATTCTACTGGAAACGACATTAGTTAAATCTGGATTGTGCTGCGATTTACACACGTTTATCGTGGCTATAGATCTGGCAAAGCCAAGCGCAAGTGTAGTGGTATTTCTAACTTTTGATCTAATAATCGCAGCAGTTTCTACGATGTAGCGGATTTCTCAAGTCACTTTAGGAACCTCAGAACCCAGCAGTGGAAACGTATGAGGAAATCCGTAACCAGACAGAACCATTTAATTACATTACTAGAATTATATTTGAACAGTAGATCGTGCGAAGCTTTTTATACAAACAGTTTCGTAATAATTCCGGAACTTTATATTATAAAACACTACAACCCACGACTTATTGATATTTTATGCATTTAGTATGATTTTAACGATTTAATGCGTGTATATTTTCTTTACTGGAGTTTCCTTATTTATAGATCGTAAAACATTAGATAACACATCAATGACAACAAGCTTAAAATATTATAGATGCAAACGTAATAACCTCATATTAAAACGCCCATTTACATGACCTGGTGAATAACACCAAGTATATGACGGACATAAATACAATATTTTTTGTACTTAATTTCTAAAATGCATGAAACCTGCATACATAACCTGACGCCTGTATTCCGACAAGAAACAGAAGGAAGTGCATTTCTGCACCCACATTTCGTAAAATATATAATCAATCTCACGTTTAAGGGGGCTTATCGCTATTCTTCGGGCACATTTCCAGAGTCCGTGGTGCTACTGAGAATATTCTTTTGAAAAGTTCTAAAGTGAAAACTTAGGGTTTCCTGCTTTTCATTTTGAAATGTATTTATTACACAGAAAGAAACGGTTAAGGCTATTTTTTCCGATAATTTAAATTATGGACATTATTTGTACTTACCATTTTCTTCTAGATTCTAGATGTAAGAATACCAAAATAAGGAAAAATAAAAAAAAATAAAAATGAATGAATCATACATTAAAAATAAATTAGTATAACATAAACTGTTCAACACTTCACAATAACACATGTCTCTTCATTTGGACGATTACCTGCAATGTTTACGGAGAAAAGTCTAAATCGTGTAATGCATTTGTTAAACAAAACTTCACGTTAGTTCCTCTGTTAATTAATGTCCCTCCGTGTACGGTAGTGCAATTAAAAATGCATGTTTTGTGTTACAGCTTCATGCAGCCCAAACTTAATTAAACGTTTTCCTTTTAGAAAGGGATTCTGTCTGTTTCCTGTAGGGGTTGTTTATGCGGAGATGTAATTACAAAATTTAACTATTATTTTTAGAGTTATTTTTTTTAAAGGTGTCTGCAGTCCTGGGACACCCTGAAGTGTCTATCTATGACGATTACAGTTATTCTATGTGAAATAAATAAACTATCTATTGTTCATTACTCTGCTTTTAGTCTAGTCAACATGTTCAAAAACGTGTTAAATAGAAATAAAGCTCCTAAAAATATGAGCGACGGCTCATTCGATTCGGAATGACGTCTAGAAAAATGTTTTTGAAGGGTATATTAGCACATTAAAAATTGCAATTGTTATTAACAAAATAAAAAAAATTTAAAACGGTATTTAGTTTTTGTTAATAACTTTAAAAATAGTAATATTTAAGGAATTTTGAAAAAAGATCCTGAAAGAGGAGGAAATTTCCAATAAAAAAGAACTAACTCCCGGAACTCTATCCATATTATATAAAATATTTTTTTAATACTGAAAATAGAGCTCCGCGAGGGCGTTACGGCATAAGCGCCGCCTAAAAAGCCGGTATATCACCTAAAACAATTTATTTTTAATATTAAATGACAATTTAAAAATTTGAAAAAAATGTGGTGTAATGTAGACACTTGAAGGAAAAAAACCTCGGTGAAAATAATTTTTTGTGTCGATTTTTCAAAAAGTTACATCATTGTTAATTAACTAATTTTTTTCCAATCTCTGTTTTTATAAATTACGGCATAAAATTTTTAATAATTGATCTAAAAATCTTTTCGCTTCGTGGAGCTCTTCTTGTTTAGGTACTTAATAAAGTTATGCAAAAAAAATTAATTTAAGTTAATTATTTTGTTCATTATAATTTTTTTAAATTAACTAAAAATTAAAATTTCTAAAAAATGTTATTAAAAAAATTTTTTTTGGTAATGTATTATTATTGCTGTTTTCGCATCTAATATAGGTATTAATTATCAGTGGATTTTTTTTAAAGTAATTTGTTAAGAATTTGCTTATAAACAAATAGACTATTTTGGGATTAAAAAAAAAATCCTTTTACCATCTGATAGCATAGGTAAAATAATGATTTTTTAAGAAAAAAATTTTTCTTAAATATTTTTTTTTATATTTTATAATCGTTATTTTTATATTTCAATTGTTTAGATTATTAGTTCAGAAATTATTTTATTCTTAAAAATAATCATTGACCCTTTTCAATAGAATAACAGATAAATATTTTTTTTATAAATAATTTATTTGTTTATTAACTTAAAAAATTGTTATAAACAAATAATATTAACCGCTATATTTTTTTTCGAAAACTTCAAAAAATTACAAAAACAACCATATGTAAAAATGTTAAGAAAATTTTTTTTTGTAATAAAATACAAAAAAATACAAAAAAAAATTTTCTTAACATTTTTACATATGGTTGTTTTTGTAATTTTTTGAAGTTTTCGAAAAAAAATATAGCGGTTAATATTATTTGTTTATAACAATTTTTTAAGTTAATAAACAAATACATTATTTATAAAAAAAAATATTTATCTGTTATTCTATTGAAAAGGGTCAATGATTATTTTTAAGAACAAAATAATTTCTGAACTAATTATCTAAACAATTGAAATATAAAAATAACGATTATAAAATATAAAAAAAATATATAAGAGATTTTTTTTTATTAAAAAATCATTATTTCACCTATGCTATCAGATGGTAAAAAGATTTTTTTTTTAATCCCAAAATAGTCTATTTGTTTATAAACAAATTCTTAACAAATTACTTAAAAAAAATTCCAATGATAATTAATATCTACATTAGATGCGAAAACAGCAATAATAATACATTACCAAAAAAAAAATTTTTTAATAACATTTTTTAGAAATTTTAATTTTTAGTTATTTTAAAAAAATTATAATGAACAAAATAATTAACTTAAATTATTTTTTTTTGCATAACTTTATTAAGTACCTAAACAAGAAGAGCTCCACGAAGCGAAAAGATTTTTAGATCAATTATTAAAAATTTAAGCCGTAATTTATAAAAACAGAGATTGGAAAAAAATTAGTTAATTAACAATGATGTAACTTTTTGAAAAATCGACACAAAAAATTATTTTCACCGAGGTTTTTTTCCTTCAAGTGTCTACATTACACCACATTTTTTTCAAATTTTTAAATTGTCATTTAATATTAAAAATAAATTGTTTTAGGTGATATACCGGCTTTTTAGGCGGCGCTTATGCCGTAACGCCCTCGCGAAGCTCTATTTTCAGTATTAAAAAAATATTTTATATAATATGGATAGAGTTCCGGGAGTTAGTTCTTTTTTATTGGAAATTTCCTCCTCTTTCAGGATCTTTTTTCAAATTTCCTTAAATATTATTATTTTTAAAGTTATTAACAAAAACTAAATACCGTTTTTAATTTTTTTTATTTTGTTAATAACAATTGCAATTTTTAATGTGCTAATATACCCTTCATAAACATTTTTCTAGACGTCATTCCGAATCGAATGAGCCGTCGCTCATATTTTTAGGAGCTTTATTTCTATTTAACACGTTTTTGAACATGTTGACTAGACTATTTATTTAGATCTTAGATCTGTCTAAAAAAATCAATGACATTAATACTTTGTACCAAGGCTCTTCTATATTTGCACAGTAGAAGAACTCTTTCTTTTATTCACTGGGCATTGTTAATAAAACTAATAATAATCTGATTGACTAAGCGTATAAAACTAAAAGTAACGATAAATGAAATGAGTAAAAAGCAAATACTTTTAATTGAAATAATCTTTTACAAGACTTTTCTAATCGTCTTATATTAAGATTAAGTCTAAAATAGTTTTCAGACAAAGAATAGGAGAGATTTGAAACAGATGCTGAATAATATTTCGACATTCTTAATCGCCTTATGTTGAATACAGAAATAGATTTAAGACAAAAAATACGGTAAGTTTTAAAGCAGATACTAAATTTCCGAGGTATTTAATAGACTTTAGCGTAGCAACTAATAAATTCCTAATATAGATATAGTTTAAGATCCTGTTATAACAGCATGTTAGGCCCGAAAGTTCGAGACGTGTACACGGGTCAGAACACGGCCGCCCAGGATTAGTTCATGCCTAATTGGTCGTAATGTTCATAAGGGTGTGACAAATATCCACTATAATTTGCAATCTCAACTAATTCGCCATTTAGGTAAGGTAGATTTATTTATTACCTTTGCATTATAGTTGGAACTACTAGGGTTATTAATAGGATTAATATATTTGCCATTACTACTTCCAGTATGCAGAATGCATTATACCATACACTAATAAATAACGATGGCTGCCATATATGACGTGTGTTGTACTCCAACCCGCACGAAGCCAGACCGTGGTACACTAACTGACCCCTCACAACTGTAAAGGCTCCCAGTAATAGGCCGTATATGAGCTGATGATAAAGCTATACAAAACATTTATTTCATGACTAATAATGTCTTTTTTATAAACTGGTCTTAATCAGGGATTATTTCCTCGACCTACGTGCTAACTCTTTGCGAGACAATCCCAAGGCAATGCACTTAATAACTGCATATAAAATTGCAATTACAAGAATATATTACGTCAAGACGGTAATACATTACAAATGATGATACTAAAATATCTTGTTTATACAGTTTGTTGTCTGTTCTATTCTCTAAGTAATACCTAATGGTATAAAAATAGCAAATCCGGAAAACAGATAATTGAATTACTTGAAAACTTAGAAGACAATAGAGTGGCTTATTCAGCTGAAAACCGCAAATCATTCCAGGTACTTTTTGCGTGGTACGTGTTTCTGCCGTTGTATATCTTCGTGAGAAAATGCAGTGATTGTTACGCGTAATTTTTTAGTCCATTACGGGTCTAAAACATTGTAAACGAAGACCAATTATGAGTGAAAAGAAATGGAAACATATTGGTAGTAAAATATCAACATCATCACTTTATATTTCCACCCTAACAGTTTTAAGAGCGTTAAAACTAAAATAAATTTTAGATTAGCTTTTATAACACTTGCATACGGATATTAAAGGTATTTCGCGGATAAATGTAACGATTTTTTTCAATGTGCAAATCAAAACAAATCGTTACGCGACTTGCAATTACAATTATTCGGATATACGCATCTTGAAATCATAATCATACGTAACCGCCTCATTCATAACTTTACTTTGCCTTACCCGGGAATTGAACCACGCACCTTTAAAAAAGCGGCAAATATAGCACCGCGGTACAGAGTCCTTGATACTTGTCAGCATTTTTTTTATTTCAACAAAGAACTAACGAAACATTATGCTCCGACAAGGAAACACGTTTCAAACCATTTTTCAAACGCGATTTGTTATTCGTCGAGTTACAAACTGTCTGTCAAACGCGCAACTTTTCAATTGGGGTTACATTTATTTTGATGTATGTGTATCATTTATCTTTGTTACCTGCGTTACAAGGTTTATATTAAATATATTTCCGACATTTTGTGTATCCGCCCCAATATAAACTGCTTGGAACTGGCCTATATTATTATTAGTCGTTTGGCTTATTGTCAAAGAATTATCACATACTTTAACGATAAAGGAAAACATCTTGAGGAAACCTGCACACCTAAAAGTTCTTAGGAATTTCTTTGGTACCTATGTAGTATTATTAGAATTTAGGCATTGTGTACCCCAGTCTAGTGGACTAAGGCTTAAACCCTCCCAATGGTAGAGGAGGCCCGTGCCCAGCAGTGGGAAAATGGAGTGTGTGATACCCAAAATGGTTACACAAAATACCCTCGTAATTTCAAAAACGTTTCATGCTATGATATATGTTTTGCGTAATTTGAAGATCAAACCGCCAAACACGGAGTAAAGTACTAGCACACTGAACTCGTATTCATGACGTTTGGGCTTCAGTCCAAATATTCCGACTAACATTAATCATCAGCCCTGCCCAGTAGCGGGTCGTACCTATATGGATAGGTACGACCATAGGTACGACCCGCTACTGGCCAGGGCCTTCTCTACAGCTGATAAAGTTTAGGCCTTAGTCCACCACGCTGGCCTAGTGTGGGTTGGCGGTTCAACTGATGTATTTTTGAACTTAGAACGTATGTTTTGATTCGATTTAGCCCTATTCGTATGAGGTCATAATTTCAGACAATTGACACAATCGGTATCAGTAAAAGTTATGTTGCACCAAGGGCTTACCCTTGAAACTACTTTCAGTGGTCACGTAACAGGACACAAACTATGAATCCAAACGATCGAGATCACGACCATTTGCTCAGCTGTTGATGCAAGTTATAGGAGGCAGCGTCTAATATAAAAATAGATGTTTTTGGCATATTTATTTAAATGTCTAGTAAAAATATTGCAATTTTTAATAATTTCTTGTTTTATATAGATGTATGTTTTGTTATAATAAGGTATTTTATTTTAAATAAATACTTATGTTAGGGGCGCAAGCTTAATTCTAACCCAACAATGAAATATAGGTAATTTTTTTGGCACGATCAGTTTAAAATTCCGAATGCATCTTTTGAAATTATAAACGAATAAAAAATGTGGATCACTCATAAAAAGCTCGATAAATAGATTTGTCCACCTTAAAACCTTTCGTTTTTAAGTGTGCTTCCAGATTTTTTTACATTTTATTTAACACTGACTTCCCAAACGATCTAGTTTTTAAGACAACAAAAAATGTAATAATTCTGATATGCCGTCCTGTTAATTGCAATCCCTTAAGATAACTATTATCATTTCAAAAATGAAAACATGCAAGAACTGAACGAAACATATGCATTCAATGCCAAACAAAATTAATCTTACGCAACATGTACTGCATAATAGCAACTTTTTGCTAATGCTAATGTTAATTAAAACCGCCGCTCACTTGGACCACACTCGGTCAGAACGGCTCACGATTAGGGTCAAGTTCCAAGGTCCGCAGTTACATAAGCCTGTAAACATTTCGCGTCTATTTTAATACTCCATAACCGCATTGGTTGACCCCTTATTTATGTAACTACTGTCAAAAAAAGATCGCCCGCGCGATCGATCATTGTACGGGCCAACATGAAGCGTTGTTGTTCTTTTTTTGTATATCGATGAGAATATTCGTGAAAGTTGTAACTAAAGAAAGGTATAAAAACTTTTTTTTCCTTTTTTGCTTATAACTAACTGTACGTGCCATTAGGAGTAGTTGAAAGAAGTTTGTGAAGCCATTTGGTAATTTTTGATCATTAACTTCATGATATAGAAAGCATATCCGACATAAAATTATGAACTACAGTCATCGCCACCATCAATAAATATTATCCCAATATTGGGCACGGACCTTTACAACTAAAAGAGATTTACAAAGAACAAAGGAGATCCTTGCACCAGCAAACGTTATAAAAACACAGAGTAATTTTGAAACAGTTTCTAATTAATTTAATATAAAAATATCTAACAAACTTCGCCTGCGTAGTATTTCAGTACATTCGCAAACTTTTGGAGCTGCAATACAAACAGGCTGTTTACTTATTCTCACGACTCAACTTCGAACTGTTTGTTAATGTCATTGCAAAATGAAAGAAAATAATTTAAAAGCACTATAGAAGACCATTCACCATTCGAACCTTTTTAGAGTCAGCCTTGGCTTATACAATTCCGAAAATAGTTTGAAAATCATTTGTCGGTTGCTTAAAATTGTGACAATGACGCGGTCGTGACCAACTCAACACCTGTGTAATGGTTATCTCTAAATCTGAATAGTATTCGAATGTGCGGATTTTGGATTTATTACTAGTGTAGTTTGACCCCCAAATAATACCAATCCATTTACGGTCACAGGTCCCAGATTTAATGAAATTCTGATCGAGGTTACTAGTACTCGCGTATACACTTCTATTTATAATTTATAATTATATTTTTATGTTCCATTATGAATGAATCTGAACAATTTGTTCATTAGTAGATTAATATCGGTACGCTTGGCTATTTATTTTCAATCAACTTTAAGGACAATTGTCGGAGTTTGATTAGCAGAAACTCGTTTTAATTAAACGACGGCATTTAGAAATATTGTTTAAGAAAAGACCTCTGGATTGTTCTAGCACAGTTTCTTTAGCGATTTAAACACCAGATTGACACATAGACACATATTAACAATACAGTAAATTTTATGAAATTCCCATGTTATAATAAAAAGAAACGTGAAGTTCCATTAGACGGATTTTGGAGAAAATATTGTTATATTCATAAGAAAAGAAACAGCTTAAGTAGATGACTTCCAGGAAGAAAAATCATTAGTCCAGATAAATATCTTGGACTTGTTAAGGTTTATGAATTAAGATTAATCTGAAAAGAAACAGAACTAAAATGCAAATGTGATATTTAAGTTGAGAAACCTCACCGACAGACATCCAAACGAAACGATTTAAACGATTCATTCCGTCGTCAAATCTAATTGATTTGTTTCATGGATCGACAGTCGATTAAACTTTGTAAAATATTTCTTTGTTATTTAAAGCTTAGAATACACGAATGATAAAAATGACGATTTGTGCAATCGCATTCTGATGATACGAGTATTTCAATCGAAATACTGCGATTGTTAAAACTAAAAAAACTTGCACTTGAGACTCGAATATTTCATCGTAAATGAATACTAAGCTTTATATAAGTCTCCTTGATATTTGGCTTCTTTTCGTTTAACCTTTACACACAATAGAATACCAAACTGAGATAGTGTTAAAATACATAGGACTACCGGTCTGTAAACTTACAATAAAGTACTAACAAAGCTTAAATATGTCTACACTTTACCATTAAGAATAAATAGTCCGTTAATTAAATTGAAAAGTTTTTAAAATTCACCTTCGAATTAATTAAAGTTTAATATTTATGTTAAATTAAACATAACTCATTCAATATTGCAACTCTGAAATATAATTTCAAAACTATTACTTTGATTTAAAAAAAAATAATGACACCAACACTGTAATCATGAAACGTTAATACTGCTAATTTTGCCAATGCAAAAACTCTCGTTTCAACGAAAAAAAACATAGCAACCGTTAAACTAAGAAATGACAATTTTTTACACGTACTATAAAATTGGTGAAATCGCAACGTAGGCTTGAGTGACACTTAACGCAAGATTTTGTGCAATTGTGAACAACTTGTAAACCCACTGTTTAACAAAAACCTCTTTAGTTGGACCTTCAGAGTTTTATTAGTATCACATTATAGAGCCAATACAGCTCCACATCCACTCTAGTAGGAAAATTAATAATATTTTGATAAACAAAAATACCAACTCGCTTGCTTTAAACAAAATATAAAATAAATAACAAAAATGAACACGAAGAAAACACAGGCAATTAAACCAATCAAAATATTAATTAATTTGTTTTACAACGTAAATAAATTAATAAAAAATGACTAACAATTTATTGAAAAGCAATCAATCTTGATAACAAAAACTTAAGACGTCCTTAACAAATACAAAAGTTTGTCACGTGTATCGGGTATGCGATAGACATTTTGAGTTCATTGTCATGTTTTGACCCTCCATCTAGTTGGCTGAAGTATTTAGGTCATGTGATCATTATGTACTTAGCAAATGACCTGTCATACAGACAATTGATTCGTGTGTTTATGCGTAGGCAACTCTTATCAGTCTTGCAGCTTTGATTAATATCCCTTTGTTTGCTACTGACAAAAATAATGAGACCGATAATTGATAGCGTGATTATAAAACCGAATTACCAAGCTACAAAAAACTTTAGTTTTAATTTCTTGGACGGTAATTAATGCATCTGAAGGAGCAGTGTTAAAACAGCCCCAACTGTTTGCGATCGACGCATTTAATGGCATATTTTATTACTTTAATGTTAATTTTAATGCATGATTGCAATTAATGATCAGTCGTAAATCAAATTATAGATCATAAACGCTAGAACTGTCAGGTATGTGCTGGTAGGAGTTGTCGGTGTAATAGATATTTGGTATTGTTTCCAACAAAGCTTTTCGAAAAAAATAAAATCTGGACCGCAGTCGAAAGCACCGTATCTAATGCCACTGTCAATAACCGTATAAAATGCTAAACAAGGTCTTGTAATAAAGTGAAATGTTGTAGTAAAATCATAACTCATATATTTCTTACTATTTTTCCAACAATAATTGACAAACATTTCCATGTAGGCTATAAAAGTCACTTGCGCCTTTTTAAAACCGTCACCTATACACTAATCGCTAAAAATAAAACAGGTGATTAATGCAAATAAACGGATCTAAAGTGAAAGCTGTCACGACAGCAGGAGTGGCCGATGGGAGTGCCTTCTGAGCTCAATGTTTCAATCACCCACAATCCAGCAACCTTGAGGCAGGCACACGGCCGCCCATTCATCTTTCAGAATGTTTTCAATTATAAATTGCAGCGATTTTTCACATCGACAAACCGTTTACCGCCGTGATATTCATCATGTAGCTTTTAAAAGGCGCTAATGGTCTATTGTGTAAAAATATGCGTAGTGATAAATTTTAGACATAAACTCAATCGTAAGATAAATCGTTTTCTATAGAAGAAATTAAACATGCGTAAGTATTTTGTAACAGAGCTTAAAGGTGTGATAATCTTGATAAACTCATTGCAAATTGTGTCTCTATTTATAACCATCATCTAATGGCTACAGGAATCTAAAAGTTTTATGTTTCTTTTTTCCTATATAGATAATGAATTATTTTAATGGTCATATAATAAAATATAAATTCAATAAAGTACACCACCTTTTTAATCTTGGTAATCTATCTCTACATACGTACATATTCGTACAACTAAATTGCAAAAAACAATACTGATCACAAAAACGAAACTCATCTGTTGTAATTGCACAAAAAATGACCCCATTGATCTTGTAATAATAGAACCATATTTCCATACCACCTCTCCCACTGCGATGAGCAGATAACACAATACAAAAAATGTAATGCAAGCAATTGTTATTGACTGAATTTCCACGCGTCATGAACCCATCGTAAGTTCAATGTTAAAATCAATTTTACGT
The DNA here is from genome assembly GCA_030295005.1 of Cephonodes hylas. NCBI lineage: Eukaryota > Metazoa > Arthropoda > Insecta > Lepidoptera > Sphingidae > Cephonodes > Cephonodes hylas. Next base: position 9,776,025 of record AP025369.1, on the reverse strand, counting down.
GCACATCAAGACTGCGTCGAATTACATTCAAAACATGATTGTGAGCACGATTGTCTAACTTTACACCCATCGCGATACTATCGCAAATACGCTCCACGGTCACGACACAAATAAAATCGAATAGAAGGGTCACTGTCGAATAAAATATAAAAATAGTTTTCCATTATTTAGTGCAAATACTAAATTGTATTATAAGTTAACACATAATTATATTTCATGATTTAAAACATCTTAAAAACTAATAAAAATATTGGATAACAAGCCGTATGTTCGTCACAATCACAGTATAAAATTGATAAATATAGACGTTATTGTTGAAACAAAATTTTATGTACTGCTTTTAAAAAATTTGGGCCCAAAGATTTCACCGCAATATGTTACAAATTTATCTACCCCGGAATGACCTTTATGTACAAACTTATTGTAAGGAGAATGGTTTTAGTGCGCACAAAAAAATGTGCTTTTCTAGGACAGTCATTGCTAATCACATTACAATAGCGTTAAGCAAACATAATGAACTCGTTACATATACGCTGCCTACTAATGTAACTGTTTTATATTAATTTGCATATTATTCAATTATTATAATGAAAATTCTACAGTAACACACTGACAAAAATTGCGTTATCACAATTGATCATTAATTAATTGTTACGTAATTAACAATATATTAAATGATATTTCGACAATTATTAACATGATCAACAAATACTCTTTTGCATTCTGCAATAAAAGACACATGGTAAAAAATTTAAAGTACGATAAACTTCAAACATGCTACAAATGTTAATACAAAGCGAACCTTCTGCTATCTTATTTTGTGACACCGAGGGCGCCGGTCAACCGCGATCTCTATCAAGTGGCGAAATCGTTATCTTAACCATTCGCGGTACAATAATTAGACATTTGTTATCACTCACAATGCTTTGCGGTCTAGATTATCACGTACTAAATTACTTATTAATAGCTACTAGAGACAATATTGTATAATAAATTTTTGTCGAGGCAAGGTTCGCTGTAATTTGATCGACGTAAGGTCTTGTCTGATTGTGATTATGTGTCACGTTCTAACGATCAAGTAAAGTATCGTGAGAAAATCTGCGTGCCGTTCGAAGTATAATTTACAGTACATTTACATTAGCATAGAAAATGTGGATTTTGCAGTCGTAACGGCAAAAATCACGTTCATCGTGAAGGCGTTTACTTATCCTATACACTTTGGCTACAACCTCGTCGGCTAAAGCTTTGAAGTACGCATCTTCGTTATGTAAATGTTGATTTTGCGATTTTATTTGCAGTTGCAAAATCTGTATTTGCCGTCAAATAATTAATTTAAATCGAAACGAGGGATACCTTTTATACATCTATCGTCAATGAAAATTTTGGTAATGCAAAACACTAAATATATTTTGCCATCATTCTGATTAGAAATTACCGTTACTCTTTAAAAAACAAACGAAACGGTTAGCACCCTGTCTTTAATTTTAAAGCCATTTCCCGCAAAGGAGATAACAATAATAAAATCATGAATCAGCGATCAGATAAATAAAATATTAAAAAACACAATTAATAAAACAAAAGAGAATGTACAGAATGCCCACTGGCCATTTTAATTTATCTCATTTCAGAATCAGGTGTTCTAACTAGAAATACTACTTTACCTTTACATTCTTAGCATGACATTTGACATGAATTACCTTGGCAATATTATATCATTTGAAGGTTTGTCCATCTGTCGTGACCTAACATTGTTTAGTGGCCACTCAACGCTCGACATTGTCCGCTATTGTTGCACCGGCGACATTAATTATATATACCAGTATATTCTAATGTAACTCGCTGACTTGAAATAAACTTAATGAAAAGGGGCATTTCAATTAATTTAATGTCCAAGGGAAATATTTATAGCCTTTTATTGGGTCAAGTATAAGTAGGCGCGTGTGGAGTATAGATAATAGGCCCGTGACTATGTTTCTAACGTACAAGATCGCTTGCTTGTCACCGTGTTAAAGGTTATGTGAGGTATCGATCCAAAACAATGAACTCATGGCTAGCTAGCATAAATTCAGGTACACGCTATAGATTAGCCAATATAAATTTAGCATATATGTACGAATACCGTAATTAGAAGAGGCTTCAATTTAGCCAAAATAAGCGCTTGTTAAACGTAATCAGGAAGGAGAATAGATCCAATAGTCTTAAATTAAGCCCCATCATTTTTTCGTACATTTAGTTAGTTTATATTATAAGAGCATTAGATTTTAACGATCCCAATTATTTTAAAAGGATGACCAAACCTTTTCCCTGTTTTGTTAAACGCACAAATTTATGGCGGTCGGATATAAATACTGCTCTGACGCATGGGATGATGCCATGGGGCAAAAACACCAGACACCTTTTCGAGAAAAAACTGACTCCTCGATTTAGATACAGTTTTTATAATGTTGAAGTTACGTAATACCGACGAAGTAATAAAAAACAGTTACAACTCACATTATACTGTCATACTACATACTCGAATGAATGCGTAATTGTAATTTGTAAATGCATAATGACTCACAAAGCTGTGCTTAAGCTCTTTATAACAGGAAAATACACTTGTGTTTTATTATTGCCTCCACTATGAGATAATAGAGAAAAATGAGGAAATGAAATGGCATTATACACAATATATTCTCATAAACCATTAACTACTAAAATTTTCCATTTGAAATTTCAAACCAAAATACTTAAGCCATGCTTTCGTAAAGTATAAAGAGATTCTCCATTCTAAAATGTCTATTAGAAATGATGGAAATAGAGTTCAACATGTTCAAACTATAAGCTTAAAACAAAACTTATTATCTTGGAAATAGTATGGATACTTAAATTTGCCCCGGGTGAAACTAAGAGACATAGTAAATCCAAGTATGCTATCCTGCTTCATTTCTTTATTTCTACAGTAAATTAATTAATCTATAAAAGGCAAAGACCTTCCATGGCGAAATTGAAGTATTGATTCTTCGTCACAAACGGTAAAGAAACCGCAAAATATTATTAAAAATCCCGTTAATTTAAACTGAATGCAGACATTGCGGTCATGGTTCCCTGTATCAAGATTAAATTGCCACAACAGTAGCGAATCTGATAAAAACAATTCATATGAAACAAAGCGTTCGTTTAATAACAAACGTTTTGTCATCGCCGAGACTGCGAGTGGTTACAATAAAATAAAACGCAGGCTACAGAACATATTCCATAGAGCCAGATGCAAATGAAAAAATACTAATAAATGTGGCGGTTAAGCGAGTCTGGGCAGTATGGTCGATTGGAGAGCTGTGTCATTAATTTTTACTCGTATGTCTTTGATCATACTGTTGTTTATTAAGGCTATATTTGCGATTAGTACATTAACTTTGAGAAGTTACCGCGGCCACATCAAATATCACAGACATTCACTGAATTGGTACAATAATCAGGAAAATTATACATTGTAAAAATATAAGCATACCTATAGCATATTTATAAGCATTACTGTTTTCAATTGTTTTGAAAGTAATTTCCATGATTCCAAAGTTTTCTTCAAACTTGAGTCCGAAAGTAATGTCACAATATCATCAAAATATGAATAAAGTATAATCAATTTGTTAGCGATCAGTCAAACGATCTTCATATAGACTAACAGTGCGAAAACAGAAAGAAGAAATCGCATCTTAACTTGCTCTATGCGTATAAATAAAACACCAATTCCGTTGTAATAAATTTCATAAAAGACGAATTTAAAATTAGTTCATTTACAACAAACGCCTCAATATTTCCGGAGCGCGCGGAACTGCCGGTAAACATCAATCTGTATCAGCTTGTCGGCTGATTGGCGTTCCGATCCCGCCGTTCTGTCCCCTGGATATTTAGCCGCCTCGCTGAGCAAAGCCCCCGTATTGATTTCATTTTTTATATATTACAACAAGTTATTTTAAACCCCGTTTTGTTTTGCACTACGCTGGCCTAATGCGGGTTGGCAGACTATACACTGACTTCCTTAGAACTTTTAGGTGTGCAGGTTTCATCACGATGTTTTCCTTCGCTGTTAAAGCAAGTGATAATTTACTATGAATACACACATAACTTCGAAAAGTCAGAGCGTGGTAGACTAAGTCTTAAATCTCAATGGTAGGAGGAGACCCGTGCCCAGCAGTGGGACGTATATGGGCTGATGATGATGATAATTTATTTTGCAACATGTTAGGGTAGACTATCTCGCAGTTTCGAAGCCTCCTTTGATTTAGCTGCATTTTTATCATTACCATAGTTTATTGCTCCAAACACAGATGAGGGATTATATAGCTAGCTGGATTATACTAGATACAGTAATTTTGACTGCTCATTAAAATCGTTATGAAGGTTTTTCTAGGAGGTCAATTCATTGGAAATCGATGTTTCAATACCCCTATTGTCTAAACAAACAACGACAAATGTAAGCTACAGATGGTTAGTAAATGATTCAATAATATTAATGGGAACTGTGTAAACTACTTTGAATAATTATCTTAACAAGTTGATGAACTAACAATACCTGTGCCTGCCTACACAAGTTTATATGATACTATTGAATAATGTATGCTCATTGTTATCATAGCGAAACTTATTAATATATTCACAGTTTACACTTAGCAGAATTAAGGAGCAGTAATTGAACGGGCGCATTGTATACAATTTGACATTAACACGAGGCAGGATTACGAATTTAGCACCAGACAGATTCAATTAACGTAAACATGGGATTCAGGGAGACGCACGCTTACGACTTTCTGTCGAATAACCAAACATTAATATGGTAGCAGTAACCTGAAGATTTCATTTTGGAAAGGCAAATAAGAAATGACCTTCTTTATCTTGCTGTAAAGTTAAGCGTTTTTAAATTTTGTCTTCATTAAAACAGGTTATTGTTATTACGCTAAATGGTCAATAAATATCAAAATAAATAAGGTAATTAATATGTTTATTAATCTGAAAAACGTATTAGAGTGATTCAAAAATAATTTCGAAGTATTACAGTCACTTACAATCAAACATAAAATACTTATTTCTGTAAACAGCAGAAAGTTTGTAACGTGGGCCTAATCTATTACGTTCGTGTGACATCCTTTATAGTTCAAATAATTATTGTTCATTAATATCTTCCAAGGAGCCTGACGTAATCGATTATATAACCGAGACGCGAACACGAGGTGAGATAAATTTTGACATCAGCATAACAGCAACAATAAGCATAATAAAGGATATAACTACGTATGGTTTTGAAAAAATCTGAATTGTCTTAAATTAGTTGCAACAACCTTCTGTTTTTTTCTAGTTCATTGTAAAAACGCATCCAAAGTAATGTAGTTACTAAAAAATTGACAGTAAATATATTGATTATACTACACCTTTTTTCCCTGAGGGCTAGTCGATGTCCGTAATAGAATTGTATTGAATCGTTTTAATAATATTATTTATGTAAAAATGATTTTTTATATATTTTTGAGGCATTAAAATAAGGAATTAAAATAAGTAAAAATTTGTATGTTGGCACCATTTTCCAATATCTTCTTCATCATTCACTCAAGCAACAACTTTTATCATACCAACTTACAAAAATAATACTCTAAGCAGTTTGCTACAGACAATAGTTGTCTATGCCACATCGTAGACTATAAACTTAGTGAAACTTCGTTGCCAACAACTTGTACCGCAGATGCTTTCCAATTTCACTTTCAAATTATTTTATACAAGTTATGAAAACAATGTTTCGATTTTTTCCAAGTCAAACTGAAATTGGGTTTAGACTTTGACGTCACGCTAAAAGAAACTAAGGTTTTACTTCGTTGAAAGGTTATGTGTTGTAGAAATATGTGACGTTAATCGTTTTTCTCTGCCTGCCCTTTCCCACACAAGCAATCAATTTTTTTCTCGTCTGACATAATATTTGACATATGATTTTCAGGGACACTTGATTTACTTTAACTCTCTCAAATAAGTTTAGCCTTTGGACACACACTGGAGAGGAGAGGCCGTACTATGCACAAACTATTTTTAACCATGACAAATAAATATATTACACAAACGCACCTCAAACGCCCAAGTACTAATTCCAACATAGGGCTACGCTAAAATAACTCAGCTACGATTACAAGCTGTCGATTCACCTCTACAAGATACAATAGCTTTCAATATGTATTTTCATTACCCAACCCTGGACCTTTTTCGCAACATTAATAACAGGACTAATCAATTCCAAAAACACAACACGTAACCTTGGGTATTACATCGAGACCTACATTCTAATAACCTTTTAACACAAAGAAATGTAGTTCAGTGTTCGCGCGAAACATTTCGTCCGCTATCGACAGGCGTTGTTTTTGCATAATAATGGCACAATGCTATGAAGATAATAGAAAAAGTGTGTAGTAAGGCAATTGTCTCAACAGTGATACTTTTTGTGTCACAAGCGTGTTACTCTTGATCCTAGTTAGCGAGAATTGCGTGGTGTAAACGAGAATATATCTCGCATTTATAATCGTATGCAATATTCGCACATAGTCCTAATCCCAAATATTTTTTTTTATTTCAAAAGCGCTATTTTGCGGTCTCATTAATAGTCCGAAATGAAACAAGTAGTCGTAGATGTACATTACAAAATAGATTTAAAAATTCGAATGAGGTAATGCTTTCCGATCCACAAATGATGTTTCAATAAATCGAGAACAAAAGAGAAAAACACATTTCACATTTCGTTTAGAATCTAAAATACTTTCGATTTGTTTCCATAAATGCTTGTAACTATGGAAAAAAAACGATCATAATTTCTAAACTCTTAGACCACCTCACCGTGATGTAGAGTTGTAAACTTGTAACCAAGCAGGTCAAGAGCACTAAGTATTAAAGGAAAATGTAAGCAGAATCTTAACCCAAATATCCTTGCCATAAAGTTGGAGGATGGTGCGCTCAACCGTTAGTACCATTTTATAAATAAGCCTCTAGTAAATTTAGATAAATTATTTTTATTTGACTTTCGGGTAAGAAATATGTATTATTTATCTGTTTTGTTTTCTTTGAGAAACATACAAATTAGGAACATCAACATTTATCTTATATTTTAATTTCATAAATGTATCTACATAATATCGGTAACACTCAGATATTACTTTTACGAAACTATTTTATCAATACTTTTACCAAATACAACCAAATCATTTTTATTCAATCTCGACTCTAACGAAATTTCCACAATACAAACACCGTCAAATTTTTCAGCATCATCAATTATAATGATGCACGATTTCAAACGTAAATCACGTCTGCCAACACTTTAAAGATAAATGACCTGAAAATTTTAAATCAATATTGTGAGAAGCGTCAAGGTTTACAAATGACCTACTATTCATTCATTACGTGGTTGTAACATGTGGCTGTTACAAAACGTCAAAAATGAGTAACACCTCTTCAAGAGGCTTGAACTCATGAATTATGCGTCATTGAGACATCTAGCGCATACTGTATCGCCCCTCCCTCCCCTCAGACGCACTTTTGTCCCAATATACTCGTAATGTAAGAGCGTCTTCTCTGAATAAAAGTACTTTGCAATTTTATTCAATTGTAATCATTAGACATTGCAAAAAACATGCTATAAAAACTTTCATTTGCATAAACATTGTCTTTTTCTTCACAATGCTTTATAAATATAAGGCTTTACACACAGACAGATCCTCCTGAAATAAAAATATAAAAAATATTTTTACTTCGTTTCTTCTTTTACGAATAGATCGACGCGACACAACTTCACAAATCATTAGAATTTTATACAACAAAACTAAACATTACACAGAAAATATTAAAGAATGAAAAACATTTCATTTGTAATGAAAATATAAATTCACAATTAATTAACAAATACAGCCGCTCATTAGTGGAGGCAGTGTCTCTAATTTGCATGTGAAAGCCTACACTTTATTATTTCGCCGTTTCTACGAAATCGCTGTGTGTAGTTTAAATTAAACAATTTGTACGGATTTTACCGCGCATTCTATTTTTATTTTATGCTGACGTTTGAAATACTTAAAAGGATTTAGAGCTCAGACGGACTCGAGAGCTCCTTTGAAATGTTGTCTTTTAATTTTATTAACAACAAGTACAACTTAAGACGATTTTATTAAAATTGAATTTTATTAAATACTCAAAAGCCTTGTTTATGTGTGTGAGAATGTCTCATTATGATTTTCCTTTGAAACGTCACTTAATATTTGGAGACTTATAACAAAAGTCATAGACAAAGTCACATTCTGCAATAATTAAAATAATAAAAATGAAAAATATATAAAATTTACTTAATCACGATTATCGAATGTGATTTTTTTTAGACTTCCAGTAATATAATTACTAAAGTTTTGTATATTTTCATTAACATAATTATACGAGCAGTGATGGCCTCGAGGTTTGGGCGCGCGGTCGAGAATCTCGGCAGTCGCGGGTTCGAACTCCAGGCACACACCTCTGACTTTTCGAAGTGATATGTGTATTCACATTCAATTATCACTTGCTTTAACGGTGAAGGAAAACATCGTGATGAAACCTGCACACCTAAAAGTTCTCAGGAATTTCTTAGGTGTGTAGTCCGCCAACCCGCACTAGGCCAACGTGGCGGACTATGGCCTAAACCCTCTCAATGGTAGAGGAGACCCGTGCTCAGCAGTGGGCGTATATGGGTTGATGAAGAAGAAGAAGAATTGTACAAAACAATTTAAACGAAAATTAAGGTTATTTTTAATTAAACGTTGCTTTATTAGTATTATTACCCACGTAATCCATACTGAAATTTCGAACGTCTCTTATCGTCTCAGCAGGTGGGAAAATGTTACCATGATACGGAATTAATATCAGCAACAATTTAATGTGTTTATCCTTCGTTAAGCCCCACTCCTCAAAGTCGTGGATCATAACATTAATTTCCGCGAGGCGATAAAAATATATAAATTTGTTTTGCGCTTTAGGTCAGAATCTTCATTTAAAAAAATACATTTTCTATTTTTTCGCTCCAAAATGAATTCTGTATTAATATTTCATTTAATATTCTTTGCAGGGTTTCGACGTTCACAAAAGCGGGAATTTGAAGCGCTCTTCATTGACGTAAGTTAATTTCGCTCCATTTTCTGTACTAACAATTAAAATACGGTTTCTATAACAACTACTAAAACCGTACCTATTTAATAACCTAGTAAAATAACCTTAGAGGGTTCTTCTGGAATTTTAGTGTACCATTATTGTCTCTAATTTACCCATGCATTTTCATAGCAAAAATTCTTACATTGCTTACTTTAGAATACGAACGAACGTACCGTAAATAAAACAAAATACCCAATATAATTCCTACGAGTAAACCAGAAAATACTTAGTATACTCTAATGTATTTTTTCCTTTGATCAAAATAAACATTTCACAAAAACATATTCCTAACCATCGTTTTTTCGTAAAATCAGTTTGAAAGCTTAAAACGACGCGTTATTAAAACGAAACAAACTTATGCATGATTTTTATATACAAAACTTGACAAATTGCCCCATCAGACGCGTACTACGTAGGATAAATATTTCTGTGCACAGTACAATGATGGAACGCCCATCGTATAACCTTTAACTCCTACACAGATTCCTTTGTTTGAAACATGAATGCGCCCTATGTATATTTAATGTGTGATCTGCTTACATATAATGGACGAAATCAGCTCTTTTGACAGACAAACGGTTTACAAAGGCTTTGCTGGTTTGTTTATTTAAACATGTTAAAGCTATTCTATTTAGAGCAATTTAAAATTAGAAAGAGTTAGGCGTGTGGCACTACATGTCGTTACGGAGTGTAGATTAAAAAGCTTTCAGATGATTCGCAGATGTTGGCATCTGAGCATTGGCATTGATTGTCAGACTGCCACGATGTCCATAAACTCAGTTCCAAACCCAGTTCAGGGACTATACTTACCTAAGAAAACCTTGTCTTGAAAACAGAATTGATATTTCTTTCGTCACATATTTTAGCAATAAAGCATTCGCAACACACGTATTTTTGTTTAAAAATTAACAATACTTTTTAATTCCAGTAAATAAAAAAAAATTAAGCAATCTTTGATCTAATGTACAATGTTATGCCACATGTTCTTAGGTGCGTATATCGTGGAAAATGTCAAACGAGGAAATTTCCACGCCTGTTGCGAGTTTAGACTGTACTACCACAAATATCTCGTCTAGACGATCCTAAGTGTTTCATGTAGTCTTTAAATTGGCGAAAGACATATTACTTAATTCAAATCAAGATTCTAACGCGTGGACCTGTCATTACATCTCATCTCCTAAAACAGACTAGAATTAGTCCACTGCGCTGCTCATATGCAGATCGTGTTAAAAGCACTTGGAATTTCGAGAAGTAATCTCCCGTATGCAGGTTTCTCCTCATTTACATATGTTTTAAGCCACTTATTTATTACCCCAACATTCACTACTTTCAAATTAAGGATATGTAGTACCCTAGAATCATTATTGGAATTTACGTCGCAACAATCAATTTCGTTTCCGACTATAGTATCGTTGCCGCTCCACAAATGCCTGTTTATCAATAATTTATTAGCCATTCAAGCTTTTAACATTATGCTTTTACCACATAATACATAAACCACATCGGCTATATCAACAAACAATCCAATTAGTACGGCCGTAGTGACGCTTCACGCAACTAATTTTGTGTGGCAAACCCACAACTCGCATCTGACAGTGGTGTAGTCGACCTCAGATTCGACCATGGTTTTGTGACCGGTCGTTTCAGCTATCATGAATTAGACCGAGACAATGGCGAATATTCCAGATACCTCTATTATTATGTTATAAATATTTTCTTAATTGTTAATACAAATTGTCTTTCTGATCCACGTACAATCTAAATTATGCAATAGATAAACTTGATGTCTATGATTTTCGGCTTGGTGTGAGGTTCTATTAAATTGACTTTTTACAAAGATTTCCACGACTCTCAAGCGTAGATAAATCTATTAACACTCTAATCAATCCATTTTAATTGTTGCAATAAGACTGGTCTGACAATGGGACTTCATCTGCTTTTGTCTGACATTTTATCGTACATACAGGGCGATGTACGATGCTTCTTACGTCGAGTAAGTATCACGGTTGCGGTACTATCACTATTAATCGCATTATAAATGCTATCACTCAAAATTCTAAATTTAAACTCACGAGAGCGTTGGGAATCATCACGCGGTATAATCCGGTAATGTAATTAAGCCGGGCAAAGTTAAAAGCTTCAGTGTTCAGTGTCAATATCATCATCGGCCGGCAGCCGCCCTTCCGGCTAAATGGATTAGGGTAAACAACATAAAGAGCCTTTTGTATCCGAAATTAAATGTCACCCGACGTCATTATTCAGGCTCTAGTTGACACGCACACGATCGCTGCTGTCTGCCGCCGCTCCGCTCGCACCAACAGATACAGGGGCTTTTACATTTACCGACTGTACTTACGTGTGCCAGTGGATTTGAATGTACATTTTTGGAGTACGTATTCTTCAGCCCTATATCAAGACACTCGAGACGAGTAGTCGTCATTTGTTTTGTGGCAAGGTTAAAAGTGGTTACTAGACAGAATCATCATCATCATCATCATGTCAGCCAATCGTGGTCCACTGCTGGACATAGGCCTCCCCCAATGACTTCCACCGGGAACGGTCGGAAGCCGCCTGCAGCCAGCGACGTCCCGCGACCTTGACAAGGTCGTCGGACCACCTTGTCGGGGGACGTCCCACGCTGCGCTTTCCAGTACGTGGCCTCCACTGGAGAACTTTCTGGCCCCATCGGCCATCAGTTCTCCGCGCCATGTGGCCGGCCCATTGCCACTTCAACGAGCTAATCCGTTGGGCTATGTCGGTTACTTTAGTTCTCCTACGGATCTCCTCATTTCTGATTCGATCACGTAGGGAAACCCCGAGCATAGCCCTCTCCATAGCTCGTTGAGTGACCCTGAGCCGACCCATGACGCCTTTAGTGAGAGGCCACGTCTCAGTGCCATATGTCATCACTGGTAACACACAACTATTGAAGACTTTCGTCTTCAGGCACTGAGATATATTGGACGAGAAGACGTCTCCTAACTTTCCGAACGCTGCCCAACCGAGTTGGATTCGACGATTGACCTCTCTCTCGAAGTTGGACCTGCCTAACCGGACCACTTGTCCCAAATAGACATATTCGTCTACAACTTCGAGAGTCGAGCCCCCAACTGCGATTGGGGTGGGCACAACATGGACATTCGACATGATTTTCGTCTTGTCCATGTTCATTTTAAGACCCACCTGTTGGGAGACTCATATGCAAGGACTAGACAGAATCATATGCAAGGAATCTTTGTTATAAAATTGTTAAAATGTCTTCAGATTATTTCAATACAAATCGATTTAGCCTGCCTGGCAAGAAAACCGTACGTTTTGTATTTAGGCGCAGTTAATAGGTGTGTTTGATAGTTTTATTTTGCACGACAAAGTCGCAACATTATGCCAGATGGTAAAGACGATTCACGCCGTTGCAACAACTTAACAATTCATCTGACCCTCAATAAATTGCAATTCTACTCATATCTGAATAATTTGTTATAACGCCAAAGATTTTCATAATAAAAGAGCAAAACGCATTACGCCAAAATCGTCTGTTGTAAATGTGCTCATTAGTGAACCCATTAATTATATTCGCAACGGCTGTCGAAGACGCCAGTGCAAACTTTGCCTGTATTAAATATAAGTACTTTCAAATATATTTCAGTACCTTGTTACTAGTTATTCTCAAAACAAATTACTAAGTCGCGTTGTCTAACTATTTCTGGCCTGATTCATGAGCGAAACAGGCGGGATGGTAAGATCTTTTGAGTGGTATATAATCTAGCCAGGAATTATTCGTTTTCCTACTTTATACTTTGTGTCTGTGAAGTTCGAAAGCTATTGTGTTAGTATAGTTCTTCGCTTAGAGATACTAAAACTGACTTTTTTCTCTGCCCCTTCTACGATTGGGAGAAAAGCTAAGTGAAAGAAAGTGGGAGAAAGCTAAGTGCGAGTTGAAAGTTTTCATTTATTGAATTTTTTGTGTAGCATTCAGCATTCACGACAGTCTTTACGATATCTTCTTGACTTAAGTTGGTAATATCTATTGTGAATAAATATAAAATTTTAAAGTCAGATAGATTATTATGTTGTTTTACCACAAAATAAAAAAAAAATCTATGAAGTAACAAAGATTACCGTTTAACTGACGTTCTTTTGTCTCAACGCTGATTAAGTTGCGTAACCCGAAGATTTTTTTGGTAAAAACTAGTAATTAACTTTCACCTTACGCCTTGGTGAATTCTCAACTATTACAATAATGACAAAAATAATCTTTAGAAATTATCAGATTTAAGCGTTCGTTACAACTTACAAATAATGTTTTGGTGTAATTATAATTTTATGTTAAAAACTGGAACTTCTGTTCCATGAGGTAGAATTTTAAGGTAGAGCTAGTACATTTCTACATTAGAAAACAATAATTTATAATATTAGCAACAAAAACGTCAATGAGGTAACCTCATTTAATGTCCAAAGTATATAAATATTTACCTATTTAAACAAGGCTCATTGGATTCATTTTTGTATCGCCTAATACAAAAAATTAATTAGCATCTTTAGTGTTCGTGTTTGTTTGAATTGGGGATTAATAAATGATTTCTACTAGAATCTGCTTAATTTTCTTTCACATATTTACAAAATCAAACCTCCTCTACCGCCGATGTAATTTATACGTACGGCAACATCTCCAATGATTGGACCGAAGCGACATAAAATTACTCGCAATGTAAAGTCCAATTTCCATAACGAGACGAATAACAGCGCCTGATGTGAGTCCCGACTGATGATATTAAATGAGGAAAACAGTATTAAACTGCATTCCCTGGAGCTCGAGCATAAAGCAATATTCGAGCAAGCCGAGCGTGAAGAAGCAATTAAATAGACCGGCGTAATTATGGCAACTGCGGAAAAATGCACGCGTTTCTAGTGAACGAGACTATTGTACGAGAACTTTATAATCTGCAGGTACTTTGTAATGGGATAAAAGTGCAAATGAAAAGTAAATTCCTCTTGTAAACCAGATGTGATATGTCACAATAGATATGACATGACCATATGTTAATCATCGACCGACGAATTTGTAGAATTGTCTCTGTAACCATTGATGTGATACCGATCAAAAAGACGTTTATAAACACTACGAAAACTTTATATCATCAGTAATACTCATTATAAAATAATAAATATACGTACATTTCATAATACAGAATGTATTAAATTTATATTTTTCTTGCGTTTATTTTCGAAACAATCACTCAGCGCGGAACACACGCACTCATTTAAAAATAAAGGGCATACAGAATTTCCCTTAATGCTGTGGTGAATCCTGTTACATACATTTAATCCACATGAATAAAATGTTTAAAAGTTTGATGGAAACGTTTTAATATGTGAGTAGTGTAACCACACTTTTGGAATTACCGCTTGTTTACCACGGGCTTGGGCTTTTGCACGTCATGCGACATTATTCAATCAGTTTGGAGGTGATGCATCCATGTAGGTTGTATTATAGCTAAAGCGTCTATTCTATTTCATTCATTGAAATAAAAATAACTAAAAGATTGATATTTTTTATGATAAAAGTACTTTTAATAATTAACACATTTTGTTCTTATAGTGTTTTTTAATTTATTTCTTAGCCTTATGTGTTCATGGGTCAGAGTTGTAATTTCTAGAGAGAAAAACTTCCATACAAAATTTAATCTGTTTTAAATATTACTATATTTTTTATAAATTCCCATTTAACCTATTTCACCTGAAAAATAAAATGCTTCATATGGTACTAACAGATTAATGAGGCAAACACAAACAAACACAGTATTTTTCTATTACCAATGAGTCTCATTAATCGCAACATAAACCGAATAAAAGTAAAAACAAGGCGAGTGCCGAATAAAATAATATTTTAATAAAAGATGCGCTTTAATCTCTTTTGGGTGTTTTTTCTTGTTCAAGAGCCCTTTGAAGTTAAAAGCGAGTTTTTTTTGTGGGTCCTAACTCCCAACGTATTTCTTTTAACAGTATTACAAATCGAAATATAACAAATGTAAATACGAAGCAAACAGTTCGTCTGAAATTTATTTAATGAAAAGGTATTTCAATTATTTACCAGTGTTCAGGGTCGAAATTCATCAGTGCTAAACAGTTTTTACAGTCCTAAATCTCTAGAAATGCGACTACAATAAAAATAATAATTTGTAGTATTAACTATCCATCATACCTAATCATTATAGTAATAATCAAAGTTACCCAGTTTGAATTTGAAAACCAAATAGTAGTGTATGTAGTGGCGTTTGTAACTTTCAAAAGACTACCGGACGACAGTCGCAGTCGGGGCGTCTAATCAAGGATCCACCCGCATCACAAAGTCCTGCAGATCGCAGTCGAATTACATCCATTATTCTATACAGCTCCCCTGTATCTACATTTCATTATTTCGTTGTTTTAGAAACTACGTGCCTTTGATTTGCTTGGCTTTATGGACGATTCCCTTTGTTCTTCGTGAGGTTAGGTGAAGGCTGTCGGTGTATGAAATTATATCCGATAATCTTAATTGAAGTCATGGAATTTTGCTTAGGAACCTAAATATTTTGAATAAAATTGGTGGCTAGAGGTGGAATTGTTTTTTCATACCCACAATAAACGTCAAAGCTATAAAATATAGCATACAGTATACTAGTATAGGTTATTCCTGTTATCCCCCTATGGCACCACCTTTAAATTCCTGTATAAAAGTATTATAATATCTTATATCACTCACGTACTTTTTTGGTTCATAAATTAATGATACATTCATTATTGATATAACACTAATAAGACAATAAAAGTAACAACGATTCGAATGGTTTTTTTTTAATTAAATAAAATATTTATGACACACATAATACGAAACATATTGCTCGAAAAGTTATGACAGGCGTTTTTTATTGTCTTCCCGTGGGATAAGCACGGGGTTAAAAATTATACCCGGGTGATACTAGGCAACTAGTTCTACAAATAACAAAAAAATGTGTAAAATCAAAAGTGCTACATTCTCGCAAAGCACCACAACCTTGTTTTTACACGTGAAAAATCGGATGGCAGCCAATTCTAGCGACGCAACGTGTGTAAAATACACAATAAAGCTGTTTAGAAACTTGTTTTCAAGGTTGCTTAAGTATTTTATAACTTTACGCAGAACTACATAATTTGCAAACGGTAAACTCTGAACCTTCATTTACGAATAGGTATTTTTCAAATAAAAATATGGGGGCTTTTTAGAATTTATGATGTCACATCATTCTTGTAGACTAGGTTAAAATCTAGTTAGGGAGGAAAAATAAGTAAACAAACATATTCTCACTGCCTTTTTTTAATGGCAAAATCAAACGTCTTGTGGTCCAAAACGCCCTATAGGTATAACTAAAGGATTTAATTCTCGCTATACAAGCAAAAAATAAGATCGCTTTTTTGCCACTTTGAGGCCCGACAGGGACCTTTGGCTTTATTGCTTCTGAAAAATTGCATTATTCTTACCGAATTTGTGGAGCGTTATCATTTTATATTACTTTTTTTATTAAAATTACAATAAAAAAATATTACTTTTGTTTTCGTCGACAACTCACGGGTTCCATAAACATTTGTTAAGGCAACCATAGCATAATAATCAACAGGCTTACCTACGAAAAATATGTAACCAGCCCAAGGACATAAGTAGCATTGCTAAACAAATTTCATAAGTAATAGGCAGTTGCATCCTCGGTCCCTTGATATACCAGCGCGATGACATGTACGTTCAGTTCCAAGTGTTTCGCAACAGTTCTATTGTTCGGTGTGCATACCAATGCAGGTGAGGCGTCTTCAAGTTTGCTCATACGATAACAAAGCTGTGGGCTTAATACATTAAGTCCTTGTAAACTGTTCCATATTTCTATACTTGCATGTTGCAAATTAGTCGGAAAAGACTTGTAATACCGGGAATTGGATGTAATGTCATGTACAAGAGCAACTGTATTTATGTTATTAATATGTGAAATAAAACTTTTTCCGCCAACCTAAGGACGTGGACTAAGGCCTTAGCCCTCACAGCAAAGGAGACCCGTGCCCAGCACGTTATATATGGGCTGATGACGGTGATGATTACTCAAAATATTTCCATAATGCAGTTATCGCATTAAAATAAAAGTTTAAAATACAATAAATAAATATAATTAGAATGATATGATAGACTATGATGAAATGATTATAATTAGAATACATAACCGTAAATAATGGAATTGTAATGATAAATCTTATTTTAGTAGATTGATGTGTAGAGCTATAATAATATTTGCGTTGTGTAAATGGATCTCAGAGTAATGGATCTGGAACCTAACTATAATTAGACAAGCTTTTGCTTTTATATGTTTAAATATTATGTGATTATAATTTAATAAATCAACATTTACGCGGAGACACTTATAATTACATTAAAATAGAATGTTCTTGATTCGTCGTTTTCTTTTACTATGAACTTAAATAAACCGTATAATAGACACTTGCTTAAATGCAATTTACCGTGCTCCATCCTATTACATAAATGTAAAAATATTTCTGATTTCCCTTTTTTTAATTCTTAAATTTCCAACTTCGATCAACAATGCATATGATTATAAATCTGAAGTTTTTAAAAATTCTACTAGCAACAACAGTAATTTATTCGTAAATATTAAAAAAATATTTACAAGGAAATATAATATGCAATATTAATTTGGAACATGAAATATATAATAACACAGTTACAAGAATCGAGCACCGCTCGCACCAGTTAATATGAGAATGCATTAAAACATTATAGGGAGACAGCGACACTACCGCGCCGTTGTGAAAACTGGCGACACGTCAACAATGATTTATGTCAGTCGTAAGGCCTTGCATCCTTGGCTCAAAACAACGTAAACACAACAAAAGGATTCTTTTGTCACAAACGCATGTGTTTACTATGTTGTATTCAAATTGTATTATAATATTTTATTGTTCGTCGTAAAGCTTGACAAATACAAATGGACGTGTGTAATTTTGCACATTCTAAAGAACAGCATGTTGGAGGATACAATCTAATAAAACCTTTGTATGAAATGTACGAGTATGCAGGACGAGCCTCGCATGCACAATTTGCAAAGTCTCGCACCTGTGTGTTTATTTTTAAAATGCTTTATTGACCCTAACAACATCCTTTTCAACTGCAGCTAAATGTCTAAACTCTAGCATTTATCTTAGCAACCAGATTTACGATTCTTAGACCACCTTATAATTCGCCAAATAAAACTTATCAAATGGCCACTGGGCTCGATCTTCGGCGTCCTTTTCCAACCACTTCCAGCCACCTTGCGAAATTCGTCATCCCGACTAGAACCAGAGGGCGTCCTACACTACGTTTGCTGGGTCGTGGTCTCCACTCCAGAACCCATTACTGTCAACGGTTGTCTTTCCTGCGAGAGATGTGACCTGCCCACAACGGAGAAGGCTATTTCCAACAGTGGTCGTAAATAGTGGCTGCTGATGATGATAGTGATTATAATGATAAAATACAACATACACATTGACGTTACGATATTTCGATATTACGAATTATTTCATTGTGACAACTAAATAACAGTCCGTTTATATAAATGACAGACAAAAAAATAAAAGCAAAAATATTATGTTCACATCGTAACAATTAAACACTCAATGCCAGATCCAGTCTCTGCGACGCAATTACGTGACTTGGTAAAATTATTATAAATTGTTCATTATTGCTTATAACAATCAAATAGCTAATATTGAGATGTGTTTTTTGTACATTCGAACGTCTGTATATTCAATATTCTACGTAGACCACACAAGTTATGTTTGACATATACCTACGTATACTCGTAGTTTACGAAAACGTGAGTAGGTATACCAAGACCTAGGAAACTTAACCACAGGTTGGCGTTGCTTTACTTGTGGTAAGAGATTACATACGTTGTTAAATAATTGTTTGTGGTCAATCATATAATAATTAAGATTATGCATATTACAAAAATACAGTCAGCTGTGGGTGAATATGGCCTGACAATTTAAGGATGATGACGGTATTACACAAATACTCTATAAACCTGCCGACCGCTTGCATGATTGAAAAGAATAAAGCTTAAAAATAAATAAGGCCTACTAGGGCAAAATTGTCATGGCGTAGCATTATGGCAATTCACTTCATAGTTTTGACCCGACCACATGCAACATTTCAGCCGTAATAATATACCGTGTGCAAAGGTTATTAATTATATGCAAGTAATGCCTACGTATCAAGATTGTTTCACGTAGCCATGACATGAATTATACTTTACTTAACTAATAGTGTTACAGGAAATTAAACAGATAATCGTGTTTAATTGTAACACTAATCACAACACCGATCTGTGCTTACAGAAGTGTATCACGAAAGCCAATTCGCCTTGAGAATAGTGGTTTCTATTTTTTCACAGCGCAGGGCGTTTGCCCAACTAGCGTGGTAATGCAACTAAAGGCGATGGATTAACACCGGTGCTAATTGTACTGCGGTGTACACTGCTGGCTTGTATAACAATTAATCAGAAGAAACTTAAACACAGACGTCGTGGTGATGGAAACAACGCGACAGCTCGGTTAAACAATGCTTAAGCCGCACGCGCTATCACAAAGAAGTGCACTCGATCAGCGCACAGACAATGTTGGTCGTGGGATCTTCCCACGTGCTGTGAGAGCGTAATTATTGCTCCTTAGCTCAGTTAGCCAACAATTTGCACCTACCGTTGGAGTTGAAACAGCTGAATGGAAAAATAAACACGTCTACTTTTTCACTTTCAATGATTCACTTAGTGTCTATCTGCTATTTTGTTTGTTTGCAATACATTTTTTGCATTGTATATTTATATTTCATTATGAATTTTGGAAGATAGAAATAAAGCTAAACTATTAGTATCTTTGACAAAACGCTTAGGTTAAAAAAACTTAATATATCAAATGACCATTTTAAAGATTTTTCTTCTTAATAAACAATTTCGCAGTGCCATGCAGAACTAATCTGATCACTTGATATACATTACACCTTAATCTATACAAAGTGTAGAAAGACGTCAATTTGCATAGTGGCAAGAAATAAATGACTCAATTTGTCATTGTAATTTGTTCTGTATCAGTTACTAACGTATGCTTAGTGCTCGTAACTCATTGTTCTTGCTTACGCTCATGCAAATCTTTGGAGTGTGTGGGTGTTATGCATTTAGAACGGTTCTAAACGTATACTATAAATATTTATTTGCTATTTGCACAATGCCGTAATTGAAATTGATTACCACCTAACCTTTTTACCACTGCAAATTGTATGCTGAATTACTTTTTAATCTACTTTAAATTCTTTTACCAAGAAAAAGGTTACACGTAAAGCGGGTCACCTGTGTTCTCATACAGATTGCAATCGGAATGAGTAATGTCTTTTCTAACCATTTACAAGATATCTATAGGAATAAAATCGATTCTATTACGATCAAGTATCGATACAGAACAACAATTCATAATCATTAGATGAAGATAGCAGGTATAAACTCGACAAAAATTTGTAATACCCGTAACGACTGCGATCATTGAAAATCACGATCGAAATTATCGAGCGCTACGCAATCCAATTTATCTAGACGTCTGGGCTGCGGTACAATGTAATTTGCTATTGGGCATTTCAACACGTGTGTTCCACCTTTCCCATTTTCATCTGCGAAGGATATTTGCCTTTTAAAGCTTTCAACATCTTGGTCTAAATTTGTGCGATCTGAATATTTGACGCATAATTTAGGCCTACTTTTGAGAATAATGATTTGATTGTTGTACCACTTTTATTTTTCGAATTGTACGAATTTCAAAAAATTTCCAATTTCATGTACAATTAATGTATTAGATATTTTCTTCTTCTTCTTCTTCTTCATCAACCCATATACGCCCACTGCTGAGCACGGGTCTCCTCTACCATTGAGAGGGTTTAGGCCATAGTCCGCCACGCTGGCCTAGTGCGGGTTGGCGGACTACACACCTAAGAAATTCCTAAGAACTCTTAGGTGTGCAGGTTTAACACGATGTTTTCCTTCACCGTTAAAGCAAGTGATAATTCAATGTGAATACACACATAACTTCGAAAAGTCAGAGGTGTGCCTGGGGTTCGAACCCGCGACCGCCGAGATTCTCGACCGCGCGCCCAAACCTCGAGGCCATCACTGCTTTACATCACTTAAATATTTTAATAGTGATTTATTAGCTGCAGTAATGAGAAAATAAGAAGCAAATTGTATAGATTACTAATGAATTACACAGGTCAACAAAAAAAAAAATTTTTTTTGGGTTTCTGTTCTAATGCTTCGATACTGATTCCAAACATCGAAAAATACTCGGATATCAATTTTTAGGTCTTAAAGTTTGCTTTTGTCTGATTTATGTTGATAAGTTCGTTTGAAGATTTTCATTGATTATCATAAACAATGGGTGGTAGCACTTTGATTATTATCTTAATTGCAAATAGTGCATTATTTCTAAATTACACTAGTGAGTGTTTACTTGTCCATTACTAATAAAAACATCTATTACAGTTATAACAACCGACTTTTATGTCGGATTTAGACAGAAAATGGCAACAAGACTGTGTAAAGAAGATGTTGATTCATTCTGTTTTATTTGCGGTGAATTTATCAATGCAAGGATAAGGCGGATAAACCAAATATTCTTGTCACCTATGCTTATGAGATGGCAGAGCAGACTTAAAACATTACCAACGGCGTATATGGCCTGATCGACTTTAATTTCAAATTGGAAAACATAATATGAATGCTAAACCAATCGTAAAGCCCAAAGATATATTGATACCACCGTAATGTATAAAGTTAGGTCTAATGAAGATAATTTTGAAAGCTCTAGATCGTAATTCGGGAGCTTTTAGATATTTAAAGAGATTCTTTCCTAAATTATCTAATGCTAAAGTCCAAACTGGTATTTAGGGGTTCATACGAAAAAAGCCAATACATGAATAAAAGATCAACTAAAAAAATCGTTTTTGAACTCGACTTTTTGTTATTTTCTATTTGTTTGCTATTATTTGTCATATTTATTGTATAAAAACACTTTTTGTGTTCAATAAAAAAAAACCTTATTATAATTTTAAATAAAATTAAAGAGAATAGATAAAAAATTGTATACATTTTTTAAAATTCATAAAATTGCTCTATTTTCTACAAAAGCAAACTTTGATCGGAATAGATATTTTTTTATTTATTTGTGACATAGGAGAAACTAAAATTTCATATTCAGGAGCCAGACCCAAAAATCGTGTTGACCAGTGTTATTTATACAAGTGTTCTATTGCACATGATTAAGGAATAAATAGATCAAGTCGCAAGGCGTAACCTCAAGCCAAGTTCACATAATTCAACACATTAATCCGCAGTGCCCGGCCCATGCGTCAGCAACCGTTGACAAGTTCACGAGAACTCCGCAAGGTTTTACGAAATATTTTCTTATCCATGCTATTGCATATTCCTCACGGTCCGCGGCTTGGAAGTATCAAATTTATTTTTATGTATATTTTTATTGTTTGCGGTGAGGATTGTCGCCTCCTTAGGGGCTGTTTGTATGCGGACTGAGAAGAATTACGTGCGCGACGAAGCGGATCCACTTTAGAAGTAGCAATAAAACAATTTGTTTAGAAAACATATCGTATAATGTGCTTGCATACGGTTCATCCGTAAAGGAATCAGTAGTAGTAGTAGCGTTTATTTTATAGCTGTACGTGTCCGCTGGCCGCGCTTACAGTTGGCGCGGCGCGGATAAAAATGCATTTTTCCTCTATGAAACAGCTTAGCTTAGCTGTGAGGTATAAGCTCACTTATTCCCGCGCTGGAGTCGCCAGCTGATATTTTTTCCAAGCGCTGCAGTACGTGAATGCACTTGATTGTATAATTTAGTTAAGTTTATCTCGCAGCGAATTGTGGCGCGTCTGCCAGTTTTCAATTTCACATTTGAATGCTATAAACGTTGTTTGCGCTTATATTGTGTTATACTCACCGCTTTTGGAAACAATGTACTCGTCTGACATTCTTGTTAGGTTAGTTTTTGGAAAAAAAAAAGTATTTTTAGTATTATAACAGAAACATACTGGACGAATAGAAGACATGGATTTAACGTGTAAAGCCCTCGGAGATGTATTGGGTCAACACACAATCAATACTTACAGATCCTTATTACAGACTCAGATATTTAGTATCCTATAATTAATGAAATAAAACCTACGACTAACGCAAATAATAACTAAAATTTCATCTCTAAGTCCAGTAAATTGATGAAACTGTCAAGTCTTGTTTCACAACCAGTTTCTATTTACCCACGAGTTCCTCCAGCATTTAATATCAAGTGTTTGAATTTAATGGCCCGTGCCTATACTAACAGATCAGAGCTATCAAAACTAGTACTATCTGGTCTTCAAAGTTTATCTTATATTAGTCGAGGATAATATCCCTAATGAATCCATAAGGCGTGCTTGTAATGCACTACATGGAATCTAAATAACTTAGTCCGTACGTCGAGTCACGTTTTGTCGTCTGCACTTAGAGTAGGCTCACCATGTCACAATTTGGTGGTACAAATCTCCTAGCCTTTCAAAGAACGGTTCTGAAAATAATAGGTTTACTAAAATTATGTGTGACTCCTTTTAGACAGTTTACTAAGAAAGGTGTCAAGACGTCTTGAATCTCAATTGTTATGAAAATAAATTCTTGAGGTAAGTCATATCGAGATCTTTACTCTTTAATCCGAGAACAGCTATCTATCAGTAGAATAAGTATGTGCTTAGGATACTCGTATACACACAAATCAGTATACCCAGAGAGTTGAGTTAGACTAGGTTCAAGCTTTGACAGTTTTGTTTTGATCATTATTTGCTTGTAAATCTTTACTAACACTTTTACACCACAAAAATAAACCAAAACATGTTTTGTAGGTCTCTATAAAAAAGTCTCTTATAAAAAAAAACTTTTGGAACTATCGTTAATCCTTATGGGATTGAAAACGGAAATCCTATTAGTAAAAAAGCAAAGCATTGACACTCGGCAACCTATACAGATGGTTTTTATTCCATTTAGTTGATTTGAACAGATTCGCTGGGGTTGCAAACAAAAAAGTCCAAACAGTAAAATCTTTCAATCACTTAGCCCGCGGATGTCAGTTTTCATGGCAGCCCTAATCCGGTGGAAATGTTTTCAACTGGCAATACTACAGGTCCTTTTGAAGTGAATCCCGGAAACTACGCTTTGAAAGCAATCAAGTCGGTGTTAACGTTCAAAGTAATTTCTTTGGCTTCGTACGCCGGCAGCCCGTGTTAGGCGTTTGGATTGGGACAATTTAAGATGTATTTACACGAATTTGTATGTGCTACATCACTTTAAATGAATGCTACTGATATGAAATATAAATTTGTGTTTCATAAGTGATGAAAATGTGAAATTATACCAAATAATGCTTCAAAAGCTTTGAAGCAAGTTTGACTTTGAAATATATATCAAATACAAGCAAATGTTTTCCCGAAAATGTTATTAATCCGTTGCCCGGAGATCAAACTCGAGGCAGTAACACCAACAATATCAATAATAAAAGAGAAAAACATTATTAAGAATCTTTTTATCGACAAGTTTACTTTACACACATAAACGTATTAAAGGTGGAACAGTAAAGCAATCCACTTAGTTGCTAACCCATATTAATTTGTATCTGCAACTCGATATATGCAAAAACAAACAAATAGGTATGTATTCGCGCACGCATCTGTATGCAGCGGGAAACATAATAATCGTATGTATCGCGGCCGCTGTGAAATGATGCTATTCATTTGTACATTCGTTTTATTTTACACTGAATTTTGTATTGAATATTCCATTTAAAAAATATAAAAAGTAACAAATTGACTCGTTCGTATAAATGATCGCGGAAATATAAAACATATAGCAAAAAAAAATACAAAATAAACAGATTTGTTTGTGATTCTATAATGTAGATGTGTATACTGTATCTTCATCAACCCATATACGCCCACTGCTGAGCACGGGTCTCCTCTACCATTGAGAGGGTTTAGGCCATAGTCCACCACGCTGGCCTAGTGCGGGTTGGCGGACTACACACCTAAGAAATTCCTTAGAACTTTTAGGTGTGCAGGTTTCATCACGATGTTTTCCTTCACCGTTAAAGCAAGTGATAATTCAATTTGAATACACACATAACTTCAAAAGTCAGAGGTGTGTGCCTGGGGTTCGAACCCGCGACCGCCATACTACACTGTACATGTATACTGTATACAGCTATAAAAAAAATTGTTTCACTTGCTGAGGGATCGTCGTATTTAAAACTCTTTCTGAACCGCACTGAACTTACCTTAAGGTGCTGGGACAGAAAAACTGCCATTTCAGTAACAAAAACATAATTATTTTAAAGCAAAATTTAAAATAAATTCATGATCATAATTAGCGCATGTACAACTTCCCACTGCTGAGCACAAGCCTCCTGTACAACTGTTTTCTTTCACTACAAAATACAAAATAATAAATTATAATACACACACATCTTTCGAAAATTCTGAATTATTTACCTGGGGCTTGAACACGCGACCGCTGAAATTCTCCACAGCGCACAGTGTCGCGAGCCTCTATCATAAATGCATTTATCGAACATTGTTGGAAGCAACTTATTAGTATGGAAACGTTTTCTAGAATACTTATTTCATCAAATGTAAATAGTAATATTTTTTAAAAAATAATACTTTAGTAAATATGGGTAAGTAAACTTAGACATTGTTGATGTATTGAAATATTATTGGTGCGCACGACCAACTTTGTTGCGACATTTAAAAGTGATATTCAGCTTTTATCGATGTTTTATTTTTATGGTACATTGAAATAGTTAGTTAGCTGTCTGAATTGTTGTTTATAATTATTCAAGATGTGTGAAAATACTAAGTTTTGAGCATTTTCCATAACACTAAAAAGAAACATAATTTTAAAACTTTGATTCGAGTTTAAAAAAAATCACATCATATCACATCGCTAATTTTTTTATATGTGCTAGCTTATTTAGTATACTTAATGCTGGAAAAGTTTCAGCGTGCTCAGATGTGCCCTTCTTAAGTTATAGCGTTTTAGGTTTGGGAAAACCTCAAGAAAAAATTCAAAGATTTCGAATGTTTGCGTTCAGCAGACTCCCACGAAAAAAACAATGCTGTTTATCATCATATTTTAGACTCTTATTGTCTTGAATAGTCTCTTAATTTAATTAAGAATAGTTTTGTCGAGACTACTACATTGCTTAAGAGCTGATGTGTATTAGAGACCAAGGCGTAGAAAATCAGATATAATAAGCATAAAATATATAACTTGGCTAAATAATTATTTACCGATAGATACGGTAGTGATACATTACTGTCTGGGTAATGAATCAATGGACATATCATCAGCAAACATTACGTCGAAACGCGATAGACCTAGGACCAACGTCAAGAACATTAATTAAGCTTTAAAACAACTACGAATTTTGGACTTCATTTAAATCTGAGACAGTCATGTACCTACCAGACTTTGCGGCTGAATGGTCATCACTTAAGTCATCTGATAAGGATAGTTTGTCAACATTATTACCTTTTGATGCCTTTGCCTTGGATAGACTTAGATCTATGGTAAAGAAAATCTATAAGACTGAAAAAGGTTATCAGTTTATTACGTCCTACTACGTTTTCGAGTTTTTACAAGATAATAAAATTTAGAGAAGAGTTACTATTTAATCTAGTTCGTAGTACAAAAAGTTGCAGAGGGAATTTTTTTAAGACTTATTATACAAATTTGCCGACTCTATTGTGAAAACTGCAGAAAGGAGAAAGAAGCTTTACGGAAGGTTTTTTATTGAAATTGACCTGCAAGTGGGATTCGATTACTCATCTAGTCATAGTATGTATAGACAAAAATTTATCAATGACAATTAGTTTCGATTCAATTCACACACATTCGATGAAATACAGCACGTAAAAATTGCAAAATAAAAGACAGCAACGGAGGTCTATGATGTGTTTTTGTTGACCTATTAGTTTATCATTTCCTAAAAAAATTGCTGATCTTGTAAGGTAAGAATAAATAAGAGAAAATAATTAATAAATGATTTAAAAAGCAATTACATACTATTAATATCAACAGTAAGATGAAATGAACATTAAAAAAAAGATTTAGACGCTGATTTAAGACAATTTTTAGTTAAAAAAAAAAAAAAACAATTATACTTCTTTTTTTTAGTCACACGTATAGAACATTAGCTTTAAAAAATAAATTTGGCCAAAGTAAGAATTATGATAAAACGTTGTATGAAGTCGCGACACTGTGCAGCGCCTGGAATCATCGAGACCATCACTACTTCAATAAGAATAAATAATAAGACTTTATTGTTCAGTGCTACTTCTTTTACAAATATATGAAACGGTAGATTATAACTACCAATAAACTTTCTGAGTACCTGATTCGACCCCACAACCTATTCGCCGTTGAAGCTAAATTGTAAGGAATTAATTAGAGAACTTCCTATAGAGCTTTGTAGGCGTTTCTAGGTTATCGCGTGACTCAGTGGCCTTTCAGTGCAATTAATCTAAAACACCGTTATATTTATAATAAGCTGTTGTTCTTTTGACTTGTGAACAATACAAATAACAGAAGATTATATAGGTACGATTGTATTACACGGAAATTTTATAGTGGACATGTATTTTTTTTTCGTTCTTAATAAAAGCTGCCAGGGTTATTATTTTACATTGAAATAGGATGGATAACAAAAAGCAGTGATGGCCTCGAGGTTTAGGCGCGCGGTCGAGAATCTCGGCGGTCGCGGGTTCAAACCCCAGGCACACACGTCTGACTTTTCGAAAGTTATGTGTGTATTCAAATTGAATTATGACTTGCTTTAACGGTGAAGGAAAACATTGTGATAAAACCTGCACACCTAAAAGTTTTTAGGAATTTCTTAGGTGTGTAGTTCGCCAACCCGCACTAGGCCAGCGTGGTGGACTATGGCCTAAACCCTCTCAATGGTAGAGGAGACCCGTGCTCAGCAGTGGGGGGCGTATATGGGTTGATGAAGAAGGATGGATAACAAATATTATGATATGAGAGGACCTTACACACTTCTATTTTACACAAATTAAACCTTTGGCATGAATTTTAGCACAAATATTTTTTCTTATTTTAATACTATTATGATATTTTAATTTATTGACCCAATAAACAAAGGTGAATTTGATAATTTTTAAAAGTATTTTGCCTTGGCAAATCATATTAAATTATTATGACCCAATTATTTTGGTCCGCTAAACACTCAACCCATTGTCAAAATAATTGCCATATCCTCTGATTGGATGTTAATTGTTACGGCCTTTTCCAAAAATATCAACTCCAATCAAGCAAGTTGTCTCGGATGATATATAAAATCAAGGAAATTTAAAGCTATTGAGTGTGTGACCGACGTATAAACAATATAATGTTCACAATGTTGATAAGGTAACAAAACATTACGTACTAAACTATCACTAGAAAGCTAACAAAACACTCATGGAAAACTCCAGATCACATTAATAGGTTGGTTGGTCTTGTGGAGTCAGTATAACATTGTCAGCATTGTAATCGAACCTAATCTAGGTCAGAATTTAATATAAATATCAATAAATATTATTGTACACAATGAATCACGCAGAGTCACCCATTAACACGCACCAAGACAAGTTGTTTTATTTACCTCGTCGCTACCTCATCACATAACCTCACACGTGTACCATAGCTGCACCAGCATCGGTACACAACGTGACGCTGTCCACTTACAGTCTATTACTATGAAAGCTTATTAGGTGAATGCCAATTCTCGAATATATTGCGCCCCACATAAATAAACAAGATAGTTGCACGTTAAATATAAAGGTCTAAAAAATAAGGAAAAGAAAAGACTTGCAAAGTGTCACTGTTTTAAGGCGTAATACTTCAAGGACACCTTATATTTTCCAAAAGGCCTCTTTATGAACATACTTAATTAAATATATTGTACTACATTAAAAGAACCGACATGTAATAATGACCTAAAAACTATTATTTAAATGACCCAATTAGCAGACCTTGCACACGAATTAAAAACATACACAAATTATACACACGCGAGCTAGACAGCTTTACAACGTTTATTATTGAGTTGAGGCGAGTTCATTTCACGTACACCCCCGCAGATGTAATCTATATACCGTTTTTTAACGTTCCCCGTTTAGATTTACAGCTAACTAAACCCTCGTAGTTTAGGAAATATGGCCGCGCTTTGGCCTTTTTCGTCGAAAGTTTATGTTGTTATAAATTTGACCACGCCTCGATCTGAGGCCGATAATTGTATTAACGTCGGCAGACTAAGTTCAAACACCTATTTAATTTAGCCGAGCCTGTTATTATGAATAATAAAATAATTTATTAATTTTATAATTGCTTCGCCGCCATCTTGGAATTAACGAGAATTAGGTGTTTTCTTAGGTGTGTAGTCCGCCAGCCCGCACTAGGCCAGCGTGGTGGACTATGGCCTAAACCCTCTCAATGTTAGAGGAGACCCGTGCTCAGCAGTGGGCGTATATGGGTTGATAAAGAAGAAGAAGATATCGCGTTGAATTATTTTCTTGAGAATAGTCAAATTGTAATCTATTCATCTCAATTGTTTTATTATTAGACTTCTTAATAAATATTTTGAAGCAAGGGTGAAATTTATTTTGAATTAAATTAAAACAAGTTGTAAAATCAAATTGGCTAATGCTATTATTATGGTGATTATAAGTAACATAGATGTTCATTATACAAATGTGGAAGGCAATTTTATCTTGTTACGCAATTCAGAAAATATTTTTTTATTTGCTTACTATCTTTCAAATATCACTATGGTACCACTTCCCACGATAACCGTAAAATGTAATTAATAACGGTTATTTAATTAAATAACGTTCCTTATGTAACGAGATTGGCCGGTGTTTTACTCATTTTTAAATAATAATATTTCTTAGGAATTAAACAACAAATTTGCGTAATGAAGATAATATATTAATAATTACCTACTGTTAAATATTTCATCTTCTGCAATTTAATGCATACAGAGCAATTTATTGTATAAGAAAATCTAGTTAGGAAAATTATATTAGACATGTTGTGTACGTTTGACGCGAAATAAGCTACTAAATAGTTCGATTATTTATATTACGTTTACGATATATGATTATTAATCGTTCTGTTTTGTCCCCTTACTGTATTGAAACGCCAATCGAATGTACGTATGACGGATGGCGATTAGTTATTCTATCGCTGCACGCGACGGCTGTCCAAATTTACAATGACGTTGGATACACAATAGCAGCGGATTTCCGAACGATTTGAAATTTTGTCCGAACGAGTGACGACCAAGTCCTATGGGCACGGTGCGTCGCGAGCCATGCGTGATCCAATAGTACCGACCTATTTCCACCGATCGAAAGCAAATCAGTTCTGTTTGAGTTTAGATTACGTGCTCATTTCCATAAGTGTATCGCGAACTAATTATGGGAACACCCATGGAGGCGTGGAATTGCAATAATGATTGGATGAATACCAATTATCGCCATGGATTCAACTGAGTTACGTCTCTACCCATTTATTGTGGTTGAAGGACTGATCCTAAAAGCCGGGCTATAGGCTTGGTGCTCACTTTATAAGCTACGCATGAAAATTAGGCGAGCGAAAGCCTCTCGGAGAATACAAATTTCCTATACGAATGTTATTATAAATAAAATACGCCCAGGAAAAAATCTCCATTTGACGTCAACTCGTACAAGTGACTCCCATACGCGATTCATGTTGCTTATAAATAATGAAAAGGAATACGTGAAAGAGCATGTTTCCTCCAATTTTAATCCACATGAAAGGTAAGTGGATGATTTGTGACGTGACGATGAGCATAAAGGGCCGCTGTCGGCGTGTGTCGAATGAATAACGACGACCTACATTCCGATCGCGGCGGCGGGAAACACAATCAAAACTCAATTCGAAAACACTTTCAACACATCGCCACATCACGCAACTGTCACTGACAAATACAAACTTTACTAGAAAACAATTGGCTCATTCAATCCTATAACAAATTATCCTTTTTTTCGCACTTCCAAGCAGTGTGTTTACATACTTCCGACATGCATATTATGTTTGTGCAATGTGCATATAACGATTTAAACCTGCACTGAGGTAAATGTATATGAACGTGATCAGTTAATTCAAAACGGTCGTGGTGAAGTCATAAACATTAAGAATTATTATAATCATTTTCGTATATTGTCATTTTTAAATCACTTCGTTTTAAATTTGGAATTACGATTAAATGATTTCATTTGTCTATAATCCCGTAGCCGTTTTCGAAGGATAACTGATCGCATAATGCGGAGTGCAGCAACGCAATCAATTCGTGCGCTGCCTACTGATTAATTAGTTGTGTAAGGACGTGATATGTCAAATGTCACTCAATGGCTGAGTGGACAGCAGGTAGCCATGATGTCAGAAAGCCGTTTTAACATATTTAAAATAAGGAAAACTTGACGGAAATTTCATGACATGAATGAAATTTATTATTCACTACGTTAACTTTATTACCACATTATGTCATTCATAAAATTTACAAGTAAATCGTGCTTTTGATTTCAACCGCTGAGTTATTTTCTAACTATGGCTTAATTCTTGAGCAACATTCTGATCAACGCGCAACTTTTTTACCCGTATTAAAGTTCCTAATGATAGAAAAGCCAGAGATGTAAGTGCTGACTTAAATAAAAACTTAATAAACCACAATATTCATTGACTATTTAATCATATCCAAGTTCCACTACCAAACAAAACAATCCGTATAATTGCCATACATACTAAAACAACTACGTTAAATGGTCGCCATGTTTGTTTATGAAACATTCGCGTAATATATTCCGTCCGCGTTAGCAGGGAGCCTGTTATAAACCTATGCAGGGCTCGATACGGGCCCAACAGCCGAGCAGTGAGTGACGCGCCGGGCGGCTGCGACGTGCTGTAGAATAATGACCGCTAAATGAACTAGGGAGGCTGATGTGAATCACAAATCCCGCCACGCTGACTAACATCGAATTATGTCCTGATAGAACGTAAATGAATGGGTCGTTGCCACGTAAGAGCCATCTAGAGGTGTCTAGTACGGTTAATCTCGAAGTAACCTCCTTCCCTTGGAGAACTCTCAGTAGAAACGCGGAGTTTAGAAACATACTCCCCTCTATCTCGTATTAAAATAATAAGTGCAAAAATACAGCACTGATTATCCAGACCGAGATATATTTAAATGTAGTTATTAAAATGACAAATAAATTACATCAATGCATTACTCAAAAGTAAGATAATAAAGCTACACTGCAAACTTCAGAGAATAGAAGAGTAGGTACACTAGGTAATAAACGGATCAACACCACTGTGTAACATCGATAAACAAGCAAAATGTTCCCAAAACGCTCATTGTGAGTGCTCACGAATCGGGCATTGATTCCAAATCGGAATGTCTTTCAAATGTCCAGCAATGGACAATAGAATGAAACAAAGAGAGATTCAGTCGGGACGTAGTATTGAACGTGGTCAATCGGTTTGCATCTGTGCCCACCAGACTGGCTCTCAATGATGGATGTTTTGTATGTCCAGACGCTGGAAAGACAATATTTATGGTGCTTGTTTCAGTTACTTTCTGCTCATGTTTTCTACCTTTAGTTGCCAATTCATGCCAATTTGATTACATTAATATTGAATAAGTACATTAAATAATGTATTTGAAAGAAGCAGGTTTGAAAAATTATAAATAATTTAAAACGTCATCCACACAAACAAAGTCACGTCGGTGTACCCTGAAGGATTATTGTCGCATTGCAAAAATTACCGTTGTTCAGATATAACCTCAGACCACGTACTGTTACTGAGAATTCCAATATGGAAAAAACGCTCTGGCCGACCCAAGAATCGAACCCGAGTCCTCTCGATTGTACGACACGTATTTTTGACTCGATTAAAGCGGTATAAAAGGAAAAGAGGTAAGGTTTAAAAGGAACACTAACAGCGTATTGACGATGGCAATTTATAGCTGACAATAACATTTGAATTCCGAAGCGCAACAAAACACGCTAGCACCGTTTAGCTTTTCTCGCAATTCAAAAAAAGTCTTGCATTTCTATATAAAAAAGGAGGACTCATTACAGAATTGCATTCTCGCAAAACAATTTAAAACTCAGAAAGCGGAACTGCGTGTTCAGTGAACAACTTTGTAAAACTCGGACACGCGTGTACTGTGCATAAATTGCGGGCCCTAAGGGCTCTCTGTTGAACACTTTACCTCAGGCTGGCTGTAAAGATTCCTCTTGTAACAAGCATGCCTAGGAATAATGCGATCTGACACGCACGTGACGATGAATAAACGCTTCAATTACTGAACGCTTTTATATCCTAGCTCTAATAATCTGCTTGAAACTATTCATTGCATGGCCTTTTATGTCGAATGCGGAGCTCTGTTGTGTAATAGACCCTTGGCAATAGTGGAAATTATAATTCTCGTCAGCACACAAAGAGGTGTAATATGAATAACCTTATATTTAATAAAATCATATTTTTTTCATGTACGATGATTATGTTATTTTATTCAGCAGCTGACATTTTTCCTTCTTTTCTATTTATAATGGTTTATTCAAAGGTAGCGTAAATAAGGAACTTAATCACACACATTTTCTGCTTTTATAATTTATGTCAGTTAAATTTTGATATAGAAATATATGCAGTATTATGACTTTGCCGTACTAAAAGCGAGAAATAAAACTAGTAAATTATTGCGCTGGCCAAGCCAGCTAATAGCTGTACGGTGGCACTTTTACATTTCATTTCTATGCTTATTAGGTTTATTTTTGACCTGTATTGTTAGAAATTTATTGGTTCGTAGTTAATTAGTTTCCAGTAAGATTACGCTATTTTAGAACCAGCATTTAACCCAATGACATTAAAAGTATTTTAAAACTCCCTAATATGTTTTACAAGGCACCTAAGTTTGGTAGGCTTGTAAAGATTGCTTCATAATATGGCGGCACATTTATGCGCTATAGCAATCAAGGGGTTCCGGGTTCGTTCCTAGGTCGGACAAAAAGGTTTCCAATAGAAAATTTTCATTAGCAACACAAAGTTTGTAAATATACCGAAAAAGGCAATAATCTCGTATTCCACTACGTAAGACTACGTATAACTATTGAGCAAATTTGTAGATTCGGAAATGTATTTATGCCTACCATTTTGGAAAAAACAGAAATGACATTATGTAGTAGTGTATAAAAACTTTCAGTATTAACTGCAACTGACAGTTGTGTCGCTACGAAACCCCTCCGAACCAATCCATTCGGTTCGTAGCTAGTGTCTAAACAATCGCAATAAAGACACATTTATTATTGATCTTAAAATATATTGTATTCAAAGTTACCTCCACTACTTGATGGCATGGAGAGGTTCCAGATTATGCCAACTCTTCACCATTCAGCAAAATCTATTATTTTCGTTATAAACGGCACTTGATTGTTAAATGGAGTCGAGTCATTATTTTCAACGATCATTATATTCGTCTAAGAGCTGAGTTATTGTACGCACGTCCGCTTTATTCATTCTGTTCGTTTACTTCATAAATCCAATGAGTTCTTAATGACGCTCGTCATTTAAAGTGTTGTATT
Organism: Cephonodes hylas; assembly: GCA_030295005.1. Classification (NCBI taxonomy): domain Eukaryota; kingdom Metazoa; phylum Arthropoda; class Insecta; order Lepidoptera; family Sphingidae; genus Cephonodes; species Cephonodes hylas. The sequence goes on along the minus strand of AP025369.1, from coordinate 9,741,053 downwards.
ATTTAAATCAATCTAATGCAACCTAGTTTGAGCCGTGTGACGTAAGTTCCTTATTAAATACTAAAATCCCATTATAATGAAACCTTAATGGGTGTCTACTTGTCTTTATATCATCATTACTGAGAACTAAATGATAATTTTCCAAGTACCACTGCACACAATTCAGTTTGCTTACTTAAATGTTTATCATTCATTCATAAAATTTCTATCACTTGTGTAATACGAGCTATTAGATTTTCATCAGGTTTCATCCAAAAACAAGCATCTATAAACAAATTCGTTTAGTAAGGTTTAGCAACTTAGATCGATTCCAGTAAGATTGTCTGCTTATTATTTTTTTCCTCTTTCTTAGTCTTTTATTTCATGCGTCATTTTATAAGGCCCTAAAAGTCTTTGGGTTTTATGAGGAATTTCGAACAATTAGGTTATGATTTTCATACATGTCATAAAATAGCTAAATATATTATGTTTCACTAAGCAAATAAACATCTTTATACATACATCATTTGCAGTTTCACATTTTTATTACTACGTTTCGGGCTCAAAATAATGATTTGTGAGCAAAACCTTGGGGCCGGCTGTAAACCCTCAGATCCTTTCATTTGCATGTTTTGCTCGCACAATATCAAATATCGCCGTCGCCCGCGTCTTCATATCGACGTTCCTTAATTATACTGTGACAACTTGAACATCATTATAGAATTCTTACTGTAAGAGGGAAACAAATAAATTATTCATGAACTCAAATTGCGAAAATCCATATTATGTTAAATCCCACTCGAAATATTCACGAAATGTACTCGGTTTGTTTTTCTTGATGTTTTGACGTGTACATGAGATTAATTTAATCACGGCTGGGCTTTTGCTTGTAAACTGAAATTAGTTTCCTTTACTTCATTTCGATGTTGTGGTGTAATATCATTTTGTAATTCTTTTTCTATTTTCACTAATCAGTAACATATATTTTTGTTTATGAATAAAGACATAAATATATCACTTTTGTACAAAGATGTCGATATGATTTGCAAAATATTATTGTTGTTATCTCACATAGACATACTGGCTGTTTAAATGGTCATCTGTTTCGGTTGTAATATAAAAGTCACAGACCCAATTTATCATTTTGCCATGTGATTTCTAACTAATTTTACATTTTTATCAGATAAATGAGGCCCTATTTGACCATCCATTTAGAGTCTTGTGTACAAGTATAGAAATAATTTAAGGAGACCCGGGCATTGTAATAATATTAGTAAAAAACCTGGCAATTAAGAAACATTATTTTACACAAAGAGAACAAAACAACATCAGAAATGCACAAACATTTGTAAGGTTACCCGGAGAAAGTGCGGCATTAGTTTAGCGGAAACGATGGCGGTTATTGGGGTAGCGTTAAACCACAAAACGCAATAATTCTTCCTAGTTCTCATGTAACGTCGATGGTCGCGTAATGATGAGCTGCTATTACGCGTGAGCGAGTTACCTTAATGGTCTCACTTTCCAGCCAGGCCGGGGACTGCCTCGTAAATATATGGCTAATTATTTGGAAAAATGACTGCTTTTGTTTAACTGATATACGAAACACTTTTGCTTGAATTGCCTCGGAGCTCTTTAAGCCTTTGTTAGACTTATTTAAGCACACGTATTCTTGGTTTAGACAGCTTATGGGCGACTACACGGTGTTTTTGAGTCAATCTTCATAATAATTAGGTACTAATATTATCAAATTAAAAACTTATAATACAAACTTCATCCAATATGTCTAATACACTCTGCATTGTTCCGTAAAGACTGTTAGGAAGACCAATTGAAGGCAATTTGTATTCTCCTCATACTTGGCTGTTGTCACTCTATTTGAATTCTCTTGTATCCAGTAGGTAGAGCGGTGCTAGCATAAAAATGAAACCAGCCATATAATATTCAATATACAAAAACATCTAACATTCAAAATATCCACCCATTCATATGGCGGAATAACAGCATCCGTTCTTTGTCAGAAGCGAGACGGTGCATGTCTGCCGGAATGTATGTTTATTTGCGAATGTCAATATTGTTCCCATAGACAAGTGAAATGTACACAGATCCACCTCGTTAGTACACACACAGACGTAGGGCTTTGCTCTATGGCCTCCATTCACGGAATCGACACACATACCTCCTGATAACGAGGCGGTCAAGTACCGAACCACATGTCACCACATTCACTGAAATTTAAAACATTATAAAAGAAACATTGCCATACATATGTATATACAGCAGCGCTAGTCTCTTTGAAAGGCTGCAAATGTAATATTTGTTTTAATATCCTAAACATATTTTTAAAACTAAAAACAAAATACCCGTCAAATGATGGTGAGAAATGTAGCTAAACTAAGGTAATCAGTTTTTCAATCTTGCAAGACCTAAAAAAATCCTTTTTCAATCAATTAAATATTTTGTGTTTGTAATCCAGTTTTCATTTTTAAGTGTATCAGTTAAAGCTACAGTATCGTAATCCTTTTTTTTACAAGAGTAAAATTTGGAAAAGATTCCAAGTGTGAAAACTTCTTAAATTATTACAACAAAGATAAGCTGTTATATAAATACAGCGAAGCTCAGAATGTTTATATAAAGTTATGTTCACATAAATACAACGTTTAAATGTTAATAGCGCTCATTTCGAAAAAAATATGAACAATAAACGCTGTTAAATTCGCACTCGACGTACGAACAAAAGAAAAAAACATAAAAGCTTAATGTAGATATTTGCATAGAAATATATTTCGTTTATTAAAGTAATGAAAGAGCGAGATTCAAGCCGACTATTACGCTTGATGGGAAAATGTTGGATTAAAATCGCTAAGGTTCAACGTTGCTAGTTATTTCAATAATTGTCTTGTATCTACGATTAATGTATTAATTAAAACTACATTTATATAAAAACAGCGAATATCAAGGAAGTTAACCGAATCTTTTGAAATCGGTGTGCTTTTAAAATCTAAAACTGAACAATTCGATTCCTAAGAATTCCAAGTACACACTGCATGGGCTGAAGTCCTCTCCAGGATCATACCAAGCTTCGGTACTCAATGGCTCCATTCGAGGTCCTGAACAAAATTTTGTGATCGTAGATTACTGTTGACGTTGATGTTATAAAACATATTCTTTCTTTATTATTCATTGACTAAATTCTTTTTGCAACACTCAAATACCTAATTTTAAATTTAAAAAGCTTAGTAGAAATTAAGAAACCTATGAATGAAAATCAAAGAAGACATATTTAAGCCCTGAGATCATTAAAAAGAACATTCACAACGAACATTGTGGTGTCACATATTCATAACAATCTTACATCATACAAATTGATATCATTATAGAATCGAACACGTTTCAAAAGAATTCAAACAATCAGATTGTTCGAGTCAGCGTGATAATCAACTAATCGATTCAATTTATCCAGCTGACTATAATATTGGATTGCAATGCCACGACGTGGACGTAATTACGTGTCATATCAATAACTGACGAGGTTGTGCATGACTCACATTACTATCAGCGACGCACACAACCCTATGGTTATGTTGGCACGATCACACCCGTCACGATACTCGGCTAATTCCTGACCTCCAACAAACAATGCCAGCCTACGTATAACCCACGCGGCGAAATCAATGATTGAAGTTCGAAAATATTGCGATCCATCACGTACATACATTGAAAAGAATCTAATTCGCCAGTGTCAGTTTTAGTAAACAAAAGTGAACTCGCGCCCTTGACTTTTCAATATTGAACAATAAACATTCGGAGGTTCTCGCAATAATAGCTTTATTATACAACATTTTTCAATAGAAACCAAGGAAGAGATTATCTTTAATGAACGCATCAGTAATGACTCACGATGTTCATTATTCAATCGACAAAAGTATTTAGCCTACGCATTATATCATCAATACAACCTACAGTTGTAATTCTAGTTAAATAGAAATTTGTTATCTGCCAAAACAGCTTTGTTCAAAGTCTCCAAATCTTTATAGACTTTTCGTGACACTTGAGGTAAAAGGTCAACTTTGAGGTGCGAAGTGATCTCGACGATAAACTAAAACGAAGCTTGACAGGCCAACCACGATGTTGGTACTGCCTAATTAAACATTACAATTGCTTGCTGGGTACACGACAGGCGGCCTTCACTCATTCAAGCGTCAAAATTGAATAATATTTGTCCCGTGTAACTCTGAACTCATCACAATTCAGTTTTTATTACGAAACAATCAAGTGGTTGAAAATAATACATTTGGAAATGTGAATTGTGATTCAGTTTCATAAATAATTTCTTTTTCTTCCTCGCCGTTATAATTCGAGTTCTGATAACAGCCCCACCCGGGGCGTCGAGCGTCGCCATATTCAATTCCCTGAAAGAAACATTTCTTATCATTTTTAAGTTCAACCACATTAAAATTAACGACTTCTTTGTAATCTCGGCGGCTTTCGCGGAAACTTATTTATGTTTCTCACGTTTCGTACGAAATTCGTTTGTTTTCACTCAGATAATTGATTTCATAATAAACCCTTTTGTTTAGCTCTATTTACGTGTTGTGATGGGTCTGTAGTGTCTTACAAACCTGTCTGTATAATTGGTTGCTCTGAATAGATTCGTGGAGTGAGCCTTCGATATTCACAATGGCTTAGCAATGACGCCGACCTTGCCGTATTACATCGGTTCAATCAAAATATTGGGCCAAAGGTTATCTGCGCCTCCCCGGGCGGGCGGGCGGCAGCGCCGAGCTCACCGACCCATTGTCATAGACCCCTACTCTGCGACGTCAAAAGTGCTCGAACCACTTATCCGTTGCTTCGAATACCATTCGAGTCACGGTCGATTGAATATCGAATAAGGATCCCGATGTCGAACGCTTGTTGATATCGTACCTACAAATTCCACTCGCATGAGAGTAATTATTTGTTGGTAAATATCTGTTACAGCAAACCGATAATTGGATTCATGTGTATAGGTTTAGGTATACGTATAAATGTATGTCTATATCAAGTGTTTTTATCATATCTTTTCTTTCTTTTCAGGTAAGTACAACGCATCAGCAGAAAATAAAAAAAAAACGTAGTGAAGAAAACGACTAAGAAATAGCGAAAGCTTTAAACGTACCTTGTTTAATTCCACATTTAAAATGCTCGTTAACAATACTCATTATAGTACCGAGACAATCGTTGACTCACGATCACAGTTATAAACATAGTTATTAGTCAGAACAATTCATCAAAAATCTAATTAACTTCGCCGTAGCGAGACTTTAGCTCGTGAACCGGTGACAGGAGATTAAGTTCAGCTTTAATTACGCCCGTGGCACTATTCTAGTCAACTCGCTACTTTACTACCGTCTCGCGTGCCTAGACAGCCCCTGTTTATCCACTGCGGGTAGGAAGAACGTGAAGCCAAGAACAGGTAACACAAATTCTCTAAATAGGCTAAGACAATAATAATTCTTCACTCCAAATATATAATTTCATTGTTGTTTCAGTTTATTATTTTTGGTGTTTAATATTGTATTTTATAACTGATATAAAAACATAACGTAATATACAATTATTTATATAAACGAAACTCTTACGTGGTCATCCCTGATGGGATATGGCCACTTTATGGTAGATACATATGCTTAAGACCGCTGAAATATGTATGAGCGAACTTATTGCCTTTTTAAAGTTCAGTACTAGGAAAGCTTTCCAAATTATACGTATAGTTATGTCCACGCTAAGCCTGTAAGGTGACATGCTGGAATTAATGTAACTTTATTTATCTTATAAAGAAATATTTGGACCAACTCTAAATAGTGGCTATATTCAAAGACATGTACATGTGTTTCGTGAAGATACTTAAAAGCAATACGATAAAATTAACACAGATTCAGACTGTATAAAATTCTATTTATTTCCATTGAAGTGTTGATTAGGATTATTGATCGCATCAGGATTCCTTTATGTCTATTACAATTTTCTATCATTAAAGTTAATTTAAAAATGTAACAGACATATGAAAGTACAACAGCCCAAGACCGTAACACTACTATTAAACTCGCAACATTCCACGTAAATGCATGCGATACAGAATATCACCACGAGTCAAAACTTAATAACCATAGGTGAAGCTAGGGTAAGCCCCTCATTTTCCCTCCCAACGATCCTAGCCATTATTACGCCGGGGAAGTGTCTACCGTCGCGACGCCGTTCGCCACACGAATAAGGCAACCGCGTCACCTCGTTTCCGCAATTACCTTGAGTTATTGTTGCAAAATGCATTTTCCAATTCAAATATATGCACCTTAACAATGCACGAAAGGTGAAATAAAGACTTTTTACGTGGAAGTGCGGCAATCAACTCGGGAACGCTGTTTTGAAACAAAACACTGTTGTTGAATTTTGCGTTACAATAAACGTGTTATGATGTTTAATTATTATGGGTCTTGTATTTATAAGGACTATAGTTTTAACAACTACTATATCATGCACTTCCCTGCTCTATTGATTGAAATGTGTCGTTAGAGAAAACAGAACAGAGCTGTTTAAATATGTAGTAGCTAAATTAAGTAACGTTTATAAATAAGCCCTTAAGTGTATATTCTATTATTATTGTAAGATGTATATTTTTATATGTTGTATACTATGTAATAAACCCAAAAAATACTTAACTGATCAGAATGATTTTTCTCATATATATGGCCTAGAATTTCCAAAATAAAATAAATTATTAAATTCATCAGCCCGATTCAAGTTTAGGGAGACACCAACACGATACAACAGACACCACCAATCCATTTCAAACAGCCTTATAAAAAGCAATATACCGCTCTGCTATTATGCGACGCTTCTAAACTCCTCAAGCCTGACAAACTTACCGATATTAGATAAACTAAAGCGTGCATAATGGATATCATAATAAGTTATGCAGTGAACTAATAACAGATGCAGTGTGGCGCTATCTAGGTGTTCTCAGGGAAGGCGAGTGACGTCCCGTAATAACCTCCGACTTAATTAAAACGCTTGTCGCTGGATGATTAAACTATTATATTGGACATTCGATAGCCTCTGTTTACCTGAATGCGTGCTTTTCACGTCACATTCTCACTCTGCTGTTAATTGATTGTTAATTTGTCATGCTTAATTAAATAATGGAGGGATCTGTTTATATTAAGGGTAGATTTTGTTGTATGATGATATGTTGATATGTATAAGGTTGTATCATGTGTAAAATGTGATTATTTAAGAATATAAAGCGTGACTTATAAAAGTCTATTACGAATAGATTTACCTTACGTAAGTTTTGTCGTTAATATACCTTATTTAATTTGTTTTTAAACTAGTCAACCATTTTGAATAACTGAAATGAATGAATTGTGGTCAAAGTTTCACATTCAAACACCAAAAAATCTTAGAACGCCCACCATATCCAAAATAATCACTCAATATTTTAATAGGCACGAAGAGTCTGGACCGCACCGCGTGTCGGATAAGCAAAGTGGGATGTCACGTAAATGTTAATTCGTCCGCCATTAGTATTCAAGACGAAACAACAACTAATAAAAAGGAGCCACCGTCGGGAAAATTGAAAATATCCGCAACCGTCAGGAAAATGAGGAGGCCTCTTCGTCACGCCGTGAAATTAGAATGGTCCCGGCGTTCGGATGCGAGTCACGTGGCGCCGAAAGTTTGTTTACGTTTCCATTTGATTATAATCTAAGCGAAATTTCCTTAACGACCGCTCCATGAGTTTTTTCTTATTAATGCTAACCGTGCCGTTGTTTATTGGGCTTTACATCGCCTCCGTAATTTACGCCGTGTTGCCGACTCGCGTTTCGCTCCAGCACGCGTAGGTTTTCGCAACATTCCTTTATTAAGTTATTCTTTGTTTTCTTTAAGGGAATAATTATTGCGAACGAAAAAATGAGGGCGAATCTTAACGCGGCTGAAGCCAACTAGGCTAACGGCTGCTTTGTTTCGAATTTCAAAAATTTTAGCACTCCTCCGCCTTTACATAAACTAAAGAATAAAAATGTATATTTCATTACACAATGTTTCAAACCTCAACTTTCTTCAAATATCTTAAAAACCAAATCATAAAAATAATATATCTGTAATCGGTAGTAACGAGTTACAGCTGTTACTTGAAATGCGAAACCTCTGTGCTATACCATCAACCTACTAGGATAACAGCTGTATTCAATTGAAGAACAATTATAGTTTTTGTAAACAATCAACACTCTTGGACACGTGATAATTCGTTGTGAATACACACATGTTTTCGATAAGTCAGATGTGTCTGTCTGTGGTTGAACCCGCCATCGCTGAGTTTCTCGACTTCACGTCTAAACTAAGAGGCTATCACTGCTTATGTAATATATAATATTCTGTCAATATAGAATAAAGTTATTGAGTAGGTAATATCGTAAACGAGAAGTTTCGCCTAAGCTAATGCAGCGGATGTAAACAAATCTCGCTGAGCTTGCGTCATGAGGATATTAAACCGATGCATTGGAGGCAATCAGCAATAAGTGAATAATTCACGTAGGGTTACCATGACGTCCGTCTAAGATAAGACTAGACATTCTACGTTCATTGTTAAGGAAAGAATAATGTGTTATATTGTGTGGTAATGCGATTAGGCTTTGATAGCTAGACGATAGTAAGAATAACAGATTATTATTGTCTTAACAAATGTAAAACAGTTATGTATGTTTTTTCTGTTCTATTTATATTCTTTTGTTCATATTTTTCATATAAAATGGAGTTCTATAAACATAGTTGAGACATATTTATGTCGTTCTTGTAAAAATATAACCATTGTTAATGAGGCACCTTTCTCCTGTCAATATAAAAAAATATATAAAACTATCCCTTACAAAATTTAGGTGATATATAAAAGCTTTCTTTACAGCCAAAGATTTTTTATCATCGAGTTACAAAAAAACTATAAAATCCTGAAAAAAGTACTAAAATGGTATCACTTTGCTGTGTAAACTAGCTTATTTGAGTGAGTGGTATTCAAACCGCAAAACGTAGAGCGCACGAACGAGAGCTCTTGTCCGACCCGGACTCGAACCTACACATCGATACTCCGCAAATGAATGCCAGACGTGGCTCCCGCAGGTATGTAGGCGGTGCCCTGGGTCGATCAGCGGCCATTGTGACCTAACGAGGCGTAATACCTACCTATAATGGGTTTTGAAGCCTCGATAGTAATGAAAGTGAAACTGTTCTAAGCAGGGGACAAAATAAATATCAAGTAAAATAGGTGACACCAATAAATATATTGTTAGACATTAGACATAAAAAAATAAAATTTACTTTTGGTATTTCCATTACGAAAAATATTTGTAATATTTAGTTGAGTGGGTGTCCATTTTATTATATTATTATATGAAAATCTTTAATAATTTCTTTCGTAAGATATCACTTCTCCCAAAATTAACGTATATTAGTAGTCTTAAAATATCTTATATGTTATATCTAATGATATACAAAATACATAACACATATGTATACTAAATAAATACATTAGAAATACCCAAATAAGTAAAATATGAAAGTCACCTACAGCTAGGTACAAAAATAATGTAATACTCCAATGAATGCTATATATCGTCGATAAATCACTAAACTTAGCAGACGGATTCTGCAATTGGCAGACTGACGCCATCTTTTATAGATATCAGCGGGGGACATAAGAATTTCGTGGAAGGTGCCAAGAAAATATCTTTAGTTTTACATGCTTGTAAAACATGGAATTTGAATTATTCATTCTTAATCCATTACAATAAGAGACAGGAGCTTGTAGGTGGCTTATGCAGTGAGCAGGGATTCGTTTCACGAAATAAAAATACTATAAAATGTATGCAGACATTTGTGACCTCATATTATGACAATATACATTTTCTTTGTCTGGGCATGTACATAGGTATTGAAATCAAAATAATATCCAAGCCTGACTTTTACCCACCCATATATGTATGTATAACTATTTAGCTTTTATAAGCTATGCAATCATTCGTAGTTCTACTTCTAAAAAAAATTGACCATTTTTTTAATACGGAATGTGGAGCGACGGGATGCATATTTAACCATAGTTCCCTCCATAGCATTTAGTTATTCTCAAAGCAGCCATAAGGAACCTTTAAAGAACCTAGCCTGTGGCAATGATGGTCGCGGATTCAATAGTACGAATGATAAAAATGTTTGCCCATAAATAAAGAATAATTATGTGACCGTGTTTTCTATTACCCACGACAGAATTCTCTTTTGTTTATGCATGCGACTGTTATACTTACTTATGTAAACAAAGCATTTAATCTTCTATAAATATCAATTGCATAATTAATGAATATTGAATGGGTTGCGCAACTTACATTACGTAACTTATTAGCTTGCGAGCGGTTGTCACGATTTTAACATTTAACCTCAGGTTATCCCGCATCTGGGCCAAAAGTTCCGTATCCGCGGCCCGTCACCTTCATAGGGTCAAGGTCTCATCCTACGCACAGTACTTTTGAATTGCCTGATAAAAATAAGTTTCAATAATCTTCAGCCTATATGAGAGCCATTGCTGGACACGAGTCTTTTTAACATCTTGAAAAATGTTCGGCCATAGTCCTCATCCTATTGCTGATTTACTAGAATCACAGCCTGACATAACGATTGAAATACGAACCCACTAATGGGGCCACAAATCGTCTGAAAATTAATTAAATATAAAATCATCTGTCATTCTTGACATTCCATTTTCGCGCAGCGAGAGTTAAAAGTTGCCAATAATATTGTGGGCTGTCAGATGCAGCCATTTAGCAATTGGTTTTAAAGTTTAAACTCGACTGCAAGCTATTTCTGTGAGCGGCAGACGATACCGGAATAACCGTCCGTCATAACCTATTTTTCATTGTTCTCTAAAGGTTACGGTCCCATTACCTTTGACAAATACTTGATTCTCGGTATTTCGATTGGGAATATTGAATCTGTATTGATTACTAAGCCATTCATTATGATGAGAAACATTACTAAATACAGATCATCGTGGAGGCTACTTTAAGAAGCGGCTATTCAAATGCAGTAGTCATCAACATTTTATAAAGCTCAAACAAGAAGTTAAAATTCTTGAAAGAATCTTTATCTGGTCAAATGAGATAATTATGCCAATCTGTTTGAAAATAGAATTCAATAAATTCTAATAGAACACAAGAAACCTAAAGCCTGTAGACACTTTTTCTTCTACGCGGGATTAACCCGTTTCCAAATTTCTCTGTCGGTAATGTTTAATTTTGCATGACAAAATAACTACACTAGTATACAAAAGAAAATATATTGATTTATTAATTAGCACCCGTTAACACAAGTATAGCATTAAAGCAAAACATTAAAGCATAATATCGACAATCTAATAACCATGTACTTTGAAATAACAGCAAAAACCTTACCAGTAGGCATCAAATAAAACTTTCATTCGTGAGTTTCTCCAATCAAAATTGAATAAACTAAAACTGAGTTAGTGACGCATTTGATCGTGAACTCATTCCGCCTCAGTTTACGTCGACGATCAATAAAGGTAGATGTTGTTGCCGCTTAATTCTGAGTTCGTTAACTCACCTAAATGCCTTCGAATACTTGTATTATTATAAGGGAACGGCTAAATTGAATTACCGCTCGTCTAAACTTCCAGAACTGTCGGGAGCCACTCAAGATGTCATAATAATGTGAATTTAGATATATTCCAGATTCTATTATGATGCGAAAGAAGGAATTATATTAATGGACATGCAACCGCACATTTGAAATTCAAAAACACTCCAACGGAAAAATGTCGTGGCATTGTTAAATAAATTCTTTTTAGATTTTGTCAACAAATATGAGTGCTTTAGAATTTAACGTTTGCTACGGCTTGCTACGGAATTCCGCTACGAATAACGTAGCAATCATGTGGATTTTTAATTATATTTTGTTCATTAGATTTTCAGAATTATTTTTTATACTTGAAGTACTATTAAAATGTGTATAAAATTATGACCACTAGTTATGGACAACTTAATGTGTTGCTAAAAATAAGTGTCTCATCTACGACTTATATTATTTAAGTAAAGAAAGTTATATAACTTTGAGTCAGATTTGTTTTTATAATCGAACCTTATTAATTACATTGGTTTATGTCACTTTAATATTCGATTTAATTAAGATTCGATTTTAAGTTGTCACTAAATAAATTACGTATTTAATTATAATAACTTTTTATCAATATGCGACAATTACTACAAGAGGAATACCAAGAGACTCGTATACATTATTCTATTCTTCTAGAATAAATGAACATTAAGAATTATTTGGTCTCCAAGTTAAATTAATTCAAATATAATACATTAAAATGCACATAAATAATTCAATAAAAGTATGTAAATTTGAAAAGAATGGTATCTCGCGCCACCGCGTCAGATCCCCGGCTAAGATCCCGAACTTATAATTAATTACTTTCTCACCGTAATTCACACTGAGATTGCTTTTAATAATGCACAGTTTCATTATGAGCATTTACATTTTCACAAATGGCATTTTATGGTATTAACAACTGCTACGCCAGCATAATGAATGATGAAAAAATACTTTTTCTAGAAAAAAAAATATCTTACACCTTTTATAAGAACGTAAATATTTTTCGTATTTTGATAGTTTACCTTTAATAAACCCTTTTTTTAGAAAAGCTTTTGCTTATGGTGGGCTTTAATCATTCATTCTATACACAGCCATGAAATCATCGGTAAGAATTCAGTCTTTTGTTCTTCTAAACTCAGTTAGATTTATTGAAATACAATAGAATAAAATTTATGACTCAATATTTGCATGCTTCTTTTTTCATTAAGATTTAAAGTCACCGTTACTTAATCTTTCATTTTATAACTACAATAGGTACCAACCCAAGATTATAGCATATTTTAATGCTTTAAAAATATGAACGAAAGTTTTCTATTTACAATGAAAATACGCTTAGAAAAATTAGATTTTAAAAGTACAAGCAATTTTAGCACGACTCACGCCTTATTCAGCTTTCTTTCTCTATGATAACATTACGGTGATTACTACTAGGCATACGGTAACGTACCAGGGTATTATGAACAAACTAAAGTGGAGTGATATGGGTGCGAGACAAGGATTATGGGAGATATGTCAACAGAACGCACAAAGGGTGGGTACATGATTTATGATTGTGTCAAACTTTGTCTGCGAGGAACAGTATGGAAAAACGAGATGCTAAGTTTATCTTGTGAATTATATTTTACTTCCGTGGGGCTGTGTGAATGCTGTGAAGTATTGACTGTATTATATATTTTCAATTTTTCCAAAAGAAACCAATATTCTCAATCGCATACTTTTGCGTTTAATTATTTTTATTAAACAACTCACGTCAAGTAGTTTCAATATTCCCCATCTAACTGCCTCTCAATCGCAGACAGAAGCACTTGTGCCCCACTGCACACTTAAGTGAAAAATTCTAATGCAAATATATAAACATTTTTATAATTATCTATCGCTAATAAACAAGTCTTTCAGTCTAAATAGTTTTATAAGGTCCCTAAATATTAGATAGCATTTATCCTTAAAGTAATAAATGTACATATAAAATATAATAAAGGAGTACGAGCAACAAGAACAAACTCTAAAATTGTAGACAATAGGTCTGTAAAGTCTTAATTTAAATACCGCTGTGTCTTCCCAGGAAACCTTAGTTTATTCGCTGCAGCCCAGCTTCGCAGTCGGAACAATCGCTTAACGATTCAATTATGCAAAGGCTAAGTTGAAAACATTTCGCTTTGTTCGAAACATTAACAATATCCACAACTAACAGTGATTGCCAATTTGCATTAGTTTAAAACAAACATTAACGTTGTTCTATAGTGTTAAAGAGAATCTTGCGAACTTGTCAACAAAGGCTTCATTTAATTCAACTAACACGATTCTGTTTTTATAAAAGTTAATCCGCAAATAAAATAGACAATTCCAAACACGCGCTCTAAACAAACATCAAAATATTCAGTGTCCATAAAAACAAAGCCATGCACATGCGGAGTGCTAACTGAGTTATAGAATTTTAATAGCCAGCACTAAAACGCATAAAGCAGCAATGCAAACAAGTAGTGTGATAGCAGTGCACTAAAATTGACTTATAAAAGGGGGCAACAAACCAAGCGGAGTCATGTTTGTCCGCAGGGTGAACGATCGCTTTACATCCTTTTGTTCAAACAAACCAAATGCTCAAACATTATCAACACTACTGCGCAACGGACTTTTTTAATTTACTTTTATCATTGGAACAATTTATTTCTGTTTACGTCTTTAAACATTTTGTAAAGTTAGCTCCGCGCCGCTGAAAGTTTCTTTTGTGTCGCAGTCAACAATGAGCAATGCTCCTAATTGTTTTTGTTCCGCTTCTCCTAAATCTGTATCAGACAGGGTGCGGCGCGATGATAAATAACTTTTTTCTTATACATCTGACGTCGGAGTAATTGGAGACCAAATGGGTCGGGCATGCTTTGCGAGTCTCGGTTGTGTGCGCCGTAGTTGTACACAGGGATGATGCATTGAAATTTATTTGCCATTATAAATATATCTGTTGGACAAGGAGCACAGACAATCCGGCGGAACAGAGGACGTAAATATGTTTGCGCGCCGAGTTACTGCCGACCTGATATATTGGATATGTTCGCAGCGCGTTCTGTCTGTCGCCTCCGCGAGCTCAGGTGAGGATCCAGAGGGCGCTGCTCGCTCGCTATATTAATTTTCCTCGTAATTTTATGTTAATAACTTTTATGATGTAGCCAGCGGTGCTTTCATTCATGTTTATACGATGAAGGCTTAGGACGAGCATTTTGTATTTTGATAACCATGTTACATTATATGGTTGTGTTTAAATACTTAATAATACTTTACATACATTATAATATTTGTAACACTTTATTTTTAAAGACAAGCCATGAGTATTTTTATAATTTCAAAATTTGACTTTCTATTGGAAATACAATAGTAGTTATATGTACTCAAAATAAACAAAATTAATCACTGTACATCAAATTATCTATGAGAGTGGACGAAATCAAAACACTCAACTTACCATAAAATATAGACTGATATTATTAAGTAAGAGTTTCTCAATTAATTCAATGAAGACTAAAGTCTTCACAGACTGTCGCGCCGAATCAACATTTCAACCAGTCACTTTTCATCAAATCTAATTAACATTCCGATATCAATACAAAAGTCCCAAACAGTTTCCAACTCGCGGGTCCCGGACAGCCGTCCAACTTCGTGCCTGCTATGAACATAATAAATTTTGTGACAAACAATATTCCTGTATCTTTTGTCTGTATACCATCGATCGCTCTAACAATAGCTCGCAAGCTCTCAGACCGGCATCTATTGGTATCGTCACAATACAAAAAATCACTCACTCCGAATAGCCGGTGTACGCTTTAGTATTTTGTCCATTGTGATAAAAAGCTGTTTTACGGATTTTTTGAGGGTAGTCCCATATTAGAGATTAGAAGTCTTAACGTAATTTAAAATTGGAATTCTCATTATGGTATGTTAAAGTGGACATAAGTAATAGAGACTTGTTTTAAAATCAAATTTTACTAATCTTATTTCTTTCTAGCTTAGACACTACAATATTAGTGCATAGGCAAAGTGCAGTATCGTCTCAATAGAGTCTCGAACTCTTTATATGGATAGCTTGGCAAAAAAGAAATCCACAGAGCATTATTTCCTTCAAATAACTACAATTCTAAATTATCTAATTGAGTAAAGGATAACTTTACCATTAAGTACTCATTTCCTCCATGGACTAGTTTATAATGTGTATTATGTTAATATCTGGGTAGGTGGGGTGACGATACTCGCGAACGTGGATACGAAAGTGGCTGGCAGCAGTTAGATGAGGAGAGCCGTAGATTGAGCCCAGTGGCATGCCATAGGAAAGGTCCAGCTGTGGACGCGAAAAGCTGGTGATAATAATAATAAATAAATAACACCCAACAGTCACATACGTAGTCCTGACCCCACATTAAGATACAAGTCTTGTGTCGTGGGTGTCAGCAACTACGAGAGACTTTTCGGTCTCACAAACACCCAGACCCGAAACAAATATTTGTGGATCACACAAACATTTGTCCCGGTGCGGGGATCGAACCCGCGACCACTCGTTTCGCAAGCTGGTGTTTAGTCAACTGCGCCACGGGGCTGTTATAATGATGATGATTATTACTTTAATGTATAATTTTATAATAGAGTAAATAAGGCAAAAACGTTAATATTTTTTTATACATAACAAAATAATATTATCTAGTATTTTAACCAAAATGAAAGATTCCTTTTATTTTATAAAATCTGTGTAATGTTTACGAACAGAGTAATTTTAAAAATGCCAGTATCCCGAAACACTACACATCAAAATAAGCGGTATAATGTAAACATTTCGTGGAACATTTTATTTCCATTCCAATTTAGCATATTCCCATTTTATATATTTAATAACAGGAGAAACCTTGCGTAAAACTGAATTTATATAATTTATATATTCCAATTCCACCTCTACCGCGCCTCATGCAATTACCGTGTGAATAATCTGTCGTAAAACATAATTTGAATAAATTTCATGCTTGCCAACGAAAAAGTCTATTCCGCAGTACGTTTCTCTTGGGGCTGGGGCGGCTGTCATTACTCTTTTGTGAACTCCAATGTATATCACATTTTGTGATCGTTTGTAGACACATTGATTTTTTTTAATATAATACTAAACGTCGCGTATATAAACCCGAAGTACGAAAGGATAGGTATAGTAATGCACGTATTTTTCGCAAAAATTGTTTTAAGACCCAATTGTAGCGAGAGTTCCTAATCCTGCTGAGCTTATTGGACTGATATTAAGATACTTTTTTGTGAAATTCCTTATAAAAAAAATGAATTTTATAACCCGCGATTGTCTATGCCTTTTTTAGATAAAAACTAAACTATTAATACCCATTTCATTGGATTTGACATTGGATCGACATTAACTTCATTTCATCATTGTACCAAGAATAAAAGTACACTGTACCAAGTATCACCTACATCAAATCTGTGTTCCTAAACGTAAGTTGAAACAAACCAATACGCTTTGGCATTTTTAATACTTATAGCAAGGATAGGCCACGACATGCGCAATTTGACAGCGTTCGTCATACACAATTCACACCCAATGTCTTCTAAGGCCTTGTCATTTGCCCGCGTAGCATCCTAAAACTCCGCCCTCCAAACAATACATTTGCGTGGATTTATGACGCAATTATTTGTGACTAATTGTTACTTATCTAACCTTAAGCAGGTCACGGTCACATTTCATTGTAAACTAGCGCTAATGGCTTTTCTTGGACACAAATATTTCGAAATGAAATAAGTTTAAAACAAATCACGTTATGATTACTGTTTCTAAAAAATGTGTACATTGTTTATAAAAAAACGCTAGAATAATAAATACACCCAACAGTCACATATGTTTATAAGTCTGTCCCCACACTAGGATACAAATTCTGCGTCGTGGATATCGAAGACTTCCAGAGACTTTTTTGTCTCATATACACACATACCCGAAACAAATACTTGCGTTTCACACAAACATTTGTGTGGAACCCGTGGCCTTCGTTTTAAAAGCTAGTGTCTTGCGAACTGTACCACGAGGCTATCAACTACATCTACTGAATACATCTAGTTTTCAGTTGTTATAAAACCCAAAAAAGTATACAAAACTTAAAAAAAAAACGCTCAAAATAGACCTCCTACATCCCTTTAACCATAATTCTAAAGTAGAGACGGCGTCCTTTGTATTTTGTGAGCACGGAGCATTACGCTCGATAAGTCCTATTGTTCTTATCTGTGCAGTACGTGGAATACAGTGGGCGCGCCTTCGTGCCAACCGCCTGACTCACAAACTGATCAAAATGCCTCATGGATGCAACTTACGAAACCTGATGGTGGCGTTTAACATTCAAACGTTAAGGAAGTTGGGCAACTGGCGGTTATGCCCTTGCGATTTTGAAACGGGTCATGATTGCAATTTTTCAAACAGTTTGACGTACGACAAGTCACACAGGGCACTGTTGCTGTTGTTCCGAATTCAAATTCCAATCACATTCAAGTATGCTAATGCGTTTGGAGTACACGTACCAAAAGTAAGATGTAGAAAAGAACTCGTCGGTAAAAAGTGAGTCAAAAAAATAAGTAGTGTTTCTATCAGAATAATATTTATGGTGTTAGCTAAGTACATTGGAAATGGCTAGTCCTTTATAGAGTTCCACTAAGCAGTACGATACCTCATTTATAGTGATTGGCATCTGTGACGCAGTTGAAAGATATTTAAACGATAGATCGCAGGGTAGATCTAACCGAGAATATTTTTTCTGTGATCCAACAAGTATTTGTTTCAGTTTTGGTAGTTTGTGGGACCGTAAAATCTCTCGTTATATCTGACACCCATATCTTTGCGTGGGTCAGAACTATGAATCTGACTGTTGGGTATTCACAATTACTATTAGATTCTAAACAGCCAAAATAACACTAATAGAATTTGAGGTGTGTTCCAACATTAGCAACTCTTGTCACATCTGAAAAGTAGATCACCGCTACATTGTCGGCTTCATTCAATGTTAAATGTCAGAGGCAATGTTAATGTGCGCAATACAAATGCAAATTTAAAGTGAGACAAGTGCATAAATATCCCAAGAATATCGACCAGAATAAATGTATTTGAGTATCACTTGTTTCTAGCCAACGAGCCCATAATCGGAACCAGATTTTAAATAAACTGATACTTTCCTGCATAAGGATAAAATACTACTTAAAAGTTAAACTTTCAAGTTACTTGAAAGTTTTTGATTTTGTGTCAATTTAAATTAGTCTGTTACTATAAAAATCCAATGAAACGACCTAAGGTATCGAACAGCAGCTATGTTTAAACTATAACTACATTGAAAAAATGGACGGACCGCAGAAATGCACTTCTGTTTACTCGGTCAAGGTGCAAAAAGAATGTGTAGGTACAGACATATGTCTATCAAACTATTATAAAAAAGATACTTGGATTTGCCGTGTCATACCACTAAAAAATTTACGAGAACCACCTACGACCTGTTAAAAAATAAGTTTCCATTTAACCACTAGATTTAATAAACGCGACAGTTATGAATGTAGGCGCTGTGGGATGTAACACAGGTGCATTCAGATCACGGCAAAGTAGTAAAATAATAAAACTTTATCCTTCACGTCAACGTTTTGAATAAAATGCGAAACGTGTCTGGGATGCAGCCAAAATGGCTCCGCTCCGTGCTCGAGAGCGCGTCTCGTTAGTCTAGCACTCATTCGATCATTACATTTCAAACTAATTAGGTCTGATATAAGCGCTCTAAGCGTATACACGTTTTAATTATACCAGCGCTGATGGTACTGCATTAAAAGCCGATACAAAGTTGATCAAATTGTAATTATGTTTTGGTTTGGTTTATAAGCTGAAAATGAATGTAGAGACATGAATAGTCCTAGTTACATATATGTAGTTCTGGTCCCACTATGATATAAGGATTGTTTTGTAAATTTCAGAATGTAAGTAAAGATTTTTGCTATAACAAACACCCAGGTTTGTTAAATGGTTAAACAAATATTAGTTTTCTGTTTAAACCCCCTTGAAAATAATATAACACTTCATCTTTCGTTTTCGAAACCTAGAAGTTTATATAAGATATAGTTAACTTACATTTGGAAACTCTACTATAAAGTGTTATTTGTAATAAATAACACTTAGTTATTACAAATAACACTTTATAGTAGACACCATTTAAGTACCCACTCACTAGTTATAATACTGCTTTTGTATATGTAAATAATTTATGAATAAAAAATTCTTAAAACAAAACAAGCCATCATACCAACAAAGTACAACGAAATGGGTTTTAAAAGCGTACACATTACTTGTTAACATGCCATTACGTACTTAAGCCTGTCGTACAGATACATTTGCAGGTAAAATGTTGAGAATTAACTTTATGAGCTTAAAACGCTAGTGCATACCGCAACTCTTCTTGCACCGACATAACATTCACAGTGAAATGAGGAATTACCGGCAGTGAAATAAAATGCATATCTTGAGAGCCTGTTTACTTAACATAATAATAACACGGACGACGTACCCACTCATATATTAGGTACGTTTTAATGAGTCAAATGTAATTTGCTTTCCACATACTTACAAACATAGGAAGTATACATCTCACAGCAGCTGCTTTCAACAACAATTATGATAATGATTTATACTGAAACTTGCTCATGACTGTCATCTTAAAAACAAATTGCGCAAATGTCTTTCTTGTTTTTTCAGCCATGTCGCATGTAACTAACTCGTTTCTCCAAGACTACGTCTAACCTTGAAATCGAACCTAAGGTATAACGAACACTTCTACCTATAATCTTTAATCTTTAAGTATATATCTTTAAGTAACGCTATTGATTACACCAAGCTTTAGACCCAAAAACATGTGCATCGAACGATATGACGGAATAGCTTCTCCTAATTCTCATATTATTTACACAAAACTAAAATCTTTATGTGACTATTGGGCGTATTGGATTTAATTGTTCATATTTTGAGATGTACTGTTTTTCAACACAATTTTTACTTAATATTTTGTTTCAAACTCGTACATTTGTCTACTACGACCAATTTATTATTAAGGAGTCTATATAAAACCAAGAGCTGATGCCATTAAATAAATCTAATTCATGCATTTGCGAATATACCGTTGACATGACTATTTATAGCGAAGAAAAAGTGCTGAGTTTCCGACACACATTCGTATCAGTTTTGCTTGGTAAGTTCTTTGTTGGTTCTGTTGGGCGTTTCTGCGGGCGGCCCTTCTTCCGCTAAACTTGGCGTATAAATTTAGATATAAGCCAGTTGTTTATTTGACATAGCCAATATAAATTATTGGACGCCATCTTCCGATTTAAGGATCATCAAATTTTCAATTCTATATACATAGTTTTAACCGTTTGGTATAGTCGAAAGATTTAGCTCTAATCTTTGCTAACATATTGGTTTTGTTTCATTAATTTTTACACATAAATACATAATCTTACGCCTGCGTTCCTCGAAGGTATTAGTAGAGTGGCATTTTTGATACTACATTTCGACAAGTAGGAGCCCGTGTTGGGTTGATTTTCTAACTCTCTACTAATGCTAAGAATTTTCTTATAGAAAAACCCAATAAAATTTCGAACGACCGACTTATCAAACCCCAAACCTCTAGTTTGCACGGTACGTACTTAAGCCGAACCATGTTTTAATCATTATTTTGTTCATTTTTAACTCTCCAAGTATCGTTAGTAGTAAATCCCTTATTTGGTTCTTTGCCTTATTTGCGTTGCATTTACGTTACAACCATCTCAATATGGTAAAACTATTTACTACAGCAATAAATATGTTAAATACGTGACAGCATTACTCGCTAATAGAAATTCTCCCGACAAAAACTCGAATGTGTGCGAGAAATAAGGTCCCTCCATTTTTCCTTATAAGTAAAGTGAAGAAATGATGCATTGTCGCGCATCGGTACATTTCCAAGGCGGGGATTAAAGCCTTTATAAGCCGTCTGGAAGTCTGAAAGGCGTCTTACGCTTTCAGTGCTGAATAGAATCTTGTAGAGCATTCTTTACAATTTCAATTTACCTGCCGTAATACTTATTAGACCAGCCACGTGTATATCATAATCGTATGAACTGTGGACACATGGAAATACTTAAAATAAATTATTTTGATGAAATTTGTAGGACCGGAAATTTTATTTTTGACCACTGAGTATTAATCTGAAAGCGTATACTGGATTTAAATGGCTTGAAAAAAACAGATTAATATGTAGAATAAAAATAATTAAATTAATTGGTACATTATAATATATGTTCACACAAATTGGGTAATAATGAGCACATCTTAAACTTTTTTTCAGTGGAACAAAGAAATAGTGACCAGGAAATTTACATCACATAAGCCTTTTAGTGTTCCGCTTAAGTTGTATGTCATCAAAATGTAAATACAACAATTTACACAAAACACAAACATAATTGTGTATATAGTGGGAGAAATTATAAAAGACATGTGCAAATCCCGTAGGAGCTGTGTGGGAGCCCCTGTATAGGCCGCACGGCTCATTAAATTTTGTTTGAATAGAGGGATGAACCGTCCTGTACTTGGCCATAGTAGCGACAGCATAATAATCAACTTTATATATATGTGGTCGTTTATAATCTAAGTAGTTGCAATTAATATAAAATAATTTGTCACAACTTTTTCCTAAAGCTTTTTTGTCAGTGTCCTAAATAACTAAAAAAAAAATTAAACCACCTGATACCCGTACAATAAAGCAATACTTTATAATTTCTTAAATATATATTTTTAAAGAAACCTTTATACTTTTATTGTTGGCGACGAATAGACTCAAAATTTATTAAAACAATTTGAATGATTAAAAGCTTGATAAAAGCCTGATTTGAAATGATTTAATGGCTTAAAAAAATATAAAAAAGCTTCAATAAATAACATTTGTGTCGTATAAGTCAACAATAGCAAAAACTTGTCATTTCTAACCGCAATATAAAAAATTAACATGACATAATACCTAGCCTTGAAAACCGCTAGCCACGAATACCGGAAAAGAACATTTTATTGGCGACAATAAATTTTAAATAAAAAGTGCCTAAAACCACGCACGCACAATATCAAAGCTGACGCACGAGGTTGCTAAAGACTAGAAGATTTAAAACCAATGGGCACGACTAACAACATTCTTCAGATACAAATATAATCTTCCATATTTTTAAGGTAATCTTCCATATTTTTAAGGTAATTATCTATTAGCCTTTATACTTGTAAACTCAAATTTAAGAATCGTAAATTTACTCAAATAAACGTTTTATCACAGCTACAGAAGGTCTCTGGAAAAGGATTGACACGTTCTTTTTGTAAAATTAAGGTCGTAGGGTTCCACCGTCACTATTTTTTTTTTTCATCATTCCGTCCAGTACCTTATATTCTGTCTATACACCAAAGAGGAGCATCGAGTGAATAGTTCCAGACGGTCGGGAGCCACAAACATCACCGCTCCCATCTCGCGAGCAAACACCCAACACATCACCTCTATACGTATGTCGGACAAGGGACGCGGCCTCTTTCGTCCTCAATCCCTCGAGCCATTACAAAATCTGTTTTCTTAGGGCTGCTGTGACGTACACGCCAAGTAATTAAGGTGACGTGAAAAATCGCACACAGGAATACTACACGCTTACAATCTAGT
Organism: Cephonodes hylas; assembly: GCA_030295005.1. Lineage (NCBI taxonomy): Eukaryota > Metazoa > Arthropoda > Insecta > Lepidoptera > Sphingidae > Cephonodes > Cephonodes hylas. The sequence continues at coordinate 9,717,669 of AP025369.1, read as the reverse complement.
CTGTACCCAGAGGCGGTAGGAAGAGATTGGTTCTAGGTAGTTATAAATAAGAAACACTATAAAATCAAGATCTTTTATATTATTAAATAAAATAACAGTAAAAAGATTAAAATTACTGTAGTGGACACAATATTAACATCTCTCTCTCATCTCATCAGCCCATTTACGTCCCACTTCAGGGCACGGGCCTCCTCTACCATTGAGAGAGTTTTAAGCCTCAGTTTACCACGCAGTCCACAATATTAACGCTTCATTATTTCATCTTATAGCTCAATCCTCATGTAATAATAGGTTTTATAGCGTCACAAACAGTTGAATAGATATAGATAACTGTTAGCACAGTACACAAATTGTTCCAGTAAAATATGTTACTAGCCGTAGAGTACAATTCAAGCGCACTTTATAGACATTTCAATCGATTTGTCGTCGGTAAGTTGTACGGAAATGTAAGTACATAAAACATGGATAGCGACAATATTCTAGCGATATTGTAAATCATTTCGCGTGTTCGGAATGTCTTGATTGCCGGTTTATTGTTTAAACTTTGACTGTTGTGGAGCTATAGGCAACAGCTTTACTCGTTTATCACTTGTATTTTATTTTAATACCAGTCATTTTTAACCCGTCTTACATACATGTCAACCTCATATATCTCAACCCAATTTCGATCGGAAAGAGGTAGGTACTTGTAATAATTTCTAAACGTTAGGCGCCAACGTAAAAAAAATCGCTTTAACTTAAGCGAAGGAATAGTAAGTATGTCAATGACTTTTAAACGCCAAACAAAATAGAAAAAAAGGAAGGAAAAAATTTAAAAAATATCGAAAAAAATGCTTTCAACACATATCGCTTGCCCGCAAGAATACTGTATTAACTCTGAAAACGTACTTTTTCAGGAGAAGCGTGTAAAAGGTAGAACGGATTTTTTTTAGTCGAACTGCATTATTAAGTCCGTTAGTGCCAAATTTTGACATGATACTGTATTCTTCCGGACAAGCGATATGTACATTCTAAGATCTATCGACCATTCTCTTAAAGTCACTTTCAATCACTTGTACCACTTATAACAATGTCAAGATGTACAAGTGCATAAGATTTACAATAGTCATTCAAGCAGTATACATTTACATCATAATGCACCGCATGCGAGATCCATTCAGCATAAGCGCTCACAGTCCCGCCTGCAACCAGTACATAATACTTACATGATGAAATAGCAACGCACCGCCATGCTCCTATGGGGCCGCCTCAATCGGAACTCACTAGGCATTCAAATGCTTTCGATACGCTACGCTATACCAGACTCACTAGACTAGTGGTAGGCACAATAGATGCCAATCTAAACGGGAATTTGGCTTGGACATATCTGCGTTTACGTATATTAGATGTGAGCAGGAGTACTGATTTGAGAGAGTACGTCCACTAATGTTTATCATGAGGAAAGGGATTTGAGCTATTGTCTCTTAAAAAGATACAACGATTTTTAGGAGGAAGAAGGATAAATGTTCAAATTTGTGAGAAATGTGTGTGGATCTCTTTTTCCCCAACGATACTTAACATAGCAAACGATACACTTTAATAAAAAATATTGGATTTAATTGCTTTCAGTAACATCCATAAAGTAAATTTACATAATTAATAGAATTGTTAATGTATGTGTTTAATTAATTCGAAAACATACAAACATTTAACAATTACATTTCTAGGCATTATGTGTAATTTGTTTACCAGCATATTTGCAGTTGACATAATACTAATTGACAACGCAAACCCAATTAGGTACAATGTTTTTGTTAGCAAGGTTCTGTACCAAAAAATTCACGCCACATTTTTATTCACCATTCCCCACATTAACATGTATCCCTGCTGGAGTAGAAACAGATATATTTCATACCTATGTTTCGGTAATTTTAAAAATTCCCATGAATGAATCAAGGATATTCGTATTACCGTTCATTCGGCAGCGTTTCCAATTCTACATTTTAACTAAGGCTTTTTTTAAGGCCAAGCACTTCAAAACAACTCGGGTATTAAACCGTGCCCGTGACCAGCTGTAGGACGGATGATGGCGATATATGACCTTTATAATTGTCATATATATATTATACATAATATCAAACCGAATTTGACATCAATACGCCTACTAATTTTCTCATAGCATTCTTCCAGTCAATCCAAAATCGTATATAACTAATGTAAGCAATGCAAGCTCTGCGTGCGATGTGTCTAGTACTGCCCAGTCATGTCGTATCGGCAGCGTGTGCTTAATTACACATGTGGGTGCCGACAATAGAATAGTTAAGTTTATGTGCATCATCGAGTATAAATCAGAACGAACTGATGTGTGTGCGTGCGCAGTTTATCAATTGCATGCATATTCTGTAGAATTGCTTCATGGAATAAAATAATGTACCTAAAATTAAAACTCAATGATAAAAATATATTTCTGACATATAAATCGGGAATTGTTATCAGGTGATTAATCTTTTTGTTAATTTAAAAAAGTTTTTTTTTAATTAATGTGTACACAATGTACCCTTACAATCTGTAGATTCTCGAGTGATACAATAATGGTTGCTGTAATTTAAAAATTGTTTGGATGGTACCGTAATAGATCAAGATGTGCAAGGCACATAAATAATATAGTTGATTACCTTTATTGTGGCTACATACTTTTAATTCTTAACGACTTTGGCATACACAAAATTAGACTACAAAAAAGTCATGGGCGGTCGCCCCCAGGAAAACCTGAGGTTTCCACCTGTTCTATGTGGATCTTAGTGGGAGATTCGTTAAATATTTTTGTATAACTTTAATGTTTTCTATCAATTGTTCACTAAAATGTATTGAATAAGCTTAGAAGGCTATCAGTGCAAATAATAAGCAGGTTGAAAGTGAGCTACAGGTCTTTGAACTTGGCTTAAATGTCATGCGTTCTAAGATTGGCAGTCGTGAATTACCACGGCAATCTTTGGCAACATCGTGAATAACTTTCCGTTTTCCTAGATATGTCTAAATAGCTTCCAAAAACAGCTGTAAGCATACGTGGGAACATGAACACGCCTTAATATGCACCTTTAGTTAAATACTTACTTATTTAGAGACTCATCACTTCATACGTCAGACTTAATATAAGTAAATGTTTTTACAAAACAAATAGAAATAAATATAGTCTTACCATAGGTTCGTTACTTTTTATTTTAGATATATTAAGTCAATTCAATTGTTTGTGTGATCGAAACAACTAGTATTAAAAGGGCTTATAATTTAGTCTACACACGCTAGCCTGGTGCTTTCTTCTTTCGTGGTATTGCCACCGGGTTGATAAAATAAGCACCTCATTCTCGAGGGGCGTTGTCAAATACGTTCATAATTGTCCTTGAGTTATAAACATACAATCATTTATTTCACATCACACGCTACTATTATTATCACTATGTATTTCTCCATTGCGTTTGACGATCATGCGATATGTTTTAACTGTAATTACCCAATATAAAACATTCCCAGACACAAATATACCATTCACGTACAATATAACGTTTAAATAATCCACTATAATAATTACGGGGGCAATGAGCATTCGAACGTGTTTATAAGGCAGCCATTGGTTTTGTGCAATGAATTCGGTCGACCGCCGAAATGGGAAGCGCAACCGCCCCACCAGTAGTTTTGCATATTATTTTGCTCATCGATGCATTTCAGAATGAGCTGGTTAATACCATATTACTGTTGGCTATAACAATTATAGAAAGTCATAGAGATAGGAACTGTTAGTACCCTCCTATGACTCGCACTAAAACATTTTAAGCAAAATCGATTTCAGTTTCGGACCAAAGCTCTCTACCGTTGCATTTAATGGTATTTGGAAAGCAATATTGGTTCAGCTGTGTTTGTTCGTTTATTATTATTTTTATACTAACTGCGTGATATGCAGCAAAAATGTGTGCTGCGTGATCTACATAGAGATTTCTAGTTCAATTTCCTTGTTGGGCAAAGTCTTATTGATTTTCCCTTAAGTACTTTCATACTATCATATTTCGCTTATATCGAAGTCTTGGCTTACCCTGACTGCTGCCCTCACCTGAAACGGGTTTCTGTCTCTCCGAAGTTGCACGCGTCAATGCATATTGAGTTTTTCTTAACATTTACTATTTATTTGTTTCAGGTTTCCGCGGATAATGCGGTTGTCTTACAAAATGTGCCAGCATCAAGAACGCAACGCCAGTTTCTGACGCGGTCTACGTAAAAGTGTTCGCCATGGATCGCAGACTAATTGCCCTTTTGGCGGTCGCCGCCCATTTAAGTAAGTACAATAAAATAACCCTCTTGTTCCCCCGAGCCGTGGAAACCAACACGACCCCGTACATCGCGAAATTATTATTTTACGCGGCTTTCAGATAACTACGAACGCGACATTGGACGGGGAACATGGGAAATGAAAACACTGTAAAATAGCACTAGGTTAGCCTCTGAAACAATTAAAGATAAAAATGTGCAGCTTTTACTGTTTACGTATAATTTTTTATTCTCGTGCCACAAAATCTGAGCAAATCACACTTTGTAAAATGCGTTATTGGAAATAATATACTTTGATTCGTAATTCAAAAGAACACGATCGAATTAAAAATATGTGGATAAGCATATGCTTTTCTAAAATAAAGAATAGATAATCGGTACTTCCATTTAAAAAAAACTGTAATGCATTTTTTTTATCAATAAATATGTAAGATTTGTTAGGCCATAATAATTGAACACACATAGATTGGTAGAGCAGAGAGTGAGCAACCCCTCGATCCATATCTAAGGTAGACTATCCCAGCCCACTTGCTGGCAAATGGCGCGGAAGTAAAAAGGATATAGCGACACGACACGGGAGGAATTTGTTACTTTTGAGCAGAAAAAATCAAATATTCTCAACTTGATTTTTTTTCATATGCTTTTTACACATCTTACTCATATTATTTACTTTAAAAATGCATTATGCCATTACTATTATAGTAATTCGTTTCAAGCATCATTTAAAAGTAATGATTCATGTTAAAGCTGTATAAGTTAATATAATTTTAGTCCTGTCACTTCAGTTACTGGTTCAATGTATTATACGTCATAATTATTTTACCACAGAAGATAAATGCCCACAAAACTAATAAGGTATTTTTACTAGACCGGATACGTTTTCCCTTTTCATTTTTTCTATTATATTTAAAGCTTGCGTGAGTAAAATAAACTCTGAAACAGATTAACAACATTTCACATAGGCCGTTCACGCAACATTTGTTTAACGACGCTCGCACCTCCCGAATAGCTTTGTTTGTAAACACACTCTCTTTTTTAAGCCATATGAAGGTGTTATCACACGTCATTTGCCAACCAATGGTACTGAAGTAACGCTCTAACTGACTTTTTGCCCTTATCAATACATTTTCTCGAAGGTTTTCCTCTAAAAGTCTTCAGCTATTTGACATTATGACCAACAAAAATGCAGACAAGATTTATTTTAAGTTCCTTTTATAGTTCTCCATGGCATGGGCTTTCAAGTACATTACACGATCTGGATTTCATTTTATTAGAATATATGTACTATATATTTTTTATACATACATGTTAAGAACATGTTCTATTTGTAATGCTTTTATGTTTCTCAACTGCAGGTTTCATTACACCAGCAAATGGGCAGGCTAATTTCTTGACTCAGACAGTCTACGGATTTTTGGACTTCACGACAACAATCGGCAACACTGTTATGGTCTTCTCTCCGCATTCAGCACCTCCGCCAGGTCAGACTTTCATTTTTATACTATTGAAATATCCTGCCTGTTTTCCTATACAAAATAAGAAACGTTGAAATAAATTCTAATAACATTTTTCTGTCGTTTTCAGAGCCACCTAAAACAGAAAAGCCGGTACAAGAAAATATCATCGAAACAAAACCGCCCCCACCTTCAATCACCAGCGTTAAACCGGAAACTATAAAACCAAGCAAAATATCTGATAAAGACAAAACAAACAAGCCTCCATCTCCAGCTGTTTTATCCAGTGCGGTTTCAGTTGTATCATCGCCGCCCAAGAAAGAAGATAAAAAGGCAAATGTACCGAAATCAGTCATAAAAGAACAAAAGCAGATCATAACAAAAGTTGAAGTGGTTGCTGGACCTTCGAAAATCGTTGAAAGCAGTTCACCTAAACAATCTCCTCAGAAATCCAACAAACAAAGCTCTCAATCAAACAACAAAAATAAGAAAAGTGAAATAAAAAGCGTAACAAACGTCGTAAGTAGTAAAGTTGAGGTAAAACAAGGACCACCACCGTCAATTCTCAGCTCCAAAGTGAACAGCGTTGTTCAAGTGAAGTCTAGTAAAGTGGCAGAAGAACCAGCAATTCTTATAACTAATAACAATATTGGGGAACCAGAGTATGATTTCTTATCCCGACAACCATCCGAGTTTGTTGAAGAGACATATAAAGTTATAAACATTCGCCCATCGAAAGCACATGGACAGAAACCCAAACACGCACATAAAAATAGGGCTCATCAACCTACGCCACCCCCAGACGATGAAGACCATCCGCTCGGACTTGTTACAACGCTTGGTGGCACTGTAGTCAAGGATGGCCTCACAACAGTCCACGAAACTAGCATTATAGGGACTTACATATCTGGAAAGTACGCTCAAGTTTTGAATAGCAATTCTAAAGTATTGCAAGCATCCGGACATAGGGCTAAGATATCGCCTACTCCAACACATAGAATACTGAAAACTCCAGCGCCTGCTATTTCTAAGAACCATAGGCATAATTTGGAACCTACTCCGTCTATTGCTGATGAAGAAAGCAATTTTGGTAAACCTTCGCGCCGTCAAGCAAACAGTGGCGGTTCTTTTAAAAACCGGCACCGCTCTCAAAACATTGCAGAGACCGATAATCACGACACTACTCCTCCTAGTCAAAATAATAAAAAGTTTAAAAATAGAAACTCTCATTCTCAAAGGACCCAAAGGTAATGTAACTTACATTAGACTCCGTTCACATGTACCAGCTATGTAGATAAGCAGTCGCCAACGTCGTTATATAGCCGATGAATCATGCATGAATTTTTGGGCTTGTAGTAAGTAGTTAAAGCGATGTTTTATTCTAAAGTACCTTTACATTTATCTCTCTTCTCTTCTCTTGGGCTAACTTTTAGTAACGGTAACAATTGATTTTGTTTTCAGTACACGATTTGGCCGTCCGGCGAACACCCCACAATTGGCAACCGTGTCTGTTTTCAGTGAAACAGTGACGCCGTCGTTTTCTAACAGAAGGAAGGCCAGCAGAAATTCTGGTAATAAATCCGTTGTGACTCCTTCAAGCAACAACGATAGTCAATCAAGGCGTGGATTTAAGCCTCGTGCGCAACCGACTCCTGTCGAGCAAGTAACGCCAGCGGCTTCCACAAGTGTCTATAAATTTAAGCTAAACCATTCCCCAGGGTCTGGACGCTGGCAATACAAAACAAGCCCTAAACCTAAAGTGACGATCAGAAAAGCGACAGGCGATGAAGAGCAGCAAACGACGCCAAACACCAATCCTCTTCTAGACGATCCGCAATCGAACGACATTTCTCTTCAGGCGAGATCCGACAACGATCTAGAACTTTCGGGCTCACAGAGCGGCCCCGGCACTCTTGTTGACAACGATACTGAGGATAATTCTATCGAGAAACCACCGCCAGTTGAAACTCTTAAGGTTGAAATCTCGACACCTGCCGATTTTAGTGACGTTTACTATGAACTAGCTACAATCAAGTCTCCCTATACCTTCCAGGTAATAACAAAATTTGTTAAATGTTCCACCTCAAGTACTTTAAAGGTGCAAATCTTTTTCTAATCGTATATTAAACATTTCATATTTTTTCAGGTTGGACGCGTTAAAAACACCCGCATAATAACGGTAACATCTACAATAGAAAAACGTTTGGAACCATCTGCCACTCTCAACGCGCAAAGTTCTCTCAACGAACCGTTGACAGAAAATATATTAGCGACAACATCACCATACGGTAAAGATCATAACCTGTTGGATTCCAGCATAGCTACTTTGCCTCCAATTACATTAAATTCCGACATGGAAACTCCGCCCTTGGAAACAGTGACTGAAACATTCAGTACGACGCAGAACATGCTAAAAACGCATATTTTACCGGTTGTAAGAGACGTCAATTTAACGAGCAGTCTAACTTTTATACAAACTTACCAAGTCACCCGATTTGTAACAGCTACTAAAACTTTGCCACCAATGGACTTCTACCAATTTATTCCAAGTAAAACATTGAAAGAATTCAACAGTCGTCTTGATGAGGCCGGCTCCGAACTACACTTGGAACTCGACTTCGGCGACAGTAGTGAAGACGAGGAAGGAGTTCCGCGGCGAGCCTTCCCACCGGAACTCGATCTTGCGAATATTGGATCAGATTTTGATTTAACTGAACTTGAAAAGTACGGAGCAGACAATCATTTGAGACTTAAGAAAGCTCATGGACAAAATAAGGGCAATCATGTCACCGAAGCGCCATCTGTGCCGACACCTGCATTGACACCGGAGCAAGCTCAACAACTAGCTTTACTCAGACTATTAAACCCGGCAGCAGCTGCACAAATTCCCAACGTTGTAACAACCTCTAAACCGGTGCTGAAATATGAGACCATATACGAATCACACGTGATACCGTTCTTTGACGGAAAGACCACAGTTCAGAGCACAATATCAAGACCAGTCGCAACTGTCACAAAAACAGAATATGAAATCGGAACTAGCAGTCTGCCGGCTCTACCGCTGCAACCTATTAATCCGCTTTTCCCTCAGCAACAATTCACTGTAACTTCGACGCCAGTTGTCATGAACACTGAAGTCACAGCGACCGATAGCCAAGTTTTGAAATTGACTTTCGGTGCGAAGACGGTATACACTACATTGTTCACGACTAAAGTTGTGCCGACAGTGCTCACGTCTTACGTAACGTCTTCGATACCAGTGCAACCGAGCGCCGGCGGCTACCCAGGCTACTTCCCGCCTCCGTTCGCGCCCTTCCCTTATGTAGGTTAATCAGTGGGTTTTGTGTAAAATAGAATAATGGGACTTTTAAATCACGCAATGGACACCAGTGTAAACAGTGATAACAAAAACGTAAAAGTTTTAGTAGAGAAACTAAACTCTAAAATATGAGTGTTTTGTTGTGGTGCACGTGATAAACTATATTGCGAGTGGGTGAGCAGTAAACACTGCAAAAGCAGCAGAACGACGGGATTTATAGCCTTTGCGGGAACCGGGAACACGCAAAACTATAAATGTGTATTTTCTTCTAAACTTTTCCCACTACGCCGCTGTGCGTGTTAGATTGTATGTACTCGGAAACAACGCTTATCGACAAATATTAGACGAATATAATGCAATCACTAGAATATAAGTCGATTATTGTAAATATTTCTATTTATATGAATATTATGTACATAGATAAATATAAAATAAAACAATGAGATCTAGCTAAAATTGTAGATATATTTTGCATATTTGTAAAAATGTATTTTGTACTTTTGTAATGTATCGCTTAATAAATGGGTCTTATACGATTAAAGTGAAATACTATAAATATCGTGATGTTTTTATTACCCTGATTAAAACAAAAAATAGAAAGAGACTCACTTCCCAATAACTTAAGAAAAAATCCAATAGCCGCTGCTTATTTAAAAATAACGTGTACATTATCCTCCGGAACGTGGTGTAGCGAAGAAGATACACTCAGTGTACTTGAAGTATTCCAGTATATTTTCTTATTCGGTGTAAATTGAATCGAGAAGCTCTCTCAACAGGAAGTGTGTTTATTTCTACTTTCCTGGTAATACATTCGGCTGCATTCATATAACAAAAGCGAAATTTAAATGTTAAACAAACGTGTTGAAGCTTTAATCTTTCGCTTTATGCTTTTTAAAAAACCTAAGTAATAAATACATAAAATAATCTTAATTACTCACTACACGAATATAATTTTTTCATTTCATTATTATGAAGTTCTAATTTAACTTTTAATATATAATGCTTCCTTATGAATGAAAGGCAAGTAAATTGTAGACTAGATTAATACTAAAAAACTCCAACTTTATTATGAATACAAGGTTTAATATTTCAACGTCTTGAGCAGTTTATTTCCCATGATATCTTAATTAAACTCATTTCACACTGAAAGCAGACGGCGAAAGAAACAAGGCAGCTTGAAATTGTGAAGTAAAGATTAATCAGACCTGTAAGTTAATTTAAAAAAAATGATTAACCTTTAAAATTGTCAGTAGTTTTTGAACGCCACATAAATAACTCAACGCATGTTATAAAATTAAAATGAATTTTATAAAAACCCTCTGCATTTTCTTGTACAATTTATATTCGTAAAAGCCGTTGTAATTAAATAAAGGAACACTTCCCGTTATCGTCCCTACGTAGTAGTTTCACAGTAAATATTTTTATTTTGGTATGTATAATAGATATTAACTGTATATTGGTCCCATTTAAGAAACAGCCTAAGGGCTGTGTACAATTAAAAGGGATAGGTTAAACAACTTTTGTTTCATATTTTCAAGTCTTCATTCAATATCAGTCCTTTCTAGGCTTAGGCAAAATCCCAATAATACTTAGCACAACTCTGGCATCAAACTCTTATATCTCATCCCATTTCCATAACTAATGGCATTGTTTTATTTGAATTATACTATTGAACTACGTTTGGCAGCCTACATTCTCCGATCATTTGGCACAAAGGAAACACGTTACTAAGGCTGTCATGACATAACCAGTCAGTCATTCCGACAATCAATGTGTTGATACACGCAGCCTGCCAATCCATACCAATTAATATCATAGCTTCGACAGGTTTCAAATGGACGTAATTATGGAGGAGTAGGATAAACTTTAATAGAATTATGTAATATGACGAAAAATAATTACTCCTATATAACTTGTATATATGCGTCACATATTTTATTAAATATGAATACAAGCTAAGGAACCTGGATTTGTATTTGAAGTCATTTTCGATGATATAACTACATAAATAGTGATGATGATAGTTAAAATCACTATAAGAATACTTCGGACATTTAACACTAGTAAAGTGCCCTCATATCACCTGGTGGAAGACAACCAACCGTTATAACATCAAAAATATTTCTCCGAATTTCGTTGAATGAACACTACATTTTAAAAATAAATTGCACGGAATACTTTCTACGTCCATTTACTTTGCAGCATGGAGTGTCTACGTAAAGGCAAATATTGTCCGGCAGGGTGTTTTTCTATCTCCTTAGCTGTCCCGCTAAGCTGTACCTACACTGCGGCATTGTTGAAAAATAAAAAGATAAAGTTTTCACCTCACAACACTACGCCAAACAAGATAAAAAATTCCAGCAACATGAAATAACGGCTACACTTATTTTCTTAGCATTTTTATTATCCTTTTTATTTGTTTACGTGCATCTATCTCGAGCATATTAAAACAACGGGTACGTGGTTAACAGCGCTCAGCTTCCTTGTTTCCTAATCTTTTTCGTATTTACTATTAAAGCCCGGGCTATATTTTATATAAGAATAGTGTTATTAAAAGCCGAGATGCAATATTAACACGATGCTAAAACGTTGAGAAAAGTAACTGATGGGTTTGACAAGAACGTGAACAAGTGTGAGGAGTTCAAATCCGAGGCACACACCTCTGACACTGAAATATTATGAACAAAATACAATCACACTTTAAGAGTAAATAAAAACTACAGATATGTGAAATTAACCTAATTAATACGCGGTATTCATGCCGGGGTGATAGACTAAAACCATCTTCTATCATCTCCACTAAAGGATCGTCCAGCAATCCAGCAATAAAATACAGAAGAATTTTTGTAGGGAAGTAACACGTTAGTATAACTAAATCTAGGTTAGTATAAGTTCAAATTACTTATCTTAAAGAAATGACCAATATTTATAATGTACCTTTAAAAAAGCATTTATAAGTAAGGAAATATAGCCCTAACAGAAAAGCCTTTGATATAAATACAACCTGATTTTTTTAAGATTTCAAGGGCCTCTTTGACGAATAATATAACATTAAATTTCTCTTTAGTCTTGGAACTAGTTTATTAAACCAACAGATACAATAAATTCTTATTTTGGTAACACGAAATTCAACAAGTGAAACGTAATTTTATAACGTTTCTGAATACTCAGATTTCTCGTCACGAATATTACCAATAAACTAAAATTCAATTTGCTGAAACGCAATTGATAATTAACTTTTGAGACAAAGGGCACGAATGGAGGCTGGCTTAAAATTCATATCGGAATCATCGATAAAACCAGCCATATTTTCCCTACCTTCGGAAATCTGGATGAACGATGTAGACTTAGAAAACTGCAAAAGCCTGCTTTCTGTTTGAAAATTTTTATTTTATTGACGGTTAGACCTTTTTTTGATAAATACTAAAGTAATGAAAAAATAGAAAGGTATATAATAACCTTGTAACGTAAATGTTATGAAGCAACGTAACTTGTAAAAAATAATTTAAAATTACGCTATGGCTGTCAAAATGAACAATTTAAATATATTGGTGACGATTCTGAGACTTAATTTTAACGCTTTAGATAATCGAAATAACACATTAGGTATGAACAGTGACAAAAGCCTATGATATCCGGTCCGCATTTATTATAACTTAGGTAAAATTATAATAAAAAAAATATATATAGTGCTATATACTTTCGTGAAATAATAAACTTGACTAACTGTTGTATGGCAATAAATGGTAAAGTTATAAAATTGCCGCTACTATCGCCGGAAGTAATAAGCGAATTGTTTATAAGCCCTTAGTCGGAATGAAACACAAAACCATAATTATAATATTTTATTGGTAGCAGTGCTGTTGACTCGAGTTATTAAATATGCATACATAAAGAAGTAACTATATCTAAGAATTGATTAAAAAGAACAAAACAAGAGAATAAGATTACTCCAGCTTTTGCTGATCGTAAAATTGGTGAAAAATATTGTAAATACAGTCGTATCTATTGCAAAGCAAATCTGCGCACGTACAGTCAGTCTCAGTTCTCGTTGATTGAACGAGGTTAGACGAAATCGGCTTATCGTCCGTCGATGGCGGGTGGGGAATAATTTCATTTGAGTATGCACGGATCGCGACGGACCCGCGCCGCCAATGCAACAGAATAATAAAAATGCAACGGAACTTAAATTTTGAAGTATGGCGTCCGTCTTTTCTGATGCACTTCCACTTCCATGTATCATTATCAATGTAGGAATTTGGTATAGTGCATAGCGCTGATAAGAAATGCCATTGAAGGAACGAAATATACGCATAATCTTATCGCATAAAATCAATCCAAGATGTCGGTAATGAATAATAGAGATTACTTTAAACAAAGCAGATAATTGTATTATAATGAAACGATAACAAAACATTCGATATTAAACAGCAAAACTTTGAGGAAGTCGTGTGTTGTCATAATTAAATAAATAAATCTATTTAAAGTGGGTCATATGCAGTGATGTTTCGATTTAATATATTTATCTTATTGTTCTTAATATCATGTAAGTATCCGTGAATTTTTATCTTTCCTTGACGTTTGCAGCTAATCCTATTTTGGTGATTCCCCTAAACAAACCTTTAAAACGATGAATTGAAATCTTATTTACAAAACCTTTAAATATAACTAGCTAGAAATAAATAAGTCTAGTTTATAAATCTTCCCTTACATATTACATTTGGCCAAAATTTATAAGAACCATTTTACAAAACATGGCGTAAGAAAAGGTGCAGTGCAAAAGTTAACTGGCAATTGTCAACAATTCGGCCCCATGGTAATCAGAAATAAGCCGATCGCGGATGTATACACACTTGCACTAATCATTATAAGTAGGATATTCGTCTTCATTATAATATTATCTACTGAAATCTACAATAGATAGCTCTAACAAATAGATTGTAGACGTTATTGTCAAAACAAAACGTATGTCGTAGATATTGCATCGATACACTTCTAAAATTTGTTGGTAGTCCCCATTCTATCAAAACATTGATCTGTTTTTATACTTTAGGTACGATCGTGGTCATAGCACAATCTCAGGTATCACGATGCTTTCAATACACATGGTTGGGCCCCCGCTGGAACAACGAAAGCATATTCCTGAATGCCACATGCCAGGACGCTACCCGACTAGCTAGCGGTGTACCTTGCGTCCATCCATTGGTAGTGTCATGTAAGTTGTTCTTATATTCTCATCGTCCATAATTTATTGCAACAGAATCTTTAATATAAGCTTCTATATTCTCGATTCTCCTTTAGTATGGAGGCCTATTGCAGTAAAAAACATAATTGAATGCAGGTGGCTTCGATCAGATCACTGTAGAATGATGTCGAAGAGGTCTATGCCCAGCATTGGATTTTATATGCCGTTGATGATGTTCCTAAAACATTTAATAGTTGTGGTCTTGGGCAAAAAAGTTAGGCACCAGCAGCCCCGGATCTTCATTTTGTTTTAAGTGGGGCAAAAACTGAAAAACACCGCCCTCACACACTTTTATCTGGGGGCACTGTCGCGCCCCCGCCAAGTCGAGCAAAAGCGGCACGGCCGTACTATACTTTTCTCGAAGCCACTCAGGCCATTTTCGACATCTTATAACTTCTTCGTGGATAAACCTAGAAACCTGAATTTTCGGTCACCAATCAGGAATTGTATAAATTCGGTATGATTCAAATTTGAAATAAATTTCTGTACTTGTACTATTATTTATTCTGCGATCAAAGTTAAGCAAATGATGAGTTATCCTTACGTCTGTAAAGTGTGATATTTGCCGCCCTCTGACCTTGCCGCCCGGGGCACAGACCCCGGCTTGCTCCCCCCTAGATCCGGGGCTGGGCACCAGGTTCTGAAACGAGAGATTATTTTTCCGTACCGAGGCAAACATTTGTTTCGAGTCTTGTTTGTTAGACTGATAAGTCTCCCGTATTCTCTGGTTCCCACGACAAAATATTTGTAGTAGCTGATGGTGTAAAATTATTATTTTTCATTTATTGTTGACGAAATAAAAAAATCTTTTATTGTTTTTAGATGACGGATCATGGCCAGACGTGGATTACATTTGGACACATCATTCACAAAACGCCTCTTGTATTTTAGCCAATAATGATGTTTGTGCAACTTACACCTATTATTTTAATGGACATGGTAAGATAAGTATAAAGAAAAGAATAATATCCCTTACGTCTTTCCATCTGAGAAGAAACTTTTACTCTTTACGACCCACTAGTTTTTAAATTCGAAACTATACTACGAATGGAGTAAACTTATCATCGTTTACCAGGAAAATGTCGATAATCGAACCTTAACACCTTAAATAATTTCTTAGGAACGAGCAGGTGAAATCTAAAAAAATAGAATATCATTTTTACATTACATAGGGATTTCATCCTAATTGTAATTAATTAAAAATGACGCAAACATACATGGGTCTCTGTGAACTATGTTATCGTTGTTATCAGATGAATTATTATAATACAAAACATTATTAACGTGGATATTTATAAAAAAAAACTGTATTCCATTTTTCTTGTAGCATCCTAACTATGTTTCTAAATACAAAATAGATAGTTGAACCTCCTACTCATATGTACAGTTCTCATAGAAAATATTTAATTCTATGTTGATTCCTTGTTAAAACAAATGTAGGAAACACGCCATCTGTGTTTCTCTCGTAGAACTATGTGCATAAGAAGTATTCTGAGCATCGCAAAAATACTACGGTAATAAAATGATGAATTTAAAGGTAACTTGAATTGTTGCTTTACTACAATTATTTTATTCATTTTAATACAAAATTATATTGGCGCTATCCCAGCGTGTTACTATAAGAACATAGCTAGCGTCGCTAAGCAGTCTATCAGGGCGCTATTCGGTTAAATCTGGGATTTACCGCTACAAAGTGAAGTAACTCTCTGAACTTATCCTAAGAGTATAGGTTTTTTTTTTTTTTTTAATAGTAGTACCATGCAATTAAACCTTATAATTGAATCTAAGCCAACTACAGCGAAGCTCCACCATTTTCAAAATGGTTCTGCGACCTGAATATTAAAAATGAGACGAGCAATTTATAACAGGCGTAGGAAAAACTAACTAAACTTTTCTTAAATAATATTACACTTTATTTTTCAGTGGAAAACTCAACATCAATGTGTACAAGAGCAGTTAACAGTCTAGGAAATGCCATCACAAGCGGTTGCCACACACAAAGGAACGGCAGTTATGTGACTAGAGCCTGTTTCTGCCGCTCAGTACCCGGCGGAGTACCTTGCAATGACGCCTATTCACATCTTCTTCACGCCAGCACCATTCTATTTTCTATATGCTTGATATTGTATAAAAACTTCTATAACATGTAATAAATATATTTTCTTTCAAATTTAAGTTTTTTAAAGTATAATTACGCGATTTTACGTTGAAAATTAGGCCTGGCATTAATAATGAAAATATTCGAGAAATAACACTTTAAAAATCCGTCACAAAGTATATTGCCTCATGCCTGAGACTTAAAAAATAATACATTCATTTGCACTTTGCTTTCTGAATCCGTATCTGTAATGATTAAGCTTTCAACATCTTGGCATGCCCAATTATAATAACTTCTACCCAAATCACATAGGGTAGTTTCAACAATTCTTAAAAGAAAGAGAAGAATAGATAAATTACTAATCTTTTTTAACACAGTCAGGGTGCAATAAGCGCATAAGAATATGTTGGCAAGTACATTAAAACTCATATAGAGCAATGGATGTAAAGAACTACAAATAATTACGATAGTTAGTATAATTATTTTTTGTTCTGGTGACTAGTCCTTGACTGCCAAAAGGTTACCGACCACCACGACCAAACAAATCAATACCATTTTCACGTATGTACCCTACTACTAGTATTTATTATTTAATTTATTAAGAACATTACATAAGTTGTACTAAATAAACTAAACATTTTCAACTATATATTAATATTTTTTGATTATTTATTCTAACGTTCAGAAATACAAATTATCCCATTTGACAACTGACGTGTCCAAACGTCACGAACCGCAAGTCAATGCAACGTCAAGCAAAACCTAAAATCAACGGGTAAATTTTATATGCCACCGTTGCATTAAATATATCTCTAAGAGTACTGTGAAATACAAACAAAATGTATTCTGTGTTAACTAGAGGAAACGCGATACTGACTTACACATTAAGCGTGTTAGCATGCTTAACCTTTTTGTGTTTCTTGTCTACATTAACTGTGAACTACAGGACAGCTGCACAAATGAACACAGTAAAAGTAGTCGTGTAAGTAATGATGTTGTTGACTATAATTTACAAATGAAATTACTTGATCATAACGATTAATTTTTTAGTAAGAATGTACCGGACTATGGAGCTTCAAGAGAAAGAAATGATCTCGGATTTCTCACTTTCGATTTGAAGACTGATCTGGCTCATCTGTTCAACTGGAATGTGAAACAGTTGTTCCTTTACCTAACTGCTGAATACATTACGCCAAACAATGAATTGAATCAAGTTGTATTGTGGGACAAAATTATCCTCAGAGGTGAAAATGCCTTGCTAGACTTTAAGAACATGAACACAAAATATTACTTCTGGGATGATGGTAATGGTTTGAAGTGAGTATTTTTTTTTTAGAAATATTGTTTTAATTACTTTTCATTGACTTATTTTTTTTCTCTTATTTAAAAGCAGTTATTGACTGTACTTGGAATAACAGTTTAAACTATAATACATATTTCTTCTGCAGAGGCCACAACAATGTAACATTAACCCTCTCATGGAACATCATACCAAATGCAGGCCTTCTACCCAACATTCGAGCTCTGGGTAAACACTCCTTCAAGTTCCCCACGGATTACACTCAAACTAGGGTATGATCTTCTTGTAGGTATTAAGTCCTCCATATCTGCATATTTGTAGGTGGATCTGTGACGTGAAAGTGTTGGTAAGAATGTCAAGTATATTGCTTTACATTAATTTGTGTTTAATTTAAAACAATTAAAATTATGAAATACTATGAGATTTCTAAACAAGGTGTTGTTAGTGTGGATTTAGATCTATGTGAAATTTCTCCTTTTCTGTAAATAAAATGGTAAGACATTATGGTGTTTTATTACAAAAAAAAAAAAATTTAGTACTGATTGTATATTTATCAATTACATACTTTAAACATACATATATATTTTTTGCTCTACAGTGTTTTCTACAGCAGAAAAATCTAAATTTTCTATATGATTGCTTTCAATATAAGTCTACATTGGGTACATGTGTTTTAATATTTCTATTTTCTTTTACCAATTTCATTGGTTTACTAAAAATTTTAGATTTGAAAATGTTTTTATTAAATTGGACCTGATTTGCTTTATTTTCATAAACTATTTTTATTACAATTCTGAAAATGGCTAGTTGCTAAATTGTGTAATGTAATCCCTAAAGGAATACTGCAATTCTCATTCCAAAATTTATATAGGAATAATCCTTCGGACTAATAATTTGAGGTATAGTAGTATAAATGCAAGTAGACTAAAGTAGGTAGCAATTTTATTCTAGGTTTTATTGAAATATTAAATTTATAAATTTAAGACCTCGCACAAGCATGTTGTGGCTGAGGAATTTCTTATTATATTATACATGACCAAACTACAAGGAGCATAATGAAAATATATTTTAACATATTTAACTAACTGTAAAAATAGTAGCTTTTTAACAAAGATTTCTGTCATACTTTTAATTTTGGGTTACTTAATTTTTCATAACTATGTTACTTATTATTATTACATTCTTCTAATAAACTAGATAGGTACTAGAAGATAATATGAAAACATCTATATTACACTCTTTAACTGTAATGTTTTATTACTTATTTCATTTGTGCAATGGCATCTTCCTATTACAAGATTATATATTTTACAAAACAAGTACTCAAAATTTGCATTAAAAATTCAACTATATTATTATGAAAGATTAATCTCATAAATATTCTACTGGGACAGGCTATTTATCACAACATGACAAATTAAACTAATATTCCAATACAGTATGTATGTCACTTAAATTTTTGTCATCATGATTTCTATATATAAATGAAACTTGTTAAATTGCTTTGGTTTGTTACTCATTCTGATATACAATAAGTGAAACAGACCTGCAATTCTTTTACTATAATTATATCATCTTAACAAAATACTAAAACATTATTTAATTAATATTTTAGTTTTTGTAAGGTGCCACAATACATGATAAAAAAAAAACTAAAAATAGAGGGCATGAAAATTTAACAATAACAGTTTTACCTATTTTATAGCTCAATATTGCTTGTGTATGCCTCTGGCATAATTCAAATTACAAACTCGACTACAGCAAATCTCCTACATTTTAACTACCATAATACTAAACACTCAAAGCGGATCTTGCTTGAAAAATATTGTGTGTAGTGGCAATAACAGCACAATGCACTAGTAGAGCAGATGAAGAAATAAAGTACAATATATTATTGTATAAAGAATGTGAATATTATTATCTAACTACATTGAACAACATGAAATAAAATTTAAACTTGTAAGATAATTAAAAGCAAATGCAGTACTCGGCCCGCTCATGTACTGACTAGCACTGTGTGTGATCAAGCAGTGACAACTATCATGAACATGATTACTTAACTGCAAAGCAGGTCTATTGAAAACCCATAGTAAGTACTGCATTTACATACAAAACTATATAAGAACTAACTCTAAGTGAAAATTCGAGCCAACTAAGATCAAGTCGCAGAAGTATGTCCACAAAAATTTACAATATTGTAGAATAAATCGAGTATTATCAATATTTGTAATTTTAGGAATACACGTGCAATAACTGTTTATCGAACAAACTATAACATTAAGAGGTCTGAAATCACACGCCCCTAATACTTCCTATGCTGTATTAAGGACTGAATGCGAACTTACATATAACTAAATTACTACAGAAAAACTTTACGGGAATCAACACATCAAGATGATACATGCATCATTCTATAACTTAACAGCAAAATACTAAAGATCACAGTTTTTGCAAAAGTTAATGATTTCACACAAGAGCATTAAAACTATAGATGATGCTTGAACACGATACATTTCACCATCACAAAGATGCAACAAGAGCTCTAATCTGAAATACTACATTAAACATTTTTCCATACATTATTCAACATCAAATACAACCAAGGAAGAAATGAAACATTAATTATCTACAGTATTGTTATTCGCTGTATTTTTGTCATCCTCACATCTCCGTTCGAGTTGAATATGAGACATACACAATGTCAAAAGACCTAGATCCAAAACGCGTGAGTAACAATAAAATACAAGTTGTATACTGGAACGGTGATTTTGTCAGCATTGTCTCTCTGTCTGCACATCTGCCGAATGCAATGTGTTACAATATATTGCAGTCGCTTATCGCAACAAGAATCATACACCATCCTTTAGTGTTAAAGTATATTGAGTCTAGAAATAATAAACTATGAAGATATTGACACAATAGTAGAAAAGTATATCAGATGTGCCGACAGGAGTTGCGTCGTCTACCTATGAGAATGTAGTGGCGGTGTTTTTCCTTTGCGGCCGCCAGAGACGCCATTTCAAAGACGGCAGGGATCCACTGCAGATCGTCACGCGCTCGTCTGCGGCGGTTCATCCGTCTGCACGTCCTTGTCCTCTGTTGGCGGCGCCAAAGGACGATCAGAACCATACCTTCTTGACAGATCCAGCATTTCTCTCAAGCCCTGTAAAGATTGCAAATGCCCTAATATAAATACGTGTTTATAGAAGTTCTGTATACATAGAAGACTATTGGACTGTAAAAGACAAATAACTTTTCCAAAAAGCTTATCTTACTATATTTTCCTACCTTGTTCTCAGTAATAAGCCTTTGGTACAATTGTTCTTCTTTTCTTGCATCTCCATTTTCATCCAAGTTGACAGCCTTGTACATTATACTTGTCATCTCATTAATCCTTTCTGCTTGTTGGCGTATCAGCTAAGTAAAACAAAAATATGTTAAATCACTCCATAAAAAGAAATCATACAGTATTTTTTTTGTTTACAGTATTTCCTGTTTATTAAGCAACTATTCCTTCCGCTAATTGTTAATATAAACTTAATAGCCCTAACATTTTATCCTGTTAGTTATTGTTTATGATGACCAACAAGCAACACATAAAAAAGCATTTCTATGTATGAGAAGCTTGCTTTAGAAAAACAATAAACAAAATATCTAGAATTGACCACATACTCTAAGCACACAATATCATAGAAATAACACATATGTTTTATCATACAAGTACCTCTTGTTGTTTATCGTTAACAGCAGCAGTGAAATCTATCCTTGATTCCCATATTCTCTTCTCAGTATGTTGTCGATATTTAGACATAATTAGCTCAAGGGCCCTTCTGTGGTCTTCTAGTGCTGCTCTCAATTCTCCATTCTCCCTTTGGACATCGCGCATTAGCCGTGATTCCCTCTCTATGCTAGCAATGAGGGCACCTCTTGGCCTTTCTCGAGATGCTTCATTTAAAGTATCAACTTCTTCTTTGTACTAAAAATTTTAGCGTCACATAAAATACTTCCTTAGCCATCACATACAAAATCAATAACGGCTTAAAGGAAAAGTAAAAATCCGTATTTTCAGCTACTTATGTAACTTAAAAAACACATTTAATTATGTGAATATATCTGTCATCTCTAAAAAAATGTGTATAATATAATTTTTTTTACACACACACTTTTTAAACCAATTATAGGATAGAGAAGAAGTTTTTCCATTACAGTGAGTTTCTATATAAAAATAAACTAATAACAGGCTTGGTTGCTGATAATCAATGAATAAGACTAAACTTAGTTCAATAATTTTATTATAATATAAAAAATAGCTATATGGATCTAAAATGCTTTGTTTGATAACATCTACAACAAAAATATTTTTGAAGTTGAATACAAATATATATTTTTTTTAAAATATGTTAAATATTTTTCCAATTTTAAAAGAATGGGAAGATCTGATTTGCACTCACATTATACAATATTTACTAAGACGTAACATAATTGAATTTAAAACAGTAGTTTAAATGGTAACCTCATAAAAAAGTACCCCCTGTGTAATTAATTCAAATTTAGATCGATAATTCAATCATAGACAACAATATAATGCATAGTGGTTTTCTGTGATCAGAATATTAAAACAGCGGAAGGGAAAACACTGAATTAAAAGCTTATAGACTGTTTACACAACTCCCAATACAATTATATACAAGGTCACGCAAGTTTTGCAAGAATGACATACGTTTCGTAGAGAAACAATGTAGTAAACCTATTATTCCAACACTAAAATCTTCTTTTCCATCTTATACATGCTCAGTTAGGTGCATTCTAAGGTCGACAGACGAACTTGTGCCTTCGAATGACCTGGTGCCACTTACCTGTTTCATCGTGTGAATTTGTCTATATGCAGCTTGAGTTTCAGTCAACAAAGCATCCGCCTCAGTCTCTCGTTCCTTGAGACGACCAGCGAGTCTTTTTGCATCCAAAATTATTTGCTGTATAGTCAGTGACATCTGAAAAAGGCAGCTATGTAGAAAACTCACGAGTATAATGATTTATATCACAAATCTTAAAACAACAGCACACACCCTGATTTCCACATAAAATAGTAAAGCGAATAAGGTATCATCTAAGAGTTTTTATGCGATTAATGTAATAGAACACAAATTTTCATTGAAAATCAAACAACGCGCATCAGCTGTTTCGTGATTAGAGGCAGCCATTAGCTTTTAGCTTTCATTTGAGGCGAATCATAATACCTCAAAAGTGAAAAGGAACACGCAACGAAAACAGTGGCAGTATTACAACGTAATGTTCAGCGTAAGAGAAAAAGAGACGGTAAGTTATTGTTTGTAGGAATAAATTGTAAGTCAATATAGCAAAGGTAATTTTAAAATTTCCCGAATGATACTAATTCAATAATTATTAATTAAAAAGTTACATTTCAAATTGAAATGGATTTTTTCAAAATGAAAGTATTCAATTTATCACACAGCGCCATCTAGAAGTTTGGAATAGAAAATCGCACCAAACATTTTTCCAGAAACATGAACACAATATGTCATTGACATCCCGGAATGTCACAACAAGTTTTTTTTTCTATCAAACGGAAAGGCGAAGAAAATAGCCATGCAGACTTTATTTTTGCTACATTTGGTACGATCAATACGTCTTTACGAATTAAGACAAGACAAAGTTCGCCTTAAAAAAATGTGTGACATGCTGTCCGTGGATTAGTAATGTAAAATTATAAAAATAATTAAAAACTAGCACTTTGTGTTTTTAGTTAAATAAGTTTAAAGTTTATACTTAAATAGCCTTTGCTCGGAACCCAGCCTGTGAAGACTTCAAAACATTTTTTTCCCATTTTTGGAACATACTAATTATTGCTCTGCTTTTATTAGTCGTAGCGTTATGATACATAGTAGCTTAATGCTTTTCTAAATGAATGTACTATTCTACACTAAACAAAAATTAAAATCGAATTAGTACCTAGTTCTTGAAATTAGCGACTTCAACCAAGCAAACAATCAAAGTCTTCAGCTTTAGTTTGATCCATTCAATAAGGTGCATTTTTGGAAAAAAGAAATGCATTAGATGTATGCTACTATCTCAGCAGCAAAACCATGTGATTTGTGAATCGATTCACAGTTCAAAAGACAAATAAAGTACCTACCTCAGTTTCGTGTTTATTATTCATCATCGTCAGCTCACGTACTTAAGCAGGCACGCTGGGAGGGGTTACATCTTAGCTTACCTCACTGGTCTCGTTCGAGTTGTTAGATTACACACCTAGTAATTTCCTAAGGTGTTTGTGGTCAGGAAGGATCTCTAATATTTATTTATACAACTTGATTTATGTCACATCAGAGTTGGTTTTCAAGACAAAAAGTGTTGAGTTATATATGTTGTGAACAACGAAGATTTATTGCCTATTAAGGTTTCTGAATTATAATATTAAGTATGACAAATTACTCAAATCAATATTTTGTATGACTGCTTGCATTTTTAATTAGCCATATGATTATGGTGGCTATAAGAGTATTATATAGATCTTGACATGTAATTAATGTTTTGACGTCATGCGTTTTAAATATCTACGAGTCATGGAAAATTAACTAGCTGCAATTATTATAATTATTTTTTAAGAAAATGTGTTCGCTACATACATAATGTATCAGCCCCACGTAATAGGGAGCGAGTCTATTACCGTTTTTCGGGCATAATTTCAGACTCATACTTAGGTATAATGCGTAGCATCTGATATTTCTTTTTTGTTTAATGTCAAATGAACTGGAGATATCATTGCAAGCAACTTTCTAAAAAAGAAACTCACGATGTTCTCATTTTCAACATATAGGTAATAACATGTGAATCAAGGTGGACATTTTATATTGCACATTCAAAAACTCACGACTGTCTTCCCTGATGGAGTAGGCAAAGACTCCGTGCTGCTGCTGAGAATTTCCTAATGGAAAAATTACACTTTGCCCGAGTCGGGAATCGAACCCAGGACCTCTAGATCGCACGGCACATAAGTACTTCTGCCGCCAAGCCACGAGGCTTCATATTGGTATTCGTGATGAGGTTTCAGTTACAATATAATGAAGTAAGCTAGGTGATTATTACTAATGTACAGAACCATAGTGTCAGTACACTACATTAAATAATATTAGGTATGTGTAGGTTTTAGTAAAAATAAGGATTCATACAGGTTTTAAGAACTTTATTAAAAAAAGCTACATAGAAAAAATCTTACTAATAAAAGTAATTCTACATGACTCATATATAAAAAATATAATTACGCCGGTTATACAACATGTATGACGAACTGTAATACGGACATAAGCAAAACTATTAAAAAATTATAAATTATGTTTCGCCAAAAAATCTCTTATAGTTTTATTAACCCTTTCCGGATCTTCTTGTTGTAAAAAGTGACCAACGTCTTCAAGTATCGTAGTTTCAATATGTTCGTAATGAGTTTTCATAATTTCTAATACATTTGAACTGATAAAAAGGTCTTTGCCAGCATGAACTACCAGCATGGGTACATTTTCTTTGTGATAAGATCCGGTTAAGTTGAAAGAGAAGTTGGCTCTGTAATAGTTGATTGGCGGAGTCAGCGCAGCTGTAAAAAAAAAGTAGTTTATAAAATGTTGGTCTAAAATTTCCTTGCTCATATTTGAAGAACAGACTATTTTAAAATATTGCAAAATTTATTTGCAGAAAAACTTTTACTCGAAACAAATTTTATTCGGAAAATAAACATTTCACAATACTTATAATTAATAATCGAGTTTTAGTCAAAAAACCTATTTCAAACTGTTGTTACCGCCTACGACGACTGTACGATAAAAAACGTAATTATTTCCGGAATTTTACCCTATAGTATGAGAATTATTTTTAAAAACCGCCATTAATTGTGCGTGACCCTAATTAGGACTGTGTATATAAGAATAGAAATTGTGCCGGAAATTTCATTACTAGATTGTTTTCATTATTTTTAAATTTTATTTGATAATACTTACAAGGCTTTCCAAACCAGTATTTATAGCATTCAACGTCTTGTTTCGTTGTTGTAGTCTTTCCAGGTACTATCATAACTTTGTCGTAGAAACCAAGATCTTCCATTAGTAACAGATTCTCCGGCAGTGAAGGCAGGCGATAAAAGAAAACATACCTAAAATATACAAAAACATTCTTGAAATATACAAGATAAAATGGCACTCGCAAAGTGGCGGTCTGCCAGTCCAGCGAGAATGTGAGTTGTCAAGAAATGACATTTATAGTAAATTAAATGTCAATAAAGCCAAACAATTATAATATTGACCCTAATGCAACATCTATAAAGAAAACAAAATTCAATAGTCTTTATTTCATGACGATCTTTTGAGATACAGTGATACCCAGGTTAGATAGAGCGATTTGTACCGTAGACTATGGCGACTCTAACACTTAAATAAAAAACTTATAATTCAAAATTGAAAAGTGCTACCATTATATATTATAGTCTTGATCTATTGACAGAATCACCGGGCACAAATTTTATTTCTAGGGTCACATAATTATGACAGAAATCATCCAAATTGGTCCAGCGGTTTAGGAGTGAAAGCGTAACGGTGTTACTTTCGATTTGAATATTAGTATGGATGTACTTTAAATGGTACATGCATACAATGCAAAATATATAAATTTCCTCTCTTGTATTTCATCTATTTCGCGTCATATAATAAAAAAAAACTTTTTTTTTTATTTCTGTGAATCCGAGAAGCGTCCTATTCTTTTGATACTCATGGTACAAGGATTATAAAGGTGTTCAGGTCAGGCGTAAATTTTATGTGCTTATATTATGTTTTAAAAATCATTTGGGGCTTCAAGCCTTTTGGTTTCTAAATCAACATTAACCTATTTTAAATTTCATTAATATCAAATTCTTTACCAAGACTTTCTCCTTTGCTTAGGGTTTGTCCATACTTCTTGTGTCCAAGCTTCCCTGGACATGCTACCCAACATGACCAGAGCACTTATGACCTCCGGATAAACATCTCGAACTCTGTTCGCGACGAGGCCACCCCAATCGTGTGATACTAAAATACATTTTTCTCGTCCTGAAAATAATCATTTATTTATGAAACAAGAAAATCTAGTAGTAAAATAAGGCTTTGTATCATTACACTAAGTTTTTTTATCCATATAAAGAGTTGATAGTATTTTTACACTAGGAAGTGTAAAAAAATAATATGCTAACTGTTTATATTGTCCTGCAACATACGTATGTCCAAAACCGTGACGATTTTTATTCCGCCATATTTAATTGCTTTTTGTAAGGACAACAGCATTCACTCCGGCGTAAATGGTAAATAAATGTCGTTGTACGAGTATACCTACCCAGCTGACGAATAAGGTCACGAATATCTTCAACTAAATATTCAATTGCATATGATGAAACACCTTCGGGTCTTTCAGAGTCTCCATAACCCCGCATGTCAATGGCAATACACCTAAAACATAAAATATGCATTATAGAAATAAATTACGGGAATCACGAAATGTATTAAGGCAGTGGCCGGCAACCTGCGGCCCGCGGATGGCCATGGCTCGCGATTTTTTTTTCGGAATTTGGGGTAGGTATTGCAAGTGGGGCCCGTTTTTTATTTCTGTTTTTCTTTTTTTATTCTGGGATGAATACCACAAATGCGGCCGGCCTGTTTTCATTTGCCATTTTCTAGCCCTTGCGAGCCATAAGGTTGCCGACCACTGCATCAAGGCATTGAATCAAGGAATCGGCGCTAAAATTCAATTCATTTTCGTTATTAA
Organism: Cephonodes hylas; assembly: GCA_030295005.1. NCBI lineage: Eukaryota > Metazoa > Arthropoda > Insecta > Lepidoptera > Sphingidae > Cephonodes > Cephonodes hylas. The sequence continues at coordinate 9,690,156 of AP025369.1, read as the reverse complement.
TTCTGTCGAGTGAATTTGATAATAAAATGTCAGAAGTTATAAAAGATGTTACTGTTATGTAGTGACTACTGACTAGTGACCATATAAACATCTATGCCTAAAGACTTCGAAGCAATAGGCGCTGAATGAAGGCATATGTACTACATCTGATAAATTCGCCGTGCAGTAACGCTGCCTCATAAGCTTATACTTAGCGTTATTTGATTCGTGTTTGGAAACCGATATTTACTGAAGTTAACTTTCATTTCCACGTAACAATTCGTAAACAGTATTAGTAAACAGTGGGTATGCGTTCTGTAAATACAGCTTATGTTGCCTGTTTGTGTTCAAAAATTGACACATATACATATATAGGTATTTATATGTGTTGTGTATATGTTTTGTCAATAAAGTAAGAGCTGTGAACTTAAGATAAGTAGTTACATAATAAATTAATTTAACAAATTTTCGCGTTTTTTTTTTGCAAAAAATACGTTAAACGAGCTTTATATATGTACAATTACATATTCTGTTTATGTTTATGAAAAATTTAAGACAGAACTAAAGTTATCTCAACAAACTCATAATTACAAAAAATGTGCTTACCAATAATCTTTATTGAACTCGACGATTTGGTGTCGCCATGAATACCAAAATTCAGGGAAACCATGGATAAATATCATGAGCGGCTTTGAAGGATCACCACTCTCTACATAATGAAGTTTTGTGTTCTGAAAAAAAACAGTAATTTCATGTTTTATTTTCTGATTGTTCGATTAATCTTACTAATTGTAGTAGAGTTATAAACGAACATTTTCGTTTTTGATGGCCTTGTTTGTTTTGAAGTATAGTGCAATGAAAATCTTCAGAATCGAACATTAATATTGAGAATTCAGTAGGAAACTTCACTGGTAAAACTGATCTGATAATAGGTATGCCCGGTAACGGCAATAAACTTTCACTCCATTGGGTGGATTTAAGATAAATTTGGCGAAATGTGGGTGTAGAAACCATTATATTATGATAGTATTACTACGAAGCTGACATACATTTCTTGCCTTCTTGAAAGAATTCTAAGACGGATAAAAACTTTTTCTATTTTAAGATCTGTCCTGAGTTGTCGTTTATCCATAATTTCTGCGTGTTTAAGCCATTATGGAATGGGTCTTTTTATCTCGTTAATTATGTCAGCATTAAAATTATATTTAAATTTAATGTATAAGGTGGACGTAGACCAATCTCAGAAGTAAGTTTATACGTCCGTGTCATTATTTATCCCTTAATCATAAAGATTATTATGACCGAACCGCATAATAGAAAAAAAGTTATTATAAAAAATATTATATGGTTCGTGTTTAGTTAACAAAGTGTAGGTTTTTTTATCATTCCAAATTATGAAGCTATAAATGAGTTATACATAAGATTAAGCAACTGCTTATCCTAAATATATTTTTACGTGCAAACTGAATTTACATAATAAAGTAGCACATGCCATAGATAAATAATATTGTAGTGTGAATGAGTCGGCTTCATGGAGTTTACACAACTGTCTTCTAGAAAACTACGTAAAGCAACCTTATTACGGTTATTTTTCAATTAATAAGGTGGCTAAAGATGCACTTTTGTTACAGTTAAATGTTATCCAGCCCCCCTGATAGACGCCAAGTAATTTCTTTACAATTACAATAATGTAAGTACGTAAGTTTTCGGTCTTAGCATCAGGCGGGTAAAAGCTTATTCAACCTGGGAAAATCTAGTAAAAATGAAGCCGACATAATTCTGTCGAATAAAATCAGAGTCGCTTAATGATAAGCCAGATAGTAAGCTACTTTACACTATTAGGACATTTCACTTTCCATCAAATGTAAATTTGAATTCAAATCCGAACAATAGAATAAATTGCATTGAGGACAGCTGACCAATTGACTACTTAACCAATAACACATCCTTCGATTCATAAAACTATTTTTAAAAACAAAAGATATCTGTTTTTTACTAAAGAATATAATCATATGTAAACTGGAATTAAAGTAGCATTACGCAAAAGCAATTTCCCAGCTGCAGACACAGATGCGTAACGACTAATTTTATTTCTCTGTTGCCACTTACAACATATTATCAAGTTAAAATGATAGCTAGTAGCGTGATATACGTAATTACATATTACTTTCAAACGGTCTAAATCTAGACGATGATAAAGAAGTTATTTTTGTACGTTTTCAGTTTATAATCTTCCATAGATACAATTTGAAACATTTACTCTCAGATTTATTTAGTGGTTTACAATAGAAATTAGAAAAGTACCTAGGGGGAGTCCGGGAGAGTTGAACCGCTTTTTATTTAAACCATCATATTTTCTTGTTCATCGGGTTTAGAAAATCGATTAAAGATTTTTGCGATAGATCATTATATTAGTTACATTGGTGCATAATTGTTTTTTCATATAACGCGTCAGTAAAATTTTATTGAAATTTTTAATAAAAATTGAGATATAAGTCAAGTCTCCCCATCAGCAGGGACACTAGAACCGGGGTATGGGGAGAGTTGAACATACTATTTTGGGGAAAAAAATAATCATTTTCAGCTAGATTCATAGCTTTATTTAGTTAACTTACACCATAATTCACTTGCTTTTAGTACTACCAGCAAGGAAAACGCAAAAATAATACAAATTTGCATAAAAATTGTAATTAAATATCAAAAATTAACAAAACAAAACCTATTAAACTTCTTAAACAAACATGCGTGTACTTATTTCAGAATTTTTTATTATTAATTTTTGTTGAAGCTGGTTGCACGAGATAGACTGGTGGCTTCGGGTGCCCTTAGACTCAGTTCGGGATTTCTACAAAGGAAACCTCGAAACCAGTCTTTCCCAGCAGCATTATTCGTCGTCCAGCTGTCAGGAAACTTCTTTGAATTTACTGTTGCAAATTCGAATGCCAACTGCATTGCTTGTTTTCGTGTCAATCCATAATGCATTTTCTTCATCTTCATCAACCCATATACGCCCACTGCTGAGCACGGGTCTCCCTACCATTAAGAGGGTTTTAGGCCATAGTCCACCACGCTGGTCTAGTGCGGGTTGGCGGACTACACACCTAAGAAATTCCTAAGAACTCTTAGGTGTGCAGGTTTCATCACGATGTTTTCCTTTACCGTTAAAGCATGTGATAATTCAATGTGAATACACACATAACTTTGAAAAGCCTGGGGTTCGAACCCGCGACCGCCGAGATTCTCGAGACAATAAATTAATTAACAAGCAGTTTTTCCTCGGCTATTGTAAATACCTGTGATGCTTTGTACTGACTGTCTTTATCTTCAAATTTATGAATTTTATTTCATCTAATTTGTATCGTCTTAATGTACTTCTATCTATACCATACTTGATTGAAATTTTTCTAATAGAAGCGCCTTCCTTAATTTCGTCTATAGCATTTTCCAACTCCGTTTTAGTGTATTTTTTTCGTTTGCGTGCATTTTCAGGAGTCTTGTATTGAAAGGGCATCGTGTAGGTATACTGTAAATAAAAATGTAAAATTAAACACAAAAAAAACACATATACGAAACCTACATTTCTAATTCTTTCTGAGGGAGATATAAACCACTGAGCATGTCTCCCGCACTCTCCCTGGTGCAACTCTCCCACTCACACTAATTTCACATTTAGCTTATGGATCAGAAAAACCGCCATTCGTAGAGAAAAAATACTTAGCACACCTCAAACTATATTTATTTGGTAATATAATAATAGCAACATAAGATACTTACCTCAATAAACAAGACGGCAACCACAAAACTACTTAATTTAAAAAAAAAACACTCCGCAGCAACAGAAACACTTGTTACATTCTCACTGCCAAACAAAGCAGCCATGATGCAAAATGGCGGCATACTTATGTTTGGCCTCATGCATGGGACCAATGAACGCATTGACGTTTCGATCGCTGTAAATTTAAAAACAATTTCGAAAGATGGTTCAACTCTCCCACCTGGGCAAGTCTCCCGGACTCCCCCTATACTGTCTTAGTATTTAAAAACTGTTTTTCGTTACCATAGTTACAAGTTTACAACATAATTGTGCCATATAATATATCATCGTTATAATAATTAATCAGTTACTCAGTCACCGTATGTTACTTCTTTTTTTATCACATCTATTATATTAATATTTACGACAACGTAAGACCATCTTTATTATGGCGATAGATAGAAGAATCTAGATAATACTTATTATATCATCATGATTTGTAGTAAGGAATAAGGATGATACAATGTTTTGAAATAAGAATATTAATTATCTAGTACCCTAGCCAAATGACATTGATGAAATGACAAATTCGTCTTTTTAAGCTGAATTGCAGAGCCTATCATGCTCCGTTTTAAAACATAAGGTTTCTATTATTTTCGTTTTGAGGTCCCACAATATTTACTTAATATATATAGGTAAAAACGCAGCTGAAGTTTTTATTTAGTTAAAAGCATATTAATTCATATCTCGTCATGTAGGATTTCGAGAGGATTTTTTCCCACGTTAAAAGAGAACCCTTTTTGATAATTTTGATGTTATACCTAGTTTTTCCATGACCAAATAGTAATCCTTAAACCTTATCTAAAGCAGGTGATGACGTTTGCGGCCCGAGTAACATTTACTTCTGTAGAAAGTTGAACATTTAAAATGATCCGCATTTTTCATCATTAAAATTCCGTGCACACAAAAATTTGAAATGAAATCCTATTGTTGTTATGTACAATTATTTTACTTAGATCATGAGGGAAAAAGACGTTGCTCGTTTATATGGTAGAGCACGTACAATTACATGTGAACACGTGCGTTGTTTCTGCTCTGCTTCTCTAGCGGGGCAATCAATATGCATCTCCACGTTGTTATCTATCTCTGGACGAGGACATTGCGAAAACAGGTTAGCTTGGTTTATTCAACTCCGGAAGAGCTCGTTGGGCCAGAAAGCGGAACGAGTTTCGTGTGTGTGTGGTTTTAGTGTAATATTACATATTGCACACGCGAGTGCATTTGCTACTAAATAATGTTATGCGCTCGCACACTCCACAGAAATTGCGACTAAACGCACAATAGAGCAGTTTTGTTAAATTGGTAGCAACTTGTTCAGATGATATCTGCAAACGATGCATTGAATATAACGAGCAGTGTTGACTGTTATTGTCGTCAAATAACTATAATTTAAAAGCAAGTAAGTAGGTAATGTTGATATAAGAATGAAACGTCTGAAAACGTTGATTTTTTTGTCTGAATTGACGTAACTAAAAGGTCCTTTTTGACGTTGTTTGTTATTAAATCTTCTATTAATAGCGTTTCTCACAAAGCGAGGTGGTAAACAATGCAATGTAGTCTTCTTTTTAAGTAAGACACAAGAAAAACAAGTTTTTTTTTTAAATTAAGATATTAATTTTTGTTACTCATCAGGCGTATAATTATCCTGGATATCACTTTATTAAGTCTAAAAAATCTTTAAAATACTTTTCATCAACAGAATGATTTTCTTATTACAAAAGTGACTCACCCATACTTGATGACATTTTTACTGTTATCGTGGGTTAAATATAATTTATCTTATCAACAATAAAACTATTCGATCTGTATTTGCGATTTAAAAACTCCAAGTCATTGACATTGAAAAAAAAGACAAATATGTACTTAGGCCTATCACTGTCTGCTGCTGAACGCAGGCCATGGTATCATTTCGAACCTGGATAATATAAATGTAAAACATACTCTATCAGTATCTTTCTATCCGTCTTATTAAAGTTGTCGTTCCATTGTACAACAGGACGACCTACACTACGACTCTAAACGTAGTCACACCAATGCTTATCTGCTCCACCGAATATCCGTACATCAACAGATAAACCAGTTCCACATCTTTTAAAGTCTACTAAAGTAGTAGTTCTGGCTATATCAATTGCCCGTGAATTCTACACGGTTTTTTTTTTCAATTTTACACACCAGATAGTCTATGAAAATCGCACTCTACATATAGTAGGTACACTGACTGACTTACGCTTTAGTTTAAGCTCCTGTCTAAAGGCATTTCAAGCAAATTCAATTTCCTGTCTAAAGGCAAGAATTTTTGAAAGTAATGAAAGGATTTTACGTATTGTGCTGGTGCCACAATCTGACATAAAACTCTATACTACTAAACATATAGCTGAGTTTTGTTTTTGTTTACTACATAAGATTAAGCTCAGTTGGCGCTTAGATCTTATTCGGACGAACTGAGCCCACTATGAATAAGATCCACCACCCGCCATATTCACGTATTAGTCGTTACGATTAAGGTCTTGTTCTGACTAGTGAGTAATATTCGTTTTATATTAAAACTTACTGCACTAGCAATCAGTATAAAAAATGAGAATAATTTATTATGTATCATAACTGGTATATCATTGAGTAAGACGTTATCTTATATAAGAAAGGAATTATGAAACCTTTCAATCTCTAGACCTTAAAAAAATCTACATGCAAATTAAATGCAATGAATATGTTGCAATTAAATTCGTAATTAGGTTAACTACTTATGATTTATTTCGTAACAAGATTTTGCGAATAGGTATTTTAAAAATACTGTCTCGTGGTCTCGCGGTACAAATGTGCGATCTAAAGTTACTATGGTTCGAGTAGGATCGGCCAGAGTTATTGGGTTTTTCTATTATGAAATTCTCAATAGCAGTACGGAGTCTGGTATTGAGCCTGAAAAAACAGCCTCTGTGATATGGAACAATAACACAATTGGCGAAATGTGGAAGCGAAGTACAACTCTGGCTAACCGTGCAGCGATTATTAAAGAAATACGGTTGCTTAATATTTAGGTACATTTAACAAAATACTGAAAATGATTTTTTACTGCATCGATTATTTCATCAATAGATTTTCTACATACGGAGCTTTGTGTATACTATTTATTGTTAAAATAATTCATCTCTTCATTAAAACTAACGTGACATAGATTATACTTGTCTCTTGTTTAACATTAATAGATCTCCTTTTTATGTAGGGGCAAATTTTATTTCTCTGTTATAGCGGACATTATTTGATACATACATTAAAAACCTATCGCCTTAATGCAGATAATATTATCGTCAATAAATAGTCTAACACAAGTGAAAATAACTGAGTATAATAGAGAAGAGTCAAATGCATTTCTGCCCCCACATTTCGTCATTATTTTAGCTCTAGGTAATAGAGGGCGAGCCTGTTTTATTATTGTGTATTGTTGGCTCCGTGCTATTACTGAGAATTTCCTAGTGGAAACAGACACATTTCCTAACCCAGTACCTCTAATAGAAACTACGAAGCAGTATTATATAGCGTGTACTGAAAACCGTTTCACTTTGGTACGGAGTACAGACGTCAGAATCATCATAATAATGGAAATACCCGTCAAACATTACCTACATACTAACGCGTTTGTTCGAATAATTATAGAATTTGCATAACATCCGGTGACTCTAATACCACGTACAGGAAACTGCACAGAAGTATTATATATTACCGGATATTTGTATGGGTAGTGAACATGGTAGTGAACATTTCTATGCTGTGCTCCACGATGCCAAAGATAGGAACAGGTGGCGCAGCATAGTAAGAAGAACGACTGCTGTTGGTGCAGGGGGTCACGACCCTCAGCAATGAGGTGAACGACGCGAGGAGGAGGAGGAGGAATGAACAAATATATTTTTATGAGTAAAATTTAGAGAATTATTATGATGATAAATATCATTCATCTCGATTATCGGGCAATACAGTACGCACAACAATCGCGATCATAAAATACTATTAAATTAAGAAAAATAGATACAAAAATATCAAATACTTACATTAACTTTTAAATACTTGTGCACCCCGTACTTTGGGTCTGTCAGTGGAGCAGGTGGCTCCAGTCGTAACTTCGCCTTCCACGGGCCGGTGAAAGGATTCGTAACATATTTAAATGCAATTAGCACAAGAGCCAGAAAACCATAACATATTGTGAGAACGTTCGACACAAGGCAGCGATAAGTGTATTGACACAAACTCATTTTGTATTTTAGTCCAGCCAATGCGAGCTGCGCGACTGCAAAAGCCGACTGCGTGTAGACGACTGAGTGAAACACCGTGACAAGCAAATCCACATGAACTTGCGTAGTATTCTAAACTTCGTACGCAACTTTCAGTCGTCCTAGCTGAAGTAAATTTAATTATCATTGCATTCAATTCTATGAGAAAAAACAACTCCGAATGTAACGGGATACTTGCACGATGGCATTTTTCAAATGTTGTTTGACAACTATTCCCTAGGCCCTTGCTTTGAATATTATACACATATTCTTCTGTAAAGAAAAATTTATGCGTACAGCAAAGTGTATCAAAGTAGTTTATTTTTTTGGTTAAAAACAAAACGAAAGTTCGATGTAATAGTCCAGAAATCGAACCTAAAAATATACTGCTGCCTTTTGTAAGTTATGTTTATTTCTATTATTAACTCGGAACCTTCAAGAGATATGATATGAGGTTATTTAACCCGCGACGATAACGCGCGCATTGGACCTAGGACAACCAATGTCAATGGCAAATGTAGTTCACATTCTGCATTTAAACAATGCACCAATGTTGTGTCTACAGAATTGACAATGTTTTTTATTACATGATAACACTTATTTTAGGATTTCGGTTATCTTGTAATGATACTTAGTCATGTACACAATCGGAAACTAATAAAACCATAAACAATAATTACAATATATTTATAAATATCACTAACAATATATTTACTCAACACAAACATAACATTCCTGCAGTTAAACGTATATAAAACTCTAATAATAGCTTCCTATGACAAATAATTTCAATATTACGTTACATATGCATGTATAGTTAACAAAACATGATAATTTCTAGTCCAAGAACGGCAAGTTATCATGACAATACACTTTATGTTACATCACAAGAAAATATCACATCAAATCAGCACATAACAATGGGATCTCAAATTACAAAACTATTTCTATTTAAGTCGTGGCGTCATTATCCCTCTTTGCCTTCAGATGACTATAAAAATACTTCTATAAATTAAAATGTCAACTGTCATCAAAGGCATTACCTCTTTGTCTCTTAAGTAACAAACCACATTCTTAGACTTTCCATACAAACCTTTTTACATCACCATTTTCACGACTTGTCGCTAATGTGAAAGTTTTACTCGAGTCGTGAATCATCATTGTCAGCATTTCTAGTAGCGTTGTTCCCCAGCAAATCGTAATCTAAATAGTTGAATAACGTGTACAAATCTCTCGTATCAGGAGTTGGTACATCAGCTCGCCATATATCCAAATCATTAATTGAAGAGGTCGTACAATCAGTGAAAATATTTGCCGCACTTGGTAAATTGACCGTGGCCGGTTGATCTCCATCGGGTGCATTTCTTAATCGTTCAGATGTTTCCTTCTCTATCCGTTCCAGACGTTCGATGAACTGCGAAGAATCCACATCGGTTGAAACCCTGTTGAAGTCAATGTCGATGTCGATCCTGTGAAATAATTACCTTTTTTATATATGAACAAAGACGTAGTTATAGGTAATTGAACCATCATTTATATTATAAAAAGTTGATTAATGACCATGATACTAGTTCGTTTAGTTTTTCAATGCGTTTAACGTCACCTAATAGGTGGTCTGTACTCTGTAGATGTTTATGTTTATTACGGGCATATAATGTACCTTCACTGACAGACTCGTGGAGTAGCTGGTAAGACACGAGATTGTGAAACGAGTGGGTACGGGTTCGATCCCGCCCACAAGTTTTAAGTGATCCACAGCATTTTTTTCGGGTCTAGTTGTTTGTGAGAACGAAAATTTTCTCGTAGTTTCCGATACTCACGATAAAAGACTTATATCTAAAATGTAGGGTCACAATTATGTATGTGACTGCTACGTACATATTTATTTGTACATGTTGCTGATGGACACAATTCTTCACCCATTTAATAAAGGGGCAACGATCGACCACAACTATTGAAAAACTGTTACCCGAAAATTAGTTAACATATTTGTTTGATACCAAGTGCGGATATGGTTTAATGGTTGCCGGTATGGTGCCTCATCTACAAAAGCAACCACTAAGACCAGAAGCTCACACAAATAAAGCATCACGCTGGTTTGCCTCTCGACGAGATCACTACCTCTCTTGAGCAAACCTTTTTTGGTTAAGCGCTGTGTTCTTAAAAATAATTGGTAATGATTAAATGTAACTAAAGCTAATTTAAGGTTATAAGACTAAAAAACTGTTACGCGTAAATCTATTCTTTTTATAAAGTAACGTTTACCCAGTTTCTGCGGTGAATCTCGCCCAGTCTTCAAGGCGCGGTACTTTCGGTATTTCGGCGGCCAAGGCTCGTGCTGCATCTTGCATGGTCTGTTCTACCAACTCCTTTTCTGTCTCTGCAACAAGTTTTAGTGCTCAGCAGTGGGAGTATATGGGTTGATGAAGAAGAAGAAGAAGAAGAACAAGTTTTATAAAAACATCGTTATTTTATATTTTTACACAACCAGCAGTCATTAACGCAAATTATTTTCGGCGAAACAAGTTTAAAACATAAGGTAAGCTCATTTACGAAAGGTTGCATTGCCGTATGAAATAAATTATGTAAGTATTTTTATACTACTTGTAATGCAAAATGCAAATAATCTATAAATAAAATCCAATTACTTAAAAAATAAATAAATCTGGACATGTATCTGTCCTAAAGTCTATCCGAAAGTTTTCATTCGATAGTAACAATCTTCATGAAGTGCATATAAAAGTTAACGCTCTAAACGCAAATACTCTTCAATATCGAAGTATTAAATGAATGAAATGTTTGTTGCCGCCATCGCCAATGACTTGATTGTGTTCATCAAATAGCGTCACGCATGTTTCATACACACTATTGACTGCCTTACAATCTTACGTCATTCTTAGTATTTCGCAAAATGTAAACAGTTATAAAAGTGAAAACAAACTGTGCTATAAAGGACAAGACTTCTACATACATATGTGTCTCGAGATATGAACTGCGTTACCCAGCACGTAGAAATTCACAGCTTTCGAATTGTGCGTGTACTTTTACTAAAAATTAAAAAGGGGTCGTAATTCGGAAGTTCTAAACTATAAAATATTATTTATTTATAAATTAAACCGGTTTGTATTGGTCGTCTTAATGCCTACGGAATTTTCTAAGAGTCGAATCTAAGGTGATGTAGAGATGAGATGAGGCATGTGTGTGAAAGTTTTCACAATACTACGAAAAAATTATATAAATAGAATATACCTACTACATAAAAACAAAAATAAAATGTAAATGTATGATGTATGAAGTAAATTGATTTGAATATTATTATTTTTTTATTAGAAATCAATTTCGCTGTAAATAGATATGAAGGTATTATATATAGCTACTGCCAGTGCCGAGGCAATCTTGTTTTAGAATTTCTAAGAATTATATACACCTCAGCATTTCTCAGAATCGATGTGAAAACATTCAACAGTGCAATATTTTTGTTATAGGTACCTACAAATGTACGTACCTATATTCTAAAAGAAGCTCTTTTGTAAATATCCCGTTTGGATTTCAAACAACACTCCCACTTTCTAACCATAGCTATTTATTCTGGGATCTGGATCCGCTCAAACACTTTTATGGATCAATTTATGTTCAAACTTTCTAGTTAACTCGTATAATTGCTCTTACGGCTTAACACGGCATAAAAAAACATTCGATCGGCCCTATTCGATATATAAAAAAACTCCGATTAATATAATATTTTCTTAACCTTCTCATGTAACATCAATTTTATGGCATTGCTATACATCGAAAATAGAAATCACATCAAATCGACTACTTAATAAGGCTTAAAAAACTCTAGCCTTGACTCCAGTACTCATTAAAATTAGTCCCATTATAAATATTACACAAACTTAAATGCTGATAAAAATAATGTTTATTCGCTACAGAAAGCATATATCAATCATAACATATTATAATATATCAGTCTATTTATACATGCCCACAGCCGGGCAAAAATGGGTAATCATAACATGAGCATCAAAAAAAGACGCAATGTACCACCAATACAATGTAGCTTCAAGCTAAAGTTACCTAAAATGTATCCCGTTACAGAAAAAAAAAAACACTTAAATGGTTAACCTTGCTGCTTGTTTACATGAACAAAACAGTTTACAACATGAAAAGGCCAAAGAAATGGACACGGAAGAAAAAATACAAAAAATCATTGGTCTGTCAACACAAAAATAAAACAAAAGCGAGCCTTTATGAATGTGTAGGTATACGTAAAATACGTTTATCGCTACGTTAACTTAGTATTTTAAAAATAAATGAATCAAGTACAGTAGCGCATTAACAGCTCTACAGAGGTCGGCAAATTAGGTTCCACTTACTTATTAAAATTAAGTCGAGTATGTACTTTTTTTTACAAAAATAGATTTAGCATACTGAATCAGATTCTAAAGTATATCTAATATGAAAACTCAAAATCAAAATAGTTGCTAAAACTTGATCAATTGAATCACCTTAGCGCAAGGATCATCTAAGATTAAAATACATGTAACATGACCCAGGATAATGATATAGATGATATTATTGTGTACCCATGTTACGTCGTTGAAAGGATGACGTGGGTCGTCTTAGGGCTCGTGCCAAGTTACCGCATACTGCACCGCAAGACGTCAGCTTACTTCCACTGCACCGCCACTCCTCATCTACCATGAAATGTATATCATGTAATATCCTGAGAATAATATTTAAAAAAAACATCTCACAAGACTCATTGAAATTGGATACAAATACGCCGTTTCGAAAACCTTTGAATAATCACAACCGATAATCATGAGAAACCAATTAAGACTGTATAGGTACAGTTCGACGTGAATAAATACAATACAGAAAGGGCTATTACGTAAGGCGTTGCAAAATGCCTTTACCCATTAGAGTGTTCAATATTTGCAGCCTGGTTGGCTCCTCGATGTTTGGTCGGTCAACAGCGGTGCGTGGTCGCCGTGGCAGCACTGGAGGCGGCGGCCGAGAGCTTGCGCCTTCTGTGGTCGCCGGTCGACGTCTCAACAAACGAATTGGTGGTTTTTCAAACTCCTCTTGATCTGCGTCAATGTCGGGAGGGCTATCAAACTGCAAGAATGTTAGAAATGTGCTAAAGTGTGTATTTCGAACAACTACCATGTATACTTATAATATGTATTTTTAATAAATTTCTGAAAAATATAAAATAATCTGTAAACTTTATACGCTTTTTTTAGAGAAAAGAAATATCGAAGTGTTTGAAGGTCACTAGAACATAATTAGGTTAAAAAATGGATTGAGAAGCATGACTGAAAAACTATATGAAAATAAAGAAAAAACTTTACATGGTTTAGGCCACTGCACATAATTGCCTTTTATTGTTTGGAATTACGACAATTTTACTACGTTCACTATTATTCAAATTGCCGTCGAATTATTTTCAAAATCATTACCAACGCTACTATTATTTCATTTATGCAATTATTTTTCAATTGTATGTTTAGTTTTGATTCCATGTTTAAAATATGATTTTTCTATTATATAATAAACTCACACATCTTCACTAAGTTGTGTTAACCGTCCCTTTAAAAAATTATGCTAAATTACCCAATTACGTATTATGTATTCAATTAAGCTTTAAAAAGAGAGCTAGCTAGCATCAAATCAAAAGGTCTCGCGTCTTCTACATTTTTCTTTACTCTCTACAATTTGTCATCAAAGTTTTCAGCCAGTTAAAAAGTTCCTTCCTCAGATGCTACAACCAGGATGACACTGACAAAAAACTGTGGCTACATACCGCATAAAACGATGATATTGCGAGAAGCGCGCAAAAGTTCTTACTTACTCTACTCTCTATAAAACAGATGAGCAAATTCAGAACTGTGCTATGTATATGTGCTATGACCCCTTGAATCGGACTCGCACTCAGAACAGTTGAAAAATAATACCTTATTCAGATTTATTCCTGTGCTCCTACTAAACTACTATATAAAAAACTCAAAAAATCATACTTTGATTAAACACTGAACAAATCCTATACATCTTACGTTTTCATGGCTTGTCGAAGGCCCCGGTTCAGGTTCCCCTTCAGTTGTTTTTGTGGTCGTAGCTTTAACCTTTTCTTCATCTTCTGCATCACTTTTATCGGACTCCGATGATGACAACATTTCAAATATTTCATCTGAATCATCTGCATAAAAGACAATTTTTGAATACAAACTGAATTTAATCAATGAATAGGTTCACCCGACAGTCACATACATAGTTTTGACCCCATACTAAAATAGAAATCCTGTTTCGTGCAGAAACTACGAAAGACTATTTCAGACAAATATTTGTGTGCGGGGATTGAAGCCGTGCCCTCTCGTTTCGCAAGCTGGTGTCTAGCCAACTGCGCGATGGGGCTGTCAATTGTGTAGGATGTTGGCGAAATTAATAGCTCAAGGCTCAAGCGCAGAATTCTTGGCTCTCTAGAACAGTGAAAGGGAACAAGAAAGGGGCTATATCGAACAGCTTTTCCTTTAGCGAACCAGTTCACAATCACACACCTACATAAGAAATTCTTTGTGGGTAACCCTTCTCTTTTCCTATATCTATATACATATATGTACTTACTAAGAATATAGGTTTTCTCATAATATTTTATATGACTCAATGACATGCATAGCGATTAATTACAAACGAATAATTCTCAGTTACAAAGGCACTTAATAGTTGGATTCAACTATCGATTGCAGTAGTATATTCAGGCTATTATACTGAACGATACCTTCTAAAATAGACATATGTTTAAAAAGAAACAACTGTTACATTTCGATAATGATCACAACTTTACATTCACGTATAATATACGTAAATAGGAACTGTATGAAGGTGATCTTGTTGCAGAAAAACGCCCTTCACCTTTTTGTTACTTTTACACTATTAGGAAAAATAGTAATGGGGACACTTAATTAAAATGTATGAGTCATACTAATAATTATTTCTGCCAAACCGTTCTTAAATCAAATACAAAAACACTCTGCTCCATTGTGCGGCAAAGTGTGCGAGCAGGATTTGGCTTCGATTTCGATTTTTTGGCACGATTTCGGATCGTGCAGTGTTATTGGGTTTTTCATTAGGAAATTTTATTTATTATATTCGATATACTTTGTTTTCTTCTTCTTCTTCTTCATCAACCCATATACGCCCACTGCTGAGCACGGGTCTCCTCTACCATTGAGAGGGTTTAGGCCATAGTCCACCACGCTGGCCTAGTGCGGGTTGGCGGACTACACACCTAAGAAATTCCTAAGAACTTTTTAGGTGTGCAGGTTTCATCACGATGTTTTCCTTCACCGTTAAAGCAAGTGATAATTCAATTTTGAATACACACATAACTTCGAAAAGTCAGAGATGTGTGCCTGGGGTTCGAACCCGCGACCGCCGAGATTCTCGACCGCGCGCCTAAACCTCGAGGCCATCACACAATATTGCTGTTAGTAACAACTCTAAAATATAGTGTCACAAATGAAATTGTCAGTAACAGCAAGAAGCCTGGAAACATTCTTATCTTCAAACGACCGGAGAACGTAAGGGGTGAAAGTTACGTCTGCCTACAGGTATGAGCACAGAAGGGTTGAATAAACCTTATCCAGCTGTTAGTGTATGCATGTATAATACAAACATTGTATGTCTGTATGCAGCGGTCGATCGTCCAAGTAGACCAGCATTGGCAGCGCCGACGCCACTCTTGAACGGTAGTGAAGAGTATCTGACATAGGTGTTCCACGAAGAGTGAGACGACGAAGAGAGCCGCAGACGCCCAGAGTCCAAAGTCGACCAGATTCCGATATTGGATTACTAGAAATGAGAAAAACCGTTAATTAAAATGTTCTGTGATTGGATATTCGCATGAATCATAAATAGATTTCTGTGTAGTTACTTTATTTGACACTTGTTTTATTTGTTGATATTATAAAGTATTTTCAGTAAAAGTTAAAGACAATTCGAACACCCCACACCCTCCAAAAATATCTAATAGCTTAAGTTCAAAATACGAATATTTCTCATATACGGCTAACAACTACATATTATGTATAACTTACTCGGCCAAATTAACTGCTTGTAATTTTTGAAGCGCTGCAAGCGGTTGCAAATCTTGAAGACGATTGCCCGCTGCATTCAATTCACGCAACGCTCCCAAACCCCAAACACCATCCAGACTGGTTAAACCACATCGATTTATACTCAATACCTGTAAAAATTTGCAATACGTATTTATAGAAATCCCATGCAAACTGTCGTAGTTAGTTCAATCCATGTTAATAAAAATGTATAATATATTTCACTTTCTAGTCGTCATACACGTATACTTTAGAGTCTCGTTCAAGTAATATCAGTTTTTGAACAATAAATTCCTTCACTTTATTTTGGTTTCGTAGGAAATATGAATTAATGTAATATACGTACCTTAAGATGAACCAAACCAATACCAAGGTCCCTCAGAGAGGACAAAACACTTCCATCAAGTGTTAAAGAACGGAGCCTCGGCGCAAGAACGTTTAATCTTCGCAATCCTATTCGTTCTGCAACCACTCGAAGTTTAGCCTCACGAATTCTTAGGACCTCTTCATCTGAAGTTACACCGCTGCATTGTTTCTATACATAACGTAAAAGATCTCCAAATACATACAATATAATCCAGCAAACAGTTAACTAGTTTTATGAACAGAAAATTACACACCGAAAGACTTCATAATAATTCATAACCTGTATATACTTACTATGATTGTTCTAGGATTTATTACGTATTTTTAAAGCCATTTTTATTTAAACAGAAAACTGAGCTAAGTAATTATATCTCATTCACGATAACTTGATTCTTTTGGCATATCGACTAATGATGGGAAACAGAAAATATCTAGTAGTTCAAAAATATTGCGTTTTAAAATACTGCATTATGTGTGAAATTCTTTATTACTTTCGACATGTAAAACATCATGTAGATAAGCGATGGTGGGTCATAATAGGTAGGTACCTATTTAATATAACAGGGTTATTTTTAGACCTCCCGCCAAATTTAAATAGGTGTTTTAGACCACGAAAGTAAACAACTTCCCCAAAGAAACACGGGTCGAAAAGTGAAAAAAAAAATCAGACCTTCTACACGAAATCGACCACTTGGGCAGTTTTCTATGGGAGGGTCGAATTATTTATCACGTTTCGACACATGTTTCTTTGGAAAAGTTGTTTAGTTTCATGGTCTAAACCACCTATTTTAAGTTGACAGGAGGTCCAAAAATAACGCAGTATGTAAAAATTAAGGTTGAAAAATAAAATAGTTTTATCTAAATAGTGGATATCGATATGAACGATGTTACGTCCCTTTCCGTCCAACCGATGTAACATTATACAAGCGTCTATTATTTTCAGTATTCCTATTTTAATTTTAATTTGAAGCAATAAAGTCTCAAAATTTTCGGATAACGCTTATATCTTTAGGGACTTTTGTGTTGTATGTATTTTTTTATATTATCAAATCATTAAAATAATAAAATAATACGTTTTTTATTTCAAAGTCATGTCTCAGAAAAATTGACATCTGCCAAAAGAATCAACTTATCGTGAATGAGGTATAGAGTTCATAAGTATACTTACCAGTAGCTCAATTAATGTCAACTCCCGAGGGATAACAATTCGGCGATACCCGGGTAGACGTCGTTCCAATTCTTCTTGGCCAGGCGGTTGCTCAGGCTCTGGTGGAGGCATGGCTAGTGCCCTAATATAAACATATAAAGAAACATAATTTTAAAAAATATTGGACCCTTATTTATGATTAAATATGTAGGTAAGTAGGTACTTCGAAATCAAATTTACGTTTTAAACTACTATATCTAATCAACAACAACATTAAGTTGAAATAAAGACAAACCAAAAATTATGCCAAAAAAGCCAAAAAAGGTCCTAGCACCCTTTTCCCTTGCTCCCTAAACGGTATCTAAGTTGATCCAATAACGTGTGACCTTAATGTCAAGATTCAGTTCCCTAATCAAACAAGTGTTACTGTGCTTTTCAATTTAAAAATCCACTGCAGAAACACGAAGCTAGGAAAAATGCCCAAAAAATGCAGTAGCCTCTTCACTTCCAGTTAAGTGCGCCTTAATACGCAGCTAGCATAATAGATAGGACTTCAGGTATAGTAAGTGTATATATGTAAATATGAATTGTTAAAATAAAACTACGAAGTTACCTAAATAAAGGAGTTGCTCGAATATTTTGAGGTTCTGGAGAACTTGCGCTTGAGATTTCTGACGGAGATGGAGACGCCACGACACTCGGAGTCTGTGGAGCGCTTCCTAGCTCAACGCAAGGAGCTTCGTGTGACGGCATCTTATTGTGATAATCCTAGTATAAAAATTTCATTTGCTACCACAATAGGACAATAATTTATGGTTTTATACCACTACTTTACTACTCTAATTAAGTCATATTATAAGCATGCAACAGTTAGGTACTTACGATAAATGTTCTAAAGTCAAACTTTAAATAAAATTATTTGTTTCATTATATGTTTGTAAATAATTTATCTGTAACAATATTCTACGATGAGTTTTGGTTTTGTTATTAACTGGTAACTAAGGACAACAGTCAGTAAGTTGAAGGTATTGAAATAAGATTGCAACCTTCTGAGATTTTAACCTTAGGCGCCCCATACACCTACAATAATATTGCACAATCTTTTTATTGTACAATAATATTGAATACCCCCTTTGATTCCAAACGTTCAATAAATTCTCTCAATAAAATTAACAAACCACTCTGATCAATATTTTCGTGCGAGCAACATGTCTGACGGCGTAATTTTGGTGGCAGCCACGCTGGTGATTTTGTTGAGTATAGAAATATATTGCGCATTATTAAGCCTACAGAGCGCAAGAAAAAAAATTGTACAATAAAAATTAAGGTCGATCAATCTTTTGTTCAAATACTGCGCAATGTTTCAATATTATCCCTACACGTTCAATAATATTGTCAATCAGATATATTGTGCAATATTATTGTAGGTGTATGGGACGCCTTACATAGGTACATAAATATTATGTAACGGGTGAAGTAAAAGGTTTTATATTTTTTATGAAATCCCACAGTCAATTCATATCACCCTACTGCATAGAGTTTAACAGAAACGAGGCCTTACGATGTGCCCGCTGTTCTCCGATCTTGTATTTTTATCGAATTATTCCAATTTCCCACAGCTATCACGATAAAAACTTTAAAGGTGCCTCAATCATAACATCTTTTCATAAGCTGTAATCGCATCGTACAACGAATAATAGTAATCTGAAGATCGCCAAGTGAGCGTTAAGAGTTTAATCAATGCCTAATGCCCAAAGCGGGATAATCGACACCATCGTACCATTGGCGATGCCTATCGCAGACGTTGTCTTTCGATCATTATAGAAATAGGGATCATAATTAATTTAAGAAGTGTATTCGTGCATGTTGCGATTAATGCTGATGCATTGATGCATCTCTCCCTGAGGGATCAGGGAGGGATCTCTGATCCTCTTAACACCAAACAATGGAACTCCAAAAAAGGGTGTAGATCATTCTTTGAGCGTCATTTATATATGTTTACACATTCTCATAGAAATCACGCATTCCTTTGGGCTAAATAATAATGATTTCAATTGAAGACAACTAAAAAGACTATATCCAAATAAGTATAATGGAATTGTCAACTGTCACTTTTACCGCCTTTTTTGCAAACATTTGCTTCGTCTACCTATTTAGTTAACATACTTTTTGACTTTATTTTTTTTAAGTTACAATAACAAATTATCGAGTTCAACGACTTATTAAGTCGATTCAATTCAAGATGGATGGAATGGATGGAAGATTCAAGATTCTAATAAACGAAGGATCTACTGATCAACATGATGAATATCAATACCTGAATCTAGTACAACAAATTATTGACACAGGTAAATTGCCGATGAAATACACAAAGTAAAGTGAATTTTCACGTTTATTTTAAATCATTTTTATTCCTATGTAGGGGATAAAAGGATCGATAGAACTCAAGTGGGCACTTTGTCGGTATTTGGTGCAATGCAAAGATATTCTCTCCAAAATAATACATTACCGCTGTTAACCACTAAACGAGTCTTCACAAGAGGCGTAATAGAAGAGTTGCTATGGATGATATCTGGTTCTACGGATGCTAAGGCTCTGGCTGCAAAAGGTGTCCATATCTGGGATGCAAATGGATCTCGCCAATTTCTGGATAACCTGGGTTTCTCTAACAGAGAAGAAGGTATTTGTTTATTTTTTTTTATACAAAAATATTAAGGGGGCTACACAGGTTTTTTAACATTTAAATTATGTTTTAGATTTACTTGAATGACTACATGCCTTTCAGTAAATTATTCTCTTAATTATCTGGTCTGTCATAAATTATTATATGACCCTATTTAGAACACAATTTTTTTATCATATTAGGCCTACAATTCCATTAGCCTTATCTCTGAATATGTATTGTATTTGGGTAATTGAAAAATACATTGAAAAAGGTTTATCAAGATTGTAAATATACTCATTGATATACATTCACTACAAAACAATATAAATACACCCATATAAAGAATCTGGCTAAGATACTAGTAGATTCTTAATTAGGATTTTGTTGTACTTTTTTTCTTTAATTAATCAATTCCCACACCCTATTGACAAAGAATGTCCCCTACAACATGATGAGTGCTGTTTTGTCTCTTTAAAATAGTTTGCTTTATATAGTTAAATTTTATTATGTATTATAACATATCTGTGTAATTATGAAAGATCAAAAATTAATATTTTTTGTATCAGGTGATCTTGGCCCTGTGTATGGTTTTCAATGGAGACATAGTGGTGCCAAATATATTGATGCAAAGACTGATTACTCTGGACAAGGCATAGACCAGCTACAAAATGTAATAAATACAATTAAGTAAGTACTTATATTCCTTCGGAAATCTTTCTAACCACATTACCTTTAAAATAGCAAATATTTTTCAAAAAACTGTATAAATTTTCTGAACATAATCAACTAACACCTTTACATTTTTAATAAAACACTGACTGTTTTAAATTCAATGAGTATGATTGTAATAGCAAAATTTAAATTATCCAAACCTTACAAAATTTACTTTCATAATCACTGTAAATTACTAAAAGAAGTGCAACAATGATTTTTATACTTGTTTAAATGTAAATACACTATGATGCAACCTTGCAAGATGAAACTTCAACTCTTGTTTGAATTTAATTGCTCTAGTTATAAAAATGATCAAGTGCAATTTTACTTTTACTTTGATGATATAATCTTGGATTACTTCAAATTAATTCATTGCATATTCATATGATTCATGAATATTCTAAAATGACTAAATTAATTGTTAATGATAAAATTACAATGTGTAACAAAAACAAGTTATTTAATTTATTGGTTTAACTGTGTATTTTTGTATACACAGAAAAAATCCTGCTGATAGAAGAATGTTGATGTGTGCCTGGAATCCTTCTGACCTTAGTCTTATGGCTCTGCCTCCATGTCACTGTTTGGCACAATTTCATGTTGCTGATGGAAAATTATCTTGCCTGTTGTATCAAAGAAGTGCTGATATGGGATTAGGAGTACCATTTAATATTGCAAGTTACTCTTTGTTAACACATATGATTGCCCATATTACTGGTTTAGAGGTAAGTCATTGCAATGCTGTGATATAAATAACATAACTTAAAATTATAACCCTAGTCATTTTAATTTGATTGACTACAATGTGACCTTGTGGCAAAAATATTCTATACCATCCAGATGTCTCCGTTGGGAAAAAATGTTATGGTTTTCTTTTTATTAGAAAATTCTTTACCAGCATGGAGTCTCCAAATTTGAATATTTTCTATACATCTTAAATATTTTTTTTATATTTAGTAAATAAAATTAAAGAGTAAACCATTATCCAATAATGTGTTGTTTGAAGCTGGTGTAACAAAACCATCCATTTTTACAGGCTGGAGAATTTGTTCATACAACAGGAGATACACACATTTATTTAAATCACATTGAGGCATTGAAAATTCAATTACAAAGAGTGCCTAAGCCATTTCCAACTTTGGAGTTTGCACGCAAAATTGAATCAATAGATGACTTCAAGTATGAAGACTTTATTATCAAAGGTTATCAGCCACATCCTAAAATAGATATGGAAATGGCAGTTTGAAAGTATTATTATACATAGTGTAGCTGATAATTTGGTAAAAATAGTGCCTTTGAATGAGCAAAACTAATTTTGAGAATAAAAAGGATTGATGTTTTAGGTATTACAAGGATAAGATTAAACTTAAGTATTATGTGATATTTGTGATTCTGTTCTATAATATGGATGAATAAAATTAAGAACTAAAGAGTCTACTTTATGAATTCCTGCAAAAATTACTATGAGAAAAACAATTATTTTTCTGTTTATATATTTACTAGTACAATAAAATAAATCCCCAATTCAACCTTAAAATAAGTAACTCTAATAAAATCACTAGTATATACATTTTGTAAAATTTCAACAATATCTAACATATTTCATAATTATGTCGTCTTACAGCTATGCAATGTTGCAGTTCATCTCAGTAGATTTTGTACATTGTTCCACTTATACATTTTCTTATATATTATAGGCAAAGCCTGGAAGGCACAAAACTTTTTAAGTTGTATATATTATACAATATGAACATGTCAATTAGGTTAGACCTAACCTTGAACTGTGTATTTTTTTTTTCAGTCAATTGCAAAGTTCTTTTATCTACTATATACTTTGAGAAATTACAATAAATCTATAAATTTAAGTTCTATGAATTTCAATTCAAATCAGACCTTATGTATGTACCTTACAAATTGTTTTGAGGATTAAATAAAAAGG
Organism: Cephonodes hylas; assembly: GCA_030295005.1. Taxonomy (NCBI): domain Eukaryota; kingdom Metazoa; phylum Arthropoda; class Insecta; order Lepidoptera; family Sphingidae; genus Cephonodes; species Cephonodes hylas. The sequence continues at coordinate 9,667,153 of AP025369.1, read as the reverse complement.
ATGAAGTGGTTATTTGTAAATAAATTTACGGCTACTTAATCAAAGTATTTATTTTAGGACAATGTTGGCAGCTTCTTCATTAAAGAAATAATGGCTTTTGACTTTTTTTAATGTTTGTTCAATGAAGTTAATTACATTACATGAACAGCAGTTCTGTCAATGCCAAGGCTAATGAAAGGCCAAAGAAAATTTATCAGCCTAGCAGGCTTTGCTCATAATAATAATCTAAAGGTTAAAGTATTAATTCATATATTAAAAAAAAATATTATACATAGAGAATACACAAAAGTGCATTGAAAATTGAAATTGTGTACAACAAAATAATGTGATGTTTGAGCTAGCACTTCATTTCTGTTATTAAGGAATTAAAAAAAACTACAAATCAAAACATATACCAACATAGTTGTTAGATTAATGAAAGTTTACAAAATTGTAACTTGTGACTGCTTGTTTATCAACACATTTGGTCATCTTGTGTAGGCATCTGTAAATAAAGTTAATTGATTTAAATTATTTGTCTTTGATCATTACTGAACAATTTAAATTAATATCAGTGACAATACAATAAGCAAATGGCAGTATGTAAACTTGCATGGATATTCTCTAATAAACTAATAAAAAATATGTAAATTACCTGAGCCATTGAATCTTCCAACCTACTACTAGGGACGGGTAATGCTGCTAGTTGTTCAACTAAAGCCATTGTCATCTCAGACTCTACTGTTATTTCTACCCAAAGTGTATCTGCAAAGAAAATTGAATTGTCTTGTGTCTAATGAAGTACTAATTATTAATACTATAAAATATAGTCAGGCCCCTATTTAATTCATTTATCTGATTTTGAAGATAATATAGCACATTAGCAACTTCCACATTGTTAAGCAGAGGTGCATTACTCCACCCATTTTTTTCTAATTAAATTTAAAGTCCCATATAATAGGATCTAAAATTCTTAATATTTTACTGCAATATTTCAACAATTTTCGTCAAGTGATATATTAGTGGGAAAAATACTTACCACCAATTTGATCACCTTTATCAGTAACCAAATGGAAATATCCTCTATGAGTACCAGGTGTTGTTGGAGCAACTAATTTTAATGTTATTGTAGTGGAATGACCTGGTGATAAAGGGGGAACAAAAACGGATGTAGCACCAAGAGGTTCTCCTCCAGCCTGAATCAATCTACAACTACCGGGCCATTGTTCAACACCAGTATTGGCAATACTCCATGTTTGGTCAAAACTGAAACAAAGATTTATAATCAAGAGTATTTAAAAAATATATAAAATTATTGTCATAAATATTTAAAAAGATGTTCATTAAAATATCTTTGTTTTAATATACTATTATATTATAGGCATGTTCAAGTTAACATTGAGATATTCAGTTTTATTTTTATATTTTTATTTGTTAATTTTGAGGGAAATCATATTTATTTTGTTATTCTGTGTGTTGTCAAACTTCGGGAGTGGCTGAAAATCAGCGCTACTCGGACTACTGTCTGAGTAGCACGAGCTGAGCCACGTCCTTTTGCTTTGATCTGTTAAACCAAATTTAATTATTTTTTTTTTTGTATCTACTTTTAAGCAATAAAGAGATTTTTATTTTTATATACTGTGCAAGTGTTTTTCCAGAACCAATAGCCATTAATTAGATAATTAGGGCCACTCAATAGCATCAATTTTATTTATATCATGTTATTTAGATGTATTTAATTTTTTTCCAACTTCACATGTACGGCTTCATAAAATTTATAGTAATCTTCCTAAATAACGATTGGTCTTTCTTCTTGTATCTATAATATTTGTAGTAGGATAACATTAAATATTTTTGTGATAAAATGAACTTATCCATTATTTATAAATAATGCTCAAACATAAAGAATATTTTCTATTCTACCTATTACAACATTAATATAAAAATACATATAGTATACACTTATCTTAAAAAAGTTCAATACTTTTAATTGCTCTCAAACCCCATCATAGAAAATATAGCAACCCAATCAATTCTATAAGTAATAAGTGGTTCATATACATGTTGGTTGGTCATATTATGAGTGGTTCATATAATAATTAGCCAAAAGACATTTGCTTGACATTGAAGTGGCTGGACACAGAAGTGCCTTATTTACGACGCAGGTAACATTCAGTAAAGACATTGTAAAAAATACACTACTTTAGGGAATTGCATGTTGCTAATCACATAGTAAGTATGATTTAAAATATTTTGTTGCCTGTATAAATGTAATATTGGGAGCAACACTTTACCAGGATCCTGGTCCCACAGCACTGGTTGGGCTTTCCGCTGCTTTAAGTGACATTGACGGTAGTTTTGGAGTCGTATAATCTAAATAACAACAAATAGCTGCTTGTAAATTCCTGAAACAAAGAATATGTTAGAATTTTAGAAGAATAAAAAGGGCGAAGCTATAAAAATTATAGCATTCAAATTTATTCACCAATTACTCATGTCTAAGAAGAAACTAGCTGTGTTATAGTTCAAACTGGGCCCCAATAGCCTTTGCATTTGGTTTATAAGTTCTTCACGGTCTGTAGTGTTCATACAACTGAACTGTAGTAGTAAATTTTGGTCTATTTCACCAGACAAAGATGAACCGTCCACATCCATTGCGATGGTAAACAATGATATAGATCACAAAGTATTTCGATTGTGTTTCACCACTTTACGGAATATTGACATGCCCTTTGTTTATGTGCGTCAGCTGACTTCAGTGAACTCCACTATAACTTTAACGAAAGAATCCTTCGAAATAATCTAAAGAATAACACTCATATTAATTGTTTGCTTTAGAGGTAATAATTTTGTCAAAAATAATGAGACTACGACACATTTCAAGAATTTAGGGCAAAATAGTCCTCAATTCTATCTGACTAGAGATGTATTGCCACATCGGGCACTTTAGTATCGATATAATCAGTGGCTCTCAAAGGTAATTTATATGCATTAGAAAATATTTTGTAACTTTTTTTATAAATAAAAAAAACTTTTTTGCTGCTAAAATTTCAATAATATTTTTACATAACATTAAAACGCAAAATTATCAGAGAAATTACTAATACTGGTTGTAATGAGTTATGTCGGCTTTTTCAAATCACGAACAGTTTGATGTACATCTTTTGATATTATTGATGTGCGATCCAAATAGTTCTTTAAATATAATAAGAGTGCGATATTTATAATGTTTAGAACTAAGTTGTCTTTTGCAAAAACACACTTTTTCTTTTCGCAGACAAACCAAGTGGCATCTTTTCTGGACTGTTTAATGTTGCATTTTATGCCCTCAGGTCGATGTTAATATTTTAAATAAAATATTTAAATTTAATTTTAATATTTGGGATGCATATTTATTTTAAAAAATCGGCAGTCTACAGCTTTTTTCCGCAGCTGTTTAATTATTTTTCAATATTTCATGGTCCAATTGCCTAGAACGTTTGTTTCTTGACATTGCCCTTGCCCTTGCCTAGTTGCGTATTCGTCTAAAATAATAAATCGATATTGTTTTTGATGTGATGTTATGATGTTCAACTGCATTTATTGTCTACCCTATTTTTAGAGAGCAAAAAACTTCATCAAACCAAAGAAGTTAATATTAATTGTTGATTTGATATATTTTTTATAGCTTTTTTAACGATGCAGAATTTTAGTATTATTATATAAGTAATTACAAATCGGTTCCCTTTTATATACAGAATAAAGAACATCGATTTAACAGTAAACATCGAATTTAATCGATGCATACTAAAATTTCAGCTAACTATGTGCATCTTGCTGCATCCTTACGGTTATTTTTTTTAAGGGTGTCGGGTGACGTTTGTGTCGTTTGTAAGCAATAAGATGGCAATAACCATAAATGTGAGGTTATTCTGTAAGTTGTTCTCGTGATTGATGTGTAGGCCGGACGCGGAGGCCTCAAAAAACACATCTTCTCTGGGCGTTGAAAATACCAACAATCAATATGGATTTATAAGGGTTACCAATTAGAGTAAATGTCGTTTTAACGGTACGAAAGCATTATCAAAGTTTAAATTTGCTTAATGTTCTGCAAAATATACTAGAAATATGGATAAAAAACCCTACCAATGCCAATATGCTGGCTGTACCTCGGCATTTAACAGACCTGGGAGATTAGCCCAACATATTCTTGGTTTTCATAGCAAACAAGTAAGTTTCAACCATTGGGGATCTTATTAAAAAAATCTCATATCTGTTAGCCTTACACTTTTTTTGTATTACAAGTAAAGTTCTTAAATAATTTGTTGAATGAGTGAGAGTGGTGAACATAATTGATTTAAAATGATTCATTACAGAAACCTTTTAAGTGTGATCTATGTACAAGATCTTACACAAACAATAGCCATTTAATTCGTCACATAAAAAGTTCCCACCAAGCTGATCCAAGTGATGTTTTATACAGGTGAGTTAAGTGTTTCTATAATGAAAATGATATTATACACATCTAGTCAGATATCTATTTTAAATCACCAATAAAAAAGTGAATAATGTATTGTCTATCTACATTTGTACATATCTCCTATGCAGCAACTGGACTTAACCAGTAATACCAATTTTCTATTATATTTAGTAATGGTAATTTTAATTTTTGTAGCTGCCCAACATGTATGAAATCCTTTGCTTACCGGCAAAATCTAAAGAAACATATAAAAAGGACCCACATGAAGAAAGAAATATTTGTATGTGATATTTGTAATAAGCATTTTAAAAAGAAAAACCAATTGAAGGCTCATATGTTTCAACATACAGGTGTAAAAGCTTTCTGGTGAGTGATTGGCAGCAGTGTTATTTAAACAGATCAGATCAGTAAGCTTCAGTAAGAATAAATACTGTATCAGTATGAATTATTTATTTATTTATTTATTTACACTTCTTACAAATTCTTTGTAAAGGTGGACTTAATGCCCTTGGCATTCTCTTCCAGTCAAACCTTTAGGTGGTGCAGAGATAAAAAGCGTAGGTGTAAAATTAATTATATATACTACACACGATATTAACATACATACATATAATAATTATTTTAAGTGAATATATAATGATCGCTTACATAGTACAAAATTAATATATATTACATAAATAAATACATATAGTTACAAAATACGATAAATAATAATAAATATATATAAACTATTGTTGTGAAGAATCTGCCATTCTGGTGGTCAACAACTTTCGGACTTTCATCTTAAAGGCGTAACGACTCGTGCTCGTCCTGATTTCTAAGGGAAGTGCGTTCCAGAGGAGTATAGACTGCACAGGAAATGAAGAATGAATGAAATTGGAGGTGTGGGATGGGCAAAGAAGAAGAAGGTTATTCGAAGATCGTAGCTTTCTCTCATGGCTGGCATGTAAAAATTGGAAATAGGGGGTAATGTAGGAAGGGGCATTAGGAGATGTTAAAAAGGAATATAATGTAGTGAGCGCACGAAGATTTCGTCGCTGACGAATTGGCAGCCATTTGAGTTGGGCACGGAAGGAAGACACATGGTCGTACTTGCGAAGATTGAATACGAATCGAATGCAGTTATTAAGAAGTCGGTCAAGTTTATTGAGTTGGTCTGCATTCAGGTCAAAATAGCATACATCACCATAGTCGATAATAGGAAGTATTAAAGTTTGTACAAGCATTGCCTTGGTCCGCGAGGGAAGAAAGTTTTTGAGACGGTAGAGAACTCGAAGTATACCAGTCACTTTTTGGCTGACATATGCCACCTGGGCCTGCCAGGTCAGGGTGGAGTCAATATGAAGTCCAAGGTTCTTCACGGTGGAACATAATGTGATAGCTGTACCATTGTAAATAATTGGTGGGACAAATACATTGTGCAAATTTGTTATTTGACGTTGGCTTCCCACAATGATGGCCTGGCATTTACCTGGATTCACAATCACGCCGAAACTCTCCGACCATCTTTGAATATGTTCCAGGTCTCTGTTCACCTTAGCTATTGCATCAGATATTGACTCCACCCTGGCCTGAGCACAAATTTGCAAGTCATCGGCATACAGATGATACGAACATTGAAGATTCTGGGATATGAGATCGATAAAAACTGAGAACAATAAAGGAGAAAGAATACCACCTTGAGGTACGCCAGAGTCGAGTCCAAGCAAACATGACGAGGTCGTGCCGGCGCGCACCGACTGCTGGCGGCCCTGAAGATAAGATGAGAACCAATCCACTGCATCTGCCGAGATCATTAGATGGGATAGGATGGACAGTAGGATATCGTGACTAACGGTATTGAAGGCGTTTGAAAAATCCACCAAGGCCAATACTGAGACCTTGGTGTCCTCCATGCCCACCCGAATATCGTTAGTCACTTTTAGGAGAGCGGAGACCGTGCTGTGTCCAGGTCTGAAACCTGATTGGTAGGGACTAATTAACTTATTCTGGTACACAAACCTGGACAATTGCTTGTGAGCACAAGCTTCAAGCACCTTGGATAGGAATGGGAGAATGGAAATTGGGCGAAAATGATTAGGCAATGACGGGTTAGGGATTTTAGGAAGAGGGATAACTACGGCATTCTTCCACGCCGTTGGGAAAAAACCAGTACTAAAGGAAGAATTAATAATGTTTGTGATGGGATGAAGGAGCCAGTCAAGGATTGCTATGACCATGCGACGACTTACGTTGTCGCAGCCAGTAGCGTTGGATTTAATGGAGAGGATTATCTTTTTGATCTCGCCCGATGCAACTGGAGAAAAATGGAATGAATCGATATTAGGTCGAGGAAGTTCAGCTAAAAACTCCAGTGTACGACATTTGGTTTGGTGATCCATGGGTACCGTTGTTGTAAAGTGAGTGTTTATGTCATCCAAACCAATTGTCATCTGGAAATCAATAGGTTTTTGTTTGCCGATGCCTAGAGTTTTTAAAAACTTCCAAACATCAGCAGAACGAGAAGCGGAAACATTATCGAGAATATGGCGGCGTTTTGCGTTACGTATCATCTGGTTACACCGATTTCTTGCCATCCTGTAAAGGTTCCAGTTGTCCTCTGTGCGATTCTTACGAAGCTTCCGGTATACCCGATCTCTCCGTCTCATTGCCATACGAACATCGTTCGTCATCCATGGAGCAGGAGGACGTTTAAGTTTGACCTTCTTAACCGGAGCATGTCGATCAAATAGTGAAAGAACGGTATTATTAAAGATACAAACTTTTTCGTCAACTGTGCTCGCTGTGATCAGACGTTCCCAGTCCAGCTCAGCAGCATCTTTACAGAGCTTATCATGATCTATACGGCCAAAACAACGCATGAACAAAACTTTAGGTGGGGATTTAGGAGGTTTTAGGACATAGGACAAATAGATAAGGTCATGATGAGAGAAGCCAGGAGCTTGCAACTGACCATGGCGTGATACAAGGGAAGGAGAGGAGGTGAGGATTAAATCAAGCCAGGTGCTATCTCCATCTGTATTGTGGTGAGTAGGCTGGAGAGGAAGGATATGCAAGTGGGTGGATTCAATGATGTCTAGGAGTTTACGGGAACGGGAGGAATTAGAGGCTAGGAGGTTGGTATTGAAATCTCCCATGATGATGTAGTGTGCATATTGAGACCCTAAAGATTCCAGAACCGATTCGAGACTGGAGAAGTAGTCTAAAGAAGGAGGACAGTAAACAACACCTAGTACAGCTTTCACTCCCCTGAAACGAACCTCGAGAAAAAGATACTCAACGGCGGGATTGCTATCAGTAGGTGAGCATGCTAAGATTTTATATTCAAAGAAAGATTTGAGATAAATAGCTACACCACCACCTCTCCTACTGATTCTATCATTTCGAATTAAATTAAAGCCTTGAAGAGGATAAGTGTTGGAGGAAAGTTGAGGTTTAAGCCAAGTCTCAGAAATCAGGACGGCATGAACGTCAACGTCCGTGAAAGTTACTGATAGTTCGCTGTAGTGACTGGGTAAACTTTGCGCATTAATGTGACAAACATTAAAAAAACATTTAACCGTATCACTGAAAGTTTGTCGCAACATATCACCCAGTCGGCTCCTGTAAGATAGCCCCGCAAAAATATTTTTTTTCCTAATTTTCGACTATTTTGCTAATTAGTCGTTCGTTCATCGTTTGTTTTTGATTGTTCCCCGGTAATTATTGTTTGTTCTTTATTTATTAATTAAATAAAAATTAATTTAAAATCTACCTTCAAGTTAGCCCCGCTATTGCAGTTTTTAATATTATGCTATCAAAAATTACTTATATCTATTGGTTTTGTTCTATTGCGAAATTGCTGATTTCTGGATAATTAATCGTTTTAATTAGTAAAATACATTTAAGCAAAATGTGTTCACAGCGCATGCTTCAACTACAAGTTTAAATTTTAAACGCGGTTTTAATGGTTGTAAAAAAAACAATTAGGTGGAATTAGGTATAAATCCTACAAAAGCAACTAATTTGTATACAGTACAATTCAAAAAATTAAATAAATAAAATAATGTGCTCACTCATACATAGTGTTTGAGAAGCATTTGAAAAAATAATTATTCACAAGCATCATTAATAAAGAATACTTTTTTGAATAAAAATAATCAATGTAAAAAAGGAATTCTTAGTAAAATTAAATTGATAAAATGCATTTTAGGTTATGTGATTACTATCATGTGATTATTTTTTATAATTTTTTTTACAGATTCAAAATTATATTATTAAGAACCATTTTCAATAAAACAACTATAGGAATTATAACACATGAAGTATTTTGCAAGCTTTTGATTACCAAAATGGAATTGCCATATCATTGGTATGAATTGCTTAAGAATTGTAGGTACAAATCATCTCCTTTCCAGGTGATTGAAATTGCTCCTGGAGAAGTTTTTAGAAAATGGACAATATTTCTGACTGGAAAATACACGAAGAACTGTAGTATTCCCATTCAAAAGCAAAGAGAAATAATGGTCTCAAAAGAATATGATCACAAGATAATATTGCACAGAGAAAATTACAATGGAGCTTGGGAGAAATCTAAAATAACTAATAAAATTATTATTATGAGCAATGAGTTTGAACTTCCTGACTTTGCATATAAAGCTTTTTTGCCTATAAGTGAAGTTAAATATAAAGATTTAATGCATTTGATACCATTTTTTACAAGAGAAACACAATTTTTTTATGAAGCAGTATAATATGATTCCAAAACCAAAACATGTTATGATTAACTCAGTTTTTCACAGTATAGGAGTAATTTCCTAAAAGACATTCCTTGTTTTAAACTTGTTAGAAAATGCTTATAATTTTTATTTAATTTATTATTGTTTTGTTTTTAATAAAAGGTGGTGTAATTTGAATTATAATGTTAAAGAAATATCTAATGAATAGATGTAAGGGTAAGAGACTTTGCAAATTCATCTCAATAACAAAATAATGACTTTTAAACTTTAAATTGTGTTTTTCTCTTAATTAGTAAAATTGGACATTTCGTCTTCTCTGCCTGTACCCTTCAATTTTATGGGTTACATCTGGTAGAGTGTAGTAGAAGGTAATGATGCCTATAAATTAAATATTTGTTAAAATTACATTTATTAAGAGCCAGTTATTCAAAGATTAAATTAAAACTTGTTTGGAGAATGAATCTATAATTAAAAATTCTACAGATGTTTAAACCATAAAGTTGGCATGATAATTAGTCAGGACTTTCCAGGACGCCGCCGACCTCGCCGCGGTTGGAACTGGTAACGTGGCGAGGAGAATTCGGAGGCTGGGCCTCACAGTGGCTCTCCATAAATCTGAGGCCATATGTTTTCATCGGCCTCGGATGGGACCACCTGCTGGGGCCCACATTAAGATTGAGGGCGTTCGAATTCCCATCGGCAAGCAGCTCAAATACTTAGGGCTGCTGCTGGACAGTCGGTGGGAGTTCCGCGCCCATTTTGAGATGATGCAGCCGAAGTTGTTGCGGGTAGCAGGCGCTCTTTCCGGCCTGCTGCCCAACCTGGAAGGTCCGGGCATCCCTTGCCGAAAGATGTACATGGGAGTCGTGCAGTCTATGGCGTTGTATGGAAGCCCAGTATGGGCTGAGTCCCTGAGCAAGCGCTGCGTCGCTCTTCTGCGCAAGCCTCAGCGTGCGCTGGCGCAGCGACTGATCAGGGGCTACCGCACGATTTCCTACGAGGCGGCCTGCGTTCTTGCCGGTTCCCTGCCTTGACGCCAAATTCCTCTCGCGTCTATTCCATCAGCGGGAGGAGGCGTCAAGTCGCGGGGACCGACTGGCCCCGAGATAGGTTGAGGCACTGAAAGCCTCCCTCCGTACGGCCGCCGTGGAGGAATGATCATCCGCTGCGCCAGCGCACGCTGAGGCTTGCGCAGAAGAGCGACGCAGCGCCTGCTCAGGGACTCAGCCCATACTGGGCTCCCATACAACGCCATAGACCGCACGACTCCCATGTACATCCTTCGGCAAGGGATGCCCGGACCTTCCAGGTTGGGCAGCAGGCCGGAAAGAGCGCCTGCTACCCGCAACAACTTCGGCTGCATCATCTCAAAATGGGCGCGGAACTCCCACCGACTGTCCAGCAGCAGCCCTAAGTATTTGAGCTGCTTGCCGATGGGAATTCGAACGCCCTCAATCTTAATGTGGGCCCCAGCAGGTGGTCCCATCCGAGGCCGATGAAAACATATGGCCTCAGATTTATGGAGAGCCACTGTGAGGCCCAGCCTCCGAATTCTCCTCGCCACGTTACCAGTTCCAACCGCGGCGAGGTCGGCGGCCTCCTGGAAGGTCCTGACTAATTATCATGCCAACTTTATGGTTTAAACATCTGTAGAATTTTTAATTATAGATTCATTCTCCAAACAAGTTTTAATTTAATCTTTGAATAACTGGCTCTTAATAAATGTAATTTTAACAAATATTTAATTTATAGGCATCATTACCTTCTACTACACTCTACCAGATGTAACCCATATAATTGAAGGGTACAGACAGAGAAGACGGAATGTCCAATTTTACTAATTAAGAGAAAAACACAATTTAAAGTTTAAAAGTCATTATTTTGTTATTGAGATGAATTTGCAAAGTCTCTTACCCTTACATCTATTCATTAGATATTTCTTTAACATTATAATTCAAATTACACCACATTTTATTAAAAACAAAACAATAATAAATTAAATAAAAATTATAAGCATTTTCTAACAAGTTTAAAACAAGGAATGTCTTTTAGGAAATTACTCCTATACTGTGAAAAACTGAGTTAATCATAACATGTTTTGGTTTTGGAATCATATTATACTGCTTCATAAAAAAATTGTGTTTCTCTTGTAAAAAATGGTATCAAATGCATTAAATCTTTATATTTAACTTCACTTATAGGCAAAAAAGCTTTATATGCAAAGTCAGGAAGTTCAAACTCATTGCTCATAATAATAATTTTATTAGTTATTTTAGATTTCTCCCAAACTCCATTGTAATTTTCTCTGTGCAATATTATCTTGTGATCATATTCTTTTGAGACCATTATTTCTCTTTGCTTTTGAATGGGAATACTACAGTTCTTCATGTATTTTCCAGTCAGAAATATTGTCCATTTTCTAAAAACTTCTCCAGGAGCAATTTCAATCACCTGGAAAGGAGATGATTTGTACCTACAATTCTTAAGCAATTCATACCAATGATATGGCAATTCCATTTTGGTAATAAAAAGCGGGCAAAATACTTCATGTGTTATAATTCCTATAGTTGTTTTATTGAAAATGGTTCTTAATAATATAATTTTGAATCTGTAAAAAAAATTATAAAAAATAATCACATGATAGTAATCACATAACCTAAAAGGCATTTTATCAATTAAATTTTACTAAGAATTCCTTTTTTACATTGATTATTTTTATTCAAAAAAGTATTCTTTATTAATGATGCTTGTGAATAATTATTTTTTCAAATGCTTCTCAAACACTATGTATGAGTGAGCACATTATTTTATTTATTTAATTTTTTGAATTGTACTGTATACAAATTAGTTGCTTTTGTAGGATTTATACCTAATTCCACCTAATTGTTTTTTTTACAACCATTAAAACCGCGTTTAAAATTTAAACTTGTAGTTGAAGCATGCGCTGTGAACACATTTTGCTTAAATGTATTTTACTAATTAAAACGATTAATTATCCAGAAATCAGCAATTTCGCAATAGAACAAACATTATTTATGGACGAACAATCAAAAACCAATAGATATAAGTAATTTTTGATAGCATAATATTAAAAACTGCAATAGCGGGGCTAACTTGAAGGTAGATTTTAAATTAATTTTTATTTAATTAATAAATAAAGAACAAACAATAATTAACGGTGAACAATCAAAAACAAACGATGAACGAACGACTAATTAGCAAAATAGTCGAAAATTAGGAAAAAAAATATTTTTGCGGGGCTATTTTATCTGAGCCCACCCAGTCCGTCAGTCACCGAGCAGAAACTATCATCGCTGTTTGAATGGTCAGAATTCACAGAATAAAAAGAGTCATTATCAGAATAGCTCATACTTGAATAAATATTAAAATAAAATAAAATAAATATAGTAATATAATAATACTATACAAGCAAATAATAATAAAACTAAAGCGTACAAGTTGGTGCTATACTCACATCTCTGCACCACCCGCCAGCTGGCACACACAAAAATCAAAACATTACAATAAGGCATGAGAGAAATAAAAAATTAATAAAAAACACAGATTAAAGACTGGCAACAATAGCGGTTTCCGAACGGATTATACAATGTTAGTTGTCAAAAGTCAAATGTCTGTTCCTTACAAAAATTACTCTGATGACCTTTTGTCATTGCCAAAAAAGTTCCTTTTGGAATCTTGGACCGAAGCCTGGGTTTCTAGTACACAGTTTAAGGGACGTTATTATTCATCTATCCAACCTGAAATTCCACTAAAACCCTGGTACACTAAAGCCAAATTTGGCAAATTGGAAACAACCATTTTAATTCGATGTAGACTTGGACACACTTGTTCGCCTTCTCACCTTGCTCGTCTTAAAATCGTTGAAAGCCCCATATGCCCATGCCGACTGGATGTTGGCGAAATAAATCACATTCTGTTTGCTTGTACATTATATGACCGATCATCCTTTATTAAATCTTTATTACTTCTCCGTATTCCTTTTCCTTGTTCCATTTCCTCCCTTCTCAGTAGTAACAATATGTATATATATAAGTGTATAGCATCCTTCTTTATAAGTAATAAAATAAAACTTTAATTTTTTTATTTATTTTATTTTAGTTTTTTAGTGTTTCTCAAATTTTTTATTTTTCATTATTTTGATAATCAGTATTTTAGTCGATCATCTTAACACATTTTTTATTTTCTATAGTTTGGAATTCATCCCCCATTTTCCGTCCTTCCATTTCAACTCTCCTGATAGATATTATTACCCTGTGTAAATATTTCCCTTTCCCAACCCATCATAAGTTTCCCTACCTTGCTCATTTAAAATAAAAAAAATATCATCAATATTTACTTGACATTGGCTAAATGCACAAGAAGTGCGAAGCCATCAATTGAAAGAAAAAAAAAAAAAAAGTCAAATGTCATTAGAATGACATTTGGGGTAGTAAAACAAAAAAAAAATTAAAACTAAAAAAACACATAGACAACAAACTATAAATGGTGTGGGTATGAACAATAATTAATACAATTGCAACTGACTTGTTGACAACGGAATAATATTGCGCTCTTAAGTGTTAACAATAATACGACGAAAGTTATTAATTTTTACGAGTTTTCGCGTTCAGTGTTGTGGAACTACTTTGGCCAGTGCGGGTTCCAATCGGAGGCTTATCGGCTGTTGACTTTGAGTGCAAAACTATAAGATCGTTGAGCTCCTCGGTCGTCGTGATTTTCTTTGTGCCATCGGCGACCTTCACTACGATAGTTCCGTCCTGGGTCCAACAGTCCTGCATGCCGAAGTGCTGGCGTGCCTTGGCAAAAATCTGCTGTCGAGGTCTTGTAAGGAACTCTTTTATAGAAGTTGAAGAGCCCTTTAGCCTTGCCTTTGCCTTCCACACCGCCGACCTGTCGTTAACATCACAAAACCTTACAAGAATCGGTCGTTGAGTTTTGTTATTTCGGGGTCCCAGACGATGGCAAGTTTTAATGTTCGAAGAGGAGAGGTTTTTCAACGACATTCTGTTTTGAAGGATCTCCAAAATGGACGCTGTGCAGTTCTCCTTATCAGGTTCGGGAACACCCATGAACAGGAGCGTTTTTCGTCGATGCCTGGTCTCGATGGTGTCGATCACACGAGCGCACTCAACAATCTGGGATCGAAGCAGCCGAAGCATGTCGAACATGAGTTCCCGGAACGTGCGGAACTCCTCTGCAACCCGCGCCACGGTGTCCTTGGCCGGTCCTGTCTGTAGCTGTGCTTCAAGTTCATTCATGCGCTTGGTGAAGCAATCTTCGAGCCTGGTCTGCGCGATTTGAATGTCCGCGAGCTGTGCCATAATTCAAATTTGAATGTAACGTTTTCGTATGTGTGTGCGAAGATACTGGCAGGTGGTGTATTTTAGCACATATATTCACATGTGATACTGTATATTAATTACGAATGTCACTTATTGTTCTGTACAACTTTTAAAACACTTGTACTATGTAAATACTATTTTTGAATATTTTTTACGAAATAAATACTTTGAGATTGGTCTACACTTATTGACACCCACGCGAAAAAAAATTTATTAAATTATTTGTGCGCGAATTATTTGTGTGCTTTTAAGTGACTTTATGAAATGTTGGCTTATTGTTATTTTACTCAATTTGTATGAAAAACCTTAATTATATGTGTGAGATATGGAGGAAGGGACTTGAGATATAGTATAGATAGATCTAAAATTATGTTGATCTATATCTTCATAGTAGGCAGAATACCTTTTTAAAAATTTTAGTATGTTAAATTATCTTTATTTTCAGCTGTGACTTGTGCACACAAGAATTTATAAGTTTGTATGACAAAAGGAAACACATGAGAAATCACAAAACATACAGCTGCAATGTTTGCAATATACAATTTGTGAGATGGTCAAAATTTGTAAAACACAAAAAATTGGAACATGCACAGACAGGTTAGTAATCTTTTTAATTTGTATAAAATATAGTTTTATAACATATTTCTTGATTTTGATTTATAACATCATCATGCATCATCCAAAATTTAATTCAGATATTGTTCTTATTACCTAATGAAAAATATAAATAAACTTCTAATATTTTTTCCAAAATAGTCCATTTTCTTTTACATAACAGGAATGTTTCTTTCAATATTTAAGTTCTTTTGCTCCTTACAGAATTTATATGTGATAGTTGTGGCAGAAGTTTTAAGCAAAGAATACACATTATACGCCATTTGAAGCAGCACATGCAGTTACAGAGCAAAGAGAAAAAGTTTACATGTCCTTATGAAAACTGTAAAAGGTACAACATCCAACTTATTATATTTTTTTTTACGTAAGAATAGAATTAAAGGATGTTTACTAAATACAGAAGCTAAAATTTATTTTACTATTAGAAATACTATTAAGAGTAATTTAATCAACATTAAATTTTAAAAAAGCTATGCATGGATAAAAACATACTCTAACATTTTGTTCTATGTTACAGGTTTTATTCACGAAATAGTAACTTGAAACAGCATATTTTAATAAAACATGTAAAAATGTTACATGAATGCCCAGTTTGTAATAATCTGCTGTCTACAAAGGTACAGTGTTTTATTTTAGTAACTTTTTCACACTTTAGCCTAATCTAATGTTACCATGGTCAGGGCAATATAAATTGAATCTACATAGTAGTAAAGATTAATTTTCACTGAGATTTTATTTACATTTGTATTGATGTAAGATATTTTTTTTTGTAAAATGTTGACTGAAGATGAAAAACCTAAATGCTATTATTGTACAAACTCCCATATTCACATTCTATAAGGGTTTTTCAGAGGTGCTTTTCTGTTTTAAATCTCATGAAATAAGAGGTGAACCTATTGGCTTTTTCTGGACACATTTCTAGATACCGGGCTGCTATGAGAATTTTGTTATACTCAGAACCAATCAAATAACACCACATAATCTGCAAAATTTAATCACGAACCTCTTGATAGCACACCACACAGATTTACCGCCAAACCATTATGGCATTACAAATGAAGGTTTAGCATCATTTATATGTATTGTATTTATTTGGGTAATTTCAGACAAAATTGACATCACATATGAAACTCCATGAACAGACAAATCTCAAAAGACATAAACCAAAAACCAAAGTGGAAGGTCGTAAACCGAGGAAAGATTTAGGTGTCCCAAAAACAAAAATGGCGACACAATTAACTGGATACATTGAGCCTGAGGATAATCAAATAGAAACAGCTGTTTCACTGAACGTAGACTAATTTTTTCATACTTTAAGTTCCTTTTACTCAAGTATTATGCCAATTATTAAAAGCAGAGTCCTGTTGAAGTCTGAAGTGTGAAGTTATTTTGTATGTGATGCTTAACAGATAAATCCAGTTGTATGTATCCTGCTTGTGTGTTCAATAAATCTGTTACGCAATATATAATGAGCTTTCCTTATAAACTTTGTATGTTACCTACAGGGGAATCGTTTTAAAAAAAATAAAAGAAATAGAATTTGAAATTGTATTTTCTAAAAAAGATTGTCAAAGCTCAATGTTTGCTTTGTGCGTTATTGGTTAACGCTCTCTAGGCTTGTGAAGTAAACCAACCAAAAAACTTACCTAGCGCAGGTAAAGAAATTTTCACTTCAAAATTAGACAAATTAAATTGATCCGAAGCTGTATGTTCTTGATATCTTGACCATTTACCCGTCATCTTGAAATGTCAGTTAGACATACGTCAATGTCATTTAGCTGAGCCTCAAATAGCAAACAACATTGTACTATTTGTACTTATTTAATAGCAAACTTCATATCTTTCGAATAATTTTACAGCAAACTATACTCATGTTTTCCATATGGTAGTAAATTTGTAGACATGTCAGTGAAGCGTTCATGATATGCTGGTGTACTTACAATATAATTTCAATAAACAGAGCATCTATCATTTGAATAATTTCTAGTAATACATTTTTATGTCAAGTGTTTAAATGGCTAATAAGTGAATTTAAATTCATTTAACTTGTATTAATATCATCGTTAAGATTAAGAAGAAGTCGTTAATCTGTTGTTAATCATGGAATTTTCTTTGAACGTATTTACCCTTAACTGTTGGTAAGTTAGAAAATGCAAAAACTAAATATATGATACATACATTTTCGAAAGATAACTTCCTTAATATATTATTTGTAACTTTTTTCATAATTTTTTGTTATTTTTTTTCAAAATTTCATATTTTGAAGAATGCAATTCTGTAGTCATATATTAAACTTTCTAGTAATAATTTTATAGAATTGAATAGTATCTAGAAATAAAATCAATGAGAATAACAATAGTTTGAAATACTCTTTTTTTTTTCAAAATAAAAATGGTCATTAATGTGTTTTTGAGGATATATCTAGACTCTGGAAATTGAACTTTTTTATTATGTCCCTATGAATTATATTTTTAATTTGGGACTTGAAGTTGTTTAAAAAACCCCTGTTATGATGATTTTTCCATTGTTAGAACTATGAGTGAAAATGCCAGATATACAAATGATACTGTATTATAATTTTTATTGGCAGTTTGATATCTTGTAAAATTTAATACAAAAATAAGTTGTCTCTATTACTCAGAATAATAGATGCAACCTTGAAACAAATTGTTGACTTGTTAATTGTATCTATGAATATGAAGTGTATTTCATATTGATTTTCACATTTAGCATGTGTTCATGATAAAAAAGAAAAAATTGTATTTATTTAATGTTTTATTGTAGTCTTCCCAATATTTCCATGTTAAATCTTTAGATTTTTTTATAAGGCATCTGAATTCCTATGCAAACCTATTGAGTCATGACAATGATTTAAGTGACTTAAATGTCTTTTAACATAAATTAATAGCATAAAAAGATAAAAGATACTTTTCCTGTATGGACAGGAATTAAAAAGCACTCGGAAAAATGTTCATTATTTATTTTTCAGGGGAATTCCAATGGTATCAAAAAAGAGAAAAGAAAGATTTGAAGCTATATGTAAATATTTGTCAACAAGTTTGCATAATATAGTGTGCTTGCAAGAAGTGTGGAGTGAAAAGGATTATTTGTTTTTGAGGGATAATTTGAAAAGTGTACTACCATACTCACACTACTTTTACAGGTAAGTTGAAAATATCACGAATGTTATTTTTTTTTTCTATTAACCATGCTTTTGAGAATTTTTAAATGATTACTGAACTTTTTACAATCCAACATCACTCTATTTTATGTGACAATTTTTTCTGAAGGACAAGCCTATTTGCAATTTCAGATTAGGTCTGTAAATACAGTTTTCTTATAAAATACCTTATGTATATCTATTTTACTTGATTTGGGAATATAATAAGCTGCAAGAATAATGAATCAAGTAGACAGAATACAACCCATTAAACAAAATATTGATAAGAAACACTATTATGATATATCTATAATGTCTTAATACTGAGGGTCCCTGGTCCCCCCTTTACCATGAGTTTAAAGCTAATAAATCAATTGATTCAGCATATATTGAAAATAAATATGGTCAGGGGATGCCTTTTCCATTGATCTAGCCAGTCATGGAACAGGGCTACGAGTACACGAGCTCGGCCCCCCGAGCTGTTACAGTCTCCTAATACTTCCTTATCCGGGACTGCAGCATCCTTACCATCAGGCCAAATATTCTTTCCGGCAGTATCCTGTACCCAAACACACGCTATCCCTACCCCATTCCTAAAACAATGAAAGTCTCAAGGAGGGTTGGCGTCAGGCAGGCGGCCGGCCGTAAAAAATCTGCCAAAACTCTTATGCAGCATGATTTGTCCTTCCTTCCTGTGTGGAAGGACAAAACATGCTGCGCCGACCCCAAATAAGAATTGGGAGCAGGGCAGGAGAATGATGATATTGAAAATATAAAGGTTAATGGAACATACACTACTGGTATTGAGGAGACCACGGAAACCTTATTAAACTCACTTATCCCAGACGATAGCCTTGATAACGATTCTGCATATCATAGTAAAGTATGACTATGGGCCTCTGTTTCACCATCCACTCCTGATTCGGATAGCCCATCTCTTCGCGAATTTCTACAAGTAGTTAGCTCCTTGCCGCTTAATAAAGCTTCTGGAGATGACAACATTTCCAACAGGATGATAAGGGAAGTGTGTAAATTGTCCAGTGTCGCTATAATGTGCGTTTTTAATCGATGTATAGCTGAGGGTGTTTTTCCGCGAATTTGGCGGCATGGTCTCATTAAACTTATACCAAAAGGAGGCAATAAGCCTCCTGAAGACCCAAAATCCTATCGTCCTATAACGTTGTTACCGTCTTTTGTGTAAGGCGTACAGAACCGTTAGTACTGAGGCTTTACCTGTTCTTGCGGGTGTGCTTCCAGTCGACCTGGAAGTACAGCGTCGCGCCGCGTTATATTTTGCCGACAGGCAAAGTATTGATAGAGATTTCCTTCCATCGCGCGACTTTTCAAAAATAACTCGATTATTTAAACCATGCGCCGAGACTTACTCGGAATTAATAGAAGAATGGCAAAACCGATGGAAGCTGTCTGTAAAGGGCCGTCATCTTTATCAATATTTTCCTTCGGTTAGCGATCGCTTGGCAAAAACTTGGCTTGAGATTGATCATTACGTGTCGCAATTTCTAACGGGTCACGGCAATTTTCGTAGTAAATTATTCTCATTTAGGTTGGTTGATTCTCCTATTTGCCAATGCTCAATACATGAATGCGAATATGAACAGTCCGCACATAATATCCTTTGGGAGTGTAATCTTTGGTCGGATGAGCGTAACAGTATGCTCAATAGTATGCACGTAACGTCTGGTGTTGTTTATTATACAGACCTCGTTGAATCTAGGAGGAATTTCCGTGCCTTTCAGCGATTTTGCCATGCCTATTATTGGAAGTCTGTATAACAGTTCGCACGTTAGGTCCAATTTAAGCAATAGTTATCTATTCGTGGTGCGTTACTTGCGTCAAATTTTTTGGTAATTGTAATTGTCTTTCTTTATGTGAGGTTAAACCTCATAGCTCAACGTTTTGTCACCCGCTTTGCTGTGGAGGGAAGTGGACAACTCTTTGTTTTCCAACTCCTCCTTTACATTGCTTTTCTGATTAACTTCGTTGCGGGATTATGACAATTTAGGTCCCCTTAGATTCGCTGAGCTTCATTGCTCGGCGCCAATACTGTGCGTGCCGCTGTTGATCCTGGAGTACAGGAGTTGCAGTGGCGGGTGTGTGGTGGGATAGGGATTATATCTATAATGTGCTTCAAAAAAATTATTTCATATCTCTATCAGCAGGCAAGTTTTGGAATGCCTAAACATCTCGTTATTATCTCTTCAACCTATATGATAACTACATAATATGAGTGCTCAAAGGATTGCAAAACGCGAAAATACCAGTTTTCGTTTTTGATTAAGTTTCGTAATATTGAGATATGCATTAAAATCACTGGATTATTGTCATAGAAAGAAATAAAATAACTAACATTTATATATAGTTTTGATCCCACATTGAGATCCAAGTCTTGTGTTATGGGAATCAGAAACCATGAGAGTCTTTTACGGGCTCACAATAATTGCATTGTTACGAGGTCAAACCCGCGACCTAACGTTTCATAAGCTGGTTTTTGCCATCTCCGCACGTAGCTGTCAAAATACACAACATTTTAGGTATTTAAAAAAAAAACACTGTGTGTAGTGTCAAAAATAACGGGTAGTTGTAAAGGACAGTTGACAAAGTTTTGCTCTGTAATTTTTTTGAATTTAAAAATACTTACAGTTCTTAATTTCACAGTTTTAATGTTTAATTGTAACAGTTAAACTGCCTATCTGCTGGTGTTAACATTATTTATTCCTCTGGTATTTCCTTTCATCACTTCACTTTTTTGGCACTAACTACTTTACACTGGCTATTATGGAGTCGGCCCTAAGTGCTACAATTGAAGAAATGAGAGAGGAATTTAGCAAGAGAATGGCTGCATTCGAGTTAGATCTCCAAAAATCCTCAACTGCTTCAACCGGCACCTCCGACCTGGCCTCAGAATTTGCTTCGTTCAGACTTTTTGTTACCCAGTCTTTAAGCCTGCTGCAACGGCAGATTGAAGCCCTGGCCCACACCGTGGATACTATGGAGATGCAAAGGCGGCGTAAAATTCTTTTATTCCACGGTTTATCTGAAGTTGCCAATGAAAATGCGGAGCAACTTATTGTTGACGCTGTCAAACTGCGCCTTGGTGTGGCTGACTTCAATGTTGAGGACATACAGCGCTGCCACAGGATGGGCCGAGTATCGTCTTCAAAGAAGCCTAGACCAGTGCTTGTTAAATTTAAGGATGCTACTACGAGGGACAAAGTCTGGTTTAATAAAACGAAGCTCAAAGGCAGCGGCATCACACTTTCTGAATTTCTCACGAAAACGCGACACGACGTGTTCATGGCTGCTCGTGATAAATTCGGAGTTACCAACTGCTGGACACGAGAGGGAATTGTGTACGTCATTAGTTCTGGCATTCGACATCGGATTACATCTCTTGGTGAGCTTAGCCAGATTAGTGCTGACCCTACAGCAAAGTCCAGTCCAGCAGTCAAGAAGACTATTGCTGTGGCTAAGACTAGGCGAGCCGCAACCAACAAGAAGTGATGATTGCCTTTTTTCTTTATTACTTTGAGTCCAGTCCAGGTAGTACACTTCCATAGCCTTTATCATCTTTACGTTGGGTTGTTATTGCACTGTCACTAGTAATTCACTGTAATACCCTTTTGTTGTTTAATATTTAGTATATTTTTGGCAATGTAAACATACCCACGGAGGTTTTTACCTAGGTGACAACAGTTGTTTGTTTTGACAAATAAATGTCAGCATTGACATTACGTATTGCGTTCAGAAATCAAATGAATATTAGAATAATTTTATGTTATGTTACTGTTGCTGTTTTATTTTTATTTTCTTTTGTTTTTTTTATTTTTATTTTTATGGATTAATTATTTTTAATTTTGTTCTATTTTTATTTTTTTTTTTATTTTTCTTTGATTTTTTTTGAGTATTGTATTCATTTTAATATTAACTTACTGAGTCTGTACCATGGTCTGTACTACCTGGACGACCATAGTTTTAAGTGTTGTTAGTGTTATTTCTTGATTCTTTGTTTTTCACCTTATGTTATTTGTTCTTCTTTTTTTATGTTTTTTCTTTTCTTTTCTCACTGTACATTAATTAAGTAGTCATATTATGTGCCTTGTTAACATACCGGCAGATGGATAATTTGGATTATAGCTTGTAATTTCAGTTTTACTTTATACTTATTATTATTTTTTATATATTATATTTATTATTGTATACTCTTAGTTTTAGTTATATTTGTGTTTTTTGTTATTATTTTTATTTTTTAAATGATGTCTTATAGCAGTTTAAATAGTGACAGTGATGAATTCCTATCTGCCTGCAGTGATGATAGTTTTGCCAGTGTTCCCTCGCTTGCAGAAACTCTTTCAAATCAGTTCTCTGACGTCCCTAGGAACTTTAATGTCGTTCATATCAACGCTCAGAGTATTCCGGCCCATTTCCCAGATATGCTGGCTAGTTTTGACTGTACTCACATTCATGCCATTCTTATTTCCGAATCTTGGTTGAAACCTTGTTTATCTTCTACTACTTATTCCCTTCCTGGCTTCCACCTCATCAGAAACGATCGTACAGCCCGTGGTGGTGGCGGTGTCGCTATTTACTTGCGTAAACAATTCCGCTACTCTATTATTAGTGTATCACCGCAACCACCACCTTCCCTTGCTGGTGAACATCTTTTTCTGGAGGTGGAATTCTCGCTTATAAAAATTTTACTCGGTGTCTACTACTGTCCTTCACTTCATATTGACTTCTTCCCTTCGCTAGAACTTATTCTTGAAAACCTTGTCCCTTTGTACAGTCAAACCATAATCATGGGTGATTTCAATACCTGTCTCCTTAAGAACGATCGTCGTTCTTCTTCCCTTATTAATACTATCCAATCTTGCAATCTATCTATCCTTCCACTCTCAGCTACTCACCACTCTCCTAATCACACTCCATCCCTCCTAGATCTAATCTTTGTCTCTTCTTTAAACCATGTTGCAAAACATGGTCAATGTGCCGCTGACGCCTTTTCTTCTCACGATCTTCTTTTCCTATCTTATCGTGTTCGTCCTCCGAAAGCCGTTCCCAGGGTAATCCTGCAGCGGAATTTTCGGGGAATGATTGTTGATAACCTTCGCAAAGATGCTGCCAGCATTGACTGGAGTGCGCTCACTAAAGCGGATTGTATTAATTCCAAAGTGGATATTTTGATGGAAAAATTAACAACCTTATACGATATACATGCGCCTTTACGACCTATAAAATTAAAACACCGACCAACACCTTGGCTAACTGCTGATATTAAAGATTTGCTTTCCAAGAAAGCATTTGCGAAATCGAAGTATAATCGACGACCCACTGAGTCTAACTGGTTAAAATATGTTAGTATTAGAAATCACTGCAGTAGGGTGTGTAGGAATGCTCAACGCCGTCATATTCATAACTCTGTGGAAAACGGAGATCCAGCCAAAGTCTGGAAATTCCTAAAGTCACTGGGAGTGGGTAAACCTGATCGAGTATCCATCCCTAAGTCCATCGATTTGGATTCCTTGAATCAACATTTTTCTTCCTCGCCTTGTTTTGACAGGATGACGAAAGATCAGACTATTAAACATCTTTCTACCCTTAAGACTCCCGACTGTTCACCATTTGTTCTTAATCAATTCGCTCCTTGTGATGTTAGGAAAACCATTACGCTTATTTCATCCAACGCGACAGGGAGTGACGGTATCGGCCGTAATATGATTCTGCCTATTTTAGACGAAATCCTACCTATCATTTCCCACATCTTAAACTACTCCATCTCCTCAGGCATTTTTCCAACTGCTTGGAAAAATGCTAATTTAATCCCTATTCCCAAAAAGCCCAATGCCTCTGTCCTCTCCGATTTTCGTCCCATATCTATACTCCCATTCCTATCTAA
This sequence comes from Cephonodes hylas, assembly GCA_030295005.1. NCBI lineage: Eukaryota > Metazoa > Arthropoda > Insecta > Lepidoptera > Sphingidae > Cephonodes > Cephonodes hylas. The sequence goes on along the minus strand of AP025369.1, from coordinate 9,642,945 downwards.
AGTCCTTGAGCGATTGATTCATTCCCAACTTCACGTTTTCCTCACCAAAAATAACCTCCTAAATCCTCTCCAGTCAGGTTTTCGTCGTGGGCATAGTACGACCACCACTCTGACTCATATTACGGACGATATCAGATCAGGCATGGAGGAAGGTAAGCTGACTATCCTAGCTTTGCTGGATTTCAGCAATGCCTTTAATACCATTGATTACGACGTTTTGCTAGGCGTTCTGCGTTCTCTTAACATATCTCCAATGGCTATTGATTGGTTTCATAGTTACCTGTTTGGACGCCAGCAGCGTATACTTGTCGAGGATAGTTTTTCCTCCTGGTGTATGGTCGCAGCTGGCGTACCGCAGGGCGGCGTGCTATCTCCTCTACTCTTTGCTCTGTTTATTAATTCTATAACTAATCAACTTCGCTCCTCCTACCACCTCTACGCAGATGATCTTCAAATATATATCCATGCTCCTCTTGACCAGTTAGATAATGCGATCATCAATATTAATTCCGACATTCAGCATATTTGTGATTGGAGTAAATCTCATGGGTTGAAAGTCAATCCATCAAAAACACAAGTCATTGCTGTCGGCAGCCCCAGGATGATGTCAAAGCTAGATATGAACTCAATACGGAATGTTTCTTGTGATGGTGTGACCATTCCTTTTAGCGATTACGTCAGGAACCTTGGGGTCTATCTAGACAAGACACTCTCCTGGGGTCCCCAGCTTCGGGAACTCAGCCGGAAGCTATTTGCCTCAGCGGGGTCTTTGCGTAGGTTATGCAATTTCTTACCTTTAAATACAAAGATTTCTCTTGTGCAATCCCTTCTCCTTCCCATCCTTGATTATGTCGATGTCAGCTATCTAGATCTCACCGAGGACCAACTAAATAAGCTTGAGCGTCTTCAAAATTTTTGCATTAGACTCATATTTGGCCTTCGCAAGTATGATCATGTTTCCGAACTTCGTGCTAAGCTCAAGTGGTTACCCATACGGCTTCGCCGGAATGCTCACATTCTCTATCTTCTTTACAATATCTTATTTGATCCTTCTTCCCCTTCATATCTTAAAGATCGCTTTGTATTTCTCCATAACACGCTTTCAAGAACCTTGAGGTCGTCAGAGGACTTGAAATTAAGAATGGCTGTGCATAGAACTACTTTCATGGACAAATCATTTACTGTCCAAGCTGTCCGTTTGTGGAATGCCCTTCCACCTGCCATAAGACGAGCAGAAACAATCAGGTCCTTTAAAAGACAAGTAAAGGATCACTACCTTGCTCTCATCTGACTTTCTCCAATCACCTGGTTAAATACGCTAGACAATATATATGTTTATGTATTATATATGTTTATTTATGTAGGTGTAAGTATATATTTATAAATTTGTACCTATTAGTATGTTTTATATATATTTATAAATTATTGATTTATCCTAGTTTTTATATATATATATTAGTGCTTTTTTACTTTGTCTTCTTCTATACACTTTATTCTACCCTATTTATTTTTTCCTTTCTTACTATCCATCCTAAGGTTGCCTTTAAAATATTGCCTAGAGCGATAAGGCCGCCTCTTGTTTTATTCCTTATTGGTTAAGTTTTATTTTTATTTAGTGTATATACAAGGAAGTTTAAAATAAATAAATAAATAAATAAATAAATAGTGTCCAGAAAAAAAAGTAGGTAACTAGAGGTTTTTTATTTGACTATAACATTATTTCTTTCTTTGAAATATGGTTTTTCCTATTATAAAATTTGTTCATAACAACGCAACACTCTGAGTGTGAAGTAAGTGCAGATGATTAGATAAAGGTAATCTCTCCAACAAACCCAATTGAACGCCTGGATTATTTATCTTTACAAACTTTTAAGAGTCTGTTACATATTCCATATTGCTTTATGCGTCAACTAGCTTTTGCTCGCGACTCCGTCCGCGTAGACGACAGGGTTGAGTTCAGAAGGAAAATAAGTTGTAGTCTATTTTACTTCTCAGAGTCCTATTTATGTCCATACCAAAAATCATACAATTCAGTAACGCGTCGATCGGCGCCTTGTGCATCATTATTGCGCGCTTGATCAATATTTTAAAACTGCAATATCTTCTAAGATACTCGGTGAAATCAAAAGATGTTAAGGGCAATTTTATTTAAAATTAAATAATGAATAACGTATTTATTTGGATAAGGATTAATCTATACTAATATTATAAAGCTGAAGAGTTTGTTTGTTTGTTTGTTTGTTTGTTTGTTTGTTTGTTTGTTTGTTTGAACGCTAGGATCTCAGGAACTACTGGTCCGATTTAAAAAATTCTTTCAGTGTTAGTTAGAATATTTATCGAGGAAGGTTATAGGCTATATATCATCACGCTATGACTAATAGGAGCGGAGCAGCAATAAAGAATGTTTCAAAATCGGGGTTATTTTTTTCCTTTTGAAAGATTCCGCCGCGTGCGCTGCGGAAACGGTTAAAGTTACACAAAAATAATGTATGAGAGAATTATCCCCCTCAAAAAGTTCTAAAAAAAAGTCCGCGATAGCATATGTCTATTCTTTAAGGTTGGCTCACTATAACGTTTTTTAGCCTAACCAAATTTATTTTTAAATAAAGTTTTATTTGTGAAGGTGTTTTTATAAATATGATATTAATCCTTATCCAAATAAATACGTTATTCATTACAAGTATTTAATTTTAAATAAAATTGCCCTTTACATCTTTTGATTTCGCCGAGTATCTTAGAAGATATTGCAGTTTTAAAATATTGATCAAGCGCGCAATAATGATGCACAAGGCGCCGATCGACGCGTTACGGTTTCACGTTTGAACAATTAGACTAAATTGTATGATTTTTGGTATAGACATAAATAGGCCTCTGAGAAGTAAAATAGACTTCAACTTATTTTCCTTCTGAACTCAGCCCTGTAGTCTACGCGGACGGAGTCGCGAGCAAAAGCTAGTATCATCATATTTATAAAAACACCTTCACAAATAAAACTTTATTTAAAAATAAATTTGGTTAGGATAAAAAACGTTATAGTGAGCCAACCTTAAAAAATAGACGTATGCAGTCGCGGACTTTTTTTTAGAACTTTTAAAGAGGAACATTTCTCTCATACATTATTTTAGCGAAACTTTTACCGTTTCCGCAGCGCACGCAGCCGAAGCTCACAAAAAGGAAAAAATGTCCCCGATTTTGAAACATTCTTTATTGCTGCTCCGCTCCTATTCGTCGTAGCGTGATGTTATATAGCCTATAGCCTTCCTCGATAAATGTGCTATCCAACAGTGAAAGAATTTTTTTAATCGGACCAATAGTTCCTAAGATCCTAGCGTTCAAACAAACAAACAAACAAACTCTTTAGCTTTATAATATTAGTATAGATAGATGCAGATGAGATTTTATATGCTCGATTATTGTAATAAGTGCATTGAACACGTCAAGACTAGGCGTTGAAAATGTATTGAAATTTTTACAGAAGATAGAAAGTTTTTTTTACCGATAATAAAACTTTCTTTGCGATCTAGAGGTCGCGGGCTCGATTCAAGGGCTGGGTAGATTTTATTAGATTTTCTCGACAAAACATTCTCAGTAGCATCTGGTTGAACACCATCTCAGATTCTTGTTATTTAAGCACATATATGGTAAACGGCTTAAGGTATGTCTTGTTACGTGGCATTCAATAGCTGACACCATGACTAATATACCCGCTATTGAGTACCTTTTCTGGGAATAAACACTTATACATGCATGCCCGAACTATGTTACAAGTACCTATGTATTGTTACACTACTATTAACTACATATTACACTGAATTGTGCATAAGCGAATCAGCCCGAATTTTCATGGCAACCTTGTTTCAGTGGAGTACTTGGATCTGGTCTCTGTGTATTCTCAAAGTGGGTCATTAAAGATGTGTTCTTCCATCAGTGGCCATTAAACGGATACATTCACAAAATACACCATGGTGACTGGTTTGGCGGCAAAGGTGTTGGTCTGTGTAGAATCAAATGTGGAAAACGACTAGTTAATATCTACTGCACACATGTGAGTACATATTTTGAGTTCAATCAAACATTAGTATCAGAAGCAAATGAATAAATGACACTTTAAGGTCGCTGTCTGCCTTTGAAGATAATATCGTGTACTCTTCTTAACTTGAACAATCGTGTTAGTTTAGTCATATTATTACAAACCAGCGCGTTTGTATGATACTTTATCTAAATCTGTACATTTTACTAACAATTATAATGAAAAACTTCGTTTTGCATTTTCGTCTTTAAAACGGACAATTCTGAGACAGCCAATGAGAATGATAATAACACTGTTACTAATATTATAATTTCGAATGCGAGTTTTTTGCTTCTTTGTGTCATTTTCATACCTAAACCACTTAATCAATTGAAAAGATATTTATCAGTAGAAAGCTATGTCATCAGCGATTAACATAGGGTACCTAACCACCTACTTGTGTTAACGTAATGTCATTGCTTGGCCTGGTCTCGTAACCGTGGGTTCGAATTCGGGACTGATTTTTCCAAAACAATGCATTCCTAGTGAATTGTTATGCACATTCGCGGTAAAAAGTGCTTAGTTGGTTACAAACGTATCTACGAGTAGGTCAAAAACTTCTACAACGTGTTTACAGTCGAGTTATGGAGTTAATATAACAAGAATTTAAGTTTTTATTTTCAGTTGCACGCAGAATATCACGAAGATGACATATACTTAGCACATCGAGTTCTACAAGCATATTCAACGGCTGAGTTTGTCAATTTGACCACGAGTCCCGCGGATATATCCATACTCGCTGGCGACTTGAATGCAGGACCAGGGGATTTGTCTTTCAAGTAATTATTTAAGTTCAGTCCCGTAAAACATATCTGATATTACTTTTTCACATCATTACACCATTGGTTTTCCTGCAGGATCTTAACACAGTTACCATCATTGACGGATCCTTACGATGTGAAACGGAGAGACAATGCGGGTACTTTGAAGGCTTCGGGCACATGCGATAATGCTAACAATAGCTATTCAGATCCAAAACTTGTAAGCAAGTACCCTGAAGGGAAAAGAATAGACCACATTCTGTACCACGTGAATCCAACTTGGGAGGTATGTATAGTAAATCAAAGACAATTTGTGCAAAATATTATTCATTGAATTCTCTCATTTCATAACAATTCATATGAGTTGACAAAAATCACATGTTATTTATATACTATAAATGACAATGGATTAAATCATTCAATCGTATTCATAACATTCAAAATAAAAAAAATACATATTTGTATAATAATATCAATTGATGGGAAAATCATATGCAATAATTTTAATAATCATCTTGTTTTTGTTTTACAGGCTGATGTAGTTAATTTTGGCAATCCATTGGATGACAGAGTGCCGGGACAGTCATTTTCATATTCAGATCACAATGCAGTCGCTTTGGAACTGCGAGTAAGGCCTTACAAACATAAAACTAGTTACAGGCAAGACAGTAAAGGGGAATACTTCGATGAAACAATCACACAAGCTATCAAAGTATGCGAGGAGGCCACCGTGAACATATCTAAATCTAAAAGGCTGTTTCTTACCACTGGCTCACTGATATTCATGTTCTTGTTAGGCACAGTGGGTTATTGGCCGAACTTCGTACTGTATGATGTAATCAAACTCATAATAACTGGTTTGTGTTTTTACTACTTGATAATGGGCACGCTGTGGAATAAGATCGAAATGAACAGTTTGAAGGCCGGCCTCAGTGCCCTCGAGAATTACAGTAAAACAAGACTCCAGTTAAAAGATTTCGATGACGATGATGACAAAGGGTCACATTTTATGTGACATGATTCATTGATCTGTTTGAATACTAAAAAATACACTTGACATAGTGATGCTTACACGAAAGGAGATTACAAGAGGCTATCAATAAACTTTCAATCATTACTCGAAATATATCAGTATTTTTATATGCATATGTGCTTAAATATTGTTATAGGTAGAAATATTTTTAGATGTTTCTAAATAAGCATAAACTTTGTATCATTTGTACCACCTGTATGAATAAGAATGTGTCTTATATATAAATCTAAAATAACTATCGAATAACATGCTTATGGGGTATTTGAAGAGTTAAATACTGACATTCCAAAGTAATTTACAAAGTTATTAATTGACTTAAACTAGTTCATACAACTAAAATACTTTGTTTATTGTTTCTGTAGAATCATAACTATATTATAATACAAGCTGTTGAAAAATGAAATGTAAGCTATTGTCATATACTTTCTTATGATACTTATCTATTGAATATCTATAAAATATAAATGTGATGTTATTTAAGCGATTTCAATAATTATAATAATAAAACATATCATAATCAATTATGCTTATCATTTATTTGATAATCATCTTTGCAACGCCAATGTTTATTCCAGTGAATTCCTAACAAAACAAAATTACCAATAAACAAATTAACAATTTCTAAAACTTAACGCTTCATAAAATTACAATGTCATATAAATCTAAACAAGTATCACAATTTATTGTATTGTGTTCGCATATTGGTGACTGTCGCAGATGAATACATAGATAATATAAATATATTTATGTAGCACAGTCGTACTTTGGTATAGTAAAATAAATATAGCTCTTGATGAGGAATGTGTAAATACGTTAAGGCTTAACAGGTAGTATTATCCTATTATCACGTGGTGCGCGTCACGCCAAGTGACTTCAAAACTCATGTTAACATGAGAGTGGATAGTCGAGTTATACTTTGGGGTCATGTTTCGTGGTTCGTTCGTCGTCGAGTAGTGGTTGTGTTTCTGACGTGGTCATGGTAACAGTATTTTCTAGGGATCCGTAGGCGGAGGGCCGTATGTCTACGGGCGGGAGGTCCGGATCGATGGTGAGATTTGGCGCGGAACTGGAGGGAACCGGTTCGCTCATTAATCTAGAACTTTCGTCGTAGCCGCGCGTCATGTGGTAGTTGGACTTGCCGCGCAGTCGCCGGCTGAATGAGCTCCCTGGAATTATATATTGTTTATTATAGTTATTCAGGTTATAGATTTGATAAAATTAGTTTTTCGCAAAATATAATGTTGAGTATCTAATATTTACTGAGTAGTTAGGGTACACCTCGTAAATTAATATTGTTATGCATCAGTGTAGTTTCAAAGTATTTTAAACTATGTAATAGTTAAGCTAATATTTTTTTTTATTCGATGCCTGTTTTCATTTGTAAACATAAATCAATTGCTTCAGCAAAGATTGAATTATGATTGATAAATACAATTACCTAAAATATTACAAAGTATATTTATATTTAGCTAATGCTTTGGCGTATTTCCCATCTATAGATACTATTATAATAAAGAGGAAAGGTTTGTATTTTTGTATGTTTGTTACGAATAAACTCAAAAAGTACTGAACCGATTTGGATGATTTTTGGTATGGAGATAGATGGGACTCACCGAAGTAACATAGGATACTTTTTATCCCGGAAAATGTTGTATTCCCGTGGGATTGGGTATAAAACGCTATATTTATTTTACGCTTTCACGCCTAAACCATTTAACCGATTTTTATGATTTTTGGTTAGAATATAAGTAAGATCCTATGAAGTAACATGAATAACATTTTATCCCGGGAATATGTAGGGTTCCTGTGGGATTAGCATGTATTCTAACGCGAAAATGACACTGCCTATGTAATGCTTTCACGCCTAAACCTTTTAACCGATTTGAATGATTTTTGGTATGGAGATAGGTAGGGCCCACCGAAGTAGCACAGGATCCTTATTATCCCGGAAAATGTAGTATTCCCGTGGGAACGGGTATTTCTGGACCTACAGAACCGATTTGAATGATTTTTGGTATGGAGATAGGTAGGGCCAACTAAAGTAACGTAGGATACATTTTATCCCGGAAAATGTAGTATTCCCGTGGGAATAGGTATTTCTAGATCTACTGAACCGATTTGAATGATTTTTGGTATGGAGATAGGTAGGGCCAACTAAAGTAGCGTAGGATACATTTTATCCCGGAAAATGTAGTATTCCCGTGGGAATAGGTATTTCTAGATCTACTGAACAGATTTGAATGATTTTTGGTATGGAGATAGGTAGGGCCCACAGAAGTAACACAGGATACATTTATCCCGGAAAATGTAGTATTCCCGTGGGAACGGGTATTTCTGGACCTACTGAACAGATTTGAATGATTTTTGGTATGGAGATAGGTAGGGCCCACAGAAGTAACACAGGATACATTTTATCCCGGAAAATGTAGTATTCCCGTGGGAATCGGTATTTCTTGATCTGCTGAACCAATTTGAATGATTTTTGGTATGGAGATAGGTAGGGCCCACAGAAGTAACACAGGATACATTTATCCCGGAAAATGTAGTATTCCCGTGGGAACGGGTATTTCTGGACCTACTGAACCGATTTGAATGATTTTTGGTATGGAGATAGGTAGGGCCAACTGAAGTAACAAAGGATACATTTTATCCGGATTTCTGTGGGATTTCCGTGGGAATCGCTATATTCAAGATCTACTGAATCAATTTGAATGAATTTTGGTATAGAGATAGGTAGGTCCCCCCGAATTAACATGATATACTTTTATCCTGGAAAATGTGTTCCTGTGGGTATGGGTACATGTTATAATTGCGAGAGTAACTCTGTAAATCTGTTACGGTTTCACGCCTAAACCATTGGACTAAGTTATATAATTTTAGGTATGAAGATAAATAGGACCCTGTGAAGTAATAATTAAATGTTCCCGTGGAATAAACATGTTGTAAATGCGGAAATAGCTTTTTCAAAGAAAAACTTTTTTTGGACACTTATGAGACGAATTAAAGATTCACTAATAATTATCTTTCTGCACTCAGCCCTAAAGTCTACGCAGACGGAGTCGCGGGCAAAAGCTAGTCGCATATAAATATATTAGAACGTATAAACAAGATACGCACCAACAACGCCGAGGTGCTCGGATATGTCTCGTTTGACATCGGACACGTCCCACATCGCGAGGAAAGAGCCGAGGCACGACGGTGACGGGTCGAGCGGAGACACGTACGGCTTGTACGAGAAACTGTAATGGTGGGCGATCGCCGCCAGAAACATCTCTATGCATATTAGGAAGTCCTGAAAACATAGTAAATGTGGTATGAATTAATTCCATTCAACACAAAAGTGACCTAATAGTGGTGAAATCTTTGAATGGCAATCTGTAAACGAAAGCTTGTTTGAAAAAAAAATGTTATATGTTTTGCATAAGCATATCTCAATTGTAAGAAGTCAAACGTAAAATTATGTATTACTCAATTTGGATCAATTGAAGAAAGTTGGTTTAAGTGCACTTTTACATTTTCCTAAAACTACATTAGTATGTTAATTTCTTCGATCTTGTCCAAGTGTGACACATCACGTAATAATTAGTCTGCTACTTATATTTATGTTTCAAGCTCGGTTGTTGGTCGGTGCTATTGGATGTATATAAAGATTATAAAAGTTCGACGTGTGTAGGTGATCGTGTGTAATTGCCTTTTATATACCCACGATCTCAGACTTGAGATTTAAAGTAAGGTGAAGATTAGGTATGTGTGGATTGAGTTAGGTATATAATTTTGTCCATGGAAAAGAAATTTACAATCACGGTTAATCCTCAATTATCTTCAATAAAGCATTTCCTTAGTGAATAAACCCAACGTATATGTTTTACCACGGCATATTTACTACATCTTAAACTTTACGAATAAAAAGCTAGGTTTCGTTTTATAATCAACCATATTTCAACATATCCCAAATTTTGTGTGTCATCGTTTATATAAAACTAAAACACAATCTATTCGGATGTCGGACGGCGCGCTTCGTTACGTCCGAACGGGACAGACGAACGTTATCATTAATTTGCATAATTTAGTCCCATATAACCAGTTTCTATTCAAATATTACTCCGATTCAGATTGGAAAAGTTCCTTATAATTCACCAACAACGATGACGTAAGCAGACGCCAACGCAAACTGATTTCTACAAAGGTTACGTCTGAGGAGACAGGAACATTAAAATATTTTTGCATACTGTTACATACTTGATTTTGTTACACCTGATATTATTACTACAAATATGCGATAAGAAATCATCTCGATTACTTAACAGTAGATACAAATTTGGCAGTGTTTTCGTGACTGAAAACCTAGGCTTTTACTTCTACCGCCAATGTACCCATTATCTAAATAGTCCCGAGTAAATGTAATAGTAATGGATGATTTAATATTACGTAAATATATTTCTACACGTCAATGTTGATACGTGATAAAGAACACGATTTCTGCCTACGCAACGAGCTTTCGCAGTAAATGAGTCCAAGCGTCGACACACGGTTAACTGTTAATGCTTCTATATTTGACTCAATTCAATTTATGCTTACCTGTAGCTCCGAAGATATAATCTTAACTTTGTCCGAGTCAGATATGTCAAATATTGTCGATATCACGCCGCAGTAAACAAGAATGTTGATTATTACACCTTGGCTGCGAAAAAAAACAGCGACAATATTTTATATGTAAACTACTCTAGATATAAAAAAGCAAACATTATGATAATTTATAAATTGGTATCTGTCTGCATTAATATTTATACAGCATTATCACGTTAACGACTGCTTAATATGTAAAAAAATAATCTCATATAACACTTACAAGAACGAGAAGAAAACGACGGCTTTTATGCATAAAAACTTTCCTATCGGCTTCATTGGTTTTAGTTCCTCTTTGTTCGCCCTGTAGAATAGTACGAGGCAATACATTGCTACGAACTGGGAGAGATTGTTGAGGGCCACCATGTAGGGGAACGCGACGTTGGGGCTGAAGTCACTCTCGCCGTATACTCCGTTCAACTCGCATATCATGGAAATAACCGTTGTGATCGGCCTCACAAGCGTATACTGTAGAATCCCATGTTTGCAATTATGTACAAATTCTCTAAAACAAAGTAATAGGATGTATCTATGGAGGTACAAAATATAATTCATAGGTATGAAAGTTGGCTATGGGATTTTTTATTTATTATCTCACTTTGTCTTTGATACAGTCTTCAACATGCGTTTATACATTCAGTCCCGATTCCCCGAAGAGTTAGACGAAACTATATCTATTTCTCGGGAAAAATCCAAGACTCGGTACTGTTTCTGAGAATTTCATTATAGAAGAATCCCAATGACACTGTTAGTTATTTACACACATAAAGATTTCCATGAATCAGTGCGCGGGAAGTGCTGTAACCCTGAACAGCAACTTCCATTCGTAATAGATTCTATTTAATGTCAAAAAATATTTATTTTCTAATCCTATAATGTAATCCCAATAATGATTTACCTGTCTATAAAAAAACGATGTGTATTTATTACATTATGTTTACCACTTCCATCCCTCTAACCTTATTGAGTTGGTAGACGTAATTATGATCATTGATTACGTGTCATATCTAAAGGCGATAATCTCGCTATGTTGAATGAATGCTCAGTTGGTCTCGAAGCATAAGAGTACGACGTGCAATCAACAGCTTGGGTAAAGGATTATTTTCTCAATGGGAAATACACTGTAACATCATGGAGTCTAGAAATGTACCCAAAAACCGGCATGAAGCTCATCCCAATTACGCGAGATTAATAAAACCATGATTGGGGAGACATATGGGTGGACATACACTCCTTATTCTCACAAGAGTTACATAACATATATTTTACATGTGTATTACATTATATGTGTTATTCCCCTTATTGTTTCCTCAGATACTTCCAGAAACAGCATCATGGCTACTATGATGCAAGCAGGTGTCTCACCAATGGCACAGTGGCACAACTATGAAGATATTATAAGGATGGCCAATCATTAATCTACATTCATTTGAATTATTATTAAGTAATTTTTGTGCAGCTTGTGACCATATTAAATTCTTTAAAAGAACTTTAAAATAAGATATTTGAAAAATTTTATAAACAACATTGCAAGTTTTTAAAATGTGACAACAGTTGTATAAAGATAAACTATAATGTTATGTAAATATTTTTAATGAATAGAAATTCAACTACTCTGCCTACAAATGGTACTTTCTTAGTGTTAACTATTATTTTTCTATTCATTTCATCCCTATCCTTTTTCTTCATACATTCATCAATGTATGTGAAATGGCATAATCTCTTCTATGCAATTAGTTCACCTATTTAAACATCATGAATCTACTCATTAGATATGACACAGTCATTTAATAAAGAGTATGCCTTATTTACATACAATCTTTTTTTATAGTTGGATCACATTGAATATTTCTTCTGGATTTTATGGCTATGCTACGCATTCTTTCGGGACTCTAGAAAAATACTTGTGCAGAAGGGTTGGATATGGCTGTATGTATATTGAACATCATTAAACATATAAGTAATTTAACAAACTTACCGGCCCATTTCCCATGGTGTTAAACAACAAAGAGGAAATATATGATAAACTTGTGGCTTAGTCTCCAACACAGCCTCCAGATCCTGATCTTCATTTAAATAATTCAACAGATACTTCATAAAGTTGTATATAACATATGCTTCATAGCATTCTCTTAAAGAATCAACATAAATTGATTGCTCCGGAAACTGTAGCCCTATCCATGCATTAAGAGCATAGATGGGTACCATCCATAATATTCTAGACAAAAGAAAAAAATACTTTATGTTTTTATCTAAGTATGTCAGACTGAAAATTGAATTGCAATAATTATCTAATCATTGCAAATTGTGTAGATGCTCTGTAAGTAATTATTATAAGTGTTAATGACTGGTAAGATATAAATATTATCGTAGAGGTACTCGTAAACTAGACAACCAGTGGAAAAACGTATTTCCGAAAACAATACCAAGATGTCTCTAACATAGTATGACAACATGAATGGATAATTTGGTTTCAAGTAAAAGACTATATGGAATAAGAAGTTATGTGCAGAAACTAAATATAATAATAAAAAGAAATTAAATTATAGAGTAGGTTACATTCAAAGTTACTAAGATAAGTAAAGTAGAAAACCACACTGTGGAGAAAGCTTAGGTAATATAATCTATGATCTACAATCCACACTCTACTTCACTATTTGCAAAAATATATGAAGGGTCCACTGCAATAATGATGAATGTCCTTGTTCTTTTTTTTTAATAATTGAGTTTTAAATGTATAAACGATGTAATAAAACTCAATGGCATTATTTGTTAAGAATGAAATTTTTTTGGACATTCATCATTTTTGCAGTGGACCCTTCATATGGAAACCAATGATCTGTTGCTGCACATTTATACTGATTTTAATGTACACAAATTGAATTATCTAGGAGTCAGCAAATTATTAAGATAATGACACATTAAGAGGAATTAATTTGTATTGTTTTTAAAAATAAATACAATTTTTACCACCTTATAATGTGTTTTTGTAGCGACGGTTTGGTGTAGTGCACAATGTGTTGAATTATCTGCCACACGGAAATAGGCAATGCGAGGAGAACAAATCCACCGCCGACCAGAGCACCTTGATCCGACTTCTTAAAACCATTCTTTATCGAATGCGCTATTAATATCGGAACTAACACTACGATTAATATAGCATAAAGCGCAATCAGGAAAGGCCTAATCCAGGATCTCCACTGGCTAAAAAAGGATATCACTGTTGATGAACACATAACGCTCTAAGCCACAATATGTGTGGATTTATTATAACAATTTTTAATATATTTTTTTCTTTATTATCACGCACATGTCACACTTTTCGTTTCACATAAACTATACATTGGGATTTAATGTACGTAAACAGAAGCCGTGATTGTATAATTATTGTGAAATAAAAACAAAATTGACTATCACTTTGTTTACTACGGACGATTCATTGATTACGACTGACCGAATGATTTCTGACAGATTTTTTTAAAACTGGAACCAAAAACCTTCGACCTTTCTTCGTAGATATGGTGAACCATATAAAAACAGTGCAGTTTAACGCAATCTGTACGCGAGTAAAAGAGATGTATGACATTTATGCTAAAAGTCTACAACTAATAAAATTTTACAATAGTAGATAATGAAAATGTTAGGTGATACAGATTACAACTGAGCAATTGTTCTTTTACCGCGTAACGAATGAATGAATAACATCGCCATCTTGAAACATCGACTAAAAATTTTACATGGCAATTTTTACAAATGTCATTTTTAGAAAGAGACAATTTGTACCATTTACCTTCAGGAGAAAACGGGATGAAACGTTAGTCAATGACGTCTATATATTATTTGTATTGCCAGGATTCATTAAGCGCGAAGAAAAAACACTGCAGGTGTGTGATTTTTTTATCAGAATGGTTTTGGTTAATAGGTTTAATTTTATCTAAACACATAAATAATTAAAGCTTTTAATAAAGCTAGTAGGTATTTTAAAGCTCAATTAATAACACCAAACCGGGGATCCACTTATTAGTGCATTTACAGTTATCCGCGTAACACGTATTTTGTGCATCGAGCTCGGGCATTGAATTAGGCCACATAGCGATCTCTCCCTAAAATACCGCTGTTCTGGCTGTCGACGTATCAAGCTAACGTGAGTTTGTAATTTATTACCGTGTTTATGAGTAATTTATCTTTATGTGTGATACACGCGATGTGGAATATGGATAGGATACAATAGATAACGTAAAAAGAAGTGTATCGTGAGTCGATAATTCGTATGTTTTCGTAAATGGGTCACCTCGCCATTCTTATAAGAAACAAGTTGTTTTGTGATTTTGCCCTTTGCAAAGCGCCTTGATGTTGTGGAGATGGTCGCGCGTCGTTTATTTACATTTTGGATGAATATATTTTGACGTGCAAATGTTTTAGTAGTATTGGGAGGCGGGAGAGTGATGACCAGGGAACTCGCGAGCTGGTATTGTGATGTCATCTAAAGGGGAAACAGAGGCCGACTCTGGCACCGTGTCACCTAACTTGACCACAGTCAAAAATGAACCGGTCAGTATGCACCTGTATTCTTGTTCTCTATTTGTTCACTGTAAACATTTCTATGCTTGACATACTTAATTTCCTGTTGGTTTCTTTTGATCTGACACTGATACAAGATTCAAAAAGTTACCTATTTGTTTGTAGTTCTTGTTTATTCATGACCTCATGATTTTGTTGAACTTAAATAATATACAGTTTTTAGTAGTTTTTACAACACATTCCTACATTTGTTTATAAGTCATGTTGTCATTCTACATATTTATGTGTTATATCTTGGTCTTTTTAAGTGCTATTATGTGTGATATCATGTGTTACATATTTTAATTCATAATATTTAATTTTACCTTATCATTACCCATGATAATTACATGTGTTTGCTCATGAGGGAAAATCTATTGAGAATACTTATTTGAAATTTATTATAAAATTTAATACATATGTTTAGTTTGACTACAATTTCAATAGTCATTTACATAAATGCATCATTATAAATAATAAACAAATTGAACAATCTTGTTCTATTAGAATGCAATTAGCAAATGTGATTCTTAATCTCTAGATTATAGACTTTTATACAAAATATTAGTAAATTATGTTCTTAAAATTACAAATCATAATGATTTTTTGTTACTCAACTATGATAACTCTAGAGATGTTTGGACTAAAATAGGACATTGTACATAATATTTTATAAATAGAAATTCTAGAAGACATTATTAAGTATGGATAACCTTTTGACTTTAGATGTATATGTTGATAATATGCCACTATTAAGTAATACAGATTTCAAAGAATTAGTTATAAGGCCAAATATTATTAAAAAATAAATATTATTTCCTTAAAGTTAATTCTAAAGAATTTAGTTTTTTTATATTAATTAAAATGACATAAGGAAAATTCTACACTATATACATATTAAAAGTTAATATATAACAATGTTTTGATAAAAGTTACTTATGATCCCTTTTTGATACTTGTGTGGTTGACTTTAGTGTAAGTAGTTTCTTAATAATAAAACAAATTAGAAACATTTTTACCATCTTCAAGTTTGTGAAATGGCTAATATGTGAAAAGGATGATAGTCAACTATAATATGGCAAAAAAAATGTTTGTAGTTAAAACCTTTACATTATTATGTAACAAGCTTATGTGTGTTGGGTTCTCTGTTATGCACATGCCACTATGTACAAATACTGTAATACTTTGCATATATTTATTGATAGGGAAATGATTTCAGGTTGCCACAGCCAGTAAGGAAACAACACCAAAACGGGGTGGTACATTGTTAAAATGCACCACATGCAATAGTTTTAGCACACTGAGTAGTCGAGCATTGACCACCCACATGGCTCAGTGTTCCCCGGACAACAACAATGTGGCGGCGGCGCAGAACGCGGACGCCCGGCCTCATAGGAAACTGTTCGAATGCGACGTGTGCAACATGAAGTTTTCCAATGGCGCCAACATGCGTCGCCACAAGATGCGTCACACCGGCGTCAAACCGTACGAGTGTCGCGTCTGCCAGAAAAGATTCTTCAGAAAGGATCACCTGGCCGAACACTTCACAACCCACACAAAGAGCTTGCCGTATCATTGCCCAATATGCAACAGAGGATTCCAGCGTCAAATTGCCATGCGCGCTCACTTCCAGAACGAACACGTCGGACAACACGACCTCGTCAAAACTTGCCCCCTTTGTAGTTACCGTGCCCCGACGATGAAAAGCCTCAGAGTTCACTTTTTCAACAGGTAATATAGGCTCATATATTTTGCATATTTATATTTTTTTATTATGCATTTATTTAGCCTGGTTGTCAGTCTTGGTGGCAAAATTATTAAGAATCACAATAGAAGCGAAAAAGCTTTTTGAAACTGAAAAGCAGTATCAATTTAAACGAAAATAAATGTAGATGAGATCCATAAATATTGATATCGATTTTGGTGGTTTGTGATACCTCTGATAGAAGGCACGTATCTGATTGCGGCTTGAACATGAAGCCCACAAATGAAAAATTTTAAAATTCATTTTAAAGTACATAGATGCACCCATTTATTTTCATTGTGTCCGAAAGGGAGCAGCCAGACGTCAATTTTAGCATTCATGTTTCACCAGTGGACGATTCCATTGTCGTTTTTCGATAACGGTTTCATACTCAAACGCACTACACACGAGACTAGACTTAATCGTCTAAAGTATATAGATGTAGTTTTATAAGAAGTTGCCTATATTTTTCTCCAACTGAATATATTATTCACTTCATGACGTGAGTAACGTATCGTTGCGAAGAGCTGAACACTTTGTCGTCGCGATTTGAACATTTATTAATTTCATTTTCGTTTTTTTTTACAGTTAAGTTTCTGTATTTAAAATAGTATTAATTATTAAAACAGTGATGACTTCGACAGCCCTGTGGCGCAGTTGGCTAGACACCATCTTGCGAAACGAGAGGCCGCGGGTTCGATTCCTGCACCGAGACATATATTTGTGTGATCCACAAGTATTTATTTCGGCTCTGGGTGTTTGTGAAACCGAAAAGTCTCTCGTAGTGTCTGATACCCACGACACAGGACTTGTAATCTAGTATGGGGTCAGGGCTATGTATGTGACTGTGTATGTGGGTGTATTTAATTCCATTTATCTGAAACCGTAAATAGTTGCTCATGATTTAGGCGCGCGGTCAAGAGTCAAGGGTGCCCCGGGTTCATACCTCAGGCACAAGCTCTGACTTTTCGAAGTTCTGTGTGTATTCCTAATTAATTATCACTTGCTTTATATATATATTTATGTCTAAGGAAAATATCGTGAGAAAACCTGCACATTAAAAAGTTGTCCGGAATTTCCTAGGTATATAGCCCGCCATTCCTACAAGGTCAGCGTTGTGAACTAAGACCTAAATTAGTGGGAGGTATATGGGCTGATGATAAAAATGACATTTAGTCAGATATGTATGTGTCCCTCTCCCTTACAATAATAATATCTGCTACTACAAGTAGCTGTGATCTTCAGTACTTGCCGTCTAACCCGTTAGTCAAAATAATATTTATCTTGCTTAAGGCCCGTGCTCCCAACCCTGAAAGGAGGAGAAACGAAATCGTTCATTCAAATATACATTTATAATCTGTGAATTCCAGACACGGCATCGACCTCGACAACCCGGGGCCGGGCAACAACTCGGTCTCCGTTCTCGCGGCGGGGATCGCGAACGCTGCGTACGCGGACGGCGCGATGGAGCCGAGCGCGCTGAACGCCCTGGGCGCGCTGGGCGCCAGCCTGTCCGTCTCCGTCGCCGCGGCCTACTCCGACAGCGGGGACAGCAACGGAGCCCGCTCGGTGGACAACGCCACGCCGCCCATGCACTACCTCACGCCACATGTGGAGATCTCTATGGCGGATAACAATGAGACCTTCTCGCCGGGGCAGAACCATCTTTCTAATTCTGGTAATGTATTGTATATGCTGTAAAGTCGTGTCCGTGAACTGAGCTCGAATGTAGTATAACTAAAAAATAATGCTCTTGTAAGTTTGACTATGTACTGAGGACTATGGACTTAAAACGGTGAATACCAGTGGGACTCATATTGCTGAATGTATGTCATGAATGTATGAATGATATATGAATGTGATGAATGTATGTCTAATGTATGAATATGAATTCATTGGTAAATATCTAAAATATATAATAAAAATCGAGTCAAATCCAAATTTCAAATTTCTAAACATACGAAACTATTTGTATGTACAGTATCAAAAATATAATTTCAAACAATCTTCCATGGCGCACATATAACCCTAGTACCAAAAAAGATTTACTGCCGTAATATTTATATTGCCCGGTATTTATATAGACTAATACATTTCGTTCTGTACAGACTCGCGTATGAACGGCGAGGGCCCCAGCTCGCCGCAGTCGGGAGACAGCGCCATCGCCAGCAGTTCACTCACGGCCGGCCTGCCCACCAACATCACTCCGTCCATTACACTCATACCCATCAAACAGGTAAGTATCGTCTATTTTCATACAAACCATGATACATTAATAAAATATATACCATCAGTCCGAAAATAAAAGGAAAATCAAGAATACAAATCTATTAAAAATTAACTTAATTCAAAAGGAATTTATGAAGGACAAGAATACTATATTTTTCGGAATAAAAAGTCTTATACGTTATTTCGGTGGATTATATCAAATCTTATATCAAAAATTATCTGCTTACTTATATCTATAAAATATGAAAAACTCTCGTAACTTAATTAATTCCGTTCTAATAAGATTTTTATTTGAATCAACATTCATCATCTTTACCAATAAGTAAGATTTGAGTATCTGCTTGTAATATTGAAAACAAAACGCTTTTTACTAAATGCATATGGATGGTATACACACAAAATACATGTATGTAGCATTTTTTTACATTTTTATCTGTCTACTTGTTTGTTCCGGCTTATCTTTGAAATGGCTGGACCAATTTTGATGCGATTTTCGCTGGTAAATAGTCAACGTAATAAGTACTAATTTCGAATACTTTTATTTTAGACATTTTAATATTTATTTTTATAAATATAAAGTGACTATTGTATGATGTATGTGTGTCGGTGTGGGTGTGTCGGTAGTGAGCGCGTGGGTGTTGCAGGAGCCGAGCGCGGCGGAGGAGTGCGGCGAGGCGCGCGAGGGCGACGCCAACGGGGACAAGCGCGGCGTGTCGTCCAGCCTCTCCTCGCTTATCAAGGTGTCTCCGCTTAAGAGTTTGCTAAGGGAAGACCTCCGCCGGCGCATATCCGCCCGGGGCCGCGCTCGGGGCTCGAATGTACGTTGGCAGTTGGGTGGAGCCGCCGCCCCGCCCTGTGGCTCGGAGCTCGTGGGCCGCGAGAGTGACGCTGGTTCTGTTGCAGGCGCGCGCGTCCCCGTGCGAGGGCGGCGTCATCACGTCGACGCACGGCGAGGCGCTGCTGCCGGCCTCGCTCGTGTGCTCCTTCTGCGCCATCACGTTCCCCGACTCCACGCTGTACTTCCTGCACAAGGGCTGCCACTGCGACTCCAACCCCTGGAAGTGCAACATCTGCGGCGAGCAGTGCTCCAACGTCTACGAGTTCAACTCCCACCTGCTCAGCAAGAGCCATCAATGACTGTTTGCAGGGGGGCCGTTCGATCACTGACTCTGTTTCGTCACGCACTTCTCGTATGCAACGTTGTGTGCATAGAACGTAAGCACTTCGAAGGTACTTCACCTTTCACTACTTGAACTTTCGGTTTCCTGTCCTCAAATTAACCTTTAACTGTATCTTTCTCACCTGTCCTCACAGGCACTGTTGAGTTGAAGTGCTTCGAATATGCTATACGCTGAACGTCCCCCCGAAGCTGTTTTTAAAGTGCAAATAATATGTCGAGGTATAATTTAGTGGTTATAATAGTTAAATGAGTGGAGATATTTATATGGATATTTTAGTATTTAAACGAAAATGGGTAATGATGATGGTAATTAGTTAAAATTAAATACTATGTCGTGTCTAACGAGTGGATAGTTGCGAGCAGGATGTAGGACGCGTGTATTACATTCCAAATTGAGACGAGTGCATTCCATTACATGAGATTGAATACAAATATATTGTCTTTGGTGGGGAATAAGGTGACTACCTACTTAAAGTTATCTTAAATGGAGATATTTTTTTATTTATTGTTTGCCTTGCGGTACTTAACTGTACTTTAACCGTGATCTAAAAAATAAAATCTTTTAGAGTATTTTGGTGCGATAGTGAATTTTACAAAACTTTATGGTGAAGAGTGTACAAATTAATATATTTTTACATTTCGCTGTTGACAAGTTATGAAAGGCAAAGCCTGGATATCCGTGATTGTTTAATTATTGTGATCATGTACAGACGGGAATTATAAATTCTACATTCCGTTTTTATTTATGTTTCCTTTTCTAAATGCATTTGATGCAAGTCCACGACTAATACTTAATGTACAAGTTAAATTTATTTTGTTGTTATTATTTATTTTTTCTAAAGTATATATTATACACACATATTTAGTAATATGAATTTCCTTGTGTACTTAAGAATGGGTTCTATTGTGATGGTGGATGACGATTAGCACTTTCTGTCGCGAGCCACGTCGCTGCTCAATGAAGCTCAATACGGAGCGGGCTCGGTGTTTTATTCGCACAAACGCATAATAATGGTTATTACACGACGAATGTCAAGTAGAAGAAGACGCTCTGCAGAAAGTTGCGTGTGCTAATACCGGTGGCTATAAATTACTTACTTAACTAAATATATTGCGATGTCCGTAGCAGTATATTGATTGGTCGTTGTCAAGGCGTTCACATCGAAACCCTTGTTTATAAAGAAACTTAGATAGTTTAATTTGATTTAAGGAAGGATGCTCAAGCACGTGGTTATATCATTGTTGGAAACATATTCAAATACTACGAACCATATCATAATTGATAGAAACTGTTTCATTCCATGTATGTTACAAAATCGATACATATTAACGCTAAAATTATAAATTTTAAGTATAGGTTTATTTTATATAGGTGTTATTTACTATTTAGTGTATTCTTTGAAGTCGACTCATTGGTCAGTCCATTCCATTTCTCTTTACCTGAAATTTACATTCCTTTAGCTATTAAGTACTTAATATTCGGTTGTGGTCTTGCCTGATAAGTTTACTAAATTGACTTAGACGGAACTGAAGTTATGTTTACCAACGAAGTTTGTATTTTGTTTGTTACTTACATTGGTAATGCGGTAACGCGGTAATGCGGCATGCGGTAGCGCGGCGGCGCACGCGGTAGCGCCCGAGCTGGAGGACCTAGAGAGTTACCTGAAGCGAGCAACACCTATTTATTTATAGAGATTCTTATTTTATATTATCGCATTGTTGTTTATTTAAAACTTTATGTTTTACGTTTTGGTCCCTACCGTTGCGCCGATTAACTTTAAGCGTAGACATACATGAGCTATTAATATTATTAATCGGTAACCCCACTGGGCGCCTTTACTTAATCCGTCCATATCTAATGATAGATATTGCCTTTAATATTTAATAGAGTAATATATTTTATAGATTTTAGAAGTAATTAAGAACAGATCTTACTATAAAGTGTTTTCAGAATTGCAGATGTTTAATGGTGTAGTTGTATTTATTTTAACGTATTTTAAATGGCACTCTCTTTGTGTTGCTGATAAATTTACACGTTCCCTGTGTGTATTGTATGTAATAATAAATGCAGGGAAGAAATGCAAGAAGACATTTGACTTCAGTGTCACAGTTATAAATAAAATTAATAACTTTTCGCACTTATATTATTATTACGACTTTGAAAAATTCTGTAGACATTGAAGTCTTTATCTTCGCAAGGTGCTTTTAATGTCAGGGATATATATTTACAATTTCACTCCCGACAAACAATTTGCGTGATTTAAAACAATATATATTTATTCGCAACACAGAGAGAACATTGTTGATTGTTGCAGTTTGAAAATAAATATTTAATTTTTTGTGTGGTAGTGACACAAAATATAAAAGTATTGGAAGTTGTTGAGAAATTGAAATTATTATCATCTATAGTAGACACAAACAGTATTTTTCAAAACTACCCCTTATAAATCATGTTCTCAATTATACAACTTTATTCGTGTTAAATGTAATTGTATACATGAAAGATTCCTACTTTGAGATGCGCGGCGACCGTGGAATATCAACTGTGTAGTAAACTATTGGTATTAAATAATTCGAACTCCATACAGCATCCCTTTCAACTTATTACGTTATTACAGAATTATTTTAGTGTAGAAACCCTCATCTTAATACCAAAACACAGCTTACCAACATATAATTATATTTTTAAGTTGTTATATATGTTATGTGTAAGATAGACGAATTAATAATGGTTGAAAGCAATTATGTAACTATAAGCAGATCGAAGTTGATATTTTGCTGTTGAATTTATTGTGTTATCTTTATTAAGAGGAATAACATATACTAATATTTAAAGAGGTACTGTTTACGAGTAAACCATTTTGAAACGAGTGATAGTTACTAAATAAATTCTTAGCAGATTGTGCCTTAGATCAATAGTTTTGAAGAGACATTTAAAGATATATATTTAGATGTGTGCATTTTGAACTATCGTCACATAATTCGTAATTTATATAATATGTAAAGAAACATTGAAATGCAATTATTTATGTAATATAAAGATATACATTTTGCAATATGGCTGTTTTGCTTGTTTTTATAAAAAAGTTTATTTGCAGTTGATAAATTGTTTCTTGTCGTCGTTGTTGCGATGATAGATTATAAAGAAATGGTACTTATTACCGAGTATGTAGTTCTATTTATTTACTTTATAATAATTTGGTAAAGGGTCTAATGAAATATTAATAAACTATGACATACATTGAGTGTATTATTTTAAAAAATCTTAATTCCTTACATTGATTATGTTTATTTCAACAATACTTAATTAAACTGTTACTTTCGTTTCATGTAGTACTTACTTATAAAATTATTTTTCTATTATTAATAAATGATTGAAATAGTTAGAATGTGTTTGTATTGAATTTTATATCTAAAAAAAATACCGAAATAATCGACATTCCCGGTTGCGCATTATTCGCAAATTATTGTCAATGTGTCTATTAATTCCTTCGTTCGTAGTTAATGATATTCACAACCTTAATGGTACGTAGCCCGGCTCATAAATTCAACCCGAGACCCCTCGATTGTACGCGACACACTCATGCTGCCAGATGAGGAGGGCGTTGCGTTAGCTCGATATGTTAACCTAACAAAATATTAAAAGCCATGTATGTATTATTTAAAAAAAAAGATATAGTGTTGATTTTTAGAAGAGAAGTGTGAAGAAGAGATAGTTTGATTATCATACATTAAGGAATAGTACAAAATAACTGATTGGCTGTATAATCTACAACATTTGCCTAGAACTCTTAATTTTGACAAAATATAAACGTCAGCCATAGTTTTGTTGACAAAAAGTTAACTTTCTTACTTTTATTTACCTAATTTTTCCATTTCATGTAAAGTTATAAAATAGTTGACAAGTGATTTTCGAGTAAATAAACTAAAGTTTTATTAAGGTGTGATGGGAAAAACAACTGAGGTAGATGGCGATAACAACCCAACTTCCGATTCGGATCCCGCAAAGTTATTGGAAGCCGCTTTACTACAGATGGATGGCATTATAGCTGGTGAGATTTAGGCATATAATTATCACGTTAAACGGTTATATTAAGTAACACCATGTCTGTAATAATGTACATTCACTTTGATAAGTTTATGCTTCGTTGGTTATTTGGGTCTGCATTTCCTTATTTATATCTCTAACAATCTATAAACTTTTATTGCATTGATTAAACTTTCAATAAATTGAAACATACACACTTCTTCGTGATGGGTAATGTAGAATCCTGTTTATTTTAATAAAAAAAAACTTTCACAAACTCCATGGTTATGCCATTTCTAAACCAATCTTGGAATCAATGATTGGTTGTAATTGTGAAAGTTCCAAACTTTTATTGTAATAAAAAGACAGGAGACAATCCGTTAATATAATACTTAGCAATATGTTACGAAGTAATATAATTACTGATACATAAATGACAATCTTTATGTATTTTTTACCTTACATCAAATTTTTACAAAAGGTTAAATTTACAGGTACTGATATTTCTCATTTCTGTATTTACATATATACAATGAGTTCATCAAATATGAAAATTTTTAAGTAGTAGTCAATGATTGATAAAGACAATTTTCAATAAACCAACTTTAGTTTATGTTATTCAAATATCATGTAATTTTTTTACTTTCCAATTTTATAAATCCATCTAAATATGTAAGTTATTTACATATTTAGATGGATTGCCCGTGAGTGAAGTGCCCGTTAAAGTATACAGAATATTATGTCTAAGTAAAAAATGTTTTTACTTTTTATATGACTATCCATTTCATGATAGATAGATGAGAGAGATGTGCATAAATAAATGAAATGAAAAAAATGTGGTCTATAAATTTTTATATTTTTTTAATGTTAAGTTGGCTACAAGAATTAAATGTTTATTAACATACATGATTTTAGGAAGTTAGCTTAGTAACCATAAAGATACAAATGTGAAAGTTGTGGTATCTTGTATGTATTAATAGTTAAATGAATACTCATGAACAATTAATGAAAGCAATTATAATTAGTATAGCATTAACTGTAGAATTGAAACAAACTTGCCCTTTATTTTCATCAGATTAATTGGTCATTAATCCTCCCTCAAATCTTTAGAATTAATATTTGATGTCCAACATAAATAAGGAAATAGAATCTTTAATATCCACTAAGAGGAAATAAGAAAGCACGATTTTGAGATGGGGTACAAAGCTCGGACTTATAATCGACATGACGGTTGAAGGGTCGCGCGGGTAGACGCATTATGGCTATAAGGGGGTGTTTGGTAGAGAGGGCGTAAAACTGTTGAACAGGGGGTGGCGTGGCGCCAGTTCGCCGCCGCGCGCTCCCCGTCCGGACGCGTCGACGTCCCTGTGACTAATGCGCACGCGTTAAATTGTATCCGCGAGTATCACAGTACAGAAAATACGTCGCGTACTGACGTACGAAATCCTTATCAAATTTAACAAAGATAATTTCTGTTTAGACAATGAAAAACATATTTCTATATATATATAAAAAAATGCTGGGGACAGTGATATGATTGTTGGGTATTTTATTGACTATCTTTTTTATTGTTTTATACTATTTCATTTAATATTTGTATCTGAAAAAACATGCGGTTTCACTATCGTAAATATTATCATAAATAGTTATTTAAATTAGCAATCAAATCTCGGTTCGCACTAAATCGAATTATTAGATATCGTTCAAAGAAAAATGTTCCGTAAAAACATTATGTACTTAGTGTCTCTATGAGAAAAATCCAAACATAAATTTTCAGTTGCGGAATTTAGTGCCTCTGCTGCTGCTACTGCGTTTACTATATTCGAACTACATCTACCGACGACGTTGGAGCAATTTTGTAGGCTACACCAATCGACAAAGTTTGGCAGATAGTTTGTACATTATGCAAATCGGTGAATATTTCATTACATTGCCTAGTTCCGAGACACTCTGGACACATATCTACATCTATTAATGATTATTCGCCTCATTAGGCGAGCAATTGCGTGCAAACGACACTGTCATTATAAAAACAATAATTATCACTAAGTATGTCACGACTTTTTAACGTTCTTTTCACAAAACATACAAAAAAAATCACAAAACATAAACCGGTGTATTCCTTAGGAGTAATTTGTTTGATTACATTAATATTTATAGCCCTGTTAATACTTTTATGATCTGTAATTATTCGTGTCATTGGGTCTAGAAATTGCGTGTCATGTGCAAACTGATCTCTCCGGTTAATTACTGTTTTGCGTATTAACGTAGTTGTAGTTACATTTAGCGAGATGTCAATGAACGTGGGATGATGAATATGTAAACTGAAAACTACATTGTCATTTTTTAAATCGCTAGCAATGTATTAATTATGAAAAATATTACGATAATTCTCGATTATTAAGTGGCGGATGCAATTTGTTTATCTTATTAAATTCGTTTTAACGCTTGTATTATGTAATCTCGGATGACGCTGTTGTAAGATATTCGTAACAACCGTAATAGTAGCGAAATTTCTTTTGAAATAATATTTATCCATTTTTTTCTATATCTTTTTTTGTTTTTTTAAAAAGCTATCCTCGTATGCATTATTATTTTGGTTCATTATATCGCAGAAAACTAGCATGATGCAGCTATAACAATAAGTTCATAAAGTAATGAAACCAGGAATATAAATAGTTTAATATAAATGATATTAAAGTGCGTCCTGGGCCCGAGGATAAAGTACGTGTCTGCCAGAATCCAGCATTGAGGAATTCAAATACTACTGTTTTATAAAATTAAAAAGATTGGATTGGGATATTCCCGATAAAAAAAATCATACAAATTTCGTTTTCAAAAAGACCGTGACTAAGGTGTACGAAAAAATGTGACGTTGTTTATGTATTTATCTAATATAATGAACGCTGGAATTTAATCTCAGTAGGGTCGCGTCAAGATTAAATTTTTCTCCATCTCTTATCGTCGGCGTTTCCATTCTTCAAATATTTGCTGAGGATCTTTTGTACTTATCGTTTTTGTTAAGTATTCGAATGCCAGAGGTGGTCTATATACAAAATAAAATTTTAATTTTTAGCAGTATATCATTAAATAATGAAAAAATCGCACAACATTTTAGATTAAATGGTAGTGAACACGGTCGAGTAACTTATCGGAACTTTACCTGTGCCTTCATTTTGAAAATACTGCCGGTCGCATTAATAATCCCGGCAAAGTAGCTCGGACTTTCCTAACAAACGGCCGGTCGGGAACCGCCGTTGGTTTGACAAGTTTCATTTATTTTTGCACGAGCAAGGAGAGAGAAAAGTTTAGTAATTACAATTCCGGCTGTGTAGCGTCTATCTAACAACAGTCCGTACGTGCTGTGAACTCAACAGGTTCCCCACTTTTCACTCAGTATTCTCATCATTCTCGCATGCCTGAACCCTGTCGCTCACCCCTCTGTGTGCGCGTATCCCGCTACAATGGGGATAATGTTGATTTGACAGTATTTCTGTACAATGTGCGACTACCGGTGTGACAACAGAACTCTGCACTCAACCCATGCTATAGGAAATGATATATGGTTGTATGCAATTATATTATAGGTACTACGTATGTTTATTCATTTGCCTTTTTTAAAATTAGGAACCATATAAGACCAAGACAAATACCGATTTCGAAGTGTCTCTTAAAATAATGCAGTTATTTTTTATGATGTAGAAATATGCGAAAATTAACATGGTTAATTCGGCAAAGATGGCAACAACAGTGACTGTGTTCTAATGGTTTCGTACGTTAGTGTGCCACCGTAGCGGCCATGCCGGGATGTTGGCACCTTCCCGAACATGTCACCCGTTGGTGGCTGTTGGACATTTGTACACACAGACTCTTCGGAGGAGGAGACAATACAGACTCCCAGATACCGCAACGTACGTGCACTCAATATTTATATTTATTGTGTTACTTAGAAAGTATAAAGCTATGTTGCTGTTTGTAGTTTTTTTACAATACCTTTTAACGAGATAGCTTTTACGGCAGACCGGCTATCCGACAGAGAAAATATGTTGAATATAAATAATCTCGAGAGCATAGAGCTTCTTAAGATGTCGCTTTCTCTGAGTTTGCACATTTAAATATTTTCTGCTTTTCATTGTTCAAAATTCAAAAGAGTAGATATTGTATGCGATTGTGATATAGCTCAAAGATATTACTATGTGGTAGAATAACGAAGGGTAAAATGATGAAGATTTTTTGTGCTCGTAGCAAAAGCGTCATTGTTCCTAGGCGGATGCAATTCACTCGGTCCCCGCGCAATTTGCGCGAGTGGAGTAATTTCGAAGAGATTTGTGTCATACCGCTGCCTTCTGCCTACATACTGCTTAATGAATGACGAAGTATTATTGCCATAATAATATATAGCCTTCATTTTACTTATAATGTTACTGAGCAAAATAAAGTCCATCAGAGCGTCTCGAAAGATTGAATGACACCAGTTATTTCCGTAAATCAAGACTTGTGTATTGATATCTTCGCCATTAATTATAGATTATGCGTTGAAGTTGTGCCTTTGTTTAGTCGATCTTGTTAACTTGAGTGGTGCAGTTCATTCTCATCTGTAGAATCCACCGGCCTCACAATCTGCCGTGTTTGTGGTGGAGTTCGAAAATTCTTGCTACATTTTGTGTGATTTTACACATGAAACAGTGTTTTGCAGTGTACATATTCGTAAACTTGTGAGAATACACGAGCACTCGAAGAGACTTTGTGTATGGTGAATAGAAACCAAGAGACTGTAGATTCCGCCTACTTTAACTTTGTTAACAACTCTCTTTAACTAAGTAGATGTCACTGCTATGAAAAAGGATCGATGCCTACCTAGTAAGCGCCGACACTACGCAAGCTGGCTTCCGACCATTTTATAACTTTCATTAGTATCTATATAACATGACATAAATTTAACATCTCGTTTCGTAACTAATTACGCCTCGTCTCTGGAAATAAAGTTGCATCGTTATTCCAAAGAGTTTTTAACACATTTTTAGTGCGTTAATCGTAATTTATATAGTAAACAGTGAAATAATTATTTTGGCTAATCATCGCCTTATCACTCATGCTTACCATGTAATTTTAGTTGAGGCTTTAGCTGTTTTGCTTTTGCAGTTTTATTTATATTTTGCTTACCGTTCATTGTTTTAATCCTAAACATGAATCTAATAAGCCCGTACACAAACGCTATTGGAACGCAAAATAAGCTTAATTAGAAAAACACTCCAAATCTAACAGCTTTAAGCACCATATTAATTTTTGTTTTGTTTTTCTATGAATTAAAAATCATTTATGTTGTCTCAACTTGGCTCAAGATGAAGGTGCTGCATTAAAACATTTGTTATTTGACCGCCTCGAGGTAATTGGTCAAAGCCAGGCTGATCGAATTTGGCTGCTGATTGAGACCAAATTTTTGGATTACTTAATAGCAGTTGCTAACTGGTTTTAAGTGTAAGAAAAATGTGTGCAGAGGCTGGCGGGACGGGGTCTGGGGGCACGACGACGAGCGGGCCGGGGCGGGCAGCCCGCGCCCGCGCCCTGGAGCTGGCGCAGCAACTAGCATCCTCGCTGCAGCACGCGGTCCCGCCGCCGCCACGACCAGACTTCACCACAGCCAGCGCCATTCTACGATGGCTGCAACAGAACAACAATTCAGTAGCG
This sequence comes from Cephonodes hylas, assembly GCA_030295005.1. Lineage (NCBI taxonomy): Eukaryota > Metazoa > Arthropoda > Insecta > Lepidoptera > Sphingidae > Cephonodes > Cephonodes hylas. Next base: position 9,613,028 of record AP025369.1, on the reverse strand, counting down.
TTGGTAAGTAGGTACTTTTCACTACTTGAACAACTAAGTATGATGTCAAATGTTTTTAATGATATCTGTAAATAAGTCCTGAAACGTAGTTGGTTAGACTGGTATTTGAAATTTCAAAGGAAAATATGGTATTTTCGTATTTCCCGAAGGGTGTAATGAAATGTTTTTATCTTCTATCAAGTGTCGATTACACAATGCTTTTTTAATAGACACGATTTTTCCAATACCGCTAATATTTTTTGTCGCTGCCTAAATTAGATGTCACTCTCTGTCATGGACATCTCGTACAAAAACGCCAAACGATATTAATATTAGAACGATGTTGTAGAAAGTACAGATCAGAATTTATTATTTTAAGGTAAAAATATAAAATACAGGGAGGTCAAAGGAAGCTCACTGATCTGATTTCCAATAACCTAGTTAATACGGAAGATATAACGTGATGTTTACGAGGCACGAATGAAGCTCTCTTTGTAACAGTTTTATTCTCCACGTTGTAAGAGTTGTATGTAGGTAATCTTGTCATAAAATGTTTCAATCGAATCTTGGCTTTTTGACAAATTCTTGGATACTTTTATTGATTTGTATATTTTATTTGTTCGTATTATTCTCATCTCCTCGAAGCTTTTGCTCAATTAATTAATTTGCATGCTAAAATGTAACTGTATTAACCTATGTTGCCAATAAATGATATAAGATGTATATATTTTCAAATTTGTATACCCCATTCAGAAGGTTTTATTACATTTTACCATAATAATGCATGAAGTATGTTATAGTAACCGTCTACGTAAACAAATTTTCTTACCCTTTGTAGACTGCTTAGTTGGCCAATATTTAAATACTTTATGGCAATGTAATTGTTAAATATAATATATGAAGATGCAAATGGGCGTTTCAATTCTAATTGATTTACATGTGAAATGTTACGTAACGGTGAGGGTTCAGGTGTTCACGCACGCTCAGGCAAGGCGAGGCTTACGTTTAAAACTCCATCATTCGTGAAAGCCTTTGAAAAGTTGGACGCGAAAGGGAACTAATTGCACTCCCTTGGTACAATTACTCGTTGACGTGAATTCGTATGTAACAAGTGCACCTTAGTGTTTCTATTTGTTCTCCCACGTTGTCTCTCCTAAATGGGGGTGCTTAGAAAGACGCATTTAAACCGTTAACGATACAAACAACTTTTGCACTATCCCCGATCAAATATTTCGATCCTAAACAAACAAGGATTAAACCACGTACAGAATTTGCACGCCGTAGTTGCAGATCGTTGAATATTCAAAGCATATCTGAACCGTTGACGGTTCGCGACACAAACTTGGTTACCTGTCGACGTAACACCTTTCAAGTGGAAGTCAAAAACTGAAGTCGACCACCGATTCAATTAATACGTTTTCATTTGTTCGTCGCTCGTACAATTTGGTAATTGATTTCCCCCGTTTTGCATGCACTTGTTATGTTTGCCCCATTTGTACTCTCCTCGTGCCTTGTTATCATGGTTGACAGTGTTTTTAATAAAAACGAGTGATGTATTTCAATTTTACACTATAAATGGAATCTGTTTTCATGGTGTTTTTGGCTATAATTGATGTTTCAATATCAATCACAACGATGGCTCAGTAAAGGGTTATAACTGTTACATAATTCACATTATAACAAGTGTACGTATTACCATTATACTATTGGTTCTAACATAGTTTATCGCGAGACTGTTGCGTTCCAACTTAACGATTGCTGTGATCTAACTAGACCTGACGCAGACGGCTTAATGTCCTCTCTGAAACACAAAGGATTCGAGACGTTGAATATGGATCCTTACTAAGAATTGAAACAGTGTCTTTCGATAGCAATTGTCATATTATGTTATGTAATATTACAAAATTATTGAATTTCCTCTGCTAAATTTAGCCTATACGCTTCAATACGTATGCTCTTTGACTAGATGATAGTCGATAACGTCAATCTAAATTTACCTTGGTATGCACACACAATGCCCATTGTGCACACTATGGGTCCTTGTCATCGTTGAGATGGGTTTGAATATGTAGGTTACGTATTATAAGCCAAGTGACTTTTCGGCTCATTGAATGTGCCGTGGTGCGGTGCTGTAGTATAATGAAAAACTCGGCGCGCAGTCTCCTTTTTACTCGTAAAACAGAGATTTTTTATGTTAAGCCGGAACGAAATAATGGAAGTCCACGCAGTATTTCCATCGTGCGGTTTTATTTTAGCGTACATCGCATGTATCGGGGTGCTGCTATGTAGATGTGCGGCAGAACCATTTTAATTTGTCCGTAACCACGAGTGCGCACTAGGGTACCAGGTGACACGTATGTGATGGAGGGGCCTTGTTTACTGACCAGTATTGAGCGCTCTGCCTCAATGGATCCCATATGCAGTGTGCACCACTTAGCCATTCATCGTCGGCTGCCTCACTCGGGGTAACTAACCTCCCTGAATACCCGCACCGCGTACACATCTAGTGCCGTATAAAATGTGTTTACTTCTAACATTCATTAACACTTACTCATTGAACTGTCTTTTCGAATTATGAACAACATATTGGGCTGACAAGAATGGTAACTAGTGATATGGCAGGTGTGTTTTATATCAGAATTACGTGGTTCTGATGTAGTATTATTCTAAAAAGCAAAGTCGAGACACATTTTCGTTGTATTTTGGAAGATGGGTTCTGTTTCTAGTTCCCCATTTTCAGCTTGTTTACTCATATATTACCCAAGCACTTTTGGCGTGCCGCAACTCGCAAGCCGTTGGCGGTAATATATTTTTACGAGGTTTATGTTGATGAAATTAATTTTACAAGGCGGATGGCTCCTGGCAGCAGCGCAGTCTAGTTCCAGGTGAATGCGCGTTCCATTAGCGTTAATTAGAATTTCTCATGGCCCCCGCGCCTCACGCGCTGCCTCAAACTAACGCTTCGTTCATTGCAACCGGTGTAGCACTATAGCGTTATTGCCCAATAATTTCATAATTCTATGTACGGGAACGCATTCCTGATCGATCCTGATCAGGCACGCCATTGTGCTTTGTAAATACTTCAGCCGCCATGATCCTTTTGCATACCCACAGGTCAGAGGATGTACGTTCAACTGGGGAAATAGGACGCTTATGGCACATTGCTTTTTATCGTTCATAGATTCTTCGCAATTTTACTTAATGCAAAGACTACAATCTTCTTTAATGCGAAGCAAAAAGTTAATGCCGCACTCAACACGATTGCTAATTATATAAAAAGCAGGAATAAATCTTTCATAGTAAACCAATTAAACATTTACAAGATTCAAATTATTTCATATTGACCGTACATGTAACTGTGATTCTGTAATAACGATAATGAAAATGGTGGCCGTCTTGATGATTTATTACATCAACTAGTGGTGAATGGTAAATGTACTGTAAGTAATTGGTAATTATAAATTTAGATTGAATTATACCATTTATATGAATTATACCATTTAGATGCAGTGATGGCCTCGAGGTTTGGGCGCGCGGTCGAGAATCTCGACGGTCGCGGGTTCGAACCCCAGGCACACACCTCTGACTTTTCGAAGTTATGTGTGTATTCACATTGAATTATCACTTGCTTTAACGGTGAAGGAAAACATCGTGATAAAACCTGCACTCTAAGAGTTCTTAGGAATTTCTTAGGTGTGTACTCCGCCAACCCGCACTAGGCCAGCGTGGTGGACTATGGCCTAAACCCTCTCAATGGTAGAGGAGACCCGTGCTCAGCAGTGGGCGTATATGGGTTGATGAAGAAGAAGAAGAAGATACCATTTACATAGCCAAACAGTTAGAGACTTAAGCGTAAACGTAGAAGAAAACAGAGCTTAAAACTTTTTATTTTTAATCTTTAGATTAATTCATTTGCTTCGGAAACTGTATAAAAGTGCTCCACTCAGGTCGATCTTGTCTTAGCCACTATGAAATTTACGATGAAATCTATATATATAAAAGAAAGTCGTGTTAGTTACACCACTTATAACTCAAGAACGGCAGAACAGATTTGGCTGAAAATTGGTAGGGAGGTAGCTTAGAGCCAGGAGACGGACATAGGATACTTTTTATCCCGTTCGATAGCGTTCCCGTGGGACTTTTCATTGTTTTCTTTATCCATACAAAAGTTTCGTTTTAATAATTAAGTCAATTTAAACTTTAATACAATACAATAAAGTTTAAATCGTAGTGGAGGAGTTCTATGTTATAAAAATGAATTGCTCGATGTGTTCCTAAGCGCAAATCTCGAGAACAGCTGAACCGATTTCGCTAATTCTTTTTTTATAATATTCCTTGAAGTACGAGGATTGTTCTTACGGAGAGATACATTTTAATAATTGCCTGAAAAGGTCTAAAAATAATACTTTTCTATATTCCCATACAAAAGGTTCGTAATGATACTTAAGTCATTTTGAACTTTAACACCATACAAAATTTCCTGTCATTTAATGGTCATCCCGTCGATGCAGTTAGAGGCCCCCTCAAATAAAAGAACTTATTAAAATAAGCATTTTGAATCGACAATATGTATCTATAACATTCGAATTATTGCGTATTTTAGATGTTAAAAATGCAGAATTCTCATGACAATGGATTGACATTTTTTGGCTGTCAAATATTAAGGCGTTCAGAAATTTATTTTGTGTAACAAATCTCCTTGGTAGTGCCTAATATTTTATTTTTTATTATGCTTGAATATCTAAAATATTCTAAATCTCCATCAAGAAATATTAATAAATGGTCAGGGGATGCCTTTTCCATTGATCTAGCCAGTCATGGAACAGGGCTATGAGTTCGCGACCTCGGCCCCCCGAGCTGTTGGAGTCTCCCACTATTTCCTTATCCGGGACTGTGGCATCCTTACCATCAGGCCAAAAATCGTTACCTGCAATATCCTGTACCCAAACACACGCTATCTCTACCCCTTTACCAAAAGAACGAAAGCCCCAAGGAGAGTTGGTGTCAGACAGGCGGGCGGCCGTAAAACATTTGCCAAAACATTTATACAGTATGTATAATAAGAAAGGTGACAGGGCCTAGGCCGTCCCCCGTAGCCGACGCGCAGGGGCAGCACCCGGTTCCTATGAGAAATGGGCAAGGTTTGTTACACCAGCCCGGGCGCGGGCAACGTAAGACACTAGCCCGGGAAATGAGATTGAGGTATGCAAGTTGGAATGTAGGTACGACAAATGGTAGGTCAAGGGAAAAAAAAAATGGTCAACGACGAAGACTTACGAAAGACAACTGCATGCAGCAAAGTGGTATAACACGGAGTGACAGAGTCAGAAATGAATACTTTAGGGTAAGTCTGAAAGTAGCTCCTGTGATAGAAAAGATGAAAGGAAACCGTCTGTCATGGTATGGGCACATTAAGAGAAGGAATTAATCATATGTAGGAAAAAAAAGTGATGAACATGAAAGTGGATGGATGGGCGAGCCGAGGAAGGCCAAAAAAGAGATGGATGGAGTGCGTGGCTGAAGATATGAAAAAGAAAGGGGTGAATGAAAACATGACGGCTGACAGGGATGTGTGGAAAAAGAAGAGATACTGCGCCGACCCCAAGTAATTAATTGGGACAAGGGCAAGGGGATGATGATATACCTAAGTAATTAAAAATTAAATTCTGTTAATAAGTAACAAGACATTCATTGACTGGTAGGGCGATACGAAGTTTGCCGGGACAGCTAGTAAAATAATAAACGATCAAGAACGCAACCCGCAAGTTCTAATGTTTTAATCTCGCATACCTATCTCGTTCTGTTATACTCGCATTGTGAAATTCTTTTGTTAGCCGACTCAGCAGTGCGTTCTTTTTTGTGAAAGAGAAAAAATTCAACGCATAGTTTTCTAATACATTTTGGATTTAGAATAGTTACATATCATATATAAAAAACAATAGTACGATGCAGATATATTTTATATAGTTTTTGTGTTTCGCTACCGCAATATTGTACGCGGTTTACTGGAAACTCGAAATATCACCAATGTTGGCGAATTTCGCCCTCTCCCTGTTGTTAGTATACAAAAAAGGCATATAACAATAGACTAAATCAGACTTTATACCCTGTATTGTGGGAAACTTAATATTGAGGTAAGGGCTTTGTCTTAGTTTATAATACCATTTTCATTAAAGTAATTACAACATTGAAGCAACTATTGTTTTATGAGCTTATCCATTTTTCACTTAAGAGAAAACACTGGTTTCATTTACAACTGAGAGGACATAATTTTGGCCAAGATGATACTATGTACTTACATACCAAAGCTTTCACTCCAAAATTATATTACATTTAAATTTTACTCTTTTCTAACAAAAGCTCGTGTTTGGGTAATCGTTGCCAACTTTGCAGTTTTTGGCCAAAAATATACAGGCGGGGATTACGTTGAAAACAACACACGCATTAGCTAATGTGTTTACTTTTGTCATTATATGAGGCGATATTATGAACGTACTATACGTACGTAACCTATTTCCACCTTTTAAGACGTACACATGAAAATAGCCAGAAACCCTTATAACATGTTAGTGTTTGGAATAACATGATGAGTTGATTCATCATATTTTTTTAAGTCCATAACTACATAATTCACAATGATATTAACTACGGACAAACAGAAATTACCTTATGATGATTTCGTGGAAACGAAAATTTTATTATTTTGTGACTTGATCTATTACTTTCAATATACTCGGACGTTGTATTTATATCATTTCTGTGATACATTAAGAATTCACTTACATTCATGTTATAATTAAAATGAATGTAATGCATTGAAGGAAAATAGATAGTGCGGTGGCAAAGGTCATTTCGTTCCGCCCTCGGCAATGGCCTCATCAGCGCGACAGGCGTGAAAGTAGGCTCCGTCGCGCTTCCGCCGCCTGACACTCGCTTCCGTCGAAGAATATTCTCTGCACTTCTACACCCTGATTTCAACTTAACATTACCATGTGAATGGCGAAATATGCTAATTTATGTATATGGACAGCTTTAATTTCAAACTACAGAGCTCTGTGATTGGCGAGAAAATTTTCAATCTGAATTGGTTGGCAAAAAATCTTTTAAAGCGTCAAACTATACAATAGCATTTTTTGTATAAAAAAAAACAATGCAAAAAAATATTTGTTTATTTATTTCTTTGTTAACTATTTGAAGTACCGAGATAAAATAGTTAGATATTTGAATAAAAGAATCAACACGAGACAATAGGTCACGATGTCATTCGAGCGTAGATTTTTATATAGATGCACACAAAAGGAGAATACGGGAAGCTTAATTGAAACATTTTATTCTTTACCTTGCCTTTCAGCGGTGCTTCATATTGTAATATAATTTGCAAGTACAATGGGTAACTGCAAAATTAAAATGGAAAGATTTAAAACATTGTTGGGTAATATTTAACCGAATAATATATGTAGCTTTATTTCATATTGTTAATTTAAGTTACTATAGATTAATTAAGATTGCTTATAGTCAGGGAAGGTTAGTAGGAAGTAGACCAGACTGCATCGACTTTTTTATTATTCTTTATTTTATAGAAAATATTAGACTAAAAATATTTATCTTGACTGTAGTCAAGGAAGATTTCTAAAGCATTTCATGTTGACTAAACAACATAGGCCGACGTGATGGTCGTCTTTCAATCGCATTAGTTGACTTGTGGCCATTTATGATTATAAAACTTCATTGGTTAAATTAAAATAAACAAACGAATATGCCATTCAACAACGTTTCAATTGGAAAATTTCCGTTGAAATGTTATCAAATATAAATTCAATTAAGAGTTTTAAAACAGGATAACAGTTTCAGAGAGCCGGCCATATTTTTATGCGAAATCCTATCAACGGAAACAATATTGCAGTGAAATAAGTGTATGGATTTGCTATGTCGAGCCAATATTGTGGCAATTTGTTCCCTAGGAAATGGAATGTGAATTGTTATTGCATACGCTGATTTTCCGATCTTGTAGAGCGATTGTTTCAGCTTGTGCAAGCTGTTGTCCAGCGATTTCCTCGCCCTGTTAGTGAGTGTTCCAAAGCTATTATGACTTGACCCTTTGGCCCCGAAATTAGGAGGAAATTGAAGTTACGTGTGCATATTGTAGGTTTAGGCATATAGTTGTTTTTTGTGTTATTATGTTTATGAAAGGCAATTTATTCCATTTGCAGTGGGTATGATGGCAAACTCTAATTGCTAATTGATTTTAAGTGTCATCAATGTGAACACTTTAAAGAGAAGTATTATAATTTAGTATCGAATATACGTGAAAATAATGGGAGTATTATTTTGCAATTCGTATATTATTGACATGTTGAGAGATTTGAGATCACACCGTTACGTAAATTATGTTGAGAAAGTATTGGCCTCGGATAAACATTGTCCCTATGATGGATCTTCTATGATTACATATGAGACCTTATTCTACCGCATTGGCTTGTTTTGTTGGTATAGTTTGTGCGAGAAATTCTTCGTGGAGATTTCTCAGAAAATCTTTTTCAACATATTTCTTTTCAATATTCCTAATTCAGCTTAAAAACAAAAACTATGCTCGAAAAGTTATTTAGCTACCAAGATATTCCACCATAGTAAATATGTTTAACAGTAATTTGTAAAATAATGCGTTTATTAATGCCAAACAGCCGTTCAATGAATTTTCCAATACAGTAAACCATCAACCACAAAGTAGTAATATGTTGTATGCTGATGTATAATGTAGTAGGAGTATAACAACACCGTGCACTCATTGACGCAGGCTGTTGAGCTGTTTACAGGCTGGCACGGCGAATTCGCTTATACAATGACTAATTTAAAATTCACAGCGCCTCCGCCGCGCTGCCTCATTCATTATTACAACTATAATTAAAACGAAATTCAAACTTTTTGTATCTCTTCAAAAGTAAGATATGCTTGAATTTTTAATAAATGTATACGAACTTTCAAGTTCTTGAGAAAAATAGCTGTTTCGTAACAAGTTTTATTTTCAGGTCGTAAAATTCCATTTTTCGCATGTGAAAACTCAACATTCCGAGTGGTAAAACGGGTCCATACAATTATGAAACTGCAATGTTTTATTAGACTTTTATTTGTTGCGCAATTTTAAAGGGAATAGAAAGAATTAGAAAATGTAATTTATTGGCCGTTGCGACCTCTCCCGTCCTTGCCAGACAACAATACCAAATACGACGTATGTTACTTTTGTTAGCAATATGTACTAAATTGCGTGATGGCCTAGTTGGCTACGCTCATGCGGCACCCATACACATGAGCTTAACATGGCGTTTTTGATCGCTGAAGGAACACATCCTGGCAAATCTTTATAGCTGACAGTTTTTCATGAAAAATTATAATCATGTTTTGACTTACTTTTAAATATTCAGAGTAGATAAATCAAACAACTGGATTGGTCGCTATACTTGCATATACAAGGAGAGTGAATCAATATATGTAATATTTCTCGTCTTTACAACATAAAAGTTACTTTTGTCTTAGAAAATGTCTGACATCACTGTTTACCTTGTTTTAAATCAAACTAGAAACACAAAATCTTATTAAACTTATGTATAGAAAGGAAACAGTTTCATTGCAAAGCAGCAATAAACAATGTAGTAATGTTTTATACTAACAATGAACCCAGGGAGAGTACGAACATGAATACATTTATATTTACGCTTTTCCGACGCGCTCGACCAAAGAGTGTGAATTCGACGTTGGTATTTGACAGTTTAGTGTGGTGACGTAAAATCTTCCATGTTGTATTAACTTTCTTTATACCTTACATGAGTTAGCCGTAAAATCTTGTATACAACTATCCCTATGGATTTGGCTGCTGGAGGTTCGCTTGTAGTCTTTATTTTTCCTTTAAAATGTTAAATTAAACACATATTCTGATTTCTCGTTTACCGTCGCGCTTTTTCTGAGAGCTTTCAAGAAAAAAACTAAACATTTTAAACAAGTTTTCATCAAAATCTTTGAGCTTAAGTCCATTCCAATCATATAATCAATGAATATTTCAAACCAATCTGCTGGTAGCGACGCTGTCCGCTGCCGTCTGCTAAACATCCACATTTTGTGACCGCCAGTGCTCCGTCGGAACTCAAACATGAATGAATAGAAGAGAAAGCAAAAAAATACCTATAGCAACCATGGCAGTGCAGCGCTACAGATGCGAGCTTGCGCCTGTTGCCTTTGGATGAATTTTCTTCCTAGTCGAATCGGCTTGCTCGTACTGTGATTCAAAGCAACTGCAATGTGGCTCTTTCACTTTTAATAATCTTCTTTTTTAAACAAGAAAAGAGATAGACGTAAATAAGGTATACCTTTGTGTGTCTTCACGTAGTGGTAGTAATGCTTGAACTTCAAAGTGTACATGTTGCTACGACATGTCCTTTGTACTATGCTGTGATACTTATGTAGTACATTTAATTGCGCTCACGTGAGAGAGAACGAGTACCTGCAACGACACAGTTAATTGACACGGAAAACTGTGCCATTGGGTTTGTGTGTTCTCGTCCTGGTATAATTTCTAAATAGGGACTGCGCTATGCTGCTTCTTATTATTTATATTTCCCATTTAGCCAGTAATTAAGTACTTGTGTTAATCAATATATCCCACCGGTTTCTTATCACCATCTCCATATTTATATTCCATAGTGTCCTGAAGCTACTATTATATCAGGGATATTTCTTTACTATTTTCATTTCCTCTGGCTGTTTTATAAATCCATTGTTTCCAATCTTAGCCGGCAATTATCACTTCGATTGTAATTTATGTATTACCGAAAACTATTTAGAGTAGTTCGCCCGTAAAATTAACGTAAATAACAGCATGTTTGCGTACGGTTTGCCGAAATTTTAATATCATGCCCGCGTAATGCTCTCGTAACAAGGGAAATATCATTTTGCCCGATGGGTTTTTATTGTACGGAAACAATTGAGGATGACATACTTTCATGGATGTAATTTTAATTTGCATTTGTAATAAAAGTACTCTCAGCTCCGCAGCGCTCCGTCTGAAGTTACGTAGTGTATGCATTTGAAACAAGAGGGGGAGATATTAGTAGGGAATACCCGTCTCTTGAACAGAAAGGAGTGTTTCCATCGGAAATTATACGGGCTGATTGCTTCTTTCTTTCGCAAAATAAAGGGAAACAATGTGAAAGTTATCTTGTTTGAGATATTCTTGGTAAGTATTTAATAAATTATTTATTAAGTAGAGTGTAAGGACCGTCTCACTAAGGTAGATTTTGCCTTATTATGCGGCCAAAATTGAAAATTTTAAACTAGTTACAAATGCAAAATGTAATATTTTTCTACGTTAACAATAGAACAAGTGATAATTAGCCGGTACTTTCGGCTTAAATACCCGCACGTGGTACGTGTGCAGGTAGTTGGAACTTGTTTGTCTCCCGCTACGCACGCGCTTTCGTTGTTTACGTTTTTAAAGTGACTTGTTTTTCGTCGTTAATATTTTTGTTTTGAAGTGAGATATCAAAGTAAACAATATGGATTCGAGTGCTTCAGGTACATACCTTTATTTATTATAGAAATTGTCAACCTAGTATAATAAAAAATACTTTATTTTAGACCTTTAAAACATTTAACGTTTTCTTGAAAAAATATTCTTGTTTTTTCAATTTAAACGTAATTTAGTTATATTATCGCTTCCTATCGCCTCAAAATTTTTTTTTATTATAATACTTAATACTCTTCTCTTCCGATTCTGACAAAAATCAGCTGCAGGTAGGTGCAGGTAGGGTAAAAAAAGTTATGTTGAAAAATGTTCCAAATCATTTTAATTTTCATTTTCGTCGTAGGTTTTCCTGGCTCATCCGGAATAAAATTAGTCACCCGTCAATTTCTCTACGATAAAATGCAAAGCCAAAATTTTGTAACTATGGATGAAAAATTGGCCTATTTAGAAAATTACCTGCTTTCTTCTTATGGTGACACAGAGGATAATATAAAAAAACTAAAGCGAAATATTGCTTACTTCAAGAATGCCATAAAGAAAAAATGGTCTAAAGCACAAAGAAAAGAAGAGGATTTCTTAAAATTTAACCAGTCATGGTTAAACGGGACGTTTGTAATACCAATCCAATCAAAAAATCGCCCAGGCCGCCCTTCAAAATCATTTGAAGCGTCAAGTGAGAGAAGCAAGCGTCGCAAAACTGAAGCGGTTCGCTCGGCCGTAGGCGCATCTGTTATTATTCATGCTGCTAAGTCAACTTTGAGAGCTAAGGGACTTCGAAATACATCAAAAATCCTTAAAGAAATCACAAACTTGCCAACAAGGGCAAGAAAATTAAGAAATGCTTCCATGTCATTGAGTGAATCTGACAAACACAATATATTAACACCTCAAGAAGCATTGGCGATGTTTATAGAGGCCGACCTTACACGTCAGCAATACGAAATCATACGTAAGACAAATAAGTTGCTTTATCCTTGCTACGACAGATTATTAGAGGCCAAAAAAGAATGCTATCCACCTGAACAACACATAAAAGTGACGAGTCAGCATGCGGAAAGTACTTTGCAGAGTCTTATTGACATAACTCTTATGCGCCTTTCAATGTACTTAGAGGAAGTACTTTTATCTATTAGTGAAGAAGATAGACAGACTTTAACTATTATAAATAAATGGGGATGTGATGGCTCCCAGCAAGCCAGATATAAACAAAAGTTTGAAAATCCTGCTGATTCGGACGCAAATATATTTTTGAGCTCATTTGTCCCCTTACAAATACTTTGTGGCAAGGATAATAAAAAAGTTGTTTGGGAAAATCCTTCTCCATCATCCGCCCGGTACTGCCGGCCTATAAGATTTAGATTTCTGAAAGAATGCATTGATGTGACCAAAGAAGAAATCAGTTTCGTTGAAGAATCGGTAAAGAATTTGGTTCCTACCGAAATCAAAATAAATGGAAACAAATTTACCTATAAGCATATTTTCAAGATGACTATGATTGATGGCAAGGTTTGCAATGCTGCAACCGACACTAACTCTACGAGTCGATGCTTTATTTGTAAAGCCACTTCAAAAGATTTTAACAATCTTAGTAAAAAATATGATGTAAGTCCCGAAACCTTGGACTTTGGAATATCTGTGCTGCATGCCAGAATCAGAATTTTTGAGAGTATTTTACACTTGGGCTATAAACTAAAAGTTCAAAAATACAGACAGAAAAAAACGGCTGAAGAAAAAGACTTGGAATTGGCCGCTAAACAAAAAATCCAAGAAAGATTTAAAATTGAAACCGGATTACTTATTGACATGCCTAAGTCCAACAATGGGAATACAAATGATGGAAACACCAGCCGTAGATTTTTCGAGAATCCCCAATTGGCATCCGACATAACTGGAGTGAACTTCGATTTAATTTACAGACTAAAAGTCATTTTAGAAACGATTTCAAGTGGATACATTATTGATGTCAAGAAATATGATGAATACGCACTAGATACCGCCAAATTATACGTGAAGCATTATTGGTGGCACCCGATGACCCCTACTTTGCACAAAGTGCTGATACATGGTGCTGCCATAATAGAGAATTCCATTCTTCCAATAGGCCCATTCCCGGAGGAGGCTCAAGAGGCCCGAAATAAGCACTTTCGCATGTATAGAGAAAATTACGCAAGAAAATTTTCCCGCGAACAGTGCAACCGCGACATTTATAATCGACTATTATTGAGCTCTGATCCGCTCATTAGTAGTATTAGTATAAAACAAAGAAGGAGAAAAAAAATGTCTAAATCCTTTTCTCCGGAGACTTTGGACATGCTTTTACCCACCAAACCAGATTCCGCTTCACCAGAATCCTCGGACGATGAGGATCTGGAGTAACGAATTGGCATGGAGTATGTGTCGACTTTGGAAGTCTCTAGGGGAGGCCTATGTCCAGCAGTGGACGTCCTTTGGCTGATTATGATGATGATGATGATGATGATGATGATGATGATGATGTGTCGACTGTCGAGGGGATACGTCAGTTCATTACTCACTAACATTTAAAATGTACATTTATGAAATATATTTTTTAATGTATGTGACGTTAGGTTTTTGACATTTTTTTTCATAAATATTATATTTTCTTGAGTGTAAATTAGAAAATTCAACAGAAAGTTATTTTTTATTATTAATTATGTCATTTAGAATAGTTTTAGCAATTAAAATAATTTTGGCCGCATAAAACCTAAAAACCTACCTATGTGCGTCTGTGATTAGGGTAAACCTATCGTCTCACAAATGGATCTAGCTAAAATGATTGAAATTAGTGGAGGACCGATTATACTAAATATTTCTCTTATCTTTTGCTTTGATCTTTCCACGGCTAGATATGTTTCTATATTCTTATAAAAGGATTTGTACTGTTATAAAGCATTAAATGATTTTAGACTCCTCTTTGTTTTTTTATACAATGATAAAACAATGCTATACTTGCGAGATGTACACATTTTAAATTTTTATTCATTTATTCGTCCATAAATTCCAATAATAAAGTTGAACATTTAAGTTCGCACTTTTCGTTTAATTAATCATTTTCGCTTGTTCGCATAAATTTCTCAAAGGTTAGTAAATAGTGTAAAGGCTGCGAAATATTTCAGCCTTTGATTAAATTCCTGCTTCTTGTATTTGAGTAACGTAATATCAATAAACAAGTTGAATTCAGATTTATCTTGTTCAAAGACGAGTTTATCCTCAAACGGATTGAGGTTTTATCTTTAATAGATTCTGTGGTGTTGCGGTTGAAGTTTCAACGTTGAGATTAAGCAAAGATTGAGTAACACAAGTATTTACTGTTAGAAGTTTGTCTTTATTATTACGATGCTAATTTCCTTACATAATCGATGATTTTATTATATTTATTTTAACAATTATTCATATAATAAAGACCGGGACTGTTGAATGCCGTTGATCGATGAAGTCATTTCTACATTAGTTAGGCCTTAGTTTAACAAATTCTATAATAGCGGGTACATAACACTTAATATAATCTACTCGTATAAAAATCCTTTTGTATGTAACTTTATTAACAGTATTATATAAGTGATATTTTATTTACTTTAATAAAAACGCTAAAACACTGTAAGATTTTATGAAAATTACGATCGTGTTTTTTTAATGTCTCATTTTAGAAAATTAAGCTTCGACTAAAGAATGTAACCCAAATATCTGCCGTTATGGCGGAAAGCATTATGGTTTCCCTATTTCATCGGCCAATAATTAAATGGAGCAGTGTATTATTATCGTTAACAAGTTATATTTATAGGTCTCCATCCGCCCAAGAGTCCATTTGCCGCCCACCGCAGCAAGAGTGTCGACCCAACTTTTGCACAATACTATTCACATTTTGTTTTAAACACAGTTTATAATGTAATGCATAAATCTGACACTCTAGAAATGAGGAGAAGCTTCTTTGAAGTCCTTTATAAACATTATATTTAAATGAAAATCTTCAACTTTCCTACAGTTTGGGACCCCCAACAACCTTTATTACACCGTTGTTTCTACTCACAGCAAACACTGAATCTTTGCAATCCAGCAAGTTGAAATTGTGTTTACTGTGATCTTTAGTGTTAAATACAGCAACTTTGAATTCAATTTTAATTACGTGAAATTTTGTGACGAAAATATAACCTCTTCCCACCAATGGTCCATTTTCAACAGTCACAACGCGCGTTGACGAATTTTTAGCAACAGTATGTACCATACGGCCGTCCCGTTCAAAACTATCTGTATAATTTTGTGTGAATTGTGATTTCGTGCACATGGTGCGTGAATACTTTCAATAATCACATTTGCCGTGAGTATCGTTATAATACGTATGATCTATAGTTAGCAGCTGACTCATCGTTTTAGTCGGGACTCGGGACGAATCGATTGCATCGGCAAAGTATATAAAACAAGTATAAAAATTGCGTCTGGGAAGCTGTGCGGCCTCCAGCGCGGCTTGCAGTCAGTCCCTGTCAACTTCAGGCTAAACTTGCTATTGTACTTCGTGTTTTCTTTTTATGGGCGCTACATTGAGTTTCACTTAGCTCGGTTACGTACTTACCGAAATTTTTGGTCGTTAATCCTGTTCTTCTATGTTAAAAGTATTTACTCTTTTCGTTGAGGTAGAACATATTTGTTCAGAGCTCTTATGTCATTGGTATTCGTTTGTTGTTGTTTCTTTGTATGATGTTATGTTTTTTATGTATCTTTAGTTCTATTTTTCTGGTCACTTCCTAATGTAAGTAAAGGCTTAATTTAACTATTGCATTTCAGATCTGAATGAATGTTTTGTTTCTAAGTCTTTAAAATATATAGCTTTTTCGCAAGAGTATTACTTTATTATGTTTGAATGAATAAGGTCAACCGTCAACAGCGACAGTTGTTCGTAACAGAAAATCGAAGTTAATTTAGACCGTTGATGTTATTAGTCGGAAGCACACTCAACTTGGTCCATTTACTTGATAATGGTTTACGAAAATAGGACCTACGCAATGCAATTCACAGCGTTGTTAACTTAAGTGGTTGACATTCTGATAAAATTTATTAAATAGACTTTTAATTTCACTTTGGCGACAGAAATTAAATATTATGTTATATTTTTATCAAAATTAGTAAACAATCGAACTTCATTGATTAAATTTGATAAATCTTTTTGATGTTCATCTTTTCGATGGTTTGCTAAGAAAAAAATTGGTTTTCATTTTAAATGTTACTGTTGACTAAAACTGTGGAACAAAAGTGCAATCTTATGAGATCAAATTAAAAATAGCCCTATAACTTTTTCTACGTAGAATAAAAAGCAAAACTGGAATAAAATGGTACATTTCATATTACTCAGTAGTAAATTAATACGTTCGGGGGTGGTATCATGTCCTCTCTCCCTCCTCCGCTCTATCTGCTAGTGACCTGATCTCGAGACGATACAAAGAAAATTCGATGGCTTTCATGGCACATCGGTAATTGGTTTCATTTGATCCGTTATTAAAAGGACACGAAAATGAAATTAACGACTATTCAAGGAGAATTTCGAAAATGCAATCGTTATATTTGAAACGGAAATTTGACAGACCTAAATTAATTTGATGAGAGTTCCGTTGTTATGTAAATGATCTGTGTGTATTTACCTCCAGTAGCATTAAATCACGGTGTGATTTTGTCACTGTTGGATGCATTGTACATTTACGGCTTAACTTATTTGCATATCTGTGCTTGGCACGTGATAACATTCGCTTGTTGAGTAATTGTACGGGCGTATTCCGACGTGCTGTCTTTTCACATTCCTATGTTTTACATTCCACTGGGACTTGATTCACAAGAATATTATCTATGGTGAATTTTAAAATCCTTAATATTAATCAAATTTTAAGTAATTAATCTCGTTTTATCATGGTTTTCTTTATTACTCTCGCTACAATAATATGTACAGAAATAAAAAAAATATATATAAGGAAATCACTAACAGTATTTGTTAATACTTCAATGGTAAAACTGAAACAGCTTTTAGTCTTAACCTATGTGTTTGTAACTATTTTTAGATAACACGTGTTCGAACCCTCTGTAAGCATCAAATATAACGCTTTTGTTGGTTATTTTTGTCAGAACAGCTGTCGTCTTATTTCCGAGACGCGCGGAGTTTCCTCACTTGCTTGTTGTATATTGTAGATGGATGTAATTAATTAATATTTATTTTCTGATATATTTATAACGTTTTCATACACTACTTGATAATTGCTTTTCATCCGGTACAATTAATAATATAGTTTTTAATATTTTGTTATGATGCTTTTTAATTGTTTGACCGTTCCGAAACATACAGGATAGGGACGGAAATGGATTGTTTGGGATCACGTCGAAGAATTAACGATGTTGACATCCTGGAAGCAAATTGGCACACGTTCTATTCACCTCAACTACCTTACAATCCATACTACATTGCCGAACGAGCCGAGTTGCCCATTTACGTTTGGGACGTCATAGATACTGAATTGCACACTGGAAATGCTATTGAAAATCATCTCGAGCGGGGACACCACAGACGGCGCTCTCTGTACGAAGGAGTCAATTGGATGCCTGTGACGGTGAGTGACAGCCTGTGTGTTGCGCCGTGAATTACACCAACTTGTGCGTTGCGTAACTGTATGCAAGAAACTGTGTCATAGTTTTTAGATGCGCAATTAACATTATGAGGACGCATGATGTGGAATGCGTTCGTGCCTGTATAACGTTTTTATTTTTTGTTTTACGCAATAAAACGGATCAAAGCGGCGAAGGGTGTTGAGAATGCACCAGGCGCTTACACCATGATCTATTTCCGGGCGCGGGCGTCGGCCCTATTCGTGTAAGCTCCCCGTTCATTTTGAAGTAAAACATGCGCGAGCTCGGCCGCGGGGGCTCACTCGTGGCGGCCACCATAGCCGCATTACACAATCGAACCGTTACCGAGGAGAAACCTCGAGGACCGGTCAAACCGCGGGTGCCCACCGTGGAAACAAGAAATGTACGACCGTTAAGGGAAGAAAAACCTTCCGAAGATAGTTTCCGGCGCGCTTCCTACGGCAGTGAGCGACCATTGTCTACCGCCTCGGAAGCCTCAGAGCGTGACTCTGCATCCGTGCAGTCCAGTGAGGAGCCGCCCCCCCAGGAGAGTACGTAAAATTACGAACGAATCACTGACGTAATATATTACTGGAACATAGCCAAACTTTAAATAGAGACACGTAGGTGACTTGTGCCTCGAACTTGTCGCGCAGTGTCGCGCGTGTAGCCTCATGTCCGACTGCGAGTACTTAACTGAGCCCTTCGACGAGGAACAGGAGCGTGCGGCGGTGGGCTACGTGCACCCTGCCGTGCGCTCCTACATGTACTCGCCTATGGGTGAGTGTTTTCGCATTGAACATGAGGCCCGTTCGAATTTTGCGTACTCTTGACCGATTATTTCGTGACAGGCGGTGACTCCGATAGTCCGGATGAAGCAACAGTGAAGTGCACGGTGTGGTCCGAAGGCGCTATCGCCGGCTCCCAACCTGAGTCTTCAGAAAGTGATTCTAGTTCTTCAAGTGACGCCGACTCCGAAACGCAAGATTATGAAGTTCAAGGCGACGATGCTGATTACCGCACACTGACACCGAGTAGGCGCTTGGATAATTCTACTCGACGGGACGATGATTTTAAGTGGATGCCTACAGGCAACATGGTGGACGATGCAGTCGAACAGATGTCTGAGACAAAAGCGGAAACCTATTCAGCCGCGAGCTTAGATAGCCGACGTCGACGAAAGCCATCTGATCGTAGTGAACGCGATCGAAAAAGCAGATCATCTCTCACTAGCAAACCACCACAACATCCGTCGAGTGTCCGCGCGTCTCCGCGACCTAGACGCACCCGAGACGAAGATACACCCCCAGATTTGCAAAGAAGATGGAATTCATACGAGCATTTTCGTTGGCCGGAAGGAGGGTGGTGGCCGCCGATGTGTTGGTGTCACGGCCCACCAATGCCACCGCCGTGTTATATGCATGATCGTTCTTGGCCTTCACATCCCTCGCTTCCTCAACAACCACCTGTACGCGGTTACAAGGTACGGGCATCACAATACGTCAACACGGTTCAAATTGATACTAACAGCGATTCCAAATTTAAACGGGCCGTAAATCTGTTGATTTATTTTCGTATGAAAATGATCATGATTCATTAATTTCAGAATGATGCAGAGGATCGCGTGCGTCGGTTGGAAGCGGATAAGGAGAGTCTGCAGCTCCAGGTACAAGTGCTATCGGAGCAGATCGCTGCGCAGAGTGAGAAAATGACTGACCTCGAAAGAGCCCTTCTCGACGCCAGACAAAGACTTGACGACGCAGAACAGAGATTGCAGAAGGTAAATATTATTATGTTAATTACTGTTTCAATCGTAACAACGTTAATGTAAGATTAGACTCTAATCTAATCATTTGAAAGAAAGGGTAGAAAGAAATGTTTTAAACAAAGGAATTGAGGGCATAACTTTGTTTTTAAACTTTCATAATACACAAAATTAAAATAGACATCACTATCCTTGGCATAGTTTAATACATGCCAGATGTAAATGCGCCGCCATTCGGTTTTCAAATACTTTTACAAATAAAATTTCAGAAACAAGATTCGTTGAACGGAATACCTGTACAAAATTTAATTAAACTTTATTCTCGTAAGTCACAAAAGTCGAGACCGATCGATCACGCCCCTTCATTTTGTAAGGATCCGTACTGAATGTTTATTTATTTTTACTTAAAGATATTTTATTTATTTATTCATGTTTAAGGTTTTGTGTCATATTCAGTGGTGTAGTGATCTGTATAGTGAGGTGGTTAAGTCCTTAACATTCCAGATGGCCTAGATACCAATGGAATGAGGCTATTGAATAATCATGATTGGCGTGGGCCGTACAATTCTTAACGCGCATCTCTCCGACGACCGGTGTCTTTATTACCATTCATATGTAGTAAATATCACTTGCGGACCGATTTAAATAATTTCCTCTAATGAATGTGAATGAGTTTTCATACATAAATGAGTATAATGTTTAATAAGCATTTGAAACTATTGACCAAATTATGACTATTTGAAATCATGTTATAAATTATAAATGTTATGATATAGTTTATATCTATATTTAAATATATTTATGCTATAACCCCTGTAGAGCCAGAATATGATACAGGCCTCATATATTTCTAAGTCATACTTTATTCAGTAGTTATTCAAATTACTATTGAATAAAATAAAACAACCCAAGGAAAGTTGTGTACTTGAGATGTCCTCGAATTTCGAGAAAATATTATGATATTTATCAATATGACGTGTAAGCCGTCGTAGTGGACTAAAGCCAATCCAATTTCTCGCAAGGGTTGACTTAGGACAGGTAGCCGATCCTAAAATCAATAAGTTAAATTCTATCATGCGTAAATATCTTCATTACTTCACGTAGTAGGAAACAAAGGCGGCTCTCACAAATTGGCAGCTAAAATTTGTAAAAGCTAAAAAGTAAAATTTAATAATAATAATTAGTTTTTGCAAACAAGCATCGAGCATATCTTCTAAACCGAATTATAAGAAAAAAATATTTATTAAAGTCAGTCTAAATTATCTTTACTCAAATAAGACTTTTTTTTAACACTGGAGTCGTTTAAATACTTAAGGTTCATTGTTTTAGCCAAGAAAGACTTACGCGGAATATGATAACGTACACCATTTTGTCTCGTATTCTCTCCCATCATAAGTGATAAATATTATTAAACAGGTACTTGTTTTGAAATATCGTTTAGCTTAGAGCGGGGCAGATTAATCGATATAGAGGATGTTCCTGCAATTGTATTTGTACGTTTGAGTGCGCTGTATTATTGTCCGTGCGATGAATAGTCCTTGTGACATAACTCTATTAAATAGCAGCTACGCTGGTTGGAAACTGTTTGCTATTATTTGCTATATATCTTAAACCCGATAGGATTTGTTTTGTTAGGATAGCTCCAATTTAAAATCCTTCTAAGTTCTTTTCTGTGTACTACGTATCGTGATTGTCTGTCTCGCTATAACGCTTTTTATGTATCTTTGGGCTTATCAGTTAAAATACCGGTACATTACGCCCGCAAATATCTAAAAAGGATACTTAATTAGAAAGATAGTCAAAATCATGCAAGAAACAACAATTACTTTAAACGAGCATGCTAAGCGCAGCGTTAATGTAAAAGCAATGTCATTTGGGATAACAAATGAATATTTTAGTTTACTTTTAATGTATGCACAGTGTGCCATTTCATTAGACTAGAGGCGGGTTTGTTTAAAATTTTTGCGTATTATGAAGGAAATTTTCGCAGCGACCATTTGTATACTTAACTGTTATCTCTTCTCCAAACGTGGATCTTGTCCCGTTTGCTCGTAAACGCAAACAACACATCGCCCTGAACCAGCATCCGTAAATTTACGTTTTAACAAATGTTTCGTTGAATATTGCAACGAGTAAAGGTAAATTTAATATTCGAATTGCAACGTCGACTGTGCAAAGAATATTTGTAATTCAATTCGCCGGGATTTATGACGTTTATTGTTTTATATCAGAAACCCTATATTAAAATATTCATGGGTATTATTTCGCCTTATATGTTTAGTAGCGATTATTGAAGAAGAAGAGTTGAAGAATTGACATATAATTATAATATAACTTAATCAACAAAAATATGATTGATGGTCATTATAATAAGATCAAAATGTGAAGTAATTATTTCTTAATTGAAGTAATTTTCTCTTTGGGGATAAAGAGAGTTTAAATATGTATCGACATATCGCACTAGTATTACAATAGTGTTGTAACTCAAAATACATCGAAATTGACATAACACTATAATTAAACGTAAAATTAATTTCCTCACAAGTAATTAAAACTGTCATTGGAATAATGCAGAAAATGAATAAGTTATGACGTGTTAAGACATTATCCATGACTGACCGGTAGTCTAACCCTCCATCCCAATATTGTGTCATCTTTAGTTGCGACCAACAGTGATCGAAAAAGTGCATGCCGCTTGTTGCATTATTTCGAGTTCCAACGTTATTACTGGATCAGGTATGTAAAATTCATAGTTTTATTTTGAAAGAATACAGTATTGTTGATTTACACTTGACATGGTTTTGTTCTTATTTTTAGTTAATACACTATCACTGATTTACACAAGCTTTAATAAAAATAATATTTCTACTTAAGACACTATAATTGACTAAGTTAGTAATTTTTGACATAATACAGTTTTGTTGAATTATAACTTTAAATCGATTTTTTGCATGGTCTATATATTTATTAATAATAATATTTACTTTAAGTTACAGTATTACTTACAATTCGATCGAATGTGTAGCAGTTTAATGCAAATAAAGCTTATAAACTTTTTTATTTAAAAAATTAGAGTTACTTCACTCTTTGTGACAAGCATCAGGTTGGGAGGTGGGTAGGAATGTATTTAACAAAATAAATATTTATTTAATTTGCAGGTTTAGTACCTATCCATCGAGGGCCACCAGTAGAAGGCAAATGACGAACTTGGTGTGAATTCATCACCGTCATTATTGTCACAGGTGAATAAAAACGATCAAACTGCTATCCAGGTAGAAGACATTGATACTACGAAAGTGCAATCGACACTTTCGACACCGTCATCATCTACAGTTCATTCAGTACTTCAACAAATCGACGTAAACAGTTCCCCGAGTATGATTGTAATCAAAAAAAATATTACATTTCACCCCTCCACTAAGACCAGAGCGACGATGTTGATTCCCATCATGATCCACATTTCGTTCCTAATTCACCAAGAAAGGAATCTAGGGTAGATTGCTAAGAGGTCAAACAACAAAATGTCCAGGTAGCTCTTTTTCTGGAAGCTCTTCTTCAAGCGGCATGGATGATAGAGTTGTGAATAATGTGAGTCCCGTTGCTGGAACCAGTGGGCTGACTACTGAATCAAATATTTCATCGGAATAGCAAAACAATAATACCTGGGGCAGGAAGAGATGGAGAGGATACATATTGCGAGACCTGGAAAATGCAGGTTAAATTGTTGTGTAAAAATAAACGAGACATCAAGACAAGATTTTGTTTGCTAAAAATTGATTAAAAACAAAATTTTAATTATAAATAGTGTAGTTTATCAAGATTAGGTAAGACTGTTTTTGTCTTGAAAGGTTTATGTTATTTTACAAAATGTTTCAACTTGTTTTTAAGTAGGTATAGGTAGACAAGCATTAGTTTTAGTACACTATATTTCAATTATCACAGCTAAAAAGAATAATCTGGTTTTATTTAATAATATCCTAACCAAAAAAATAAAGAGATCGTATTAAATGGTATATTTTACTACCATTTACTCGGAATTCGTTTTCGATTTATTGTTGTAATGCCAAAAAGTGCGTTTAAAACGTAAAGAAAATGACTTATTCAAACTGTCGTAACACAAAATATTTCAACAATAATGACGTAATTAAAAATAATATTTTATTTTGAACATTGTGCTTGGAAAAATACTGTCTTAACTCAAAATTCGTTAATAATTTCCCTATTATTATTATTTTTTAAAAAAATTAAAAAGGTAATGCCTTCAATTTCATTCCAAAAACACATAAAACATTCATTATATTCGTACCTATTACAGAAAGTGACAAATTAGTTTTTCGTTGATTCTGAAAAATCGTCTTTTTTGAGTTACAACACTATTGTAATACTAGTGCGATATGTTTTTTTTTTTGAAAATCTTAAAACATTTTTGCCCGGTTGGCGCAATCTCGATTTGCTGATAAATTAACCTCTCTGAAAAGAAACAAAAGGCTACGTAAAAATATTTTAATCCAGTAGTAACCGGCTAGAACCGCTAAAAGCTTGGCTGTTTGCCCTAGGGACACAATCAAAGCCGACTAAGGCCACAATGTGCGCTGAAGCCAAGCCTAATTATAAATGTTATTATGTTGTAACTACCGGTTCATAGTAGCACCATACACAGTTGTTTATCGGATGGACTTTCGATTAACTCTGAGGCTATTTTTGTATTCTGGAAACCATGTATGCTCATAAACGGATTTGGCTTATGGCGAAATATTCTGAGTAATTTTAAATTATTCGAAACATGTAGACATAGTATATAAAACCACATTTCGGCTACCAAAAAAGTTGGGCTCAATATCCGATTAGGTACCAGTGTGTAGAAGACTGAAGTAAGTTAAGTTAAGTTGCTTTTTTATACATTCTTTTTATTTTTATTTGTGCAGAATCAGCGCTATATAAAATAATCGTGTTATCTCTGGAAAGCACTGCCTTTATTAGGCAACGTTGTCTTTTAAACAGCCCATATAAAGAGTAAACCATGCAAGTTGGTCACAGTTTGTGGCAGGACACGGAAACTTTGCGAGTAAACTGAGTTTCAGTTTGGTTAGTTGATTCGCATGTCACGCTCAACACATAACTGCGATAGCCAACAAACCGCGCATCGCATCCTTTGGGAGGGTAATATTTGGTCCGATGAACGCAACATTATATTGGACAGTATGCAAATAACATTTTCAGTTGCATACTCTGCGAACCAAGTGGAATATAGGAATTTTCATGCTTTACGCCGATTTTATCATATAATTTGATATTGAAACTTTAATCATCGTGAATTATAGGGTCTCAGTAGACGTATTTTTCGTTTAAATTTGTGTTTGGGGGTTAGAAATCTTTATTGCATTAGTACTGCAAACAAGACCAAATCATAGATTCCTATAAGTGAATTGTCATGTTTCAAATGGAAAAATACAGAACATATAATCTTACTTAACGTAGAAAGCTCAATGGTAGAGTATTTTAGTAAGATAGTATAGTCACACTTATAGAGCAACGGTTCAAACTGTATTTGCAGCTCCCGTCGAGTGGCTCTATCACTTAATAGCGCTAGGTCTGTGCTTGAAATTTTTATAGTTGACATGGGTTAGTCTGTTGTTAGATAAGATATAAAGTATTACTTCGTAAACTCAAAAGCTTTAGCGTCATGTCTAATCGAACAAGTGGAAAAAAATTTAAAATAAACATATTTTGAGCATAATACAATGAGGTTATTAGCAATTCAAAACTTGTGTTAAATTGCATCCTATACGAAACTGACAAATGATCGCATCGCGAATATGATTAGCCCGCATTAGTCTGATTCTGCAAATAGACCGTTTGCCGGACGCATATTGGTAATGTGATTAATTTTGCCGATATGCACGTTTAATACCTACTGGCTACATCGTATTATGTGACCGCATTATTATCATTTTGAAAATAAACACTTATTTAAATTGTATTGTATTATTATACAAATTTTCAGTACTCATATCTAACAGTTTTTCATAAGGATTATCCTAAAATACCAAGCCCTCCAGCCCGAGGCAGTGTAGCAGATTTAGGCGTAACTCTTCTTGATAAAGGAGCAGTCAGATTCCCATCAATAGGTCGTATATATAGATTAAATTAACATTCAGTAAAAATAAATAACTTTTACTACATTGCTTGCTTTCTTGAAGCTCTTAATAAAATCGCCATGTCGTAACAGAAATGGAGTGTAAAGTATAGTTTAGAATTGATAAAATATTGTAAAGTTATGACCACAAACGCTATGCATTAATCTCAAATTAGACATGATTCAGAGGTTACCTTGAAGGTGTGTGATAAAATCGCCTGGAAGATAATTATTGCTTCACTCACATGGTGTTGCTACCTGCGAATATTAGTGACCCGTTTTTGCAACATGTGCCTTTTGAAGTGTTAAATGTTTAGATTTTAAAATTAGGAATATGTACGACCTAAATATGGTTTACTCTACTGACTCAATTTATTACATGAAATTAGACGTTTTTAAGTGAGTTAAGTAGACTGTTATAGGATATATCACTAGAAACTTATTGTGAACGCACACCTAATAGGCAGCCGCATTGTGAAAATGTTCAATTATCTTTCACTAATAAGCAATAAAATTTACCACAAATTCGAACATTTATTTCGGTTAAGAGTATTCCGAGTAACATCTATTTTATTTATTTACTTATCTTACTCTACACTAAGAAACAATGAAGAAAACAATGCACAGACGAAACTGAAGGACATTTGGCGGTCTTATCGCTCAAGACGATCTTTTAGAGACAACCATAGGATGGGCACGAAGAAGTGCTAAATGGGAGAGTATTTAACGTGTACAATGTACATTGTACATATATAAATTAAACTTCATACTTATACTACAATAATATACATTTACAAATGATCCATATAGTATAAGACATAAATAGTTAACAAAATTCGCGCAAACCATTTCTCGACCCGCCTGTATATGAAGTGAGATTTACGTCGCAAATGCCACGTATCTTGTAAACCACAATCCCTCCGCGGAACATTTCTCGACACTACGTGGTTAATACCAGTGGCGGTACTTCCATAGAAGCCCGAAAGCCCGACTTGCCTTACATAGTTCCGAATAACGAACTTAACGATTGTTTATTTATAAAATAACGCTATAAACGTGAATGTGAGTACTAACCGGTAGGTATTTATTAGTCCTACGTACCAAAAAAAATATGCTGCTACTAAATAAACATTTGGGCTTGCCTTAGTTTGACACCCTAGGCACGCCACTGGTTAATACGTAAGTACAACACAATTATAATTTAACACCAATTAATTCACAACACGTACAAGTTAGCATGAATATTTAATTGCTTTGACTCCAACTACAAAATGTTAGAGAATGAAAAAAATTATTAAGATGGTGATCAATTAGCATTAGTATTTTCGTCTTTATATTAACAACCAGGATCCTGATTCGGAATTTCGTATTTCGGTGTATAAGTCAGTAGAAATCTGTTGGCGGAGAATCTGTTAAGAAACGACAATGATCATCCCTCACCAGTAGAAGCACTTGCGCCGGCTTGATGCCCACCGGATATACTTATCTGGGATCAGTAGATTCCTATTTGCTTCACATTTATCGTTAGTCGTCACAATTCTGCTGAAAATGAAACCTAATTAACTCCTCATTTAGTTGTAGTATTGGTAATAGTTGATAGTGACCACTTTCATTGCATCAAAAAGCAGTGATGGCCTCGAGGTTTAGGCGCGCGGTCGAGAATCTCGGCGGTCGCGGATTCGAACCCCAGGCACACACCTCTGACTTTTCGGAGTTATGTGTGTATTCACATTGAATTATCACTTGCTTTAACGGTGAAGGAAAACATCGTGATGAAACCTGCACACCTAAAAGTTCTTAGCGCAATTTCTTAGGTGTGTAGTCCGCCAACCCGCACTAGGCCAGCGTGGCGGACTATGGCCTAAACCCTCTCAATGGTAGAGGAGACCCGTGCTCAGCAGTGGGCGTATATGGGTTGATGAAGAAGAAGAAGACTTTCATTAAATTTATCTTCTGCTCATTTACCGAACTAACATGTATTTGAAAATAAACTGAAGCATTTTATTTGCTACGGAATGTCTAGTTGCGGATGTACTGGCGTCTAGAGGTTAACAAACTTCGAACTTTCAAATTAATTCTGAATTAGAATGTTACATTATACTGTTTTAAATCCCTTTAGTAAACAAATTCAAAGCGTTTTATTTTTATTACTACACGTATCAACACACCAGTGCTACAGCCCAGATCAAAAACAGGTAGCCGAGCGGTGGAATGAGCAAAGAAAATAAACTATTAAAATGTTCTAATTTTGAAGTCCATTTACTATCTGCGTAATGCGTACGTCTTATCTGTGTAGAGGGAAATCTGCCAGATGCGTTTTTTATTAAAACAACGGAGCCACTACGCGTTACGAATGTCTGAAGAATGAGCTCACGTACGAAACGACACAATAAATGGGCGATGTTTACATAGATTCACCAAAAATGTTTGTTGTTAACCCAACATGTCGGAACGTTTGTTTATTTGCATTTGAAGCGTAAAAACCGTGTACTAATTACCGATCGGGCTGCTCCCGATCCGTATGTTTCTTTACATTTGTTGTAAATACGGGGGCTTTAAGCGTGCCAGTATTGGTGTTTAGCATATTGAAACTAGGGCTACAGTTAATGTTTTATTAGCCTGTAGTTCGCAATTAACATGCATTAAGTTTTGCATAAAATTAAAGAATACATTTATTATTTTAGTTACACAATCTGAACTTTCATAAATGAAAAAAAAAATGTGATGAAACAACTATGAAACTCTAAAATATACCTATATGATTGAAAATATAAGCGTGCCAAAATCGCATTAAAATCAGAAATTACTTTTACATTGTGGTTTGTTTTATAGGAAATGCTGCAGCGTTCGTCACTAGAGACGCAAAAGTTGGAGTTGCTGTCGAAGTTGAGCGAGGTGCGGTTGCGCGTTGCGGAGCGAGGGCTGCTCGAGCGCTCGCCGCCGCCGGACACCGCCTCGCCGCTACCCAGGCCTGCGCCGCCTAGGGTCAGATATTATTATATTATTTTATATGATTTATCTTATTTACAATACTTTCAAGTAGTTAAGGATAGTAATAACATTTGTATGAATGAAAATAGAGAGAAAACAGATAAGGGAGGTTCGAGCATAGCGTATTTAATTCACAAACAAAGAATTGTAATAGACAAATTATCTAGGCTATAAGTATGTACCATGAAATGTTGCAAAACAATGGATCGCACGGCAAATTCTTGTGGCATAACCACGAGGCAGTCAACCCCTTCGATATCTTTGCTAATGTTATAAAGATGAAAGTATCTTAGCATAATACCTTTCCCGCCTTAACCGCAGGACCAATTTGAATAATGTTTCGTATGGAGATGGATAGATCATTGAAAAAGTACATGATGAATAGTAAACCTTATCAGTTATACAGGAGGTCCGTGCCCAGCAGTGAGTCGCGTGTGGGTTAATGATGAGGATTTTGTTGTTCTTATTGATGAGGATGATAATGATATTGATGATGTATTGGTTCCAGACGCCGCCCGCGAACTACGGGCGCCAGATCGAGCGCAACACGCACATGTACTCGTCGCTGCCGCGCTCGTCCGTGGTGACGTCGGAGGCGCGCGTCGCGTTCGGTAACAAACAGAACATCAACAACATGGTGGTGGCGCGCGGCCGCGGACACTCGGTGCCCAACCTAGGTCTCGAGAGATCTTGTATCTCGCTTACCTGCGGACCAGCATGAACCCCGCATTCTGCTACAATGGCGTGGATACTTTATCCCCCAAACTCCCCCTCCTTTTCTTTTTGCAACAGCTTTTCATATCGAATATTGAGGCAAGTCCGCAACCAAAACAGCTCCGCGACGTCGTTGGCAAGAAACTAACTTACGAAACGCGGGGCCGCGATTTTGGTCTTCATACTGAGGCTTTTTTTGTGTACCTCAAATATCGTGTTTTTAAGACCGAGAAGTCTCTCGTAGTTTCTGATTCTCACAACTCAGGCTAAGTATGCTAGATCTTTGGGTAGGTTAGGCCTATGGATGTAAATGAGGTTCTTAATTTAAATTTAAAAGCAGTAACTAAATCGTTATAAAAAAACCTCAGGCAAAATTTAAAAAGAAATAATAGTGGATGTTACAGAAACAAATCTTTGTCTTTCTCACGACTTCCCCACGGCCATAAACAAAATAATGTATCCGCGCCAAACCAGACCTAGTGACAAATCATGCTACTGCAAATTCCTTTTCAAGTAGTGTTTTTTTTATATATTCAACTTTTCCTGTAAATATTCCTGCACTATTGTTCAATACGTAATTTTTATTACTATCACGACTATAGTTCCGTTCTCCCGTGTGTTCTTTAAGCAAGCCCCCGATGAAAGGGTTGGTCCTGAAATATATTTTATCTCGTATTCCGCTTTCGCTTTACCGAGTTCCAACGCTTTCTTTCGTCTTTTAGCATGATCATTATGTTAAAGCTAGAAGAAAACAGCTATTTTTATTTTTTAGTAAAAACATATCTAAATATGTAGAGTGGCAATGGAAGCTAAGCATTGTAAATAAATGATACGCTTTAAACTTAGACAAAATAATGGAGAAGTTCTCCGAATCAGTTGAGTATTCAGGTAAAAGCAGTTTTAGAAAATAGCATATTATGAAGTTATGTTACTGTTGGGTACTTTTTCGAAAGAAAAAAAATTCATAAGATTCATTATTTTTCTATCATGTGAAAATATACCATAGAGAGTGAGACATAAAGTTGCATTTGGCGTGCAGCCGAGAAGGAGGAGGTGTCGCGCGGCAGTCCGTCGCCGTCGCTGCGCGAGGTGCGCGCGCGGCTCGGCAGCGGCGCCGGCGCGGGCGTGCGGCTCGAGGGCGACGACCTGCCCCCCGCCACCCGCACGCCGTCCAGGCAACCCACCGCCCCCGCGCCTTGGTAACTACTTACTATAATATTATGATATTACGTTACTATTGCGAAATATTCATTATTCATGCGAATAATGTAATAAATTAACCGACTTGGTGTGAATTACACAATTTTTAACGGTACAAGAACTGAGTTGCAAGCGTTACTTTTTTGCAAGTTATCTTTTTGATGGCATAATAAACTTTTTCTGAACTCCAACAAAACACCATAGCTTTTTAACATTCGCTACGTCGATATTGTTTGTTATTTCACATTTTTTAACGCTGTTATTTTTTAAGTGTAAACTTTAGCGGAGCTAGGCATTTTTAGATGGGGTTAAAATGTTAATCTCGTGTCAGATCTTAGGTGATCGCGAGACCCTTATCGAAAATGCGTTAGACGCTGTCGCCACAGTCAAGACCGAGTCATCCATAGTCGATTTTAATTTTATTTTTGCTGGCAACCTCATGATGTTAAATGTTGTACACTATCGAGTTCGTGTGGATGTAACCTTGTATGGTGTTTGCATAGGGAGAGCACGGACGTGCGCTCGTGGGACTGCGAGACGACGTGCCTGTGGCTGGAGAGCGTGGGGCTGGACGCGTACGTGCCGGCGGCGCGCGCGTGGCTGGGCGCGGGCGAGCGCGGCCTGCTCGCCGCCGCCTCCGCCGCCACCATCGACAAGGAGCTCGCGCTCAAACACCCCATGCACAAGAAGAAGATCGTGCTCGCCATCACCGATCTACTCGTATGTTATGTCTTAATACTAGTGCTGGTACTTACATGGAAGCCTGAATGCCCAGCTTGCCTTTTAATATCGCCACGGGGTTTGTAATCACTATCGCTATTACCTGCCTCAGTTTTCGATCACGGTCTGAATACACCCTGTATAATTCCGAATAATATTGCTTGAGTATTAAATTTTAAATTTAGAACAAAAATTTGACTTAATTAATAAACATTACACAATAAACGTGCAACGCTTTTGGGACTCTATGAAATTACCGCCACTGCTTACTATTGATATGCTGTTCGTTTCTAGTTGTATTAATTTGTTAAAAAAAATCATTCATAATGGTGAACTCTTATGAGACTAATGTATTTTTGTTCATGTCGTCAATATTATACATTTGAACCCTGAAGTTACAGCGTTGGATTTTATAATGTCGGTGTTGCAGGGCGGGCACGGCGACCCGCTGCTGAGCGCGGCGGGGCGGCTGGACGTGGCGTGGGTGGTGCGGTGGCTGGAGGACGTGGGCGTGTGCGGCGCGCGCGGGGCGGCGCTGGACGCGGCGCTGGACGGGCGCGCGCTGCACCGCCTCACGCACACCGAGCTGCACCTGCACCTGCGCGTCGCGCACGCGCTGCACGCGCTCGCCGTCAAGAGAGGTACCACACAACGGTTGCGTACACTGCCGGCTAGCGTACTCATCAACATTCGTACTAGCACGGTAAAATTACCGCACTGAAGTAGTAAGCAAACAAACGTTTAACCGTAGTCAAAGGTTAGGTAATTTATAACGGCCTGAACCTCGGCGCCATCACTACTTTTCGACTTATGTGAAATTATATTTTAACGATGAAGAAATACATCGTGATGAAATCTACACTAGGAAAAATTGTTAGAAATTTCTTAGATGAGTAACTAAACCGCATAAGACTAGCGTGGTAAATTAAGGCTTTAACCCTTAAATGCAGAGTAGGCCCGTGCTTAGCAGTGGGTCGAAAAAGAGCTTATGAATCAATAATCACCATATCATCACAATTGATGACATGCGATATACACAAATTACATAAAAACCATAACAAATGCCATAAAGTAGATTTATTGTGCGTCCGTTGTTTGAGCTCGAGCAGAAACAATGCGACGTTATATGAGCTCATGATTCTCAACACATTCAAGAGCCCGAGTAGACGCTAGCATTATATTACAGGCATCCAAGTGCTGCGCGACAACAACTTCGACCCGGAGACGATGATCCGGCGCGGCGTGGAGGGGGAGGGCGGGGAGCGCGCGCCCGCCGTGGCCGCGGCGCAGCTGGCGCGCTGGTCCTCGCACCGCGTCATGCAGTGGCTCAAGGAGATCGACCTCGCCGAGTACGCGCCCAACCTGCGCGGCGCCGGTGAACAAACATTCTTTTTTTTTCTTTTTAATATTAAGGCCAGGCTTTATTTAAGCGTCGAAGAAGTTTGAATATAGACTACGTGGTCTGGAGGCACGACTATGAGTCGTGGGATCTGAAGATCCTGCGTGGCGTTCCTTGGTCGAGAAGTGTTATTAAGTTGAGTCTGATATTGAGCCAGAAAAACACAGGCTCCCCTCCACTTATTTATTAGCTGTATGAAAATCTATTCAAATTTTGAAATGTTATTTCCATCCCTAGCATCGGGATGAATTACGTTACTAGTTGCTTTACGCTCAAAACGAAGTTTCTCTCCCTGCGCAACATCTTTGTCGAAACAGCTCGGTGACCCTAAGAGGAAAGTCTATATTTTCTTCAAAAGCCGACAACGCACTGATGATTCATCTGATCACTGGTGTTCACTTGCTCATTAGCCACACTTGCTTTTTTCTCACAAAAAAAAGTCGTTTGCGTACTATAAACATTAGGGTGTCCCAAAAAAATCAAAGTCTTTTTTTGTCAACGCATACCCTCTAATTATTTTCGAATGGTGTTAAAACACTTATAAATAAAATTTCATGAACTTAGGACCACTGCAACCCGTGCCGACTTGCATTCATGTATTTCAGTACTTACATACTTTGTATGAACTTCGGCGCGTCGCAATATTCGCATGGAAGTTTCGTGGTTGCTTGTTTATTGTATTGGTAAACGCCTCTTTTTGTTTAATCAATATGTCAGATTAAGATTTCAAAGGCAAATTTTAATAGGGGAGTGCAAAACATTAAAATAACGGCTTAAAACTTCTCTGTAAAGAACAAATATTGGCAGTTCTGTTTAATAAAATTTGTAAAGTAAAATTGAATGTTGTACAAGCGCAAATCTAACTATTCGAGATTATTTATTTTTTATTAAAGGGCTTATATGCCTATTTAAGCTTTAATAAACTAATTTTAAGAAATAAGTTGCCTTATACCGACTCTGAAGAGATCAACAAATAATGCGGAAAAATCGCAACATGTGTCAAGAGTTTGTTACAAGCTTGGACTACTTTTTGTATATTGCACACGCCAGTACCCTTTAATTGATAAAAATAAATCTAGATAATAGATATAGTTATATAAATAGATATACATTGTTTTACCGGAAAGAATTAGGAAGGAAAGAAAGGGTTGGCTATCAAGAATTAACAGTTATAGCTATAATCATATTCTTTGGTGGTGATACAGAAAGAAAATTGACTATTCGATCTCCAGGTTCTATGTACCAGACACCATGATGGCCGAAGCAATTAATTGATTAAAAATGTCGTCACTTATTTTTTAATTGTAAATTACTAATAAAAAGTCGCACTATTAGACATCTAGATTTGCATCGCTATATACCATGTTAAGGCTTGGATGCATTGTATATTATCAGTGACGGCACCTTACCACGACTTAAGTTTGCTTAATACTTTGAAACCCTGGGAAACTGTCAATAAAATTAACTCAGAAATTACTATACAGAATATTTTTCAGCATTTTTGGTCTTTGGTTCATGAAGTAGCTGTCTTGTCTCTATATCACTATGATGGAGACCAGGAACCAAAAATGATAATATTTTAAAGCTTAACTAAAGAGGATCCATCAATTCATATATCCCCTGGAAAGATATCTGCGTGATTTACTTTTTTAGAAAGATATAAACGACTTTATTTCGATCAAAAACTAGTCTTGCTTTTCTTCAATCGTTTTAAATATTTTGACACTTTTCTCAATGAGTTGCTGACTTCACAGACTAGTTATACTTCTTTTCAAACAGTTAAGAAATAAATAGTGACACTAAAAGTCGCTAGTGATACTGCAAATTGCAGTTATATTGATACAACATTTGCATGAAAAAATCACCTTTTAAGGGAAACTAAAGGAATTTTTCCTGTGATTTATCCTAACAGTAAAATGAAACCTTTTAATTAAAATATCACAAATATTCCTGTTTTAATAATAAATATATAATACCGGTGAAATAGGATATAATTTTGAAAATAAAAATTGAGTTTTTATATGTGCTCTACAATTACCATACAATTTTTTTCTTAAAACTTTGCCATCAAGTCGGCACGGGTTACCGCTATCCAATTTCGATAATATTTGGTATTTGAGTTATTAGGGTCAATTAGAAAAAATATAGAGGGTATGCTTATCTAATTTCGAGAAAAAAAAATCGCCCTACTAAGCTGGGACACCCTAATAAACATACTAAAATAATAAGATACTATTTAATAATTAATGCAACTAAAATTTGTTTTTTTTCTCAGGTGTCCACGGCGGATTGATGCTCCTGGAGCCACGATTCACAGCAGAACTTTTAGCAGCTTTACTAAATATTCCAGCCAACAAGACGTTACTGCGGCGGCATCTCACACAACGGTACCACTCACAAAAAATAATCAGAATAGATTTGCAGTTATTTTACATCTCAATTACTTAACTTGAATACTTAGGACCTTTCATCAAGCAGTTGACAACTCAAATCAATAATATTTAATGTTTTTTTAGGTTCAATGACTTACTCGGTCGGGAAGTGATACAACAGAAACGAAACGCTGAACAAACACTCGGCTACCAGCCTCTCACAGCGACTACTAAATATAAGGTAATATTCAAGGTGTAGAATGTTATATATCTTTATTTACAGCTTTGAAATTTATTTGCAATTGAATGTTTTTAACACGTTAGCTGCCATGTCAGGCACCGGTGCCTGACAGACATGGCACCTGTTAAGGCCATGTCAGTCCCGGGTGACTGACGCCACAGTATGTAATTTAGATGATCTCTCGTTATAATCTATTAAAATTGACTGACAAGGCCCTGGAAAAACTATGTTCAACTTGGCCTAACGTTTCTACATTTAGAATTGGATTTATTTAGGTTTTATTGGGAATCGTTTGGGCCTAGTCAGGCACATATGCCAGACATTTTTTTTTCCTTATTTTACATTATAATCATCGGAAACAAATTAAAATAGTCATATAATGTCATTTACTTGAATATACAACCAAAAAACGAAAATAAAAAAATGACGTCATCAAAAATTTAGTATGGCAGTTAACGTGTTAAATACAGCCATAAAAATATTTTAGTATGTTTAATTTCAAATGTAAACGTTATGTATTTAAGCCAACCTAACTTAGCAATTGGAAAAATATTTTCAAACATACCCTTAGGGCTGTAATTAACAAAGGGGTAGGCAGAGAGAGATTTTTGCACCCTCATTTTGGCAGGTACGTATAGGAATACGTAATAGGCGTGCCTATATGCGTTTTGCAGACCCATCCGGATTCCATGTTGCTACTGAATTTTGTCTCTTTTGCGAAAAAACTTAAGCCACAAGATCAATAAGTCTAAACAAAAATTGATATGTCTGTTTTTTTTTAATTCAATAGCAAATTTGAAACCTATATTCCGTTTGCAGGTACCAAAGAAGAGCCAGTTCTCGTTGAAGCGCAAGAAGAGTAAAGACGAGCTCGACCTGAGCGACCTCGTGTGTCCGCTGCACGACGACTGCTCAGGTGACATTGCCACCGAGACAGTAAGTCCACTATACTAACCACACTAATCAATAGCTTTTATATACCACATACTTTATCTCGTATACTATCTAAGTAAATTCAAAATAACGAAAAAAATTGTTTTATTCTTTTTAGTATGAGATACAGTTATGGACTGTATTCACACTCGAATCTTAATTTTTGAAATACCCTCACTTTTATGTCAAATGTTTCTTGATAAGTAATTTGCAAAGTAATGTTTATTAATATAATTTTTTATTATTAGTTAAATATTGTCGTATTCTTTTGGTAAGTAATGCATTAAATCTAAGTTGGTCCAAAGCCAACTTACAATCGTTGCGTAATCTCATTCTTACACGTGCCGATTAACTCCTTTAACAAGGGCGTGGTTTCTTATTTTGAGCTTTGAATCTTTGGTGGTTTGGTTGTTGAAATGTTAATATTGGTTTGGCAATGCTAACTCCGGCAATAATTTGAGTTTGAGTGCACTGTGATATTCTAATTTTAACCTTAATACCATTTGAGTACATACATCATATTGGGCCCGCACTGTATAGTATTAAAAGTAATTTGGAAATATTTTTTAATCAATATGTTCAAGTTCTTTAATGCGATTTGAAGTAGCAAAACATGAGATGATTAAATGTATGCCGTATGGAATATCTTAATGTTTGCCACTAGAATTTTAAAATAAGGTCGCATATGCATTTTTGTCTATAAATTAATTATGAGATTTCTTCATACATGTTACCCATAAATTCTATACAAAATACTTTCATCCATAATTAGAATAGTCGACGTTGTTGACGTATTGAGTTGCGGATATGAAAGGCCATGTGCAGGTTATTATAATGTTTGGTAATGTTCGCAGACGATGAAAGTAAAGTCAGTGGCGGCGGCGGGCGTCGCGTCGGGTGTCTGTCCCCCGCGTGACGACGCGCGCGCACACTAGCGCCGCCACGCGGACACTCCACTCTACAGCGCCGCACTCCCATCGCATACACATACTTCCACTACTATCAACATTTCATTATTCCATTTAAATTTCTGTAGATATTTTATGCTCGTTTTGGCATCTATCTGTACCGTGCGACATGGGGAATAATAGCGGTTTATGTGCACTTCAAAATTGTTTGACGCTAAGAAAGAAAAAACAAGAGTATAACTAAAATACGTGAATATAGTAAAACATTAAACGTTTAGTCGTACCCCAACTGGAAACACTTAATTGACAACACTAATTTCTAAATTTATATTTCATAAAAATTTGGTGCTAAATTCCTAATCTGCGGTGTCTCGACTTTAAAAAAAGATATATTAAACTTCTAAAAATCTTCGAAATGTTTAAAAAGAATATTCGAGTTACATACAAATGTTAATGGATGACGTTTTGAACGAACAATCGTACGACTAGTTTAAGTCCAACTGCCAAATATGTATTGGTTATTAGATTTAATATTTAGGATCCCTAAAAGAATGATTATTTAAACAAAGAAAAACATATTTAATTTCATAGTAAAGTTTTTTTTAGTAAGGTAATAATATTTATTTTTTACGTTCTATTATGCGTGTTGTGAGTGATTCAAGAGGATGTATGAACAAGAGCCAATTTGCTGAACCAGCAATAGACATTCCAATGGATTTATCATAAAAGAATGTTTTTATAGACGACCCGTTTACACACAACAGATTGTTACGAGTTTTACAGTACTTAGCGCATTTTACTTGTGTAATTAAGTAGCTTGTTAGGAATCGACTGAATGGCGACAATATTATTCTGGTCTCATTTCTATTTGCTACAAATAATTTTTCAAATATCTAGTTATAACTATTATATTTATCTAGATACGGTTGAAGCAACCTACGCGTTGTTTCTTATAAAAGTTTAATTGTTAGCATTTGATGAATGTATTTATTAAAAGTTATTCTTAGTGTTACATACATTTTATACGAGCTGTGAAACACTAATAACTATCACGGTGTGTATAAAATGTATCGGAGGTTCATTCTTTAAGTGTAGGATGTTCGCGCAATATTGAAAACTGTCGTTAGAGGAATTGTTCCGTTTAATCTTTTCGAAAGTTTTACAGAATTTTAACACAATAATAACTTACTTAGATTAATTCCACAACCCTGTTCCTAACACGTCGTGCCAATTGTTATGAACATGAAGACCCTTTATATGATAGTCCCTCGTCTTCCATAGCTTTGTAATTCGTGTTATTAACGATTATATCATTAAAACAACAAGTCTTTGTACAATAATGTATACCATTTTTACGACACCTTAAAATCATAAAATATAAAATGTAAAAGTTAATAAATACTGAATGAACACAACCGTTGTTTTTTTTTAGTCTTTACTTTCGAATAGTTGCTGAGATTTTATGAAGTTGTCATCCACATTTTTCAATATCTTCAATCCCTCTGGAACAATAAATTAAATTGCACTTAATAAATTTGAAACGTTTAAATAATATAGTATGTCGTCATCATCAGCTGGAAAACGTCCGCTGCTGACATAGGCCCCTCCAAAGACTTTTATACCACTCTTTTAGAAGCAGCCTACATCTAGCGGCTCCCCGCGATTTTATACCCAATAGTCCATCATATGGGTGGAAGTCCAACGCTGCGCTTACCAGTACGAGAATTTCATAAAATATGAATATATTTTGACATTTTTCAATGAGTATAAACAACACTACTCGTTAATGATTGGACAAATTTTGATGATTTTTATTGAAGTTTATTTGGACTCATTTTTTTATAATTAGAACCTATAGTTAAATTAACTATGCTAATGCCTAGTTGATTCAAATATTTTCATTCGCCGAATATACATTGAAAGAACTATTTCGGGTTTTATATGCGAAGTGCAAAGTTGAAAAAATATTTATGTTTAACAGCATAGATTGTCCTTAAAATACCTTTGCCTCGCCCTTTTCGGCGTAATTCTGCTATCCTCTCCATTTCATTTTCTTCTTCCAAATCTTTTTCTCGCTTTTGTGCATCCTCTTGCGCCTGCTTCAACAGAGATTCTTCTAAAAAGGTTAACTCTGCCAAAAATATACAAAAGATAATCTTGTTTTCATGACATCGTAAACGAATTTGCACCTTGACAATATTTATAGAAAACCAATGTATAATGGTTTATATGTTTATCAGAAACTTCAAAACACTTAACTAGGACAAAATAAACACATTCTAAAACGAGGAATGTAAACGTACTGGTAAGTCTTGGATCCATGCCAATCCAAGGTCCGTTGAAAATACTTCCGGCGGTCGGACGCGATTTCGCTTCTGGTTCCATCAACTGAGTCACCTGTTGCTTACACTCTGTTGACAACTGGTTCACTACGCTAGTTCGGAAACGCCATTTCTTCATCACCTGGAGCCAATTATTATGCTGACATTTAGAGTATGAACATATTAATAAAAACAAGACAACTGAAATAATAAGGCACCTGTTTCTCATATAACTTCTTCACGGATGTTTCATTAAAAGGTAATGCTTTATTCAGCATTGTATAGAGGATTATTCCTAAAGACCACATGTCAGCCAATTTGGGCAAATATGGCACTCCTTTAAGCACTTCTGGCGCTGCGTAGGACAGCGACCCACAATACGTCTCACTCAGTACATCACGATCGCGTAGTCGAACATTCCGAGCGAAGCCAAAGTCAGTGATTTTCACATTATAATTTGCTGTAATCAATATATTTTCGCATTTTAAATCCCTATGGGCTATATTTAACGTATGTATGTAATGAAGGCCCGACAGTATTTGCCGCATCCATAATCTACACTGATTCTCTGGCACTGCACCGTTTTGGGTCAAGAAGTCTAGTAGGTCACCATTCTCGGCGAAGCGAAGGAAAATAAAGTACTTGGCTCGACGTTGAAATATATTAGACACGTGCACAATATGAGGATGATTAATGCGTATGAGAACATCTAGTTCGCGAGGTAAGAATTTATTGAGATAGTCTCGGGGGGCTTGCGCTGTATCGATCACTTTACACGCCATTATTGTGTGCCGGGTCTCGTCGACCATATGCGTAGCTTTGTAAACCTGCAAAAAATATAATAGTTATGAACGGTTCAATCTAAGTAGTTTCATTGCTTCAGGAAATGTAATCTGTTTTTACCTTAGCATATGAGCCTTCACCGATGACTTTCTCCAATATAAACCCTTTTTCTTGTAAGACATTGAGATCTGAATATGTAGTACTAAGATCTACTTTATCGGCCCCACCCATTTGTTTCCTTCACCTCATTTTATTTCATTTTCACTTTTGTTGGTAACATAATGATTGGACGAGTTTCCGGCTTAAATATTTAGGTATTTTGTATCATATTGATGTTTTTAATTGTAGGTTTATAATGTTTGTAAAGCAAACATGAATGTGCCAATTCCTATGTCATTGTTTACTTTTTCTTTTATAACGAAAACTGCCAGCATTTGCATAAATTTAAATTTCACAAAAAAAGTTTCACCAATTGTTTCCGAATAACAAGTTTACAATGCTTACCAAGACGAGGTGGAACCTGTAACATCGCAAGTAGTTTTCATTATGGAAGTGTCGGGTAACACCTCCTTATCAGATTTAACTGACGCGGGTAATTCCGACTTTTTGACTAGTTGCATTTTCTCGTCACGTGCTTTTCTGTAGGCTAAAGTTTCTTGCGGAGTCCATTCTGTAAAAAAATGTTGTTGAATGTCTTCAACTACACGGTTACAAATGCATTATTACGAAGATGCTTGCCGGTAAGTACCAGTATACCTAAGTATATCTAATTACAACTGTAATATTTCAATTCAAAAGGAATGAAAAAGAATACCCAATAATCTAGAATCCATTGCAATCCATTCACTGTTAATGATTTGATCAATTTTCAATCTATTCTGGTAATTCGGTTCCAACATAAATGTGACAAGACGTTTACAATTCTCTGATATTGAATCGATATAGCGGGAACGAAATTTCCAATTCCTATTTACTTGAGCTTGATATAATTGTTTTATATGTTTGTCTTCGAAAGGCATTGCTCTGTTTAACATAACATAAAGGACTACACCCAGTGACCACACATCGGTCGGTTTTGGGAAATACGGAGT
Source organism: Cephonodes hylas (assembly GCA_030295005.1). Taxonomy (NCBI): domain Eukaryota; kingdom Metazoa; phylum Arthropoda; class Insecta; order Lepidoptera; family Sphingidae; genus Cephonodes; species Cephonodes hylas. Next base: position 9,571,342 of record AP025369.1, on the reverse strand, counting down.
TCCTTGCAATATCTCCGGAGCGGTGTATGAGAGAGAGCCGCAAAAGGTTTCACTGTGAATATCTTTTAATTTTTTGTCGACACACAACCGAGCGAATCCAAAGTCTGAGAGTTTCGCGTTCTGGTTGACGGTGAGAAGAACGTTTTCGCATTTAATATCTCTATGAGCAATCTCGAGTTCGTGCATATACTGCACGGCTAAAGCAAGCTGTCGAGTCCATATCCTTGCTTGATCTTCTTGCACTGCTCCTTTTTGCAATATGTACTCTAACAAATCTCCATGCTCCATATAACGCATAAATATAAAGTACTTGAATCTCCTTTGGAATATACTATGCGTGTGGACAAGATGTGGGTGATTCAGCTTGATTAACATATCGATTTCCCTGGGTAAAAATTTCTTGACAAAGTCTTTGGGCGCAGTATTTGTATCAATAACTTTACAAGCCAACACGGACACCTTGTCGATTTTATTGGGATTTCTGTATTCAGCCATATACACCTGCCATATCACAACGTATTATGTCTATGATGCTTTAAAACGTAAACAACAATATCACCTTACACAGACATCCTACCTTAGCATATGATCCTTGATTAATCTTTTTTATCATTTTGTATCCACGAGTCGCGAGAGTAAGTTGTTCAGAACCGGAAAGTTTCAAATCTTCTTCGGCATGATGGATCTGCAATATTTTTTTGCTAGAGTGAAGAAAAGCTTCTTATATAAAAAGTAATTAATAATAGTTGCAGCATGAACATACCTTGGATCTACCCTCCATCTAAATAGATTTTTTCTGCTTAGCTGTTATGTTAGCCAAAGATTTTAACATTTCACTGGCCTGTAAATAATTAACAAAATAATAAACAAATAGGCAATTTAACAGCTAACCATCCACCATCCACCATCTCTAAATAAATTACACTTACCCTGTATACAGAATCTCGATCTGGTACATCTAATATATCACCTTGCCTCTTCGGAGGATTTCTGTGCGAGTCTGACAATCTTCTACGTTCCTCTTTTGCGCGCTTCAACGCTGCTGCTTCAACTGCATTTAAGGCTATGAAAGGTATGTAGTAATTTTATTAATTAAACTTGTTGAGTACCGTGTTGAGTTGAAGAAGGAAACATATTAAAGAATGATGTTACGCCAAATATGTAGAAAAAGAAATAAAATCCTAAATTCTTAGAATGTAGGTACATAAGTGCTCTCGAATAACGTAACAACTAGTCCTGCGCTGACACCATCAACGATAAATACGATTTTTTAAAGAAAAGATATAGTGTGGGCGCATTAAAACAAAGTCTCAATCCCGCTTAACATAAAGTAGTTATTACAGCATTAATGGCAAATTATATAATAATTTTAATGAAGTAAATCCGTCCTTCACACTATAACATCCTAACGCGAAATTCTATCACTCTGTTATAAACGAAAGAGCATATAAATAAATTGCAAATTAAACTTATACAATCATAAAACATACTAGTCAGTCTACTGTCCATAGCAATCCACTCGGAATTAAGAATGTGCGTAGCTGTGTGACGCAGCCCCGGGTCGGGCTCCAACAAATGCTTTACTACGCCCTTGCACTCCAATGAAAGAACACTAGCGACGCGTGATCTGAAGCGATATTTCTTTCCCATCTGCTGTTCATATAATTTGCGCATGCGCGTGTCGTCGAATGGCATAGATTTGTTTAGCATTACAAATAACACTACGCCCAAAGACCAGAGGTCCGTCGGTTTTGGCAAATACGGTTTACCCCGTAAAATCTCTGGCGCAGCATATGACATGGACCCACAGTAGGTTTCGCTTAGAACGGGATTCTCGTCTTCGTCCACACAAAAACGTGCGAAACCAAAATCGGAAAGTTTAACATTAAAGTTAGCCGTTAGAAGAATATTTTCACACTTAATATCTCTATGTGAGATTTCCAGTTCATGTAAATATTGCAGTCCCAAAGCCAGCTGACGCATCCACACTCTACATTGATTTTCGGAAACACAACCGTTCTTTAAAATATACCCAAGCAGGTCTCCATTTTCAGTGTATCTCATGAAAATATAATATTTAGTTTTTCGCTGAAATATACTGTGTACGTGGATAAGATGTGGATGATTCAAACGTATAAGAACGTCTATTTCACGCGGCAAAAATTTTACAACGAAATCTTTTGGGGCTTTCAAGGTTTCGATTATCTTGCATGCGAGAGTTGCCCTGTGAGAGTCGTCTTTGCTAGAATACTCAGTCAAGAAAACCTGAAACAAAATGTAATTATGATACTAATGTCCTTTAATCTGTGATAATAAAATTAAAACATAGGTTACGTAACATTACCTATGTTGCGTAGGACACGGGTCGATTCTCGGGTTATGATATAATTAGTTGTTACTTTTAAAAACTTTTGGTAACAACATTTAACTTCAGAAGTTTAGAGACACGCTTGTAAGGCGTTATTGAGCTTACCTCCTAGTAGGAGAAACTTTAACACACCTCGTAAAATGTCGAGGTGAAGTGTCCTGCGATCTAGAGTTCCCGGGTTTGATTTCCGGATCAGACAAAGTATTATTGGGTTATTCCATTGGGAAATTTTCAGTAGCAGCACGGAAATTGAAAATGTCCCCGAAAAACAGAAATAGGCTCGCCCCCTATTACCTGGGGTTGATACTTATACGGTAAAATTTTGTTAAAGAAATGCATCTTTGCTTTCCCTTCGGGGAATACAGGCGTGAGTTTATGTATGTAAATATGTAAAAATATGCCACCAGTACCTAACATTTCAGCCGTAGAGGAGTGACATAATGTGTTAAAGTATCATACAATCCTATGTTACGAAATACAGCATACACTTAGCCTGCCCAAGCCTTACCTTGGCATAAGCTCCTTCACCGATAAACTTCAGTAACTTATATCCTTTAGACTGTAATGTATTTTCTTCAGATGCAGTAGATTTCAGTTCGCTCATGATAAAATAAACTTGTGGTAAGGCATCGAGCTGTTCCACTTTAACACACTATTCTTCAAAATACTTCGTGAATCGGATAACCGCTGGTTGATGTCCAAGGAATAAGTAGGCATTTTTACAAATTCCCTGTTAAGTTACATCACTAAAATTTGACTAAAATATTTACATGGTATTGGTGAATGACAAGTTGACAGATGATTTCTTAATGACATAGATAACTCATTACTCTTCTATTAACCTTCTGGAGTACAGAGTAATCTATATTACAACGTTTTAAGTGTAGGGAAAATAAAATTGATTTGGAGTTTATATGTCTTTTAATCAAAACCTAAGAAAAATAATTTATGAAGGCTAACTATAAATACTTTCAACACTATTTCAAGTGTTTATTAAATAATAAATTTATTATAACAAATAATTTATTATAATAAAACTGTAATTCAGGCTAAAACAAAGAACAACATACTACGATCTTAATGTAATATTTATGTTTCATGATCGTGGCATTAACATTACTTTGGTTTCGAAAATGTAATGTTTGTAATAATATTGTAAATTATTTTTTTATTGAAGTAGATTGTCTTGTCTGTTCTTCTCTAGTGAAGAAATTTTATAAATTCAATAAATATTATTTTACTTCAAGTTTACAATAAAATTTATAATACACCAAAAGTCACAAATTTTCCGTTAAATCTATCACAGTTCTAAATGTTTTTTGTTCAAAAATTCTCCCGCTAACGATATCCTTTGTAAGAAAGATGGCGCTGGAGTTAACAATAATTGGTATTTATCGACATCGGGATGATCAGGATATTTCTTTTCCCTTCGTATCCTTTCCAACATTCTTTGAGGTTCGCATTTGGGTTTCGTTTTCCAGTCATTCTTTAAAAAGTCCTGTATCACTTTTGGCAATATCTTCAAAGTCTCTTTTGCTTTTGTAGCACTTGGTAGCTGTAGGTTTTCCTCTTCCTGTGGTTCTTGTGGAACAATAATATCGTCTATTTCAACAGTAGCTTCATTTGCATCATTAGAATCTGCCTTTTCTAGTAATTTATTTTCCTCTTCTGAAGCATTATTTAACGTGTCGTTATAGTAGGTACTAATCCTTTCTTTAACTATGTCTATTAAATTAGATTCACCAACTATATTATCCCTTTCCATTCCGTCTAAATTGACGAAATCTGTTCTAGTTTCTGTCTTTATTAAAACCTGGTTATCATCAGGTTTGTTATCCGAACTTTCAACGATTTCTCTTACAACCACGGCTTCATTCAAAGGGTTTTCATTTGCAGTCTGTTCATACGTTACATTAGCCTCGTCTTTTTTGGAAGTCCCTTCGAGCATTGACATGAATTTAATATTATCTTCTTCTTCTAATATTTGATAAATTCTATGAACTTCACTTATGTTTATTCTGTAATTAAAGATAAAAAAATAATTATTCATTACATAATACTTTTCATAAAATACGTTGATGGCAATGACCATACCCTTGTTTGGCCTCGTGACAACAGTACAGCATTGCAGGGTCTATGGGATGTGCTTCTGTGTTGAATATGTACCCGCCAACGTCAACTATACATTCACCATTTGGCGTATTAATGATAGTTCCATGTACACCAGGATTATGTATGAAATTGTCAGGGTCGAATAAAAGGTAGAGATATTTTGTAGTTTCGGCCAGGAAGAACGACTCCATACGATCCTCCTTACGATGATCACGAACATCTTTGATCTGAAAATTTAACCGGTTTATTTAAGTGCGTAATCTATTTATTAGACATCCTGTCTACAAATTAGGGATGTTGCGAATATTCGCATCCGCATCCGCATATGCGGAACATTCGCATCGATTTGGACATCCGCATCCGCATATATCGCTGCGGAGCTGATGCGGTTGCGGATGTGTAGCAGATCGCGAAAAGAAAGAAAGGGGTGAGGGGCGGAGAGGTGCGCGTGTCGGTCTCGAGTGTCGAGTGGTGACCGCACGTGCTGATTGACCAATAGGAAAGCAATAACATTTTATACAAATCAACCAATCGATCAATTTTATACAGATCCGCATCCGCATCCGCATCCGCGGATGTGAGCCTCTTAAAATTCGCATCCGCATCCGCGTCCGCGGATGTGAAAAAAATTGAATCCGCAACATCCCTACTACAAATAGATCAACAATCTCCATAGATATTAATTAGGTATCATTATTGATTTTTGATTCGTGAATAATTTTGAAAAGTCAGGCCAGTGTCAATTCAAACTTTATGGATTTAATTAGGCATATCATGTATAAACTGCATCCTTAGTAGGAGTCTAAGAGTCCAAGATATTTTATATTTATAGCGTATAACTTACCGTAGCATATCCACATGGTGTCCTAGCACTGTGTTGTATACTTCTCAGTATATCTTCACCCATTTGCAACAGTATGGGATCTCTCGTTTCTCTATACAAATACATGATTGACTCAATAAGCTCTGGTCTCAATGGATAACTTTCTCTTGACGAAGAAGCTTCTCCGGTACCCAAGTTGTATACTTCAGGAGTGAAACCGTACTGTCTCCAAACACTGTGGTAATTGTGGATGATACGCATCGCTGAATCACTTTCGCCTGATAACAAAATTAAAAATATCTATTTATTTTAAAAAATTAATTACATTATTTTATATATATTAAAATGGAAATCAGGTTAAATAATATAAAAGAGAATGTATAATATTTTATTAAACTAATTAATTATAAGTTATAACTACTAGCACGTGGTAAATAATAGAATTGCTTACTTTCTATTTGATTTGGCTAATTAAACCTGATTCCATGACTAATACAATACGACTAATAAGATAACATTTTAGTTTGAACTTAATAACCGCAATCACACTAATAATTAGTAACTAATTTTTTGTCGTTACATAATATAATTAGTTTCAGAGATGTGAAACAGTGAAATGGATTTTTACCAATAAGGCTAAGTAGTCCAGGCCAGTAGGACTCCAATGACTGGAAAACAGGAAGTGTGACGTGGCCTCGCAACATTGTGGCCCAAACGAACCAATCGTCCTTCTTTAAATATTTCTCAATTGCAACACGAGCTTCCATGAACATCGACATTAATTCCGGCTTCTCCAGCAACATAGCTCCTGTAAAAAAAATTGTAATACATTGTTAATCGTAATATATTAGTGGCCAGTACCTTTAACGTCATTTATTATAGCTACTTCCTTGAACAAGGCGTACAACCTGATATTAATGTATTATACATCCAACTTTCGAGGACTCTGAGATTGGTCTCAGAGTCAAGATCAAGTTGGCCTTACTTGGCCGTTTAATTAAAGTGTATTATAAATTTAGGATGACAACAATTTATTATTGAATATTTATTACTACCTTTGACTAGGTATTCATAATAAGAATCAACACCACCACCAATGCCGGCATCTTGAGCTGTCCACCGACCAGACATCACATCTATGTGGTTGCCCAACAATCCAATGGGGGATCTATGATGATACAGAGCTTTTAATGCATTGTATGCTACCTGGAAAAAAACGAAAGATTTATATTAACCCATCTAATTAAAGTTCAAGCTGAGCTGTATTACTAATGCAATGTGTTACTTAAAGGTGACATGTATTTGTGAATGGACTTTACAGGTTTTATAGATTATATGTAGTACTGCCAGTTTGCAAATTAGGTTTCTGCTTCACATTGATTTTCAAGGGCACTAGGCCAGTCAGGAGGTTGATTTATTTTGCCATTTATTGAGACAATTGTGGAGCCAAACTATAAAGGGGGGCAGTAGATGAACTGTTTGTGATTAAATAATATATTTTCCAGAAGTAATACTGACATGAGTTGTAATATAAGGTTTTAGATCTAGTTTATAAAAAAAAATATTATTATAAAATAGATTCAACCAGAGGTGGATTATCCTAAAGGCAAACTAGGCACATGCCTAGGAGCGTGAAGGTACAAAGTGGCATGCTTGCAGATTTGTTAAAAAAGACAAGGATTTTTTAGCCTGTATGGGCGGAAAATTTGAATAGCCTACTGGCGCCAAATATGTTAATCCGCTTCTGGATTCAACTATCTTAGTAATAAATTAATGTAGTACAACATAAAATTAGTTTTCCTGAGACTTGCATAATGGGTAAAATAATTTGAATGACACATTACCTCTTCATACAAAGGATCTCCAGTTAGCCTGCTCAATGTGCCAAACTCAATAATAAATGTACCAACACCAGCAGTGCATGTCACACTGGTCTCTCCGGGTGGTACACCTGATCTTAAGTTTATAGTTCCATATGGCATTCCAGTTGTTGTATCAAAAGCTGTTATCAATCTCTGTGCAACATCTTCTGCTAATCGGAGCAATGGACCATTGCATGGCCAGCCAGGCTCCAGTTTCATTCCAGTTCTGCAAATAATAGGTGTTTTAATTTTATGTATCTCTGATTGTGTCTACTTATTGGTTTGGAAAAGGTGGCATCTCAGTTATTGTCCTTAAATTCTTCTTATATAACATCAGGCAAATAGAATGAAAGAACTTTCTTGAATTTCTGAATACAATTCCTCAAATTCTACAGAATATAGAATTTATCAGTTTACACTAGAATATCATTGTAAAATAAAATTAGCCTAAAAAGGGACTAATATCATTTATTTAGAAATCACAGTTAAAGGGCAAAAAAATAATGAGTAATGAGTTGGATAATATAAAATGTTTAATTGACTTACTTGTGTGATAAAAGATGTGCACTCAACAGTCCTCCAATGATCCTAATATTTGTTTCAAACACAGACACATTTATGTCTGCATCAAAATTCTTCTTTTCCAATACAATATCTACAACTCTGTTAAACTCTGTGTAGTTCCCCATTATAGCTAGTGTGTCCAATGCATCTATCAACGTTAGGGAGTAACTCCCCCATGTATCTACACCATCACAGCTCAAAGGGCGAAGCTCGTCGTAAGGGTAAGCGTATCTCAAATAACTATCATATGCATGTTGGAACATATCTCTTACCTCTTCTCTACAACATAGAAAAAAATTAATACAGGTTCATTTATTCAGGTATATTTGTTTACTTACAATGTAACTGTTATTACCTGAGTTTTATTACATCGGCCTTTTTATATACCCTTATAGCATCGTAAACATGGCACCCGAAACACACAATTAAAAATAATAATGTATATAACTTAGACATACTTAAAAAAATAACTAAATAGTTATTATTATATTTGTATTTACGTTCCGCTTGCGTGTAACCTAACTTAATTTTGCAAGAAAAATGTCAAATCTTCATATTGTACGATTTTACAAAATAAGCTTTTAGATCTAAGTAAAAAAGCCTATTATTATTTGACCAGATGAAAATGCTACTGTCAAAAACAGATGTTACCGAAAAAAATGTTGCCATTGGACATTGACACAACCATTTACGAGAATATAACTATTTATTTGAAATACAATACACTAAATTAAATGGCATTATTTTATATTTTTAAACATGTATTTTAATTTATTATAATTACAATTGAATAAAACCGTACATTAAAGATTACAAATATTTTGATGGTGGTCAAGCTGATACCTACCATAGACTAGATATTTAACGAATTTTATTGGTTTAAATTTAAATTGACATAGATAATAGAGCAACGTAAACTGTACCAGCTGAATTTACCAAAATGTCTGTTGTCCGTTGACGCCAAGTCGCATTTTGGGGGTGGTTTTGTATTAAAAATTGCACATTTTTGCAGTCTACTCACTTTATTACAACAAAATGTGCATTTAGCATCGTAGTAGCACGTATTTCCGGTTCGGAAACCATCGTTGCAAACGTGTGGCTTGCGCTATTAGCTGATCTGGTAGTTAGTGTTTACGGAAAAAAGAAACGATGGCTTTCAGAATTCACGAAGATCAAGAAAATTCTACTTTAGGACTAAGAAAAGACAATGCTGATATATTTTCGGCAAACCAGCGGCGTGCACTGGGCGACCTTAGTCAGTTCGCTTGCAATCAAAATCGGAACGGCAAACTTGTAAGTACAAAAGTTTTGGTGAGTATGATTTTCTTACTGTTATTATATCGGTTATTTGTACTTTTAGCCTGGTTTGACGAACGGAACTTGTAAAGTTCAAGATGAGCATAGAACAGTACGTCAAATTAAGAACGAAAAGAATATTGCACCTCCCGTGGCGCAATTCCGCGCCTTTAGTGTGTACGAGGACAAGCCTACGGAGGCGGAGGTAAAGAAGCGCGAGCCAACTTATAAACCGTTTGGGGCAAAAGACCTAAAGAAGGAAAACAATTTCTTTATAAATGCTGCCGAAAATATTAGGTCGATTTGTACCCAAGCCGAAAAACAGGCATTGGTTGAGAAGAAACCAGATCGGCCTAAAGAAGTACCTCCTGTCCGGTAAGTATGATATGTACCGCGTCTCAAAATTGCAGGGTATTGTGTGTTTGGGAGAGATGACGGAAAAAACTGTTACACCATGTAGATTCAAATTTTTAATGATTAAAAAACAGAAATATTTTAGTTTGAGGTTAAATTCCTCTAAATTTTAGAAGCATTACTAATAATAATTTTGAAATGTATTCATAAATTTCACATCTGAGGTTATTGACACCAGCTGATTTTTTTTTAAAACCTTGGTTTTGAGATATCTTACTTTTGACTAAATTCTAAAATGGCAAATGTGTTTATAAAACAATGTAAATCTTATTATTGACCTAGTTATAAGAACTGCTAATTTGTTTTTGCACTTAATGCAGAAACATAACTCAGAATCAGCTCATTATGCACATATAAAATGAGTACAATCATGGCTATAGTATTAGTGTTAGCAAGTAATAAGTGATACACTTTTTCAAATTAAATCCTCAACTATGAAACTGTGCATACATATTGTTACGGGGGCAGGAATAGACATAAGGTTGTATATAACTTTATATTAAGAAAAGTAACTTAGTAGTGAAAGAGTAAATATATCAAAAATAGTAGTGTTATTAAATGATTTACATTGTTATTTAAAATAAATTCATCAACAAAATATTTCCTTTTTGTAACATTTATTTCAATGACTTTTAAAATAATAGTTAAACAGTATCTATATTCTAAAAAATACTTAAATTCATGTCCCTTATGTAGTTATTCTTTATGCTCATGGGTCATTCAACCCATGGTCAAATACTTTTTACTTATAGTACTGATTGAATAACACCAATCAATGGCCTGCTAGATTTTTTTACATTTTTCTATAAAATTATGCAAATTCTAGAATAGTCTCATACAGATGCTTGAATAGAAAATAAAAAAGTGCACAAATTGACCTCTTTGTTACCATATACCCATACATGAAATACAGAAATGTCCAATTCTATGAATTGAAAAGCAATATCACTTCAAACTTTAATCATTTTACCAAGTATGTCAAGGCTATTCTTGATACTGATACAACACTTAACCAAGAAACTTATTGGCCTGTATAAAATTTAACTTGGTGCAAGTATGATAAAAAAAGGTATTAATTGAAAATAAATTAAATTGTTAGATCCAATAACAATCAATGTTCTACTATTTAGCATAGCAATCTCTATTATCACTTAAATTTCTTGGTTTTATATCATTTAACTTAGAATAAACATTCAGATTTCAATAGATGTAGATTTATGTTATTCTTAACAAAATAAGTGTCATAGATTGATTTTAATTAAATTATAAGTTGTGGATCTAGCCATTAAAGCATTGTATCTTTAATCAATGTTGTAGTGATATACACAAAAGTTACAATTGACTCAATTTTCTTAATTCATTAATAACTTTTAGGCAACCACTACAAATAAAGAAAGATGAAAATGTGGTCGAATCTCCCATGTCTGTTGTGGATTCTAGCATACTCTCTATGTCCATATCAAAGAATGAGAGTCAAATTATTGTGGATGTTGAAGATGATGATGCCACCACAGCTCAAACTGACCGGGAAATGTTCTTCCATGTGGTTGAGTATCGTCAAGATATTTATGAATACATGAAGGAAATAGAGGTAAGTTTTAAAGACAAAACAAGCATACAATGTTTATAAGTTTCAAATAACAATAAATAATATGAATAATATATTTTTTAATATTGCACAATCAAATGCAAGTCACCACACTAGCACCTTCTAGTAAGTTTAAAGTGGTAGGATTAGAAGACTGTTGGGCAAGAATGGCAATTTTCATTTTAAATCTAAGCAAATTGATCTTGGAGTGCGAGACACTTGTGTCCAGATGGGACACTCCAGTAAGCTTTTAACTATGCATATCTACCTAAATGAAACATTCTACCACCAGCAAATTCTAATTTGTGTAGTGTAGAAGTTGTGTAAACTTAGTTTCAAAGTAATTGTTTTTTTTTTTTTTTTTCTATAAATATCTTGAGAAATACCTACACAGATGTGGGTGTAGCAAACTCAAGCTTAGAAAAACAAAATAATTTTAAGAAGCTGACACATCAATTTGTTTTATTTCTAGGTCAAGAATAGAGCTAATCCTCGGTATATGCGAAAACAGCCAGATATCACCCATGTAATGCGTTCCATCCTAGTTGACTGGTTAGTTGAAGTATGTGATGAATATCAACAACAGAGTGAGACTCTACACTTGGCGGTGTCTTATGTAGACCGTTTTCTGTCATACATGAGTGTTGTCAGAACTAAGTTACAATTAGTGGGCACAGCTGCCACATACATTGCTGCGTAAGTTTTGATTTTATATTTATATTTAACTTAACAAGTGAATAACTATTAAAATTTTGTTTTACATTATAATTCTGCTTTCCAATAGGAAATATGAAGAGGTGTATCCTCCAGAAGTATCGGAGTTTGTATACATCACAGATGACACATACACAAAACGCGAAGTCCTCAGGATGGAGCATTTAATTCTGAAAGTGCTGTCATTTGATCTTTCGACACCCACGTCACTCGCTTTCCTTTCGCATTATTGCATATCCAACGGACTATCGAAGAAAACCTTCCACCTGGCTGCCGTTAGTATTTCAATATTAGTTTTAGTCAGTCACTTCTGTGATGAATACTAATTCATCCGTTTGATTTCAGTACATAGCCGAGTTGTGCCTTCTGGAAGCAGATCCCTACCTGAACTTCAAGCCTTCGGTGATCGCGGCGTCTTCGTTGGCGACGGCGCGTCATTGTCTCCTGTGTGAGAACTGTACGAGCTTGTCTTCTCGCGGGGCCCGGGAGCAGCCCGCGGCCATGCAGGGCGAGTGCGGCGCCGTGGCGTGGCCGGGCGCGCTGGCGGCGTGCGCGGGCTACTCGCTGGCGGAGCTGGAGCCGTGCCTGCGGGAGCTGGCGCGCACGCACGCGCACGCCGCGCTCCAGCCCTACCAGGCCATACCCGACAAGTACAAGAGCAACAAGTAAGTTTCCTGCTCTCAGACACCAACATGCCGCCAACAGGCACGAAAACGATTTTTTCTGTAATGTCTGGATGGTTGTGATATTTAAGTTTGTTTTATAGGTCTTTAATAATTCACTCACAAAAATAGACTTATGGCCAATAGTGGGACTTTTGCGGTTTGAAGACTGAGTTGAAAAAGTTTGATGTTTTAGGTTTAGCGAGATAAAAAAAATACCAGTTGGATTATTTTGCGGTTTCACTAAAACAAAATCTTTTTGTTTTTTAGGTTTGATGGAGTGTCTTTAATCGAGCCGCGGCCAATGTTCCCAGTGTCGAAATACCAGCCGGCAGCGCCCAGCAACAACACGCGGCCTCCGTCTGAAACCACGCGCACCAGCTAGTATTGTTACATGTTTATTTTTTATCGATGAAACACAAAACGTGCCAGTAAGCCACTGGATTTGTCGTACGCTGTGGTGTTTTAATTAAATGAGCCAAAACAGCAAGGACTCAATGAGGTTACTATTCCTGCCTTTACTAATGTGCTAAACAGTGTGTCAATTTTCAACCCTCGAATAAATAAGTAGAGTAATTGTATTGTACAAAATGTCATAAAGACGATAAAATGTTTCAAGTCTTAACTTATTCTTTACATGTCTTTATTAAATTCATTTCAAAAACCGCCTCACCTTAGAAACCTTTATACCTCAGCTTGTAATAAATTACATTTAAAATATAAAAAATGGTTTTCAAACTATTATCAAAACGAGACCTATTGAAGCACTAGGATCTGGCTTATGAGTTATCAATATATGTGACTATGCTGATAGCATGTTGTTTATTTTCAACATCAAGATTTATTTCGATAACTTGTAAATTTTTGTAATAGCTGGTGAGTACTAAACAATTTAGATAAATTTTGTTGCATTTGTTTTGCTCCGAATGCCCCAAATAGTATAAATAAGTTTGTGCATTAAAATATTGTGTGAATTGTTGTTAGTTTTAGAATTTAACAATTTCCGATGGAAATAAAATGTCTACGACTTTCTGTTTTTACTTAAATAACTGTCTTACATATTTGATTATTGAACAATAAAAAAAATCAGTTTCATTAATCATCATATTTTTCATGTAAGATGTATTTTTAAGTTTTGGCATTAACTTTTATAGATTTTAGGAATCGGTTGACTGAAATAGGGTATTTGACGGCCGGAAGTAATAGTAATTTTTATAGATTGAATAATCTGATTCCATTTAATGCACTTGTAATTTAAGGTTTTATCTCTGATTTTTTTTTTATCAGATGTAAGAAATAGTTGCTTCTTTGAGTGGTCAAATGCCCTGTTCGTTTTTCCTCATTATGTCTGTTATTATAAACAAACATATTAACTCTAATCTTAATATAATTTAAATATATATTATACGTATTATTATAAATTTCTTTTGTTACTTGACAAGTTAGAGTTCGACTTTAGCCAAATAACATACATTTCTTGTCTTCTTTATGTGATAAATAGTTGTAACGGTTGAGTGGGCCAATGTCTTAAAAATAAAGGTTTCCTGTGTTCAAACGACTTCTATTCTTGGATTAATTTATGTAAAATCTACCTCTTATAATACATCTATATAAACACCAAGACCTGATAAAAAAACTGAAATATATTTTTGATTGATGTATTTTCATCATACACCTACGGCATCGATGTTTGTTAGTAAATTATTATTTTTGAGATGTAAGTTATGTTTGTAATGTAATTTAGTATTATAATAAATTCACTATTTTCTCCAGTTTTTACGGAGGTAAGTACGAATACCTATTCTGGTAATATAATATTTGTAAGATAACTTTTTGTTTTATTAATGGGCATTGCCCCGGTTACGGCACATTAAACGGGCAATAAAACTGTGTAACATGCTTCGTGCACGGTATAATCGAAAAGACAGTTGAGCCAGGTGTCTGTCGACTAGCAATAGCAACGTTGAGGAATAGCTTCCTTCCGCGCAGCCAACGTCTACAATCTAACGTGTAATTAAATATAAACCTTATACACAATCGTAACAGAGTTGCTCGCTTGGCTTGTGAGATGTGCTAGGTGTTTAAGACGAGGCACGGTCAAATCTATTTGGAGAACGCTCGCGTCACAGACGCGGGGTCGCGACTCGCCCTAGAATGTACACCATATTATTCCTGTTTTTTAGTATTCTAATATTTTACCTAAAGATATTCCATATTTATTGGATAAATAAAACCATGCAGTGTATGTTTACGAAAATATATTCTTGTCTCTCTTGATGTGCGAGGTCATATAAAGTATTTAGGTACATAATAAAATAATTTTGTACTGCTGATTCCTTTTCTCATTCAGTGGTAAAGAATCAAGACTGGTGCTTTTCCTGTGTGTATACATTTCCTGTTCCTTTTTTGATGGTGGTTGAACCTGCAACAACCGAAACAAGAGTTTTAGTACAATATGTAATGGCAGCCACAATATATATACAATTACGCTTGCGTAACTAGCCGTTTGCAATATAAAAAGTTCCTGTATGTATAGCTAATGCTAATTGCGATTTGTAGCCACCATATTTGAATTTACGGCTTGTGCGCGTGTGACTAGCATTCTAAACGATTTGCAGCTGCCGAACTATTTGCGGCTTCCAACTGTTCCAACATTGCGGAAATTAAAATTTCTTTTTCATCGATTTGCATAATAGGGTCAGAAACAAAAGGCGAGCTAAAAATTAAAGTTAAATTTAAAACGCGAAATCCACAGTAAATTAAATTTATGTACAAACTTTTTTAGAGAAGCGAAGTTAACTATCTCAGTAGTCTCTCTCTCTCTCGGTTATTATTTACATTACAGTTTATAAAATTCTAAATATACACTGTATAATGTCGGCAAATAGCCCGGAACGTGCGAGAAACGTCTACTACAGCAGGGCATTTCCAGGAAACGCCTAACTCTAAACACAGCGCGCTGATATTCCATTTCAACTGTATTTAACCTTCACGCCGTCGCCAATTCTTCGTCCCGTCTGGCACGCGAGACGAACAATTTAAATCTTATTTGCGAACGAGCAGCGATTTAGAGACGTAAACATTATAAATCATGTGCCGTTCAGTCTGTATGTCGCGCCGAGATATTTGTAGCGAGATAAGGGAGGAGCGTACTCTCGCAACGATTGACATTCGCACTTTATTCTAATTACGGATTTAATGTTCTTCTTTTTAAAAACAGATCATAAGTTAAGTCTACTAAGAGGAGCGTCTGCTCAGGTTTTCAAGTTATCCGAATTTTATCGTCTATCAATAAATGTTTTGTCCACGCTGCACAGATCATGGGATTTTATTACTCTTCGGGCCCGCTTTCCACCTCTATTCTTGCCACATAATGTAAACGCGATCGGAGAACGATAAAAAAATCTTCCTCATTTAAACAAATTAAAAACATTAAACACAATACCTTCGTTTAAATTTTCTTTGCATGTGGTGCCTTATTATGTTTAAAAATATACTATTGAATGGTTATTGTTATTGGTAATCAATAATTCAGTTGGCATCAATCGGAAAGGTTTTTGATAACAATAAATGCTATTGACTTGGATCTCATGAAGCCTTGCATGTTAAGGAACAACGACATAAAGAACGGACACTTCCGGAGCCCGTAATGGAAAGGAAATTCACTCGCGAATTTGCCATTCATAACACGATTACGTTATTGTACTGCCCACAGTTCACATGCTTCTGAATATGTTTGTTATTAAACATAAGTGACATTTCATTTCACCAATATCATTTACATCACGAATATGTAGGCACTGTAAATATTAATTCAGTTTTAAAACTAAAAATGAATGTTTGTAAAGATAGAAATATCATCGATTTAGTATATCGACTACGAACTGCGTCCTCGACAGCTTTTATGATGTGGCTCGATAAATCAAAACGAATGGAATCTATTATTGACTGCGCAAACACCGGCCGAAAGGAAGCTTTCGGGCCGTTTCCTGGCGCTGGGAGAAATGAGGTCGTCTTCCACCGGATTCTGCAGCTATATTTTTTCTGTCATAGTTTTACAATTTATTTACGTATTTCAGTGCTTTTTTTTTCAAAAGCAAAATATTTATAAGTATAACCACGAATCCCTATGCCTCAATAATATTTGTCATATTATTGATACTTAATTACATGATCGCTGATGTATGCCGAAGAAGATTTATTCTAAATATTTTATTTTTTGTCTAGAATATAGTTTATTCTAACATAAAAAGTTATTAAAAACTAAATAATAACCTATTACGGCTTGTTCACGACTCCAGAATAATGCCTACTTATTGTGCTACGTGACTCGACTAAGTATTTAATTAAAACCACGTATTAACAATCTCCACTATACTTTACGTTAAAAGAATAATTATAACATGCATCAACAAATTGTAGTTTTTATACATGCAAACGATGCTAAATAAGTATTAATATTTATGAGTGCTGAACACGTAAACCGATTTGATACAAACTCTTAATATCCCCAAAACAAAAATGAATACTGATTGCGACCAACTTTAGCTACTAAAAAAAATTAAGTTTAAGACTATATGTTTATAGTTATAGGCAGTATAGCTTAGTATAGGGTGTGTGCATAGTCCGCGGCTTATACTCGTCTGGACGTCTGTTTTACTTTACCTTTACCTCCATAAATGTTATTAGAAATATTTTTTGTTTAGTAAAATAAAGACCTAACTTTGAGTTTTCCTTGTTGTAAGGGCTTATAAGCTTAAAACTTTATTAAACATAGGTTGAAATTCTCATGAATAGTGAATAATGTTAAAAGATTTAAAAGAATTACAAATGTACTAGGAAAGTCGTGCAACGTTTATATGTTAAAACGTGACTTTACACCGAAATTAAATAAAGCTCGCACAAGGCGGAGACCACACCGCGGACTTATCCCACGACTCATGTGCTCTAACAGAATAATAAGTTTTGAGTTCAATGCACATGGCTCACCTCGTGCAACCTTGGCACATCTTTATTTTATACTTGCTTTTTCGTATCTATATTAGTTCACGGTACAATTAAAAAAAAACCTCTTACTAGATAGCATTTAGTAGAATAAATGCTTAGTAAAAGTTGTTTGTTCATATGTAGGTATACTTACTAGTCTATACTAATATTATAAAGAGGTAAGGTTTGTGAGTTTGTATGTTTGTATGTTTGAATGTTTGTATGTTTGTATGTTTGTGACGTTGTAGAAAGTAAACTCGGGATCTACTGAACCGATTTTGAAAATTCTTTTACTAATAGAAAGCTACATTATTTGTGAGTGTCATAGGCTATGTATTAGTCCGAAAAATGATAAGACTTTTTCGTTGTAGCAGGATTTGTGAAGTAAGTCGGAGAAAAAACGGGCGAACGAATGCGTTTTTTGCAAACGCTGCCTTATCCATGGGAGATATATAGTTGAGTCCTAGGGAAAAGTTGTAGAGCTTGATAATGTCTACAAGAAAGTCAGCGGTAGCATATGTCTAACTTTTAGGGTTGATTCACTATAACCTCTTTTATGCTAACTAAATTTGTTAAAAAATGAAGTATTGTTTGTGAAGATGTTTTTATTAAGATTATATTAATCCTTATCCAAATAAATACGGTATTCATAACAAGTATTTAATACAAAATAAATTAGTCCTTTACATCATTTGATTTAAATCATTAATCATCAAGAGGGCAATAATTATGTACAAGGCGCCGACCGGCGCGTTACGCTTTCACGTGATTTGACCGATTTGTATGATTTTTGGTATGGGCATAAATAGGACTCTAAGGAGTAAAATAGACTATAACTTATTTTCTTTCTGAACTCAACCCTGTAGTCTACGCGGACGAAGTCGCGGGCAACAGCTAGTATATAATAAGATTAGAAAATATGCGCGATATTCTGTAAAAATGATGACTTTGTCTAGATATAAAAAAATGTTTCTGCATTAAATAGCCGTGAAATAATATACTTCTTTACGACGGAAAATATACAACGACCAAGTTCAACAGCCTTATAAATCATGTATTGAAAATGTAGAATTTTATTGTCAATTAAAATATTTATTGTCAAAAATCGGTATGAGCAGGAAGTGAGGGCCTTCCAGTCGGCTCGAGTGAAGCCCTCTGGGGCGGAAGCACCGGCGGTCGACGTCTCCACGACAAACTTGCATTACAAATAACCTCTAATGAACACACGTGCTTAGTTACAGCCCGATTGGGTCGATTACCTAGCCTAGCTGGCCAGCAGGGACATGCGTACTTATAGCAATTTGTCTAGACAACGCTGTGCCACCTACGAATATACAATAGGGGGATTCTACCGTCACGGGTGGGACACTCGTATCTTATTTTTCAGTATGTTTAACTAATTTATGCTAAACGTCTCAATGATATCAAATTGGTTTATAAAAAAAATTGCAAATTAATTGATGTTCTTTTATATTTACAGTAGGGACAGGGATAACAGCATGTGAAATAAAAAAAAAAAGACACTAAATGTTTGTCACGGGTGGGACAAAAATGTGACATTCTTGCTGCACATTAATCATATTCAATAAAACTCTGCTAATTATTTAAACTTTTTAATTCAAATTAACATGTTTTTTAGAGATAATAAGCCGAACGCATGGTTGGTAAAGAAAATAACGTCCAATTAAAAACACTTTTTTTACAAAAAATAAATGAAGAGTGTCACGGGTGGGACTCACACTGTCACGGGTGGGACACGTACGATTTACTAATGAATGCTAACAGTTTACAATCGGAATCGCTCCAGCTGCTTGACTCTGAGTCAGAATAAATATTTGCAACACTGAGCTTGACAGCTTTGCATCTTTTTAGATCCGATTCTGCAGTAGTGCCCACTAATAAATCTTCTTGATTATAGGCTTTGAAAAAGTGAAGCGACTGTATCTTATCAATACCAGTGGCCAGTTTGCATGGTATTTACAGACACAAACATTGTGTGGCATCTCACTAGTCAGCAAGACGTGAGCTGGGCGAAGCTGATAAAATTTGGCCATTTTTATCTTGATGTCAGGATAATCGAGAACAAATAAAGAATAAGCCTCTCTCACTGTCATATTCATGTACCGCTTTTGGCACAAAACTCTATCGCCAGATTTCGGGTCCTTTACAGATTTCACATCTTTGATTCCTGGAGCTTGCCGACTGATATCATCACGTTGATAAAACTCAGTAATTAAATCTTTATGATCATCGGGTAAAGCATGCATAACGTTACTTTTTGTGGAGGACTTGTTAAAAAAGGAATCATCGCTTAAAATGCCTAAATCAAGGACTAGTTTGCGCATTACTGCTATTTTCTTGGTTGGGCTAAAAGGCAATGTTCTATTAACTCTGCTTACAGCCTTACCCAACGTCTGCTTACAAGAGTATGATCCCAATGATGAGGTCGATTGTTCGCCTATAGTAGTATTTGTCAGTTTTAAAAGTTTTATCTTATCCCTATACTTCCTCTTTCTTTCAGTTTCCTTAACCCTTCTTTTATTTTTTAGTTGTGCTGAAGATTTCTCTTTTTTCTTGATGTTCTCCCTCCTTTTTTTATCTCTCTCTCTTTCTTTAGCTAAATGAATTTGATTCTTTTCTGGACTGTTCTTAAGTCTCTCTCTGTATTTTTTCATTCTTTGTGCAGACGTTGTTTTACTCATTTTCCTAAAATGCAAAAAAATAACTAAATTATGAGTAAAATGCTAAATCGCATACTTTTTCCTACATAAAAGACATTAGTAAAACGTGAAAAAATTACGTGACAAAACATTTGTCACGGGTGGGACCAAATTCAACAACCTATAATTTTCAATTTATTCGACAGAAAAAAGAAATTAATATATCGATTGTTTTATTTTATTACACTAGAACTAATTTATGAATGTCAAACATAACCTCAAAGTTAGTCACTGGAAATCAAAACTTTTGTGTGTTTTCGTAACGGGTGGGACAACATAGTCATTGATTGTTTTATTGACATATTACAGCAGAATTACTTACCTTTATTGGAATCCACTGGCACGTACTTATTGGTAACTCAACCAAAGTAATTTTTAAAACAATAACTGTTGTAAGTTCAAATCACAACTGACGCTACAATGCTGCCAACTTGATATATTTTTCCCATATTTACGTAAGGTGCGTTCATCAATGTTTGCAACTTAATAAAAAATAATAAAATAAAAATTTACTAATAATTTTTGTAGTAGCGTGACATTTGAAATATTTTGTATCGATACATGTAGTTATTGATAGTATATAAAACACTTTAAAAAAATATTTAAAGGTTTACTTTTCCGTAGAATCCCCCAATACCTACTTTGCCACAATAAGATAGATCTGACAAGAATAACATTTACATTTACGATTACTTATAGGTATTCAAAATACGAGCTAAGCCACTTCAAAAGTTTTATAAGCTGTTCCTCTACAAACGCATTTTTATTTAGGCATAAACATGCGGAGGTTTCACCTTATTGATTTTATGTGAGCTCCTTTATATTCCGTCGCAATTTAGAAAGTGTCCCTAGGGTGTTGCAACACAATTGTTTGCTGCCGACGTTCCAATCGTATAGAGTATAAATAAGGGCATCGACAAATCCATTAAAATTTGATCGACATCGGGCACGCGTGCGTGATGGCATCCCACGACCTCGATCCCATAGATGACGATGCATCTGCGACCGTGGAGACTTATTAGAGCGTGATTGACGATTTACTAAGCAACCGTTAACATATTAATACAATACCACAGCGGCGTGGAATACATAAAAGTACAGGAGACACAGTTTCCTATTAAATATTTCCATTTATAATAAGCATAAACAATATGTACTTTTTAGTTAAATTGCAAAGCTACACAGCAAAGTACATAGGTAGAAGCATCACGTAGATTTCACGTAATACAAACGTGCGTCAAGAAACTCTCCATCAAAATGTTTACACGAACCGCGAATGTGATATGGATATAGAAATGCGCGTGTTTCTGGCAACTGAGTTAATATTACATTAGGCGGTACATGTAAAGAAATCCAGGAGCTCAACAAAAATAGGACTGGAATGTGAAATGAGCAACCATTTGTATGCAAGTAGACGTTAGCTATGTTAAAAAGAATACACAACTTGGCAACAAGGTTGATTATTTTTTTGTTTAAATCTGTTGCATTATGCATATCTAGTATGAAACCCATTTATTTAGTAGGATTCTAGTTATTTAAAATAAGACCAGCGGCCCGAATCCACTATGCTTGAGAAAGAGAAAAATATTCAACTTTTTTCTACTTCACTCTACACTATTTGTCGCTACTTTGCTTCTTTTCCTTTTCGCTTTCTGAGTAAAACTTCAAGTACTTTTTGCCTATTAACGCAATTTTTTTATCCCTTTTTGCCGAACATTGAAATTTTTAATTAGGTATAAAGCCCTATTGTATTTGTAGGAATTATTACATGTACCTAAATATTTATCACTGTGTGTTTTTTTTATAGTTTTTCTTTTTCATGGGCGTACGTATATTCGTCCCACTGCTGGGCACGGGCCTCCTCTATCATTAAGAGGGTTTTAGCCTTAGTCTACCACGTTGGCCTAGTGCGGATTGGTGGACTACAAACCTTGGAAATTTCTAAGAACTTTTTAGGTGCACAGGTTTCATCACGATATTTTCCTTCACCGTTAAACGAAGTGATAATTCATTGTAATTACACACATAACTTAAAGTCGTAGGTGAGTGCCCTGGGATTTGAACCCGCAACCGCCGAGATTCTCGACCGCCTGCCTAAAAATCGAGGCCAACACTGCATTTACTCGTTTGGAAAATGTGTATCATTAAGGATTGGTTTTTATTGCTATACAAAAATCACGAAAATAATTATTATTTTAGTGACAGACTATAAAAAAAAAAATTCGTAGGCAACGTTTTTATATTCATTCTTGAGTTTAAACCTGACGTGATAAAAATAATAATAAATCACGTCAAAAAATACATAGTTGTAAACTTTAACTCATATTACGTAAATTTTTATTAGCACTTAAGATGAGTGGTTGATGGACATTTTATACGCACGAGATAAATATAAAACATTTTTTACCGATCTAATGTAAGGCGAGAATAAAGATTTGTTATTGCATTACATTTTCGTTGCTCTAAAATGTTACATGGAAGATATACTTTTCAGTTTTCTGGTTGATTTCCTAGATAAAGTAAGCTATTGTTGGTGAAAGCTACTAGTTTTCAGTATTCAGAATATTGTTTTAAATTGTGTCATTCATTAAATTAGGTAACCATGGATATTTAATTAAAATTACTTAATTCTATTTTATATAAAAATCATTTGTGCTTCTACAATATTTCTTTTGATGGGGGCTAAATATGAAAAGAAAAACACTTCAAGGTTTAAAGTGGTTATTGTGTATGAAAGTAAAACAAAAAAGAAGCACCCTATTACGAATCGACTCGAAAGTCACGAGTAACATGGTGACGGGCGTAATCACTTTGTGACGGTTGCATATATTTGCAATGTGACCTCGGTAACGATCGGTACGAAAGTAAATAAAAGTGGCGCCTGAGCGACCTGCGCCAGACACCATCAAGCGCAGCGCCCACGCCCACGCGACACATTATTTTAAAACATGACTGGCGTGGCGCCAGAGAAATTGTACCGAGGGTCCTCACTCGACCTGCCCGTTAACGACAGTTATATTCGTGTAAATATTCCTTTTTTGGAACTGCTTTTATTCCTTGTGCGTAATAAGTCCGTTTGTTATGAGGACGAAATTAGAACGTTTAACGTTTGAGGGAGTTGTGACGCACGCGTGTTTTTCATTGGGTTCTGGATGTAAACAGTGAACTTACCCAGCAAAGATTCTTTGCCGATGTGGATGTTACAGTAGATGTGATGGTCTGTGGGCACGATCGGCTCAGCCGGCGGTTCACCTCCTGACTCCATCAGTTTTAGCTTCGCTGTCAGATCTTGAACATCTGCGAATACAAACATAAAAACTATATACTGTATTGCGAAATTTTAGATACCATGACAACATTTAGAACTTTAGCAGAGAAAGTTAATCAAGTATTTAGAGGTTAGAGACTGGGCACGACATTCGTAGTTTGAGCCTGCCGATGTGCTATCTATCAAAACAGCCTGGTATGCCATTTAATGTAGCCGTTAGATTGCATCGATACATTTTCTTTTATAAGGTTACGCCAAGTGACATTGTTGCTAAGTGCAGTACAGACCTTATAAAGAATCAAGGGGCGGGACAAGAATGAGATTATCTTTCACCAGTTGACACAATTAAGTCAGCTTGACAGGAGTGTGCATTGGGACTAATCTTATTAAATAACGGCGTGGATTAACAGAATTACTACAAGGAATATTTAGGTAGATGAGGGTTACATGTTACAACTAAGAAGGTGAAAACAATAAATATCAAGCTCAGTAATATTCCGTAATATTTATTGTACCTACTTAAATAGGTATGTAAGGATTTTTAGGTAACAAATGTAACCATGGTCTTTATGTAGTTGTGAAACGTGGTTGTACTAAGCTTAACCGCCCTACAATCTAGTTTGCGTTTCATAATACTGTGCAGTTTGTTTTGGCACGAAAGCAACACGCATTTAGCTTCCATACTTATCTTTCGTCATTCCCGAATCCCGGGGTATATTTTTTATAAGATGAAAAGAAAATATATTGTAAAAAAATCTTACTAATATAAAAACCATTATGAAAATATTACCAAACCATTAAGTCACGTAATAGTTTATAAGACTATAATCAAATCGAAAACTCATTTTAAATTTTTATCTAGTGCCGGCATCACCTTTATGCCGCCATTATGAGTTAATAATGAAAGTAAATACTGAGTTTTATTATACCTTCACTAATTTTAGACTGTACGAATGCAACAAAAAAACCGTTAGCTATTGTTACGCGGGCGGTCCGCTACGCAGGTCAAAATTAGTAGCGCACATGTTCAAACAAACCCGCATAGTTTACATGGACTGCACGCTCCCTGCCGTAGAATTAGGTCTGCACACGAACAATATGAGTTATCGATAATGAGTTCCCATCAACACAATACTCTGTTTCGATATTGTGTTTATTATTTTTCCCGCCCGTCTGACTTATATTAACCCTGTGCTCAAAGTGGATCAAACTCGGCCAACCATTATTTTCTTCAGTTCAGGGTGGTCCGCCACACCAGACACGTAGTATTAACGAATTTTTACTACCAAAATAAACAGCATTTTAAAGTAGACTGCCCACGTTATGCGTTACATTCAAACTGTTGTTATTCTCGAAGCGTCATCAATGTCTGGATAATAAAAACGACACAGCTTGGAGGTCGCGCGATCTGATCACTCGTCCTGAATAAATAAAACTTTAATTTATGCTCCGATGAACATGTTTACCCAACGCGAATCGTTTATTTAGCTACCGTTTCTTATACACACCATGGCAATTTTTTGTAAGTGTTACGAGCAGTTCAGTTTCGGGTACCTACTTGTATTCAGCAGTGTTCGATGAATGCTAACAAGTAGGTATCAATGTTACTGTTGGATTCTGTGAAATTCGATCGGCGTTTGCAATGTTAAACGCATTTAATTCCATTACGAAAATAGCTGTGTGAATCTGATAGAACTGATTAGCTTTGTATTTAAATGGTATTCGCTTCTTCAAGATTTGCAATGTTGTCTTTCTCAAATGATTTAATGATACGATAAAAGACAGCAAATAAACTTCTATACATGAACTTTCTTTAAAAAAATATGTATGGAAAAATTCACAATAACCCGACGGTACAAGCCACTTCCGAGACGTGGATGTAGATGAGGTACTACAGTAATAATAATATAAACAAAATAATTAAAAAAATAACATACGAGCGTGGGTATGTTTCAATTAGCGCCTGTACTCGGCATATCAAATATGTTCCTCGTTCTCGAACGAACACGCTCCATAAAGAAACTGGCACTAGATCAAAGTGCTCATTCATTGAGATTTAACAGTTTAAATAAAACTGACTTCGGTTTCATTGGATGAATGTAAATACTAGATATTAGATACGTATATCTTATTATCATAGTACATTGCGGTTGTGTTTTCGTGGTATTAGGTATATGAATTACTAAAGTTAGTAATTTCTGCATTATCTCGTCCATCGCTATGGACTAGGTACAAGTTATTCTTAATACATCTAAAATTGGAGTTTTATAGGTGTAAGTATTAAATTAATAGACGGCGATAAACTGCTTACTATTATGTGTGTCAAATAATAGTAATACATCCATGAGTACTGGTACTAGAGGATAGGTCTGTTGGTAAGTATCAAATATTTAGCAATACTAAATGGCATGCAAGTTTGCAAATCAAATGTACCTGACTTGAGCGCTTGTTTGAGTACGCGCCATTGCTTTGCATGGTACAGCGACAGAAACAGCACCACTAGAAAGAAAACCACACAACCACTCGCGGCCAGGGTGAGACTGGTCGTCTGCATGTCCCACACTGTTTCATCGTTACGTTCGGTCACTTCACTGTCGTAGTCCACATAGTCGTAGTACTCGTAATCACTGGACACTTCACTACTTTCATTGTCTCTGCGGCGGCGGGGCGTGTTGAACGGCCACAACTTGATCTCATACAGGGACTGGCATATCGTATCCCGGTGAACTTCACAAGGGTACTTCACCACAAGCCTTCGTCCGGCGTCGCATTTTGTGCAGGGAATGCAAGCACCACGCTCCCGATCCCACCAGCTATGTCCCCGCTCACACAACTCTATTCCCCACACAGAGCCAAAAGCTAGCGTAGCGACCAGCAACCACAGCTTCGGTATATCACCTCTCATTACCTACAAATCCAAGAATAAATAGGAAATTATTGTAAAATAAAGTAATAGGCCGATCGTATCAGAGATTTTTTCAAGAAGAGACATAAAGAGAAATAGGGAAAGGGGTGTGGACATGGTGGTGCATTCTTACAACATTTCCGAAAATCTTATCCAATGCCATAAAAAAAGTAATTTAAAATTAATTAAGTAATTATCTTTTTATTATAAGTAGATAATTTTAGTAAAATAAATTAAAAGACATTTAACTATTGTTTAGTATGTACATATTGCGATTTATCTTATTAGACTTTAAAGTTATTTGTATTGAATATTTTAAAAATATTATGTTTGTTGAAAGGTAACATTCAAAATATCCCTCTTCTTGTTGATGTGTTGTATTCTGATTTTATTTAAGACTGAGAAAATAATGACGCCATAACATAAAAATATGCTATATTTAACAAATGCATTCAGTTACCTTGTTCCTTAAATTCATGTATGCAGCCTAAGTATTCACTAGGGACCACATCTCAATAATTACATTTATTAGAAAGCCCACTTTCACTACAGTCACATTTGTACATTTGGAATACTTCGTTATATGTATTCGTTTGGTATTTATTTGATAAATCCATTAAAACGATTTTACTTCAGTATAACGCAACTTGGTCAACAAGATATTTAATTAACAACAAACTCGGCGTGGCGCCGCGTCTAAACGGTTTAACAAACTATATTACTGTACGTCTCAGCGCAAGAGACGCGGTTGAATCGCAGTTTGTTCTCATCGATTCTTTATCCCTCCTCCCACGCAGGATGCGCACTACGCCGCGTAGTCTACGCGCTTTAACCAACGTGTGAGCTACCTACCTTATTTGTTTATATGCTTACAATATTTTTATGATGAATGGATTCTTAACAAACAAAAATTAAGAAACACATTATCAAAAAGTGAAATGCTGGAAAATCCTACCATTTAGGCCTAAAAAGTAAAGGTTTTAAAATGAAATAGAAGGAATATCATAAATAAATTATTAGAATTTGATTTGTGACTTTGTAGAACATTGAATTGTTATTTTTTTAGTGGTTGAGACATTAAATAATAATAATAAATAATAAAATTTTTATTTATTTCACTTTTTTAAGTTCACAGCAGTAGGGTACGGCTGGTTCTTATAATAGGGAAACACTGTGCTATAAGAACCAATAATTAATTAAACCATTTATATTTTTATTTCAATATTATATTTATTAGCCTGTCTATTAAAGATTTGAATTTAATAGTGTTTTTTTAATTAAAATATATCTGCGTTATAAAGAATGTATTTGCCTAATGATCTGTCAAAACCTTTGGTCCAGATCTTGTGTAGTGGCATCAAAGCATTTTCCCGCCTTTATATCTTGGTTCTGTGTATTGGAATAGAAAAGGATACACAATCATCGAGTTGTCAAATTAATTACAAAATGTAATGTCATTCTTAGATCTTTGAGTGAATTTGAATTTGTAGAAAACTCATTTATATTTAATTTAGTTCTCTTTATTTATCAGCACACCAAAGAAGTAAATAAAATCTAGAGCCATGTTAATCAGTTGATTTATTTTACTTATCAATTTCATTAAGTAACCTTGGTTTGTGTAGATTACAAGTATTCGAAAAAATGTGTACCACTGATCAAAGAAGAGGAAGGCGCACTCGTACGAGCGGCGATCAAGGTGAAATCCAAGATCCATTAGTTTCTTCCTCGGTCCAAATTCCATATCCTACGTTCATTAAACCCAGAATAAGCCGTATCCGAGTTGACTGTGTAGGCCTGTTTTATCCCATTCCAAGTACCTATTCCTTTTTATGTTTTAGTAGTTTCATGCTCGTACTATTATTTACCTAGTATGTTTGACCTAATTTAAGAGTCATTGTAGGTTAAGTGATATTATTTTGTATTTGTTTCTCAAATCTCATCATAGCTAGTGTGACTATTGAGTAGACCTTAGTTTTATTAACACAATATGTAAAGTAATTTAATAAGGCTATTGTTTAATTAAGATTGTTTAAAAATATTACTATGTTGAGTTAGATGTAGATATTGTATATAGCTGTACTGTTTAGTTTAAGTTCAATTAAAAAACATATTTATAAAATAGTATATTTTTGCAGAAACGGATGCTGATGTAGTAAATGTTATTGAAGCAAAACCAATTTTATCTACATCAAAGGCAACAATATTAGTGATAATTATATTAATTTCTTCATTGTTAGTTATGAGATTTATGTTTAAACTCATACCAGATCTAGATGAGTAAGTACTTACCTACTATACATTATTATAAAAGAACTGTCAGTATAAATCATGCCATAAATAAAAACTGTGTTAACTGGAGTTAAAATTGATGGATTTTATGATAGCTTATTATTTGACTCAGCTACTTATAGATTACAAACAATTTACTTTTTCAGGGAAGAAAGACAGCATTTACGTTTGCCATTAGATGTGGAACAAGCCAAGCAGTTAGGCTGGCTATTAAACAGATACAAGGACAAATACTTTTACCAAGTATTATTTGGAGTGTCCTTTGTTTACATATTGTATCCTTTTTGCAATTTATTTTTTTTTTCACATATTTTTTAAATGGTAGATGATGAGAGCAATAGAAGCTTCCAAACTGTAAACCTCAATGATATTTTTTTAAAAATCTAAACCAAAATTGATTGATGCCATTCTTAATAAGTTTCCTTAATAAATATACAGTTTGCAAACATTTGCAATACCTGGTTCCATATTTTTAAGTATCCTTTCTGGATTCCTTTTTCCCTTTTCAGTAGCATTAATATTGGTGTGCTCTTGTTCTGCCATTGGAGCAAGTTTATGTTTTTTTATATCAAATCTTCTAGCTAGAAGATTAGTACTTAAATACTTACCCACCAGAGCTGCAGAATGGTCTGCAGCTGTCACAAAACACAAAAATAACTTGCTCAACTATATTATATTTTTAAGAGTTACGCCATTATTACCTAACTGGTTTATAAATATGACTGCACCAGTTGTTGGTGTACCTCTAAAGCCATTTGCTCTAGGAACATTTATTGGTATGTATTTTGTTTGTTAAATTAGGATAATATAATATAATACATTTTTTTGTTTTATACTTAATAATTAATTTCTACATTATGTCTTTATTTATTGCAGGGGTTGCCCCTCCATCATTTGTGGCCATCCAAGCTGGACAAACATTACATACATTGACTTCAACTAGCGATGCATGGTCTTGGACTTCAATTGCAGCCCTTACCGGTTTTGCATTGATATCACTTATACCAGTATTTCTTAAAAATACACTTAAGAAGAAATTTGAATAAACAAATTTAGTGTTTTTTAAATATTTAATAATTTATTTGTTAATATATTGGGGAGTACATTCCAGAATAGTGTTTCATTACTTTCCTCATTTCTTTAGTTTTCTAAGCATTCAATTTTTTTTTAACAATATGACCCAACATGGGCAATAAAAGTTGTGTTTCCATTGGAAGGCTGTACTTCGGGTTTCCAGTACCACCAGTTATACCACACTGAAATATAAATATATTTTGTTATTGACAAATTTTCAGCCTCATTTTATGTGACCAAATATCATATTGGTATGAATTCTAAGCAATTTTATACATATATATTAGGATATACAGTAAAAGCTTGCGGGGGATATGTTCCATGAATATGCCGCGAATATAGAAACCGTGAATACGGAATGGTGATTTACATAGGGTTATAGGGGATATGTTCCTAAGTGACAAAATTATATTAAAAAAAAACAAATAAATATTTTAAAAATCAATTTAATTTTTGAACATTTTGATTAATCATCTTCAGGCTTAGACAAGAACGTATTAAATGTGAAAAGAACGTATTAAATGTGAAAAGAACGTGTTATGATCAAATTTTTTGTTACGAATCTGAAAGACGAAACAATAAAACACGGAAAGCGCCTTTTACCATAGAACAGAACAGCAACATTTAATAATATACTTTATTGATTGAGTAATAAGGTTGCTTTCATTCCGTTGGTTTACATTCTCAAAAACAACAGCGGCGAAGGCGGCTTATGTCAAAGCCATCGGCAATTTCATTCTACAACATACTTTATGCATAGTTGAAATAAGATTTGTTTTACTACTACTTTTACGTAATAAGATTTA
Source organism: Cephonodes hylas (assembly GCA_030295005.1). Classification (NCBI taxonomy): domain Eukaryota; kingdom Metazoa; phylum Arthropoda; class Insecta; order Lepidoptera; family Sphingidae; genus Cephonodes; species Cephonodes hylas. Next base: position 9,540,891 of record AP025369.1, on the reverse strand, counting down.
GTTTTTTTATTTGTCCATATGACGGCATTTACTAAGAATATTCGCTTGGTTACCTATTGGAATCTTTTTTAATTTTTTATGTATCTACTCATTAGATCCGCGAATATAAGACTTGGGTCGCATTTTTTTAATCCGCGAATAGTGAAAACGCGAATGAAGGAAGCGCGAATAAGGAGCTTCTACTGTACACAAAATTATGAATATGAATCATATGGATATTTAAGTAAGCTCAATTTAATTTTTTGGTACCTTTGTCATCACATAGATAAATTGTCATAAGAAATTATTGTAACGCCAAAATCAAATATATAATTTTTCAACTTTAAAATGTAAGTACTTACATAAATGGCTTTCCTTCAATTTTACGCTTAATGACTTGCATTGATCTCGGCATTCATTTGCTGGATGTAACTTAATTGTCTTAGACCCACTCAAAGCCAATATAAATGCAAAGCCACAGTCAGTATCTGGCATAAAATATGATTTCTGACTTCCATCAATAATTAAATATCTCTCTATGCTTTGACCGAACTTTGGCACCACTTTTGGTCGTAATATTTTTTTGCGTAGCATTCTTGCTTGACTTGTCTTATGAAATTTCCTTGAAAATAGTTTTTTAAAGACTTGAATTTAAAAACAATAAAATATGTAAGTTATTTAACAAATTTATAAACTTACCAAACATAGTAATCTTTAATGCCTTCATGAAAATGATGAGTAAAAAATTCTGCAGGTGATATGCCATACTTGTTATTCATCTTAATTAATAAATTGTCCCAATCAACAAGGTCACGGTTTAATAAGTATAATATCTCTAAATCTTCAATAGTAATTTTTTGTTGTTCAGTCTAAAATATAGTAAAAGTAGAGTTTTAACATATTTTATTTACAGGACTAGGTATTCATTATTAATATCAAATGTTGATGAAATAAATGTCTAGGTACTTAGTAGTAGTAAAACTACTGTGATGACTTCTATTTATATATGATACATCTATATGTTTGCTGCTATCTAGACAAAGATCTATCTTATGAAAAAGTTGTTTTTAACTATACTGTTGTTGATAATAGTTTCCACATTACATTAAATTGAAAGGCATCAAAAAATCACATTATTAAACTGGTAACTATTGAAGAATGTGATTTTGTTAAGGTTTTCTGTCATATCACAGTCCATATAGGACTTTCAGTACTGAATTGAGATAAGTACAAGATATATCACTTACTTTGTATGTAAAAGGAGGTGTGTGTTGATTAGTGATTGGTTTTGGATCAACTATCTCTCTTACATTATTAACTGTGTTGCATGGCCAACAATCCATATCAACTACGGTGAAGAATGGATTCTGAATCAAGCATGTCTCATAGTAATATTCTGAAACAATGGAAAAATTTCGTGCTTTGTTGTTAAAAGAACATTTGTATACTTTAAAAACATGGCGCGGGCTGGGGGGCCCCAGGCGGCATTTAGAAGGGGGCGGGGGATAAGGAACATAACGAAAATGTTAAATTGTATGATTAAGAAAAAAAAAATCTTATTCCAAATCACAATGTACAAATTAGGTCCATTCATATAATATTTATACTTAAAATTAATAAATAAGAGGGTGCTGCAGATTTCCAGTCGGCTCAGGGCTGCAAAAAGCAATGCTATGACACTGCTTTTCAAAGTTTTTTGTATATACTAATTAAAATATGATAAAATATAGTATGACTGAAAATATTGTAAAAAAAGGGTGTTTTGCAAGAAGAAAACTACAAGTTACCAAAGTATATAAAATCATAATTATAAAAAGCAAATAAATCATCCAACTATTTTAGAATCGGGTTTGTGTTGCAATAACTAACTTGCAATCTTCTGCAAAAAAGATTACTAATCAAATTGGATGACCTAGTTGGTTTCAATATATGATTTGTAAAACCAACTAACTCAAGTTTTTGAATTTTTATTAATCTTGTATTTCATTAAAATTATGTTTTATATTTTCTTTAAGAAAAAATCATAGTACAGGAAAAAAAATTATACAATATTTTTTTCCTGTACTATAATTTTTTATACTGTATCCTTATACTAATTGGATATTGTATTCCTTTTTATATTAAAACTAGTACTAGCTGTTGGTCATTAATTGCATTGTTTAAAAATGAATTTAAGTTATAATTTAATTTCTTGGGTAAACTTATAATGTTCTTAAATAAGATAAGCAAAATTTTATATGACTGAAATGTGATATCATAAAATGCAGTGGTTCTTACAGAGTCACTAGACAGCAAAGGTTACCGGACTTGATACTTTTTTGAACAAGGATGGGGAAACCATACTCCAAGCGGCTTCGGCCTTGGACCTGGTGATTGCCAATACGTGGTTTCAAAAGAAAGACGAACATCTTATTACCTACAAAAGTGGCCACCATAACACCCAAATTGACTACTTCCTCCTTAGACGCAACAGCCTCAAGTGCGTGAAGGATTGTAAAGTGTGTCCTGGTGAGGAATTAGTGTCTCAGCATCGCCTGCTAGTATTGGACACCAAAATTGTGGTCAAAGTAGGTAAATCCCAGGCGCGACCCCCCTCCAAAATTAAATGGCATTTGTTGAAGAAGAATGATTGTGTAGAAGAATTTAAGAGACGCATGGAAGAAGATTTAATTACGATGGGCGATATACAGCCCACAAGTGTGAATGATTGTTGGAAGGAAATGGGTAATTGCATAAGAAAGGTGGGAAGGGAAGTGTTAGGAGAGTCGAAAGGGAAATACATGAGAGAGAAGGATACATGGTGGTGGACGAATGATGTACAGAGTGTGCTTAAGGAGAAAAAACAAAAATTTAAGGAATGGCAGCGTGAAGAAGTGGGAAATGTTAGTATGAAAGAGCGAAAGAAAATTGAGTATGATGAGTGTAAGAAAAAAGCTAAGAAAGCCGTGGCTGTCGCCAGGGCAAAGGCACAGGACATACTATATGAGTCACTGGAGAGCCCTGAGGGACAGAAACAAATTTACCGGCTGGCTAGAGCGAGGGAACGAAAGGCGAAGGACGTTACACATATAAAGTGTATAAGAGACGAAGTGGGAGGAATATTGACAGAAGATGAAAGAATCAAGAACAGATGGAAAACATATTTTGAGAGACTAATGAATGAAGAGAATGATTGGAATGGTTTGCTTGAGGACATACCGGTAAACATGGGATTAGTGAGAGAAATTAAGATGGATGAAGTTAAGAATGCTGTGAATGGAATGAAGAATGGAAAGGCGGTTGGACCAGATGGAATACCAGTTGAAGTATGGAAGGTCTTACAAGTGGTTGGGTGGAAGTGGCTGACTTTGTTCTTCAATAAGTTGTTGCAGGACGGCACGATACCCGATGAGTGGTGCGCCAGCTATTTGGTGCCTATTTTTAAAAATAAGGGGGACGTGCAAGATTGCAACAATTATCGGGGGATAAAGTTAATGTCACACACTATGAAAGTATGGGAAAAAATAATTGAGCGACGCCTGCGAGAGGAGTGTGAGGTTTCACGGAACCAGTTCGGTTTTATGCCTGGCCGTAGGACAATGGATGCCATTTTTGCAATTCGCCAGCTGTGCGAAAAATACAGAAGAGCACACAAAAACTTGCATATGGCATTCATTGACCTCGAAAAGGCTTACGATCGGGTTCCGCGTGAAGTTGTATGGTGGGCCCTTAAGAAGAAATGTGTGCCTGAGAAGTACCTGCAGTTGATTCGGGCCATGTACCGCAGATGCAGTACACAAGTCCGAACTGCGGTCGGTCTTACGGCCAGTTTCGATGTCGCTGTTGGTGTGCACCAAGGGTCGGCTCTTAGCCCTTACCTCTTCCTGTTGATTATGGATGCCGTTACGGCAGGTATACAGGAAGAGGCACCCTGGTGCATGCTATTTGCTGACGACATCGTGCTGGTGTCAGAAAGTGGCCACGAGGTGCAGAACAGACTGGAGGTGTGGCGGCATAGACTTGAAAATGTTGGCCTTAAAGTCAGCAAAACCAAAACACAATATATGTTTTGCGACTACGGCGGTCTTTCAAGTTCTGTGTCCGTCACACTGGGTGGAATACCGGTACCAGTCTGTTCCGAATTTCGCTACCTCGGGTCACTTTTGCAAAGCGACGGAGACATTGACCAGGACGTAAGGCAGAGAATCAACTCAGGTTGGATGAAATGGCGGCAGGTCTCATCTACAATATGTGACCCCAGAATGCCCCTCAAATTGAAGGGCAGAATATATAAGTCCATTATAAGACCTGTCGTACTGTATGGATCAGAGTGTTGGGCAACGAAGAAGACGGATGAAAGACGACTGCATGCAGCAGAAATGCGAATGTTGCGATGGATGTGTGGTATAACACGAAGTGACAGAGTGAGGAATGAATACGTTAGGGGAAGTCTGAAAGTAGCTCCTGTGATAGAAAAGATGAAAGGAAACCGTCTGTCGTGGTATGGGCACATTATGAGAAGGGATGAATCATATGTAGGAAAAAAGGTGATGAATATGAAAGTGGATGGATGGGCGGGCCGAGGAAGGCCAAAGAAGAGATGGATGGAGTGCGTGGCTGAAGATATGAAAAAGAAAGGGGTGAATGAAGACATGACGGCTGACAGGGATGTGTGGAAGGAGAAAACATACTGCGCCGACCCCAAGGATTAAATTGGGACCAGGGCAGGGGGATGATGACTTGATACTTTTCCCATAGGTCTTATTAATGGAGAAATAGCTTTCTTACCTGATAAGGAAGGAAATATTGATATAACTGGGATAAATATTTTTCGTAATAATCTTAATCCGCAATAAATATAGTCTTGTAGGCTGCACACTATACCACTATAAATATATTGAAAGTTATAAAGTACACACAACATTAGAATCATCATCAGGAGAACAAATTTGTAAGTTTTAACATTGACTAAAATTCTTTGTAGCATCGGCCGTTCTTTATCTAGAGATGTAAGCGAATCGAAGTATAGTTTTTCAAATTCGGTTTCATTTATGCCCGCCTTTAGGCATTCTTTTTTCAGCTTTGAAATTGATTGGGAATATTTTCTATATGATGGTGACTCCATTGCAGTCTACAAATCTTATATTTGGGCAGGAGCATCTATTATATTTGCGTATTCCACTTTAAATGATCAAACTGAGGATATAGTGAATACTTCCGATTACATTTTATTTGTACGTAAACGTCAAACATAAAAACTTGAAAACATGTCAAATGTCAATTTCAAATTGTTTTTCTTTCTTTGCATGGGAGACAAAGATATTCTGTTCATACAGCCACATTATTTATATATCTTTATCTAGATTTAATTAATGGTTCGTTGATTCCCCAGCCTACATAAACATACAACGTACGATTTAGAGATACATACTTATGTCTCTATTTATTTCTATTCCAGCCACAAATTCAAGTTATCAACAATCAAATAGGGAGGGATGCCCCTGAAGAGGGTAGGCCTCTATCTACCTCTCTCAATATTTTGCAGAGATATAAATTTTCAAGAACCTAATAGGTGGCCAACATTATGCCGTTTTTCGGAAACTTTTTAAGAATCCGTGCTACTGCTGCAAAATTTTCTTATGATAGGGTTCAATGAAACATTAGGCGACTTGAGAATCGACCCTGGGAATTCCCGATTGCTCGGCCCAATGTTATATGTTCTTGAACTACTCGATCTCACCAATTCTTATAGAGTGGTATCACCGGAAGCATTAAATACTTTTTTCAAATATAAAGGAAAGCGCCTTTAGCTCCCCTTAAGGTACCTTTAGGGGAGGCTGAAAGGTGCATGTTGGGGTCTCTGGCTTTTCAATTTAGCGTGCGGAACAATTGTTTCCTTAATGTAGTTGGGTACCTAACCAAAATTCTACCCCAGATACAAGCTAAAACCCCTCGATGGCCGTCACGTATAAATAAAGCGGTACTACGCCATCTCAGGGCGATCTCTGCATTAGTTCTCGTCTCGTCCGGCGCTCCTTTCAAACATGAACTCAAAATTCGGAAGACTTAAGATGACCTCCACTCATTCTATTTTGGACGTTCACTTATTATACGTCCGCGATAAAAGAGACCACGCCCTCTGCCACACATCTCGTTTCCGGTGGCGCACCGCACCCGCAGTACACCCAGCCATCCCTAGGCCCTAGTTAGGCACCTCTGTCGACAGGCAGTAGATGCCGCGGCGGAAATCTTACGCCCCCAATATAAAGGGCGGGAGTATTTAAGACTTGACTAGTTATATTTTATATGGAAGTCATGTTTTTGTGTATGCTATACCTGTTGGTTGTTAGTGCCTTGTGCCTGTTTTAAGAATACGCGCAATTAGACTCGAAAATAACTTTGCTTGTACAATTTGTATTGTATTTTGTAAATATTTAGTCACGTACTTTATAGCTTCTTATTTTGTTTAACCAGGTTCTCGTAATTCGAAAGTTTAATGACTTCGTCATCGTTAGTAGTAAAACGTTAGTATTAAATCAGCACGTCTTAAAAATAATTACAATTTGTTCTATTATTAAATTCTTTCTCTGAGACGATAAGATAAGACAAAGTAACCTACGTGCTGGGGCCTTTGATAACACGGCCGATCTATAGAGTCCTGCCAATACGACGATATGCTCTCTTACGTCCGCTAGTTACCAAAGTCAACAACGAATAATTATTGAATATTACATTATTGGTGCCGCGGCCGCGACAATGATATCAGTTGTGTTATGAGTGGTTAAATCTATACAAGTGCGTTAACATCCAAACGAAATGTCAATATACTTTGGAAAATGCAGGAACAAAGAAAACTAGATGGAAATTGAAATATCTCAGGGGACATCGTGGCGATGGCCCCTCCTGGTGGCCGTTGTGTTTTTAAACGTACGTAAATTGTTTTCTATCCATTATTACACTTATGTACGTTTTCAATAGTTGGAAGATTTGCTTTATCACGCCATTATTATCGCGGAAATAGTAAACGAAGTTTCAAGAATATTAAGAATATAATTTAATCTATCATGACATTGGTTGCTACTATCAATTGTATGTGAGGAGTCAAAAGTACTTGCTAAAATGATTCGTCCGGTTGTTATGAAATGTTAACGCAGAAAATCTTATCATAACGCCGACGTCATCGTGTGAGAATACGGCATGAAACATGTTGAAAACATACAACAATGAAATTGCCATTGCTTGGTTATCGTAAATTTGTCCTTTGAGCTAATGATTTCGACTTATTTCGAATAAAAGTGTAGGCTTATGGATAAAAGGGGATTTACGATTGTGATAATACATTTTGCACATTATATTTATGTTATCTTTAAAAACTTTTCTAAAATTTAGAACTCAACACTCGAATAACGAAGGTGGTAAGCCTCATTGTATGCACTTCAATATAAATTATAGTTGTTGGCTATACCTAACTAGGATAGCGTACAAATAACAGCTGTTATCACAAACGATAGGAACGTCTTCAGTCTATATTCTAGACATTACATTACTCCATGTTTATAATTATAATAATTATAGTTATCCATTATTTGAAATAATTATTGCTATAACAAGCTATTAGACTTGTTATTTGACTACTGTCATGTATCACGTAGTTTACTAGAGAACATTAGATAAGTGATAGATAATGTGTTGTTCAGCCACTTTGAAGGGAACATCGTATTTTTGTCCGCATGCGTAAATAGTTAGTAAAATGTTATGTTTCATCATAATGTTCCCATTAGGTTATGCAATACTCTCGTTTGTTCGCGAACAATAACTGGAAAAAAAATATTGCGACCTGTTTTTATATACTCGCAACAATCCAAAATACTTGTTAGGTTCTTAGTTTTGTGGAAGGTCGTCCTCCCGTTTCTGATCGTTCTAGAGCCGAGAATACTGCGGCGGGAGATATTTACTCTATTTATTCAGTCAATGGGAGTTCTTTTTCTCCTTATTTATATAGTGCAACAGAAAGAAGTCAGGCGGGACGCAAGACTGTGCAACGAAAATTGGACGTTTAGAATAGACAAGTCATGACATGGTTTATTTTAAAAAAAGACCTGCTAAAAGAATAAAAGAAGAAAAGGTTATTATTTTCATTTATGGATGGAGCGTAGGACTCTCTAATAGTCAGCCTTTGCGACCAAATCAGTTAAAGTTAGAGTATTTTTTACCTTTAGCTTTATACAAGCCTTAACTAGTATGTACATATGTATATATTATCACGCGATCAGTAGGTTGTTCTCTCCCGTAGTATCTGACTGACTTTTTGTCTCCTATTAAAAGCACTCATATATTGTATTTCTAGTTAAATATAAGTTTTGTCATAGAAAAATAAATCATTAAATACTTACACCAATACAACAGTCAAAAATCTTGTGTCGTGTCCCAAAAGTGTTATGTCGAGGGTATAAGAAACTACGAGATACTTGACTGTCTTATAAACACCAAGACCTGAAACAAATCTTTGTGTAATAACAAATTTTTGTGGATCACGCAAACATTTGTTTCGGTGCGGGCATCAAATCTGCGGCTTCACATACTATTCCATCGTGAACTTCCAGTGACTCTTTTACTTTGAGTAAATAGTAGGCAATCCTTGCATTAGGCTCTTCTGGAGTTGTATTGCAATTATGTATTCATTTTCAATAGATAATAATCACTAGAAACTCTATTTTATAATGTATTTGCTGGAGTCTGATTTATTTATACATGATCTGGTTTCGTAGTCGTAAAACAATATGTGTAAACATACTTATTAAGAGACGGTTATCGACCTTAATCGTTTAGTATTTGCTAAATACTAATATAGTATCGAAGCAGATTCGCTCGGTGACGATACATGAGGTCCCAGTGTACCACAAAATATACCAATATGTATTATATTTAAATCGATTTAGGGACTTGTACGTGAAAGCATAACATACGAACTTAATTGTTGAGTTAGAAACTATAAAGCTCTCTAGACGACAAGGCAAGGTTCTTCCTTTGTTTTGTCAATATTGAAAAGGATTTACTTTCAAAGTGATATTTATGTATGTTATCTCTTCATTTATCGAATTAAGTATGTAACCCAAGGAATCGTGGATGGAATTTTTTTGAAAAAACATTTTCAGATATTGATATGAAGATTTAAGAGGCAATATTTTTATCTGGATTGATATGATTATTACGGTATCTAGTTTTTTTTTTTATAATCGCATAAGATTTAATACATATATAGGTAAACATTAATGCCTGTTAAAATGTAGTAGTCACATGCCCCTTGCCAGTATCAATCACTTTTAAAACAAAACTACGTCACTGATTTGAATGATTGATTCTACAGATTAGTTTACAGATTTAAAAATACAAAAGATTTGTAAAGTATAAACCATTTATCAAAATTACGTCTGGTCTGTGATAAGATTCAAAACAAAATTATCTTGACGCTAATAATTCCCCTATCATCAAACAATGCAATTGTTTCAAATCTTTAATTAAACGTTTCTATTCTCTTATTTTATAACTAACTTCTGCTCGTGACTTCGCCTGAGCGGTCTTCAGAGTTGGTTTTATGTGATTATAAAATGTGTTCAGTCATAATAGAATAATAAACATTTATCTATTCTCACTTAGTTTATTTGTAATGTAAGTGGGACAGTCAGAAATAAGACATTCAATGCTTGAATTCAAGGCTTCCATTAAAAGTTTCATTAGTTTTATATTTTGTGCTAGGTAAATCTATTTTTGTTTGTTTAGATACTTCTATTTTTTCATTTATGGATTTGCCAACGAGCTCCGCTTTACCTAAGCATTACGTATTAACAAAAAATCACTTTTTTAACAATAATTTTAAAAATAACTTGCTGAAGTAAAGAGTTTTGATGTCAAAAAGAAAATTTAAAAAAATCTTCAACTGATTTGATTTTTTTAACATTCTAGATCTGCTTGCCAAGTCTAGTATATACTTATGGGGTATATTTGGTTCACTTGGTGGATCTTGGATTCCCAATATGGCTCGGTCTCTCAGCACCAACCATCTACATACTCACATACGGCCTTGCACGTAAGTTACTTTTATTTTTCATTATTCGTTTTTTGTGTTATTAATAACGGATGTTTTAAAGGGTTAGGAGCAGAGTGTTTTAAGGGTTCGCTTCTATTATCTTGGGCTCAAAACTCAAGATATGTGACCTTGAGTTGGAAACCCGAAATATTTGAAGATACGTGTAGATGATGATGACAATCAAGTAATGTAAATTAGCAGCAGAGAATAGCTCCGAAGGGAAACTCTTAGATTTTTCAAAAGTTTTCAACGCAAAGATTTACTATGCGCATTTCACCGAAGCGTTGGCTTGCTTGATAGACTGAATCGTAAAAAAAATACTCAGTACTTCAGTATAATATGACACATATATTCCATAACATTTTCTTTGTATATTTTTTGTACCTATGAATTTTTAAAATTATTTTGCTTTAACCATTTAATCTTATGGTTACAGAATGTTGGTGCAGAGAAGCCGCCGACTCTTGGGGAGGAGTGTTTGGGTACCGCGTCATGGCATCAGTGGGACTTGCAATTGTAGTACTTAGTTTATTTGTCTGTGCTATTGTACCATATACTTTCCAACCTTATGTTTATGGCATTTTCGGAGGTACGTATGGATGAAAAATGGAACATTTTTATAATATGTGCATTGTTTCTAATATTATACTATCTATTGTTTTAGGTTTAGGCTCATCACTTATATCAGCTCAGGTAGATGCAGTAGTGTTTGACACATATGACTCACGGCTTGGACTGATTCGTGGCCTGTGTTTTGCAGGACAAGCAGTTGGACAATCAATCTTTCCTCATTTGATGACAGCGTTAATAGATTATTATGGATATTCATTTTCATTTATTGTATATGCCGGTATCATGTTACAAACTTTGCCAGCAATTATGCTTCTTAGAGTGGACAGCAGTTCCAGAAGACCTGTATCATTTTCTAGGTATTCGGATTTAGCCAAAACTTACGCGATATTTAGCAATGATGCCGTGGAAAACAATTATTATACAGCTGAACTGCAATTACATGACCTAAGCAAAAAGTGCTGGCAAAGTCCATCTGACGACAATTTATACCGCGAAGTCGAAACAGTCGATGATGACGCTGTTTATGATAATGAAAATGCAACCATAACACCACCACCTAGTCCAGAGGAGAAAAGAAGGAATATTTTTGGAGTAGAAATTTTACCAGAGATTCCAGAAGAAAGTGAGGATGAAGAAGACGATGAAGAGGATTATGTAACAGAAAAAGATGTAAACAAGAATAAGAAAAGACTTAGTGTCGCTATTAAAAGACTGAGTACCTTAGGTGACAGCCTAGACGATTGCATAAGTAAACAAATAAGAAGAGATTCTCATCAGAGTGAAAATGGTGACATCAAAGAATATTCCGAAGTAGAAGTCACCTATGATAATATTTCACCTGTGACAGATATACAAAGAGAAAAAATATTTAAGTCATTTAGTTTTCGTTGCCAATCTGCGTATGCCAGTATGAGGAGAAGAATGTGGATGCCGTCCTATAGAGTTTACAGGATACGGAGGAGAACTTTATACTTTTTGTACAACCTAAATGACACATTTGTGAAGCCTTTAACGCGATCATTGTCATGTTGGAAATTTTATCCATCACTTATACTTGCATTCGCCAAACTGAGTTTAACGGGCGTTTCTCTAGTATTGCTACCTATTATAGGAACGCAAATGAAGCCAAATATTTCTACGACTGACACCAACTTTTTGATGTCATTGCATGGATTTACGTGGATATGTTTCTTACTTAGCACGCCGTGGTTGGCACAAACGCCTAAAAGAAATTTCAAATACGTTTCAATCATTGGACTGGTTATATCAACTGCAGCATGTTTCCGTACGTTTAATTTGAAACCTTATTTCATATATTGCAAGTAAAACGGAATTTCTTTCAATTGTTTTTTTTTTGTTGTTGCAGTGTTAGCTGAAGCGCATAATCACGACACGTTTTCCATCGGCTGTGTTGTGGCTGGTCTGGGTTATGGCGCTATATCTTCGTGCTGGGAGACAGCAGTGCAAGATTTTGTAGGAGCAAGAAAGTGGCCAAAAATTCACAGCACTTTAGAGACTTTATCATCCGTTGTATTCGCGACATTCGTACTTGGAATTTCATTTGTTGTCGGTCACGAAGGAGGTTTACAGTTAACCATGTTCATATTGGCAATTATACTATCTGCAATTACTGCTGTTTGGCTCGTCATTGATGCAATAGCCATATATAAAACAAAAGTGAGATCTATGAGATTAGGCAGACGTTGGTGGCACTAGAGTGAACTTTAAAATAGGTACATAAACAGTGAGTGAAAAAGTTGTGATACCAAGAAAAACTATAAAGTTAAGGTTTGTAATATATTGTTAATAAATTATTATTTTACATACATTAATCAATTTTATTTCATTATACGACATTTTTAAACGGCAAAAAATATCCACAATTCCGAGTCTATTAGGTATGTGATTGAAATGTGTAATGTTAAGTCCTTTACGCATTTAGAAGTTATTTTCATGTTATTGTGATGATAAATATTGTGTAAATGTTTGTTTAATTAATGGTTACTTCACCGATGTCTCAGTTGTTGACACTAGTTCCTTATCTTTAACAATCGTTTGAAGTAAGATCATGTTATTGTGGTAAAATCCATGTGAGTAATATGAAACAACTCATTCAGTGCAATTTAATGTCTTACATACATTCATCATGTGGTTACCTCGGAAGTAATATACTTACCTGTAGATAATGAAGATTTATCAGATATCAAAAAATATACAATCATATTTTACTTTGAAGCCGTCGCTACCAAATATCTGTACGATATCTGTACCCATTTATATTAATAGTGAATTTAATTGTACATAATAAAAACCGATTTACATGTAAAATTGCCATTGGCAAAATTTCATTCTAAGTAATATCAATACAGGGTGTATTTAGACCATGATCGAAAACTGAAGCAGGTAATAGCGATAGTGATTACAAACCCCCTGGCATTCAAGAAAATCCCGACAAAAAATAAAATTTTTGAGATTTTCCATACAAACAACATACTTGTAACACCGATGATTGTATGGAAAACGTCAAATTTTTTATTTTTTGTCGGGATTTTCTTTAATGCCAGGGGTTTGTAATCACTATCGCTATTACCTGCCTCAGTTTTCGATCACGGTTAAATACACCCTGTATATTTTCTTGACCTTTCTTTGCTCAATTAAATTCAATTTATTTAATTCATTGTTTCATACCACACCATTATCGAAAATACAGTTAATCAAATTCTACTTATGTATGAAATTATCGTTATGCAAATAAATATGGTTGATTATGCGAGGATGTCGGGTTATCGCCCATTCAGCCTTTAGTATCAGATAATGTACCATCAAAGGTGAACCCTGTTACACGGATACATAGATTGAAAATAATAGGGATTATTTTTTATTACATCACCGAGCAGAAGAAATGTAATGCTGTTTTCTATTTAAATTGCACGGAAAGATAATAAACAAAGGCCGGAGGAAACTGGGTGTCAACTTTATTTGTGTAACGTCGACCTAATCTACTGTGCAAATGAGGTGCTTATGCTAACATAGGTTTATACCGTCATTCATATTTGACGAAAGTCCCGCGAGATACACATTCGACGTAAAACTCCGAGACAAACGACTAGTAACGAAAAGTGCGCGACCAGTTCAATAGCTGATGCGATATCGAGTTCAATTAGATTAATATGTGGCAATGGCTTTTAAGAAGCAAGAAGTTAATACACTTAGTTTATTTCTTTTGGTAAATATTATTTATTCTTAGATTATATTGTATTAATTTCAAAGTGTCTTTAGTAACATTTTTGCAGAGAAACTGTAGATTGTGGCATAGAAAAGACTAGGTAATGCGGTTATACGTTGAAACGTGATGTTGGCATTATCTAATGCTATTTATGGTCTAAAAAATTTTTTTTAATTTTTAATATATGAGTCCAAAGCAAAATCAACTATGCAGTTTTTTATAAGAATATATTGTGTTTAATCTTGACAAAGTGTCTTAGGGAAGAGAACAATTATATTTAAAACTGTTTGAGTGATTTTTGTAGTCTTGCGACTACAAATTGGCATGGGATAGATTAGACTCTTAAAATTTACGCTTCAACCGGACGTAATTATGTAAGAAAAGAAGCTTATGTCGTCTCGAGGGTGCCACTAAACAAAAAAACAAAACAAAAAACATTTTAATGGAATAAGAAGTTATTGAGTTTATTTGTTACAAAAATACAGAAATACAAATCAGTGCTGTTCGTGATAATAGTGTTTACTTATTCAATGCTATTGTGGCGTACCTAACATAATATTTTATTTATTTATAAAATATATTTATTTATTATATACATATGTTATGTATATATTATATACTAACAGTTACACTCGACACGTACACTTACTAACTTACACACATTTTACATACAGAACCTTACACAATTATTATAATATTAATTATTTAATGTGGAGTGCTTCGGAGGCGCTCGGAGCTTGTCGGCTCGCGACGAGCGTCCCCGCCGCCGCGCCGCTCCGCCGCACGCGCCGGCCGCGTCGGCCGCGCCGACATGCGCGGCCAGTCGGAACTCGCCTATACTATGCTCGTTATTTTTCCAGGTACTTTCGATATTACCCTTGACGAAAACGACTAATATCGACTGCAATGGAAAGGCTTTTCATTGTGTGAATTCGACGCATTTTATGATATGTGTGGACATTGGACGTGGATATTCAAGCACTGTTGATGATTTTGTGATACCGTGTCCAACTAACACCGAATGTCGGGTAACAAACAAATTCGAGTGTGAGTATCCTCCAGTGGTAACGTTACCACCGGTGTATTCTAGTACAGACGGGACAACACGGACTAAACAGATTGAAACCACTACTCCTTGGAAACCAAATAGCGATATACTGCTAACCTCTGCCGATCCACTAGAAGTTGAGGTATATAATCCTGTTAGTGTTGGAGAATTAACATCGCCCGAAGAAAATCTTATTGTAGAATCAGTAATACCTTATGCAAGTGAAGATGTTTTTAAAACAGATCAAAGTATGGCTGGAAATATGGAAGACCAGAAATTCAGTTCGCAAATTGATACAATATCTACAACAACGTTTGGTGATAGCCTAGACGTAGTTACAACCGACATGCCTACAATGATAACTTCTTTGCCTGATATATTTACTACTGAATCAATTACAAAATCAGATAAAACAACAATCAATGACGATTTTGGCACTTATTCGGCGCATGATACAACTACTAACCAAAATTTAATCGAATTTAAAACTGATACGAATCTGTTTTTTGATACATCGACTGAACATATATTAAGTTCAGATATGAGCATAACACATAATGCAGAAGAGAGGAATAAAAATATAACATTAGAAGGTAACGATATACTTAACGCAAACTTGAACGTCTCATCTACGGAAACTTATGCAACATCTACCATACCCGTTACAGATGATGCTGAAGGTACTACATCTTATACAAATTTAAATACAGTTACAATTGATAATTCTATTACTACGACTACATCAAGTTTGACTTTAAAGCCAAATGAAACAATTCATAAGATTAAGGATTGGTCTAGCACCTCTTCTACAAATATTCCTCTAGAGTTGTTAACTCTGATTGAAACTGTAGATTCCTCTGTGAGAAAAGACGATTATGCCATAGAAACAACAACGATTATAGAAAAAGTTTCATCGTTATCTTCACTGCCAGATCTTACAACAGAAAGTTTACCTTTAAAAAGAGATGATATAGATTTAAATGTACAAGATATTTCCACTATATCGCATAGTAATATACCTCTGGATTATTCAACTATCGTTGATAATGTAGATTCCTCCAAACAAATATTTACTTATTTCAGTGGCGATATCACTACGGAAATAGTAACTATTTCAAATGAAGGTTTAATTACGACTACAGGAAGTTTGCCTTTAAAAAAGGACGATGCCGATTTTAATATTCAAGATATTTCTTATACATCGTTGACAAATTTTCCTCTAGGTTCTTCAACTGATACATACGCTGTGGATTCTTCTAAACACTTTACTATGAGTTCCGATAGCAACTTTGCCACAGAGGGTGTAACCAATTCGGACAAAGTTTTATCATTATCTTCACTATCAGAAGCTACGACTACAAAAAGTTTGCCTTTAAAGGCAGATGATAAAAAATTTAATTCAGGAGAAAAGTCCACTACTGATTATTCAACTACCGTTGATATTGTAGATTCGACTAAACAACAACTCACTTCTTCTAGTGGCGATTTCAATACGGAAGTAGTAACCATTTCAAACAAGGCTTTATTAAAAATTACGACCACAGAAAGATTGCCTTTAAAAGCAGATGATACCAATTTTAATGCTAATGACATTTCTCATACAACGCCTACAGATCTTTCTCTAGAGTATTCAACTCCACTTAACGATCTGGATATCTCTAAACGGCTATTCACCACTTCAATAGGCGATATGACTACAGAAGCAGTAACCATTTTGGATAAAACTTCATCGTTATCTACGCAACCGGAGATTTCGACTACAGAAAGTTTTATTTTAAAATTAGACGATACAAATGTTGGTATTCAAAATAATTTTAACCTATCGCCTATTAGTTTGCCTCCAGATTATTCAACTTCAGACGTAATTGTAGATACTTATAAAGAAATCTTCACTACTAGCAAAGGAGAGTCTACTACTGATGAAATAAGTATTTTGGACACAACTTCATCGTTACCAACGCAAACAATGATTTCTACTACAAAAAGTTTAAATTTCAGGGGAACATCAGGGGAGGAAAATCTTAGTTTACAAGGGATTTCTTATACGTCTCCTATAAATATACAACAAGATTATTCAGTCGGCGCTGATGTAACAGATATTCCTAAGATGTCATCTGCCTCTTCAAAGGTGGAATTCTCTACAGAAGAGTTAATAATTCTGGACAAAGCTGAACAAACAAATACACTTAGAGACATATCAACAGGCATTAATTTTAATACCGCTCAACTAATTACTACAACAGAAGTGGATTTTTCAAATGCAAATATAGCGGCTGATATGGACGAGGCATACCATAAGCAGGCTTTAACGCCAGTTGAAGTTACCGAAATCGCGTCTAAAAACGATATTCGTCAAACATATACTGATATTTATGATTCAACAAGGTTGACTGAAAAGTTATTTCTAACAACAAGTTTGGATGGAATGTATAGTCAAACGACAGAGCCAAATATAGATTTTACTCAAGATTCGATTAAAACATTGAGTGAAATCAGTTCCTCTTCCATACAAAAGTTTAAGCAGTACCAAAGTACTGTGGATGAATTGATCCCTACAACTTTAATTTATTTTGGTCATTCTACTGAATCCTTTCAGCAAGATCTCAAATCTTCTGCAACAGCCTACGAAAATACAAGAGATTTGACTAACAGTTATACGCCCGCGGTATCAAAAACACCTAATAGAGAGTACATAAAAAATGATGGAGTTAATACACCTTCGGACGTACATGATTTACCTACAGCTGAAAAAGTGACTAAGGCAGCAGCTGATTATTTTAATCAAATAGAATCCAATTTATCACTTACAAACGTAAATTCATCTAAAAAATCAGCAAATTTAACAATATTGGACACTTCAGAGGTTGAACTTCAGGTACCAATACACGAAGTTACTATTAATAACAGTCATCGTGAGGATAATTTGAGCACCAGAAGCATTACAGAGAAGCCTAAGATATTACCTCAAACAACTGAAGCCATAAACACTGTTTTAGAAAAATCTAGTAATGATTTATTATTAGGTTTTACAATAAAGATCAAGGACGGAAAACTAAAAGCAGAAGGAGAAAATGATGATGCAACTTCCAGGCTTTATGTTCCAACTACTGGAATACGTAATACCCAAGCTGTAAGAAACGAGCAATATGAACAAATATTAATTTCGTCAACGGTTAAAGGCCTAGGGAGAATTCCAATTATAGAAGCAACAACTTTTAATGAAATAGCTTCAAAGACAACAGAAAGTGTCACTTTTTATGGAAGTGATATGGTGGGTAATATAAAAATAAATGAATTTGTCACTGGCCTTAATGTTTCGGAAATGACTACAACGTCTGATGCAAGTATTGTTCCTGATGGTAAAATATTTGAACTGAACAACGGTCATAATTATTATGTTACTACACCCCCGACAAATACTTTGCAAGAAAAAACTGCACAACCACTGGATGAGAAATTACTGGCAATCTCTCCCATGCTCACAGATAGTCCTAAGACAAACTTAGATATTCCTATTGATTTAAGAAGTAGTGACAGCAGAAACCAGAATTATACTGCGCCTAATACAGAATATGAGGCAATTATAACTTCTAATAATACAGACACCAAGGAAACAATACCATTCCAGGATGGTAATAAACGAATAAACAATTCAACATCGGATGTTAAAAATATGAAAAGTAAAATAAGCAAGAGTTTGAACTCAACTTTGGAAAGTCAAAAAGCATTTCCAAATGACAATCCGACGAACAATAATTTTTCATTACAGTTTATAACTAATTCTCAAAAGCATAACGGCACAATCAATTTAATGAAGAATCAGTATAACGAATTAAATTTATCGCTTAATAAATCGAAAGAGGGATTAGTAGGCAATCTGCAAATGGATAATACAAATAGGAGTTACGATGAAAACTTTGCAACGGAATCAACTGTAGCAATATCACGCGTTAAACCAGAAAAACCAGTAAAAGAATTTAATAAAACTATGGTCGCGAAAGCCACCTTTGGACGTTTAGGATTAAGTGAAAATGTTGAGCCATTAACGAACCCTAAAAATATTAGTCAGAACTATAACGCGAGTAATAGTTATAAAGAAAACAAAACCCATATAGCCCATTATCCACTTTCATCGCAAACAGCCGTGAACCCGGTGGCCAAAAATGAGTCATCCCAACAGCCCAGTAATGTGCAAAGTAATAGAGTAAATAATTTAACATTACATAACAAAGATCAAAATGTTAAGGTTATGTTCGACTGTTTGTACCGCTATCGCGGCAGATATGCTGATAATGAGAACTGCAGAAAATTTTACATTTGCGTCGGTAAGCAAAATCCGATTGTAGGACTGTGTCCAGTAAATACTGTTTTCAGTGAAATCAGAAAACAATGTACCAAAAATCTTTCTCATTGCATAAGAAATTATATGTTTTACTGTACTTCCGAGGGGCGATTTAGTGATCTATTCGTTAACAATATATATTATGTATGTGTCAGAAATAATGTTGGGAAGTTTATCCGTTATAAAATGCAATGTGAAATAGGCTACCATTTAGATAATGCTACTATACAATGCATGCCGAACGTAGTAGAAGTAAAATCAACGTTATCAGATAGCGAGAATTCTCAAAAAAGTAGCGACATCAGTGGAAGTAAAACTAATTCTGACGAATCTCATAAAAATACCAGCAGAAATTCCGATTTTAAATGTGAAACAGAAGGTAAATTTGCTGATCCAAGCCATTGTAGGAAGTATTACATATGTTCTAAAAATAGTAAGTTGGTGTTCAAAAGGAAACTAAAATCATGTGACAGTGATGAGGTATTTGACAAACAAAAAATGAAGTGCGTTGACGCAGAAAGCTCGGAATGTTAGCTTTATGAATGGAAGCATTAATAAATTCGTATAGCATGCTTGGTGATTCAAGGGAAGATCAAAACAATAAATGTAAATAAATTTTATTAATAATTTATTTTAGACCTAAAGAAGTTGAATAAATATTTATACAATAAAATTGTTTCATTTAGTTATCGAATATTTTCGCTAAAGTAAGGATACAACATCGAATGTAGAGTCGCTACGTGACAAAACTTGATGCATCCTCTTAGTAGTCTTTGTCTGTCAGTTTGGTTACTCTCTGAATTTACCAAATCCAATTTGTGTCGTTTCACGAACAGACAGAGAAGACACAGTTAAATTCTAGCGCTGGCAGTAACATAACAATGAGACTTATAATATTATTTATTTATTTATTTTTTGAAGACGACTTACAGACTAATAACAGTTATAAATGTACAATATAAATAACAACTATTGCTAATAACAAGCCTCCATATTTAAATCGTACTTTCTGTTTTGTTTATGATTCAAACACTTGAGGAGCGTTAACCGAATGGTGTCAGTAGCCTTCAGCGCAGAAACCGAGATGCCTGCAGTAATGCCAGCAGCTCATGTCAATATTTGTTCAGTTTTTCGTAATTGTATCACATTCTCGGTCTCCGGTATGCGGCGCCATTTTCTTGCACAAACTGATCCTCGTCGTCCCTTTCTAGTGTGATGCAAAATTGATTTGAAAATATAGTACACCGCACGCCTGCTTCCCCTCTTACGGGTTTTGAAGGACAAAAATATGTAGCACGGACTGGAGTGTTGTCTTGCGTCACGGAGAATTTATAGTTCTTGCAGTCTATTGGGCGCAATTTGCCATGCGCTTCTTTATTCTCAGTAGCAAACTTGAAGTTTTCTCTGTTGGTATCTATTCTACGGTTCGCGGTAAACAGTTCGACATTCGTTTTAGTGGTGTTTGTAAGAGGACATTTATATTTGGCTGGAGCAGAGCAGGTCCGAGTATATCCGTTGAATATAGTATTGCCAGAACATTGGAACTTTATTCCTTGGAAACGATTTTTATTTGGAATGCAAAGAATGTATCCTTTACAATTTGGTACGCTGGGGTCTGCTATCCTCTCGCTTCTGTGGCAACGGATGGCTCTTGTGAAACCTGGATCTATATAATTGGCCGCACTTTCGCAGACATCACTAGAGTCTTCATTACAAATTGTGCTGGGCGGGCATAGGAATGACGGTCCCATAAGATTTTCACCTTCACAAATTCGAACTCTGTTGTTTGGCTCGCAGATAAACCCGTAAGGACCACATTCAAATGTCTTCATTCTGTATCCGGTTGCTGCTTGCGAAATTGCCTGAAAAAGAAATTGATTATTGTTTCAAATATTAATGGCCCCATTTAGGTATGCAATTTCGCTTCACCATTTAAGTAGGTACGTGATGGTTAATTGTGGCTAAAAACAAAACTTGGAAAAGTCAGGGTTGTGATCCTAGGGTTCGAACCAATGAACGCCAATATTCTAAACGGCGTGCTCTAAAAGTGAGACCATCACGACTTATTTCTTAATAATTTTAGTCTGTATTTACAATTAATTTACATTAAAAATGTTGTGCTGATTGTCGGAAGTACAGTCACCTACATTTCCACCGGTGGCTTTGATATAATTTGGAAGATAAAGAGATCTTTGTTTTGACTCATGTAGATAGTAGGAAATGATTCAACGGAATAACATAAAAATATTTGCGGCATGACTCTTTTCAAATAATTTCCGTGAAATGGAAAAATATATGAGAGTGTGATTTACTATACGTACTTAGTAGTCTTTTTTATACTATATACTTGCACCTATTAAATATCGAATGTTTCAATTACTTGCTTAAACAAGAGATAGCGATAACTATATATTAGGTATACAAGTTATACAAGATTATCCCGTAATTTTTTAACTTAGGCTTTATATTGTTAACAACTAATGATATTAAAAGCAATTAAAAATACTTACCAGTAATATGGCGAAATTAAAACAAGGATTACACCACGACATAGTTCGACACAAACCAAGGAAGCTTTTAATAACACGACCAAAGCATAACTAAGCGATGATCAGTGGCTTTCTTCACACATTGCCTCGAACGCAATTATAGTTTTTAACACCTCTTCACAAATGTGGAGAAATGAGTTCATATTGTCACAGTATGACATACATGTATCAATGTCACATACTTCGTCAATTCGAATGGTTTACCGTTAAACATTCCGAGAATGCGCTATTAAGATTTGTTTTTCACATAGATCATTTTTGGCAGGAAATTATTGGTCCAGTTTTTTGTATACTAATGTGATGCATTCTACATTTGAGAAGCAACTGTGAAGTGGGATAATAAACTGGGAACTTAGTTATCGACATTTGATAAGTTTATTAATTGAGCTTGTTATGTCAGTCTGTAAACAGCTCATCTTACAGTTATAAGTATCAAAATTATTCTGTTTAACATTCAATAGGATAATTAATTTCATAAAATTATCTATACTACTATATAAAATAAAAAAGATAAAAGAAATTATTTAACATATCTACGTCCATGTGTCGTTCGGTTAGGAACATAATTTTAGAAATCGCACCTTACGCCTGCATGTATCTGGAGTAGAAATACACTTATTCTCAAAATACTATAATACTTATCTCTTTACCTGAGTTCGTTGGTCGAAACCGTTTCAGCTAGCCCTTTATTAACACTATCGGTTCAACGAATCCAAGTTGTCGGCCCAATTCCGGCCGTTCGGTAGACTTAATGTGAATATATTTGGTTTCAT
This sequence comes from Cephonodes hylas, assembly GCA_030295005.1. Lineage (NCBI taxonomy): Eukaryota > Metazoa > Arthropoda > Insecta > Lepidoptera > Sphingidae > Cephonodes > Cephonodes hylas. The sequence goes on along the minus strand of AP025369.1, from coordinate 9,518,335 downwards.
TTATGTCACCTGATTTTGATAATAATGAAAAATAGAAAATATGTTTTTAACATTATAAAAATTCGATTGGCATTATAGGCTGTTTAAATATCTGTCAGAATGGACATGGACTCCTTTTATTGTCTAAGGGTGTATGTTGGGATAAAAGAGGTAATTTATCACAATGTGTGCAATAAATTAATTTATCACTTTTATAACCCGCCGTATGATATACGCTTTTAAGATGTTTTTTCACAGATGTCGTTACTTACTTTCGCAGAATTTATTTGCGTAATTCTTTATTCATTCAATCTTTTTATCATATCAGGGAGTCATAATTAAATTCGGGATTTTATTTACAGTTGTAAAGTTAAACATTAGTGTATAAACATCCATGTCTCACCCAGTTGGTTATATTACAACCGTGCATGGCTTTTGTTCGAGATTGGTGTCAAGAATTTACCTAATTTACCGATTATCTTGATTAACTTCACACAGATAGTTTGATATTATCGTGGAAATTTGTTTCTTTTTCAAATGAAACAATTAGGAAAATCCTAATTTACAATTATGTTTCTATTATATCACTGAGTTGTAAAGAAGGATTTTTTAGGGTTTTTTTGACACTACATACTTTTCTACGTATTATAATTGTGGGCAGTAAAAATACATGATAATACTTAAATGCATTTATTAACATACTAACTTTTGTTGTGTTTAACTATTCGTCGTCAGATGTCTCGCTGTCACTCGAGCTTGTTGATGAATCTGACACGTCTTTTTCTCTGGCAGGAACACCGGTTTTAGCACTGTTAAGAAACAGAACATCATCATTTTCAATACAGCATCAAACACTAAATTAAAAACAATAATTATTGTTTATGCCTTTAGTCTATGGCATCAAAATTTTTTTTTTGCATTACATTGCGTTACGTAAAATTCTGTAATAAATGATTTTTAGGCATAATCAAACCCATGTTGACACTAAAAGTGCTCATGTTTTTTGTATGATACTGGAAGATTTATACCTACCAGAACCAGTCTATAGTTTCAGTAATACCGTCTTTATACTCACAGGTGGTAAGATTCTACAACAGCCATTGCGGAGGGATGTAGATTGCTGGCTAAATTAATTTGTGGTTCTCTCAACAATGTCTCCACTTCTTCGGTGGGCCGGTTCAGCATCGCGCTCAGTACTTGCACGCTTGCCATTGTCGCCTCTTCAAAACCACATTCGGCGAGGTAGCCTACTGCAGTCTGTGTGAATAAAATAGTGCGATTAAAATTGTTATTGGTTCGTTTCGTTGACAGAAGATTGGAAATGGTATGATACGGGAAATTATATTATTTTTTGAAAGCGGAGAGTAAATTTTGGAATGGGATTTGAGCTAGTGGGAAGGAAAGAGGGCAATGTTAGAATCTATAATTAATTTGCTGAGGGCTAGTAAATTTAAAATGGGTTGGTTTGTGATTTGAAATTTTGTAAGGTATGCTTGTAGAGGGAAGTTAAAAAGGAATCTTGTATTCAGTTGTATGAAGTTGATTTTATGAAACAATATTAATTTAAAAATAATTGTCTATAGGATTAAAAAAAGAAGACATGTGTCAATGCTATCGGAGTTTCATGCTGTCTTCAAAAATAAATGTAGGCGGGCCGAACGTGTGATATTTATCAAAAGGCGGGCCCCGCTTGTAAGATTTATTCGAGATAAAAAATAACTTATTTTGAAATCATCCAAGGGTCGCAAGTAAAATTTCCGCGGTCACATACGGCCATCACGGGTTGCCGACCACTGGTTTAGTCTAAAATTGTCGAATCAAAAGTACTTATAAATGTCTACTTAAACAAACACAACTCTACCAACATAACTCCTTATACATACCGCGGCGATCCCCAGTTTCCCCACGGCGGCCGCGTGTGTGGCCAGCCGCGCCAGTGCGGCGGGCTCGGCCGGCACGCCCCCCGCGCCCGCGCCCCGCAACACGCGCAGCGCGCCCTCCGCGCTCGCCCAGCCGCCCGCAGCCCTGTCCGCCACGTCGCCGCACAGGCACGCGATGCGGGACAGGGCTGTTGCTGATAGTCTAAATATACAAAATATAGTGTGAACTCTGTATATACATACTGTTGGAATGTTAAAATACAATACTTAGTTGACATAAGTAACGCCATATATGACTAAACTATGTGTGGTGCATTGTCTATGTACTCCATTTATGAAAATCAAATTAGTCTTTTCGTAACATCCGGCTCGTATGTTTTATTACATACATATATACAGATACATAACCACACGCTTGTATTCCCCGAAGGGGTAGGTAAAGGTGCATTTCTGCACTCACATTTCGCTAAGTATATATCAGTCCTACGTAATAGGGGGCGAGCTTATTGACGTTTTTCAGGAATTTTTCCAGACTCCGTGCTGCTACTAAAAATTCCTAAGGAATAAATCGAATTATACTTTGCCTGACCCGGGAATTGAATCCAGGACCACTAGATCGCACGGCATATACTTGTACCGCGAGACCACGAAGCAGTCATACACGGTGTATAAAGACAGTGCTCAAAAATGAAGACAGGCAACAGCCACGGTGATTACCAACCCGTCGGCGTTGGAAACACACATGGGAAAGCACACATGGTAGAAAAGCGTCAATTTTTCTATTTTTTTTTGCAATTGCAATGCAATTTGTTATCAGAGGTTTCTTAGCTATTAGAGGTAGGTAGAAAAGTATACAATACAATTTGCATATACAACCGATTACTGTCCCTCAAGTAATATTCTAACATGGTCTCCACGCTGTCGACATCATAGTAAGGGTCTACCGTTTCCGCACACGAGTAAAATTTAAAAATTATTCGATTAGATACCTCCCATTCCGTAATAAAAAAATAATATAACAGTAACAGTTTACAAATAGTAAGAAAATATTACTTACTTCTGCACATTGGGTGTCCTAAGGTCTTTGCTCTCCTCCTGTTCCGCTGCCAACTCTCCGTACTTGAATATGTCGGCGGCCGCGTCGCGCATTTTAGACTTCACTTCCTCGTCTGCGTATAAAGGTTTTTGATAAATTCCAAATATGAAATTAGCTTTATCATCCTATCAACTCTTTTATGTCCCATTGCGGGGTAAATGTGTGGGCTCGAGGTTTGGGCGCGCAATTCGGAATCTTGGGTCGCAAAATTAAACCCCAGACACACACTTCTGACTTTTCCAAGCTATGTGAGTATTAAGAATGAATTATCGCGTACTGTTATGGGTGAACAATAATGTTTAAAATTTTACTATTTTTGTTTATTCATCAACATCAGATAATTCTTATTGTATTAATTAAATTGTATTTATTTACCTAATATACGTTTTTAGACACCACAAAAGTAAAAGAAATAACAGAAAAGTAATTTTAATTAAATACTTAAAAAAAATGCACAAATATACATTCACATTACCGCAGCTATTTTAATTCTGTGTAATAGTACTAATCTACTGTCATTTTCCGGCGACATTTTCAGATTTTGTCCGACTTGGGAATCGAACCCATAGTCTATCGATTTTATACAAATTAAATATTACCTTGATATTGATAGGTATTGTACATGGCTTCCACAAGTTTTTCGACGAGTCTGTTTCTCTTGGCGTGTCCGAAGACGACGAGTTGCGACCACGCCTGCGCCAGCCGGTCGCCCACGCCCGCCACTTCTAGCGTCTTTATTATCTGGAAATATAGATTATTTGTTAATAAACATCTACATAAATACTGCACGGATATCCGAACAAAAAAGAGGAAATTTGCTTGAATGCGCTAATCAAAGGAATTATTTATCCCATTTGGAAAAATATTTATGTGGAAAGCAGCCGACGGGCTACCTCGCTTAATGTATCGAGGAAGGCAATAGGCTATAGGATAGCCGCTATACCATCAATATCACCACGCCTACAGGTTCGGGAAGGTAGTGAAAAAAGGGGAAAAAAAGGAAAAATATTCCTTTTGTTGTCAAATACTGATTTTTTAGTATAGAATCTACCTCTTCCATGACGGATGGCTCTGGCACGTACACATTGGGCACCAACGTGTCCAACAATTCCGTTGTCCTTTCGAACGGCGCGTGTCTGGAACAAGAATATTAATTATTAATAAGGACTTATCATCATCATCTAAAAGACTTCCACTGCTGGACATAGGCCTCTCCCAGAAATTTCCAAAGTGTTCTATCTACAAGATATACATTTTTAGAAATGTAAATAAATAGCATAATAATTATAAATACACACATAGCTTAGAAAAGTTAGAGGTGTGTGCCTGGGGTGTGAACTCGCGACCGCCAAGACTTTATACCACGCATCTCAATCTCGAGGCCAATTAATGAGTGTCTCGTAGTGAAACATATTGTATGGGCTGATAATCTTTGAAATATTGCAGGTGTACGCTTCAGGTTCGAAATAAACTATCGTGCACTGAATAATTACCTGCACGCGACTGTGACTAGATGTCTGTAGTAAATGCTCTCTTTGTATGCGTCGCCCACCAACTTGTAGTTGTCGCCTTTCATCAGAAGCGCGTTCACCCTTTCAGCCATTTTTATATCCTGAACCCAATAAACACGTGTTTAAGTTATTACTATTTATAGTAATAAATAATTGATGAATCACATGTTGTAAAGTTTGTATGGAGAATAGGATGAAATGTCTAGAGAATTAGAAATGCTCTTAACAATTATGCTATATTACTTTAATTATTGCCTCATTTTACGCAGGATAAAAATCTATACATAGAAAAAAGTGTAGCGATTAAGAGTAACGACAAGCACAAGAGTGTGTGATAATTTAATTTAAAGCTATGTATGTCTTGATTTATGACATGATACCTGTAAGTGATCACTGCACACGCCCATAGCGGTGATGAAGAAGTTTGTGTCCGTAGATAGTTTCGCATCTAAACTCTCTCGGCTCTCAAGGTCATTTAATATTGTCGAAAGAATGTCGATGCGTGGACCTCCTAAAAAAGAAAAAATACAGGTATAACTTGAATTATTATCTCATGCATAATCATCGTTATCATCAGCCGAAAGACGTCGACTGCTAGATATAGAGCTCCGCCAATGAATTTCATTGCGCTCTTTTAGAATCGGTCAGCATTCAATGGCTACCATACTTCTATGGAAAACCAAAAGCATTGAAAATTATTTGTGTATCGTTTAATTTGTCACCATTTATTGTGGCGTCAGGATATTCTCATTTATTATTATCTCATATGTCAAATTGCGAATGTTAAATAAAGATTTTAAGTTTAAAGATTATATTATTATTCGGAATTTTGTAAGATTTTATAAGGCAACTCTCAAAATTTGGATGCGATATTGTTTTTAAAATATGCGCCGTAAATTATACAAAAAACATTACTTACTCTCTTTACAAAATAGGCAGAGTAAGTAGTAATAAGCTGACAGCCCAGGCTGTATGCCTATTTTCTTAAACTCAGCGACCACTTGCAAAGCCAGTTCTTGCAGCGCCTTGCCGCCGCCCCACGCGGAAATGGACTTCAGGCATGCTACCAAAGTCTCATTGTTGGGAGACAGACCCTGAGAAGTTAGATAAATTAGATAGGAAATATATAACTGAAAAAAAGTAAAAAATGTTTGAATTCTATTTTCACCTTTACCTATATATTCAATAAATAAAGCAGATAGTCGCTGTCTAAGCTTGCCCAATTATTAAACTACACATAATTTATTCTTAGTAAAAAATATACATAAATAATCTCATACTTGTAATAGGGGTAGGCAGAAGTGCTTTTCTGCACCTACATTTCGCCAGTTATGTATCAGATGTCATGTATATTTACAGAGTCCACGCTGCTACAAAGAGTTTCCTAATGGAAAACTCAATAGCATGTTGCCGGACTCGGGAACCGAATCCAGGACTTCTAAATCACCTAATACAACATACAATCGCCATGGTATTTACCTGTTCATTCATTTGTGTAAGTAATGATTTGAGAGCTTCTATCCTTAGTGCTGTGCCTTCTCGCAAGAACCCAACACAACTGAGCAGAGAATTGTATACACTCGTTGACAAAGGAATGCCTTTTTCTAACGCCTCTTGGGATAAGGCATGCGCTCTTTCTGCCTACAAATAACATAACTTAATAGAAAAATAATAAAACAGTTGCACACAATTACATTATTACATTTATACATTGAAGTAATAACTTCAATATAATGGCATAATGTTGCATGATTAATGTAGGACTAATATAGTTTTATAATGGTGTTATTGTAGTTATATATGTCATTTACATCATCAGGCTGTATGTGTAAGTTCTAATGGTACAATGAGTCAACTGGTAATTGTATGATTAAATATAGGCAACACATTCTATTATATAGTTTGTATAGATTTCCTAGTAAATAAATGAGGAGATATTAAAGTAGAACAAACTCTAAAAGTCATCTGAATCATTATAATGCATCCATAGATAGCATCTTAGGAAGGATCTACACTATTTAAGCTTTTTATGACAGTCTTTAAACAGAATGAATTTATATTGTTTTATTAAATTACCTGGTAATATTTTGCCATGCCTTGAATGATGGTACAGTATGCTTCAGATGTTTTTGGTTCCATCGCTGTGAAAATCTTATCAGCAAGTCCACCTAGCCTGCAACAAATTTATAAGCTTTATGACTGCACTTACTTAACACACTCTGTATTTACTGTACCAGTTTTCTTGGTTCCTAATCATAGATGATAAAGAGTAATTAAAATCATTAAGTCTAGTTGCTTATTTCATAAGTTGTTTTCATGTTAACATTTTTTAACAATGAAGAAAAACATGGCTATGAAACCTGCACACCTAAATGTTATTAAGAATTTCTTAGGGGTCTAAACCCTATGGTAATGGAGGCCTTGCCCAGTAGTGGGACATGTAAGGGCTGATGGTGATTGTATAATTGGGATTATCTTATGACACCAACCTCCAAGTTGTTGCTTGTCTATCCCGACTTGTGGCTGCAAACCACCTCTCTTCTAGCCATTCCATAGAGTCAGGCTCTTTTTCATTGTAAAAGCAAAGGAGTTGCAGAAACTGAAGCTTCAGTTCATCATTTACACCTTCAACACCTCCAAGTAGTTGGAATACTTTAATGGAATCCTCTATAAGAGCATTATTAATGGTGTATTTTAGATCTTCCTCTGTCACCTAGAAGTTTATAAATATAATTATGTAATAGGCATTCTGAATTAATTTTTACTTAATCCTTAACAAAATTTACAGTGCTTAAATTCATATTTACTAATCTATGAAATATTGCATGGGTAATAAAAGATTTAAATTTTCAATATTGTGTGTGATACCAAATGGTTTAAAAATTATCTATTATCTCAGCACAGTAATGAAATTAAAATCTTGCATACAGATTTTTGTTTTATTAATAACTTTATATTTTGTGTAACTCACTTTCGAATTATCATTATAGACTGGTCTAGGAGCAAAGGCATCAATATGAGGATCTGCATTGAAATGTGGTGTCTTCTTCTTGCCTGGTGGGTCCCACTGGCGCATAGAGAACCACTCAGCATGCTCGTCTCTCACCCATGCTGCTGCTTTACGCCCCGCCTCAGCAGACAGAGCATATGCACGCTTGCGAAAGTTGGATAAAGGGATGAGATACGGATCATCATGGTATCTGAGAAATAACAATGTTTGGTTTAAATTTTATAATTATGTATACAAGTAATTGATCCGATGGTGTAAGGGGATATACACATAGTTGAAAGTATTTATTATACTTAAAGATATAATTGATTGGTCACTCAATATGAAAAGACTTTAAAATTGTAATATATAAAATTAAATATTTTAGTTCTTATGTATCACATACCTTATCCAAATTGTTGAGTATAAAATTATTAAAATATGATATTACATATTTTGTTGATTGATTAAGTAGTGATTAATTTTATATTTAAAAATAATAATAAAGCGGATGAAGTCGCAAATATACCCACTTGTAATGAGCAGCAGTTGGATCAGGTCCGACTGTAGCTGCTAAGGCTTGGAGAATATCTGTAGGTCCCCTAGAAATTCGCGGCGGAGGTCTTATTCCATCACTCGATTTCCCTGTCTGGGGCAATTTTTGTCCTTCTACAGTTGTAACAGCTCTACATAAACATCTTATTCTTGGCCATTGCCTGCAAATAAATAAATTATTTATATTCTTCTCAAAACTATGTTGAATTATTTCTAACCCCTATTTTGGTTTACATACCTTGATACTATTAGGTTTGAGTACATGTTGTAATAATAATATGATTAATTATAGTTTCATTAAAAGCTAAATATCCTCAACTAGTTTTCATTTATAAAATAACAATAAACGTTTTAATTTCAATGTACTTTTATCCTAAATAGTTGTAACTTTTAACCTCAAAATAAAGCTGTCAGTACATTCGATTATTATGACAATTACAAGTACAGATTATATTGAAACCTCCAGGTAACAAAAAAAAAAGTGTGTAGCGATTAAATTTTTAATCTTAAATGCGATTGATTTGTGTTATTTAGACTACTTACGTACAAACTTGAATATTTATTTTCCCTTACTCCTATACATCATATAATATGTTACTTTTACTATACATTTTATACTATATTTTATAAGATTTACAAAAAATGCGGAAAGCCGCAGGATGTAGACGACTTCTGAGTTCCGAGTTCCGACAGAGGGCTTTGCAAATCTTTGGGGGGGAGGCGAATGTCTTGCAACGGACATCTTTTGGCTGATGATGGTTTTGATGGTGATGGTGATTAAAAAAAAGAAAACATATTAAATTTTGTCATCTCGCTACTTATTACCTACTTAACACAAAGCTACATGTAAATCTCTGATTCATCACCGCAAACACCCGACACTGGTGCACTCAAAATTCTGCTATAATAAACTATTTAAGGCGCTTATGGTGAGATATGCTTCCGTAACAGAAACAAGGCCACGTGTAATGAAAGGGCCTAATTCGGCATCGTATTCAGTGTAGAGGGGAATCACCCTAATAACCACTCTGGCCCTGGCAACTCATTTTATTGGTTTCCCGACAACTGGGTTTATTTTTATTTTTCCAGTAGGTAAAATCTAACTAGATATGTACCAAGCTCATGCCTAGAAACTGTACAGGGGACTGCTGGATTACAATATGTCGCGTGCACTACATGTTTTTATATGTAGATTGTAAGTAGGTATATGTCACAGGAATTTACTTTCACTTTTTTTGGTACCTATACGGGAGTTGGAGTGGCAGGCGTACCGTGGTCCTATATAATTAGCGCCACCATTGGGGTCTATATTAATGGGTCATGTTATGAAAAAACATGTATATAAATCAATCGCTTTATTCAAGTAGAAGTTCCAATCATACCATTTTGCTTCATTAACTGACGTTGCTCTGAAAATGTAAAATTAATACATGAGAAAATCAATAATAACACTTCGCTTAATACGGGGTAAAACTTCTAAAGGTGTCGGACACTTGCCAATTCGTGACACAGAACCAAGGAAGGAGTGGTGTTACACAAAGAAATCGTTAGTTTTATTTTTCAAATTTGGTAAAATAAAAATTTAAGATGTTGGTAGGTAGCAATTTGGCATCCTTTACTTTGTCCTTATTGATACAAGTAATACTAACAAGGTTAATGATATTAGTCAAACAAAAATTAGGAACAACACATCAATTCAATTTTACGATTACTGCAGCAATAATTCTGTTTCAACAAAAGATTGTAATGTTCTTTGGGTATATAAAAACCAGACCGAGCATCATTTTCAATAGAAAGAAAAAACTCATCAGATAATCCAAAATGGTGACCAAGTTCCACATCCTGTTATTTGTGGTTTTTGTAAGTGTATATTTTATTGATACGTGTTCTCATATTTTTTCTAAAACGTCTCGGGTCAGTTAACACAGCAAGGCGAAAGATTTCCTAGTTCAAAAATATGTAACTACTAGTAATAACGCCCCTGTATTATAGACGAGGCCGTGATTAAACCAGATATTTCCTCAGTGACGATTGAGGTCTCCATTAATTTTGATTTGGATATATTTATTAAAAACAGCTTTTAGTAGCTATTAATCATCTCGAGGATTCCGTAGAAAAAAGTTCCAACATTTATGTCAAAAGATTTGTGTATATTTTGAAAGGAAGTATTGATACCAAATTATATTGTATACTTCAATCAGATAATTTTATAGCGTTAGGAATTTAATACATTTCACTGAATCATCTAGATGTTTCTAATCTCCGTCGCTAAATGTGTTACGAAGTAGCCCTTCCCTTTAAATTCTACATTTCATTTAGGGAATAAATCAAATATTCTTAAACGTAGTAGGTATCTTCAAAACAAAAAAATCAATTAAATTTTGCCACAATTGTAATGTACCTACATATTTTTAATTTCAGGCCTCCTGCGTGGTATGGCAAGTGTATGCTCAAGTGAATTGTACGAGCACAGGCGCGGGCCGATTTGCTAATCCCAACGATACAACTTGTCAAAATTACACTATGTGTGTCTACATTTCGTCAAACAATACTTACGTTTCATATGACTACCATTGTCCTACTACCTCTCTATTCAATCCGAACAGCGCAAGATGTACCACGAATTACACTTGCACGACCTCGTAATAGATCGATAGGTCTAAAATCAACAATGATCTTATTTGAATGATTGAATTGCAACTGTGTTCGAATTAGTTAAGTTAATTTTAAATAGCTATTAAGTTAATTCACATATAGAGTGTTAATATCCATTACTTGTAAGTTATACATAGGTATAAAAAAGAGTATAATGCAGTTGGCTCTATTTTATTTATCTAATAAGCGTCAAGGTTTAATGTTTAACTTATAATAAATGATTGTATGAATGTTTTTTATTTTATTTTAATTTTTTTAAATGTATGTGCGATAAAAAATCTCTAATAGACCGCTCTATACAAACCTATGTTTGGGTATCTTTCTCCTACGCATAAACCAACAAGTTACAAATATAGCTGACAGGAAGTAGCAAGTTTATGGAATATTGAAGGAAATGAACTTGTACGTACTTACATTATTATGTCCTATATACACAGTAATCACCGGGAAAGAGGTACTAAGCATAATTATAAATCTAAATTTGACAATAGTATTTGAAAAGTTTTTAGTCCCATTGCATAAGTGAACTGCATGTAGTTACTTGTCGTGATGGCCTTGGGGGTTTTATCTCGGCGGTCACACAAACCCCGGGCACTCACCTCTGAATATTAATTATACGTAATCAATTAACATAATTAATTTCGCAATTATTATGTACGTTAACGGCAAAGGAACACACAATAAGGAAACCCACAAAAAAAAAACAAATAAGTTCTTAGGAATTTGTTAGGTGTGTAGTTCACCAACCCGCATGACGTCAGCGTGCTGGACCATTGCCTAACTCCTCTTTATTGTAGAGGAGGCCTGTGCCAGGAGTGGGAAGTATATGGATTGATGAAGATGATGACGTTATCAAGAGGTTTTGGGAATAGTTGTCGGGCCAGCAAAGCGTTATTCGCAGCGTCCGGGAATATATTTTCTTTATATTTAGAAATATTAAAATACCAAAAATACATAAATCATTATTTGCAAAGTAAAATAATTAATGTATTAATTCAGTTTTGTCACGTTCATTATGTAGTTCCATAACAGTTTCTCATGAGAACGATGATCTCATTCCGCTTTTTGCAGATAAATTTAAATCGATGTCACTTGTTGGTTAATCTTGTACCTACCAGTCTAATCTAGGTTCTATCAAAGAGACATACATCTGTTATGGTTTTTCTTTAGTTGATAGTCTATGGAATACAATCTGAACGAGAAAATAAAATTTGTTTCAAGACACATTTTATTATTATTTTTATTGCATATTGGAATAAGAAAACAATTATTTAATTTGATAAATATATTAAATAAAAAATATTATTAAAAACCAAAACAGCGATACTACATTCTTACATAAATGAGCGCCGCTGTGTACATTATTACTATTTGTCGAGAAATTGTATAAAATAACTGTGGAATTTATAAACTCTGTTACATTGACTTCGTTACTTTTTAAATTACATTTAAAGTTTGCGCTGCTAACACATTCGGCTTTGCTGTCATCAAAAACACTGTCGTCTGGACAATCTACTAGTCTTGCTGTAGCTAAACCACTGACGCCTTCCACACAAGTTACATACGATCTACAATCTTCGCTGTTTGGTTCAGAGAAATTGCCTGCAGTTGTACAGTTGAAGGACTCCAAACATCTGTATCCAGTAGCATTAGTGCATTGCATTTCAAAGTGACTGTATACAAAACCAGCCGGGCAAGTGAGTTTGTACTGGGTGAAATTAGTTATTCCCCCTATAAGGCATATAGTATAGCCTCGACAGTCTTCTGTTTCATTGTCAGGGAACCTGCCTCGTGACGTGCATTGAGAAGCCTCGCTTACTCCGTGACATAAGCCCTGCAATTAAACGATTACCATTTATCAGTAGGAGAAGTCATATCTTTGTATGACGAATTCAGAAATATAGGTACTGAAATAGGTGGCTTGGATATAGGTCATATCTAGGACAAATTACGTCAACATTCTACTACGTCAAAATTAAATAAATAAATTGTCAATGTTCTTCCGACCTTTCTTTACGAGGTTATTATGAACGAATGAATTTTCTCTTGTGCATCTTATTCTTTCTAGCGCTGAGAACATCTTGTTAACAATTGTCAAATGATATTCGAATATAATTACATAAACGAATACATCTAATAATTATCAAATACATGTTTGTAGATCTGAAACTACACTAGCATAAAAATCTTGTGTTGTGGGTATGAAAGCACGAGAGACTTTAAGGTCCTACAAATAATTGTAGACCAAAAAGCTTTTGTTTCGATGCGGTAGTTGAAACCGCGAAAACTCGTTTCACAATCTAGTAGTGGCTGCGACGTGGAGGCCGTGAATTGTTTTGTTGAAAATTAATTCCTATAAAATCGTATATGCATTTATTCCGCTTATAAAAATAAAACTACTTATACAACGTACAGAAAACAACAATAAAATACATATAAAATTATATATTTTAGGCTCTCTATTAATTACGTATTGTTTGATCGTATAACATCAACAATAGATATAAAAACAACTTACCACGAACAACAGTACAGCGCAATAATATCTCATTTTAGGTAACACTGAAATACATTTATATTTAAAACGATGAATTAACAATAACACCAGAAAGTTGCTACATTAACTGCCACCGCAGTATACTATTTTTTTGTGAAATAACATGTGTTGCATGCCTTTCGTATCAAGGTAGAGATAGTGGCGGATACTGAGACATCCCATGCATGGACCATAGAGACGCCACATGTATAAGATTTATCGATACTTCATAATTTTAAAGGTAGCATAATAAATATCTTTAAAATACATTAAAACTTGTAACATTTTAAAATTAGTTTCATGCATTTTGAAAACATCATCATCATTATCAGCACATACAGTTTCCATGGAACCCAAACTGAGTGGATTTAGTTTTAGTGTAGGCACACTACGTTGGGGGATTACTAACACACCTAAGAAATTGCTTAGGGCTTTTACTTTTGCAGATTTCCTTACGATGTTTTTCTGCACTCGAGGCCATCGCTACTTATCAAAATATAGTAAATCTAATCAAGGCACAATTAGAAACTTGGATTTTGAGAGTGCAATAAAATAACCATGTTCGTTTGAGTACAAAACTGTAATGAGAAACATAGTAATCCCACCATAGTAATACATGTTCTATCTTCTAGAATTATTTGGATAATGAGAAACAATTACTTTTTGCCTTCCGGTTCCTTGTTTGGATAACACTGCACTTACCATCCTCGACAGTACTATTTACAAAAGAAATTTTCTAAGGCAATTTTACATTTTATTATTCGCACGTCTGATATCTTCAATGTCTTGTGACTGGACGTTGTGGACGTTGTTCAGGCAAGATAGTTTAGTCACATTTATGACTGTTTAAAACATCAAAATTGTAATTCGCCAGCAATAAATTCTGCTAATTAGGTCTATAAATGCCATAAAGGAATAACGCATGGCCGTGGAACATCCCTATGTTTGTCTAAGATAAAAGTGATAATTGTGTTTGAATACAACTCAAGCTTTGCCTAGATTCCTTGAAATCATATCTTCTTAACTTGTAATACTTTCATCATAATGCGACGTCCTCTATACGTACCTCATTATTTAAATATGTACGATAATAATTCTCAGTTGTCGATATTTTATTACATTAACTATGCGACATGGCTACGCTCGTGCGTAATTCGGAATTTCTTGCTTTAAATTATAATATTAGCATAAAATAATAACGCCTGGTATAACTTTCTAAGCAGTACTTTATCAATGAGTCAAGCACTGCTCCGTTTTAGTGCATTTATTAGAATTTAAAGTACCCTATGTCCTTTCCTTATTGTGTTCATTATTCCTTAGTGTTTTAGGCATGAAAGAGTAGCAGACAGACATATAACAATTATAATGTTGGTATGGATTTATCACACACAGTAAAACTAAATAATTAACACATAAGAATCTAATAATATAACGGTATTAGTTGTTATTTAACTAAAATAGATTAACAGCAAAGGTAGTATGTGGCGAGTGATCAAAAACTCTCGAGTTCGAACTTCAGGTCGGACAAAACTAGCATGAAATATAGGAAATTTCTTCAAATTGCACTAAGCTAATAACACGTAGCTCGCAAAACGTCAGTCTACCTATACGCTTCTAACTAGAAATTAATAAATATAGGCACGAGTATATGAAAAAGTCAAAAATATCTTGCCTTCTTATTATCTGGTATTATTAAGAATGATGGAATACGTTGCGTAATGGGAGACCGTTTAATGGTGTCTGGCATGAAAAAAAATATTTATTTACGATTACAGAACCACAAAATTAGCTTTTCCGTTGGTATTAATTCATTCACTTATTTAATGGATGATAGTTTATATTATGAAAATACACATAACTTACATGAGACGTGCTCTACAGTCAAATGAAGGGAATATTAAATAAATGTAAATCAGTATATTTATTCATATTAATATTATAATTTGACGTCATACTGCTCTGCATATCGTATTCACTTTCATGGGGTGACAAATACGTGACGCAGCATTCGTGGACTCGTTTCAGTATGATCTCACGGGGAAAGTATTCTCTTATGAATATTTTGTACGCGAAATTATTCTGTTTGTATGTGTTTTAATAAAGGAGGAAAGTGTCCTTGTGATTTTTACACTGAAAAAAATATTGTTTAATGCTTTCGGAAGTGGAACCCAGAGTGGGATTGAGATAGGAATGATCTCTAAGACTGTGCGAAGCTAATGATGGATTTATTTAAATTTATCCAAACGAAAACGATAACGAGAGATCACACTATGATATCGATGATCGATGATACCTCTTGATGAAGGCTAGCCTAGTGAGGAGACCATGTTAGAATGTTACTTGTTGTACAGCAACTCATAACAAATGTAAAAAATATTTATTTGACATTATTTATTTTCTTTATGTGCTTGAAGGGTTTTATTTGAATAAATGAAAAAATAGTTAAATAGTTAAATTTCAAAAAGCTAAGCTGACGAGACCACCGAGGACGAGCAGACAGTATACCAGTGTAGAGGTTGTTTTTGGCAATCGATCTATTCCTACATTAACATCTACGCGGATGAGATATGTCCTTGTACCGAGCTAAAATACCAACAGCTCCATAGAAATTAGTATTTTTTAGCTTAGAAAATTGTCGTAGCTCGTTTAAGTAAGGATAAAGTTCCTCTAAATATTCAGCAACTGTAGGCTTTTTAGAACTCGTAAAAAAAATGTAATTTGTGTAACAATTTAAATTTATTTCCTACAAACATAGTATATTACTTCCTGCGAATTAATCAGTTAAAGTTTTAACTACAGAGACTATATGTCTTATTGCAATAGGGTGATGTAAAAGATTCGCAATCATACACCTTTTATGGAGCGGATAAACCTCACGTTAACGTTAATCTGTGGCATAATACCAACAACAATTGCTTAGAAGATAATCTACACGAAACAATTGTTAATAAAATGATAAAATGATTACGAGATATTGTATAAATTATTTTAGATTATTAATTAAATCATTATATTATATAATTCGATGGGTATATTTCAGAAGAATAAAAATCTTATTAATCATTACAGTATAGCGTAAATTAGTAGAACATGCCAAGAATATAAGCACATTAGGATTTTTGGAAAATTAATTCCCAGAAAGATGTTGCACTATGGTCTGGATTATATTAAAGCCGCATTAATAAGTGGCATCCCCTAAAATTGGTTACTTCTCTGTGGATCCGAAATATATTGATTGCGTTTCGATATTCATCGTTACCACGGTTACATTCATGGTATTCTGATACCCGAAATTGCGTAAACGATACTTACGACTTTAGAATGAATATTTACATCCAGTTTTCAACACCTTTTTCATTACTCCCCCGCTCATATTGGTCGTAGCGTAATGAAATTTAGCCTACCTCTATACATGGAAATTTCAACAGAAAAATATTTTTCTATTAGAACCCAGTTACCCAGTTAAACTAAATAAACAAACTTTCAGATTTTGATATTACCACAGATATTTGTGCCGAATATTTTCAATACTTTGTATCCTTTTCGTTTAGAATATTGTCAAAAATAAGAATACTTAATTAGTCAATTTGGCGAATTTCTTTACTTTATTCTAGTTAAAATATTATTGGCAAACTTAATATAATTTTATTATAATTCCATGTGAAATTAATTTCAAAAGCTTCATGTGCAAATTAATCAGTGAAAATTGTCACCTTGATATGACATCATAACGATGAAAAGTAATTACGAGTTTGCTAATCTGATTATTGGGGCAATTTTCTCTATATCGGTATATAAGGCAGGAGAATTGTTGAGAATATGTAGAACGGGAAAATGGAGCGAAAACTGACCGTTGTGGTGATATTAGTAAGTTTTTCTTTGAATTATACTTCACTTATGGAACAATATGTTATATATGTGTTTATTAAAATATCAAATTAAAGTAAATTTAATATTAGTTTTTAAAATAATGTAATCAGAAAAAAGACATTTTTTGTAATATCTATAAATGCTTTCTGTTGAAATGTCTTAATTATTAATAAGTTTTTGAATATACGATATGCTTTTTAATTATATTTTAATAATTTTCAATACACTACAAGTTTTTTTAGTGCCGTTTTCTTGCTTTTGTTTAATCTTGTAACATTGGTAAACTATTTGTATAATGTGCTTTAATCATACAATTTCAAACGCTTATAGATATATGATTTGCGTTTGTCGCGGTGAATTATTCGCTGTCCATCATTATCTCAAGAAATTGTGACAGATCACATCGACATCGTATTACAAGATGATACGATGCATTCCATTAAAAGAAAATGCAAATGTATACATGGACTCTACATATACACTTTCGTGCCAGGTTTTCAGTTCCATAAGGGGCGTGAGTCCATTGTAGATTGCTATAGAAATATTTTATAGAAAAAATCGTTTCTCAGATAACTTTATCTTAATATTGAATCGAAGACCTATCAATTCAGCAGCGCAACAATAGTCGAAATTCGCTCAGTTACAAAACTTATTCGCGTCGGTACCAACACTCATTTTTAAAAATCTGGCATTTAGGCAAAAGTCGCTATAAGTCGTTTGCAAAATAATAATAAAAGATTTGTTTCTAAAATTGATTAAATTTGTTTTAAATATTTTTTTCTTTTCAGGCACTTTGTGTGGTGTATCAAGCCAGTGCACAGACAGTCAACTGCACTGCAACTGGAGCTGGTCGTTTCACCGCTGGCACGGACACTACTTGTAAAAATTATACGCTTTGTGTATACGACAGTTCCACTGCTAGCTATCTGGCTTACAATTACGTATGTCCATCCACTTCTGTCTTCGATCCCAACACCTCCCAATGCACCGCCTCTACAAACTACGTGTGCAATGTCACTACAACTAATTCCACCAACACGACATCAGTTTGCACTGCAGACGGCTACATCGCTGACCCTAGTTCTACCAACTGCAGTTCCTACATAGAATGTGTAGAAATCAACAGCACTTTCGTTGAGACTACATATACCTGCCCTGACAACACGTTTTTCGATCCAAATACAACTCTCTGCGAATCTAACTACACTTGTACGACAAATTCTTCATCTTCTACGAACACAACGACCTCATTTTCTTGCACTTCTGCTGGAAGATACGCCGATACTGCAGACACAACTTGTAAAATTTACTATTACTGTGTGTTGGCAAGTAATGGCACATTTCTCCAGTACAATTATACATGCCCCAGCACATCTGTATTCAGCCCTACAGCAAGAGTATGTACAACAAGTTACACTTGTTCTTCTTAGCATTTATGACCCGGTACCAAAACACTATCTGACCCAAGCAATCTTCAAGGTTTCGATAATCCTTTATAATACATAAGTAAGCAAAATTGAAATGTGCTATAATTTATTCTAATGTTCACATGCAATAGCTGTACATACAAAATAAAGACTATTTTCTTCGTTTCATATAGATTTCATCAATTGTTTATAGTACTTATTTACAGATCTCAACACCCTTGTGCGACATAAAATTTAAAAATTAATTAACTATTATACAAACTTTTATAATTCACAACGAAAAAAACTGAACATTTTATAAAAATATTATTACACGTTTTTACTAGTTTGTAAGTTATATTTTGTTGATTATTAAAATTGCTGCATTGTTAAATACTTTTTTTTTATTTATAGCCAATCTTCTGTAAACAGCGTTTCACTTTTCTTTTCAAATCCGCGATGTCCCTGTCTTTCTCTTTAGAGTTATAAACTTCTTCTATTAGAAGAGAAGCCAATTTCCTTGCTGTTTGAAGATTTTTGTTGAAAAAGATAGAACTCTCATTAGACTCGCTTGAGGATGACATGTATTCGTTGCAAGAACGCAATTGTTCTGGCACTAAATTAACAGTTGTTTTGGGTGTTTTCATGGTTGAAAAATAGTTTCTAAAATAATAATCTCTAGCTCGTTTTATTTCCGCAGCCGAAATTTTAGTTTTGGTCAGGTAATTACTGCTACCGATTGGGACAGTATTGGTAGTGTCGTCTAGTACACTGGATCGTTTTATGTCTTCAACATCACTCAATTGACTATGCTTTGAGTCTTTTATCCCATCATTCTTTTGGACAATTTTTCTATAATAATCATTGTCAAATTCTGGAAAACTAGTGACTACATAAGTTGATTCATTTACACGACGCACTTGATACGTTTTTACGCTGTCTGAATACTGTGTTAATGCTATAACAATACATTTCATCAGGAAAATATAGTTGGATATTTTGAAACTCATTTAAAATTGTGTGATTGCTGTCATTTTGACAAATGACATCTTTCATTAGAATTTATCGATTATGTACATTTCTTATAAGTCGTTGGTTGTTATTCAACCTCTATTATCATCTACATCATGTTATATGCTTTACTACCTTTACAGTGATATCTTATTCGCTAGAAAAAGTGAATGAAAAATCACACAATGGGCGTGGAGAGTCGGCTCCCATACAACAGAATCAAGGTCAAATTTGTCTAGCAAATCGTCCAAATACACTCGGTGGCATATATCATTACTGTTGTAAAATGCGTCTTCTTTTCTCTGTCATAAGTTTCATTTTCCGTTACACTCAATGTTAGGCGCCAGTGTTTATCTCGGGGAAAAGGCTCTGAGACCGTTCCCGATGGTGTTATTGTATTCATTGCCACTACCATTCTTAATTGTAACTTCCGTAAATGGATGTAGAAATCCAAGGAGCCACTTATGATTAACAAATCTTTAAAATTGTTGACTTTAAAATCTATAATATGAACAGTGGTAGAACTAGGGTAGAAAATATAGAAAAAATTTAAAAACACGAATGATAGGAAATTGTAACTTACACTAAAGAGTCTAATTAAAGTTTACTAATTGTCCAGGTTTATCAGATTATGCAAGACCTTAAATGCGTTCAGTCAATCGCAAATAACGATAGGTACTAATAAACTTCCTTGATATCTTGTTATTTTGTGTTCTTGTCACTTCCTCAAGGCAATTTAAATGTAGTTAGTTGACTCCATTCAGTTACCTGTGCGCCGTTGTCATACTGCGACATTAGCTTTCACTCGCGTGACTCTACCACGATCCGTTTGATCGATCTTCAATGTTTTGGTCATCCTTTTATCTTTAATTTTACTATATCAGTACCTATGTTTTATTCTCAGCTGCTGCATATATGTGATAAGGTTAGAACCACAATTGGTTGAGTGTAAATGGTAACATCAATCACGGGGCGCATAGAGACAATGAGACATCGCGTACAACTATGTAAACTTAATTCGTACCTACTTGATTAGTCGGTCTAATATATTTTTTACGCTGATGCCAAGAGAACAGTTAACTGTAATAAGAAGAGTTCGCTTATTTCTTTCGCGTAATAATTTTAATGACAACACAAAGGAAGAAAGATGTCCTAAATGATTTTCACTTTCACAATACAGTCTCGTAAAGATGGCTACCATAGAGAGCATTACATGAATGCTCAACTTTCGATCGCCCGTTGGGAAGGTCCACTTGTGTGAACTTATGCAATCAGAATAATGACCAGCATGTCTCCGTTTGTAATGCGTTGGAAAAGCATGTTGCTTTATGTATGTTGGATGAGAAATAAAAAGCGTACGAAACGACCTTCACATGGACATGACAATTTTTTTGTGCTACATGTTGTAATTCATAACAAAATATGTTTTGTTCCTTGGCAAAAAAAATATTAGTGAGTATTATTACGTTTACGGATATTTTTAGTATATTATTTTAATAACAATAAAAAAAGATTTTTGTATATCATCACTGCTGTTTTAATACACAGTCTCATTCATGTGAGCGGTTTGGGTATTCAAAGTGCTTTTGGGTTTTACTACAATAACATTCTCACCTACATAGAAACTAGAAATATGCCTGAAAATAGCTGACGACTCTCCCTTATATTACGTGTAAATGGCGTTATATATCATAGTTTCACAAACTTTTCTCATTTTGAGATCGACGCGTAAACAATATTTGCTCTCATTAAATAATAACCGTAATTTTACAAGTGCCTAAAAAAAATATAATGCTTGATCTTTTAGCCCTAGCGACAAAATTTTAAAACGAAAACCCTTGTTTGAATAATATAGTGTCTGCATATTTATATTGTAATAGATGACCCATTCTTTGTCTGTTCGTAAAATTGTTTTGTTGACAGCTTCTTACAAATAAATTTCTAACGCAATTCAAGTGTCATCTTACCTCACAAATCGCATGTCAAGATTGCAGTTAACATCTTTTTACGTGTTCTTGCGTAATATTAGGTAGTGTTTTGCGCACTACGCTTGCAGGATAACAAAGTCTTCCTTCTTATATAACAAATGGCTATTTCCCATCTAGTTCACCTGTTTATGTATTGCTTTTAATGCATGACTAAGTAGTACGTCTTGTTTTCACTTTTATTGACCTAACTGCCTTGTTTGTTCCGAAGAAAAAATAGGCACCGTGCCATCGAGTGGATTTAGGTTCGGTTTTCGACAATGCTTATAGTATTTATTATCCAAAATAATATTGAACAATTAATTTTGAAATATGCCCGCTATTTAACAATAGCCTCGCTTACCACTGCTCTGCCTCTTATGACGTGGAACTTAAAGTATAACTGACGAAAAGTAGACGTAGAGATGTGCTTCACTCCGCAACTTCGGAGTTTTGGTCGCAGCGTAAAATAATATGGTTAAATTGACTCAATACTTAATTCTTCTCCCACGCAACGCTTAGTGTGGTTAAATAAGAAATACTTTCTATCCGGTATTGATGACAAAATGACGTAATTTCTAAATTATCATGGTGTTTCCTTTGGTATAACTTTGTATTAGGTTAAGAACTAAAACTTAAATTGCCCTAAAAATGAATTTGTGAATTTGTCATAATTGTATTTGAACTATTGAATTAAGCCACAACATTAAAAATAATGTGGTTTATCTTTAAAGTTCTTTAAGGTAAAATTTTTTGTTACGATTAAAGAAAATTGTACGATCGGTATTATATATTTTTTAATTTCAAGAAATAGAAAGGTAACAAAATTTTCTAATAAAATGGTATATACGTTCATGAAATGTCAATGGGTTCAACCACCATTGTAACATCGCCCCACGACAATTAGCATCGATATCCAGTGAAATTGTTGAAGCTGTAACTTTAAGTAACCGTGTACTACTCGAAGGCATTATTATTGTAGAATGGAAAGGGCGACCGTAGTGTTATATGGATGTTTTCTTCCGCGGAAACTACGTGGTTCCCATTCGAATTAGCACAATTGGTTATTTCTACTGGGAAATATAGACGTGGCATTTCTTTAAAAAAATATATAGTCACAATTTCTTGGGCCCAAGCTCACGACTGGAGCTCGGGAGTTAGAAGGTGGAAAATCGTTAGGTTTTGGAAATTAATTGAACTGTATTATAAGAACATTTTATTCGATTAATCATTCATTATTCATCTGACAATAATTATAAGGCAATTTTAACGCGGACAGTTTGGAGAAAATTTCTTTTCATTAGTAAACATTCTTTACACAGGATACTTCATTAAATAAAAGTCATGGTATTATTGCGTTTCACTATGGATATTTTGATATATTAATATTACCTAATAGACACAACAGCGCTTAAAACTATAATCGAATTTCACACAATAATTACTTATTTAAGTTTGGAGCGTTATAGTGATGATAATGACTTTTGTGCGTGCTTTTACCCGATGGTTGTGCAAGTGGCCAGAGTAATGCAGATGTGTCCAACCGAGTAAAAGTTGGCGCGCATTCAATACGTGAACTGACTACCACCGAATATTTGCGAAAGCCGTACTGCTTAGTAAATAAAGCGCGTTGATGCTCCTCGAAATTTAACAATTTCACTGAATAACAGCGTGTTACTCGGAATACTAATTGTTAGTTGTGCAATCATCATCTGCACCCACTTGCATGCATGTGTGTCACCTTGCTCATCTTCAAAGAGAACAATTCACGAATTCGTAAGAAGGTTGTGAATTCCTGTTCGTGTTGCTTCTAATTTTTTATTCATGAAAGTCTGTATGTTGATAGTATTGTCATATTTTAATTATGCTGTTTATTGATATTAGCATATCCTTGCTTATTGAAAAAACCTTTATTATTTTCTACATATTGTGGTAGTAGTTCAATGTAAAGATTGAAAAAAAAGTACCTCATTTAAAAAAAGATAAATAAATCTAATCACTATATTTACATATCAAAGATTACTTATATAGCTAAAGTTAACACAATATATACATAATATAACATAATTCTTCTTCAATGATCTGTAACATTAATTACTACAGTGATATAAATAAACTAGTAGAAGTATTTGCATTGGTCGGCACGGGTAATGGCCAATTAAACTGGCAGGAGTATGAAAGATATGCATGCCGTTACATTCGTTCCTTCCGCGACTCACGGAAATACTTGTACATAAATAATTATTGCTATAACTCACGACAATTTTTATTTTATGATAGTTTGTGCACGCTACTGCGTTTGTCTAAAAATCATCAATCATATCAATTATATTGAATAAAGAGTTAACTTTGATTGAGGCTGATTTTAGGTACGTTATGTCTGTACCAAAAGGGGTAATCGTTAGGGGAAACGAGTTTTGGAGTAGAGACCACAGCTTAGCAAACGTAGTATTAGAACACTTTAAGGCTAGATGGGGGGATGATATCCGCAAGGTGACTGGCATTGGTTGGATGAGGAGGGCCGATGATCGAGCCAAGTGGCGTGCTATGGGGGTGGAATTTGACAAGCAGTACACAATTGTTGTTACAATCATGTCACGGTTTGAAGCTTAATAAGTCAATTTTTGACTTTGACTTTCTTTGAGCTTTTTACTTTATTGACCTTGTTAAAAAAAAAATAAAATAAAAAAAACTATTGTGGTAGAGACAGGAAGAAATAAGTTTAGACTGTTTTACGAGTAGAAAATGTTGAAGCAACTATTTATGACGACCACTTAAGTGGTGTAAAACCCACCGTAGCGACCCACGCAAGCATGTCATGTTTCGGGAACAGCCCGTGTCGATCTGGATTGCATCATAATAATTGTGGCCATTAATGAGGGATAATTATGGTTGTTACTTGACAGTCATCGCTTTATTTGGATTCAGTGTTTACTGGCGTTGGTTATGTATATTTCAAAATAATTATTAAATTCCTTTGTGCGGAAGAAATAAAAATTTTATGTTTAATTATAAGTTTTCCTTATACTCTTTATACTGGAAAATATCTCTATAAAAAATGATTTTAAATCAAGGTAGACGAAATCAAAACGTAAAGTAAGTAATAAAAAGAGTTAGAACAATACGACGATTTTTTACTTATTTTAGAAAAAGGATAAGTTAAAAGGTTCTAAATGGACACTTCACCAATGGAAACGCTATAGATTTAACCCTTAAATGCATATTGTTGCCAAATGTCTACAAACCAGTTTTGTACGATTATCTTTGAATTATTAGATCAATATCATTTAATTTTTCACTTTCTGAACAAAACAAATATTGACAAAGACAAATACCTGTCATAGATACTTATAAAACCGCGGATATTAAAGAAAAATTCGTAACAACTTTTCACTTCAAGTAATTTCTTGTTTTCGATTTTATGTGTATTTTGTGACTCTTGTTTTGTCGGAATAAATAGACATATATAGAAACAAAAATAGAATTTAGGTAAAAATAAAGGTAAGTTTTCAATATTTTGATACATTTTCAATAGAATGTGTTTATATTTTGATTTTTTACAAGAAAACGGTATGTTGCCGTTTGGCTACACCATGCGTTTGTACATTGTTTGAGAATACATATTACCTAGATTTATATGTTTGGTGAGGATGTATCATTCTTTGTTTTTAGTATGAACCGACCACGATTTAATAGTAAATGTTGGAAAAGTATCTGATTTCTTTGAAAATAGGATTTTTATAGCAGGATGAAAAAGTTCATCTGATATAGATGAAAACAATCTCATCTACATTTGTTTTTTTGCTGATATGCAGAAAATTTCAGAAAATTTAATTACTTGGCCAACCAAATATTTTTCGACTTAGTTACGATACAAAGAAACCGATTAGGTAAGCATTCTAAACTACCAACACATAAATATTATAATAAAGATACTATTGCCAGAGCCTCTTACGAAGAGTAAAGTAGCTACGTATGAAGGTGTGGGTGTAGCTGTGACATGGTTGAAAGATAACAACCAAATCATCCTCGCGTCAATCTTGCTAAATCGGTAAAGAGGTATGACAATAACCACAGAACGTTCAAAATTTCAACGTACAAACCTTTCAACGAACGTTGTTCAAAAATAATGAACTAAAACGCTCATATAGGTAGAGTAGATCTCATGGACAGTTTTAGGGGAGATACTGGACTAGTTCAATACATTTTTCGTCCCGCAAGTGATACATTCCCCTGTTCTAGTATAATATGTTAGACATGGCCGTGATCAATTCTTGCGTTCTATAAGAATGCGACTGGAAATATACGGATGAAACTTACGTCTTTGGCGGACTTCATATCTGAGCTGGCATATAAACGTTGTCAATAAAGAAGTTTAGAGACTGTAAGAAGAGTTAGACCGGCCTCTCAAATTATTGAGAATCAAGTAGAAATGGAAAGGATACGATCCTATGAAGCCAATTCCAAGTAAGGAAGTGCGGACGGATGGCGTAGGCTACTACGAAAAAAATGCGATTACAAGAATCACTGTAAGAATCTGAAATAACTATAAGAATGGTGGGTGTAAAGGTTTCAGCAAAACGGAATTCATAATATATAAAATTATTCTTTTTCACACAAATACAGATACTGTCTAGGTATTACTATTGCTTACTTAAGTAATACCTATACGCATATTGTTGCCAATTGGCAACATACCATTTTTTCATAAATAAATAATTGTTATGGACATTTATTTTTATTTTTATATCAATTTCGCTACCCTTACTACTTCCATTACCTATGAGATTTTTTTTATTAAGAAAAAAAAAATCATGCATTTAAGGGTTAACAGTGTCTGTAGTAAGTGCATTCTTTAAATTCCGCTTCGATGTTACATCATCGTAGAAAAAAAGAGTGAAACGTATATAATTGCTAAGGATATACTCGGTCTGTTCCCCATTCCTCGTTTTTATAACGTCACTAGTGGAGGCAATGTTTACTTTCTGATAAAGTATAAAGATTTACATTCTAGGCTGCCTTTTTAAAGTTCTGACAAATGTATGGCATTTTACCATATTGGTGCGATGGTAGCTGTAGTGTGATGAATACTATTAAATAACCACTATGATGATGACCTGTTGCAGATTTTTTAAATTATTAAAGATTTCATTATATAAAACGTTTGCGTGGGTCTCTACTACAGGATTTTACCATTTTCCTTTTACACCTTTTAGTCCTTGATTTAAATCTTAGTAAAGTATGAGAAAAATTATGTATTATATCAAAAACAAATAGACAAAAAACTATATTGGCCTGGGGAGCCGACCATAAAACTTGTACAACGGTATGGCATTCAGCATCCTTGTTGTAATAATGTCCCATAAGATATTTGCCCTTCGATGATGTTCATCCTTCATATTTTGTAGAACCAGCCGGTCCTATAGCAGTATACATTTAGTCTAGCATTTGTCCGTTCATCGGCAAACATATGTATATAGCCAACTCATTATCTCTCCAGCATGCTGATGTCGATTGTACCTACATTATTCATTAAGTTTTACGTAAAATGTATCGAAAAACACTTTCACAATTTCCCTATTTTGCTCGTTAAATGTTTTAAATACAAACAATAATTATAATAGATCCAATAGAATTGTGGTAATCCCGCATTGGCATTCTGATACAGAACGTGATTGCGGCGGTGCCTAAATCTTTTAGCTGGATCCGACGCCTCACAAGTTTACTAACGATGTATTTATTCAAAGTACACTTTAACAACATTAAATATTTAAAGTTTAAATATCCTTTTGGGAATTTTTAGAATCCACTGGTATAAGTTGCAAAAAATATTGCTCAATTAATCGATGAAACGCACAAACAAGAATAAAGATTGAACTAAGTTTGTGTGCTGTCATTTTTTGTTTACATCCTCTTATGCGTGCGGTATATGGTATATCTAAAACGTTTGAAATGGGAACAAGCCGGTAGATATGAGAAGGGTTTAAAATTCCGATAAATCATCGCGGCAGAGGTTCGAAATGGGTCAGCAGGTAAAACTGCCGCCCCGAAGCGGCGTGGGGCGCGCGCATCGTGCTGCGCTCATTCGCTTTTTGCCCACCTTTCGACTCGCGCGCAGTCTCCATTGTTTGCGATCGCGGGCCATAGGCATTTCTCTCACGTGGGAACCGGTGCCTGCTGCGTGCCTTACCACCGACCTTCATTCATCCGCGGAGGAGCAGCCGCGCGGGATGACTAGTGGTGCGAGCGTGGTGCTTGTGTTATCAACAAGGATTGCCGGCTAACTACTAAACCTCGTGAAAGTTGAGTGATGATCAAACAGACATAGTGATTGGGATCCTTCCTGCTAGATAAGGGAGATATGGCCGTCATACTGGTAAGTTGTTTCATATGTCGTTCAACCGATTTCCCTATGTCTGTATAATATGTATTGTTTTTAATTGTAAACATTAATATAGACGATATTGACATAATTTTTTCGCGTGATATAATTTTAAAACATGTTAATGATACAATTCAAAATAACAGTAAAATTTACCTATACGACTTAGTAGCTGGTATCAGTATTCAATGTTGAAAACAAAAAATACACACTATGGAATGTGGCACATGTGTTGACAAACATTTAAGCATGTTAAACAAGTTGACATAAAAAGTGAAATAAGAATGTTTATCATTTAGATAACAAATCAAAACCATAAAAATTTCAAAAAGTTGTGGCTCCTAAGAACCTGCTTACGTTAGCTTTTACGGTAATAGGTACGTGATAATTAACTTGCTTGAACTCTAAACTACGGACGTTTTTTGAGAAATAAAGCTTTCTTTAACTCATTGATTAAACTTACGTTATCTACCAACCAAAAACCGAGGCTACATTTTCGATTTCTTTTAAAATAAAGTTCTCATAAACCAACAGAATTCTTTTACCTTTATATCTTCCACTAAGAAAGAAAATTCAAATCACGTACCACTAATTATTGGAAAAAGTAAATTCCTGTGTAGATGAGGCTTGTATTTTGACACTACCGTACGAGAGAAATCTCAGAACAAGTTTGTTTGCTTTTAAAGATGAACGAGCAGAGCTTCGCCGGATCTAAACTATCCGATCTCCTTGTACCGTCGCATACAACGATGTCAAAAACTTAAAATTAAATAATTTTTCAATTTAATTTCGGAAATAATTTACTACCGTGAAATAAAAAATATGTCAATTAAGATATTGATAAAGATAAAGTATATTTACTTGTACTATATCACTTAATATTTGATTTTAATATACATAAACAGTTCGACGGTAAAATATAATACTTAAGTATATTTGCTGTTCTTATTGAGTACTTAACAGACATTTCAGTTTAAATAGCGCTTTTTATAGGATAGTAAGCATAGCTTTGACCCTGTATCAGAAACGATAATTTTAATATTCCATGAATACATTAAAAACGAGTTTGAAAATTACGTTATTTAATAAACATTTATTAGCATTCAGAGAAATTTTAAAACGCATCGTCACTTTTGCCGTGTCAGATTTTTGTGGGGTTTAAGTTTGAATAGTGAGTGAAACTATGTACTTTGAATATTTTTTGTTAGGTATACTGTCACGAGCGCACAAATTTCGAGGCGATATTTACTTCCAACTGAAAAATTCTTGATGTTTTATTTATTTTCTTACTATTACTATATTTTTTATTTATTCTCTATACCACCTAAATAAAAATATCGTTCCTGAATTGCTAAGAATGAGTTTGTATACACAAAAGTAAGTAAAGCGCAAAATATAAATAAGAGTCAATTTATAAATAAGAGTTTATGTCTAGTCTGAAAATAAAAGTGAATTTCTTTATTTCTTTAAAAGAAAAGAAATTTAAACGCATCTGTACCGCTTGTTTGTCTCTTCCACATAAACCCACAGGGGACGTGCCTAAGTGTGTGTAACTCAAACCCAATGGATTATCTCTGCTTCAAAGTTTGCTTTTGAAACCATTTGTTCTTCATGGTATAATTATAATATGATCATCAGTTTCGTGATAGTGCATATTTCAGTGGAGTTAATGTTTTGTGAAATTTGCTACTGTTATTAATGGTTGAAATCTAATATAGTATTACCATTGTTTTAACAAAGAACTCTGCTTCTATTCCTTCGCTCCCATTCATCAGTAAAATTCGTAATCCAAAATAACAAGGATACATTAATTCTAGTTTAATGACGCTTTTAATGGGCTGCAGAAGACCGGGATGGTTGGCGCTTTCTAGGGGAGGCCTACGTTCAGCAGTGGACGGCGATAGGCTGATGAGAATGACGCTTTTTAAAAGGCTTAATAGGAGTATCTGGGAGATTCTTATCTCCAGTAAGTAGTTGTTTTTTTGGCTTCTAAAAATGATGGAGATTTTTACTTCAGAATTCTTAGGACGCTGTACGTAAAGATAACAAATCGGTCAAAGTGATCGTAAGTGGTAATGTTTGTTGATACAACAATAATAATTGGTTAGGTAGATGTAGTGCCGAGTCGCGCGTGTTTCTACCGTAATACCGCAAGTCCGATCGCACACGCGTTTATAATTCACTTTCCATTTCTACGCATGTGATCTTGACACTTCCCTATATTTACACTTCTTTAGGTACTGTTAGTATTTGTTTATTATTATTATTTTAGAACTTTTATTTTCCATTTGAAATTAAAGATAATTTCATACTTTAATTATGTTTTAATTTTGTTGTCTATTCATTTTCGCGATTAATTGTGTAGCGAGACAAAGACCTAGTTATTAGGTTTTACGTATAACTCTGGGTGTTGGTTGATTTTGGTCTTATTTAAGTTTCTGTTGTAGGTTGGGAGCTATAGTGATAGTCTTTTTAGTTTATAATTCTGGGCAAGTCTTCCTTTAATATGACATTTGTAAAAAATACAAACACTGAATATTTAGATATAAGATTTCATTTACTCTATCATAACGCAATATATGTAGGTATTCAAGGCTTTTCTTAACGTCCGACATCTCAATTGACATTAAACTTTCACTGTCGTTTCGGTTATATGTAGTATCCTGTTCAGAAAAGTACAATACACCTGTCGTTTGTGACATTTTAAGGTTACCACGAGTCAAGCCAACGCGTTTATTTTCCGCCGACCTCGCCGCGGTTGGTACTGGCAACGTGGCGAGGAGAATTCGGCGGCTGGGCCTCACGGTGGCCCTTCACAAGTCCGAGGCCATTTGCTTTCACCGGCCTCGGATGGGACCACCTGCTGAGGCCCACATCGAGGTTCAGGGCGTGCGAATTCCCATCGGCAAGCAGCTCAAATACTTGGGGCTGCTGCTTGACAGTCGATGGGATTTCCGCGCCCATTTTGAGATGCTGCAGCCGAAGTTGCTGCGGGTGGCAGGCGCTCTTTCTGGCCTGCTGCCCAACCTGGAAGGTCCAGGCATCCCTTGCCGAAGGATGTACATGGGAGTCGTGCGGTCTATGGCGTTGTATGGGAGCCCAATTTGGGCCGAGTCCCTGAGCAAGCGCTGCGTCGCTCTTCTGCGCAAGCCTCAGCGTGCGCTGGCGCAGCGACTGATCAGGGGCTACCGCACGATCTCCTACGAGGCGGCCTGCGTTCTGGCCGGGTCCCTGCCGTGGGACCTTGATGCCAAATTCCTCTCGCGTTTATTCCATCAGCGGGAGGAGGCGTCAAGTCGCGGGGACAGACTGGCCCCGAGAGAGGTTGAGGCACTGAAAGCCTCCCTCCGTACGGCCGCCGTGGAGGAATGGCGAACCAGGCTGGAGAATCCCAGTGCTGGTGCTAGGACCGTCGAGGCAGTGCGTCCTGTCTTCGACCAGTGGGTAGACAGGCGCCACGGTGCGGCGACGTTCCGCCTGACGCAGGTGTTGTCGGGGCATGGGTGCTTCGGCCATTTCCTGTGTCGGGTGGCACAGAAGGAGGAGTCGACCGTGTGTCACCACTGTGACAACTGTCTGGACGACACAGCCCAGCACACACTAGAAGAGTGTCCAGCCTGGGAGGTGCAGCGCAGCGCTCTCCGCGCTATTGTTGGTGGAGACCTCTCGCTCCCGGCCGTCGTCTCTTCGATGGTCGGGAGTCGGAGGTCCTGGCGAGCGATGCTCTCCTTCTGCGAGTACGTCATGTCGCAGAAGGAGAGCGCGGATCGGGATCGCGAAAGAAGCGATCCCGCCCGCCAAAGACGTCAGAGAAGGAGGCGCCGGGTCAACAGAGTCAATTAGACCCGGCGCCCTGCCCTGTGGCAAGGGGGCGTTAGAATCTCACCACGGTATCCCCTGCCTGTCGTAAAAGGCGACTCAAAGGGGCCCTCGGGGTCGCTGAGCGCGCTGCGGGGGCGGCGCGTCCTCAATGAAAGTGACCCCGAGCGGGGCGGCGGCACTGTGGCCTGTGTACGTCGCGGGCGCCCATCCACAACCAGGGCGCCCAAACCAAGCTAGTGGGGGCGTAACTGCGCCCCCTTTTAACTCCGAGACGTCCGAGACAATTACGTCTCGGAGGCGCACCGGGCGGCTGTGGTTAACGGTGGGCGCCTCTCGCTCACGTACCATGGTCGCCCAACTTGGCGCGGAGATGGCCACCGGGGGGTTTTGGTCGGTATGCCGGTTTAGGGACTTCGTTAGGGACCCAGCCCGGCACTAACATCTGCGCGGACATGACGTCGCCGCGCGCCGGGCTGGAAGACCGGTGACCCCGACATACGCTTCCCGCTCCCCACTGCCCCCGGGCTGGCGGGAAGTAGAGCCATAAACAGCTTTCCCCTCGATAACAAAAAAAAAAAAAAAAAAAAAAAAAAAACGCGTTTATTTTATCTGTTTGTGATATTGGAATAAAAATATTTTTAAGTAATATACTTTAAATTTATATGACTCATAGATGTAACAATGAAACGATACTCAAAATGTTTATATCTAGTTATGTTAAACGTGAGCTAAAAACAGAATAGTTAGAAATGTAACATAGTGATATTTTAAGTGCATTGTGGCTGCGCTCTTGAATATCGCGGATCATTGTTCCACACGATTATTGTATGAGAATCCTCACGGTTCCAAAGCTACGTGAAAGCGCAATTTCTCACACGACCGTAGTAAACGATATGCCACTCAATGTTAAGGTGTTCATTTAAAAAGTTTCATCACAAAGTTTGTATTACACCAAATGACTTTACATATACCAAATCCGGCATAGAATTGAGCGATACATGGCTTGATTTATTTGTAGTACAGGAATATTTCAGTACGTGCTCAAGTTGGTGTAATTTCTTGATTTCATCGGGTCCGTCTAGACACCACCTATTCGTTTTATGTGTGTCCTGTCTAGATAGTGCTGACTCAATTGATTTACGAGCGGATGGCGGATCGGGTCCGAGGTATTTGAATTTGTTCTAGCTGATTTAATTTCCTCTAGGGATATTGCTTCTGTATTTACAAATGGAACTACTTAATGTCGGCATTGGATGAGAGTTTATTTCTTCGTTTACATTTGTTTATAGATTTTTAGAAGCAAGCAATATTTGCTTTATTTTGTATTAAAATTCGTGCCTTATTCTTTTGTCAAGCGTCATGGTTCTACATAATTGTTTTAATCGTACTTTGTTTCTTTGACTAGACTAACAATGGATATAAATTAAATCGGTTTTCTATATTACTTTTATATGAAGTTCAAATGGCATCCCGAATAATGTATAAACTAGGGATGTTGCGAATATTCGCATCCGCATCCGCATATGCGGAACATTCGCATCGATTTGGACATCCGCATCCGCATCCGCATCCGCATAAATCGCTGCGGAGCTGATGCGGTTGCGGATGTGTAGCAGATCGCGAAAAGAAAGAAAGGGGTGAGGGGCGGCGAGGTGCGCGTGTCGGTCTCGAGTGTCGAGTGGTTGACCGCACGTGCTGATTGACCAATAGGAAAGCAATAACATTTTATACAAATCAACCAATCGATCAATTTTATACAGATCCGCATCCGCATCCGCATCCGCGGATGTGAGCCTCTTAAAATCCGCATCCGCATCCGCATCCGCGGATGTGAAAAAAATTGAATCCGCAACATCCCTAGTATAAACTGATTTCACTTTCTAATTTATATATTTTAAATTTTAATGATCTTCAACTCGCAACAGCCCATCACAATATACATTACAATAGCATTACTTTAATCTACACTAATATAACGTTATAGCATGCACAAATTTACAGCGTGACCGTAAACAAAGCGCGGAACAGTTCACGAACATAGAATAGTGTGTGTCTAACAACCGTTTAATAGCATTAATAACAGGTAATATAATGTTTCTTGATTTGACATGACAACACTAACATGCTTCTTGAATTGTGCTGTTTAGTAAAAGCCTTTAGAGATAAGTTGTTCTGTCCGTGACATGAAGATTGACAGAAATATCTCTCGATGGTTGACATAATTGTGTCTGTGTGTTCGAATATAATATTTGTTGATATTTTCTCCATTGTCTGTACATGATCAGATGTTTGATATTGTTTATTATAAAAGACAACAAATATCGATACCGCGAGTGACTAAAAATTGTATTTTTATCACTTTCTGTCCCAATATTTTCAAAGTATTTCGCCTCCTAAAGATTGATGAATAAATTGTTAAAGATAACTAGATGTCAATGGGTGCAGCTGTTCCACATAGGTCGCCCAAAAATGTTTAATTGAATGGAACATTTTTGTTATTAAAAACATAAAAATAAATGAACTACGCTACTAGTAATAAGTAGTGGTTTTAAGGTCATGAAAAACTTCCTGAGATGTAGACAACTCGCTGACCAAAAATTACAATGTATAAAAACAACATATCAGTATTATGCGCAGTCAAATGATGAATAATGCAATGAACTATTAAATAAATGATATCATTACTTTTACTATAGACCTTTCACCCTGACTTATGATGATTATTACCGAAGTGTTCAACGCACGACTTAAAAATGTGTATCTATTAACTTTTATTCTTATGTTTTCCTATTTGATTTTTAACTTTTACTGTTTTTAACTTAATGAGAAATGCAATTATGGAAACTTTATAATGCTTTCTCATAAGTCAATCCCACGATGAAAGTTTCTAAAAAAAAAATTCATATATTGAAAAATTAACTTATTAGTTACCAAAATTAAAAGGTTTTTATCTCTAGACAGAAAACTACAGTAGTACATACGAAAAAAGACGAAGATACAAAGTAACAAATGTCCGCATCTTAAATTCTTGAAAAATATTAAAAGCCAAGACCATAAGCAGTCTATTGATCTCTTTCTCTGTGTATTACCTGTCACTCAAAATACCCAGACACCGATGCGTAATCAGACATGACACAAAACACAATACTCTCGTATTATTTATGATGACCGGTTTGAACGTAAGAATCCACTCTCGGTTTCCACGTTTGTAAGCCGATGTTTTGGTCCGCTCTATTGTTGACTATTACGAGATTTGAATGTATTTAACGAAGCTTGTAATGTAATGTTAGCTGTCAAATTCTCAATTAGGAAGTTGAATGCAATATAAGCTTTTTCACTTGGTTACTGTATTATTTTTGTTGATTAGGAGTTTCGGATTTAAAGTTATGTGATTTGTAGATAACCCTCGAAAACTGTTTTTCTTCTGAATGAATGCTACTAAATAAGTTTTCAAAGCAAAATAATTGGATCAGAAGTGCAGCGTACTAACTAACTATTAACTTAAGGTTAAATCAAATGCTTAGAGTGGTTTAGATAGTTACGTTTGAGTATGAATTATTTCCTAACCCACTCACTCGAGATCATAATAATAACAATACAAAGATGCCTTTTATATCTGATTACCTTTATGAACTTGTGCCTACTTACGTAACGTAATCGCGTTGTGAAGATTTGATTCAGTTTTTCTTCTACGTGATGTCATTCGTGTGGTGTCGAACATCAATGGGATTCCATAGTAATAACACTGCGGCGTGAACTTCTGAGGGCACTAGCCACCTCATAAACCTCTCACTTTCTCTATTTATTCCCACACAAGTGCAAGTACAAATGCTTACACGAATATCACTAGACTTATGATTACCATAATGGAATAGCATTGATGGTAATTGCTTGGACCTTTTGTATAGATTTGGACTGCCTCGTTGATCAAGAGAAAAGGATTCGCACGTCAAACAAAGTATATTTTAATGCGTATCCGAAAAACGGCAATCTTCCCCTATTACTGGTACACCGTATGTCGATTTAAACGTGAGAATATAACAAACCAACATATTTTAATACTTCTAAAAGTATTTAAATCTCTTCTAATGCCTTTACATATTTTTCATGTGAAGTCTTTTCATGTTCATAATAGAGACTAACTGTAGGTTTGCTGTAGGCCTGTTATTATCAATGTTGTTGTCTTTACCAATGCTGGTTTAATTTATAAGAGGGGGTTGCGTCGCTATAGTGATATAATACCAATTCTGCGTTTTGGGATCACAACAACTTGTGTTCAGATTTTTTGATTGTCGGGTTAATTATCAGGCGAATACCATAACAATAAAGACACAATAAAAGCAACAAGAGCTAAATGTATTCGCTGTTACATTTTGTTTCTCACTCAAAAGGGATTTGATTTGAGACAATCAAATATTACCTATTTGATCAAATATTTAAATCTCACGCAAAATATGTTAATATTTCTATACTACAATAACCAAAAGCCATTTGAAAAGTGTATGTGTACAATGTAACTGTGTATTTATTTTATTGCTTGCGCTTCGATTTTTACCCCCCACCAGTAAAACTCGTGTATTTCAGCTAACGTAGCAGAAGTGCCCAGACTGCTCTAGAATCTCGTTAACTTTCCTTGGAATGGATGTCTAGTATGCACTTAATTTTCTCGAATTTCATTTATTCTCAGTCCTTTTATTGCAGAACACAATTTTCACTTTGTTTCTTTAGTTGGTCTTGGAAAATTTAGTTTTTTATGTTAGAAATATAAAATAGTGGTTACTGTAATATTTTATTTTAGACAGTTAAAATTTAAGCTGGTCTAAATTCAAAATATTATGCTGCAGTATGATTGTTCTTCAAAAACTTTAGTAATAAATATAAAACTCGTTTTTGCTCGTGCCTACCGTAATGTTATTTCGTAGCCCAACCCGCTTTAATGAATCATTGAAAATCTTTGAGTCAGGAGTTTTCTTTATGTTTATTGACTTTTTTGTATTGAGTTGCGTTCGTTTTGATTTTTTTTGTTTTAAATCGTTGATGATTTTTCCTGGCAGAAAAGTTATACAAAAATGTTCTTAATGCCGCTGTGTGGGTTTGTTTGGAAAATCGAAAGCGATACTCGGTGTTAAAATAAAATACCTGTTTGATGTAATAGTAGATTCTCAGAATAGATGCGTGAATACGAAACAGGTTTTTTTTTAGCTTTGTCATAAACAAATTATAGACATTTTTTATTCGAAAGACAATATCAAAAATATATTTGGATGAAATTTGTGTTGAGTTTTGAGACAATCACTATCTAACTCATCTTTTGGTTTTGATGAAACAATTGTAGGAGTCAGTCTGGTAGAACGGAGCCGTTAGAAATTAAATCATCATAAGGCCTCAACCCTTTCAGTTGTAGAAGAGGCCTGTGCCCAGCAGTGGGGCGTATATGGGCTGATGATAAATTATCATCAAAATCTTATATATTGACCTGTTAATTTACATAAACACTTGTATAATAAAAGAAAGATGCAATTAAATATTCTCAGATCGCCTATTATAATTCTTTCTAGCATAAATCTCGCGTTAAATTGCGGATACGCCCAATTTTCACTTTCGTTTGTTTAAGTGGAATGATACGAAAAAAGTAGAGCTCCTTACGTCAAGTGAGGAAAGCATTGCGTTTTGACGGTCAATTAAGTAAAAGTTAGTTTGGAACAGCGTGCGAACTAGAGGCCATTGCTCTTTTTAATGACCTTAAAAATACTACGAATACAACGGGTGTGCTATTCAACTAGTTTTGGTAAAAGCATGTGATAGTTTTAATGAGTTGTTTAGTAATTGTCTCTTTTATCCTTATACAGTTTATGATAATATGCAATTTCTTTTATTGTTCTAGAGGTTTGAAGTCCAATATAAAAAATAAATAAAAAGAACCGGCGCAGTTGGCTAGACACCAGCTTGCGAAAGGAGCGGCCGCTGGTTCGATCCCCGCACCGAGACAAATGTTTGTGTGATGCACAAATATTTGTTTCGGGTCTGGGTGTTTGTGAGACCGAAAAAGTCTCTCGTAGTGTCTGATACCCACGATACAGGTCTTGTACCTAGTGTGGGGTCAGAGCTATGTATGTGACTGTTAGGTGTATTTAGAAAGAAAGTGCCTATATCTGCTATGTTGGTATCGTGCTAAAAATGCGCCTCTATGATTGGGTAATTAAGTTCGATCGGGTTGAAAAAGTGGTATCGGAATTTTAAACTAATGCGGAAATCATCAACCCTCCTAATCTGGCTTTAAAAGACTGATAAACAGCATTCATCTACAATCCTGCCTTGGATCACAAACTGGAGTGGGTCCTTGTAGCTTCCTTTCTTAAATATAAAGTTGTAGTATTGTACGTAGCCATTTATAAAATATATTTTCGACATAGTTTCATAGTATGAAAGCGGCTACAAAAGGTTAAAAGAAAGATGTTATTAACTTTCGAAATAAGTTAACATTATCTCTTTATATTTTAACTGACAAATTGATGATCATTGTTAAAAAAAATTAACATAATATGCTAAGTTATTAGTATGTCTACGACACGATGTAAAAAATTACTCTTGAGTTCAGGATTACAAGAAGGAAGAATTGGAAGTTATGAGACCAGCCATGGTTTTTATTATAATTATGTACCAAAATACACTAACTTCAATATTTAACCTTCGTTTCGCCAGCTATTTTTAAAAGGTTCACGTAATAAGGCACCTACAGTTGTTTTTAAGCCGTTCATGGAGAAATCGATTATCGGAAATACTACTTTGTTTGATCTATAAATCGAACTTGGCCTCCCTCGATAGAACGCCGTAGATTAAGGATCCATCGAGACAGACATATAGTATGACAACAGGCCACCAATATTTAAATTAATAAGGATTTTTTTAGTCTTTGTTTATGTAAGACTTTCTATAAGGACTAATCTATACAATTGTCTACGTTAGTTGTCACATTTATGTAAATTCGGAATTTCTTTTTATTTCTTTTTTTTAACCGCTGTGCAATGACGACAATTTTTGCGCCACCTTAAAAGTGATGTCGGCATCATGCCTATTGGAATCTGTTTAGTAAAATACATACTGAGGTTAATAAATTGAAGATTGTCTTTAAAGAGGATGTTGCTAAAGAGAACAATTTAGAATGCAATTGCAAGTATTACATAGCATTAGATTACCTCGAACTAAATGTTTCCAAACGACCGCACCTGACCAGAACACGATCAAATAATTTCACTTTTATTCACGTATTTATTTAAATGATGAGCACTACGCGTGCGTTCGGAATTCAATGAAGTTTCGAAACGCGGCCACCGTACGAACTTTGAATAGATCATTGCTGATTTTAAAACAATTTAATGCCAAATAATGCACAACCTGAGTTTTAACTTTCGATAGGTGGCCTGCATGAAAAAATGCGACTGCAGACCTTGCGCAACTGATGTACTGGGCTGTAGGATGCTGTGAATGCTTTCATGCATACCGAATTATCATTAAATTCGATTGTTTGGACCAAAGTATAGTGACAACCTACGAGGTTGGCACTAAGACTGACTTTATTTCGTAATTTGAAATTTTCAATGCGTACAAGAACTTCGAGATTAAGTCATTGAAGATACGGGTTTATAGATACAATATAAATAAACTCTTCCCTCACGTTGAGAGGGGAACTCTACAGGGCGCGATGAAGCCTTAGATAGCGTAACAATAGAATTGATTCTTGTATAATACAATAAAAAAATATACACATTCAACATTAATCTATATCCACTAGCATTTATGGCATATTTACGTTATTTTTTTTTAAGTACTCCATATGATATTTATAGATCTTCCATGTAATACAATGTGGGGTATTCATAACTTGCTCCTATCGATAGCATTTATGAGAAAAGAGAAATGTGGAAAATGGTGGGAACCATGTTCATAATGCCAGTGCGTGCAATTAACAATAGCCTGTATTTTACATGTATTGTTTTTTGTTTTCAGATAATCCCGTATCTACTGGCAGCTATATTTACCAACTGTAAATGTGATCATGCTAATGGGTTTGGCGTTGATGGGAGCAATGCTGCAAGGTTCGGAGAACTTTTGAAACCGCCACCGCCGCCGCTCTCACATATTGTGCCGGTGCCTTTCCATGGAGG
This sequence comes from Cephonodes hylas, assembly GCA_030295005.1. Classification (NCBI taxonomy): domain Eukaryota; kingdom Metazoa; phylum Arthropoda; class Insecta; order Lepidoptera; family Sphingidae; genus Cephonodes; species Cephonodes hylas. Next base: position 9,478,514 of record AP025369.1, on the reverse strand, counting down.
CTCTGGCAGACCTCAGCGTGAAAACTTAGACGTCGCTTACCATTACTCGCCTCCTCCCCCGCCACAATCGCAGCCAATAATACCCCCCAGTGATTTTAAGTTTCCCGCGCCTTTCTATAAACAGTACAATTTTAATTTCGTACCCCCTCCTCAACCTTTTACAACTACACCCTCGCCTTCATTATTCCAGAAGGTTTCAACGTGGCTGTTTCCATCTCAACAAACCAGTTATGATTCTGCTGCCAGTAATAACATAAGTCCTGTAAAGAAAGACTGCAATCCTTGTAACTTAGTGCCATGGATACCCGTAATTAAATACAATAACTTAGGAAATAAAAATGTATATCAAAATTCTCCCCCTACGTATGGACCGCCTAGTCCAACTGCGTTTGCCAATGTACAAAGTATAATTCAGTACCGTCCACAACCATTTCAGTCACAAATTGAAGAAAAAAATCCTCCACATTTGACCCCTGGAACACCTGCAGCTAATTATGGGCCTCCAGTTGTTCCATTACGATCATCTACAATTAGTCCTGTTAGGATAGTCAACCCTACGTATGGTCCTCCAAGTCCTACGCACACTTTAGAGTTAAATACGCAGCATCCTCACAGCTCCACGTTTTCTCATCCTATTTCTACTTATGGCCTTCCCAGTGGTACATATGGCGCACCCAATAGATTGAATAGTCAACCAAGTTTTTCATATTTACCAGGCTTACCAAATGGAATACCAGATAATAATTTTATTGCCAGCTCTACTTTTAAGACACCAACGAATTATGCTTCTCCGACTCCTACTTATATTAGTCCTTCTCCTTCATATGGTACTCCTCATTCAGTTACTACATACGAATCAGTTACGCCACCGTATCAGCCTGAATTTACGCAGAAAGATGTACCACCCCAAAGCGATGTAGACATTTTAAAGAACATAGAACCTTTAGAAGACTTGCAGTTGCCGAAAGTAAATCACCCGACCAGATTTAAGAATTCTTATGGGGAACCAATTACAAATACCAATATTTTTGATATTCCGTATCCGGTATCAGCCACAGCAGCTGAATCTACAAAGATTAAAACGGAAGTTTTGCCTGACGCTACATTTAAAAGACCTGAAACACCAAACGTTTCTTTAGCCTTAGCTAACCCAGCTCCATTTTCTTTAAACAGGGGTAGAAACATACATACTTTACAACCAGTTGCATTACCCAACTTAAGTGTATCTCCGTTGCCTCCTATTTTTAATGCTCGTCCTTTTAGACCCATCACTCCATTTCCAAGTAATGTAGTACAAGGAATCAATTATATGCAACATGTGTCTAATAATGTTAACATAGCACAAAGTATACCATTAGTTGAATTTACCCATTCTGTTGATTACCCTGCAACTTATATACAAGCACCAGTTATTGACATAGATAGCTCAAAACCGACAAACCAAAGCAAGACTTATAGAAATATACCAAACAGTTTTGTCATAGATGAAGTCAGAGATATTTCTTCTCAAGCTTCTGAAGACCATGTATCGGCAACAAAAACAGGATCTGATGTGAGTTTTGAAAGTACAGGTACTGATTTTGGCAATGATATTTTTGACACTAGTATTCCAACGGAATTAAAGCTCAGTAGTCACAACAATCACCAAAATAGTTTTACTGATCTTAGAGGAGTTAAAGATGAAGATGTAGACAAGTTCCGCACAGAAAATAACTTACAAAATATTGACTCACCACTTCTATATCTTAAGCCTAGTGCACCGCATAAAAAGCATGGCGACTTTTTGATAGCTTTCTCTACGCCAAAACCAAATAATGAATATGACATTTATGATGACGTCCCCACTACAGTCGCTCCTTTGTTACCAACCATACATCATTGGGATGAGAGCAAAACAGATTCTACAGAAAACTTATCCCCATCAACAATACAAAAGGATGTATACAAGCCTAAAATAGTCCAAATTATTGTACCATATACCACTGGGCAAAAAAATGTAGAGCCAAATGAACATTTTGTACAAGGTTGGACAGCCTCTTCAGAGGAAGAACATCAGGCCAGAAAAGTTCCATTAGATGCGGATGATTCCCATTTAAGTTCAGAAAGCTATAGCCTACTAACTACCACAACTACAGAAACAACTGTTGCGACAATTACTGATAATTATGATGCCGAGCAATCAAATCCAACAGTTACATTTAATGACTTTTATGATGTAAAAGAGCCACCATTTGACATCATAAAATTACAGCATACTATAGATGACTGGACGGAGCAAGAGTATTCAAAAGATTATAAAACTCCTCAAAAAACCCGAAGCAGTGATAAATATGCGAAACAAATACCCGATAAATATTTTACAACAACCATCCCAACAAATTATCAAACGGACTCTGAGAATTTTAATGATGAAATCTATGACCATGAAGGCGCAGGCAGTGTTCAACATTCTGTCACAGAGGAGACTAATAGTTCTTTTAATAAGGTACATAAAGAATATAATACTATTGACAGACCTAAAAGTAAACAAAATAGCAATAAAAATGAAGGTTTAAGTGACGTCCAGAAACTCCATATTTATACAGCAGCATCATCGTTTCGAACAACTAGTAGCAGTAGTACGAGCACTACCACCACTACAACTACCACGCCAGCTCCGTGGGACAAAATACAAACGTCAATATCACCTTTAACAAAAGAAACAGTGTACGTTGTTACATCAAAACCTTGGAGAGAATCACGCAATTCTTCAAACGATTGGTATGCTGTGGAACCATTTGAATCCAAGAAAACTACTGTAAATAGCGATGTTACAGCATCGGATGATTTGCCATTTAAATCACCGAGATTTATAAATAGGCCATCATTTGGTTTCACATCTGGAGGAAAAATAGAATCTGTGAGATCTGATAATCTATTTGGATTTTCTAAAAGCTGGTATCAAAGCAGTAAGCATAAAATATATTGTACTTCATAGTGATGTTTGTATTTCGAACACGTTTTAACAAGTGCACTATTTTTTCAGTAAATGAATTGGAGAATCAAGCACAAAGCACTAGTATACCTTTGATTGAGAGCGCACCACAAAAAGATTCTACTAATTCGGATGAGGTTTAATATTCATTTCACTAACCTTTTCTCAACTCCTTTCTACTTCAAGGATTAAAAGTAGGTATATCTGCATTGTATAGTGTACATAACATAAAGTATTTTGTACATAAATTATTAACGTAATAATGTAATAAGTTCTAAATATCCCTTATTTAATTTATTATAACATACGAGTTGCTATGTGATACTTATTTGTTGAATATTTTAAATAAGACCAACAACATTATGATATTGTGCTTGTTACATAACCCGTATACATATATTATTATAAAAAAAAATCCAAAAGGAGGTCTTCTTAACCATAAGTATTTTTATTTTGCTTTCTAGTCCTCCAGCGACAGAGGAAATTTCACAAAGATTTCTTATTATTATTATTCTTTTTAGTCGAAAAGAATGAAGCAACATTTATAAGATCCAAAATGTAATCATATCTAGATTGTTTAAAGGTTTTCTTAAAAAAAAGGTTACTTAATTTCAATTGACTACATAACACTATGAATTATTAATATTTATGTACCGGAAAAATCTGTATCTGTACCGTGTTACTATTTTTTTCAGGCCTAGACGGCTACAAAGACTGCTAATCGTCTGCGACGTGCCAAAATGTGAAAGTGGAATCAAGTTTGAACAGTACCCTTAGTGAAGTGCTGTGTGATTTTGACAAATAAAATTTAAATAAGCAAGTATTGACTTAAAGTACAATCTAGACATTATAATGTGGTATTAAAAGTGTTAATAAGGCCAAGAAAGAGCAAATTAAGAAGGACACTCAATTAAACGTGCTCTTTTTAATTTGATCATACATATGTATAGATAGATTGTAAGCTAGTGGTATAAAATTTAAGTGAACCAAAGTGGGAATTGAGAAATTTCTCTTCCGCGTCACCGGAGTAATGCAATATATGAAAATAACTATTAGTAGAATAAGTTTACTGTACTTATTGTTATCTATAGCTTTGGCATCTTTATTGTAATCTTACATATATAGTGATATATCTACAAACATCGGATTACTAAATATCCTGGGATGATAAAACTAGGTTGTGTTTGGAAAGTTATTTCGATAAATATCGTTTTTCTTTCGCAACGTGAATAAACGTAACGAAAAAATATTCTTGATATTGCGAATCAAACGTTTATTCATGTACACTTTAAATATTTTTTTGAATAAGTTGTAAATATTGATAACCTGTAAATAAAGATATGTGACTGTAATATCCTTTTCTCATTTCTATGTGACCAACATTGTGTAACATTTATTCTCGCTTCCATAAAATATTTATTCAACTGTTTGTTCTTCTGGTTGGGCTCTGTTTTTTATTCTGAAGTATAGAAATTCGCTACTCCATAACACCACGGTGATTAAAGTAACAAAATTTAATGTGATGATGGGCATTTGATATGACCCCGTTACTTCACGTATGCGCCCTGAAAAGGAAAAATTAAAGGGTTATATCAGATCATTTTTCATTTAAGATCACGCGAAACATACTTATGCTGCGAAACTACAAGGCAATCTCCAGATCATAACTAAATCATCAAAAATATAAATAATCTAAACGAATATACAAATGGCAAAGCAAGAGAAAAACTAAAGGGTGCTAATGTAATATTGATGACTAGTAAAAAACAATTAAATATACATTTTCTTAAACTGCGTTGTGACCAAATTCATTATTATATGTGATTTCTATGTATTTAAAAAAGAATGACAAAATTATAAGTTGCTGCTCAATTTAGATGAAGGGTAGTTAAAATACTTACCTAAAAGAGATCCAATAGTGATTATAGTTATCCCATTAAAGAGCATTTGAATACCTGAGGCATACGCTAGTCTGTGTAAAGGAACGTAACTTGGTATGACTACGTTCATATAAACTGTTCGGACTCCTTTCGAGATACCCATCGCTAATGCGACGAATATCATTCCAGTAAATGTTGTTGTGAACAGCATAACTGAAAAATCGGTCACCATATCATTAATATCAAGTCAATTTATTTTTAGATATTGTTGATTCATAATACATTATAATCTAGTACGATTATAAATGTCGGCAAATGCAAAGATAATTGGTTTACTCGATTAATTTTAATAAATAATGAATTATATAATGATTTTATTTTATATTGAATTTACCTTAAAGAGATAAAAATATAGGACTTTTTTTGGTTTGTAAATAAAGTTGAACGGCAATTAAAATCAATTGATATAGTTTATTAGTCGAATATGATACAATAGGTACGTGCATGAAAAAAGAATTACTCACTGGTTCTTATAAATATGACGAGTGACAAGCTTAGCATATACATCACTCGAGGGGGTTTATGGCACCACTCTCCAATAAATGGAGCTATTAGTCTGAAAAGCGTGTCTGAAAGACCAATCACTGACATTATCTTTGCAATATCACTTGTCTCAAATTTTAACATATCTTTGAGTATTATTGGCAGTAAAAGCGAGAAGTTGGTTTCAACACACGCTGCTATTGATAGACCAAATAATATATTAACAAATATCGGATCTCGCAGTAACGTTAAATCGAAAAAATCTACAAAACTACTAAGAAAACTTTTCTTCTCTTCTTTTGTTTCAATGAAGTCTTCATTCTCTTTGGGTCTTTTGAAGCTTTCTGTTTCATTGAAAATATTAATAGAGCTACCCAAATTGACTTCTTGAGATTCCCACCACTTATACCGGGATTCTGACAGAGGTAATTTTGGCGTTTTTGGCCTTATATCAGGATGCGATATAGCATTTCTCGTTTGAACGTTTGAATCGGTGTTCAAAGATCTCATTGATAAACTTTTTATTGGTAACGTCCCATTTCCAACTGATTCATCTAATTGTGTGATTGAGGCAATTCCTGCAATGTGATATAATAATTTTATAAGATAATTTTCTTTAGCCTAATTTAGTAGTTGGTACTAAAAATATCTTACCTGGCTTTGATGAAGTAGTGACACTTCCATTTATTAGCTGCACATCGTTTTCATTATTTAATGGAGCCATTTCTTCAGATAAAGGCGGATCTCTTAAGTACCATTTGGCTGGTCTTAGTAGACATGCTGCTACTAATGAATGGAGACATATAGCTCCCAAAATAAGAACAGCGTATCTCCAACCATAAGCGTACATGAGTGTGCTCATGAGAAGAGGCATGTATATCGCTCCAAGACCTGTTATAGACATGCCTACACCAATGGCTCTGCTCCTCTTTTCTTTAAAGAAGGAATTTATTGCTAATGTAAACGCTGCCATTACTGCAGCAACACCCATTGCTGGAATATTACAAACATTTCGTTATTTTTTTTATGGCTGTTTGCAAATAGTTAAAGTAGTCAGTATACATACAATTTATAATACTGTAGGATAAAATAAAAACCCAAAAGTCAGTTGCGACTGACGTTATCATAAGACCAGCTGAGATTAATAAGGCGCCTGCTGCAGCCACTTTTCTGTAGCCGAATGTACGAAGCAGAGGACCTCCGAAAAATGATAGCAGCATTCCAATACTGTGATTGAGTATTATCACAAGTGTTCCTTGAGTAGCCGATAGACCAGTTTCGTCAAATGCTTCTTGAAATACTAAGCCAAAACCAGCAATCAGAGGTAGGACCACAACCTGTAATTATTCGAATTATGTATATTAATTCACATAATTTTTACATATAAATAAGATATCTAAATGGTTCGTAAGTAATTTTTATGTATACGTTATCGTTATGATTTGCTCATGACTTAAGAACACCAGACAAATATAGATAAACAGTTGCTAATTACATGCAGAGTTTCGTAATGCAAAAGACAATTAGGTTAAATTTATCATCATGTAGGTATCAATAATATTATCTTGTAATAAAAGTATTAAACATAGAAATCGAGTATCTACAACAAAATACAGATGATATGGCTTGGAAAGAAAGCAAAAAAATACTAAAATATGGAGGAAATTGTACAAAACTTATATATAAAATTATTGATTATAAAAGAGAGACAAAGCTACTATAATTAATAGTCACGTGACTTAAATTTATTTCTAATTTAGGACATCCATTTCACTATCGTACAAGTTTTCCTAAACAAAACATTTACGTTGTAGAGTAAAGCAAGCATTTGCTAAATTTGCCTACCATGCAGTTGTGTGTTGGTGATCATTCGAAATTAATTAAACGACACAACTACTTTTTTCGCAAGTACATACAATTTTATGTATCCTTGGAGGGAAATGAATGGATTAGCTACGGAAATAATGTTGCACTGGGGTTCCTAGCATTGTAAAAATGTATAAGATAAATCTAAAGATCCATCACCTTTGAAGAATGAGAAACTATAGACCGTGTTTTAAGTGAAGTCTAGACATAACTAAAGACGGGTTCATGCTATTAGAACTATAAGTAATTCACAAAGGTTAATAATCCAAGTGACCTTGAGAGATGCACGCACACATACTCATGCTCCTAAAAGGTTGGTAGAGGTGCATCTCTAAACCTATTACCAGAGATGCTTTGGGTCTTAATGGTGACGAATCTTTAGCCATTTATCTTTGTACTTCTTGTTTAATTAATGAAATTGTGTCGAAGCCATCCTTAGTCCTTTTAGATAGATATCCCTTAGATCAGTATAGTGCAGCGAGGCACTTTTGCAGACAAGTAGGCTTTTGAGACTATTGTGTTCGAAATACTAGCATATTAAAACATTTAACTAAAGTTTAAAAGATCATAATTTTGACTCTATAAGATTTGTCGCTAGTTTTACTGTTTACACAGTCTTAAGCGTGATTAATTCGATAAATAAACCTACATTCAATTGTAAACAGCAACTATTAGGTAATAAATACACAAGCAGACCGACAATAATTACAATATTGTCTCAAGAATCGACAATTACGACATGCAAGAGAGTCATGGCCATGGGCATTGCATATATTGTATTCGTCTTTATAGTACTACCACAGTTCAAGATTTTGTCTTCATTTGTCTTCATTGTTATTAATTAAAAGAAGTATGAATATTCTATGTTAAGTCGATAGTACTTACATTGTTCATAGCATATGCGAAAGTCACCACCCAACCGTACCCTCCATCTGGGGGTACCTTATGCGATGCGGTGTTAGACATCTTGAAACTCCAAAATATTTCTTCGATGTAGAAATTACGTCCAATTTACAACACTAATAATCCACATTTTCAATCTCTGTAGAACAATTATTCACAAAACTTCTTGTTCCTAAACACTAGTTATTACAATCAGCTGCTTGACAGCTATTCAACCGTTCCTCCTAAAGAACATTGGTGATAATCCGTGCGAGAAACTGGTGCCAACGACTGGGCGCAATGTGACAAACTAAACTACATACTTAGCAAATATTCCGACACGTTATCGGTTTGACTTTAATAACATAACACGTTATCATTTACGAACAATAAATTTGTAATGAGTTTATACTACCACTATTTATAAAACACTGAAAGCTTCTTAAAAGGTAAATTTTAAAATATACGGAGCATTCTAGCTCGAAAGATACTAAAACGAAAGTGTTGGGTTAGTAAGGAAACTTTCATCGTGATATTGGAGTCGAGGCATTTTTTGATAACAGTCTCGTGTCAGTCAGATAAGGTACACCAAATTAAATATTTAATGATATTAACGTAGGTGTGATTTGGGGTAAGGTCTTATTACACAAGAACTTAACTTACAGAACATTGTGTTTAGTAAGAAATATTTCGTTATAGCAAATTGCTTTTATAATGCATTTTACCCACGAGGAAAAAAAATTAAATAAAAACTATTTCAAATACTCCTATATATACAGTAAGTTATTGCATTATAAATACTGGTTGATAGCACCGTAATTAGGTCAGTATCAATAATAGTTTAAAAATCTTTAAATGATGGTTTCCCTTAATACAGGTATTTAATTCTTCCTCCGTTCGTTCCAAAAATGTTATCTACGATAAAATAGTCACGCAAAGTATTAAAATTATCATTTATAGATAAAAAAACGAGAATTAATATAGATTAATGGTGCGTATGTCTCGTATGATAACATCTGTGCTGCGCCTCAAGAAATTATATTTAATTATTAATTTCTTTACTTTTATTACATAAAGAAATGACGATAAATTACTATTTAATAAGGGTTCTGTCAAATTTTTATAACAATAATTTCAAAAGGGTGTGATAAATCTCAAGATACTTAAGGTCTACCTAAAAATTAATTATTCTCTTTTTTAAATTTAATAAAGTTTCCAATGATGCTAGTAAATATTTTGATATAAAAGTTTTCAGTACATAAGAACAATTAGCATTAGGCATCTTATTGTTTGAAATCTTATTATTTGGTAGAGCCTGTCTCACCAAATTTATTTAGCTGTTATTTCTGTCTACCTTTCTTAACTGTATAGTCAGTTCTAACTCATGTTTGACCGTTTTCTCAAAGGAAACCACAGTGAAAAAATATATCATTTTTTTAGGCTTGTTCAATGGATAGAGTTGCTGAAGGTTAATTTCTTGGTGGTAAGATAATGGAATCGTCCCAGCTATCATCGTGTTAAGAGTAGGATTTACCTTGTTAACTTTCACAAGAGTGTCACGTTCCAGGATCAGTAATTTCGGCACATAAAATTATAATAAATCAAGATCGATTGTGGTACACAGGCATAAAGGAGTGGGGCCGAGCAACGATATTCACTCGGTTTCTTTACTTATTTTTTAATTTAGCCAGGTATAAGCATCCAAATTGAACAAATAGCGTTGTTAGGAAGTAGGCATGTTTTGATGATTAATTAAATACTCTAATCTCTTTGAAAAAAATATGGATTTGTGTACGAGACTCTCGATTGATTGAAAATATTCACGCTTCGCGTTTATTTAATACGGAAAATACGTAAGGATCAGCTTATTACGTAATAAGTCATTAGCCTTGAAATAAGTTTTAAGTGCGTACTTTTTAATTTGACTTGGAAACACGATCTATCGTAAAAGTTTTCCATGCGTCATTTTGTTTTGGAATCAATTTTAATTCTATTTGATCGCGAGATTTTTAGACTTCTGATCTCATATTCAGCCTATCGCTGTCAACCCTTAAGCGTCGCCCTTACTAACTTGCTAAGTAAGCGCCAACCATTACGTTCTTTAATAATAATCTATCCAGACCTCATCCATCTGATCTTATCTATGAAACCTCACAATAGACTGAAATTATAGGATTGATGTGTAATTTCAGGGAATATCAACGCTTCGGAATCAAATGTTTTGTAATGGTGACGCTTCAAAAAATTGTATACGATATACATACATCACGATAAATGTTTGTGCACTTGTAACACAATTGCATGTTTCACTCTTTTATTTCTCATATTTTGAAGTGTAGTCTTTTTATAAAGACTATCCCACCAACTCTCGTACAATAGAAATTCTGTAACTCTTGTACAATAGCATCGACAGTGACGGATAAAAATGACACAATAGCCCTCACCGAGTGTCTAAGCAGTGATGGCCTTGAGGCGAGCGGTCGAGAATCTCAGCGGTCGCCGGTTCAAACCTCAGGCACACACCTCTGACTTTTCGAAGTTATGTGTGTATTTACAATGTATTATTTATTTATTTAACACTTTCTTGTACATAATACATAACTAATGGAAAACAACTTAACTATAAAAAGAAAACAAGAGGCGGCCTTAACGCTCTAAGGTTTAGAGTTTAAGCAATTTCTTACAGGCAACCTTTGGATGGATAATAAAAGAGGAATAATAAGAATTATCACTTGCTTTAACGGTAAAGGAAGTCATTTTGACTGATGATGAGTGTCTATGGACGATCTAGTCTTTTTCTTAGTAACGAAATTAATCAGAAGATAAACAGAAGGTGATAGAAACATAATTGTCACCTATGTTACTAAGTGAAGTGTAGAGCAGCTGAAATAGACTAGCGAGATACGATAACGATATCTCTCGTGAATCGACATAATGCTCGCCTATTGGTAATCGGATTTATACAGGCCGATTTCGGAACATACCGCTTGACAATGACAGATTTCATACTTTACAACGGGCAGCCGATCTATCGGCAAGCAAGAATATTTTACAATCTGGAAATTGGGTTAATTGCAGCAATTTAAATTTTATCAAATGAAACGCAAAAGTATAGTTTCTCGTGAGTTTTTGTGAGACAGTAGGTAGTACCAAATTAGATGAACCGGCTCATTTGCACCATATTGGCAAACTGCGATATGGTGACTATACTACGTATTCTAGTGATTTTTTTAAGAAATCTATTAGTACTTCTCTCCTACATTCATTCGTATGCTGCTGCATCAACAAGGCTTAAAAGTTAAGTTAGTTACATTTGAATATGAACTTTATGACTATATACTCGTATATGATAACTATATAAACATATAGATACTTTTTTAACTTTTTGCTTGATTAAGTAAGGATATCGTTTCCGAGATATTTAAAGTCCTTTTATCCAAGTTCACTATGCTTAATACACCTACGCAATACGTAGTCATATGGAGTATTTTCCAATTATTTACTTATTGTGGTAGCATTTCTTAATAACCATTACGTCTGTCAAACTAGTATATACACAGCGCCTGAATAAAGACGTGCTACTTACTCATTACAATATAATTGCTATCAAAATTATAGTAGGCGTATGGTTAACAACAAAATTAACATCCTCATTAATGTAATCGTAAATTAGCTTATCAGAACAGTTCACGCATTTTGGTAAGGTCAACACATCATTTATCACCACCGTTGGGATTAAAACACAACAAGAACTGTAATAAATATACACTTTATATCACAATGTATTTGGCACCAACATTGTTTGGTAAAACTGTACGCACAATATGAATAGACGTGTGTTAGGAAGACGCGCGGACGTACTGACAAAATTCACTGTGACCTGTTGATACTGTCATGGCCTTTTGACAGCAACGTTAACGACATCATTGGTCAATGCTCGCTGCAGCGGATACGCAGTTCTTTGCTTTTTAACTCTATTAAATACGCCCAGCGTATAGAGATCTGTAAATTCAAACACAACTCCCCAAATTTCTTATAAATCATTATTAGCCATCTCGCTTTTGGAAACTGTTTTCTTTGTCTTGAAGTACACGAATTCTGCAGTCCACAACAATATTGTCAACATTGAAAATACATTAATTACGACGATTGAAATTCTGTACGAACCCGTTACTTCGCGTATTCGTACTGAAACAAAAAAAATAATAATTGAAAAAATACATTATATTTTGTGCTATTTGTTTGTATACGTGTCCAATTAATTAATAAAATCGATTTATATATTTCCTAAAAAGAAACGCATTTAACAAATTTTAATTGGTTATTTTCCCTTTACGATTAAGCTACATTGTATGTCTTTCGTGTTGAGTTTGAATATAATGAATGCTAAAATATCTGTAATGAAATTTTACCTGTAAATTATTGAGGGATATTAAGTAATGTATTCTATATTTAAAGTTTTCAGTTTTATTTTTTCGATGTCATACTTACACGAGAGTGTTCCGATGCTGGCAATAGTTACACCTCTTAAAAATCTAAAAATTGCAATAGCAAATGGTAGCCTATGAATTGGTACATAGTTCGGTATTATTACGTTCATGTATGCAGATCTTAATCCTTTGGAGACGCCAATCGCAAGTGCCACGCATATTAGCCCATTGAAACTCTTCGTAAAAAGCATAGCTGTAAGAAGAAAATATAAAAAATGTGCAATAAAAGATTATGAACAAGTTTTATAATATTTAAGTAGATATTTCAATACCGTACCGCTTCTTGATATGACACTCGCGAACAATGTGAAAAGGTAAATGACTCGTGGCGATTTATGCAATGGTTCCGTAATATACGGACCAATTAGTCGGAACAACAAATCTGAAAATGCTATCAAAGACATCAATTTTGCTATTTCATTCGTTTCCAACTTCATCATGTCTTTAAGTATACTTGGCAGCAGAAGGTTAAAACTGATCTCAGCGCATGGTGCTATTGAGAGACCACACAAAATGTTGACGAATATAGGATCTTTCAGGAGAGTCAAGTCGAAAAATTTTACTATTTTATGAATATACTTCTTATTTTTTGATTTATTGTTCTGTTGACCCTCCAATTTATTTTGAGGCTCTTCAAGATCATAATTAACGTTAGCGTATATTTGTTTGTTCAAAATTGGCAGAGTTACATTTGATTCTTGACAATTTAAATTAGGACATGATGCGACATTAGCTGGTATTCCATTTGAGTGGTTTTCCAAAGACTTGTCAGAAAGACATCTTTGCAGCCTGTCCGCTGTTTCTTGGACATCATTATTTATTGGTATCAGTTTACCTGTAAAATGTTTTTCATTATAACTTCGTAAGAAGAGTTTTTCAAATTTATATATCTATTTAAGTTGCCAAGTTTTACCTGATTCTAATGTTGACACTAGTTTATTGCGTTCATTGTTTAAAAGTATTGCTTCACTAACTGTTATTTGTTCTTTATAATACCAGCTGACTGGACGCAGCAAAAATGCTACTAACACGCAATGCAGATACAATCCACTCAGTGTTAGTACTGTGTATCTCCAGCCGAGTGCATACAAAAGATTGCTCATAATCAGTGGTAGTATAATTGACCCTGACGCTGCGGCGAATGAAACTATACCGAATGCTCGCACTCTTTTCTCCTTAAAATACGAATTTACGGCCACAGCGAATGCTGGCACTGCTGCTGATTCGCCTATAGCTAAAACAAAATTTAAAACACATAGAACCATTGAACTGTTTCTAACAATTACCATTTTATATACTATAATGGAAGTTATCTGTAAAATAAAATAACTTATTTATAAACTGGAAACTCGATAGCAGCGCCCTTTACTTCAATCACTTGAGATTACTAAAAAACTAGTTTTTACCAGCATTTAATACTGTGTATAAATTCGATAAAAAGGCGTTAATTGTAAACGCGATAATCTCCAATTGGAATCTCGACTCCTAAAGTTAAAAACTCCAGCTGTTAAAAGTTCACAAGTTTTCCGGTTTGGATATATGTATATATGGCTATTAAAAATACATACTTGTAACTTTATGCCTAGCAATAGGAGTAGGATTCATATTATTCATTATACATTTTAATATTAACAGTACAACTTTTATCACTTGGAGGTTAAATTAAATCACAATATTTTGTCTGACTTGACGCCACGTTTTTATTCTGGAATAAACAACAAATGATAAAATTGTTGGGAAAACCAAGTTCAAAAATGACCATTTTCGGCTATCATACATATTTTTAAAACAAAGAGGTTTTATTTACAAGTACATAACTATGTGATCACACAGCATCTGATAGTGTAGTGCTGTCCAAGCAGAGCTTCGAATACCAATTATAGAAGTCCATCTTTTGTCAGCTTCTGAATGACTTTTGGACAAATTGGATTCTTATCCATAGGAACTGTAAACATTTCAAATACAAAATCTTTGTTAAAAAGTAGCTTATATAGTCATGTATGACTCGTTTTGTATAGAAAATTAAACCAGTTTAACTATCATGAGAATTAGGATTTCCTTAAGACCACGTGCATTTAGATCTATGATCATAAACAACCTAAGTGTTAATGACACACACTGTTCTATAGCACCTCTATTGATTTTATACATTGATCCTATAGAATAAATTAATCTGCTGCAGGCGACTTTAGTGTGGATAGCATCTAAACTAAATTACACAGTGGTTGATGCACGTGCCTTAAAAAAACTGAACATTCATGACCCCGGAAACTTAGATAACTTATTTATATTTTAAATTGATATTATCATCGTGGGGTTTTCATGTTAAAGATATTTTACATTTATTTGTATTGGGACGTCGCTGGCTCCAGGCGGGTTCCGACCGATCCCGGTGGAGGTTATTGGGAGAGGCTTATGTCCAGCAGTGGACCTCCATCGGCTGTTGGATGGATGGATGGATGTATTGGCCTCTAGATGTAGACGGGCAATCGAAAAAAAACTTGAGGTCTTAGATTTATATCCCGTGCACATACCTGTGACATACCGAAGTTATGAGTGTATTCCAGAGTGATTTAACCATCAGACGGTTACTAAAACAATATTCAGATTTGTCCAAATTTATAAGATTATCTCCAACACAGATAAATCAGTTTGGCCTCATGTAAAGTTCCTAATTCTATATATAAACTTTATCACGCATAGGTTCGTTCTAATAATTTTTGTTTACATAAAATATCTTCGTTATTTTGATACTGCGATCTAATATCAACAAAAATCAGCTACTACCAACGTCACGTACCATGCTATCTATATTTGTATAAAAATATTAAGGGTCTTTAAAATATACAAATAGATTGTAAGTAGGTACTAATAAAACTTATATTCCTTTTCATTTATATTTATTTATTTGGTTTTTAATGGCTTCTACGTTCGCCTAGGTCTTCGTTCACATACCGACAGCAAAAGATTTGGTAAGAGAATGAACTTTATTAGATATATGCCTAATCTAAAGTCAGAGGTTATATGAATGATATCTAACGCACATTAAAAAGTTGTTGCTATTAAAATTATTTCAAACTAGTATTATTGTATGAAATTGTCGCGAAGGCATGTTTGGCATTTAGCGGGGTCAATCTCCTTCCAACTCTACCGTGGTGTTATCACAAAAATACGTCACACGCTATGAATGTTTGTTAGTCCGAAAGTATTTTGTTAACTTATATTAAAATGACTTAAATTAAAGTAAACTTACGCAATATAATACTGAAGTATAGCAGCAGTTGCCAGAAGCTGAATGCTGTAGAAGTAAGTAATAGTCCTAGAAATGCTACTAAAGAACCAATCACTGCTACTTTTCTATATCCAAATCTTTCAATGACTCGACCTCCGAATAATGAAGCCATCATTTCAACTGTTTTACTAAATACAAGGACTAGATTAGCCTGTGTTGCTGTTATATTTACTTGGTCATAGCCTTCCTGTAGTACCAATCCAAAATCAACAATGATAGGTATACTGATGAGCTACAACAAAAACACATTTATTTGAAGTGGCGCGCTCTTCGTTACTCAAAAGCTGTTACAATAGTTCGCGGAGCTATGGGTGTAAAAAATAATATGAGAGATAAAACGAAACTCATGTTACAATATTTTCATTGTTTATTCATTAAATGTGCATGCTTGAATTAAGATAAAAAATAACATAATGTTGCTTGATAAAGATACTAGGAAACAGTTGGGCATGCGTTAAGTGCATATAAGTCACTCGTACATTGAATGAAACCCTTGTATAGAACTTCGGAATCCGTCCAACTATGACGTTGAAATATGTTATATAAGGTATAATAGATGTAAAACTATAGTTTACGAGTATGCTCAAAATGGCTATAAGTTCGATGTTTTATATGGTCTAGTTCTCAATCTTTACCTTTTTTAAACCACAAGCCACTGTAATCACCCAACCGTATCCTCCATCTGGTGGTAATTTTCTTTGGGTCCTATCACACATTATTACTTAACCACAATATACACAGCACAGAAAATTTAAACACGATTTTTGTAGGTAAGTATTCGCTAAAACTTTTTCGCGGGAGCCGCTCACTTCGATTAGCGGATAATGTTAAAGTGACGAAGTTAATTACGTGTTTTATTTAATATATTAGTTAAACAGTGAGTCAGTGGCAACGCGTCGATAGTAAGTGATTTTTTATTGTATTTATACTGATATAAATACCTAAGAAACATGTCTTTGTTATATATTTCCTTAAGCTATGAAGCAAAACTTTGCCTATATTTAGCATAACATGTTTTTAATTTCATATAAATTATAATCTAATAATATCTATCTAAGGTTACGTATTAACTTTTCTCAGTTAAAAATGTGTCAACAAAATGTCATGTTCAGTACTAAATTCAAAATATCAGATAACTTTTGTTCAAAATAAACTTGGATCGAAGTATGACACTGCTTGCATCGGAAGCAGTATTTATATGTAGTATCTCCGTAATATTTGATAATGTTTCATTGATTATTAATATTTTTTTACTGATTTATTCTCTTCAATAGTCAAAATATTTGTATTCATCATCAAATGAACCATAAATCATTAATTGATGAGACAAACAAAGATGTCCAAAGTACATAGATGTTAAAAGCGGCCTGCTAACAGCGACATCCTGCGATTTTTGGTGAGTCATCTGTCCATGTTGAGGATTTAATTAAATTTTTGGAAACATTGACGAACTTATATGGTATTAATGAACAAAAATAATTGTAGTTAGATGATATTCCATTGAGATCGAATAATCGACTTTATTTATGTCTTACGATTTTATTTGCATTCCTCTTATAAATAATCGAAATATCGTATACAAATGTGGGGTGAAAGAAACAACACAGAATAAAAAAAAACACTTTATAATATAAATATAAAAAGAAACAAGATTATGCTTTAACGATGTCTGTTTCCACAGTCTTCTGTCGTCTTGCGGTTATGAACTTCTCCAAGCCCCAAGATAGAGCTGTGAGCCACGTAAAAATGTTTAGGCAATGTAACGTAACCGCTGTAGACGCATTATCTTTTATCCAACCTGGAAACAAAGGAATTATCTCAATGCAATTTTTAATTTTATTGACAAAGATCGACTGTGACACGATCAGAAATTTTATTTAGTGGTGAAGCTCACCAGGTTTCTATAAATCTAGTCTGTATTAATCTTTTTAATAGTTCTTAATAGTTGGGAACATGGTTTACTAAATCGATACTTTTTTGTCAGAGGCTAGGAAAAAGTATAGTATCGTCTTCCGCCTAATTAAAACAGTCCATCCGTATCGCACTATCTGACTAGTAGGGGAAATACGTACAAAATGACATATACGGACAAAATGACACAGGCGTCATATTTCAAGTTCTGCCGTTTCTAGCCCCCCATAGATAACTACATCTCGTGACTCTATCCGGTGATACTAACCTGTCAAAACGTGAACTTGCGCCAGCCTTTAGTTTGGGTGTCATAGCCGACGACAAACATTGGTAAGTTACGAGTTTTTTTTGACTACAGAGAGTTTTGTGTATTAATATTATGTTTTTCATGATATTATCTTGTGTTTAGATTTATTACATTCCCTGTGTACTTGTTGTTGCCGTCAAATAGTTTTTTCCGTAAATAATAATTATTTTGCATTTATTGTTGAATTTTGATTTTTTATAACGCTATATGGACAAAATGACATACATACGTAACGGACAAAATGACATAGCTATGTCGTTTTGTCCATAAGGATTCTATGAGCTAATTTTAGGTACCTATTATTCGTTAATTAGCTGTTAATTTCTTTACAGATATACCAAAATGTCGCGTAATTATTAGCGTAAGACTGATCGTCAATCCTGGAATGAGGAATCAATGCGTTAAGCTATAGAAGCAGTTCAAAAGCTAAAGCTACTTTTACACCTGATGTGGAAAGAAAATTAGTTGAGCATTTGAAATTACTTGAATCCCGTTTGTTTGGACTGACGCGAACGTCTGTTCAAGAATTAGCTTTTGAGATGGCTGAAAACACGGGTTTGCTCACAGATTTAACCCACATAAATAATAGCTGGACAAGAATGGTTAGAAGGGTTTTGAGACGAAATAAAGATATTTCTTTACGCAAACCAGAAGCTACTTCAGTTGGTCGTCAGCTACTTCGTGGTCAGGCTTTTAATCGACCTATAATTTTTTTACTTTATAACTTTTGTTGTGTATGTCATTTTGTCCGTATGTGGTATGCCATTTTGTCCATAGTATATGGACAAAATGGATTTCGTTGATCTCAGTTAAATTTAAAAATATTTCTTTTTCCAGTTTGTTTATCTTTTGAGTATCTATTATAATTCAAAGATATGAAACCTAAGATTACTGGTGTATAATATGAATGGGCTGTGATTTACCATTAAAGAGTTATGACCCAAAACCAAAACTATATGTCATTTTGTACGTACTTCCCCTACTACTATAATTGTGACCAGTAAGAAATATTTGATAACCCCCTATCACATAATACCGTCAGGTACAGGTGTCCAATTCACTTATTTTAGATATAAAACTTCTTACATTTTTACACACCACTGTAACACCGAAGGAGCACACGGATCAGCTAGGTTTGAACACCTTATAAGGGCAAGAGTCTATTAAGTTATACTTGGCATATTAAAAGACTCCATGTAGCTACTGAGAGCCTTCCCAATGTAATAATCTTATAGGACTGCCAGAATAGAACCGCAAATCAACACCAGCTGGAATAACGAGGATGAAGGAATGAAATGTACTGCTATGTACTACTTATACTTACCCACAACTGGTCCCAATGACAAATACACGACTCCGGCTGTAATCAGTTGTATTCCAGTGGCTCCTGGTAACTTGTGCAAGGGTACGTGAGTTGGTATCACCAGCGCCATGAATACCGTTCTCAAACCTTTTCCGAAGCCTATCATAACTGCCACGAGTATCACCACCCAATACGTTTGACAGTATGCTAGAACTATAAAACAACAACGTTATTAAAGAAGAACGTAAATAATAAATATAAAAACGACCAGAAGCTAATTTACCTACTCTTCCCATTGCCATTGACATGACGCCAAAGAGAAAGAATGAATTATTGTCCCATCCAATTTTACCCGCAACGAAAGGTATGCAAAATCTCACACAGATGTCCACTCCAGCCAACAAGGACATAAACAGTGCCACTTCAGATTTTGATTTACCATAATCACCCAGGATAAACGGAGTCAGAATTGAGAAGTTTAATTCGTTAAAATTAGCGAGTGTGATACCCAACATTAAATTGATAAACGTGAAATCTTTTAATAAGTCTAAATCAAAGAATAGAGCGACTTTTTGGCAAAACGTTAGTTGTTCCTCTTCTTCATCTTCATCTTTCTTTTTTTCTTCAAATACTTCATCGTCGGTATTGCTTATTTGTGTAATTAAAAGTTTTACTTTATCAGTCTGGTTATTCTCATTTTCTTTCAGGTACTCTTCTAGTTTCAACGAAGCCTGTTTCAAAACTTCGCTCTCGTAGTTAAAATTGTTTGACTTCCGCCTATGTTTTGTACGGTATGATTGGTTACTATGATTATCTTTTAAATATTTTCTTTCGTCAGTTTCCTCCTGATTCTTTAAAGAAACGTTACTTTGATTATCTTTGTGATATTTCTCTCCGTATTGACCATCCATTTTGAAAGATTTAATGCTTTTGCTGCCCGCAAAGTGTTTTTCAGCTCTGTCGGCAATCACTTTTGCTTGTTTAGGGTCAATGTTATCCACGACAACTTTCTCTTCTGCTTTCAAATCTTGCGGAGCTTTTAGTGTTGGACAATCTTCTATTTCAGATTCAGGAATTTGTGTGTCAAGAGTTATTGATGTTTTACGTTTTGGTTTGAATGGTTCTCTTTCTTGAGCTAGCGCTCCAAGATTGGCCGAAGAATTTTTCTTAGATTCATTCAAGTAAAGAGTTGATGATTTACGTGATCGATTTTCCAGTAAATTGGACATAGACGGCTTTTTGGAGTTTAAACGAGAATTTATGTTAGATCCATCTCTTGATGATACTCTACTTTTAGACTGTCTCGATTGACTAAAGTATCCATCATTGGCTCGTAGCATCATGGGAACACCGGGATCTGTAATCTCGTATCCCGGATTAACAGGATCATCTTCGTTATATAAATACTGACTTGAAAATGCGCTTAAATTTTTGAGTTTTGACATTTGGCTAAAATATCCACTTTCAATTTTCTTTTCATTCACTATAGCTTCTTTGGCATCCACCTTTAAAAGTTTTTCTTCATCCTGGTCCTTTGAATCTGGTTGTTTGCAGTGCCATTCTACAGGCTGTAATAATAAAGCGCAAGCAATGGCGTGTAAAGATATTCCACTGATAATGAGAATAGCGCCTGTCTCTCCGAACAGTGCGAAGAGGCCGGTGATTATGTGTGGCCACAAAATGGGACCTAGTCCAGTGGTTGTCCATGATAAGCCTGTTGCTAATCTTCTTCTATTCTTCCAATAAGTATTTAACGCCAAGGCATTTGCAGAACTGCTTATGCCGTAGCCAGCACCTAAAAATATTAATATTATTTTATCAGTATCTAACTAGT
Source organism: Cephonodes hylas (assembly GCA_030295005.1). Lineage (NCBI taxonomy): Eukaryota > Metazoa > Arthropoda > Insecta > Lepidoptera > Sphingidae > Cephonodes > Cephonodes hylas. Next base: position 9,457,232 of record AP025369.1, on the reverse strand, counting down.
TAACATGTGAACAGTGGCGATAAATTGATAAACGGAGGACGTATTGTTTTCTCAAGATTTTAAAAAGCAATTAAATGGGGCGCTGCTTAAAAATATGTACTCTTGATTTAGAATTAATTTATTGTTAAATCAAATTGTTTTTAAAACATAGTTGAAAGCATAACATTGAGGTGAAAATACGATAGCGAAATGTCATGATATACTTATGTTATTAGACTATACAAATTTGTAATGATACTCATACAAGTAAATATTATTCAGATGAATACATAACTTACCGTAGAGAATTGAGAAGGATACAAGGTATGTCATGAAGTTGTAAGAAAATGTCGTCAGCATCAGAGAAATGAAGACGATTATAGCTCCCGTCAATGAAACTTGTCGGTAGCTGAATGTTTTGAATACTGGCCCATTTGCTAATCCTGAAAACAAAGGAAACGAAAACGTTCGATAATAACCGCAGCATTCAACAAAATTATTCAACACATGATTTTAATCTTAACTAGTTTATAATATCTAGGTTGCCATTTAAATATGTTGTCCTAACTTATACCTTAGTTAAAAGACTGATTAATAAAATTCTGTGACTTCTTTCAAATATCTGTCATCAGAATTAGTATTTAAAAGAAATACAAAACACTCGGAGATAAAAATTTAAATAGTGTGTTGGTCGTCTTTAAGAGATCTTTAACCTCGCTAGCGCATGTTCAAGGCTGTCCTACGCAACTTTTATACAAGAAACTTTTACTCTATTTAGTACATTTTTCTACACAAAGAATTTTTCGAGGAGTTAACGTCTTAATGGTTGATGATGATGATAATATTGATTATGCCATACTAGGTAAACAGGCTGAGGTAATTTCCTAAAAGGTTTCTTTGATAACAACAAAATTATTGAACGCATAAAAATATCCGGAGATCAATGAAAATATTTTAAAACCACTTGTTCTATCTGACATTTACACGTTTAAACTGAGCCTATTAACTCGACTTTTATTGTTATCTCTTGTATAAATTATTATATTTTCATCTTAAGAATTTACTCCGGTCAATGTTTTTGAAATGATTACCTATGTGAATATATTAGAACTAAACGAGTTTTAACGTAAACAGCTGTCTCCATGAAACAGTGGACAAGAACCGGTAGTAAATAGAAAGGTCATGGGTTTGATAATAACATAGAAAGAAATATTTATAGATGTTATAGCCGGCTCTATAAAACAATTAAAATTTAATTTAATTTCCAAATTTATTAATAAAACTGATTAATTTAAACGTTAAAAACAAAACATTAACTAGCATGCCCTTAGGATACAGTCTAATTACAATCCACTCTTTTCATTATAACAGACATATTTAAATAACATATGTAAGAGAAATGTTGTGATTGAAAAGTGATAGTATTGAACAAATGAAATTGTTTGTATTGCACTGTCTATCGTAGGTCTGACAAACCGCGTCAGTAGGCGGCAATAGGCAGTTTGCATGTTTCAATCAACGAGCATGCCCTATATAATTACATTTAAAACAAACAAAAGCTAGTGTGATAAATGACGCCTGGTACGCATTGTACGTTGAATATCCGGTTATTGTTTAGTAACACGATTATCGTTTGCATCTATATGCGCTGTAAATTCATATAATTTTACATGAAACAAAAGACAGCCAGTAATCAAATATTCTAGAATGTTTACTTGCTTTAAAAACTAATTATGAAGGGGCCGGTATGGTATCAGAGAGTTACCATGCAAGGCGCGTCACGCACCGACGCAAGAGGTCAGAGCGGAGTTCATGTTGATAATAGTGGTCGTCTCAGAACTGGATATGCCGAGTCGGGCGAACTTGTCGCGGAATAGGAGTCCGAACTGCTGCAGTATCGGCAGCGCTGACAACTGAAAGGAAACGAAACAAAACTATTATACATATGTACATACATAGACACACGTACCTATGTATGCTTTTGTTTTGACACGAAGCGCCTGCGAATATAAGCGGCGAAGCTATTGTAGATGATTGCTAAGATCGCCTTTAAAGGGTATACACGAAAAATTTGTGTATGCTTCAAATAAACGGAGATAATGCTAGATTAAGAACTCATCATCGTCACTTTCTGCGCTAAAACAAAAACTCGATGCTGTGCTTAACTTAATATTATCAGGAATTATCTGTAACTAACGACCTATAACGTCTTCGTAATTACTGAGTTTTAAATGTAATAAAACATAGTCTTCTGATTCTTCTAATTTTTATTTAAATTTTAATATATTTAATTCACATCTCTAAGGTAGCGTTGTCGACGAAATCCTTGAAGTGAATTGAAGTTTTACAATATGTGTAACATTTTTCTTCTTTTTTGAAACAGTTAACACAACAACATTCTCATGAATCACACGTAGATGTAAAACACATACTCGTAAAAATCCGTTCAGTCTTTCTGGGGTTTATTGCGAACAGGGAGACACTAAGACGCATTGCAGACATTGTTTTATAGTGTGTAGTGATCATAAACTAAGAATCTGAATTAATATAAAAAGTATCACGCAAGTCATAGTCACAAGAACAAATTGTGTAACAGCTACAAGGAAAGTTAGCATTTTATAAAATAAATAATACCTTCAATCTATCTTATATAAAATAGTATTAGAACTAAGAATTAGAAGGATACTATTGCCATACAAAAAAATATGTTGAACTAGGCTCTCTTTTTCGATGGCCTGAGATTGTTAGCGGTCCAACTTATACGTGGTAGCATATTAAAGTACTTGGATAAAGACCACCATAAATAAATTAAAAAGCCCATAACAGTGACACGTGAATGTAATTTTACAATATTTTTATCATCTCCAAAAAAAGCAAAGTTAGGTCACACAAAAGAGCTATACAAATACCGAGAATTTAATCATGCAAGGTAACATAGTGTGTAATTTTATTTTCCACTTGGACGATAAAGGAAAAAACCATAAGGAAACTCAGATGTTAAGAAATATTTACCATGATAACCAGTTTAATGCAAAACCAATATAATAAAACCGTGAGTTCATTGCATTCAATTTTGTATGTGACACTTATTATACAAAATCGTTAAATTTATATTTCGACGATCATCCTTAGTCAAAGAATGGTGCCAATTATGGTATTGGAAACGACTAACGAGGCTGGAGTTCATGACAAGTAATTATAAATTATTGCTTGAAGCTACTAATATCAGTTTATGAAGCGAAGGAGATGTGGTTGCAACGATGTGACTGATATTATATATAGAATCTGTCCTTACAATGTGAGACGGGTTTTAGACTATAGGATAAATCACTATCCTGTGTGAAGCAAACACCGTCCTTATAAATCCATTATTATAATTATTGGTTAATCATTTTATTATTGGTCATTATTTTGTCACAAACGTTTGATAAAGATTTGCTGGTTCAAAAGTTCTGATAGATATGCGCTGGAAAAACTAAAATATTATTCCTTCCAACTTTCCATATGTATGTCTGCAATGAGTGTTATCTTCGTAATCATCGCAGTTGGCTAATTAGGTCGTCGGGTCGCAATTGGTGTTACATTTTTAGTGCGTGATTGTTTTATGACATCCGGCATCGAACATATTTGAGCTGAAGTTTTCTGATTATGAAATACAGATTAGGCAAGTTGCAATTACATTAATTAAATTTACTATGTTTGAATAACTAAATTTACTATGTTTGAATAATTTAGTTAACCTTATACCATATTATTCTATTCAATTCGAATTAACGCCTAAACCGATAAACCAGCTATGGCAATTTTAGTTTAGAAAAAGATGAGATCCTAAAAAAGAACGTAATATAAAACCTATGGACAATTTGATTTCTCATGGATATTTCAAAACAAACAGAAATGTGCAATTTTTATTTTTCTTCCGAATTTTAACTTGAAGTCCAACGAAACGGTGTGTAGGTAAAAAGCGATAAATAATTGTGTGTCTATTTTTTTAATGTTCAGTTCAGATATTCAAGCACATCAAAAAAAGAGCTTCTGAATTGAGAAATGCGATGAGATCTTTTGATATTTAAAAATAGCTATGCATTTCTCAATTCAAAAGCTCTTTTTTTGATGCGCTTGTTCATAACTGAGCCGAGCTGCAGTTTATTTTTCTTCTTCTTCTTCTTCATCAACCCATATACGCCCACTGCTGAGCACGGGTCTCCTCTACCATTGAGAGGGTTTCAGGCCATAGTCCACCACGCTGGCCTAGTGCGGGTTGGCGGACTACACACCTAAAAAATTCCTAAGAACTCCTAGGTGTGCAGGTTTCATCACGATGTTTTCCTTCACCGTTAAAGCAAGTGATAATTCAATGTCAATCATAACTTCGAAAAGTCAGAGGTGTGTGCCTGGGGTTTGAACCCGCGACCGCCGAGATTCTCGACCGCGCGCTCAAACCTCGAGGCCATCACTGCTATATTTATTTTTACCTCTTTATAACATTTATGCATAGCGTCTGAAATGCATCAGGACAGAAACCAGAAGACACACTTAATACCTTTTTAAATTGTAAACAGGTTTTAATTGTATATTTTCATAGAGTTCTCACTCTTTGCAGTTGACTGCACTGCACGTAATAAAGTATCTATACCAAAAAAGTTGTTTTACTTGAATGTACACGTATCATTTCAAAAGAACGCGTCGTAAATGTGAAATATTAAAAAAATATTCATTCATAACAAATTTTTAAACTATAGCCACTTTAAAGAGTTCAAAAGTTCTAATTTTAAACTTATTTAAAAATCATTTAACCCCACGTTAATTAATTATTTTTCAGATAAATAATTCACTTTTTTTAAAAGTGACCAGGCCAAGTCAAGTTTCGCGAAAAGGCATGTCTTATCTTATTATGGACTTATTATTACTTTTTGTGACATTAAAACAATGCCTTTAGGTTTGTTTATTTTTATTAAACGTAAACATATCTACGTTAATATTCGGCTGACGTTCATCTTTAATCTTGCATTGATAATACCGTAATTGTTTATATGAACATGAGTATTATAATAATGATTACAATTTATACATAATTAGCGCTCGTCACATGATAGATTGCAGTAATGCGCTACTCATGTATGTGGGCGGCATAAGCTCTATATATCCTCAGTTATATTTATGTCGTAGGGTTAGTGCAAAAATAATAATTGCTTATTGTCTATGTTATCTACTCCAGAAACGATCATAGATTTAATAACAATGACTCAAACAATAAAACCTCTTTTTACGGCGTTGTAATTACGAGTAATGGTTTCAGAACAACACTGAATTAAATGAGGCTTATATTTAATTTAATTGCTTTAAATTACAATGGAAATTGACGGTGATTAACTTATGTATGCAGGTAATAGATTTCTCAGATTACCTGTACCTAATTTTTACGGAAAAATAATCTCTATGCTGTTTAAAATATAAAATAAAGTGTAAAATAATGCATGGTACATACAAAAGCGTTTCTATTACCTACTAATTGCAAGACGATTGTTATTTAGATAGTGATCACGTCGATACTGTTTCCCATGCACATGACTTAGTAATAAATAAAAACATTGATTCATAGTCTCGCATTAAATAAAATCGTAAAACACTGCCATAAAAATTGTATAAACAATAAATAGTTTGTTAAGAAGTTTATAAAAACAAACTTACATTTGAAAATCCAGCGGCGAAAATAATCATCCATCCCCAACCACCATCGGGAGGGATGAACTCTCCTTCCTTCTTAACCTTCGATTTTAACTTTTTAACATTCGCCATTGTCTGAAAACATTAAAACGTAGTTGCAGAATCGTCACTCGATAGGACCCCGAGTTACATCAAAAGGTACGGCTTTAACAGCGTTACGAATGTAACTGATAATTTTTGTCACAGTATTTGCACTAATATCTGGACATACGCATACAGAACAAAGCGACCAGTCCACGTATATTAACTTGAATGACTGTACTGTATGCGTTCTCTGTGATTACTGTATACTGGTTCTATGAATCAACCTAGTACTAGAAACGTGTTATTCGGAGTTTATTTTAAAATTTTTCGTTTGTAGTGCAATTAAACTGCGATGATGCATTCCACTTTTGCAATGAGTCTAAGTGTTATCGTGTTATCATATCGAAGAGTTAAGCAATGCCCTTCTATAACAGTTTATCAGGCACGTTGCACGTGATATCTTAAGTAGCCGGTGCTGTAAACTAAATGCATTATGGGTATGTACCTAATGAATCAATAATGTTATTGAGGCCACTAATATGAATAAATATACCAACAAATGATTAGAAGTTGCTATGTGAGTTTTGCATGAGTGCTGCGCAGTGACTCATCGTGGATGCTGTTTTCCTTTGTGTATAAACTGCATGTACGATAGTATGCTTATTGATAATCTGTTTTAGAAAGTAGTAGTAAAAGAAGTAATTTTTATAACGTCAAACGAACGGTTCGCCTAATGGTGTGCATTGAGCTATGTAGAAATACCGTATCTAATGACCACCGGCACTGTCATTCCTCAGGATCAGCTATATAATGTCAACTATATAACATTCTGCTAATAATTGAAGCTAATTTATGTATGTTTTGGGACATAATCTTCGCAAACTTCCATTAAAAAATTTACGAGTTACTTGACCGATTCTGAAAAATAAATTATAAATTACTATTACCAACTCTCTAGTTAGTAACTTCAGGGTCTTTTCCCGTTCCAACTTTGACTTACTGAAATATATTATTGCTCTTTCGGTTCCCTTCTAAATCGATGTAAAAACTCTAAAAATGCACCAACTATAGCAATAGATATTTTCCATTGGCAAAAATCGCATACAAATTAGCTCAGTAGTTTTGAGTTTATCGCGGACAAATCGACAGACAGTCTGACGCGGCGAGGGAATTTATTGGCCGACTTCAAAAAAGGAGGAGGTTATCAATTCGTCTGTATTTTTTTTATATTTGTTAACTGTCGACTGGGTGGACCGATTTTGACGATTCTTTTTTTATATACAATATATGTAGTGATTACATTAGATATTTGTACCTACTATATTAATTAAAATATTATTACTTCACAATACATAAACGAAAAACATACGTAGATCGGGAAAATGACTTATTTACAGAAAATGTTTCCGCAACTTCTTCGAGAGGAGATGACACATTACGTAAATCACACTACTTAATTTTACTTTGAACTATTATAAAAACACTTCATTTTTTGGGTCTATTTCTTTAATTACATGCGTTTATTATTTTAATTTGTACTTCTTTTACGCACAAGTAATTATACTTAAAGTTTGAGTGCACAGTTGCTTTTTAAAATTAAATAATAATGACGCCTGCTGTTATCTTGTGTTTTTTTATTAATGATATAGCTAAAAACATATCAAAAATGATGTCAGAAAATATGATGTCAGATATAATAAATTCAAAAACAAAGATAAAAAGAAATTAGTCCTCACTATGCCATGCAATTTTCTAATAATGCTTTTTTATTTATCTTATATGCAAAAATAAATTGTTTGTAAAATTTTAACTGATTTTGTTTTAATTGCGTCCTACATACATATTTAAGAATTCTAGACTAACATATCCATAAATAAATGAAACGCACATTTCAATTGTTACTTCAATTAAACTCAATCTATATCGTTCCTTCAACGGGGGATACTAATTACTAATGTATTTCTAGATCGTATTTGAGATAATAATTATATAATACATGCATACGAACATAAAACACAAGCAATATTTTTAATATAAATTTAAACTTAATTTAAATTCATTGCACCCAAAACTTTCACCGTAAATAGATTAAAGCATTTTAATTTTGAATTCAAAATAAAGTCAGTTTCGCTTCTAATTTACTTTTTTATAATATTATATGAGTTTAGAACATAATTATTATTTGATTTGTTATCAATGCAATACGCACCTAGTACAAGCTTGTGGAGCGTGCTTCCGCTAACTGAAACAAGGAGAACAATACTTATCTGCAACAACGTACATGTATTTAGAATTTATAATGAAAAGTTATTGTCGCGGTTAGTCATAAAATAATATTGCCTTATAAACAGATTTAGTTAAGCAAATTGATAAGATACATTTCTCAGTCAGGTTCTCATTTTACACGCATTTATTTATGCAACTTGTCATTTACTTACATAACATTTTTTTTATGTCCGACATGTTTTTAATTATGCGTAGCTTTGTTAGATTACTGAGCTATTGGTAAATAATCTAAGCTTTTTTATGGAGAAGTTCCTCATTTATTCTATTTTTAAAAAAATCTCGATATACATCGAAGTAATAAATTATTCCACTAAGCTAAACTTACCTGAGTCACTCCAGCCCACTTGCCAACGTTTTCCTTTACTTTGAACCAGAATCCTTTAAGCAAAGCTCTTGAGCACGTCATGATTATGTCGAAAGATGAGGTATGGACATCTCAGTACTCTATCAGCGCAATGCAGAGCCATCAACTGTAATTTTCTCATTTTTAACGTGTCAATGTCTGAGGAAGACATGAAATATTAAAAAATTGATTTTTTAGGGCCATAATGATTTGTTGTATGGAATTCTGACACGTATTATAATTGTATTGACAGATAGGTATTGATGTAAAAATAATTTCAAATGTTTGCTATTATTTAGATTCAGTCATTATTCTTCATTTACATAAGCTATAAATAAATAAATGGAGGCTAAAACTGAATTAAGATTATAAGTAGTAGTTTTATTGCTCTAGGTAATTTCTTACTAACAACCTATGGATCATGCACGTACGCACACGGATCATGCCATTGCTATTTTTATATGACATCAGATACTCTGTGATTTTAAAAATACTTCTGAATTGACTTTACATTATCGATTTTAAAATTGCTTAAAGATGTTTTATATGTATGTTAGTAACGGAAAGATAGTCCTAACAATCCTTTATTTTTTACAAGAGGAAAGCGCTTTATGCTCCATGTTCGGTACCTCGGGGGAGACCGAAAGGGATATGTTTCAATTCAACGCATGGAACTGTTGTTCGCTTAGCTGAGCTGCGAAAGAAGAATTTCGCTCGAAGACGTGAGCGTCCGCAACATTCATGAGGCCATGCGCCCTGCCAAATATTATCTCGGGATCGTACATCTTGTACGCCCAACATTCCCGTTAACATCTTACGACAAGCAGGGGATGTCGTGGCCTGCCCTGTGGTAAGGGGGCGTTAGAGTCTTACCACGCTATCCCCTGCCTGTCGTAAAAGGCAACCCTTGGGGTCGCTGCGCGCGCTGGGGGGCGGCGCGTCCTCGCTGAAAGTAACCCCGAGAGGGGCGGCGCCACTGTGGCATGTGTACGTCGCGGGCGCCCATCAACAACCGGGGCGCCCGAGCCAACATCGTGGGGGTGCATCGCGCCCCCTAGAACTCCGAGACGGCCGGGACGTTTTCGTCTCGGAGGCGCACCGGGCGGCTGCGGATAACGGTGGGCGCTTTTCGCCCGCTTACCGTGGTCGTCCCATTCGGCGCGAATATGGCCATCGGGAGTTTTGTTCGGTATGCCGGCTTAGGGATTTTGTTAGGGACCCTGCCCGCCACTAACATCTGCGCGGACATGACGTGGCCGCGCGCCGGGCTGGAAGACCGGTGATCCCGACCTACGCTTCCCGCCCCCCACCTAGGGTTTGCAATCCCGCACCATTTTTTTTCCCGCGGGAAATTGCGGGAAACTTGCCTTTCCCGCGGGATCCCGCGGGAATTCCCGCAAAAATTTAAAAATGCAAAAATATGCATATAGTAATTTTATATTACCTGTAGATTAGTTATACTATATTAACAAATATGTATAATAATAGAGACATTCATAAATTTATCTAACAGAAAAATAACTTTTTCATAGTTCCCATATTCCTAAATAGTAACCTAAACATCAATCATGCTCTCGAGGTATAGGCACGGTCGAGTATCTGGACGGTTGCAGGTTCAAACCCCAAACACACACCACTGACTTTTCGAAGTTATGTGTGTATTAACAATGAATAATTATCACTTGGTTTAACGGTATAGGAAAACATCGTGAGGAAACCTCCACAAAACAAAACTAAAAGTTCTTAGGAACTTTTTAGGTGTATATTTCGCCAACCCTATACCTACCTACACTCTCAATGGTAAAGGAGACCTGTACCCAGGCGTGGGATGTTTATTGGCTAATGATGATGATGAACCCTACCTAAATAATTGTTGCTACCATTTAGTTATTTAGGTAGATGCTCAGCCTATCGCCGTCCACTGCTGAACGTAGGCCTCCCCAAGAAAGCGTCAACCATCCTGGTCTTGAGAGACCCTCATCCATCGGTTACCCAGTTAACCGTTACCGTTTAGTTATTTACTTTATCGATAATTTACTGCATCGATTTCTGCTAATTGCATTGTGCAATAAATAAACGAATATACAAGAAGACAAAACTTTTAGTAACCTACAAAAATGTGTCACTTTTTTCTAACAGAATAAACAAACCGCCGCCAATTCCAATCTTTTACGTCGCTCGATCGGTTGATCGATACTGACCGACGCGCTCGCCCGTTGAGATGGTGCTAATAGGCCTTCAGTGATAGGTGAATTACCTTGCTGAGTCAAAAAATTTCCGCGCGGAATTTCCCGCACAAATGCGGGAATTCCGCAGGACTTAAAAACATGCGGGATCCCGCGGGAATGCGGGAACGCGGAATGCGGGATTGCAAACCCTACCCCCACCGCTCCCGGGCTGATGGGAAGTAGAGCCATAAAAAGCTTTCCTCTTAAGAACAAAAAAAGAGCAGTAGCGGTATTCTCACGCCCCCATTAACAAGGCGGGTCCTGGGGCTCCTAGATATGAAAACAATTTAGAAAAACAATGAGTCGAAAAACGTCTCGGCCGTCACCGTTAAAAAAATCGTCGATAATATTTTTCATTTTTTTTTATTCAAGTAACAGCCAACAGGTGATATGGAGAACCCATACGTAAACGTATTTTCATATTATATTTAATTTAATTTCTAGATATAATAGTTGTAATACTTCACAATTGTATCTCACGATAAATAATGATTAGTTGAAGTTTACATAGAATTCTAAAAACTTCAAATTTTCAAAGATATAATGCGTTAGTGAATATGATTATAATTATACTTTAATAATACTTTAAAAATGCTTAAAAATAAAACAAATACGTTTGTGCCAAGTGTCATCATAATTTCGTTTTAATTTTCTAATAGATGGTGCTTTTCTCATTGAAAGTGCTGCCCTCTGTAAATAATAGTCTGTTAGGGAGAATGCCACATAAATCGATTAGTCGATTGTTGTGACACTGTCGATTTTAGATGACATTCTTAACGTTACTAATGACATTTTTGACAGTGACAAATAATATATTTTATTTACGACGATTAAAATTTTTTTGGGGATTTTATAAATAACTTTTAAATCTTTTCCGATTTCCTATTAAGTTTGAGACTACAGTTTTTTTTTTATTAAATCCAATAAGTGACATGAATACAATAAAATAGATTAATTATTGCATATAATTTGTAAGTAGCATAACTTTATTATCTTATGATAATTAAAACATATATATCTGATATTTAAAACTATTTCCTTTATTAATTATATGTATCAATGTAATAATTATAATTTAGCAACTATTAATAAAAGGTTTAACGTTTTAACATATTCAGAAATAAATTATCTGCCAAATGTTTTTACTTTTATAATTAACTTATTTTACTACACTCGTATCGTAGATAGTCTGTTGAATCGACTATAATTCGATATTTCAGACTTCAGTGTCTTTGTCACTAGTCCATGCCAAAGGACTTGTATGTGTTTCTCACGCACACAAGGCGTAGTATCTGAATACTGTAAAGTAATCTGTGCACGCACACAAATATGTACACAGTACACATGTTACATTGACCGATTCTAGTGAAACAGGCGCGCTCTAACACGGCTATTGTTTTGTTTTACTTTGTATTAAAAAACTTGTGTCCCTGTGTTACGTTAGGTTAGGAACATACACGGTCACATATTATTTTTTAATAATTACTGACAACTTCACAAAAAGTAAATAAGGAAGAAGTTATAAAAAATACTGTTAAGGTATTTTCGTGGGTTACGATTTTTTGCAAACAAAAGTTTTGAGTGAAATTCTTTGTTTTTTTTGCACCTGTTAGAAAGTGTTAGATGTTGTTACTACAGTTTTGAAGAGACTGCATGGAAAATATTTTTATAACGGTGAGTGTTTAGATATTTTATTAATAGTTATAACTAAACCATGACCTTTATTTATTTAATTAAATATAGCCAGATGACCTAGATTATTTCTACCTACTTTATTTGTATAACAGGCGTATATTAAACTCTTATTAGTAAAACTGTTTGAATTTGTGGTGTGTCTTTGTATACCACACATTTTAAAAATATATTTTCTTTACAATGTGTTCTTTACGTTCGTAACTTTGTAAACTAATTCAAAGTTCTCTTTTGATGTTGTCACTACAAGTTTGCTGTAGTTATATCTATGCAAATATATTTCTTTGAATAATATTTTGTTTTATAAATTATTGTAAGTACTGAGTCTCTTAGAATGTTTGTGTAAAACGTAACACTACATCTATTTCTGAACCTATACCTAGCAGGTTAATTATTTCCTTTCGAAAAAAAATTACAGGTTTTATAACAAAATTGAAAAGCATATTTGTTATTTTTAAGATTTTATTTTTAGTGGTAACAAAAAGGGCATAGATTTCAACCAAAGTACTAACAAATGGGCTCTAATATTTTTATGTTCCAAAAAAAAAATTGGTCCCCTTCAACAACCAAATCACAATAGCTACAAAACTCTCTGTTGGAATGTAAATTAGAAGCTATTATGTTATTACTAAGAGTCTAATTAGACATCTAATGATAATATGCTTGTAAAGTTAAATATTGTAAAATTATTAACTTAGTTTTATTCACTTACATTATAAAACCTGTAAAAAAATATTTTAATTATAGAAGGAAAATAATTTGCTTGTATTTTAAATTAGAGAACATTATTTATATATTCTGGCCCTTATGTATTTTTATTTTTTTAGAAACTATTTGTAATGTTAGTAACATCACACAGAGCTTTACAGAGGGCAAAGTCCACCACATGTGTTCAATGTACATTAGTGTTGTGCCATTGTTATTATTTTAATTTAACTGTATCAATTTAAAACTGAATTCAAATAAATTATTTGTACTAAGTTTTTAAATTTTTTTCATAAAACATACTTTATTGTTAAACCTTAAATTAAATAAAAGAAAGTTGACTTTTTGACCAATATAATTTAGTCCATTCTTTCCACTTATTTAAAAACATTACATGATATATTTAAAACTTTTCTGAATTTTTAATATTCATGCTAAAATGCATGCATATAACAGAATTTATTGTTAGATTAAAATCATATACTTTTGCCAACAGAAGCAACAGGCGTTCCTACAAATATCTGTTGACACAAAATTTATATGATGTATATAAGGTGCATTATGAAATAAACCTTTACCATATTTGAAATGATAACACACTTTTGTTTTTGTTTGTGTAAAATAACAAGTCTCTTTAGTTAATCCATTATCAGGTGACTCGCCAACAAGGATACATTAATTGGGCTCATTAACACTAATTCTTTATATTGTTTTGACTTTAAATTGATGATGTGAGTAATATTTACATGTACCATTGTCACATGTTGTTGAACTATGTTTAACTCATGTTATAATTTTTATTGGTATAAAAAATAAAATATGTCATAGTATGATATCTGAACATCTATATTTACAAATACTTGTCAATAAGCCAGTATCAAATCTAAAAAAAAACATTTGGCCATAGGGCAATTCTATTTATAATTTCCGTTTTTGTTCTGAATAATAATAATACATCGATTAATGTGATTTCATAAGTTTTTATTAAAGTCTAATTTTTTAGTAAATTGCCTCAATTAAACATAAATTACAACTATTTTCTTTTGATGTATTTTTAGTTTATTGTTTGAGTTAAGAACATCTATAGTTAAGTGTTACACATCAGATGATATCATTAGCTATAAAATTTAACAACATATTGTAATTCATCTAGTGGAACTGTTTAACAGTGTGCCTTTTATTAAAATAAAATTTTGAAAGAAAGAAAAGTAAATCAAAATAAAATATTTCAAAATCTAAAATCAAATATTTAATTTCAATGGCATATAAATAATGGTACTGTTGGGGTGAATATGTCCTATTTAAATGTCAGGATCATAGTTAAAATATTAGTGAAAAAAGTGTTAGGATTTTTCTAAGAAATAATTATCAAGTTAATTTCGAAGTTCGTGTGTTTGTTTGTGATACATACAATCGCCTAGTATACGATAATCTTTGTCTAATAACGCTTTGGTAATATAACACTTAAATATGTGCCAATAAAATCTTAGTTTTAACGAAATAAATAAATCGCAATAAAACATTTGTTACAGTTTTATTTTTCGCTTAATTAATCTTAAAACGTAAAAAACGCACTACAATAAATATTTTTTCAGGAATTTATTTTGCCACTGATTATTAGGACAGGTATTTTAAGCACATGTTTTATGGCATGCCTATATTCCCCAAGCGGTGGAGATGTGTATTTTTGTAGCAGAAACAAGAACATAAAACAGAACGAAGTAAAGTAATTATTTCTATCGAAAAGTCACGGATGGTTTTGTTATCATAGTATTGCATAAAACCGTAATTCGAATTTCGTGCGCTGACTATTTATTCCGTATGGATGACAAGTTATTTATGACCTAAGTGTTCGCTTATAATTATTGTGGTAAGTTATGACATGAACAAGCATTATTTTACGAAATATTAATGTCACTCTTGATCTCACGTACTTTTAATTAAAATTGCATGAGTTGTATTAATTATTTCTATTTGTGCTATGTATAACTTTTTCGTGACGTTAATTATACTAGCAAAATGATTCTTTTGACCCCCGCACCATGTTGTATCTTCGTGGGTTTAATTGAAGTGTCGAAGTGTATTGAATGAAACAATACACAATCATAAAAACTAAATTAGTTGTGGATGCAGTTGCATTCGAGAAACACGCTTTTATTGATCACTTGAAATCAATCAATATCTGATCAAAGGGGAACGAAGGTTCACACGAACCGGCAAACGTGCGGGAAGTCTTGTAGGCCGGCTCGGTGCGAAACTTGTGATTTAATGCTCATTGACATCTTTATATTGTCGACCAGCGTATGACATGTTACGAGAGAAAGCCACCTAGAAACTGAGTCCTAGATTGCCTGCCCGCACAACAGATGCGCTCTCCGTAACCGTTTTTTCTTGAAATTATGACGCGTCATAATTTATTAATTTATAAATAAATATCTGAACTCGGTCGTATTAAAAATATTGAACTCAATGTCGGTTTAACGCAGTCCTAGTAATGTTCAATAATATCAAAAATGTAAGTATTATTAATACGATCATGAATTCCTATCAATTATTTGCATTGTTGTGTACGTGATGCATTGGCACGTATACCATGGGCTTCTAAATTGCGCCCCTTTTGAAGTTATTCGTCATACTGATTGTTGACATTTAATGGGTTACGTGAGCATAATGATTCTATAATTAGCTTTTTGGTTTGTTTATTCCAGTTGTTGTTTCGGTGAGCAAGAGAATAACGTTAATAAACAAATACAATAATATCTATTAGATAAATGACCATCATACAAATGGTGAGATAATTGTTATGTTTTGGATACTTTTCGGTATCAAAAGCCTATTTAAAATATTTTTGATCATACAAACATTTGTTTCGGTGTAGCTGCTGAACCCACGATGTTTTTTCGTAATTGGCATAACCAAGTGTGACCCGTGGGCTGTCAAAGTATATTTTATTGTCGGACTACTCCTCGAGTGATTTGTCCGAGTCGTATAAAAAGAACATTTACTATCTGCAGCAAACGCTCCGTAACAACCCGACAATAGTGGTAACGAACAACATAGCTTCACGTGATTTTGATTGTGCAATGAAATGTTTTAATCGAAGTAGTGATTTGATAAGCATCAGATGTTTATTGTCCCGCAGATAGGAATTTATAAGTAGCTCATTGACCGCGATTTTTGAGTGACAAGTACGAGTGGGTGCTGCTTTGATAAAATCATTACTTTTCTGAAAGATGGTTGTCTCAAAGAAGTGTAGCAATATTGATGTTACGATGATTATAAAATGTTTTGAAGATGTGGAAAGTGCATGATAAAGAACACAAAGATTTGGCGATATCACAGGTAGAGGCATCAGTTCATATGAAAGCGGATGTAACTTTAGTAATGTTTCCCGCAGATGTTGAAGAAAGTATTACATTCACAGCTCTTGGAAATATCGTTACATGAGTTAATTTTAATTTTGTTGGCCATTTTTTTGGAAAACTATTCCCATTTCTCTTACATTATAATAATTTTCCCAGTCGTCTTATTTCATTGGATATTTATTTTCTGTGCCAGAATGATAGCCGTGTGCGGTAGTTTTTGTTGTTCATACATCATTATGGGTTATCGTGTTGATAATTGCTGGTGATCACGTTTCTTCTACATTAATCGTGTTTGGTTCATTCAAAAATATCGTGTTTTTAATTCACTTCGATAAAATGAATCACGTACTTTTCATATGCTACTTATTTGTAATTCTTTACATTTTTTTTTTCAAAATTCATAAATTCACAGAATGAAAAAAATAACATTGGGTCAGATGACCATCAGCTTTGTGATAACCGACTTTTTGTTAATGTGCATATGAAAACAGCTCGTATATTTTCATTTAACAATCATTGCATATCAAAGATATGTAATCCGTTTATCAGGGAGAAGTAGACAATAGCGATTTAATATTCACACGCCGGAATCCTCGGGGACATCGAATACCTCGAGGTCATTAAGATTGTGTGATTCTATTTTAGACTGGCCTAGTCGAGTGTAGGAAAATGTGAACTGCTATTTATAAAATGACTTTTAAACTCGGAAATCAAGGTTTCGTTGGGCATCGCGTGATAAGAAACATAAAAGTAACGCGGCAATTGTTTTATTGGAGGCACGTATTTTATTAGTTTTCATGATTCTATCATTTTGCTCTGTAAAGATGATCTTTATTTAAGTCTGTTAAACGTTAATCCTTGAGGAGTTAGTAACAATAGAGTTTATTAATAGACCGATTTAATTTATTCCATATATTGTGTCGATTGATCATTCGTACCAGTGTTTATGAATATAAGACAATTTTATCTCGATACAAGTATTACTACATATAAACAAAAACGTTGAAGATACTAAAAGTACTAGCCGGCTATCCTTTACACATTCAACCTTCGTATGGAAATGACTTAAGATGCAAGGAGCCGGCCTAAAGGCACGTGGTGTCTGCATGGAAGGTTCAGCACGTGGTACTTACATGATCTCGCCTCTCTGTCTTGCGCCGTTCCTTTTTTGTCAAGATGAGTGGCTTGTTGTCGACCAGTCAACCCCGCGGCGTCGCTCAAATCAAAACATACACTATCAAACTCGATAACTCGTTTGCGAAGATCGTTTCTAATCACGCGAATAAACTAATTGCACGAGATCAGCTATCGAGTATGGGATGTGGCTTTGGCCGGAAATTAGACATGCGATAGTTGGTAAATATATGTGTAATTTATATATGCGTCTGTTGTGCTTGTGGCCGAGGATGTAATCAGATTGGGCTTTCTTTAACTACTGTTGCCACTGCTATATATTAACGGTGAGGATTTTTTAATGCAATTTGTATTAAATCCTCATGTCTTGATTGATTTTATATTTATAACTCATTATGTGCCATATTATAATAATCACAGTAATATCCAGATTATAATTGATCAGATTTCTTGTTTTTTGGCATTAAAAGAGATAGAATAGTTATTTTGAATGCAACGTTTATACAATATGTTTTAATAGTATTTTTCAACTGGATGTTTTGAATTTTACGCAAACAAAAGTTGCGTCTTTTTACATAATACATTTTTTAAATGTATTTCTTCAGCAAATAAAAGACGAAGCTTCGAGTTTCGCGGTCTTTTATTTTTATTGGCTTGAGAACTACAGAGATATAGCGGAATAAATTTTAAACATCCCGTGCTTCTGCGGTCCATTATAGGTACAAGATTAAACTCAACTCAATGAAACCTTTGAAGATTATGTTATTCATTACTTCCGTAGTAAAATGACAGTAAATAAATAGTTATTATTTTAAATTCAAACGCTTTTATGCATTTCGCAATATGTTCGAATTAACATTTCCATACTTGTATCGTAGTGTGGGGTTAAGTTCATGGGTGCGACTCTCAGGTGTATTATATATTTACATAGTATTGTTTATTCGTTTTAATTCTATATTTAGAACATTATCATACAGACAACATACATACAACTACATTAAGTCGCAATTTGGCGTAGATGAATTGTTATTCATAAAATTGAAATATTTTTCAAGAATATCTATATAAGTTATTTAAATTTGAGTATATTTCACTTTTTTCTTCATAAGTGAACTAACAAAAATTAAACTAGTAGCGGTTATGTAACTCGAGGCCAAAACATTAATTCAAGCCTTTATAACTTGACCCCGGGAACTTGTGATGTCCCATTCATATGCAAATGGAGTATAGGAGGTATGCAAATATGGTGTGAATAATTAAATCGATTTCTCGCAGGAACAAAGGTGACAAAGGCTGAAAATGACGGTGGAGAAGAGTAAAGGAACGGACCAAAAAAAGGTGCCACTGGCGACGAAGAAAGTCGCGCCCGATGGCGGATGGGCCTGGATGGTCTGTCTCGGAGTCAGCTTAGTTAATGTAAGTCAATATCAATTTATACTATGTATCTATATTTTTTGAACGTCCATTGGTATCGGGTAAGATTTAGGGTTCGGACGAAGTTTAAAAGGTAATACCTATTGGGTAATTCTTAGTAGCAAAAATCTCTTCTGACTAGTTCTAGTAGACTCTTCTGACTTCTTCACGGGATTAGGTGTGATTGTTATTTTTAGTGTATGTATTGAGATACGTGCACACGAATATTTTTTATAAAATAAATTCTTATAAAATTTTTAACAACTTTTTCTCTTTACTTGGTCACCATTCCAAGTTCGTAACAGATTGCCTTGAGCGATAAAACTTTTGTACACATTCTTTTGTTATTAACTGTACTGAGAATATTCCTGACGCTTAAGAAACAATCTATACTAATATTATAAAGCTGAAGAGTTTGTTTGTTTGTTTGTTTGTTTGTTTGTTTGTTTGTTTGTTTGTTTGAACGCTAGGATCTCAGGAACTACAGGTCCGATTTGAAAAATTATTTTACTGTTAGATAGCACATTTATCGAGGAAGGCTATAGGCTATATAACATCACGCTACGACGAATAGGAGCGGAGCAGCAATAAAGAATGTTTCGAAATCGGGGACATTTTTTCCTTTTTGTGAGCTTCCGCGGCGTGCGCTGCGAAAACGGTTAAAGTTTCGCTAAAATAATGTTTGAGAGAAATGCTCCTCTTTAAAAGTTCTAAAAAAAAGTCCGCGACAGCATATGTCTATTTTTTAAGGTTGGCTCACTATAACGTTTTTTATCCTAACCAAATTTATTTTAAAATAAAGTTTTATTTGTGAAGGGGTTTTTATAAATATGATATTAATCCTTATCCAAATAAATACGTTATTCATTACAAGTATTTAATTTTAAATAAAATAGCCCTTTACATCATTTGATTTCACTGAGTATCTTAGAAGATATTGCAGTTTTAAAATATTGATCAAGCGCGCAGTAATGATGCACAAGGCGCCGATCGACGCGTTACGGTTTCACGTTTGAACAATTTGACCGAATTGTATGAATTTTGGTATGGACACAAATAGGACTCTGAGAAGTAAAATAGACTACAACTTATTTTCCTTCTGATCTCAACCCTGTAGTCTACGCGGACGGAGTCGCGAGCAAAAGCTAGTGATAAAATAATAGTGAGCATCCAATTAACATATTAAGATATCATACCCATACTATTATAAACGTGAAAGTGAATTTGTTTATTTGTTACGCTTTCACGCAACTGTTACTTCCATATGGATTTTTTTTGTGGAGGTGTAGATGGGTCTTGGAAAATTATAGACTATGTTGTTCCCCGGAAAATGTATTTTTATCAAGAGATTTACTAAAAGCTGATAACATCGACTATTTGTTTGTTATAACCACATATTGCATTTCTCCCTGGATTCGATTTTGAGGCCCGCACAAATGAAATCGCGAAGAGAAGCTAAATTTACAGTAATAGCCAGAGCTTTCCGCTTTTTTA
This sequence comes from Cephonodes hylas, assembly GCA_030295005.1. Classification (NCBI taxonomy): domain Eukaryota; kingdom Metazoa; phylum Arthropoda; class Insecta; order Lepidoptera; family Sphingidae; genus Cephonodes; species Cephonodes hylas. The sequence goes on along the minus strand of AP025369.1, from coordinate 9,436,842 downwards.
TAATCTTCTTTTGTTTTTCTTTTATGTAATATTTCTCATGCTGCCTGGTTTATATATAGCATAAAAGAAATAAGTCGTAATATAATAGGAAGAGTGAAATAATACATCTTGATGTGATTGTTTGCAAAAGTTTCCCATTCGTGGCGCACGCAATTAGAGATCGCGTGTCATTTACACTTTTGTAACGCGATATCTGTATCATCAAATGATATTCACATGTCTTTGGACGAATTGCTGCCTCTAATTATTTCTAGTGTGTCATTATGACAACGGTAGTTGAATGTTTGAATTAGTGTTGGATTATTGTATAATGAATACAAACTCGTAAATTAAGTGGTGTTTGTTGTTAAATATTTTTTGTATTTGCTTTTCCTCTAATGGTGTAAAGAGGATATTTGTTTGTTCTGCATTTCAAGGCTTTTACGTATGTCATTTGTCAAGTAGCTTAATCGAAGGTTTTATTGACGTCATATGTTCCTAAAGATTAGATAAACGGAAATCAAATGGATAAGCTATTTGTGGGTGGTAAAATGCACTGATGGTTCGTGAGTGCGATCTTTTATTTTTCTCATAGACATAATTATGTAAATGATACGCGCACCTCTCTCGTCACTCGAACAAGTCTTGTCGGACTGCCTAATTGTTTTTTAAGAAATAAATAATGGAACTACTTGATCAAAGCTTTTGGATAAAACGTGTGTAACTTTAAATCGGGTTTCTTATGTATACCCTACACTGAGATAAGAAATCTTATGTTGTGGACGAGATTTCTCACAAACACCAGGCCCAAAACTTTATGTGTACTTTTGTTAGCTGTTTAACCTTAAGTTTGTATTTGCCTTTGCCATCCTTGCTTATTCGAAAAAATGAACGGCGATCAATTTTAAGATAGACATGATAGACGTCGAAAGTTTCGCGACACGAACTAACTATTTTGCAGACAGCAATTGAAATAATTTCTACTTTCAATTCCAGCTGCATAGTGCATTGTCTATTTCGTACTTGTGCAATGCTATCGAAATGAATACCTTCGCTATCATGAAAAGAAACTTTGACATTATATCCGACTTTATAAAAACCACGTTCGGGGATTTTCTATTTTAGAATAAGAGTGAAGTAATTATAGCATCCGTATTTGTATACGTTCCATATGTGACACGCGTCGTTTACGGCTGTGGGTTTACTCAATCGCACATCGGCGACTCCGTGAACTTTGCTCTTATTCACCATTCGACATGTTATCGCGTGGATCTTGCAAAACGTCGCGTGGGATTTGTTTTCTATACACTTAAATAGATGAAATCACTTAACCGAAGATATTTTATTTACAATGGAAGTTCTTCTTTATAAATGTAGCACAAGTATTACTCCGCACGTAATGTTTTGCTATCGGGAGATTGCGTTAGATTTCAGGTTCAATTCGGAATTTCTGGGTAGAGCCCGGCAATTATTAATATGCCCGAAAGACGACCATCGTTGGCCCCCATTAAGAAAAGCTCGAACGCGAAAAAATTTTCCAACCCTACCCCTTTTGGGAGTTCAGAGATATGTATACAATTGGTGCTTTAAATAACACGTTTAATAGTGTATAAGTAGGAAACACTTATATTACTCTTCACAACTATGACCTCAGTAGCGGAACAGTTAATTATAAATCGCAGACACGATGTGGAGACACAATCGATCATCTAATTAGTCATCTGTCGCTCGCTTTTGCATTCCTATTACCGGTTTTGATCTCTAGCTTCATTATCCTCGAGGCCACAGTAACTATGCTTCGAGGTATCTTCCGAGATTTGTACGAGATTAATTAGAAGAGTAATTAGAATTAGTAGTGTATATTAGTGTAGGTAATGTACACGTAGTGTTTGGATGGGTATATAAAAATTATATATTAAAATCTCGAATATATACATCTGAATCTATAGAATTCTATATCGTCAGTTCCGCAGTATAAAGTTGTGGGTGCAATAGACAAACCCCGGTTTATCGGACGGGCTTATTGTTAGTGATTTTTGCGCTAGAAATTTCTAGCGTCAGTATATATCATAGAATATGCTTGAAAATAGTTTTGTCCCTTCTTACGTAAAACTTAAACACAGGGAGAAAATTAAGTATAAATAAAGTGGCTCATTCTCCGCAAAGGTACAGATGTGTCGTATTAGTAGAAGACTTTTTAGTTTCTATGCAATCATTATTACCTAGTAAAATCTTCTTGTTTCCATATAAAACGCAAGGTTCTTTACTGTATGTTGATTCAAAATGATGTCCAAAAATAAGTCAATTAGTTTAACTAAATGTATTACCATGAGTTGGTATACAGAACAGACAAATCCACACCGTTATTATAACCTGATACTATTATAAATCTCCGTTGTAAATAATGTGATGTGACATTATTAAGACGTATTTACATTGATATCTTTCAAGTGGTGCACTATCGGTATTTACAATCAATTGTAGACAGGATAAACTCAATTTAACTTCAAGTATTCAGTGGATATCGCGTCGTAAAAATTATTCAATGCCGAAGGTTTTCATTACCTTGCTTACTGCTTATCTACTACGGTTTGGGTGACGCATTCTTTGTTTAATCTGAACTAGTTATGGAGAATTTAATAGCTTTAACTTACTTTTTAGTATATATTCTTTGCTACCACATGTCATCAAAAATGTATTACTTACGTCTTTACCTTATTTTGGTGTTTTTTATGTTCCAGTGGTATGATGAGTGAATCTCATCAGAAGTAATAACATTGCTTTAACAGTGAAATAGTATTGATGTGTGAGAAACTATTACAATCATCCATACTCCGACCGACTGGTTTGATAGCATATAATATACAGTGTCTGGAAAGCAACTCTCGCTTTGGTCTGTTTTACGAATTTTTCACCTTATGTTACTCGTATAATTGTCTATTCAGGATGCTACCGATATCCTACCTATAGCAAGTTAATATTTTTATACTTCTTTAGATTTTCCGTAATTCAAGCAAAAATCAGGTTTAATTAAATCAATTAACTAGTCGATATTAAAATTATATTGCCGCGTTTATAATTTAATTTATTTCACATTAAAATATACCATTAGAACTTTTTGCTTAATAATCCAAACGTAATCGAAGTTATTGTTATTTTATGACATGGGTTTTGTTTTTTATCGATGAATGACTGCGGTATTCTAAGTAAGATTATTTAGGTTAATTAACGTCAGTGATTATCACGTAAACAATAATCGCATTGCGGAAAATAGAATACGCATTATGCAAAAACAAAACACTGTTCGATATTATACCGGAGACCTTGACAGAATTATAGCGGATCAGTATTGACCTCTATAGATGTACTGTTGATTAGAATTATGTAATGCAGCCATAAAAGTGTGAACGTCATAATCCGGATCTTTCTGCTGGACATACATATTTTTGCTTCCACATACATTTCTTTAGTAGTTGTAGGCGTTGTTATTCAAATGGCAGAAGAGATATTGCGTGGTAAGCCTTACAGCCTATCGTTGCCATTAGATCAACATATTTTTGTTCCACGTTAAAAAATAGAATGTACTATTAGCGTGTATTTTTAAAGTCCGTTTATTGACCCGGATAATATTTTTCGTTCTCATTACGCCAGGAACATGAACAAAAATAATCGAGGACGATTAGTGACGTCATTTTATATTTATAATATCTAAATGCAGGTTAATGGTTACTATAGAGCACGTCGAAAGCATTTCGAACAGAATTTCAATTTACTCGAAGTAATTGCTCTCGGTTCCACAGAGCCACTATTGCTTAAATAGTTACTTGGTCTCGTACTACTGACACAATTAATTTGTGTTCTCGTTGTGGCTCACGTGAATCAGCTGTTGTTTACAAAGCTTTCATTGTGGCGTGTTAGTGGAGGTCGCACTTCAAGAAAACTTTTAAATGAATTGGATGAGTACCTTTTTATTCTAGCATGGCAAAACAACAACTTTGGGCCTAGTATATTTAGTTCAAACCTAAGAGAGTTTCGACCTTTCGTACACGTATACAAGTTTTATACCATGATAACTTATATACCATGATAACTTTGCCGACAAAAGTTAGCTTTGATAGCTAGCTATCAAAGTTGTTCTAGAACAATCCTACCATACAAATTTAGATGCGAGTTTGTTTTTGCTTGTGTTGTTTCATATAACAATGTTTTATGGCGTTACATCAGTTACGTGAATGTCTCCCACGCGTTTCTGTCATCTATTTCAATTTAACTGATGTTGATGGGTTTGAATGCACTTTTAGCGCCTTCGGAAAGAATTTCACCCAACAATTTATTTTGGTAACTTTTATGGGCGTTGATATGAAGATTTTAAAGTGCTTATTCACATTCTCATTCACATTCTTATATCTATGGCTTTTGTTTCTTTCAATCTAAGTGTCTCTTAATAATATTAAATATTTATATGTGTTTGCATGTATGACAAATCTTGGCATTATTTAGATATACGCGATTTTTCAAACACTAGATCGAACCTTAACTAGGTTCGAAATTCAATGAAAATTAAGTTTTTTAAAGAATTAACAATTTTTAATAATGAAAAGTACGATTTCCGCATGGTAATACATACCTCAGTACCACTCGTACTTTTTTGTAGTTGTTTGCAAACGTCAATTTTATAGCATACACAAGGCTTGTTGAATAATGATTTGCTTATCACCAATTCTCAACTCTGATTAATTTGCGTAATTGACTTGAGAGACTGGTTTTAAAATAGAAAAATATTCAAGGTTGTCACATAAAAAATGCAAAAAATTAATAAACATAATATTCATAAACAAACCTTTTGAAATTTACTTTGAATCGAAATTATTTCTCTAAGAAGGCTCTGTATACACTTTTCCTCGCAATATTTTCCGACACCGTTTGAGTGTGAGTGAATATGAATAGCACAACGAAGCCTTAGAGCAGTATGTCTTAGGTTAGAATTTGCGACGCCTGAAAGGGTAAATGGGTGGTTTTCATATGTATACTTAAAGAACTCAGTGTTGGGCAAATGTTAATTGAACTAACAATTAAAAATTAACAATTAATTAATTGTATTTGCAGTGACAGCAACTAACAATTGATTAATAGTTAATCGTAGTTTTATACAATTAACAATTGATCAATTTTTAGTTATTTTGCGAAAAAAAATTGACAATTAACGATTAACAATTAATTTTTTTTACCAAGTATTAGTTTAAGTATTGGGTACATGCGTGTGCGGATTAAGCCTCTTAATACATTTACGGTACCAAATAGCTTATAGAAAGGGTGGGCCAGGAAGCATCTTTGGTAGAGTTTATAACTGTATGGAATCAAATAGCAATGCGCTTACGTTTGTCGCTACATTGCAACAATATGACCCGCAGGCGTTCTAATTGAATTACTTAAGGGTTTAGGTAAATGCGATGAGTGTCGGTGCAGCGACGAGCGCGCGCGCCGGTGCTTTTGAGCCTCGAAAATGACCCTAAAATAGCATTTATGACAACCTGATTATCTTGTAGTTTATCAAAATTTACATCAAAATCTTTAAATGTTATTGACTATGCACATGACAGTATTTCCTAAAATAATTAATAATTAACATATTGGTAGGATGGGTCTTTCATCAATTTTTATTGCTTCGAAAAGTAACTATTGTTTTTGCTCAAATTACATTTTCCACTATGCACCTGGATGTTATTAAAAATAAACCTACAAATGGTGTTATATTGAAGGGAAACCAATTGACATGAGTTCAATTGCATTAAAATGAATACACCAAGTGTTAGATAATATTCTAACCACAAGTTGAAAGCATTTTTAGGCAGACAATTATTTTGTTAGTATGTTTTTACTCAAAAACATTGAAATAGGGTATTATATAAATAAAGATAATCTTTAAATAGATTCATAAAGCAACACATACTTATATTTTACTCAATTTTAATTATAGAATCAGATAATGACATCTAAGTAGTTGTGGATTAATCGGTTTTAATTAATAAGAGAATTAGAATATGAGAATAGCCTAAACCATGTACTTGTATGTAATTGTTCTCATATAAGTAATTATTTTTGTATATAGCCATGTATAAAATCCTGTTTGTAGGAGATGAAATAGAAATTATTGAGATATCACATGAGCCAAGTTTGTCACTTGTAACAGTTAATTACAAGCCCTCAACTTCTTGCAAATTGTTGTATTGGGACATTATAATAATTAACTTGTAGTCTTTATAAGGTCAACAAACTGAAAAGAAGAAAAATGTGAAGCAAGGACCTCTGATATTGATGAAATTTCATGTAGGTCAAAAAATAAACAATACCCAATTGTTTTATGTCATTTTAATAATGCTCAATCATATTAAACATTGTTTGTTTTTGTAATTTAAGGTAAGAAGAAGAAAGTTACCACTATAAAGCTGTTAAAACAAAAAACAATCCCGCAAGGAAAATTATTTTAAAACTCAATTGGTCAATGCACTATTGAAAAGAAGATTTATGACAGAAAAACTCCACCTTGAAATTTCATTATAAAAATTAAAATAAATAGGGGAAATAGAACCATAAGCTTTTTTCAAATTTATATTCTAAATATACACAGCACCTCTTTATATATGTAATACTTAGGTACAGCTTTGTGTCACAAGTGTCAATAAATACTATTCGGAGTGAAAAGCCCAGAAATGAAAGAAAAATATATATTGGTGCAGGGAATAATCCCACAGCCTGTTGTATTATAAGCTGGCATCTACCTAGGCTCTGTTAGATTATTTAGCATTAAATGAAAAGAAGTTTTAAACTGTAAAATAATTATTTATTGTTCTATTTCTAACATATAAATTATTATTGTCACCTTGTGACTATATTATGGATTTCTGAGATAGTGATGTTTCAATTATATTCTCATGACTACTTGCATAGTCATTTTTTCAGTATTGAATATTATGTAGAGCTGTACCTACACGCTACAGGTAAGAATCATTTTTTAATTTTATTTGAAAGCCAAGTTGGACACATGAAAATCCTTCCTTAAGCATGCCAGAAACTCTTTCCACAAGGTCTCAGCTCTTTGTGTAATCCTGTTCACCTGGTACTCTTTATTTTGGATTTAGTACAGGAGTCAAAAGATATTTCCTACAAGTATTGCAACATTAATTTTTTAATCACACACTATTTGAATGTTTAGAGCAAAGTAGCCTCTTCTGTTTCTGTATGATTGACTGATGTAGCCTGCATGCTACCTGAAAACATCAAGTTTTAAAGTACAAGAAAAATATTAACATCAACAATAGCAAAACTCTATAATACATACCAGGTGACTTTAGTTTTATATAGGTGCCATCAAATGCACTAATACCGGTTTGTATTATTATGAAGTTACTCATCTTTCTTGTAATTGGCGTGATGTCTTTAAACAAAGGTGTACAATCAATACAATCAATTTGAGAGTTGAAAATTGTATGCTGGATAGTTCTTGTATATATATATGTAAGTCTTCTTCTTAAATTTCAACGTGCGAAAAGTCATAGTTTTTGAGATATTAATTTTTACAAACACGTTTGAAATTAAGCGTATTTTAGCTTTGTAACGCACATTTGACATCTTCTCGACGTTTTGTTATTCGTTACTTTTGGTACTCGGTTTAAACTTTTTTAAACTCTCAAAATAGTAATTTTTTATATTTTAAGTAAGTTTTTATTGTAATACACACCATTTTGTATGTAAAAGTATTTTTCACCACAATTTCGTTATGATATTGACTTTTATTAAAGGACCTATTTTCTTTAAAAAGGAGAAGCAAAACGCAACACTAACGACGCGACAAATAATGATAACACAAACGAAAACACATTGAAAACATTCAACCACATTAAAAAAAAAAATTTTTGGCAGCGTTCTTGACAATATTATAAAGCGGCCACTGGCCAGGTATATTAACGGCAATGTCTTTACTTAAATGAAACAAAATACAATACACATTCATAACAAACGGAAAGAACTTTTTTTCCCAAATTTGCTGGAGTTGCATATTCAGGGCAACCAAGATACTCTTCAAGACGAATCTAACGAGTCCAAACTTGATAGGGTTGCGTCATTTAATTACGAAGTTCATATAGCCACCTTCCAGTTCCATCATCAGACCCTGGTTACCATATGGTATCATAGAACTTGTTAAAACGAATCAAATGAGCCCAAACTCGGTGGAGTTGCGTCGTTTAATTGCGGAGTTTTGATGGCCACCTTCCAGCTCCATCATCAGACCCTGGTTACCATATGGTATCATAGAACTTGTTAAAACGAATCAAATGCGCCCAAACTCGATGGGGTTGCGTCGTTTAATTGCGGAGTTCCGATGGCCACCTTCCAGCTCCATCATCAGACCCTGGTTACCATATGGTATCATAGATCTTGTTAAAACGAATCAAATGAGCCCAAGCTCGGTGGAGTTGCGTCGTTTAATTGCGGAGTTTTGATGGCCACCTTCCAGCTCCATCATCAGACCCTGGTTACCATATGGTATCATAGAACTTGTTAAAACGAATCAAATGAGCCTAAACTCGATAGGGTTGCGTTGTTTAATTGCGGAGTTCCGATGGCCACCCTCCAGCTCCATCATCAGACCCCGGTTACCATATGGTATCATAGAACTAGTTAAAACGAATCAAATGAGCCCAAACTCCAAGGGGTTGCCTTGTTTCATTGCGGAGTTCCGATGGCCACCTTCCAGCTCCATCATCGGACCCTTGTTACCATATGGTATCATAGAACTTGTTAAAACGAATCAAATGAGGCCAAACTCGATGGGGTTGCGTCGTTTAATTGCGGAGTTCCGATGGCCACCTTCCAGCTCCATCATCAGACCCTGGTTACCATATGGTATCATAGAACTTGTTAAAACGAATCAAATGAGCCCAAACTCGATGGGGTTGCGTCGTTTAATTGCGGAGTTCCGATGGCCACTTTCCAGCTCCATCATCAGACCCTGGTTACCATATGGCATCATAGAACTTGTTAAAACGAATCAAATGAGCCCAAACTCGGTGGAGTTGCGTCGTTTAATTGCCCTAAATTTACCTAGTCATAAAGAGTATATGGGATAATTAACGTTAAACATCTACAAGGTTTGCGGACCACCCTGCCGTACAAAAATAGCAAAATTTAATTGTTAGTTTTAATTTTTTCATCAATCGATTGAAAAAAATAATTGCAATAATTTAATCGCGAGCTGCAATTGATGTGCATTAGTTTAAATAATTTAATTATAACGCGCGATTAATGGTTAATTGCAATTGATTCAAATTCAATTAATTTAATTGCAATTAATTTTTTAGTCAATTGATTAGTTCAATTAAAACTTAATTGATTGATGCCCAACTCTGAAAGAACTCGACACAAATACTCTTATTGCGGGCAATTTTGTGAAAATATTAATAAAACGTTGGCTTAACTTCTTGTCGTATATTCGCTTATTACACCTTCTGGGTTTGTCTCGATTGTTTGTGACGAATAAATTTACATTGAAATTTGAACATAGTATATTACAATCACGTGTATTTAGCTTTGGGACGTTAATATTGCATGTTTGGAAGTGTTTTAAATGCGAAACCTTGTTTGTTGTTTATAGGATTTTTAGAAGGTAATGTTTACCTCATCAATTACCGTTTTCAAAGATGTTCTGAAATCTTTAGAGATGTCAATAAACTCTTATTCTGTAGATATATACGACTTATTAGTCGATTTATTACATTATTATGTTTAAGGCAGAAAATAACCCGAAATGCGACGCATTGCTCTGAAGTATCTTCTTCTTCATCAACCCATATACACCCACTGCTGAGCACGGGTCTCCTCTACCATTAAGAGGGTTTAGGTTTCGATGTGAGTGTGTGCATGCACAATTATTAGGATATTATTATACAATTCGGGTATTTTTTATATCTTAATTTATGACTTATTTTGAATTAAAACAAAACTATTAAAGCATTTTGGAATTGCCGCAAAGGTCAAGACTGTGAAGTTGATTATTTGGTGCCAATTCAATATCATTATAACTTACTTATATTATGACAATATGCATATCAACCCCATGAAAAATTTAAGAACATAAAACATATTGCTTTATCGACTAGCTCGTGGTTGTGTGGCTTAAGTAACTGCTGCGTAGTCTACTCGTATAACTCCGGGTTTGATACCCGGATCGCGCTGCCTTATTTGGTTTTACCATCAGGTAACTTTCACATGCGTGCATGCATATATGTATGTACTATGACATTAAGAAAGCACAAATTCTTGTGACGTAATAAACACATGACGTTATAAGCATTGATAGCATTCACTCGGATAGGGTTTCATGTGTAAGATTGCGCGGTCCAGTTTCGTCATAGTTGATTGCGCTATTGTGTTCGTCATTCGCTTGAATTTGAGTGATGCGGGTAATAAATACTATGAAATGGGCGTTTTGTATTCCCCACGCGATAAAGGGAAGAAGGATTGATTGGGTAGCAACGGGTTTGTCCCTTGACCGACAATGTTTACGCTGACATATACTGAGTAATTGTACAAAGTTTAAGATTCGATGTGTATTTGTATTTACTATTCCGTAGCTTCTGTGCGGTTTTATAATTGGGTTAAAGGAGATATTTAAACTGTGTAATAACAAAACGAAGAATGAAATGCAGAAAACTGCCAATATTTTAGGTTAATAAGTAGCGTGTCTTAATCTATATCTCCATTAAAATACATTTAAATAAGAATGGCGCTTTAGGTGTGAAAGCATAACGAATAATCAAATAAACTCATATTATTGTTTATTACATAAGATGTTAGGGTTTATCTTGACGACTTTGTCTTGAGTGCTAGTGTGAAACATGTTCTCATTACGGAAGCAATTTGTTACTGAGAATGGGCTTTCCGCACCAATTTCCGATGCTCCCATCTTGCGGTTTCAACTTCAAGTCATTTACATTCGATCTTGGCACTATCGAGTCGTTGTTATGTATTTACATATCTTGTGTTTATTTATGGCTTCATCTTATATAATAATTATTTTTACTCTATTGTGCAATGGATGGATTTTAGTGAGCTTAACTCTACTATTACGGCAAATAACTAACTATTTTACTTCGGTCTCTTAGCATCCAAGTCTTAAAATTAATACTGAATAAAACTTAATCCTATTTAATGGATCTAAAAGATAAGCTGATTTTTTTAATTCTTACGTAAATCTTCGAGTAAATAAATTCCGCTAAATTTACACCGGGTTTAACTATTTAGCTGAACACCTATACAACTGAATTACTGCAATCAGTAGACTCCTCTATAATTTTTACATTACGTTTCAAAAATGTTAGTATTCCTATTATAATTGCACCGTAGAAAAAATATTTTATATTAAGGATTTTACTTTTGAACATCAAAAGGATAATATCAAATTTTGTTTGCAGTTTTCGACGAGATCTCTTGAGCCCTCCTTCGGGCTGCTCTTCAAAGAACTGCTGGACGATCTTGGAGTCCACACGACGGGTGCTTCCTTCATCGTCAGTACGTTGGACTCAGTCGTGAACTTCTCAGGATTCTTCGTGGGGCCAGTGATAAAGACGTTTTCATATAGAAAAGTATGTTTCGTTGGCTCCGCGATATGCGCCCTGGGGTTACTCTTCACAGCTCCGGCGAACAGCATAGGCCATATATTGGCCACTTACAGTATTATAGGAGGTAAGTTTCTCTATACTTGCTATAGTAGTGCCAGAGTCCGCTTTTTGACTTTATGAAGTCATATAATAAACTGAATTGTAGTTGACAATGTTTTATCTTCAAAGAGAACTGACTAATTGGATTATCCCGAAACAATAATATCTTAAACAAAAACAATAGGTACCTATGTCCAATGGTACCATGGAAAATAAATTTCAATACTTCACAATTCAAAAGCAAATATGCTGTCAGAAGAAACAATGTCAACGACGCGAAGTGCTTATGTGGTTTTTAGTATACCAATTAAAGCTCGTGGTTTCAGTTGAGTTACGATAGGTAACAATATATGTTGTATAATTGAAGAATTATTTAGAAATATAATCTGACTTTTTAAATTCCGATGTAGATACGTCGTACTTGTACCAATTTTTAAATAAAAACATCTGTCAAGGATCTCGTGAAAAAATAATTTAAACTAAATCAGCATACTTCTAACTTTGCTCTACGTAAAATTACAAATAACCGTGGCACTACAATTGTATCGCCAAATTTCCGACGTTTCTGGTCTTAATTTTATTATGCATACTTTTGTGTATAACACCTTATTACTCAATACACGTATTTAAATTTCATAATATAGCTTAGAATAACAATATAACTGCGTTTCTGTGTCTAATTAAATTTTACACCTGTAACATGTAATATTTTTGTAGTATTTAAATACCTAAGCCGTACATAGAGATAAATAATTTAGTAAGTGCTTTGATCACGCGATCGAAAAATCCGGAGTTTTTTTTACTAAATCAGAAAAATTGTGGGGAGTATTAGCGATGAATGATATGAGGAAATAAGCCCAGTATACGGAAATAGGTTCGTCCCCTATGCATGGAGCTTAGTCATACATAATTGCTAAATAAAGGTTTAGAATTATTACATCGCTTTCTTCGAGGACAGACGACATACATACGCGTGTATTGTTTGGAAAAAAATTAGATGTCGCTCAATTACGGCCACTTCAATTCTATCTGAAAACATTAATTGTTTCTAGGTAAGCATTTTGTAGTCAAAATCTAGTGGCGGATGTCTCTAACATTGTGTTTTTACATGACGGTAAACCAAAAATATAGTATAGAATAAGATACTAGGTTCACTATTCTTATTTCAATCAAATAATTGAATAGAATTTGAATTTTAGAACGCGGCATTGGCATCGGCCCAACGCCATTGTGGGTTTCCTAATGGTTGGTTTTTAAATATTGGCAAGTGTAGTTTAAACTGCCAGAGACACCTGTAAGGTTTCCGTTTCAGTTTAACGACCGCAGCCATGTTATTGCAGCCGGGTTGATAGGTTAATGCTTATCCTACTCGCACTCCGATACACCGATAATAATAAATAAATCCCCTAGTTTATTGCAGTTGTAGTGTTCATAATTAAATTACGATTACGGCCTTTTTTTCCGTTGCATCCATATTTTATAAGTAATTGCTTGTAAATTATTTTAATTTATTCCGTTTATTGCAGACTTTTAGTGATATGTATGCACAGGGCAAAATAATTCCTTATTAATATTATAAATGTGAAAGTAGGAATGTTTGTTATGCTGTCACGCGAAAACTACTCAACCGATCGGCATGAATTTTTTTAAACATATTCTTGTAGGTATTAGAAGTAACATAAAATACTTTTTATTGAAAAAATACGGAAGGTGAAACAATAAATGTATAATCTACTAAACCGATTTGAATGATTTTTGGTATAGAGATAGAAGGAATCAACCAAAGTAATATAGGATACTTTTTATCCCTATAACATTAAGTATTCCCGTGGAAATGGGTATACCTAATTATAAACTCGAGATTTATCTCGTATGTATTTTACGCTATCACGCCTTAATCATTTGACCGATTTGAATGGTTTTTGGCATAGACCTCAATGGGATTCTGTGGAGCAAAATAGACTACAACTTATTTTCTTTTTGAACTCGAACCTGTAGTGAAAGTCAGTATTTTATAAAAGTTATTTAGTTTGGGAGCTTTCTCACACGTTGCAGTCATTATGTTTCGAATATCTAGTAAACAGACATTGTATTGCATTTGGTACAAGGGCGTGCCACCCCATTAATAATCCCCTCACCAGGGAATGACATCATTCAGGATATTTATTCCGTTACCGAAGAATACGGTTAGCGATCACATGATCAATTCCATAATTCGGCTGTACTTATTACTTGTATAAACAGCGGTCAGCGCGGACGTGACAGCTCTCGTTATCCAGTCATAAAGGCCCTTCAACATCCCTTCATTTGTATTATCTTGTTCAACATTGTCCTTGTCGCGACATTGTTGGTTTGTGACTTGCACTTCCCCAGTACCTATAGCAGTTATTGTTTATTTAACTCGATTTCGTGCAATCGATTACGTAGCAACAACCAAGGCTTGATGATGAATCTCTACAAGTGTTTTCCTTAACGGAAAAAGATCGAGCAAAAATGCAAATTGTTTCCACTTGTGATTTTGTTTGTTATTCAAATTGAGGACAAAGATTACACATTCATTTTAAATGGAAGTGAATATTGTCAAAGCAATACTTTAATATGCTTAGTTTACCCTAAACACACTTGTTGTAATTGATTCTGATTTATACTTTAATACAATTTTTAGCTATTAAGTCGGTTTGGTATTTGGGTTTCCTTATGCAGCAAAATTATCCGCAATGGTCGCCTTAGCAATCCTTTCCGCTATTTTGCTTACTTGGTACTTAGTAATTACATACCCAAAAATACTTAAATTGAAATGAAAGAAATGTTGTTTAGGCTAACATTTAGCATAATGCAATGTGAGTTCTTGTGGCTTATTAATTCCATGACCCAAATAAAGACGAATCGTAATGGGGTGATCCCATTACACCGAGACAGATGACATTCCATCGACATACATAAAAGAAAGTAATAAACTTTTATGACAAAAATTAAACTCATAAAATAGGAAACGTTGGCTAATAATGAATAACGATTGATGTATAGGATGGCCAGCTGACACAACCAGTAAATATCGTTCACCACGGCACTAACCATTGTTTTGACGCTAAACGAAATGTTTTATTGAATACACGGCAGTTTTTATTTATGGCTCGTAACTTAAATGGACCATAAACTCCCATTCATTTAGTATCCTACGTCACTTGCGCACTGGTAATTCATTACTGTTTGTCCAATCAACAACGCTATTTTGAGAATTAACATTTCCGCAATTCTCGTAAATTATTTTAAGGAAAATAGATGTGTTCGCGCGAAATTATCATATGCGTGTCAGGTCACATGTGCCAAGATACATGAATAACTTTAAATAACTTATCTCTGGCTACGTGTTCAGTGATTGTATGTGATGGATGGCATATATCGGAAAGTATGTTTTGACCTTATTTAAAACTAATGGAAAAGTGATCTCTTTTTGTTAATATCATCATTATAGAGATAGATATAATGGAAAAGTAAAACGAAAGTCATTAGGTTATTATTTATATATCTTTCCTTTAAAGTTTGTCTCGCGCGTCGCATACCCGAGTAGAAATCAAATAAGGCACAACCAGATCATGTATCGGGTCCTGATCAGGATAGAATAAGGCATGCCCGATCCGGCAAGCCCGATCAGGACCAGATCGGGACCTGATCAGGATAGCCTTATTTTAAATGTTTTCAAGTATTGTAAGGCAAGCCCGATCAGGACCAGATCGGGACCTGATCAGGATAGCCTTATTTTAAATGTTTTCAAGTATTGTACGGCAAGCCCGATCAGGACCAGATCGGGACCTGATCAGGATAGCCTTATGTTAAATGTTATCAAATATTGTAAGGCATATTGGATCAGGACCAGATCGGGACCAGATCAGGATAGCCTTATTTAAAATGTTTTCAAGTATTGTACGGCAAGTCCGATCAGGACCAGATCGGGACCAGATCAGGATAGCCTTATGTTAAATGTTTTCAAGTATTGTAAGGCAAGCCCGATCAGGACCAGATCGGGACCTGATCAGGATAGCCTTATGTTAAATGTTATCAAATATTGTAAGGCAAGCCCGATCAGGACCAGATCGGGACCTGATCAGGATAGCCTTATGTTAAATGTTGTCAAGTATTGTACGACAAGCCCGATCAGGACCAGATCGGGACCTGATCAGGATAGCCTTATGTTAAATGTTTTCAAGTATTGTACGGCCAGCCCGATCAGGATCAGATCGGGACCAGATCAGGATAGCCTTATGTTAAATGTTTTCAAGTATTGTACGGCCAGCCCGATCAGGACTAGATCGGGACCTGATCAGGATAGCCTTATGTTAAATGTTATCAAATATTGTAAGGCAAGCCCGATCAGGACCAGATCGGGACCTGATCAGGATAGCCTTATGTTAAATGTTATCAAATATTGTAAGGCAAGCCCGATCAGGACCAGATTGGGACCTGATCAGGATAGCCTTATGTTAAATGTTATCAAATATTGTAAGGTATATTGGATCAGGACCAGATCGGGACCAGATAAGGATAGCCTTATGTTAAATGTTATCAAGTATTGTAAGGTATACTGGATCAGGACCAGATCGGGATCAGATCAGGATAGCCTTATGTTAAATGTTTTCAAGTATTGTAAGGCATACTGCATTAGGCCAAGGTCTGGATCAAATAGGGCTAGCCTGGTGTTAAAAAATATTCAGTATGATAAGACATGTAGTATCAAGCCCAGATACCGTTATCCTAATTGTCAAATACAATTCAAAACTTATTATTGTTTTGGACGTGAACGGTGAAACTCAACTCATGACGTGTATCATATCATGATTGCCATATTTATGTCACGGTGTAAATTTTATTTGCATCAGATCAGGTTATACTGGTAATTTATTTTACAAAAATCTTTTACCATAAATTTTGTTTGTCAATAACGAATTTCTACAACGTTACAAATTCACAAACATTATCTCTTTATAATATTAGTATAGATTTGATAACGCATGAAAAGTATTTTATTTGTTATGGCAACATTAGGTACTTGATAAACCGACAGGCGACAACAGGAAGTGTAGGGATTAGGTGCATAAATAGAAAGTTACTTATTATCGTATTTATTTTTTTCCAGAAAATGTTAGGTAAAATAATACGTGATAAAACCATTATAATTAAAAACAAGTATTGCGGATGTTACTAACTTGGTGCGCAACTTAAAATAATGCAATACCGCTTTTGGGCATTTCCCGCCTTTTACTACAAACGGCAATTCTACATACAGTCTATAGAACACGGGAGTTAATTTTTATTTTATGTCAAGAAGACGGTATCAGTGGATTGAATTGATTGAATATGCCGATTGGTATATTAATGTAAAGATTAAATAAGTTCATTACAAAAACTAAATCGCCTTAACAGTAGTTACAGAATAATTAATATATTGTGTGTTTACCAAAACAAAGTGTATCAAGGACTATAAACTTATATCTAGACATTTACTAAGTGTGTATTGTGTATAAAATACTAAATTGTGGAGTAAACTACTTAAGTAGATAAAAATTTACATGTTGTGTGTAAAGTTTCGTTATTAAATTGAATTACCTAAAACATTCAAGGATAGTAAAAAAGTATATAAAAATACATTACAATTCTTTGCTATTTTTCATTATAAATTTATATTTCAATAATCCGTATTTTTTTTCAGATGACATTATAGTTTTATTTGTAAATGATTTATCCAATGAAGTAATTGATATAGTATCAAGTTCTTGGTTAGATCATTACATAGAATATAGTGGTACTGGATGTAAATATTATATGCCTGCATCATTGTTAAAAAGTACTAAGTATTGTAAATTATTACAAACAATAGTGAAACATTGTGAAGAGCCTGATCCGACAAGACCAACATTTCATGTTCAAATATGTGGCACAGCAGGTAATTTATTGTTATTTGAATTATAGATTTATGAGAATTGATATCTTATTGTCAAAACAATAAAACAGTAATTAATTTATACAATTAATGTTATCAGAAACTATGAAAGAGGCAGAGGAAAAATTAATAAGATTGGAAAAATAACCCTATGCTTTCTCTACTGATAATGAGCAGTCCACTAAAGCAAAAGCAGCTGTTGTTGAAAAAACTTTCAAAATAAAAGCATTATCAAAGAATCAATTAAAAATAGATAAAATATTCAGCCAAACAGCTTTGGAGTTAACCGATAAACCCACTGAAATTTGAGGTAATATCTCTTATTTAAAAATGTAAATATTGTTGATTAATTTCTAATATTTTTTTACTAATGATTTTTTTTAACAAAGCATATTAACTGACATATTTTTATTATTGTTAATTTTGATCCAAATAATTAAGTTATACTACTGTTGTTTTACTTCTAATAATAATAGTACATTATCAATAATTGCTGATAATCTATTTAGCATCTTTATAGTAATAAATCCAAAACAGAAACTGAAATGACTATATTAGCAGCTAGATCATCAACAAAAAATACTGTATCCAATGGTTAAAAACAAATTAATCATTACAATACCTATCTAATAATTATTAGTAACTAAGGTCATAATATGGATTCTATTCTGAAATTGTGGAGTGTTGGTAATTGTTATAATGTTTATATTTACATCAGTGTTGGAATTTTGATATTTTAATAAATGTATAATCAGTGTAAAAATTTGTATTAATATATATTTTATTTTTAACAGATTCTTTGCTTGAATGTTTCAGGCATAATTATAACAGTCTATCAAAACAATTAGGGAATTTAAGAGGTCAAATTGTAAGCATATCTGATGTTGTTGCCCAAATCCTGTCTGAAATTAAAAAGAATAACAGTACTCAACTGTTAGATTCCAGTCGAATAGATACTGAAGGATCAACAGATGTGGCTCAAAAATTAGAATTTCCACTATCAACAATGGAAAACTTTAATAAATTCAATGAAAAGTTGAAAGACAATAAAAAAATGTGAGCTTCTAAAAAACTATACTCTTATATATAAATATATGAAAGAACTAATATTTGCTCTATCTGACCATATTATTGAAATTGTCATATTTAAAAAAATGCTCCTCATTATAAATAATAATAAATTTGCTTTTCCAGAATAAACTTATATACTTTTCCATTGATGGAAAACACTATTACCCATAATATGGGCAATATTATTCGTTTTTTACATTTCAAGAGATATGGCCATGTCATATGTAGCTGCAACTCCAAAAAAAGTTTTAAAAGATACAACTTTTTTCACTTTGGTAAAAAGTATGTTAATCATTATATAGTGCAGGATACTTTCATTGATACCAAATTAATTATTTCTTAATTGTATGTTATTACTTTATAAATATTAATATTTTTTATTATTATTACTTATTAAATTACAACATAATTGAATAAAATTTTGTATTTCAGCTGCAATGAGACAGAAATTTCTAAATAAGCAAGATATTCCTGACAGTAAATTACAGCAAGCATTGTCGTCAATATTAAATAAAGCTAACGATTGGGATGGTTACTGCTTAAAAAGCCTTTTTAAGAAGGTCAATAAAAGACACTAACAGCTTTTATTTAAATTCCTTGTATTTTTTTTTATTGTTTAAATATGTTTTACCATACAAAAAATAAATTAATTAATTAATATTGAGTTGTTAATTATTATTATTTATTATAATATTCAATATTTATAAAATCATTGATAATTAAATAAATAACGAATTGATAAAAAATAAATAATAAAATGTTAAGTAACATATTTATAATAACAATTCATATTTTTTTAACAAACAATTTTTTCATGACTATAATATTATATTCATGTTTTTTAAAAGGACCGGACTGGGCATACTCAATTTGGATCAGGCAAGGTATTACATGATACAGATGATTGATTGGGACCCGATCAGGCATTCCTAGTTTGGACCCGATCAGGCATTCCTAGTCTGGACCCGATCAGCCATTCCTAGTCTGGACCCGATCAGGCATGCCCGATCTGGACCCGATCAGGCATTCCTGATCGGGTCCAGACCAATGTTCTGCGTTACATGCCCGATCTGGACCCGATCAGGCTTGCCCGATCTGGACCCGATCAGGCATGCCCGATCTGGACCCGATCAGGCATGCCCGATCTGGACCCGATCAGGCTTGCCCGATCTGGACCCGATCAGGCATGCCCGATCTGGACCCGATCAGGCATGCCTGATCGGGTCCAGACCAATGTTCTGCGTTACATGCCTTATCAGGACCCGATCAGGCATTCCTGATCGGGTCCAGATCAGGAACACGAAAAAATTTCTACTCGGGTAGTTTCTTTTCTATTGTCTGCCTAATTCATGTACCAACAATCGACATTTTTAGAAAACTTTAGATATGATTTGACTAACTGATACGCTTACTCTTATAGGCAATTTACTTTCACTCAAGCGATACTGCGAAATTATTCTATGATATTTTTTGTCATTAACTTAATGCATTCGAATACGTCTGAACGATGAAACCCGTCAATCTGGTTCCGAAACTCGATTCAATTATTCAAAATCTTGAGTATTGCGATCGCAAATATTAAAACGAGTGATGATTATATTTGTGAACGGAATCTTATTAAGTAATGGTGTACTATGATTATAAATGCGAATATATTATACATTTGTTGGAAAATCGCAATAAACATCTTATCGATCTAGAAAGCGTAGCATAAAGGTTGTTTAAAGAAATTCTTTATTAGATAAAGTTGCCCCCTGGGTTATCATTCACGTTTATTGCTATAAAGACGTATTGTTTCCTACGAAATAAGGAAAAAGAAAAACTTTACGTATTTACTGTATCGAAAAATCTCGTTATGTGAATGTTATTGAATTCTAAATATTTGCTACGTGAACAAAGTTGAAGCCTGTCTATATCAACAAGGTATTCTGTACGAGTAGTAGTAATAAACAAAAAAAAATGTATAAAATCATGAGTAACTAACTCCTTATAATTATATAGTAGATTAGTTATTTAAACTTTGCGTATCCAGTGTGTTTTCCCAATTGGGTTTAATTTATTTATTGTTGGTTTTTACGAAATACATATTTTACAAAAAAGTTTTCAGACAAACATCGTAACAAAGTTTCCAACATTTTCATTAAAACTCTGCGTGCGAAACAACTTTTTGAATTGTGTTTGTATTTGAATAAATGTTCTAGTTATGAATACTTACGGTTTAGGTAAGCTTATGCAATATAAGCGTACTTGTAAAATTGTTAAGAAGTGTATTCCTACCGAAAGTATATCTGAAATTGGGTTTAGTATGTTAAGAAGTCATTATTGTAAAAAATAAGAGTTTTTTTTTCTATTCAAGAATAGTTAAAAAATAGTTCGCCCTTTCAGAATATTTATTTTATAACAAAAAATAATATCGATAAATGTCGCTAGAGGTCAACGACACGCACGTTTTCGTCCAGTTAATTATATTGACATTGCCTTAATTATTTACTAATGATTCGATAAGTATAAAAACAAATCGGATATTGACGTTTGTCTAAGATAAGGCAGCATATTATTGTTCTTTTGGCTTTTGAAATATTATCTTAAAACTTGTTTATCATTGTTTTTAATTGTTTATTCGGGAAACATAAATCTATAATTAATATTTGCCACCAATCATTCTGATGATTATTTCAGATTTTTAAGTCAAGATGACAAACGTCACAAAGGATAGATCGAGGATAACTGACGATTCTAAGATTTTGTAAAAGCTACTCATATAAAGTTTCAGTTAAAATTGCGATACAAATGGGTACGCTAAAAATAATATTATCTCACAGAAAGTTGAGAGATGACTCTACATAAGGTGCTATCCGTCCGTAAATAATCACCCACTGGATTACCAGTATATTCCGGGATCGGGTTTTGTTTATTGGGTAATTGTTACCGAATAATATGTGGATGGCATACCAACTGATCGACATTCTTTTTACATTATATTGAACTTCCTATAATGTGATAAGATGCCGTTAAAGACGCTCAGCTGTGTCAGTTTAAAAAAAAATAATAATAAGAAAAAAATGATGTTTTGATAAAAAAAACCTTAAAAAATAAGTAATTTATTTAATTTTCAGGTTTCGGAGTGGGGCTCGCATCTTCTTCGTCCTTCGTATCGCTCAATCACTATTTCTCTAAGAAACGCGGGCAGGCAGTCGGTCTGTCTATGGCGGGCACGGGTTTCGGGCTCATGGTGATGCCTCAACTAGTCAAATTGCTTCTGGGGGAGTATGGGTTCCGGTGGACAGTGGTCATACTGGGAGCCCTGGCCTTCCACGCAGTGTTAGGGTCGTGTTTGCTACAACCGGTGAAGAGACATCTCATCGACGAGCCGGTCGATTGTGAATTGCAGCCAGTGAAGGTTTGTCCTCTTTTGTTTATATTTGCTATATTGATGGGCTGGTGATGTAATATTTAAAATTAGTTAATTCAGTATTAACTAATTTTATATAAGATAAGTGGTTGTCAGGTTGTTCAGAAGCCCCAGCATTACGGTCTATATCACTTCCGCAAAAGTATATTTTTATTATCATAGGAAGAATTTTTGCTCTTAATTGGTATCCATTGTACCGTCTCGTTTTTCCTACTCTTTACGAAAAATAAATGCTTCCGCCAATACACAATTTCAACTCTTGTATTATATTATATTAATAAAATCATGGAAAGGCCCTAATCACCAAAGAATTTTATTAGAAGTTAAAATTAATAATAGCTCGTGTCTATAACTGTAGTGTGAGAAAGCAAGTTAAGTGAATCTCTACCATTTATCCAATATTAGACATTATGTGAGACATTTTGTGTCACTATCAGGCGTAGGTACTGTGGTAACACTGTGTGTGTGCGATGCAGTGACAATATGTATGAAAAATAACTGATATGGTCATTGTCAAAGTTGAAAGCTGTTTATAATTGTTATCAAAAAGTGTGATATGTGAATGTTTGGTTAATTTATTCAATTTACGATTGCGAAATTGATGTTTTGAATTAATTTAGCTGTTTGTCTGATAATTACGTTTCAAATGTGCAAAAACATTTTCTTCATAGCCTTGAAGATTTTATTGTTAGCTAATCCATTGCTTATTAAATGACACGCTTCCAAATTCAAAAAAGACTGTACTTTGTATCATTCGCCCATTAAAAGTATTTTATTGGAAATCGTCCAAAAGTGCTTCTTGTTTCTATTTATTTTCTACACATTCCTATTTTTCTAGTATTTTACAATAGATTGTTGAATTAGTTCCCGTTATTAACTCTAAAAGGTTAATTAATATCTACTGAGAGTGACATCAATCATTATAATTATCTAGGATTTGCTTTTTGCTTCATTCAGTGCGATTCATAAACTGTAGATGTACTTTCGGAAATAAATATTTCTAAAATAGATATCCTAATCTTATGTAGAAAATCAAATTATAAATTAAATAACAATATTCGTCGGTTTTGGTGTAAAAAAGCTATATATTTTTGTGGTGTCTTTACGTCGCTCGATCTTAAAATAAAATGTAGTTACTTACAGTATTTTGCATAATGCTGGGTTTATTAACTTCCAAACGCGAACAAAGGCATTGTTTATTTTTGCTTAGTCGTGTGCGACCATATGCTATTTGGTGATTCACCCGTCGTTTCCCTACGTATCTAGACCAAACAGTTATCTAAACAAATTACCTTATGAAGTTTAGGTCATTACTACCTCTCTCACTTTCGTATTGTCCGCGTCAACCAAATGTAGGACATTTTAGCGGTACACTTATTAATACTTTTGCAATTTTCAATGTGATTTACAATTACGAAATTTAAAAAAGAACGATTGATTAAAAACATGGTAAAAATTTAGAATCCCACAACGGTTTTGAGGCATCAGCTTACGGCCTAGAATCGTAATGACGGGGGTTCGATTCCTGGTTCGGGTAGCGGTATCGTTATTTAATGCCAAATACACTGCGTAGGAACAGCTGGCCAAACCTGGGTCTAAAATTTTAATTTCATCTCTAGCTAGATTAGAGGCAAAGGCGGACTGCATGTAGTATGCATATAATATGCATGCATATTGTTACTAAATATTTAATGCATTCAAATTCATGAATCACGAGTGCATACAAAATGAAACAGTTCTGTGTGTAAACATTGGCACTGATATCACGATAAATAAAAATGATTGATGACGCATATGTAATGTAATCTAATGTCCGAAGTCAATGACCCCTGTGTTAGGGAACCTTCAACTCGCGCATTTAGCCGACCACTTCATTAGATATGCAAGTACACAATGTGTTAGCAATGTTCGGCGCTGTAATTATACGATTGTAATTGTTATAAAAATAATGAGGTGGAAGTAATTACCGCAGTCATCACATTATTATAATGTTGTTTCATGTTCAGTACTTACTATATTTTCTTGCACTGTTAAATGAACTTTGAAGTCAGATGAAGTGAGACAAAAACTGGCTTAATTGAAATAAAAAATAGCAATTTTTTAAAGTAACACGTATTGTTTACCAGTTTTCGAATACGTTTGGAATAATAAAACGTACTACGCCGATCCGAAAAGTATTCGAAACAGGGCAAGAGGACAATGATGGTTTACTTTAGATTACCTGCTACACTTAATAATTCTTGATTAAATTATTATCTTTGTAAGAGAACTCGATACTATTATAGTTGTCATATTTATTATAACACATAAGTAGGTGAAGGATTATATTTGAATATAATTTGACTGTAGTTTATCGCATTGATAAAAGAGATTCAGGATTATCAAAATAATGTGTTCAATGTTCGTATGTGACAAATTATTCTTACAAATCAACAAACATATTGCATTATTGACGGTGACAATATTTGATTCTTATCCAGACGATATCTTGTCATGTTAAGAAAAGTATTTGTAGAAGACGAGATTATATGAACAGATTAGTGACAGTTGGAGAGACGAAAATGATTTATTGGAATCGTTTTATAAGTTGATTTATTATACATGTAATGAGGTTATGCCTATGCTTTTTCAGGAAATGGAATGTATACTGGAAAGCGACGAGGAGAACGAAGACAAGTTCGAGATAAATCCTCTCATGACGCATCCAATGCCAAAGTTGACGCCACAGAGGTCGCACACCAACATGAACCATCCTTCGGTGAGGACGATAGGGTTGCCGCGCGCGAAGACTTGCGATAAGCCTCTGCCGGAGTTCGAGAAGAACTGCAAGGTGTACCCAGGGCTGACGACGGCCGCGTCGGTGGCCGCCATGCCGCGCGTCACGTCCAGCGGCAGCATGAGCGAAGCCGCGCGCCGGAGGAAGGTCTCTGTTATATCCAACATCTCCAACATGGACTTCACTGGCAGTTATTTGCAACTCTATCTTGATGTAAGTTTTTTTTATTTGTTATTAATTTTCCTTTATGAGTATTTCAGCCAGTACTAAACGTTATTTTTATATAATGTATATTACGGCCAGTTACAAGTATTATAAAATCATTTTATTGCCTTTCTGTTTAGTCGCAATAGTCCGCTTCTAGTAGTATGTTTATGCGGTATTCAAATTTCCGGCAAAATTATGCGAAAGCATTTGAAAGTTAGAACATTTCGAGTCAAATTGTAAGGTATGAATGATTGCATAGAGGTTATGATGAAACTCGTATCACTGTTTACTGTAGTAAATCGTTCAAAATTAGCATTTATATTTTAAACTGGATAGATGCAACAATCGTGGATTCGACAGGATAAATAATTTTAACCTGAAATTAAACAGAGATTTTAATGTAAATTTACAAAAAAACATGTATGTTTACTTTAAATTCGTTATTACTGAGAATATTATAATGAAACATCAAAACGTTTCCGTTGATATGCATGCGAATGTGTTATTTGTATAAACGCGAGATGTTCACACGTTGCAGACGGCCGACGACGATGCCATACAAATGAAGGCAATCAAGAAACCCGAGCCCGAGATTGAAAAGAAGAAGGGATTCTTTAGAAAATTCATTGCACTTATGGACTTGGATCTACTTAAAGACTGGTCTTTTTTGAATCTTTTACTCGGTCTCTCTCTATTTTGGAGCGGGGAGCTTCAGTTTAGGATGTTGACCCCGTTCTTTATACAAAGTTTGGGGTACAACATGAACGACACGGCGTTTTGTCTGTCCATGACGGCCATCACCGACATCTTGGTGCGGCTCATACTCCCGCCCATATTCGACAGGACCACTATCTCCAAGAAGATGATATTCTTCGTCTCGTCCTTTTTCCTCGCCGCCACTAGATCTGGTGAGTATTATACTTATTACTAATAGTATAAACGGGAATGTCTGTTAGAGTTTATGGATGTATTTTTATTAGTCTTTCACGCAAAAATTACTGAATGGATTTTGATGAAGCTTTACAATAATAAAGTTTACACAACACAATAGACATAGACTATTTATAAAGATATAGTAGTATCAAAAATATGACGATAAGTGTCAAGTAGACAAAAACATCGGCCATCGGCGAGCTAATCACTTATTTTCTTTCTAAACCCAACCTTGAAATCTTACGGATAGATTCGCGAGCAAAACCTAGTTTAATAGTATTCATATAATTCATCACTGTATTATACATTAAGCTGAGTGCTGGGATAATGGATTGTTGGTTACGTGACGAGATTATGTTACTGCACTTGGATTCATTATGCATGGCAACAAAATAAAAATGGTAGAGTATCTTATTAAAATATTGCTCGTCTCGTGTTTTCGTAGAGTCAACTTGGCGTCAATGTAACAAAATGATAAAGAATACTATAATCTCATTGCTATATTAAATGTTTAAAAATAAAAATTTACTAGTAATAAAATAAATTTACTATTTTGGGAATCAAATTTCAGTAACTCATCACCCCTATCCCCCCACAGAAACTAAGCTATAGGGCTTTCCATAATGAATATTTATTAATTTAAATAACCTAAAGATAATGTAGTTACTTATTGTGCATTTTCAGTTCGAAAACGAAAAACATTTTGTAGGTCACATTCTTGAGGGAAATCGATTGTGTTGCCAATATAATTAACACAAATTACTCATTCGTACATTAAGTGTACAAGTAATTGCTCATTATCACACGGTTATTTATCTAAGTATCGTTGTTGAAATATATATTGTTTCTCCATTCAACACTTCGATAATTAAAGACAACATTGTCTGTAATAGGTCTCAAGTATTAGGTCACATGATTGTTTGTTTAAGATTCAAATCAATTGTCTTTTGTTTATTAGCATTTTGATTTATTTTTTTTGTTTTTACTTTGTTTAAACGTTTTGTTAATTTTTTATTTTAAAATATAACTTCTTGGGAAAGGTTAGGTTAATCTACTTCAACAATTTTACTTCCTTTTATTATTATAAAATACTGACAAATATCAGTGCCTATCAAATCAACCTATATAAGCTTTATAACCAGACTATTTCTAAAAAATTATATATAATTGTTTGAAGCCATATGCCGATGACGTTTTTTTTTCTCTTTATTTTTTTTTAAGGGGTTTTTTCATAAGTGTATGCCGATGACTTTAAAGTCAATCATACCAAACACAAAAAAACTTGTCAATCATACAATCATTCATCGACGCCGCCTTCTCGTAATAATTATTTGTTCTAGGGGTATATCGCTGTCAGACATTTATTTATCTGTCAGTTCCCAGACATAAAGTAACTTTATCACTTCTTAGTAATTTGTTGCTATTGACGAATAAGTTTATGAATTTGTATTTCTTAAGTATTTGGTTGAGGCTATAAATTATGCATACCTACTAAATGTTATACGAAAGCATTTTTTTTTGTATTTCAACAAATTAACATCAGCATTCCTACGGATTTAATAAAGGATAGGGTTTTGAAAAAGGAACAATTTTAATTGAAATTGTCAAGAAAAAAAAAAGTTTTTTTTTGTTGATTAAGAATCAAAATCTTTTTATCGATGTCATAGTGTGGTCTATCGTTTTTGTTCATGAGAGAAATTAAAGCAAATTATTAATAAGCTATCACTTATTCTTTAATAAATTTTTGAAATTGTATATGTAATTAATTCAAAATAATACATGTTCCAGTTCTAGCGGAGCAGTCGGAGTGGGTGCCGCTGATGATATGGCTGTCCATCTGCGGGTTCTTCCGCGGGATGTGTCTCAGCAACTTCACGCTCACCATTTCCGAGTACTGTCCGCTGGAGAAACTGCCCGCCGCCTTCGGCCTGCACATGGTCAGCAAAGGAGCACTAGTTGTCGCTATTGGACCTCTCATTGGTGAGTACTTTTCCACTATTTAATGGATGTTATTATACATGAAAACCTTCCTCTTTAATCACTCTATCTTTAAAAAAACGCATAAAAATCCGTTGCGTAGTTTTAAAGATTTAAGTATACATAGGGATAGAGAAAGCGACTTTGTTTTATACCATGTAGTGATAACTTTTAGGCGGACTTAATGCCATTAGTATTCTCTGGCAGTGTAACATAGGGAAGTGCAGAGAATTATCTGGTGTGCTAAATCCCATCAATAATTTTAAATCATCATCACCCCAAATATATTCGTCTCAGAGCTGTGCACGGGCCTAGGTCTATTGAGAGGGTTTAGGCCTTAGCCTATATAGTTTTTAATACTTGTGTTAATTACACTGAGATACCAGTCTTGTGTCATAGATATTAGAAACTACTTGAGACTTTTTGGTTTCGCAAAGTCCCTTAAATTAAAAAAAAAAAATCCTAGGTGTGTAGTCCGTCAGTCCGGACTAAGCCAGCGTAATGGAATTAGGCATTAACCATCGAGTTGTAGAATGTCTGTGCCTGCCACTATATTGGTTTATATGATAAATAATTTCTTTAATATCTTTTCATTTCGTTTTTCCAGGTTACGTGCGAGATTACACAGGCAGTTTCTCGATGTGTATTCACGTGCAGAACGCTATGATAATGTCGTGCGTGTTGGTATGGGGCATAGAGTACTTGATGGCGTTCACTCGCAGAAGGAAAGTGGTGCAAATATAAACCCGCTTGTTGCAAGAATTTGTATCGACGTGGTACACTTATTGTTATATCCAGCTAAATGTTTATTTCACTAATTGTCTGTTAATAAGATATGTTTTTACTAGCATTAGTTGCGCTTAGAACGCCAGTATAGAACTGATTGTGTCGTGCAGACATATTTTATCGACAAATGCGAATATGCATTACAACACTACTGTAGGTGCAGTCGATAAATATTAACAGATTTGAATATCAAAAATATCTATATAAGGTTTAAAAAGGTCGAGATCAAAAATTAAAACAGGTCATTACCTGATTTACAAGCATGATAAGTCTGTCTAATTTTTCGATCACGGTTTGTTTACATTCTGGAAAAAGCCTTAGATATAAAAATTTATGTTACTATTGTAAATAAATAAATAAATAAATACACCCAACAGTCACATACATAGTCCTGACCCCACACCAAGATATGAGTCTTGTGTCGTGGGTATCAGAAACAACGAGAGACTTTTCGGTCTCACAAACACCCAGACCCGAAACAAATATTTGTGGATCACACAAACATTTGTCTCGGTGCGGGGATCGAACCCGCGGCCGCTCTTTTCGCAAGCTGGTGTCTGGCCAACTGCGCCACGGGGCTATCATAAAGGTTTTAACAACCCTTGATCGAGAAATAAGATAGGTAATACATATAATATGTTGACAAAAAAACTTCAAATTATTGTTCATTTGTTTTTGGGACTTTTGAAGCACCAATATGTTTGCAATCCGTAACTATTACCAGTCTTAGTTTTCGATCACGGACTTTTTACCCTCTGTCTATATGCAATGTCCATATCGATGTCATATCACAAAAAATATACAGATGTTATAGAGAAATTTGTGTTTATCGACTGAACTACAATATTGGTGTGATATGAAATGACATGAAACAGTACGGTTGCACTACAGTGCAACTTGTCATACATGACAAATAGTGTTAGTACTTAACCAGTGAAATTGGATCGCGAGACATCCACTAGTATCCATATTCTACATTAAAATGGATGTAACATTTTTAGACATTGATTTTAAAATATTTTTAGACGGCTGTACGTAGTTTCGACGTGTTTTTTCTAGATATTTTAGACAAAAACAATTTATATAACTAATGTATATATTAGTCCACTTTTCAATCGGATTCGATTTTAATATAGACAACTCTATATATCTAGTTTTAGTTACATTGTGAAATCAGTTCACAATAGGTGTTTTTATTATCGTAGTAAACTGTCCTGTTCAAATAAATATATTTTGTGCTCGTAAATGACGTTGGACTGAATAAAATATTTTTTATAGTTTTGGAATTGGCAACTTTTTCTCTACTTCATGAAACACCAATATAATATGAGAAATATAAGTTTCTAAATTTTATGGAGTGTATGGAATCTATAATATAATCCTCGTTCAATATCTTGTTAGAAAACTTATGCAGGGTGTATTAATACTGCTACTGAAGCTGATATCGAGTGATAGGGCAGCTGATTTAATTTTATGAAAAGACTTGTTGAGTATCGAGAAAGTTGGAATGTAATTCATATAAATCAATTCATTGTTTTCAAATATATTTTGGAACTTCTAAAGCGAATAATTGATACCCGTGTAACATGCAAAGAAATAGACTTAGAAATTATTTACAGTTTAACTAAAGCCTTGGGTAGAATCATAATATTAAATGACAATGTTCAATATTTAATAACATTAAATAGACGTATTTTTTTTTAATGATGAAGTGGTATGTAGATTTGAGTCTTCCTATGAAATGAATGAATGTTGATAGTACATTTCTATCCAGAAATATCTTGTTTTCTTCAATATGAAATTGGGTCTTACGATGAAGATATGATTGACAATTAAAATACTAAAGTGTGTTCGGTAATATTATGTGTGTGTGTGATATAAACTTTAATATATATATTTCTCCAGTGAAGACTTGTATTGTTTTCGAAGATTATGTCGATTTAAATTTGATTACATCGGAAAATACTATGAACTTTATATTTTTTGGCAGATATTTTAGGACACTAAAGGGAAAATCTAAATGTACTAAATTAAAATAATGTTTTATAATGAATTTCTATACTAAACATATAGTATTAATTAAATTATGGACCTGATTCTTTATAGAAGATTTAAATGGTTCAGTTTCTGACAAACAGAATAATTTTTCGACTTCTTATCTTTGAATACTGTAAGTTTACACTTTGTAGTCAGTAATTAATGTACAGAAAATCTTAGTCTATGACATTACTTTAACCTATGACTTTAATACAATAATACCGACAAAATGAAAAACAATAATAAAGTATTGATAACCCTACTAAAAGTTCCCAATTTGTGTTCCAAATTATTTGTAAGATAGATTGGCGAAATCAATTAACATTAAAATCGTTATCAATGCTATTAAAATGTGGAAAAAAAGATACCATATACATATACTTTGCCCACTTGCCTTACTGCCGATATATTCAATACAAATTGTATTAGTTGGCAAATCGATGGCGATTATTTAATAAATATAAGTTTTAAAATTATGAGCAATTGATTTTGGCGCTTCCGTTAAATATTGTGATGTGAGATGTAAACGCTTTCAATGTTTATTTAACTTATTGTTTAAGTGGTTGACATATGTATAATCTGAATAAATTGGACTTGTGGTCAAGTTTAAAATCAGGGTTGGTGCAGCCAATGTGGGGACAGATATATATTTTTTTACTAATATGCACCTTTTACTATTCATATGGATAAAGAATGTTAAAGTATTTCTTTTTTATTAAAAACTTGCCAATTCTTTCTGTTTTGGTATTATAACCTATATTATATTTGATTTTTTTCTAAATTATGAAAGTATTCTAGAATGTAAACTATAACATTTGTTTCCATATTTCTGTCTTCCAAAATCTATTATTAGGTACATACTAGTACCATTCGATGTGTGCTTTGCAAAGTGTGATTAAATGACCAAATATGTACATACATTTATGATGTACTTACTAAAGTTGAATGAAATGTTCGTATTTAATAAGCAGATGTTTACTTACCTGTGCAGTGTACTTCTTAGATGTTAGTGCCATTTTGTATTGTCTGTTGTAATTTACAATTATTCCAATCAATTTAAGAAATGTATGTGCCAAATGTATACAAAACGTAAAACATGTATTCGACGTAATAATCATAAAATTTAACTTGTAATGACGAATTATGTAATTTGTAGTGACCTTGATGTCTGTATTTGGCTAAGTACAAGTATTTCCATAACTTCAACTGTTGTGTTGTTTAGTCGCTTAGACACTGTAGTGTGTGTTTGCTGTTTATAAATTCAAGACTAACCTGAATTAGCAGGAATTGAAAGAGAATTATAGTAATTAATTTGCAACACAGATTAATTATAATGTCGCAAATACCAAGCTAGTTAATCGAGTTAACTGTTGTTTGTTTTAGAGATCGTTAATTATATTGTTGCTAGTAATTCCTAATGTTACGTTTTGTCGATTACGGCTAGTTACAACATGATTCGGATACTTTCAGGATTTTTCGATTTTTAAGACTCATACCTTTGAAAATAGTACCCTAAAATATTCTAGATACGGATTTTTTATTAATAGAAGACTATTCATGGTCATCCTTTGAGTTTTTGCGGACTACTTAGGGTGGGGATTATTGGAAGAAAGTAAATTGCAATAAGGAAAATGTTTCAAAAATTCTATTATCTTTTGCATAATAGTTATATCGTTGAAGCCTGTCCATTTCAGGAAGTCGATTTTGCGAATAAAAATATACATTTTAATTTTTTGTTGATTTACGGTAAATCCATGTATATACAAAATATATTTTTATCATTTTCATATTTTTAGTATCGATTATTTCATTTTAGATTAAAAAAATTGTTATTAAAAAAATAGCCAGGTTAGCTTTTTTTTGCTGAATTGATGAATAGCGTAGAGAAAGTAAAAAAAGTATAGGATTGATATAACAACAATCCGTACTATGAATGTATCGGATGTATCTAGCCAGATGGCAATTACCGCGAGTCGACTATATTTTATAAATTAATTTTGTCAAAAATATTTATATATTTTATAAACAGCTTGTTAAGAATGTACTTAAAAAAATGAATGGTACATTTCAAATCTATATTTTTATTAGCTGTAAATGTATCATAAAAATCGTAGTGACCGTAATAATTATTATGCATAATATGTTACATCGTATTGTTCAACGGCAAATGTATAACTGATGTATATTTTGTATAAATTTTGGAAATATCGAATGTGGTTAGAAGAGTGACATTTTGAAAGCACTGTTATTCAAGTTATTCGAATTATAGATGCATTTTAAAATGTAGTTTAACCGTTTCAAATAAGTTTATTGCATTAAAAATCAATTTGTGAATTCATAGATATTTTTTTTCTATTATATTTATGTAAATACTCGATCTTTTTATTTTAGAATTGGTACAATCGGTTTTGTTTAGTCGTAAATATATTTTTAATGATCCTTCTAGACAGTATAGATGGTTATCTTTATAAAGTATTTGATGATTTCCATTTTCAAAAGTTCTATGGAAGTTTTATACGAAATGTTAGACGAGACGAGAAAAAAAGAAATATTTGTTATTATTTTTGGCGGGACAAAATAATTACTAGAAACATATTGCATTTCATATGCAAGCAGTGTTCTTTTGATTATTTATTCAATTTTATGACATGACAGCCGTTTTCTGGCGGCAAACCTTGACATATTAATGACAATAGTTTTATTGTTTTTTATTCCTGAAATAAGACAGGTTGTTGATAATTTTGTTTCAATACCACTTGGGTTGTTTTAAGTACGACTGTAGAGCGGTGCAAGAAATAAACGTAGTGTGTATGTTATATATTTACTCTATTTTAATATTAAATGAATGTGACAAAGCATTTTGTAAAAGAATGACAAAAGACGAAGGTATTAAACAAGTAATAAAGGTGGTTACCGAGACATTGTTTTATTGGAACATCCGAAGTTTGTATTATCCTATATTTTTCTTTTTTTATTATTTTAAATTAAATAAAATGTTACAAATTTTCCCTGTCACCCTAAATCGTATCCGTGGCACATGCGATGCTTAAGAAAACGTAACTATACATACAACCATGGCTAATCTTTTAAAACTATTCATATAAAGGGTTAGGTAGATGACAATATGTACACGTGTATACTTTATATTAATCTCCTTCAATGTTTGTTATCGCCCATTGCTGTAAAAAATGCATCTGGTTTTAAGGCGACACAAAAGTTGCCGGCAATTTTAATAGACTGATTTAAATGTCAAAATTAGATAACAAATGTTTCTTGCGGCAGTAGCTGGTAAACATATAATATATGTATATTATAGATAACTATTGATTAACTAGGTGTACTAGCCGGCTTCGCTCGATGTATGACAGCTTACGCCATCTTCAGTTAGTCTCGGCGGGCGAGATGACTAATTTGAAATTTCTTCATTTTGTTCTGGGATTTTATTATGTTTTATTTATTAATCACAAGAGAATTATTACCGCCATTACGTCAACACATTTGAGATTAAAGTAGAGAGCTAGATCGCCTCCAAAAATGTTGTAGAGAATTTTACGCATCTTCTGCATATCTTGGCGTTCTT
Source organism: Cephonodes hylas (assembly GCA_030295005.1). NCBI lineage: Eukaryota > Metazoa > Arthropoda > Insecta > Lepidoptera > Sphingidae > Cephonodes > Cephonodes hylas. The sequence goes on along the minus strand of AP025369.1, from coordinate 9,402,429 downwards.
CTTGTGTTTCGTCCCAACAACGGTTCGGGACTCGAAATTCTGAACCGCCTGAAGGTACAAGCCAAGTTTGTACACCATTATGATGTCAGCAGCACTTCGAGGGACCATGATCTCGTCATGGCAATTATCCTAGTCACGGCCTTGACAAACTGTTTCTACATTTTGAAATAACTAAATATCTAAAAAAAACACCTTAATTTTTTCTCTTTAGGTTACTTAAAAGCTAAGGTTCAATAGACTATCAATAGCGAGCAGATGGAATAAACGATATTTCTATAAAAAAAGTATAAATAAGACAATTTTGATTTATTTTGGTATACAACTTTATCTCAAATGTATACAGTAGATATACGTGGGGTCGCACGTATTAGTGATTAGACAGCTATAATTATTTATAAATGTTTTAAATTAGATTTAATAGACCTTCGCAATACAGTTCGCACGTTAGGTCCAATTTAAGCAATAGTTATTTATCCGTGGTGCGCTAGTTAATTGCGTCAAATTTTTGGTAATTGTAATTGTCTTTCTTTATGTGAGGTTAAACCTCATAGCTCAATATTTTGTCACCCGCTTTGCTGTGGAGGGAAGTGGACAACTCTTTGTTTTTCCAACTCCTCCTTTACATTGTTTTTCTGATTAACTTCGTTGCGGGATTATGACAATTTAGGTCCCCTTAGATTCGCTGAGCTTCATTGCTCGGCGCCAATACTGTGCGTGCCGCTGTTGATCCTGGAATACAGGAGTTGCAGTGGCGGGTGTGTGGTGGGATAGGGCAAAAAAAAAAAGACCTTCGCAATAGCTAATAGCAATTAGTTTAGAAAATAGCGATATTAAAAATTCAAAGTCATGATCACGTGAGTAAGTATAAATTAAGTGGACCGACAATTTGGTAAAAATCGCGGGAAGCCTTCCTATAAAACACTTTCGAAGTATCTGGAGGAGGACGATGTCCAGTAGTGGACGATTCTTGGCTGACGATGATCACGTTAAAACATTAGTCTACACTCAAGTCCACACCCCCTTCCAATCAAATCAATAACATGACTTAGTTAAATTACGCTGCTTTTTCGAGCTGGGTCACAAAAATAGTCATATAAAAATATGAAATTTCAAAACGTATATTTGCCTGAATACATTCAGTATTGTCAAACATATAGTTCTTCGCCAGCTCTACTGCAACAAGGACACTATAAAATAATGGACTAAATACAAAACAGGCTAAATTATACTATAAGGCCGGTTGTAAATTTGTATTCATAAAATATAGATTATTGCGCAATATAATTTGAAGTCTATAATTTAAAGTTATGAATGAAAACGTAATGAATATTGTAATATGCATATATTCTATGAATCTAATACTTAAAATATAAAAACGAAGGAATGTGTCTGATACGCTTTCGCGACTAAACCGCTAAACCGATTTAAATGATTTTCGGTATGGATTTAGATAGGACACTGGTAAAGGCCCTATAAACTTTAACAACAACTTTTTTCTTATATTATTCTATCTAACTTATAAAACCAGGCTCCACAAGATCAGCAAATCTTTTAAGGGTTACTGTATACACTTCTACAATAAAGTCCCTAGTCATATTAAGGCTTTAAAGTATCATAAATTTAAAGAAATTACTAAGAGACATCTATGTAACAAAGCCTACTATCAATCAATCAGCCTATCACCGTCCACTGCTGAACGTAGGCCTCCCCAAGAAAGCGCCAACCATCCCGGTCTTGAGCAGCCCTCATCCATCCGTTTCCCGCCACTTTTCTCAAGTCGTCGGTCCATCGTGTTACAGGGCGTCCCACACTACGTCTGCCTAAGCGCGGTCTCCACTCCAACACTTGTCTGCTCCACCGGCCGTCCGACCGCCGGCAGACATGGCCGGCCCACTTCCATTTCAGCGTACTTATCCTGCGGGCAATGTCAGTGACTCCGGTTCTCTGGCGGATGACTTCATTACGAATTCTATCCACCAGAGAAACTCCAAGCATTGCCCGCTCCATAGCACGCTGAGCGACCTTAAATTTGTGGACCAAACCTTTAGTGAGTGTCCACGTTTCGGCTCCGTATGTCATAACGGGTAGGACGCACTGATTAAAGACTTTCGTCTTAAGACACTGAGGGATCGACGACTTGAAAATATGACGCAGCTTCCCGAATGCCGCCCAGCCTAGCCCTATTCTTCGGACTGCCTCCACCTCGAAGTTGTGCCTGCCTAGTTGAATGGTTTGGCCAAGGTAGTTGTATTCTTGGACAACTTCGAGAGTGGCATCCCCTACGACAACCGGCATCGGGAGAACATGACGATTGTACATGATCTTTGTTTTGTCTATGTTCATCCCGAGGCCTATCTGTCTTGAAGATTGGTCTAGGCTGTTAAGCATTTCCTCCAAGTCCTGCAGAGATTCCGCCATGACGACTATGTCATCCGCAAATCGCAGATGAGAGATGTACTGTCCGTTGATGTTGATGCCCCGTCCTTTCCAATCGAGCGTCTTAAAAGCGTCCTCCAATGCGTTGGTAAACAGTTTCGGAGAAATTACGTCTCCCTGTCTTACCCCGCGCCGCAATTGGATTGGCTTAGTGCTATGTTCTTGTACTTGGACGGTCATCGTAGCGGCTTCGTACAGGCTTCTCATCACCTGGATGTAGCGGTAGTCAATCTGGCATCTCTGCATGGACTCCAGAACAGCCCAGGTCTCGACGGAGTCAAAAGCTTTCTCGTAGTCCACATACGCGAGGCATAAGGGTTGGTTGTACTCCTCCGTCTTCTCTATTATTTGCCTTAGTGTGTGTATGTGGTCTACGGTGCTAAAGCCCCTCCGAAACCCGGCCTGCTCCGGTGGTTGGAATTCATCGAATTTTCGGACGAGACGGTTCGAAATGACCCTCGAGAACAACTTATAGACATGGCTCAAGAGTGAGATGGGGCGGTAGTTCTTCAATAAGGTTTTGTCACCTTTTTTGAAGAACAAAACCACCACACTCTTGCTCCATGTCTCAGGTGTTGTGCCAGTTTGGATGACGGAGTTAAAAAGCTTGACCAGTTCCTTCAAGACAGGAGTACCTCCTGCCTTGAGAAGCTCAGTGGTTACTCCGTCATCTCCCGGAGCCTTGTTGTTATGAAGTTGACTGAGGGCCATTCTAATCTCGCCCAATTCGATGTCGGGAAGCTCGCCTGAGTAGTGGCGGGTCAGTCTGGCTCGCGGATCATCCACGTTGCAGGCCACTGGCGGAACTGCTCTTTGAGCATATAAGTTTCCGTAATACTTTTCGACCTCTCCGAGAATTTCTGGGACTGAGGTGACGGTGGTGCCTTGTTGTGTTTTGAGTTTCGTCAGGTGACAACAGGAGGTGTGTGGCTTAGCGAATACTTTGGAGCCTTTATTTTGCGCAATGGCAATTTCAACTTCCAGAGTATTCGCGCGCCTTATGTCGCGCCGTATTAGCCTCTTCACCTCCTTGTTAAGTACCTGACGCTCAGATGGTGTGGCGATTGTAAGTTCTCGTCGTCTCCTCAGTAACTCCAGAGTCTCAGAGGAGAGCTTAGACTTACGGGCCTTACTCTTAGGTCGAAAGTATTTGCAGCCCACTTCGCGAATAATCCGCACCAGACTGTTGGAGGCGTCGTCAATGCTTTCCGTGGTTTCCAGTAGGGCGAATCGATTTTGTAGGTCCAGCTGAAAGGCTTCACAGCCGGCTTCGATCTGGGGCAGTGATGGACGAAGAGTCGACCTCATTAAGCGCGCACGTTCTATTTTTGTGTTAATATTCAGAGTGCCTCTTACAAGTCGGTGATCACTACCGGTATTAAACCTATTGATCACAGAGACATCTCTGAATATTTGGCGCCTGTCAGCAATAATGAAGTCGATCTCATTTTTAGTCGCATTGTCAGGGCTACGCCAAGTCCACTTCCTTTGGGGCTTCTTCTGGAAGAAAGAATTCATAAGAAAAAGCCCCTGGGCCTCGAGGAAGTTGACTAGCATTTGCCCTCGACTATTTCTGCTCCCATAACCGAATGGACCTATCCTCGACTCGCCATAGCTCTGTACTCCCACTTTGGCATTGAAGTCACCTATTACAACACTGTAAGAAGTTTTGGTACGAGACATAGCTTTCACTATGTCTTCGTACATGGCCTCGACTTCGTCGTCAGGGTGTGTTGACGTCGGGGCGTACACTTGTACAACCTTGAGCGAGTATCTCTCAGTTAATTTTAAGACAAGGTACGCTACCCTCGCCGACACACTGCCAACTTCTACAATGTTGCTTTTCAGTGACTTATGGACCATAAACCCGACGCCTCCTTGGGATGGTTGGTGTCCTTCTCGGAAGTAGAGCAAGTGACCGGAAGTTAGGGTAATCTTATCCTCCCCCTGTCTACGGACTTCAGATAACCCTACAATATGCCAGTTAATGCGACTTAGCTCTACTTCCAATTCTGTGAGGTGTTCGTCCAGCCGCAGAGAGCGTCCGTTGTACGTCGCCAAAAACAGTTGTGTGTGGTACCCTGCCGTAACCCGGGGATTCCTAGCACCCCCCGTCTCGCCGTTACCATGACCGGTACCGTGGTCAGGAATAGCGAGACTACCGGGAACTGGGGGCCGTGGATTTAAATGTGGTGCCATTTGGGGGATATGCCATAGTCACCACGCTTGGCAGGCGGGTTGGTGACCGCAGTGGCTGGAATGATTTACCCGACGGTGCTGCTGCCCACCGTGGGTTTTGGTATTTAGTTCATTCCAGCATATCTGAGTGGTTATGCCGCCACTAGTCGGCCGCCAGAGCCACATCCGTTGGTCAGCAGGGTGTACCGCGTGCAGGTAGGGTTGGCAGTTGGGGACGTGCGATGTTATTCGTCCCCCTTACACCCCTATACAATATCAGAATATATGGAAGATAACGGAGCCTGGGTATAAGTAAAATGTTATTGTAATCCCGGGCTTGACTGGGTCTACTTTAATGGACATGGCTGTACATACTTTATTATTATTTTAGTAACTTGTAAGCAATCAGGTATGTCATGCTCGCAGAAATGTCTGTGCTTACGGCGGCGTCGTGTGCCGGGTCGGTCACTTCCCTATGAAATGGTTGAGGAGGCCGATGGCTGGCACATGCGTCATACTCGTGAACGGGTGCTGTTTGTGGGGACTGGTCTGCCTGATTTGCTTATTTCCATTAATGAAATTTTAACCTGGTTAGATGTCAGAGTCTCCATTTAAGATGACTATGTTGTTCTTATATACAAAATTCTGATATTGTATTAATGAGCTGCTCTAATTCGGGAAATTGAGTCTTTGTATCTGTATTGTAAACTATCTCTTGATTGGAAAAGAGCAACACTAGAGTTTCTTGCCCGTTCTTCTCTAGTGATGACTGCCTTCCAAACAGGGCGGTAAATTTTGAGGTGCCGGGCACCGCTGGCGCTGTTTGTATTATTTTTCGCTTTATCTTCTTTTAGATCTGTTAATAACATTCTGCATGATTAGGCATTAATATGTTACCTGTGCTCGTGTATTGAGGATAACATTAGCAAAATATTAATTTTATTGACCAACAAGGTAATTTGATTAATAATTGAAATTTGACAATAAAACAATAAAAGCGGTCCCTTTTCTATTGATACGTTTGCAAAATAGGATTATGTGCATTATCATATTTTACGCACAAAACACATAGTATATGACGTCATTGCAATGCAGATCAAAAAGCGCCTATCAGAAATTGTTGCACTTATTTGATGTAATGCGGCCCTAATTTAGATAGAAGAACCTTGAAATACTTTGTTTATGCAACCTGTATTTTAAAATATGATCGTACAAAAATGTTTACCTATCCAGGAGTAGAATTATAACCGACGGTGCATGTACTTAGGTAATAAGAATAAGGAAAATAGGAATACGCCTCAGAATATTATGTATTACTTGCGAATTTTTTGTAGGTATTTACGGATAGCACTATTGAAAGCACAGGGGATTAATATCAAAAAATTATAAGCAAAGTATAAAGTAGCAAAGTTATAAGCGATTAGCAAAGATGATTTTTACGCCAATGTTTCGACGGGTTTCTCTATTTTAGGTTCCGTGTAAAATAAGACTCTTTTCTGAAATCTATACTGTCAAGAAAAAAATTCTCAATAAAAGAAAGCTTGTGAACAGAAACATTGCAAGAAAGATTGTTTTGTCTGCCGTACCGGAATAACACTTGGCGCCTTTATATTTAAACCACATTGACAATGTAGGAAGCAGACCAAGATAGTGGGAGGGATTAACTTATTTTTGTTGGTTTCCCACTCGTTCACGGTTCAGGGGTGGCCTAATTTCCAGTAATTAGATACCTATCTAACGTACCTACGTGTTACGTCAAATAGTAGTTTATACACGCGCAGGTATCCCTTAATACGTTAGGCCCCAAACGTACATTATCTCAAGTAATGAACCGCATACATTTACACGTGAAGGTAGAAAAAATATCGTTTGTCATAATATTATCGCAGGATTAACCGAATGTCTTATACCGGTCGCTGATATTCATTCGTTTTTTTTATATATACATACTAGCGCGGTGTATGTAAGCGATAACACTGTAACTGATGGAAATCACGATGCTTTTTAAATGGAACATCAAGTAGTGAGAGACTCATCTCTCGTCACTGGAAATTCTCATGTCTGATTATTACGGTGCTTCTTCAGGGATCTTTTAGAATAAATTGACATGATTTCAAACCGGATATACAGACCACTGCCGGAAAGCATTACACTTACGTAGGTCACTGTCTAATAAAATTGTGTTTACATAATTATGATTTCAAGTACTTATTATCGTGGCGCAATTGGTTAAAAAAATGTGAAACAAGCGGGTGCTGGTTTGATTTTCTTAACGTGACCCATTTCATACTGCGATTTGGATATTCATGATCACGAACAAAGAATTTCAGTTAAGACTGGAATATTTACGATTAATGGGATTAAGTATTTGTAAATTTTATTTTATTGTTGCTTAGAGTATTTACCGAAATTTATTAAGTTTTTTAATAGTGGAATTGTTTTGAGGTTTGCTTGATTAAAAACAAGTTCGTGTTTTATGTCTCTGGTCCCTTAATTTATACTATTTACATATTGGTTCATTAGCTTCAGCTAGTTTGTTTAGAGGTTACCGATGGCATTAGTATTAAATTTGTGTTCCTTATTGCTAATGTTTTAATTGATCAATTAATATATATGCATTAGGCTAGTGACAAGGAAAGTTGTAACATAGTTAGTATACGGAAATGGACGGTACATTTTTTTTACAGAAGCGGAAATAGTGACAAATGCAAATAAGTTTAGTTAAAATATTGTTCAAAAAGTATAACAAGAACTGGTATATTGACTATGACAACGTTATCTATTGTAGATTTTTTATAGCACATGAGCAATTAAAATATTATAAGCATAATAATGTTGTATATATTATTATTATTTAGTCATGGATTACAGTAAAACGCAAACTGTCCGGTGAACATGGGGAAGGACACAAAATTACTTATTTCAATGTCGTCTACACTTAAAAGTAGAGATGCGCCGAGTTACACTTTTGCCGAGTAACGAGTACCGAGTTTTACTCGGTTCAATTTTTTTTCAACCGAGTACTCGGCCGAGTAACTCGGTTCAATTAAATTTCCAATTCGCGCGTGGTACATTAGAATTTAAATAGCCTGTTTTCGGAGGCCGGTAACGTCCACGAAGAATAGAGGAATAGGCTGTTACCAGAACGTGCAGCGAGGCTTGTGTTCTTGCATCATAACTTCATCATCAACCCATATACGCCCACTGCTGAGCACGGGTCTCCTCTCTCATTGAGAGGGTTTAGGCCATAGTCCACCACGCTGGCCTAGTGCGAGTTGGCGGACTACACACCTAAGAAATTCCTAAGAACTCTTTGGTGTGCAGGTTTTATCACGATGTTTTCCTTCACCGTTAAAGCAAGTGATAATTCAATGTGAATACACACATAACTTCGAAAAGTCAGAGGTGTGTGCCTGGGGTTCGAACCCGCGACCGTCGAGATTTTCGACCGCGCGCCCAAACCTCGAGGCCATCACTGCATCATAACTTTGCTTTATCCAATTTTAAATATTAACTATTTTTATTACGTACTATAATTTTGATTTTATTAATTGAGATTTTCAAAGATTTCCTAAATTACTAAATAATTTTTGATTAACGCAGTTGTTTACGAAATGAAATAAAATAATATTTATTGGATCTATAAAATGTTTAATACATCACTTAAATTCAGTCATTTCAAATTTTACCACCCTGTTCACGACCTTGTCAAGGTCGCGGGACGTCGCTGGCTGCAAGAGGCTTCCGACCAAACCCGGTGGAAGTCATTGGGGGAGGCCTATGTCCAGCAGTGGACTTCCATTGGCTAATGATGATGATGATGACTGTTGTTTAAATTATATCTACCGAAATATATTGCTTTTCTTAAACAGAGTATACTCGGCATTCAAACCGAGTTATTCGGCCGAGTACGAGTATCAAAAAACCCGCCGAGTACGCCGAGTACCGAGTATCAACCGAGTACTCGGCCCATCTCTACTTAAAAGAAATGTAACATAGATGTGAACATTGATTGTGACATTATTAAAACTTCAAAAACAGTAATAGCAATTCTAAGATGCTAGCAATAAGTAACTACTTACCTTCCTTGTATTCATCGAAGCGTCTATGAGATGGTTGTTCCGCAATTAGTGGTGAAAATAAACGTAAATATACATTTATTTATTTTTCACTGATTCTGTTAATAAATATATGAAGTTTCTTTCTGATTACTTTATGTAAAATAATAATCAGAGAAACCGGAATAGAAGTAAAAAATAAATAGTAATGGTACTCAGATTAATTATTCGATATTTACATTTTACTATGGGCCTCATGAGGTACTTCACATCACTGAGAAAAAGATAAGCTGTACTTATGAGATTAAATTATTAATTAAGAGATACCTAGGTACTCATGTGTTTGAAAGAAACTTCGGACATAGCCTAACACATAAGTTCGTTGAACCAATGGTTTTAGGAAGGAGGTAGATAGGTTCGGAAAGCAAAGCAAAAGAAAAATTAAAGAATTTGGACTGCCCAGCTTTAATTAGCTGTCTACCCACAAAGTCTCAGATAACGCCAAGTTAAAAACAATGGATTTCTTTTTTATACAGAGAATTAGGGACCAACAGTGGTGTGTACAGAAATGATTCTGAGGCTTGAAGTTCACAATTATTCAGGTCGTATTTTAGTTTTTCTTTACCTGCTTCGAAATTTAGCCCCCTACTTTAAATTTCTTTACTCCAGCCACGACAAAAATCTTCGATCATCAAATAATCTACTTCTTCTTTGCCCACCTCACACTTCAGATTTTATCCATTCTTCCTTTCCAGTGCAGTCAATACTTCTTTGGAATGCGCTTCCCTCAGAGGTCAGGACGTGCACGAGTCGTTACTCATTCAAGTTGAGAGTTCGAAAGTTGCTGTCAGAATAGCAGATTCTTCACATTGATATGTATATATATATATATGTATTTATAGATATATATTTATATATGTATGTATTAATGTACTATTATTATTAAGATATGTTTTTTATATTGTATGTATATTATAGTCCCGCATAATATTATATTTTATTTTTCATAAATTTATTTACGCACCTACGCCTTTTATCTCTGCACCACCCAAGGTTCGACAGTAAGAGAATGCCTAAGGCATTATGTCCACCTTTACATGTTATGTATGAAGAGTAAATAAATAAATAAATTTATTAGAGTAAAAAAAAAAGCAGGCGTCGGAAATATTACATAGGTAGATATCCACCCTCTACGCTTAAGTGGAAAGAAAAGTATTTGATTATGAGGTATCATTCTCACACGAAAGACGTATACAGCGGAGGAAGCTAGAATCGAGGTGTAAAGTATCGAAGGTACATAGAATGTAGATAATTTACAGATCCTATTGAACGAGTTGTTAAGTAAATGGGTCTCGTGACAGATTATGATAAAACATTTAGGCACTGTGATACAGAAAGAAACTTAGAGGTCAGTATTGAGGATAATGATTGATGAATATCCATCACAACTTAAGATTTTAATTTATAACTTTAACTACCAATTACTGAGATTGAGCGTTAAATTTGTAGAATCCAGATAACAAAGGCAAAAATAGATCTAACCTAGAAATTGCATAATAATTACGATATTACTGTGTAGCTTGAAATAAAGACAATTAATTTTTAATAAGGATACTCGTACACTTTTTTACGAATAAAAATATAGGTATTTGGGTATTTTTTGGGAAGATGTGCATCCTGAGAAAGGTGAAAGCAGCTTCAAAAAATCAAAATAAAAAAAACACGAGCTGCTCAAAAAAATTTAAAGATATATTTGGCAAAAACAAGTCATAAGGGAACATCATCAAGCAAAAAATTCGCGGCAACAGACAAAAAGTAAAATTTTGTAAACTAGTGTTATTAATTGTTAAAATTGTGTTGTTAAAATGAGAGATCATTTGACACAAGGTGAGAACCTTGTTTGAAATTTAATAAGGTTTTATTAAAGGAACTTTGTTATTTTTAAGTATAAATACTACAATATTTATGGTTATGCAATTGATTTACTCAAGTAAATACTTCGCATCGCTGCAAATCTATCTAATTCATCCATACTAAACCACGTTGTTCGAATGCTACGCGATAATTCTTTGTATGATATAGCTGATTTCAATCCGCGACCGTTAAGATTCTTCACCGCGAACCGTGAAGCTATCACGGCATAAATAGCATTTATACTACTCATATTTATTTTCTGTAGGTAGGATTTCCATCTATGGTTAACCATAATGGAAAGATATCTTCGTATATTTCACATTGATTGTCTAAACCACATTGCAATTACCTTCTGTTGACACATCGGTCACTTAGCTATACCAATGCCAAACACTACCGTTCCAGTATATAAAGCTCTAACTTTTTATTGGTGCCTAATTAGTTTATTAAACTATCTGAAGGTTAGCTATAACTGGCTTTACGCAAATAAATATCTACATACGTATGCGTAGTCTGTACTGGATTTGGAACCCACGCGATCTTTGTTATTATTTAACGTTCATATCAAAATTTTAGCAATTATGACATCAAGGTTATCGTGTTCATATTAAAATTCTTAAGATATTGTATTTAATTATCTTTTTGATTATTCACATTAAGTTTGAGTATCGATTTGTTGTATTTTTAAAATAGGCACAGTAATGTAAAATCTCCGCAGTCATTAGTAAGTATGGGGTTGTCCAAGATATAGTAAGAGTCTTTCTCTCTGGTCATTCTACATACTCGTTCAGGCCTGCTTAGGTGCTCTTTTACGTTTCATCTAGAGTACTTAGGATCACAAAAATGAATTAGTTTTGGTGGGCTTTTTATTTAAAAAAATAGCAACATGACCTCTGGAAATGTGCCCAAAAAACGGTAATAGGCTCAAACCGTATTATGCCTGAATTCATTACAGTTTGCGATGTGTGGGTGTTGACGACTGTTTACTGCTACTAAGGCACAGATGCAGTTTAAAAGTAATTTTTCATACAGTATTAAAATACTATTTCTTTGCGCCGTTGGTTCCGCAACACAAAAAGTTATGGGTTACTTTTTCCTGTTTTGATAAAGAATACTTTTTAAGCCTGTGAGTTTTGTAGTAAAAAAACTAATACATTTAACGATAACTTGTTTAATTGTGTTTTAATTTCTTTTAAATTACATTAGAGAGCCACATAAAATACTATAAAGTTATGCAATAGTATATTTGTTATTGATAAAAAATGCTGCTTTTAATGGTTCACATTTTTTGTTGACTTTTGCTAGATATTTTATATTTATGTGCGACATAAAGCGAAAACTAAACAGATGTTTTTACCTGGTCATGTAGTGATTAATAAACACTTCGTCCCCTATACAGGGTGTATTTAGACCATGATCGAAAACTGAGGCAGGTAATAGCGAGGGTGATCACAAACCCAGTGGCGATATTAAAAATCGCGACAAAAAATAAAAATTTTGACGTTTTCCATACAACCATCGGTGTTAAAAGTATGTGGTTTGTATGGAAAACCTCAAAAATTTTATTGTTTGTCGGGATTTTCTTTAATGCCAGGGGGTTTGTAATCACTATCCCTATTACCTGCTTCAGTTTTCGATCACGGTCTAAATACACTCTGTATATTTATTTACTCTGGCTATGTTTAAACTACTTGGCAATCCATGTTTTGTTTACAACTTTTGAAAGTATACGAATATACGAGTATAACATTCCGTAGAACGTTCGATCCCTGCACCGAGACAAATTTAAGTGAAGATAATGTGGTCTGTAGTATTTACCGGTACTGTCTCGCGGTACAGGCATGTGCGAGGCGACCTAGAGGCCCTGGGATTGATTCCGGGTCGGGCAAAGTGTTATTGGGTTTTAAAATATACCGTTTTGCTATTGTTAAAATTTTCAATGAAAGTTACTCCTCAATATTTTTATTCTATCCATTTATATTATCTTCTTGCAGTATTCATATAATTTTGTCAATACGAATTAACAGCGACTTCTCTGTTTTTTGTGTGTCAGATACTTGAAAGTGCAGCGTAAACCCATAACAGAAACAACTTCTTTAATTACATTTTCCTAGTCTATTTTATGAAACTAATATCTCATACGCAAGTACCAAAGCACAGCAGAATTGGAATAATGAATTATCGAATATTTTTTTAGGACAAAGATTTTCATTTAATTGACGTTAAGAACGCATCATAAACTCAAGTTATGAAAAAATAGGATAGCATCAGTCACCGGTCTCTGCATTGTTTTAGCTGCTTTCGTTAATCTGTAATCAATAGTCAAATGAAACAAGTTTCTAGTCAAACCTTTCTTAAGAGACTAACTTTTCTTGTATACCCTTAGAGTTTATCGACCTATTGTGTGAATAGTTAAATATAAATCATAAAAACTGATTTAAAGGCATATAGAATTTCAATTACGTTTGCCAAATTTTTATAGGTATTCGCTTTGTGAGCGCAAACGCCCTTCGCATAAACCGTGCTGTAAGGCCGAAATGAAGATTTAAGCAGTTTTGTGCGTCTATTTAATTTAAGTGTTCAATCACCTTTAAGTCCATATTAGCAGCGGAATGTGATACGAATAAAGTCACTTAATGATCGGTACTTAATTCACAATCTTTTATATACATAGACAGTTATTGTGATGACGGTAACTGTGGGGTGAGGACGTGTGCCGACTGCCTTCACCATTTGCGATACTACTTGGATAGATAACTGACACAATTCTATACATTTCTGAATAGGCATTGACGCGTTTCAAATTTACAGTGCTTATGCAAACAATGAAAATTAATTAAATATATTACTTTTGAAAGTGTTGATTAAATTTTGTGAAGATGGATGAGGCTTTTGCGCATATGGACGGCAGTGATAGTAGGCAAAATAAAAATACGAGAAAAGGTTATGTCCCTCCAGATGGAGGCTGGGGCTACCTGGTCTGTCTCGGCGTTGGATTTACATTTGTAAGTATTTTTTCCGTCAACAATATTAACTGCTGGATCACCTCAAGGCATAATCGTATATCGCACATTAAAATCTACTCATCATTCGGCTTTTAGTACCAGTTTTATTAACGAATTTTATTAACGCGGGTTTGATGCGTGTGGTTTTAAAGGACTTCAAATTGAGATAATCTAAGGTTATAATTAAATTATTTGTATTTAGAGATTTTTGTAGTTTTTAAAGGCTGTTATTTTGTATTACCTGTTATTAGGTTAATTTACTCAACTTAGGGCTTTGAGTAAAGACACGTGCGGAATAATTGTATGCGGAAAGTCAGTGATAGTCGTTCGGCCATTCTCGGGCATAGAGTATAAATTTTATATTGTGTACTAATTTGAGATCTTTCACCGATTCTGTACCAGTAAACTTTAATTTATTTATTAATCCTGGAAAACTAATAATAAGTTCAGAGATATTGAAAAGAGTCACATACAATTTAGTCTCAAAACGTTTCAAGATGGCTAAGTGTGTATATATTAAGTTCAATGGTACAAAATATTTTCCTAACAGCTGTTTCTTAAAGATATGAAACACCTTTTCTATATAACTATAAGTAGTAAAGCTATGACGTATATCATTTCTGTTGATGTAAAAGTAATGTCTGAGATATCATATTATTATTAACTAGTCTAAGGTATTAGGTATTTTTTTTATTTATTATATTTTTTTATATGGCCGATCTTAAAAAAAAGTGTCACGTTCGCATTCCGGTTTAGTGCATGTCACTCTGGCAAACTTGTTTATAAAATTGATAAAAATTGTGCAATCTTAGCTCCTAGTTATGTGTTTGTATGGTTGCGCAATAATAAACAACAAACAGCGGAAGAACAGTTTTCGGCTCCTTTACAAATAATTGCTTCCTTGTGTTACACGAATTGGACATTAGCTTCTCATAACTACAATTTAGTAGTATCTCATTTGTTTTAGATCTCCTTAGTTTATCTTTAATCCATATAGGTTTGTATTATAGCAAACAAATACCTACTTCGCCGGTTGAAAGAAGCATAGGCGTAATTCAATCATGCTTTAACAGAATTTTTTTTGGAGTAATTTCGGTATGAAGAAAGCTTTGCTCATCATGTTTTCCATCAACAATTTGAATTTAATATGAGAATATTAATAACAACAGTTGTTTTAAACTTCGACAAAAAAAATATTGTCACAAAAAGTAGTTTCAATTTAAATAAGTTACTAAAATTAATACAGAATGATTTGAGTAGGCTTTTTATAGACTATGAATAGATCTTCGATTTACACATGCCGAAACTATAGTTAATTATACAAATCTAGTTTGACCTTTAGGAATTATTCGAAATGAAGTTTTTTGTGTAATATTAAAAGTTTCTTTATCGTTACATTGAAATATAGAGCCATAGTTTGATTTTTAAGCTCATCAAAGTTAGAGTCAAAACACTCTTTATTATAAATGACTCACAAACTCTTTTGAAGCGTCAATTTTAAACTAAACTATTGCCGCTTTGAAACATGTTATCGTTCTTAAGAAACGTCAAAAAACTTTCTCAGCAATACGAAATATCATGTTTTTTCTTTGCGAATAAGTAATATAAACATCTTTTTAATTATCCAATCACATTCAAATGTAGGTAAATAAGCCCTATAAAAACTTTAAGTCTCATTTCTATTCACTAGTATAAATACACCCAACAGTCACATACATAGTTCTGACCCCACACTAAGATACGAGTCTTGTGTCGTGGGTATCAGAAACTACGAGAGACTTTTCGGTCTCACAAACACCCAGACCCGAACCACATATTTGTGGATCACACAAATATTTGTCTCGGTGCGGGGATCGAACCCGCGGCCGCTCGTTTCGCAAGCTGGTGTCTAGCCAACTGCGCCACGGGGCTGTCAAGTTAGTAGTATCTATCTCTATTTTACCTATCTATTTAACAGTTGCCTGTATCAATTTGTATAAATCCTCACACGCACGCCTAAGAGGAGTTATAAATGTGATTTAATTAATGTAAATAAAAAAAACGTCCATAACCTGTGAAGGTAATATATTATATTAGATTCTCGCATGGTAATTTAAAGGTGAAGAGCGAATCCTCTAGGTTAATAACCTTAATAAGGACAATAGTTATCTCAGAAGATGTACGGTAACTTACAATTTAGATAAAGTCACATTTTATTTCCTTTTGTAAATATTGTTTCAAAGATTTTTTGTGCATATCTCTGTAGTATTTTTTTGATTGTGTTGCGATCTCCCGTTATAAGTTGTGTTGCGTTTTTCCAGTAGAAAATTCTCCGTAGTAGCATTAAGTCTGGAATAGTGCAACAAATAAGTCCTTTAAATATTATAATATGCGACCTAAGGGACAAAGATTCATTGTACAATGAACAAACTAATTATCAATTTTTAAAATATAAATATTTCTTAAGCCCCAACTCCTCTCGATTGTAGGAATTTTGGCTGCCCTGTAGTGGAATGTATAAAATGGTTTAGAAAATTCAGTAATATTATACTAGTATTTGACAGCCCCGTGGCGCAGTTGGCTAAACACCAGCTTGCGAAACGAGCGGCCGCGGGTTCGATCCCCGCACCGAGACAAATGTTTGTGTGATCCACAAATATTTTGTTGAGTACAACACATATTTATCACATTATTATTGTGAATGTTATGGAATCCAAATAAGAAACAACTAAGTTATTGTAAACCTGTGGAGTTCTATTTAGTATACTACTTATAAAGATACTTATGAAAGGTTCTAAATTAGTATAAGTAACAAAATAATGTTTCGCTAAGAACCAATTTCACCTCCTACTTTAAAAGTTGATTAATAGTAATCTCATTGTCTGTGTCAGAACGGGTAAATAAACTATACTCGACAAGTTTAGAAGAGTTGACAAGGCCGAGCATGCAAAAGTTATTCAAATTTCAAACCTATTTGAATTACTAATTCATAATTTTTCAACTAATCTCAATTTAAATCAAATTTGCATGCTTGCTATATCAGATTCCTGAGTTGTGAGGATACAGTTTAACGCGCACGAGGCAATTATTTTCTTTATCTTTGACCGATACTGTGGTCCTACACCCTACAACGATTTCGATTAAATTCGATTAAATTGTTTGTTAAATTGGTTGCGCCGGAACGTACTCTGTACTTTGGTGTCCCAACAAAAGAACGATGACGATTTAACCCTTAACACCACTCGGTATTTTCAGCTTACACATCTACACTCGTGGGGGACCTAAGTCCCCACTATTTGTATTTGATATTTAAGTGATTTAGTATGAAATATCTTAGAATAAATGTTCATAAAATAAACAAGAAACATATATTTAAGTGAAAAATCAGGTGTAATCGTATTTTAAACATGAAAAAATATCATCTCTAGCTACAAACAAAAAAGTTACCAAAAAACAAGTTACATTTATAGTGTTTTCTTCACAACCCCAAATAATATTGAAAATTAGAATATCAAAACAAACAAAAACTTTTTTCTAATAAACCAATATACCTATAAACAAAAACAAACATAAACTCTTCAATAAGTTTAAGAACATGAAAAATCACAATAGGAATAGTTGGCCAATATTTTTTTATCTTATTCTAAAAATGTCTAAGCAGTCTCAATAATTAGTCTCAACATTATAATTATAATCTAAAATAAACTTATTGCTGACATTTGGTACATATTTTCACATCAATAAAGTGGATACGACAGACATTTTTCATACATTTGGAGCAAACTCTGGGAGTATTGCTATCTTTACTTCGTGGGCACAAATGACACCTAGATTTCTTCGGTTTTTTATTTTGACTAGGTCCTTGTGTTGGTAGATCTTCAGGTACGTAACACCAACCTCGCGTAGAAACTTGTCCATCATATCTTTCAGCTCCTTACTAAGATTAGACAAGCGTCTTCTTTCTAGAACATGAGGAGGAATGTTATGCGCCCGAGTTCGTGACTGCGATGGCGGTGTTTTTGCCCATTTGTACCTTTTCTTACCATAGAAAGCACGCGAGTCGTTAGTCTGCTGTTCCTTGTTTTCTATTTCTTCATTTTCCGAAGTACTGTCAGCCACGTCATCGCTATCCGTATCGTGGTCACTTACTTCGTACTCTGCATCGCTCAAATTTGATAATAATTCAGGAAAAATCTCGTCGTTTCCGCTGTCTTCATTTTTAAGATCATTTAATAGCCTTTCTACCTGCTGGGGATTCAAATCTTTAGCCATATTTCCCCAAAACCTACAAAAAATACAAATGTATAAAAATACTAATATGGAAAAGAACCTACATAACTACACTCGTGGGGGACTTAGGTCCCCCAACGGCACGTACCTCACAAACCACAAACCTGAACAGCGTGCACCTCTGTCCCCCGCTAGCTCTCGGGCGTCACTGGGTATACACCGGACCCCAATCGCGTCGCATTTTAAATAATTATGTTATTTGCAAAAAAGTAGGCGGTGGGGGACCTAGGTCCCCCACGAGTGGTGTTAAGGGTTAATGGGAGTCGTAGTCGTGAGTAGCACGTGTTCAAGTGTTATTTTATGTTTCCATTAAGAAATTCCCAGTAGCACCTCGGAGTTTGTAAATGTTTTCATACATTGACAATAGGCCTGCTGTCTTTCGTAGAGTGGCGATGATCTCGAGGTTCAAGCACACCGTGCCGACGAAAATCTCGACGGTCGCGGGTATAAGCCCCAGGCACACTTCTCTGGCTTTTCGGAGCTGTGTGTGTATTCAAAATGAATTATCATGTACTTTAGCAATGAAGGAAAACATCGTAAGGAAACCTACTCGCCTAAAAAAAAATTCTTAGACATGGACTACACCCGCCCTGTGGATTGGCTTGGCATACCAAGCCCTCCCAATTTGGAGGGGTCCATAACTGGACGGTGCGCTGGGCGGCAGCGGATCATTTAGGGCACCTCTGCCCTGAGATGCCGTAAAACCGCCCTAAATGCGCGTGATGGTCACCGAGAGGTTTTAGTCGGTATGCTGGCGTGGCCAGAGACCCCGACATACCCCTCAGGGCCTCCCCCGAGGTACCGAACAGGGGAGCTTAAGGTGCTTTCCTCTCGTAAAAAAAAAAAAAGACATGGACTACACGTCAATCTGCACTATGTCCGTATGGTGGCCTTAGGCCTAAATCCTCTTAATTCCTCAAAGGTCCTTGCCTACCAGTCTGTCACATATGGGCTGATTATGACGAATGATGGTGGTGGCTGCCTACAACGTGGGCTTAAAAATATATTTGCGGAACATGGCGTAGAAATGTCTTTCTTCAGGGGTACAGGCGTTAGTGTGTATCTAGGTAGTAGGTACATAATACATATATTTCACGAGACGAGACACTTACCTCAATGTTCCAAATCGTTTAAATCTTATTGTAAACAATGCGGGTTTTATATTTGTTTACATAATTTTCTTTTTTATTATCTACTACTACAATAATTTTTATGTTCATGTTTAGTTATATTTGTTTATAAATAAAAATAAATAATCTGTACAAATGTTATAAATGTGAAGGTAATATTGTCTCTTACGCTTTCATGGCAAAATAATGGGTTCTGCATGGGATATGCTATGCTCTATGGATGCCATATGATTAACTTTAACACTTTCTTCACTTTCTTCATTATCTTCTCTCATGAGTGCTTCTCATTTCCATTCAAAATGAAGATCATGTATTTGATATTCATGTATGCCCTGTATAAAAAAGGGTTCCAACACCTCCTTTGTTAATTTAATGAAACATAAATACAGTGATAAGAAAATCCTTTTTCAACTTTGTTGTATGCATAATTGCACCGTCTTCATTAAATATATATATAGGATAGGAATTACGTAGATTCTTTGCTTTATTTATTTTATTTGTAGTAGCTGCCTCGTGGTCTCGCGGCACGAGTATGTGACGTGCAATTTAGAAGTCTCTGATTGATTCCCGGGTCGTGGAAAGTGTTATTGATTTATTGCTGAAAAACAGCTCTATCCATTACGTGAGAATCTGTTGCCAAGTCAACATACCTGGCGAAATGCGATTACGTATATGCATTTTTATCTATTTGTTCAGGAAACACAGGCGAGAATGTAGTATCATTCACTTTGAAACTGCTCAAACATGGTAATTGCTATCATCTAATTTCAATATTATCATGACATCGTGATATACTACATATCTAAATCCTCATTTTACCGTGCAGTTATACACCGTAGTAATTTGATACAAACTTCCTACTTATCTAAATTTACTTACGGATTTAACGCCACGTAACTCCAAAGTAAGCGTGAAGTATAATATTACACGCATCACGCATTAAGAATTATATTTACTTCATATAATATTATGAAAATATTTTCTAATAAATTTTAGCAAATAAGAATGAAATGGTGTTAATTGGTGTCATATATTTTATGGCCGTCTGAAACAATGATTTTATAGCCCTATAGAAACATAAAACGTTTGTTGGATAATATGTTATCATATTTTGTCATGATAATTTAGGGTTGTGCAAGATCGATCTGGAGAAAACTGGAAACGATAGTAATAATTTTTAGTCATTCCCAAATAAATTTGTCATCCCAGGAGCAAATTTAATAAGTTCTATGGATTTTTAGATGATAAATTGGTGGCCTCCGTGGCGCAGCAGGCTAAGCACTGGTGAAGTGTGATGCCGTGGGCTCAGCATCCGTAGCAGGATATTTTTGTAAGACGCGAATATTTTTGCGGAGTTTTGAGATCGCAAACTACCTTGTATTTTCTTCTACCCACGACAGAGGACTTAGATTTAGTTTGAAAAATGAAAGTATGTGAGCGACAGTTGGTAGTATTCATTTATTTATAGTTGATTGGATTGGTAGAGCCATGCAATAGTAAATTTTGTTACTTATTATAATATTGGATAAGGGCTACGGATAAGCAAACGCAGCACTAGACTGGACTGAGACCATCATCATCACCATCAGGATCATATCGATGATCACATTGCACTATGAATTCTGCGTCAATAAATTTATGGGACCATACCTTCCAGTATTGTAGTGGACGTTGTATACTTCAAAAATCAAAGCTTTTAGCAAGCAGTATACGTTGCTCATTCTGTTAGATACAATATTTGTTTTTGAGTGCGAAAAGTCTTTTTTTCTTTCCAATTTTTTTCGGCAAGATTTATGGTTGTTGTGGATTTGAATTTTATTTGGTTCTAATATTGTGCTGTTACAATGAATGAATTAAGTCTTGCTATGTTCTTAAAGAAGTTCTGATTAGACACATTACAAATTAAGAACAGTAAAATGATCAAAGCCTGATAAAACATTTCGCAGACCATTTTTTAAAAATTGGTAGCTCGTATACTTTTTTTTTATTTAACGATGTTACGCAAGTCTTAAAGGTTAATTAACTAATTTATTTACGAACCATGACAATGGTTTTTTAATAATTAAACAAACAAACCGGATTTTGATGCTTTAATCGTCTCATTTGCATATTTTAAAATCTTTCCTACAGTTTTCTTGGCTGTCTCGGAAAGGTTAGGTATTTTTTTGATTATGCAGTTTTTATTATACTCAGCCTATCGTCTTCTACTGCTGCTCGTAAGTTTTAGTCAGTATGCCGATGTAGGGATTTTGTTAGGGACCCAGTCTGGCACTAACATCTGCGCGGATATGACGTCACCGCGCGCCAGGCTGAAACACCGGAGAGCCCGACATATATTTTCCGCTCCAGGAATGATGGGAAATGGAGCCATAAACAGCTCTCCCTTCCAGAAAAAAAAAGGTTAAGGAAAGATTGATATTCTGAAATAGTTACCTAAGTCTATTCTCTTTCGTATCTTCCTTAAATAAATAACCTCGGGTAAAATTTTAAGGAATTAACAATTCTATCATATCTATAAATATTGACCGCGATATGTATGATAGTTTTTTTTACTAAAATGATTTTTAGATAAACATCAATTTACATATTGCAACATGTTCGAATTACAAAAAGTAATAATATAAATGAGTGTTGTGATATAAACACTTCCTAAATGAATCGTTTAATTTTTATAGTCATTGGCAGATAGATTAAGCTTTATCTAAGTTACGATACATATATTGACTTTAATTATATGGTATTGAAAAGGACAACATAACTGAACTTTTGGATATGTGTCTGGACTGACTATAAATTGTCGCTGCATTTTTATTTAGAACCCGCTTCTTAGTTTCGTGGCATAAGTATTATTCATAACGTGCTGGATCGATCACTGTTGTAGAAATCATTACATTTTCACATATTTGAGCGGTTTGTACCATCAGGCATCATCATCAGCCTATATTCGTATCACTGGGGTCGGCTTCCTCTATAGAGAGAGTTTAGGTCTCAGTCCACCACAATGGCTTAGTGTAGGCCAGCGGACCTAAGACATGCCTAAGAATTGTTAGGTGTGCCAGGTTTTATCACGATGTTTTCCTTCACCGTTCACGCAAGTCATAATTCAGAGGTGTTGAATTTGCGTCTGCCAAGATTCTCGACCATGCGTCTCAACCCCAAGGCCAATACGGGTCATAGTTTAATAGATGTACATCAAATTTACGGAACCAAGTAATAAAAAAAAAACACTACGTCATTTAAAATGCAAGTAGCCGCTCCAATCTAGTATTCGCCTTCATTAGTCATGAGACCACTGAACTTTTGGCATTTAGTCTCATACATATTTGTGTACCCAAGTGTTTTTGATTTGCTTTTCGAACTGGTTAAAACCGGAGAAGTCTTTTTAATAATAAATAAAAAAAAATCAAACTATCATTTATATAGTTCTGACCTCACATTAGAATATAAATTCTGTGACGTGGGAATCAGAGACTTTTTGATCTCACAGACACCCAGACCTGAAACACATATTTGTGGATCGCACAAACATTTCTTTGGTGTGAGAATTGAACAGAAGCAGTGATGGCCTCGAGGTTTGGGCGCGCGGTCGAGAATCTCGACGGTCGCGGGTTCGAACCCCAGGCACACACCTCTGACTTTTCGAAGTTATGTGTGTATTCAAATTGAATTGTCACTTGCTTTAACGGTGAAGGAAAACATCGTGATAAAACCTGCATACCTAAGAGATCTTAGGAATTTCTTAGGTGTGTAGTCCGCCAACCCGCACTAGGCCAGCGTGGTGGACTATGGCCTAAACCTTCTCAATGGTAGAGGAGACCCGTGCTCAGCAGTGGGCGAATATGGGTTGATGATGATGAGAATTGAACTCGCGAACTCTTGTTTCGCAAGCCAGTATCTAGCCAACTACGTCATGTGGCTGGAGGAATTCGGAAGCGGTCAAGATTGTTTTTCGAAGTCAGTACATCCGTCAATCATCAGATCGGTGTGCCATCGTTATCCAACACATTATTAAATACGTCAAAGTGATCATTGATAATTCCGATAACTTGTTTTAAAGATCAGGTACGATGTTGACATTTAAAAAATCTTCCATTAATCCCTAGGGCATATCCTTAATACATACTAGTAGTACTCCAGGTCGATCACTATTTAAATATAAGATGATTGTAAAGTGTAAAGCATATTTAGATAGTAGTAATAGCTATTACACAATAATAATGCCATAACAGATAATACTCGTAATGTTGTTAATTCTTATGACGTTATTAAATAGGCATGCAAATATGTTGTTCAATGAACCACAATTGACGCAGTTTAAATAATTTTAACAATTAGGTTAACTTTTGAATTTAAAAAAAGGTACCTAAACCAAGGAATCTCTGTTATTTTCAAGAAGTCCCACATCCTATGAAAAATAAACTAAATTTTTAATGTTATAAAGTGTCTGTTTACATAATTTGAAAACAGTTAAGTGGTATAGATTTTTTTTCTTGAGTTAAAAATGGTTTGAGTGGGTCTGTGAGTGGTTTGTATTTAGTGATAGGAAATTTTTGCACTTGTCTTTCGTCTAGGGAATGCAATCCCGACTCGAGATTGCAAATTCGAGATCCCGCGGGATTAGAAATATCAATCCCGCGGGATCCCGTCTAGTTTTAAAAACATAATTAATTTGGATGACTAAAAAAAACTAATAACTGTTTGTTTGTGATAGTGAGGTTAAGTAAAATAACATATTAAAAATATGACCACGTCTCTGAATTTCGTGATAAACTCAAGTGGGTATCTATCCGCCTTCGCCGAAATACTCGTATTCTTTTGCTACTCTTTCAAATTTTATTCAATCCCACTGCTCCCCGTTATCTTAAAGATAGGTTCCGTTTATGCACGACCGCTTAGGTCCTCAGAAAATTTAACACTTGAAATTCCTCAGCATAGTACCAAATTTCTTAATAATTCTTTTACAGTCCATGCTGCACGTCAGTGGAATGAATTGCCACTAACAATTCGTAAAGCTAAATCGCTTTCCACTTTTAAAACACTTCTCAGAGCTTACTATTCTTAACTTTATATTTTATTTAGTAAATTCGTATTGGTATATGTATGTCGTTTAGTATTTATATTCTTTTATTAATAGTGTTGTTTTTATTTCTGTAAATTACTCAAGCAATCTTTACACCAATATCTTCTATGCAATGTTAAGTTAACACATCTTCTTTTTACATTCATGTATGTTTATGTATTTGTTATTGATATACATTATGAGATGTTTTTCTGTTTCTTTTTTACAATTCTGAAGACAACTGCCAGAACTACGACCTTTCATTTCAGTCGCGTAGGTTGTCTGGAAGAGATCGCAGCTAGCGATAAGACCGCCTATTGTGCCTATATTGTATTCGTTATGCTTCATTAATGTTTTATATTTATTTTATTGTATAGTGTACAAAAACTATATAAATAAATAAATATTACTCTAAAGAAAATAAAAACCTTTACTCTTTAATCTTACCAACCAAAAATAATTATCAGGTTTTAAGGAAATTAACATAGGTAAATTAGGTAATCAAAATAATGAACATATTTCAAAGGAATTAGGAAGTAGTTACCTAAAACGAGTGATTTTGAAAATGACTCCTTAAGAAACAAAGGGTATTAATAGTATCATCTGCTAAACGGCATCTAATGTTCTTTGCAATGTATCGCGCTGCTGAGAATGCCCTCTCCGACTCAACACTGGTTGGCAATAGCGTGGCGAAGCAATTATATGCGAACTGCAAAAATCGCCCCCTTGTTCCTCCACACTGAAATAAATCCTGACTACTGCCGCCCAATCCCGTCAATCTCGAACGGGATCTCGTCATATAATGCGTCGGGATTGATCCCGAAAAATTACTCGGGATCCCGCGGGATCCCGATCTCGCGGGATCGGGATTGCATTCCCTACTTTCGTCATATAACAGATTTTGGATGACTACTCTTAATAGTGTAAGAGTAATTTTATGGGAGTGTATAGAAACAGTATATTCAGATATATAAAATAGATACGATTCTTAGATAGTCAGAAAATTACAAAAAAATATTAATGACAAACAGTGACAGTAACTAATTTAGTTTTAAATCAAGAACAAGTTTTATTTGTATTTTTAAAACAAAATGCTAAAATGCAGACATTTAAATTGAAATGTGTGACGTAAATTCTGCTTATATTATTTATGTTTTAGTTACATAATGCTTTAAAATTTTGGAAAAGTTTTTAATTATATTAGCCGAAGCTTCTGTTATTATAAATTAATTTGTTTTATTTCGTTTCATTAAAGACAATGTTTCTAATCAATCATAAACATAAACGGTGTCATGAAAAATATGTATTGAATTTATCGAATAATTTACACCAGGTTCTCAAAAAAAGCAAAATAAACTTTAACTATAAAATGTGACCACAAATATCCAGATTAAAAATACCTAATTACATGAATCGAAGATCGAAACCTTTGGAGCACATACGTCAGCCGCGAGATATGTATTGTAACAAATGAGATATATGTACGTTAAAAAAGCGGTAGAAAACGTAAAAAAAAAAATACATTAAATCATGATTTAAAAAATTATCGAAGCGCTAGGCGTCATAGCGCGACAAAACCAATATATTATTTTTATTTTGCATGAATAATAGTTTTTTATTGCCATCTGAACAAATATCAAAAAAAGATTTCCAATGTTAGTGAATAGTTGTTTATTTTTATGCTCATTTTTATGTGTCTCATGTCATGATTATAAGGAAATATTATTTAAATTACCATACTAAAATACTTTATGTATCTCTCATCAAGTTTATAAATCAACCATGTTCATCATATCGAGTGGTAGTGCCAGCATATTTTTTAAATTTATATATTTGTTGTAGATTATACAGAGTATGCAATTTTCAAATTTTGATTTCAAACATGGCATCTACCCGGCATAATTTTATTAATTAGGGTCAACTCTAGTAGTGTTTTTCAGCACTTCTCGCTACTTAGTTTTTAATCCCACGTAATAAGAAGCGAGACTATTGTCGTTTTTGGGGACCTTTTTCGGACTCCGTTGCGCTTCAGAAAATTTACTTAAACAAAACCCAATAATACTTTTTGATCTGGAATTCTTACTTCTAGTTCGCACTGCATACGAGTGCCGCGATACCACGAGGCAATCAGTAAACAGTTGTTTCAAATAAAAATGCAAAACGTTTTTCATAAATGCAAACGTAGGTATACAAGCAATTGTGTAGATGTCGGCATAACTTTTGTAAAATATGCATAATAGTATTTTATTATATTTATTTTCTGTAGGTTAAATAATGTTCTTTTATTACGAATCTGGTTTTGTAAATTCTCTGTTGTCTGTTAAATATTATTAGTATTAGAAGAGAGCCTATACTTTCCTCAAAGGCCGGCAACGCACCGATAATCCCTAGGGTATTGTGGGTGTTCATGGGCGGTGTTGACCACTTAACATCAGGTGGCTCACTAGCTCGTTTGCCTCCTTTCACATAAAAAAAAAAAAAAAATATTTATCAGTTTATTTTGGCTGTGAGCTATAGACTCGTTGTTAAGCTTGATAGACAAAAATGAATCCATAATATCTCTGGAATGCTTTTTGTCAGGATGTGTTTTTGTATTCATATCTAAATCAAGTGCTACGATATAGATAGTACAGCTGCCTACGATCTAGAGGTCTTGGTCTCTAATCCCACTTTAAATGGTTTGTTCTATCTCTCTGTATTTATAAGAGGCTATCACTGAATTGATTACACCATTCCCTTCGTACCCTTATATGTTTGTACACTATGAAAAAAAGGCGGCGAAAACTGCAAAACCCTCTCTGTTACTCAAGAATACAACGTATCTGACAAAAATTCTATTTAAAAATATACTCGTATATTTATGGCGTGATTATAAACTGGTTGCCGGTGTAGATGTGAAGTTTAGTCTATTCCATTATTCCACAACAGAATCAAATGCGCTGGCTTCCCTTAAAAATAAGCAAAGCCAATAAGAACTAATAATTGCAGATAAAATTTCGTACAAAACTTATCAAAATACAAACAGTAGAGTCCGTATAATTAAATGCTAAAATTCAAAGTCAAAGGCAAAGTCATATTTATTCAACTACGATTAGACTTTCACAATTTTGTTTAGTTATTTTTAAATAAATCTAAACTATTACCGCATCGGAATTAATAAGTAAGCAATATATTTACATTGTTTAAAATTGGTGTTATTTAAATTTCATTCTAAATTCATCGATTCATAAAGCAGTAGTGCTGTCATTATTGTTATTACTTTCCCTTATAATTTGCAAATTAGTGTCAACCTTCATCTTGATATAATTTATAATTAGCGTGAAAAAACTTGCTTAATTTTATACAACTTCCTTACTTATTCAAGGCGCTTGAAAAAAGGCATTGCATTAATACCGTTTTCTGCTTTTTCCTTTCTTTTTCCATGGCCAATTTTACATAAACAATTTTCAAGCATTGAAAATTATTAATATTATTCTATCTTAATTTTTACTTTTACTGTTAGAGTATCACTACATAGTATAAAACAAAGTCGCTTTCTCTGTCCCTATGTTCCTTTGTATGCTTAAATCTTTGAAACTACGCAACGGATTTTGATGCGGTTTTTTTAATAGATAGAGTGATTGAAGAGAAAGGTTAATATGTATGATAACATCCATTAAATATCAGCATTGCACCCGTGCGAAGCCGGGGCGGGTCGCTAGTTTTTAATAAGGCTAAGTTAAACTTCAAAACACGTAAATACACCTTACACTTACTTACATTTAAACATAATATGTATGTATTCTGGCGTGATCAGAAACTACGAGACTTTTCAGTGTTAAAAACACCCAGACCCAGATATTAAATTGGATTGGACAAACATTTGTCTCGATGCGGGGATCTAGTTCGCAGCCTGGTTTTTAGCCAACTGTGCTACCGACGGTGTCAAAAGGATATGTTTTGAGGCCAAATTATTTTATATCTGTCATACAAAACAATTGATCTGTTATTACAATGGTAAAGTCATAGGTTGTAAACATTTATTTATGCGGAAATCCATTAATGCATTTAATCTGTATTCGTATAAATCCTTTGATAAAAGCTGTTGTGCTGACAAACTGCAGTAATGTACAAACAACATAATTTAACTGTGTTTACGCAATTTATACGTATTGTTTGAGATAACTGTATTTTATTGAAATATCGCGGTAATTGACATATAAAGGAAATAATAACGTATATTTTTCATATCTTAATAACTGCAATAATTAATTTAAAAAAATTCTGTGTGCAATTACAGCGCTCCGAGTAACCACAACTATTTCGGACTTGATTTGAGCGCTGAAACAAAAAAGGGATCGTGATTTATGCAGAAACTTTTTTTAATATAATTTCATCATTATAAAATAACACGTGGTGACCCATATTGCGATTTTTTACGTATCTACTGAAGAATACTTAATAAACATTGTATGTTAATATATGATAATATGATGATATGACATCTCTACTCAATTTTGCTAGCAGCGACTTGTTAATTTGTCCTGTTTTTATTGACTAGCTCTATAGTCTCCGCCTGTCTATACCTGCTTACAGATCCACATTCCATGAGTTATTATATAACTATAACGATTGCCTTTTTTTATTTCAGATGCTGGGTTTTGGTTCCTCAAACGCGTTCGGTATTTTGTTCCACAACTTCTTCGTTGAACAAGACAGCGGTAGTGGGTTGCCGCTTGTCATTGGAGTTTACAACGGAGCTCTATCTATCGCAGGTACACTTTTATAAATACTGCAGACAATGTAAAACCATAGCCCATAGCTCTGGGGACCCAAAGCTCCCGGGAGCAATTTTTAATTCCATCCTTATTCTGTGGGATTGCTACATATTCCGAGACGAAAAGAACTCTATGTCCTATCTAGGGTTTGCAATCCCGCACCATTTTTTTCCCCGCGGGAAACTTGTGGGAAATTTGCCGGTATCCCGCGGAAATTCCCGCAAAAAATTAAAAATGCAAAAATATGCATATAGTAATTTTATATTACCTGTAGATTAGTTACACTATATTAAAAAATGTAATAATAGAGACATTCATAAATTTATCTAATAGAAAAAGTACTTTTTCATAGTTCTTATGAGGTTAGGTAGAGGGTTTGCTATCCCATATGCCGCCTATATTCCTAAATAGTAACCTAAACATCAATCATGCCTTCGAGGTATAGGCGCGGTCGAATATCTGGACGGTTGCAGGTTCAAACCCCAAGCCCAAAGCACTGACTTTTCGAAGTTATGTGTGTGTTCACAATGAATTATCACTTACTTTAACGGTAAAGGAAAACATCGTGAGGAAACATCCACAAAACAAAACTAAAAGTTCTTAAGAATTTTTTAGGTGTATATTTCGCAACCCCTACTAGGCCATAGTGATGATGAAGACCTACACTCTCAATGGTAAAGGAGATCTGTGCCCAGGCGTACAATGTTTATGGGCTGATGATGATGATGAACCTAACCTAAATAATTGTTGCTACCATTTAGTTATTTATTTACTCAGCCTATCGCCGTCCACTGCTGAACGTAGGCCTCCCCAAGAAAGCGTCAACCATCCTGGTCTTGAGAGACCCTCATCTATTCGTTACTCAGTTAACCGTTACCGTTTAGTTATTTACTTTATCGATAATTTACTGCATCGATTTCTGCTAATTACATTGTGCGATAAATAAACGAATATACAAGAAGACAAAACTTTTACATACAACAACAACAAAGTGGCACTTTTTTCTAACACAATTCCAATCTTTTACTTCGCTCGATCGGTTGATCGATACTGTCTGACGCGCCTGCGCTGTTGTGATGGAGCTAATAGGCCTTCAGTGATAGCTGAATTACCTTGTCGAGTCAAAAAATTTCCGCGCGGAATTTCCCGCACAAATGCGGGAATTCCGTAAGACTAAAAAACATGCGGGATCCCGCGGGAATGCGGGAAAGCGGAATGCGGGATTGCAAACCCTAGTCCTATCTCTGTAATATTTAAAATTATTAAAATCGGACTAGCTCTAATTATTAAACAAGAGAATGATCTAGGGTATAAATTTAGCATTTGTTTTTCATTTTAATAGTTTGTTGTGTTTTTCAATAAATATAGAATTAAATATTGAACAGATGATAATACATGTGCACAGCCTTATTTAAAGTTATTATTATTATCAATTAATTTAAAGCAGCAATAATGATAGCAAGCAGCAAACGTAAAAATCAATGTTAAAGTAGAAATAAATACATGGATATATATTAAAGACAATCTAATTTATTACTAATAAATGAATTGTTGCGAAACATTCAATACTCGTTAGGAAAATATTATTATCATAAATTAAGTCATTGACTGGGATTAAATCATAAAGTAATATATTGACAAATTAATTATTATTAATGACTCTACGGTATTGTTGGATTAATTAATATATTCATTATAACATATTTTTGAATAAATTTGTTTCATCATTAATCCAGTGTCTAGACATTAAAATGTACAATATAAAATGAATGCATTTGTCGTACACAAACTTAAGCGACAAAGTTACTTGGTTAGAGAAATTACAAACATTTTCGTAGACATTTTCAAGACTAAGAGAAGGGTAAATGAAATAAAGATACACCAATAGAAAGCTTCACAGCCATGGAAAATGTGTCAAATAAGTGAAAAAGTATATTTTTCCTAGTATATGCGATTGCGGGCAAAAACTCCGTAACGTAACGTATAACCATACAGGTACTTAAGTATACAAGCATGAACACTAAATATAATGAATTGGCAAGTGGTGTTAGGACCAAATTGAGTTTCAGGGAATTGTCTGATTTACGCTTTTGACGCAACATCAAACAGGCAATGGAGAGATACTTCAGTCTTTCTAAATACCGGCTAAATGTGAAAAATGATTGCAATGCTATAATTAATATAATTATTACAACCTTCCTGTTGATCTGGTGCAA
This sequence comes from Cephonodes hylas, assembly GCA_030295005.1. Classification (NCBI taxonomy): domain Eukaryota; kingdom Metazoa; phylum Arthropoda; class Insecta; order Lepidoptera; family Sphingidae; genus Cephonodes; species Cephonodes hylas. Next base: position 9,371,407 of record AP025369.1, on the reverse strand, counting down.
TCAGGAAAAAATATTACAATTTCATTTATTTTGCGTGCTAATTTAAGTCTCTAGACAATGTTACAAATAATTTAAGTCAATTTTGCGGTATTATAAATTATAAACGTAAAAACTTAATTAGTGACAATTTCTAGAGGTGTCGTGACAAGATCTATTTAATTTCTCAACGATATTGCTCTCGTTTGTATTTTATCTGGAATAGAGATTGCATGTTTAAAACATGCAGTAAAATATTAATAATAAAAATCATCATTGATTAATCCTTAGAATCGAAAAGAGCAATTTTGTGACAGCTTGCAATAATTTTCGCTGCGAATGGTCGACATCTTGACACTGTTACCGCTAAATTATTCTCTATCATAGCGACCGACCGATGGCCCTTATATTTTATCTTTATCACGACAATATAATTGAATAGCGAACTTGGTATCTCGCTCATGGCATTGACCTCTATCTTTAGAACTTAGTTAAATGCATTTAATGAAGCTGTAAAGTTTTTGACGGAATATAATTTATTATTTTTATTTTCGATTTTGAGATCACAAAGCCAATTTGCTCAAGTCAACATCTTCCTTCCCGCGAACATCACTTGAAATACAATTTAGTTTTTAGTTTTGAAACACCTAGCTTTCTAGCACGAAAAATGAAAACCACGATCTAAAATTATGTAGGGTAAAAGGTAAAAAAATCCTTAAATAACGTTTTTCTAATCGGTGTACATGTATTACTTTTAGGTATACCTATTTTATTTTTATTTTATCGACGTTACTATTACTTGTTTAGTATACTATTACTATTTAGTTTTCAATTGCGGCGTTCTGGCAACCAGTATGTATTATGAAATTATAGACAACATAGAGTAAGAAACTTTTGACGTTTTTGAAGGTTTTAAAAAAAAGTCTAATAAGAATAGGTGTATAGACATCTCGCAATGAAAAAGAATCAAGTTCTATTTCTTGTTTAGTGTCGCTGCGCATGCGCATAAGTCATCTATAACTTAATTATTAAGTATTAAAATTTTCTGAAAACTAGTTCTAGACCCAAAATCAACTACATAAATAACACGGGTATAATTTTAGATGTAGTGGATAACATTTATTGACACGAGGAAAGGCTGCGAGAAGTCGTTAAATGCAGCCACGTGTAGCAAGTCACGTTTAATCTTTTGGAAGGCTTATTCAATGATGCGAAATATCATACTTGAAATACATCAAGTATTTGTTAAGAGTTTCCTGGTTTTAAAACTATCGAATGAGTAGGGTCTATATCCAAAGTCCAGAATAACGTATACAACTTGCCACTATCGCTTGTCACTGTCCAAAAGTAACTCTTTAAATCAGAATGGCTGACGATACCTTTCTTTTCGCTCTATGTGGAATGCTTACTACTGAGTATATTCATATTGATAAATGTTCCCAAAAGTCATGGGCTCTTCTGCATACCTCGCAGTAGCTTTTACATTTTCACGCCCGCATGCTTCTTAGTCGCTTCTTACGACAGGCAAGATATGTCATGGCGGATTTTTACGTTCTATCAAAAGGGTGGAAAATCAACGGTCCTGTATTGGTTCTTTTACGTTCACACATTTTTAAATATAAAGGCATCCAGGACGCATTTCCAAAAAAGATAGTTCCTAATTTTAAATTATATTTGCAATGGCTGTTTGCTTTTTGTGAGCTTCATAAAAGTTTTCTTGTCAAAGTTAACTTTTTTTTATGTACTACACAACATTTCGTTTTCGCAGATATCGGATTAGATATGACCGATTTTATTACTTCATTCATTCCGTAGTTATTGAAACAATTTCGAAAATTATGACTATAAGAAGATTTAAGAACTCCTATACTCTTATTCGTTATAAACTAAGTATCGATGTAATAATAATTAAAAGCACAATTTGATTTGATTAACCGGTCCTAATGACGTCAATGGTTCGACAAGTCGAATAACATTAGTAGTTCATTTTCATTCACGTTTTATAATATAAATTTGTCATTGCTGAGCATTTCGTTCTTATATTCCGTGACATTATAGCATTTCGTTTTATTCTTTGGTTATTCAATACTACCCGGATCTAGGGTTCGCATTGTAAGAATTAATCAGTCAAATACCTTACCTAGTAACAAAAATAATTTATCATAAAAAATCTTCCAAAGTTTGTATAACACACTTGTTCTTCAAGCTTGGTGCGCAGATTAACTTTTGTAGCGTCGAACTGGATTTTCAACCAAAACCCACCTGGGTTTTGGTACACCTGTACTGACAAATTTTCTCACATTGAATGAAATGTATGTCTTGTAGCGTTCGGAAGTTCTATGAATTAGTTTTCTTTGCCCGTTGCACTATCTAATTAAATTTACCTAAAATAAGGGTCTTAGGACGTCCAGCCAGAAATAGAGTTAATTTTTCTTGGTTACACTTCATGTAAACGTGAAAGCTATCCCGAGGAACACAGAACGGCCTATGGCCTCATGAATTTGGCGAACTTTCATACTAAATAAGCGTTCAAAATAGATTGAAATAAAGAGAATCTTACGCCCTTCCAGTTTTGAGAAATCTACTTTTCAATACAAAAATACCTTTCACAGCAACAACTTTTAGTCGTTTTTCTACCTTTGAGAAACTTAGGCAACAGTTTTAAAAGCAGAAACTTCTTAAACACCGCTTTCGCCAGGTAAAGGCAATTAGGTCATGTAAGTGCCTTTGAATACAGGCGGGAGGTATTGAATTGGAATTATTATATTTTTTATCTAAGACTATAGCATCATAAAGCCAGAATTTTATAACTTCCCTTTAGTTTTTGTTAACATTCTAAGATCATACTTTACTATTATGAAATGATCAATCTATTACTAACTGTTGTTACTATGGGAGTCGGAGTACTAACATGTTCAATTAAACGAATTTACTCCGCATAGCACTTGATTCGATCTTATCTATTGACGCACATTTAGTGTCTAATTTCACCTACTAATATCGATTTAGGATCGAGTTACTGTCCCTAATTAACGAAGGCGAGTGGACATTTTGAATCGGTTCATCAAAACAGCTGATTGGGCAAAGAAGCCGGCACGATGAACTTCATACATTGTTAAGTTGGTTAGTTTCGTCATTCGATCTATATCGCCGGGAATTATATCGTTTCCGTAATACAAACACTAAGACGGAAGTCCAACTGAGAACAGAATCTAGGTATTTATGCAATATTGTAATTTTAGATGTTGGCCGTTTTCATTGTCCATTGTAATTTTGCTCTTGGCTTGGATTGCGTGAAATAGATACCGTTTTAGAAATATAGCATTGAAGTTGCAATTATATATAGTTATTTACTATTTTTGGATCGTAAAGTACGGTAAATTAACAAGAGGGAAAAGTATTTAGCAACAGGATTTTACATTTAATGCTTTTTGTTCGTAATTATTGCCATTGCGTTATTATGACGCTAAAAAGAAAAAAAATACAAATAAATGATTAAAGTAAATTAATTCCTTAGTCATTTTACATAATAGGTGGTTAGGGAAATACCAATGTTTTTTCGGATTTTGTAGCCTTGATGTGATTGTAATCACCGTGCCTATTACCTGTTTAAGTTTTCAATCTTGCTCTGCTAACACCCCGTATAAATACATGTAATCTAACAATGTAATCGAATTTAAATATCCTATTTATGCTAATATTATGAATACGAAGGTAACTACGTCTGGCCTAGTCCATATTTGACAGAACTTTAGCCAAACTGCGCCCATATATTCTCATTTAAAATTGTAAACGCAAGATTAAACCGCCTTTTGACGTAAAAGTAATTTAGATTCGTTTCCGCGATGCCAAGATCTGCAAAAATCGTTGCTTATGCATGCATATATTTTGCATACAAATAACATAAATAAATCTCCCTAATTTAGAAATGTGAGTCAAAATAAAAATATTCAAATTCCATAAAACAATCTTGACCTTAGACAGATAGACTTGTTTTGCAAATAAAATTCAGTTTTAATACACAGCTGACTGACCTCAGCCACTTTTAGATGCATTATTTTATCAGAGGTTTTATTAATTATTAATCGATTTAACTTAGAGTAAAGCAGTGATGGCCTCGAGGTTTAGCCACGCGTTGAAATTCTCGGCGGTCGTGGGTTCAAATCTCTGACTTTTCGATGTTATGAGTGTATTCACAATGAATTAATTATCACTTAATTTAACGGTGAAGGAAAGACTTTATATATAAAAAAAATCACTTTAAGTAGATGTTAAAAATATTAATAAATTGTTTTCAAAATGTAAATGACCTTTGTAATACTGTCTACGACTGATGTTGAGGCAGTGTAGGCCATATGGAAATTTAAAAGGCTTGTTTTGGATTAATATAGGCAATATCTCGCTGGTATTTCTGATATGAAGTTGATAGTCGTAAAAGACAAGGTCCAGTTTTATCTTTTGACCCCTTAAAACATTTTAAAATACTGTAAGAAACATACGAGATAGAAAGTATTGATTTTATAATAATTAACGATTTTTCACTTGCTTTGACTGTCATAGAGAACATCGTGATGAAACCTGCACATAACCTAAACCCTCTCAATGGTAGCGGAGGTCCGTGCCAAGGAGTGGAACGTATATGAGCATATATACGGTGATGATGAAGATGAGACAATATTTCAAAGCTCGTGAAATTGTTTATGCAAAATTGTTTTGCGTGCCCCACAGCTAGTATACTATAAAACAGTATTTCACTTTTTCATGAAATCACCGAATAAAATTTCGTTCAGCAACTAAACATTACTTAAGGTTGGGCTACTTTGAATGTCATTGACCTTTATTACCAAAATTTTTTACCCTGATGAATGTTAATAACCGATGTATCTATTTATACAGTATTATCCTTAATATACGAGAAATACCAATGTTTATCGGTGGAAATTGAATGTATTACGTAAACCTAATTGGATTACCTCGGTTCCGCGGCAAAATTAATGCTCTGGACGGATAAGTTGCGGATTAGTAGGAGTCAAGCATTGTTCCATTTTCCTTTAGAAAGATATATAATATAATCTTAGTAGCAACGTGGATTTTTAGAAATCGTTCGGGTCACGATAACAGACTGGTCGTCTATCACGTCGAACATAAAATCATGTTGTATGTAGTAAGGTTGGAATTTGCGACGTTGTTTCATCAATTTCATGATTAATTTTGAATATGATTTATTTATGTATTCACGTTATCGTACGAATATATGAATATTGGCTTCTAAAAAAAGACTGATATATTTTATTTTAATGATATAAAGTTTAAAAAATATATCCCTCTTGGTACAATAACATAACTTTTAATTAAAAAATAATTATCTCTTTTCAATTTTAAAACGGCTAACCTAGTGTCAATGCCTTCTGGCACAACCTTAATGGGACAACCTTATGTCTAAGGTGGCTGGCAGTGGTTGGATGAGGAATGCAGAAGAGCGAGTCCAGAGGAATGCCATAGTAAAGACTTACGTCTAACAATGGACGTGAGAAAGGCTGATGATGAATTATAAATAAATTTGATATTTTTTGTTATTCCAGGTTTCTTAGGAGGCATAGCTTTAAGAAAATATTCATTTCGTCAAGTCGGTCTCGTGGGAGCTGGACTCTTCGTGCTCGGCGATATTCTTACTATATTCGTACAAAAAACTTACCAGCTAGTATTTACTTTCGGCGTAATAAGAGGTAAGAATACCCGTCTTAAATATTGTAATAATTTTCTGCCAAATTAATTAATTTTTTTGATAAACTATCATTTCATTCCATTTTAATAGACTGCCTTATTGAACCTCCGTAAAAAATGCGTAAGCACGTTTGTATGTGAATTAAATCTGTAGGGGTCATATTGCTGGTTCAACCCGGTTTTCTCTCTGCTATATGATTGATGGAAGTAGCACGAACTCCAGTTTTGTGTGGCAGCTATTATGACAAAATACTATCGAATGATAGTTTTAAAATTCCCTCACTTCCAAAATCGAAAAAAATATCTGGAAATAAATTCTTAAGAATATTTTAATGTGCTCCGTGTGTGTAATCCGCTCCTTGTTTTTATGTACCGTTAAAACATGCACTTCTCTTAGACAATGCAGGTACATACATATGTGTAACTAGGGTTTACCCGCCACCGCGCCACCAAGGAGTCTCAACGGCACTCTTGGACATTGAGGGCATCACGACTTCGTCAAAATGTTTTATCATAATTTGCTGATTTTTTCATGTCCAGGTGCCGGTTTCGGGGTCATGGTTCCAGTGAGTTTCACAGCATTCAACTGTTACTTCACCAAGAAGCGTACTGCGATGATGAGTGCCAACCAGACCATGAGCAGTATGGCGTCTATCACATTTCCAATGCTTGTGACTTTCCTCTTATCAGAATACGGATTTAGATGGACTCTAGCGTTGATAATGGCCGTTGACTTACACTTAATATTCGCAATGCTAGTCATGCACCCTGTCGAATGGCATTATGTGAAATCTGTGGACATTAAAGCAGGTAAGCTTAAAAATGATGAAGAACGATAATTTTATTCAATTAAAAGAGACAATAGTCGATAATTAAACGAATGAAAAGTAATTTTGTTGTACGACAAGATAATAGATGTTTCGCACTCAATGTAGAACAAGAATTGCTCTTATCATTAACTTGTTTAAAAAAAAATTAATACCACTGTTACAATGTTAATGTATTGAAATATTATAATAATTAAAGTCCATAAAATAAACCAGAGGTAATTTGTATAAGAGATGCTAAGTAGAATGAAATACAATTTTATGTTCCATTTTGCCTTCTACCATTTCATTAAAAAGCTTAACTTGTAAGTTGTTTGAAGCTTATTGTTGTGCCTGTTTTTAATTCGAAAAATATTTTTTTTTTAATGTATTTAATCTTTGTAATATGTAATAGTTTGTTTGAATTGTTGCCCTTGTCTCGTCTTTTTATGTTTAACAAAAGCTTCGCCACCACCTAACAAAACTAACAAATCCACAGAACCACTGCCAATATGTGACGTCATGAAAGTAAAAAAATTGAGTATAGACTCGTACGATGAAGCAATCGTGAAAATGTTACCAGGTGACGACGTTGAAATCCAAGTGAAAGAAACTCAACCAAAGAATAGGGAATCAATACAAAAGAATATTATGTGAGTTATAGTCATTTAATTATACATTTAATACTGTATAGAGACAAATGGTGAATGTTTATTTATGGAGCACGATTATGTGGAAAAAATAATACAATATAAAGTTATAGTAATCGCTAACAATCTGGTAAAATTTATCTGATTTCAGATTATGTTGAAGTTTATGCCATACATAACTAAGAGTTATCATGAAAATAAACACATTTTTTACTTTTACTATATACAAATATTTGTTTAGGATTTGTATATTTTGAGATCGAAAAGTTTTCGTAAGTTTCTGATACTCACGACACGAGAATTTTACCTTAGTTGGGATTAAAACTTTGTATGTGAGTGTTGGACTTCATCACGTATTATACCTGCATTATGTTTATTTTTCAGGAAAATAATATATGATAACGTCGAGTTGGATCTGTTGAAGGACCCTAAGTTCGTTAGCACACTCATCGGATTAGGATTCGCTTTCGTCTCAGATGTGACTTATTTGGCTATGGAGCCGACACTCCTATTTTCCTATGGATTTACCAAGGTAAAAGAACTAATTTGATCTAGATTTATTGTAGGAATTGTGGTTCTGCTTAAACGTTTACGAACTCATAATATGCAATGCGACCATTGACGTCAAAGTAACTAAATTATTAGAAAAATGGATGGATATAATCCATTCTCAAGATTAACTCAAGGCTTCAGCAAACGCCTATATTTTATTCAATCCGTAATTATCTTAAAAGTAACAATAATTAAGAATAAGATCATAGTTGAGATTATTACCTATGTTTCCCAGAATATTCATTAAGAAGTCGATTTTTTTTAAAAAGGTAGGTACAATAAATGTTCACTTTATTTTTATATTAAATTGCTATCGAATTAAAAAAATTGTTAAAATGTTTTGGTACCAAAGCATTAGTGTTAGGCGTGCTATCGATGAGCATATATATTTTTTTATGAATATGTTATAGAATGTTTAAAAACATGACTTAGCTATGAGTGTACATCCATGGTATTGTTAGATGAATGAAAGCTTGTTGCTTATGTATTCTCATATTCCTACGAAAATATTGATGTGTTTTAGATGGAGGTTGCTACATGCGTCATGGTCGGTGCCATCTCTGATTTAGTAGCGCGATTTGGATTGGCAATATTCACGTACTTCTACTCCGTAGACAGCAGACTACTCTTCTATATTGGCACATGCATCACCGTGTTCCTTCGTATTGGTGAGTACATTTTAATCCGGTTTATACGCAGCCTTTTGCCGTCCACTACTAAACGCAGACCACTTTAAGAAAGCGCCAACCATCCCCGTCTTGAGCCGCCCTAATCCATTTTAAATTTTTTAAATACCTTGAATAAGATAAGTAAGATACGTACGATTACGTGCGTATCATTATCCATACAGCCCAGTAGTGGGACGAATATGAGCTGATAGTGATTATGATAACATGCACTTAAAAAGCTATCTAGGTTAAGCTACAATTTACGATAGTAAATAAATTTGACGTAAATGGAAAGTGACAGTACACAGAAAAACATAACGGATAAGTTCTGAGAGTATAATTTGTCTGACTTTTTTCGGTAAGCTGTTGGTCCGTAAAGTCTTTCTGAGAGGCAATGGCATAACGCTTAGACACGTTACGCAGATTCTGTACTGAGTCAAATGCGGTTCACACATAAACGATATCTATAGAAACTGTGAGATTTTTAATTATTTAGGTATTTCTAAAATTAATAGAAGCTGCTTAAGGACAAAAGAAGCATAATGAATTACCTAGCATATTCCAAATATTTTTCCCATCACCTTAAGTTCACGTTTAATATGATAATTCGACTCTTATTAATTCTATGTAAACAAAATATTTAATGATATCCCGAGGAATATATTATAAATCGCGATTATAAATATAAGGTCAATAAATCTCATTTAGACAAAATTTGAATAAAGACCGTGGGATAATCAATTCTCAAAAAGTAATTTGTTGTTTATCTTTAAAGAAATTATAAATTTGCATATAATTTGGTCGTATTAATTATTCAAGTTTTATGGTAAACCGCCTTTTGGTCTCGCGGCTCCATCACGTGTCATACGATCTAGAGGTCTCATATCGGGCAATGAGTTATTGAGTTTTTCTATTTAGAAATTCTCAGCTCTGAGTCTGGAAACGTGCTCGGAAAACGGCAATTTGCTAGCCCTCTATTACAGACTCGGACTGATCCCATTGCTGGCAAAATATGCCTGGGTGAAAATACAACTTTGCTTTCTCTTTGAGGAATACTGGCGTAAGGCTAAGTGTGTATGTTTAAAAGAGTATTGAAACATATACCAAAAGACAGATGTTTAATCACATGGTATACTTTTTATGTTATTTATGACGCAAAAATAGTAACGTACACTTATTTGTTAAAAACAAATAAACATTTGTCACCTTTTATTGTATAATTGGCGCGAAGTGTTATGACGCATAAATTAGTTTATAAAATATTTCTTCCTTTCATTAGAAAACACATTTGACTAGTACTAACTTACCTAGCCATTTAAAGTATTTAACGTTCAAAATAAGCTCCTAAATGAAATTCGACGTTGAAATATTTTGTATTTTAATATCTTTTAATTTTTGAAATATCATGGTTTGCTCCATATCAAGCCAGGATATAAATTTTGTATTATATACTAATATTGTGAATACAAAATTGTATGTCTGAAAGTGTAACAGAACATTTTTACACCTAAACCAGTGGATCGATTGGGTCGATTTTTGTAATACTAGCAGTTACATACGGGAACACAGGTTAGATAACATAATATATATATTTTTATAACGTTATGCCTCGGCAAAGGGGAGAGCTGTTAACGTTATTCATAATGCCATTAAAATAAATATTTATAAAAAATATTTGTTATTATTTAAGATGTAGCTTCATTTACAATATAGTACATTCAAACCAGTCAAGCCGTTTTTACGTGACTGAATATCAATCATACCTAATATTTCCAGTACCTAATCTATTGTATTTCTCTTCTTTACAGCACTAGTGACATCTGGCGAGCTGTGGTTCGTGTTTGCTGTGACGGCTATATCTGGCCTCGTCAGGTGCTCTGTGCAGGTTCTATTCCCCCTGGTACTAGCCACTGCAGCACCCGACAGATTCCCAGCAGCATTATCGTTGCACATCATATTCTCAGGGTTCCTGATGTTTGTGGCTGATCCACTTATAGGTAAGGATGTTTTGTTTACATCAATATAAGGGTAAGAAAGTGAAGCGCCTAGTTAGTCAAATGATGATATGCTACCACTGATAAATCCTATCTTCCCATTTACAATGACTTGTTACAGCATTTAAGAGTTTTAAAAGTTGGTGAAGATAGTATTCACTTGATAGCCGATCAGTTGCTAAATTGATTTCGGCTTCGGCAAGTCAATAACGAAATGCTTATTTTTCAAAGGACACTAACAAAGTTCAACAAAATTTATTAATCTTGTATCAATTGGTCAACAGATAGGCAGGAGCAAGTTTAAATATTGACTTTGGCTATAATATGTTTGACCTTGGCATTGGACGAGGAAAATTTTTGTATGATTGGCTTAATATCGAAGTGGCGTGAAGATTGAACGGCATTTATCTTAATAATTTATCTTCAATAAAAATTAATATTTTTGTCTTTTTGGAGTCTATACTATAATTTATCTTGTAAAGCCTTGGTAGATATGTAATTGTTTAACACAGATCAAAGGAAAAAATGGATTTTGCTAATGTACGATTGCAATATCAGGAATTTCTTAAGAGTTGCATGTTATTCAATCAAAGCGTCCGAAATATTTCTAAACAGTGAGGGCCTTACCATATCCTGTGAATAAATTTTAGCAAGAATGGTCCTTCTCTTATTAACAAATAACAATCTATGTGGGATACAAACCCTTTTGATGTTTCATTCATCAATCCCACTTCTCTCTTCTTTTCCAATCGAAGGGCTTGGCTTGGCTCAAAGAATTATATTAGCTTATTTGTGGCACCTTTTAGGAGACATTCCTGCAATCGTGAGTCATAATTACGGGTTCTTTACTATAAAATTTGTGTGCTATCCGGGTGAATAGGAATATCTTTTTACTTAGCAATATCACTTATTGTACACAAAGCTATTGCTTAAAGTCGATTGTCAGAGAAGAAAGTTATACTATTAAACGCATTAGTAATAAGTTCCGTTGTAGCACTATTGTAGAATCATTTTCACTAATATGTAATTATAAATATATTAGCTGATGTGAACAGATGTTTAGATAATGAAATTTTATTAGTCGCTTGTAATCACAACAGGTTTCCTTCTTAACCTGTTATGTAAACAAACATACTTCATGTCAAGTGGAACGTATCACCTAATGACGACTCTGTCCGTAATGGTAATAATGTTTTTATCATTTTTTATAATACAATCAAACCCAGACAGGTATCATTGTGCAAATTCTGATGAATGAAATAACTTTGTTATCATAAACAAGTTTTGTTAAGAATAAACCAGATATCCTGATGCAATTGTCAGTAGTTGCGATAAGTGACGAAGTAATTTTCAGATTCTCCGTAATAATATCAAGGGCGATGTTAATAAAACTATTATCTTATCCGCAAGGTTAATTATGGCTTTCTATTCACTTTTTCACCGATTAATAATGAATTATGGAGAAACCGATTTATATTTTTAAATCTTGTGGTTGGAGTTCAACTATTTAGTTTCGACACAATTGGATTTTATGTATGCTTATATTAAAAAAGCTGAAGATGATGTTGAGCTGAACGCGTTAATCTTAGGAGCTACTGGTTGTAATTGAAAAGTTCTGTTGGTGTTAAATAGTTCATTTCATAATGCTATGACTAATCCTATAAGAAGTAATATTAGCACAGTAACAATGAAAAATTAAAAACGAGGAATTCCTTTCGGAGTGTGGCGCATGCAAAGTTGCAAGCAACAGTATATTATTCTTCTTCTTCTTCATCAACCCATATACGCCCACTGCTGAGCACGGGTCTCCTCTACCATTGAGAGTGTTTAGGCCATAGTCCACCACGCTGGCCTAGTGCGGGTTGGCGGACTACACACCTAAGAAATTCCGAAGAACTCCTAGGTGTGCAGGTTTCATCACGATGTTTTCCTTCACCGTTAAAGCAAGTGATAATTCAATGTGAATACACACATAACTTCGAAAAGTCGGAGGTGTGTGCCTGGGGTTCGAACCCGCGACCGCCGATTTTCTCGACCGCGCGCCCAAACCTCGAGGCCATCACTGCTCTGTATATTGTTCAATTCTTTTTAAATAAAACAGTTTTCAATATGTTTTTTATTTGTTTCAGGTGTATTGTACGAGGCAACAGGCAGTTATGTGTATTGTTTCTTCGCAATGAGTATTTGTTGTTTAATATGTGTCGTGTTGTGGACTATCGAGTACTTTATGTATCGCACGAGTAGGCCGTGAGTTTTAACTTGATGAGAGTTCAAAAAATCATAATATGATAATACAAAATACTTCAGTGACGTAATAATAGTAACATTTTATTACGCATTTATTTTGTTTTAATAAAGAACTTGTTAGAAGAATGGCGGTTGGATAAAAGCAGTTTGTCTACACGAAACTGTTAGGGTGATATTTTACCAATGTATTAACCCAGTATAAGATATACTAAGTAGTTGATGGGATTGTACAAATGGATTGAGATTAACGATTTTTGAAATATTGAAGGAAAAAAATATTTTTGTTAAAATCACTAACTTATTTAACGTGTCAAAATTATCCAGAAACTGCTTTTAGAATTTACACCATAAATTGTCTAGGTACGTCTAATAGATAGCAAATTTATACAACGAACTTATGTACAGACGTATCTAATATATTAATAATTGTATCTTGACTTTTTTTAATAATGAGAAATATTATGAAACAAAAATTATATTTTCAGATAAAAACTGAAAATATTGTGCGATAATATACTATACTTTATATTATTATGTAATCGTATTAATTTTCGAACTGTATTATATTCTAATATTGTAGAAATTATGCATTAAAAAAGCATAATATTATATGCTATCCAATAGTATGTAAAGTATGTATTCAAGTGTTTTAATTTGAAATACATGTAGGTATTTGATTTGCGTTAATTAGGTTGTCTTATGCAAAAGTAATCGGAAAGATTTTTATGTTGTAAAAACATTGTAAATATGCAGAGTAGATATTGTTAAGCTATATTAATTGTTATTAAATAAGAATAATGTTATTATTACTATATTTATAATTAAAAATATATTCCTAGATATTTTACAACCATATTATTATAATTATTATCACGCTAATTTTAAACCCATCCTTTTTTCCCTTTCTCATAACTCAAATAATGATATGGTGTTAATATAATGTGCATTAAATAATTGAAAATATTTTTTTCATCCGTGCAAAAATACATCAAGCAGCATTGCTGTAATTTGAATTATAAGTAATATTGATAATGATGACCCGACTTTATATTTCTAACTAAAAAAAATAGGTTCTTAAGTTGGGTTTATCAGTTATGAATTTATATTACATCAAGCCCCTTATTAAGCCAAAAGCAAATCTTGACATGGACATGTCTAAGTCATCATTATCACTATACTTTCTACTGACACAGGCCTGAAATTAATTCAGCACATTTGTTTAAAGACTATTCATATGTTAAAAACATAAGTACACAATCAGTTCGCATTAGGTATGTTCGTTATTTATTTTTTAACATACCATTCTGGTTCCTATACATTGACAATAAGGTTTAGTTTCGTAAAATAACATTCATTCTCGAAAGTCGACACTGTTATGCCAGCGTACTTTGAACCCTGTGTACAGTGGCAGATCCCGAAATGCGACATGCCAAGTCGAGTCAGTCAGTCAAGGTCGAAGTGTCGAGCACTGAGTATATTAAAATAAATTAAATACTATTTATTTACGTGTCGAATTTGTTACCTTGGTGAAAGTATTCCTTTTCAGCGGATATGAATATTCCGCCAACAATTGTAATGAAAACCTTTACTCTGTATTGTTCTTGTTCAAGGGACAGCTAATTGGTGTAGTTGTTTATATTTTCTTTTGTTTTAATATAAGGAGACTGCATCAATTGTTTATTAGAAATAGCATAATAGTTCTCGCCTTCTCGTTGACGTAATGTCCATGATTTTCAGTTACCGTAGTAATATTAAAAGTGATTGACATCTTAAGGTTATATTTTTTATTGAAACTTGTCATCACTGATGGTATTTATTATTAATTAAACTAAGTGCATGTTACTTTTTGTGGTGGGCAAAAATATTTTTTTATTTTGTTTATTTGTGAACTGTTAGCCTTGATACCTAAGAATATTAAATATTTTTTTTAATAGAAGAATTAATTGAGGTAGGTCAGAGATAAGAGCGTGAATATCAAGGCGATGCATATAATGTGACTTTTAGCTTCGACTAAAGTTTAAGGTTATATTATATATTTTTACTCCGATTTCTTAGAACTCTAAAAAGTGATTTATGATAATTTTGGATATAAGTTCGCGTATTTTTGTATTATATGTTAAGTAAATTTTAAATATTGATCCTATGGAAGGAGGTTATAGAGCTCCTCAATTGTAAAATAATGCGAATTTAGAACATTTCGATATTTTTTGGTCGGAAAGGTATTTTTTATTTAACATCAGCGCCCCGACATCAATGTGTACTAATGTATAACTCGAAATTTAGTAGCCATAACATACCTGACTAAAGATTTATTTATTTTTTAATGGAATAATTTCAGTGCTAATTAATTTAATTCCGATATTATTCCTTACGACTATGCCCTATTTTTAATGACTACAATTATAGAACTATCAGAGAAAATGTAAAAATATTAGACCTAGCTATCGGAAAGTCCAAAACAAATTAAAAAGCACTACCGACTAGACTTAATATTGACCAGTGCTAGCCAGTTATAAAGTCGATATTAGAGTTTAAAAAACTTATAGTGATAAAATAAAACATTGTAGATAAGATTATAAACAACTTTAGCTGTATTAAAGTGTCAATAGCACGGTCAATGCTAACAACCGTTTTCGGTCACCTCAAATTGTGTTTTACGAATTGTTTCTAAATATATTTGTTAATAAAAAACGCTATGGATTATTCATGATGCGTGTTTGTCACATTGATAACCTTAATTTTCTTAAGATAATAAAGTGTTCATTTGATTTTATGTATTTTTATTGCATGTTCGTGGCGGTCTAGTCGTTATTTGTTGATTAGATAGGTCTTAAGGGCTTGTATATTAAGGGCGTGTATATTTTACTATGGCCTAAACCTTCTCAATGGTAGAGATGACCCGTGCCCAGCAGTGGGATGTTTATGGGTTGATGATAGGGACTTATATGGCAAATATGCAATTTTACGAAGTTATTTATTGAAGATTGTCATTTATTTTCACTTTAGAAAATAAAATGCTGTGCAGAGATTAGACGGGGCCAAATATTTTGAAGAGCCTATGTACGCACCTACCTATGCCATGTGCGTGTACTATCTACTCTCCTTAGATGCTCTAAGATCTCAAAACGAATACGTCAAAGTAACTCGAGCAATAACTATATTTGAACATTAAATATTCATTGTAAAAATTTAATCATTTGCTCTTCTTGTGAAATAAAAAAATGCGTCTTTTATCCGCTTATATTGACTTTTCTGAACAAAACATAGCCATTATCATCAGCTTATATTGATATGTCCAATTGCAAGACTGGGTTCTATTCTACAACTGAGAGGTTTTAGGACTTGGTACACCGAGCTGGCCAAGTACTTACAGTTTAGCGGAATACACAGCTAAGAATTTTTTAAGCTAGTTTAAACGTGCAGGTTTTCTCAAAATTACTTGATCGCTAATGAACATTACCATTCTTTTTCGACGCTATGTGTGTATTTAAAATGAACTGTCAGGTACTTTAATATTGTAATTTAAGTTCTTAGGCATTTCTTTAGGTGTGTATTCCGGCGACCTGCAGTAGGCCAGCGTGGTGAAATAAGGACTAAATCCCGCAATGGTAAAGGTAAGCCGTGCCCATATGGGCTAATGATGAAATACGCATAAAACAATTATGTTATTTTTTATGTCCTTAATTATCTTGTAAATCAATTAATAACTAAAACACCATGATCTTTGAATCCATAAAGTAGTTTAATGATGTTCATCATCATAAAACTATATCTAAATTGGTGCTATAAAAAATAAGGACTAAGTTATTAGTTGACCTAATTGTTATTTTTCACGAAGATTCCATTTAATATTTGTAACTTAAGTGGTGCCTTTAAGTGATGTTGAATAATACATTAGTTTCGTCAGCAACTAGCGAAGGGACATTTACTACTAAATGTTTTGACCGTCTTTAATATTGAGAGATCTGTCTGAATAAAAAAAAAAACACAAAATATTATGTTCTAGGTGACCTATTCGTCCTAGGTTCCAGATTTGTTTATATTTAAAAAATACATTGGAAAAAAATATAATTCCTGTTCCGATTAATTTTATTTATTTATTTATTTATTTATTTATTAGAATACTAGTATATAGTATATACCTAGTAGTATATACCTAGTTTAGAAGTTATTTAATTTAAAATAACGCATTTTTTTGTAATATAGAAACAGTAATTTTAATCGTCCTCTTTATTTATTTATATATTACCTCTTTATACAAAGTTTGTATAGGTGGACTTAATGCCTGAGGCAATCAAACCTAGGGTGAAGCAGGCTATTTCATATTTACTATGACTCGTCCAAAGTTTTTGGCTGATGATAATATGGACCAATTTATTATTGTGTTAGTTCTTATATCTTTTCAGATCCCGATTATTTTTTCTGTTGGTATATTTTCATGACATTTATTGTTTTAATTGCCAAAATCATGTTTAGAGTGACATTTTAATTCATTAATCACAAATAATACTGAAAAATTTGGGGTAAATACATAAAACATTGTGTAAATACCTTCGCGGCAAATTATTTAAATCTATGTCGGAATTAATTACGAATTATTCGATTTATCGACCTACGTCTCTATTTGGACGCAAAATTTCCTGCGATTAATGTAATGATTAGTTTTAGCACGCATGCATAAAGATTATTTAAGTAGGCGTTGGGGAACTACTCACGATAATGATCGACCGAAACTTACTAAGGTTTTACTTAAGGATTTTTTAAAATTATTTAACTATTCTAGTTTTCTTTACCTTAACAGTACGTCAATAAAAATATTAATAATTTAAGCGATTTGTACTTTTTGAGCAAAATATTATGTTTTTGTAAATAGTCTTTGCTACTTGTGAGCCGTGTTGGGCAGAATACATGTTTTGTTTAATTGAAATACAAATAAAAAAATATTTTACCGCAAGTAATAAAATGTGAAATACGAATATGTTATATCAATTTCATATCTTCAAATAAGGAAAGTATTTGAAATAAAGAAAACAAAAACATTTTAAGAAAGTAATTGAAATTAGAAAATACGTAGGTATTTGTATTTCAATTACGGATTTTAATTACAAATATGTGATTCAAATACTTTGCCTGTGAGTGTCTCCTACATTCTGAAAGAATAGACCCGAGTAGTTTTAGTCATCCGATAAGTTTTTAACTAGTTATTTGATTATATTTTTTTACATTGTAATTAACATTGTTAAGTCCGCTGAAGGCTGAGTGCATGTAAATAACATAAGTGCTCGAGGAAATTCCACATTAAAGTACTTAACTTTTAGTTTATTAAACATGCAAGGCCGTGTATATAATAGTTTCTTATATTTTCAAATAAAAACGTTGAATATGTAATATAAATAATTGTACTAGACACAATTAAATCCTATAGTTCTTGTGGTTTTGTAACACGAGATTTCTTGAAGTTCGACAATCAGAGTCAATTACGTCTTTAAAATCTTTTGAAATATTTTTCTATTATTTAATCTAGATCTTTATTAATCTAACATAAAAAATCACACCTACGTATGTACACTAGTTAAAGAGTAACTTTACGATACCTTTTATTTGTTTGAATATTTTAAATTGAGTATGTAAACGAGACTTTACCAATGTTTTATTTCACTGTATCAATATTTATGTAGAAATTTGGAACACAAAATTTCGTTTATAATATAATACAATTTTAATCCGCCGAGGATAAATAGCTTAACATATCAAAACTGTATTATCTACGTACTAATAAACGA
The DNA here is from genome assembly GCA_030295005.1 of Cephonodes hylas. NCBI lineage: Eukaryota > Metazoa > Arthropoda > Insecta > Lepidoptera > Sphingidae > Cephonodes > Cephonodes hylas. Next base: position 9,353,007 of record AP025369.1, on the reverse strand, counting down.
AGACACTTCTTGAAACAATCTGTTTAAATCTTAAATTACCTAAATATTTAGTCTATGGTAGCAAAACTTAGGATTATGTACTTTTAGCATGTTTTTTCCCAATGAACACATTCCCACATCAGAAGAATCTGGTCTTCTGATTAATTTATTAAAAAGAAATCAAATCTGCTACGGGAGAATTCTTTCAAAATTTCGTGTAATGTAGTCTTTTCCTTTATGTAAATAAATTACTTTTACTCCAGTTAGCCGTTTATTAGGAATTAAAAATATTTATTATAATTAATATACAGACACATATAATCTACGTCGATATTGAGTTGCTGTTTGTAGGCACTCTTTTCCTAGGTTCTAAACTCAACATAAATCCGTCAGCTCTCTTTAATATTATGTCACCTAACAATTCAAATTTCTCTTCTGGGACTGCAGACACGCTTCGATAATTTCGTAGGATTGTTGACAGTAAAATTTTCAACTTCAACAATGCATATTTTCGACCTGGAATTTGAGTATTACAATAAAATTTGATATTATCGTATTACTGTAACATTGCCAAGAAATAGTGATTACTATGATTTCTCAATGGGAAGAATGTTAAAATATGTATTCATTTATATCCAAAATATATTTACAAAACAGCTTATATAAGATAAAAACTCATTATGAATTCCCTTACCAACACAGCTTCTTGCTCCAGCACTGAAAGGTACGAAGCTGTAGTAATGTCTATTTCTAGTGTTCTCGGGCAAAAAGTTGTCTGGATCGAAGACGTCGGGATTTTTAAAGTGTTTTGGGTCACGATGCACCTTATATATACCGAGGACGACGGTCGAACCCGCGGGTAGAACATAATTGTTGGTAACTAAAATAAAAAAAAATTAATCAACTCTGCGTTCAAACATATAATACATATATATAATACACCCCTACGGTGGTATTCCCGGAAAGTATAGTTGAAGTGAATTTATGCACTATGAAATATTAGCTCAGTCTTGGAACCCGTTTGTTTTTAGAGGAGACTTACACATTGGATACCAAATAAGTTATGAACAAAATTTTAATATTTTGTCTATAGCTTCAAACATAATTTATCTTACCAATTTTAACATCTTTCTTTAACTCCCTAGCAATTGCTGGTACTGGTGGGTAAAGCCTCAAAGTTTCTAAGATAACTCTCTCCAAATACTTCATATTCAAAGTATCATTGAAAGTGGCTGGACGGTCTGAATCTCCGAAGATCTCGAACAACTCGTCATACACTTTTTCTTGTATATGCTGGTACACGCCTAGTAGACATAAACAGAAACTGGAAGCAGCTGCTGTCGTATCATGACCCTGGAACATCATATTTATTAGTAAGTTCCTCTTCATGACGTCAACAGAAAAAACAGTGTAAAAAGAACCTATCTTTCAATTTTTTATCGGGTAGACATTCATGTCCTTTGCAATAAAATCAATTTCAGTGTTAGTTAGTATTTTCTATGATTACAATTACACCCAAATATTTTAGTTTATGACAATTATGAAGAAATAAAAGAAATTCAATAACTTTATCTTATAAGCATCATTATCCATTCATTTATCAACAGCCATTTTATTTTACTACTGGGTATAGGCCTCTCTTTTGCCATTTCATGTGCCTCTATTCTGGGCTAGTCTCACCCACAACCTCTTTGCTACGTAGACTAATTAAAAATACTCTACCTCAAACATAATAGTATCCACTTGTTCTTTGATTTCCTTGTCACTAATTAAGTTGGTGCCGTTTTGCGCTGATTCAACCATCAAGTCCAAGAAAGCGAGTCTCTTCTTTTCTCCTAGAAAGTTATTATGAGGTTTTGTAGATAGTAGTGATAGACAGAAATATGTATGTATTGAATAAAGTTTCTGAATATTTAATATAATAATGCATACCAATGTCGTTTTCATCGTTGAAATCTAAATCATCACGATATCCTTTGAATACGGTATCAGAGATTGTTTTTGTATTGTTAGCTAACACGTTATCATCTGCTTCATCAGTTCGTGTTAGTTCATCAATAGTAGGTGCAATTACACCCTTTGCTACATTTTCTAAGTATATCTCCTTCTTGCGATTAATCACCTGTAAAATTTTGTATTTTTGTAAAACTTGGTATTCATATTTGTAGTAGTTTTTATTTGTTTTATTTTTTACCTTTTTTGTAAATCCATGAATAGTTTTTAAGAGTTCTTGTTGTTTTTTATACAACGGCGACAATTTGAACATAGCATCGAGGCGAAGCCAAAACTTGTAATGTCTTTGGTGAATGATATCGCACATTCTAGTAACAAAATAATCATGTTAAGAAAATGATAAATTGCGTTACCTATATAATGTTAAAAAGATTATTTCACCTACTTCATAACGGCCATTCCATATTCAAAACTTGATTTGTCTTCTGTTTTCCTTGTAATACCCATAGCAGTTTCTGAAACGAAGTTAAAATCCTTACAACATTTAATGTTGTTTCCATGTTGATAGATTCTGACAAAATGTTAAGGATAACAACAACAATTTTGGTTACATGTTGCTTCTAAGTAGTAAAATATATAGGCTAGGTTGTAAATTATTTATTAACGACTTGATAAATAAAAAGAATATACCTTTTCCTTCAAAGTATCATAATCAACATTTACATTACCCAAAAGAATATCCACAGTAACATCGTTCATGTATTCATGCACATCGAAAGTATTTTCTATTTCATATCGCATTTTCTCGACAACCTTTTTGCTTCTTTGATTAAAAACATCGACGAAAGTTTTGAGGATGTTAATGTGGAATGTTGGAGCTATCATTCTGCGATGAGACCGCCATTTATTTCCTGCCGCATAATTAGCAACAAATAAACAAAGTGGCAATCACAATTAGTGATGAAAGTGGCCTCGATTGCTGAAAGCTATTTTTATATTTATTGACATGTACTTTATTTCACCCGGATTGCACTTTACATCAGTTGTCAGTAAGATTAATTGACAGTGACAGTAAGAAAAGATTGTTGAGCACGTAATAATATTTGTTCATGATTACATAAAAGTGTTCATTGATATTTGTATATATAGCCAGTATATTAATATAATTATTTTTCAATGTTACCTGAACTGATGAGTAACCCATCACCAAGCCAAGGCTTGAAAAATCTGTATTCAGAGGATTTGTCAATGTGGACTTGGCTGTCGAGTATGATCTCGATGTCATCAGCATCCATTAGGAAGATAACCAACTTGGAGCCCAACCACGCTCGTACAACAGTACCGTACAGTTTAGCGTAGTGTAAAGCAAGTGTAACTACCACTGTAAGAAACATTTAGATTAAAAAAATATTTCACTATGCTCAAAGTTATAACATAGTTGTAATAATATAAAAGTTATATATGACCATGTATGTGTCATTATACTGAAAATCTTATTTTAATATAACCTAAGGGCTAGAGGCCAAAAAAATCTTCAAACCAACTTCTTTATATCAATCTAATTACATATATATATTTTTGGTATAAATAAAGCTATCTTTGTTTTATTAAACCTTCATGCTATCATTTTTAACAAGAAATATATGTACTAGTAGGAATTCAATATTAAGAAATGGAGAAAAATATTAAATAATAATAATAAATACACCGAACAGTCACATAGTCCTGATCCCACACTAAGATACGAGTCTTGCGTTGTGGGTATCAGAAACCACGGGAGACTTTTCGGTCTCACAAACACCCAGACCCGAAACAAATATTAGTGGATCACACAAACATTTGTCTCGGTGCGAGGATCGAACCCGCGGCCGCTCGTTTCGCAAGCTGGTGTCTAGCCAACTGCGCAACCATATGAAAGTATTATTTACTCTTAGGATCCTTTTTAATCGCCATTAGCGAGTTACCGAATATCGGTAAAGCTCTCGGTCCAGGAATTTTGTCTCCGAGCCTGTATAATCTTGAGTTGCTCCGCCATCTCTGCAAAGCCCATAGAAAAGTCACCAGAAAAAGTAGTGGGTAAAATAGCCAACGGGAACTAGCATTAGCCAAAAAGTCAAACTTTAAAAACATTGTCTTGTTATAGCTCCGTAATAAATTTACACTTAAGTTGTATCAATAATATGTGTTTATTAAGAAGACACAGAACACCTAGAAAAATATATTTTTCGACAACAAATTCGTCTCTCGAGTTCTTCAAGACTAAATATTTCATGCAGGTAATAGGCACGCGCAACCAATTACCTATGCAGGATATCACACATTATGTACAATTACATGCATAATTAATTTATAAAATAACCTTGGGTAGGTATATGTTAGTATTAATTTGTTAACTTAAAATTATAATTTAATGCTCCCTTTTCGACTGTGTGGTCTGCCAATACACCGATTAATAAATTTTGTTATTGTAAGTAATTTTCCCGGTGCCAATATATCCTCTGCCTATCGTAGAAGGCGATTGAAAGGATCTTTTAGGGTCACTCGGTGCGTGGCGAGAGGCCGTGAGAGGCCATGTTGTTGCATTTCTTTTAGTGAATGAGATCCCATAGAATCAATTTATAAGACATCGAACAGAACGTAATATTTGAATTTGATTTTTTTTATAGACAATGATTTAGTATTGCTTCGCATAAAATAAATGAATCTACTTTCTTGCCAACCTATTAAATCGAACGGTTAGTGAACCGTTACATTACGTTCGATCACTAGCGATTGATACAAAACTTAAAAAAAAAGTTTCAAGGAAATTAAAAAAAAAAATGCAATTAACATTTTCGATTTGTTTATTTTTGTTATCATAATATTTAGGTACATAAAGCTTACAGCTGTTTAGCTTCATACTAATACAATGTCATCGTATTTCTTGTAGTACATCGAAATATTAAAAAAACAGTACCCAAGTAATTTTGCCTTAGAAACTTCAGATGTAGATCATATCAGACTACAGAGTCAGCATAATATAAAGAAATCATGATGTATACATGCAGCTTCAAGTAAGTAGGTTAAATCGATGAGTCATATCGATTAGTATGCAGCTACTTCAGTCGATGGTACTCTTTTTCTGGGTTCAATTCTCAATCTAAATCCATCAGCTCTCTTCAAGATAATATCGGCTTGTAAAGAAAATTTCTCTTCAGGCACATCAGATATGCTCTTGTAGTTCCGTAGTATTGTGGATAGTAGAATTTTCAATTTCAGTAAGGCGTATTTGCGACCTACGGTTCACAAATTGGGCATAATAAAAATAATGAAATAAAAATTTCTACTTATTTCGAAAAATAAGATGAATCTTACCAACACAACTCCTTGGTCCTGCGCTGAAGGGAATGTAGCTGTAGTAATGTCTGTTCTGTGTATTTTCTGGCAGGAAATTGTCTGGATCAAATTTATCGGGATTATTGTAGTACTTGAAATGACGATGGATTTTGTACGTGCCGACTACGACGGTGCAGCCAGCAGGTAAAACGTAATTTTTGGTACCTGACATGACAGAAATAGAATTTAAAACTGATTTTTAAAAGACTCCAATCAACATCTTTTTCACTATTAGCGTCATATACGTATTATTTGGTAATGGACTTACTAATTTTAACATCCCGTTTCAAATGTCTTGCAATAATTGGTACTGGTGGGTACAATCGTAGGGATTCCAGGATAACTCTCTCCAAGTATTTCATGTTCAAGGTATCGGCGAAAGTGGCGGGACGGTCGGAGTCGCCAAAGATTTCATATAGTTCATCGTATACTTTCTGTTGTACGTCTTGGTGTATGCCCAAGAGACAGAGAACAAAACTTGATCCGGCAGCAGTTGTATCATGGCCCTGAAATCATATACACATCGTAATACATATTTCATTTAGTAAGGAGATTAGCAAATAAAAAAAAGTGATGTAAAATTGAAAAACATTTGGTAAGCGTAAAGTTACCTCAAACATAATGGTGTCTACTTCTTCTTTAATTTCGTGATCACTGATTTGGTTTGTTCCATTTTGAGCAGATTCGATCATGAGATCTAAGAAAGCAAGACGTTTCTTTTCCCCTGTAAGCAAATGTTCATTCTTCTATCATTATCATCACATTGCTTATGTTAGTGGACTACACACCTAATAGATTCCTAAGACTTTTTAGGTGTGTAGGTTTAAAACTCATGTGTGCCTGGGATTTGAACCCGCCACCGCCGAGACTCTCAACCTCGCGCCTACACCTCGAGGTCATCTCTGCTAAATATTAATAAGTATAATCCATGTTACATGATGTTTGTGTAGTTCAAATTTGTTAACATACAATTTAAATATGTGTAAGTGACACATCAAACCCACTTTATGTCAATTAATTATATCATTTACTTTAATAGGAAAAATATCTTACCAATATCATTTTCATCATTGAAGTCCAAATCATCACGATAGCCTTTAAATACAGTATCGGAGAGAGTTTTGGCTGTGTTGGCCAACACTCCATCTTCAGGGTCAACATTTCGCGTGAGTTCATCAATCGTTGGGGGTATTATACCTTTGGCTTTATTTTCTAAGTAGTTCTGCTTTTTGCTTTTAATTACCTGAAGCCGAATAATCCTTTACATAGCAGTTCAAAATTTTTGGCAAGACAACTAATTTTATCATTCTAATTACCTTATTTGTAAGTCCGTGAATGATGCCCAAAAGGTCAATTTGTTTGTTATAGAATGGCGTCAGTTTGAAAAGAGCGTCGAATCGCATCCAGAACTTGTAATGCCTCTGGTGAATTATGTCGCACATCCTGGAAGAAGAGTCGTAGTGTTATGATACAAATTAAATTCATCGTCGTAAAGAAAATATAGGTAAACTAAAATGCTAACTTCATAACAGCCATCGCATAGTCAAATCCAGATTCATCCTGAGTTTTTCTTGTGATGCCCATGGCGGTTTCTGCAATGAAATCAAGCGGTGAGTATTATTGAGGCAACTTATTTGTAAAATAAATTAGGCAATTAATTTACCCAATAATATGTCCACAGTCACACCACTCATGTAATCATGGACATCGAATGTCTTCCCCACTTCTGCTCGGAGCTTGTCAACAACGTTTTTGCTGTTTTGGTTGAATACGCTCACAAATGATTTGAGAATGTTGATATGGAACGTTGGGGCGATCATTTTGCGATGTGATCGCCACTTGTCGCCTGTGAGAAGTAGGTAAATAAGTTTAGATACAATTTTAATTAAAAGCGTTTGCGGCGAACAGATATTTTCGCATGTACAAAATATAATCATTTGCATAATGTATTCATAGTTTTGATTACTGTTCAATTGATTGATTATATTTATAAAGTCTAAAGGAATTGGTTTACTACCTGTACTAATGAGTAGTCCTTCGCCAAGCCAAGGCTTAAAGAATCTGTACTCAGGTGCTTTGTCAATGTGGACGTGGCTATTGAGAATTACCTCAACATCTTCGGCATCGCCGAGAAACACTATGAGTTTAGAACCCAACCACACTCGGACAACATTGCCAAATTTCTCTCCGTAGTCTAAACATAGCTGTACGAGCTCTGCAGGATAAAAAAATATACCATGTTTTGAATCATTAAATGGAAACCTACGTATGTCGTAATTCAAAAAGCTTCCAATTTTAACCAATTTAAAGAGCGTAGACATAAATCGATTTCGTGGCTAAACAGACTTAAATTTTAGTTGAAAAATGGGCGTCAGAGCAAGTGGCGTCGCAACCGTCGCGGACGATCATTCCTGCTTAACGTTTATATGGGTTCTAATAAGATTGACCGCATATTTGCACAGTGCACCAGGTGGGAAGGCGCAATACGGCTTATCGACCCTGTAATATCTTACACCATCGCTAATGGCCATCATGGCTTTTAAGAGGAAACGTAGCAATATGGTTGCGAGGCAAGTCAGAAATAAGGTTTAAAGAAGGAAAATTAAGGCGCTGTCCTTTAGTAAAAAAGGAGTATTGTTGTTGGGTGTTAGTATATATGCGAGAGAAAATTTAGGAAAATTATCAGAATATGTCGAAATTTCACTTACCGTCAGGCTTCTTTTTAAGGGCTATCAATGCATTTCCGAAAAACGGTAGTGCCGGTGGCCCAGGAATTTTCTCGCCAAGTTTATACAAATGTGATTTTTGATGCAATCGGTGCAAGACCCAGAATCCCGTTGCTAATAAAATAAGGGGATATATCATCACTCGGGAGATAGAATAGTAGTTGGTCGATTCACTCAAATCGTCCATGAACGTAGTCATTTTACTGAAAGTTAACACATTTTTTTTTAAATTTCATAAAATGTGAAGATTGAACGTAATACTCAAATATAATAAAAAAATAGAGGTTTAATAATTTAAAAGATAAAAAAATTATGAATACATCAAATAATCCTTTCATACTATACCAAATTTTCTATATTAATAAAAGACTACTGTCAACCTGAAACAAAAATATTAACTCAATTTATTTATCGATGGGACATATCTTGAGTTTTAAAAGCATTTAACACTTAACGTGTCCCTGAAAATATATGTATACTCAGCCTATCGCCGTCCACTGCTGAACGTAGGCCTCCCCAAGAAAGCGCCAACCATCAATATATATAGCACCATGTGACCATATATATAGAATATATATATATAGAAATATATATAGAAAATATATAGCACCATAAAAATATTATATGTTTTAAGTTGCACTGACTGCGTTGTTATTGCTGTGTTCAGTTATTCATGTTAATTTTAATTCAGACAATTTTCTTAAGAAATATGTGAATTGTTAAAATTTCGATTAACACACACACAACCAACAGCTTTCCGTGTAACGAATACAAGAATTTTCTATACTATTAAATTTAATTCTGTCAGAACGTGTCTAAAATCATTACTTTACACACAGGATATCTCACATTATGAAAATGCAATCTTAATTTACAAAACAGCCTTGTTAATGTAAGCGTGACTTCATTAATTTGTAATTGTTAAGTATGTATGTCGGTCATAAAATATTTAGGACATCTTCGGAAGATTTGTTTAATGTGGGATATAATAAATAAAATCTGTTTCGCGTGCTCAATGTGTAACATAAAAGGGTGTTAACTTTGTGTTAGCTATTTTGTCCTCACTTTCGTTCTACGATGTCTCATTCTAAAGATCGTAAAACCACGCCATACTCAAATAGGATTGCTGCGGGAATGTATATGGTGTCTTACGGCGCTGTAGAAACTAATATATTATCATTATTGCCGGCCCATATACGTTCCACTGCTGGGCACGGGCCTCTTCTTCCACTGAGAGGACCTAGTCCACCAGGCTACACTAACCACCTAAGAACTTTTAAGATTTCCTCAAGTGAAAATTGATGAATACATTGATGGCTTCGACAAGTCAGAAGTGTGTGCGCTGGGTTTGAACTCGCGACTTCGCCGAGATTCTCGACCGTGCGCCTAGACTTTGAGGTCTCCACCACTTTGTGGTTTGTCAAGTAAGAATGAATGTATAAACAGCTATATAAGTCTATGGACCAAGCCCTAACTTTATACAAGCACTTCTTACATCATCATCAGCCCATATAGGTTCCGCCTCTGGGTACGGACCCTCTCTGCCATTGAAAGAGTTTAGTGGACCAAGGAGTCCACTATGCTGGTCTAGCGCGGTTTGGCGGACTATACACCTAATGGACGCGATGCAAGGGCAGTGGGCTCCTACTGAACGTGAACCCGGGCTGTGGCACGGTGATTGTGCCCGTCGCGAGCATCCATCCACGACTAAAGGACATAACTCAGGGTTGTGAGGATACCTGTGACCCCTATAACTTCTAGACGTCTGAGACGCACTGCGTCTTAGAGGCGTACTCATATTGGTCGCCCTTCTCGGCGCGAAGATACAGAGAGTATTTGTTCGGTATGTCTGCGTAGGAAATTACGTATTAGATCCGCTTGTGCACGTCGGGATTGGAGACCGGTGACTCCAACATAATCTTTATACCCTCTCTCCAATGACGGAAATTAAAGACATAAAAATCTTAACTTTGTGGCTTTAATATAACATAGAGAAACCATATTAAGAAAATGATTCTATTATTAAGGTTTTCTCTAAAATAAAAACTGCTTCTTTACAATAATTATGAATTAGTAAATATGTTACGTACGAGTTTTAATACTATCCAGGTCGACTGGTAGAGTATATAAGTATTAATAGTTCATGTTTATATTGTCCATGTTTACTTAAATGTTAAAAATAAGGAATTGTTGGGACACTAGTTAAAAGAATAACTCCAACAACAACTTTTATTTATTTATTTTTAATCTTATACATAGACGTAAAGCTTACTCTTGATTAGCTCACGTAAGTACTAAGTAGGTTAATCAGTAAATCGCTTTATGCGGATACTGCAGTCGAAGGCACTCTTTTTCTGGGCTCAATTCTCAATCTAAATCCATCAGCTCTCTTCAGGATTATGTCGGCTTGCAGAGAGAATTTCTCTTCAGGCACGTCAGATATGCTCTTGTAGTTCCGTAGTATTGTGGATAGTAGAATTTTCAATTTCAGTAAGGCGTATTTGCGACCTGCAATTTACAATTTATATATACGTACGTATAATATCATCACAAATGTAATCTATACTAATATTATAAAGAGGTAAAGTTTGTGAGTTTGTATGTTTGTATGTTTGTATGTTTGTATGTTTGTATGTTTGTATGTTTGTGACGTTGTAGAAAGTAAACTCGGGATCTACTGAACCGATTTTGAAAATTCTTTTACCAATAGAAAGCTACGTTCTTTGTGAGTGTCATAGGCTATATATTAGTCCGAAAAATGATAAGACTTTTTCGTTGTAGCAGGATCTGTGAAGTAAGTCGGAGAAAAAACGGGCGAACGAAACCGTTTTTTGCAAACGCTGCCTTTCTCATGGGAGATATATAGTTGAGTCCTAGAGAAAAGTTGTAGAGCTTGATAATGTCTACAAAAAAGTCAGCGGTAGCATATATCTAACTTTTAGGGTTGCTTCACTATAACCTCTTTTATGCTAACTAAATTTGTTATAAAATAAAGCATTGTTTATGAAGGTATTTTTATAAAGATTATATTAATCCTTATCCAAATAAGTGCGTTATTTAGTATAAGTATTTAATTTAAAAGAAATTTGCCCTTTACATCATTTGATTTCAATGAGTATCTTAGAAGATATCGCAGTTTCAAAATAATCATCAAGTGCACAATAATTATGTACAAGGCGCCGGCCGGCGCGTTACGCTTTCACGTGATTTGACCGATTTGTATGATTTTTGGTATGGGCATAAATAGGACTCTAAGGAGTAAAATAGACTATAACTTATTTTCTTTCTGAACTCAAGCCTGTAGTCTACGCGGACGAAGTCGCGGGCAACAGCTAGTGTAATAAAAAATAGATATGTATTTTGAAAAATTAAATGAATCTTACCAACACAACTCCTTGGTCCTGCGCTGAAGGGAATGTAGCTGTAGTAATGTCTGTTCTGTGTATTTTCTGGCAGGAAATTATCTGGGTTGAATTTGTCGGGATTCTTGTAGTACTTGGGATGACGATGGATTTTGTACGTGCCGATTACGACGGTGGAGCCAGCAGGCAGAACGTAATTTTTCGTGCCTGATGATAAATGTAAAATTTAAAACTGAACTCTAATAAAGTAACTCTTTATTTGAAGCACTTTTAACCGCATGCACCTTGGAGGATCTTAATAAAATTAGATATATTTGTATAAATAGAATATAGCAAAATATGTATTTAATATGAGTGGACTTACTAATTTTGACATCCCGTGTCAAATGTCTTGCAATAATTGGTACTGGTGGGTACAATCGTAAGGATTCCAGGATAACTCTCTCCAAGTATTTCATGTTCAAGGTATCGGCGAAAGTGGCGGGACGGTCGGAGTCGCCAAAGATTTCATATAGTTCATCGTATACTTTCTGTTGTACGTCTTGGTGTATGCCCAAGAGACAGAGAACAAAACTTGATCCGGCAGCAGTCGTGTCATGGCCCTGAAATAACATATCATAACACATAATACAATATTTTAATTAGTAAGGAGATTAGTGAATCAAAACATATGATATAAATTTGAATCAATTGGTTGAATGTTCAAAATTTGTTTTCAAAACATTTGATAATCGCAAAAATTACCTCAAACATAATGGTGTCTACTTCTTCCTTAATTTCGTGATCACTGATTTGATTTGTTCCATTTTGAGCAGATTCGATCATGAGATCTAAGAAAGCAAGGCGTTTCTTTTCTCCTGTAAGCAAATGTTCGTTTTCATGTTATCGTCACAAAAACAAAAATTACTAAGGTTGTTACTGAACACATACAAATGTATACTGTTGCGTGATTCGAGTGCGTGTTTCAAATAAGTTTACATACAATTTAAATATAAGTGGTGCATCAAGCACATCTTATTTAACTAATTAGAATTTCAACTTTAATAGGAAAATTATCTTACCAATATCATTTTCATCATTGAAGTCCAAATCATCACGATAGCCTTTAAATACAGTATCGGAGAGCGTTTTAGCTGTGTTGGCCAACACTCCATCTTCAGGGTCAACATTTCGCGTGAGTTCATCAATCGTTGGGGGTATGATACCTTTGGCTTTATTTTCTAAGTAGTTCTGTTTCTTGCTTTTAATTACCTGTAGCCGAATAATCCTTTACATAGCAGCTCAAAATTTTTGGCAAGACAACTAATTTTATCATTCTAATTACCTTATTTGTAAGTCCGTGAATGATGCCCAAAAGGTCAATTTGTTTGTTATAGAATGGCGTCAGTTTGAAAAGAGCGTCAAATCGCATCCAAAATTTGTAATGCCTCTGGTGAATTATGTCGCACATTCTGGAAGAAGAGTCGTAGTGTTATGATACAAATTAAATTCATCGTCGTAAAGAAAATATAGGTAAACTAAAATGCTAACTTCATAACAGCCATCGCATAGTCAAAGCCAGATTCATCCTGAGTTTTTCTTGTGATACCCATGGCGGTTTCTGAAATGAAATCAAGCGGTGAATATTATAAAGGCAACCCATGTAAATATTTGTAAAAAAAATGGCAATTAATTTACCCAATAATATGTCCACAGTCACACCACTCATGTAATCATGGACATCGAATGTCTTCCCCACTTCTGCTCGGAGCTTGTCAACAACGTTTTTACTGTTTTGGTTGAATACGCTCACAAATGACTTGAGAATGTTGATATGAAATGTTGGTGCGATCATTTTGCGATGTGATCGCCATTTTTCGCCTGTGGGAAGTACATTTAAAAATATATTTGCAATTATTTTAAAGCATCGCTGGAAAGTGATATTTTTGTAGGTACAAAGTAATTATAAGGATTAGTTGTTGAATTTTTTTTAATCGTTCTAGTGGTTATTAAATAAAAGGCTATTACGAGTACATACTATAATTTTTTTACCTGTACTAATGAGTAGTCCTTCGCCAAGCCAGGGCTTAAAGAATTTATATTCAGGTGCTTTGTCAATGTGGACGTGGCTATTGAGAATTACCTCAACATCGTCGGCATCAGCGAGAAAAACTATGAGTTTGGAACCCAACCACACTCGAACAACATTGCCGAATTTCTGAGCGTAATCCAAACCCAACTCTACGAGTTCTGTAAAATAAAAACTTAGTTTAATCGTATTTGGTAAATGGTATAGACAAGTGAAGTTTTTACATTCAGTATGTCAATTTTTTAATTTAAGGATATTTTTTATTTCTGTAATCAATTTTAGGCTCCGTAAATCTTGTGCAATATACCACCGCCCACTGAGAATGTAGTTTCGTACTCTATAATGTATTAATTTTTTACAGAAGACTTTGGGAATACATTAGGCGAAGAGAATACCTATTTTTGTTGATATATGGAAGTTCATATTTAACATGAGTAATAATTATCACTCATAATATGTTTGCCTTCTACTTACCGCTAGGTTTCTTTTTAAAAACAATTAAGGCATTTCCAAATATTGGAATCGTTGCGGGCCCAGGTATTTTCTCTGCGAGTTTGTAAAAGTGAGATTTCTGTTGCCATCTGTGTAATACCCAGAGTCCCGATGCAAGAAAAAGTAGGGGATAAAATAACAGTCTGGGACTGAAATGGTAGTCCGGCGAATCGTCTACTATCGACGTCATTTTCTAAAAAAGGGAACTCTTATTAGTCGAGTTATGCACTTGTTGTACTCACCAAGTTTTCTGTTAGTTTTATATTTTAATGCTTATTTAAAGACGTTTTGATTCAAAATTATGAGCTTAGTGGTATCAAATGATACTTAAAATAATAATATCAGCTGCCACCAAAGTTCGATAAACGAAATGAAATGTAGAGAGATATAAATGATATACTGAATAACGAATGGAAATAATTAATGATGAAAACTCTAAATAATCTTACTAATATCTAAACTGCTATATCATGAAGAGGGTTTATCGTCAACCTGAAACAAAGTAACATGGTGGTGTTTAATTGTTTATCAATGGTTTATCTTGATTTTTATATGTAAGTATATAATTTTAACATCGGGATCGTTTAAGAAAAGACAACACAAACACACTATTGGAAATGGAATGAGACTCATGTTACGACACCCTTTAAGGATCAAAATGAAAAGTTTTTTGCATCATGTACTATGGTTGCTACTTATAGGAAATCTGAAGTATGCTTCTGTTAAGCAGTGAAAGAACTAGTGCATGAAAATATAATTATGATATGATTCTACCGAAGTTACGATCTTTGTGGCCAAACAGCGCCACATTTATTTTTAAGTAAACTTTTAATTTTTTAACACATTGTATCGACACACACAGTTAAATTTCGAAGGATATTAAAAATAAATGTTTGTTAATATAGAGATAATGAAACTGGTCTTGTTTTTGTAATAGCAAAAAATAATAATAATTAAAAAATAAATGAAATAATTTAAAAAATCTTAGTATTTATTTTTTTACTGTAATTGTAATTTCACCGCTTGGATAAATATATGTGATAGCTTATTCTTATCTACAGTGATAATAAAATGCTGTAACCATTTTTCACCAAAAACAATGCAAAACTTATCAACAAATAAATATGGCAAAAGGTATTTTGATCCTAATTTTATCTTGATTAATTTTTTTGGTAGAAGTAAAAGACGGAATAATCTATTAAGGGATATAAGTACTTACCAAAGTTAAGTATACTATCCTTTAATAGCTATAGCTTCACAACCCCTTAATAACAATAGACTGGCGAAAGTAATTAATTCCCAACACAATTTATACATTGACTTGTGACTTCTCGTTACAATACAGCGATTCTCTCATTAATAGTTAATTAATTGCGAATATTTAATATTTATGTCGAATCATGCTCGTCTTTACGAATACAGGTTGTTCTTATTACTGGATAAATATAGAGTAGCTTTTTAGGTTTTCTATATATATATTAATTTTGCTTACGTCAATACTCTCTTTTTTGTACTTACTGTCCTCTCAAAAAATCCCTTCAAAATTGATATCTTATGATTGCCTTGAACAGACCACTATCCATACTAATATTATAAATGCGAAAGTAACTCTGTCTGTCTGTCTGTTACGCTTTCACGTAAAAACTACTCAGTGGATTTTAACGAAACTTTACAATAATATAGCTTATACATCATGATAAGACATAGGATACTTTTTATCCCGGAAATTGTAGTATTCCCGTGGGAATGAGTATTTCTGGATGTACCAAAGCGATTTGAATGAAATTTGGTATAGAGAGAGACAGAGCTCACAGAATTAACATGGGATAGTTTTTATCCCGGAAAATGAAGTATTCTCGTAGGAATGGGTATTTCTGGATCTACCAAACCGATTTGAATGATTTTTGGTATAGCGATAGGTAGAGCTCATAGAATTAACATGGGATACTTTTATCCTGGAAAATGTATTGCCGGGGGAAAAAAATGTTATAAATGCGAAAAAAGATCTGTCAAAGTTTTACATTTTTTTGGGCACTTAGGAGACGCATTATAGATTTACTTATTATCTTTCTGCACTCAACCCTAGAGTCTACGCGGACGGAGTCGCGAGCAAAACCTAGTATATTTTATTTCTTTCTTGTCTCATGTTTATTATTTCTATTTTATGCTCTAAATATAATTATTATAATAATAATTATTATTAGTGGAAATTGTTTTGGATTGGGTACTACATTTTTAATTGTAGTTGTTCTGTTAATTTCCCAAATAAAATAATATAAAAAATATAATAAAAAATAAATACATACATCCCACTGCTGGGCAGAGGTCTCCTCTACAGCTTAGAAGAGCTAGGCCTACATTACAATAGCCTAGTACCGGCTGGGGGATGAACCAAAGATCTTAGACCTACGAAAATTAATGGAAGTGTATAAATAATACAATTCAATTACAAGATGAAAAAGTAGAGTCAATTTCGGTTGAGACTAACGTTGAGTAATTTTAAACTAACTACACACAATTAAAAACTAGACAGTGCATTTAAATTAAATCAGTTAGCAACACTAACTTTGCCAACCAATCTGTTTTAGATGATGTGTGATAGAGATCCAATGTTTGGTTCTCAAATTCTCCATGTTTGAAATATTAAATTTGGAAATTTAAAAAATGTATATAATTCTGCATCTTAAATATAGTACTGCTCTCATTTATGTATAAGTCTAATCAATATTATTTGGGTCGATTGAGTTATAGTACAATTTCAAAGAACCTTCTATTATTACAAACGGTATATTCGCAATTCGGATACTCTTGACACTTTACGGAGTACGGTCTGATTTTAATATATAAATATTCATGGTACATATTTACATCCCCAATTACGTCATTGACAGAAAACGTTAATGTTTATTAGGAGTGACAATAGTAATGCATTCGGCAAAGTTATATTAATCGTTTTTATATACCTTATTACAGCTTTTTTGTAGGTATTAAAATTGTATTTATAGTATAATTATTTTTTATATAGGTATGTAAGACTGCCTGGCTGTCCTACGGTTAGAGTTATGTGTCCTGTTATGTAGTGGTCCGGGGTTCGATTTCTGGTTTGGGCAGCTCGGAGTTTTTAAACCTAGGTACCCGGTGATCGGCAATAGAATCGCCACATGTATTTCGGGACAACTATAAGGAAAACATAGGATAGGAATATGATTTACAATTCATAATTTATAAGGATTATCTGCAGGATACAAGGTTTTTCTAAATAAATATACTAAGCAGTTTCATAGTTTTAGATCTGATAGATAGATCCAATTTAGAACAATTTAACACATATTTCTACGTTGTCTGTCTATCTTGTAGGTGGTTTTCTAATGCTATGTCTCCGGTCAATAAACTACTTACATACATGTATAACTTCACGCCTATATTCCTCGAAGGCGTAGGCAGAGATGAATTTCTGCATCCACATTTCGCCAGGTATGTATCAATCCCACATGATAGGGGGCGAGCCTATTGCCGTTTTTTGGGGCACATTTCCAGCGTCCGTACTGCTAATGAGAATTTCCTAATGGAAAAACCTAATAATACTTTGCCTGACGCGGGAATCCAACCCAGGACCTCTAGATAGCACGGCACATACTTGTACCGCGAGACCTCGAGGCAGTCGTATAAACTCCAATTCAAAATTTTGTAGACCCAACAGTCGCCGGATATTTTTGTGCTTACAAAATTGGCTTAATTGGCGCAGTTAAGTTTAACAAAACAAAAATGGATAAGTTAAGCAGGCCTTGAGTGTCTATTTTCCGTGAAATGCGATTGTGAATATATTTTAATACGTAACGGCGTAATTTAGCGTGTGTACCTACGATAAATTGGTTCGTTTATTCAAGTAGTTTACGAGCATAACAATTATGAAAATTTATAACTGAAACTATGTATATTTTGAATGACAGTTGTACTGATTCATGAATTAGAAACTTTTACAGACGAATTTATTATAAATTTAATACCCCTTGGCGCAGTTAGTTAAATACCAGCTCGCGTGACGAGAAGCCGCGGATTCCATCTACGCAACGAGACAAATTTTTGTTTTAGTTTCAGATACCTATGATAAAAGACTTGTATTGAATGTGGGGTCAGAACTATGTATGTGACTGTTTTGTCTTTTTATATAGGTATGTAAATTGCTGCTTAATGGAAATATATACTAAAAGTATCCTAAAAGATTAAATTATGCTGCTTAATTGTGATTGACGGGAAAAACATCCATCATTGGTACTTTACTTATTGTCAATATCAATATTAATGATGGAAAAATGATTTCTAGAAGTGAACAAGTTAAACACGCTTCATAATAGAGAATTAGAAATCATAGCGTACTTTTATTGCATGGTAAATTGCAGTGACCTAAAAATAACAAAAACTTTTTTATGATTACTGAACATTAAAGTAATTTCAATTCACTAAATGCGGTTTAAAGTCGGTTCCACGTTTATAGACATTTTTATTACTGACTATGGACTGATTAGGTTAGGGATGTTGATTACATCTCGTACTGTTGCTGATTTTTTTTAATGCAAAAACAAAACAGCACTGCTATAATTAGGAACTGAATGCTCTTCATCACAGAAAGAAACAAATTCCCGGAAGGTGAAATGTCGCTGAATATTCCGTCGAACAACGTCACCGGGAATAAAGTAAATGCAAATATAGATTGCAATGCATAAATAATCAGTTAAAAGTCAATGTTCCTAAATTATTCATGAAAATTAGCAAATTGTACCTCTTGCATTACCTAGAGTACGACAATTAATGTCACATAATGTAAATTTCTTTGTTCAATTTCAGCCAAAATACGCCCCACTGCTAGACACGGGCCTCCTTACAGTGCAGAGGGGAATTTTAATTCTTGTTTTAAATATGGCTCTAATATTTTGTGAATAAAATATGTGCTTGAGAGGTTTTTATTTGTAAATTTTGTAGTTTTGCCCTTGATCCCTAGATGTTCGAACAAAGACAAAGGATATTTTAGTTCCTGGTATGATGAAAGTTTTCTGTTACCGCGGTACAAAAACGTTACCTTTTTAATCTCTTTTTTAAGTAAAGCAGTTTCCCTTGAGGCTGTTTTAGCACAATAACAGACTTTTGACAATGATTCGAAAGGAGGATTGGTTTTTTGAACATTATTGTGATTTATTTTCTTGTATTTGCGAATTACAAGTAAGGAGTTTTTCGATTTGAATTCGGAGGCGTGACTGTGACTCCTTGACAGCAGGCCCACGGGATAAGATCGTCGACGTCTAACGAAGCAAAAGAAATACGACAGAGTAGTATTAATTAAGTACATAGTAGTTTTCTATTCTCCCTTTACTTACTAATACAATTTTAATTGTTTGTCGCTTCATTTGGTAAAATTTCCGTTTCTATTACTAAGGTCTCGTTGCATATGATAATAGTTGACATTTGTCGAGTAAATTGTCATTGTTTGCTAATCGCGCGACAATCGCCGATATTATGAATTCTTTGAAATACGGCTGTTTGCATGCAGATTAATTTCCATTCCTTCAAAATATCTAAGGGCTTATATTACGTACCATTTAATTTTCGAAATCGCTAACGTAATTGTTTACAATGTGTAAATTTGACATATCGTACGGGAAAAGGGAACGTAAATTTTATATCATGGTTGGTAACCGCTGCTGGACTAAAT
The DNA here is from genome assembly GCA_030295005.1 of Cephonodes hylas. Taxonomy (NCBI): domain Eukaryota; kingdom Metazoa; phylum Arthropoda; class Insecta; order Lepidoptera; family Sphingidae; genus Cephonodes; species Cephonodes hylas. The sequence continues at coordinate 9,333,345 of AP025369.1, read as the reverse complement.
ACAAAATACAATGACAATGAATTAATTTCTGTATTTATCAGTATGAATGAATTTTCCGTATGTATGAAACAGTGATAGCCTGGAGGTTTGGGCGCGCGGTCGAGAATCTCGTCGGTCGCGGGTTCATACCCCAGGCACACTTCTCTGACTTTTCGAAGTTATGTGGGTATTTATAATGAATTATCTCTTGCTTCAACGATAAAGGAAAACATCGTAATAAAACCTGCACACCTAAAAAGTTCTTAGGAATCTCTTAGGTGTGTAGTCGACCAACCCGCACTAGGCCAGTATGGTGGACTAAGGTTTAAACCCTCTCAACGTTAGAGGAAGCCCGCGGCCAACAGTGGCACGTATATGGGCTGATGATGATGATGATTTATCAGTATCTTTATTATGATTACGTATTACGATACATAATCATAATTCTAGATCTTTATTTATTAAATTACGATTATTTAGCCTTAATTATAACGTAGTAAAAATACTTTAGACCACAATATATGACCACAATATTTAATTTTTTGTATCCAATAATATGATAATATCTGTAGTGCGTGTAGGTGTGTTGAATGTGTGTGTAATATAATATTCTTAACCAGCTCCTACCCAATTTATCATAGCAAATTTCTTCCTAAGTCATTGCTATAAAAATTTTAGAAGGCGCTTTGTTGTACTGTGTATCAAGTTCTACATAAAAGCCTATTTGTAAAATCAAATCACCAGTAAAATTCACTGTATTGATATTATTTTTTTGCATTTATGATTTATACTGTATTTGTTGTGTATTGTATTTGTATGACACACTTTATCGTTACTTTACTTTTAAATGCTACTTTTATGCAAATAAATTTCAATGCACTTTATGCACGGTCTAGAATAGCATTATCTTAAGAAACAAAAATGCAGTGGCTAATGCTACTTATAAATAAAATTCCATATATATTTCGAAAAGTCGACTGACAAGTTTTTACGTCACAAAGTACATGTACTTCGTATGGGCTCATCGTCCTCCAAATGATCAGGGTCAAAAACTGCATTCGGATCACTTTTGGTAGGCATATGACATTAACATAACTTGTTTGCCTAAAACCAGATACTTCGACCATTTATTCAGCTTTAACTTGACATTCATATGTTTACAATAAGTTGTATATTCGGCATAAGATGCGCGCACCGCCGCTTGTGCGGCACAGTAAGTTAGCGTCTGCGTATAATGATAAGATAAAGTACAATCTAGTAAAGTGTTTGGTGGTTCATAAGTCTCGTACGAACAATGTGTGATGCAGTATCACGGAATCATTTCGAGATGGATGACGGTCCGGTTCCGGAGTTAGAGAAAATCAACAAAAATGGAGTTAATGAGAACATTTTTGAAAACAAAGACCAATACAATAGTGACAGTGGCCCTTCGCCCTTTCGGAGACAGGTGTGTGAATATTAGTTGTGTGATCTGTGCCACATTGTGAAAGTCAGTTTAGAAAATATTAAAATTCATTTATTGGAAAGTAGCAGAATATATATAAGTGACGTTCAATTTGAAAGTTGAGACATGAAACAACATAAACGTGGTTGCGTTTTATATCGAAATGCTTAATATCGTATTGTTGTATTTGGTATCTTTTTTTCTTTCATTTAAATCATATAAAGTCGATTTAAATAAGTGGAGATTTTTCTTGAGATACTCGTATTGTTGTTTAAAAGGGCTTATTTCGATCGTCAAACAAGTGAGATTTGCGAGTAGACAGAAATTTGCGGTGACTTGTATTCGTTCTTCTATCAGTGATAATTTCTAATAATAGACATTTGAAAAATAATTTAAGGTAATGTGATTAAAACAACTAATTTACATTTTTAATTATCAAAGCTGCTGGAATTATAAATAACAACGTCTGCACGTGTTTTGAGTGTCATTACGAAACTGATTTGGCATTGGGCAATAATAATATAAATTTCCTTATTACCCCAAGTTCTGCAACTTCATTAGGTCCAAACAGGACTCTCAGAATGATATTACGTTCAAATGTTGAATCATTCCCTCCAGCAACTACATAGGTACCGACTTCGTAAATTAGGAATAAGAAAAAAAAAACAAAAGACGCTCATATCACGGGGTTTTTCGACTGACGAATTTTAACCTAATTTTGTATTTTACATAAACGCACATTAAGATATTAATGTAATTAAATTCCGCAATATTTAACTAGAATGGCATCATGGGACTAGTTGCTAAGTACATAATAAATTAATTGATATGTTACGTATTGTTTACTATTTGATAATGTCGGGTTACACGTGTCCCTGGACTATTGAACTTTAATTAAGCGAAAAAAGGAAACTCATCTTCCTATATTCGTTATAGGTTTGAATTCATTTACTCGGAATCAATACTTTTTTCAATTAAACGAAATAATATTTTCAATCTTGAGAAGTCACAACTAGTATTTTGGCATATAATGTCTAAACTTTACAAATTGATATAACAGTCGTAAAGTTTAATGTAAAAATATAAAAATGTTACAATGAGGTTTATTTTTCAGGCGTTTATGTCGTTTGGTGTTTTTATGATGACATTAGGCGCCGGCGCGACCTCGGGCATTGCCGCCATCCTCATACCCCAATTAAACAAACATGGAAAGGGGAAACATAAATTATCAATCGAATTGGTATCATGGGTAGGTACGTGTTGACTTTTTATTTCATTTTTGATTATTTTACTTTGCATTTAAGCCCTTAATTTACTGGATCATATTTTTCAGCTGCGATTTCTTGCCTGGCGTTGTTCTTCGGTAACTTGATGTCCGGATATTTAATGGAGAGATTTGGGAGACGAAGATCACTTCTGGCGCTATCAATTTTCTTCATATTCGGATGGGGAATAATTGGATTTGCTAATAATTACGTGTCTCTTATTCTTATTGGAAGGTTCATCACTGGAGTATGCCAAGGATGGCTGGGTCCACTGGGACCTGTCTTCGTTGGAGAAATTAGCTCGCCGATGTACAGAGGATTCTTCTTAGCTTCCTTATCACTGAGCATAGCTACGGGTGTATTTCTATCACATCTTTTTGGAACATTACTTCATTGGAGCTACGCATCGCTTTTATGTGGATTGTTCCCATTTTTTGGTGGTATTATTCTCTTTAATGTACCAGAGTCGCCAGCATGGTTGGCATCTAGAAACAGACTTGATGAATGTATAGCCTCTTTTCAATGGTACAGAGGCACCAGTATTGCTATGAAGACTGAACTAGATAAAATGCTAACAGAACAAACAAAGAAAGACAAGAGTAAGAGCAAGATGGAGATGTTAAGGGAGAATATAAAAAAACCTGAGTTTTATAAACCGTTGTCTATTATGACAATATTTTTCGCTATAACTCAACTTTCAGGAGTTAATGTGATATGTGCGTACACCACGGAAATGATGAAAGTTTTGATTGGTAACAGTTCTAGCAAATCCCACGCGTATGCTGCAATGTTAAGTATAGATGTTTTAAGGTGTGTTTCGTTATCTATAGCTTGTGTTTTATTGAGAAAAGCGGGAAGAAGACCAATGGCACTATTTAGTGGCGCGTTAACGTCTGTTTCTTTAATCGGATTAGCGTTATATCTGTATTTAATTGAAAACGATACTATACAGCATGCGTCGCCTTTCGTATCATTAGGTTTAATGGCATTTTATATTTTAGTTTCTAACATGGGCATAGCTCCACTGCCTTGGAACATGGTTGGAGAATTGTTTGCAGTTGAAACCAAAGGTTTAGGTTCTGGTATTAGCGTAATGATGACGTCACTAGCATTTTTCGGAACAGTAAAAACAGCCCCAGCTATGTTCGAAAGCATAGGGCACCACGGTACATATTTATTTTATGGAATATGCACCACATGTGGTACTATATTCCTATACTTCTTTTTGCCAGAAACCAAAAATAAAACTCTGTTACAAATAGAAGAATATTTTAGGCATGGAAAGAAAAGTAATGAGAAAAAAGTGAAAGATGACAATAATGTTTGATAATATCTTTAGATAGAAATTCATATCAAAATTTAAATGTAACACAATGCGCTTATATGTGGTTAGTATTTCAAAATATTTAGTAAATATTGTAAATAATTAGTGTAATTATTTCATTTAAACTGACATCGTTAAATAGATAATGATTTATTTAACCTAGTAAAACTGAACTGATTACTAGTTGATTATTATAAGGTCATGTTTATCTTTATCATTATCAGTAATTACGAAATGGATATTTATAAAGATTACATCCTATTCTAGCACAATGAACCTATTGTCATAGGAAAAATGTTTCAATTATGTTATACATTATTATTTTACAGTTTTATTATCACATTTTCGTGATAAATAAGATACATGACTGTTACTTGGTGTTTCAATGTTGTAAAATGTGATAAATACACAAAGAAAGATAATTTCCATTAAGGCATTAAGGATTTCTTTAAGTATTGAGTACTTAATCAAATACTCACGTCCAAAAATAAACATTTAGTATGTGTAAGTCACAAATAAGTAATAAAAATATATAGATAATAATAAAATAATATGTAAATGAACAAGCAAAGCATGTACGGCAAAGATTATTTTGATCGTAGTTAATAATTCTTCTCAAACTGTATACTGTCATATAAATGCGTCATATTTTTGGTGGAATTGCAAATGTGCATCTCATTCTTTTTTTTGGATACATTAACATATTTTATTTGGCACAAATAGAAATGTTTTACTCTTTTTAAATTTATTTCCGAGTCATTGGCCGTTTGAGTGTCGAATCAATGTGATACATTATTGTGTGTTTCTATTCATGGAAATCACAAAACAAAAATAAAAATTGTTGTTTCAAAAGGTGTTTTTAGTTAAAGAATCCTATCCTATCCTTTTATTATCTAAGTTTAAGGTTTGATGAAATAAACACGCTGCTTATGCAGTCTGTGATTTTGATATAAATATTTTCTGAAATGTTTAAAACCTAATCTAAAATATCGATGTCTTGTAGAAGTTTGTTACATTCTATCAATTAATAGGTATAAACATGCCCCAATGGCATATATTTAAGTTACACAAAGACATGTATGTAAACACGATAGGGCGTTCTCCTTGGATGCACGAGCGCAAATAAAAACAGTGCAGGCTATTTCACAGTCAGTTGGAGGTGGCAAGTGGCACGCGTCCGTTGAATTAACATCGCCGTGACACACGTGGAGAACTTTACGTGATTCGCCAACATCTGCGATGTTTTTTCTCATCCACCAGAAGTTCCCACGTTGGTACGCGACATTTTTTTGTGAGCGCGCGACAAAAACACCGAGGATACCATCTGGGGAGTGGATTTAGTTATTTTCGGATGAAGACCCGACGTGTTTATGAAGTAAAGTGTGAGGAAGTTATTAATGAATGTGTACATGTTGAGACATATGGCACAGCTCATACTGGCATGGGGAAGTGCATCGTAGTCTCGCGTACAAGTGTTTTTGATCTTGAGGTCCCGGGTTCGAGCAGTGTTATTGAGTTGTACTACTTAGAATTTACAAGTATCGTTTAGTAAAGTATTTATAAAAATGACAATTTAGTGAAAATTGCGGACAGCCGCTGGAAGCAGGCTGCTTTCGTCCGAACACTTTGGAAGTCTCTGGGGGAGGCCTACGTCCAGCAGTGGACGTCCTTTGGCTGATTATGATGATGATGATGATGAAGACTGAATATTTCAGAAACACACATTAGGAATACAGACGTACCTACATTTAAGGGAAATAAGAAGGAAAAACCAATGATTTGATATAAAAGTTCACGAAGTTATCGTGATGGCGTGAGCGAGTGAATGTTATAAGCAAATATCATATTAGCTAAATAGTGACATTAATGAATGTGAACCGATATGATGTTATTTACGTCTGATCGTATTGCACGTGTTGGCAGTTGTTGAATCATCATCTGTCAGGATCAAAGATTGTATTATTAATTCTAATTATTATGTATTATAATTATTGTGTGATGGCCTAGTTAGGGGCATGGACTATCGAGGAATTATACAGTTTGTGTATCAAGCATATGTTATTATACTTATTATTGATCACTTATAGACATAGACGCTGTGAAACACATTCTTAGATATTTTATGTTTCACGATCTTAGTCAGGACGTTGCGCAAAAATTCAAGATATCTTTCAAACTCTAAGAAATAGTGTAAATTACAAGTAACAGAACTAATGAACTCTGCACAAAGCCAATAAATCAAATATAAGAGAGGCATTACTACGATTAAGTATCAGCACATTCTTTAGACACAAGCTTCCTTTAAAACCTACATGGGTGCGTCCTTATTTCTATGACAGACATTACATAACACACACAAGCTTTTTTTTTTAAATAAAAGCCGTCAAATTTAAATTATTTGATGATGTTATCATTTACAAACGTGACAAACAAAGTTATTAGTTAACTAAATAATTTAAAAAATCATAGATCATTTAGATAGAGAGTCTTATGAAATATTTGTTTGGAATTTTAAACTAGTTTATTACGTCCATCATTGAACTAATAAAAGTCTATAGCAAGTATTTAATAAAAGAATGGACAAAAACCCCCGAATTACCCCTTAACGACAACCACCCACATTAACCCTATCGAATGAGATAAATAGTGAATGAATAAATTGCCTCAATTTTAATTTCCTACGGTTTCTGTGCATTTGAATTCGGCTATGCATATAAATAATGTCGGAATTTAGGCCACGGTCGAGTAAGGGCGGAATGAATATTTTAATAATTCACAAAGGGACACGTGGCTGAACGGAAATCATGCACGTGCTATCAATTAGGAGTGGAACAGATAAAAAAACTTGACTAGAAAGTAAAAGCTTGCCCCCACGAATAGACCGTGAAATTATAGACAACGGTGTAATATATGAATACCCTTTTTACTACACGTTTGAGGTAGCGATGATAGAACTTTTTATTGGAGTTCGTGTTTATGTTTTTTATACCGGCATTACTAAGTAGTACACTAAGTTATAAATAAAGTAATAACTGACAAGAAATAACTTCGAATATCTCTCGCTAGTTGTCATAATAATGTTTATCTGTGGACAAACGGATGGACACAAGTTGATTTCGGAAAGCGAAAGACTTGTATGTGATAATGACTGGTGTAAAGCTTATGTTCAGTTGTTTCTATTCAGGCTGTGACGAATATTCCACCAGATTTATCTAATTGCTAATACCGGTTTTTCACGTGGGATTTCTTTGAAATAGTTGTAACCCACTCGAATCATCGTAGGGCGTCTGGCGGTAAGTATGTCGGTAGGAATATAGGCCCTATTTCAATCATAAAAGATAACAGCGAAGTTCTATCGTTAATTGTTTCAAGGAGTTCCAATATCGGGTGGTATAAAGTTACAGTAATCATAGAAACCAACCACAATTAACAGGCTGAAGATATGGGCATTATCATGTATTAACAGATTAATATTATCTGTCGTAAATGTCTAGTAACTGTAACAGTTGAACAATAAACCAAGTATTTTATTACGGCTAAATTTAAGTATTGATTTATTATTATGCACCTCAAATGAGTTTCAAGTAACATTTTAGGAGTGTATGTAACGGTTTACATGGTTATGCATATATACCTATAAACACAACACAATGCACACATGTACCTATATAGTAAAGAGCACTTTCCAGTGATGAAAATGGGCCTGGTAAATGAGCTTCGTCTAAAAAGATCATCTGACAAGAGGTGGGTGCCGAAATTAGTCTATGACTATTCGATCGGGCATATAGGGATATGCATATTAACTTTTTTTTTAAATAGTCTCGAGAATATGGTATTTTAAAGTGTATTCAAAGCGTGTTTTAAAGCGGTTTGACATTACCATTACATTTACTTTTTTCAAAAATTTTCTTTAAGGTATTAGAAGTAATTTAACTGAAAGTTAGTTTGGAAGGGGAAAAATTAAAAAAAATAATAATGGTATAGAAGTTATATCTATTCTAATTATTGTTACATTATGTACATAATTAAATAAAAAAAAAAAACAAAATGACAATATGTTTATTTAAGATTTAAATCTGAATTATTTTAAGGCAATAAAAATATATTATAAAGCTAAATGCCGCAAGAAATTCCACAAATATATATTTTTTACGCTTTGTTTGAACGCTGGATAATTAATGACGTGTTGGATTTTATTATGGTATGCCGAAAATCAGGTTGGGATTTCCTAACTGTCATACTGGGTATGATATGTTGGCCGTGAAATTTTGCAACTATTCATATATTATCTTAAGCGTGATGCCTGATAACAAAAGACAGTTTTATGAGAATTAAGAGAAGTAGTCATTGTTATCTCTGTAGTAAGGTAATACCATTTTTTATATAAACACGCGATGTCTTTCCTATCTAAAGATACACTTTATTTTTACACCTTACGCAAAATATATCAGTAATTGAGTACAATAGGCAGCCCGATATTTTATTCATTGATTTTTTCTTTGCGTTAAGTAATAAATTGTTGACACAAATTATATGCCTGAATGGAAGGTGTGGTAATTCTTGCATTTTTATTGCGAATCATAATATTTCGCACAAAAAGATTTGGCTCAAACGCCGATGCCATATTAAGACAATGATTTTTTTTGCGAACTATAAATATAACATAGTATATATGTGACTTCCTCGTTTCAATACCTTTATATTGGGTATCTGTGCTAAAATATTTGAGCCTCATAGTTTGTTTGTTTGTTGGATGTACCTACTGGCTGTAGAACTAATTAATCGAAAATTTTGTGTTGAATTGTCTATTTACCATCGAAGGCTTCAGGTTATATAATAATCATTACGTTCTCTCTTATAGGATCTTTTATATTGCTGTTAACTCGAGCAGCAATGAAAATGCAAAAACTACGGAAAATATTACATTCAAAGTTTTATGTACCAACCCGTTAAAAAAATATTAAAAGTACCTACACCCAAATATAAGTAATATTGCCTTATTTAATGGAACCAATGAATATGAGGGTCAATCAACTTTTAACTGTCCTGTCAGTACTATGTAAATTTGTCCCTCAGTAGGTTAGTACAATGAAACATTAATTTTTCCAAAAAAATTATATATGGCAATCCATTACAATGAAACATAATTATTAATTACAGTATCTACTATGATGCTAGTAAATAGATTTTGTTTGCTTTAAAACCTTAACGACCTTTTTGCATGTTTATTTTAGTCCCTATTATATTTTATTATTCTGACTTCCACCGGACAACGGTAAAAAAGTTCCAAAATCCAAACATTTATGGCGTGACTACTGCTTGGAACTCAAGTCGATTTATTTCGTGATAACATTCATCCAGCCCCGATTTTGATTTCATCTTTTCCGCGGCGCCAGTCGACCGAGTGTATTTTGAAAAAGAGCGTGGCTTTATTGTGTGTCCACTGGACAACCAGCACAAAACTTTTGTATTTTATATATTGTAGGAAATTAAAGTGGAATATATTCAATTTAATGTATATTTTTTACTGTGCCTAAGACCTAATTCAAAATATTATTATTTATTACCAGGGAGCGGAAAGACTAATAAATATCACCACCAGTCCCTTGGACATCCAAGATCGTTGTCTGAATTATTTAATATTTTCTCTTTTAATACTGATAATTATTTTCAAATAGTTGTTTTTTTATTACATAAAAGAAGAAATACAGGCGATTTTCATCATAGAGTCCCCTTTGGACACCCGAGTATTTCCTATGATCAAACGTCTATGTCCACTGGACAACCACTTTTTTCTTATCTCCTAAAGACACCTTATCGTCATTTTTACTTTAAAAGAACAGTAAGGTTTTTCAAATATGATTCTAATATTTAAAAGTAAATTAACAATTTGACTGAATTTTTAAATGTCCAAGGGACTATCTTAACTACAGTTATGTGAATTTTTGAGTAAAATTTACCATAAATTGTTCTGCTCTATTTGAATTCCTTAAATGTAAATAATTATCAACAACAAATACGTATAAAATATACAAATTTAAGAAAAAAAAATTGATGTATAAAATCTATCATTGATGGTACATTTAAAAGTTGATTGACCCATGAAACAAGTTCGTAGCGTGTACATTGCGTGGAATAATTTAGTTCACCGCGGCATGTGATTGTCAGAGGAAGCGAGCTTGACGTATGTCATACGCATGTGCTAGTATTTTGTCCGTGATTCCGGTGTTTTAAACATTAAGGGTTTGTGATTTGGACCATTTATTTTAATGCATATAAATGCGCATATATTACAGTATCGGATTATGTGATACATAAGGTTTTATATGCGCCTGTGAATAATTACTTCAGCCAATTTTATTAAAAACTGCCTGTGGGGAATTAAACGTTTGTTCTGGACTTAAAGTATCGTATAACCATCGACAGAACTAATTTATCTCTGTACCAAAATTTAAATAAACATATTTAGCCATGTAAGGTTGAATGCGTTGATATAGAGCGCATCAAAGCATTAATAAAATATGAGTAACGATTGTAATTTCAGGGAAAATACGAAGCAAACAGAATTTATCGTCTTTCAATTAAAGACTTCCAAAGTGCTCTTTTGTAAGTAGCCTGCGTTTAGCTGCTTCTCTGAAAAATAGAATTATAATGATGCAATTTTTTAAATTTTTACATTTTTAAAAGATGTTCAGATAAGAACTAGAGCTGACACCTATTGTTTATATTATGTTAAGTATTATCTTGTTTTTGCCATTTAGTTTTCGATACATAATTCGTTTAAAAACAATTCAATAGTTCTGATATTATAAAGATAAGAGATAATTTAGTGAGGATTTTATGCGAGCAAAATAAACATACACAATCATTTTTACAACGCTAAATTTTTATTGTTACCATGGCGATGTTAGATTTATATGTAGATCTACGTCATACGACTCGACTGTAAGAGAATGCCTCTGGCATTAAGTCCACCTTTACATCTGTTGTATTAAGAGTAAATAAATAAATACGAGTCGACTCTACTATAATGATGTCACAGCCCCAGAGAAGACCAGTATGAAGCAATAGATGTTTTGAATATTTACAATTATGGGGGTAACGAACTGTTTGTAAGATATTTGTAGAAAACTAAAGCGCAGTAGCCATTAATCATATAAAAATTAGCCAAAGTAACTCCCGGTATCAAAACTCATTACAAAATGTGCCAGATTGACTGGCACAATATCATCCCGTGGTTCAACATATTTGTAATTGCCAGTTGTTTTCGGTGAACTCTACTTATAAAGATTATATCGAGCCTTTACCGCCGTTTTAGCGTAACCGACAAAATCAAAATTTACAGGAGAAGGTTTTGTTTTTAATATTTTTAAACAAAAATGTGCCAGTAAATTAAAATTTTACATACATTAATATTGTTTAGACATTTACATATATAATAAAAAAATACACCGGCAGGGATAAGTTCGTTAAGGCTTAAAATAGTAGTTTCGATAATAAACGCATTTTCAACAAAAGTGTCGCTTACGATAATTTGGCGTTAATGGCGCGATATTTTAGGCGCGCGCGCGTGGAGTCTCAACGACCACAGGTTAAAAACTCTGAGTTTTCGAAACTAGGTGTTCATTCAAAACTTATTATGAAGAAGTTTGACGATAAGAAAAAATATCATGGCTAAAATTGCGTGCCTAAAAGTTCTTTTTTTTTGGATGTGTAGTCCGCCAACATGCACAAGGCCAGCGTAGTGTCGGCACTGAAGCTTAAACCTTTTTCGTGGCAGAATAGGCCCGTGCCCAGCAGCCCAGCCCAAGTGAGACTTGTATGATCTGTTATTGACGATACTTGATATTACTCATTATATGGACCAGCACGTTTACTATTATTATAAAAAACTTATTTCAATAAATAATAGAAAGTAAAATTAGCATTTGATTTTATCGTTGACATCTTTATCTTGAACATATTGCTCTAACATGGATTTTGCGTGACACGTTTTTGAGGCTATTAACATTATGTTATTAAAAATGTTTCTGATCGAACCGGATTTTAATTTATTTAAATTTTATATTTAGACGAGAGGGATATTAATTTTTTACTTAATGTTATTGAAAACTTCATCTTCATCAACCCATATACGCCCACTGCTGAGCACGGGTCTCCTCTATCATTGAGAGGGTCTAGGCCATAGTCCACCACGCTGGCCTAGTGCGGGTTGGCGGACTACACACCTAAGAAATTCCTAAGAACTCTCAGGTGTGCAGGTTTCATCACGATGTTTTCCTTCACCGTTAAAGCAAGTGATAATTCAATGTGAATACACACATAACTTCGAAAAGTCAGAGGTGTGTGCCTGGGGTTCGAACCCGCGACCGCCGAGATTCTCGACCGCGCGCCCAAACCTCGAGGCCATCACTGCTTATTATTGTTTTTATTTGCTTATTATTATTGTTATTGAAAACACGAGCCTAATATTTCTTTACATCCAATCATTTTATGAATTTGTATGTCAATTGTATCACCCGTCGTTGCGAAGGCCTCGAGGTTTAGTCACGCGGTCGAGAATCTCGACAGTCGCGGGTTCAAACTCCAGGCACACACCTCTGACTTTTCGAAGTTATGTGTGTATTCGGTTAACTATCATGTACCTAATTTAAGGGAGTAGTAAAAACATTGTGAAGAAGAGTAAATCAGCATGGTGGACTAAGTCCTAAACCCTTTTAGTAGTAGAGTAGATCCACGCCCTGCAGTGGGCTATATTATAGATAGGGGCTGGTGCTAAGTAAACTTTTGATATTCCATTTCATATTCAATTACTTCGTTACATTAACTTTAATTTCGGAACCTCATGTTTACATTAAGTTTAATAGCAAGGAAGTAACTAAAAAGTTCCATTTATAAATCAATTTTAAAATACCCAAACTGAGTGCACTATGTTACTGGCAACAAGAATGAGGTAAAAACTTCCCTCAAATGCACATAACATCGTTCTATTTTTGAACTCGGTAATTGGGCCTCGGATACACCGACTGTCTCCTTAAAGTCTGTCTACTGTCTCCTATGATGGACAGTCAACTTTCAAAAAACTTTGTATAATTAGTGATAATAATAGAAATAATATTATAAAAGCAGCTGGAAATGTCTTTGTAAACTTAAAAATTTGTCATTATTGCCTGCCAAATGCTGGTATATCTGAACTAATTGCAACACTAGACATAAAACTTGTAAACTATACTTTAGATGATTATTGTATTATTCTAATAGGTGAAAAAGATTTTCTAGTATCTACAAATTATAAAATGTTGGTAAATTTAATTAAGTGTAAGCTTGAAAAAATAACACATACTAATGTAATTCTATGTACTCCAAATTTTAAGCTAAGTAATAACGCACTTTTATTTAATAACAGAATAGAAGCCTTCAATCGTCATCTACATTTAAGTAACCGAACTTATAAATATGCTTTTGCTTTTGATACTAATAAATATCTCAGTTATACATATGCCATGTTTTCTAGTTATACGGGTAAAATAAAAAACATAGGTCTCCAAAATATTTTTAAACATTTAAACAAATATATAAATTACTTAGATAGCTATTATAAATATAGTTGCTATGAAAATACAATGTACAATAATAAATTAACAAAAAATCGATGTGGACCCGGTACTATTCCTTATTATTTTCAAAAAATTACAAACACTAAAATAAGAGAAAGTTCTAATGGAAAACCGCCACAAACGGATGTTGTACAAAATGACATAATTATATCGCCTACTATGCCTATTGAATTTTTTCGTTCATAAACAGATTAAGGTTCTGCACCAAAATATAAACGGTCTCATATCTAAGTCAGACTTATTGGCAGTAACTCTTGACAATGAACAAAATTGTATAAACGTTTTATGCTTTACAGAACACAACATGGTAGTAAATGATAAGAGTCTATTGAATATTCCTAATTATATATTAGGTTCTTGTTATTGTAGGAAGACCCGACATGGTGGGTCCTGTATTTTAGTAAAAAAAACTCTGCAATTTGTTCCGATACATGAAATTACAAATTTTTCCATAGAAAATATTTTTGAATGTTCTGGTGTTGAGCTGAAAGATCATAATATATATGTCATATGTATTTATAGGCCTCCAAGGCCAAAATTAGATGACATTAATAAGTTTTTTTATAACTTTAACTCTCTCCTAAACCACTTTTGTCATAGTAGAAAGAAAATAATAATTTGTGGCGATTTTAATATAAATGTCCTCACTAAGAGCCATGATGTAAAGGAATTTAGGCAAATCCTGCATAGTTACAACCTGAAATTAGGCATTAATGAACCAACGCGATTATCAAGTAAAACATGCATTGATAACATTATTTACAATATTAAAGGTTGTACTGCAAAGGTGGTAGAATTGGCCCTATCAGATCACTCAGCACAATTGATTGTATGTCCAGTAAAGCCTAGTTGTATTCTTAAATCGTGGAAATTAGAAAAACGAGACTATTCTAAAGAAAATATCGAAAAATTCAAAAAATGCATAAATTCCCTCAATTTTACTGATGTTTTTAATAGTACAGAGCCAAATTTGGCATTTAATGAATTTCATGAATTGTTCTCTCTATTCTATAATCTCTGCTTTCCGCTAATACAAGTGCAAATATCAATTAAGTCCCGCCCACAATGGATTTCAAAAGGTCTCAAAGTATGCTGTAAACGGAAACGACAGCTTCTATGGGAATATAGAAAAAGGCCCACAGAAAAAAATAAGAGTAATTTCATTTCTTTATCGTCAAGGCTAAAGCGTATAATTAAACTCACACAAAAATCGCGTAATGATAATTACATCAAAACTGCCCACAATAAATCACAAGCTACATGGAAAATAATCAATGCTAATAAACTAAATATACCAAGGGATCACATACAGCAAATAAATACAAATGGTATGACAGTAAATGATCCTACACAGATTGCTAATCACTTTAACGATTTTTTTATTAATCCAAGTAACAGCAATATATCAAACACCTCAAAACATCATAATATTCCGTCTGTATTAAGCTCAATATTTGTGCATCCTACTGTACCAAAAGATATTTATAAGATTATTGGAGATTTAAAAAATACAAACAGTACTGGATATGATGACATATCAACCAAAATCTTAAAACATGTATCTATCAAGCTATCATACATACTTAGCTATATAATAAATTTATGTATTTCAGATGGAATCTTTCCAGAAAAGTTAAAATTAACTTTAGTTAAACCAATGTTTAAGAAAAATGATAATAAAGATATGAATTGTTATCGTCCTATAGCCCTTGTACCAGTCATATCAAAGATATTTGAAAAAGTGATGCACAATAGTATCTATAATTACTTTGAATCAAATAAATTGTTATGTGATGAACAGGTTGGATTTCGAAAAAACAAATCTATTGACATAGCAGTATATAATTTCCTACATACTATATTGACTGATATGGACAAGGGTAAACAAGTATGTGCCCTATACATGGATCTTACAAAGGCATTTGATTATGTGGATCACAATATATTGTTAGATAAGTTGTATACCTATGGGGTCAGAGGTAATATTTATGACTTAATCAAATCTTACTTAAGTAATAGAACCCAAGTTACACAAATAACACGAATATGCCCTATTGCAAAGAAAGTGATACATTACTCATCAACATGTAAAGCAGTAACAACAGGTGTGCCACAAGGAAGTGTATTGGGCCCACTTCTATTTATTATTTACATAAATGATCTTCCTAAAGTAACTAAATACAATACTGTGTTATTTGCTGATGATAGTACAGTCTTATTCTCAGGGGACAGTAGATTAAATTTAGAATCTGAAATAAACTTGACTCTTAAAAATATTATAAACTGGTTAAGATCAAATAACTTACATATTAATCTCAATAAAACTAATATAATGACATTTAGATGTATAAAAAATAGAATATCAAATTTAAATATTAATTACTTAAATACCAAAATTCAGGATGTAGATACTACAACATTTTTAGGATTAAATATTGATAATAGATTAAACTTTAAAGAACATATTGATGTGTTATGCTCTAGGCTGAACACATATTCTTATGCGCTATATAGGCTGAGACAGACGGTCAGTTGCGCGACACTTCTTGTCGCCTATCACGGATATGTCGCGCCTCTTCTAAAGTATTGTGTTGTTTTTTGGGGCAATTCTGCTGAAAAAGAAGCTGCTTTTAAGGCACAAAAGAGATGTATTCGAGCCATTACAAATATAAAACAAACAGAGGGCTGCAAGCCAATGTTTATAAAGTTGAGCATACTAACTTTACCGTGTATTTATATATTAGAGGTTGCATTATTTGTTAAGAAGCATATGTACTACTTTAGACAATTAAATAGTAAAAGACACGAGTTTAAAATATGTTTACCAAATAATAAAACGGCATTACTAAACAAGAGTATTTTCTGCATGGCGCCTCGTATTTACAATCATTTGCCTAAAGTGATTCTGAAGATGTCAAATATAAAGGAGTTTAAAAATGCAGTCAAAAAACTGTTGTTAATTAAAGCCTATTATACAGTCACAGAATACTTACAAGATGCAACCTTGTAAATGCCTACATTTGTTAAAATTGAAATTAATTTACTTTTACTTTGCATGCCTTGTGGGTAGGATATGGATAATGCACCTTATTGTTTTTATATACATGTAACAACTACAATGTCGCACCCATATCTGCAAATAAATGATTTTGATTTGATTTGATTTGATTTGAAGTCCCCGTTTTTTCCCCGTTGATTACCATCAAGCGATTGTAGATACGTAGAAAAACAAACACAAAATTTCTAATAAAAAAAAGTTATAGCTCTGGTTTTAAAATTGCAGTGTAACTTAAATCAATATTTTCATATTATAAAAAATTGTATAGCTGTATTTCGCGTTCTGCTCAATTTTACGTCTAGCTTAAAGTTAAACTTCCCATATTTTGTAGCAATTGTAGGTATTAGTTGCTTTAACGTTGACTGTTTCTATTACTAAATTACTGACGCATACAAACTGTACTGAGTAACTGTTTACAAAATGAATAACGGAGAATTACTTGCCCAGAATGTAGAACATATTACCTTCTTGTAATCACTTCAAAATGCATTCTTGTTAACAAAACAACCCGAGATTATATGCGCTGATGAGTAATTAAATGAGTAAGTTATTCTATTTGGATATCATTAATCACGCAATTAATTGACTTACTGGTTTTTCTATGACTATTCTGATATGAAGGCTGAAGCTATCATCATCATCATCATCATTTTCAGCCCACATGCACCCACTGCTGGGTATAGGCCTGCCCCAATGCTCGCCATTCTTGTCGGTCTTGGGCTGCTCTTATCCAGAGCTTTCCGGGTACATGGGTTATGTCGTCTGACCTTCTAGCTGGTGGTTTGCGCCGTTTCCTTGCACCTTCCCGAAGCTATCAAGAGTTAGAAATTTATTTCTGGAAACTATTGAGGTTCGACAGCTTATTTTGGTCCATTAATTTTTTTCTTTGTTTTTTTTTTTTATATCATTGACTATGAAATTATAAAAAAAAGAAAAAGTGAATGCTCAGTGTGACCTATAAGGTAAGAGGAATGCGCGACCAAGAAAATAGATTATATAATCCTCTTTTAGATATTGCATAAGGACACTATCTAACCTTAGATAAGGCTGAATGTAATTCTGAATGTACCTACAGCATAACTTATTATAGGTAATTAATATTTATAGTTGCGATTTTTTGACTTATCCATACAGAGCATATCTGACGAAATGTGTTTGCAGAAATGCATCTCTGCTTGTCCCTTCGGAGAACAGACGTGAGGTTATGTATGTATTTATAGACGATATTCATCAGGAGATGATATTGAGTATTAAGAAAAAACTAAATTTCTCCATAGAATTAGAACATGGCTATCGTAAGGCAAACTAATGCTTTCGGGCAAAGCGAAGTCTATACTATATTAGTAGGTCCCAACTTCAACAAAAAATAATACTTATTGTTTACATCTTCCCAATGTCCCCCACATAAATGCATAATTTAAATACCCGGAACAAGCATATACTACTGCATTATCTCACACATTAGTTGGTAAACTTAATTTCATATTAAGATACTTGATTAGATAAAGTAATGACATTTCTGCAAACAAGGTCTCAGCCAGATAAATAATTGATGTGACTAGATAGATGAGAAACGATGCAAAGTTACCGGATCTGCTTGTAGCTAGGGGGTATATAATCTGAATTTATAGTAATCCTATAAACCTTATATTATCGAATTGGTTTGTTTTTGTTATTGTTACTTTTATAGCACAAAGATGTGGAAATTTCGCCTAATCTTAGATAACCGTCCAACCAGCTCATTTTTTTGTACCTCCCTATTTCGGTCTATCGACAAAACCTCCAGTAATATTTGCTCAGGAGTTCGTTTATTTTATTGTCACTAAATATATTGTTTAAGGAAATATAGCCCTCAAGGTTAAAAACTCTAGTACGGTCTTTGCATTAGAATTTAGATCATCTGTTTTATGATGTAACTTACTTTATCTGTATTATAAAGTATAAACCTATTACCCAAATGTTTGGTTAGTAATAAATTTAAAGATTATGTCTTATAATAGTTTTACGTTGTGAGCCTCCGATCCTAACGATATTATGAGAGGTTTACATCAAAGCAGGCGATCGAAATAGTTCGACGACGAAAAGGTGGCAGGTAGCGAATGGATGCGGGCTGCTCAAGATCGGGACGGTTGGTGCTTACTTTCAGCTCCAGAGAGCTGACAGGCTGAGTCTGTAGACGGAAACAAAGAGCGTGGTTGTAAATGTATATAGCTTCATTCAATTCAATATAAGCATATAAACTTGGTTGGTGGTCTTAAACTGTGCCTTACTCAATACGATAGTGTTGGTTAGCGAAAACAATTGCTATGACAATTCGATATATTACAACACTAATATTATTTTAGTAATACTTGCTAATGGAAGTAAAAAGCAACCTTAGTAGTAGGATTAATTATTCAACCCGTAATCTAGATACCGAGGATTAAAATGGCCGTGATGACTTGCTTGGGTACTAAGTGTGTGGCAAGCATAGGGTCGTATAGTATTGTTCTTAATTTAACTATATTTCGTTACTTATACGATATGCTTAATAGGCATTCTATGAAGACGCGTCATTCTTCATGATTTTTTATTGGCAGTGATAAAGTGTTTGCCAAGGCACGTCATTTGAAAGACATGTTAAAGTCACATTACTTTTTGAAAAAGATTGTGAACACACGCATACAGACATCACATTTAAAAGTTCTAGTTCCTTTGTTTGTCCTACCAAGTATTTATATAAAAAAAAACTACACAGCTTCTAGATTATTTAATATAGTTTTATCGATTACCTTGACGCAGACAATCGCCGATATAAATTTTGGCCTCAGAATCAACACAATTCTTGATTAAAAATTATAAAAGGAATATTTGACTGTTCTAGTTCACATAAAGAAATATGCAAAATATGTCTTTAATTTATGTAATTAAGGAAACATCAGGCGCGCCTCATATTGTTAAACATTTAAGTTGCGATTTGATTGAATTTTTTTTATTTTATTCTTTTTTTAGTCACTAATTCATGGAAAAAACACTGTTTTAAATAAGAATACAATATTGTTTCTTTTATTTTAGCACCACAACGACATAATATCAATTAATTTGTGATTTAATATGACTATAAACTTCTAATTTAGTGAATATATAATATATTGGGTGTATTGTTTTACCTGACCGATGATATCACCTATATTATACTTATTGGTATTTCTGATATGTCGTTGCTTTTATATTATAGTTTAATTTTGTCACTAATGATGTTGATACAATCAAAATTATAGAGTTGGTATAATCTATGTTATTAAATTTAATTTCAATCATTTGTGCTATTTAATTAAATGTTATTTATTGTTTCGAGTTTCTCCATAGTTATCAATAAAATTAATGTTATTATGCCTGCGCGAGACAGCGGCGATCCATAAATATCTTTTGTGATAATTTAGTTTTGGTAGAACGACTTAGTAGCTATGTGTACCGTAACATATTCGACTAGAGGACTTTTTTTGGGTGGAGGGTAGCAGTATTGTTTTTTCCAATTGGAAATTCTGAGTTGCAGCACAGAGTTTGGAAATGTATTTTTTATTTATTATATCTTGCATAGCTATGCGCTGACTCCAGACTGGAGATAAACAAACCGTCATACACTATTTATATAATGAATTGTATCACGATAAACGCAACAATGTCTATCTTGCTTGCACTATTTAATGACTCATTCAGAATGCAATTTACAATGTAGACAAATAATTGCGATTAAAGTCAGTCGAACAAACACATGTTTTCCTTTACGTCAGACCATCTTCGAATCGAATTATACTAATTGCAGACACACATATGCCACCGTGACTTTTGTTAACGCTTAAGGTCCGTAAAACTAACAATTTAAAAGACATGAATTCACTGCTTACATTTCAAACTGGTATTTTATTTTAGAAAAAATGGCATAATCATAAAAAAGAAGTAAAATCTCAAAGTTGCAGCTACTACAACTTAAAATGTATATTAAATTTTGTTTCAAAGCGTTTTTTTACATATTTATTAGTAAAACAACATAAATTATTTTGATTTCTACCGGCAGTTACTGTCATACTTCAGAATTAACTCTTTTGTGACATCAAATTAATGTAAAACACATGGCACAATGCATTTTAATATACTGTTTAATCAGATAGAGTAAATGTCATGCATTAAACTGCGATATTTAACTGTTGATTTAAGTGGTTGTCATACAACATTTATTGCTATCAATTATTAAATATTTAAAATAAGTAATAACATGACGTCAATTTTAATTTATATCGGCGATTTATTTAACCGAGAAGTACCGTTTGCGAATAAATATTGTGGCGTCAAGGTCTCCTAATGTTAAAGTAGCGCCTGCCATGAAATCAGATATTTGCCTTCAATATCGACAAAACTTATTATTTCACTTAGATTTCTCTAAGAATTTCTGGAAATAATCCATTAGAATTTCTTTTGTATCATACGCATGCTGTATCTATTAAAAAATTGCATACCCGAATCCATACTTGGACAAATATTTTTAGCCGTTTCTGGCATTGTAAATTAAGTTTCTAATTACCAATAAGTATTCTCTACAATATCTCAGTACATTCCTATACTTGTATACAGCTAAGTAAATGAGGATACAGTGCCTTAATTCATCGTTTCGGTACAATCTGGCTTAATCGCCATATGGCTGTGCGTTCCGCATCCCTTATGGCGTCGCCTACTTGGGCTGGATCTCAGTAATTCCTCTTTCTACTGCATGACGAAAAAAGCATTTTAATTAGTTTGGATTTGTTTTTCGGCGTTCTTGATCTGACCTTGCATTATTTAAGTATAAAAATTTGAATTTAAGATTGTTGTGAAGTTGGAGAGTTATGATCACATAACGCTATGTGGAATGCTAAAGAAAGCAAGTATTTATTGTTAATGTAGTTTTAAAAAAACAAATAAAACTTCGGACTTTATGATAGCACCTAGCTCCATGTCTTGAATAAATTGTTTCGAGTATAGTACTGATATTTTTGCGAAAATTGAACAGTGAAAAAATCTATATTAGTTTGTCTCCAAAGTTCCTGTACATGATGAATATTTTTCTCGATTCATAGTTGATTATTTACCTATATAAAATATTTACCTATATTTATTTCTGATACCCACGACACAAGACTCGTATCTTAGTGTGGGGTCAGGACTATGTATGTGACTGTTGGGTGTATTTATTATTTTATTTTATATAAAATACATGTGTCATAACACATGTAAGTGGTAAAATGGGATTTCACATAGTGACAAATCGACCTTGTGTTCAAAACACAACTCAAGCATACGTCAAGTTTGGCTTTGCCATGATAACGCGAACAAATACATTTTATTTAAAAATATTTATTTTCATATTATTCAACTACACCTTATTCAACAAATATTAACCGTCCGAGACTATATCGGCGTGTTGTAATTACTCGGAGTTCTTATTTTTCAAGAAAAATATCAAAAATATCCCAGCATATAACTGTAGGTAAATGATTTTTTTAAATTAATGAAACTTGACTGCAAATACATTTTAAAACCTAGATAAATTATACAAAATATTATAGTAGTTTAGAAAAAAATATCATATAGGTAGAGTAGTTAATATATAACCTTAAAGTAGGTACACTCTATGTTATGTGTCAGCGTAGTTGACACAGCAACATTCTTTGTTACTGACAAAAGCAAACACTACCGGTTTTCGGGCCTGGTACATAAATCCCAAAGGTCTTTGCATAAACCGAGAAGATTATTAAAAATAAAATATTTCTTCCTAATCTTTGAACACGTGGATCGCATACGCGGGGTATGCGTTGAAAAAGTGCTTATTCAGTTTTGTACGTTGGATTCGGTAGTTCCCTAAAGGTAAGGTCCATTTTTTGCCCGTTCCCATGAACCCTATGACAATGGCGTCGACCTCGCTGAAAGACTCTGCCGAAGATCCACGCAAGAATAAATATTATACAACAATAGGATAGCTTCTTTGACTTTGCCTTTTATTATTACCCGACCGAGGTGTTTTGGTGCTTTGGATTATTTAATAATAAATTTTTGCTCAGCGGAATGTTATCTTGATTTTATAAACCATTAACCAATTTGGCATAAAATTTATTATCTGAGGACTGAAGTTCATTTTTAGTCAACATTGGTTTATATTTTCTTTAAAAAAATTATAAATAAAACTGGTTTGAAATAAAATTTGTGAATATATTCTAAAAACTATAAATTAAACGATTGCTTTGAATGTGTATTTTTATCTCGACCATCATATTGATAGCATTCTTAATGCGTTGCAACATATCTAATTTCTTTTGATTTCTATTTTTGTCAAGTATCAAGACGATTATTTCCAACTCGAAAATTCGAGTCAACAAAGGCGATAGCGGCTATAACGGTCTTTCGCTTTGTGCAATCGATCTGCATTTCTTCCTTATAAGGTTTAACTAAATCAACTACATATTCCCACGCATCGAATAACATTGTGTCAATAACTAGTCTTGATGGTATAATAAGCAATTACGATGCAACAAAAACCACGAGTTGATCTTGAAGGTTTGACGCTTTCGGCCGTAGAGGGATAAAATCCTGAGTTTATCTCTCTGGCATGATATTTATTACTGAAATTAGCACGCCCAGTGTTAGAAAAAAGTGCGTTAAATATTCAAAATAAATATCAAGATTTTATAACTGCAGTAGACTCTTTGGTTCCAAACGCTCAATCCCAAAGCATTTACACTTTCGTCAAACGCACAAACACTTGCTTATTTAGAAATGTAGGTTTCTACCTAACAACGA
This sequence comes from Cephonodes hylas, assembly GCA_030295005.1. Taxonomy (NCBI): domain Eukaryota; kingdom Metazoa; phylum Arthropoda; class Insecta; order Lepidoptera; family Sphingidae; genus Cephonodes; species Cephonodes hylas. Next base: position 9,309,848 of record AP025369.1, on the reverse strand, counting down.
TGCTGTCTGTCATTATATAGAGTTTTAAATATCTTCATAATATATAGCAATAAACGCAATGATAATTGGGTATTAAATATGAGACAATATGGATAGAAAAAAGTATTTATGCCTGAGCGCATTAAAACAAGTGCTTCTGAAAAAGCCACTTTACATTGCCAGGTCTGCCAGACGGCTCTCGAAGTTAAGTACAGTAATAATGTACACAGATTATGGTCCTAAACGTCTGCTTTCGGCACAAATACATAACCCTTACGTAAAGATAAACTAAGTCGTTACGCCTATCGCTGCTAATAACCACTTAGTATTTTTTTAACTAACTTACATATTTTTAGCTACTACTAAAAATACTTCAATATTTATATTTGAAATATGAAGTTAAACACTTTCAGTTATTTTTAAAACCATAAAGATATAAGTATCTAGTATCATAAGTGATAGTCTAGTACTGGGTATACCCAGTGCTATAGCAGACCAAAGCTATAGCTTTCCTAAATGGTTTTTAGAAGTAAGGTTCTACCATGTTTATTAAAGATTTTTGCATAGCACGCTCATAAACGTAGTGATTAGTTATAGTAATTCACGTGATGGATTATTACTACTACTATTACTGGTAAACGCGTAATATTGAAGCATTTGAAATGTGCGACTTGAATATACGAGCCTTGATTTGGCTGTAGTATATTTCTATTAGAATAATGGACTTAAAGTGGTAGTCATTAAAAGAAACAAAAATTATTTTTGCATGTAATAAAATAAATTGGATCAGTATGAAATTTTATCATTTAAAAAAGGAAGTAAAATCTTTTCCCAACTGGCATGATCTTAAAAATCATCTATAATCTTAAACATCGGTAAATTTAGTGTAGTAGCTGCATCGGTCCCTTAATCATAGACAACAGTGCTTGACGAATGAACCGGAAAATATTTAAATGGAAGTAAAAATAGCGTGCGACGAGCAAACCCCGTAAAATATGACCATATTTTGATGAAAAAAATTGGAAGAAATTTAAATTGTTACCGCTCCGGAAATATCGAAGCGTGCGGAACGAAGCAAGAAATAGGTGAATTTTATGTTTACTAACTTTGGAATAGAATGCATTCTTATACAAAACAACTTCCGCGTTGCTTTTTTTGTGAAATTTGTACATCGCAAACCGCAAGAAATAACGCATGGCAACAAGAAAAAATGGGAATGCATTTTTTCTGATTCATTATGCTAGTGAATGTGAATTTAGATTTGATGGCTTCCTATTTGTTTTATATAAAAATTCAAAATATGTAAGTTATATAATACGTTGATTCGGCTACGAAACGCTATTATTAAAAGCTAGAGCTTTTATTAATAACCAAAATCAGTCAGTATCATGAACTCACAATATCAAATATTAGAATTGAACCTTCTAAATTTTATCATGAGAAATTAATCGTTTAAACAGTAGTCGACATTCATTAGCAACAGTGACTTACATACAAAACGGTCCACGGAATAAAATGAAATCTCTAAACCGACCCCGAATTTGTAATTAGGTACCCCGTTTGTGCTTGGTCTCTGAGGGAGAATTTTTTCTGGGGTTAACGGCAGCGCATTACAATCATAATAGCGCTATCGGCTTACCGTTAACGGCTGAATATTCGGAGCAAGTAACAACTTTTAAGCTGGTAAAATGATATCTGTAGGTATATCTGTCATCAGATATAACTCGAAGATATAAATACCGTTATATTGATGTCGTTATTTTTAGCAGTTATTTGCATGTTTAAAAGTGATAAAATTTGCTAAGAATCGTGGTGTATTTTAGATCAAAATATAAATAGAAAATTTTATTTTTAGCTAAATTTCTTTAAAGCTCTTTATGAATTTATGGAGGCATTAAGATTTATCTATGAATTAATTTAACGAAACCATGAGTAAATCATGTGGCGATAAAACTATATCTAATATACCTATGATAAGAATTAATTGATAATGAAGAGAATTTATTTAAAACTTTCACCGACGTACTTTTAAGACACTAAAAGTGATTGCCAAAATTGTGTGTGGGACATAAAGTGTGCAAGTGTTTTTTTTATGTAATGTAAGGTATTTTGGAGTAGTTTATATCAGCAATGCAATTAAACAATAAAAAGGAAAACATACTACAGAGATATTTTTATTATCACAAAATAATAATAACTAACATCACAATATCATCTTAATTGAAGGCACTATTAATAATTATACGATACTATGAGAGAAAGCGCCGTATTTTATTATATACAAAGAAATATGAATTATATTACAATCATCTACGTATACTACATAAGACTAAACAAGTGCTACATTACATGTGTTAATTTCATGCTAATATTAGGTAAAGATCTACCAGCAATTTCCTATGCTACCATTGTAAATAATTACCTAAGCATTTCAAACGCCCAACTGATCAATTATCGATCTCGTTTGAACTAAGCGTATGGAATAAATTTTAAAAGTAAAGTTAATCGCTGACCGTTACAGCGCACCTTGCGCCCGAGCCATCTACTTTGGCATTCACAGCTGTATGTTTTACTACACTTGCGTCACAACATGTACAACTTAAATTAATTCATCTAAATAGCAACTAATAATTAATTCTTGGCGCTACGGGATGGACGGGCTTGTCTCGTTTTTTCCTGCCACCATTTCAGTGTTTCTTCAAATTGTTCTCTATCTTCAGGCGTCACTTGTATGTCAGGCAGTTCTTTCTTTAGTTCAACAGCAGAGTATTCTTCGACCTTCGAGTAAGAATCCTCTTGTTTAAATTTATATTGGTGAGATAGGATTAAATCCGGATGTAGAGCTTCTATTGGTATTTCTTGATCGGTCGAGTAATTTTGATGTACTTGGGCAATCGAATCAGCATATTTAATTTCGAAATCCGTTTCATTCACAACTTCACTTTCATTGAGATAGCTTTGTTCAGGAATCACTGTAAATTGCTCCGCTGAATTTGGGAATGGAAAATGTCCTTCGAGCATATGTGCGTTTATATCATCGTGTCCAAGAAGATCTGATGAAGGAGTCATTGGCTGACCAACACCCTCTTCTTCGTCATATAAATGTGGAGTAGACACTAGCTGAAATGCTTCTGGCCCCGATAAGTCGACATATTGTTGCTGTGGAATTTGCACCATAGAACCGTCCAATTCATCCTCGTCGATTTCTTCATCTTCGAGAGCAGGAGAATTCAAAGAATAATAACTTCTTTCTTGACTGTTGTCTCTGGGAGATGACGATGCCGGTGAAGGAAATGATTCCATTGAAGGTCTCGATGAATTTTCTTTGTCAGCATGTCCGATGTTAAGCAGACTTTCTAAATTTCTAATATATTCCACTGCCATACGTAGAGTTTCCACTTTACTGAGTTTTTTATTAGGTCCTCGGTTAGAATTGGCAGTTTCGAAAGCTGCTGCCACTTCGTCCGGTATGTGTTTCCGCAAGGCCGCGAATCCATCATTAACTTGCCTGACTCTGTTTCGTTCCCGCGCATTTCGCCGCGCTACTGCTAGCGGTGTCGGCGTTCGTCCATTCTCTTCAACAATATTTTCGTGTAGCCGCGGCTTTTTAGCAATTCCATTGGCGGGATCCGTAGACCGCAGCAGTGACGTCACTGAAACTGTGTTCGGAGATTGTAGCTTCTGTTTCTTCCTCACTATAATAATTTCACGTCTTACGTTTTGATTGGCGTCGTTGTTGTTAATATTCACAGAATTATTCACGGACTCCTGGAGCACCTGCGCCTTGTTGAGCGGCGAGTTACGGAACACAACGACGTCGATGGAACTCATCTCGGCGGGATGATTGGCAATTTCTCACATGTTACGATTGTTTGTATTTCATTAGACGCGGTGTCGGCGGGTTGGTTAGTTCACGTAGGTAAATAATAAATAACGGTATCCTGATACTAGGATGTCGTAAAATTGAGGTGGCGTCAGTGCGCCGTCCGCGACGGGAATGGCGCGTGCCGCGCGGGCGCACCTGGGGTGGTTTGCGGGGGGATCAACAAGGGTACTTACGTTTACTAGTTGCACACATGCTCTTTCAAAGGGCGGATTGGGGAAGCGTACTGGTTCAACACGAACCAGGTAGACGTATTTCGAAACTAAATTGTCCTACAATTTTATAACACGAAATGACATGGTTTTGATAATTCGTCTATAAATAATACTTATGATAAAATATGATAGTTTAGACGCATTTTATGTTTATGATAAAATTTTATCAAGCCAAATGAGCAAATTATAATATAAATAGTATGTTTCTCTCGTTAATGGATTATGATTTATTTCTATCAAATGGTGTTCATGGGTGCAAACAAATGTTAATACTTAGAATATGAGCTAGTTTACCTTGAAAATTGAATCACTTACCATGTTTTGACGAATACAATTTTTCCCCGCGGAGTTTTGAACAGCAACGATTCCCGATTTTATAATAACAGGACAATCATTTTCATTGGGGTGTCCCACCCAACAGATGTTCATGTGTGTGTCTGTATACAGTATCACGCACACATGCATGGAAAATAAAATACTCATACATACGAATGCATAGCTTCACATAACGTTGCATTGAACCGAAAACGGTTTTTGTATCGAATATTTTTTTTAATCCCTCATTTTTTTACATTTTTAAATTTACTGGAAGTATTAAGCGTATAAATATTTTTTATTTTAAAATTAAGCAAAGATATAAAGCTTGTGGTCTAAGATCATTATAAATTTTATAGTCATAAGGCGAAGTATGTTTAGAAGAATACTGCTATAATGAGAATATGAATTTGAAAAAAAGGCAAAAAAAAACCCGTGTTAGTAAAATATTTGCTCTAAGCACACAGGTAAATAAAACTTTATCAATTGCGTACTGTCCCACATTTATACTAAAATGGCCGAGATAAACAAGTTCATGATATAATTAATGATATTAGTTTACTCGTAATTGGGTATAAATTAAAAATCAGTTTTTAAAGTTTATTTCCATGTACTTATGTATGGGATGTGTGTGTATGTGTGTGTATGTGTGTGTGAGTTTGTGTGTGTGTTCGCCCACGCCAGCTGCGTGCCCTTTAGCTTTTATGTCATGGCACGCGCCACGATTCCATGACTATTGTTACCTATCTCTATAGAAAAACAACGCGATATAAGTACTTATTATGATTTTTATATCAAAGAGAAATGAGGCATTATTATTTTGAACTGCTCATCAAAGTTTAGACAGAATTGAAAAATATATTGATGTTGAATTGTAGTTATTGTTATAATGAAGAAACTTAGGAATATTGATTTAAATAAAACCGTTTTTCAAATCTTGTAGGCATAATAAATTACTGTGTCTTATCTGAAGTATATTGACGTCGCACAATTAATCTTTAAGGATGACAGCGTTTCATTTGTATTAACATAGCGAATTTTTACTGATGCAAAATTTAATCAATTGTATCATCAAAATGTATCGGAATTTAAAAACGCCTGTGGCGATTTTGAGAGCAATGTCTTGTCTTTAGTTTTATCATCAACTTTTACACAAGGCGTTTTTTACTTGAAGGTTTCCTTTATTTAAATAAATAGTTCTTATTATTAATATACATTATCTGTACCTAGTATAAAAAAAATATTTAACTGGTTATGGGTGATATAAACTTGAGTCCAATGAAAAATAAAATATTTAAGATATAAGTAATATTCCAAGGACGACAGGCTTAAATAGGAACATTTTGGAGACTTCTTAATACTCTAAAGTGTATCCTGTAATTCAAGATGTGTTTTTTCGCGTCGATCCGCTGAGCAAGCAGGCTCGCATCTTGCGAACATGTGGGAGACGTAATATCATCGTCATGGTTCAACCAGATCCTATATTTAGCTTCGCCATATGTCAATCCTGTCGAGGGGAAATCACAGCAGTTGTACGAGAGTTTGTGAATGAGGTGGATATACAGCACTACATTCACATCCTTTTACGAAAATTGTTAATGAAATAAATGTTATACCGGCAAAATATAATGTCATAAATGAATTCTTAGACCACGTCCGGGAAGTGCAAGTGCTGGCCAAAGAATAAAAGAAACAACAAAAGAGGAAAGTGAAATGACGCTCATAATTCTTCACAATGCTCACGAAATACTAAAGAGATTCAATAGCAATAAAAGAATTTCAACGAATAAAAGGGAAATCAATGATTTTGAAACAAAAAACGATCTTAAGCATGGTCTTTATCGAATAAAATGTTTTATTTACTCTAAGAAACCTAACTCCCAATACGATGAAAAGATTTAAGCTCTAATACGCAGACCATAAACAAACTGAAGTAACCTGTACATTCATTCCTTTCATCGAACAGCTGTGTTTTGAATAGCCGACCGAGTTACCTCCTAATGCAATAACCTATCTCAATGCAAGATGCCTTGAAATAGTTAGGCTATTGAGGGCTTCCCCGATCCAGACGTATTATTACTTTTTATAAAAAAATCGCATAAAAGGGAACCTTCAACTTGAAATAAGCTAAGGTCACTGGAACAAAGGCAGTCTGGCTCGCTTAGACTGCAACTAGACGGCTAGGCAACGCGTTATTACCAAGGGGAGGTATAAAGAATGCTCCCTATTCATTGAATATGAATTCAAGCATGATTTTTCGTCTCAGGATATTAATAAGCATAGGAACTGAGAGGCGGCATTCGGAGACTTCCTATTTTTTAAATTTTGTCGGACCTTTTTTGTGAACTCTTGCACATGATATGATTAAACGTACAAAATCAGATCCGTTTAAACATTATTCTATCACTGAACTCAAGGCTCATCTATTTTTAAGGAGGTAAAAGTGCTCTTTAGCTACTTCTTTATGAGTATGAAGACTAAAACGAAGGGGTGAAGTTGAAGAATAAATAATACACTTGTATTATGAATAAATTTGCTCCAATAGGCGACAAAACAAATTGATTTGAAACAAGTATGTCTAATGAAATCAAAAGTTTCTTTTAATTGGTTAATAATTCCTTCGACTGCTTTGCTTGTTTTAGTTTTAGTCCTTATTAAACAATTCCCTCATCTTTCTGGCTTAGAGATTGCGATTTTACATATTAGTGGGCGTGTTTGATACTAGCACAAGGCTACCTAATAACCTATCAATAACTTTATAAAAAATCTTTTATAGGCTGCCTCGTGGTACAAGAATATGTTATGCGACCTAGACATCCTGACTTCGATTCCCGGGCCTAGCAAAGTGTTATTGAGTTGTTCCGTTAAGAAATTCTAAATAGCATCTTGGGTTATGGAAAGTGCCATAAAAGCGGCATCAGGCTTGCCCCCTATTGTCGAAATGTAGGTGCGGAGTTGTGGCTTAGCTTCACCCTTTGGGAATACAAATGAGGTTATGCGTGTGATATGTAAATTATCTTTTTAATTTAATGTTCAAGATTATCACGTAATTTTTTCTTCGAGTATTTTAATTCGCCTATGTGCGTCAATACTCTTTAAAGTTACATTAAACCAGTTGACCCTAACTGTGTTACACGTATTAAAGCAATAAAAAGCAAGTGGATATGCTTTTATTCATCAAGTTTCTGGTCCAGACCCACGGTTCCTTTCATACTCATTGTTTCACACTGCATGCGACACGAAACCCGCCTTACCCTCGGGAGTTACGAGCGAACTGCATTTGTTTTCAATGAACTCCTTGCTAACTTCTTACACGTTTGCAAACTTACTGATGTTCTTCTAATTTACTCTGCTATATAAATTTCATCTTTATTCCCAAGTACTACAGATCAGGTATAACAGAGGAAGTAGTAATATAAACTTTGTGTGGTTGCAAGATCAGGTCCTTTCTTTGAGTTTTTCTGTTCTGTTTGCTCTCGTTTTCAATGGCGAAACCGTTACATGCTGAGTGTTAGCTTGTTGTTTGAGAATAAAGATGTCTGTTACTAAGCAGTGTAATGTTCCCATATGTCGTATGGTATTAAACTTCCAAACGACAATTTTTAGTTTTATCGCCCATGGAAGGTTTTCTTATAAAATATATAAGGTATGGAGTTAATCGTAGTTTGTGTTACTTTAAATAAATGTTAATAATTGATGAATTTAATGGATCTCCCACTATTATTATTCGGCCTAAGCCTAACCGACCAAAAAATATCAAATCCTGGCAGATGTTTGAGGCCGGCTCACACACACGTTCAAACTCTTCCTGGTTCTCTCTTTCTAGCCTATGATAAATTTGTAGGTTCAAGTGAGACGGAAAATATGAATAGGGGTGGCAGCGAGGGTTGCCACGTGACCATGTTCCCTGTTGCGCACGCACACAGACACGTCTTTACTCGATTATTTTATTGATCTGGTGAAAAAATCTCTGCAATTAATGCCATTGTTGGATCTGTGCCCTCGGATTAGTTTGTGTTCGTAAGCAGAACCCGCCCTGCAATATCTAGTTTGATTATGAGATAAATTATAACGATAAGTAATGTCTATTGGTATTTCGGCTTTATAAATGACAAATAATTAATTTAGCAAACAAATAATAAAATGTCCTCAATTCAAAATGATCTTTTAGTCTATTCAGCTATGGTATTTCGAAATTTTACAGTTTTATAATAGGTATATGAAAAAATATTAGCATTGCATACAATTTAAAAATACCTGGAATTAGGCAAAAGTAAGGTGATTATAGTTGAATGGAATATTTAAAACACGTTAAGTGCTTTAAGTTAGGAGCCATGAGAATAAAAAAATTGTGTGCTTACTTAGACATTTCGATTGGGTTAACCGTTAGACTAATAATTTTAAATAATGAAATGACATAAGATTACATAATTAAATAAATAAATAATAAATAAATACACCCAACAGTCACATACATAGTCCTGACCCCACACTAAGATACGAGTCTTGTGTCGTGGGTATCAGAAACTACGAGAGACTTTTCGGTCTCACAAACACCCAGACCCGAAACAAATATTTGTGGATCACACAAACATTTGTCTCGGTGCGGGGATCGAACCAGCGGCCGCTCGTTTCGCAAGCTGGTGTCTAGCCAACTGCGCCACGGGGCTGTCTAATTAATACAAGATTAAATGATTATAGCAACGATTCATCAAATACACTTCATTGTTCACCTAAAATTTCAATATTACCGACTTTATAGTGATATAAACGGCAGTAATGTCGTTCTTGTTAGTAGCACTCAGATCAAAGGCAAACATTATAAAGACATTTAGCAATAAAAAATAAATCTATAAAATGAAGTTATTAGTAGCTGTTTGAGTAAACAGCAGGCTCACCATAAGTGCCCTTAAGTTCCGATTACGGAGCAATAATATCATCAACTCATTGGCTTCCGACAATTTAGAGTGTGTAAGAAAAACAAACTACTGGTCCGACGTATCCAGTTACAATACTTAAACTGTCGTCAGCCACCCACGCGGTCCTTTTTGTTTTTTACCAATCTTTTTACAAAACTAAATAGATTTCTTGCTAGAAAAACATACAGTGACGTTTATTGACTCCAAAATTTAAGTCCTCTGAATGTCTCGTTGCGAATGAGTGATGGATTTCGAATGACGAACGATCTGACGGAATGAGGCTTCCGAGTTTTGATTATACTAAATTACACGAGGAATTCCATGGATTTCCTTGCGCATTATGCTATAAAAATAGTCATTTCCGTTTACATTGTTAGTTAAGTATGCAAGTTTTGTTCATCTTTCATCTGCAGTTATCGTAATGGTTGGCATCGCAATGTTTTTGTAATAAGTATTTAAAATAAATATTAGCATATGCCATCGTCGGGTTAGTATAAGGCGTATAAATGTATTGAAATAATTCGGACTTCACTACACTCATTAAGTTCCTTTGGGAACGCTTTTTCAGTGTAAAATAATGTTTCGATCATGTAGACTCCATACCTAGTTTAACTGTTATTTTCGAGTATAAAGTGTTGGGTTTTATCTGTGCATCAATTTGCGGTGAAGATGTCAAGTTTTAGAGAACATTGGAAGCGAAAACATTGGGCTGACGGGGAGTAGGCAGTGATCCTAATCGATGCTAAACTGTACGTTTTGCTTTCACGTTTCGTTGGTCATAGTGGGTGAATGCGTTTTTTAAATATTGTAAAGGGATGAATAAAGTCGAAATTCAACAAATGTTTTATTTTATGAATCTTTGTTCCTTTAACCTTTTTATGAAAATAAAGTAATTATGGATGCTATTTACGCTATAAGGAAAAATCCTTTAATATAGAGAGAACTAACTACCTTTAACCTCCTTTAACTTGGAGATTAATTCTTTTTTTTTTGATAATAAAAATATAGCTATTTAATGTTTGTGTGTTCTTTTGTAACATTTTTTAAAATCTAGATTCTAGGTACATCAACATTGTATAAGTGCGAAGGCAAGTATGTTTAATTCAAAGTATCCTTTTTGACAAAATTCAAACTCAAATTTAAATTACGGACAAAGCTACTATGGAAATAAAATAATATTACATTAAAATTCATTTTCTTTACCGTTACACAAAAGACCAAAGTCGTCATCGTCACGTCAAATATCTCTTTCGGGAATATTTAACACAAAAAATGAAGGGACTACCGTGGACATTTGATTTACAAGGAATAAAATTTTGGGCTCGTTTTAGCGGCGCAATTAAAATATCTAACAAGCGCCCCTCAGTGGGTGGTAGGCGACAGTTCTCACGATACTATTAAATATAATTTTATTTGTTTTCCCAACGATTTATTGTTTTCGGTTTTACTTTGAGAGCATCGGTGCGAGTGTCGGAACAATGCGTACATTATCTTATCTAGTATCTGTTGTTTTGCTCGTCTGCAAATTTTTGTTAGATTTTTTTTTGTTAATTAGATGTCATTAGGGTAAAAAAATGTCGCTTAAAGATGAAAGCTTTGAAATATGTATATGCTAACTTTTTTGAACGGTCGCGTCGGAAGGAATTATAAGATCGAGTACCTACCTGAATTTATTTACGATGCATAAATATGTTACAAACTAAAACTTCAAAGGCAACGATTTCTTTATAATGTAGTGTTTTATGCCCTTCATTCATTTCTATTGCAACATCTCCATAGATACTTGGTTGTCTAGAAGAAATCACTTTGTGCGATCAGACCTCCTTTGGTACTAATTTAATTCACTCTATCTTAAAGATTTATTCTTATAATTACGATAAAGATATAAGAAAGACTTTGAAAGCATTAGTTTAAAGTTGGCTAAACCAGGACCTTTACCTTAGGTAAGCTGTAAGCCCCACTCGAGGATACTCCGGAGTCCTGTCATATTACGAACTGATGTGAAATAAAAATAAATATCTTTAAATAAGCTTAGATATCGAAGTTACAATAATCAATATCTTATTCCTATCTTTGTTCTTTTCTTGTACTGCATAGATAGTATTTGAACCATTTGTTTTCTTATTAAAAAATTTATTCCGGTGCTGAACTTTTGCTATAATTTGTGGAACCAAAAAAAATGATTAAAATTAGTAGTATTGGCCACTGGAATCCAAAGGTGCTCGTTAAAATAAAACCAATTTCAATGACGCAGCTATCATGCCGATTAATTGCCGATGTTCTAACAATGCAACCCTTCGTAGGTCCATTTGTTCGTATATCAACATTCGTAAACGCGCGATGTTATCGTGATGCGCATATGCATCGCGGCTAAAATAAATTCTATTATAAACGATTTGTAAAATGTCTTGTCAGCATGACGCGAACTGGGTTCAGTTGAAACCATGTTTTTTATCCAACAAAGGGTAGACATAATAGTTATGTCCCGACGACAATATTGTGATGAAACCTCTTAGAACACTCACAGCATGTGGCTGACTGACGGTTCACTGTTTGGAAGCCGATTGCTTCTTATATTACTCGGAATTAACATATTCTATTCATTTTTAATCCTGGCATGAGAAGTTGAAAGGTAGTTAGGAATAGAAACAAGGTGGAATTTGTTTATGCTCGTGGTTGTATCAGAAGCGGCGCATGTCAAAGCAGTTACAATAAATTCGCTCGCACCAGCACAACATAAATGGTGTAGCCGCTTCTAAATCACTACCCATCGAAGGCACGCCTTGTATTATGTTATCTATTGCAATAATTTCCGAGGCGTTAAAATAAGCCAGGCGCGGGTGTCGGCGCGCAACGAGAACAATTTAATTGAATAAAATTAGCCAATAAAGTGTAGTCGTCGAAGATTGTTACAATAGCATACCGACTCTGCATTACGGCCGCAGTAAACAAGCCTTATTTACTGGAAGCTTCTTTGGGAATCCACATTAAGTGGCCCTAATATACTGCTGGGAACGTTTACATACGTCCGTGCCTTAGGCTGTAATAGTTTTCGATCCCATTGTGGCGGGCAGGCGATATCTCTGGAAGACATACTGTCTTACAGATTTTTACAATGCGCGTAATGCCGGCACTCCATGTGTTAAAGAATTACTACGCATACGAACAAACGAGCCCGAACATATTGTTCATTGAAAAAAGCATACAAAGTATTAGTAGCTTTTTAATATTTTCTGTTGCAGCAAAAACGTAATTGTGAATCAAGTTCCTCTGACTTATATTAATAATTAAGAGTGTGGACTTGTCCAGCAAACACGAGCGTTGCCCGCGGGGGAGCAGCTTCCAAAACAAGCACTGAGCTCTTAATTAACACGCCAATTATTTTTACTCGCACTTGCAAATCTATGGACCTAAATCGATATTACAAAAATATTATTTTTTCATTTTCCATTCATTTTTAATCTTTGTAAAAATGACGCAAGTATGAATGTCGTATGCACGTGGGCTGTCTTTATACCGCAAGGACAATTACAAAGTATAATTTTTGGTTTTGTAATTACCATACATAAATTCGGGAAGCATTTCTGGAAAAAAGCGATTATCGCTACACAAGTACCTATACGTATTCGAGCATGGAGGGTATTAAACAAGAATTAATTCAGAAGAACCGATCAATTAACTGAGAGACAAGGCACGAGTTGTCGAACGGTGATTTTCGTAAGCTCATGCAGAATGTTAAATAGCACGTGCCGAGGCGGCGTCGGCGCTGCGCTGAGCCGGCGCGCGCCGCTCGCCGCACCGCGCCGCATGCCTCACTTCTGTCCTTCCAAAATTGATAAACGTCTCAACTGCACTTAATAAGCGAATTCCTCACACTGCTTCACCGGTATCGAGGAACGTTGACGCAGTAATAAGTAAAGCGTATTTACAAGTTTTGCCACTTCGATATATCCTCGATGATGGCGCAATTTTTTCACCCGATGTGCCTACTAAGTGCAAAAAACGGTTCTTCACTAATTAGCGGCAAAAATCACTTGCATATAATTGTGGATTATAAAAAAATGCCTATTTGCAACTGTTCACGTGACAAATGTGAGCCGGTGAAGTCTTTGTCGGCAGCAGTAATGAGACAGTGCAACCGGCAGACAAATATATCTCATAAGTATCGCGAGAACGGGCTGATCTTCATCGTTAACTCAGTACATTCGATGAGATTGTATATGTGACGCCAAAAATGTTACGGCAAAAATATATTTATGTTCAAAAGTCAACGGGAACGCATCATTCGTACATTCAACCAGCAAAATAAATATAACAATTTCTTATATTGATGACAACTTCATTTAAACACCAGTTGTCAGGAAACACGAAATCGGACAATCAACATGATGGATTCGGACGTTTCAAAAGTTTAACTGCCGCTTTCTTTGCGCGTCGTGATGACATCTTTGTGGATGCCCGCAGCTATTGCCATAACGAGTACTGCTGAAATCTCAATTTGCCTGGTTACACGGACACAGGAGCAAGCCACACACGCCGTGCCGTCGAACCGCCAATCCCTTATGCAAATACCAACAATATGTAACCAATCCGCATTTAATACAGTGATTATACGGAGCGGCGCAAAATAAAGTTCTCGTATTCATCCCTGGAACTTATTACTCTTGCTATTTATATGAGCCTTCATTTGCATTTTCGTCCCATTTTTAATATTTGCCTCCCGACTAATCTGTCGGCTTGCACACTGAGCTGCAAGTTGTTAACATTTTTACCGGCGCTCATTATTTACAAAACAAACTCAGATAAGAACTAAACAAGCTTGAAGATTTTCGGATCGCTTTTTAAATTTGCTAAACGAGAAAAAAAAATTTTTTTCGTATTTGGTTGTTTTTGGGATTAATATCGCACGAGTTTCTACCACCCATGCTCTAATAAACACTTATCGGGTCGGCCATCTTAGGAAGCAAAGAATTATGGCATATTTAAAAAATTTATTGCTGCCGCAAAACAAGGGAAGCAATGATAAGCCTCTTGTTTTGCGATAAGAGTCTTTAGACAGTTCCGATTTGCCGAAAGCGATATATTAATACAGGATTCGCATAAATATGTCCCCAGCGATGTAAAATATTTTACAACCTGTATTTAATTTATTAGTAGTGAAAGTTAGATTCTTTTGATAGATTTCGGACTTAAAAGTGTTTGGAGTTTTTACCTTTTTTTTATTTATAAAGAAACCAACTGAAGCTTTATAGAGATCAAGTACAGAAAATACCCATACAGAGGATAATAAATACGAAAAAATAGGTCAACAATATGTCAACATAATTTTATAGATGTGAAATTATAAAGTCATTGCTATAAAAAAGTTCAACTTAGTAAGCTCTATTTCAAATATAAAGGTTTGTAGTTATAACTTTAAAATATTATTTTTTGCCCTGATGTTGTTTTTGAATAAACATTTGACATTAACACTTTTTTTTTATTTAATACACTACTTTTGCTTTCATCGAAAAAGTGAAATTGGCGTAGATGGTTTGTAGTTATTTTAGAAATATTTAATCAATAGATACTAATAGAGTTGTTTCTCGATAAAACAATAATTATAAATTGTGGTGTTTTCGCATTATAGGCATTGTTTTTTTTTCTCGATGACAGAGAATGTGATGTTAATTAAGTCATTGACAACAGCAAGGAATTGCTGTTTTAAATATTTAACGAGATCTAATGAATGATATTTCACTGCTAATTGCAGTTATAATGTCATAAGTTGCATACGAATTGTCGATTGTGCTGATTGTCTCCATTTTAATCATCGTTTAGGAAAAAAATATTTCCTTTTTGTGGTGAGTGCAATATGTTCTATGAAATTTATGAATGGAATTTCCTTTAAGAAAAAAATTGGTAGAGTCCACATAAACAATGTTGAACGTAATTATAAAATTCAAAGAGTTAATAAAAAATACCAAAGCATTAAAAAAAAACAAACAAATAAATGACAATTCATTTTCAAAATATATGCAAAGGTAATTTAGTTATATCTACTCAAAAGAAATTTACACATATAGAGTTCAGCTCTAAATACATTGTCTAATCAATATTCAGCAATTCCCTTTATCGGGGCCAATAAATGCATTCACCCGATGATATTTTTTCATCACTCTCAGAAGTATTCATTACGTTTTACCGATTGTAATCCGATCTTTTCTGCCGACCGTAGCGCGCAGTGCACGCTTTGACGTCTTAATCCAATCAAGCAAATTAGTTATTAGATTACAAGAGGGTCGTTCCATTGTAAATTATTGACATGTTGATGCCCCGCGGTCGCGTGGCTGAACAATTAACATTAAGCCAGGTCAGGTACGTGGATAGGAATTTCTGTATAATCAGGTAAACTTTGTATATGACGGATAATTTTTAATTCCACGCTTATCTTATTTAAATGAATGCAGTTCTTATTACAGCTGTCATTTGCAACTTAATTTGCCATCGAGCCGATTGCTATTAATGCAATACAGTAACAATTCATACTGGTATCATTATAGTACATAGGTACTCCTTAACACGTATGTACATATACCTAGGTAGCCAGAGTTTTATCTCAGCAATTGCTTTTGCCATCTCAAAGAATAAAACAGAAACAAATCAGGGAACTTTACATCACAGATATAGGAAAAAAAATTAAATACCAAAAACAAATAGATTATTTACGCTAAAAAATGAGATAATAGAGAATAAAAAAAAATACCAGGTAACTTTGTAGGAGATTGCAGGCTCTCCAAAGCACAGAATTAAGATTTTTTACCTTCCTAAAGTCCTTGAAACCTTTGTCCTTTCCGCCGAACATTTGCCTTCTTGTTATTGATAGATAAGAAATATCGTCACCTTTTAAGTAAAGTGCGAATTCTTATACGCATGTTAAAAGGTATAAGTTAACAATGAATGGGACTTAACATGCAAAGGGTATGGTTATCTCGAAAATATTTTATACTTCATTTATAACACAAAGTGTAGGCAGAAATTAACATGTTTATTGGGTTTACAAGATCATTTTTAAATTATTTCTTCATATCGTTGGCTAGAAAGGGCACGATTTCAGATAAATAAGGCCCGAGACGAGTTAAAGATACGTATTTAAGAATCGAATTAAAACTACTGCGTTCACACTCGGTCGTAATGATTGTGCTTCGGTTGTTATTGATTTTTGGATCATCATTACTTCGTGTAGCCCAAATACGGCTGTCTGTTAGTATCAGTATAATATTATATTGCTTTCAACTAGCTTGTCAATACAACAAAACTATGTATAGCGTATACTTATCGTATACTTGTTTTTTTTTTTTCGACGATTAAAGCTCTTACACAAGACTATTACAAAGCATGTTGATAGAAGTTTTGGAAATGTCTGATTTTATAAGTTGTTAAAATATTTTATTTTAAATACGGGGTGAGTATTTTTATTATTGGAAATTCAAATATATCTTTCGTATGTTTCGTCGCGCAATTGCTTAGATGTTATGTATGCCGTGTCAACAACAGTGCCCAGGTTCGTTCTCCGCATCAAAATTTATGTGTTCTTTTCTGTTGTAAGTGCTATGAATTTTGGAAACACTAACAAAATTAATTGAGGGCAAGGAAGAATTGCGAAATTGAAGAACTTGTACCTAAGCCCAACATCATCGGCGAAACGAAGTCACACAGAATTTGCTGGCTCGGCCACGTGACCAGAATGGGAGACAATCGAGCTACCAGACGGGCCTACTTGGGACTTCCGAACGGACGGCGACCTGTAGGGCGGCCGAGGTATCGTTGGAAGGATCAAGTCGGGAAAGACTTGTGCGAACTTCGCGCGATCCCATGGCAAGAAGCTGCACAGGATAGGCCTAAATGGCGTCTCTTGGTGTCGAAGGCCAGGACTCATTTTGGGTCGTTGCGCCGTGATAAGTAAGTAAGTAAGTAACAAAATAAATATTGTTTAAGTTTAAAATCGTATCAAACAACAATACAGTGTAAATATATCAAACTTTGTCTAAAGTAAGGCATGTCACCGGACTTAGAAGGATGTATAATGACATCGATCGGAGTGACCAGCGGTTCACACACTCGGCCACTACAAAGCTATTATTAATACATATCTTTTTTCTAACTGCCTCGTTATCTGACGCAGGAATCCTTTCAATCTATCCATTCTATTGTTTTTGTACCACTTTTTTATGTTGATATCAATATTTTTTACGATGGGAGTAACGATAAAACAGTGATTTGTACCGAACAGATATCTTAAGACGCCTTAAGGGTTATTATGATGCGTTTATCATTCGGCGGCAACGTCCCTTTTGTATGTAAATATTTTATTGTAACACAAAAAAGCTTGTTTTGTATATGAGAGTGTAATGCGATAACAAATTTCAATATTGCCGCGATCTAGAATCGATATTGAATGTAAGAAGCAATAGAAAGACGATATGTAAGCATTACACGCGTCCTAATCTGACACTAAATAAACTTTAATTTAGGTCTCTCGGTTTCATGACTTATTCCAGTTGCAAACTTAACGCGGAGATTCCGACTTCGAAGTTCCAACAATATGGGGATTTGCGTTATGTATGTCATAAAATATGCTCATTTAAGCGGTAGCTTTGTCGTCATTATATGGCAATAACTTCACCAGGGGTCGGTTTGCTTTTAACGCAAATTAGGGACTTAGTGGACAAAATATATTATCAGTTTGAATATCTTCAATGTGCTGATATTATAAGATTCTCCATAAAGCAGCTGAATTAATATTATTTCTTTCGACGTGCCCTTATTTTAATAAAATTTATAATGATATTAGTCATATCAGTTTTTATATTACGTTTGTAAGTGATAGACATTATTTTCTTTTTATTCAATTAAGAACTGTTTATGATTAACTTGCATTTAAAAAATGAATTTCCTGCGTTTTGGAGTTCTGGTAATATTCATATCCCAATTCACTGGCACAAATGTGTATTCTATTTCAACAATAATCATTATAAATTATATTTTTAAACGTAAACGAATGCCTCAAAATACGAAAGAGGTTGTGTTATTAATTTTAATAAATTTTCAATAAATACAGCACTGGCGGAGCGTGGTATCGATTATTTCGGACACTCGGAATGATTGATATTGTCCCTCATATAATTTGGTGGTAGAATCTTCACGGGCTGAGTGGGAATTAATAGAGATGTTTGTTTTAGTGGCGTTAGTTGGCAGTCGCCGCGGGCGAGAAACGTATTCCGACACGTAATGAGGTGTCTGATTCTGTGTTTCGGTTTTGATAAAGGAGATTGTTCAATCGACTGTTGAAAATTATATTTTGAGATAAAGAGTGTGGAAGAATAATTGAAAAATATCCTATAGCTGTGAAAAACATTTGAGGCGTAGCTACTTGTTTTTTTAGCCCGTTAATTTAATCTGCTGTGAATAGGTCAATAGAAATTTATTAATCGTAGTAAATAATATCACCCACATAATCTTATACCAGCTACGTGTCTTCTAAGTATATTATTTTCATTGAACAATTCAGGACAATATAAGTATGATCAAACCGATGAGCTCTTTTTACAGCCCATGTATACAATATACTAGGGGAAAATGATTCTTTTCTTCACTTTAAAACTGCCGGATAATGAATTCTAATTCAATCCCGCAACTAAATTCTAAAAAAATAACTGGAAGGAAATCCTTGTATCAACATTTATTTCTAGAAGCCAACTACGTGTATTGGATAGGCCACTTAACAAACTTCACTTCTGAATTAGTTTTCGTTTGGTCACGATCAATAAATATTTATATTTTTAATGATAAACCATGTTCGTTCAGATGCCATAGATAACGTGGTGATGGCATGTAGCCTTCTTCTCAATTATGTAATACGACTATGTAAAACTATTTATTTACTATCAAGCTAACACCACGTAAAAATCGTCATTAAAACTGAAATCGTAAGATTATTCATATACTCCGTATATATCCCAGTGCTGGGCATGGGCATCTAAAGATTGACATCGTTAGGATGTAATCCAGGAAAGCATTTAACTTAGTTCAAAACAAACCTGAAGACTGATGTTAAATTTAGAGTATTCAAGAATCTTAATATGTAAAAGGCTAAATTGGAAAAGAATAATAGGTAATTTAGGTCTGCAGTATATGAACAGCAAGGTCGACAAGTATTAGTGATTTGGGAGGTGTAGGATAAACAACTGTTGAGCCTCGGGCAATTTTACTCACTAAACGAGACGCGCCTCCGAAGCTTCAACTTCGTAAGAATTGGGTTGCTATATTAATAAAGTTCCTATGGTTTGCATTTAACATACCTATTTATTTTTATGATTTCTTAAACATGAATTCAAAAACGTAGGGAGTCTGATTTGTATAAGGGAATTAGTTCTTCTCCTCAATATTTTAGTACTTTGTGCAATAAATTGGGTACCATCAAGGATAACATTGTTTACCTTTCTATTTCGTTCCTGGTCAACCCTAAGAAATGACAATATCTTCATATTGTAAGGAAAAATACTCCTATAAGATTTTAGCGAAATATTTTGAAACACAGTTGCAAGAACGTTTTACACATGTCTATAATCAAAACCGCAGTATGATTACGAATTATGCTCACCCTACTATGTGTTTACGTAAAGAAACTGTCTAAAATAAAAATAGTGCCGCAAAATTTAACTGACTTTTAATTCCGACATTTACTATTCCGAGGATCGGCTATGAGTAAGGTTGTCGCTAAATAATTTTAAGTAAACTATATTCCTTTTATAAAAATACTATAATATATGTAGTTTTTCGTATCCCTAATCTGGTGTGAAGTGGGTATTTAAAATGAACGTTTAATATAAAAACGCAACAAATATTTAAAAAAAAAAATCAGTAACATCCCGGTGAAGCAGGCATATTGACATAATATTATATATGTTTTTACTGATCGTAATTGCTGACACCTATGGCAAAAGACTATTACCTATTGTAGTGTTGAGCGGGGACTTTGACACCAATTTTGATTTATTAAATAACAATGACTGCTAAAGGACTCAATATTGTTTCGTAGCTCCAGTTTTCTGATCGGCAGCCCTACATGCGAACTGCGAGTGTACTGACCCATCAGTCGGGCGCGCCACGCGACTTAATTTAAGCGACTTGTAATTGCAGTGCGCTTCTCTACGCTGGCAATTTGATGATAAATGCTGAGCCATACTCACGTGCTTCTCTGTCACGGTATTTAACAATTAATTAACCTTTATTATGTAAATGATATATTAGCGGATATTCCACTTCCAATAACAGTGCAGTAGCCACAAAATTAAGCCTCATTCTGTAGAAAAATCGATTTTGTGCGATGAATGATTTATGTCGTTGTTATTCAAGTTATGAACTTTTATTAAGAACTTTAAGACGTATAGTTTCCGCTCATGACGCAACAAAACATTTATTTTGCTCTCATAACCTACTATCTGTAAAGTGATGTGTCATGAGCTGAACGCAAAAATTGTTGAAAACAGTTTTATCGATGACACGTTACTATTATTGAATACCTACTACATCAGATTTGTTGAACGATTAAAAAATTTGAACCTATTTGCAATCAAATGTTATCTATTTATTTAACTAATTCTATTAAGACTCATAATCCAAATAGAATTACACAAAGTAACCCCGACGTTGGTGAACGCTTAAGGTCCAATCTATTAAAATTACCATAACACGTACTCTAACCATAAATTAATCTAAAAGCGCGCCTCACTCTCCGAGCTATCTCTTATGCATCACTACTATCTGGTAAAACTCCTAGCTGCTGTGAAAAAAAACTTAATAATTCCAATTAACCCTAATAATAGGCCCCGGGCGTAGTGGTGAGGCAGCACGATTAAAAAGACAAATTCTTTAACCACTAGACTACAATAGCAGGTTGCAAGAATTCCGTAGGATCGAAGCTTGGCTTTTATTAATAGGCTCGCGACCGGTAGCTGCCACGTTCGCCATACTCAGCGAAAGATATGATTAACACAAAGTCGATACATTATAAGCGATATTGGCACCAGTTCGGGAGCCATCGACATAATGCAACCGCAGCAGGTTTTCTATCGAGCGCAATAAAAAGTCAACAATGCGCTGCAAAAACTTGTATGTGTTAACGTAACTATGTAAATACTATGTTAGTGCGTAATGATCTGCCATTACTGCGGTGTAGTTTGGATACTGAGTGGTCGTTACCGAGTCCGCGGTCTGCCCAATGTGCCTGTTTTAATTGTGCTTGCCTGCTTTCTGTAAGCCGAGATAAAAATTAGCGTTCATATAAATACACTGTATTGAACAAATTAAATTGATCGTATAGTGTCTCGCGCTGCACTTTTGCTTGGATGAGCTTCCATCGACATTTTAAAGAAAAAATCTTAGTGGGAAACTCAACGCTTGCGATACTGTGTGCGAATAGAAATCTTATAGTGATGCTGCGATAAATACACACTGGCGATTGTAAATAACTTTTCAATGACAAGGGATGTAATTGGATGCGCTTCAACATCGATCAGAGACTACATGAGTTATTGTACAAAGAAACAAACCGTGAAAATATGTATGTGCTCAACATAAGGACGTAATTGATTTATATGACGGTTACTTTTGTAAATAAAACAGACAACGAAATAAAACCAAATGAACATCGAGTGTAGTCGTTGGAACAAATAATTTATTAAATTGAAGGCGGAGATCTAATCACACGAAGTCACATTGCGGTGTTTAATGATGAGTATCCGCCAATTAAACTTCGGCTGCAATACATGACTCGGGACAAAAACTTGCTCGATCGCTTTTCAGAGGTGCTACCAAACTTAATTGGACCCACTGGTTATTGACTGGTGGTTATTGTGCCAACTGATGGTATTTGGCGGGTAATCGAAGGTTGCAAGCTGGATTCCTGCGAGACCAGACCTACTCCCGATCTACTTCTGTTCCAATGAACACAAAAACTGTACGTGAAATTGCACCGGCTAAGCACAAAAACGTACAACACCAAAACTGGTATTTGAAATTTTAATTGTGCAGTTAGAGCGGTGGACTTGCGCCTGAGTGATGATTATTTATCTACTGACGTTCTAGTGATTCATGAGCCCTTTGTTCCCATCGTTTATATCAAAACTGTCGTCAATGGCATCGCTTTTGGTCAAATCATTTTCATAGCCTCGTGCTTTGAGAATTTTTCCATGACCATAAGCGAGCACGTAAATTAATAAGAAACTTCTTCTGTCCATGGAAGGTATTATACGTTATTAGTCGCGAGATATTTGCAGTAGATTAAAAGTGCTATTTTTAAAGTGCGACATGGTAGAATTTTTAACTGGTCCTGTCAGCGCGGCTGGTTGCTGAATAGTAAATAGGATCTTTTTCAAATTTTATCTGTTGGATAAGGTTTATCCGTTAAGTGATGCGACAGGTCTCGGCCAGTGTATGTAAAGTGATTCGCGCGTGTGGACAAGGCGATGGGGCGCGGTGGAGGCGAGTGGCGCGTGGCACTGGCTGTCTGCGCACCGCTCGACTGGTTCCACCGCATGTTGAGGTGCCGATTATTCCTAAATAAAAATAAAGACACGCGCCCGATGACGTTTATCGACGTTTTTTCTTTAAAATAACCTTTTATCCTTCTTTTAGAGATCTTGCGCTAGTGCAATGAAGCTGTTAATATTCAAGCTTTGGATTATGGATATTGTGACGATGAAGTTTTGTGGCCATAAAGACAATTTAGGTAATTTGATTACATTTATTTTTTTTATTTATTATTTATTCATAATATATATCTTGCTGACAATTACGTTAGATACAAATACGCGACTTAGGTCATTGCGCATAAATAAAAAATACTATTCGCCGTAGCACACAAGAATTCTCCACTTTGCAACAAATGTTGGGATTAATCTGTTATTTTTTT
Source organism: Cephonodes hylas (assembly GCA_030295005.1). Lineage (NCBI taxonomy): Eukaryota > Metazoa > Arthropoda > Insecta > Lepidoptera > Sphingidae > Cephonodes > Cephonodes hylas. Next base: position 9,286,583 of record AP025369.1, on the reverse strand, counting down.
CATTCGTTTTGTATAAGGCATGTATTTCATTTATTTCTTAATAAGTGAAACGGCAGTACGTCGGCTCCAGTGTTTAATTAAGAACTAGCGAAACGACGCACACTTCGGCCACAGATCTGCATAGGCATTTTTATTTTAATCTCGAATATTTATAGATTCGATTTTATTCTGTCTTGCGTTTTAATAGCTATCAAAGCTTCTTCATGTTAGAAAAATGACATATTGTATATCATGTTTCGTATTAAAGAATTATCCTTTTGATTTTACTTATTTGATTGCATTTATATCGTGTCATAAATGGACTAGCTACGGATTAGTATAGCTGGTTTCATGGAATAATAAGAGTAAGTACTAAAATTGAGTGGCGTTTGGTCTATATACTTGTAAACTCAATCCAAGATTTAATAGCTTCCACCGTTAAACAAATTTTATATTAGGGTTGTACTTAACTTATACATACCATATTATTCATAATGTATACCCAAAGATTGAATACTAAGAAATATCATTCTCTGGGTATAGTTATGTCGGATTAGTTTTTAATAGGATTTGTAGCCTCGCTGTAGGCATTAAGGTCTAATCAGAACGCGGAAGGAGTTGGAAATCGATCAATATAATGTTGCAATAAGTTCAACGTTCGATCGCACTTTTATCACGAGAAGCCGGATGGGCTATTGATTTTATTAAAACATAATTGATATAAATACATAAAAAACTTTACTACAACAATGATAGAACCTTTTCGCAGTAACGCGGCATTGACAGAGAGCAACTTCATCATCAATACTTTGATGCTGGTGCTTGGACAAGGTTCCATCTTTGATGACTTGTTTATCGAGTATTTCGGCAGGGTAAAAAGAAGAATCTTGTGTGTCCAGCGGTGCTGTCCATTCAAGAATTTGTTGACAAGCAATTAAGGGTGGGCCGGGTATGTGCAACGATCAAAACAGTAGCTGGGCACGAATTATGCCTCATGTTTTTTAGCTGACTCGATTAAACTTTTGCAATAAAATACACGAGTGACTTGAAGTCCAACTTGGTCAAAGTAAAGCCGATTTATTGCAATTAAATAATTTGATTTTCGTATGATTAAAAATATTTCAGTTAATATGTAAACCAGAACGAAGTTCACAGAAAATCAAACAAAAAAAAGAGTAGTGCAAAATTCAGTCATAGCACTCAATTATTACACCGTTGTGAGTAACAAAATACAATTCAAAATAAAAGAACAATTTGAAGATTGAAATATAAATCCAAATTTTAAAAATTTACTCCAAGGTTTCTTAAAATGAAGTTAACGTTGAAATTACCCATTAAAACCCGATGGGTACATGGCACGAGGATACTCGATTGGTAAATGTGTTCCTAATTATTATTTCAGTAATTGTTACGCTGTTTTATAGACAATAAACTGTGCCGTGATTAAGGGTAATGAAAATGTATAACAGTAACAGAAATTGTTTTTTCTTCGCAACAATTCATTTTCTCGTAATAAAAGGCTGTAACTGTGCCATTAACTAAATTCAATTACCTTCAAATAATGCAGATAACTAAGGGGTTTGTGAACAATTATTCCGTCTATAAATTACTTACGAACTAGTGAGTTTATATTATAAATAGCGTCTAGTCCTTTAATTGGGAACAACGTAGTCATAATAACTACAATTGCTATGCTTTATTTCCTTGGGATTATTTACTTAGGAATTTGCTCGTTTATATTCTTCTTCTTCTTCTTCATAAACCCATATACTACTTGTATTCTATTACTTGTATTCCTCTCCCTACCTGGTTGCCTGGTAGAGATCGCTATTAGCGATAAGGCCGCCAATTTTTATGTGCCTAATCTGCCATTTGTTTTTTTGCTTATTGTTACTTTGTGTTTATGGTGCTGTAAAATAAAGAGTTATATTATTATATTATTATACGCCCACTGCTGAGCACGGGTCTCCTCTACCATTGAGAGGGTTTAGGCCATAGTCCACCACGCTGGCCTAGTGCGGGTTGGCGGACTACACACCTAAGAAATTCCTAAGAACTCTTAGGTGTGCAGGTTTCATCACGATGTTTTCCTTCACCGTTGAAGCAAGTGATAATTCATTGTGAATACATCGTTTATATTGCCTAAATGTTATGTCCTCTGTTGTATGTATCATACAATTGTTTTTATTGGTATATCGGAAATCCAAGGACTTTAGTGATTTATTTTGTTTATAAGGTTATACGGAGAAGATACTATACCTGATGATATATCTCTCATACAGAAGACAGATATAAAAAATACAACTACTTACAAGACTCACAAGATATGGAATGACTCGAGGTCTCGTGGCCTAAGACTCTGGTTTGCTTCCCGGATCGGGCAGTCTTTTCACTAGGAAATTGTTAAAAGCATTACGAAGTATTTAATATTTATTACGAGGAACGATGGGGAATCGTAAGGGCAAAAAATGTTTTAAGCCTATTCCTTCGCGAAAAACCGGTTTAATAATTGATTGTGTGTTGTACAGAAGTTAATTATCGATTTAAAAATCGTATCAATGAATTTTCGAAACTGTTGTAATACTATTTTTATAATAATAAAAGGCTAATAGAGTTGGCTTTACGCCACCAGAAATCTACATATTCATAGCCATTTTTTGCACAAAAAAAAATGTCGCGATGTCTTGCCCAGGTGCGGAATAACCGTCGATGAAGAACCTAAAGACACATTGTATCATAAGTGTGAAAAAATTGGCTTGCAAACCCTGTGGCTATGAACTTGAAAATGATGATACTCTTTAAGAGTTGGAATTACTCACACTGAGCTACGCTTTCCAACTTTCGTACAATTGTAAATGTCTGTAATAAACGTTCATTAATAGCTCCGTGCAACTTGCTCTGGGAACCCTGTGCTTAAACGAATAAAAAATACTTCAGTAACAAGCTGAGCGTAGTTCTAACGGTTTAGTTCATAATATATCTGAGGTAGTAAGCTCTTTTTACATAGAACTGTTTCACACCAAGTTATTTTACGACTGTTTAACTTTACGAGTATTTGTGTCTTAATAGAAGATAATATTGCTGTTGTTTGTCAGTACGGTTTATAGTTTTAAATTGTAGAATCTATATTTAAATTGACTTGATGTTAATTAATTAAATTTATGCATTTAACGATTGGGAAAGTGATAAAGCGTTGTAGGTGGGCGGCAACTCGCTCAGTCATTGATTGAATCAATTATTTTTGCGTTCTAGTGGAACGTTGAAATTAATATTGTTATTAGTTGAAGATGCCAGAGGCATTTTGCTATGTATTTACGAAGTCTTGATCTGAAATTAGCGTGGGCGAGCCGTCAACTGGCCAGGCCAATCATCATTAGCCGGCCCGTAGACTCCTATATCAAATGCAACATGTTATGGGAGATTATCCCCGAATGGCTTAACGAAGGAACGTTAAAATAATATTTACCTGGAATATTGCCCGAGTGATATGTAAGAGAGATTATGGCATTATGTATGCTGATTATCCCGCGCTGGATAACGAAGGCGTTTTGACGTGGAATGTTAGGAAATCAGAAGTTGCAAACTTTGTCAGACTCATATGCATACTCATTATTATGTAAATTTTGTCGATGTTAGTGTTCGAAATAGATTAGTTTGTATGCATTTTTTTATTTGTTTAGGAATTTTCTGCATTTTAATACATTCATAGTATAATGATCAAGATATTTTTAACGCAAAAATACAAAGATTCTCACTAATTAGCACATATCGCGAATATATACTGCTACATTCCTATAGCATTACCACAAACAATTTTTACGATATTATTGCAACCGTTTATTCATGTTGTTGAAACATTTCATATTAATTGATGTAATTCATTCACTAACAAACAACACTAGCTTGAAAGTGTATCCGTTTCGTCATTGCAATAGCAAATTTTGGATTTTTTAGGGAAGATGTAAGCATGACGGTGTAATGAAGTATTCTTTAAGTTTTTCATATATTTCGAGTTTGATTGAAGTTCTTCATAATATTTAAGAAAGGTGGCTTATTTTGTGAGTCATGAGAAAGGCCAAGGTTTAAGACGTGGGTAGAGAGATTTACGTTTCAAAGAATATGTCCCAGGTCATTGATACAATATATATGAATTAATAACTGATAAAATATCCCATAACCTGGTTAGGACCTATTTCCGCATGGCAACATAATGATTTTCTCCTACTCTATAAATGGACAGATAACATAAACGGTAATGGAAACTGGCAATTAGGCTGAAAGCACCCAGTCTTAAATCTGCCACTTGGACATAGCGCACAGGAGATTCCTGGCCACGTTCGACATCGTTTGATTTATAAATGATTTATGGCGCTATGAAATATCAAGGTTATATTGGTGCACAGATAATTATTGGTTTAACAAACGCAAGCGGCGGCTTTTAAAATTAATGGACACGTGAATTAAACTTGCAGCGTAGAGCCGTAATGAAGATAACGCCAGTGTGGACGCGCCTCGATAAAGTTCTGACGGCGTTTCCGACTTCACGATAAGCCTTTAATTATTGAGATAAAGCCCCATCGTACTCCACCTAGGCTTTAAAATATCCACCAATTAGGATATAAGAACGAAGACTCATGTCAATCTAGACATTTAAATACACAGTGCCACCGCATGCTTCACACAACACCTTTATACATATTCATATTTCGGGCAGAAGGTATAAAACATTTTGGGCCGAAACAAAAAGTAATGTGTCCCTTATCGAATCCGTTTACTGAAATAAAACAGGCTGCGTATACAATAACAATTTTGGAATCAAGCTAAAGTCAAAAAGAAAATAACGATTTTGATGATAAAAGGTGAAACACCTAATAAAAGTCAAGTGGCAACTTTGCTTTTTTTACAAAATGCGGAATATAAGAAGGTTGGGATTCGGAACGGACAACTGCAAAATTCATTAATCTCGGGTTCATTAGAAGTTTTGGGTGAGAATATACTTGTTCAGAATTCTTACGCCCCTTGCGGTGGCGCCGCCTCGCCACGTGCAACTGCGAAATGTATTTATAACGACCTTTGTACAACACCCACGACACTTGTACATTTTTTCACACATTTCTTTACTTCCTACTTAACGAATGTTATGATTAATTGTCCAGGCGATTGTTTGTTGCAAATTAATTCATTGTTGGCGGATACGCGATCGTTTCAACTTATAATTATAAAAACATCAATCTTGAAACACGAATATATTGCGATATTTTCCAATAATTTGAACGGAAATGACAAATAAAAGTATTAAGCTGCGGGGATTTCTGCTTCCGCTATCAATCTTGATGGTGAAACAATGAGACAGAAGCTGTGCAATAAGGGACGGGGACTTCTCACGGCTGCCGGCCACAAGGCACTTCATAAAAACTTAATACTACCTTTACTTAATAATACTTTCCTACATCCTGGAATTGTAACAATCTGTAGATTTTGCAGCAAACGACAAAAATACTTTTTCAGATGAACTAAAAGGGTAATGTATTATTGCATTTGGATTTTGTGAATACATTTTTTCCATTGTAACCTGTCTAAACTATTACGAGAACGAATGAAGAAATATTTCGTTCTTAATGTTAGTCATTTCAACATGAAAGCTATTATTGTGATATTATTTATTTATTTATTTATTTATATTCTTTATTGTACACCACAATAATACAACATTGATACAAGTAATTCTAAATCACGTAGTGTCACAATTATCTTAAAATCTGTGAGATTACCACTGGAAATATACGAAGAATGTGATACATATCCTAACTAAACCAAAATGATGGAAAAGTTGATTTAACTAACTGAAGCTCTTTTCACTTCAACGGCAGAGAAAGGCAGCGCCGCGAGCGGGGACGTGTCTGAGCTAATATAGATATAAATATTGCTGAAGTTGAGGCAGCTGAAGTAAAAGGGCACGTATGGCATCGTTTTAATAAATTGAAAACGATTGGGCTCGATGTGAGCTAACGTTACTTTTTAATAACTTTCTTGCCAGCCACCGGGTGTTTACTCCAGCCGCTCAAATTCTCAAAACCGGCTCTCTCCTTGACATTTATTGATCATATAAATCGTAACTTGATAACTTAATCTCGCATGATCGCCGCGCATGCGCATGTGCACCACTCACCTGTACTACGCATATTAGTTGTAAATATTTGCAAGATTTAAATTTATTGTCCTACCATAGTCGTTCAGAGAATTCATACTTTGCATCATTCCCTCCAACGACGTACATTTCGCTTTCGGCAATACAAGTTATTCGGTTTTAACCACCCCGTACACACCGAGTAATTATTTATGAATTTCAATTATCCACTCCACCAATAAATTAATACTGTATTTATACCATGTTTTATGAGCGAGATCGAAATCTATACGGGAGCTGGCAATAAGTTACTAAGTTCTAAAGTGTCCTGACGATAGTAGTTGTCAAAGCAAATCGATGTTATTGATACAATCGAAACGAGAGTGTCTCATAAATGACTGCAATAATGAATAGATATAAGATCATATATAAGTGGTATCTTAGCTGCAGAGAGAGCAGACGATAATCTAATAGTTATTAAGATTACAGACGTACTTACTGCAGAAAATAGAATACTTATGAAAGGCATAACAGCTAATCCTAACAGACAGTTTATTGAACTAAGGAGACAGGCTACTGGATAAAGGGGTTATGGTTATTTATTTGTATCTAGCGATTAGATGGGCTATAAATGGCCCAATTAATGCCCATATAAGCGTGTGTCTACCGGAGTGTTGTGCAGAGGGAACTGGCGTTTGTCGCGCCCCCGGCGGCAGGCTAATTTTGCAGTTAATATATCTGCACTGATTGCTGGGACACACGGACAAACGGCCACACGTATTTATTTACTACCTCAGTACTTAAATTATGACATGAGGAGTTTATTTTCAAACTTAATGCGTGATGTGTTTTGCACTTTTTGCAACATGGACACAAACTGGTAAAGAAGCTGTATTGGCATGTCGTTGTATTTTTTATATATTTAATATGCAGAAACTCTTTGGGACGGAAAAGGACTTTTTATTTGGATTTGGGATTTATTACCAATTTCTCTACTAAACTTATATAAATTTGTTTTATATGAATTCTCCCTTGTGCCAATTAAAATATGTATGTATCGAGTCATGACTATAATATACATACTATATTGATGACCATTTGTTACGACTCTTGTTAGACTTATACTATTGTTAAGAATATATAATCTGTCGATTGGGTTAAATTAAGACTCTAGGCCATCCAGGGCCACAAAAACTATAATAATAGTTTTAGCTGTTCAATATCTCCATTACATTAAGGAAAAGGAAAACTATAAAATAATTCCACACTTACAATATTTTAAATAAATAAATTGATGGCGATCCTCTCAAATCTAAATACCAATCAACTTCGCATGCGAGTATAAATTTAACTGCATTTCGTTATTATTTTTATCTACTTGCACGCGGTCGTATCAGTTGTGGGGATTAAATATAATCTGCTGAGTGTAAAGGACCTAAGGTCAGATAAATACACTTCAAGTGCTTGTAATTAATCTCTTAGGGTTTCTGATATCACTCCTTAGAGGGTACAGGTACATAAACATTTCTCCGTCAACAGACAGTAACATGAGACCCAAGAATTCCTAATACGCACTATGAATAAAACGTGTTAGATTTTTTTATGTTATGCAGCTTTGTGAAGGCATGCAAATGCTTTCACTTTTTGTACCTAACAAGGAATGTTCTGACATAGAATAGGTGTTTGGCTATTATTTGTATTTAAATAATTGGTTACATAATGTAAATAAGATTAATTTGAACAAAAGCAATTATTTAGGAACTACCGTGACATAATACATACACTCACAATCATGTCTTCTTAATGTGTATTTCTGCCTCTCTTATTTGTCACCATTGCTTTAATTCTAATAGAGATGACCATTGCCGTCTACCTACTATGAAATTTTTATAATCCGTGCTTTAACTAAGTATCACCAAAAGAAGGAATAAAAATTGCCAGTTCCGAGAGCCGAACCCCACTCCTCAAGATTGCACCTGCCAATGGATGCATAGGGAGTAACGAGGCGATTTTTAAGTTTTACATAAAAAAGAAAAAAAAATATCTTCTTCTTCATCAACCCATATACGCCCACTGCTGAGCACGGGTCTCCTCTACCATTGAGGGTTTAGGCCATAGTCCACCACGCTGGCCTAGTGCGGGTTGGCGGACTACACACCTAAGAAATTCCTAAGAACTCTTAGGTGTGCAGGTTTTATCACGATGTTTTCCTTCACCGTTAAAGCAAGTGATAATTCAATGTGAATACACACATAACTTCGAAAAGTCAGAGGTGTGTGCCTGGGGTTCGAACCCGCGACCGTCGAGATTCTCGACCGCGCGCCCAAACCTCGAGGCCAGCACTGCTTTTAGCATGAATTATTATCAACAGCAACTTAGTATTAAGAATCTTGTTTTTGAATGTCAAATTAATGAGATGACGTAGCTCAAGATACACTGGTCTTTTTGACGGATGTACAGACAACTTTTTGTTTCATTGTCGGTAAATCACGTAGCGGCTTTTGGACTAATAAGCGGATAGAAAGTCCATTCTGTTACGTGGCCTTTGCATACTTATTGCTCTTTTTGTAATATATCCATTTAACATTAAATACTGTTGTAAGTGATATTAAAATATTCAATATATCTTGTGTTTATTATTTCAGCGCAAAATCTGACCCTTTATTTCAGGTTCAATGTGCATTGACTTGGAACCTGGAACCTTTAGGCTTTAGTGTTTATCTTATTTGAATTTATATTTTTATTACTTTACGTATTTATATAAATATTTCACTTGAACGTTTATTATAAGATTTTTCAAATTATGAAGTGCATCAATTTATCTAGATGAACGTGGTGTGTCAAGAATTTTGTGTTTTTTTGTGACAGCTTTATGAAATATCCGCTCCCCAGAATTATTATCGTAGGTACAGGTTAGTTAACAACTTTTCACAAGAATGTAGATCAGTTGTATCGTTCAGACCTAATATATTTTTTAAATCTTATTAGAAAAAGTATGTTCAGAAAGGCATTCTTAAAAATAGGTCTCTTTGTGGCCGATAGACCATTTCAAGAGGTGGTGGAAAATTGTAGACAAATTAACCATTTATTTAACAATTACTTAACCCAGTTTTATGTGAGCCTGAATTTTATTTGATTAGTGACATAATTAGGATATTTTCTTCATATCAATGCCCACCCTCCTACAAGGTAAACGCCACTATAGCTCTTAAGCATATTTGATATAATTTGATTAAATATTCAAAGTGAAATAATAAGACTCCAGAATATTACGCTAAAATAAATGTTTAATCAGTTTCAGGTTGAAGTGTAAGCTGACAATTTACTTTAAAACATGGGTCAAGAAAAGCAAATTTTATGAAAATAAAAAACGATCACGTTCGTTTCAAATTCACGTAGATATTGGAAATTTAAGTTTTTTCTTTTTACATATAATGTGGGCAGTAATCATAAAGTTTGGGAACCTACACATTAAACTTGAACAGTAGCAGGTCAAGCGCATGAATTTAGGCGCGGATAGTTACGCATGCACCCTCCGACCCTCCCCTGTCCGGCGAAGGGGCGCGCACACCTGTCTGCGCGTGCGCACGCCACGCGCCGCCATCGCAAATCCCTCCCGAATTATTATTATTTAATTTTAATTGTTGTTATTGTATTTCATGCGCAGTCATTTGGGGTTCTATTGATGGATACTGATGGTGGTGTTATTGTGGACAATTTACAAGTTACGTAGTGGTATGTATTGTGAATTTAGGTTTCGTGTTTAAGGTATTTAGAAATCAATGTGGAAAACACTATTGTAGTTTATTTCATTATCATAATTTTGTTAAATTTATATAAGAGAGAGGGCTGACAGCCATTGGCCCAGGAAAGCCGAAAATCAAGCTTAGTATGGCGTCATATGCGAGTAATAATTTTATACTTTACTTGTTTACATTTAATACTTCGATTTCAAACTTTATTTCATCTTGCTGCTTAGAAACGTCACAACATTCCGGCATTATTGTGACTGGTGACACATATGACTCTATTTGACGGTCCATTTGAGTAACAGCATACTTAGTACAAATACTTATTTGTCTTAAAAAAATAACCAGCAAAAATATTCAACATAAAGAGGTACCTATGGAAGTTCTTTAAAAAAATTGGTGAGGACTTGTTTGATTTGCCGGAGTAAAAGCAAAAAACCGATATCCAACGTAAAGATTTCATTGTTTTCTGTTATATTAAATAATGTATGTGGGTATTGCGCATTTTATAGTAGAATTATGTTTAAGTACGATGCTTGATAGTTGATAGGTACGCTTACTGGCTGACATAAAGCTTGCGATCCTCAAAAACAATTTCGCAAATATGAATTGTAATATATGTGAAAACAACACAAAATTTATCCGCAGTAATATCTGGTCGACAACCATAACAACGTCTCAATAATAATAACAAATAAACCACCCTACATACTATTCACAACCACTGCACCATATCCATAACAATGCACATTGCTTTACAGATTTCGTGAACACGTTATGGACACCCCAGTTTTTAAGTACCATTTTATTAAGACCCTCATCAACCAGTGTCCAATTTGATATGAAAACAGGCCTGTAGGAGAACTGGAGTTCTTTTAACATTGGTGAGCTAGCTCGTGCAAGTTTTGTTCACGTGTCGACGAGGGCACAGGACAGGTGCGTTTCACCCCTTATTTGAGGGACTGAGGCCACAACACATAACTATACAGTTGTATAAACTGTGGGGCGACCGTTATTAGTGGAATGTAATCGATTTCATTGTCACCCAGGCTCGATATGAATTACAGGCTAGTTTGAAATGAAATGTTAAATCCTTTATATTTATTTAGACAAATATTTTTAATGGAATTTAGCTGGAGATTTTACTTTCGTTTGTTTTATTATTAAACACGTAGAATGAACATATGAATCGGGTGTGTATGTGGGATTAAACAAAAACTTATTTTTGAGAAATCTCAACATTAGTCGATTACTTTTTGAACCGTGCAGCTGACATAAATTGTATCGAATTTTGATTTTTAGATTTAAATTAAAGTTATTAAATTAATCTTTTCTTCACATAATAAATTCAAGTGTACCAAAGGCACCAGTGACATACACGGATCCCTGGTCCAAGTCTATTTGTTTACCTATATTTTGACACGATCCTATCTCTCGTACATCACTATCACAATACGACTGATGCTATCTCAAATTCGAATAAATGGCATGTTTATACTATTTGACCGCAGTCCGTTTCAGACTCTTTCAATCTCGTACCAAAACGATATATCAGTGATAAGGATTCATTCGATTTTTCCAACAATGAACGCAGAAAAAACCATTAATAGCGAGCGATTTTTGATAGCATTCGCGTTTCAACGCTTTTGTATCTATGAACGCTTTGTAACAATGATCTTACCGGCTATTCAATGGATTCTATTCAACGCATCCCATTCTTGCTTAATGTTTGTCACTAAGTTGCTGATGGATTTTGTAAAGTTTTTTTGTTGATGAAATAGATAGAGAATAATTTATTTTAGTGAAACTAGTCGTCGCTGATGTGACATTTAGTTAGACGACTTGATATAAGTAATGTTTTTTTAAAATGAAAACTTTTTTAAAACTAAAACGTTTGTACATGCAAATATACTATAATATAGGGCTGAGTTGATTAAAGTTAATAGTCTGAAGAGTCAGTTTTATCCTATCTCCTGTATTTTTTTGTTACATTTAAGCATGATGGCCAACTAGTGCAAAAATGTAGAGTTTTATAAATATATCATTACCTATAACACAAATCAAATAATTATGTAATTAATCAATGTTTATTAAAGTTTTCTCTTTCCTCGTGTGTTATTAATTAAATTCTAGAATACTTAGCTCTTTGAGGCTGTCTGGACCAGAAAACTTTAACGTTATTGTATTAAGTTTTTGAGGGCGTAACACGCGCTAGAAGAAAGGTGCGCTGTGAGCTATTTATAAAATATATCTTCATATCATCGCTTCATTACATTTCAAAAATAACTAGTCGAGTAATTTATTGCTAAAAGCAATTTAACTTTTTACCCAAGTTTTAATTTAAGATACGAAATAAGTCATGGAGTAATCGGCATTCCCACGCGGATAATAATCGTTTTTATTTAGCATAATATGAGTTCTCGAACCGCTATGAATAATAGACAGTTGTATTTTTGCCTTGTAATTGACACTACGCAGTACTACGGTCAAATATAAAGTTATGATATAGTTAAAACGATTAATCTGTCTCGGTTGGTGGTAAAATCCGCACCGGAATAATGAGACGAACTCCTAAGAGTATTGCTCTTCTCCCTCACACCGCTTGCGTGCCAATTATTGGCGTAATTATTTTGAAAATATTGCCGTCCTTTTGTGTTATTTAACACAGTAAAGTGGCAATATTTTTTAATCTGCCGTCGCGGCAACCATTTATTCAGTCGCCACGAGGCGTCGGGCTCAGATTTTCAATGACTCTTTATGAATGATCCTCGGGAACGCGCGGGTATTAAAGCGAATAAAATAATTGGCACCGGGAGATGTGATAAGATTACAAATTAGGAAATCAGATCGCTTCCACAAAGAAATATTATTACATCCTTTTGAAATAAATTGCGCGGGCGTCTAGAACCGGCCTTATCCCTTCAATCTGCAATTCATACGTGCGCAAAAATCACTTACTTATCATGATTGACACTTAAGTATAAAATATGTAATTATCCACGTTTTTTTCGCTTGGTCACGGCAAAAATGATTTAAGTCACGTATTAACGAGAAGTGACGGGAAAATTAAAACGTTAGTTATCCGCGGTATTAAGTACCGTGCAGACTCGCTATAATGAGATTGTAAGGTAATCTTTGGTTGCGCGAGATCGGTTGGCTCCGGCTCGCGGTATTATCGCCGCTGAGCGACAACTGAAAAGTGGACGCTGATTACACCTCGTTCACACGATCGCGCCACTATTAGTCCTACATAAAGCCGTCCATTCATTTCGATTATCAATTAGTTCCCAACACCAAGGGAGATAAGCCACCGGCTTTCAAGTCTAATTAAGCGTGAATTAAAATGAAAAATCCTCTCGTTACGGCACATAATGAAACTGGAAAAATGCACCCGAGGCCATTTTTCTGTTTCAAGAATTTACCACCTGTGACTAGTATGTTGGGAATACGCGGTGCTTGCGTCGTCCGTGTCTGCCGAGTGGAGAATCTCTGGCGGCGCATTAAACTGTCCCGAACGTAATGGATTGGGAATTTCATGCTCCAAAGGTCGATTTAAATTAATTTACACATTAAAAAGACTAAGTAGAGCGGTGTGCGCGAAACAACAAGTAAATAGTGTTAATCCGATCCGAGATGGACGCTCTCGGACGCTTTTGCTCTAGATGTAGTCTTGCATGCACTGATACTTAATTCTTTAACGTTTTGTGTTAACGCATTTATACGAACATTATACTTATATTACTAAATTCACTTTTAAAAGGGACTTCTTGATAAGGACAATGCAATCAATGTAGTTGATTCATCAAACTGTCACAGTGTGGGTTGGTGGATTTCAAACATGCAAGAAATTCCTTACGGAGATTTTCTCACCACCCACAGACATCATATATTAATTAATTGACCTTTACTTTGAATGTAGCTGTGGCAAGTCAATATATTTCTGCACCAATAAGTACAACAAAAGGCAACCACTTAACATGAAATATAATCTTAACACCTCACGTCGTTTTATTTAAGAATGCGTTTATTGTACTCGCGAGTTGAAAGTTTAAAGGTTAAATGGGTAAGTATAATAGGTGGTATTACCATGCAAATAGCTTGGAATGTATAAGAAATATTTCAACTGGCATGGTCCCGTTGTTTCATATAAAACCTTTGTGAAATTATAGTAATGCAGTTTTAACTAGAAATAAGATTAGCAGTAGTATAAATATAATTGGCTTTAAAAATAGACAAACACATAAAAAAGAAATGACCAAGCGACACATAATTGCCGCAATAATCTAAACGCTATAGTAATTCTATGGAGAGGCTTATGTCTAGCAGTGGACCATAATTGGCTGATGGATGAATGGAATTTTCTGACAAAAAAGGATTCAAAATTAGAAAAATAAGCAAACATCATCATTATCGTCAGCCCATATAAATTAATTCTTGTATCGATCTCTTAGTCTGAATGGATGGCGGACTATTTGCAATAAGGCTAAGTACATTTATTTGTACCGCTGCAACGCGTCGCTCTACGTGACTTAGTTGACGGACTGATGGGTATAAACACGATCTTGCCCACCATAAAATCAATTTAATACCCTTTACACATCAATGTAGCCTTTACTATTTCTGCTAATCTAAAACCTTTCTTAGTGATTGACGCGGGGTATTTAAGATGTTTGCAGATAAAACAAAAAGGATTCTGATGAACGGAAGCAACATTGGATATTGACCCTCAAGACCCGTGCCCAAACAATGAACGAAGAAAAATAGAGTGTGTCGAGTGCGCCGTCACATCTGCCGACCACTATCGAATAAATCTACTGAAATAATATTTTTATTTTCATTACGTACGGGTTAGGCAGATGTTAGATATGATACACACCTTGACGATGTTCGTCATACATGCGTATAGTTTTTTAAGACTTTAAATTTTAGTATCACAGACGATTGTTGATTTTTTTTTATCCTTAGTGAAACTGGGTTAAATAAGTGAAATCAGCTACCGCGGGTTTGCTCTGCACCAAAGTAATTTTTTTTTCATGGTATTCTTATATATTACATAACTATACCTGTTTTTTTTTATTTTAACTTCATTTTCATTTAAGTCCAGTATATAGCCTCATAATTAGGTATAGTTTTTGTTTTTGCAAATCTCACTTCTTATCAGAAAGCGTGATTAAACTAAAAATCATCAAAAAATCTACTAAATTTTTTGCGTTAATAAGAAGCTAATTCAAATATTTGTCCGATTGCAAATGGTTACATGAACTGGCGGTCGGTGTGTCAGACGTTCTAAGGGCTGTTTCGAGTCGCCACTCGCTGACCAACGATATGGTCTTTAATGGGGTATACATTATCTACTTATTGACCGAATACAAGGTGTGAAAGAGTTTACACGCCGTGTAGATAGGTGCAATACAGCGCTGTTAAACATATCGCCTCTTTTAGATAATGGAGATAAAGAAACCAGCTTGTTAGCACTAAGAGGCTTTAAAGTGGCTTTCTTTTGAAACAAAAGGAAAGCTCGAAGTGGTGAGTTTGATTGCCATTGAGATATTTAGGGAGTTTTTGTTATGTTGGTTAGAATCATAGTAGGATAAAAGTCTTTGGGTGTTTTCGCAGCACGAAAATTAGACCTATGTGTGATGAGGAAATATTTGTTAGGGGTTTGGACGGAAAGTCTGATATTTAGGATACAAGAATGTAACGACGTGACAAAAATGTTTGTCACTTGTCTTAATTTACCACCTGTTTTTTACATAGAAAAAATCTATCGATCAAAAACAACAGACTTTTGGACTTCAATACGTAATACATTTCCTCTATTAAACAGTGGCAAGAAAAATGATTTTATATGAAATTTATTTTAAAATACAACCAAAAATCGAAATAGTGAATAACAAATAAATGTTAAAACAAAGAGAATTATCCGCATATTTACACTCTAACGGGCCGAAGTTGTAAAACCAATCGATTCTTCACACCGGCGACATGAAAGCCCTCCAGCATCGCGACAAACAAGTACCATTCCGCAATTCGACATTCAATGAAAGACGCTAATAAATAAAATTAGTGTGGTGACACTAACAAAAAGACGCCGCTACCGGGGCGGGTACTAGCACCCGAGTCCAGCCGAGGAATGTAAAATTTTAACATTGTAAAGAAAATTATACAGAAATTTTGATTTTAATGCCGGGCTGTTAAACGTTTTGTGTCGTACTTCGCCCTTATGATTAGAGACATTGGCGTTGTTAACTTAAATGTGAATTGCTTTGTAAAAATTACAGCAGGAGTTAATTCTCAATGCGATGTTGCTCTGATGTCATAATCAGAGCACTAATTGTTTTGTAGCTGCTTGTTTCCATCTTTATTAGGATTGTTTGTAATTGCGTTGGTATCAAATTGATATTAATTTAAGTTAAGTGGCTGCAGGAAATCAGCATATTTTATAAAAGCCAGCTGATCGCAAAAGAGGGATCATGGAGTTCTTCATTGAAATTGGCTTAGATTACATATATGTAAGAAGAGTTTAATAAACAGTTAGACGTTGCAGATAAATCAGTCTTATTCACAAGAATAAAGATTTAGGTAATTCAACTACTGTTTAAGCGTATTATGCTCTACTCTATAGAGACAAAATATGATTAAACAGTTGTTAATCTAATAAACGTTTATTAGTAAGGCCGCAAATGTCCAATAGTGGTGTTGAAAAATTCTACAAATATTTCCCTAGAACATTACTATCGTAGTACCTACCAATGGTTAGTTTATGTTATCACTTTTCTTGTTAATAATATTTTCATTTTAAAATTGTGGATTTCCTATAAATTTTAATATGAAAATATCAGTTTGAATCCCAAAAGATACAAGAGTACTGGACGACATCCCAAAAGGCGGGCCGATGATATAAATCTTTAACGCTTCGACACATTTTGACCACACGTCAGGATTATGATCGGTATAAAATACCTCGCATTGTAGTGTTACCTTTAACGCCGCCCTTTCAATGGACAAACGTCTAACTTATAAATTTTTGTGCGAACAAAGGCGCCTTATTGACAATGTCCGTGAATGCAACGTCTACGGACGGACAGCCGCCTGCCGATATTAAAATATATCGGCCTCGAGATCGAAGTAAATCAATAAGCATGATGACTTAAATCATCTTCGGGCAACCGGTCCAACGTATTCCGAAACTGTGTGCTACCGTGTGTCAGATTAACTTAAGTGTACTCGTGCCTTAAGCCAAACAGTGACGTACAAAAAGTCTTCCGCTCAATTTCCCTCCAAACGTCAAATGTTTACTTTCGTAAAGGATTTTAAAATGCAACAAGTTTTTGTGCGTAGTATACGAACAGGATTACAGTATGCAAAACATACTCGAACGAATCGGTGTTGTTAAACGTAACGTTAACTCCAACGTTGAAGTCTGTTGAGTATAGCAGGAGGTTTATTTCCATATATTAAAATATTTTATTGTGCAAATAATCTCAGAGTCCACCAAAGATTTACAGTCGTGCCGGAAAATAAATTGGTTATTAAATGCTGCAGAAAATTTATCACATATTATGAAGAGCTACATTTTCTCAAGCAAACGCAAACGTAAACGTTCAACCCGGTCGAGCGGGATCGACTGGTACAATGGAAACTATTTGATTGCTTCATTATGCGGAATCGGGCTGGGTTCATTGTATATCATTTCGCATGTTATATCAGTTGGTCTCCTAATTTAATCATCTTGAAGATTGGACCACCGGGGAAACTGATGTAACGGGTGGCCTCACTGATTCGCCATTTAACTTTTAAGACAGTTGAAGTTTTAGGATTGATTTACTTTTTCCGATAACGTTAAGATATTTGCGTTTGTCTCCTCGTAAACTACTTCATACATATTAAAATTTTCAACAAAATCGTTGTGTTGCGCTATTTTATACTCATCTGTATGCACAAGTTTTATTTTTCCAATCGAGGAACTTCTTCTAGTTACAGCTTTGTTGTGGTAATGTCGTATTTCGTCATCATCATCAGTTCATATATGTACATTCGTTCTACTGATGGACACGGGGTTCCTCTACAAGTGACGCGTTTAAGGTTTATAACATCGTATTTATTTAAATATTATCATAGAATAGTATCGTTTAGAATACCAACATGAATAGAATCTATATTTTTAAATTTGACATCAGCCTGTACACCGTTTTCTCTGCTTGCAATATCGGAAGAGCGGGTCGCATTCAGATTTATTTATTTGAAAGGATCACAAACGGTCAAAGCTAATGCCTTCACGATCTTTCATTGATTCTGATCCGTTACAATTTGCCTGACTGACGTCTTATTCCTATTCGCCGGTGGTCCGAACCAACATTTGATATGTGGCGAAAGTTTGTATCGATATTGACAAAATGTTTAGACAATAGAATGTTCTTTTTTGTTTAGATTTTATGGAAATATCATAGGACTTTACTTATCCGACCTAAATATCTACTATTTATCACATTGTATTCAATTGATTTCTTATAAATTAAATTATGATGGTTTCAATGCCGAAATACTTTTTGAGTGTTTCTGAATCTGAAATGTGAATTTTCAATAAATTTGAAAACTGATGGACTGCTAACTTACTTTTATGACATTTTATGTTTGAATATTATTACCATTAATAATAAGCCTCATTTAATATACCTACATACTTTCATTGACTATGTGCAAAACTTACAAAACCTGTGAAAGGCATATGCTGAGTAGATACAAAAGCAACGACTGTTCGAAATTCAAAAAAGTGTGTCAAAGGAAACATTAGTGAAGTGCCGTGAAAAAGTGTAACACTACACGCTGTAAGGGGCACAACAATGGCGTATCGTTTCTTCGAACAGACGAGTTGTGCAAAAGCCGCCGCCGACACGTCTGCACCATGGCATGAGTTAAATTTAGCGTTAGTGATCCTGTTTACATTTATAATGCACTCCTTAACTTGGAGAGCATTGCTTAGATCAGTAGTCGATATAGAGTTACAAATTTCCACAGCCTCTATTGAGATTTTTGCAATGGCTTTTATTCTCACACGTTGGACAGGATAACCAGCTGTTTTGATGGCGTTCTTTGCCGTCCTCGAATATTAACAGCCCTAGTATACCTTAGTCTGATTCCCGCCAAAATAATTATATAAGGAAAGGAAAAGGAACCTAGTTAGCACCAATACTGCCTTCGTTAGGTACTCCGAGAAAGTACTTAATGTTGAGTAAACACGATCTATTTCTACAGACAGAATCCTAATACCGAGGCTACACTCTATCAGACAATGGTGGTGATGGAAGACAAAAAAATAATTAACTAAAACCGTCTTATAGATAATCTTGTTGCCACTGAAACTAAGATTATTTTAAAGTCCCTTGGTAATCTCTAACTATTCATGTTTTTATCTGTATTACATAATCAAAGCTAAAAAACGAGTACCTTTAACTTACTTTTCAATTTTCTGCCAAGTATAACGATTTTAGTAGACTAGTATACTGATGTGATTCTTATCATTTAAATCCGTTTAATTTGGAACTGTGTCGATGTCAGGCAGGTGTAATAGACCAAAACTTTCTTTGACATACATTAAAAGTCCACGAAGGTAGCCAAATAGGCCATAAGATATATAACACACATTTAAAATTATAATGCCATCATCGATAACAAAACACCTGGAACGCCTGCGTTAAAAAAAGATTATGTTAGATTAAACGCTGAAATTTATTTTATTAATCGACTATTAATATCGGTGTTTATTTGTAACAATGGGTCACCATTTTTTTCATTTGTATTTTTCACAGTAAGAAAAGCTCTAACATAAAATGTAGTCACGAAAACTAAAATAATTGTACCTATTTAATTTCGTGAAATTGATCGTATTAAATATAATTTATTGAAATAGAAGTTATTATATTATAAGGAACATTTATGGTAATCAATATTATGGTAAAACAATCAGTCCCTTCGAATTGCAAAACTGAAGTTAATCCGTGTGTCTGCGTTAGTTAGATCTTTGATTTGTAGAAAATAATTTGATCATTCCGACCTATTTTAATTGTGTGTGTGCTTTTTTTTATATAATATTATTACGCTAAGCAACAACTCGTTTACTTGTATTCAGCGTTAATAATTTGCATGAAATCGGTCCTGGTTACAAAACTTATGTAAAACACACATAAGGTTGCCCATCGACATAAATACAAATTTATCCGTCAACACGCGAAGTTTCCTTGTGGTTATCATACAGGTGGCGACGACCGAAATTATTTTCGCAGATGGCGAATTCATTCGTAAGAACTTTTGTCGCGTGAACGTATTAAATTTTATTCCTGCAACTGAAATTGAATATTTACCATCGCACGGCCATGTTTGGGAATTTGTTGCAATGCCATTTATTTCGAGTTAATAGCAATCACCGTTATTATTGATTATTGAGTTGTTCACTTTTTACAAGTTTATTATTCTTATTAACATTGGTTGTATTTTATGAATTTTTATTCACAACGCTCCGTCCTGAAATGTCGTAATGCAAGCATTACTTGTAATTGTTTAAGAGTTTCAATGAGTGATGCCGAGGCATTTACATTTTATGATGGTGCGGTATGTACCGCGAGAGCCAGTGGGATTCCAATACTTGTCAACCAGGAACATATTCTTTGTGTAAAAAATGATGGTACAGTAGTCCGAGAGATGTTCGCTCGGGAAATCTTTGAATGACATTGCTTTGTGATATGAGCGTTCAAGCACTTGGAATACATAGAAATGGCCATAGGTAACGCTAGATTTCATCTATTATTGGCATGAAAGAAATATAGAAATATGAATATATGGTGGACTAGAACGTTAAGCCTCTCAGTTGAAGATAAGTAAAAAACAAGAAACAAAAATTTGTTCTCTATACGAGTAAATATTTGTAAATTTTAAATTTTTGTTTGTACTCGAAATACAAATTACATTTCAATTACTTTTCTTGATATCTAAACGTAACAATAACTATGAAATTCAAAATTTTCAAAGGAACGCTTACCTTCTCATGGAGATAATAACATGAGTGCCTCTGCCCTCCCCGTAAGGATGACAATTACGTACAGAATTTGATCAATGAATTTACTATACAATATATCACTCCTGTTCCTAAGCAAAGTTTTTGTGATTCAGTATTACACGCAGCTAGAATTACGCCAATTCAATTTACGTTCAAAATTACAGCTGTTACTATGAACCAAAAAGTCCTATACTTTTTCATTAATAGTAAAAAGCATTTCAGCAACTCTACGCGTTGCAAGGCGTGTGTCAATGTAACTGAATGCGGTCATATTACGTCATAAAAATGACGAATAGCCATGTAAGCACGCCTGTGGCTTACACGATGACATCGAGCTGAGCGTAACACAAAAAGTTGTAAGACACCTAGCCAACATCGCTGCGTCGACATCAGATAGTACTCTCACGCGTCGCTCCATTCATCTTGAGTATTTATCGGCGCAAGCTGATGCCGCCAATTCTGAATTTTAATCCGTGGAAACTCGCCACGATGCTCGCTTTTTGATACGTCGCAGTACAATTGTCTGCTAATGGTGTTTGTGAGGTGATTTCTTTATTTTCCATCCCAGCATACGGCTCTTGGCTGTTAAATCTCATTATTTTATTTTCGACAATCGAAAAGAATTATCAAGATTTTTTTAAATGTTATCCTTGGTGTTCAAAGAGAAATATATGTGTGTACAAAATTGTTGAAGTAAATAGAAAATGGCACATAGAAAATTACAATGATTGTTATTGTAACCCAATGTTTTTCATCATTATCAGCACTTATATGTCCCAACAATAGTCAATATTTTGCCATAAATTAAGCAAACATAATTTGATACAATGTTAAAATTTTTTATCTATGTTATGCGTCTATAAATGTGGCTTATTTTTAGTACCAATTTATTATTTAAGACATATTTTTTATATTATTAATTACACGACGAACGTGTGGGAATGGACTTTTAATCAGCACCATCGTGTCCTCAAAGATATCGTATCTCCGATACAAGTTTTCTGTGAGATAAAATTTAAATTTTAGATTATAAAGTAATCATGTTAGATATAAAAAGTTCATTTTATTGTGTCATCAATCTTGTAGGTCGGCGTGTTGTATCCTTTATCTATATGAAACATGGGTGTTCTTCAAAAAAATCGGGGGTTGAATGCAAATATTGTGATTTCACCCTTGTAACATGCCATACCACTAGTATACACGCAAGATCTATTATCTATTTTCTTTGTAAAATACATAGTACATGTTGTTTTCTTTGTGAAATAAATTTGGTATACGACAAGAAGTTAAAGCAGCATTACAGATGACTAATCAGCAGTTACACATACATTTCCAAACTCGGTGCTGCTACTTATAACTTCTTAATTAAAAAAACGGTCGTGAAGACCCTGCTTCGAATACCGATACAACTCAGTAGATCAGGTAAAAATCTGCTTACCCTTTTGCAGACACAGAAGTAAATGTATTAATGTTTATTGCCGTCATTGAGCACAAACCAAGTTTTGTTGATTAAATAATAGCGCCAGCAGCCATGTTTTAAAATGTAATGTATAGAAACTTGAAGTTAAAAAAAGCCATTTTGTTTTACATTTTGTCGACTATGCAAATATTTACCTTTTTCTCTAAAGGATTTTTTCTTTCTTTTTCAGCCAGGAGTAAATCAACTGGTCGAAGAAGGCTGAATTAGCAATTGGCACTTTATCTGATTCCTTGTACAAACATTGCGTAATACTCAGCGAAGGATTCTTATTTACGGCAGAGCTTTAATCACTTCACCATGATATGTGGGAACGAAACCCTTGTCGAGATTGTCATCGCGGGTTGAAAGTGAAATGCTGTTGACATTTACATAAGTATGAATGTTTGTTTTCCTTTAAAAAGGGTAACATACCAGTATGTAACTTTAAACTCTTTTTCCGGCACCCATTGAGGGTCGAAAGTCGGATTGACATCCGTCCAAATATATTGTTTACTTTAAAAGTATCTGTTGCTACCGAAGGAATGTGGTACAAGCTAATTTTCGTTCTATATGGAAGTATTATTTTCTAATGAAATGTAATATACTTTATGTGGTAAAATTATTTTTCTAATTTTATTTACATAATTCTTGTGGCTATTTTGCTTTAATTATGGTGCAGTTATTAGAACCTGAAGGAGTATTTTTGAATTAACAGTCATTAATGTGGCGAGAAAGGGAATTCCCTAAAGGATTTTCTTTGGTCAATGGCTACCACACCGTTCTTTTTAGTTATATAATCGTTTTAGGATAAAATAGACTAAAAAGTTTTAAATTTATAAGTTTTACCAGTAGGATATTATTGGCCAATATAGGAAAAAACAGAGGTAGTTTTGTAAAAAGAGAGTTGGAGTGTACCGCAAATTCTATCGTAAGTAGATAAGTGTGACTCTTAGTCTAATTTAGGGATAAAATCCAGTAATCTCTTTAAGTTTCCCGCATTACACCCTATTAGGTGTGAAGTCCACCAGCCAGGTTTAAGCCATAGTTGTGAGGTCCTTTCAACCATGGAGCATTACTGTAACCAGCACTGAAATAGAAAAAAATTGTAAGTATTTTTAGGATTCTGCCTGTGAATGTACTTCAAAATATTTTATTCCAAGTTCATAAAGTTCATGCGTGCATCCTATATACCTGCAGTTCCCAAGCACCTCCACATTCCTGTATAGTTGCCACGCGACTCTCAAGTTCTCACAAAAACTCAAATGTCATTGCACAAACTCATAATAAGGCCCATTCTTACTCCTCGGTGGATATTTTTTCAATGTCAAGCGGGGACAGGCATGCAATTTTGTATAAAAAACGGCAAAATCAAATAAGGGCTGCGTGCACGTGTTGTCGATGGATTATAGATTATGTTTTTGAAGATTTTTCTCATCGTCTCCGCGCGGAGGAAGGGCAGGTACCACGCTCGCGGGACAAAAATGAATGGAGATGTCCTAAAATCAAATTAGAGAAAATAGTTAGTATGTGATATCAGAATAAACGTGAAAATCAAGGTGTTACTTTATATAGGTACTTTTAAGTGAAATTTATGTCAATAAATATTGTGTTTTATTACAAGCTTTTATTTAACTTCACTTTTGTATGTATGTATGTATGTTTGTATGTTTACAAATCTTGCAATGAAGATTTGAACCACTTCCAATAGACCGATTGTGCTAAAACTTGGTATACCTACGTAACTTGGATGACAATACAATAATATGGTACCATGGAGCTGGTCTGATGATGAGGTTGGAAGATGACCATAGAAACATCGGTTCTTGTGGACCGATTGAGCTGAAATTTGGTATGTCTTTGTAACTTCGACAACAATACACAAATATGGTATCATGGTGCTGATCTGACGAAGAGTGGGAAGATGCCCATAGGAACTTCGATTTCTGTGGTCCAATTGAGTTGAAATTTGGTATGTCTTCGTAGCTTCGGTAACAATACAAAAATATGATATTATGGAGCTGATCTGATGAGGAGTTGGAGGATGGCCATAGGAACTCCGATTCCTATGGTCGAATTGAGCTGAAATTTTGTATCTCTTCGTAACTTCGGTAACAATACAAAAATATGGTATCATGGAGCTGATCTGATGAGGAGTTGGAGGATGCCCATAAGAACTCCGATTCCTATGGTCCAATTGAGCTAAAATTTTGTATCTCTTCATAATTTCGGTAACAATACAAAAAATGGTATCATAGCTAATCTATTGAGGAGTTGGAAGAAGCCCACAGGAACTCCGATTCCTTTGGACCGATTGAGCTGACAATACAATAACAAGGTATCATTGACCTGGTGTCATGAGGAGTTGGATGGTGCCCATAGGAACACTAGTTTCCATGGACCGATTGAGTTGAATTTCGGTATGACTACGAAATGGATAGACTTAGAAATATTTCCAACTAAAAAGTTAAAAATAAATTAACGGTGAAAAACATATTTTAAAATCAAGCTTTTATTATGCATGAAAAATTAAAAAATAAACTAAGAAAACATTCATAAAATTCGTAGTTCTTTAAACTTTACAATTAAGAATCTACAAAAGTGTTCAGTTTAACTGTCCGATACAATTAGTGTCATCAGTAGAAGTATGATACATAAACATATATTATCTATAACTAGTATATTAATATTCTTAAGTGGTTTAAAAGCTTGTCGCGCAATTTCGTTAAGGCAAAGACCTCGGCCGCGACGAGCTTTTAGATCACTTAAGAATACTAATATACTAGTTATAGATAATATATGTTTATGTATCATACTTCTACTGATGACACTAATTGTATCGGACAGTTAAACTGAACACTTTTGTAGATTCTTACTTGTAAAGTTTAAAAAACTACGAATTTTATGAATGTTTTCTTAGTTTATTTTTTTAATTTTTCGTGCATAATAAAAGCTTGATTTTAAAATATGTTTTTCACCGTTAATTTATAAGATCAGCTTGTCGTCACTTTGCTTGGATCAAACTCAGTCAAAACTGTGATCACTCTACCGCACTAGTGCTATAAAAAGGTAAATAAAAAATAAAGGATAATAAATTATTGCTTAAATATCCCTTCTGAGTACATTAAAGGAGCTAAACGCATGAGAAGGGAAATATGTTTAATTTTATTTACAATTAAAAACAGCTCTAAGCATGTCTCTGTTTCACCTTTAATTCTTGTTGAACATAAAGAAATTCTATACAATTATAACGGCTAAAATTGTAACTGTCTTCTAACAAAACACAAATGGTTCATTTCTTTTAACGTAAGCGTACAATAGCAGGTAATTTTATAGGACTCGGGACTCTTTTACGGAGACACTAAAAAACTAAACAGTTATTTTCAATAGATATCGATCTGCGATATTCTTTAATAAATAGGTCAGATAAGTATAACGCAAAATTTCTGTAATTATCCTTTCGACGAAAGGTAGTTAAGGGGAAATTTATTGTTTTACAATAAATAGGCATGTCATCAAATGTTGTGACTCGCAACATTCGAATTGGCCGAAATTATGGTGATACAACACACCGGAAACTACGGTTTTGGAATTTTGTTTCTAGTAATTTGGACATTGCCTTGATGATCCCGTGTTATGAGACCCTGGTGTACCGTTGAAAGGTTCGGGTTCGATTCTCGTGTCGAACATAGTTATTCATTTTCCTGTTATTCTTAGGCGGTACTGTATAATTTCAGATAATATACTGAAAAATCGGCAAAAGATTGGCTCACTGTTATGTTGATTAAAAACAACTGGTAAAAGTCAATTATAAAAATACACCTGTTCCTACTTATTTTGAGAAGCCAGGCACGTGTGTACATACATATATGGTTGTAATTTAGATACACTTTGGGTAGAGAACGCACTTGGTAACACTGATTTAATTTCGATCAAAGGAGCAAGCGAAATGATTTCATTAAAAAATACGTAATTACTTTTTTATTAAACGATCGGCGCATCTTCCACACGGAAGCAGTTAACTCAAAATATGAGTTTTTAACAAGGCTTCGCTTACGTATTCATTATTTTATTTTTTAGCTCACGTTTAATGTAATAATGGCATAAACTGCGCACATTAACATAAATATTGCTTCGAGAGATGTTATAAGTGACGTCGATTTTGTCCCAAGCAATACGCCAACACGACGTTTGAATATTAATCATTCGATTAGCTACTTATCTCCAAATGGCGTAAAGAGGCTCTTAAGGTGGAAATTATCCATAAAAAAGTGTAAAAATTATTGCCGTTGCAATAGTAGAAATGCGATCATGAGTTGAGTTTTGTGCTATTCATATTCATGTTCTTAAACTCTTGTCTAACTATATCGTATTTAAAGAGCTACCGAATATTTGTTTCGCTACTTAATTTGGACTTTAAAATTTAGCTAAACCTGTTGCATCCTTTTCCACGCAGATTATGACTATGTATGTACCTAACAAAATTGACAAGTATACTTCACGATAATGTTACCAAGACTCACGATTGCTAATAATCTTAGAATGACCATTAGAAATATTGAACATTATGCATCTAATATTATCATCATACAACCTTATTTTATGTCTTTCATCGACGATGTTGATGATCAAAATAATGATTATTATCAATATAATTAAATCTTTACCATTACATTGAATTGCCCGGCATTCATTACATACCGTTCTCACGAAAAGATCTGGAAGCTTTAATGTCAAATAAGCGTATGTCAGAACTATCCATGTAAATAAATTGGATAATATGAGGAATTATGTTTTATTTAATTACTTTTTAAGATTCTTTTACCAAAGAAAAATTATTATTTGGCATTTTGACACAAGAAATATAAAATACCATTAAACGTGAAAAGAATGAATCATTGAAAATGAAACTTCGTTTTTAATGATTCAGTTTTTTGTTGACATTTCTTATGTTATATACAGCTTATTTTCTTCTGGTCGTAGATTTCTAGTAAAAGCATTTTGTGTCTTTGGTATCCATTTCCAAAAAAATAACAGGTTGTAAATAAATTGTGTACACCGATAGCACTTTATAACGTGGACTTACGTAATATAAATATTTCCTGCATCCTGAATAAACTATAAATAGACCCATTGCAAATACTTGTCTAGGGCTGAGAAATAAAAACCTTTAGCAAGTGTACGTTACTGCCGTTGAAATAATTAAAATCAGCGACAATTCTTGAGTCGAAGAGCGCGGATGGTGTAATATATGGAACAATTAACGATAGTAGCTACAATTAAAATGGTTCTGGTACTGTTACAGTAATTACGGGAAATATCATAAACATCTCCCCGTCTCAAGGCTACACGGTTTTTTAAACCACGCTGGATGATATGTTGAATGACGTTTTCCTGTCACAGTTTTTACTCGCCTACATTGATAGCATTTTTGGTAAAGAACGAACTCTTCTGACGATCACACTAACACAGTGAAGGACTAATTTGAGGCGCATTTTTATACCCACGTGCCTTTAGTAAGAGCCTTTTAATAGGAGACTCTATTCCCACTTAATTGATAAATTTTGATGAAAGTCAATAATTTTTAGGTGTAGGGCAAAGCAAAAATCATATAGCTTAGGCTATTAATAAAAAACTTTTGTAAGCTTATGTAACAAGAGAGTTTATAGATATCGTGAATATATTTTTATGCGTCAAGTCATTTCGTAGTTATTTTTATTTTACAAGTTTTTTCGAAATATTTACGAGTTTACGGAAACTATAATAAGTCTCTTCATTCGGTGTTTGCCAGTTGTCAAGCTATATTAATTTTGAATAATTGATATATTTTAAAATTATTTATTAAGAACTGCAACGAATTTCGACATTTATACGATGCTTCGAACTCTTCCCACGCTCATTTGTGCGAATCTAGATCCATATAAATCATTTGAAAATATTTTTATTTCATCAGCCAATCTCACAAATTAGATAGTCAATAAAACGGCAAATGATCACGTATAAAAAAGTTTTTGGAACATGTCGAACATATTTAAAGGTAACTGAGACGTCCACTAAAATGATTGGAATTCACATAAAGTACGTGGAGGTCTTCGATCACCGGAACCTATATAATTTAGTTGTCGCTACTTCAAAAGCTCACCGCAACTCAAAAACACAAAACATGCCTTAATGATTTTAGATTACAACATCCCAACCATCATTAAATTAAAGGATTACAAACGGTAAAACCCAATTGAAGCAAGATTTATTAAAATGCTTGTAAACAGGAAACATCATAGATACTTTTAATTTAGAAGGGTAGTAAAGAAGCTAATGGTAACCTTGGAAACGTCGGACTAGAAGCCAAGACTATAACAAAACTCAATATCAAAGCATTAAGTATTATAGCCAGTAAAGCAAAATTTTTACTTTAACGATTTAATTCAGCAATTCTTTCGACTGACGATGGCGAGGGAATAAAACGATTTCCCCAAAATCAGTTATTAACTTGATCGCATCGAAACCTCCGAAAGGGTAACAAGAAATTGAATCCATATAATATAGTTACATAAGTGGACGTCCGCAAATTTTGTCCGCAATAAAAAAAGCTTGGTATCGGTTTGCGTGCGCAGCATCGATGTCAACAGCGGCGGCGCGCGGGCGCAGAGTCGCGCCGACTCATGGCGTTGACTTACGGCAATAATTGTGAATGAATTGTAATGCCGCCACGTTTAATTGATGCGCCGAGCCGCCTTGCAGCCCGGACCTGTCGCCTGCCAAGCGTGGGTGTATGACGTTGCACATCGATACATACCTTTCCTTTTTACTCCAACACTTCTAAACGAATTTCCTGTAAAAATACTGTTCTATTTAAATTTTAATACCAATTGATGTTCATATCTCCTTGCTATTTATATAAATCTTAGCAAGCCGATAGAAGTACCCAGAACACCAGGGTCCATAGACCCTATATTGGTCCGGAAATACCAAGGTACGCGCAATCCAAAACAATTTTGCGAACGAATATAAAAATAGATATCCGTCCCACCTGGACGTTTTTTATAAAGGTATAAAACCTGTTACTTCGTTATTAGGATTAAAAAATTCCTATTGGTTGTAGTTATTTAGAAATTGTCCTCAATAAAACTTAATTTTTTCATTGTGTCGAGTTTAGAATCTTAAAAAGGTAATGTTAAAGGTATGTGGTAGTATTATCTAAATTTAACAATAATTTGTTTAATATCAAAGTTATCGATATCAAATCGAATACGAAATCGTAACAGCACTACAACCGCTGTATGCTTTTCATTCATACGAAACTGTTCATTTGTGAGTCAATATTTATTCAACCAAAAACTTGTGGACATTAGGTTGAAGGATATTTCCAAAATTTTTGCTTCATTATCGCGATCTGAGCTTCGGTGACCTAACAGACGTTAAGTATTTGAAAAAGTTATAAGAATTTTAAAGATTTGAACAAACAAGATTCATCCATCATTCCAAGATTTTCTTTCTTTGCTGCTTAAATAAAGTTTGTTTATTTTATTTCTTATTTTTTTGTTATTATGACTTAATACAACATGACCAGTTAGATACTTTTCTACTAAAATTATTTCTTAAAAAAAAACAAAGTCTTAAAACGAAAAGCAATTAGCTTTCCAAACATAGTTAATCTAATTGCATTTCCAATTACCTTTAAGCTAAAGAACAACCTAGCAATGCTTTTAAGTTTATATGAGTACTTACTGCTTAGTAAGACTAATTGATTAAATTTCTTTAACGTTAAATTATTATTACCTACATATTTACTTTAAAATAAGATATCGTTAAAGTAAAACTACTACAAACATTTAACTACATAAAATTACTTATTAGCTTCCTTTCTCAGCACAATTGCACGCTTCATATTCATTCAGTCCATCAATTGTTTCATACTCTCAATTCCTGAAACAAAAGCACAAGACACGGCTCGAGTATTCAAATTAATCAGTTTCAATTCTTGCAAGTTCAACTCCATTAACATCGCATACATCCTTGACACCCAATCGGAAGTTGTACCAATTGAAGACGCGATTCTGTGCATAACAGTTTGAACCCGAGACAATTGCATCATCGGGTGATGCGTCGAGTCATCGGCCGGCCACTTACCGGGCGGATGTTGTTAACCGTGCCTTGATTAGCCGAGACGATGTTAAACGGCAGCCCGAGCAAGTTCAAACAATTAACTGTACAGAAGTGTCCGACTCTAATGAATGATACAGACTTGCTCCATTTCATTATACAAACACCGTGACAAGACGCGGCTTACAAATTGAGATTAATTCAAGTGACTCCAACTCTAGGAAGCATTGTGTGAATCTGCAATGTCTTAACTGCCATTACAGACACATCAAATGTGATCTTTATGGTTGAGGAAGTTTAACAAGTGGCTTTAATTTTCTTTGTAGCACTCGAGTTTGTATTAATAATATAAATTACGCAACGAAAACGTTTAACCTTAGCAGTTAAATGTCTTGCAGCTATTTATAGTTCACTATTGTTCCTGAGAGTTCCTTCTTTGGAATTCACGTCCTTTTTGACGCTTGCTTTTGTCCGTAAAAGGTTCTACTTTAAAGGTTTGTTGATTTCGCAAATACTCAAAAATCAGCTGTGATTGCTCTTATTTGTTAAACGCAATGTGTTTGTCGTAGGTTTTAATTGTAGCATACATTGTTAAAAAGTGTGTTTTTATAAAATGTTGAAAATTTCTTTACTAATTTCAGACTCTGTTACAATGTTGCTTTTAATTACTAACATTTTGTTTAATGTTTGTTCTCATTTTTGCTTGTTCGTTGTTAATTAGCTGTATTTTAGTTTATCAATTTTGATAGGTTTTTCAAACAAGATTCTTTTTATTTTTTAATTATATCTTGAAATTAAGCGTCGCCACTTTGGTATGATTTAATATGATCGAATAATAATTATAAAAATATCTTTTAAACTGATCATTTCTCGGTATAATATCATAATTTTTTTTCTGATGAACACGTACATTCTATAAGTTACGAGTGATAATTTCACAGAAAACATTAAAATGAAGAACAACATAATAGCTTCATAAAGTTTATGAAGCACCTTTTATAATATAAATGGGGCGAGGGCGACAGGATTCCCTCTGATAAAAAGGTCACGGCCGCAACTTGAGGTCGATTTTATCAAAGTGGGATCAATTGAGTCAATATCAGGTTATAATTCTGTTAGAATAATGCTCTTACCCAAGTCTAGCGAAGCAACAATTTATTTAAAGCCTCGATATTCATTAATATCTGATATGATCTTATTAACTAACATAAAATCAGTGTAAATATCGTTGTTCATACGTCACCATGAGAACAAAGTATCAAACTGTATTTCCTTTTATTGAAACTCAGAAGACACCTAACACGAGTAGTGTTATTTTAAAGTACAAAAACATATTTAGTAGACCTTCATTCGATTGAGGCGAGTTCACACGCGGTAGGCAACCCGGTACTCGATTGTCAAGGCGTATTGATTGCATTAAATCGTCTATACGCCCACGCTCGGTCAATATTGACCCGAGATACAAGCGCGCCCGAGGAAGAGTTACTAAGAAGTTTGTACTGATAACAACGCAACATTTTATTCCAGTTCGCGATAAGGATCTGTAAGTTGATTGTTGAACGGTAAATTCTAATGTGTTTGTGCGATGGCTTTGTCGATTTCATTGAGTATCTTTCGCTGAATTATTTGCTGTAAGGTTGGGTAGGTAATAAGACTTCTATGAAAAATATGTGCTATGAAACTATGGGAGAAAATTTTATGACTTGTGAAAGGGTTTTTTAAAGTTCGGCAGAAAAATGTTACCTTGATGATGGCCAGAGTTGTCTTCTAGGCGTATTTTAACACGAAATATGATTCTTTACTTTCTTAATTTAGTTCTAGATAGCTTTTTCGCAGTTTTTACTGTTCTCCGCTCTAGTTAGTGAAAATATTGTTTTGTTTATTGACAAGATCTCAAGTTTTCAGTTCTGAGCAACCAGAACAAAACTTCAATATGAGAGCATAGATGACAAGTAAATTACTCTAAATATTTATATATTGTATTTCTTTTTAATTATTGACACAGTGTTTCATCCTTTAACTTCAACGCATTCCGAAGCGGTACTGATGTGTTTAGAAAATCATTAATTAATGAAATTATTGGATTTACATCATTTAACTTTAAATCCAATTTAAGAGCGAATCTTTTTAAAGGTTGTTTAAACACGTAGGTACTTTAAAAGTTCTTCTTCTTCTTCTTCTTCTTCATCAACCCATATACGCCCACTGCTGAGCACGGGTCTCCTCTACCATTGAGAGGGTTTTAGGCCATAGTCCACCACGCTGGCCTAGTGCGGGTTGGCGGACTACACACCTAAGAAATTCCTAAGAACTCTTAGGTGTGCAGGTTTCATCACGATGTTTTCCTTCACCGTTAAAGCAAGTGATAATTCAATGTGAATACACACATAACTTCGAAAAGTCAGAGGTGTGTGCCTGGGGTTTGAACCCGCGACCGGCGAGATTCTCGACCGCGTGCCCAAACCTCGTAGGCCATCACTGCTTTAAAAGTTATTTACATGAAATTTAAAATGGCTAAATCAAACCTAATCTCTTAACTGATCTTATGATGATTAAACTTAAATTATGAACAAGACATATGAAATTTGAAACTGAACAACAATTCTCATGATACAGCTGAATATCATCTTATACAATATTGGTGTAGATGAAAGGCTATCGATATGTCTTTAAAAGATTGGATTAACTTTGCATTCCTTAGTTATTTATATACCTTAGAAGCGGAATGATCGACGACTCGCTAAAGTGAAAAAGATTATGTAAATTAATCTTGGCACCAGTTGGGATTGCCTAAAATAAAAAGAAGAACGTATTACAGACGAGGCTATCAATAAGTTTACAGTTAACAACGTAACTGTTCAAAATGTATTTTTTTTTAATTCTTCTTTTCCTATGAACTAGCTGTGCCTGTGATTTTTACTGCTTCAATTTCAATTTTCCGGGATTTCTTTCTTCTGGGTTATTTAAATAGCTTATGTTTTATCCATTTCAGTTCAGCTTCAGTTACCTGTATCTTAATTTTTATCAATATTCGTATAGTAGTTTTTGCGTGAGAGAGTAACAAATAACCATCTACAACAAACTTTCGAGATTATAATATTAGTAAAAAATTGGTACGATCATCACGCTCCTAAGCTCCGAAGCAAGACATGGAAATTTATTAAGTATAACTTATTATTAACGAATATAGACGTGGAAATATAACAGCGATAGTAACTATCATATTCACTAAATTACTTTGTATAATTTTCTTTACTAAAGAACTTATATTTCTGATCGCATTTCTATACAATAAATTAAACATATTAAACATTTATACGCGTGGAATCATTTACAGTGTACTATCGATAGCGCAATTGCGGGCCTTAAATTCATTCCACGACTTTCCGCGTGCACCCATGATTTGTAATTTAAACCCCTTTATTGTTACTGCCGTTTGAAATTGTAAATTTTATAGACGCACCATTTATCAAGTGTCTCCGAAGCGCAGGCCAAATCGTAGCGCCCTTGGAATAGCCGAAGAGGCAACAGCTAATGTTCTTTTTCTTGGAATACCAATTTGTAATTGTTCGTGGAGTGCTTGTAAAAAATAAAATGGTGAAATGCACTCACATACAAAAGCACTAGATTATTTATAAGATAAAGAAAAGCTTGCGATAGAGAACCGTGCTCTTTTAGTTGTATTGTCCTGCAAATAGTAATTACAATGTCCTTTATACGCAGGTCCTAAAATAACTTTCCCATTTCTCGTATACCAACATTTTCTTCGAGTCATATTTTTTATCATGCTAATTTTTACTCTGCTTAATTAATTTAAAACTTTTTGATGAAATATTTTGTTTTTTATCTATTAGAAAAACTCTTTGAATATTGTTTTCCGATGCTAATACTTGTTGTTAGATCTATCTAAAAACAATATTATCTGAAAGTAGTACCTACCTATAATATAATCATCCACTTTTTCACCCAACTGGGGGTCAAGTTGGGAATTGGGTAATATTTTTTGGAGCCCTATTTTTTTTTTGTGGTGCAGAAGTATTTTTTTCCAGACGGGGCATTTGCGAATGCAAAAAGACTTTCAACAGTTTATAATAGAGGCTTAGATCTCTGCGTGACAGACCACGTTTCATGCGGAGGTAACTGTATATTTTTTTTTGTATTTCCTTAAATATATGGAAGAACAGTTTTACTCTCATTCATAAGCAATAATTACGGTTATATATTTTTTTAAATTTATTAATATCCGTTGCTATATATCAAAGGTAAAGTAATTATACTTTTTCCTTGACCTCTTGTAGTACATAGATACTGCGTCAAAAATCGCAAAAACCCTTCAATTAACAGTAATGACAATGTGCCATGATTAAAATTTTCAATAATTGTTTTTATTCACAGCATCATAAAAATCTTTTAATTACAACAGATTTGCCAGTTTTATTGCATTGTGAGAGCGCATTCTTTTTCGCGACATTTTCATCAGAGAATGAAACTTATCGCTTCCACCGAGACAAATTGTTTTGCACTAAAATGGCTAATTGCTGGATAATTATTTCACATCACCTTTGCACTTTCCGCTTTTTATTATTGTCTTTCGAAACTATATTTTGATGCAGGGTTGAAAGCAATTGGATGAAATTGCGGTCTAAATCTATGTCGTTAGCTATATCGTTGTAGTAAAAGCATCATTCATCATCAAAGCATCATCACCAAGATTACAATTGGGATTAATGATAATTTACTTAATATAACTTATTTCCCAAATGAATTTTTGACAGGCTAGGGTTATTACTTACCCATTACATTTTTGTACATTTCGTTAAAAAGTAATACAATTTTCTTCACTTGTATCCTTGAAATTATTAATTGTTACTATTATTACCCAAATTCTGCTTTTGGAAGTGGTGGCACATTTTTTTAAATAACGGCACGTACTTGACATAATGGATAGTTCGGTACAAGTAAATGTCATGTCGTACTAATATGGTCTTTTATTATATGCTCCACTTGTCCACGCGACAAAGTCTATTCATTCACAATTTACATCCTTGCTAATTCAAATTTGTAAAGTCATAAGCGCTTTCAAAGCCATAGTATTTCCATCCTTGTTTTGTAGCAGTAGGGATCAAAATTCTTTGATACTCAATTTATTCATCAATATATTGAAAGCGGTATCAAAGCAAATATAACGCCTTCCAAGTTGCTCCCTCCGGTGAGAAAACAATATTGAAGAATGAATGTCCAGCCATTGTGGGAAAGATAAAAGGATAAATTATACGGATGGTTACAGGCGTGATCCATTGTGGTGTAAGCAGAAGTCGTTCACTAGATAACAATTTGCAGGTCGAGTGTGCCCTTCATTGTTACGTACATTATAAATAAACATTACAATGTCACTAACAGATGTGCGAAGTGACACTCTGGTAGCACCGCTACATCCCTTTGAAATCGTTTACTCTTGTTCGTTTTCTTTTAATACGAACCGAATGACCCAGGCAAACAGAGATGCAATCAATCTTGAGAAACTATTCCGTTATTATCAGCCTTTTCCTAAAATTAGCATTTTTATGGGAAAATACACATGACATACATAAATTTGGTGAAAATCATCATCATAAATAATTCTGGTGCAGACGAGGGCAAGCCATAGAATTCCTAACAAAATATTCATGCATCAATGAAAACAATTATTCAATTGCTACACAAGAGAAAGTTGTCCTGATGTTGCATAACTGACAATGCACTTGCGTGTAACAAATTCTTTCCTGTTGCGTTCAAAAGACCGCAAGCAACAGGAAATATCTCTGCAATAACAACAGTAAAACCTTTATGATGTTGTAAAATATTAATAGCGGATCGCAACAAAAACTGACCTACTAAACACCGTGCGCGGCAGAGCGTTATATTTAAGCCTAATACACATGCTCATCTTGTCAGTAGTTGGATGAAATTCCAGTATGAATTGATTACAGAGCGCCCGACGTGCTCTCAAATTTGAATACAACATTTATCATACACATTTGACTGTAAGGACGTGACCAGAAGTTGAAATTAAAAAAGAAACAACAAACTGTAATAAAAACACGCATACGTTTATTATTATGAGCGCGAAGATAGAGATGTGCTTCCTCATTAACCTGGCCCAATCGTCGGAGGCTCCGAGCGCTTGTTGTTATTAATTTATAGAAAGTCATCGTGGGCCCATTAGAAGAGATAACCATATTGATCTGACGTTTGATATTACGAAGTATGGACACCGGTGCTCCTTGCTTTGTGTGTGATTGCCCTAATGATCACGTGCCGCTTGTTAACGATGATCAGCAGGCATTATGACCAACGATTGATTCTGTATCACCGCCGCCGATATCGTTAGATTTATGGCTTTCACAGTTCTTAATGGTGCAATTATGACCACAATTGACATCAGTTCTGGAGCGGCCAGCCGCCCGACGTCGACCATGGACGGCATAAATAAGAAATTATTATCGTGTAGGATGTTATTCATCATCTTCGGAAAATGTACGAGCAATTAAATCACTCACGCTAGAAAACCGAAGTCGGAAGTCACTCATTAAATGTCAAATGAAATTCTCTCGATCAGATTTTAATCGTTTGAGATCTTGATTATCTGGACGGGGAATCTTACCGATTAATTTTCTAACAGCCCTAACACCTCATTAGTGTCCACCGGACGATACTTTACAGACAAAATGCAAATTTGATTGAGATGTCTACGAGCATTCTCATCTGAAGCCTTTCGCCGGAGCCAATCAACATCTATTAAGCGCCCTGTTTGACCCAATAGGTTATGGAGCATATAAATTTTGTTTCTGGACGATATTAGTTCGGCCGCTTTGTGTTTAGTAGCGGTGACGTCGTTTCTATGGTCGTAGTTACGGGCGGAACCGTTTTTTTCGGCCATCGGACGTCTTAATTAGGGTATAAACTTTAACAATATAAGTTATTGTATCACTACGTTTAGTTTTTAGGAATTCCGATGCTTTTCATTCTCCGTTAGGTGAAGGTTGCGATATAAATAAGTTGTAGTAAAAATAAAAAGATGGTGCATTTTTAATAAGTCATCCGCAGAGCCGGTACCAATGCACACAGATGGTATTTCATATCAGATTGTAGCACAGAAGCAATTCGAAGTAGTCTTGTATCCGAATAAAAATTAAACAGAATATTAACAAATCAATAGCAAAGGTTCCAATTAAGAGGCTGTGTTATTACGTAGCGAATGTTAATTCTTGCTGCTGTAGCTACTATCTCAAAATGAGATCTTGGCCAATCGCACAACTAGTCCGTTATGTCCATAATCTTTTCTTTAGTGCATAGCGTATGTTAACGATTTTATTTTAAATTATAAATAGAACCCAAACTGATGTTAATCATTCTTCGATCGCAAACTTTTGAGTCCTAGTAAATTTTTCGCAAATTAAGACTTGATTAAATATTTTTAATTTAAAAGGTTATTTTAATAGTTTGCCTTGTTGATTTCATGCACGCAATTAACAGGCATTGAGTTGATTCTCGATGCAGGCAACGTTATAGGGCCGTCATAAGGTACCCTATCACAATCAATGGCGAACTTCCATAGAAGCCAAAAAGCGTGGCATGTTAATTGTGTAATATCTAGAATATAATTATTTATTGTTGTGTCAGGATATTTTCGTTTTTAATATTGTAATTATCGCTTTTGGGCTTAATAGAAGTAGGTAAGTACCGCAATTATTCTATTTAAGATTAAAGCTAAAGTAAATGTAGTTTTGGGTAGATAAATCATTGTTTACATAGCATAATGTCAATAAATGTAGGTACGTATGTATGAAATTTAATAAAACTGCATTAGCACTATTATCTTATCAAATTTCGCTGTATGAAAATCATTTTATGAAACCCAGGATACATTTATTTATGTGATTCATTCAATTGTTCCGTATAATGAGTTTAATTTGCTAGCTATTTTTTTTCGTTTGAATCTTATAAATTATTTCTGATAAAATTTGAATGAGACTTCTAATAACTTGAGAAATATTATGATTTAGCAAATGTGATAAAGCTAAGTTGTGAGTGGTAGAGCAACTTCGATGTCGGTGTAGACTTCAAGCAGCGACTCACCAGAGAAGTGCCGAAGTTTTTTCTGATCGTGCTTTCGACTAGTGATTATTTTAGCGGCCCAACAACTATTGACGCATGTTAGGGGTAAAACTCGGCATAGTTACCCATGCGGCTAATGTACGTATGTGCGTCTTCCAATATTGATCTGTGTAATTGGAGTCGATTTTAAGACGATGATTGAACATCATCAGCAGCCCATATACCTCCCACTAATGGAAAAAGGGTCCTCCTTCTGAAAGGGCCTTAGTTCCTAAAAGTCAAAGGTGTTTGAACACGCAACTGTCCAAATTAATCCTGAAGGCCATCACTTCTTTTTCGAAGATATATCCCGCCATTCGAAATTTTTTAACCGCTCTAGTCTTACCGTCAGGTTTGGTATCGTCACTTGGCCGAATCAATATAAAAAAAATACTCGTATTCTAGTGTGGGGTCGGACCTGCCTGTGGGATTTCCGAGCGTATACTTGAACATATCGTAAAATCTTAGAACATAAGTGTATTCCGCAGAAAACATATATTTTTAATCAAGTAGGACCTATTAAAAATTACAGTAATAGTCGTAAAATTTATATATGCCGTGTGGTTTTAAAATAGTAAAATAAAAGTTTAATCGCGAATGCTGACATACCACCGCGCGTGTTCCCACCTATGAAGCCATATAAATTTGCAAAAGAACAATCGACACGGCAGATGTTGAAGGTTTGTTTACTGATTTTAACTGCATAATTACATATGCCCATGGAATTTATAATACACGATTGCCACGAATTTGTTTTCTATAAAAATTCTTCAGTTTATGGTTTTTTCTCGATACCTACATAGGTACTGTTTCCTTAGTTCTGAGAGTTAAGTGAGCTACGATTGATCGAGAAGACTCCGGTTTTATTTTCGGAATTGACAAAGTGATTCCTGGAGTCAGGTGCGATGGAAACAGAAGGTTGAAACAAAACTGACTTTTAAAAAGCCGTTGAAAGAATACCTATAAACTGTTGTACCATTTGAATAAGAAATTACGATCAGTTAAAACTGTTTCCTTCTAATTGGAATTGATGCAAATATTATTTATACAGGCCTCGTTAAGATAAGACTATTCAGATATTATAAACAAGAAGTCCTAAGGTAATCTTCTATTTTTCCTTACATTTCTTGAAAAAAAAAACAAAATCTGTCGTATCACAGATTTAATAATACCGCTCCTACATGCGTATGTAGATGTTTTTATTTTCCCATATTTTTTACTATTAAGCTGCCTGTATTATATATTACTATTCATGGCATGGAACAGGTAATCTGCTCCAATAATAGCTGTAATGATCTCTAATAGGCCTAATAGCCTAATTGGCGTCATAAAATCGGAAGGGTAAAGGAATATCAAAAGTCAGCAGTTATGAGAGCAAAAGAAATTAATTGAATTACTTTAATGATCGGCCTAATGGCTTCCAAAGAGGTCATCGAAACAACCACAAAACGCTTACGTTGTATTACGAGTGAAATGTCTTAATTAATGAAGGTATAATAATTGACACAATAGAAACAAGCGATAGGTTGTCATTTGAATAGAATGTACATAACCTTAAGCTTAATGGTATAAATTAAAATAACTAAGCAGAATCCAATGATTACAATATATATCGTCTATTTGATGAGTTATTTTACTATTAACATAGAGCAGATTGAATCCTAGCTAGAAAAATAACCTGACTAATTCTAAAAGTCATTATGATTTCCTCTGTATTAAAAAAATAATACAAATAGCATCCTTTTTGCCACTTCTTAATATAACGAGGAAAGTAATTAATTTCACCGATTTTATTGCCAACATAGATTAATTATTTAATCGACATTTTAGCGACTACATCTTCCAGATACCGCCTTGAAATTTTATTGTCTCATAAATTCAATATTTTAGTTTCTAGTCCGTACTTACCTCAGGTTATTACAAAAAATAATTAGAAAAATCCGACTATTCAATATTTATCCCAGAACGGTAGAAAACTGTTTAATGATTAGAAAGCGATGTTGAACATATGACTGACTTAAAAACTCATTACGCCTTTGTACATTCAAATGTCTGAAAACATATTATAAAGTATGATAATCCATGTCAATCGCAGTAAATAGTGCAGCCACACACGACTTCAAGAACACACACGTACTCTTAATCCATGTTCTTAAGCCGTTATGTCTTTATATGATTCATTACGGATAAGTGAAAAATGAATTCCATAGATCTATTTGCATAAGAAATATATGACAGAAAAGCCGGAGGTTTATCTCGTGACTTTATCTAATGCGTTTATGCAATACAGTTCGGTTAATCTCATTCAAACATCAGTAAATTGTATTAAGTTATATTTTCGTTCATAATCCACGCATTAGTGAGAATCAAAAATTCTTTGACGTATAAAGGAATTTCGTGTCATGCAATAATTTATATTTTTAATATGTAGAGCTTCAGTTATGCATATTAATCCCTAAAGGTGTCTTAATCAAGAAATTTTATTTAATTGCATAAATTATGTATATTTTCCTAGTAGGCATTTAAATAATTAGTAGATTTTGTTTGGTTTAAACTAGATAATATTTTTAAAAGCAAAGCAGCAGTGATTATTTTCATAACTAAAAATATTTATAGAACTATTAATAAGTAGCTTAGATATAATATTATCAAAGCTATAGTTCACTAAATACTTTGCTCTATCCTATTTGTTGTAAGTACTTCCAGATCTCTATATTTGCTTAACGATTTAGAACCTTAGGAGAACTCCGAAAATATCAAATAAGTTTTACACTTAAATATTATTGCAATCAACAACTTGTATAGGTACTTTTATTTCCGTCTTCATATACGTGTCACTGTTTAAAATGCGTCTCTAATGCAAATAAGAATTTACCCCCTTCGCCTACCTAGATCAGTTGTAAGAGTCCTCACCGAAAAGGTTGTTTCAATAGTCCATACACCTTCTTCTTCTTTCTTCTTCATCAACCCATATACGCCCACTGCTGAGCACACACGCTGGCCTAGTGCGGGTTGGCGGACTACACATCTAAGAAATTCCTAAGAACTTTTTAGGTGTGCAGGTTTCATCGCGATGTTTTTCCTTCACCGTTAAAGCAAGTGATAATTCAATTTGAATACACACATAACTTCGAAAAGCCAGAGGTGTGTGCCTGGGGTTCGAACCCGCGACCGCCGAGATTCGCGACCGCGCGCCTAAACCTCGAGGCCATCACTGCTGATATACACCTTACTCTTACAATTTCTTATACATTCAGTCGAAACAACTTAGTAATTTTAACACAAAATTGAGTTTTCAAACCGAATTTTATGGTTTCATGGCAATAAATTGTAAATCAAATTTTGCGTGGTGATTAAGCTCGTCGTATTTTTGGGGTTATAAGATTTCGGACGGGTGCGGAGTGGCGCGGCGAACTACAAAGCAGGCACCTGTGCCCCCCTCGATGTTGAGCAAATAAGAAAAAAAAGCGTTTAACTATGTCTATAAATATTAATAACGCTTTCCTAAAACACGTTGTAGGGTAACTATGTTTGCAGTAGTGATGTTCTGCGATAACGGACAAAATAATATAAAATATTTATTTTAGACCACATTGATCAACAGTGTGATAGAAAAAGTTCAAAAAAACTATGTTATCGTATAATTTCCGGGACATGTTTGTTTCGTATGGTATGAACGATTGTTCGCTGCACAGTCTTTCGTGACATTATTAGGCTCTAATATTCAGCTATTAGAGAATGTTTATAAAAGTAAACACCTCTTGAAGTACGATACAAAAGCTCATCAGATAACAGAACATGTCGCCATGTAGGCTGTACGAATTTTCATTATATTTCAGCAATTATAGCACAATTTTGATATGAAAGATAATTATTTTTTCCACAAAAACAACATAATTCCAAGTGAAATATTTTATCTTTAACCACGAAAGTTATGAAGGCATATTCAATTCACAAAAGCCTTAGAGTAAATCTCAAATAAATCTAGTCTAAAGCAGAAAACACATTTTACCCGTTATCCTTACACAAATTGGAGATGTTTGAAGATCGTGGTCTCCCTACTGGCTAGTGAGATACATGCGTCAATTTTGACAATCTGCAAGTTTCGTTTAATGCGGCAAAGGTGTATCGGACGCGCCCACATAATTAATAAACGACGCCTCTTTTTCGAGCCCTGTTTGTTTTTAATTTCATACTATTTGCCTTTTCGGACTTTGTTCTTGACCGCTGATTAAGATTTTATTCATATACCGCTTTTTGCGCACTCTCCAAGTCCATTCCGAAATATATTAGGATTAATTTGTTTTTATGGAATTTCTAATTTTTTTTTTTAATATTTTATTACTTTTGCCATGCCATTTTACGTTTGAAATTTTGTTTGGCTTCATAATTTGCTTATTTTAGGATACAAATAATTCTAGGTAATCTAGCTCGCAACAATTAAGGAAATCAACTCTTAAGTCAAATATTGACGCTGAACAATAAATTAATAACTGCCTGAATAACTTCATAAGTATACATATTGTGTCAATAAACCAAAGTAAATTAATCTCATTATTTGGTATTATTTTAGGTGAAAGATAGACATGAAACCAATCCTAAATACCTAAAATCTAAAAATATTTTTAATTGCATTGATGTCTCAAATAACTGTAATCTCCTGATTTCCTCAATCTCCTTTATTTATATCCAATACATTACTTTTCATAGTTGCTCTATCGACCATTAAGCTACATAAACTGTTAATGCTCACATAAATGAGACATTATACCGTACTTTCCATACTTTCCACTTTAAGTAGCACTTGCTACGTCTGAGGATATTAAATAAACTACTAAGCCGTCAACAGGCTTACTATATTATTACTGTTGATGTTTATAAGCAAAAGTCGTTATTTGAAGACAATTTAATCGATTGCAAGATCTAAGATGTAAAAATCTTGGAAATTTGGCTAATCTCAATCGTCTCACGAAATAGGGGCAGCCGGGTGAAGCTGATCACGTGCTTCATTACGACGGTTATCTATAAACAATGCACGAAACACGGCGCTTTATCGGACAGCTGTTTGTGACCGCAACGGCAAAAAATGTCCAGATACGATCAGGTCGAATTACAT
The DNA here is from genome assembly GCA_030295005.1 of Cephonodes hylas. Taxonomy (NCBI): domain Eukaryota; kingdom Metazoa; phylum Arthropoda; class Insecta; order Lepidoptera; family Sphingidae; genus Cephonodes; species Cephonodes hylas. The sequence continues at coordinate 9,242,864 of AP025369.1, read as the reverse complement.
TCGGCCACGGCTCCTGCCGGTGGTGAATGAAAAAATACACAAAATGAGAAAAAATAAAAAGCCGTCGCGTCGATGTAAACAACTCACTGTTTATGAGGAACTTATGGTTTTTGCGCCGATTGCAGTGCGCTGTTTGCGCTGAAGCTCTGCAAACATGCACACGGAGTTACTGCTATGATGTATCCGCTTTGACTCGCCGACTGCCCGGTCATTTGATACTTAGGAGGGCATAAATAAAATTATCGATGGCCAAAAATCGAAACGGCCATTTATTACGTCCGAGATGGTTCATCGATTTTAACGGTTTCACGAAACGTCCCCGAGTTCAGTGGGTATCGCGAAATAATACGATTGTAATATCGCCACCGCATTCAAGCCGCGAACAATGTGCGTTTTTCTACGGCTTTTAAACATCAATAGGACGGTATTTAGATGATATTTTTTCGAGGTACGTACGTACTGTTCTCTTATTTGCCCTTTGTGATGTTGTGGGCGCGACAAAGCCACAAACATGCCCTGCTGCGCGTCCGAACGATTTTTTGCTAAAAATTCGTATTTTATTTCATTTATCGACGTTGTGAAGGATAGATTCGTACGTCTTGAGGAAGAAAAATGCGTTAGAAGATGTGTAGCCACTATTCTCTCGAAATGTAGGTAGATTTCGTGTATTATTAAAGGACAGAAAGCTTAGTAGGTACAGTTTTGCACGTGAATTTAAGAAGCAAATAGATAAAACTAATTTTGATATTGCGAATTTGACTCTGTTTGTCTACATACGACGTACTAAAGGCTATAATTATTTCAGTAAATATCGGCGTATACCACGGACGACTTTTTATTGCACATGTTAAAGGTCATATAATAGGTACCAATAATTATGGGCCTTTACTATTTTGAGAAAAAATTGAGAGAAACGAGGAGAGTAGACAAATTTAGATTATTGTAGCACAAACGGTCAATGGTAAAAGAATAATGCTTCTTTAAATTATTTTTGTGCAAAGTAATGGCATCATATCGGCTGAGATGGTCTTTACATGCAATTAAAATGGCATACAAAATGGCCTTGAGTTCATGGCACCAATTACATTTATTGGTACAATTCACGTAAAAATAAGTGTAGGCTTGTCGGCTTCACGGTTGTAATACAAGGGATAATATTTGCATCATAATCCATTTTACCGTCCCATAAAGTTAAATTTCTAGAAAACGATAACTTTAAGGATTTTTTACGATAATTTTCTTAAGTCAGTCTCGCGGTACATCTGACTGTCACGTGATATTAAGTTTCCAGGTCCGATTCCGGGGCAGACAAAGTGTTATTGGGATTTCCGATTAAATAAATCTTAGTAAGATAATGTCCTTCAAAATAGGCTCTTCATATTTCTATGGCACTTTCAACCTCCCTTGCAAAACTTGGCTGCCGAAATCCATCTCAAATCTCTCTGCAAAGGGGTGAATCATCAAAATCTCATCCGTACAAAAAATCATAAAATCCTTCGTAGTATAAATATGAACCATAGAAGTCCACAATTTTAACTTTAAAATAAAAAAAGATAATTGAATAGGATCCTCAATTACGTGACACCCTGATATAAATGACACTATTGGATGCTTCGACAAAATTGAATAATCGCGGATTTTTTTGCGGTGTCACTACACGAATGGCGGACTCCACACGCACCAATAGATTACTTCCGATCACGAGAACATAAACTATCCACATAATAGTCATGAGGAATTTTTCATCCCAACTCATAATAACTTATTATTTCTCACAATTGGACCTCCCGCGTTCCGCGGTCCTAATTTGTCACGTATCAACCCTTATAGAGTTGTTACTGAAAGTAAGATGTCAACCTGTGTGGCAATGCCTCCCGCTACCTTCCTGTATCACGCAGAGCGCCGGACACAAGTTTTGACACCATTAGAGATACAGTAGAGATAAAAATAATCAGGGCTTGACCACAATAAAAATTGCACCTACAGAGAAGCGTTGACGTTGGCATAGGATAATCAACCTTGGTTCCTAACAATAAAGCGGAGTTTAGTTAGAGAAATGGTTGTAAAATTCGCGTTAAAGCAAAACAATTTATCATCCCGCACCCAAACAAATGTACATACTATCTGATCTACTTACTTGTTGCCATTTTTTGCTTCGTATTGTTTCTTGCTAACAATCCCTTTGACTTTTTGTTTCAAATCCCGAGAAAGATAGTGCAAATAAATTCGAGACACCCTCATGACGGCACGGTTATCTCAACACACCATGTTAGCGAGATTAGAAGTGTTAAGTTCGCCCAAAACACGCTTTCGATTTTACCAGATTAAAATGCTTTCGCACAGCATCGGTAATTCTATCTAGAATGGGTAATTACACAAAAAAGTGAGCGGTTGTGTAGTTCCTCATTATTTCCTTTCGATTTCGAGCGCGATTAAAATGTTCCGATATCATTAACGAAATCGAAACCTACGATGCGTTATGCGGCTGAATGTCCTGCCCACAATGGCCACCGCACAAAAGAGTCCAGACCGCGCAATAAAAGCGTTCCCAATAAAAGTAAAATCTGAGTAAAGGAAGTGCACGGCGGGCGGAAATGCAAACTCTCATTGTGCGAACCTGCACGTGTTCCGGAGTGTTTTGTGCACGCCCCTGCATTGGCAAAGGCACCGTGAAAGCCTGCCTCAACGAAAGTATTTCTATTTTCAGACTTTATCGCGGCCAGACTTTGCGCCGTCTACATAAACATAATAATAATGTATATGCTATAAAATGTATGCATTTTTATTGGAGCTGCTGACTTGGTGAGAGTAAGGAATGAAATTATTTAAGTCATAAAAGCCCGCAATCAAATAAGAATATTTTATAAATACCTTTTTATTTCCCTGTGAAATGTTTGCGAACGATGTATTTATAGAGAGACAGCGGTGATCGCAGAGTTAAACTATGGAAATAACAGTGCCAATGTTCCCGGACTATCGCGTACATCTAACAAAAGTTAGCATTCGTTAATGCCGTTTATGTTCATATTATGTGTGACCGGTTCGTTAGCGACTCTGTGAGATAAATATCGCGCCATACATCTTAGTTCGTCGGATGCTGTGCTACTCTTTAAGAAAATGGATATGTGTATCGTGATCTGCACGAATGAGTTTAAGAAATGAATCGAACGATGTAAACGATATTTTGCATAGCGGATACTGCGAGCTGATACAAAATCTATTTGATCTTTTAATTGAGCTATTGATATTTAACTGCGCTTCATAATTAAAGATTACTGGCCGATATAAACGGCCAAGAAAGCGAAATCTTTTTTCAGTTTTAATAAAGAACGTTAAAGTTGAATCGGTTTGGTAAGACGAAAGTTATAGACTTGGATTGGTGGAAGAACTTTATATACAGAAAAAGGTATTTATATAAATGGTCTTACGTAAAATAATGTCTCAGAAACCTGGGCTCATATGCCATAAATTATATTCGAAGAAAGATTCTGCTCAGCAATCTATTTTGAGTATAAAACCAGTTAAAACGACAACCAATGCAGAATGTGAAATTCTAGAGCAAGGATAATAAGGTATAATGATAGATTTTCACGTGCCTATTCTGTAGCTATTCGCCCGAGGATAAAGTTTATGCCGTACGTAACGCCCCCCTAGGAGACGAGTGACATTGCGTGAAATCCTTGTAAATTCTAAAGCAGTAGCTGGCTGGCTCTGAGCGGCTATTTAGTAAAGAAGCGGTGTAAGAGCCATATTAACCTTTAAGTCTATGAATGTAAGGGTCAGTATGGCGGCATCCATTAGTTTTATAAGCACGTAATGCGTGTAATCAGTCCCTGATTGGTTTGAATTAATCGCAGTGAGCATGCGTGACCGCTACCATTCGAGTCACCGTTCACGAAGCATCCTTTATGAGAAATTATCCGTGAGTACTCCAAGTGAATTAAAAATAATAACGTAATTAAAAGTCATTCCTTTTTGTGCGTGAAAAAGTGTACTGAATTTGTTTTGATTACATTTATGATTCGCATCGTTTATATTGCGTAACATGTCAATGAATAAATGTAACTCGCCGATGTTTATTCATATGAGTTTATATTAAATGATTTTCATTACGAATATTAAATGTCTTGTGTTAGCTTTATGCAAAGAGCTACACGGTCGCAGGTTTCATACATTGTAATAGTAACTATTTTATTAGTAAGATTTATTATTTGAAGGTCTGCTTTTGAGTGTCGGTGTTAATTTTGTTGTATAACTTACTTGGAAAAAAATTAGAGAAACTTGGGAGTCTTTTGGGCCTATTTTTTTTTTCTTTTATCCAATTCCACTGGCAGATTAAGGCTTAATACACTTCCAAATTAGACTGATCAGTGTTTTTAATTCACTCAAGGATATTTAAATCTTAATCTCATTACTCTAATCGCAACACGAAGTGCACCAAATTGTCATGGTTAATAATGCTGCGATATAATAATATTTAAGTACTAAAGTGTATAGTGTATTTAAGTACTTATCATATGTCTATTATACAATTGCCTTTATTTGTAAAGAGTATAAGTACACGGGGGTGTATTTCGCTTAGTTTGTTAAAATTCCACGTAACAGGAGGTAAGCCTATGGCAGATTTTTGGAAAACTTATCAAAACTGAAATTTGTCTAGTTTCACATTTCTTTTATTAATTCTATAAAACATTTTATAAAACTTAAAAACAATTGGAACTACGAACTGGTGATTCCTATTTTCTCACACTTAGAATAAAAACTCTTTGGATAATAAAAGTATTATTAGCCTCGCAGCCGATTAGTTCCGTGACGTCCACACTCCGAGCTTTGATTGTTTCATTCGTTATGCAACTACTGGCTATTAAGTCATTGCTACTGATTGCGCCGAATTCTCTATGGTTTACCACCTAGCCGCCACTGTTAACTTAATGACAAATATAACCATTTCCATTGGTTATAGTTCATTTAACAATTAAGTTCTTCGACCATAAATTTTTTGTTTATAATTGTGAGCATGGCTTCGAAAAACAGCTGAAGGAGAATTGCGTCTTGATTACGGGTGTATCAATCGCTTCCTGCTTGGTAATTCATTTAGAATAATAACTCGTTCATTAACCAAACAGGTCGGTACTACCGAATTTCTTTTTTTAATTTGCTTTAATTCTTACGCATTGGTTTTATACTTTGGAAGTAAACCACCTGTACGGAGTAATTCTATGTTTACTTCAGTACATTTAATTACATACTGCTGATGTAAATTCCCCTAATTATTTTTCAGAGCAATAAGAAAGGACCAAAGTGCTTTACCGAAACCGGAACTACGCGGATGCCGCAATCTCTTCAACCCTTTTACCATACAACATAATGGATCTCTGTCGTCTAACACTTCAAATGACGCCGGTGGTCGCCCTCTTACCTCGAATTTTTCTACTCGTCTAGAAATCAAAGTAATGTTCGCAAATTCGATATTTCATTTCATGCAAGAATTATCACTAAGACATCATTACAACCGCAAAACATTTTACAGCTCAAGGAAAATTATTATATTTGATCGGCGTTATAGTTCAGTGAAGCTGACTCGTGCCATACTTTGATTTACGCAGTCACATAGAAAATTGATGCGGTCGGAATAATCCTTTCGGATAATGACCTTGCTATTCCCAAATAGTATTTCAATGTCACTAATACTTAACCTAGCTGTTATGGTGCACAATACATTATGCGGTTGGAAAAACCCAAAATAATCTACAGTCTTTCACTGAAGCGAGAAATGACATCAGCGTTGCAAAAACCAAGTGCTCAAATATAAATAAACGTTGTGCTTATCTCTCCGAGTAATCTCAGCATTACCATTTTCAACTTTCATTGATATTGATAAATTAAGAGACTCAGCATTAAATATTACGAAAGCCTTATGGGAACTGATCCAGATAATATTATCTAAGTTTAAAGGGAAAGATATATGGAACTCGGTTCGAATTAGTATACCCTGTACGTAATCTTCACATTTTGTTAAATGTGGCTCTTTATCAAATCTAAGATCCAAAGAAGCGTAATATAAATTAAATTGAGTGAACCAAGTAACGACCAAGCGCTACCTTTTAAAAATGACCATTAACAAATTGCTTTTAGACAGATATTTTTGTAATGTTACTTGTTTGTGAACGGTTCTATCTTTAGTGATCAATTTATCGGCTCGTTAGCGACTGATAAATGTGATTCGATTGCGCTATGATTATAAAGCAATATATCAAGATGAGTACCTTGATTAACTCTGTGAGAATGTCCCCGGCAATACTTTACAAAGGTTTTTCTGCCGACTCTTTGTTCAGCCATTGTCCCATCACGCGATCCAGCGCGCCTCACTATATTACTGTTGCATGATTGCGGAAAAGCCTGGCCTACGATTACTGCGTATCAGATCCTGCCTTATAATCGACCGTTTTATCGTGAAAGCCAGACTTGTAGGCGTTTCGAAGTAATGAATGCTTCTCAGTACCAACACATTAGCGTTTAATATACCTTCAAATATCATGGCGTTTCAAGAGGCACTGAACAAAGTGGCAGAACACTCGCAAATTTTGGTTCGCTACATTTAAACTAATAACCGTGAAAGCGGAAATTAGGTACAAGAGCATGTCGACAACTTGTTATTATGCTGCATTTATGACACGGCATGCAATAAAGGGAGTATAAAGTTGTTACAAAATGTTGATCTTTTCTTCTTTTAGAGGATACGGTTTAGGCTACCTTATAGTACTTAAGTGGAACATTATAATGATTTGCGAATTTCGAAACGAAACATACGTCTAAAATAATTCGGTATGAAAGTAATTCACATCCGTATTATTGCACAATGACGTGGCCTGTCTCCGTGGTAGACGAGCTGACAGCGTTGGACCACCGGAGGCGAACAGGGTTTTTTGAATACACCTTCGTTAGAGTCGAACAACTCGATGACATGTTACCTCTAGACTTAGTTAACGTTTTCCTGGACAACTTTGCGCAATTTCGCCGTATTTTAGATTATGTCCATGCTAAAGCTAGAATCACGCGACATTATTGACATATACTTTCATTTTTAATAGATTCTTGTCTATATAGGTACGTAATATCTGACACTTTAAAATGGATAAAAAGGAACAAAATAATTGAAAGCTCTTCCTATCATAATAGTACAAACAGGATGTTGTCAAATCACGCCAGCTGTCAGTTGAGATGCCGATAAAATTAAGTCATTGTTGACTATTCACAATCTAGAGCGCATTATGAAAGGTCAGTTGAGCATTATATTGACACAAATAGTAAGGTAATTTCTTCCGTTTACTGATAGATAAGTCATAATATTTACTGTCACTCAGCACCTGGCTAGGTCATCGAACCCTTGTTGATCTCAAAGGAGCGTCAAGTTTCCATTTTGATGTTGACGGGCGTATCTTCCGAATTTGGATGGATAAATACATAATTGACATTACCAAAATATGGTGCACGTTTCACGGGGATGTTTGGGGTTACGATGTTCATTACTCTTAGAATTGTTTAAGGTATTATTGGTAGTAAGTATAAATGGTGCTTGTTCGTTCGAGGGCGCAATATATCACTGATGGTTGAACGTTTTTGTGGCGGTCGATTCTTCACAACCATTTTATGTGGTTTAATTCGATCGAAGCCAGTGGCGGTATCGACCCTAATTATTTGAATAGCGCGACACGACGTTCCTTTGACTCAAGCCGATAACTTGTCCTTAAACAGTAGAGACTTCTAACCATTAAAAAATTGAACATTTTTTTAAACATTTTTGTAATGTCTTATAATTTAATTCTTATTGTAGATACGAGTAAAGATTGTTCCAAATTTTATTTCTTAGAATGATAAGTCTTTATGACCAAGGAAAAAAGTAATAAAAATATCAAAAGCTCTACCATGGGTCTTTTCTTTCTATTTATTAGTAGACAATTTATTCTTGCCTTTATTTCTAATGCGTAAATAAATTGGCTATAAATAAAAATAAATCACATTGTTAAATGTTTATTGCATTGAAGTATCGACTCCACTGCTTTACAATAATTTATAAGCTTCGAGCGCTTAGTTTTTCTGCTTCAAGTACATGTAGTCATTTTGATATTAAATTAAATAAAAAATGTATTTGATAGACAAATGTTTGAGCTTTGTCGCTTTTTGAATTTCTGTGAGTGATTTACGATTTGCTTCATATTGTGTACGGTTGAAACAAAAAATTCCAACTATTTTACACCTCAAGGGGTGCAGTTAAATGCAAAGTTTTAGGGGGTCCCGCATTTCAAAAGACAGACATCGTGACAAGTGCCGCATCTATCTCAACATAATTGTTATTTCATAAGAATTTGGGTCGAAATTCCAGATTATTTAGATAAATCTACCTGCTACCGAGTTCCAATTCATTAAAGGCCATTAATGAGGTTTATTGCTCACCGGATTTATGGTATCGCTATGGTCGCTGATTAATTGAATACTTAATGAATGGGACTTTGATGTTTTCGGTATTTCGTTATTTTATTACAACTGCAACATGCTAGAGTCGATCCGTTTAATTGTTTTTTCTATATTTCTATTAGTTACTTTGAAGATTTAGGTACAACATTCATATATTGTCTAATATTTTATCTCAATTGACTGAAATCCGTTCGAGATAATAGGTGTTTTAGGATTGTGAAGTAGAAAAGTCTAGTTAAATAAAGTGTATGCATAATGAGTTTTGTGGTAGGCATAATTTTTTATAAGTATTCACTTATCTAGATTAGCAATCTACATCTAGTAAAATAAGCCGTTGCATTAAAAATTATTAAGAGTCACAAATATATAGTTTATTTGCACTCATTTTTAACAGGCTCTATTAGAATTTATATAAAGTGACTTAAAAAATATGGTTTTAATATAAATAAATAAATACACCCAACGGTCACATACATAGCTCTGACCCCACACTAGGTTACAAGACCTGTGTCGTGGGTATCAGACACTACGAGAGACTTTTTCGATCTCACAAACACCCAGACCCGAAACAAATATTTGTGGATCACACAAACATTTGTCTCGGTGCGGGGATCGAACCCGCGGCCTCTCGTTTCGCAAGCTGGTGTCTAGCCAACTGCGCCACGGGGGCTGTCATATATAGAAAGAATGCAATCTTTACAGTACAAATTTGCTTTTTTAAGCAAAATATACCTAAACCACTAAGAAGAGTGTCAAAGATAGGAACTCAAAAATCGAAACAACATTCATCGTAGAAAAGACCTGCCTTTCCACTTTATAGTTTTTATAAGTCGAAGCACTTGAACTTGATATACGAAAATAACACCGACTGCGCAGGCGCCGGTAGATTTGGGTCACATGTTCGCTGCCGATTTGCGGGCTACACTTTCAACCAAGGACATGGGCCCTTGGGACTGTACTTGTGCTGCGAAACAGCTGTTCCGGAATTCGTTTTTCTGCATTGTTTTTGCGGGTTTAATATGGTCAAGAACACTTAAAGGATACTTTAAAACATGTTGCCTGAAATCCGAGCGATATTTGACGACACCAATTTTACGGATCAACGCATTTTTGTAAAAACATATGGCTTATTAGTGATATTTATGGTTTTTAGTTCCGAAACATGTAACTTTCAAAGTGACAATTTTTATATTGATTAGAAATATATCTATTCATAACTGCCACGATGGTTGGGTGATAATAATAACATACCTACTTGTATACATGTAATTCTGGATTTTATGAGCCCCTTGCTCGATATACAAGTATAAGCAACAAAACCTGGTCTCTTAAAATACAAAATCGCTTCAAGGTAAAACAAACGCCGCCTTTGTATTTTATGGCTTACCTTGACATCGATTTTATTCTTATGTGTTTTGTCCTATATTTCATTTGCATTTCGGTTCTGATCTCGGTAGAAAAATAAGTGCAAAGCAATGTGCAGCTGCGAAGAGCGCGCGCGGCGGTCGCGTGCCCCGTAAACGCACGAGTGCCGCCGAGCTTTTACGAGCCTCTGGTTAGGTATTACAAACCGACAGATATTTTTTAACGTTTTCTCAAATACATAACTTTCCTCCAATACCCATTTTCATAAATTTATTTCAGTAGTTTCTATTATTTGCATTGCTTGCCAAGGAACTCAGATCTCCCTTTTCGCATACTAATAGATTTCTAAGCTTCGAATAGTCTTGATATATGCCGCAACATGATCTCTAGAGGTTGATAAAATATTTTCAAAGTCAAATCGCATGTTAACCTGCAAATGATAATAAATAACCCAATAAGTCGTAACGATAATTCGCAATAATAAAAATAGCATAGAATACTAGCCGTTGACGGTAGGGGAGTGATGGCCATGTAAATTGGAGAACATTATAGAGCAGCGCCTAACAGGACGAGATAATGAGGAGCAAGTTTGCAAGCGGATGCGCCGAGCACATACTGAACAATTAATACAAAGAGAATTAAACAGGAGACTAAACGCTCGCGATTCCACAGGTGTGTGTACACATCGCGATCTTGTCGCGTTGCCTATGCATTGTGCGAGCCTGTTCAATATCAGCGGAAATATCCACCCATAATGGTCCGCGCTTCCCTTCAATTATCAAAAATTACTATTGCAATTTGATTTCGCAGGGCGGGCATTGCTACGTGATACAGTTGCGACGATTGTCTTCGAATTAAAAGCTGCAACGATGCTTTGTTTAGGTCCCCCATTTTTATATATTTTGCGTGGTTTATTGTATCCTTTTGCGAATGTAACTCGAGTTCAGACACGTGTGGAAATGGTTTTTGTTGCTTCATTTTGTTACGTCTGGGTATCATTAGCGTAAATGTGGTTATGAGCATACAGCACGTATTTGAAATCAGAGTCATTATGCGTTTGAAAGTTGAATTCATTTTTGATGTTAGCTATATGGGAATTTGTGCCTTCATTATCTGGTCAGCACTGTCGAAGAAGTAATATCACTTGTTTTATGTCTTAGCCAAAATTTCTTAGAAAATTTTCGTCAAAATTAGAGTTTTGAAATAAAAAGAAACTGATTCATACTAAACGGTCTTTTAAGAAGGATTTTTTTATTTATTTTCGCATTCTATAGAAAATATTATTTAAAATCTTGCTGATTATTTTTTTTATTCTTTTTGCATAACACAATTTTACTTCATCATGGATTTGAGATTTTGTCTATTTTCTTTTGTGTATTGTGGGTTGAAGAAAAACAAAGGAATACGTTTGATAATATTTTAATTTATTTACAAATGCAACCAGCAGGTTGTCTGGTGTTCGTAAAAAACTATTAACACCTATCATAAAGTCTTACATTATTAGGAATCTGGCTTATGGTGCTACGTATATTTATTTACACTAAAAGTCTTTGTCTCAATCGTATTCGAACATTGACATATTTACATACAAATGCTAAACTTAACATCTAATGACTAGATAACAATTAAAAATACTTAATGGCTAACTGGAAGTGTAGTTCTAGTACTAAGGCACAGCGGTGTTTCAATCACTTATGGTAATACTAAATGCCTGTATGGAATAAACAAATGATAGTTTCAGTCTTCGTGTTATTCCGTCGATGTACGAAATGCAGTTAGAGCATTCGTTCGGAGTTCAGTCGCTCGAAGGAATGCATCGATGCTTCGTTATAGTCCACCATTATCCCCTCTCATTAGGAATATACTGATTGCGGTTAATTAGAGGTTGTCTCAGAGTCCCTCGCGCTCCAACGTTCGGCTCTCACTTGAGGAATACTCGTTTTTTCATAATCACCAAGCCGCTCACTGGCCGCACTTTGATCACCGCAGAACACGGTTCCTGGGAAAATGAGAAATATTTTTATTAATTCATGTTTACACTGTTGATGCGATCAAAAACTCACATGTACTAAGTGAGTACAGATTGAGTGTATAATGACGTGTGTTCCCGAGAATATCAAACTCGTATCATCAGATGTTTGTATAGTGCTTAGCAAATATTGTAACACGTGTGCCGCGCTCGACGCCCTTCTATTTCCTCTTGAGATTTCGTCTTCCGGTACAATAAATTAATAGTCTGCGACCTCCTATTTTTTGCGAGTTCAATTTCAAGTTTTTAGTCACGGAGCTCCTGGTTGCTAATCCATCTATTGTGACCATATGGCAACCGCCCAAAGAAGCATAGCAACAGAAATGTTGTTTTCAAATGAACAACATAAAATTATGCCTTTGTCTACTTATTATTAGAATAGATCATTTTTATGTGCAATTTTCCCACTACATGCGGGGTGAACCACAAGATTGTTAGAAGTAATTGCTGCTCGGCTATTGAGGAAAATAAGAAGGTAGAATGCGGGTCCCTATTTTATTTTTAAACGTGAAATAGAAAAGACTGTGTATTTTAGTAGAAAAAAATCTACCTAGCCGCGAGCTTTCATAGGACGACATATTTTAAGATTCGCTATTGTCGGTGACTTGCTATTGTGCCCCTTAATTTTACAATGAATAGATAAAGTCTATCGTACGGTTCAATGCTCAACCATAATAGTAGACCTGTTTACTTTTTGCGTTAGGGATGAAGCTTCATTCAAATTTGTGCAACATAAAAGAGACGACCCTATAGGCAACCGTGACTGATAGGCTCGGGCAAAAAACCTTGGTTTTCTGTGATACCTGGCTTTTGCAAAAAAATAATCGTCAAATAAAATATGTTTGATATATTTTACGTAATATCCAACATACGGTTCCACTACCACGTAGATAATTTTAAATCGCTATATTCACGGCCAGTGCGACGCGACAAGCGCAAACAATTTGATAAGAAATATCGTTATCAAACTTCTGAGGAAACAAGTTTAAAAAAACTGATTTATCAAAAAGATAACATCGCATTAAGCTTTTGAATTAAAATAGGGCAGTGTGATAGTTAAGCTTACCTTGATAATCATTGTTGTTGCCACCGCGATATTACGTCCAGGAGCTCTTCATCTTCAGGACTCATCGGCTCGTAGAAGTCATATGCGTCTTGACAGCTTGGACCTGCCGAGCTATCCGATACTAGGGACGGTGCCGGCGAGTGAGACTCTTCAGAGGAAGGTGGGGTATGCGAACCGTTCGCCGTCAAGGTCATCCCTAGCTGTGTGTCCGAACATCCATCTTCACTTTCGTCCAATAAGCGCTTTAAGCTTTTAATATATTCCACAGCCAGCCTTAAAGTGTCCACTTTGCTCAATTTCCTTGAGGATCCTCGACCGCCAGCTAGAGCCGCAGATATTGCCGACGGTATGTGCTGGCGCAGCGCCGCGAATCCATTATTAACTTGCTTCACTCTGTTCCTTTCCCGGGCGTTTCTGCGGGCCACCGAAGCCGGCTGTGACGGATAAGGCTGATGCAGATAAGATCTCTTCTTGCATCGACCCGCATCCACCGGCGCAGGTGCCAATCTCCTAGGAGCAGGATTTTGGAGGTGTGTCAGTTTCTGATCAACACCGAGATTCTGATAAGTGTGAATCGCCGCCATGAGCATCGCGTAACGTAGACGAGAGAAGTTCGAAAGCGCACGAGTGCGTACCGCGCGGAGGTCGCCGTTGAATTGGCGGAGGTGGCGCGCACCCCTGACGCTAAGTAGCGCGCGCGCCGGCGGCGGCGGGCGGCGCGGGTGGTGGCGGGCGGCGGGCGCGGCAGGCGGTGGGGCGCGTGCCGAGCGCGCGCGCACTCGCACGGGCCGCCCGGCCGCCAGCCGCCGGTCCCCGCGAGCCCGCCGCCGCTCCGCTACTTGTTGCACTGGTCAAAATACGCCGGCGCTTATTATGCCATAGAGCAGTAAGCTCGCGCCGCTATTGTTGCACGTCGTTGCGCGTAATTATCCCGTCCTTTACCTTGTTCGGAAGACGGGCTCCGCTTGCGTCGTCTATTTAGGAGTCGTTAGGGAGAATAGGCCCTGTAAAACGATCGGAGACGATATTGTGTTATTAATGTCTCGAAGCTTTTGTTTTGTTAAATGAGGGTTGTAAACTTTTTTCGTAATAAAGTAAAACGCGAACAGAAATTGCATAAGCGTAACAGAATTTTCGTCTAGGTTAATTATGAAAGCCTCAGTACTTGGGTATTTGATGTGGGTTAATTAATTGTTTGTTGCTGCACGCCGCGCAGCCGCCAGCGTCAATGTCGTGGCACGTGACAGTTTGTAAGATCAATCAAGGTGTGATCTGATTAATTTCTCCACGTTTCTTTAATCGCGGTCATTTGGTACACCATACTAGTATTGGTCATAAACTGTGGAATGTAGCAGGTGTATGTTTTAGCGTCATTCTAGTTCTGTGAATTGTCCACTGCGTTTTATTCGACAGTTAACTTTTTATGATAATGAGTCGTTAGATGCCTACGATCCAATTAAATGTTCTGTGTATGGGATAATGTTCACAAGACAATAACTGTTATCAGCACTGCTCGAGACTGTAACGCGTTGAATTCTTTAACACTGAAAAGAGATTATTATTAGTATAGACTAATAAAAGTAATTTAATAGTTTAATGTTTAACTAAAAATCTTATTTTATCTTTTTTATAATTAATGCAGTGTTATTTTAATGTACCACATTGAGGATGATTATTATCAACTGACTTATATCTTTTTTTTATGAGTTTAAAATTAAATAATGGTTAAATATTTATTTCTCTCTAAAATCTCGATGACAATACAAAGTGTAACAAAGTAGAATTTCACAAAATTATATAAACTACATTTCACGGTCCACTGATTCAAATCAATGCTAATGTCATAAACAAAATATACACCGCACACCGTTATTTAATATTAATAATTAGTTATAAATTATGGATGCGAGGCAACAGGTCTCGGTGTAGCGTCTATGCGCGTGCGCCGCGGAAAGTGGAAGATTTTTTTTTAATATGGGAATTTTACTTTTAAGTGGCCACAAATTCCGGCAGACATCTGCAGTGTCATCTTGCTGGTACAGTTAGAATGTATTTATTTCGGCATAAATTAAACATACTGGGTTACATAATTCTTAGATAGGAAGATTCACGTTCGACGCTCAGATTGTAACTATATCGTAACTTTTGGTTACGGACGCGATAATGTCTGTTTGGACAGGTTCAGTTTAAGTTATTGTCGGACACTTCAATAATCATATATTTTGTTTAAAAATGTAAGTGTATTAGAAAGAATTCATGGTATGTTACAAAATGAGGTCATATACGTCAATCGAGACTTTCATCATGGCTTAATAGATTTCAGTCTTTATCTACCACATTAGCATATGAACATCGTGTCCTTAAGAAATATCCTAAAGGATATTTCTGTTAATTTGTACAGAAAAATTGGATGGGATTTTTCTAAAGATTCACTAATAGTTTAGATAATTCGAAAATTAGAATTCAATTCTGTAAGATGATGTTTTAACACTTCGAGAAGGTCGTTTTCCATTCTTTGCTAGGTCATCACGCAATCAAAATGTCATATTTAAGTTATAATAATGCTAGATCATAGGCATACTACACATAAGATATATAGGATAAAATCTAGCTTTGTCTTTTTGGTGAACTTTGTGGTTTAAAAAAATATGCGATAAATAAATTCGCGATATCTAGATTTCGATACTGTTTGCGATCTGACCCGTAACTTTCAAGACACTTCCAGCATTATATTCCAAATCATCTACATAACTTAATAGGCTCATAATAAATAGAATTTCAAAAGCAATCGTATCAAATGGTTATTTAATATACCGGAATATTAATTGTGTTCCCAAAAATTCAAACGGGATTTGAATGCACAAAAATGAAGTCACAGAACGAGTTACACATAATATTTACGCTGGTCAAGAAATGTTCTTATCAACCTATTTATTACTAATTTACAATTCGAATACGTGAATTCCCAGCGGTGAAGTGGCTATGTGGTGCTGAGCTGTCGGCCGCGGGTTCTGAGCAGGTGCCACACGACGGCACACGACTTGTCGGAAACCTTCAAATTCACTAACGATCGACTTTTTTGCATTGTGAGTGTTGGACAAACAGAAACAGAAAACGTCAAGCGTTGTTCTTGTAAACATAGCGCTTATTAGATTCGACATATTGTGTGTACAGTGTTTATGGAATAGGATATATTAGGTTAACGGTTGGAAACGGGGTATATCTGTTAAGAACTATTGGTGCAGAAAAAATCTGGTTTTTGTCGCAACGATTATCATTTTGATAAAAAAGCTTTTTGCATTTGTTTTTGACTATAGTTATTTGATAAATCAAATACAAAAGTTCCTAAATATAAACTGCAGTGACGAAACTTGTATGAGAATATGGCTTTTATATCACGATTAGGATTTGGATGCTGCGAAATTCTGTATCATAGAAATATATATTTATCAACATTACTATAATCATGACGACGAAAGACGTCACTTGCTACTTAATACCTCACTTAGAAAGCAATACCATTACAAATAGTACAATCTTCTTTAATAGTTATCGTCACTGCTATCCTTAAGTGTCCCTTTAAACCGTAGGTACTAAAACGCAGTATAACAATTTCATCCCTCTATCGAGCACTGCAGTGACATCTATTTTCCACCCTTAAAATGTGCGAACTAAAATCGATACATTACCAACCCCGATAATAGTTTTACATGGCGAAGGCAGATGGCGTTACGGACGCACGTGCCTACCTGTTGTTAAAGTATCAAGGGGTGGTTACAACTAGGGTGAATGTAATTTAAGTGTTCATTCTACAGGTGGCGTTCTTATACACTTACTCGTAATTTTTCTTAATTATATTGCTTTTATTTAAAGCTAGGTTTATATATTCTAACAAGGAAAAAAATTATAAGTGCTTAGAAAAAGTTCTCGAGCTTTTTAAAGATATATTGGTGTTAAGGACTGGTAGGTAACGTAAAGACAGTAGTGCCAACACAATAGCATGACTGTTGATGTTCTAACAATTATATTACATGTTATCGACTTTATGACTTCTATATATATTTTTTAGTAATTTACAAATTAAAATAATATAACTCTACCTCCACCACGGTATAGAAATAAAGACATAAAGTACAACAATGTTAGAGCTGGATGTAAGGTGAAATTAGGTAAAATCATTTGCAAAATCTTTAGATAAAAAACGGATTTATCAGGAATTCAAAATCGTTGCATTAAATATCGATCATGATAAATCAGCTAGAAGATTTTTTTTTATAAGAAAACATTTAAATATCAAATCTGATTCAGTCAAAACCAAATTCCATAAATAATACTGTGAACTACCGTATAGCTTGATTTATATAAATTCCGTAGCGGTAGTTAGCACCCTGAGGCGCCAATTAGTACGCCAACTTCACACTTCACGCCTGAAGTTACACAAATCTAATTAAAAATACAATAAACTACTCGCATTTCCTCATTAGGCCCGTTTAATTACAGGCTGGATCGTCATTATCATTCCGATTTTACGAGCTATCTATGAAACCGATGGCCAAACATAAAACCCGTATTGTATATTTACTCTAATTTGGATTTTCCCCAATAAAACTAGTGCGTGGGAAGATTTATGTACACACGCAATCAAAGTGTAACAGCGCCGTGTTTACCAAACGTTTCTCGGATGATTGTCGTAACTTAACTACTGTAACTTAACCTTATAATATTGAAGACTACATTAACGACGTTTTTTGTAAACTTACTGTTATTTTGTAATGTATCTTATTAGGTTGTATTACGATTCTTAATGCATTAATGTAACAAAAATAATATGACTAAAATACTTGAAACTTTGACGTGAAGTAAATCTTTAAATGTAAAGATAAAATTGAAATATATTCATTGAAAATTTGAAAAAACGAATATTGTAGGCGTCATTTAAAAATAAATCACGTTCTGTTTAAACTAGTGAAGAGCGATGAAGAATGATTAAAAGCTCTATTATTGTCTCTGCTTTCATTAGTATAACGCTCGTTGCTTGATTTGATTATGCAACGCTGAGGAGTTCCTAGTGCTTCTTCATCAACCCATATACGCCCACTGCTGAGCACGGGTCTCCTCTACCATTGAGAGGGTTTAGGCCATAGTCCGCCACGCTGGCCTAGTGCGGGTTGGCGGACTACACACCTAAGAAATTCTTAAGAACTCTTAGATGTGCAGGTTTTATCACGATGTTTTCCTTCACCGTTAAAGCAAGTGATAATTCAACGTGAATACACACATAACTTCGAAAAGTCAGAGGTGTGTGCCTGGGGTTCGAACCCGCGACCGCCGAGGTTCTCGACCGCGCGCCCATACCTCGAGGCCATCACTGCTATTGACATAATCGCAATTTAATACCAACTGATTGGCTTATTGTGTCAACACAGATTGCCAAGTTGCAGAGATACAGGAAAAAAAAATAGTTTTATATATTTTACAACTCTAGAGTCTCAATTTGCACGTCACGCAACCAATGTTATGCACAGAAGCCAATAATCTCGTTAAGATTATAGAATTTGGAATATTCATCGAAAGTATCCACGTCCCTTAGGCTGTAGATATTATCTGTATTCTCTTAACTGTGTTGGTGCTTGAAATTCCCTTTATAAATATTAAACAGGTGTGAGGTAGTAGTTGCTTTGTACTCTCAGTTAGAGCCACTCATTTCAGTCTTTAATTGACGAGATGTTGCTTTATTCGTACCGCCGGAGAACATGAGTGCCGCTGTCAAACCTGACGTAAAACGCCTCAATCATGGCAATAACGTAATTTTTATCTTGATTACTTGATAATTTAATTGGATTACGCTTAATGGAATCAGAACTGCCAACCGACCGAAGTGAAGTCAGAAACCTTCAGGTTTTGCCGACGATGCACATTCTACGTAACCTCACCGTGATTACGCTGTCACAACGGAAAATTATTAGCCATTTTAATAACCGCAACCGTTTCACTAATTAATTCCTCAGCGTCATGTCATTAATATTATTAATACCCACATTACAAGCACAAAGGCATCGTGTAAATAGTTATTTTAATGCGTTATTTAATAAATTATGCAGTCAGCTAAAGTTACATCGCGGTTTTAGTCAGAGGTACAAGCAATACAAATGATAATACCACACGCACGGACACAGACAGATTCCGATTGTCATCGAAACAAACGTTGTCCGACGCTTTCTCTGCGTAAATAACGCTAGGTTCCGACGATAACTCTAGCCGGAGTCGGAGGCGTATCATTTACGAAATAACAATCGCAAATAAACAGCGACGTCGGGCGGCGGGGCGCGGGCAGTTCGCATTAGCGGTGTGGGGCGCAAACAGCGCGATCGGGTGTATAATTTCGCGTCCGCTGACACGAAGCCTCTTCGGCGCGGTTGCCATACCACAATATATCACGGGCTCGCGTACGCCCGCCACACTGTATAATTCGTGTAATTTATAGGATAGACTGGACTAGTAGCAAGACGCCCGACACGGTTAATAGCGCGTAACCACGCGACAGAGGCATTCGTGTACACTCGCCGATGTGCGTCGCGGCTCGCGCGAGCACGCCCCGGGCGCCCCCTATCTCACAGGGGCATTTGATTAAACGGCCTACATGATAGTCCAGCTAAGTCAAACTCATCTCCGCGGATGCACCTAACTGTTGTTTAAATGAGCCTCCTTTACCCCAGAGCCTGTTCCATTTTAATAGCGTACGCGTTAAAATGACGATTTATGCATTATTGTAATATTGGCCATTCGCATTATTTATTCAATTGCATAATTTTTAAAGAATAACATCGTCGCACGGAACGATACGCGCTAATTTATATTAAAAAGTACGGTGCGTAAACTCCGCCGCTGGTTGCTAGCACACAATAAATGTCATTTTAATAATATTAATATTGCAATAAATATTAACGGGTGTACTGCGCGTGTACCGCGACTGTACCGCGCATAAGTACCGAGCGCTGTATTTAAACAACGCGCCGTTTTTATTTATTCGCGTAGTATAAAGTTCGCACACCATAGTGGAGATTTTTTATTTTTATTTCGCGATCATCCGCAGCGATTATTCATTTATCAAACAAATGGCGGAGCTTCATCAAACGAATACTTCTCACAGCTTAAAGTTAGTCCGTGTAGCTCATTAATTATGTAGTTGTATCCACGATTTATACTAATTTAACAAACACTTTTCGTTAACCTTAAGCATTTACAACATTGTCTCATTGATAGAAGTTCACAACAACGTTTCAATATAAAAAATAATGTTTTATAAGTAAATTATAAAATTTAAAATCATCTCATTTTCAATCAAGTAAACAACAATATTAAATGTCTTTCTTACCCAACTGTAGCTTATACGTTACACACACATGTTCCCAAAAATCCATTCCATTAAAATGGTATCCGATTAAATGTGAGAAAGCAACGTGTCACAACCGTAATGCACTCGATAGATATGTTAAGCTGAAAAATGGGCGAATCATTTAACGCTAACGCTTGAGCAAGACCATCATATTTCCATCGGATTAACATAAATACATTACCTGAGTGAACAAATAAATTCGGACAATTGAATTAATTAAATCATCATTCAACACGTTTACGATGGAATAACTTTACATTTAAATGTATTAAAATAAATTGTTCAAAAGATTATTCTTAATTATTTGAAAAATTTAAGTCTCGTTTTCAATTATGCGTATTTTAAGTGTGACTCTAATTGAGCACCAAAGTGCCGTCGGCTATAACTCAGAGATGGACAAGTTCGGCTTAATTGCCGGGCGAATTAATTAGTTAATTTAATTAATTATGTTTCGCAACTAGCGTATATAACAAATGGTGTCTGAGAATTAATTTATTGGCCTGTAAAAATTTTAATTATTTACTTACTTAAGTTTAAGTTGACTTATTAGAAAATAGAACCGCAAATCCATCACTAATCTTATAAGCTTTACTCTAACTAGTACTATGAATATCAAATAATTATAGTAGTTTCCAACTCCATAAATATTCTAATACATACCATTATCGCCACCATTTCAAACTGAATTCGCAAATTGACAAGCAAAGCGATCGTTAGTACAACACATCACAGTACTGCAGAATGTATAAGCTAATGATCTAAGCCCGGCGTAGCTAAACAAAATACCGTTACAGGCGTAGCAAACCTTGCCTATTGTTAAACGCAGGCTCTCATTGGTTGTGTTCGTTCACTGCCCTCCCCTCCAATCACAGCGGGAGGTTTTACCTAGTAATAGCTTCGCGAACATTTGTAAACGGTTACCTTGTGTACATACGCTATGGGCATATTCTAACAGACTGGTTAGAAACGGTTTCGTGTTGGGAATAATCGGCCTTCTTGGTGCAATCTTGCTGAATTTAAAAAAATAATTCTCTTCTTGGAATATATTATATCCAACCAGTGTCATTTTTGTTTTTATCTTATTAAAATCTCATTTAATGAAACTTATTGGAATCTTTTGTTCCTTTTTTCAATTTAAAATCTTATAAGTCGTTATTAGGTTTTAAAAAATACATTCTTATTAAAAAAAAAATAAACGCATAACTCAATGAATTTTTATTACTTATTTAAACCTTTAATTACATTCATAAGGAAAAAATAAAAATAATCCAGCATTCTAACAAGCTAAAGTAATCAACATCTTAATTCAGTAGTAAAAGTATAATATTTTATTACTAGTTTATTAAAACATGATATTTCAATATCTAATTCAACAGGTCTTACAGGTCTTTATTACCAGACAGCATCACATAAATTTAAAGAAGCTTTAACGTTTCACAATTAAAATAATGTCCCTACCACAGAGAGAAAGCTGTAAAAGGGATAAAATACAAAACTAAATTACAACATAATTGATGTTATTTCACGAGACAAGAACTCCTTGTAAAAGGCGCCGTAAAAATAAATTAAATCTAACCACGTTCACACATCACCCTCCGGATCAGAACAATAAAATCCTGGCGCCAAACAGTTCGTCACAGATTATAACACGTTCCCAGTAATGATCGGGAAATTGTTCCTACGTGATAATGCGTCACCCTCCTTTGTTTTTTTAATAAAAGTAAAAGTCCGACCCCATAGACATGCGTATTCGGAAGCTGAAATTGTTCACGTGATCTGAATGAAGAAACTTTATGAATGGACTGCCTCCCAGTTCGAAGAAAATAAGAGAGATTTTATCATTAGCCCTTTGCTTAAAAAATCTAGTTATTGAGTAATATAACTTCAATGGTACAGTTAGGTCAATGGAATTTATGTGATTGGATTCCTACTCTTATCGGATTTATTGAAATGGTTTCGTTCAAGTTGTCGGCTTCGTACGAAACTAGTGTTTTGATTCGTTTTTAGTCGTGATTTGTTTGTTGCTATTGCTGAGGTATTCCATATCTTATAATCTTGATATTATTATTACTTTAATATGTTTATCAACTTAAAGTGAAAATAGTCCCTCATACGCTACTCAATATTTAGGCGACATGTATGTTATATACCACTAGTATTTTAGGAATTCCTTTATTTCTACAAAGAATTCAAGTTATATCAGATAAATTAAATTTATGTCAGTAAACCCACGTACATAAAAAGAACGCTTATAAATGTGAAATAGCAGCTCAAACGACTTTTATTCATTGGTCGACTATCTGTATCACCGATTTATATTTATGAAACAATTTCTGAACGTTGATATATTTTGTTTATTCATGATATTTTAAAAAAATAAACGTAAAATAAAGATATTACGGAATGATAAATGAAAACTTTTCAAATAATGTTGTAAATAATAAACTTCTTCTCTTGTGTAAATAAGAGTTAAATCTTAACCTACATTATTTTGAACTGCAAGGTTACTTCACTATCATCAGTATATAATTTAAAATAAAAATGGTATACAAAAAATTGTTTTTACTTTGCTTGGCAAAGAGAACGCTGTTATCAGGAAAAATCTTTCTTGTATTTCAGTAGTGAAATACATGCATTTTACAATATTTCATGTAAATACGAAAAGGACACAGACACATCGATATGATTGTGACAAAATATCCCAGATGCTTTAACTGAACCTCACAATGTTTTCCTTCAACCATGAATTAACTAAAAACACAAGAGTCATTGGCGTGCCCTTAGCTTAAATATTCGATCAGCAATCCTCTCAATCCGAATCGTGTAAACCAAACTTTATGACACATTAATTAAAACAATCCCATTAAGCATTAAATGAATTGTCCACGTTTCGGCTTCTTGAACCGTTACAGCAACCACAATTTATAAAGGGCGTGTCAATTCGGCTGGCCCGTGCCTTATCCGTTAATATCGGTTAATGAGAGCCGACGCTACTTAATTTCACCGCGTTATCTCCGATCGCTACGTTTGGTTAACTTTGATCACTTATTTCGTGGTGCCATGATTGATTGTTAATGAAATTGGGAATTTCGTGATCAAATCCAGCCGAATCAAAAAGGCGGGCTTTTTGCAAGAATTTTTTATTTTTTATTTTGGAATTTAGATAAGTATAGCATATCCAGTATTGATGAAAAAAAAATTATATGTTCAGTAAATAAATTCGTTGGAAATTTTATCCCCTAGCGGCATGTCGCCAGCAAAAGCGCTAATCCGTATGTGGACGTGATGTAGCTTATAATAATAATCGTGATCATTGTGATGTGACCATCTCTCTTTCAAAAAGTGTCTTGAAGCCTGGAGACTTGATGGTTAACAACAGTCATCGTTTTGAAAAATATCGTACTTAAAGCAAATTAAGGATTCGATAATAAAAGTGCGGGATCATTATAACAATGTTGCTACAGGATAAATGATGATTATCTAAATTGATATGAGGCAGAGATCACCTAATTGCACTTCGCAACAACATTCGGCAAGTAGCAATCCGACAATCGTAATAAAAGCAATTGTCAATGATGTGAGAGACCGCGTGCTTTCATTCATTGAATTTACAAAAAGGAAACTGTGGACTTTAAGAAGCTACACGTAATTTAAAATAATTACAGGCCATTTATAAAGTGGCCCTTGAGATTACTCGAAATGTGAAGGCAAATTAATATGTTTTTACTAATCCCTCGAATAAGATAAATCAGAAATGCTTGTGGACGTTTATTTGTTGCTTTGATGATAAAATGGTTGAAATTACTTTGATTTAACTAAGTTGAGATGTTTGCATTCTGCATCTGAGCGCAACATTAATTATTTAGACTACTTTGGTAACAAAATGTATTTTAGTTGTGCTGATGATAAAATTAAATCATGTTTAGTAAAATAGGCAATAGTTAAAAACTTGAGTATAATTTAATAAAATATAAAAATAATAGAGTGAAAATGCCGTTCCATTTTTTTGTGTCTTCCCGGAATTATTTTTATGATCGATTAACCATAATAAACCTCGAACTCGATATTCGAAAAATTGCCAGGAAGAGTTAAAATTTGTCGAAGATATGGTGATGCCCAAGTGCATATTAAGTGAATGTCGCGCGACTAGTCGTCCCACCCACGTAGCCACTACCACACAAGTACTGCTACACGCACCGCACTTGTTCGCACAAGCACTTTATTAATTTAATACCCATTTTATAAGAAAATAATTAGTACACTATCTCAAAACAGTAAAATCCACCGGAGATCATCACGATCTTGTCACTGAAATAAAATGTCCATAAAACTAATTAGCAATCTAAGGTTTTACGACGCTATAAACAAATAAAATGGGACCGGAGTTCACATGAGTTTCGCCGTCGCTTTTTTTCTTAACATTGATCAAGACGTTAAACAATTTGAAATTCTTGAGCACAATACGCGTAACGCATCAATATGTATGGACCCGGAGAATTCTATGCAAACTCGAATTACCGATTGATTTTTTGACAGCTCTGTCTTAAACACTAATTTCAACTCTACCCAACTACATAGAAGAATAATTTTTGAATGCAACATCAAACATTTCGGAATGTAATGTGTTGAAGATAAGAAAAACATTAGGCACCTCAATAACAATCCCCGAAACAATCTTAACGTCCATTTGATTACCATTAACTATTTCCATTCTTGTTGTATTACAGACGGCGCGTAAAAAAGTGAACGTAACAATGAAGTATTAATGAAATGCCGGTTAATTAACATGATGTCTCGGTGGGGAGCGGGTCTATAAGTGATGCATAAATAACACATTTCCCTTAATCTACTGAACGATGGGTATGGGTAAAAACCGTTCGATAGCTCGTAATGCACACCCCGTGACGCCGGCCTGGTCAGCGGGGTGTGCGCGTACACCACACTTAATTTACTATTCATCCATAAAATTAATACTAATTAAAGTATTCGCGATTTTATTTAAAGAAAGTTGACCACGCGAATTTATTTCAACCGCAAACTGTTCTGAACGCTCTAGATTTTTATAGAAACACCACTTTCGACCCATAAAATCCTAACTTTATACAGCGTAATGCCAGCGAGGACGTGCACTTAAGCAAGATTACACGAGCCCATTTTATTCATGTAGGGATCGGTTAATACGGCTAACGAAATAAAGTGCCAATGAAATTACCGGATCGCTTAGTGAGTATGCTTACATTACGTGAATATAAAAGTTCCTCACTTTATAAAGTAGTAGATTTTACACAGAAACCAGATATGCAACACATGCGAGTCCAGTTCCAAAATAATCGCCGGTAGGAATTTAAATAAGGTGCCAATTAGAAGAGGGTACGCCAATGTACTGGAATTATTATAATGTCTTTTAATATTTTATGAGGGCGACATTAAACGTTTGGCGTTTATTGCTTAATAATAAAATCTTGGCTGCGGTCGCGTCTCCGTGCCTTTGCATGGAAATAGGCTGTAAAATGCATTTAGTTTATGAAAGAAATTCATTTTGTAATTTTTATTCAAATGCACGCAAAACTTAATTAATATTCCATCAAACTTGAATTCCAATGATCAAATAATAACAGTCATAAATGTAGCCAACAATTTAAATGTTCTAAGGCGTAATTAATAGCGAGTAATAAAATAAATTAATTACATCGTGAGATGAACTACACAAAACTATGAAATTGGAACCTGTTAACCTTTAATTTCTATGCGGCTCGATTGTGAGCTGACTACGAGAGTACGCATAAATGTTCTGTTTCCAATATTTCACTGTGGCCTGTAAGTAATTTAAATGTCTCGGCCGAGCAGCGGCTGTGTGTGGCACAATACAAAAAGCAACTTTTGAAACATGAAACAATAAATCAAAATACAAAAAATACGTGTTACCGCGGTCCGTTGTTTACACTACGCATCGACATTGTCGCGGGGCCTAAAAACACTGAGACCTGCACTTGCCACTTTTAAGGAGAAGTTGTTGCATTTATTTATATAATTTTAAAAGATTTTTTATATAATTTTAAAAGATTTATTACTCAATTTTTAAAGTTATATGTGCGTTATTTTATGATAGTGCACATCCTTAGTTTTATTTTGTTTAATACTTGAAATTATTTGAACTGTTTTGGGTACTTCGTTGATTGTTTGGCATAAGTTTGCAGCGTGCATCCAAAGCGTTTGGATTTGGTCCCTATAGCAACTCTCTATGTGCCTTTTAATAAAAATTTCATCATGTTCTACTTAAAAATCATGGTAGTTCACTAATAAGACGCAAATGTAATGAGAAATCAGAATTTTTTTGCCTCCTTTCTTTAAAAAGTTTAAAACCACACCTGAAATATTATAATAGAGTTAACAAAATTTTTGGAGTAATTTTTTCCCATTTCTAGCAGATAAGTACAATTTTGATGACTCTATGCTATTTTAAATAATTATACTCTGAACTATAGACTGTATGATAGTTATTCTATGATAGAATAAGAGTTTCTTAGCTCCTACTACCTGCTACGAATAAGGTAAATTTTGCGCGTGTTTCAAATTTGACCTTTAACCGTTTATAATAATCGATTCTATTACCAATACCAGAGCTTACAAGTAAGACCCAAATGTATGTTATAAATGAAGGTTTTGTTCACAAAAGCATCATATTCAGTTCAGTGACACCGCACGCGTAAAGCCCCATCGTTAATGAGAATGTGCAGAGCTTGATCTTAAGAGATCAACGTTGTAATAAATACTTCTCTTTCCTCATTACCTTACCGCCCAAACCGTCGACATGCAGAATACAAAAACGGCAAATGACATACGCCAATATACAAGGAACGAATTCACTTAGTAAAATTGAGATGTAAAAATATTTTTTGCCATTCAAAATGTGCTCTAATTGATATTTTATCCAACGCTTTTACTCTTTGGGTGGCGGAATATAAAAATATCAATAAAGAATGACACCAACGTTGAGTAGCGGCGCTTTTGTTTATGCAAATTATAATTACGTACTTACACAAATTCAATTACATCAACTTATTAAGTTGTTTTCTTATGATTTCATGGCACCGCCGTGGTTAATCTACTTGGGCGGGACATTCAATAATGGAATTTCTGTTCAACATATCTGTAATATATGTATTTAATCTAACTGACGCGCCCGTATCAGCAAATATGTAGAATAAATGGATCTATTATTTTTTAAATGTTGGCCTTTTTAATTACGGCGAATGTCCTCATATCAGGGTTTATGTTCTTTATAAATTAAATGTAATGCAGTGAGCGCAAGCATCAAACTATGGGAGAAAAATGCGAGGACCACACTTAGCGTTTCTTCAGACGAAATTGACTCTTCGATGTCTCGTTAATTGTCTCCATGCCCATCGTGTAGAAGTATTACGTTCTATCTTTAAGTTACCGCAAATGGCGCATTAGGGCTGTTTGTTTGCGTTAGTATTTTATTACACGTCATAGATTCGACTGTGAAAGTGACGTAATAAATGTAACAATTTATTTAGTGTTCTGCAAAGAAGTCGTTAAGGGATATTTTCTTCTAGAACTACTTTTATATATGTAATACCTAAATGGAAAAATGCGAAATTATGATTTTTTTTTACGTAAAAATCAAATTTAGAAATGATACAACTTTTTATGCAGTTCTGTTCTTAATGCATTGACAAACTATGGCAATTTTATCATTTTCTGTTTTTAGTTTTATTCCGATAAATGCTGTACGAACAAAAATAGGTTGCATACTTTTACAGAAGCTGTTTTCTGGAAAAAAATTCACTTCCTTAATATATATTTCTTAACATTTAAAAATGCTGACTATGCTAAAATATGACATTTTGCTATGGCAACATAATGTATCATTAGATATTAATCTATTATGACAAGACAATTTACATAGTCATATCGGTCTCAAAACATTTATGCCTTTAAGTATAAGTATCACGAACTAATGCTAAAACGCAAGTTTTGTTCATGCCTTTTTTTTGCCAGACCTTATTTGGAATAATCCAATAAGTTACTGGTGAGAACGATCATTATTCATTTGTTATGTGTATATACCTGTTGCAGCTATAATCAGTAACCGAAGGCAGATGTTACACGCTCAATTAAAAATAATAACATGATCGAATCTGAAAAAAACAAACCCTTTTACATCAAAACAATTGATTTGATGTCTTATTTGGAAATCTTAAATTATACGCCTCGTTTACTGTAACTTTCGTTTTATTGCACCTTATTATCTAGTTGTGTGTGGTATTCTACCGTACTTGTTATCGTTTTCATGATATTATTAATAATATTGTTGTTCCTATCAAATGATAGAAATTAATAACACTGTAAACTAAATTACCGAAATGTTTTTTCGATCTCGTGACTAAAAAAGTTTTCTTACAACCCTTTCGGATGGGAGCGTTTTTTGTGGTCACATTTGATACGAAACTGATTGAATCAGTTTAACATTGACAAAATACTTAGGGTCGAACCTCTTTGTGACGTTCGGTTTTGTCCGTACACCGAGATGTGTCTCACGATATTTAACCTCGTGTCATTATGAAGACATCACTTACCCGGTGGCTAAGGAGATCTGGCTGCCGATAACATTTCCTACATTTATATCAAGTCACGATAAATGAACGGAATGAACGTTACCAAAGGCTTTGTGCTAGAACTACAATGAAATATTTTAATTAGAGATTTTTAGGCAAGTTTAATTTATTAACAAAAAGTTTGAAAGAAAAAATGTGTCAACATTCCCGCGATACGACAGAGTTTTAGAAGTTACAATGTTATGTCGCACGTATATTGCGCAATGGTTCGTGAATGAACGACGACTACAAATCGGAAGACAAAGGGTATCAATTAACAGCTTGCAGTCAATTAAATTGTAACGTTTGAGCGAATTTCTTCGCTCTCTCGGTGGTCTCCAAGTCAGCGTTAGAGTTTTACGTAACTCCAAGATGGCAGCAGTTTATTTTATATTTTATTGACACTGTCAATTAATAAATAACTAATTTGACGACATTACACTCGTTAATTAAAGCCATAAACTTAAAACGATCATATTAAATTTAAGTTATTGCGCATGCGCGACAAAATTGCATGAAATTAGAATTAAATATTTGTTACAAAATTGTATACGGAATATTATAATGTTGTAAAGCTTTAGGGTGCAATAGCTACCTTATTGTTCTCATAATAAAAATATTATGGCCCGATTGTTCCCGAAATTGGGGTAATTAAAAACGGGATTTAGTATTGTGATGAAACTTCGATTTAGATATTCAAAGAACAATGCTGCGATTAGTGTATCAGTTCTAATATAACACTAATAAAAACAATAAATGACTACCGAGGCGATTGTTACCACATAATTTCATTTTGAGGAAGGCTTCAGCTATCTTTTTTTGTGCACGTAAATTAGATTATCCTTCAACAACTAACGTTTTTTTCTTAGACGCTTTAAACGATTGTGTTCTCTATAAAACTGATAGGGTTCGGACCTTAGTCCATCACGATAGTCTAGTGCGGGTGACACCAATGAAAAAGAACTTTTAAGTGTGCAATTCCTGTCATGATATTTTCCTTCACCGTCAAAGTAAGTGATAATTCATAAAGACTCATTCATATGTACTTACTCATAACTTTGAAAAATCATAGATGTGTGCTTGGGGCTTCAACGGTCGCCTAAATTCTCGACCACGCCAATAAACCTCTGGGCGTTCACTACCTCCACAAAACAATTCATGAAACGTAAAAAATATTTTTCTTTAGCGATATTCGTATGTTTTGCTGATTGAAGTGCGTTTTTGAACCCACGAGATATCCCGTTAGGATCAATCAGCCAGTGACACTAATAACAATCGGAATCGCCCCTGTTCGGATGCCGCGGTTTTACTGTGTCTAATTTTCTCAGCGAGAGGCGCATCATGCTGGGCTTTTGTCAATATCCCATCATTAATCAAGGTCACATTATCGTCTATACCCATTTTATTACATTTGCTTCGGCGTCAAGCGTTATTATATCGGTGGAAGAGGCGTAAATTTAAATCCAAATACCAACACGGCTGATTTGTCATTTTAATGCTGGTATTTTATGTTGGTGAAAAAATATTGCTATGGTGGATATTTTTGACGTTGCTTGATGTAAAATTTATATAACATAAAAATTGGGTTGTAAAATTTAAAAGTTGGGCTTGCCAGCATTTTTTTAATAATTTAAATTACACAGAGCTCATGCTAGGAAAACGTAAGATTCATCGGGAATTCATCAGTTAGAGAAAGCCATTTTCATTTCACGCTATTTAACTCTAGTTAGACGACTCTATACTTTTCTAATTGGAACCAGTATAATATTTTATAATTACTGTTTTACATTGAAAATCTTATCTTCAATACATCTAATTTTATGTATGAGGTAATAAAAAAAAATCCAGCCGCACTTCTTGTAGTACGAATTCCTTGACTGTTACAAATGTAAATAGATATGATATTAAAATTCATAAATTCTTAAAAAATACAAAGGTATTTGCAGCATTTGCGCAGTGGTACAAACAAAAGTATGCAGACGCGTTTGAGAGCATGTTGTCAAACTTGTTGGAAGCTGCCCTATCGTAGATATTACCAGTAGGGTGGAATCCGCGCCTTGAATATCAATGCCTATTTCAAACTATTTAAGAATATATGAAACAGGTGATGTAACGTTAAGTGCAGTGGCTCTGGTCGTGGGCAACGCCTTTACTTTACTTTGTTGAAATCAAAAAATATTAACAGAGAGAGATAGAAATAAAAGAGTTCTCAGGTGTGAAAGAGAGGTCCGAACGTCAGGGCAGGTGTCGCCAGACATCTGCGCGTGCGCACTGACCGGCACGTGCTCCCCCATCGGAGCTTTCAGGAAAGTTCTTGGAGTTGTAGCATGAGTAACACAAGGAAAATCCTACGTTTTATTTATACTAGTCCTACCTGTTGATTACCACTGGAGGGTTATTAACTACAAGCAAGTGCTTATATAATATTCTCTTTATTTAATTGAGTCTCATTATCATGTTTTGATCTTTTTTTTTTAATAAAATAGGGTTAGAATTGATAAGTAATTTATAAGTTAAATATTTGTCACAGAATTCAAATGAAAAAAAGAGTTTCAATTACAATAATAACAAACAAGCTTTGTGTACAAGGGTCTACAAAATGTCACAAAAAGTGCAATATTTTGTAAAACTCAATGAAGTGGAAATAAATATTATTGAGTTACCCACGGTTCGTTAACTGAACAAATTCATTAATAAACTTTATGCGATCAATGTAACGAACAATGAGTTATGTAGCAAGACAAATATAGCGATGCAACTCGTGCAAGATAAATCGCCCTCCATATGTCAATCTTTGATCATAATTGAAAAGTAGTCATGTTAACTTTTTTTCGTATCATTAAACATCGTGTGCGTGGCACGAGCGGTAGCCAATTTTATAGCCAATTTCGCGAACAGGAAGCCTGCTTGTGCGACGGGCTGATTTCAATAATAAATCGATGCCTCCACAATTCACCGGAGGACAGCGTTTGTTCGAAGCACTAGCCCGAAATTATCGACATTGCCACAACATTTTCTGGGCGGAGACCAACGGTCGCGTCGGGCACGCAGAATTTTTATAGCGGTAGCGGTAATTGTCGATTAGGGGTTATTAAGTTTTGGCACTTTGATCCTACCCCTATTACACGTGTGCCTGCCATGTACGATTTCTCTTGCAACGAAGAAAAATTGTATGTCGTGTGGTTGGAATTTGAGTAATGTATTATAAATTCATCGTGAGCGTGAAACGTTTTAACTTGGAAAACATAATTTATGTGGAACATAGCAGGTGAGGGAATATTACAACGTTTTTATTAATTCGAAATGCGGCGGTAACCATTGCCGTTATTACTGACTAGCTTTTGCCCGCAACTCCGTCTGCGTGGACTACAGGGTTGGGTTCAGAAAGAAAATAAGTTGTAGTGTTTTACGCCGCAGAGCCCCATTTACTTAAACATACAGAAATCATACAATCGGTTAAATTGTTTCAACGTGAAACCGTAACGCGCCGGTCGACGCCTTGAGTATCATCATTATTGCGCGCTTGATCATTATTTTGAAACTGCGATATCTTCTAAGATACTCATTGAAATCAAATGATGTAAAGGACAAATTTATTTTGTATTAAATACTTGTAATGAATAACGTATTTATTTGGATAAGGATTAATATCATGTTTGTAAAAACACCTTCACAAATAATGCTTTATTTAAAATAAATTTGGTTAGAATAAAAAACGTTATAGTGAGCCAACCTTAAAAGATAGACATATGCTGTCGCGGACTTTTTTTTAAAACTTTTAAAGGGGAACAATTCTGTCATACATTATTTTAGCGAAACTTTAACCGTTTCTGCAGCGTACGCAGCGGAAGCTCACAAAAAAGAAAAAAGTCCCCGATTTTGAAACATTCTTTATTGCTGCTCCGCTCCTATTGGTCGTAGCGTGATGATATATAGCCTATAACCTTCCTCGATAAATGTGCTATCTAACAGTGAAAGAATTTTTCAAATCGGATCAGTAGTTTCTGAGATCCTAGCGTTCAAACAAACAAACAAACAAACAAACTCTTCAGCTTTATAATATTAGTATAGATATATGGAACGAGCTTTTTAGGAATCCGGAAACTTGATCGAAAAGAAATTGGAAACATGATGTACCAATCAGCAAAAATCTAAATGGTAAAGCTGCAGGAATAAAATGGCATTATACGTCATAACATAATATTGTAACTGTATATTTTATATAAAGTGGCGACTGCGGACTCTCTTTATCACCAGTTTCATTAATTGCCATACTTTTCGTTGAAACGGCTTGTTAACCCAACATTTACGTCACTCGACGCCACCATTATCCCAAAATATGGAAGAAATTGAATTACTATCTTCTTAACTCTTCGGCATGTTTCGAATTTTTTTCATGTCGAAAAAACTTTTCTAAAAACTTTAGGTTAACACCTAAAATGAGACGTCGGCTTGTTAAAAAGCTATTAATAATGTTTTAGAAGTATTCCAATAAACGTTTTAACACCTTTTCCCTTAAGGTATCATTAGGTTCATTATTGGATCGTCGCGTTCATTCCATCGATTTTGGCCCGTTGTTTCAAAACAAGTTATGTTTTGTTCTTGATTTCTATTACTAATAACTTTACTTTTTTTTATGCGGACGCATTTATAATTTGAAATAATATCTTTACTTATATCTATGGCATTTTATAATGACACATTTTCATGATTTGTTAAGGTTTTTGGGAGCAATAAATATTTTTTTAAGTTTTTCTAGACAATTATAAACAGTTAATTTGTTTTTGAACTTATGTAATTCTCTTTCTGACATTTTGATTGGCCATTGCTATCAGGCTAAATAAACTACATTTAATATAATTCGGGTTTTTATATACATTTTGTGTTATGTAATTTTCGGTGTCACTCAGATCCAATATTACATTTGCTATAGTCTTCATACCCACGATTTACTTCGTTGTCCAGACGAATTTTAATCTAACACTTACACAAAAGTCCATTTCACCAATACCAGTGGTTCCCACAATAAGAAACTAAATTGAAAAAAAACAAGAAACCAAAAGGTGATTTACGAACAGAGCAGTGTATAAAGCAATCGGGACTTCATTAAAGGATTTAAATTTTATCTGTGCAGTTTAAGTGAGCACGGTGGGTAGGGCAGCCTCGTATCCCTCTCCCGATTGTATTAATTGGAACTCTGTACCGGCTAATTAGAATAAGTTGTTACCCTTAGCCGAATATTTATTTAAGAATTGTTGGGGGATAAGGATTGTCTATCTTCTTTTCTTTTATGTATACATTTGTTTTTAAAAAATCTTTGAGACAATTATTTACTTCAATGTTAAGGGATGGCGGTTATTGATATTTTTTTAT
The DNA here is from genome assembly GCA_030295005.1 of Cephonodes hylas. Classification (NCBI taxonomy): domain Eukaryota; kingdom Metazoa; phylum Arthropoda; class Insecta; order Lepidoptera; family Sphingidae; genus Cephonodes; species Cephonodes hylas. The sequence continues at coordinate 9,208,539 of AP025369.1, read as the reverse complement.
ATATTTGCTTGCCCGTATTTACTACAGTCATACGAGTTCACAAAATATGTAATGAAGGAAAATTAAATATTTCTATTACATAAAATTGAGGAACAAGAGCACATGGAAACAAAAACAATAAAAAAGATAAACCGTATAATAGTTGGTTATTGAATAAAATAAAAGAATAAAGTCTCCTTTTTACATAATTTTGTCAGCGTAATTATAAGACATATTAAACGTAATTAGCTCCGAGGTGGCCCTTGCTTTAAAACGATGGATCTTGGAAACGATTGCCCAGTGGAGCAAACATTTTTCAATACTCGCCTTTGTTCTTAAGTAGGTTGTTTCATGCCACACATACGCAGCGGACTCCCGGTGTGTGGGCGAGGAACACATATAGATGATAGATCTATATTAAAATGTATTTATGATAAATAGTAATATGCTTATGGATTTTTTGGTTATGCCTCAAAAAATATGGAAACAGTGCTACTTTTAGATCGTGTTTTCATCCTTGTTATTTATTAATAAACAATGAGAATTTAATAAGACGCCTACAAATACATAAGTAAAAGAATACGATATTTTCTAAACGCATTTTTTAAAATTTTGGTTTTACACCCCACATGAACATATTAGATATCATTAGTTAAGATTTATTTAAATATACCTAGAGCCATGTGTTATTAGTAGTTTAACTTTGTTTCCTTTTGCTTTAACGTTACAAGCAAATCAATAGATCAGGCATGTTTAAGTAGTAATTAAGGTTTATAAAGGTAAAGCCTTTTTATCTTTCTTATTTAAGTACACACGCCTTCATAAGTATTCCACCCAGTAACTTTAATATTAATCTGTATATATTTCTCAAAACCAATACTTTAAAAAACAAACTCAATTCTGCATACAATTCACTCATTACCGAACATTTATCGGCACATCGAGTCAAAACAATGCATTCCCGATTATCGATATCACTCGCGAAATCGGAAAACAAATGAACAATTTACATTAAAACGTACATAAACAGCCTTCATTAGTCATATAAAAGGTGCAAATAAACATTAAAAATAAAAATACTTTAATAACCACAATATTAAGTGCATTCGCATGCGACGTGCGTGCGCCGCGGACCGATTTAACCAAGTATTCATATTAAATACTCCGTGACACGCATAAACAATCCATGCTATTTTAATATAGTGTCAAAACAACTATTTTTCCAGGAAACTGGTAGACAATGTTGCTTTTATTTATGTTTATGAACGAAATATTAAGAAATGTACTGAATCATCATCATCGTCACCCCTCAAAAAAACGTCCATAGTAATAGAGCGAACTACAGGAATTAATTGTCTATTTGAAGCGTATTTAGCGACTTCCAAAGTTTTGGTGAGGTCATCAGTCGATTTTTGGGATTAGCAAGGTGAGGCAGCAATGGGCAGGTCAAACAGCAGAATCGACAAAAGATTGCGTTCTTGTTTGAAAGCGTGGGCAAGTTCTACAATATTTGCGTGGCGTCTAGATCTTTTTAAGACGAATATGTCATAAAAAAGACTCGTATACTTTGATTAATTTGGGATCAGAGGTATGTGTCAGGCCGTTGTGTGTATTTTTTAGAAACTTGAAGCTGCCTAATACTGTCCAATAAAATAAAAATAAGATACCAAGAATCATTTTCAACAGCAAATAGATATAGGTAATGACAGCTTATTTGTAAACTTTCACACGGACTGAAATGACTGTCATTAAATCACGTGTGTGTCAACCCCACGCACCCGGAGGTCGATAGGGCAGCAACGGACACCGAGTTCCTGTACTCATTAATATTAAGTGTCACGTCAAGTTCTGACACCGTAGCAAATATTTCTGCCATACAAAATCAAATTTTAATATTTGTGTATATTATATTTATTTGCACCTTTTACTAATTATCCAACCGCGGGTTTATATCCCACACGCTTAGGGTTTTTATTAAATTAATATTCACCTCCTTAAGTAATAAGGTCTTAAGATTCTCCGCTGGGAAATTATAAGGTTTATGAAAAGATATATTCCGCAGCAGAATAGTGTAGGTGAAGAGTTATATAGGAGGGTCATATCAATCAGAGGAAGGAAAATTTAATATTTATAGATAAAATAAAAATAAGTAGCTGTAGGAACTTTGGTCAACTTAAGTATTACATTGTCATAGCTTTTTTAAGAATTTGACATTTCAAGCAGTACCAAATTAATTTTCGTCACATAAAGCTAAATTAGAATAGAGAACAAGTTGTGTTGTTTTGTCACTTATACACCAAGGATGTTCGTCGTGCGATCGAGAGGTCCCAGGGTCGCCTCCCAGCCGGGACGTTTGCCTACAGAAATTTGCCAGTAGCGTGCAGTTCAGATGACATTCAAGAATTGCCAACAATTCCGTTCCTCAATACGTGGGTTTTGTAAGACATTTTGCGAAACGTAGTTCTATAAATACAGCTTAGATTACCACTTCTAAAACACATGCCAGTGGATGCCATATTGGCATTCTTGCCTTTCTGAGAATAGAACCCGTTCCATCTTTTACCAGGTGGCTTCTCACACACAGATTGTAAAATAAATATGTTTAATCACGAATAGTATTAATAAAAATCTTGTTTGTCCAGTTTTATCATCAGTTTGCAAAGAAACAGCTGACCGGGCCGTATGAGCAGGGATTATCATATAGTTTGTTTAAATATATAATTATAGATTTGATGCAAATGAACATGATGCAAAAATAATCATTTTTATATCATCATTAAATGTTTTGGTATGGAAGATAAAGTAAATTAATATAATCAATATGAGATAGGTACATTATACTTTTTTGCTTTATGGCGTCTGATGGCTAACTATTTCTGGTCACGGTTTTTTTAATATTTAAGATCATATTCCTCACACTCTAGATTAAATAAACAGAAGGTTTATACAAAGCCCAGTATATAATGATATACCGTAAATTCTCATAGATACAGTGTGAAATATAAATTTGATTGATACACTTGTAAATTGCAAAAAAAACATGTTTTCATTACTTAGTATACCGAAAATCTACCGCTGCAATGTCATAATGTTCACACGATGAAATTACCTAAAACGGCGATTCGCGTTTGTGATAGAGCGATTAATCACCACACGGAAGCGCCGTCCTCACCCACAGTGTTTACAAACTTGTCACCGGCGAGGGGACAAAAATACCCACAATTAAGGGTTAATGGCGATATCCGTGTTTGTTCACACATTCCCACGCACAACCCTATCAGCACTGATTGTTATTCTGAGTTTCAATATACGGTAAAAGGTGGATGATGGATGTATGGTATTTGATGGCGAATCCAAAAATATTGCTTAAAAGGTTTTACTATGCGAGCAAGGAATTGAAGCGATTTTTTTTATTTAGAATGAAAAAGTTGTAGTTTTGTTAATTTTTAGGCTAAATAACGTGTGTGACGAGTCCAATGCTTCATTGTAATTTTAATGTTTTTAGTACGCCATGTATCTGCCATTTAGAAATACGATCAGAAAAGAACTTTGGACTTAAAAACTTTTATCCACGGCTTCGGCTGCGTTTTGATAATAAAATCGTTGTACCCAATGGTTGTGAGGAACATATTTACCTACAAAACTAAACGGATTTTTTTTTATAAAATACAAGAATTTATATTTTAAATGAAGCATCTTATAGGCCGACATCCATTAAAATTCCGTGATAATTAAATAATTTAAATTTGCTATCTATTTTAAATAAAGGATGTTTAATATCACTACGTATTTATTTTGCGTCCAATGATTAAGCTCCTTAAGTAGCAGACCAACAACATTTTCATACTCACAAATTAAAAATAAATTAATGCCGATACGTGTAAAATTGGCAATTAAAATTATCGTGAGTTTTACCTCCGTGCAGAATTCAATTTGTTATTTTTACATAGTAATTCGGAGTCGAATCTTATCACGTCGCTTTCGTTCACATGCGATATCTACATTTATAAAAGGCTTGTCCTACAAGTGTACGCGGGACCACCGGTTTTCAGTATCGACAGGTCTGTCCACAATTTGCCTTTGAGACTGCCGGCTTCAATCCCTTATCAGTGCATAGAAACGATAAAATCTTCAGCGGACGATTTCATCATTGTCCCGCCCATTAACGCCCATTAAAATTCCAATCAACACACACTTATTCATCTGTCGTCGAAACGACTACGACAATGTCACTCGCGACAAGTCGAATGTCGCGCAATGAGAAATTACCTGTTTAATTGTTGGTACGTCACAAACGTAAAACAGACCGTCACTTGTGTATTTTGTAAAGCCTTTTATAAATACACTTTAAATGTTCTCAGTCTTTATTTTGGCGCTGCACCTGATCACAAGTCAAGATTATCTCAAGCTGTTCGAGGCATGATTACAAAGGCAAGTCCTTTTTCAATCTTCATGTACCTATATCCTAATGCTTATCCTTAACTATGTAACCACCTTTGAGTCGGCAATGACCGCATGCTCACCGGTGATATCAGTCAAGTTCGTTCTGAGAATATGAAATTAAAGCCTGTTTGAAATATTTAAGTGTATTTGTTTTTTTTTTTTTAATTTAAATTATTTAAATTAACAGCGGTTTAATTCGGATGAATACGAAGTGAAATATTTAAACAAAATAATTAAGTGTTAGTAAAAATTAAAAGAAAAATAAGATTTACGTGAAGTCTGACCCAGTCCGAATCGCAATAAACAAATATGAACTCTAATATATTGGGAGCTAATTAAAACGGTTTCCACGCATACACAGCAGCGTTTACGACAGAAAAAACAATATCCTATCCTGATTCAATAAAGTTAATCAATTCCATTTCGGCTGTGACTAATTTTGTTAGTTTTGACGCGGAGATCTCGGCGCCAGTTGTAAAAAACAAACAGACATTCCGTAGAACTAATGAGTGTGTAATTTGGTTAGGGAGGCTCTATGTAGGCGGTCCTATACCCTCACATGCAGGGATGAACCAAATTAATATTCCGATCAGCACTGCACGCCACCAACAGAAAAAGTAAAACTCATCACGCGACATGGAATATTTATACATTTTGAGGAATCTTCGGCATTATTTAAAAAAAGAAATATTTCACAGAAATTTAAGCGCATTCGTGTAATGCTTTCCACTGCATTCCTTTTTGTTTTTTCATTATTTAATATAATAATTTTTAACGCGCAATAAAAGGGATATAATTACATACAAAACGTGGGTAGTATCTACTCTTAAAATCAAAAATACATTACGCATATAAATGTTTACCTACTTATTACGCCTAAAGATTTTTTACTTATAAGACAAGAAGGATTCATGAGATACCAACATGGATAGATCAAAATGAAGTATGGTAACTTTGCTTATTTAGGCAAATGAGAATGTAAAGTATTCGCTTCAATTTTCAGTTGAATAGTCCTAATGCTTGGTCATAATTTTTATTAGCATTCCATGATACCACAAATACATGAAATAAACTTAGAAAATATGAATGTCTCTCTATAAAGTAGGTTCATGCCTAGGTACTTTATGTATGTATGTGTATACAACAAGTAAATGTATAAATATATACTAGTACGGTGTAATATAAAGGGATTTCATTAGAACGGTTTATTCCGAGGCACAATTCGCACTCAAGTGAAAATTGTGATCGTATCTTAATTTAATTTAGAGCACCGTAACTTTTTGAAGATGGCCTATAAAAGTTAAAGCTATTAAAGTGGACTGTAAAACGGTTACATTAACCTTTCACCGGCACTATTTAACTGGGGTAATTGATTTCTTCCTCATAAAATTAATTTTTTCCTTCGTATTACTTTTTCAATTAGAGAAAAGTGCGCTTGAACAAGTAGCCCGTTTTCTTTTAATTGGTTTAATAATTAATAGTATTTATTATCTCAAACGTTTAATAACAAAATAAATTATAACGCATATGTTAATATCACATTACTGAGTTATGAAAAGGTTCTTAAATGTTTATTGGATAATGCAAGTTTCCGTGATGCGTTCAATAAATTCTATCATGATATAATAACATTAAATAAATAACCACGGACAAGTCATATATCAAATTACGTGGCGTCTATTAAGATTTTTATTAAATTAACAATTTATTGGTCAATACAAGTAAAGATTCTGTGAATCCATTAAAAGAACAGAATGTAAATGAATTTTAGTTATAGAAAGGTGATGCAATAAAATTAAACGCGCTACCGCCAGAAACGTGATGAGGCTGCGGCAACTTGATAAATTATTCATAGCTAATCGATATTTAATTTGAGTAAATATGCAAAACTGGTTTTTCAATACTTCTTCATTTCTTTGAAACGATTATCTCATTGATTGATAGGAAGTTACATGATGTGGTATTATTGAGAATCATAGTGAGTCGTGACTCCTTTCATGAGTAAAATCTTTTTAGATACTAACTTAGCATGCCCCGTTCAAATAACAGGCATAAATGTATGACTTAGAAGAGCAAGAGCCCAAAGAGCATTTTGTGTTATGTCACGTACTAACGGCAAGGAAACGTACCTACTTGAGACGACCAAAATACCTAACCATTTTTTTCGGAGATTTTCTTAACTGCTTACAGTCTAATCTGCACTATTTAACAACCAGATTCGATTAAGAAATATTCTATATTATAAAATGTAGGAATATATTTTATTACATAAATGAGATATAAATATTATAGTAATCGTATCTTTACAGTATGATATGATTTTGTTATCATTGTTAAATGATTTATTTTTTAAGTAATTTATATGAAAAATATAAAATTCACATTTATTTTTCAAAAATATAAAATATCGTCACCTATGAACACATGAGTCAGTCACTTATGAGTACATGAAAAAAATATTTAAATTGCAAACTCAAGCTATTGTACATAATCATCATCATCATCATCATATCAGCCATTAGTGGTCCACTGCTGGACATAGGCCTCCCCCAATGACTTCCACCGGGAACGGTCGGAAGCCGCCTGCAGCCAGCGACGTCCCGCGACCTTGACAAGGTCGTCGGACCACCTTGTCGGGGGACGTCCCACGCTGCGCTTGCCAGTACGTGGCCTCCACTGGAGAACTTTCTGGCCCCATCGGCCATCAGTTCTCCGCGCCATGTGGCCGGCCCATTGCCACTTCAACGAGCTAATCCGTTGGGCTATGTCGGTTACTTTAGTTCTCCTACGGATCTCCTCATTTCTGATTCGATCACGTAGGGAAACCCCGAGCATAGCCCTCTCCATAGCTCGTTGAGTGACCCTGAGCCGTCCCATGACGCCTTTAGTGAGAGGCCACGTCTCAGTGCCGTAAGTCATCACTGGTAACACACAACTATTGAAGACTTTTGTCTTCAGGCACTGAGGTATTTTGGACGAGAAGACGTCTCCTAACTTTCCGAACGCTGCCCAACCGAGTTGGATTCGACGATTGACCTCTCTCTCGAAGTTGGACCTGCCTAACCGGACCACTTGTCCCAAATAGACATATTCGTCTACAACTTCGAGAGTCGAGCCCCCAACTGCGATTGGGGTGGGCACAACATGGACATTCGACATGATTTTCGTCTTGTCCATGTTCATTTTAAGACCCACCTGTTGGGAGACTCGATTGAGGTCTTCGAGCATAGTGCTAAGGTCCTCCAGCGATTCTGCCATGACTACAATATCGTCGGCAAACCGAAGGTGTGTGATATACTCGCCGTTGATGTTGATGCCGAATCCTTTCCACTCCAAGAGCTTGAAGGCGTTTTCCAGCGCGGCAGTGAACAGTTTCGGAGATATAACATCTCCCTGTCTCACGCCTCTCTGTAGTGGAATAGCCTTCGTGCTCTGATCTTGTACTCGGACCGACATGGTGGCGTTGCTGTATATGCTTTTCAACACCTCGATGTACCGACAGTCAATGTGGCACCGCTGGAGAGACTCTAGCACCGCCCACGTCTCGATCGAATCAAAGGCTTTCTCATAGTCCACAAACGCTAAACAAAGCGGCAAGTTGTATTCCTCGGTTTTCTGGATAACTTGCCGAAGCGTATGGATGTGGTCTATGGTGCTAAAGCCTTTTCGGAAACCAGCTTGTTCGGGCGGCTGGAAGTCATCAAACCTGCGTTCGAGACGATTTGTGATGACCCTCGAAAACAACTTATAGACATGGCTCAGGAGCGAGATGGGCCTGTAATTCTTCAGCAAGGTGTTGTCACCTTTTTTGAAGAACAGTACCACCACGCTCCTGCTCCATGCCTCTGGCGTTGAGCCCTCGAGGAGAACGGAATTGAAGAGCCTCTGAAGGACTTTAAGTACCGGCGTTCCGCCCGCTTTCAGAAGCTCTGAAGTGATTCCGTCCTCACCCGGCGCCTTGTTGTTCTTAAGTTGTTTCAGGGCCATCTCAATCTCACACAGGCTGATGTCCGGGATATCATCGCTGAAGTGGCGGATCAACTCGGCTCTCGGGTCTTCGGCCGAGCGAACAGCGGGCTTGGCAACCGAGGTGTAAAGCTGTCCGTAGAACCTCTCGATCTCCCTTAAAACCTCTGCCCTCGTCGACACTACGCGGCCGCCCTCCGTCTTCAGCCTAGACAACTGTCTTTGCCCAATAGACAAGTCTCTTGCAAACACTTTGGAGCCTCCGTTCCGCTCTATTGTCTCTTTAATGCTCACAGTATTGTGAGCACGGACATCGTGTCGCAAGGACTTCCAGATCCGTCTATTGAGCTGACGATATGCTTCGGCATCCTCGGAAGACTGCAGCGCCATAGATCGACGTTCAGCCATAAGGTCAAGAGTGTGGACCGAGAGTTTTTGTGGTCTATCTCTACGGCGAGGTCTAAAATGCTTAGATCCCACCGCATGGACAGCTTCTACCAAACCGCTGTTTAACTCGTCCACGGCAAGGTTTTCTTCCAGGCACTCGAAGCGATTTTTCAGCTCGAGTTGAAAGCTCTCGGGGTTTTGGATATGGGCGCGAGTAGGTCGTAGCGTAGACTTCATCAAGCGACGTCTTTCTAATTGGACGTTGATATTCAATGAGCCTCTAACCATTCGGTGATCGCTACCGGTTTTCACCCTGTTGATCACAGAGACATCACTGAATATCCGTCGTTTCGTCGTCAAGATGAAATCTATCTCATTTCTCGTGGAACCATCAGGGCTCAGCCAGGTCCATTTCCTGTGAGGCGGCTTCTGGAAGAAAGAGTTCATCGCAAAGAGTCCCTCTTTCTCCAGGAATTCAGCCAGCCTCTGACCCCTGGGGTTCCGTTGCCCATGTCCAAATTGCCCCACTTTCAACTCCGCATCGCTTCTCATGCCCAACTTTGCGTTAAAGTCTCCCATAACAACATTGAAGTAGGTTTTAGAAGTATGTATGGCCCGACTTATGTCCTCATACATCTCCTCTACTTCTTCATCTGGGTGTGTCGAGGTCGGCGCGTATACCTGTATGACCTTCAACGAATATCTTTTGGATATTCTGAGTATCAGGTACACTACCCTGCTCGACACACTTTCGATGGATACGATGTTGTTAATGAGAGACCTGCGGACGAGAAATCCGACACCTCCTCTGGACTGTTGGTCGTCCCCCCGGTAGAAGAGCAGGTTACCGGACTTGAGGGTTATCGTTGTACATAAACTGATATTTATTTAGGAGAACAGCCGATATGATTAACAGCGCAACAAGAAGCGATTTACGATGAGATCTTCATCTCATAATCTCTGCTTGATCTAAGAGTTATAACTACGAAGATAACTCACTCATTATTCGAGAATTTCCTATTCGCCAATTAGAGCCCTTTCTATAAGTGTATTGGATAATATACTGGGTGCGGCTAACGGCAGACTAAGTAAATCACAAATTACTAATAACGATTATATATGTATAAATACTATAATTTATATCAGGCGGAAAGACATACAATCTAAGAATGTTTTCCAAAAAGTTTTGGTTGCGGAATGCAAACGCCACTTACTCGTATACTTTTCCCATGTCATGTTGTAATGTCCAATAAATGTTAAATTAATAAATTATGCATTAATGTTGCCTTTGATAAAACAACCTGAGAACCACTTATGTTAAAACAAATCGTAGATGCTGTACAGCAAATATTTATGAAATCATATGCAACGGAACAAATTAGTAATATTTTTAAAGAAAACGATGTCATTTACAAACCAAATAATGACGATTAAATGAGATGTCAAACGTAATTAGATTCAAGAGATTATTATAGATATTTCCATAAGGCGTAGCGGAGTGTTGCGTGGCCTGTGTGAGTTCTCACGGTACAGGCGGCGAGAGGTGGACGTGCTAAAACAAAAGCCGATCGGCTCCGGCAATGAAATGTTTATTGGCTGCCGATGTCGAGAGGCTTTCGCGCCCGGAGCGTGGATAACGAGTAGTAAATGACGTTTACAGACATTCAATCAAACCAGTGATTGGACGATTGATGGCCACGGCGAATATTCACAGTTCGAAATTGAACTAAGTAATTAGGTACGCTTTTTTATTTCAACGCTCAATTTAACATTCGTGATTGATTAGCATCTTGAAACTGTCCTGTTTGAATCATGTGCACATGAAAATTAATTGGAGGAAGAGAAATTATTGTGTTTTAGCTATATAATTCTTTTTATAAGTCGCAGATGTTTTGTCGTAATAATGTGTACATATCAAACGTAATTAAGCTTATCAACACTGATTAGTTTAGATTTATTTATAAAATTTAATTCTCATTTCAATCTCCTGTATCGTCATAAAATTTACACAATCATATGCACGTGTTCAGTTGAGATGCAGTTCACGAATCGTTTTCAATTTAATTAGAATTAAAAATATGCATCACCAGTTTAACATACATTATTAATTCCTATTCATTCCGAAAGCAGTATCAAATGATACTCCATCTAATTAAATTTCACATTAAGTTTTCTCGCACTCATCATGCATACAAATAGGCACGATCTGTTGGCATTCGCATCAATTTTGTCTCGTAAAATCAACTGGCTGTGAGGAGGGAACAATCAGCGCTTCGGACGCATGTCATTCAGAGCCGCGATGCGTTAACGAGCACATGCAAATACCAACCTCGTTGTACTATTCTTGTAATATTGGAGATGTGCCGGCGCACTGCGACGAATGCCTGTTAAGGAAAATTAAAACGTTCTCAGTCTCCTACACTTGCTGTCATTTACACCTTAAATTGACACGTGTTCAAGGGGCTAACTAAGTGTTTGTGCTTTGTTTAAGCATCGATACGCTACGTGGAGTAAGTGGACTGTGCCACTATTAAGATCGTTATCAGTGTTGGTCTTCGTCGTAGGGTATTATTTCTTGATGGGAGTTAAAATTGCCGTGAAGCAGGCGTGAATGCGTGTTATGTTCATAGGCAGGATCATATTTTTAATGTATTTAAGTACTGGCAGTAGAGGGTAGGTTTATCGAATATCTGTATATACTATAAGGAAAAAAAACTGATGCTTAATTTTCTTCAATTAAATATTGTAACTTCTGGAATTTACTAAAATAGCTCTGTAATAGGGAAGGTATGACCAACAGTCGCGTTTCTACAACATGGTAATATTCAAATTCACCGCATGTAAACTAAAAGAATTCGTAATTTTCTCTCAGAGTTCTATCTAGAAATTTTAAATTTGATCTTAAATTACGCATATTCCCATAAATTGTTTCCATGTTGCCTAACTAATAACGTCGAATAGTTTGCCTAACGTTAAATACGAGAAGGCCTTGTCTAAGACAATCAGTACGGCATATCGATTTGTTTTACCTTTGAATATTTTATCATTTATATCCTTAACAATATACCTAATGCGAAAGTGAGTTTGTGAGTCTATGCCGTTAGGCAGATTTAATTGAAATTTTGTACATAGACATATCAATTTTTGGAGACGTTAAAAGTTTTTTTTAATTCCGGGATAGTTTTAGGATTCTTATGGGATATTTATAAAAATGGTTGATAACACACGCGGGGTACATTGGCTAGACTGCAGTTCGCGAACGAGAGGCCACTGTCTCGATACTCAAACCTAGACAACGTTTTTTGTAATCCACAAATATTTATTTTGGGTGTTTCGCGTGTTTGTGAAACCGAAAATTCTCTCGTAGTTTCTGATAATCACGAAACAAGATTTACAAATATATAATGTAAATGTTTATTGATTCATTTCTTTACTTATTTATATCAACTAAGTCACCGGCAAAAGCTTCTTAGGCTACATATTTACTTTCTCTTTCACAAGCCCATAAATTGTCATCCACAGCTGGAATTTTGATCTTATTTGTTTTGAACGACAATAAATAAAATGGAATGAATGAATTCCAAACACCGCGTGAACCCGACAAGTGTACGCGACAAGGTTCCTATAAAAATGATAAACGTTAGCCGCTCACCTCTTTGTGATACAAAAGAACCAATGTGTAGGAACAGTAGGCGATTATACAAAGGCATATCAGCTCACAGAAGCTTTACGGCCATGTTAACTCCGTGGTGTTGGCACAGAAATAAGAGATATTCCTCAGATTATGGAAAACACAACGCGCATACTTAATCAACCGTGGGACGCTCACGTTGTTTACATAATTCTAATCAAAGAAATGCTATACATCCATTACGTATACATATTTAATCAGTAATTTATTATGACTAGAAGTTCGTTCTACTCGTGTTTGATATTTGTTCGATTCTGACGCTTATTACTAGATAGTAAAACAACGTGTTCTTTGTCAATGAACAGACGTTCCGTTGTTATAATACGATTTTGTTAGAGATGTCCACACCTCGGGTTGGGCGCCGACCTCCCACTAACAACTGATTAAAACTATAAACGAATTGCGTGGGTTATAAACATTTATTAATCGTTCTTAGATATTTCTTTCGACACCATTTTTCTGAAGATTAAGTGGACTAATTTAATATTATAAAAGCCTGTAGGAAACGATCTTGAGGTACTTGAATATAAATGGTAATACAAAACGTGCGACCATCATCGTAATTATAAATGTGAAAAAAATATTTAATTTATAGCAATTCTGCTGCATGTATCCTATCATTTTGTAATGTCACGTACAAAAATTTATTGCTTTTACATGACGTCTACGCGTAGGCATGAGGTTTTTACAATAAACTGCTAGGTCTTGTTGGTGGGAATTCCCAGAAATGTACAGCAACCTTGTGTAAAACTTCTGCCCGCAATTTGTAAAGGATTTGCATAATAAATATTTAATGAAGCACTTTGTTCCAGTTGTGGAGCCAATTTTTTAACAACAAAGTTTATCTGTACCGTAAGTGGCAACAACATTATCAAACACTTACATTGTTACTACAAGCTTTTCAAACAATGTCCGTTGAATTAAGGGCCAATTATGTGGAGGCTGATTGTTTTATTGTTGTTGTTGGTACCGCTAATAAACTACCAAGTGGTGAGGATGAAATTGAAGTAACAAAGCAAGAGCGTTCGCTGAAGCCTGTTCAATAAAACATTTATGCAACTGTAAGGCTTTTTTTTTCATTGTTTATAGACACATCATGGCCCGTTAGGCGACACTTAAATCAGATGTAGGATCTTAGCTATAAATACATTTCGCGCGTACATAATATTTGCATCGACACGTTGGCCAACCAGAGATAAATTATAATAAGTTATGATCATTAATGAACCAGTTTTAATTTACGATCAATATGCAAATAAATGTTCCACTTCACTTCAATGTACACTTAGATGCCGTGGATAAAGTAATTGGACAATGCGGTAATTACTACCACGTGTCTTATTCTTCATTGTGATAATCACGTTTTAAAACACAGAAGCATAAAAAAAACAAAAATGTTTCAGAAAATTAAAATAAATATAAACAATAGAAACAAAAACACTATTTTCATATGCCGTTGTATCGAAAGCATCATATGGTAAAGTCTATCATCTTAAACAAAGGATTACAAACTGCCATTCCACAAACAATGAAGCTCACAAGTTCTATTCCATTATTATTTCCATAAAATTCTTAAATATCAAAGAAAAATTCCGACGACATGACAAAGATGGAAATCTCCATTAATTTGTCAATATGACTTTATCTTGTCAAATGAACGATTGTAATACGTAACAATCAGAGATGAGAGAGGGCAATCCGTCGTGGGTATCGATGGGCCGTCGACACTCCGTCATTCCCGATGTATTCGATGTACGGCGATGACAACAGATGACAAACGATTGCATCGGACTCATCTCTTTGGACCCACAACGATTAGAATATTTTATTGAAAAATCGTGGGAATATATTAGCATTTCCGGAGCTCGTACGTGAGGAAATTTACTTATATCATTTTTACAATGATTTACATTCAATTTCGTTTACGAGTTATGGAGAATATTAAAAGTTATCGATGACCACATATTTTATGTTAGATTTGTTCTCGTACGTTGCATGAATCACAAGCGATAATTCAAAAATTATACCAAAGACGCGTGTTTTATTCAAATCAATATGACTTCCAAAACATTTCAATCTGATCACGATACTCCATACTACGTGCTTAAAAAGAACATAAAAGTCGGAAGTCTCCGTCTATATAAACATCGGTTGTCATTAATTCGCCCTTTATATATGTGTTACTTGAGTCGAGATTGTGTCAGAGGTTTCCCACGAATAATGGATCGGTGATTACTTCCAGCGATCAACGTTGCAGAACATATCGCTTACCTTGTATCGCGAACCCACCCCGGCCCGATGGAGCATAAACACCAAAATGACAACTAAGCTTGTTAATTTCAGCGGACGTAATCAATACTATCACTGTGTCGGCGATACTGAGTTATTGCAACTTTAGACACATTACATGCTAGATCACGACGTGTATTAGATGTGTCATTTCAGCACTGATGCAATATTCATACGATAAAATCAAGAGATTCATTTCAATAAGATTCATTCGGAAATTTATTGACAAGGATTTGCGCGTAAATGTATTTTAAGCATTCGTTTTGGTCTTTTATTTAATTACACTAAGCAAACCGTATGAAGATATGGCCCATAACGAAAAAGTAATTTGATATTCAAAGCAGTTAAAACTCGCATTCGTTTAAAAAATAAATGTAATTGAGAATATTAAACTATCATTAAAAGGTACTCTTAGTAGATTGGGATAATGTCTGGTTTGTTCACTTGTTTTACACGCAATATTTATTGTTGGCCGACACAAGTGATACGGCGCTATCGTTTAATATAAACTTCAGTTACAAACTGCAGTACATTAATCAAGACGTCCTTTATACATGCAAATGTGGATTACGACATCGATCCCTCAATCTTGATTTCGATTCCATACAGTTAAATCTTTTCAATCTGATTAATGATAACATCTTGACGACACCATCTTCCTCTTTCAGTACTTAAGGCGTACAAAAGGCACAACAAAAGTCTTCCACTTAAAAGACTTTGGCAAAACGACATTAATCAAGAGAAAATCAAAATTACATTTTTACTCAAAGCAGCGCATTCAAATCAAACAAGTGGTAAAAACTGATGTTGCTAACAACATCATCATTCCAACAAGCGTATCTAATGTTATTTAAGTCGCCATATTGGATTTGAAGCATACGAAATTAATAATTGCACGTACTGATTGCGGTGAGATTTAGCGTTCAGAATTTTTTGACAGGTGTGAACTCACATGCAAATTCGATGTAGGTGAATAGTTATAATTATTACTTAATGAAGTTCTCGTTAGTAGTTTGCAGTAATCGTCACATTTTGACTGAATATTTTGAAGCTCCAAAAGTAGTTACAATCATCTTCATTGTTAACTACCACTTTGTCTCCTAATGTTAACTTTGAAACCTTAGCAAAATGTGTCACAATTTATAGGCACTCCTAGCTCCTAAGCACTTTTGAGTAAAAGTGAAAGTGAAACTGAGTAAAAGTGTCAGAATATTGGCATGATTGCGTAAAAGAATTTGGTATTTTGGTAGAATTTTGGTATTTCGAAGGTAAGCTGACTATCCTAGCTTTGCTGGACTTCAGCAATGCCTTTAATACCATTGATTACGACGTTTTGCTAGGCGTTCTGCGTTCTCTTAACATATCTCCAATGGCTATTGATTGGTTTCATAGTTACCTGTTTGGACGCCGGCAGCGTATACTTGTCGAGGATAGTTTTTCCTCCTGGTGTATGGTCGCAGCTGGCGTACCGCAGGGCGGCGTGCTATCTCCTCTACTCTTTGCTCTGTTTATTAATTCTATAACTAATCAACTTCGCTCCTCCTACCACCTCTACGCAGATGATCTTCAAATATATATCCATGCTCCTCTTGACCAGTTAGATAATGCGATCATCAATATTAATTCCGACATTCAGCATATTTGTGATTGGAGTAAATCTCATGGGTTGAAAGTCAATCCATCAAAAACACAAGTCATTGCTGTCGGCAGCCCCAGGATGATGTCAAAGCTAGATATGAACTCAATACGGAATGTTTCTTGTGATGGTGTGACCATTCCTTTTAGCGATTACGTCAGGAACCTTGGGGTCTATCTAGACAAGACACTCTCCTGGGGTCCCCAGCTTCGGGAACTCAGCCGGAAGCTATTTGCCTCAGCGGGGTCTTTGCGTAGGTTATGCAATTTCTTACCTTTAAATACAAAGATTTCTCTTGTGCAATCCCTTCTCCTTCCCATCCTTGATTATGTCGATGTCAGCTATCTAGATCTCACCGAGGACCAACTAAATAAGCTTGAGCGTCTTCAAAATTTTTGCATTAGACTCATATTTGGCCTTCGCAAGTATGATCATGTTTCCGAACTTCGTGCTAAGCTCAAGTGGTTACCCATACGGCTTCGCCGGAATGCTCACATTCTCTATCTTCTTTACAATATCTTATTTGATCCTTCTTCCCCTTCATATCTTAAAGATCGCTTTGTATTTCTCCATAACACGCTTTCAAGAACCTTGAGGTCGTCAGAGGACTTGAAATTAAGAATGGCTGTGCATAGAACTACTTTCATGGACAAATCATTTACTGTCCAAGCTGTCCGTTTGTGGAATGCCCTTCCACCTGCCATAAGACGAGCAGAAACAATCAGGTCCTTTAAAAGACAAGTAAAGGATCACTACCTTGCTCTCATCTGACTTTCTCCAATCACCTGGTTAAATACGCTAGACAATATATATGTTTATGTATTATATATGTTTATTTATGTAGGTGTAAGTATATATTTATAAATTTGTACCTATTAGTATGTTTTATATATATTTATAAATTATAGATTTATCCTAGTTTTTATATATATATATTAGTGCTTTTTTACTTTGTCTTCTTCTATACACTTTATTCTACCCTATTTATTTTTTCCTTTCTTACTATCCATCCTAAGGTTGCCTTTAAAATATTGCCTAGAGCGATAAGGCCGCCTCTTGTTTTATTCCTTATTGGTTAAGTTTTATTTTTATTTAGTGTATATACAAGGAAGTTTAAAATAAATAAATAATAAATAAATAAATATTTTAGTC
The DNA here is from genome assembly GCA_030295005.1 of Cephonodes hylas. Taxonomy (NCBI): domain Eukaryota; kingdom Metazoa; phylum Arthropoda; class Insecta; order Lepidoptera; family Sphingidae; genus Cephonodes; species Cephonodes hylas. The sequence continues at coordinate 9,190,996 of AP025369.1, read as the reverse complement.
GCAGAAAAAAAACCTCGTTCTAACTATAAGTATGACGACCCACTTTCTTCTGGAAAAAAACATGAATACACATTTAGTCATAGGTGCGCCTAGGACTTCGCTACTGTTACGCAGTATTTTTGAACAAGATCATACATCTCCTGGTCAATTATCGAAAGATCTCTACAAGCGAATTCCTAATATATTTAGACGAATAATTAAAGATAACTGTAGTACGCTTCATCGCGGTGGCAAAGCGCATTAAAGCCAGTCAGCTAATTTAATATCTCACGCAAGCCTAGTAAACCCAGGGTGACCGGTGCTCAAATACGCACACTTTACGCCGGCTCAATAAAACATATGATTCATTCCTGTGTCTCCTCATAGCCGTTTATGTTCACTTCCATCGACTTCAATTTTGTGAACTACGACTGTATAATATAAAATTAATTCTAAAGAAGTAGCTGTACTAGCAACTGCATTCATAGCTTACACAGCTTCTTATAAAACATGATTAATATTTCTATCCTCATTTCATATTCCGATAATAGTGATATATTTTATTACAAGCGAATACAATATGTACGTAAAGTTGGTTCTTTCAAAAGGTTCGTGGCTATCGTTTCGGTGACCTCTATTATTATAGACGCCAGAATGTTGGATTTGTATAATGAAGTTCATGTTTGGGTTGACCCGTCGCTTTTTGATAGTAACTATTGAATCAAATGAAAATTATGTTAGAAACGATAACAGGCACACGCGGCTTGTATTTATTGAAATATATATCTGTACCAAGATTTAAATAATAACGAAATGTACTCCAAACTTTTTTCTATAAAATCAGAATGTCAATGAAAATAGTATTTATTATGTCAATAAATTCTGATTATTAGCAACATGTAATCCTTTTTAATATTTTAAATAAATAAAAGCCAAAATCAAATAGAAAGTCTGATAACCTCCTATTATGATAAAATAATAAGTTTTATCGACGGTGTTGCGTCCAGAATTGGTCTATAAACGACACATTGATTTAACGAGGTCGTGGTATTTGCACGGCAGTTTCGCTCGCCTCAGTAACTTAGGAAAAAAACAAAACTTTACGCTCACTATGCTTCTATATTTCAGTAACGCGGCATAAATTAACTCATAAAACGTATTTAAATGGCAATAAAACTTGTAAATAAATTAACAATTAAACGATCTAAAACCGCATACCTATTTAATTAGATTGTAGGCAACTTAAGAAGAGAGTTTAAATTTTATCCCACGCTTTTTATATAAATAATATATAAACAGTAATAAGAAATGCCGAGGACGCACACAGTGCTATATCGGACGCAAATAACTTGGCAAGCCCATAAACATATAATTGTACTAAAACGCTCACTCAACCGTGCCATAACGTGTAATTTCCCATCAAAGTCTGCCGTTGCATACCATATATCTTAATACAAGCACATCTTCCTGATTGCTTAAAAGACAACCATTAAACTAAAATACGGCTTTTAGTCTACTTTAATCTCATCTTTCGAATCTCATCAGACTCAGTGGTACAATTAAACGTTCCGAAATCTGAATTGGATTACGCATTAAGCTTTCTTATGGGAGACATAAAATTGTTTCGGCTCGGTTACGCTCCAAGCACCAGGATGAATAAAGACGTAATTAAAAATAACGTCTCAGTCTTCTCTTTATCTAAGTATTAAGCAAGATCAATAGAGGAAACAACTTCGGGTAAGGTATTAATTTATTGTTTACGACACGTTATATCAATTTGAATTTTTGATATTACCTCTGTCATAGCGGTAATGATTCTATTATTTAAATTACTTTTATATTAATCCAAAATTTATTAAATAATCGTACAGTTTTCTGTTAACTATGGTAATAATCTTAAGGTTTCGTATACTTTTGTAGTGTGTCAATTTGATTGCGTTGTTATTCTGTTGGTTTGAAAGCGCTGATGTATATGAAGAAAGATTATGAATATCGCTTTATGAGCATTCAATAAACAAATGTACAAGTCTTTTTATCCGTATTTAACCGACGGACGCCTTATGGGGGTGTGCAAGCGCCTACACTGACATGATCAAAGAGCCACAGTCAACAGCGCCACGCTCTGCCCTCACTCACTGTGGAAATAAGTGACCACACTTTCAAAATATTCCAGGTACATATTACGATTTACGCTTTTGTCTACCAGCAGCAACATGGTAAAGGTTCTTATATAAATGTTGTCTGAAAGTAAGTAAAGAACATAGTAAAGAAGCTAGCTAGCTAATTTTCAACAGGTCTAAAACATTGAGCAATAAGTCATATTGAAATCAGTTGATTACTAAGGTATAGAAAAGGCAGATGCTTGCTTTATTCGTCGTTAATCTTGAAGGATTCAAAAAATTGGAAAATATTTTATAATTTTGGTTGTACGTCTGGCATTGCCGCAGTTCGTGAGGCAGTTAAGTAATTATTATTTTCCATATTGGTTTTTACAGTTACCTGCAAAACATCCAATATGCTATCCGTTTTACGTATTTTTAAATCCTCAAAAATTCTGTCGAACTAAAAATTTCATTTATTCTATTCATGTCCATTGTTAGGTTGCCAAGTCCACTATACTTGGCCATCCTACCGGTAAGTACTTGCGTTCATCTCCCTTTAATTGATGTCGGTTTTTGAGTGCACCAATAAGCCGCCAGCGCGTTCGTTCCCGCACCTCTCTGTACAAGCGCAATGTATGGAATTTGTATTCAATAATTTAAGCATACGGCCCAAGTATTCAAAAGATATTTTATTTAAATGTAATTTATTTAACTGATTGAAAATAGATATTATCATTTATATCACGGGATAATTTTTACTTTTGAGAATTATGCACGTGTCTTTCAATGAAATAGTGGATAGGAAGCTATGCAACTTACCCAGTAGGAGGACATTTCATTAAAAAATAAACTGATGATTATCACTAAACTAGTCGAAGAATTCTTAATATGTTTTTATTTTCTGAATAATTTCATAATGCAACGGTTTTGTATTTGTATAATTACAATGCTTGCATTTTTTCTTCCAAAAGTATAAAAGTTTAAAATAGAAAATATTTTTTTTAACTTTGTTTCGTTAAAATATAGGGAGCAAAATAGAACCCATGGTTCATAATATAGGTACCGAAGTTACTTGCAAATCAACAAGTTGCTTATTTATTAAATGCCGAATTTGATCCACACTTGTTACATTAACAGTTATTTGTAATGTAGAGTAAACAGCTTATGAAAAAGTCTGTATATCCAGGAAAGATCTACAAGATTTTTCGAAAATTTACCGAGTCTATTAATATGACAACTCAAGACGTACATTTTTTAAACATAGTTCAAAACCATTTTTTACCAATAAAATTTACCTATTGTTACTATCCGCGTATTCTAAACAATACATCATATTCTCCATCACAAAACTTCTTAATGTGGCGCTACTTTTGATGGATGGATCCAATAAGAGCAAAAATTTCAACCCCGGCCTGTATTTTTTACACACTTCCTGTCCGAGCCACGGGCATGGCAAATGGGCCCCTACCACAAACCCCGAAAGGGCCTGGCTAACTACCGTAGTATTTTTTACTATACACTTCCAAGGGATAAGGAGACGAGATGACGTAATGAGAACTCGAGTCGATCGGGGTTGCAGTTACCAAAAACCGGGGGTAGTGGTAGCAAGTACTGCTTTGTTTAATCCAGTCATACCTTGGTATAAATCAGATGGTGTCAGGGAACCGTCAGCGGACGCAGATGTTCTTTAAGAACACGGTTATTTTACAATGCCCAACAGAGATCGGGATATTAGTAAGTTAATTAATTAAAATACTCACTTTAAGTTTGTGCAATTCTTCAGATGGCCTCGCGTGTACATATTTTTACCTCTCGCCGATGATTCGAATTATTTACAAGTTTCTGATATCAGATGAATTGGAATATTTTGCGGTACAAATATGCTATCATGAGCAATAAGTGTATAAATACTTCTTTACAGTTAAAAGCTTTAATTCACCGAATACACAACGTATTAAGTAGCTGAGATTTTTGTGGTAATCTTTGATTAAAAAGATGCATCATAAAGATGCATTGAATCATTATAAGTGCTAATCAACTGTAAAAAACGACATAACCCACGAGAAGCTTATTAGTAAGCAATATTTACATAAAGATATACAAAAATATGTACATGAATTATCACGATCTTGAGATAAGTCGTTTTATGTCTCGAGGTATCGTTAAAAATCGGTCTGATAGACGGTGTACTAAAGTCACAATAAACCTGATGTATAGTTACGCAACAGCTTCCATCATAATTATAGACTAATAATTAAGTATAAAGCAATCAATACCGCTTTTATTTATTGCATTTTGGTCGAAATAAGGCCGGACGCAGGTGTTGTATAGCAAAATAACACGGATGGTGCACAGGCCGGCCCACCACGGGAGGCTGCGTATGAAAATATTCACTGAAACACCAATATTAACTTTTTATCTATGTCAGACCTTATTTGGCTTGCTGCTCGCCAAGAGCCTTGTTTACTTATGAATGATTACATAGGGCGGTTTATTAGATTTCATATATGTACGTTGGAACATATTCTTAAGGTGTTGGGCATTTTAAAATAACGTTGATCTGCTTGGATAATATTATGAATTATAATTATTTTCTAAAAATAAAATATAGCTTTAAAAAGTTTAAATTGTATTTGATTATTTTAATTTCTCGGTTATTCAACTATTAGTTTATTTTACATACGATATATTATATTTCTGAATCTGAAACTTAAAACTATTACATATTCGTTTTTAGTAGGTAAAGGCAGTATTAACCCTTATCTATTAAACTATCCAAGTTTATATTACAAATTAGTGGATTATGAAGCTAAAAATTTATGTAAACCAAAAAACAACTTTTTTCGAAAATTGTCTCCTTTCCCTTAAGGGGTTGCTATAATGAGATTGGATCCGAAACTAATCACTACAATTTCTTCGGGTCAGTATCAATTTATAAAATTATTGAGTTCAAAATATACACTAGCGAGACGAAATTAGGAGATCGAAAGAGTTCCGAGATTTACGTGACTATCCGTTTGATACAGAAACTCAACATCATATGATACAGACTTTGTTATAATTGATTTAACGTAAGCGATGAAAATCACTTAGACTTACTCGCTGAGAAATGAGTAATGAATCTAAATAGTGATTTAGAATAAAAAAAGTGTGATCCAGAAAATATTATGTAACGCAAATGTTGTTCATTCTTGAAGCCTATTTCACTAGACTTGCATCTTACCTGTTGCATATTTTTTGATTAGGTATTTAATTGGAAAATTCGTAACTGTACTTACGATATTTTGGAAATATCCTCTTTTACGGTGGGCACATGTTATTTTAATTTTTCTACATTATTTTGTAAAATCAATTCCTACCTATTATTTTGGGATAAACATCTTTTGTTCTTATGTGGATTATTTTTACTCATAATAACAAAGTCTGTACCTTTTTTCACTAGCAGTAAAGTAACAATCAATCAGAAACATTAGTATACCACCCAAGCTTAACGCCATTTAAGAAGAACATTCTAAACAGATTATCGTAGTAGACGCGGTCGCCTGAGGGAATCCTTTCTTACAGGAGCCTCATCAATTTCCTCGCTTTGGTAATTGTTTTTTTATAATCACTTTGCGTTGTGGCCTAGTGGTAGGAATTTTGTACTTAGTATTATAGTTACTTTTCTCTCCCTTATAAGAAAAAATAATAATGAAAACCCCAACTTCATTAGTATGTTTTAGCATAACCTACAGTCTAGATCACAAATCATATACATATACCTCACTGTTGGGAACGGTTTTTAAACAACCAGGCTTGGTGTTGTTTCGACTGATTGAAAGCTAAGAGTCTTTTATGAAAGGATATTGATGATACGATTCACTAGAACGTCCACTTTAATGCCCATAAAATCTTATGTTCAATAATTATAAATGTAATATTTCCACCAACGACACTTCAACTAGGTATAAATTTTATTGATTTTAAGTATAAGAACCAGTTTCTTAAAACGTATTCACACAACATATTTCATTTTATTTTACAACATGCCATTGTGATTAATGCCCCCTATATATTTGATATACGAAGATGTAAAATAGTAATGAGTAGCTGCTACCATATAAAAATCAGAATATTAATGAAACCATAAAACGAGATAAACGTACATTTGGTCACGCATCTTTTCTACTGTTACAAAAGTTGGCATTAATCCACCACGCTGACTTAATACGGGATGGTAGGATTTTATAGAGAGTCATAAAAATATTCAGGCGTACGATTCTACATACGAAAATTTTCTTAACTCTTTAATATTTATGTCAGTAATGTTTGTGCCTCCCAAGATGCAGAGAATGGAGCAATCCTATACTAACGTTTAACTTTTACATCTCAAGTAAAGGGAGCTTTTAAAAAAAGGTTGCCGATTTGGAAATTAAAAAGGTAATTTATGGTTTTGACTACATAGTGATTGAATTAACAAACTAACCATTCGCCGTTTCAAAGGTGCCAATTTTCCGTAAATATGCTAAATTTTGATCTTTTTTAGCGGCTCACTATAGAACTACTTGGGCACGGCCTATGTCCAACAGTGGATGTCCTATGGATCTCGGGCACAGCCTTCGGCCTTGGTCCCTTCCAGCCAACCTTTTCATAAAATTAAAAACAAAACATAAATTAACAGCAAAAACTGTACGTTTTATTCTATATAGTCTTATGAAATATTTGATTTGATAGGCATACCTATCAGTGGCGGTACTTCCATAGAAGCCCGAAAGCCCGACTTGCCTTACATAGTTCCGAATAACGAACTTAACGATTGTTTATTTATAAAATAACGCTATAAACGTGAATGTGAGTACTAACCGGTAGGTATTTATTAGTCCTACGTACCAAAAAAAATATGCTGCTACTAAATAAACATTTGGGCTTGCCTTAGTTTGACACCCTAGGCATGCCACTGATACCTATTGTCCATAATAGAGAGTCGTCGCCAAATAATAGGAATGAATAAGCTATAACTCACACAAGATTAAAACAATTTGTTAAAACAAACTCGAGAGGCATTTTATAATTACGCACGTTGAAATACGCCAACATATTTTGTACGCCAACAAATATTCACACAATGACAATAAGTGGTGCTTAAATATATCTGCGGTGTACTTAACTTCATTTCTTGTTAATGTATCTATAATTTAATGGTAAACACAAACAAGCGGCACAAATCATTCGCACGAGACGATATCCCGAACTTATCGCAACCAGTTATTGGCGGTATATTTTTATTTCAGTACATTTTTACACTGCAAACACGTTGAAAGCCATAATTGCACGTTAAATGATAGGCATTTTTAGAGAAATGACACGCTTCACAACGCAAAGTAAACAAAGCCGGTCAGCCGACAATTAACTCAATCGGCTAAAGTGCGTAATAATATGATTGAGAAGTTCCCGCGTGTCGTTTTGTCATTTTCACATGTGCAACCTACATGCTACGGCGTATGTATAATTACTGGTTGTTAAAAAACTTGTTGAAATTATATATTATATTTTTTTAAATAAAACGGGACATCTTCGACCGATAAATAGGCGATAAATTCATAGTTTGTATACTTATAAAACTTGCCTATTTTATTTTATATACATGTATATATTGTTACTATGTTTAGGAAACTATAATATCTACTTATACATACCTCAGTTATAAAGTTATAAAATCTACATTAAAACGAGCAAAAGTTTAAGCGAGAGCTAGTTTTAAATGAAATGCAAACTTTTTACATTTAAAGTCAGTCATTCTTTTTATATTCTGCTATCACTATCGGTGTAAATGATCGAAATGTAAACCAGATAAGACAAGTTACGCTTTATGGTAGCCTGCAATAATATCAACCTATATAATTTCTTTACTTTTTTAATTCCATCTGCTTGCCTGGCATAATTCGGAAGAAGTTAAAATATCCAAGATAATTCTTAGGTAATGTTACTAAAGCTCTTATATTTATGTACATACCTATATGACGCCGACAAATATTTGGGAACTTAAATTTTTACAAATGCGACCAAGGACTGGTTCAGGATGTTTCTTAACATCGATTCCTCGTTTGACTTATAAAATGCTTCTATTTCGTTTTTTAGTAAAAATGATATATGTGGACTCCCGCTATTCTTGTTTACGAACTGATCGCCGAACACAAAGCGAAAAGATCAATATCATTTTACGTAAATGCGTGCGGCATGATGCGAGAGTTTTGACACCAAACACCAAAGATAACATCTTAAAACATCTAATGTTTTAAACAAACTCCTTTATGTGGGCTAACTCAATTTTGTAAAATGAAAAGATTCGTTTTTTCACCAATTTGTTTGATATATTAATGGACTATATGGATTGTTTTTGAGTTATAAATAGAGTGTTTTTTTGCAACGAAATGAAACAGCATAAACTCTTAGAGTATCATTAACATTACTTAAGTGTACAAACCGTACAACGCGTCTAAATTAGTTATGCGTGTTTAGCGTATGATCTAGGTGTTGTTATCTGGCATGCATATGCAAATATCTTCTATAAACAGTCGTCGGGCTGACCGACGGCCGTGAACAGGTGTTCCCGTGCCGGTACGAGCAACGAGGACTCAACACACTTTCGATTAACAAAGTTAGTATATGCTTAATTACATATATTTTTACTGTGATCAATAAAAAAATTAAAACTTGACGCTGCGTCGTAAAATTATATTACCCGTACATGTTAGATATCACGTAACATTAATTCAAAAAGGGAAAAAATAGTGAAGCATCAAAAAATTCCTACAATTCATAGCATAATATTAAAACGTGTCTATTAAAAGTGCATTTCACAAACGACATTAAAAATGCGGGTCGGAGCTCCTTGAGATGGAACTACCTGCATGCATTAGGATTCCGCGAGCCACTTACCACGGACGCTCACCTACAGACCCGTTGCCCGTATTCCCATTTTACCATAAAAAATAGATGCTGGATAATGTTAGGATCTAGTCCCGAGTGGAACAGGAGTGCGGTAGAGTAGCCGTGACGAACAATGGACGTAAGTAATTGGTCAACAAATTTGTTGTTTTTTTTTTGTTTTTAGTAATGTCCCGCTGCTTTAATTGTACATATAATTAACTTATTGTCAAATTGCTAAAGTTACCAGTAAACATAAAAAATACCTACTTTGATTTTTTATTAACACCGTCGCCTCACTCTCAACTCGTTATTTTTTATTAACTAAGTCCCTTATTTTAGAAATATCGAGATTGCAATCTTTTCTGATAAGATTTAAATAGAGGCAAAATGAGCGGTGCCTAGAGCTCCTACCGGTTATAGAACTGAGTTTGCATTATTAACTCTTTATATCGTAAATTAACTATGAAAGTCTTACAATATAAGTCTGTATACATGAAAGTCAGCATGGTAGATTCATTATATCTATAACCAAGTTCTTTTCAAACCTAGACAATTTCCGTGCTAGCTATTGGTCATGTAATTACTGATCAGTTTAAATATGCCACTCACACATTCTTATTCTTTTTCACGCCTCCATCTTTGAAGATATATTATATAAAAGTAATCATTTTTCATACTAAGCATATTGCCGCATAATCAGACACATTTATCTGCCATACTACTGAGAATTTCCTAACAGAAAAGCACTCAACCCAATACGATTCTTATTGCACGGAACCAAAGAGGTCGTAACATTCTTACTGTATCTTTTATTCTAGTCGAGATTTCCCCAAGTACAAAAGGACGATGTATGTCTCCATTTACCCCGCTGTCATAGTGTCGCGTGAGGTGGTGGTTGGTGTGGTCGGCGTATGCAAAACGGAACCAGTCTGGTGCAGGTGACGTTTAGACGTCTATTAGTTGGCTCCCTATCAGCATGCAAATTGTTTCTCCTGCACTATTTATTAAGGCGTTAGGATTAAAGAGGCTCGGTGGATGGCGATCACCGGATCGAACAACTCTAATTGCAACATCGGTTTTTATAGCTTTTTAATTATGGATGCGTGGTGCGGGAATCTTAATTTCTACCAACGAGTTCTTTTCAAATATTCATGCGGTGATATGGTGAATTTTACAGGTTTCGAAGTATCAACGGTCTGAAAAGTGGTCATTAGATTTTATTGAAATACTGCTCTTAGCCTTTTGTTAATAATATACTTTTCGAACACTTATTCTTCAAGTCACATGATCTGGCAACATTATGAAATTTTTGTTACTGAAATAAACACAGGCTTATCTTAAAACTCAACACTTTTACGTAAGTCACTATGGTGGATTTAATAAAATGAATACACTCTAACATCACAAACTAAACTCATTGTATCCAAAATAACACTCTTTTTGACTAAAGTTAACAGGCACAAACGTTGGCAGGCTGGATAATGAAAATTCAAACTTCTAACAAAATCGCAATAAATATCTTGAATACGTAGTTTCTTCTTTAAATGTATACTTCAGTACTTGATAGTTTCAATAATAGGAAAAGATTGACTCGGTTCGACCAACAATATTTTTTTAGTACTGCACAGCAGCAGTGATGGCCCCGAGGTTTAGGCGCGCGGTCGAGAATCTCGGCGGTCGCGGGTTCGAATCCCAGGCACACACCTCTGACTTTTCGAAGTTATGTGTGTATTCAAAATTGAATTATCACTTGCTTTAACGGTGAAGGAAAACATTGTGATGAAACCTGCACACCTAAAAGTTCTTAGGAATTTCTTAGGTGTGTAGTCCGCCAACCCGCACTAGGCCAGCGTGGTGGACTATGGCCTAAACCCTCTCAATGGTAGAGGAGACCCGTGCTCAGCAGTGGGCATCGTATATGGGTTGATGGAGAATAATACTGCACAAGCCATGTCGCATTCATACCTCCATAGAATAGTACCTCCATACCTCCATAGAAGTCCAAAAGCCCATCTTTTCTTACAAAATTCCAAATAATAGTAGGTAATCTGTAAGCTTCAAATATTTATTTAACAGAAGCAAATTGAATGAGAATATTCTGACATTATTAAACAATTATAAACTTGGCATTACACAATTAACGTGTAACGCTTTTGGTCTTCTTTAGAAGTACTGGTTGCGCCGACATGCATACCTTAGATTTGAATCATATAATATCCACAATACATCCAAAAACAACCAGAAATTCCAACAAGAGCTAGTTACCGGCAATTATTGACATCCGACCGACGTTTTCAGATTAGCATATTTTTTGCTGGTAACTATGTATCTAAGCAGTACGGACTATCATTAACTTCTTATAAATAATAAGATGATTTCGTTTTTCTGCAGCGCCCTGTAATGTGCATGTGTGACGTAGTATACAGCCACAATTAGTTCGTCCACCAAAGGAGTTGCACCTGCTAAAACCATAATAATTACACAAGTTAATTGTTAATAAAACCTGTTTCGAGGGAACATATTTGCTGTTTGATAAATGAGAACATCATAGCCATGAAATACCTAAGTTTCGAAATTATTTTGCTGATAAATCTAGTAACGTGCAAAATTAGTAACTTCGTTATGTGGGCAAGGACCTTTTCTACTTTTAAACGTTGTAGTCTACCAAATTGCCTTCTTAAGGTAGGTATTCTCATCCTTTCCACTTGGTTTCCTTGGTTTTTTATAACAGGGCAAAGAATTTATATTTTAAAGGCAAAATTCTCAAGAGTTATAAAAAACAAAACCAAGAGGTTATCTCCCTGTTACATGAAGGGTTTAAACAAATCTTTAAACTTTTCTTACTACACAGTAAGAAAAAATTGTAATAGAGCTAAGTGGAACTTATACACCAAATAAATCTAAAAATAAAACATCATATCATTGAATTTAAGGGTAGCATGATTGTTTGTACTGTTAGAATCAAATAGGAACTAGTTAGAATAAGGAATTAATATTTTATTCTCCGTAATACTCTATACTCCAAAAACAAGAAACATATCTCCACATGTTTGTCCCACTATGTTAATCAATACCAATTTTATTATACGGGAAATTTCTACATAAGGGTACACATACAAGATACTGCATTAAATGTAGAAATGGAATCAACCACAATTCTAAAGGGACTTTAAAAACGTCATCCAATAAACGATAGAGCACAAAAAACGCAAAGTATGTTGGTGTTTATTTATAGCGCGGTCAAATACATCACATGCAAATGTATAAGTTATGAAATATTAATGAGGCGCCAAATAGCAAAGCTCAATGAATTGTACGAGCGTCCTTCTCGAAGGCCGCGTGCCGGCGGAGTGTGAGTGACCGCTGGTGACGCGGTGGGCGCGCCGCGAGTGCCCGCTGCCGAGTGCCGGCCACGGGCGGCGCGCGCCCAGCCTGCCCGCCATGCGCCATCTTAATTACTACTACCAATAAGGCGCCCCGTCAACATATTTATTTTTTAGCTTATGAATTGTTCGTAAACTCACCTCATTAAAAGTATGATCTGAATCGGAATACTTTTTTCAAGCACTAGCTAAAGGGCCACTGTTCGGCGACCTTGATCGAGATGCCAAGATTAATTCCCCACCGGGTATTTTATAACACATACGTGCCTCGGCACGAGTTCTCATTGCGAACGCCTTTTTCGGTATGATACTTGTTGAAAATAAAAATCGTAGGGCGGCCACCGAATACCTGATCCATATATTGCAAAGACAACATTTAATAGCACGCAAAAAGTTTATCGACTGATCGTGAAGCGTCTACAAACTAGTCTATAGTTTTTGTCATTACCTCGTCTTATGGTCTTTTTAAACGCTGCTTTAAATGCTTAAACAATCAAACGCGCAGCTTGCGTCGGCACAAAACCCACATACGTGAACTGACGTTACCGCTTTCAATTAGGAAAATAAAGTAATAAAATTTGAACATGCCCCCGTAGGACCCGATGTTTATCATCGTCAGAGATGTTATAAGTGTATAAATATCGTACTCGTTTTAGAATGTAATGAGAATGTTAATTTTTCCCACGAATATTTTGATTGGTCGTCGAACTCGACAATGCGTGAGATCAAAGCGGCCGGCCATCGTCGCCTGCACATATCGACCGGAGGATCTTTGTGATTCGCGCTCCACTCAGCGCCGACCGCGCGGCCCCGCGACATCGCACTAACACAAGCGCCGCCGCTGTTGGCAATTAATGTAACCGAAGATCATCAATAAACATTTTTATCACTTCATCGCCTCTGACAACGGAGGTACTTAACCACTAGGGACCCGTACATTATAAGTTTTGAATATTCAGTCACGCACATCTTTCAACATGCTGCGAATTGCAGTGTATCCAGTCATTTTTTTATTATTTTACCACCGAAGCGGAGATGGACTGGTTTTAAATGCCGTCGTTTAATAATACCTCCAGTGACAAGTTAGGCAAACAAAACTATTAGTGTGTTTGAACTTCGAATTGCAGTGGCAACGAGTGAGTTGTATTTAACGTTTGCCTCGGGGGCCTGTGTTCTAATGACTGAGTGTATTTTAAAATCAGCTTGATCAATTATGACCATTTAAACGAATGGGCCAGCCGTATGACGAGCCGCTCGGACCGGCCGTCATTCCATCTACGGTAATCCCTTCAACGATCAACGCTCCCTCTCCTATATTGTTTTTAAACACATAATATCTACTCACGCCTAATACAAAGACCGACTATTTGTAACATTACCTTTATAATTTTCCTTATAACGCAACTTTGCTCAGAAGACGTTAAATATTACTTCACGCGCTTGATAAGGCTTAATAAAGGACATCTTATTGATACTGTCATTAATTTTGTAATTTAAAGATTCATAACTAAACAGGCACTACATTTGACTAAGACATAAAGAGCTATATCGATCCGCCCAAGATTTTCTTGGATATGATACAGTGTAGTAATCGTTACTTTTATACGGTTTGCATTTATAGTGTCCAAAGAAAGTCTTTGTAAAATCAAGAAGATATATATGTGTAAGATATGTATATATCTTCATAAAAAATGTATAGTTCGTTGATATTAGCTCTTTAGACAATTCTTATCAGATAGTAAACTGCATATCAAGGGAACATTGCAATGAGCTCTATTTTAAATGCACTAAATTTGCATTTACGTAATGGAATGACAGTCCATGAGGGACGGTTGAGAATCTCGCCGGTCGCGAGTTAGAACCCCAAGCACATCTGGCTTTTCAAAGCTATGCATTCACAATGAATTATCACTTACTTTGGCAGTGACCTAAAACATCGTGATTAAACCTGCACACCTAAAAAGTCTTTAGGAATATTTCGACCTATCCGCAGACTAAAGTTATATGTGCAAAATCTCAACTTCTCTTTCTCAGCGATTTAAACTTAATTGGGCACAAAATTATCAGTAACTTTTTTGTTCTTCAAACAACAATAAAATTTAAGACTATTATTACTTCACTAGTGCAATATATAAACAATTTTCACTCTATTATATACTCAAAAAATACTTTGGTGTTATAGTCATAAGTAACCTTATTCTATGCATAGGTCGATTTCAAGTGTGTGGGCCGCCAACTCGCACTAGGCCAGCGTGGTGGCAATACTTTCTAGTTAGAATGCAAATATCAAGTCAAAATAAGTCATCTATATATTTATGATAATATTGTGTTTTTCGTTCGCTATAAACCCTTGAACAGGTTTACTTATATTCTTCACTTGAATTACTAATAATAAACTAATGATTCCTTCATAATCGTCTTATTGTAGTAATGATTTATACCATTGCTGTGATGAAGGTAGAACTAGTATTTTCTTGAAAGAAACAAAATAAAAAACGGTTACGAGAGAATAAATCTAATAAGCAAGCTCCCATAATTCAACGGATCTCTTTTACAAAAGGGTATTTAGTCTGGCAAACATCCGAACCCAAAACAAATATTTGAGGATCTCGAAACATTTGCAGATTTATATTGAAATCGCGAATCTATCTGTATAGCGCTGTGCTTATCATCAGATGCGGTGCAGTCATTTTTCACTTGCACTGCAAAGTCCACACTCTGGCATCGGACCTAAATACAATGTATAATGTAATTTTATTATGTTGTTTGAGTGGTTGAGTCTAACATCAGCACTAATTTGGATCTCGGGTCGAGGGATGCCACTATCACAAAGAAAAACCAGCATATGTAAACCGCAGTGTTATCCATTTAACCCATCCATTTTAAAGTAGGGTATAACACGTATTTACGTAGTTGTTTCTTAAACGCAGCAATGACAATTCACATTCAGTTTGACTACATTCTCGCGTTCTTGACCTATGCTATAAAAGTCACAACGATACATCGATTTTACATACATACATCACAATATACATGGCTACCAGCTCAATAACAACTACATCAATCCTACCATAGAACATAAAAAATAGCTTACATAAGAACAAAATTACCGAACCGGTATTTTATTTACATAAAACGTGCACAAATAAATATCTCTCGCTGCGATATTCAAACGGATTATAATATTATGACAAGCACAACGCGGCTTAAGTAGCATTGATACATCAAGCGCGATGCGAGACGATTTATCGCAATATCACTCGGCTGCATACGCGATTCCTGTTTGTTAATTTAAAAAAAAGTGGAAATTAATCATGATTCGTTACAAAGAGATGTCGGGTAGCAAACGAGATCGATTGCGTGGCGAGATTCAAAAATCGCATTGCACTCGCGTCTCGCGTGAGCTGATACAAAGAGATACTGCATCGTGATCGCACGCATTGATAAATTGATATGCATATCGGTTACTAGCCCGCATATCGTGGGATTATCCCCAAGCTATGAAATTACTTTCAATATATAACATTTTTTTTCTTTACATAAATCAATGAAATTGCTTCTATGCGTTGATAATGGCCACAGTACTGTCATCAGGTGGATAGGGTCCAAGCTATGATTTTAAACAACCCCAAATTAAAAGCGCAAATGTAAGATAAATTTATTTAAGTAAACTACGAATATTTGTGTTGTCGACGAACATTGACTCAAATATTTAAATACCCTAGATGCCTTTCTCAAATCTGAAAACAGCTTGCACTTTTAAAATTGTTAAATCTTGACAAAGTTTTTAATCCAGCTTATTAATAAACATTCTATTGTTAGATAAAATGCATGTATTTTTTTTAAATCACACGTCGTAATTTTTCTTTACTTTTCCGCTTACGAAAGGAATAACAACAAAGTTACACATCAAAGAAAACAAAATTACAAACAACAATAAAACATTATGTAAAAATTACAAAAAGTCCACCTCCTATCCAAAGTCGTTCTATTTAGGGATAATAAAAAATATGACTTATAAACTCGTATTGGCTAACTGTAAAAGTATGATATCAGAGCGCGTGTATCTGTTTTTATGGCAGCCCTTATTAACGAAAGCAGTCTACTTGTAATCTCATTTTTGTACCACTAATTAAAAATATGATAAAACACAGCTACTGGATGATACCGCCAACTTAACCAAGTTAGGGGAACCTCAACACCGGTCGAGATAACGGTAGTAATAGTGAGAGAAACAAAAAGAGTAATAGGTATTTGATCGTAAATATTAGTGGTTCCTTTCAGATTGGCTCTGCCGGTAATCATTGATGTTAATTTGTTGTAGTGGTTGCATATATAACTGAAAAACTAAATAATCCTTAACCTAATAATCCCTTTGCCATGACAAAATCATGAAATAACAAACTGAAAACAAAAAGCAGTCTTATTGCTGTAAGCGATTTTTTTTCAGACAACCGTATGACGGACTGAAATATCCAAGAATTACCGGATGGGTAAGTAATAATAAATAAGTAAATATACGCCCGATAGTCACATTCGTAGTGCTGACCCCACACTAAAATACAAGTCGTGTGTCGTGGGTATCAGAAATACCCACATACGAAACAGATATTTGTGTATTACACAAACATTTGTCTACGCGCGAAGTTCTAACTCGCGGCCTATTATTTCGCAAGCGTATCTAGGCTATTGCACCACGAAGCTATCAATATATAGTAAACTAGCTTTTGCCCGCGACTCCGTCTGCGTAGACTTTAGGGTTGAGTGCAGAAAGATAATACGTGAATCTTTATTTCTTCTCATAAGTTCTATTTATGTTCATACCTAAAATTATATAACTTAGTCGAATGGTTTAGGCGTGAAACCGTAATAGACTTACAGAGTTACTCTTACAATTATAACATGTACCCATACCCACGGGAACACATTTTCCAGTATAAAAGTATATCATGTTAATTTGGTGGGTATTTATTTGATTCAGTAGATCTTGAGTATACCGATTCCCACGGAAATACTACACTTTCCGGGATAAAATGTATCCTATGTTACTTCTGTGGGCCCTATCTATCTCCATACCAAAAATCATTCAAATCTGTTCAGTAGATCCAGAAATACCCATTCCCACGGGAATACTACATTTTCCGGGATAAAATGTATCCTATGCTACTTCTGTGGGCCCTACCTATCTCCATACCAAAAATCATTCAAATCTTTCAGTAGATCCAGAAATACCCGTTCCCACGGGAATACTACATTTTCCGGGATAAAATGTATCCTATGTTACTTCAGTTGGCCCTACCTATCTCCATATCAAAAATCATTCGAATCTGTTCAGTAGATCCAGAAATACCCATTCCCACGGGAATAATACATTTTCCGGGATAAAATGTATCCTGTGTTACTTCTGTGGGCCCTACCTATCTCCATACCAAAAATCATTCGAATCTGTTCAGTAGATCCAGAAATACCCATTCCCACGGGAATACTACATTTTCCGGGATAAAATGTATCCTGTGTTACTTCTGTGGGCCCTACCTATCTCCATACCAAAAATCATTCGAATCTGTTCAGTAGATCCAGAAATACCCATTCCCATGGGAATACTACATTTTCCGGGATAAAATGTATCCTATGTTACTTCAGTTGGCCCTACCTATCTCCATACCAAAAATCATTCAAATCGGTTCAGTAGGTCCAGAAATACCCGTTCCCACGGGAATACTACATTTTACGGGATAAAAGTATCCTGTGTTACATCGGTGGGCCCTACCTATCTTCATACCAAAAATCATTCAAATCGGTCAAAAGGTTTAGGCGTGAAAGCATTACATAGGCAGTGTCATTTTCGCGTTAGAATATATGCTCATCCCACAGGAACCCTACATATTCCAGGGATAAAATGTTGTTCATGTTACTTCATAGGATTTCATTTATGATCATACCAAGAATCATAAAAATCGGTCGAATGGTTTGAGCGTGAAAGCGAAAGAAAAATATAGGGTTTAATACCCAATCCCTCGGGAATACTACATTTTCCGGGATAAAAAATATCCTGTGTTACTTCGGTGGGTCCCATCTAACTCCATACCAAAAATCATTCAAATCGGTCAACTGGTTTAGGCGTGAAAGCATTACACAGGCAATGTTACTTTTGTGTTACAGTATATGCTCATCCCACAGGAACCCTACATATTCCCGGGATAAAATGTTGTTCATGTTACTTCATAGGATCTTATTTATGTTCATACCAAAAATCATAAAAATCGGTCAAATGGTTTAGGCGTGAAAGCGTAAAATAAATATAGCGTTTTATACCCAATCCCACGGGAATACTACATTTTCCGGGATAAAAAGTATCCTATGTTACTTCGGTGAGTCCCATCTATCTCCATACCAAAAATCATCCAAATCGGTTCAGTACTTTTTGAGTTTATTCGTAACAAACATACAAAAATACAAAAATCCAAAAATCCAAAAATCCAAAAATCCAAAAATACAAACCTTTCCTCTTTATTATAATAGTATAGATAATACATTATACATTCTTTATCTAAACGTTTATGTGCAACCTTCAACAATCTGGTAGGTATGTATGTAATTTCACGAAAAATACACTCATGTTTATCATTGCGTACAGGCATTTTGTATTTGTTGTTGTTTAGCCACGAGGCCGCCTGAAGCAGACTCCTCCTCCTATTGTGTTCGACAATACGCAGTAACTTCTCACTAACGAGACATTTCAACCAACAAGCCATAAGAATGCAGCGTTTTGTCATTTGACCGTGTTGTTTAAATAACAAATCTCTAATAAAGTACTCGTAATCTTGACATGAACAATGACGTGAAGGCTATGTTATTACTTCTTAAAATGAGTAATTAATAATAATTTACAAAGAATAGACTTATTTTGTGTTTTTGTGATGGTTCTTTTACCATTAACATTATGAGGACGATGATGGTACTGAAATACAGACAAATTGTAATCAATTTCAACAAGTTTCGTATGTTTATGAGAATCACCTGTGAGACAACTTTTCTTCGTCTCTTAATTATTATTTTAAATAAAAAGTCTAAAATGTATGACATTTGTATTCTAATAGGAAAATCAAGAGCACCCGTCAGAACTAGTAAAATAAAATTTTTGCGCGAACAAAAAAGCTAGAAGCAATCTTCAATAATCATAAAAAAATGGATGGCGATTAAATTAAGAAGGTGCATAACATTGCATTGGTTTTAACCAAAGCAATGTTGCATTGGTTTTAAGTATTAATTGGCATTGCAAAGCTATTACTTAGGTAAATAAAATATTTCGCACTTAAAACGCGTTATGACTATATACTATAACAACCATTAGTGTTAAATGTTTGTGGTAATTAAGAAAATGTATTTTTTTTTTCATGATTTTTTTAACGCCAAAGTGTTTTTAATCACTGTAATTATTACCTGTCTTAGTTTTTCGATCACGGTCTTTTTGCATCCTGTATAGCTTCTGAATTGCGCCACGCCAAATGCCCGCAGCGTACTCACATTTGTAAAAACCGTAATAAGCGTTCGCTTTTGGCATATTGTATTGACACACTATAAATATTTGCGCGATTATGGCGCGTCGAGATTGCGCCGAGATCGACCCGATCGCCTCGGGGTACGAGTGAACTACTCGCGCGGTAGGAAAACCATTTCCTGCACTATATTACGCTCATTACAGTACTGCTGGTGAACAGAAGTTTGGGACTTATGATATATTCGCTTATGACAGCGCTTGGTGATTTCTGCAGGCCTGGTTTGCAATAAAAATGTTTGATAAACAGTATGCCTGCACTCAGATATTATGTATTAATCTCAGTAAATTGAACTTATTCGAGGTGAAAAGCAATACATATGTATGTCCTTCGGCCGAAAAAACTTTTTGAATAATGATCTTGACATGTAAACAAATAATTTTGTAAGTGAATTATAAAAAAAGTAGGAATTAGTTTTGTCCAATTACAAATCGTGCATTTCACTTACATGCTGCATGACAGTATATTCTTGACTCTTAGATACTGTATTTGGACATTACCCTACTTTTTAGGTATTTTCACTCTATCATGCCGGAAATAAATACTTACACAGAAAAATACATTTCAAAGACCTAAGTATCAACTAATATCACCACCTAGCATTCAATGAAATGTTCGCATTAAAAAACTAATCATAACACGTGTACGCTTTAATAGTCTTCAGGTCGAGAAATTAATACTTTCTTATTTCTTTTTTATCTTTGTTAATTCGAGGCAATATTCACAACGGGAATGTATCGCGAGCGCCACCCTTAAAAAGCCTAATTTAATTTAACAGGTAGGCAGAGTTTCTTTAATCATAGCCCTACCTCTAAATTACATAGTACGATAATAGCTGCCGAGCAATCAGCAATTCTTCATTTTTGCTACTGTTTTTTTACATCTATAAAAAGTGAATTCCAATCGTCTAAGTTTATTTTGCTACTCCTACTATTAGAGAATACTTCGCGTGAGCCTTCCGGTCTATGTTAAATGTTTCAACGAATAAGCTTAGACAAGATTTCTTCATGGTTATTTAACTATCGTTTCTGATGTTTTTAATATTGTGTTATTATTTTATACCGGTATATTGCACGAACACTAGTACTTACTTCATATTAAAATTAATCATGGATATCACATTCCCTATTTAATGAGCAAACATCCAATAAATTGAATTTCTAATATACGCTATCTATTCTTAGTTGCGTGGACTATCAGAAAAATAGCCATGGAGTTTTTACAAAAATTACAGAGCGCTAGACGGCGGAATATACGAGAATATTGGAAGCATCATTAAATCGGAATGACTTTGCAGAATGGGAATATTATTATAAAACATGAGATTTAGTTATGATCTGGGAGCAGCTCAACGTCACGTATTTGGAGATCACGAACGGGTGCCTTCACCCTCAACGTCAGCAACACGTCGTCCCAAAATTACAGGGGATACGTGAAAACTTAGCACTCGTTAGGTGTCAAAATTGCCATAATTCCAAGGGCGATCTGCGCCACGCCTCAACTTAAATCGGACCGACTTTTTGCCGACAATTTTCAAAACTCAATTTTTTTAATGATTTGTGGCCGCAACCGATATACCGAAATTGGTTGATCGAAAACGGGATGCTTGGCGATCGTGTGAAAATTATTTTTATAGTCTCTGCAGCGGTAAAGTGTTATTGTATTTGCTTCTCTTCAACTCTTAAACTATATTTTCAGTTTAATCAATATTTAATTATCTTGCCTTATA
The DNA here is from genome assembly GCA_030295005.1 of Cephonodes hylas. Classification (NCBI taxonomy): domain Eukaryota; kingdom Metazoa; phylum Arthropoda; class Insecta; order Lepidoptera; family Sphingidae; genus Cephonodes; species Cephonodes hylas. The sequence continues at coordinate 9,169,335 of AP025369.1, read as the reverse complement.
TAATGTAATGTAATCATTATTAATAGTAGGATTATATGCACATAGGTGAAATAAACTACAAAATATTATCCTTATCTTTGAAATAGTATTTATTGGTCTATTGCTACATTGAGATGAGACAAACCTTGTATTGGCATGAAGTTTTATCTTTAATGTTTAATAAAGATTTTTTTCTAATTTAGTAATAAAATGGTCTATAAATTGTTAACGACAGATATGCATTCGGTCACGTAAATCTTCCACACAACAATGACTTGAAGTATACAATTGTCCTTATAAACGAACACGCTTATCGCCCATTTACTTTCACCTTCATTGTTTCCTTTGAACAAAAACCGGTTAATTGAACCGTATGGAATAATAAATAGCGTATTCGATTTTACTAGTTTTTAATGTTTTAAAATGATGCGGTATTATTGCGACTACTTATTCAAGTAATGGGTATTGTAATAAATTTTACGATTGATCGTAAAATAAATCGCCGGCACAGTCGTCTTGAAATATTTCTATTGTAGCCTCATGGAATTGGCCTGTATCACCGATGTCATATGATATACAACTATTTATTCCAACACAAATGAATTATATATATGTATTATTTGGTAAAATTTTGAGTTACTATTAGCTTATTTAAATCGCGGAAAGCCGCTGGATGCAGGCCGCACCGAGGGAACACTTTGGAAGTCTCTGGGGTAGGCCTATGTCCAGCAGTGGACGTCGCTTATCTATTGGTGATGATGATGATGATTAGCTTATTTATTAACATCATATTTTGAATTAAATGCTCCAGAACTACGTCATCCACTTCATCTTCAACAAAGAATTGTGAATACTACAAGTTTTTGTCATGTAAATTTTGTTTTGTTTTTAGTTATAAAATCTGCGACCGTTCCGCAGTACTAGCCCTAAATATCACGTTAACGTGTATAACGCTTGTTATGATGAATAGAAAAGAAGACAAGAGTAAAATTATTGTATAGTGGTCTAAATGGGCTAGTTAAGTGAGTTATTTATAATGATCGTTTAACAGCTATTGTGATCCGATTCGTCTCGCTCTAATATCGTTCAGACAGCATTGATTTCGAACAATCAATTCATATGTGGATGAGTCTAACATTCCATGCATTCTTATTGGAAGTCTTTCGTATTTCTTTTCCGTATATAAAGATTGGTCCAATACGACTTAGTGTTTATATGTGGTTACAGATTTTTCTACATTTCGGAACATCTAACAATATACTGATATGTAAATATGTATATTATACCACTGCTTGGTAATAATTAAAATTTTATAAATTATTTGATTATATGTATCTTTGACTGCCTCGTGACCTCGAGGCACAAATACATGATGATGATGAGTAATCATCTAGAGTTAGGCAAAGTGTTATTCGGGATTTCTATAAGAAAACTGATAATAGCAGCACAAGTTAAAATAACTCCAAAAAACAACAATACGATTACCCCACAGTTACGTGGGACAAAGACTTAATTTACGAATAGTGATTTCAGGGAATAAATATTTTAGTGTGTGTGTGTGCTGTTAATAGTGGAAATGCAAAATAAATATTTAAATCGTGATATTATCATCCCTAATTTTATTGTATGTACTTTAAAATTTTTAGGTTTTTACGAAACTTTTTGTATCTTGTAAACAATATTATTCTCGAGCTTATTATTAACGTGAATTCGAGATCGTTATTTTACCGCAATTTGCTACGCATCGGTAGGTACACTTTGTCAGCTACCGATTGCAATACTGCTTCTTTCTCGTAGCTACACCTTTAAATCGCCTATTTCACACTAAATTATTCGCTACAGTTACATGTGAAACCTAATATTTCATATTTTGATGTGTATTGATAGACAACATTTTCCGCACGTATTCTCTCGCCAACCAGCCGTAAAATTGAAGTATGATGACAAAAAGACTTCTCCTTTGTGACTGGCTACGGCGAATTGTGCAAAAAGGGTTCTACCTGCAACTTGTACAACGATGACCAGAGTTTCTTCAAAAAAATCTTTGTACGGCCCCAAAGTGGGGCGAAACTTTTTCTAAAACATTTCGGTGTCGTCGTGGTACATTACACAATATTAACAATAGGACTCTTCAATCTACTTAAGGACCTTTGGATTTTTTTTCACATGTTTGATTTCGTCACGCGTTGGAGTCAACAAGATGGACTTACGGGTTCTATTGGCAAACTCCTAAACAATTCTTGCGTCACGGTCAATACGCAGGGAGTTTTTATAGGATTTTTTCTAACCTGCGGGATTTCAACGAAACCGCTACTCGGTTAATTTGGTACACGATCAAGAAAGGATTCAATGTTGTTAAATCGGATGATCTTCTTCCTATACAATTTAACCACAATCACAATTAATAGTGGATCTTACCAAAGAATTATACTGAGAAAATAAACTCTCAATCCTTTGCAATTGTGAGCGATATTTGCTTCCACAGAAATGACATTCAATTTGTGCAAAGCCCGATTACTTCCTCTTCTGTAAGCACATTCTAGGAAAATAATGATAACCGTTTCATTTAAAATATTTCCTAATGTATTTATTATTTTTCAAGATACCTATACATAAACTTCAGTAGTGTAAACGAGAGCGTTTAATCTATTTTTAATCATACAATGGCGAATCATTAAAAACAGAAAGGTGTGAAAATCAGTGAATAGTTTTTTGCAAGTAACATTTACACACGTCTTTTGTGAAGATGATGTGTAACAAAAGATCAATATCACGGACACTTCTCATTAGCTTTTTGTGTGAAATATTCGCAGCGTGTGCCACAACGGAAGAAGGTGCGGATACGGGGAACAATGAATTGCACAACACATAAAATCTTGTAAAAGTAATTCTAATCTGTCGGTACTAAAGCACTAATAAATTTCAACCATGTAGAATGGAATATTGGCGACATCCACTTCTAACAATAAAAGGTATTTACAATCACTCACGCCTGTTGCTCGTGCCATTACGAAGATTTATACCTCACAATGAAAGCAGTAAATTTGTATCCGACTTTTAAATTTCACACAAAATACATAATTCCGGGAGAAGGAAATAAATGGCGCACCAATTATTTACAATGCACCCAACCGGAAACTCTCGAGTATTTTATCGGCGTGTCTTTTGAGCGCTGAACTGATTTCAAACAAATAGGGAACGTACGAAGTGTCGAATAAGCCTGGAAGAATGGGGGATTACAACGAAATCCTGTTTTTGTTTGTTTTCTTTAGTTATAATTCCACTGTTGCTTTGGATTCGGTTTAATAGTTCCTACACGAGAATTTTAAAATTGGAGAAGAAATTCCATATTCACGCTAAGGATTAGGTTATTCCCAATTATGAAGATTAAAACTTCGGCAGTTGTATAGTTTTCGAATAGTATGTGGATAATGTTTATAGGCCCAAAGAATTATTAAAATTTGAAATGGTTTATTAAACACTAGTGGCCATTTCGGTCTTATATAAAAAGAACAAAAATGGATAAAATTATGTCTAGATATGTATTTAGGCAGGACAGCGGAACAAGCAAACACGGCCGCTTTCAAAGTGATATTTTTTATATAAAGAAAATTAGGTAACTTAATAAATATCATCTGTTTAATAAATGAACGAATACAATGACATGTAAAATATATAATTTTTATTCTGAAGTGTATGAATACACAATTTTTTTTAGAAAATAAAACATACGACATAATTAAAGGCATTACATTTTTTGCTCTAGCCAAGAATAACCTAACTTGACAGTTTCGCATGACAGTTCATTTGTCATTATCCAGGGCTGTATAAATTAAACGCACCGATAGCAGCTAAAAGCATCGGCTTCTGTATCTAAGGCGAGGCGTCAGAATTATCGAAATTAATTCTATGATTGAATGGTGTTGGTATACGTGAGAAACGATAAGATGGTCGTTCGAAACCCATTTACACCGGAGCCAACACTTCTCAACCAAAACTATTTCCAGGTGAAAGATTAACACTTGAGTAAATGTTTTCCAAATCTAAAGTGTCTTTGGGTAATAAAAAAATATTGTTGTAAAGCATTGATAACATTTCTCATTCGTCGCGTCGCTGGTATAAAAACGGCGGCACTATCGTCCACATTAATTTAACCGACAAAATAATTTCTCTGACTAGGATGCGTTAAGTGACGTAGTCTACACTTTAATCAAACAAGCTCATTTAATTGGTCTCCACTATGGGAATTCTTATATTCAATTAATAAGACGGCCGTAATTGGATCAACACTGTCGGTACGTTTCACCATCTGATGGATGATACCAATTCCCGCACCGCTCCCGGAGGCTTGGTAATTACTTATCAAGGCTATTCTTTACGTACTCGTAATAAATGTTGATAATGTGCTCGGATCTTGGTCTTTTTGTAACTTACCGTTAAGGTAGCAGTAATCTTAAGCGACAGGATTTACGCGTATCAGAGTTGTTTAGCTAAACTGTCCCGAATCTATTGTCCAGTGGACGTCTTTTGCAGCCACATCAAAGAACCGCTAGTGTCCGGATCTGTACGCATTGAAGCAAACGCGTGCCTCTAATCCTTATTGATATAACGGCACATTGTATGAACACCTTACGTCTTTTTTCATTTCATCTCATACAAAACATCCTTATAAAAGTATAGCCCTTTTTATAATATTGATATTGAACGGTACAGTGCAGTGCCGTTACGGTAAAAAAAAACACCAGATATCAAAGTGTTATAATTTTTGACGTAACTGTATCGCATCCCCATTCATCGAAGTTGGGGCGATAAGCACTGCCTAGCTCAAGGTGGAAGGAAGCAATATTTTATTTTTACTCGCCGATCGACATTATGTTATTGAATTACTTTCAAAATTGATTTGGTACTTTGAAGGCGCGTTGTTTGCAGAGTTCGCATCTGCTGGAGGCAATATTTTTTGCCTGTGCATTGTCGAAAAGTGTCTCGATGTGGGCGCTTAATTACGGCTCACGTTTATAAAGATAATGTAATATAATCCTCATTGCGAACAATCGCGATAGAGCAACGTGGTAGCGCAGTATCTCCAAAATTTTGTCTGGAGTGCGTTCACCCATTATTCATTTAAAAGGTGTGTAGTTTTGGCACGCTCCCCGTTACGGTCGCCTACGAATGTTATCGCAGAACGCACCTTGGACTTTGGAGATATTGTAGATATTATTATAAATTATAATATAGGATGCGGCAGATGGAAAAGGGGTTATTGTGCCAGTATTATTATTACGATTTCTATAGAATAAGGCAAGGTGTCCTGTACGTGTACTGATACTTGTCGCACGTGCATAACGCAAGGTTTTGACTATGGTTACATTGATTTGGGAGAAAGGTTGTATATGAAATGAAAATAAAGAAAAATTAAAAATCTATCCGTCACTAACAATAGCCAGACTTTTAAAAATACGTATGTTAAAATTAATGTATTAAAAGAAAAATATTTGAAGAACATAAATATTTTGGTATCACATACAATTAATTATTATGAAAGAAAATACGACTATTCTATGCAATAAGGTCGATAGTTGTATGTTATTTTATTCGACTTTGGCACATTTGCAATGTCGGCAACTCTCAAAGGATTAAAGGCCGATGACAGATGACGTATCGGTTGCACAATGTGATAAAATGAAAGGGTGGAGTGCATAGCGATGCAATTCATAGGGGCACTTCACGGTCAAATGGTGAAATTCAACACTACGCGAAATGATCGACTTGAGCACGTGTGCCAACCCTAACGTATGTTCTGTCAAAGTGAAGTTTGACAATTGTACTCACGACAATGGCAGATTGACTAATTGACAATTAGCTACGTTGTTATGAAGTGAAATAAATATTTGGCGATAGAAGTGGTATCGTCGTACCATAGTCAAACATAATCAAAGTATTTTTTATAGTTCTTTTTTTTAAATACATAGCAATAAAATAGTTAAATAAAAAAATTACATATATATTCCAAAAAATAAACCTGTTAAATACATAGGTTTTAGATTAGGAACTGGACTAAAGTAAATATTTTAACACTAACTTTAAAATTGTGAACTCATCAGAAGCTCATAAAAAGGGAAAAGTTAAAATCAGTTATGATGATGGTTTATATTTTACAACTAGATACCAACCGAAAATATTGAGAGCACATTACTTGCATCGGTAGTTGACCTTATTTCACTTATAGTTTTGATTGAAAATATTAATTATATCAACTCAACTCTTTTGGATCAACGTTTGTCACGTTGAATAATAATATACATATATGAGCAGTACATCTTAAATGCAGAGGTTACTTTGTTTGTTTGCATAATAAGTATTACAAAAATATCAATGAATTTTTATAGAGAATCAAGATGTTGGAAAAAAGGGCTTTAGAATTATACTTCAATCGTGGGTTTTTCTAAGCCACCTGTTCGAAATTTAGCCGATATCTTGAGTTGCAGAAGCAAATGTGTGGTGTTAAATTCTGTATATGTTTAAAGACTTCTCTTTACTTCACATCAATTAGAAACCAGGTGTTATTATAAAATAAGATCAAGCATCAATAACTACGGAGTAAGTGGTGATTACAATGAAACCAAGGATTCATTCCCATGGGATCGCGAGTAGATTTTCTCATAGAGTATGCAATTTCCACATAATAACAGGTCATTTTCTAGTACTTGAAACATTGTATCAAATACACAAAGTCAATATTTCATAAATGTGTTACTTAAGTTTTGTACGTTCTTGTTCTCCATTTGACTGGGGTAAATTAATTATTATGTTATGGTTCTAGTTGCTTTAATACCTTTATTATTATTAGCATTTATCTTAATTATTGTCAGTTTAAACTAAGTAATTTACTCCCTAATCTATGACCCTGTTGTCCAGTATATGTTATTTTTAGGTGACTTTAAAAAGGAGGTTATTTGGTAAAGATATCCCAACGACTTACCGATCGTCTTAACCTGAACTTAGCTCAATTAAGTTGAGATCAAAGTTATTTAGTTTATATTCCTTCTCATCTTCCTTACTTATGCTTCTTATGTAAAACAATTTTAGTTATACTTTGAAAATTACTTGGATAATTTTGATTTCATTTGTATAATCATTATAAATTAGCTTAACTAGAAACCTCGCAGTTTAAATGTCAACTACGTAAATAATAACAATGTGCACGCCAAAAAATAGCAAACTTCGTGCTGAAGAACACTGTGCGAGATATTAAAATGAGGTGCGTAAAAAATTGGCCTAAACAAACTTTGCAGTTTGCCCACTGGCGCCTGTAACTTGATGCGCTCTCGAACACCGCTATGTCGATATTTACCCTCTGACTTTATTTTAGAGTACAGTCTAGACGGTGAAATCTTCGTGGGATAGAAGTATTATTTATTAATATATTTTTTAAATAATTGACATAATTTTGCCTGAACGTTCTAGAACGTAGCGTATAGACAAGTTCACTATAAAAGTATAACACGCGTAGCTGTGTGCTTAAGTCTCATATATGTAAGTATACAAATCTGTTTTATTTGTCAATCAAAAATCACTTTTGCATTGTCTAAAGCATCTACGCTGATATGAGAAATTCGAAAGAACTCTGTCTGTCGAACTATTAATCTTTCACGGGTATAAAACTAAAGAAATTCAGATAGTTTTTGGTATGGATATATATTAAACTTTGATAAGGACATGGCATATATATTTCTATAAAAAGCGTCTGGGTAAAACTGGACCCCACCGCTAGATAGTAATAATTAGTAAAGAATTTTTGGTCAAGTCGAATCCATCGATTACACATTTTGTTAACTTTGTTAACTCTATTATCCCTGCACGTTGACAGGGTATTTATTACATGATTGTGTAGACATACCGCAAAAGGAAGTTATCTAATGTAGTTCAACAAGAGAAAAATTTTATCGACCTTCTTGAGAAGCCAAGTCATTTTTATTCCGCATACGGTGCGGTGAACACACAGTCTCAAAGAACGGATAATAATCTTAGGGTAGGTATTAAAAGAAAATTACATGAGGAATATGATTGTAAGAGACACTTTAGAAGCGACAATTGTTCCAACATATCTTACCAACAAAAGAGTTCAACGCATCACATGAACATCGGAAATGGTTTAAAAAAATAACACTGTATGTTTAGGTATTTTTATTTAAATTACGTAGACGATTTTATGGGTTTTATTAAAATTTGGCAAATTGTTTTCTCTGTATGAAAATAATAACGTATTTCATGATATGCGAGGATTTTTTTACGTGGCGTACATAAAAGTTTATGTACATTGAACCTGCGCTTTTAGTTTTTAACTCGTTTAGAAAACGAAATAAAAATATAAACAAAAGTTTGTCGTATTATACAGCCATGTGTATCAACATCAGTGGACAAAACAAGGATATCAAAGAAGTCGCGATCGAACCAGAGGGTCAGGTACAAATTACTGGGGACAGGGATTCGATCACTCGAGATGGTGGTCGACGATAAACCAACACCGTCAATATAAAGACATATTTAGTCAGTGCACAGCAAAAAGTCAACGGACACAACTAGATGAACGATGTTGCCTCCGCATTTTAATTAACGATTACAACCCGCGATTGAAACGTCCTGTGCGGAAATATATGCTTGTGATTAGTTTTATTGCATCTGTCTTCCATTTTTTTGAGCCTTTGTGGTCGAGCTTCGCGGTAGATGCTTATCTTATCGTGCAAATCATAGACTCGAAATATTTCACACTTAATTGTTTTAATACGCAGAGGTGCTAACTCTTAATTAAATATTTTGGAGGTTGTAAAGTTTTGTGGCTTTAGAGAATATAGGTGCTTTGGTAACATATATTAAATATTACCGCATATATTGAACGAAATTTAACACCTCAAGAGCTCTATGTGTTCCGTAAATTAGTGTGTCTATAAATTACGCAACAGTAGGTGTGATATGCCACGGTTATTGGTTAATGATAACGTAGACTAGTTTATTAATTCATACCAGCATATACCCCTGTCTTTTTAAGTGTAGTTTAACACTGCTTAAAATGTGTGATACTGATAAAAATAATTTTAATTTAAAATATTTATTGGCATAAATTTGTAGTCTAAACTGTTGCTTTATTTTCCAAATTTCATTCAAGTAAAAATGAATTATTAAACTTCTTTCAACATTACCATTAAAATCATTTAATATCCCAAACTACGACATACCTCCGCTCGAAAATCTGAATGGCCGTTTCAAACAATGGCTCTACCCACAGCCTTAAACCCTAAATCCTCTAATTAAAGTAGGATGTAGTACAGACAGGGAAATAAGGGAGGGAGGGCATTAACCCTTATGATCACAATACATCCACGTATTGATATATCAAAAGGACCGTCGGCACAAGAAAAGCATTCACAGATTTTAATACACAATAATATATAGCTAATGAAGCGTTTCAACTTCCTGTGTGGATCAATTGAGATGTATTTGCAACCCGGAAACGCCATTGTCACGATCGATGCGAAAACGAAAGGGTGAATCAGTGAATGTTATACAGCGATTTTACGCTTACACGAATATTCATATTCAAGGTTTTAAGTGTTGCCAATAAATCGATTTCATACTTAAGCCAAAGATCTTTTACGGTTAGAAATATTCTAAATTTTTTTGGATGCCTTGCTTTAAGCAAGTGGCTTCGCACGTGTTGCTATATATTTCATCAACGTCTTCAAAAGAACCTATGTCTCTGTAATTGACAACGTTCCGTATAGCTTTATATTTAAATAAAAAAATAAAAAGTAGGTTTAAGTGCTAAAATTTAACTTACAATTAACATTTTTTCCGTTTTTAAATATGGACACAATAACTACATTTTGGTGAAAATAACGATTTATTGTATGCCGTTTGCTGACCGTTTTGGAGCAACACTACGACACAAAATTCTTGTGTTTAATAGCTACTGATTAGTATTAAGCAGTGTACTGTCAAATACTTTTTGTTGCAGTCACAACCAGTTGGAATACATTTGACAGGACTGTCATTTGCAGTTCAATGTAGCAGAACTTGATTAAAGTCGGTAGCTACACTGATCACTTCTTAGATTGATCCACGCGTCAAAGTTTTTTTTTCTGACATTCAAGAATTTAAGCTACCGAATTTGATTGTTGTTCGATATGTGCATTATATTTAATATATTTTCATGAATTCTTACCACATTGATCTGTATTAATCCGTCGATACGGAGAATGGAGAATAACATTTTCATAGATTATTAGACTCTTTTCCCAACACATATCTCCACTAAAAAAAACAATCTTTGTTTACGTTAAGTACCCGTTCTAAGGCCGTATGATAATCTGCAAATCCAGACTTAATACGGTTGAAATAAATAAATATTTTGTCCGCATCGATTGGAGAGGAAACGTTCTCCCATCGAAGAAGGCCCTTGTAAATCTATCTTCGATAGCAATCTTGATGTACGGACGGATGCAAAACGGGATCTTACGGGCACCGACGCTGCTTTGATTTAAGGAAACATTATATATCGTACGTAAACACAGCATACAGAACAACAGAAGATCAACTAATCTCAAACGATTTGATGCTTTGATGAATAAATGAAATGCTTCTAATGTTCTTATCAAGACATACAAGTAAATTGTACTTTAGAAAAAAATCTAATTCAACAGCTTAAGTATTATATGAAACTAAACTCAGGAAGCAAGTCCAGTTTTCCCACGAATCAAATTTAAATTCAATAAATTATGTAAGTCTAGTTTGTTGTATAATCATTCTTCATTGTGTGTGTGATTAATGCCAATAAAATAAAATAAATTTTATAATCGCAAATTAAGCCTTCTGACTACATCATACTCCATTGAAAATCAATAAATCGATATGTACTTATGATACACCGAATAATAAGATGTTTTGCATATCCACCAATCTCAATTGTTACAGTCACATTATAAATATGTAAATTTAAAACAAAACTGACGATCGTATTCCGACTGTGCTTATTATCGGTACAATCTAATTTGATTTTAAACACCCATGGTGAATATTTATCATTATATAGTTTTGATTCTCGCCCCATAAATCTGTGGACTGCACGCGGTTTGGGAATGCGACTGGGGAAATTTATGAAGGTCCAAAACAAACAAGGGCACCATCCCACTGGGACACTGACTGCGCGTAGATAATTTGATAATGCAAATTTGAAACAAGTTGTAAACAATGAATGAACATTTGTGTTAACACTCTCACAAAATTTACGTTATAAATTCAAATATTTAATTTAAACTTGACTTTCTAAACGAAAAAAAATACATAATATTATGTAACTGGGATGTCTTAAAGACGACGAAATAATGATGTGAAGATAATTACAAAGATCCCATAAATTGAAATTATTCGTAATTTATTACCGAGTCCCCTCTAACTTAACCTGAACTAGAATTAGACAATTCAAAGAAATACGAAAACTATTATTTCTGCTAGGTTAATTGTCTAGGCTATAGAATAGGCATTAATGAACAAAAAATAAAATTCTCATTTTACCTATATATGTCGGCGCAGTATGTTTTATACTTCCTGACGTCCCTATCAACCGTGATATTGTCTTCATTCACCCCTTAAACAGTAAAGTAGAGTAAAGTAAAATAATCAAAAATATAACTTTCCATATACGTGGGCGACAAAATCTTTGTCCAATCAGTTTTCGCACAAGGTCTCACCAAGACGACACTGTCCGGTATTAATTGCTGCGTACTTTATATTGACAGTGAAAAAGAACTACATACATAAATTATGTAACACTGATAAGCCGGATAAGAATAACACAGAGTTATTTAAATTTTTTCGTTGACATTTAAATAATTTGATATAAGAAAACAAATTAAATCCGCCCCGTTTGGATTCCAACACGTGTTCGTTACATGTTATCTGTGAGATTGAAAGCTACCGCCAAAAGGAAATAAAACTTTTGGCACGTTCGTTAACGACCAGCCGTGTTGATTTGGCAGATGTTATTTTTAGTCATTACACCAAAAAAATCAATTAATAACCCCAGTTTGTGTACAAAATTGATTACTGCAGGCTTCTGAAGTCAGCCGTCTCACTGCATCTCACCGCGCCGGGGGCGTCCGTGTGAACTCTGGAAATCGTAATTTCTTAGCATCTAATCTACCTCGTCTGTCCCTCTTCTGTTTATTGAAATAGTGTTTGGAGTAAGTGAGATGGTTCCGAGGAAGTAAATTCTGCTTCCACCCATCGTGACCACGAGTTGATTGATGAACAGAGAAAACGCCTCGAGTGAGTTAATCACGGCTAAATTAAATTTGGAACGTATATGAAAACACAAAGGCTATCTGTTATGTTTTGTTTGTTTTGAAAATAATATGCATTTTTTATCCGCTTGCTAAGTTTAACTGGCTTTTTCAATCTTCCCGTCCGTTGGCGAAACGGGCAGCTTATGTAAAAATTTTAAGAATTTCACGTGAATATTTTATAACACTTCTATAAATGCAGGTATTAAATTTGGTCCCTTCTACGTAATAGTGATTTTTTGTCAAATATTTATAAGCAGCATCGAGCCATTAAGGTTGCGTCAAACGATTTGTGGGAGACTAAAATTAAGATAAACGTTTCCCATTAGAGCCATTTAATGTTGGAGCAATTCGAGACTATAAACATAATGCTTTTAATCGTAGCATATATTGTTAAATTAGGAATAGAAACACTCATAGATTTAATAGAATTATTTAATATTAATTTTATCAGTATTTTAAATAATTTATCTGTCATTAAACAATAAATAATAATATCATATGGCAAAACTAAAAAAATGCGCAATTAAACATAAAAGCTAAATATAATAATTTCTTCTAAGCTAAAAATTTTTTTAGAGAGAAATATTTCAGATACATTTCAGTGATCAAAGACCTCATTACCATAATGAACTATAAATGTTTAATGACAAATTATTTTATTTTAAAGCAATTTTTCTTTATAAAGTTTAAAAACCCGTACACCATATTATTAAAAACTCTAAGTCGTCTCTACGGATTTCTTTGTTCGTGGTTTTCTAACAACCATCGCTCATCATTCGAAGATAACGCATAAATAAATAAATAATAAAGTAAATTGAAAACGTTCCCAAGTAATTGTCGGCGCGGTTAGTGTGTTTAATGACACCGGAACCCTTTGAGAGGCTGTGCCACTTTAGAATACTCTAAACAAACAATTTAACTAGTTTTAGTAGTTTCCCTTTTATATGGAGCACTAAAATGGTTTGATCGCGGACGCCTCTGGCAATGGTGTCTAAAATAATAAATGTAGTGCTTTTTACAAGCTTTTATTTAACTTCACTTTTGTATGTATGTATATACCCGGCGACACATACATACAGGACCTAATTTAATAAAAATATGCATTATAATTGTCACCAAAACTAATATTAAAAAAAAGACATTCTTATAATAATATTTTCCTTAAACGCACTGTAAAACCAAATACATAAACTCACCGATCGATCCTCTATTATGTAATATCTAATCAAATTAGATTCTTATCAAGGCATTTGCCGTTACACTCGTAAAGTTCGTGTATGGGTATCACACATATTTAAGCATTAATTTAGTGCGCATTACAAGATTACGTTCTAATGACGCGCGTGTTTTCTCACGATACTCTCCAACACCATTAGAACTAACGTGAAGTACTGCATAAATATTTAAATTTCATATATCTCAAGTTCTCTTCGAGATTTAAAAGCAAGCGGCTGGGAACCGAACTCGCACCAATTGAGCAACTACGTGTTTACTACTTGAAATTGAATTAAATTTTAACATTCCCATAGCTACCAGATATCTTCCGATGGGAGGTTAAACGTTCGATACTTTATTTCGGTATTTGATGGGTTTTTAATAACTTTAGGTTGCTATGTATCGTCTACTGAATATATTTTATTACTTACTCTGTTTAAAGCATTTTTTAATATATGACAGCCCCGTGACAGGCTAGACTCCAATTTATGAAACGAGAAGCCGAAAAATTGGTCGTCGCACCGAGACAAATGCTTGTGGACGAATATTTGTTTCAGGTCGGAGTTTGTAAAACCAAGGTTTTTTGGCGTTTCCAATACACATTTAAGACTTGGATCTTAATGCCGGGTCAGGACTACTATGTCTGTTACTTTTGGTTACATTCATCTATTATTTTTTTGTCACATAACCAAAATTTCAAGGTTACATTTCATTATAGTAGGTATATTATTAGCCATAAGTGATTCTTTAAATTATATTTATTTATACCTTCATTTCATTACCAGTGGCGTTACATTCATAGAAGCTTAAAAGTGTAACACGTTAATTGTGTTATGTCTTGCTTACTATTCTTTATTGCGGGGTCAGGATAATATGATCATTTATATATCTAATTACTTTTGTATAACAACCTCTTAAAGCCTAAAGATTTTATGTAGTACTCGAAATTATGAAAGGAACACTATAATTTTACCGTCTGTAGAAGTACCGCCACTGACAATTACGTATACAAAACCGACAATAAGATCGCCATAATTCACTGTAACTTTTTTCCTGACCGTACTTCTAGGTTAGAACATCAAACAGGCAGATGTATTGAACTTGTTATCTGAATTGCGTGGGTGGACGGTACGCTAAGGTGTTGCCAATGAACTGATCTCAATGAGATCCATTGTAAGCAACCCCTGCACTACGATTAGTGGCACACGACTGCTAACCACTTCCTTGTTTACACATGCTTAAGTCGGCACGTATCGACGGTATTCATATAACATGCGAAATGTAGGTTCATTGGTACTGGCTACAAAAAAGTATATTAATTATATAGAATATCAATAGATGAATTAAAAATATAGTCAATGTATTAAAACATTTGTATTTGTTTTTATATATGGGCTATAATATAAAATGTAATGGTATGAAATAAAAGATATTAAAACTTTGGTTTTCTCAATGGAATACCTTACTTTACTTGAGCTATCTCATGTTTGTTGAAGAATCTCTTGAAAGAAATAGAATTTTAAGTATACTTGTTAAATAGTAAAAAAACAATAAGTAGCTACACAAATTACATTAAAATTGATCCGGATTTTATAAGAGCCAATCTCAAGTGATATTTTGATTTTTATTCCAGTTCATTGTTCAAACAATTTCCTTTCAGTGAATTTAATTAATCATGTAAAATCGATGCCTTCGATCTAATTGTTTACATCGAGGATGAAAAAGAAAATATATTATAAAAAATTCTCTTTACTATTCATTAATAGCAATAAAACTGGTTGGTCTCCTATGACGTCGCTCACTGCACAAATGCAAGAGGTAATTAAAATTGAAAGAATAATAACCATTTTACTAATCAAAAAGCATAAATCACCGATTCCTCATATAAAACATTATGCAACATTTAAGTAACGCACCCCATGTTCCCCTTCATTTCACTAAATATATAAACCTCTACATTGTTATATACTGAACCCCATATGGAAAGTATCATTAAATTTAAATTTATCGATGTTCAATCTGCTAGGGTGAGTTGGATGAATCACTGCTAAGAACCCCATGCTCCCCATGACTTTAAAAATAACAATAAGTATTTAATATCAGTAAATTGAAGACTGACTCCAGCAACAATAAATTGTGCGTGCTTTCTATAATCCCTGGCCTTGGATCCTTGGGGAACAATTGCTATTTAATAATATATTTCTTTTGAGAATTTTCAGTCAGAGTAAGGAATTCTCGATATTAAGGAATTTGAAACAGAATTATGGTAACGGCAATGGCCTGCTATTCCGTAGGGTTCAAAAAACAACTCTTTACCAGCTCTCTTAGGAAAAGACGTGAACTTGTATAATTATGACAATTGTGTGGAAGGAGAGAGAGAATTAAGAGCTAACCGATTAACTAACTAGTCTTAAAATTGTTATTACGTCATTCTTCTTATTATAAACAATAAAAAATAAAATAAAGTTCTATTGTCAAACTTGTTATACCGAATAACAACTACAACACTTTAGAACTATTTAAAATCGCCGAGAGCGACACACGCAAAACTATTTACACAAAATAACAATTTTATTTCGTATCACCTACCATTCCGATTCATACAAACACTTATAACACGAACATCCACATGGATTGAATTATAAAAATCTGTTAAAGGCGTGTGATAAACCTCAGTTTAAATCTTTACTTCTGTATAAACCTTCAATGCAAATTCCACAAGTTGGTGTACGCATTTTACATATGTTTGACCAATTGCATGGAATAGTAAAATTGATAATCTGTTTCAATGAAAAAACTTCGTGTTATTGGGATTTCCATTACGAAATTCATAGTGCACGGAGACTGTAATTGTGACTGATACATACCTTTCTTTCCCTACCCCTTCCGGGAATGAGGGCGTGACATTATGTATTATATTGTACATATTATGTACGTGAACAATTATGCACTAGTCTGTACGCAATTATTTTTATAAGAAACATACTTTCCCGTCTTTTTCGTCGATGGAAAAAATATATGTATTTGTATAATTCGAACAAAAACAATCATTCCGACATAATCACATATTTTACTCAACACAAAATTTTTACTGAAGTTGTTTTTTTTTGGAATTTACACTTCAGAGCATGTACTAAATATTGCGCGTTGAACTCTTTTTACCATCTTCTTTACTAGTGAAGATAATAAAATATTTATTTTTTACTGATTACATTTTTAATACATCTGCATGTTCTATTTATTAACAATGTTATAAAATATATATTTATGATATAAGATAAATATGATCACTTATATTTAAGTATGGAATAGTTGTTGAAATTTAAAAAAGATCTTGAAACAGTAGGTACAGCAGAAATTATAAGCTTCTATATTGCATTTTATGTGCATGAGTCTCTGGAGGAGGCCTATGTCCAGCAGTGGACGTCTTTTGGCTGATGGTGATGATTATAATAATCTTGCGTGTACACAACTTCCATCAGAAAAAAAACACGCAATATGAAAGAAAATCAGATAATCCAGTAAATAAATTACCCAAAAAATTATACCAAATTCATAAATTCAAGTGTATACAAAACTTAATTATTATCCGAAGTTTGATTAATACCGGCAACGGTCCCTTGCTAATGATGGACGCACCCTTCCCGGCAAGGGTTGCAGACCGCCGGCCGCGAGCCACCCTCCGAGCCCAGGTCATTACGCACTCATTAGCTCTAACCTATTTTTATTGTTTTTTCGAGCAATCGACTTTGGCGCCGAGTTGTTCTGCCGCAAGTCGCACGATCTTAATAAACAACCCTTCACTTCGCCGCCTATTGATTTTACAGTCTATTATTTGGTATATCTAAGGATGACTTTTATTTTTCGGCATTATTACCAATATGCAATATTTTAAGTAAATTTCATACGTAGAGAAAAAGTGTCCTTTAAAGAAGGAGATATAATAAACTTGTCCTCGTCGAAATAGCAAATTTCGGAGAACTACATCGTTATTTAAAAGTTGGTACTTTATGTAAATGAAAATTACAAAAAAATAACAATAATAAGAAACTTTATTTTTAACAGCAAATATAAAAGAAAATGGAAAACATTTATTAACATATACATATTGTAATGAGTAAATTTATTGAAACCGTCTTATTCGGCTCAAACTATATGTCAAAATTCAATTTATTACCGCGGAGCCTTGAGCGATTGTGTCCTGTATTTAATTTCGGCAAATTGATGTTGTTCTTGATCGAGACCTTTGCCCCGTGCGTGTGAGTTGCAATACTTATAGTCTGGTTACTGAAGACATAAATGTTTATTTTTTTTACCAATATTAAGTTAGTAGTAGCGTTTAGTAAAAACGAAAAAAATATTGTATTCGGTACACTGTACATTTTTGATGTCTTGTATAGTGTCTCAAGCACTTTTATTTAACTAATATTATTTTTCTGCAATAGGTGAACACTAGCAGCATTTTTTTACTTAACAATGTAATAAAATAAAAAAATAATAAATTGTTTTCAAAATCAATCGACACTAAAAACCAATTGTCAAGTTAAGTCAAATCAAATTACCAAGTTGTATGACTAAGAAGGGAATAGCCTTACTTCTAGAATTTGACTTTTTTTATAGATTTTGACATCGGATTGTGACGTCAGGGGGCCCCATAGTAAATGTAGTGCTGTGAGTTTTATATACCGATGTAACTATTACTACGTGTAAATAAATTATAGTTATTTTGATAACGTGAAGGATGTAACTCCAAAATTAGATATTTTTTGAAAAAAGAAGCTCCTTAAGCTAATGTTGAAATTAACCCATATTTGGTCTGGACTATGATATTCGGCACGCACATCCTTAACGCATTGAATTCATTGCTCTGATAATAATTAATAAGCGTCCAACCGGCACAACGCTCGTGACCACCGAAGGGTGTCGTGACCGCGGCGTCTCTGACCCGACACAGATTGAGATATCAAAATTCGCAATTTCAATCCCACGGTGGATACAAGCGTTTGTTTTATAGTTATCATTTACTTTATTACTGCCTGCGGGCGCACCGGCTAAGTTTGTATACTACACACTGGATACACAGTATTTCCATTAATTAATATTATATCAATTACTTTGCGTACTCCTTGCTTGTGAGTATTATTCAACATGTGTGTTCGATGATTTTGATATTTACGTCAGATTTAATCGCAACTTTTTTTTAAGTTGCGTTTAGTGTTACGTTTAAGTCAAGGAATAGCTTGATCCATTTATGCAACATTGTAGAATCTAATGTGGCTGCAACTACTATCGTTTGAGGTACTAACGCGTATCGACAGCAATCATTATATCTTATCTTAATCATTTCTCGCTAGACGATGCTTAAGGAACTCTTGATAAAATGGATTATAATTAATATAATGATGCCGACACAAATTAAAAAGTTCACGTCAGCGCGGCGACTCTATCAGACAACTAAAACACTGTTTTTTTTATTTATTAAAACTTGTACTTTATACCACCCTTATTACTGGTAAAACAAATTGAATGCAGTAGCTCGGTAAAAAACTAGCGAATAAGCACCGTCTTCAACAATAACATAAAATTATTTAATGTTCACAGTTCGGTTTACACGTTCAGTAACGACCTGGCTATCTCCCATCTACGTAATGGTAAGTGCAACAAAGCAGCTAATTATTTTTTGTTTGCAAATTATCGTATCCGTTGCATGAAGCTCACGATGGGCTGGCTCTGTCGATAGAAGCACTGATTTATTTCTTAGTTCGAGATCTATCGCGACCTAAAGCGTTTAACGTCTTTATTGTCGGGAACAATAGGTAGCTCTCTTTTGTTAAGGGTAAACGATATCTTTGCTTGGTCTCGGTTAAACATAGTGGTGATTTTCTTCACTGCAATACAATTATTTTGATTTATGGTCAAGATTCTACTAGGTTAGGGGGTTGGATCATAATTGAGGGAAATTCTACATACTAGTAAAACAAGTTTTAGTCAATGTCTAATTACTATAAATCTATCGTTTTGTTTATTTTCTATTAAACTAATCCAAAGACAGGAACATCAAACCTTGCAACTATGAAAAAAAAGCTTATTCAAAATATTTATCATTACTTTCGGTAAGTATGTTTGGTTTGTTGTTTTCGCACTGTGCCTTTACGTCCCGGCGCGCCGGGAGTCGGCGTTGCCGTAAAGTTAATCCAATATTTACTTTGGCCCGGAGCCGGGATTAAGCCATTTAATTTTGTTATTCGGATCTAGATAAAGAGCGACGCCTCAGCGCCTCTCTGCTGTGACTTATGGGAATATTTGTGATACATTTTTTAATATTAGGCATATTCATTTTGTTAGAAGATAAAGGAGAATATAATTTTGTAAGAAGTGTCATTATTTTTTTCTATTATATAATAATCTTGATTTAAACTTATTTCAACTTCTAGCATTGAATACTTATTAGATATATGTATATCAAATATATTGAAATAAATATTCAGCTCATTCTGTTTACACACATTAACGGAAAAATAACAAGGAATTATATCACGCACGGGCTAAAAATATGTATCAGTCCATCAAATAAACAATAAAACCTTGGATATCCACCTGCAATGCAATATAAACGATTACATTTGTCGGATACAAATAACTAAAATTAAAATTCACGAATTCGTAGGCCAAGCGTCGGCGCTACGTGCTCCTTGTGGCAAATTTTATTTGCACAAATTGGACCTTATTACTTCGACTCAAAGAACAAAACAGAAGGAGAAAACACATCAGTCAAAAGAAAGTGATCAAAGGTCATTATCATCATATTTGTCCCTCTGAATAGCTTTACTACAGAACAAAATTCTTGAATCACCACGCTTTTAAACATCAAAGAAATTTGGCATTTCAAGTCCCAACGAACAGTAAGCCGCCGAGGAAAACTAAGTCTTACCTTTTATCAAACAAAAGAAGGTCTGCGGCTAGAATTGTGGTCATATGTGGCCTGATAGACACAGATGTTCTACCGTTACGACGTAGAATGCAAGTTTCGTAATTCTCGTTAGTGCACTTCTCTCGTACACGTAACATTGATTAACGAGTTTACTTTTAAACTAATTAATGTCACTTTATATTGTGTGTAATTTTATAGGCTCACGTGAATTAATTTGATTTAATTAAATATCTACGACACAATGAATCAAAACAAAAGAACTAACTGATAAGACTTAGCGAAATATGCAAAACCTAGTTATTTTTAATTTATCCATTGAATTATAAATCGTAGTATAATAACAAGAAATAGTCAATTTTATCATCAACTTGGAAAGTATTTTTATCAACCATAAGATCACGCCATTGGTAATGACATTATTAAACCTTGAATTATAACTTAATAAAGCTCTTAGTGAATAAAAAAATCCATTGAACATATTTCGTTCTTTTAATGAAGCAGTTATCCGCATTTGATTTTTATCAAAAAATATATTGAATCCAATAATAGTAGAATTTAAAAACTTCAAACTCCATACTATTTACAACGCAATGAAAAAACAGTAGTCACAAGAATGTTTAGTCCGGTTGTGTCCGATTTTTTAACGCGCAAGTCGAGATTTCTATCGGCTTCACTACTTTATCTTTTACCACGATAGCAAAATGAACTCTGTATTCTCTTCAAGCAGAATGAACAACTCAATTCCTTCAATATAAGGCTCAAAATCTTTTAACAATATACACATTCACATGTATCGAATGTTGTTAAGGACATGTTGAAACTTTTGTCATGTTATCTGAATTGGATCTGCCGCTAAGTTTTACGGTAATACTCTGTGTGTATTCTCAATTTATTTGGATACTGTTTTGTTTTACACAGTGTGCCTTTATTGTGTACTACAAAACTATGTTCATTTGTTTGTTTGTTGTGTTTGTAATTATTAATAGTGATACTATTTGTGAAATGTGTTTTACATTTGGTGTTTTTAATTATGTCTGAAACTGTCTTTACGAATCGATTATCAAAATATCAATTCGAGGCATAATGTTAAAGGCATAAGAAAAAGATTAGCTTACGAGTACATAGTAATCATTTCAGACTCCATATTATTGAGGCTTTTCGTTTTATGGTATAACCTTACCCATGTCTAAATCATAGTTAAGCCCGAAACTGATGTAACAATTTATAATCTACAAATATGCTTTCGATTTACCTAAAAATCCTTCACAAACACCAATTTTCAAAACACTATATCAACCCAAAAAAGTGTCATGACAGGCCGTAGAACTTAAAATAATGTAACATTCACTTTGATAACATCGGCTAATTGACGGATAATTGGTTTCTTAAAGGATGTAAGTATTAAATTTTCAAAATAGGTTGTAAAAATTCAAGTGGCTTGGCCCGTTGTCTCCGCCCAGGGGCAGCTGTGTCCTCGCGCACCACTAAGCCTCTATTATGAATTCCTCTTGCATAAACATTACAACGTCCCGTAAAAATAATTCAGCCAATTATCAACTGGAATTAAATGATACAGCATACCGGATTCATTTACTTTTAATTTACTTATTTTACTCTTTATTGCACACATTTTAAATCATAAAATATATTATACATTTGCACCCTTTAAATGGCGGCCTTATCGCACATGGCGATCTTTTCAAGTCCATTTGATGGATATTCTAAAGGATTTGTTTGGAGTGTAGAATGTACAGATGATAGAATTTGTAACATAACTCTTAATTATTTAATGTTATGCTACATTTGTTCAAAACAAATACGTACAGAAGCCCATATTTTCAACAGTAATCGATAGTGCATCCGATCAGTCAATTGATCGTAGATAGCATTCCTACTAAGTTGGAGCATAATGCAATGCAAGGATTACGAATTGGTTTTATTTAAAAATGCAATATAAATATACATGAGTACACCTATAGCCATTAATTAAGAAGATGCAGGTGTATAGGCCATTACGGGCGCGTGACAGCTAAGCTCTATCTTCGGATCGTAATTTATGAAATAATCGCAATCATGGCACCCGTGAATATCAATTACATATACTTTTATTACGTTTTTCCCCGCCTAAGCAAGTCTAATGAAACAACGTCAAAATTAATATAAAACAATGTAATTAGATTATCTAGCAAGATTGATTTATAAACGTAAGATGTGAGGAGAGGGGCGAACGTGCGACACTTGCCTCCACTGCAGATGCAGCGATACACCTGTCTTTGAGAAATTTACATCATACATTTACAACTTGTTATATATTTACGGATTTAAAAGCTTAACGCGATTTGCTATATTCATCTTCCATGTGAGAAATATACACCATATTACCCTACCACACAGATTCTTTGATGCTTGAACAGGTACAATAATGTTGTTAATCATGAAATAAAATGCAAATTCATTTACCCAATTATAATAATTAAATTATTTAATTATAAATAAATAAATACACCCAACAGTCACATACATAGTCCTGACCCCACACTAAGATACGAGTCTTGTGTCGTGGTTATCAGGA
Organism: Cephonodes hylas; assembly: GCA_030295005.1. Lineage (NCBI taxonomy): Eukaryota > Metazoa > Arthropoda > Insecta > Lepidoptera > Sphingidae > Cephonodes > Cephonodes hylas. Next base: position 9,146,300 of record AP025369.1, on the reverse strand, counting down.
ACTACGAGAGACTTTTCGGTCTCACAAACACCCAGACCCGAAACAAATATCTGTGGATCACACAAACATTTGTCTCGGTGCGGGGATCGAACCCGCGGCCGCTCGTTTCGCAAGCTGGTGTCTAGCCAACTGCGCCACGGGGCTGTTATAGAACAGGTATTATCTCAATATAGCCATTATCTTAACAGTAAGGACCTTGGACTGCCAAGTTAACACCATTGACCACATGGGTACATATCCAAGTGTGTGAAATAAGAGTAACAAAAAGAAGAAAATGATTTTCTAATTTATAGTTGTCGAAAATCAATAAATTAATGAAAATCCAAGCCATCGTAGAATTTTGCTCATATCAGTCTAAATTTAATGTAGCATTAAAAATATACCTATTAGATACTAAATTAATTTAACTATTCCTTCATATTCCCACACCACCTCACATACTTTACATCCCTAAAACCTTTGATGATGCACTTAAATCCATGAAGAGTACACTATTAATAGAGGCCAGCTTAACGTGCATATCTACAGAAGTCATCTATTGAATTTATATGTGGGCTACGGAATTTATAAAAGTAATCAACATTCAAATTTATAATAAGCTCGGCCACATCGAGTCTGAGAAAACTGAACTGCATTTTCCATCGCAGGTGTCTCTAATATACATCAAATAATTAAGCATGCAACGTCCAACATAATTTTAAACGGGAACGAATGTTATAAAATCGGTGAAAACTCCCAAAAGAATATTTATTGCGTTTGTTACAATTAAGTGTTTATCTATGTCAAATATCTTTGAGTTTTACAACAAAATTTATTGTATCTTTCATCGATACATGCGCAAAACAAAAGCAAACTCTAATGTTTAACCCGTTAAAGCGAAATTCATGCGACGGAAGCTATTTTAGTGAAAAACCTTTCAAGAATAAAAAACGCGTGGAGTAGCTTCGCCACAGTCATGTTCGTATTTGTACAACGTGGTCATTCGTTCTAAAGCAGTGATGTTTAATTTTATTTTAAAATAAGAATGCTTATAATTTTTTGTCGTATGATATAGCGGCCAGTGACACCGATTAAAGCCGACAGAGGTTTTAAATAAATATTTATCAATTATGTCAAAAAATAAACACAACATGAGTGAGAGCGACTGCATAGCTTTCAGTCCGAAGACTTGTCTGGCAGGTGGAGCGCGGGCGCACACTTCTTTCATTAAAATTAATACCAATGTCGCGTGTGCACATTCTTACTCGATAACGCCTTGCTATAATTAAGCCACCACAACTTCAAATTGAACAGAAGCCCTAATATTTATTCGCAGTACAGAATGCAGCTTTCTTCTCTATTACTGATTTAGGCATACCTACTATAAACCAACTTCAATAGAGATAAACTGAATTCTGTTGTTGATTTCATGCAATTTTCTGAGCCATTAGGAAATATCTCAAATTTGGTGACGAGCATTTTCTCGCGGTTTCAACTCGCCGGAAATAGACTTTAGAAAAAATCACTCAAACGGAAATGAAAACCTTATCAAACTTTATTGCACTGTGCAAAAGAAACGAACTGATAAGCTGACACTGATAGCATCTTTGTTCCATACTATAAATGAAAAGTAAGAGTGATGTCGTATTGTGTGGCTTCTGTAGTTAGTGTGTTGTCGGCGCGGCTGAAGGAGCGAGCGGCGGGCGCGGGCGCTCGTACGCGAGCTTGGCTCGAGCTTGCCACGCGCCCCAACGGTACTTCACGGAACATTTAACAAGAATTTTGTTTCCATTAATATTTCGTATATGGTATCAGATTAACATGTCCGATCCGGTAGGATCCTAAATGGGCCCTATCAATTCTCCCTTTTAATAAGCAAATTTTCTTTTCTTAATTCACATTTTATGTTAAACAACGACGCAATAAATGCTTTACTTTTAAATTGGCCAATTAAACTTTTTACCCACTTTGCAACATTTGAAGCTTTTTAAACCGAAATCGAAAGTGATTTGGCAATGTTTACGGGTAACAAATGTTCGGCAGAAGCTTTGAATATGTTAATAGGTGCGCTAGATGCGGCGTCATTATAAATGACTAGCTTTTGCGCGCAACTCCGTCTGCGTGGACTACAGGGTTGGGTTCAGAAAGAAAATAAGTTGTAGTATTTTACTCCGCAGTACTTAAGCAAATGGGGCATTTACTTAAATATACAAAAATCATACAATCGGTCAAATTGTTTCAACGTGAAGCCGTAACGCGCCGGTCGACGCCTTGAGTATCATTATTGCGCGCTTGATAATTATTTTGAAACTGCGATATCTTCTACGATACTTATTGAAATCAAATGATGTAAAGGACAAATTTATTTTGTATTAAATACTTGTAATGAATAATGTATTTATTTGGATAAGGATTAACATCATGTTTGTAAAAACACCTTCACAAATAATGCTTTATTTAAAATTGCTCGCGACTCCGTCCGCGTAGACTACAGGGAAAATAAAGTGTAGTCTATTTTACTTCTCAGAGTCCTATTTATGTCCATACCAAAAATCATACAATTCGGTCAAATTGTTCAAACGTAAAACCGTAACGCGTCGATCGGCGCCTTGTGCATCATTACTGCGCGCTTGATCAATATTTTAAAACTGCAATATCTTCTAAGATACTCAGTGAAAACAAATGATGTAAAGGGCAATTTTATTTAAAATTAAATACTTGTAATGAATAACGTATTTATTTGGATAAGGATTAATATCATATTTATAAAAACACCTTCACAAATAAAACTTTATTTTAAAATAAATTTGGTTAGGATAAAAAACGTTATAGTGAGCCAACCTTAAAAAATAGACATATGCAGTCACGGACTTTTTTTAGAACTTTTAAAGAGGAACATTTCTCTCAAATATTATTTTAGCGTAACTTTAACCGTTTCGGCAGCGCACGCGGCGGAAGCTTTCAAAAGGAAAAAAATATCCCCGATTTTGAAACATTCTTTATTTCTGCTCCGCTCCTATTGATCGTAGCGTGATGTTATATAGCCTATAACCTTCCTCGATAAATGTGCTATCTAACAGTGAAAGAATTTTTCAAATCGGACCAGTAGTTCCTGAGATCCTAGCGTTCAAACAAACAAACAAACAAACAAACAAACAAACAAACAAACAAACAAACTCTTCAGCTTTATAATATTAGTATAGATTAATTCTAAATGGTAACACGAGCGTTATAAGTAACGGTATGCGGTGTAAGGTTTTTAATAAAAATGTAGGTATGTATGTATATGCCGCACCAATAATCTTTCGATCTATCTGCTGCAGGTGATGTAATGAATAATACAAAATATCAAACACGTATTTCGAGTTTGTTTATTGGCAATCTGTATTCGACAGTTTATTTATGTTGGTTATACTTCACCTGTTAACTGTTGCAGCGTAGATGACGATCTTTCGGCGGTCGTGGCAATTCTGCTCATCAATAAAACTGAAGGCAAAAAATATTACACAATCCTATATAAGGAAACAATACTAATTATCTATTTAAGGCCACCTTATCGCGCTCCTAACGAGCTATCGTAAAACCATAAACGAATTGTACAAGCCTTGTTTGTCGGAAACTGGGCCGAATTTCTTCAGTCTTATTTACCACGCTAGGGATAGGTGATATATAACGTACTAAACGATACACGCACACTCATTATACTTCACCATTTTGTAACGTTAAATTAGATAAGATTCCTACTTCATTGCGCTGTATATTACACCAGTGATTAGAACTTTGCTACTTTGTACTTGCCACATAAAAACCCATAGGCAGTTATGGGGGTATCATTTTATAACGTTTAATAAAACATTGATATCCGTGTAAAAAGTGCAGATGTTTTAAAATTGTTTTAATCTGATATTATCCTACACCTAAGTGGGATAAGCGATTATTTTTTAATAACTTTTAATGGCGACAAGCACGAGATGTTAAGCGCTATTCGAATGATGTTGAGTATCAGCTAAATGTTACAGCAAATTGTAGAAGACAGAGATCATCTTTATATCATAATTAAAATCACCAGTTAAAAGTATTATTATAAAGAAATAAAAATAGAAAAAACATTATTACTATACACAAAAAACCTTAGTCAAAATTTCAAACCGTTTCGAACAAGGGTCTATATAAAACAAGTGAAGTAAACGGTGGTACCAGATATTCATCACGAGATTCGACTGTGCCGTCAATCAGCGCGATCGTCGATTGGTCACAATACAAAATCGAATCACGGCTAAAACTTATCTTAGTCACAATCGGTGTTGGGTTACTGACAAGCCGGACGTGCGAATTCGACGTCACACCGTCCGACTGAGGTCCCCAGCGTCCGACTTCACCGTCCGACGTCAACAGTAGGTGGCGACATAACACGATGGGATGTCACGATAGCCCCTCTGTTTTACAACCGTACAAGACATCGAATTTGCATTTCGGCTGTCGCATGGAGATGTGTGTTATCTGCACACTGCACCGAACGTGGGAAGACAAGTGCATTTTAATTTTGAATTCATAACAATAATATAGACATCAAGAGATATAATGCTTGCTGCGTGTATTAAGATGCTCGATATGTTTGGAAAAAAACACCTAAATATAACACACAACCTTACAGATATCATTAAATACTTTACCTTTTGTGGGATTTCCAAAGACAATTGGAGTATTGAATTTAAATAAGTTAAGATAAAAAATGTTCTTGTTTTAAGGAACCCTATTATAAACTTCGAATGATAACAAGAAGGTTTGGGACTAAATTGCTCTAATTAAATATTTGTTGAAGTTGATTGTACTCGTAAATTAAATAATAAAGAGATAAGTTAGTAAGTATTATTATTTTACTGTTTTCTTTAAAAATATAATTGTAATTACAAAATATACAGTCATACTTGTTGGTGAAGCACAAGGAATTTTAACTTGAAGCTCCAAAGTTTATATTGTTAAGTTTGAAACCATTACTTTTTGGTTCTAAAAATCCAACATGTATCCATAGATTTATGTTTTTGAAGTTGTGGGTGTATTCACAATTAACTTTTTTCCCTATCCCACCACACACACGCCAGTGCAACTCCTGTATTCCAGGATCAACAGCGGCACGCACAGTATTGGCGCCGAGCAATGAAGCTCAGCGAATCTAAGGGGACCTACATTGTCATAATCCATTCACAATGAACTATCACGTATTTTAACGGTGAAGCAAAACAGCTTAATCCTGCACAGTTAACACTTCTTAAGAATTTCTTAGATGTGAAGTCCGCAACCCCACACTAGATCAGCATGGTGTAATTAGACCTAAACCCTATCAGTCGTGGTGGAGACTATGCGGTGGGGTGTATATGATAATATTATGATGACGACGATACAGTCCAATAACCAGCGCTAAGCATTCCAAAGTATTAAGCTATCCATTTTTGATCTTCGTTTACAAATCTTAACCATTCATCACAGCCTGTATGATACACTCACCTGTATTTGTAACTTTGAAGACGATAATCAATATCCATGATGTGGTTATTAGAGGTGATAGATTTACCAGATGATTCATGACATTTCGTAATATAATAAACGATTAGGTGATTTTGATTAACTTCTTATACGACGTCATGTCAAAAGTCAGCAGCATACTCGAAACTAACCATCACGTCATTAATCCGAAATGGCGGCCTCCTGTGTTCCGATAAACCCAATTATAACACTGGGCATACATAATTTGGATTAGCATAAATTTTCCACTACAACCAATTATGAACAGTTATGACAAGCAAAAGCGTTAATTTTTACCAAGAGAGATGGGTCAAGTCGATAGGTTAACCACCTGGCATCTGACGAGAAAGCCCGAATCGCCTAAATAACTTCCGATTTCGCCGAAATTTACATTTTACATTAAACTAATGAACACGGGAACATTTGGAAATTGAAAGAACCGGCTGGACTATTGACGCTTCTGTTTTATTTGTCTATTAAATATGCATACTAATGCTTTGTGGCATATTTTAGAGAGCCTGACCTGGCCGTAAAATCCATCAAATATAGTAATATACGCATCTGCGTGCCAAATTGGAAGGATGGAAGGACAAACTCAGCTTGAGGCTTCTCGCCAAAAAAAATACAAACATGTCTTAATCAACAATATTTTATCAACCCGTCCGGTAAACGTAGCATATAATATAGCTATGGGGAAAACATATTACATACGTAAAAAGTAAAGCGTGACATAAAATTTTCGCCACTAGGCCAGCGTGATGGACTAAACCCTAAACCATCTCTGTTGTAGAGTAACATTGTGCTCAGGAGTGGGAGAGATTATGTAAGCAGATAATAACGATTAAAAATGTTGCAATTTATAAAACCAAAATACATGTTCTTACTGAAAAATTATAAATTAGTCATGGTTCCTTTTAAAGTAAAATCCTTATGGTTATTAAAAATACTTTTAATTACAGTAGCTTTTTTACGAATAATAACCGTGTGGTACTTATTACAGAACTGTTGAATACAATTATATACTGATTAATTAATTATAATATCTGCACAAACTTACAGAATATCCAGAATGTATTGACTGGATCGTTGTGATTACAACGTAAGCTACTTTTTTGTATCCAGCATTTTAATTTCTACAAATTTTCGGAACTACAAATTTTCGGATGGGGGATTCCTAGCTTCTATAGCATATATTTTATATTTTGCCATAAATTTGTTTGGCGTGGTTATTTAAATGTTTGTTTTCATAAAAATAAGTGGACCATTTGATTTCTCCACATAATATTTTAAACGCACCATGAATTGAATTGCAAACCCACATTGAATCTAATACAAAAAGCTAAGAATTTAAAATATTTATACAATTTTTGAACATCAAACAATAAGAAAGCGCGAATCATGGCCATATATTACAAGCTCGTTGGTTAGATCGCTTTACGGACTTTACATTGTAAAGACGCGGTTGATGTGAAATGTATAACTCTTTATTAATACTTAATATGATCACCCTTTGACGTTCACATGAATAGGAGTCACTCAACACGTCGTTAATCAAATGATATTTTATAGGAATCAGGTAGTTTCATTGTGTGATCCGTGTCGGCGAGCTTTACATTTATGATTTATTGAGTGGAGTAATTTTTAATATGAGATTGATGAAAAATCTCTTATGTTCAATGGAAACGGGTAACTGGAAGCGGGAATGTGTGCTACTAATGTATGTTACACCATGAGTAGGAATATTTCGATATTATGTTTACACTCAATAAACAGTCAATAATCACGTCGGTTTTATCAATCAAGTCGTCTTAAAGGTTACTTAATTATGTTCCATGAGTAGAGTAAGCAGTTTAAGTTTTAGTCGAAATAAATAAACTATCCAGCTTATTTATGTCATTGATTAGATATAACTATTAAATTGATATTATCGCAAATGATAAATTCAAGGATGACTCATAATAATAATTTGTAAAAAAAAAAGAAATAAACAATAACATACTATATATTTTTTTAATATAAATAACACTTAAATCTGACTGTTTTATGCGTTTTTTTTTCTTATTCTCAAACTTCTCAATTTGGAAATTTTTCTCGTGTATACGTAACATCACTACATAGTATAAAACAAAGTCGCTTTCTCTGTCCCTATGTCCCTTTGTATGCTTAAATCTTTGAAACTACGCAACGGCTTTTGATGCGGTTTTTTTTTAATAGGTAGAATGATTAAAGAGAAAGGTTTATATGTATGATAACATCGATTAAATATCAGCATTGCACCCGTGCGAAGCCGGGGCGGGTCGCTAGTGTTATATAAAATAGTCATCAAATCCACCATCTTTAGCTCTTATATATCTCAAGGACCATAACATGTTTCGTCATTCACTTATATATTGGAAACTCACTATTACGTGAGAACAGTACAAAAACAAAATTAAAACAAAACAATAAAATTTCGTAATTGCTCTCATCTGATCCCACACTAGTGAACCGTGACTGCGTGTGACAGATGACACGATTCCCAACATTACATCATACAACCCTCAACTCCCACATTTACCCGTTTCTCTATTATTTGTTCTACCTAATTGTTTTATTTGCGAGCAATTGTCCAAATAATGAGGGAATGTCACACAATTTCCGCTGTTTATTAATGTTTCCAGTAGTCATTAGTCGATTCGTTTTATTTTGCCAACGAATAGTATCTGATAAACGAATATTTAATAACTCTAAAACATAATATAGTCTCATTAGAAAATAGTTTATAATTAAATGCCTTGTGCCAACGTTAATTTTTGAGTTTTGTATACACTTTTGCTCAACCAGAGCTATTATTGATCTAATAGCCGATATTAAGAGTTGGAAGTCCATTTTTAAAATATTAAAACGAATTGAGACTTTGATCAGAAGAATAACAAGACAAGACACGCTAAAGAGTTCAGTAACGAACAATGAAATATCTCATCGACCACCCTCAACCCTCTCACACAATGGACATAATTCGTCCACATTCTTATTAGACATATTACATGAAATATCAAGTCACTAATATTATTATACCAATTTCAAGCCTATTCATGCAAAGTAACGTGCTCTTAGTGAGTAGTTAATCATGTCATCTATGACACAATGATAACATGTTTATCATTTGTATTTTAGTCCTCCATCTTCCATTGCTGGTCGCAACGTTTTCTTTAAGTTGTTAATTGGTTGAATTTTAGTCCAAGATACATAAAAACATAAGTAACCCCACGCCTGTATCTCTCGAAAGTGTAAGCAGAGGTGCACTTCTGCACCTACATTTCGCAAGGTGTATATCAGTCCAACGTAATAACGGGTTGGTCTTTTGTTGCTTTTCGGGAATATTTCCAGATACGTGCTGAAAAATCAACAACACTTTTCCCGACCTGAAGGGAATCGAACACGGCACCTTTAGATCACAAGGAATATACTTGTGTCGCTAGACAAAGACACAGTCAATACAAAGGGCAAATAAAAAAAAAAAAATTAATTTCTAGTGACAATTATTGCCTCTTGACTGTCTATATAATTATGTTAGCTTTTAACAAAATGTGCTTCGATTGATCCTAGGCACTGCACTGGCTGCACGGGCGAAATCTACAAAAAGCAAATCCATTTTATGTATTTTTACTCACAGCATTTCCATCCCCTGCTGCCCCAAAATATAAAATATTGATTACTCACAACCGCGTTGAAAAAACGACTTATATTTACGGAACCCATTAACACTTCCCACAGGTCATATCCGGCTGACAATCACGGGGTTAGACCCCAAGATGACTGGCGCGAACCTCGGTACCGCAATCAATTTTGTTTCGTATCAATATCGGTAACATCTATCTGCTTGTACCTAAGTCTTGAGACACATACTTCCCTCAGGCCTTGGTTTATTATGCTAGTTTTGGAAACACGCGTGAGTAGGATGCTATTTATTTAAGGCTAAGGCATTCCAAATTTTACTCAGATAGGTACTAACTCAAACATATTGATCGTTTAGTTTCACTACTTCTTACTTTCTTATCTCAACTTTAATGTATATTTGAAAAGCTGAAGTTATTAAACACAAATATACGGTAATAACTAACAACAATCTATCCAGTATGTTTTAGATGTAGTAGCTTACAGCAATAACATTAAGTAAAAGTAATGAGAATTCGTAAACATTACGCATTTAAATGTTATGTTCGGATGATGGGAGAAGTGTCATAATAAATAGTGAGACAAGTGTGTTTTGTACAGTATACGGTGAAAGGTTCGCTACTTATCACCATATCGTGTCTTCAGAAACGTTTTCAACATCTCTAAAAACGCAGTTAATACCAACATAAGCCTGGAAACCATTTAATGAACAAAGAGGTGTAAATACACAAACCAATATTTATACACGAATTTAAAACCGCATTTTATGACATTCGTTTTGTGAATACTTTCATTACGCTTTATTTGATTACTCGTAATATTTCTCGGCATTTAAACTTGTAATTTTGACGCACACCTGCTTTAATCAAAAATAAAATGCTCCAAACACATCATGAAGTAATGAAAACAAATATTTAACATTTCAAACACCACATCGATTCAATTAGTACAGTGGAGCGAATAGAAGCATAGTTATTCGAGTCACGCAGTACTATTGGCTGGCCGGTGGCTTTGATCGAGAGAGCGACGAATAAAACAAACATATAGATAAGGAGTGCAATTCATACCGTGGTTACAGTCTAATTGATGATAAGTACTTTCAAGACACCGACCGACGTCACCCGCGGCGGCTACTCTCACAGTTCGATACACCATTAACATATTTTTGAATTACACAAAAATTGTTAAAATACATTTAGAAAGTTCAAATTATAGTTGGTGCACTATCGACGGTAATATCGAATTTTTTAAACATACAACCGCAGGGAGTTATTTATAATGCGTGTAACGTATGTACAGTATTTAGTTACTGATCTTCAGTAGTCGAGTTTTGATCGTGATAAATTAACATGCCGATATGCACCCGGTACATAAATAACTATTAAGAGTTCAAGTTGATACATAAACAAGCTTCGGGCGAAGAGACTGTGACGCGCTCTTGCGGGTGACGCGTGTAAATTTTGATATCGACAATCTAGCAGCAACAAAGTAGTATTATTGATGCCACGAAAAAAGTTTTCGGCGGGATCCGAAAGGCAGATAAGTGTTGGTGTCCTACAAATTTTTGATTCCTTGGCTAATTCAACATGTAACTGGGGTGTATAGTTTTACTTAGTATGAAGAAATTTTTAAAAGTTTCACCTAAAATAAAACAGTATAAAAATAGTTTATTCATTATTGCACACTCTCCCTAGATACTTATTATCTCTACGATATTAGCTGTCTCTTATCTAATTTAAGATGTCTTTAAATTTTACACATAATATTGAAGTATTAAAAAGTACCTACCATAAAAAGAAGATCAAAAAGAAGATCTCCATAAAAGTATATTTGCATCGCAAAATAAATTTTTCCTAATACGTTAAGCGTTTATGAGTCTACGTTGCGTAATTTAGAAAACATATTAAAACAACTTAAACATAAGGCAACGTTAAGTAATATCTATTAAATAAAAAGGAAATAAACTTTTGTACCTTCCTACGTACTAAATGTATCACTTATATAGTTAAAAATTAAATTCAATATTAAAATACGATAATGGCTTGGAACAGTTTCAAATCTAACCACCATTAAGTAAATGCATTTATGGTATTGTTGCCGCCGCGCACCCACCGACGTGCCAGGTATAATTTTCTTATGTTTATGAAACAGTGGCATCGTTTGGAAATTTAGAATACTGGTTTCATTAATGTAAATGTCAATGTATTTTATCGATAAAGATGCGATAAACCGCGACGCGCTTTTATCCAACGGATTCTGCCTTTATAAAATACTTTAGGCTGCAATACTTAAAATGATCGAGAGAGATAACGCCAGACAGATACTTAAGACGATTGATTTATTTAAAATTCATCGAAATTGATACCGCAATTATGTGACAATATCGGTACATCGAAACCGGAGTCGTAATGTATGTATGTCGATCACGAATTACTGAGTGTTATCCGTGATTTGTCAGTCCTCATGCATCAGCATTAATCAAAGTAACAATGTAAGGAACATCAATTACACTAGTTGACTGAATGTCTAGTTGGAGCTTACAAACAAATGCTATTTACGCTTGTCACCCCGTCTTTAAAAATAACTCCTTGTCGCACAGTTCTAGGTAAGCTATTAATTGTGTACTTGGCTCGTACGTTAGCATTCAGTGGTCATCAGAAAAAACTGGGCACGCGTTAGCCACCCTTCCCCGCGCCCGTGCCGTCCCCTCAACCACTACGCCAGGTACGGACCCGCACGTACAGGGGGAAGGGATGATCGAAAATAATAGGGGAAGAGAATTTTAAAATTTATATTTTTTGCAGCCGGCGCAGGTGATATAACGCGTGCGCGTGCGCCGGCGGCTCACTTGTACGTGAAGCTCCACCGCCGCCGCTCGCGCTCACGGCCGCACCGAAAGCTCCCACGAAGGCTTCCTCTCGCGCAGTGCCTGCCCGATAGCCGCGCGACTCGGTTGTGTCCGTTTCCCACGCGCCGCCGCGTAAATACGTAAACATGTTGCAAGAAATTCAACTCGTTCAAGGTCAAACGAATTACGTCGTCGTCTCCTCCGGATATCCGTCCGCTACGTTGACCAAGACACCTGTAGAGAAAAGGAACGTTCCCATCGCTCCAGCTCCTGAAAAGAATTATGTGACACACGACACACCGCCGAACCTACAGTATAGGAAGAAGGTTCACTTCAGGACAAACCCGTACACCGGACCGCAAGCCGCGTCTATCGCCCGACGTAACGCCAGGGAACGTAATCGTGTGAAGCAAGTGAATGATGGATTCAATGCACTTCGCCGACATCTCCCCGCATCAGTGGTCGCCGCTTTGTCAGGTGGCGCTCGACGGGGCTCGGGAAAGAAGTTAAGTAAAGTTGACACATTGAGAATGGTCGTCGAATATATTAGATATCTTCAACAATTATTGGAAGACGGTGACGCTGCTTTGGGCATTACGAGAACTCAAGAAAATAGGGAAAATATTCCAAGCAGTAATACTATGCAGCCAATGACTTCATTAGATATGGATGATGGCTTCTTCTATGGAAGTGGGTCTCCGTGTTCAGAAAAGGCCGACTCACCTGCACCTTCGGAATGTTCTTCGGGGGTGTCTTCGGCGTATTCAGCAGTGGACCGGTACGAGACCACGACGCAGCAGAATCTTGGACCCATGGACGAAGATGAACTACTAGACGTCATCTCATGGTGGCAACAGAAGTAGTACTCACTGTAAGTAACACTTAATTATTTTGCTCTCCAATAATATAACTGATATACTTTATCTAATTCAAGTAACAAAAATAAATAAAACAAATAGATATCATAGAATGTAATAATTACCATAAGCCTGTCCTTTCCTATAGGATAGTTAAATAAAAAACACTTTAGCAAAAGGAAATATTTTAATTAATGTGTGATATTAATAAACCCTTTTTCTTTGTTCACAGAAAACCAGACCGTGTGTACACATCCCGCCGAGAAAATATGTGAACAAATACGAAAAGACTCTTTTATATCTAGTCAAACCAATAGTGCCTTAAATTTAGTTAAAACGTGCGATACGAGCCTAATTTAGTATTACGCAATTCCACCGATGTATGAATTCAACGAAGATCTGTTATATTAATATAAAAAACCTGTATACAAGTCAAGTCTCACTGAAATCCTATAAGTGGGTTTAAACCTCCTGTTTAAACTATGACATCATTGACAGGGGTAAAAGTTTATGAAACTAGTACATTGTTACCTGTTACTGAATATTACCGAGGCTTTGTAATTAATGCGCTTTTGTCGGGTTAGTCGACGATATTGTATATATTAGTTATAAGACTTAGATAAGTATTAAAATTATTTATTGACGCTAATTACAACAGACTGAGAATTTATATGGTTGTTTTCTTTCACAATTTAACACTACACGATAATACACTGTACATTACTTTTACACAACAAATATGTCGTTTACGTGAGAATTGTGGAGGGTATATCCCTTATTTCATCACGAAATCGCTATAGGTACCTATTAAAAATGAAAATTATAATTTAGAAAAAACAACTAAATTATTTTTGGAGAGCTATGATTATTTTTTTTAATTTGAAATATCTTTTAATAAGACATACGCAAATACATGCATACACTCACGCTTGTACTCTCTGAATGGGTAGGCGGAGGAGTATTTCTGCAACAAACCTATGAGCGAGCCAACTCAAATCTCTGACTGAAAAATTCCTAATGGTAACATCCAATAACACTGTACTATCTGGAAAACGAATCCGAGACTTCGTGAGTGGACGGTTCGTACTTACCGCGAGATATTGAGCCAGTCAGTTTTAACATTTGAATTAAGTATATTTGAGTATACTTAGGACATCATTTTTTCATTATAAAGAAAATCTTATTAATACAAATTATAATATTTATATAATGTATATTATTTAATCTATGCTTGAAATTAAGCCTGTATTGTTATCTGAGTATAAAATAAGTAATATATTTGCTTATTGGTGATAAGAAATCTAAGTGCATAAAATTAATAATAGGTATACCTACAACAGATCAAAGTTGAAAACATTTAGAGTGTTTAATAAGCGAAACCCTATCACATAATATTATTATTACATTCTTTGCTTAGTAAAATTTTCTGAGGCACTACGTCTGATATAAATACCACTTAGGGTGTTCATAAAATTCTCCGACATATTAATTTTAATTTCTAATAAGCCAAAACGGACTAAATGTTACTACTAGGCTCTCCTAGTAAAAAGATTAGAAACAGTACGGAAATCGGAAAAGGGCCTGATAAACTGCAATAGATTCGCCCCGAATTACAGGGTAAAGATGTACCTACCTCTAAAAAAGTAAAAAATATGAAAACCCGTATTAAAACAAAGATACATACGAGTCATATGACCTATAACAAAGTTCTAGTGATCTCCTAATACCAAATTTCCAATTAATGTTTTTTTTTTGGTCGCAAAAACGAATATTTAGTCCTTTAATTTTTGGTTCCTAATAAATTGCTAGTGTAATTATTAATATTTTTATCATTCATTAATTTAAAAATAGAGAATTTTACATGCAAAAATGATGTCTGTAAATTCGATACTCTGTTCCATAGTTCTACGTAATAGTGTCATAAATTACATTGAAGCTTTCATTTCGCGCTGAATGGAACTCATTTAACCACCACATAGCATGAAATGTGTAGTATTATGGAAAAAAGAAACTGCAAGCGTCAATTTGGTAGACAAACGCGGCTGTGTGGTTGGAATGTTGTGTCAATCCAGTTATTACCCTTTAGTGATCATAAATCATCGCCGCCCAGATGTCGGGAATTAGCGGGACACGATCCGAACGCGAGGAAATATTTCCTAAAAATAATAAAAAAATACCTCACACGAACCCAATCAACCATTATTATATGACACAAACATGAGGGCAGATTCTATTAATTTATAACCAATGTGGGTGGATAAACTGGCATTATTTTTTTAACGGTCGCAGAAAACGTGGATGTGTGGAATAACTGTAATTTTGTTCTCTTTTTATTGAGATATCGGTCAACATAATCAAGGGTCTTTTTATTGTAATTTATCTTTTATGCCTTCCAGGACTTGATGTCGGTTAATGACAAATACGCACAAAATATGCACTAGCGCCATTACGAAATATTTTTGGCACACTTTTAAATACTAAGTTATTTTTTGAGAATTACCGAAACCATTAAAAGAAACGAGTCTTAGAAATAGTTTAGGTACCTACATAAGTAATAAGCAATGAGTTTTTGTTAAAAAAGCTGAATAATAACATCGCGCGGATACCGAAACCTACAAATACAAACACCTAAAATTTCTCAGGAATTTCATAGGCATGTATTTCCGACACTAGGTAAAGTGTAGTGAACTAAAGGCCTTTCAATTGTGGAAGAGATTCGTGCCCAACAGTGAGATGTATATAGCTGAAGATGAAGCTTTAAAACAATTTAAAATCAACAATTGTTCAACTTGTAACCTGGTATTTGTCGAACAAAGTTTAAAGCAATGATTTGAGTAAAAAAAATCACAAGTTTTTCTCCAAAAGTCACTTTCAAACAATATGTAAAGGAAATCTGAAGGAATAGAAATTCCAGGATCATATACATAATACAGCTGGTAGGTTACGGAAATGAATCAGGTGAAGCAAATAAATAAATCATATATTTTATTATCCTACATAATATTCTGTAAATGAAATTAAATAGTCCGAATGCGTTTGATTCCATCGTTGCATCGGCTCGTTTTTGAAAGATACACTTGTTATTCAAAGCGCTGTGTGAACCCATGCGTTGATATTGTCTGAATAAAAAGGTTATTGTTTTGATAAAAAATGACATGCCACACAAACATCTGATAATAGGCGTGGGCGGGGTCCCAACAAAGCCGAGTTGGTTAGCACCGTACTAACACAATGCCGGTTGATGTTTTGATTCGGGTGAAATTAAGTTTTCTATCTTCGGCTTCCTTTTGTTCAATAGTTTTTGTTCCATGTCACACGTCCATAACACAATACAAATATTTGTGTTATAAATTGTTAAAATGATACAAAATTGCTGCTACACTTCCCGATATTGCTGTTATAAATGGACATTAATTTGTCGAAATCCTTCTTTGTAGTGTGAACAATACAATCATTGTATTCTATGCTTCGTAATTTAGATATGTTTTCTTAGCTACCGCTCCTGCAATTAATAAAAAAATATTATAGGAACTCATTCAAGTATGTAAAAATAGTACATACGATGTTTCAACAAATCTTTTGAATCCTTAGCTTAATTCGATGGCATTTAGATCATAAAAATGATGCACGTTATGTCTACTTGTGAAAAAAACGATGATATATTTTTCTTTCAAACATGATGTCAACATCGTACCTCGGTGATCAATAATGTTCACACATTATAATTTCTTTGTCTGTCAAGAACTTATTTTTAGATAGACGTGACAAATCTATTGAATACATTAATCAAAGCACTTGCGTATCTATTTAGCTTCCTGCGATCTTGGTTTCATAAAAGCCACTTTTAGGGAGTTTATCTTGCTAATGATGTTTTACGATGTAGCCTCACTCCGCTTTATCGTGCGACGTCGTCTACGGTAGCTGATCCCGGTTACTACAAATAGGACAAAAACAAACCTTAAGGCTACTGTTTTTAAAACCAATTTACATTGCACTGACGACAATAAGCGAAATAGATGCTACTATTTTCCCGTCGTCTGTCCCATCGCCGCCTTTCATATCTGTAAGGCAACTTAATTAATTGACGGATTGCGGTAGCCAGCCATCACTGATTAGTGACCCTTTTGTGCGACATCAGAACTCTTTTGTCAGTCAACTTATCTTTACGATAAACTCGACTTTGAGCCGCATCCTGAATGACTCCAGCCGATATCTATCTACGTAATTAACTCTCCATTGTAATAAAAATATTCCGATACAAATTAATTGAATTGCTTCTATATGACGCCTGTCTTCGAGTAGTCAAGATCGTTACGATGATTACGCGTGGTTATCTCATAATAGATTTCGAGTCTGAACATAATGAACGAAATAATAACCCAATTGAATATTTCGGGCGTGGAGAACAAAAGCCGGCAACACGGCTGTCGGCCACATTACCGGCCTACCACAATAAATTCAGGAGGTCCGTCGCCATAGGGCTAATTACTCTGAATATCGGTTGATATACTGTCTACTTAAGGGCCGTGATGTATGGCTACACTCAAAGGATCGGACGCCGCGCGCCCGCGGCACGGCCACGATGCCACGATTATAAATAAGCATGTTTAGGATAACGATTGTCGACAGCGCAGCTAGAACCATAGGCTCCGCTCCAAGTGAAATATATAATAACAGCCTTTTTATTGTGGCGATAATTTGATATTGAGCACCGAATCATGATGCAAAGAACTTAACATCAAGATGTAGGACTATATCAAACACATAAATTTTTGTAGCTAGTGACATAATAGCTTCGTCCACTCCATCACGGGCAACCATGCACTAGTTGAAAATACCCCATAGTAATCAAAATTTGTATAGCTCTGTATATAAGAGCAATAAGTTTAAAAAAAGGTGCTAACTGACAAAAAAAAACAAAGTACATTTTACACCGTTATGCCGGGCAATAATAATGGGCGACCTCAGTCGATTTCAACAGATTATTCTGGCTAATTAGACAAGTTAGTAAAGTGAATCTGGGATACCTAACACACGATGAAGATGAAGCAATTGATCTATTATTATGATTTACAAAAGGTAATCAATTACTTATGAGTATTATTTTTTAACAAAAAGAGGAGTTCCAATGTTCAAGATTGTGTAAAAATAATCTAGATCTCACAGCACATATTTTTCTTACAGCTATACACAGTTAGCCGCAATTGTCACATGCATTGTGCACCGAAAGGATTGTGTTCTTTGTTCGGTACAAATAATACGAATTCGCACAAAGCTTCGGTACCCACAACACACACCGAAATCCGCGAACATTCTTAGAAATTTGAAAGTAAATTCATAACATTTGACAGTCATTCATCTATTATGTATGTGTTTATTATAATTCCTTATCTCTGATATAAAAATAAAGTTTTTCATTTTGTTACTATCTCTATCAGCTGAATACGTTCCATTCTGGGTACGGACCACCTCTACAATTCTGACTCTAAGGTTTTAGTCGATCACGCAAACTATAGAATTAACAATAATTCGTTTAATTGATGATCGTCTCTGTGTGAGGATCGAACCCACGGCTTCGTGTTTCGCAAACTGGTGTCGCACCAAGTGCGCCACGGAGCTGTCTATTTTATGTGTAATTTCTTACACGGAGCTATCTAAACTTAAATAACTAAAATTAAAATTAATAAAGATTTTAAAGAAACTAACGTTAATATAATTACTAATTACTACGTTGTCTTCAATTTGAAATTAAATTTTCTTATACTGGTTCTATTGAGAACGTGTATTTCCTTTATAATTAATTGTTAAGGTTTTTAGAAAAAATCTATATAATAACAATAAAAGAAATACAATCCTTAAAGATAAAACTGGGATGACTTTATGTTTCCCCTTTCTTATAAATATATTATGGGGCGCTCTATCATAAAAATTTTAACACTTTCTCCATTATTCTTTTACCAAAGCCGGTTACAATTTCATTTCTACAAAGTCACATTCACTGTATAGAACCAACACAAATAAACTGTAACACCCACAAACAAGGAACTAAGTGAAGTGATCTTAATCTACATTGTAGCCACAACTTGGCAAATAATTATCTCAAAAAATAAAACTGTCAATGCGGTTAAAGTAATCTGTATCCAAACCGCACCACAATGGGACGCGATAAGATCAAAACTCAGGCCTCAATGTACAAATTGTTCGCATTCAGTGGCTGTTAAAATCTATAGAATTGTTTGCAAAACATGTCATTTCAAGAGAATGGTTTTAAATGGTTGTTGTGCCGTGAAATTGATTCCTTACGAGGAAATATGAAATTATTTTTCGAACGCCTCGATAACACCGTCTTAGGGAACCGTATTTAAATGTGTGATCTCCAAGTTGTTCAGGCGAGCGGACTAGACAAAATCTTGGTAGTTGAACCATCATAGCTGTAATTATATAAAGATATTTCCGGAAACATTATCATGCACTCAGTCAATAAAAAATTGTAAAAATTATGCCCAAGGAATGACGTTATAATTAGGCACTTAAATAGGTATCGCACATCTGAAAGTATGTATCTGAGATGTGTAGTCTACCGTCCCACATAAGGTCTAAATCCTCTCACTGGTAAAGGAGGCCCGCGTTCAGCAATGTATAGTAAATGGGTTTATTATTAATATTACAATTATTACAGTTCTGATAACTTCAATCAAATTCTCAAAATTCGGCCACAAGCTCACGCATACATTATTTGTTATTCAAACCCGAAACAGAACGGGACTGTTCGGATATAACATAAAGTTAACTATATGTATATAAACTAATAAAATTACCATTAATTCGACGATAAAATGTATCGTGCGTATATTTCAAGTAGCCCAGAAACGTGGGGCAGATGTTAACGGATTGCGGGCCCAGCAAGGTGTCACTCGCTCAGGTGTCATGTGGAGTGGCACAAGCCACAGCTTTGTCATCAAACCGTAACATCGCCCACAAAATGTTCACCTCGCTTTATATTATTTCTTCTGTGCGTGTGTTCGTCACTGAAGTCATATACGGCTTGACCGATTTAGATGAAATTTTTGGAGTATACCTAGTTATTATTCAAATGGATTTGAGAATGGTTTAGTTTTATAAATAGACCCGGTAGGTAGCGCTGTATACGAATTCCGAGATTTTTATTTTCCGCATATCACAGTATGTAATCCCATACTTTGAGCAAATGAAAATTTTGTGTATCTTTAGGTCGATTCCAGAACGATTTACACCGGAAAAAAAAATATTATTTTGAATTTTGTAATTTAAAATTATGTACGTCTGTCGGGTCCACTAGTTATTTTATAGTTTATTGACTGCCGCATTTGTCCCGCGGCATCAGTTTATGGTATTAAAATTGTCGGTAGCAGCGCTGATTGCAAATGTGCCCATAAAAAAGCAATAGGCACGCCCCCTATAACGTAAAATTAAAAACATCTGACAAAACATGGGTGTAGAAGAACATCTCTACCTTGGGCGATTAAAATTTATGTTTATTTCAGTAGGTATAAAATTAACAGCTGGGTAAATGTAACATAAATGAACTAACATACAAGTAGAGAGAAATGAATGGAAGAGAAAGCATTTAAGGTATGATGATAATTATTTAATCATGAAATACATTGAATAATTTAAAAAACAAAAGCACATGCAATAAATGTATATAAAACCACAATATTTTTTTCCTTACCCGGCGTTAACCAAAAGATAAATAGATAATCACACCTTTTATCGTGAAGTATTTTTCATCGTAAATCGTGATGCTTCTTACTCATAACTACTATTTTATATATATCAGCCCCTATATGTCCCACTTTCGACAGCTGTCTTCTACAACTGTAATGGATGAAGCTTTAGTCCACTACGCTGACACACCTAGGTGTCCTGTCCGTGAATTTTCGGCCTGTACAGTGTACACATAATAAATACTAAAATGCGTCGGGGGAAAATCTCTACATTCGTTATCTCAATTAGATGCTGTCAAAGAAAAATGTAATTTACCCAAAAACTGAACAAAACATAAATTTTTTAAAGCTGTAATCTGTCATATATTTAGGCACTACATATTAAAAAAGTAATTTATTTTCTGTTCTGTTATTTTTAATTTTTTATGGTACCAAACTATTGATAATTGTTTCAAATAGATTACTTTTAGATATTTAATGAATAATAACGACGTGTTAAAAATATATTTAAACTTCAATATTTTAGAACCATCTAACACGTCTTTAATAACCTGTTGCAAAATTTATCGGCGCTCTTTAAACATAAATCAGAATTGACATGACTTTGACCTAGTTACTTTCATCTTCGTTCTAAGCACTTGCTCACCTTACATTGTGGTGCAATAAATTAATATTCAATTAAAAATGACGTCAACATGTTTAAAAACACATGCAATTTATACTTCTATAAGTTATTTTATTATAAAGACGAAACTTTTGTGTCTTTACATGTTTGCAATAAATAAACTCTAACCAGAATTTTAATCATTTTTTGGTAGATACAAACATGCAATCTTTGGAAATAGCACGGGATCCTTATTTTCCGAAAAACGTAATTACCTGTGGGATTCGGTAGATCCAACCAATATATTTATCTAAACATTTTTTTGGATTAAGTGTATTCGTCGGCCACGAATTTATTTCCAAAAACGTTAAATTTTACATCCCTTGCAAATTCGTTAAAGAACCTTTCATAATTTTACGACCATTCAAACAGCAAGTAATACAAAAAAACTGCATAAAATAGAGATATTAATTTGAGTCAGAATTTATGCAAACTGTCAGAAATAATTTGTAAGGCAAACATTTGTGAGCGTAATTGTACGTTGTCTGTAGCAATTTTTTCAACATCCGCTCCGATGTTAAACGCGGAACCAACGAAAGTAGCACGAGTCAATTAAAAACTTTTCAGAATTTATGTTGTTATTAATTTTCACGTATCTTATTTAATTAAAATGGCTTCACGCCTGAAATTGCCCTTTGTATTGCAGTAATGCAACAAAAACAAAAAATTCAGTTTTAAAGTGTATGTCATTTTGGTAATTAATAATGTTTTATTTCATTTTTTTATACAGTCATCATGAACATCGTTTTAATGTTCACGTATTGAATGTACGTTATAAAAATACCTGGCTTTTTTCTTTCGCAATGGTAGAACAACCGCATTGACACTTGATTCAAATATAGTATCGATTGCCAAAAATGTCATTTAATGTTAGACACTTTCAATTGTTTACCTTCTGCGCTCTGCTCCAACAACATTAAATACCAGTTTCGTCACTTTGCCGGTCTATGTTTAAGCATATAAAAGATATACACACACATAACTACAGTTCTCACCACGACGACACAAAAGTCGAACATTTCTGCTTCAACAAATCCCATTAAAATAACCATGATAACGAAACGTCTTCAAAAAATAACAGCCACAGTCGCTTGATTAAAGAACCTATAGTGAGATTTTCCTAATAAGTTTTACAACATCATAAAAATATTTCAATATTACAAATATTTATACGTTTTCATTGAACTGTCTCCCTTCCGAGTCTAGCGCTGAGATTTATGTGTGCACACAAAACATTTATTGGGGTTTGGCTCGTTAACACCAGTGTAAACGTCGCCTTATGAAATATTTTTCAAAATGATGATGTCTTCTTTGAGCAGGTTACATTGTTATTCAAACGAGCTGGTGTGAAAGTATTGTCACGAGTGAGTGAGTCTATCCGCCGCCTATTCATAATATTAACACAATATTTGTATTATAAAACTGGAATTTTGACGAATAAGATGAAACGAAAAGAGCAATTCGATATTTCTGTAATCATGAATAATCGAAATATTTACTTTGAAATAGATTTAACTGTTTGTATATCAAATTGCTAACATAAATTGTTTCGTAAATCGTACATTTTGCTATTCCTTTTGTAATACATCAACTGTATAAAACAGCTGACACAAGTATTCGACCCATAATACAAGGTCTGAAGGTGTATAAACCACGCACGGTTGCACTAGATCAAAAAGGCTCAATGAATCTCATACATTCGTCAAATTATATACATCTTGTGATAATTATGTTTTCAAAACTGTAGCACCTGGGATAGCATGCGCCCTAATACACATCTTTCGCAAATCCGAGTTTTAAATTGCACAAAAGGGAATAGCGATACAAATAGAAAGTTTTTGCGCAAACATTTGCAAGATGCGCCGATGACAAGTATTCGGCACTTTTTGTTCACAATTTAACCCGTTTCATTTGATTTTGCAGCTTTGGTCGGTCATTATTTATTTAAAGATGGAATCATCTGCCGCGCGTGTGCCGTAGACAGAAAATCACGTTAGGTAATGCAGAAACCAGAATGTCAAATCAATTAAAAATCGTCCACGATCAATCGGATTGTAACGAATATTCATCTTTATTTTTATGGATAGTTATGAACTTCAATGTTTTGCTCCTCTAGCCTGTCTGGTTTTTTTCTCATTTTAAAGGCAAGATCCGAGATTTGTTTTGTATTTTCCATTTAGACCCCCATTACGACATTACACTACTGAGTCTTACAAACCTTAATAAAAGCTTCTCTTATATAAAGAATACTACATGGTAGATAGCTTATTTATCAGTTATCAGAAAACGGTAAACATTTTGCAGTCTCACCAGAGTATTGAAATTGCGTTTTTTCCATTAATAGCAAAATTGAAAACAATAACTTAACACAAAGTCATTCTGGTTATAGTTTTAAGTTATCAATATTTAAATAATCGCCAACTTGCGATTGAATTTGGCCTTGTAATAACCACATAAGGTACTTTTTACCAAAGCAGATCTACTTTATAATCCATTAATTTAAGCGTACGCTGTATGATTCGAATACTTAAGAACCTTTAACAGGAATATCTATGATTTACTTTAACGCTTTCCAAAGTGTAAAAACCGCGATAACGCGCACGTATCGTAATTTACTTAAGTGGTTGATAAAGCCCGCAAGAGAACGAAAAGTTTTTTTAATTAACACATTAAGGGCAGATATCTTAATCTTCGTGGCGCCAATTCTAAAAAGACTTACCCTTTGATAAGATTCCCGACGGTTTTATCAAATATGGTCGCAGGATGTCCCTCTAACAACGGACAGTAATGTGCAAAAAATCTATGAATGCCCTTTTTTAATGATTTTACAAAGTTCATTTTGCTTTTTCTAACGGCCATTGATAAGTATTTGAGGAATTGACGCGTCCTGTTGCGAAAATCGGACCACCCTTGTACCGTGGAATGTCTTATCACAAGTATAGATACCTAACAACTCTTTCCTGTTAATGTTACAACCTTATTTCTTTTTAGATTATTTTTTACTATAAATATTATTAAGATTGATTGTTTAGGTCATGGCATAAATATTTTCAATCACATACCGATTTTTAGGGTCTTATCAGCCCTAAGGACTAGTACTTATACTTAGATAGCTTTGTGATTCTCTTATAACTTACAATATT
The DNA here is from genome assembly GCA_030295005.1 of Cephonodes hylas. NCBI lineage: Eukaryota > Metazoa > Arthropoda > Insecta > Lepidoptera > Sphingidae > Cephonodes > Cephonodes hylas. Next base: position 9,121,923 of record AP025369.1, on the reverse strand, counting down.
CTGTATTCATCATCATCATCATCAAACGCCCCACTGCTGCCACGGGCCTCCTCTTCAATATTCTATTAGCCCTTATATTTCACTTAGTATAGTTATCACTCGATATCCTAAATTAAAACCTGAATAATAATCACTGACACAGCGTGGGAAACGGTCTCCTACGGCAGTGGCCATAAGGTGAGGCAATAAATCACACAAAATAACAACGCGAGATTTATGCGGCTTAAACGGATAATAATAATTACGGCTGAATAATTTGAGCCGGCACAGCCGAGAATACGAACGGCGGAATGATAACATTTGCAACAACGTCGAAACATATTTGCTCCTTTTTTCGTCCAACACATGCTTTATGCCTTTGTCTTTTACTTCACGTATCTGATGGTACTGGCTAAGATTAGGCGTAAAACTCGATCAAAGATGTCATTAGCATTAAGTAGCCATTGGTTGGATATAGTAAGTATTATAAAAATTGTTGAGAGCGAAATGAGCAGCTGAGACACAGTTTTAAATCCAAGAAACACCTTTAACTTCAATGTTGTATACAAATTCATTAACCGCGTAATTTGTAAGGTTGATACTTCTTGAAAGAATCCATGTATTTTGGAATTTCCTTGGGTAGGCTTGAGTTTCTTTGATTTTCTTAAAGAATTATTCTAAGACCTCTGTTATATAACAACCGCAGAACAGAAAGATGTTTAATATGATGATTTATTTATTATTTTGAACATGGAAAAGAGCTCTGTCTATATATTTTAAATATTTATATTTTTCCATAATAAAACATCTAGTAATCTACAAAGTCGCGAAATTCATAGTTATTTTTTGAGAGATATTGCTAATCTTAACGAGCAATAAATTGTGTACGGTACTTTAAAAGCGTCAACAAAAAGAATAAGTATCATATCTGGGAGTAAAGGGTACCTGCCTAGGTATACTGCAATAATTTCTTTCGTAATATCTTAAGAACTGCTTTGTAATGGATATAATTAATTATTCATATTACCGGCTGAGTATTGAGAAAAAGGAAAAAAACAAACAATTTTATGCAACGGTGCCTATAAGTAAGCTGTGTGTGAAGAATAAATTACCTATTTCTCTGTTAAATATATTGTATTTTTAAATAAGCCATAATATATCACACATGGCAATAAACTTTTGAAATATTATGGCAATTATAGAAAGTAAAAAGGGAAAATAAATAAATACAAAAATCGCTAGCCTCGGGCCGCGTTGTGGAGGGCCACTGTTCCGTTCATTTAGAATGTTTTTGGGTTCCATAATATTAAACTTCGTATAAACCTAGCCATCGATTCTATGTATTTATATTCCTACTAAATTAAGTGCAACTGAACTAGTCTTTTCTTTAATATGTATTAATGTTAATATGCCAAAACAGAAAAGCGTTGCTATACGTATGAAAATTATAAACCTCATCAGCAAAGCTAACTACTTAACATAATTGGAAAAATTTAAGATCTCACTTCAAATTTACTCGTTAAATTTACTCGCAAAAAAATTATTACACATAGACTTTACCTTTTTATACCTTTATCTTGGCGATAGGTATATGTAAATTAGAAATTACTTATAATTTACTCCCAATTCTTTAAATTTCCTTTTGAGATTTTCCTCAACAGTTGACTCTAGAGATCACTCAGCATTGAAAATTAATTTTGAACTGAATCTCTGTAATTTGGAGAGACAAAACTATGTCAATCGCATCTCTGATCAGACCAATTATAATATATATTATGTTACGGAACCAATACTTAAAAACACGATATGGTTCATAAGTTTTTTTGCGGTATTTATGAAGCAAAGATTTTATCCGTAAGATCTTCCGGTGATTTATTGCTTAGAACCGCTTAGAGTCGACGCTAAACACCGCTTGTTAGTATCCGACTTAGATTTGCATCCAATTAAGACCATTAGAATTTTTTTCACGGTGGTTTACCGACAAGGAGGTTTGCTGTGTTTTTTAACTTTATTTTTCCGATAATACATCCGCCACTGGGACTCATGTAAAACTGTATTGAAAGTCCAGTAAATTATGTATTTCTAAATGGGATCCTAGGTTGAGTAACTCATAAAGTTATAATTTAAAATAATGATAGTAAATAGGACGAGACGTAAAACTTTTAAATCAAATCGATGTGGGCTGACTTTTTTTATGAAATTAGTATTTCTCAGCGAAGGTACTTCGGAACTAAACTGTGTAATGTGGGGCTGTGAGTATAATTGACATACTTATACGAAATAATTTTAATTAACCTTTCATTTAAATAACCAAAATAAACATGCGATAAAACATATAAAAATATTATTCATTGTAAAAAATATTTGTTGGTTTCTTCCTAGAAATACATAACCGATGGATAAACACAAAGTAATAAAGAATTCACAGCAATCCACGAAATAACAAATGCTCCTGCTGCCAACTTAATGTTACACACGGGCTTACAGCCTGTAGAACATACCTACAATTAGAAGTTGAATTATTTATTTATAATTTGTTGTTTGCTTCGCAACATAAATTAATACAAACTTTGAGTTTTTTTGTATTACGAAATATAGCTGCAACACGGATCACAGAAATGACTAGAGAATAGGAGTGAATTTGCCATAACACATGTGATAAAAGAAAATATTCATATTAAGTTAATAGGCTTATATCGAGCTTTTAATGTCTTGACGCGTATAATCATGTAACCAATAACAAATAAATATTCTCTAATAATAAGTCTGCTACCTTTGGTTTTAACTAATCACCGGTAACAGAAACTGTTTCTATGCTTCATACATAGAACTAGTGGGAAAGCATTGGTATCCCTGTATACAACTGTACTTAATTTAACATTTAGCTTTCAATGTTTATTACCTATGTTTTCCACAAAAACTGCACCTTCAGTCCTTATATTGAGAGAACTGTTCAAATAATTGGCTAACAGTTCCGTCTGTGAATTCGAAGAGCGCCGGCGGCCACCGCCAACCGCCCAGGAAGCGCAACTCAACGCGCGAATAAGAAATAAATTCCCTGGCAAGCGTAACAAAGGTAAAGTAAAAAGGAAGCGGCCAACCCCTAGGCAATCGAGTGTAGGCCATGCAGCCCCCGAGATTTATACACGTGCTTTATGTGTCAAGGGAAGAGGAAAACAATATGAGAAAAAAATAGCATCAAACACAGCTTACTTGTAAACCTAGCTTCTACTTTGTATATTGATACGAAAAGTACAAACAATTGAGTTGTTTGAATTCTAAATTTCATAGTAAATAATTGTGAACTGTTTCTTAATTAAAAAAATAAACAAGAAGTGCTTATGCACGTTTAAAGCGCTAAACCAATTTTATTCTTTTTGCTATAAGTTTGAGCAAAAAAGTCAAGCTTAAATTAGGCTGGATAAGGCAAGAATAAACTAGCTAGAAATGGCTTTAACAATTTGTAAATTAAAATTATTCCATTAGGTTATAGTTTTTAGCGGCTTAGCGATACCAACACTGATATTTGGATGATCTATAAAAAGTGTTAAAAATCGTAAAATCTCTTTGACAAAAATGGAACATTCCAAAGATTGACAACACTCAAACGACGTAGATTGCAATCCTATTATCAAATTAATAATTCCTTGTCAAGGCTTGATCATCTTTGCGCTTCCAATCAACCTTTATTCCCTTAAAACACCATACAGTACAATATCACAATCATGTCCAGATTCCAATCGGGAGTCTAACAAATAAATTACCGAAGAATAGACCGGCGAATGTTCAGCGACATCGTTACACTGGAAGTGATTTGTCTTACATCGATAGATTAACATCAGCTACGCCTACGGTGACCTCAAACAAGCCTTTGTGTTCCACTGATGTCTTCTTATTAAATAAACAACTCAATAAAGTAAGGTTTCCGAGTATATCCACTGTCTTGTGTTTGGACATTATTTTTTTAACGGTTAAGAAAAGCTTTATCCCACGCAATTTGATAAAAAATGTGACCTGTTCTTCTCTAAGATCCGATCTTTGCACCCACCAAAAACCACCAATATAAAGTGATTTCAGGATCAGCTGCAAGTAGTGTGCAGCTAATAGTGTTATAGATCGACAGAAAGATATAATATGTAGCGTACAGTTCAAATTAAAATTTACTTCAAATGAAAAGATAATAAATTAAGAAATGCTAAGATAAAGCTTAAAATTAAACTACTTAATTGCAAATCCGTTATTAGCAATGAATTCCACATGTGATTGTGATGTCACTTTTGGTTACGTTTTAATACATCGCAAAATTCCTCGTATTTTGGGAATGTGAACCACCTATTAGCAAGTAGGGGTAAAAAAAAACAAAAGAATACACTTCTTCTTCTTCATCAACCCATATACGCCCACTGCTGAGCACGGGTCTTCTCTACCATTGAGAGGGTTTAGACCATAGTCCACCACGCTGGCCTAGTGCGGGTTGGCGTACTACACACCTAAGAAATTCCTAAGAACTTTTAGGTGTGCAGGTTTTATCACGATGTTTTCCTTCACCGTTAAAGCAAGTGATAATTTAATTTGAATACACACATAACTTTCGAAAAGTCAGAGGTCTGTGCCTGGGGCTTGAACCCGCGACCGCCGAGATTCTCAACCGCGCGCATAAACCTCGAGGCCATCACTGCTTAAAAAAAAAAAATACACACTGAGTGTTTATTCAATCAAAGATGAAGTGATAAACAATCCAAACACAATCTTTGAGGCAGCAACACATGCTTCTTTGTACCCATTCAATTGTACGACGTGTTAAATTGTTTGTATGATAATCGGTACAACAAAACCCTTTTTATTTTTTGAACGGAACACTCAATTCAAAACGCTCTCCTTCGTAGCATACATACTGAACAATTTTATACCATACTAGCTCATTTACAAGACTGCGCTTGGGAGCTGCACATAAATTTGGTTGACCAGTAAAGGCATAATAGATATTTCCATACGAACTTAACTTTTCCGAAATAAATGGTAGCCAATCACTGTTTTCAAAATGCGATCCATTAGCAAAATTAGTTCCGAAATTCATAATTCTTTTTCATCGGTTTTGTATGATAAAATTAGTGACAAATATTTTTATCTAATATTAACAAAGATGCATATAATTATCCATGACTTGTAAAACAATTTCATATATATTTGAGTATCATCGGAGAAGCGGCCAAGATATTATCCTAAGTCATAAGTTATACTAAATATGTAATAAAAAAGCAACGAATCACCGGTACACGGCTTCCATAAAGCGCTTTATCATTTTATTACAGTATACTGTTACGATGGCCGGTAGTTACAGAACGACACGAAATTATTCCTACCAATTAAGTCGTGTTCAACGGGATGACACTCAAAGATGTCCTTTGGGCACACGCCGACTTGCAAATTGGAACAGGGCAAGATATGGAGAAGCAATTAACTGCACAAATATGCAAAAATGTTACACCCCTTGCATATTACGTTTAGCTCGATCTATAAATACTCGATGAGATATATTTTGCGCATATTTCATACAAGATATTGCAAATACCATTATGTTTTAATTTATCACGTGATATCGATATAAAGTCTTGGTAGTTCAATTAAGCATCTTGTTCCAATTCTTTCGATATTAAAATGATTTTTAATGTTTTGCCGAATCAAAAAATTCGCGGGGTAACTTTGTTGCCCACTCCAATACATTGATGTTGTAAGTTATCGCACCGTTAGTCCGAGCCTGCGGACACAAAGTAATAAGCAGTTAAACACACATGAGACCGCTTCCAATATTTTACATAATTATTGGCGAAATTGTTGCACATTCGTAAATGATTGAGCGAAAGGACTCTAATCATGGAGCTTCTTCCTTGAATGACGGCGAACACCATAATTTACGATTGTGGAGAAAGTAATCACACAATGAAAAAAACGCATACAGAAGCTGTCCAAAAATGAAACATTCAATACCGAATAACACCACAAAGTGGCAATAGGAAGCGAAAAAATAATATTTTTCATTTCCTGTTTGGTGAGCAAGTAAATTTTGGAGAGCAAAGTTTTTGCATTGTGCGGGAGTCCGTGGGAGCAACTACCTGGCACCCGCGGCGCGGTAATTTCTTATAAATCGACATCGAGTGAGATATCCAGAACCGCGGCTCTTTGGCCGCTGCGGGAGCGCGCCGCCGTGCCGCCGCCCGACCGCCGCCACAATGCTCACAATACCGCACATGATCTAGATTAGTGACGCGCATTGTGTCGCCAAAGGGTTGTGCTCATTGTGCCCGAACAATCCTTACCTCGCAACCTATCTCGATGCTCAATTCGCACACATTCTATGAATTCTAAAAGAATATAAATATAACTTTTGACAGCCGTCCACGCATCGATGCTATCGTTATTTGTCAATTGTGATTTCATAATAGATATGAATGAGAAATAACATACTTCAATGTGTAAAAATAACATTTTTATTTCAAATCATCTACAGAGTTTTTGAACATTCCAGACTGTTTCTAATAGAAAAAGCCACCCTGAGGGCGTTTGTTATGATTAATTTCATTTGAGGAAATAACCAGTAATCAAACTTTTAGCTAAATTAGCACTTGAATCTTGACAGGAGAGTTGAGGGCAAGATGGCGATGTAAAATATTCTAATAGATTTTAATAACACATTTTTGACGAACTTAAGACAACTGATAATTAAAAACCCTTTGAAAGGGTTATAATGAATATTTCCGAATACGTTTCAAAAAGTGAGACCACGCAGGTATACAATCATATTAAAAGCAAAACACAATAACCACTAAATTAAAATTATGCTTAGTTGTGTTTTTAATTGATGCTAGATTAGACCATAATTTAAAAAAATGGATGAAATCTATTGTGTGTGCTTTACGTACCTGCTCGTGACAACTAGTAGGTATGCTACACCCAACAGTCACATACATTTTAATCTTTAGAAAAAATATCAATTAAATTAATTTTACACACATAGATACATCATTGTTTCCAGCGATACAGACATCGTTCAGCATTGATTTACAAATTTGATCTGCACTAATTTTTTTTCCATAACAAACATAAATTTAAAAGCGCTTTCTCACAACTTCAATGATGTCACCGAGAAACGAATAATAAATTTGTATACATATAAATGCGTGTCTAAAAAACTTAGTTCCATATGAAATTGTTAAAAAGTTCAACCTGTTCGCCAAGTCCACTAAAAGAGAAGTCAAAATATTTTATGGATGTAAATGTTAACACTTTTGTCAAACGAGATCACCCACAAGAAACACAAAGGGCACCGATGTAAATCTTGTCTTTTATATGCCGCTATACTATTTAGATTGGGACTCATAAAATATAGATATGAACAAAATACTAAACGCAATAAAACTCTTCAACATCGGCCATTCATACGATACAGAAAAAACTGAGCTCTACATTTCAGAAAACACATCTCATGGTAATTTTTTACGCGCAGCCTGACCGCTGTCACTGTTAATTGTACCTTTTGGGCTAAAAAATGGATGAATGAGTCCAAAATAAGTTCGAGCACCCATAGGTTGACATAGCTGAAGCGATTTGTCTTACAAGTTCCGATTTGATCTTAATATTAGAGATCGTTTTTTCGCACCTCGTGTCAATTATGGCCGATATCTATTGATCGGTTTTATTTATGTATTCAACGGTGACACCTTTTATTTTTTTTCAATTCTACCAACTTTAATGTAAGCGTAACTTATATGGCTTTATAGAACTTTACTCCAAATAAAGTAACACAATATGAAGCTTTTTATTCAAATTGTATCCTCTTAAATCAATGCGTGCCCATTCATCACGGCAACGACACTTGTTGCTGCCATAGACACAAACAAGATTAAAATAACACACACAAAATGCGACTTTAGTGGGCCCACATACATGTAATTTTGTATTAACACCTACGTGATATTCAATTTAGGAAACTAAACGTAGATGCGAGCATTATTGTGTATGCTGTATCTAATTAGATACTGTAATTAAATTCCATTCTCGCCTCTGGGTGGTAAAACATTTTGATATTATTATCACTAAAAGAACTTAGGCCGCTTTCGAAATTATCTTGCGTCTTGAAAGCCTGAGCTAGAAGTAATAAATCGAGGGCAACAAATCAGATACTGTTTTTCAAATAAATCCGATACGTGACGTAAAAAGACTAAAAGCAGATCAAATAAACTTACTTTTTACACGAGATATTAAATGCAGTGCATTGAATGACAAAAAAGGCGACGGAAGAGGATGGGACTTACCAATATTAGTTTTATATCTGCCAGAAAAAAGGCTGACACTTGAGAGGGCGATTGTCAATCGGAATAACAATAATAATGGGAACCCTTTGAGAATGGGGAATTATTTACGAACCCTTTAGATGCGGGGGCACCTGATGCGGAAGCTATTTGCACACTACGTGGGAATATCTCGATCGTGAATGATTTTTACAATTTCACTCTTTTTTGGAATTACAAAAGCGTTGAACATTGGCAGTTTACACCTAAGCATGACTTACTAGTTATGAACAAAGGTTGAGTTAATTCCGAAATCGATACGTCAAAGAAAAAATGCTAATAAAGATCATGTGGCAGTTCTTTGTAATTTATTATCGTAATTTTCTCATGAGTCAAAAAGATGGTAGATACTGTTGCCTATATCTCGCCTCCCGTTTTTTACTATATTGAACAATAATATTTTAAAGTTGGATGATGATTGTGAATCTTTGTTATGTGATGATTGTGAATCCTAGCAAAGGGAATGTATAAATAAACCAACTCGAACACCCAGACTGGAGACTGAAAAATTCAAGCCAGCACAATAAATTACGTAAAATAAGCTTTCTATTACACCTCGTTACCATTCACTCTACATAGCTCATGCATCAGGTTCAATCAAGTGACACAACAATACGAGATCTTTATTTTAAGCTTGAGATTAAAAACAAAATGCCAACACATTTATCTAGTTTGCACTTCGACGTTCAATACCTGCTAACTGTCCGTCACGTCCTGAATACTGGCAACAATGAATTTACAAGAATAACAAGTAGACGAACCTTCGACACGACCCACGGGATTATAGACTTTATCACATTGCAATAAGGAGTATGAACCAGACGCCCGCATTCTTTAAATACACGCGCCAATGCACTGGAGATAGCACTATCTTCACACTTGACTCTTAACTTCATGTGTTTCCTTTGACCGCTCTAATGAACGCATTTTCTTGTACATTCTTTAACCTTACTTTGAATGTTGATGAAAATAGGTACTAGTAAAAAGCATAGGAATCAATAAACAACTTAGGATGGGTAAAGTTTTTGATAGACGAAACGTAGAGGAGAGGACGCATCTAGTTTTTGTCTATTTTAGTACTAATGTCTAATAAAAAATGAAAATTAATTTAATTACATTCCCAATTCAAATATAGCTTGTTCTTTCTCCAGACAGCCATCGTCTGTGAACAGGATAGTTTTATTGACTGCCAACGTTTGCAATTAAGAACAGAACCGTTTTATTCCTTCCCATACGTTTTGGTTGTTTGAAAGATAAGATAGAAATATTAAAGTACAAAAAATAAAAAATCAGAGCTTAATGCTAGATATAATCTCAAATAACATTGTCACCTCGGTAAGTGCTTTTAAAGTGACGGAAGCTATATCTCCGATAATTTGAGTGCTGTCATAACAGAGGATATTCCCTATTTAAGCTTATTTCGCCTAATTGAATCCTAGAGCATTAAGCGTTCCCAACCTATAATCCTTTTTATGAGATTCACGCCGCCGTTTTTTGGAGATAAATTTAACTGTCCCCATAAGAAATTAATTTTTTGTCCATTTAATGTGGAGCAAGGTGTGTTCTATTACAGGTTAGGTAAATACGAAAGGGTAGGTTATGTATATGTATAATGTGGCGTATTAACTTAAATCTATAAAAATATTTTAATAACAAAACATACAACATGGGTTAGATATAAGAAAGAGAATGAAATAATCATAAGACACAATAAAACAATGTTGAGAAAAAATAATTTATTCTTCACCAATCGACAAAATGAGGTGTGTATTTTTTTTTAATTTAATTTCACTTTAACACTGAATGTCTTCTCTTAAAGGTCCCTTAATAGATAATCAGCAACTCTGAACTAATGACGTGAGCGCTGTGAGAAATATACGGGTGTTATAAAAAATAAGCCGCTTATCATGTCCTTCAAATTGTATTTAGTTGGTACAAGTCGGCTCAGCACAAAGTATTTTTGAAGCACCAAAAAACATACCCGCTAAGGTACGTGGTTATCGAACAATAATTTAAAATATAATAAACGAAACCAAAAATAATATATTTCTTCAATATGCCCGGACAATTTTTGTATCGAACCGCAACAAAGTGTCGGAAAAGGCGGAGGAAATAAGCAAAAAATGGAGCAATCTAAGTACATACATTTGATGCATTTCATGCGGAAATCATTCTCAAATTGCACATCACAAAAGTATCTTCCGATTGCAAGTTGAGCAAACTTTCAAGTACGATCCTTTTTTATGAAGCCAAAAAAATGAGCGCGTTCCAAAAATGTGCAACGAAGTTCCCAGCTTTGGCCTTTTGAATGAATGGCCGTTAATTTTAATATTCTAACACTATCAAATATCGCAATTCATATTTAGTAACACAATACTTTATGTTTGCGGTCAAGCGGCTTCATTTAAATCGTGCTGGAGCTAATTACAAGTTATTATTTTCTATGCAACTGCTACTGAACGACAGATGTGTTCGGTAAACAGCTTTTTATTTTAAAGATGTTCAAAATCTAATGTATTAAAATATAAATTTTCATTAAAAAAGTAAACAATTGAGTATCGAACAGTGTAAAAAAAAATTATATGAAAGTATTATATTTTTGGGGATAGCGTCACGCTGCACTAGTATGTATTATTTAGTCTACAACTGAGAACAGCTGCGAAAGGATTTGCAATTTCGTTAGTATTTATTATAATATTATGTTTTCCATAAAAAAAAAATTGTGCATTAATTTGTATATACGAGTGATAGAACTAGTGGCAATCGTGTCGTTTTTGTTTTATTGTCAAGCGAGCGTGCCACTTATCTTCATTCATTGAGTAAATGATATGCGCCTGACCTTACTCGCATCTATCACGGCGCAGTTCCCAGCGCCAGCAAAGGAAGTCGATATCCGACAATTATTTATGGACTTGTCTGCCGCTAACCTTATTTCTTCTGGCTTCCAGTCGCATGCACTAGCAATCTAGTTTTCATGCTGATTTTAAGACTCTGATAGTGATATCTTCAATTAAAATCATAATTAAATTATTGAGATATATATTTATTTTGTGAATATTAATTATAATTTTTATATCATTCAGAAATAAATTATGTGCTTTTTAACATAACTCATTGGATTTAAAAAAAAATACAATTTTTGTCTTCACCACAAAAAAAATATTTTTAAACGCACCTATATGCAATTTTGTTTCATACGTTATCAAGGTTAGATCTTAGTCTAACCCTGTTCACCTGCATAATATTTTTCTTTACCCACGATACGGTGATTTTAGATGCTCGTTATTTTTATGATCTTCGCATATACATAAATTAGCCTATAAACTGAGGACACCTTTCAGCCCCTTGAAACACCGAAGTTTATGTGCAGTGCTTATGCCCCTAGTAACTCTTTATGGGAATGCAAGGCATGCTACTGCAATTATATTTTATTTTCCACATATCCCTTATACTGGCGATCAGATTACTTCAACGACTAATAAAAGGGTCCCTGCGCTTAAAAGTAAAATATAACATCCCTTAAAGGTTAGGACTTTTATGTCAAACTGATGGCATAACATAATAAGATAGACAAAAGTGTTATGTCTGTACACGGTGGGCAAAAATCATAAATTAATGTAAAATAATATAAACTTAATGGATCACTTGTTTGTTTAACAAATTTGCCGATAGAGTAAGGAAACGGTAAGGCTTCGCTTTCTTCTTGCAAGACAAATATCTTTGCGAGTATGAACAGTCCGCACATCATATCCTTTGGGAGTGCAATCTTTGGTCGGATGAGCGTAACAGTATGCTCAATAGTATGCATGTAACGTCTGGTGTTGTTTATTATACAGACCTCGTTGAATCTAGGAGGAATTTCCGTGCCTTTCAGCGATTTTGCCATACCTATTATTGGAAGTCTGTATAACAGTTCGCACGTTAGGTCCAATTTAAGCAATAGTTATTTATCCGTGGTGCGTTAATTGCGGCAAATTTTTGGTAATTGTAATTGTCTTTATTTAAGTGAGGTTAAACCTCATAGCTCAATGTTTTGTCACCCGCTTTGCTGTGGAGGGAAGTGGACAACTCTTTTTTTTCCAACTCCTCCTTTACATTGCTTTTCTGATTAACTTCGTTGCGGGATTTTGACAATTTAGGTCCCCTTAGATTCGCTGAGCTTCATTGCTCGGCGCCAATACTGTGCGTGCCGCTGTTGATCCTGGAATACAGGAGTTGCAGTGGCGGGTGTGTGGTGGGATAGGCAAAAAGACAAATATCTGTCTCGATTTTGTGTAATTAAGAATACTTCTAACTGAAATCGCGATTCTATTTTAATTATGCTTGGCTTTTTGATATAAACTATTTTCTTTTTGTTTTGCAATTTTAAAAAGATACTTAAACATGCTATTAAAATTGAAATAATAACAATAAACTGCCAAATCTACCTGGCTGGTAAGAATGACAGTAAAAACGAAAGTAAAAATGTCTTTATTGAATTCATTCAAACATGCAATTTCCGAATAGCTTTCGTATTGTCTCGAGTACAGAAGTTAGTTGTGTGCAAACAATAGTCACCACAGAAGTGGAATAATGAAAGATTCTATCTTGTGAAACCACTAATCTGTAATCGATGGAGCACATAAACAAACAATTAAATCTTTTATTTTATAATAATTGTTTCCTTGTTGCCGAGAAATTAAGATATTCTTTGTAAACATTATGTAACTTTGTACTTTCGCATCCAACCGAATAGCTAAATCGAGCTTGAGGTGTAAATCCCTACATGGTGAAGCGCTCAGTACCTACCAAACAATTTCCGAAATACGACTCGGAAAAGCCGGCATAATTTTGTGGACATAATCTACGTAAAACAATCAAATTTGTCTCTCACCTATCGTTTACTATTTGCTTTATTTTCAACGTGTCACTGCGGTCATTTTGCCATAGGAATAGTATTCTTTTGTACAACAATCGACGTTAAGCAATTGTATTTTTTAAGTTTATCGCTAAATATCCAAAAATAGCACGCACACACAAAGCTCACGTGCTCATAATAAGATTACGGACACAAAGCGTATCCGATTTAATGGTTCCGGATTTTGCCAAAATCATTCCGATACATTCCACACAAAGAAAAGCAAATAAAAATCTTTTCTTTACGATATGTGCAAAGTTTAATCTGAACCATTAAATAGAGAAACACGCAGAGCTCATTGAAAAAACTCCAAGGACTTTCCCACGTGATCTGAAGCTTTTTAGTCGCTACTAAATATATCCCGTGCAATTAGGTAAGTGTGGAGGCGTTAGTTAGTTTAATTACAATCGGTTTTCTATCAGTATCTTCCATAATCGTAAAGTCCAATCTACGGTTCAGTATAAATCTGTTTGTACGTACACACTGACAATAAGGTACTGCAACGTATCGGATATTTTAGATACATTAAACTGATCTCATTATCTGCACGGTCTGAGAGGAGTTCGGTCCTTTATACCAGCCTAGTGGTTTGCGGAGTTAACAAAACTAACAAATTATTATACTTCCTCATGGCGTAATATAACCCCGGGAAATATTACAAGCTTGTGAACTCTAGGAAATTATTTTTATACTTTCCTAGTTCCTACCCTGTGGCGCTGTTACCTAAAAAACAGCTTACAAAACGAGAGTTCGCGGATTCGACATCCGCACTGAGATAAATATGTGATCCACAAATATTTGTATCGGGTCTGGGTATTAGTAAAACGAAAGAGTCCCTCGTAGTTTCTGGTACCCACGACACAAAACTCGTATCTTAGTGTACAGTCAGAACTATGGTAATGTTGAGTGTACTTATTTATTACATTTCGATTCCCGTCGATTGCAATACTGTAATCATTGTTCCTTAGAAAATTTATTCGTGGAATTCGCAATCTTTTTAGCACTTTCCGTACCTCCAACGCAGAAAATAAATACACATAATATTATGTGTTGCTTCGATCACTAAACATGTCGTTTTATCGCCGAACGCGACGAGCGTGTGTCGCGGCACATAAGTGGCACAATTTTTATTCGACGCGAGCATCTTTGTCGCTTTATCAGGCTCTTTTTATTCGCACATGTAAATGCATTTAGCTCCCACCTTCTTATCGTAGCGAACACCATTAATCTTGTATAACAATGTACCGGCTTGGTGTCCTTACATCGATGGCTTAATCAAGCCCGCGAACGCAGTATCAGAGGCGACTTTTTCAATACGTATAGATAAAGATATTTTGCCTGTTATCTCTGCAAAGGTTCATACTTCGTTAAGATTGTACTTATTAACATGATTGTGAGCTAGTATTGGATTGTCACAGTTCCATTATCTTAACAATTTCTAGCCTATTTCCACACCTTCGTAGTTAATTAACAGTATATTTTATTCGCGGAAAGGTTATCACAAAAGATAGAGTGAGAAAAGTTTTAATAAAATGTGCTGTATTTTAAAAATATAGGTATAGAGTTGTAATACTTCAATGATGAGAAACATTACCTCTATAAATGATTTAATAGAAAGTTAGATATGTGTTTTAGTTATTAAATTTACATTAAAATGTTTTCAGCGTATTTATATGAACAGTCTTGAGGTTAATGTGGAGGTGTTATAAAAAACACAAGAAACTAATGACACATAGTCTGAAAATGAGCCAAAAAACGTGATTGAAAAAGTGAATACAGAAATGCACCCCTGCCTTATTTTAGCAGTACAAACGTGTATCGCATGTATTGTGTATGTATGTGGTATAGGAATTATTAAATATAATATGCAGTGCTAATATTGCTGTTTCTTAAACAGTCTAGTTATAGTTGGTTTTGGCGATGCAGGATGAGGTAAGGTAAGTAAACAAGCTAAATTTGTAATAAAGTATTTTATTGTCAGTTTTTAAATATTTGTATAAATTACACTTAAATCTAGATATTTTTACAATTAATTACAATACTGCTACGTATGTCGACATACTCTTTTCGCCTAATGCTAACAGAATATATTACTTTCACAGCCTTTAAATTACAATGCTATTGAGGCACATACATTGTAATAATACTATGGTGACTAGAAACAGACTCTAATTTACAATCACAAAACTATCACCACGCAACTCCGTCGAATATATCATCCTCCTCCATAGTATTCACGCGTTCTTCGTATGGGTGATAGTTCGGCACGTATCCTTGGGAGTATGACGAGGAGACTCCTGAGGAACATTCCGAGGCGACTGGTGACGGTGCAGACTCAGCATAAGGAGACCCACCATAGACTCCTTCATCCGCCTCATACTGCATTGAGTAGTCCATTGTTGTTGTATGACTTTGAACTCCATACGCGGAATCACTTTCTTCAATCAATCCTTGCAGATGTTTAATGTATTCAACTACCATCCTCAGAGTATCGACTTTGCTTAACTTCTTTCCCGAGCCTCGTCTGGCATCGCCCGATAGCGCGGCGACCACTGACGCTGGTAACCTTTTCCTCAACGCGTTGAATCCATCGTTCACTTGTTTCACACGATTTCTTTCCCTGGCGTTCCTCCTTTCAATTGAAGCTGTTTGGGCACCGCTCTTGTAGCTATGCCTTTTGTTTGACAAATCCAGGGTGTAGTTTTGTCTCTCCGGTGCTGGAGCGATGGGCACCATTTTAGGCGCCTCTTTGATGTACAACGCTGGGTTGTAGTTAGAACTGTACTGAATTCCTTTAAGCATGGTGAATTACGTACTTGATAGACACAGTGTACAGAGAAGTAGAAACGCTTCGACTCAGACGGCGGCGATCTAATGAATGAGCTCTCTGGGCGACCGCGCCGCATTATATGGGCGCACCTTTACCAAAAAAATGGATAGGGAACCCTCATTCCCTTGTACCTTAAATCAATTTTTTTCTTTCTATACCTGGAATATCCTTTGAATACGTGATCGGCCGTTGTGAACGGAACATCTTACGCGTGCCATTGAATTTCTAATTTATGTTGACCATCGTTGGATTAATTAAGTAATGTAATTTGGAATCATTTTCTTACATTAATGTATGAACATTATTTGAAATTTAAGAACGACCAACATCATTAAAAATGCATCGAACAGGTACTAAGATAATTTAGGTACTTGATGTAAGTTGGGAATTTCAATGTTCCTTAAATAACTTTGAAGCCATTTTAAGGGACTTGCAACTTTTCTCTTTGCCTTTTAAACAAACAACAACTACAAACATAAATTTAGTTTTTCAAAGTTCTTGCTTTTGTGTTACTTCGTTTTGTCCCCGAATAGGAGATTCCCATTTTTTTATCGCTATTTATCTAAATATGTATAAGCTTTGCTGATTTCAACTACATAAGGCTTTATAATATTTTGGCTTAACTGGAATAACTCAAGAAGTTTATTCTTCTTTGAATAAGTTATTTTAGTTCATAATTATGTTGTATAATTTAATAATTGTTATAAAATACCTTGACTCGACCGTTACATATTATCGCAGTATAAGTGCGATTTACAGGTTCTAGGTTCGATTTCGAGGTCGTTACAAAGTTACACCTAGAACGAAGTAACAAAGTATCTAGACTTACAAAATAAAAATTGCATTTATAAGACTTAACTCACCTTAGATTTGATGTGTACAGGCATCATACTCATAAGAAATGGAATATTCTTTTGTAAAGTTCAGTCGTGGTTATAGTTATTATTGTTGGGTGCGGTTTCTATTTTATCGTACTTCTGGCACTTTTTTGTTAGATTAAGACTTTAAAATCCTGAATAACAGACAATGTTTATTTTGGGCATTAAATTATATGTTAAGGTTATTGAATTAATTTTAGAAATCCTAAATAGCTTTACACAGACGATTTTTTAATTTTTTACCCAAGGTTCTAATTTAACTGCCATTTTTATTAGATACAATCATGCTGCCATATATACCTGCTTTTTGGGTAAGACTTGAAGAACCCAAGGATTAATATTATGCCTGTAGGTTGTTGAATTAACTTTAAACATTTTGAATAAATTTAATAATACCTGTTCATATAGACAAGTGAAAATCGCCCGGGCTTCATAATACCTATAGAATTTATTACCGTCGTGTCAACTTAAACAACGGGTTCGTGCTGAAGCTATACAAAACATTACCAGAAACCATACCTACAATAATATTGGGTTTCAGGAGACTAAGTAATTTTTATCCTTATGTAATGAGACTTAAGACTGTATTTAATTTGAATGCAATTGGTTATGGTCAGCATTTTGAAGTGCGCTATGGGCGGCACAGACTGTTCAAAGTTATATTAATTTAGAATGAAGAACGCCACTATTTTACTGAGTATTGAATAGTAGAGGGCTCGCTATTGTCACATCCATTGTGCAGTAAAAAGATTACACAGAGAATGTGGGCCATGCCATTGAGACAGTAAGAATGAATTGTTTAGAAGCTTTCAATCATCCCATTGACGGAGGCGCTAAACTTGATTTTAATAGACTTCGTGTCGCCTCTCAGAAGCGATTCGTATATAATTTCGTTCCATTGAGAATCATTTTACCTGCTTTTTATGTGATGCATTGTTTACCATTTGAAATACAGCACCGTGAACCGCACATAGGGCACAGGTAAATTGAAACTACTTGGGTGATACGGAATCAGTGAAGGTGAAGGTAGTTCATTTCAAAATTCTCGATTTGATTAAATTATATTTTTGTTATGATGATTAGGTAAGATAAACAAGGTTAGACAGAAGCCATCTGATCTGGTTAAGAACTCAATAAAAATACAAAAATTAATATAGACTGCCTCGTAGTGGAATAGTAGTACGATCTAGAGGTCCCAAGTTCGATTCCCGAGTATAGCAAAGTGTTATTAGTGCTCGATTATCTCGAAGCGATGCAAAGTTGTCAAAATAGGTAGAAATGCAACTGTGTTCATCAGTACCATCCTCCTTAGGAAATATAGTGAATCTTTAAATCAGATTTCCATAAATATATTCCTTTAATAACCTATGCTATGATCTTCATATGCCATCATCGACCACCGAGAAAGCAAATAAGTCTCTAGGGCCATATAAACTTTTCACATACGAACAATCGGCATACCATCGGCGAATATTAGCCCCATCGATCATTGCTTCTCAGATCTCCTTCCTGCAAGTGAATTTGCAAAATAATATAATAAAATTGTGGGAGTGATACATCGAAGCACAAAGTTCTCCATACAATGGCGCCGCAGGCGTGCTCACTATTATATCGTCAAATAACATTTAGCCCACCTTAGAAAATCGCAAAATGGAGACATCTCCACGCACAATACACTGTGATAAAGCCCACGGAACTATAACCAATAATTACAACCTTTGTAAGTCATATTTTGAGACTTTACAATGAAAAAGGAAAAAAAGAAATAGCTATTGAATATTTTGATAGAGATGAAGTTTTATTCTACTTTTATTTTAAAAATGTAAGTTTGGAATTTAAAATACTAATTCAAAACTCGATATCAACTTTTAGACTAAATCAAAATTAAAACCTTTCGACCCTCATATAATCTTGGTAGATAAACGCCTATTAAATCACTTTCACAGTAAGTTGAGGTTTGTACAGTCGTTATATCCAATACTAACTTATTATAAAAGTTATCCTACGTATTACAACGTAAATGGGAAAAGAACAGTTATGAAAAAAAAAGCTGATAAAACAGAACGCACCTCTTATTGTACCTAATATATTTATATTTAAAGATACTGACTAAAAATCATTGCAATGTTTTTATCTCAACACTAAGAGGTTTTAGATAAAATTATATTAAACATTGTAATAAAATAAAATTGCGGACAAGTGCAATCTAATTTTACTTGCAAAATTAATGGATACCTTACTTGTAGTAGTGGACGTAAGTGGGTGGTGTGCTCGTAATAAACTCTTTCGAGGGATTACGCTGACAAGGAGAGGTCTGTTGACGGTTCCATTACCGAACCGACGACTAGCTAATATTTATAAAACGCAATCCGCGGAGATACGCGACCCGGTGGTCTCACATTCAGTCCTTGATCGATAAAGTTGTTACTTTAATTACTAAACTGGTACCGTGGCCTCCTTGAAAGGGGACCGCGCCACGCGTCACAGACCTCCGTAGCTCCTAACTTCTTCGTATCGAGCCAATAATCGTTAAGCACTTCTCTCTGGGTTTTCGAGCCCATACCTTATTAACAAGCTTTAGAATCATTCCCAAGTACTTTGTATCTCACTTATAGCAATTTTAAGTACGCAGATTAAAAGCGCGTTCATACAATCTCCCTGGAGGGTCTTTAATTTAGCAAAGCTATTTTTGTATTACAACTTTAAATACAGCGTTTTGTAAAATAATAATTTAACGGACTGTCGGACTAAAAAATATTATCATCTCTCAATAGCTGACTTCACTGTTCATGAAAAGAATATGACTTCATATGATTTACGTCTGGTAGCTGTTTATGAGATAAAGTGAGGACATTGCACCAAGTGAACCATTGTCCCCTATTCCATACCATGTCCATCTTTTTCAGAATAGTGTAGTCACGAATCGCAATACCTGTGTAATAAAGCTAACATCTTTTCAACACTTTAGTTGTAAAAATGCATGATATTATATTCTTCTTTGATTGAGTTGAAAGAGTACCAAGTGTCAACCATAAAGTATCAATTTATAAAATGTATTGTACAAAATCATGATGTCATCTAACTTAGGCAAATTACAAGTCACGCTTTACACTCACTTTCTCAGTTTTAGCAGAAGCATGTAAGCTCATTAAGAAAGATTTTTTAAGAATCTTACTAATACAGATTTGCAATGTTATTTTATTACGTATATGTTTTGAATTTATCTTAACTTACACTAAAGTTTTGTAGTAAAAATATGGCATACATTCATAAGGAGATCTAACAAAAGATGAATATAAAAGTGAGGCGAGCGATGCAAAATGAATGTTATTGATTGGTGCTGGGCAAGAGATGTGTTTGGCACAAGCCATAGAGAGGCACACCTTGCCGCCGCCATGTGTGCAATCCTTTCGCATCTGCCGATCTTGCACTGATTTTTATTTATGAATAATATGACGAATTACGTCTGAGCCTTTATTCGCGCTGCCACCTTTCCGGATGTGCATCGACAACGGATGTTGCCTTCCTATAACATTTCATATCGCGAATATCATTGGCGAAAATGTGCTGACTAAGATTTACGAATATCAATTAGAATTATATAATATTTCTCTGCATATTATGACGATTCGTGAAGAGAAACTGTTTAGAAACATGCTTGAGAAAATGATAGTTTTAAATTTGTTTTTTTTTTCACATTCCATGTCCCAACGTAACAATAGCTTATTCTATTTGTGGATGCAAACGCCTTGGAATTTTGACCCACATCCATAATAGAGCATAAAAAGAGCAAGAATAGATACATTACGTATTTAATGGCAAATAATGTCAATATGTAGACTACACACGTGAAGCTATCAATCGTCCACGGAGACGTTTAACAAGATTACACACATGAGAAGAGCCCCCAGAATAGCTTATTGTTGCGCAACACTCTCCCTACTGATCTATTAGCTTTTTAGGGCAGTTTTGCTATTGTGTCCTTTAGTGATTGTGGTTGCGCACGAGTCCATTTTAAGTGAAAAAAAATGTCAAACACAGCAGTACTTGAAAATAAAATATGTAATTCGATTGAACCAACATTAGGTATATTTATACTTCATTTATTACATCTAGTCATATTACTATTAATCAAAGCGTAATGTAATGAGAGTTTAAAGTTCCAATGGTATCGATAAAAAATCACTTAGATTCGTTAATAGAACCTAAGACAGATACTTTGGAATGTGTTATGTTAGCTGATGATTTTTTTTTATTATTCCTTCTATTGCGTTTCCACGCATTCGTTCTATTGCTCAGTATAATTGAAATCTAAAGGTGGAGAGGTCGTCGAGCGCTTAATATGGCGCTATACTACACACATCTAAGAAATCACTTACAGCGGAAGACTTAGGACCGGAGATTATATGCAATTTTAGTCGCAATTAAATTAAATGAGGCAATTCATTATGATGATTATTTTTTTTTGTTTTATATTTAAATTCGCAAGTCCCGTTGAAGTATAATATTATATTGGTATGTTAAAAGCAATTTGAAAAATATTTGCTGACATTTCCGAAAAGTAAGTCAGAAATGTACCTACATATATATCTGAACTCGGGGATCGTCAACTGTATTAAGCTTCATAATAGTCTTTCCTTGAATCACTGCTGCTATAGAAAGATTCTCAATGTAAAAAATCCAACACTGCACAAACCGGTGGTCGAACCTGAGACGTATCGAGGCTATTTAGGTGTGAAAGCGTAATAGGTTATAAGAATTACTCCGTCATTTATAATATGAATATGGGTATCATTTTATAATTGTACGTATAAAACTTCTTTAAGATTCAATTTGGTCTCAAGTTTAGCGATGAAACATTATAAGTAAACCCGAGACGTAGTACATAATGGATTTAATTAACCATTTTTATGTTTATAATATTTCTAAAATCAAATTAGAAAGTTTGTAATATGATTAGTAAAATGCTGTAAACATTATCTTCTCCCCACGATCCGCGGCGCGTCCCGCGGTGACACACAAATTAAAAACCAATTATGCGCCCATAATCATAAATCCTTCGGTTAAAACGTTTAAGAAATACTTACAATACATGGGAACCTACAACTTCATTATTATAATGAAAATAATAATCCGATTTACATATTTAAGAGGCATTAAAAATTACAAATAGTTATGACCGATCGGTCTTTACCTTCGACTCTTTATGATTCTGAAACAAATTGAATAATAATAAAATTATCAGTGACGAAAACGATATATAAATAATAGCTACAAATTTATAAGTTTTTTGCTTTATAACTTTATAAGATGAACTTTTTATTAAAAAATTTGTTAAATAATGAAAGTCAAAGAAAAGGAAAACAGACGAATAAGATGAATTACGAGAAACTATCCAAAATTCGCTCGATAGAAGAACTAAAAGCCCATGTTACGGAATCCCGTCTACTTTTACTTCATTTATAACCTACGAATAGGTACTTTATAATATGTATGATCGAGAAAACAGAAAAAGGACCAAATAATTTCATTTAATATAATAAATAAATAAATATACCCAACAGTCACACACATAGTCCTGACCCGACATTAAGATACAAGTCTTGTGTCGTGGGTATCAGAAACTACGAGAGACTTTTCGGTCTCACAAACACCCAGACCCGAAACAAATATTTGTGGATCACACAAACATTTGTCTCGGTGCGGGGATCGAACCCGCGGCCCCTCGTTTTCAAACTGGTGTCTAGCCAACTGCGCCACGGGGCGGTCATATAATTTTTATTCACTCTATAAACTATTAGAGAGTATAGCTATTTTGACGTCATGTTACGTAACCTTATCTAAAACCAGTATTATAATCTGTTAATTGCACCATTTTTTATGGTATAAACTTATAATTGCTAGAGAACGAGTGTCGTCCGATTCTTCGTTCATACTAAAAACTTTACGATTATAGCTGCCATTGCAAACATCTTGTCTAGCCACTGTACATACTTGAATATTAATATATTGTGATTGCTGCGTCCAAGCTCTTCAATGAGTTAGTAACAATGTTACAGGAATAAAAAATAAACCATAACATATTATCAATGTTTAGCCCCAGTTATCTTAGTAACTGCCTAGGTGTTTACATCCAACTCACTATATCGTCCTGTTTGGCGTTAATTCTATTTTATAAGTAAGTAGAAAAATATGCATGTCTTATTTTACACAAAATAAACTAACTGTACCTATATACATGCATACATTAAAGCGAAATATGCTTGGGAATTTCTAGTGTTTGATCCGCTAACGATCTTACAAAACATGCTTAGGATCCTTCTTAGGAAATTGAATAGCTGCTTCAGATAACAGGAAATAAAAGGATAGAACAGAACAATTTTGAGAGAAAATAAAAATATACCATACTTTAACATTTGCAATTTAAAGAAGTTATTGTAAGATGTTTGCGATATCAAAATATGGACCTAATGCGAATGTTCTGGTTTCATCCAGTTATTATAAATTTGTACTTAAAGAATCATCTAAAAGAATAAGAACATTATTAATGACATATAAAAGACATCATCGAATTTATCATACCTTAACACATTATGATCTTTGCAAATAGCGAATTTCTTCTATTTATATTCCTCCCTTTTAAGATACCTACACTGTTATTTCCTATATTAACTATTTATTCCTTTCACGACATTTATCTGCTTGTTTTAATTTTATATTAACCATATTAAATCCAATAACTAAATAATTATTGCAGGATTTTTATTATACACATACGCATCTGCTGAATGCGCCGAGGAACATTGATCCTTTACGACACATTATCGTAAATGAACTACTCGTAATATCCGTAGATATGTCGGACCACCAAAACAGTGAAATGGTTACAATTAATGAAAACAAATGTTTGTCGTCGCTTGTAGATACGAAAACTCATTACATAATTAATCGTAACGCGCTATTAATTCAAATTTCATGACCTTATCGTTAAATACCCAGGGTTAAATGCTGGGTGGTCCGACCGGCCGAGATGTCTTCAAAAAACATATTTTAGAAATGGAGCATGAAAAATTTGTATCATTACAAAGGTCAGCGTTTCTACTGATACAGTAGGAGGCTGATCGCTAATGTACCGTAAAAATTTATTACTTCATAATTTAACCCTTTATATGAGCCTGATCTCGAAAACCTTTTGACGCATTATATGGTTAAATTTTAATTATTGCTCTGGGGTGGTATCATTTAAATTCAGATATGTAAAATTTAGAATTTAATAATATTTTCAACTGTTACAAAAATTCAACTCTTATCGGCTCATTTTTACGTCAACATTTTGTCAATTCTTTTTAAAGTCCCACATAATTTGGATGAGCTCATTGCCTTTTTGAGTTCATTTAAGTCTTCGTGCTGATATTTAATTTGTAATAGAAACTCAATAATAGTTTGACCGACCGGGACCTGTAGATAGCAAGGCTTATACCTGTGCCGTCAACAGAAGAAACAGTCCATCAGTAATTATTAAAAAAAATATAGATATGTTTTGCCATACATGTCTATTTCATAGGTCAAACTTCCAACTGATTATTAAACTACTATAATTCAAATTGTAAATAGAAGTTTTAGTTAATGCCTATACGGCATGGTAATACGAAGTAAAATATAGATAAGTAACGACACAATTTACATAACACATAATGTGATTGTGATGGCCTGATGTGAGTGATGGCCTGGAGGTTTAGGCGCGCGGTCGAGAATCTCGGCGGTCGCGGGTTCGAACCCCAGGCACACACCTCTGACTTTTCGAAGTTATGTGTGTATTCAAATTGAATTGTCACTTGCTTTAACGGTGAAGGAAAACATCGTGATGAAACCTGCACACCTAAAAGTTCTTAGGAATTTCTTAGGTGTGTAGTCCGCCAACCCGCACTAGGCCAGCGTGGCGGACTATGGCCTAAACCCTCTCAATGGTAGAGGAGACCCGTGCTCAGCAGTGGGCGTATATGGGTTGATGAAGAAGAAGAAGAAGATAATGTGATTGTCATATTAAAAAGACGTTTGTTTAAGAGTCATGCGTTTGAATAAACGGTGAGATCAGCCCCCGTGTCAGGCGTCATACGACACTGTGCTCTTAATTTTTTATCCCTTATAAAAACCTTTAAATGCTCTTGCGACATTTAATACCCCATTATAATTCTGGATCTCGTTTTATAAAGATGTTGGAGACGTAAAAATATTTCAATTTAATTTTCCAGACATTCGGGTTTCGTTAAAAATTGTTTGAAACTGGTTATTAAATGCTTGTTTTATTGTATCGTTGTTTTAGGTACTACATAAGTTACAAGAAGACAATTCATTTTAATATAGGTAGGCAAGAAATTTGTACGTTTTTCACCTATTAAGTAATAAAGTTAAAAAGGTTGCCTAGAGTACCTAGATTCCCTGGACTACAGCCGTTTGACGATGTCACCTTCGACGATTGAGGGGAGCCAGATTCCAGTTATTCTAATAAGATAAATTTGGAGAAATTAAATTAAGTAAACATAATTATTAACATCAACTACACTCCTACCTTGTGATCTCGCGGCTTAAGTAGATATATGACCCTTGTCCAAAGTTCCGACCGGCTTCTTCCAAATACGCGCTTTGCTTACCGATGCACCCTGTTAACCCATTATTAATATAAAAATAAATACACATCCAGCCATTTATCATCACGAACAGTCGCTGTACGTCTTTATACATCATCGGAATAAAAAATTATTATGTGTCAAAATTCACACGCTCGTGTTGAATTCACACCACTTACGGTGTTACAGATATTGGTAATCTTGTAAATGGGCTACATCCACCAATCATACGTTATTGGTTTTTGTAATAGCCTCTCGTAATAAATCACTCACCCGTTTAAACTGTACTATGTTTACACTTACCAAACTGCGGACGTGCGTGCAAGAACCTTAATCGCTTACTTCCAAACAAATTGTTCATAACAACATTAGATATCGAAGTAATCATAGTTTTAGTGTACAAGATTCTATTAAACTAACAACTGCCGATAACAGCAGACCTATTATTTGAACAGTAGATTATAATAACGTACAGCATGCTTAATTGTAAAACAAATATTATTTTAATATTAGGATGATGTGATGGTATAATCTATATCGATCGCTTTTATTAAAGTTACTTCCTATTTTGAACAATTAGTTAATGTCTCATATGTAACAAATCCTATTAGAAACTTTTGCATCTCACAAAAAATGTTTCGCCAATCTTGCATTCACAATCACTCCATGCCAATAGACACAATACTCAACTTTTATGATTTGTGAACCTCACTTTTTTTACTTCTTCATGTTTGCCTTATCTTTTCAATGCTCTGGTTTCCAAAATATTAATGTTCATGAGCGAGCTTCTCTTGTAGGAGGTGACCTTCAAATCAATACTTAAAATAAACACTTGATTCATTACGGGTGTCTGATGTCATTAAAAATCTTCTTTAAGTTTTAAAAAACTAATTAAGTACCGTCCGCTGCATTATAAGATCAAGGTGAGATGAAACATCACGATGTATTTTTTTTAAAAGGTTTTTTTTTAAAGGGATATTTTCTTATCGTTTGGAGACAATATTATTAAAATCAAAAATTTTAAATAAAATAATTTGGCTACAGGAAAGTATCAGAGAAAAAGATTTATTCGTCTACTTTAGGCCATTAACTGAGCAGTTCGTTAACAAGGAAGACGATTCTCTTATAACAGCTATCGACTAATGAATTTTAATTCTCAACCTGAATGAACAATATTGAATAAACAACAAGTTCTTACTAAAATTCCTGCAATACCGAAATTCCGTCTCAAAATTAAGTTAAGACGTACAAGAAACCAATTAGCAAAACTGGAAAATGTGCAAAGATTTCTTCTTGTTACCCCGAAAATAAAATATTTTAATATTAAAATTTAACTACCTTAAGTTATGGAACCGCCAATTATGTTACCAGAAACATAAACCGTGGCCTGTGTTTGTTCTGGATCGGAATAAAAGCACTTCCCATTGGAAATGTCAAAAAACCCATTGAACTAATTGCCGGGGAAAATTAAATTCCAGAAACAAAAAAAACATTGTTTCATTATGACAGTTAGCAGCTAGATTCACTAGGTCACTGGCACTATAGCCCCGGATATACAATTATGTACCTACATACATAAAATTGTTGATACAAAGGTTAAAATTAGGGAGTTGTGGGAACATAAGCTTCAACTTTCTGATGATATGATTTCTCCTAGGAATATATGTCTCAGATTATGCAGGTACATATAATTAATTCGTTGTTATTATTCGCCATTAAATACCTACTACTTAAAAATCCTTGACGAACTTAATTAAGGGCCCGTGTTTATCACCAATGTTTAAAAAGTCACTACGTTATATTCAGAGATTTTAAGTTCGTTTTCTGTATCAAAATCTGTTGATTTCAATATTTTTTGCCTCCATTATAAAACGCCTCTGGTTATTTGAATAGCAAACGACGCATCGCGGTATCCAATTCGGCCTCGGATCATCCTCAAGATATCTGATGCGAAATTAATACTCTTTTGCTTTGATAAAACAAACAGATATTTGCATATCTGGATCAAACGTTTAGTTGATTTCCTTTGATAGTTTTATAGCACATTTTATTATTTTGATACTTGAGAGTAATTTATAAAGTCGTGTGCGGTTTTCAAAAAAGTGTATGTGGTGCTACAAATTTGAATGTATGAAAAAGATTGTAATAAAAAATAAGGAGACTACGATTTAAAAAGAATAACGGGACTAGCTAATTTGGATGATAATTTCGGCAAAACGCGCCTGAGCAGAAAGTATGCATTTTTATTTCGAAAGTTAAATATCAAAGATTTTTAATGCTTATCACCATTTACCAATAGAAGTGTGTAATAAATTGGTATTTAAAAAAAAAAAAAACAAATTTCAAAATAAATTAAAGATTCAAATTGTCGTAAACAATAGTTTCAACGTGCACGAAGGCACGGGACAAATGCATTTTTTTTTATTAAAAGTATAATAATCATTATCAAAGTAATCTAAATAAAATTGTGTAGAAAAATACGATTAATAGGCGGTCGTGTTTAATTATAAAGAAATTGTGCAAGTTGAATCACTTGAAACCGGTGCAATGGTTTCGTAACTTTTGATAATGCGACTTTTACTTGATACGCACAGTCGTTTGGGCAACAGTCTCCACACCTTCGATAGCTCAGTTGGTAGAGCGGTGGACTGTAGAGGCATTCAATTGGTATCCATAGGTCGCTGGTTCAAATCCGGCTCGAAGGATTTTTTTTATATCTTTCAAATCTTAAAGTTTACTTTTTCTCAACAAATCTCATTCCAGTAGATTATGACATTTAAGATAACAATTTTTTTCGACTCAAAATACAACACTTTCATTTACTGCATGACTTCGATAAATGAAAGCATAAAACAACGATACATTTTCTTCGTAATTTTAATATACATTTCTAAGAGGATCATATATTTTCAATATTAAACACATTTTATATGTACTTGATTTTTAAAAGCAATTCACTAAAACATTTCCGTGTTCAAGTATCAAAACTAATCTGGTTGAAAAGAACGTATTTACCCAGACATTATCAAAAACAACCAAGTAGGTCGTATAAGTAATAGCTTAATATTACGTTCCGTCGGCGAAGGTGGCTGGTTTGGCGGCTCAGCCTCGCGCCGGAGAGGCTACGTTTAACAAATGTATGTTATTAACGATTTCTGGACCTTAACAAACAACTACCGGTAACAATAGCCTGCGCCCTACATTCAACTATAAGAGTATTTCAGTAATTATTATAATCCTTTGCGATGTGCAAAGAAAACAACTATAACGATAGTCGGTTGGTTACTGCGTTGGTTCAGCCCACTTCCATCATAGTTAAAATAAATATGTTTAGAACACAGCACTCGAAATAGCACAAATTTTGTGTAGGTTAATTATTAACCCTAAATTAAAGTAGTTCCTTAAGTGAACCTTTTCCTGCAGCAATCGCAAAAGTAAGAAACAATGTATTTAACAATTTTGTAGATTCATTGTTCACTATGAATATTTTTTGAGTGTATCACCTCACAAGTAATGAACATGTCCCTCATTTCAATTTATAAATTATGTTGATAAAATTTGGTGCGATGTTATTCGCCGCGCACAAAATTATATTGAAAACTTTAATGACATGATAAAAGTTAAGAAGGTTCTTATATGGCTTACTTTTGGGAATCAGTTACTTGTTTTTTGTTCCAAATTCATTAGTGCACGCGCCAAAAATATATTTTTATAGGCGTCGTGAAAATGTGACCAAATTACACTCTGTTAATGTGATTAGGATTTTATGCATCTCTTTATTGAAGACTGTTGCCTTTATCAGCAATTTTATGCACTGCATTAATGCCACATATAAAATTATATGACTTTGTATCTTTGGTATCATTTATTACGAACTTTAATGAAAGTAAAAGGATATCAGAATTAAAATATTCCAAGCAGATGATACCTGAATAAAAATAAACTGCTGTCTTGTAAAGACATCTTTTACATTTTGATTAGTAATTTGCAATGTTTATGTATGACACATATAGTGGTACACCTGTTTTCTATAAAGAAATTAAAGTATTTTTTACACTTGTATTTTGGAGATTCTGTATTAAAAAGAGTTATATAAAGTTCTTACCGTTGTTGTTGTGAATAAACAACAGAAAAAGACGCAAAGCAAATCCGTTTCATTACGTAGATTTGTATCTACGCCAATATTCAATAAAAGCAAATTATCCCTAAAAATTGTACAAATACTACAGGTATAGTACAAGTAGCTAATAAAGGCTTATTACCTTACTAATATCTTAGAAAATACAAGTTTCCTAAGCAACATTTATATTCCAACGAGATGCCCTAAGCGGCCACCCATCTAGCACCCCACGCGGCGTCCACCGCCACTGTGACGGATTCCCGACACGCCCCTCATTTGTTATACAAATTTTTATACTACCCTCCGAGCGAAAAATGTATACGCCTTCGAAAAATTACCGCGCGAAAAAGAACAATGGATCCATGACGATACCGTGACTGTTAACACATAGAAAACGCTTTGGTAAATAAAAATATTTGAAAATTGAATTATATGCAATAAACGTGAACGTCGTAGCCGCGGGAATGACACTTAATACCCGAGGTCGGAAGTTTAAATTCCAGACAGCACACCTGATTGAATTGCACTTGAACAACGAGGAAAACATAGCTAAAAATATATATACTTAAACGTGTTCAACAACGATTTTTAACAAAAAAAATAACTGAAGTCCTAATGTCTCACAATTTAGCATGTTCTATGGACAACAGAAGAATGTAAATTTACTAGTGATGACGTAAAATTAACCAATTAATAAATAGGTGCGATGAGGGTCAGAAAAAAATCATCGAGAAACCTTTAACCCAAGTAATGACAATGTTACAGTTTTGATGTTTAATATACGACCACAATACAAATTAAAGTTCCCCTTATATTAATTAATGAAGAAATTCCAGGTCAAATCATGTCCCACATAATTTTAAAAGAGTGCAAAAAATATTTTACATTCTAGCATTGCTCCATCCCAGAAACAAATAAATACAAACCAAATTCAATTAATGCAGAACAAAAATAATTGAGGTTATACTCAGTAACGTTTTGATCGCAAACAGGTAACAACTACCGATTCAACGGACAATATAATCGGTGATAACCGTGAAGAAATTTCATTAAAATCTATCACCCGAGGACAATGCAATTGTACGGAGGCAGTCGAGATTGAGACGGCAGGAATGGATTGCACGGCGCGGCCGCGGGGTTTTGAAGTATGGTACCGCTTCTTGATTAAATAAACCTTCACGTGAACGTCACGCCGCCGGCTGACGATGCCACTCTGCGGCATATAGCACGCACCTCGTGTCGCCTCGCAAACATACACTCCTACATCGTCCACAACAACAAAAAAATAGCGCACTGCGCAACCAATACCGCAACTGGCCACCATATGCCCTAACAATCCTATTTTTGTTCAAATTCTCAACCTATTTCACGAAAAGAGAGTTACGACTTTTTTATATCTCGGTCGAATTTATTGATACCAAAAGCAATATTTCGAACACCATTATCTGAAACGAGTTCAAGATGACACGACTGCATATTAGAAACGCTGTAACTGGTAATTATCGAGAAAAACCGAATCACATAATTTAAAGACAGTCGGCAATTTTTTACGCGACGACTTTGGATTCACCGTCTATTAATATTCATTACATGTGGCAACTTGTTTACATTTTTGCCTTATAGGAGAAATGGTTCGGGCGGCATCCTTCGAGACGACTCGGCGGTTCCCCACAATTTGTTAAAAAGCATCAGCTATTTGTCTACAAGCAACGACATTTATCACCGACGAGTGTAGCCGGTAAAGTTGAATACTTCGGCCGCTTTGCCCGTTTCAATTTACGATTCGATTGTAAAATAACCAAACTTGCCAACTTTTTACTCCTTTATTGACTATTTAAAATAACTAAGACAGGACCCCTGACAGAATCTATAAACATACGCTCTAGTGTGGTATGTCAATTGTTCAATGTGTTTAAAGGGAGGCTGGAAACACCGACTACTATGTTATTCATATGATTACATCGAAAAAAATACACTTTCTAACTTTCTTTTATTTCTGTTTATATCAATCCTTATTACTGAGACGTATACACTTTATCATCCAACGTTATTAGTAAACTTAATACTTTTTTAGAGAACATTGACATATGATTTTTATCCGACAGCAACACTCCGAATACATAGTATTTCTCATATCAACTAACGATCACAATCTATCTAGCATACATATCATCGGTTAACAATTATTGCACAATAGGTACTCAATAGGGGTGTTCGGGGTCCAATCACTATCTTTCGCGACCCAAGCTGACCTCACCTGCAAGTGGTGCACCCTGCTGGCTGACAGACGAGGCTCCAGCGAAAACCCACCAACCCGCACTGGACCAGCGTGGTGGGTCAAGGTCCAAACCCTTCTTTAATTCTACAACTCTATGACAAGATACGAAAAAGCACGGCCCCAAGTGCCCGGCAACTCCGGCGACGTGACCGTTGGTGACGGACATCGGACACGTGCTGGGGTTAGGGGTGCGAATAATCTCCGGGCGGGATCGATACACCGTCAGACGACTACAACGCATAACCATATGGACACCGATTCTCTTAATATTTTGACATATAACACACGAACTCTAATGAAAGATGAAAACTTTTTGGAACTTGAATACGCTCTCGACACTATTAAGTGGGATATTATCGGACTGTGTGAAATTAGAAGAATAGGAGAACAAACAATAGAATCAGATAAAAACATATTCTTCTATTTTGGAGAAACCAAAGGACAGTATGGAGTTGGCTTTTTGGTGTCTAAGAAATGGAAGAATAATATAATCGAATTCGTTGGTTGCTCTCAAAGGATTGCGGTACTTAGATTCAGAATCAAAGACTCTAAGACACTGACACTGATACAAGCTCACGCTCCCACACTTTCACACTCAGCTGATGAAATAGAATCATTTTATGATGTACTAAACAAGGCCTGCGACGAATATAGAGGCACATGGACTATTGTTCTGGGTGATTTTAATGCCAAAATAGGAAACCACCAACATGTAATCAACTCAAAAATACTTGGACCATTTGGGCTTGGCAATGCTAATGATAGAGGAAATCGTTTGATTCAATTTGCTTTTGGTCAAAATTTAAATATCAGCAACAGTTTCTATCAAAAGAAACCACAAAGACGTTGGACTTGGCTGTCGCCTGATGGTAGATCAAAAAATGAGATAGATTTTATACTATGCTCAGATAAAACAATCATTAAAAATGTTGGAGTCATTAATAAATTTAATCATAATTCAGACCATAGACCGTTAAGAGCCAAAATAAAATTCAATTTTAAAATACATCGCAATAAATTATTCCAAATTGGTATTAAAAGACTTGATAAAGAAACCTTAAAGACCAACAGTGAAGAATTTAATTTACAGCTGGAAAACTATTTTGATTCACTTCAAATCGACAACAATAATGTAAGTGATCAATATTCGAAAATAATAGAGGCAATAAAGACAGCAAGTAAAAAAGTCAAGCAAGAACGAAAAACAAAGAAGTTTACTAAATACACAATAGAACTGATAAGAAAGCGAGAGGAAATGATAAGAGGATCCGCACAGTATAGAACACTAGATAGACAAGTTAAACGAAATATCCGCCGCGACATAAGACAATATAATACTCAACAAGTAGAGAGGGCTCTAAAATTCAATGCATCTCTTCGCGCAGCTAAAGAGGGCTTTTGCAAAGGAAAGTCCTGGATCACAAGTCTAAAGGATAAGCACGGTTTAAAACAATCAAATCGTGTAAAAATCATTGAAACGTGCTCCGAATTTTATGCACAATTATATGCCGACCCGTCAAAGAATAGTCGTTCTATCACACATCACGGCTGCCCCGATATTATACCACCTATAACTGCTTACGAAGTGCATTTGGCATTAAGAACTATGAAAAACGGAAAAAGCCCGGGAGTAGATGGAGTCACAACAGAAACACTAAAAACAGGAATTCGAACCCTTCTGCCCTACTTATCTAACTTATTTAATTCTATTTTGTACTCGGCCAGCTTTCCCAAAGATATGTGTCATTCAGAAATAGTTTTACTACACAAAAAAGGCGATAAGTCAGAAATTAGCAACTATAGACCTATAAGTTTGATATCCCACATTTATAAGCTATTTATGAAAATTATCCAAAACCGCCTCGCAAAACAATTAGATAGCAAACAACCACCTGAACAAGCCGGTTTTCGCTCATCTTTCTCAACCACAGACCATCTTCACACTGTCCAACAAATTTTAGAAAAATCCCATGAATACAATCTTCCAATATACCTGGCATTCGTAGATTATAGCAAGGCGTTCGATAGTATTTCTCACTTTTCTATATTTGCAGCTCTTCATAAGCAAGAAATAGATCCTAGCTATATCAACTTAATCAAAGCCATATACGACACCAGTTACGCTCACATTAAGCTCAATTCGAAAGGATCTACATTTAAAATCGAAAAGGGTGTCAAACAGGGAGATCCTCTGTCTCCGAAACTATTCACTGCAACATTGGAAGAAGTATTTCAAGATATCGCGGAGCCATGGCAGCAGAAGGGCATTCTTATCGGCGAGAGGAGAATAACGAACCTTCGATTTGCCGATGACATTGTTCTATTCGCCTCATCAGCTACGGAACTAGAGGAAATGCTTCAACAGCTAGCAACTGCAAGCCTTAGTGTTGGACTCCACATGAACATGAATAAAACCAAGTTAATGACAAATAGGACGCGACGCAATATCACCGTGGATGGGCAGAGTGTGCAGTATGTGGATGAATACATTTATCTGGGTCAGACTGTGGCATTCGAGAATTCTCAGGACAAAGAGATCGAAAGACGCATACAAAATGCATGGAAGAGTTACTGGTCCTTAAAACAATATTTCAAAAGCGATCTACCTACCTGCCTCAAGAAAAAATTGTTCGACATGTGTATCATGCCTGTCCTCACTTACGGGTCCCAGACATGGTCCCCAACTAAAAGCCAGATGTCCAGGCTGGGCGTCTGCCAGCGATCAATGGAGCGCAGCATGCTTGGATACCAGCTTAATGATCGCATAAGAAACACCGACCTGCGCTCCACAACGCAAGTGTCTGATGTGGGCAAGAGATGTGCTGAACTGAAGTGGGACTGGGCCGGCCATCTTTTCAGGATGAATCCGGACAGATGGGCGAGGGCCGTCACTGAGTGGATACCATGCGAGGGCCGCCGAAAACGCGGTAGACCGAAGATGCGCTGGAGAGACAGCTTGGACAACTTTGAGAGGGAATGGCGTAAATTGGCTACAAACAGAGAAATTTGGAAGAAAAAGAAGGAGGCCTTTGCCCAGCAGTGGGATCTAGTATAGGCTATTAAAAAAAAAAGGTACTCCTAAAGATTACGTTATAGAAACCCAAATGTTGGTCACACCTTACCATAAGACTCAAAACACAAACAACTAATAAATTTCGGACATAAATGCGCCATCATACACAATACATCAATTCAATTTAGAAATGCGAAACCGTATTCGAATCTCATAATTGGACTAATGTCCAATAAAGTCGAACTCCGTAAATATATCAATGCTTAGTACAATAAAAAACTTGTAACATCGATATCTACATAAATCAGTAATAAAACAATAACATCGGTAAATTTAAAGGGGGACTTGCACAAGTCAGTTGAATATCGACGAGTACCTAATAAATTCAAAGGATTGACTCGCAGCCGTGGTGAGAACTCGTACATTTACAGAAGCCGCCATATTACAGGAGCATAAATCTAAGCGGAGTGGTGTGAGTGTCGTCCGACGGCCGCTCGCCTCGTGAATGGACTTGCGATATGAACGATGGCCTCTACCAAAGAGTTGGGCCCGCGAGCCGCATCTCAACCGCCTTAAACGAGACGTTTTGACAACTGCCGATATATGAATTGAAATATGAAAGCCGCTGATACAAGTGACTTGCGCGTATTGATCGCGGAAAATAAACTACACAAGAACATTCAATGTACCGCATTCGTTATGTGATGACCAGACTGCAATGAGTTGACCAATAAACTTTATTAAATTCAATTCAGACTGCCATATTATGTTTAGATCGCTTATACTTAAGTCAAGTAAATTTCGTATAGTAGATTTGTCCTGGTCGTAAAAGATATCATAAATTTCATCAATTTTGTATGAAATCTAAAAATATATTTTGGACTAACCACTCGATTTAGTCTCACCTGAACGTGATATTAAAAAAAAATCTACGTATATATGTGCATCCTCCATGATAATTTGTCTATATCTTTAGCAATATACATACATACATCAGTGTTGGTTCAGCAATAAAGCCGAAAAATGTAATACGCGATTTAAAAGTTTAGTCTACAACTGTAAACATTTCATATTTTGACCTTTTTATTACAGAAACCAAATTCTTGAAATGTATTATTCAATGAAACAAACAAATTCAAAGCGCTTTTCTTGCACCAAACTTAGATGTAGAAACAAAAACACGCCTCAAACATTGCAAATATGTATCTAAACATAATTTATATCGAATAAAATTCTAACGAGCTGAATGATTATAAATATATTGTGGCATCTTTAATCATTTCTTCTATGGAGTTGACGTCGATTTGGCGGCATCAACACGGAGCCCGAACTCAAAGCGGAATAAAAAATACAATGGGCTTATGCAGGCCCAATGGCGCTCCGAACATGGGCATTAATCTCATCATACAATATTGATGTTTCCACAATTTATAGCTTATGCTAAGGAGGAATCACAAAGTCAAAATGCCTTATTAATGTGTGAAGACACTCACCTCCACTCGAAAGGGGGTCCCATGTGACATATTTTTATGAGTTCGAGCTCGTTAGTAGATGTTTCGATATCATCCACGGAATACAATTGAATGCGAACGTCAAAAACATAAGTCATAATTATATTAATACGAAATCTATGTTTTAATGCGTATTCTCCCAAACGTCTGGCAAAAACATATTATTCAAAGAGACACTTCCAAAACTTTTTAAATATAAATGACGACTCGAGTTTTAAATGGCGCGGTTCCATTGTAGAAGTCTCAAAGTTGACTTTAATCTTCTTAAAATCAGGAGACATTCGCTTCCAAAGCACGTTCCGAGATTGAATGAGATTTAATCTGTTTTCCCGTTCGTACAGAAATCGCCGTCTCTCTCAATGAATTCTTTAATCGTTGAATAATTTACTAGTGCTTGTTTGTTCTTTCTTCGATTTAAATAAAATATTATTACATGGTCAAATATCAAAAGACTATGAACTATAAAAACTCGTTTGTGAATCGTCTGATCCATGTTAATCAATACATACGTACGAGTATATACCACATTATCTTACCTTATCTACAAGGTTTACTATTTGATTTGCATACACACAGTTTTCTAAGCTCAAACACAGCGACCAAACATTAATGACAACGCGATGGAAATTCTTACTTTACGAATTGAATACCGTTACGAATATGCTATAACATACGGACGGTGAACATAAATAATGTGTATATAATTTTATTCTCGATACATTTTACCTTCTTTCAAAAGTACCATCACCTGTATTAGCCATAAAGCTCTTAGTATTTTATTTCTTAATTTAAACCTTTGGATTTTTATTCGGACGGAACGCAGCGTCGCTTTTATTGTGATGCAAATGTACGTTGGGCCAACACTGTGAGGTATTTAGATGGTAACACGTGACGACAGCCGCTGCGGGCCAGTGTCCGCGGACGCAAATTATGGCAATCTTGACACCTACGAGGCGCTAACAGAGGGTGCACCCTACAATTTGCCCGACGTGCACGGTGCAGTGCTGGCTCCGTACCGCCGCTCGCTGCCGGCACTGCTGCTATGCGGGCACTGATTTACTTTAATTTACGCCCATGGGTGTTCTAAGTCCCTTTTTTGTGCAAGCGAAGTTCCTTGTGCGCCGGCATTAATATGTAGCATTAGACTTCTTGAATTAGTATCATTAACACGGTATTAGAAACAATTGAATGTTGTCGGACAACGAAAATTACTTTTATTATAGAAAAAATATTAAGTAAGACGTTAGATACATTTAATTTAGTTTAATATTCTAACAAAGCCTACGTGTTTTCGTTAACTTTCAAATAAATGAAACGATTTAACAATTTTCCCCTCGGAACTGACGATGTACAAAATTAACTGGTTCCCACAAGCAGCTGGAAAGCCGACCGCCAAAGGCGACTATGTGTAACACAGGTCAGTGTAGCGCTCCCTCGCTCCCGTCTACCGACCGACCTCTGCGAAACAATAGCCTTAGCGCAACCAAATCGATCGATTGTAAAATCAGCTGCGCAATCTCGGTGCAGTGTTATCTTACAAATATTTATTATATGTCAAAACAATATGCCGAAATGGAACGCTTATTGCGCTTTTTACAAATGTGTCTGGTTTGGCTGGAGAGCTCGTTAGCGTGAAGTACGACGCATTGTGGGGATACAATGGAGGGCGGAGCGTGGCCGGCGGCGCACGCGCAGCGCTCCACAGCGCGGGAAACCGCTGCCAGCTCAACGTTCCACATTTAAATCAATGACAGTCGGTAACTATCCGCCGAGATGCAGATGTAATCATTATAGTAACATCCCCTCTAAACTCTGCCCACGCTTTTAAAACATTGTAAAAACGTTTCATTCAAAAAATGAACTAAAATGGGATGCATTTTATATTTTTTATTATTCATTATCACTTTTGTAAATTAAGTATTAAATCATTAAAAAATACAACTGCAATGCGCTTTGAGTATTTAAATGAAACAAAAATTTAAAAATCTCGATAAAACGCATTAAGATAAACACAAAATTAATTTTATTGTTTCCTCGATTCAGCCCACACGCAGAACGCCCGAAAAAGTAAACTTGGACTTAATTCATTATTGTTATAGTCTGAAAGAGTCATGTCCTTAACATTTTTAAAGGCATATTTTCGTTACTGCTAATGAATGAAGTATTTTTTACAGGCGCAATCGTATGTACAAGGAGCCTTGACGTAACCAGTATTGGAAAATTATTAAGACAATTCGACTGTCATCGGGAACTCGGTTCAGAGAAATGTACGAAAAACTATATGGAATATAAACTCTATGTTTAAATTTACAATTGGCCTCACAAAAAGGCTCACGTCATGAAAAATTGCGCTGTGGGTACTTGGAACTCTCAAGTACCCCCCAACTCATACAGAACATTGCTTTACAAAAGTTTATAATAATTAATGAATATAATTATGAGGATATGTATATTTTTAACATTTCTTTTTTTTATTATATTTAACGTTTTCTTTCTTTCATTTTAAATAACTAGGTTTGAAGAAGCAGTCAAACGTTATGCGGAATAGCTAATACGGAAGCGTCGTTCAAACCGTGGCTATACTAATGTGTCCAAAAAAAACAATTTGCAATTTACACTTAAGTAAGTTTTCTGAACAACCAAATGTCTTGTCTCCAGATGGTTAGCAATGCACCCACAATATTCAGGTATTATGGCATATTAAAACCCTGTTTTATGCATTGCTACATTACATTATACGCTTGCTCGTCTGGAGCTAAGTAATAAACATAATGAGAACTAGGTACCACTTGTTTCATCCACTTATACCAGTGTATTGATATCCACACATACTTCGCTACTAAAAATATGTGTAACTTGATAACCGCATTTAATTAAGCGCACAAAGAAAGTACACGGTTATTTCT
Source organism: Cephonodes hylas (assembly GCA_030295005.1). Classification (NCBI taxonomy): domain Eukaryota; kingdom Metazoa; phylum Arthropoda; class Insecta; order Lepidoptera; family Sphingidae; genus Cephonodes; species Cephonodes hylas. The sequence continues at coordinate 9,082,536 of AP025369.1, read as the reverse complement.
GTATCAGCTACGCATAACACCATATGTTGCGTGTATAATCCTTTGAAACTTGTTTAAATTTTCATTAAGCTACCTTCCGATAAAGAAATAATCATAACGATCCCGAAAGTCCCGTTGCTTCCAATAGCGTTTAAGGCGCGTGTCGGTCGCGAGCAAACGCGCACAGCCTCCGTTTTACGACAAAATAATATACTTTAATTATAATGGAGCGTCGTGAAATAAAAAAGCGGCGCACGCGACATCTGTATTAAATTTTAATGGAAGAAGTGTTGCACCTGCGGCGGATCGAAGATCGAGTTTGCAGGAACAAGGGCCGATATCCTCGCATTCGGCGCTCACCTCCCCGGAATCTGCTAACTGCGGGTAATTAAAACTTAATTATATCATACGCGAAACTCGAGGAATCCTTGATTTCGCACACGCATTACACTTTCGGATGAGCTTCGCATACTCCGCTCGGCGTAAGTGCCATATCCATGTGCATTTTAAAAACGCAGACTATATTTCGCGTTTTGTTTTCATATTTTTATGATCATCTATTTTTGTACCACAAAGAAACTGTATTTGAATTTGAATACGGTCAGAAAATACAAATACAATTTCATCCAGAAATAAAGACCTTAAATAAAAATATTATTTTACTACCAATACTCTTTTATAAAAATTGACGTTAATGCCACCGCATTTAATATAACGGGGATTTTCTTTATAGAATAGCTAGCACACTATTATTTAAACAGCATTGAATAAATCTTTACGGTAAAAAAAAAAACAAAACTGACTTGGTAAAAAATTGCGTGTTTCATTGTACCTGATTTGGCAATTAGCCCTTTTCTTTCAATTTCTGATTTGGCAGAGTTGATTTCAATTAAACGTCATAATACTAATTACTATTAAAATTCTTCTAAAGTAAATGATTAAACGCCGAGGAATATTGCGCATGAGAGATACAAACAAAGACATAATGTTCAAACAAAGAAGTAAAAGTGGGAATGCTGCACGTAAAACGCTTTATAAACATGATATGCTGTTGCCTTTATGTACATAGATACGCCCAATCAGCATAATCATCATAATATACAGCTCATATGCATCTTCAACATACCTATAGCGACTAACATTGGCTATTTAACATGTATACTTATGCAATTAATAACACAGCTGAGGAAGGTACTGGTCATTATAACTGCCCGAGGTCCATTCTAGTTACCGTCACTTTGTATAAATTATATAAAAATAAGCACATATAGAGAAGGATGGATAGATTATGATTTGTGTACACCAGACAGTGATAGGTGAAGTGGCAAGGGCAGGTGTCACGGGACATCTGCTGCCACACTGACAGGCACGTGGCAGTACCCTATAAACCGACCTCTACGACTTCCATAGGAAAAAGTCGAGAAATCCCTCACCGGCCCTCTAATAATCAATTCCGAATACTTCCTTTTCGAAAGTTAATTAAATAATGGATTTCATTTAGATTTGTTTTTTTGTTAACATTCTAATTTTTAAACATGTGATATAGATATAAATGTGCAAAACAAATAAAATAATTTAAAATATCTTATTCATAGCTTAAAGCTTTTGATTTCACATCAAATGTTTGTTAAATAAGCAAGGTTCAATTAGATGCATTAATTATATATTTTTGATATCTATTTTGGTTTAAAATTAAAGAAAACTTTTCGTCATTTAAAAACTTCTTTAAAAAAATATGATGTTATCGTATTAGCTGAAACTAAATAGAAGAAATCAGCTGCTGCCTTCAGGTCTGCGACACATATGCGAAACTTGAGAATCCGAGGTGAATATTTTTCCTGTTCTTGCCACATCTTTCATTGCTGCTCCGCTTCTATTGGTTGTAGCGTGGTGATATGTAGGCTGCCCTCGTCAAATGAAACAATCAATTCAAAAGTTACTTTTCCCTTTTAAAAAACATATTGAACCAAATTAACAAACAAACGTACTCATCGGCTTTTTATAAAATATGGTGTACCATATTTGTATAAAAAGCCCATCTTATTTGTATAAAAAAATCTACAGATCGTTAACAATTTATTACTTTTCCAAATACATGTATCGTACTCGCCGTTACTAAAGTAATATAAGTGTTTACAAGGCGTGCTGATCTTTTAATGAAGATCACATTAATCCTTCATAAAACAAAAACATCATTCATTCTTCGAATACTATCGCTCTCTTTAATAATGTACATATTCAACATATGCAATTACACTATAGACCGAGAGAAACACTAAAATTAATTCTGTCGCTAAGTGGCACTAATCAAATTCATGAAATGTTACTTAGCAGATAGTTTTGAAATTAATGTATAGTTAGTAGTCGGCGATCCTGTTTTTTAATTAGTCGTCTTGTGTGGCAACATTATTTCCTACAAATTTTTATACGATGTTGCATCTCAGCATACAAATGCGATCCCATTAAAATTACTGCGCTATATTGTAACTCGATCTGCGTTTACTTTTTGCGAACAAACTGTAAGCGCTTGTCTTCGAAGCAGAAATTAGATGTTATCGACTCGAAATTATGCCAGCTTCTATCATTTTTAATTGTGCTGCAGATACGACTTTTACATAATTTATACCGTAGTCTTTATCTGTATGCATTAGTCTATATTATGTAGAACGGGAGATAAACGTTGGACTAGATCGATACAACTCTGCATAAGGTCATTTTCTATTTCTTATCTCGTATCATCAAGGTAGGAATTTCTTGCATGCATGAGTTATACACTTTAGCATGCCAGTGAGTGTTAGTGTCATTAGTCTGTTAGAGAGTTGAAAGTAACGGCTACTGTCGCATCAAAAAGATCACTCTCATACGTCAGTGGTGTAGTGTCAGTGAATTTGTCCACCTGTGAAGCAACATTGGTGACCATCGGCACGTGTTATCTACACACGTCGGTGACAAGCCGTCTTGGCATCCCAAACGTCGTGTTCACCATCAAAAACCTGCCAGCATTGACTTATCTTTTCGTATTGATGCTCAAAATGCAGCACGCTATCGAAACTTGTCATGGATGACTGGTTTTAATTATGGCATATTTATTTCTAATCAGTGCTTGTATGCCACACTTGAACTTAGCAGAAAATCAAATAAAAAGAACGGTGGGACAAATATTAAAAACAAATTACAAATATTTTTATGCATGTATGATAATTAACATACATATTTCTAATAACGCTTATAATTTTGAATTTACATACATTTACAATGTACAGGGACAGATATCTAAATTTTTACGTTTGGGAGTCTCTAAAATTTTTTACCGTGTCTCAAATTCAGGATGAAGACCATCAGATAATCAACATCAAGTCATATGACAACATGATTGTAACCACGTATAGAATCCTTAATTATTTCAACTTCTTGGTTTTATTATTTTTGTAGGTACAATATAGCCCATTTATAAAAAAGTTACGAGGTTTTAAGAGCTCAAAAGTTATATATACATAATTGTTATAATAAATAATCAACAACGAAAATTAATTTTTTACCGTATGATACCTAGTGCACTTCGAGCCCTAAATGTACTGAAGTGTATTAACGTAATAAACATTAAACGAATTTTAAATTAAATTTTATCCATCACAATAAATTATGAGCGATAAAAATAATAAAATTGACTACATAAGGCACGATACAAGTTAATTTATTTATAATTGACAGCCCCGTGGCGCAGTTGGCTAGACACCAGCTTGCGAAACGAGCGGCCGCGGGTTCGATCCCCGCACCGAGACAAATATTTGTGTAATCCACAAATATTTGTTTCGGGTCTGGGTTTTAGTGAGACCGAAAAGTCTCTCGTAGTTTCTGATACCCGTACCCGACACAAGACTCGTATCTTAGTGTGGTGTCAGGATTATGTATGTGACTGTTGGGTGTATTCATTTATTTATTTATTTTAATTTATAGCCATTTTTCTTGTACTAAAATAGCATGTTAAAGCTAACAGCCACTTTATTACATGAAAAAAACACACACAGAAGTGATAATGATAACTCTCTATTATAAAATGGTTATCGACGCTTAAAATCCAATTTAAATGCATGTTACTTACATTGCAAAACATAAACAAGACTTCGAAAATGAATTGCCTATGAAAAATTCATGTGATTTATCGGTAATAAAAAACAAATTAAACTACACTAACTGAATAATATACGACTGTCTGTATAAATTGAAGGACATTATGACAATCAAAAGCCAGCTTCAAGCTCAGATTCTTTATTTTGACACAGGTAGTTAGATTTTTATTTATGCTGTTGTAAACATTGTGAAAAATTAACTACGTAATGTGGTGTCATAAACGTTTCTTAGCTGATGGCGGTATGTATAAATTAATAAATTCACAATACATAATATATTTTAAATGCATTCGCCATTCAAATCTTTTTTCTTAAATATTTATTGGACATAAATAAAAACAATATGAATTTGGTGACACATTTATTTTCATTGATAAATGTATTATTATTACAGGTCATACCTCATTATAATTACATTAACCGTTATTTATTTACATAAATGTAAACTACAGAATAATATGCGTTGACGAGTACATTCCTAAAAAGAACTTTTTACAAAAATATCGACAACGCCTGGCAAAAAACGCTGAGCAAAATGTTTTAAGAGGTATTTGCTCTAACCTTCCCTTTAAGGCTATAAATTTTTGTAGTCACCGTATAGTATGGAGGTTAACAACAGGATTTGTATCAAAAACAAATTGCTTCAGTCAAGTTTATTGGTGGGACCTGCTACATGCAATCTGTCTTGCATTATACTTTTCAATAGCACAATTACAATTGCCAAGTGTGTTCACGTACGTAATAGGTATTCGCACCTGTATTTAGGTATTGAAAATCGACTAACAAACTTTTAATGTTGTGTGATGGGGATCACAATGCCTACGTCTATTTTTAGATATCTATTAAACGGCCAATCGAGTAGGATGGCCACAATATGCCTTGAAAATGTTAGGAGAGTTTTATGTACCTACTCCTCTAAAATTTATCAAGATACTTTCAGCTGTGGTACATTCCCACGTTCCTAAAGCAATTGAGTCCCGCATAATAGGAAGTGGGGTTACTGAGGACAATTTTCCGAAGCCGTGCTACTTATTAAAATGTTCCTAAAGTAAAAACCCGATACATCACGACCCAGTACAAAGCTGGTATTATTAAGTAAGTTATACCTCGATCACTCGTTAAATTTTCCATCTAGCCTAATTGTCTTCAAGAGATCGTATTTTCTGCAGTAATGGTGTAAAATAAAGTGGTATATTCTATCTTATATGTAAATCAAATCGCCTGTGATATGTCCTACGTCAATGTGTTTGTTGCTGGAGGTTAAGTACTTACTCGTATGTATCTACGTAAAACACCAAACCCGAAACAAATATTTACCTTGGTATTCGCATCAAATCCTCGACTTCTGGTTAATTTATAGACGGAGTATTTAAAACATTTGCGCAATACAAAAATAGCTTATCTAGTAGCCTTTTCTTAATTGTAGTTTTGCTTGTTACCAAGTTCGGTTATTTGAAGATTTCTCTTTGCTTGACGATGTTTCGTCGGAAAACTTCAGTCACAAATTGAATGGGGTGGTTTTTCTTCCCGTCAACTTTTATCGTTGATACTACTACTGTGTCTACAACATCCAACTGATGCTCTTTCGTCAATAAAGTTATGAGACATTGAAAATTATTGATAAAAAATTATACATTTTGCTACGTTGACATATTCACTAAAATCATGTCGCGTTGTTTGTTGTAACTGGGCTGTAGATGTAAGAAAAAAAAAGTTTTGAAATATCGATCATTACTTTTATTAGAAGTTTTTATTATCTAGTATCATATATTTTTTAAAAATGATACAATAACAATTAGTCATAATGGGTTTACCATATTCCTTACGATAAAATAACACAGTTTTCCAAAATAAAATTTGACTAGGAAAATCTATACATTTTACAAGTGGGAAATCTTTAACACTTTGTTTTATGGTAAACACGTTTATTCATTTCAATATTTCCTTAAACTTACCCTTTCCTGCCGAAAGGATTATTCAAAGATAATAATATCAGATTTTCCCCAAAGTCCAATCAGGTTTCAATATCGTTTTTACTACGAATAGTATATCACTTTGTCCGAGTATATTAATAAACTAAAACCGCCATTCATTTGTGTTGTGTTTGTGTTTCATAAAACGAATTTAAAACCGTATCATTAAACGATAGAATAACTTATGTATTATAAATTGTAACAATATTTTTAGTGTAAATAAAGCTTTATTTGTAGTAAGCAACAAACATGTTAAATAGCCGATAACCCTCAAGAGTATATTTTGCGTCAACTATCGTTTTTCGTCGTCCCATAAAACATTCCTTTAAAGTTCGCACAATATGGGCACAGCAGTCCTAGGCACGCGACACGAGAGGCCGAGACGAGTCGAAGCATTGACAGGTTTCCTAAATAGGAATCGAACACAAAAGAATGCAACGAGAATTGAAAATAAATGCTGACGTAAAAAATACCATAACATTAGCATTTTACTGAGAGTCCAGAGATTAATAGTGCTTATCTCGGAGCTACATCATGTCAACCATTACATACAAGAAGATTGCAGCGGCTATCCCAATAATTTACAATTTCTTGTAGAAAGTATCATTAAATAAAGTAGTAAATTCCTGTAATTTGAATTATTTTGCAAATATTATCGTATTGCAAAGGTCTTCTAGATTTAAATGATACATTTTAGACTTTATTATAGTAGAATTAATGTAAGATTTAATGTTTTCTATCCTATTACAGGACCTGCCAAGGTAAAATTAAACATTACGCAAATTTTTAGAACTGACATTTTGAGTCTTGGAAAATGACGTGATTCATCTATTAATAATTTTTGTTGTCTGTAATCTTATTATTTATTTTCGTGTCCAATACTGAACAACAAACAAAATCACGTAAAGAGATACAATTGGAATGTTTTTAAGGAGGTCACATAATATTGTGCCTGTATGGTGCGTGTATGTGTGTGTGGTGTCCAGGTTCTGGTGTTTGCGGGTTAAATAAATGATACACACCACCACAAGCTATACGTACGTTTATTAGCGCAGCTACAGAATGACTGACACAAAAATTAAGTCGACATTAGGGTTTGCAATCCCGCATTCCGCATTCCCGCATTCCCGCGGGATCCCGCATGTTTTTGAGTACTGCGGAATTCCCGCATTTGTGCGGGAATTCCGCGCGGAAAGTTTTTGACTTCGCTAGGTAATAAATTCAGTACTTAAGCTATCACTGAAGGTTTATTAGCTCCATACAACAGCGCAGGGGCATCAGACAGCATCAATTAACCGATCAAGCAAAGTAAAGTATAAGAATTGGCGGCGGTTTGGTTATTCTAGTAGAAAAAAGTGAGACTACAATCACCGTGACACTTAGTTGTAGGTTGCTAAATGTTGTTTCTTCGAAAGTTTATTACTAAATTATAGTAACAATTATTAATTAAATAATTGAAGTAAGTAATAGTCTCGAGGTTTAGGCGCAAGGTCGAGAAACTTGGTGGCCGCGGGTTCTTACTTCAAGCACACACCTCTGACTCGTCAAAGTAATGTGTGTATTCAAAATGAATTATGACTTACTTTAACCGTGAAGAAAAACATCCTGAGAAAATATGCACACCTAAAAGTTCTTAGGAATTTCTTAGGGGTGTAGTCCGCCAACCCGCACTAGGCCAGCGTGGTGGACTAAGGCCTAAACCCTCTCAGTGGTAGAGGAGGCCCGTGCCCAGCAGTGAGACACATATAGGCTGACAATGAGTAACAGTTATTGAGGTTAGGTTCATCACCATCAGCCCATAAACATCCCTCGCTTGGGCACAGGCCTCCTCTACCATTGACAGGGTTTAGGCCTTAGTCCATCACGTTGACATAGCATACTACGCGTACAAACCGTAAGTTGGCGGACTACACACTTTAAAAATTCCTAAGACTTTTTTCTATACCGTTCAAGAAAGTGATAATTCATTGTGAATACACACATAATTTGTAAAAGTCATTGGTGTATGCCTGGGGTTTGAACCCGCAACCGCCCAGATACTCGATCGCTTTTAAAAATCTCGAGGCCATGATTGCTGTTTAGGTCAGATTGAACCATATTAATACGCAGGAAACTGTTGGAATGGAGGAACACGGATTGCGGGATTGCAAATCCTCTACCTTACCTAATAATAACTATGGAAAAGTACTTATTCTATTAGGTAGGGTAATCTTCCAGTCATTGGACACTACTAGTCATTGGACAGAACACAATAAAACTGTATTTATTAAGGTTTCTTCGAAAACAGGAACACTGCAACTGATCTCTTTTTAATATCTGGTTTTTGACATTACATAATAGTTCAAAACAATTGTAATAGAAGGCACTAGTAGCTTGAAAATATTTACTTTCCGTGGCGTCCTCACAATCGGCGTGGTTTCTAGTGAAAAATAAAGAATTTGATAAGTTTATCTACAAAGTTTTTAACAATTAATTTTCATACCGTCAATTCTAAATGCTTAGTCGTTTGCACAGTAAAGTATTATCGTCTTTTGTGAAGTATTTAATAGGAATTGGCGCCTTTAAACATATTTTTTAGGTTGTAATGTGCTGTCCAATGATTCGATGTTGTTTTATTAAAAATCTAATTAATGGACAGGTGTTAGAGACAAAAGTAAAAGAAGAGAAAAAGAAGAAAAAGGAAGAAACTAAACTACAAAAAAAAGGAAAAAATAGAGAAAACAAAAAAGAATACTAACAGAAGTTCTCAAGCTGTTTTGACAAATATGTGCATGATATGCTGTAGGTCGACTAAGTCATCAAATGGAGTGGTATGTGATATGTGTTCGGTGATATTTCACGTAAAATGTATACCAGCAAAGCATCAAGAACGTGCCTGATGATACAAGGATTGATCTTTTCGTATGCCATCATTGCTATAAAGAAGATAATAACGACACTCTGGATCTCAGCTCTGAAAGATAGATAGTGATGATGATGATGAGTGAGGAAGATAGTGGTGACAATACTCAAACATTGTTTGATATGATAATCGAACAAAAGAAAAAAGAACGTTATTAATTTAACTGATTACTGAAGATAGATTCGGTAAGACTGATTAATACAAGTTTTGTTTCGAAATGTGATTAAAAAAATATTTTAAGGTATAAGAATATATGTTATTATTAATAATTTTCCTATAAATATAATTACAAACAATTTTTAGTTCTTCACTTCCCTTTAAAACCAGATTTCATTGACCATTCTAATGATATAAGAGATCATTAAAGTGCTGTCCATTGACTAGTTGATGCTGTCCAACAATAAAAATTCTGTCCAATGACTATATATTTTTTCTCGTCTTTTTTAAATAGGATTTTTTCGCGTTTTTTATGTTAAATGTAGTTTTTAAGAACTTATTATAAAAATATGCATATTAAAGTAATAGAATAACAATAATTTTAACAAGGATCTTTTTAAACGTCTTCAGAAACTATTAAAAACCTTAAAATGATCGTTAAGTGTCCAATGACTGGAAGATTACCCTATATTGTATGATGGTTTTTTTATTGTTTTTTTAACAGTGTAACTACAGGCAATATAGCATTATTATAATGCATATTTTTGCATTTTTAAATTTTTGCGGGAATTCCCGCGGGATCCCGCGGGAAAGGCAAATTTCTCGCGAATTTCCCGCGGGAAAAAAATGACTGCGGGATTGCAAACCCTAGTCGACATAGAATCAGATATTACACGTGTCATATTTGTCTACAATAACAATTGTGCACACGGCACAATATCTTAATTATCAAAGTATCGTCACACATCCCCTAAATAAAATTCGAGTGGATGGATACCATAGAAAGGAAATTGACAGAACTGACAAGTCGTTTGATAGACTCCACTCGGTTAAAATAGAGTTTCAACTTAAGTAAGTGCCACAGGTAAAATGAACTACATACACATGTCTCTTATAATCAATTTCTTATTACGTAATTCTATTCTAAGTATAAAAATTAATCACTCAGACATTTATAATAAGCCATTTCCAAATTAAAATTTATTAGTATAAACGATTAACGCCGGAGGGAATAATAGTAAAATTACACAGATTTACAAAATAATTTACGCTTTCCTCTCTCCTTAAAGAATTTCCGATCGCTGATTATCGCTGTACTCTTATCCTCTATCCTTATAGATTTTCCTATCGTCAGAATTCAAATTTACCTTATACTTTTAAGATGAAGTCTTAATTCAAGTAAAACTGCAGGTAGAACAATGAAGCTGACGCGAACAATTTATATTCTAGTAATGTACATCACTCACGATGGATGGCAAAAAAAACATCTTTTATTTTTGTCTCACTTTTGTGCGCCATTCTCTGATATGCTCTTCTTATTTTTAATATATTCTTTGTTTCATTGGCCATCCTGTAATGGCAATCATATTATTATTGTATATTATCATAAGTTTAAAACTCCAATAAAATTTCATAGCAAATTATCCGTCATTTTTATATATAAATACGTTTTACAATGCTTAACTACTAGCCACGATATCTTGATTGATTCACTCACTCATATGGTTATCAATTTCCTTATACAGAACCGAAGCCCAACAAAAATATATATCCAATTGTCGTTACAGCGGTGTGTATTTATGAGAACGACAATATATCGCTCGTTAAATTTGTTCATCAGTAATAAAAACCAAACAGTAATTACTTATAATGTAATTGCTTGAAACCGATTAAGAAAACATGAAAAAGGTGGGATGATCAATTGTTTTCATGTTAAAATACAGCGCTACTGCATTTCCTGCAACGCGATTAACTTTTATTTTATTGTTACAATTATTTTAATTAACTACTTGTATAATCACGTGTAACTTATTTAGTGCTGTCGCAAATTTGTTTTTACGTGATTAAAATTTGCATGCCATAAAAAAACAATAGTGATGAAACTTCGCCTTCCGAATTTAAGCTTTTGACGAGATTTTTAAATTATTTTAATCAGTTTTTTGGGAACTCAAGATTTTTCAAAATATATGGACGATGGACATGAATTATAAAGCTGAAGACACACTTTCTTCCTGACTAAAGGAGTTATTACGTTATATATAAAGTTCACTTTACACATAACCTCACGCCTGTATTCCGGGATAATCAAATGTATATTTCAGCACCGACATTTCGCCAATTATTTTTTTGTCCCACGTAATAGGAGAAGAGCCTTTTAACGATTTTGGGCACATTTCCTAAGTCCAAGCTGCTACTGGAATTTCATTACACCAAAAAATAGTAATAATATTTTGTCGGGCCCGGGAATCGATCTAAGGACCGCTAGATCACATGGCATATACTAGTACCGCGAGAGCACGGCGCTGTCAAAAGTTATATAGTTTTGCACAACCCAATCAGATTTTAAAACACTTAATTATCACACATTCATTTCTTAGTTGTTACAACTTACAAATATGTTTTTAATAACGATTTAAACTTTATTCCTTTATATAAATAAAATAGACTTGATCATAGAACCCACAAAACAATTTACGCTAAAATGCAAACTATACACCGACTCTGTAGAATATTAATGCAATTTTATTCTTAATTCCATATTTACAGGGAAAAGGTAGCACTTTATTGTTTTTACAGCATAAATATTGAAGTCGTCAAATTACGATTCATATTTTAATTAACTGGAATTTATAGCAAGGATTCTTCAATGCAAAATTAAATTATTAGTTCGCAAAAAGCAGAACGGAACAATATTTTATCATACAATCTGCGTTTGATTTTTCTCCTGGTCCTTTGTTGGGTCAATGGTTATTATAATTACAAATCACTTAATATATGAACAAAGAGTATTTAATTTATTCCAAACATTTCATCTATTTGCCCTGCTGCGGACACGATGAGCAATACAATAAGCTGAATTATTATAAGAAATGAAATTTATGTCTACCGCACACATTTCATTCATCAAAATTTTTATGGTGTAAAGTTCTCTTTAATTAAATACATTACTGCCGATCAAAAGAAACGGATTACAAGCTAACTTACTAATGAGCTTACCCTAATCGCGCAGAAATTAGTATCATTCATGCGGTTTTTCTCGAACACAAATCTCTAATCAGTGGTTTGATCGGCAAAGTACAAAGCATACAAGAAATTTGAACATTAGAAAACAGATGGTCATTTAATGGGCAGTAGTCATTAGATCTTCTACTTAAATACAGTATTTAGATTTTATTGCATATTTTATCAAAAAATACTACTCCGGGTCTTGAGAGTGTCGAAATAGTATAAATAAAATAATTTTTGGCGCTCATATACTTTTACACACATATCTGATATCCACGACACAAGACTCGTATCTTAGTGTGGGGATGTATTTATTTATTTATTTATATTTTTTGAAGTAATGAGGAATGTAAAGGAGATTGAAATTTACAAGGTATTTCATGAAAATTAAATTTGAATATCGTGTAACTATTAGTTTGTAACCTTACTATTAAGTATTTTTAAATATCGTTAATATACGAGTTGCATTTATGAATTTGAAAGTAGAATAGTATTATTACGAACTATTTATAAATTCAGGTAAGAAATTGTCAGCAATTTATTCAATTTAATTTCTTGTTACGAAACGCGAAACTTAATGCATGTCTCAATATAAAATCTTTTAAATGTAGAAGTGCCACTTACAATTTATAAATTAAATATGAATATTTTATGTAACATTAAGTGACCGTTATTTAGGAACGTAATAGCCCATTAAAGTAAATCTAGTTTGTGTGGCACGCAGTGTAAAAAATGTTATGTCGGCAGACACATATCTGAACCTATAAAATACACCTTTAGCTATTGAAATTATGTATCATTATTTATGATATCTGTATTACAACTTACTTAGTAGGTACTCGACCAGTGAGACCTCAACCTTAGAAGATACTCATTTCATGGATGAGGCATATACACACATATATACATACATAGATCCATACATATTACAGACACACACCTCTGACTTTTCGAATTAATATGCGTATTCACAATGAATCATCACTTAATTGAAAAGTGAAGGAAAACTTGGTGAGAAAACCCGCACACCTAAAAGTTTTTAACGATTTCTTATGTATGTATGTACGTAGACTAACAACCGGCTCAAGGCCATTAGTAGTGGTAGATTATTGGTTATACGCTCTCAGTTTTAAATGAGGTCCGTCAACATTAGTAGAATATTTATAAGGTCTGATAATGCCAAAGATGATGATAAATCTATATGTACGGAATGCGATTTTAGTTTAAAGGTTGTAACCAGTAATCTAACCTAATTTCCAGATAGACTTTATTTGGTCTATGCCGTTCGTAAATTCAGTACCTATCATCACGGAGTCCATAAAGGTTAACATAAAACGCAATAGGCTTGTTGACAATTGTATATATAATACTTCCTAATCTAATTAACATAGATATACCTATAGTATAAACTATCACATGTGTACCTACATATTATTACCTCACGTTACGCATCGCGGTTTCATTGCATTGTGTAACTAACTTATTTAATGAGAGCTGAAATAAACACCCAAGGAACCAAATTAGCGCGTTCCGCGTGAGCGTCGATTAGATTGACCACTAGACGAATTCAATTTACATCAAAACCACCGCCAATTTCCTGTATTTAGACATATGTATGTGTTCACTTAGTGTTAGCGTAATTGCACAATTTGCGTAAATAGAACATCACTTACCATATACCTCAATTGCTGAATGCAACAAGCCTTGTCTTTCAACAACTTTCACATGTCCATGTTCACTAGATGTCCTTAAGAACGTTTTTGGGCACAGTTAAGTCATCAAACCGAAAATCGATTATGTTACAACAATATTTATGCGTATTTTATTCATCATATTTTGTATGATTACCTCGTTTGTACCGTGACATAAATGCGCGTGCGTTGGAGAGGTCATGTACGCTATTTCAGGGTCGGTCAGTGCTATTTGATTCTTCCATTAACAAATTCTCAACATGAAATTCGGAAATGTGTCGGAAAAACCCAACAGGTTCGCCCCTATTACCTGGGACTTAAGATATCGCATCTGGAACATGTATTTATATCTCTGTCTGTATATAGACGTAATCATATGCATGCAATGTACTTTTTTTTTAGTACACGCCTAATGCAATTAATATCATTAGTTTCTTTTACAGCAATGAAACACTTGTTTCGTATCGATATAACTGTCATTGATTTATTGCAAAATTTGATCTAAGAAATTAAAATAATTAAAATAGTCTATTTAAATTCGATAAGCAACTCTTAATCCACTTTAAATCTGTCCACGACCTACAGAATATTAAATGATTTACTAGTAAAAAACACATACATTTAACGCCCCAGTAGACAGGTGAGATGTTGTGACAGGTGTTAATTGTTCCACGATAATATCCGCGCATTTAAACATTCAAATAATTTGCCTGCACTGACCCGCTTTCGTAGTTTCGGTTGAATTAATACATCAAATAAATTTTCAGCGCGCCAACAACGAAGATGCAATACACTGACCACACCTTTTATTACGCGTAAAAGAGAAATTTAATTGACTTCATTATACAATACTAGACCAGTTGTAATAGTATAACACATTCCGTGTAATTTCAATATTCTGGAAGGAAGTCAACGTAATATATTGCTGTCTCGTTCTAGCGAACTTACTCTCTCCTTCTTTCTTTTTCATTCTTGTTTTTTACATTGGTTTCAGCCGGCAAAGTTGAGCTGATTAGGGAGATCTGATCAAAATTGTTTCTTCCGAGCCAACATTCAGTTCAGGCCAAACTTACATTCTCATACTTCAATAATTTTGCGCGCTGACTTGGAAGGCTAGAGGTCCTGACATACCCCTTTCGACCTCCACTGAGGTTCCAAAAGGAAAGCATAAGGTGCTTTCCTCTCGCTACAAAAATAACCACGCTCTACAGCTGGTTCTGTGTAGATAACTGTATCATGTATACTGGAAATAAAACATATTTTTTCTTTTTAATAGGTTCGTCTTTCTTACTTATTTATTGGGGTAAAACCGCAGTAGTAAAATAGTGATGACCTCGCAGGGTCAGATGTGCGGCCAACCATCTCGACGGTCGTGGGTTCAAACCCCAGGCTTGTTGATGGCCATGAGTTTTCTGTTCATTCTCGCCCAGCACTGCGAAGTGTGAAGGGCTGATGATAATACCGCGATGTATTTCAAATTTATTAGATACCATTATTTTTAACTGCATTTATAATGCAAATAACTATGTTTACACAGGACATATAGGCAATTGGTGAAAACAAAAGGTTTTCAATTTCTACTAATTTTTTGGGGTCCCAGGGTGATTCGTGGAGTCAATGTATAGAATCAATCTCACAAAACTGGCCTAATACATACTACAAATATTATTACAACACCAATAGAAAATTTCGGCGGAAGGACTATCAACATTAAAACTTATGGAAGGTAGAGTCTTAAGTACCTATTAATAATATAATTAATTAATTAATATGCGAACTGCGTAATTTCTTAAATAAAAGTCCTTAATTTGAAATATATTGTGAAACTGATTCAACCAATAGAAGTATAATAAGGCCTACATACAAATGACCTTAATAATGCTTACTGACCACGTAAAATGAAAGAAATACAAAAACATTGGGACCACAAAATACATATTATCATTAGAGCAAACCATTGATATGTATTACAAAACTAAATGTGTGTTCATTTGCTTGTCACGCTTTGGCATCCAAACTCAACATTTATCTTGAATTTTTACATAATCTTTTAGAAGGATACAAATAACTTATTTTTTTTCAGCAATTAGATTTTTATCAGATGCGGCTGCTATAACTATTGGTTGTCAGTTGTCACACATTTATAAAAGTTTTGATTTCACACGCTATCCCAATTACTAGGAAATGGCCATGTCAAAGATACGATAGTCTAATCGTATGTTCATCATCCCATATACGTCCCACTGTTGGGCACGGGTCTTCACCTAGTGCGGGTTGGTGGACTACACACCTAAGAAATTCCCAAGAACTTTTAGGTGTGCAGGTTTTATCACGATGATTTCCTTCACCGTTAAAGCAAGTGATAATTAAATGTGAATACACACATAACTTCGAAAAGTCAGAGGTTAGAGGTTCGAACCCGCGACCGACGAGATTTTCGACCGTGCGCCGAAACCTCGAGGCCATGTATGTTCGGTCTTATTCAACTGTTGTGTGCTTACAAGAAAAGAATCTTGACACTTACATAACACTGGAAAACAGCATATCTGTTGCATGAGATTTTATACATGAATCTGAACAGTTTTTCCACGCTGATTTCAAAAATATATGCCGTTTTTATGTAGCAGCTCTAGTTTTGGAGTTATGAAGTGACATGGCTTTTCATTGAAAAAGCAAAAAGTTTAAGTTTAAAAATTCTATTAAATATATTAATTCCGAATAAAATTTCCTTTTTTTGGATTTTCTAGAGTCAGATGTATTATGAGTACAATCTTAAATGCTCCAACAATAGTCAACCGAGATATGTTCATTACAGTACCCCAAATACCGTTCCGTTATAGTGTAAATATTCTGGTAAAAGCGCTCTCCTTGTTCCTCGCATAGAAGTCACCGAGATTGTCAGGAAAATGGTCTAGATGACTGTGAAGGTAGTGAAGCTTAATACTCATGTTCCATCCAAGCCGCTGGAAGGGTATCAGCAACTGTTCAGCGTGCTGAATGCAGCCGTCAGACATCCTATTGCCAAAAATGTTTCTTTCCTTCAATCGGGAAGCTGAAATTTCTGTTGCTGTTTTGGACAGTCTAAGGTTCCTGATTAAGTCATTTAGACCATCATTTAGTGGTCGGGGACTACCGTAGCAAATAAAATCACTGTCATTACCACCGTCGTCGTTTTTGGTTTGTCCACTTCACTGGTCTGGATTCTCCGAAGATGGACGTGACTGCTGTGGTGATGATTTGTCACTAACACTCAAGACTGGACTTATGGCAGATTTTAAGTTGGATATATCCACTTAGAGCAATTTTTATGGTTTGAACGTATGATTTTCGTTACACAGAAATAACAGTCGTCATGATAGTTGGATAGTTCACGCCAAATCATAGGAGCTTTGAATTTAAAAGTGGGTATTTTTTTTGTTGGCCCACAGTCGCAAGGATTCAACACAACTTTTACATACCAAACTTGGTATACAAGATTTAACGTTTAACAGCAATAGTATCCCAAAGTCGTCGAAATATGCCTTTTTTACAAAGTCCGACACATTTAAACGAAATTTTTGAACATATATTCTCCACAAATAATCCAAAAACAATCAGGATTATTTAACCACTTCCTTATTGAGGAAGACATAATGAAATTTAGAAAGGAAATGGTTAAGTTACACCGCTATTGATAGAAACTATCGACTTCTTAGGTAAATTCAAGACGGTACCTGTATCTCACTAACTAGAGCTGCTACAAAAAATCTGAGGCCAGATATGAAATCAGCGCACCCAAATTAGTAAACAACAGTTGAAAAACTTCATGCAACACAAAAAAAGTTTTATTTTGTTGTCCTGTGTAATTGATGTAGAACTCAGTAATTCTTTACTCGTTTTCTTCCGTCTACTCTCCGATATTTATTAGAAAGCTGATACTCTACCTACGACCGTCAAATGTTGTATTGAATGTTTATTGTTGTTTTTGCACTTAAGTTACAAAGAAACTAATCTATGATAAGATGGGATTAACAACTGGCTTTAACGGTTTACTTAAAATAAGGCTCTTATTTTATTTACACCATATGATGCGTGTTATGCGGTCGTGTTTTGCAACAACTATGATTTACAAAATAAACTAAAAACAAACAATCATGCCTATTATATGTAGCAACATATTATTACAATTGTTACATAATTCCTATGTTGTAGATCTAGGCTAATAGCCTTTAAAAAGTGTTCGATCAAACGGTATAAAGAAATTAAAAGTGGTTTAAATTAAATACCGTGTCATTTTTGAGTCAATGTTTTTAAAACAAAATGCCAAATGACGTCACTGTATTTGGTCTCCAGTAGCACTGTAAATATGATACAAAGCTGATACAATCGCGAACACTATTGTTTTGTGTTTCAACAACAGTCGAGGTACACAGAAAAAAAAATCGATTTGATAAAAACAAAACAGTGATTCGAATATATGTATCATCTCATCTCATCAGACCATATACGTCCCACTGCTGGGTATGGGCCTCCTCTACCATTGATAGGGTTAAGGACTTAGTCCGCCACGCTGGCCTAGTACAGGGTGGCGGACTACATACCTAAGAAATTCCTAAGGACTCTTTTAGATGTGCAGGTTTCCTTCACCGTTAAAGCAAGTGATATGTATAATTGGACTCAATTTCGCCCTAGTCAAAACTATATTTGGACCGTTCTGCCACACCCATTACTTGAATCAATATCTCACTAGAAAAGAAAACATAGATGATATAACTGTATCGACAATTTATATTTTCAATCGGCGATAGAATGAGGCCAACTATAGCTCCCACCATGAGTGAACAACGTTTAACTTACAAATATGGACAAGAATGCCGATTCCTTGTAAAACACTCTATGGAATGTCAGCTACATTCATTTATTCAAGTGATTACGTTGAAACTAAAAAATGTATGTATGATACAATCTATATCATCCCACATACGAGTATGTCCACCTAATTGGTACGAGGCTCCTCTATAGCTGAGAGGGGTAAGTCTATAGTCCACCACACTTTACTCTGTTTTTAATGAGGTAAGATACTATTTGTATTAGTTATTTCAATATAATTATGTAAATCTGCAAAGATAAATAATAATATTAGGAAAAAATAAAAAGTATTTTGTAAAACCTCTATGTAAACAAAACATAATATGTGATTTAAATAAAGGATGCAAATTATTCATTCACGTAAGTTAAAATCTACGCAGAAAACATTAAGCGTAAAAATTTGCTAATATACCTATTATGTCAAAATATGTACATGGGTCAATCAACTTTTAAATGTACCATCAATGATAGATTTTATATATCATTTTTTTTTTCTTAAATTTGTATATTTTATACGTATTTGTTGTTGATAATTATTTATATTTAAGGAATTCAAATAGAGCAGAACAATTTATGGTAAATTTTACTCAAAAATTCACATGACTGTAGTTAAGATAGTCCCTTGGACATTTAAAAATTCAGTCAAATTGTTAATTTACTTTTAAATATTAGAATCATATTTGAAAAACCTTACTGTTCTTTTAAAGTAAAAATGACGATAATCTGTCTTTAGGAGATAAGAAAAAAGTGGTTGTCCAGTGGACATAGACGTTTGTCCATACGAAATACTCGGATGTCCAAAGGGGATTCTATGATGAAAATCGCCTGTATTTCTTCTTTTATGTAATAAAAAAACAACTATTTGAAAATAATTATCAGTATTAGAAGAGAAAATATTGAATAATTCAGACAATGATCTTGGATGTCCAAGGGACTGGTGGTGATATTTATTAGTCTTTCCGCTCCCTGGTAATAAATAATAATATTTTGAATTAGGTCTTACGCACAGTAAAAAATATACATTAAATTGAATATATTCCACTTTAATTTACTACAATATATAAAATACAAAAATTTTTGTGCTGGTTGTCCAGTGGACACACAATAAAGCCACGCTCTTTTTCAAAATACACTCGGTCGACTGGCGCCGCGGAAAAGATGAAATCAAAATCGAGGCTGGATGAATGTTGTCACGAAATAAATCGACTTGAGTTCCAAGCCGTAGTCACGCCATAAATGTTTGGATTTTGGAACTTTTTTACCGTTGTCCGGTGGAAGTCAGAATAATAAAATATAATAGGGACTAAAATAAACATGCAAAAAGGTCGTTAAGGTTTTAAAGCAAACAAAATCTATTTACTAACATCATAGTAGATATTGTAATTAATAATTATGTTTCATTGTAATGGATTGCCATATATAATTTTTTTGGAAAAATTAATGTTTCATTGTACTAACCTACTGGGGGACAAATTTACATAGTACTGATAGGACAGATAAAAGTTGATTGACCCACATATTTAAAAGCATGGAGCAATAAAACCATAAAAATGATATTAATTTAAAATGAAATTGGTTTACATTTTGTTTATTTCATATCTTTTTAGGTTAAAGTCAATTTTTACTACATTTACCCGTGTTACGAATATTTGATTTTTTATATCATATAGTTCACATGGTACCTTTTATATATATAATGCATTATAATATTCTTATGCGTCAGGCCTATGCTATTATTACGATATAAACCTATATCTCAAGGACACCAGAGCGACCTTCCTTCTAGATGTCTCTATCTTAAGGTTGGCTATGGTCATGGCTAATTGGGCCAATGGTGAATATTCAAATATCTGACCCGTTTTCGGGCAATTTCCGCAATTGCATTCAACGACATTTTATCGCCTCTATAATCAAGGGTCTTTCACTTTGATTCTTTTTGAAAAAACTAATAGTTAAAAATATATGCAATGAGTGAATAAATCTAGACAGGTAATTTTTAATAGAAAACTCTGAGGATAATATAAATATTTTATGAAATATTTGAAATGTAGGCAACATTTCCGTAATTGTTAGCACTAACTACTAAAACAGTCTCTGAAAAGACCAAAGAGTTATTGACGAGGTTGTTTCTAATGTGCTGAACGTTAATTAGTGTTTAAGAATAAACACAGAAGGTATAATTTTGTAAGAAGATCATATATCTGCACTTTTAATTTAGATTGCGTAAAAGAACATTGGCTGAGATGACTAAAACTAAAAAATATAGTACCTTAATTTTATTAACGGGAACAAATTTTTGAAACTTAATTAATTTACTATTATGATTATTTCTGGTCAATTTTTTTTTTCGCTATCATTTTTGAACTAACATAATTTTAGTCACTACACGAAATTATCAGTTAAAAAATATATTTTATGACATGGAATCACTCATGCATACACGAGTAGACATTAATGTGGTAAAGTTATTAACGCCGGTATAGATAAGAGGATCATACATCATAACCTTGATTACATTAAAAATGTTGTAACAACTAAATATGTATTATGATATACATATTTAAGAAGTGGAGCAAGTTAATGGAGTTTTAGGCCTTGTAGAAATATTATGGTTACGTATATCATATTTGACTCTATCTATGTGACCTGTTATGTCTTTGGAAAGGCTAACTTATTAGTACCGGTTTTTTCGATTTATGATTAACTGTTGGCCCCTCGGCGTAATAATTCGCATGCAATTAAAAGGTCCTGAATTTAGGCAAAGTGGTATTGAGTTCATTCGATAAGTATTCTGAAGTGTTTTTTCCTCGCAACATGCAAAATATATTCGAGTCCCTATTCGATTACAGTCAGCAGTGAATAGCAGCTAATTAATAATACACTTAGGTATGTAAATAAGGAAGTATACCCTGCGCCAACGCAACCTCGCGATAGCGCGCTTCAATTAGGTTTCAAATTATAATCAATAGCTTCTATCTCCAATATACTTTTACCTTTTTTTAACATACTTATTTTGTTTAAAAACTCATTTCGATTGCCTCGAGGTTTAGGTAAATCTTGGCGATCGCGGACTCAAACTCCAGGCACATGCCTCTGACTTTTCGAAGATACGTGTGCATTCACAACTACATATTACACACTTTTACAGCGAAGGAAAACATCGTGAGGAAAGCTGCACTAGACTAACGTGGTAGCCTGAATCCTAAGCCCTTTCTGTTGTAGAGGAGGCCTGTGACCAGCAGTGAGACCTATCCACCTATGGACATGACAAAACACTCTTTTAAAAGTGAAATAATTTTGTTTCATAACCAGCCTATTACTTTCTGGCAAACGGAAACATTTTGACCAATG
The DNA here is from genome assembly GCA_030295005.1 of Cephonodes hylas. Lineage (NCBI taxonomy): Eukaryota > Metazoa > Arthropoda > Insecta > Lepidoptera > Sphingidae > Cephonodes > Cephonodes hylas. The sequence goes on along the minus strand of AP025369.1, from coordinate 9,060,500 downwards.
TATGAAATAATATCTAACTATGAAAAAACTTAGCATTCGATTAAAGTTGTAGATATCATTACAGAAGAACGTGTAAAATTCCTATTGTGTAAGATAGACACTTATGGAGTTCTGAGAAAATTGCACAGTGTAGCTTAAACTGGTTCGCAGTAATGTTAATTAATGTGATATGGAACAGTTTTCACACTCCATTGGAACGACGCGCTTACAGCACACGTTTAATTTACCCCACATTATCATTATTACATACTTTATACATCATGTAATTAGTTTTTAGTCATAAAACTCTCTTTCATGTCTGTAGCTTGATAGCATCGTTAACTTTTGTATGTAACCCTATTACGTATTAAAATTTATATGCCGATTCTCGTGTTGTTTTAAAATATACATATTTTACAGCCTGGTGGCTAACAGTTTGTTACACGAGAGGCCGGAAGTTCGATCTCCTCACCGAGACAAATTTTAAGGCGATCCACAAATATTTGTCTCGGGTTTGAGGGTGAGTGAGACCGAAAGTCTATCATAATTTCCGATATGCTCAACATAAAATCATAGAAGGGGTCAGAACTACAAATGTATGTAACTGTTAATTTATAGAGTGGTATGCAAGAATCGAAGATGAGCTGTAGAGTAGGTAATTATAACAATCAACGCAAAAACGGTTCCTCTTCCCCATGACACCCCCAACAAAATCTTAACCATGGCCTCTATGCATATATTTTCAGAATAAAGTTTTTACCATTATATGCTGCAATATTTATAACATTAGTTTTATACTCTACGTCCAAGTCAACTATCCCACGAAGTCTAGGTCAGTAAATTATTTCTAAATCATGTTCAGGTCTTTGACTTTGATTAAGTAATAAAATATTAATCATAATTATATTGACTTTTTAAAATGTAATATTACAAAGTTCGATTATTAAAACAAGAAACAATTTAAGTTTGGGTGATTAATTTTAAATGGAATAAATTATTTCTATTACATTATAGAACAAGTATATTAATTTCTAGACTACTGTTAACATGCACTAAATCCACTTTACGAGGATGTATATATGTTTAACGACATTTTAAGTGCTGTTTCATAACTTTTTATTGCATGTATTATTCATGAGTAACTCCTGTGATCTGTAACCGACCATTTGAAGTGCCTCTGGTTTGAATCCTCGTTGGTATATGATGAAATTTTCTTCATTACGAATTTTTCAGTAATAGCACGGTGTTACAAGCAGTGATGGCCTCGAGGTATGGGCGCGCGGTCGAGAATCTCGGCGATCGCGGGTTCGAACCCCAGGCACACACCTCTGACTTTTCGAAGTTATGTGTGTATTCACATTGAATAATCACTTGCTTTAACGGTGAAGGAAAACATCGTGATAAAACCTGCACATCTAAGAGTTCTTAGGAATTTCTTAGGTGTGTAGTCCGCCAACCCGCACTAGGCCAGCGTGGTGGACTATGGCCTAAACCCTCTCAATGGTAGAGGAGACCCGTGCTCAGCAGTGGGCGTATATGGGTTGATGAAGAAGAAGAAAGAAGAAGCACGGTGTTTGGAAAATTACCATGCCCCTTTTTTGAGCAACTTAATACACAATCGTTAAAACGAGCGTAAAGAAGTAAACTTTTTGCCTTTTCCTCGGAGAACTTAGGAGTGAATTTTCTTTTTTGTAGCATAGACATTTACATTCTTCTTTTTCCTTATTTTTTACCATTTTCTAAAGCAGGTTTAACTTCAACTGCAACTTGATGGTTGGATCCAGAAAGTAATTGTGTGTGTAAAAAAGTCGATGTATTTCTTTGTATTTAGGTATCCATTAGGGATTTAACATTTTTAGGGATAAAAATAAAACTGTAACTTTTACCAGGGGTAGTCAATTTTCACAACTTCCTTAAAAAAAGACAGTTCTAATCAGTTTTGCAATTCAAATTTGAAAGCGTACCAAACCAACTTACTTTCGCATTTAAAATATTAGTTTTGATAACATCTCTAGCTCATCAGGAAGCTATTTTAATTCCATCCAAAAATGAAACAAGATAATAAAAACTAATTATAAATATCAATTATGAAATGGAAGTCGCAAAGTTCCGGTTATGACTAGAATCTGTGTCGTAGTCAAAATGTGTTGCTGTCTAACACATGAAGTATAGACGACCTTGGTAATAAATAACTGTGAGTAAAAAATAGGACGGCGACCATTCATAACACAGTATATAGTGATGTAAGGTTTAGAGAAACGCCGCAGTCACAAACGAATTGCGGTAGGACTAGGCCGGCTCGCCCAAGGTAGTCTCGCCCACTGTACAAAAAAAGACATTAGTCTGGGCAGACAAAAGTTTAGTCAGAAGGCTAAGTGCCAAAGGCGAAAACGTTGCAATTATCAATTTGATTGAGTTATGTCGGTCTATTCGTAGTCTACAAAAGGCTGAGGCTTTTGACTTTGAACTTAGGTCGCGAACTAAGCACTGTCAATTAGAATATTTTTGTTGTTAAAATATTATAAAAAATATGGCATCATAAAAAAGATCAAATAAGATTGATTGAGATGTAAACACATCCATTAAAGTAAATTATAATATGGTAATACACATGTTGATTGGTATAACCTATAGCGGTTCAATAAAATCATGTATAAACACGTATATAATAACTAATTGAGAATAACATACATAAAACGAGGCAAAATGTACGTTGAATTTAGAACCCCAGAAAAAAAATACTACCTTAAGCGCTTAATTTCTTAATGATATTCGTTTTTTTATAAAGGCAACCATTAAATTATCTTAAATTTAAAAACAATATTTTTCAAGTTTGTACAAAAAAAATTTATGCTCCCCTATTGGTCGTAGCCCGATGATTTATATTATATAAATAACTTACTCGTCATATATAATCGCAGAGTTTCATTAAAATCCATTCAGTAGTATTTCCGTGAAAAAGCAACAAACATACATACTTTCGCTTTGTACTATGAGTAAGATTAGACTAGTTTATTTACTCTATTTGTCGTTATGGTGGCTTTGACTTCCGAAGTTATTTCCGCTATGAATTATCACATTCCTCAATAGCGAAGGTAAACAACATCCCATAGACTCACCTTAGATTTTTGCTCAACGAACTTATTAGGTAAGAAGACCTTTATGGCTTAGCTTCAATCCATCGCAACCGCATCGTTTACCGGTCTCATCTGTTGTGTATATGTCGCACAAAATAATAATCATCATGATCATCACTATCAACCCAAATACGTCGCACGGCTAAACACGGGCCCCATCTGCAACTGAGAGAGGTTAGGTCTTAGTTCACCACGCTGGTCTAGAGTGAATTGGCGGACTGCATAGCTAAAAAAATCATTTTTTTTTAGGTGACCGCGTTAAAGTAAATGATACGTAATAATAAACCGGGTAAATGCATATTAAATGAACAAAATACGGATAGTAAATGAGTAATACAATCCGTACAAATTTCGATGTTCTCTTGCGACAGGTCTTAGGAAGCAAAGTACGAACGCGACGGATCCATTTCATTTTGCATATATAAACACGTTGCGCGGAATGTACTAGCCTAAGAAATACAATACGTTATCAAAATTCTGCAGAAAGTTGCACATTGCACACCGTCGGATTTCTCAACTCATGATGATATTTTTTCGAATTTTTAACCCAAAAAAAGATGATAAATTAAAGGCCATTTGTTTGCAAATATATGAATTAGCATAAATCGGTATTCCGCCTCCTTGTTTGAATCTTTTTAACGAGGTGAACAAACGAAGCATCCAAGAATGTCGGCCGTGTCGTGTGAGACGAGGTATCTTTCTGGCACTTGATACTTTGGCTAACCAACACGACCCTTACCACAATTCAATTTGTTACTCGGTTTAACGTTGTTAGCTATTGCACTCGACCATGTAAAATTATTGCAACATATACGTTATCTTAAATCATATAAATACTTTCTAGAACCTGTATTTAAAAATTGCAAAATTTAATTATAATTTAATTTATGTAGTAGGTGAATCTCTTTAGTAAATAAACTAAACAATACCTACATTATTTAAGCACTATTTATTATAAAAAAGAAGGCGATAAATAATGTCCGTAATAATGTCAAAGGGTTATTAATACAATTGATCAAATCAAATTATTTATTTGCAAGCTATGTGATAAATAAGCGATCACTTCATTTCGTATGCATAAAAATATAATCTTTCGCCTAATTATAATACTGCGAGAAGCATTAAACACGTAATACACTGACCTGCCTCTATTTGCCTCGCAAAAAAAGCCTGCGATAAATAAGCGATGTCTCAACATATGCCTGACCTACGACGTAAAGCATCCAGTTGTGAGCTCATGAATATTTAACTACACATTTCGACATTTCTTATAATACATATAGAAAACATTAATGTTAATTTTATGCTTTATTATGTTTTGATGTTATAAAATGTTGGTTTAATAGGAAAAGGAACCCAATCGTATTGGACTGCTAGGACTGATGAAATAAGGACTTTAGGATGTATTATGATTAGTACGTTACTAAGGCACAATTCCATCTCAATATTAAATTCTTTGCTGCAAACGCAATCGACGACACAGACCCAGCCGAAGGAGACTAGACACCACACATGCCCATTATCGCATCACACGCCTATAAGCCTTGTGGCACATAAATTCAAGTTCAGCGTTTAAAAGTAAAAGTAAAGATTTATGGCCGAGTATACTCGCATTATGTACTAAGCCTAGTTGAACATGCCAAAGAGCGGTTCGTGGAATTAAAATGTAATATATAATTATTACTCTGTTCACTCATAAGACACTTGCGTGAGCATTTCCTCGAAAAATTAATTATGGTGCTACATATCTTGGTTTATACTTCTCAGCTTATCGCCGTCCCCTGCTTCACTTGAGCAGCCTGAATCCATCGCATTTTTCCTTACATATCTAGATAAATAAAAAAATAACAGGTGATTCCTCAGACACTAGTTGTCTGTTATTCTGGACAAAAAAGTAGAAAGCCTGGACCATGGAATAAAAGATTTTATTTTTAAATATTTTGTACTCAGAATTTATGATCACACAGAACACTAGCGTCAATAGGAAAGATGATTACAGCTCTGTCATATCCAAGACAAATTCAATTAGGCAACATGTCAACAAATTATGGAAAGAAAGTATGATTGCAAACAACCAGGTCATAGCTGTGACGTATGCACTAAGCCTATCATTGCATACGGTAGGTGCTAGCAAATAGAGCAGTAAGCCAATCTTCCAAGAAATGTTTGTATTCTAATAACTGGGGAACCAAACGATAGATTGGAATCGGTTAAAATATGAACTAAGTTAAAATTAATATTATAATGAAATTAAAAATAAGTTGAGAACATTTGGGCGATATTATTTTCACTTTTAAAGATTATTAGACGTTTAATTAAAAGGTAAATTAAATAATTGACTGCATAAATAATGAAGTATTTAAATAACCATTCATTTCTTATAAAACTCGTAGACGAACAAGTTCATGACATTACGCCTATGGAAATGTATAAAAGACATTATATTTTCTAATGCTTTTAATTTCCGAAATAAAAAAAGAAAATAACTTAGGAAAAAGGAAGAAATATCTTAGAGCTAAAATCAAAAGTTAACACACAAATCCGACATTTTAGATTTAAATGACTTATTAACATAGATTAGCAGTATAAGAACTCTACAAACTTGCACCAGGTCATCGTCCTGAATGTGATCGTTTTGATCTATCGATAATTATATGTAAAATAACTAAATGTTATGCAAATCAATCAATAATATTATAAATCTGTCACATAAAGCGACATGTCAAGTCAATAGTTACATGGCATTAGTTATGCTGATGATGATGATGTGGATAGTGATGATGAAGGGATCCAACCACACCAGCCTATTAATTTTTTTCTTCAGTGAAAATACTAGTTTCTAAAATGAAAAGAACACGTACTCTAATAAGCTTGATTATTAGTTTTGAGTAATTCGTTCTTTATTATATAGTAGTCAGAAAATTAATCATTGTTTTCTGGTATTTTAATTGCCAAAAGAGAAAGAGAATTTATTTAATATAAAAATCAAGGACGCCTGTATACCTAGAACTGCATACAATTGCACAAGATAAGAAGCCGGTTTCATCGTCTCGTATAAACGTTGGACTTCTTGTGTGCAAAGTAACAAATTGATTCCATTTAAAACATGATTGAATTCATTTTGTAGATATAATATAGTTTGCTTGATAGTCTTCATAGATTGGTTTAGAGAGTAGACCATAAAATCACGCATAGTATGTCCAAACATACTTAGGATCAATCCTAATGAGGTAATATCATCATCATGTATTACGTCCCAACGCTGGGCATGGACCCACTACATCTGAGAGGATATAGACCATAGTCCACCACAGGCAAAGTGATTTTTGACGGAGATAATATAATAAAACAATATTTTTATTGCTTCGGTGATTTGAAAAACGGATAATTTTTTAATTAATATGTTTTTACGAAATATTTTTTTTTTTTTTTTGTAAAGATTGCAAGCAAAGGTCGTTCTTATAACTAAGCATATAATCGAGGCGATACCTGTATTGTAACGTTTTCAACCCAACATGTAATAATCGTTAGGTAGTTAAAAATGCGTATAATTAAGTCACATCCCAACTGTTCAACAAATCGCAATAGCCTCACGCCTTTCCGTTTAATTTAAATTTCAACGCGATTATATACTGTTATTGCATTATTACACGGTAGCTATTAAAATTAAACGGAATTATTAAATTAAATAGTTTATTCCTGTTACTTTTCATGCATTTGTAAAAAAATGATAATTTTCTACGGTACAAATAGGCTTGTAAAAAGGGTGGTAACACTGTCACTGCGATTCACTTTGCCAAGACGGCATATAATCAAAAAAGGGTCACTCAACGGTTAGATTAAATAATACAATTTTAATCAACTAAAGCTTATAATAGATAGGCAGTCATGCTTCATTTAGCGAAGGAGATAGTCAAAAACTAAATAATTTTAATTTTTATCTTAATTTTCTGCTGTTTCATTAATTTTTCCATTTAGATCAGTGTCATCCCTGTGTAAACTTTGATAGGTGACAATTGAAAATTGTGACTATTTAGCATAAAGAAGTACACAACTCCCCCTATGGCAGCATATTTTTCATACATATTCCCGCAAAAGTAGACGGAAGTCTATTCCTAAATACAAGTTGCGCGAGCTGTCATAAGTTATTATGGGGGCGAGCCTAATCCGGTTTTTCGGGCACATTCTCCAGACCCGTGCTGCAATTGAGCATTTCTTAATAGAAATTGCCAATATTTGCAAAATATTTTCTCGATCGCACGCCGCACACTCAAGCCGCGAAACCAACGAAGCAGTCAATCGTATAGGAGACATAAATGCAATGATTTGTAACTACTAATAGTTTGTAAGTAATAATGGCTTCGAGGTTTGGGCACGCGGTCGAAAATTTCGGCGGTCGTGAGTATAAACCCGACACACCTTTGACTTTTCGAAGCCCTGTGTCTATTAAAAAGCTTCTTGGGCAAACTTACACACCGAAAGTTCTTAGGAATTTTGTAGGTGTATAATCCGCCAACCCACTAGGTCCACTTATTGCAGCCTGGTGGACTAAAGCCTATACCCTCTCAGTTGTAGAGAAGGCCCGTGCACAGCAGTGAGACGTATATGGGTTGATGATGATTACTAGTTTGTAAAACCACTGACTTTAGAAACATAAATATCTTAGGATTTTAAGGCATCTTTGGTATCTGTCTACTGTATTGGTAATTGATAGCAAAAACGAATACCGAATTTTAATTAAATCCACATGTGTACTAGTGAACATTACTAGGAAATTTATGTCATCGGAAATTTCTGTAATTCTATGTGTATAACATTCGTTAAAATGTAACAACTATGACCTCACTTGATATATGGACTCATAAATCAACATCTCATTATTTTTCTAACTTTATAGAGAATATTAATAAGCTAACTTTTTAACTACTGTATTCCTATCAAGTTCACACACTAATGGAAAAATATAAGGGACAAATTGCCTAATTTAATTTTTATTGCTGTGAGATCAGAGTGGACAACCTTTTAAATATATTATTTTTATTTTATATTTATTACCTGTAGCTATAAAGCAAACCATCGTTCAAGTCAACAACCCATACCTAACTAACATAGCCGAAATACATAAATGTAATTATGAAAGACTATTGCAATATTTGCAAATTATTATGTCAAATTAAAATTCATAATCACCGTTACATTTTCGATAATTTTTGCCATAAATTTGACGTATGGCAAAACTATGTCAGTAGATTATTCAAAACGTTATGCACGGGTCAATATCTAATGCGGTGCGCCCGACCAAGGCAAATTCTATCGCCTGTTTATCGTGAGCCGAACACAAGGCACACTACGTAATTATCTGATACTTTAATGCCGCACCTCACTTGATTAATTAAATATCCTTATTACCTGTCAAATTACAATACAAAATAATTGAGGTAATGAAAAAGGAAAAACATACCTCAATTTGTGTTCGTGCTTTCGTCATTCCCTCGCGGGTAAGGCGCGCGGTCGGGATCAAATTTTGGCGGTTGCGGTTTCAAATCTTTGGTCTCCGAGTTTCCAAAGTTATGTATGTTCACCACGACTATAAGTTTTTCAGTGGTAAAGAAATATCGTGAGAAAACTTGAACACTAAAAATTTATTCACAACACGTTATTGGTCACGGGTCTCCTCTTCACAACGCTGGCCAAGTATTTGGCAAATAGCCTCTTAGGATCTTAGTATACTACCAAAAAAGTAGTCTATCGACTCATAAATCTATCTCTGTCCAAAAACAATCAAAATGAGAATGAAACAAACATTTGCACTTTCTTATATATAACATTAGTGAGCACTACATTTGAATCATTACAAACATCATTCAACTCGAATCATTTGCACAATGTGATTATTCGTGAAGCAATTGTAACGAAAACATCAAGTTCACGGACCCCGTAATTGCAATGAGCCATGCGAAAAGAAGACCAACTTAATAATTTTATCACGATTGAGATTAACATTAAAGGTTCTCTTTAACAATAAAATACAAAATGACACAATAGCAGGAGGAAAATATTAAAGATACAATGGAAATTCCTTGTAGTAAGGTAAAAACATTTGGAAAATCATTTTTGAGTAAAAATCATGTTATTAATCCAAGAACGTAATTTTCATAATATTTATTGCAAAATCTTTGAATTGTTTATAAGCCAAATATTTGTATATTTTATTTAGTTGTTGAGACACATATTAATATATTTAAATGCCATAAAAATTGACCTCATTGTGCAACAAGTCTAAATCCTATGTCAAAAAACAAGGGTTAAAGAAAACAACGAAGACTAAGGATCGAACACACGGCCCATGGTTTACTGGATGCGTCATATAGACATTGTAGATTAGAAATTTAGGGCCGACTGTGCCAATTTTAAACGTATAGTATTGTAAGACTTCATTCAAATTATATTTAGTCTCCAGAAATTATAGTCGCAATAATTTTACTACTACCATCGTGAACTACATCTGTCATAAATATTTTTTTATGATTTATTGAAATTCACTTAGGCCTCAGGCGATCTCCTGCGGCCTTCGCGCTACTCCGTGGCCCAAATATCTAATATTTTTCGATTTTTTGATTTAATTTGAATTAAAATTTATAACGCTTCCGGCAGTTGCCTCTGCGGTCAATTTCTCGGCACGAAACGTGCGCCAAGTCGACATGGAAGGAGAGACCAAGTCGACGGACGCTATGTTTTATAAAGTAGGGGTGTAATCGGTCAGAATCAGTCGAAACCCAACTGTCGTGAACATAGCTCAGTTGCACTCAAAGTACGTAATTATTAATTAGCGTATTAAAAACTAACACTTGAAAATCGTTAAGCGGTGTCGGAATTAAGTGGATTGCGTTATAATAGAGATAATTTGAACGCATGTGCTGTGAATAATAATTTTTATTGTGTTACATTGTAAAGCTTTTAACATCTTTCAAAGCGGCTTCAATTATATTATAATGGACAAATATGGAGAAATTATTAGTTACGTTACAAATAGTAACCTTATCTGACTGTACTAAATAGTCATTAGAACAAATTAATTTAAATCGTCGTAAGATTTAGGAAATATTTTAAAAGGGATCGAAAATAAATTATATTCACTGACAATTTCGATCATAAAAAAGGCATAGAAATTACAAACATCCCCGTTTCATTTGCAGAACATCGAAATGGCGATAAAAATTTTAGTTATGTTTGGTCTCGTGTCGTTGGCATCGGCGTCCATCAAACTCCAAGAGATATTTTCTTGGAACGTTGTAGACTGGAACTATCCTGACCTTTATTCGAGGCAACAAGCTATCAGGACAGGAGCCCTGATACCCGAAAATGCCCTGCCCGTGGGAATAGAAAGGTGGAAGAACAAGCTTTTTGTTTCCGTCCCTAGGTGGCGTGGAGGTGAGTGGATTTTTTTATCTTGATTTATTTATCCATTTAGTACGATTACACCAATTACACTAATCTATAAGAGAGATATATACAATAAAAATTATAATAATAAAGAAAAATAAACACAAAACATAGCGAGACAATAATAAATTGACATTATACACAATTATATGTCAATCCACATAATATCTATAAAATTCAATTCAAAATATAAACACAGTCATACATCACACATTAACCCTTTATAGCCTGTGGTGACATTTCTGTAACAAACCCAAAAAGTCTCTATAAAATTTAAACTAAACGTTTAAGATTTGTCAAATCAATATCAATATATTCTTAAATAACACACCGAACATTTTAGCATCAAATATAAATCATAAGTAGTGTAACTTGCTCCCTTTTTGGCTTTGAATTTCGTGTTTTGATGAAAATGCCATGTTTGAACTTGCAAAAAGTTTAAAAGTTATAAAAAAATACTAAAAGTATATAAAATTGTATAATTTTTGTTGATACCCGTAGGTAAGTAAATGATTTGGTTTATATATCGTTACCAATTCATACTTTTGATTTTTCATATGTAAAAAGCAACTTTTTATGTTTGTTACATTTCTGTTACATTGGGTGACAATGTCATAAAAAATACAACTAATGTATATCCATATATTGATGATTTTTTTCTCCTATTTTTTAAGATAGGGGTAGTACTTACACAAAAATTAGATCTATAATATAAGCCCTAAATAGGACTTCTAGTGGAGTTCTATTCGAGGTATACCTTTGTGTGGATGAATAGATTTGCTACACTAAGAGAAGAGACAATTTGAATAGATATATGGCTATAAAAAAACACAATTGGCGTTAAAAGTTTTATGTACTGAGCGTAGTTTCAAGTTTTGTCTATAATATTGAACCTGAAACAGGAACTGAAAGAGTTTTGCTCCTAGTAGAATAAAAAAGGAGCATCTTGAAACGTCGTATTTAGAATGACGCGGGCATACCCAGACATCAGAAATAACATATATATTTGGATAATAACTTTACTTCCGTGGCTTGAAACTTTACTGGAGTACTTAGCAGAAGTGGATATATCTTGGACTTGGGGAGTCCTGGGACCGTACGGAATAATCTCGTTCCAGATTGCAAACTACCCCCTGACGAGGATGTAATAAAAAGTAAAGTAGATTTTCTGTTGATTACGTAGCAAATATGGACGCAATTGATGTGTCAAAATTTATATGAAAAGACAACAAACTTGTCACGCTTCTCTCAATTTTTGCTGGTGAGTGGTCGAAGGTCCAAGTCGTTACGATAAGGCCAATAGAAGTACATCAACATTGATCGGTCTCATATCGTCGAAGAATGTAGTGGGTATATTGGAGGTGTAGATTTTATTAACAGCATTATGGGTGCTTATAGTATTTTGACACGAATTATAAGACGCCAGGTTTGGATGTTTTACCAATTATTAGATCTGACCATGGCCAATTCTTGGCTGATGTATGTGAGAGTAAGGCAGACTAAACTATGCAATGACAAACAAATGTCTTCAGCAGATTTTCAACTTGAAATTGGAGACTTTATGTAAGTTTTGCTTGAATCCTAATGTCCAACAGCGAAGATTAATTGAAAATAAAATACAAGCCAAAATCACAAGAGTCCGGCGCAACATGTCCCCCCATTGGCGGTGGGGCAGTATCAAATTGGCTACTGACCGAATTAGGTTTGAAAATCATTTGGCCCAAGTTTCTTCGGTGTCCTGATGTAGCACAAACAATTTTTAAAAAGTTCGGAATAGTAGTTGTTACAAAAAACAAAATAAATCTGTTAGATACTTCCATACTACGTTAAAACATTTTCTTCCACTTTAACCCAATGTGACAGTAATGTCACAAACCCTAAAAGATCCAATACATACGGAATAAAAAATATTTTTGAATTTCCACGAAACACGTGTTTTTTTATTTGTTCAAGCCTATCATATACCAAAGTATTATAATTTTTTATGATCTTGGGCTACGAAGGGTTAAATTACACACAATATCACAAACATTCCAACAAAATCGCCTTCCATTCCTCATTTATAAAACAAAGACAATAAGTGAATACAAAAATGTAACAAAAGGTTAAGGACATTCTATAATGCATTTTTACGATGCGAATAAGAATAAGATTAAAGCCGAGTTTAATGCATTCAAAAATATACATGCATTTGTCATCGCGACATTTACCTACTTTATAATCGCATACATGATATTTCAATTTAGGATTTTTCGGATATTGTTTTAAATGCATTGTGGTTTATTGTTAATATTACCTTCATTTCAATAGATTTAAAAAAAATATGTGATCAATTATTTAAATTCATAAAAGAGCTATGAATTGCAAATGCGAATCTAATGAAAACGTTATATTAAATTTCTAATAATATTTACCGATAATGAGCAAACACAATTTTAAACTACATAACATTGGACCGTATCATTAAAAACAAACATATACCCAAAATGCATACTTCCTAAAGTCCATATTGCCACTATTCAAGAGTCAAACCCGAGGCCTCTCAATCGCTCAGGCCATTACATGTTTCGCGGTCAACGCAGCCATCCTATATAACTCATGTTTTTAATAACAGACAACCACCATAGCATGTCTACGTACGTGCCTATTATAATGCTGGATAATTACTGGAATCCGCAAATTGTTAGGAAACTGCGTGTTTCCCATTTTACCTCGAAACGCCTATCTCTCATTCATATTTAATTGTTTAAACATATATTCATTCATCCTTCGCTTTCACTACTACGGCATTGCTTAATTTATCGATAACATTTATGCAATGTTTTTAAAGTATATATTGCACTTCGTTGTTGGTCCCGTAAGATAAGAAACGTTCATTTTCATAAATTTAGGGAAATTTTATTGGTTTTTCGCATTATAAAATTCTTAATAGCAGCACGGAGACTAGAAGGCTGCTCGACTATCAACTATGCTATTGACATAACCCATATTACGCGAGACTCAGAACACACTCGGTGAAATGTCGGTATAGAATTACACCTATGCTTTCCCCTTCGATAATTCTAGCATTAGCGTACGTGTATAACTGCATATAACACTGTGACATATAAAAATATCTAGAAGAAAATTAATAAAATACGTTAGTCTAACAACCACCAGTATTAAATGTACCTGTTAGGAAAACGTAAAAAATCATTTTTTTAAATGTCAAGCTGTTTGTGATCACCCTGGCTATTTTCGATCGCCGTCTGTATACACCCTGTATAAAACATAAAAACCGACCCTACATAACATTACTCAACCTCGACTATCGAACTAGATGTGCGTTCCCAATTTGGCTATGAAGCGCTCGAGTGACATAAATTATATGCGCGCCACTTAACATTCCTTTACTAAATTTGCATTTTATCTAAGGTATAAATGTTAACAAAAAACGTCCGCATAAGGATAATAATTTCTAACCTTTATTTGTGTTTTTATTATCAAATAATTCAACAAGCCAATTGTGATTCAAGGATATTTTTACATATTGTTTGTGCAAAAACTTGCATAAAAATCAAATTGTAACATTTCACATAAAGCTTTTGTTTTTCTATTTCCTTATAAGATTACATATATTTATATTCATTTTAAGGAAATTATAAATTTAATAATTGCACTAAATATTCACATACACTTTTTAAATACACCAACAGACCCACACTAAGATACACATCTTGTGTGATAGATGGCAAAAACTACAAGAGACTTTAAAATATCCAATAAATATCCGAAAAAATATTTTGTGGATCACACAAATATTTATCTCGGTGCCGGGCTCGAACTCGCGGTCTCTCGTTTCGCAAGCAGCATTCTAGTCAACTGCGTAACGGAGTAATTAGAATAATTAAACCGCCCAGTGTTATAATGACGATTCCAACGAGTTTAAAAAAAAAGTAATAAAGCTGACTGAAAACTCATAAAATTGTAATGATATTAAAAGAGGTATGATCGAAACATTGTAACTATCTGTTTACACCGCAATTAATACCCATAGCAGGATAAAATTGTCGATTGCTGACATATCTCGATTAGTTTATGAAAGCTGCGCAACCAAGTAATACCTAAGCTCAATATATTTGACGTCGGCATGCTCTTTCCAAACCAAAATTATCTCTTAGCCATTTACGGAGCTGCGATTTTATACTCCATAATAACGAATCTTAATAAAAAATCTTACATCATATAATAAATTTAAATCATTTTAATAATTATCATCTTTTTTTGCTCATTAATTCCAGGTATCCCGGCTACTCTAAATTACATACCTTTGGATGCTCCTTACGACCCGTCACCAAAACTTAACCCCTACCCAAGTTTTGAAGGCAATGAGTTGGGTAACTGCCAAAGTGGATTGAACACCGTGTACAGGATCAAAGCTGATCAATGCGACCGTCTCTGGGTCTTGGATGTTGGCACATACGGTTATGGTAAGTCCGTACAAATACTTAATGGATGATATAAAAATTCAATTGTCTCTTATTATTACAGCAGACACAAGAAATTGCACAATTGCAATTGCTAGTCTATTTTAGCGTTATAAATAAGTTTCGATATTTATGTTGCTAGATTTTACTTTTATGCCACTAGATTTCCAATTGTTAATTCTGTTTTGTACTTAGCTAACATAAGGTTGTATATTTTTGCAGACAACGTGACTAATCTGTGCCCCTACACTCTTAATGTGTACGATCTGAATACCGATCAGCGCATACGTAAATACGTTTTCCGTCCTGAAGATATTGTTCCCTCTACATTCATCGCCAACATCGCTCTTGACATTGGAAATAGCTGTGACGATACCTTTGCCTACTTCTCCGATGAACTCGGCTACGGTCTCATAGCCTACTCCTGGGAAAAGAACAAATCTTGGAGGTTCAGCCACAGCTACTTCATGCCCGACCCTCTCGTTGGTGACTTCAACATTGCCGGTCTTAACTTCCAGTGGAGTGCTGAGGGTATCTTTGGAATTACAGCGTCTCCCATTGGAGCTGATGGCTTTAGAACACTTTACTTCAGTCCGTTGTCCAGTCACACCGAGTTTGCAGTATCAACTCGTATATTGAGGGATGAAACTAAAGTAAAAGGCTCCTACAAAGATTTCTCCGTGGTTGGAGTCAGAGGACCTGACAGCCACACTACAGCCAAAGTAATGGATGACACTGGCGTTCAATTATTCAGCTTAATCGATCAAAAC
The DNA here is from genome assembly GCA_030295005.1 of Cephonodes hylas. Lineage (NCBI taxonomy): Eukaryota > Metazoa > Arthropoda > Insecta > Lepidoptera > Sphingidae > Cephonodes > Cephonodes hylas. The sequence continues at coordinate 9,044,705 of AP025369.1, read as the reverse complement.
GCTATTGGATGCTGGAGGTCGTCTCTGCCTTACAAGCCACAGAATATAGGAGTCGTTGACAAGGATGATGTGGGGCTAGTATTCCCTAGTGACGTTAAAATTGACAACGAACGCAATGTTTGGGTGATGTCTGATCGCATGCCTGTCTTCCTTGAAGCTGAATTAGACTATAGTGACATCAACTTCAGAATTTACACTGCACCTCTTGACACCTTGATTCAAGGAACCGTGTGTGAACCTCCTTCTCAATACCTTCAAAACAAGCCGCAGGTTGCTAAACCACAGACTTCTAAATTCCCTCAACAAGCGATCACTTACTATGATTCTGGATTAGGTGTAAGTGCTGGTAAATTGCCTAAGATAACGACGCTTTACACATCGACCCCTGCCCCTCGCTTCGATTCTGTGGTCTCCTACAGATCACAGGTTACTAACAATGCTATCCCCAAAGTGCAGACCTACATACATATTCCTAAGCAAATTGCTGTTCCTTATATCGCAGCCAGAGGGCCAAAACCTAAAGCCATCAACAGACAAGGCAGCAGTCCTTGGTGGTTAAAAGAAAACGAATACCAAGTATACGAACATTAAATATATATTCGAAACTGAACTTATATAAGTTTTAACAGATTGTAGGTAGATAAGAATACTTGTAAAATTCGGTAAATATTGACGCATATCTAGATATACATTTTGTATTTACCGTTTTACTCATACATTCTTGTAGTGTTAATTAATTGTAGTGCATAGGCTATAGGTATATAGCTATATGTAACTGCTTTTCATTCTATTTTTAAATGTATGTATGTGTATTGAGTATTCTTGCCATAGTTTTAAGGACTTCGTGGTACGTTCTTAAATTTGCCACCTTCAAGGCGGTTTTTGTTGTATGAAAATGTTTCAGTTTGTATGTGTGTATTTATTTTATTCAGTTAAATGTTAAAGTTTATAATGTTTTAATGAATAAATATTTTTTTACTAAATGTTTGTGTTTTCATTATTAGATACTGTGTAATTCAACCTAATTTTAAATTCCATAAACCATAATAATCATCATTCCATAAACTTCCTACTGCTAGGCACTGAGAGGGCCTTAGTCCAAACCGCTGTCCTAGTGCGTGTTGGCGGACTACACACATAAGATATTTTTTTTTAATACATATCTTGCTTCGAAATTCGAAGATGTGTGGCTGGGTTCGAACCGGTAACCACCGAGATGTACTCGACCACGTACCTAAGCGTCGGGGACATCACGATTCAGAGTTATCATTATCGCTTATTTCCTTCTGCAATTATATAACCACAATGATTACCTTCGCTATTTTCTTTGAATGCGTAACAGTACACTTCCTCGGTCATATCTTTCCTCATTAAAAAAACATACATTAAAGAAGTTAAGTAGCATCTTGCTTGAGGCCTTGATTAAATAAAAACAATAGCAAATACAATAAAAAATTAAATCAGGGTTTTATGTGATGACGTGCTTTGTCCGAAATTTTCTTGTTGTTTTGTAACAAAACGACTTGTCACGAAGTCAACTAGGCGCTAAACGCTATCAGAGAGCTCCGGAGGCCATAATGTTTTTGATATGAATCGCTGAGGTTTGATGCGAGTTTGAATTTACTGTGGTTAGGTTACCGTTGTGCAGTTGCTTGGAAAAATTGTGTTTACACGTTAAAAGTACTGCATTTTCTGATCACTTCAATGGGAAATTTTCAATAATTGGATTACTGTTTTTGCCATGATAAAAGAATTAAACAGTCTCGAGGTTTACTAAGGTATTTTTTTCTCATGTTTTTAATTTCAATAGAACTTTTCCTAACAACCTTTACTGATCCTTCCATTTAATATTTTTGGCATTTACTGATTTGTAATGTTACAAAATGTTTGACTTTTTGAACATAAAATAATTAGGTTTGAAAGTAGGTTTATATTATTATACGTATCGCACTTTTACTCATTATCATAATATTTTAATAAATGATAATCATATACCATCGTACCCTTTCGTAGATTGATACCCCACCGGTGACCCAGTGAAAAGCCCAGGTCAAACATGTGTCTCTAACTTTCATGTCTGAGAATTTTTATATAGGTTTTATCGTCCCATAGTGAAAAAATATTGACTGCATAGTTTTACTATTTTACTGCTTTGCGCGGCGGAAAATAAAAAATACGTACCGAATAGAATATGTTCGTATATGTTAAAATATATAGTGTTCTTTATATTTTGATCTGTTAACATCAATAAAACCGAAAGTGATTTACTTCTAATATTTTCAACAATCTGGTTTCGCGGGTAGAATTGTCGTGTATTAATATTACTTGAGAGGAACTTATCTATTCGCGCGAATGTCGAGCCGCGTTTGTTTTATCTTAATGTCAGTAAACACGTGCAATAGGATTAAGTAATAAACATTCGCATAATGAACACTCAAATACTTTACTATCGATCGTTCTTGAATAAGATTGACTGCTGACAAGTGTTTGTTGTCATTCTATATTGTAATAACGGCCGTACACATTAGCTTGTTATTAAATTAATTTTGACGTTTTTTCAGTGTGAAATATTTATGTTTATAGCGTAAGAATCATTTGTAAATGGAACTTTGAGAAAGATGAACGTCGAGGAGACTCCGCCAGCGAAGACGGATTACAATCCGTTTGAGCACAGACATGTGGAAAAGCCGAATTCGTAAGTTCATTGTTTTAGTATTATCATAATCATTTAATGATTAAAGTTTAATTACTTCAAGAACGTTAACTCTATAAAACGTGTATTTATGGTTTTTTTTATTGTTATTTTGGATGATAATTTAATTAGGAAAATAAAACTCAAAATACGAGTTGCTTACTAGTGAAAACAGATAGTTATCAATATTACCGTCAAGGCGGTACTCCTATGCCGCTACTACAATAAACATTGCACTTAAGGATGTTATGAATTAACACCCTTTTCAGATCAAGTACATATTACGATTGCGTTACATATTATTTACTTTGAAATTCTCCGTTCAAGATTACGATCGAAATAACAACATCTAATTCAAATCAAATGCTTTCTTTATTAAAAATGCTAATCTTAAAGATATGATTACGTCTATTGAAATATGCGTTACGTGTTTTCAGAGACTTACGCTCCACTGCAAATTTGATAAAGGCTTCTTTAGGTTCAGGCTTACTCGCTGGACCATTGGCCTTTGCAAACGCGGGATGGGGCGTCGGTCTAGCGGGCACCATCTTAATTGGTATAATTTGCGGACACTGCATACACATATTGGTGAGTATAGCTATTGTCAAATCGTTTATCACTTAGTCGTGAAATTTTAAATCACGATTCTCACAGGTAAAGACGTCTCGAGGATGCTGTAAGGTTGAGAACAAGCCGATGCTTGGCTATGCAGAAACGTGTCGTTCTGCGTTTGCTAATGGGCCGAAGTGTGCCCGGCCGTACGCAGGCGCTGCCAGGTATGACAATGTAAATATTTAGGTGATGATACAACCTTCATTTTTTATAATGTCACGTTTTTATGTTTCAGCGTGTTTGCAGAGTTCGCTCTGCTGTGTACATACGTAGGAGTGTGTTGTATATATATTGTGCTTATATCGGATTCAGTGAAACAGGTATGTTATGTACACAATATATTATCAATGAGATAGTTGTATTGTATGCGACTGTACCCATCACAACGGAATAGACTGTTTATACCATACTTAATTGTGTTAGTGCTCGATCAGGAATATTTGAACCAAAGAATATCTATCTAGTATCATAATTATATCGATTAATCCCCTTACTATTAATTTAGTTCATTTTTTCATCAAATGCAGTACTACTTTTTATTATCAATTCAATTATGTGCCAAAATTAACAAAAAACATTATTATCTTGTATTATTGTCTATTGGTGCTCTTTTTTTGCAGTTGGTGGATCGCTACGCGCCCACTTTCAATCTGCCAGTTGAATATTACTGCCTGATCTTTTTGCCGGCAGTAGTCGTATTATGTCAGATCAAATACTTAAAGTTCCTAGCGATATTCTCTTTACTGGCCAACGTGTTACTCGTGGCCACATACCTCATATGCTTGTACTATATCTTCGTCGATGGATTCGCATTCGGTGAAAGGAAGGTAGCCGGTAATCCTGCAAGATATCCAGCTTTTATATCGTAAGTATCAGCAGTAATATTTAAGATATAACTATACACTTAATTATTTCTTTTAAAAATTTAGGGCTGATAGAATTAACCGATTCGACAAAAAAGAAGTAAACAGATTTTTTGTTAAGAATATTATTTAGAAATGTCAAGCTTTGGTTTTACTCGCAAGCACGCTTGATGACTGATAAGCTACGAGTGCTTAATAAAAAAAACAACATCTAATTCAAAATGCATAACACAAAATTTAACAAACTAGCATTCAGACTGATATTACTATCCCCAAAATAAAACACAAGTCAAGTATTAGGTATCAGAAACTAAAAAATACTTTAAACTCACCATCATTCTCTTGCCCTGCTCCCAATTTTTATTTGGGGTCGGCGCAGCATGTTTTGTCCTTCCACACATCCCTGTCAGCCGTCATGTCTTCAGTCACGCCTTTCTCTTTCATATCTCCTCTCACGCACTCCATTCATGTTTTCTTTGGCCTTCCTCGGCTTGTCCAACCTTCAACTTTCATGCTCATTACTTTTTTACCAACATATGTTTCTAAATAAATAGTAAATACTTTAAACTCATATTAATGTTAAAGCAACCAAGATCCAAAAAAGGTAGACAAGAACATTAACGTTATAATTCCACATTGAATAAAATCTAACATGCAGTGATTAGGCTATCAGATTTTACTGCCTACTGCTATAGTAATAAAATAATTGTAGCACATCTTATCGGCCATAAAAACTTAATAAGAGTTTTGCTTTAGCCAGATTAAACCGCACTAAACGCAAGATGTCTGATGTAAATACATGACTATCTCAAAGAAAAGTGGCGTATTAATTCTTATCATCTTTTTGAGAGTAGAACCGTTCGAAGCTCACTTAGAGTTTCGAGATTTACCATATTCATTAAAGAAAATGTCGAACCTATAGCGTCATTTTTACGTTATTTCTACGTACAACTTCTATGAGTACTTTCAGTACTAATAAACAGTGCCGTAACTAGGGCGGTGCCAGCAGTGCCTAGGCACAGGGCACTAGTGTTGCCCAAATGCAAGAACAAGACGAGACTTAGCCAGTCTTGGTCTTGGTCTTGCGCCAATACACCTGATCTTGGTCTTGGTCTTGGTCTTGCGCTCCCAGTCTTGGTCTTGGTCTTGGTCTTGCAGCAAGAGTCTTGCAAGTCTTGCAATTACCTATTAGTCTATTACTATTTATTAAAGTTTACTTTAAATCTTAGAAAAACGTATTAGAATTGGAACATTGTGAGCTTCAATTAACATAGCCATAAACATTTATGATTTATAAGCTTACATTTGCTAAAACATGTAAAAAAAACAAATTAATTACAATAACTTGACTGTATTTTAAAGAATCTAAGAATATTTTAACCTACGCCCTGTGGCGGCAATCAAATAGTGTCAAATGTTGTGATTTCGGCGCGGCGGCAACGATTGTTGTATATGATTTCAAATGAAGCCGCCAGCGCGTGTATCATAACCATGTACTTCCGAAAAGCGGCAAATTACTTTGAGAAGTAAGTACAAAACCTTTGATGCCGCATTATCAAAGTGCCGATGGTTAAAACATAACTATGCATGCACTCAGTATGATTTTAATGGATATTTTTTTATTCGCTATGTAGGTATGTTTATGGTATTAGTCGTAATGCGCATAGGTCCAGTTTTTCATATTCTTTGATACAGTTTTTTGCGTCTCATAGAATTCCTAAGCGTACCTATACACCGAACTGTTACACCTAACTTCTCCGTGAAATAGCGCTAAGTCCTAGCTGCAAGACGCAAGAGTCTTGCAGGCTATGTCTTGTTCTTGCTCAAGTCTTGCACGGTCAGTCTTGGTCTTGGTCTTGCTAAAAATACGCGGTCTTGTTCTTGGTCTTGGTCTTGCAAAAACGCAAGAACAAGACCAAGACTGCAAGACCAAGACTGAATTTGGGCAACACTACAGGGCACAGACCCTGGAAGGGCGCAGAAATGACCAGACTAGTTTTATCTCATACATGGTAGCTAAGCCTGGTTACAGCATTTTTCAGGGGCGCAGTTTTGAAGGCTCGCACCGGGTCATAAAAGGCTAGTTACAGCACTGCTAATAACTCCTTACAATGGTATCCTAATGGTTTAGTATGTCTCTGGATAAAAAGCTTGAAACTTGTGAGGTGTGTCGCATGCAACACCGACAACCGACATGCTGGCCGGTTATTTGTCCATTATTTCTTATGAAAGTTTCTTCGAATCGTTTTTCTTTGGTATAATTTGTAATTATAGCGACGAAATACATTCGCAGTGTTCGTGACATCGTTTCCCATAATTTGTTAGCAAATGTTCCACTTAAAAACAGATATCTATTAACAATATTTGAATATAGAACATTTGGCGTTCAAGGAAACTCCTATTGTGATGCCTGTGTACACATGTAGGTAGTCTGCGTAAATTGAATAAATACAACGAAAGTTTAATCTGATTTATAGGAAATAACAAATATTAAAAGCCTAAAAAAGATCGACGTTATGAGCACAAAGCTAAATTGTTTCTGTCAAATCAACAATTGTCTCCTTTCAAAGAAACTCTCTCAAAAAAATCCTTCAAAGACGAAGGCAAAGGGAAGAGACAAATTTGAGTGATTTTAAAGTCGATTTAAACATTTTTACTCGTAAGATCAAAATTTACAATTTATAACTTTATTAAGAACGCTGTTTCACGAATAAAAACAAACTATTGTAATTAGTAATCTACGGTTTGTCGTGAATATTAATCTTGTTCTTTCATTTCACTTCGTATGATTAATGCGCGACTTTTATGACCAAACCTAACTTTACTTGCCTCACGTTTAGAAAATTAAAGGTTATACGTAAAAAAACACGATAACATGTATTTGACTCACAATAGTACATTACGACCATGAAAATACTCGTGTGTATTGTTAAATATGTAAATATTCAGCATATAATATGTGTTATAATAACAAAGTTATTTTTACTGTATAATTATTTCATTATGGCATTGAACAATTATTATGCCTACGTCGCCAAAGGAGTAGGTAGATGTATGCATATGTATGTCTACCATGTTAGAAGACCAGTCTATTTTCATTCACCTGATCCATCTTCATTCTCCTAACGCTTTTTCCTACCATGAATTGAAGTAAATTATTAGTTTAAACCTTTTATATCAAAACTTCTACCCCTTAGTACTAAGCCAACATCATATTATGTTCAGCATAGTAAGTTGATTCTATGACATTAAAATCGTACTCCAAAACTCCATGATTTATAATGCTAATTTGTCATTTCAATGTGTCATGTTTTTCAAGTCAAGACTTGTTTTTCAAGTCTTTATCATCATCTCCAAGCTAATTGAAGAGACGCATACAATTATTTAAACAAATTTACACGTGAATTACACGAGTAAAATCTAGAGCACTGATGACTCAAATGACGTTTATTCTAAAAATTGTTTAGTAAAATATAAACCCGCCTAACTAGGGCGTTTAATAAATTACGTTATATTTTAAGAGAAGCGAATTTTCCATAACATTAGAATAGTTCACCGAATATTAAGCGACAGAAATAAATTCTGTTGTTCATAGAATACTTGAAAATCTATACATACAGAAATAGTTTTACTTCACCACTTATAAGAGCATACATAAATTTTTATGCTGGACAAAAATCTCTAAAAGAAAAATTAAATTTGAGTCTGAAAAAACATAGAAGAATTTTAAAATATTCTATAGTAACTTATATTAGACAGCTGGTAAAAGTTTTTGTTAACTGTTTTCTTTTTATGCATTCCAGGACGGTGATTTTCGCAATGGAAGGTATTGGCGTGGTTATGCCTGTAGAAAATGCAATGAAGAAACCCCAGAACTTTCTCGGCTGTCCTAGCGTCCTAGTAGTTGCTATGTCTGTCATCGTGTTTCTATATAGCACCCTGGGCTTATTTGGATACTTTAAGTACGGCGATGTGCTACGAGGAACTATCACTTTGAATCTGCCTACCGATGAATGGTCAGTACTACCGCCTTACTATTCTGTATGTATTTTGTGACTTCAGTAAATCAGAAACAATAAGTTTTAAAAAATAAAATTAATTTATAAAACTTGTGAAGGCAAACTACATTCGGTATTTTTTTTCTAACTTCAAAATTGAGGAAAATAATAAAATAAATTTTTATGCTTGGCAAAAAATATTTTCTCAGAAAAATGTGTCTGTATAGTGAGCTCAAGGTATAATTTTAAAAATGCAAATTCCGAGTCATAGTCATTGTCTCACTATTTACCGTATTTTTTGTGGCAGTTTATTACTAGGATGTAGATACAATTACAATTGGTTTCTTTATTCCAGGCCAGCGGTGTGTGCGAAAGTATTTATCGCACTATCCATATTCTTTACCTATCCGTTGCAGTTCTACGTAGTGATAGACATATTCACGAAGTACACGCAGCCTCACATCAGCGATAAATATATGAACATTACTCAAGTGGCTGCCAGGACTATAGGAGTGTGCTGTTGCGGTAAGGATATAATAAAAACCTAAGGAGCAGAGATGAACTGCTTTCTTAAATGAAAACTGCAGACACACATTTATGCATACATTTTAAAAGAAATAGAGAAGTATCCTCAACACCTGAACGGCGTTTTAAAATCTCATTTCAATCCATTAATTGCGGGCGAGCTTAGTACCGTTCTTAGGGTACATATCAAGACGCCTTGCGATTACTGTGCATTTTTTTAAATGAAATAAAATAGTATTTTCTCACATAATCCGGAAATCCGACCCAGCACTTGACGATGTCATGACGCACATTTGCGCCGGACCAACGCAGCATTAAAAACTGTAGTCATTTCTTTATCTGCTTAGTTAGTTTTATGTTGTCTAACGTTTAATAATATGGGTAAATGTGCCAATTTGAGAACCAGTTTGGCCGATAAACGCTCAACTGTGCCGTTTACGTCTTTTAGTTGCTTGGGAATTGGGTAATTGCTGGCGCAGGATAATGATAATCATATAGATGTAGAAATATATAATACATATTTCTATATTTCAGTACGAGAACATATGAGGCTATGAATGAATGAATTATGTAAGCATTTAATAAATAAATTATAGCCCTGTGGCACAGTTGGCTAGACATCAGCTTGCGAAACGACAACGAGACAAATGTTGTGCGATTCGCAAATATTGGTTTGGGTTCTGGGTGTTTGTGAGACCAAAAAGTCTCTCGTAGTTTCTGATATTCACGACACAAGATTTTGAACTTAATGTGGGGTCAAAACTATGTATGTGACAGTTAATTTATCAATTTATTGATTTCTTTCACAGTTGGAATTGGGATAGCTCTACCATTGTTGGAGCAAATCATTAACATCGTCGGAGCAGTGTTCTACTCCATCCTAGGCCTCGTCATCCCAGGAATCATTGAAACAGTCTTCCGGTGGGACAATCTCGGCAAATGGAATTGGATCTTTTGGAAAAATCTCCTCATTGTATTATTCGGATTGGGAAGCTTAGTATCTGGTTGCACAGTTACTATAATGGATATAATTGAAATATTGAGAAAGAAAACTGAATAAAAATATTTTTGTGTTTTGTATTAAGAAGTGACATTCAGGAAATGTAAACTAAAGGGTATTTTAGATGGCTAATTCAAAAGTTGTAGCTGTCGTACTTTTAACCCTATTTTTAAATTGCTTAACTCTTGTACCTAAAGCTTGTAAGCCTCACTGGAAATGAAGCTGAGTCACTGATAAAAAATTGTTTCATATCAGCCTTTAATTTTAAAATAAAGAAATAAACTTATCACTTCGACTGCCTCCTCATGGCGTAGTCTTGTGTTTTTAAGTAAATGTGTAAAATTGGTCACCGTATGTTATGTGCTATAATATTTGTTTGTCTTTATATGTGTGTCTATATGTACATCCGAAATCCCTTTATACTTTCTAATAGTAATCTTAATGTGAAGCTAGAACTACAAATGTGATTTGTTAGTGGGTCTATTTATATATTTATATCCTCGGGTCACATGAATTTTGTATGAGAGGGTATTCGCCTCACCGCAATCAGGCTAAAAATATAATTGTGTATTTAATAACCATTTAAGTACAGTTATTAAGTCTGTAGTCTCTTATATCTGACGAATCAAATTCGTCACTGAGACTGAAAATCATTTGAAAAATACAATGAAAAAGTTAAAATTGTCATGGTAAAATATTGTGCAGTTTATGTCTGGTCTCGGAAAATTTAGACGTTTTAGTGCATGTATCCGTGACGGTCATGTGTTCAGCTCAATATAATCGCTATTATTATAAGAAAAAAATAAATGGTCAAACAGTTTACAGTGTTGTTGAATTTAAGCGTTCCGAAATTTTGTAGCTGAAAGATTCTTTTATCATTTATTCCTCAACAAATGACGACAAAATTAACCGATTAATTTGTTGCTACCACACTTAGCGAGAAGTCGTTCAAAATCCAAGATAATTACGTAAATAATTGTGTTGTTTTAGTCAACGATTTCTGAGTTAAACACACTTAATTCTCCGCATTCCGAGGACATATGTATTGTGCTCTCAAGTTTTATCATAGATAAGTGAGATTATAATCATAAAACAATTACATTTACATACATTTATTGCTTCAAACGAGTACTGCAGATTTTATGCTGAAAACTTCCATCAAAATTTAAGATACTGTGAAAAATGACATGGAAGTGTCGCCCAGTTGTGTTAAAGACTAAAATTTAGGAATTCTTAAACATTTCTTGGTTTTTCTTACCTAGAATCATATATGGATTGAAACTTGTCTTATATTTACTGAAACTGCGGTAAAATATAAACATGATTGTGACCGAAGATAATAAAGTGAAAATTGAAGATTACAATCCATTTGAACATCGGGAGATTAAAAAACCGAATTCGTGAGTACTATTTTTGTTTTATATCCTTTCCTTTTCCTTTTTAAACATTTATATGGCTTAAATTATACGAAAGTATAATTTCATTTATTTCCTTCTTTAGTATGTTAGTTTAAATAGGAAATAGTCAAATACACTGAAGTATATAAATTTATTTTCTTAAACTATTTATGCCAGTGTTATTAGGAAGGTCGTATTCAAATGACGCTATTAAGATAAGTTTATGTAGCACTGTCTCGCCAAACATCCACGTGTAACCCCCAATTCGAAGCAACAATTATTATTTAGACTAGTAAGACGTTTAGTTCCTTATAAACTTAGACTCCCTTTTTCAAACAATTTCTATACCTTGTTTCTAAATGTTGTTGAAAGCGAGTCATTCTTCACTAATTATTTACTAGTGAAAATTATGTAATTTCAGGTTGTATTACCTAGATAGTATTTGTACAATTCGTTTCAATTTCAAGTATTGTAATTTATAATCAAAGGTTTCAATCGTTTAGCAGACTTTAACTTCGACCCAATTGTACTTAAATAGGTTGCTAGAGCGATCTTTTCTATTTTAGACAGGAGTATGTTTATTTTACAGAGACATACGCTCTTTGGCAAATTTAATCAAGTCATCTCTTGGATCTGGATTGCTAGCGATACCCTTGGCATTCGCTAATTCGGGATGGCTAGTTGGTATCATCGGAACAATAATTATTGCATTCGTATGTGGACACTGCGTTCATATATTTGTAAGTATTAAGTTTTTTTGTGACTTTATGGTCTATTTAATACGGCTAATAATAAGACACAATTATAATGATTTTAAATCTACATTTGAGTTTTCCACGTCTTCATAAATAAAACATAAAACTTGATTAGCTCGTTATCTAGCTGATGGATGGACTGTATAATGTTTAATAATTTTAAATTAATTGTAAGTTTAGTATTTAACGTTCAAATACTGTATCTTCTTCTTCTTCGTCAACCTATATACGCCCACTGCTGAGCACGGGTCTCCTCTACTATTGAGAGGGTTTAGGCCATAGTCCACCACGCTGGCCTAGTGCGGATTGGCGGACTACACACCTAAGAAATTCCTGAGAACTCTTAGGTGTGCAGGTTTCATCACGATGTTTTCCAAGCAAGTGATAATTCAATGTGAATACACACATAACTTCGAAAAGTCAGAGGTGTGTGCCTGTGGTTTGAACCCGCAACCGTCGAGATTCTCGACCGCGCGCCCAAACCTCGAGGCCATCATATTATAATAGTAGACATTTTAAAATGATTGTCATTATTGTTAGATTATTATACTTTTAATTTATATAAACTGTTTAATTTTTATGTCATTTTCTCATTTTTCAAATATCGCTGTATCTATAAAGTTAGACCTGTTATAGCAAATTCACTTTTAGTTTCTAATTGTTCCAGGCAGTAGTAGGGGAAAGTGGGGTAATTGGGAACACCTAACTTAAAACCCTGTAAAGTAATAAAAAAAATTATAAATGTAATCAAATTTTTATTGCAACATGAACGTTACTTATCTAGCTACAAATAAATTAACTCAAAACTCTTAGAAATAAACTTTATAATAAAAAAATAAAGAAAAGAAAAAACATATCCGTTCCTATTTACCCGACACCATGTGGGGTAATTGAGATCAGTCCGCGGGGCAAATACGAACGATATGGGGTAATTGCGAACGACTTAATAAGTACCTACTATAATTATTTAGTTTGGCACAAATCACAGACGTAACCCCTACTGCATTGGCCGCTGGTACATTTATCATGTGCCCAGTTGTTGCAAATGACGGACATGATCCAATCTCCTGCGGGTGGAGATCCATATTTTTCACCGCAAAATATGCAGAAATAATTCTCTTCATTTTCATTTCCTTCAAACTCCTTTAAATTTCTGACCTCTATCCGCTGAAGTTGTGGCTTCTTTTTTGTAGTTTTAGTATTCTCTTTCGTTACAAACTTCTCTTTTTTAATTTTCCTTTCAACTTTTCTTTTCTCTTTGTTCTCTAATTGATATTTCATAGGTCTGCTGGACAAAATCTGCGATTTTTTTCTATTTCTCCTCTTAGAAATGGTTGTTTTTGGAATGACAGGTACGTTAATTATTTCGGAAAGAAGTACAGAAACTGATGGAGAAGTAGTATCAAGGGGCATACCCATAACAGTTTGATTTATAAGAACACTTTACATGATCAATTAACTATTAGGGGTAATTAGGAACGTTCACATTTACCCTCCTGATGCCGTTCCTAATTACCCGAACTTGGATAGTCGAAACAAAATGACCGTTACTTGTCATATTATTGACCGTGAACTTAAAACTACTTGGAATTTATAAACAGATAGTACCTGTAAGGTTGCAACAAAATATGTTGTCGTTAACCTCAAAAAGATACTTTTTACACAAATTTTTACTTACGACAAAAATTGTAACAAAATTACATAAAATATTATTTGACTCCCCGTGACGAGATGCGTGGGTCCTCTCAATCACACTTTTGCGGGCATACTAAAGGACGGCAAGCGCATCGGCTTAGATGTGTACGGGCGGTATAGTCCGGGGGGTTTATTTGATATTCAACTGTTCTCAATTACCCGCCGTTCTCAATTACCCCACCTTCCCCTAATCCGAAACAAATACAATTTTTACAGTTGTATAAAAATGTTTAGAATTTGTTCCTTTATGTAATTAGTTGCAATACACGCGTTTCCGAATTATACCATAACTACTAAGAAATTCTCTACACTTTACAATGTAAAGCTTACATCACCTTTTCGCTTAAAATCTTACCGTAATCTATCTTATTCGGAACTAATAATGTTGACGCAGGCTGAATTTATGATTGATAGCTATAAATTATAGGTTAAAACATCTAGAGGGTGTTGTAAATTGGAGAGAAAGCCGTTGTTAAGTTATTCTGCAACGTGTAAAGCCGCATTTGCTAATGGACCAAAGGCTTTGCGACCATTTGCATCAACTGCTTTGTAAGTTTATCCATTCTTCATAATTTTCAATTTACTCAGAACATTTACTTTAAAACAACCACTTCTTTATATGTTTTAAAGTAACACAATTAGTTCTATGATAAGGATTGGAATTGGAACATTGGCATTCGAATCGCCTTAATATTCCGCTTAATAAATTGTTATTCGTGACTTTTTTCAGCTATTTTGCGGAATTCTCGTTAATTTTAACATACGTTGGAGTATGTTGCATTTTTACTGTCCTCATAGCAGACTCTATAAAACAGGTTTGTGCAAATATTTTTCATTTATTTTTTAACTTAATTTAAATCTGTTTTAATTCTGTATTTTTTATTACAATTTAATTAGTTTGTATGCTTTTGTTTACTTTTAGCTATTCGATCGATATGTAACAACGACAAATATTGCCGTGGAATATTACTGTTTAGTTATTCTAATTCCACTGAGCTTCATGGTTCAGATCAGACATTTGAAATGGTTAGCGCCTTTCTCTTTGTTAGCAAACATTTTGCTTGTAACAACATTTGCTATATGTCTTTACTACATTTTCGAGTCGGAGATAAATTTCTCGGACAAAAAAATGGCAGGAAGCATATCGAGATTCCCTGCTTTTCTGTCGTAAGTATATTTTGTTTACTTATGTTTTTATCTGTATATAAATAAAGTAATACGCCCAACAGTTACATATACCTACTTCTGGCCCATGATTAAGATAACAGCCTTGCATTGGTATAAATAAATAAAATCCGTGAGACAACAAGTGTTTAGCGAAAATTTAATAGCACAACTTGCATATCAATATTAGAAAGTTCATAATATAACTGCATAAGAACAGTTCAATTCTAGGCTACAAGAATTTTATGGGGTTAGTTAGAGACTGCGCTCTGAATATTATTTTTATGTTAATGTATAGGCCGAAAGTTCTGTTAAAATTTGACAGTCATAAAATTGTTGATTTAGTGTAATATACGATAATTGTATTTGATTCTCAAGGTACAGGACTTGCATTACATACAACGCAATTTCCATCAAAGTAAATTTATCTAGGAATCAAGTAGCGGGTATTTATGACTTAAACCCCGTTAAGTATTTCTTGATATCGCAAACGTACTTTAAATTCAACATTGGTGAAACATATTACGACAACAATAATATAACCATGTTAAAAGACCAATTATATAGGTTAAAAAACTGGCTATTGTCCAAAAAAATGTTAGAGCGTTACACTTTTGCTATAAACTTTTCAACACACACAAAGATGTCGTGTACCTGTTAGTTAAAGAAGTAATTTATATAAATATACATTGAATTGCTGATAAAACACCCACGACTTGACATAATGTTTAATAGAACTGGCTTACTCTCATCAATTGAAATGGACATTGGTTCTCAGTGTTTATAATTCGTCGCAAAATATTTTAAAAACGCAGAAATCGTGTAGTTTTGTGAGCAATGTGTAGTGCTCTATACCTTTTATTCATAAGTAAAGTTTAAATAGCTTAAAAGCCCATACCCTTACATGTCACTCGTATTTTCTAAAGGTGCTATTGGTGGAGACTTCTGTACCCGCGATTAGCCAGCTATGTTTTTGAATCGAGTAAAAGTAGCTATTTAAACAGCACAATTCTATACTTGGTACTACTAACGAGTAGTAACACTCCATCACACGCACTTATTTATATATACCTATACTTTAAACGATTGTGAAAAGATTTTTTTTTCATTATTTTTTCAGAACAGTGATATTCGCAATGGAAGGCATCGGTGTTGTTATGCCAGTGGAGAACGCGATGAAAAATCCAAAACATTTCCTAGGTTGCCCTAGCGTTCTTGTTATAGCCATGACAACAATCTTGATACTGTATAGCACATTAGGGTTATTTGGCTATTTTAAATACGGTGACGTGCTCAGAGGATCTATTACGCTTAATCTTCCTATAGACGACTGGTGAGTATTGTTTCATCCCAATTTTATAGTAATAAAATGCGTGACTTGTGAAATGGTATGATGATTTATTTTTTCCACACATGAACGAACAAACTTACAAAACTACACCTGATGGTAACTGTAGTGTAGTCCAACCTTTAGTGTTGTCGTGGTGTCACTCACCATAAAATGAGAATGTGGTAGCACCCAGAGTGAGCAAACTAATTTGTATCAAGTTCCAGTCTAACCAACGGCTTGATTCTATAAAACTCTTTGATCGGGAACGAAAAAAAAATCGCAGTAAAACTACGAATATATTATGTCGCATTTTACAATATAAATAAAGAGTACTCGTATGTCTTTCTAACATAATTGCAATGTTCGTAATTTAAATATAAGTCTGTCAGTAATTTTCCCACAAGGTCATTTATGCACCAACGTTTTTATTTTCAGGCCAGCTGTTTGCGCCAAATCTTTCATTGCGCTGTCAATTTTTTTCACATATCCTCTACATTTTTTCGTCGTGATAGATATATTTACAAGTCACGTCGAACATCGCATACAGAAGAAATACAGAAGTATAGTTCAGGTGGTTGCGAGAATCGCATGCGTTTGGATTTGTGGTAATTGTCTATGAAATTATTATTATCGGACTCGCGGTGAAAGTGCCGGCCGAACGCCGCATGTAGATCGAGAGATCCTGGGTTTTAAATCCGATTCGGAAAGTTTTATTAAGAATTTTTGCTTTAAAAGTCTCTTAAGCAAAAATAAAAGCAATGTACCTCATAAACAGCAATAGGTCACTCCCGATTACACAGAACTTAAAATGCTCTCGGAATGTACCCACATAGACAATACGCCTTTGCCTACCCTTTAGAGGCTGAACGCCGAAATGTGTATAATTATGTATTTCTTATAAGCTCAAGACTAAACTATAATGTCAGAACCTTTGCATACGGTTCGTATATTCAAATTCACGAAAAATGCATTCCAATAAATAAACAATCGTCGAATTACGGCTGACATAATATTGACATATACTAAAGTGAACTGGATTGAATGACAGTGTAGTGCGCTCGATGAATCAGCAATCCACTTTTCATTCCAAAACAAGCCGGCGTCATTCATTTCAACCTTTGATATAACCGATACATAGAAAACACGTGTTACACTCCTTGAGGAAAAATACATCATATTCAAAACAGAAGCTTAACGTTTAACTGAGTGCTTTAATCTTAAAATGTGAATATAGCAAATTATCATCTCAGTGTTGTTGAAACTAAGCCATGGACTACTTGTATATACTCCCCTATTCCTTATCTACATTACATAAAATGCGCCTGTATCTATCGAGGCTCGGACGTCCTCCTCCATTGACAAGGCTTAGGCCTTAGTCCACTATCCTGGCCTAGGACGAGTTGGCGGACTACACACCTAAAGAAAGTCCTAAGAAGTTAGCAGGTTTCACCACGATGTTTTCCTTCACCGTTAAAGCATGTGATAATTCATTTTGAATACACACGTAATCACGAAAAGTCAGAGATCTGGAAAAAAAAAGTGTGTCTGAAGTTTGAACCCGCGACTGTTGAGTTTCTCGAGCACTTGCCTACACCACTAAACCTCGTGGCCATCATTAGCTGAATTACGTATTTTAACTGTTGTGTGGACGATCTTGTTGCGAGATTTCATGAAATTAACTACACGGAAAAACATGCCAGTTCCTTACTCGACGCCACGCCGCTACGCATTTTCGTAAATAATTATAACTGCCCCTATATCCCTGCCTCGTGGTCTCGCGACACAAGTTTATGGCGTACGATATAGAACTCCCGGGTTTGACTCCCGTCAAGCAAAAGTTTATTGAATTTTTCCGTAAAGAAATACCCAGTATCAGACTGAAGCAGAAAATTGTACCCAATATGCTCGCTCCCAATTACATAGGACTGATACATATTACATACCTGGGGAAATGTGGATCCAAAAATATGTATTGCTTTTCCTACCGTTTCGAGAAAAACAGACACCTGGTTATGTAAATCAATTTATATGTATTTATGTACATATGTATATATTTATCAAAATGTGGCGGAGAAAGTGTAAAATATTTTAGATAATTTTAGATTCAATAGGTCATTCAATATTTATCATTCACGCAGAGCTTTTTATTCTTCAATGATTTCTGTTAAATTTAGCTCAATATTTTAGTGCAAAAACGACATGACGCCAGCGCATAAAGCTTACGAAATATTTGCGCCGGCGCAACGCGTTGTCGTGCCAACAACCCATAACGAATAGACGTGGTGGGCTAAAAATGTATTCGTCTGACAAATGGTAGACGAAACTAATCCCGAACAAAGAGGATTTAGTAAAATATTTTCATAATAAACAACTAGCAATGCCAAAAGTATACCATAATGTCGGATATACAATATTTGCATTCTCACGGATAGTAACGGGTGCATTAAAATTCCGCCGTAGTGACCAAAGCGAACACATCTTGTTTCGGAATTATAGCGAGCTATGCTTACATTCCGTCCCGAAGAAACTAAGCCCTTGCCAAAATCATAATTTAGTTGACTAATAGGAGGTAGGTGTAGTATTATCGACCATACCCTTTTTTTACTAAAATATATTCAACCATACGGAATGCCTGCCAATTTCCTGTTGGTACAATAAATATAACAGCTAAAAAAATGTGAGACGTTATTGGATGAATCAGATTTAAAGAGGCCAATATATGTAAGTGTCTCAATCGAAGATAATGGCCACTTGCAATTGTCAATTTTAATCATTTAATGTTGTACGTTTTTCGGCTGATTATGATTCACCTTCTTTTATGGTTACATCGATTATGAGTGCCATTCGTTTGTGGAGATTTCAAATTCGATGTTTTTATTTTCTTTCGTTCAAAGTCCTTTTCTGACTCTTTCATTAACATTCTCTCGATGTATTTTTTATGTATTCTTTTCGCAAGTAGACTTTGAACCATCCTCACCGGAAATCTCCACGTGTAATAATAAAAGTCTTAATATCTAAGACTGGGAAAATATATTGCTAGATACACGTGTAAGAATTATTAATCGCATACAAATGGACCAGCGCCATTGTAGACGCGTTCCGAAATTCCGTCAGCTGCATTAAATTGGCAGCAATCCGCAAATCACATTGTAAAATATATTTAACACTTCAATGTTTATGCCAAAATCTTGATTTAACGATATTCTCACGTTTTTCATCTAAATTATCAACAATTCGAAAAATATTCAAAATTGGGAAGAAAATACAAGTGTTAATTAAATATATTTAGTTATGGCCAGTATAATAAAGTTCAGTAATTTTTATTCTAATTTACATAAAATATTTATATTTCTACGTTATTAATTGTGGTACGTGTTTTAGCTTTCTGCTCCAATTTTTTGGTTAGGTTAGGTTAGGTTATCGACGCATTTACATTTAATTGCTAATCTTAAATAAGGGGATAAAATAATCAGAACAGCAGTCCTCGTCAGAGACAAATTGCTGGCTAGACGAAAAGTTTTGTTTTGTTTTCTTTAACCTACCATCACTCGCGCGGGGTGCTGTCACCACCCCACGCATTTTATACCAAAATAAAGAGTTATAATTTCTGTGGTTAAAAAATCCGCTAGTCTCAGTACTTTCAAGTTTTCTTGTCTTCAACGTATTCTTATACGATCAAGGTAACTTTAAGATACTGAGAAAAAAATCTCGTCAAATAGCGCGAGTGATGGCGGGTTAAAGATAGAACAATTTACTAAAAAAACTCACCAACTTATTAAGGACCGTTTAAAAAACATGAAGTATAAGTTTATTGAATGAAATTATACCGTAGAAATAACATCAACACTGAATACCTACTTTTTCAGGTGGCATCGGAATCGCATTGCCCATGCTTGAGCAAATCATCAATATCGTCGGCGCGTTGTTCTACTCCATTCTCGGTCTCGTCATTCCTGGAATCATAGAGACGGTGTTCCGCTGGGACAACCTCGGCAAATACAACTGGATACTTTGGAAAAACATTCTGATTGTCCTCTTTGGGATGTGCTGTTTAGTATCCGGCTGCACCGTCACAATCATGGATATTGTCGAAAACTTGAATAAGAAAACCCAATAGTCTTAAAATAAATAGCTTAATATAATGTTATTGGATAATATATATTTGTAATTCCTATTGTTTGTTTTAATTTTATAACAATCCTAAATCATTAATTTCCTAAGTGTTTTCGCAAATATGTGATCAAACGTTGAACGCCCATATAAAATTAAATTTAATCAATCAGTAGTGTAAACTGATTGATTAAATTTATCAATTCCTTTGGTTAAATAACCAGATATGTAAAATACATACTAACAAACTAACGGATGGTTTTCCTCTTGAACCCGAGAGCACTGCAAGAGTATTTCTGTGTATCATTGAATCGATGTTTTTTCTTAGTAAACACACAGAGCATCTGCCTGCCGCCTCTAAATCTGTCTGGTAGGTATTTGTACGAATTGACATTGATTGTCGTAGTCATTGACCTTACAACGGTCATAATATTTCTGGTGCCACTGGTACACTTTTTGATTGGGACGTAATTTACGCACGTGCTTTCCAATAAGGCTTATTCGATTGAACGATACTGGAATATAGCGTAATGTGCTTATTTATTATGTAATATTTATTAGCTATAGGGAAGTAGGTATCTAGAGCAACTGCTAATATTTTTTTCAGGTTATTTCAAATCATGTATATATGTAGCCTCGCTTTATCGAAAAGAAACTCTCAGCTAGGTGAAGGCTCTATATCGGCTGGTAATAAAACACATGCATTACAAAGTAAAAAAAGTAATAATCGTTCGTAGTAGGCCTTTAAAAATAGGTGTACGAAGTGGATTTCATAAATTTTAAAAACAAGAAACTAGTTAATTGGGTATCTAGCAATCTCACTCATCGAACGAAAACAAAAGGGCAAAAATTGGCGCCTTGTAAAAATTGGACATCAATCAAGTACATAGAAAAGTTAATTATCACGTGACAAACGCGTGGTATATTTGCTATGGTAATCGCTGTTTTCGTCATATACAATCATAGCATAAGTATGACAATCATTTAGATTTTTGGCTACCTTATTAAGAAATATCATAACCTGCGTAAAGATCGTTATACATGGATAGTAATACTCTTGTTTATTTTATAAAAGTACAGTTCTATTCTTAATATAATGTTTCGCCAGTTATGTTTTAAGATCGGGAAAATAAAATTTCTTGGGACCGTCCACGGCTTTGGTTTTAAAAGTAAAATCTCTGCGCTTTCGTGGTATTTTTTCGCAATTCAGAATAGTCACTTTTTTCATCTACTTATAGTATTTTATCACTAGATAAGTACTTTCAGGCTAGGTGGGGAATTGAACCCAGCGCTTCCCAACGACATTAATCGATCTCACAGAAATAACCCGTCAGTTACGTTGCAAGCAATTTCCAAGGATTAGCAAATTGTTAGTTTAATAAGGTGTCATTACATTTTAAGCTACTCAAACACCGCATGTCTGCGTACGATGAACAATGAGATTTGCACAAAATAAATCAATTAAACTTGATGCATGGCTTTATCTGGTCTTAAAACTAAATACCTAAATCATTAAAGTGGATATTATTGTGTGTATTGCTGAATATCGTATGAACTTTTAGGTAAGAGATCGAAAGCACGTGGTCGGTGCGTTTTGGGTATTTCGAGTGAAACCTACTATTACTCTGCCCAAATATATTTTTGACAGCCTCGTGGCGCAGTTGGCTAGACACTAGCTTGCGAAACGAGCGGCCGCGGGTTCGATCCCCGCACCGAGACAAATGTTTGTGTGATCCACAAATATTTGTTTCGGGTCTGGGTGTTGCTGGTTAGACCGAAAAGTCTCTCGTAGTTTCTGACACCCACGACACAAGACTCGTATCTTAGTGTGGGGTCAGGACTATGTATGTGACTGTTGGGTGTATTTATTTATTTAGATATCATCATCAACATCAGCCCATATAGGTCCCTCTGTTGAGCACGGGCCTCCTCTACAATTAAGAAGGTTTAGGTTTTAGACCGGCACGCTGGCCTGGTGCTTTTCGGACTACACACCTAAGAAATTCCTAAGAACTTTTAGGTGTGCAGTTTTCATCACAATGTTTTCCTTTACCGTTAAAGCAAGATATATTCATTATTCATTGTTAATACGACGTAGCGTGGGACGTCCTGTAGCACGATCCTCGGAAGGCTGGAGAAAGGTGAAAGGTTGTGGATAGCTGAAGTCTGTTCAAATCCGGGATAGTTAGCGGGTACTTGGGGAGGCCTTCGTTCAAATGTGGACGGCGATAGGCGGAAAAAAAAGAAAAATATTGCACCTCTTGGGCAATTAAACTTTCCGTGTAAATTGTATGTACATACATTGTGTATTGTTCGTATACACATGACTACTAGGACGATAACACAGCTTGTGTAGGTAAGAATGGTAAAAGAATAAAGGTAAAATATATCTTACGTAAAAATGAAAATTATTGTCAGATATCTACAATTTTTCCGATTTGTTGTCTTTAATATGTATACGTCATAAAAATGAAAAGCCTTGGATTCGACATTACTATTTAATTTTCATGTTATAAAAGACTGTACATACTGTTTTATGAGCTCTATTTGACTGCTAATAATAGCAGATACATTGAAACAAACATAAACAAACTGCTAGTCAACACTCGTCTTTATGCGCTCATTCATACATTATGTGAAATACATTTCATGAATCTGCGTTCAATTGAGCCAAATATAGAACTACATCTATGTAAACCTATAAAGTATATATTATTATATGGTATCGTTTCGTTTATTTCTCAGCGTACCTGTCATACTAATAGATTCTTTAAAAAGTTCCTGCATTCTGTTGCCAAGTTATTATTATACGTATTCGTAAAGTCCTACCGATTTTCATCACTGCATCGCCCAAAGGTAGACTGACAGAAAATGCCTACGGCATTAAGTCCGCCTTTATACATACGTGTATATAAAGATTAAATAAATAAAGTCGCAGGTTACACTTACTAATTATGAAGGTATGTAAAAAGTACTTTAAAGGTTAAGTTGATAATTTAATAGGCAATAGTCTAAAATTATGCTTTAAAAGCCCTTAAATACCAAGTTTGTATTTCTAGCCATCTTGAAAATTATGAAATTGTTCAGAAAAATAAACAATTCTTCAGAACAATTTCCTTCAGCCAAATTTTAATATATGTACTTATTCTAATCTTGCCAAATTCTTCGCCATTTCAATAGTAGAATGAATGAAAAATGTAGAATATGTGAATCTAAATGGCGCGCATTATTATGATTTCTAATCAAACAAATGTGTCAACAAAAACAAGAATTATATTTTCTTCAAATCAATCAATACCACCCACGTTCGCAAACGGACGCTTGTTGTTATGTTTAAACAACATACACCTATATTTGTTATGAAAATCTTGAAAAACAACGTTCGTCACTAAACTAAAAACATGAAATGAAAGTTAAAAATAAGACTAATTACTTTAAGCGTTAACGGCGACAAGAATAGCTCACGTCTTTGGTCTTCGCACACGACAATAGAACGTGACTCATTAATGTATTATTAGTTAATTCATATGCAAAGGTTTTTTGAAGGAAAGACCTTTATTTAAAATTATCCGTGTAAACGCGATAGACTTTTTTAAAATACTTACACGTGAATATTGTTTTTACTTGTTCTGTATGAGTTTTTCGTCCATTTAAATATGCTTTGTTTACATGGATATTACAAGATATAATTATATTTTTCAGTACGAAGTATTTCTCTAGACTATCTATTAAGCCTATTGTTAGTCCTGCACCAGTAGATGCATACCCATTAAAACGTCGAAAGAATCGGTACAAAAAACTTTTTTCAAGTAACGCGCTTAAGGAATTCAAAAATCCCTCAAGATAATGAACGCTGCCAAATAATTTGTTAGATTGTCACACCGTAACTATTCCACACCTATTTATAAAACACATACAGCACCGTGAGTGCCAAATGTAAATATGATTGTGATAATGCTGAGACAATAACGATTCACGTGCGATTTCCAGCGGCACCACCATTGTGGGAATTGGCAACAATGTCTCAAACGTTCTAATAATTATATTTATTTAAAAGAATAAATTTGATTGGCAAAACGGAATCACCATAAGACTAAAAAGACTTTCTTAAAATAGTTTGTTAGATCGGAAGGGCAAATATTTCTATACGATATGTTGTGACTAACAAGAAAGCACTGTCGTTGTTGGTAAGCAAACTCTTTCTTGTTGATGATGAGAGCTGCCAATATATAGTTTTTTAAGAAATGGCAATGAAAAAGTTGTGAAATTCGAAATATAACAACTGACTGCACAAGATATTGAAGAAAAGCTGCTTTTTCGCTTAGAGATGTAATAGAATAATTCTGCTGATCGTCTGATAGAAATAAGATTATGTCCTAGTACACATAACCAAAAATGTTTATCTTTAACGGCAATTAAGCTTTTTAAACTTATAACAAGAATTAATATAAGAATATGACGCTTCAGTTTGTATTACCGAAAGATTATGGAAAATAGACATTCTTAAAATAATACCCATAAAACATGAATCGACCTGGGACTCGAACCCAGGACCTTTACTCGTAGATTGCAGACGCACTATTCCCACGTGAATATGTTGCTGTTTTAAAAATGGCTTCAATAATATTTATGTAATGGAGCCACACTTTATTCAATCAACAAAGAAACTCCGTTAGAGAAACAAATTTACAAATTTTCATTATTTAAATTGAAAAGACAGTATCTTCAAGGTATTAATTCCTTTAATAACTGTAGTGACTTTCACGACTTTCTAGCATAGCTTATTAACATCCCTCTGCTGGGCATGGGCCTCCTCTACAACTAAGAAGGTTTGGGCCTTAGTCCACTACGCAAAGAAATTCCTAAGAACTTTTAGGTGCGTACGTTTCATCACGATATCTGCCTTCGCCGTTGAAATAAGTAATAATTCTTTGTGAATACACACATACTATATAACTTCGAAAAGTCAGGGATGTATGCCTGAGGTTTGAACCTGCGACCGCCGAGATACTCGACCGTGCGCTATATCCCCAAAGCCATTACTACTTGGTAGTAGTATGTACATAGTATATATGTATGTGATAATGTTGATAGATTCGGTAGACTAACACCAATGAAGGAAGAATGTCACTAATTCTTACATATCTTTATTTCTATATGTACCTATTATATGTAAAATCCATTACCAACAAATTCAACTAAAGAATTGGAGAACAGAATGTTTTATTCGATTAATGACAATACACTTAATACCATCGATTATAATACTTCAGGCTTTTCATCCTTTACCTTCACGAGCATACTCGCGGTATTTTTGAAAGTAATAAAACACAGTTTTTAAAAGCATTAAGAATATTGACAACACACAAATTACCTTCGAATGTTCATGGCATCAACCTGTATACTATTAATTGCGTAATTTATTAGATCATTAGTAAACAAAATAGTTATAGAATGACTTAACTACGAATACCGATATTTATAAACACACCTAATAAAGAATATTATTAAAGGTGTTACGGTTTTTTTCTTTACGTGTATCTTATGGATGTTCTTGTTATCTTTTAAATAAATATAACCAAAATAGTTGCCAAATACCTTTGTTATTAGGAACCAAGTTTTTTAAATATTTATTGTGTTTTAATATTTCTGATTTTTGTAAATCATTAAAGTTATAAAAATGCTATGCTAATATCAAATATAAACATACTATAAATGCAGCATTTTTACACCAATTGTCTCACTCGTGCCGATTTGATGGCTTATTCTTAGAAAGAAATCGCAAAACTAATCGATCAAACTAGTTAGATATTACCTCAACTATCCCCGAACCAGAAAGACCTTATAGATAACTTCATCCTCGCCTAAATACGTTTATTTCGTTTCCGTATGCTGACGTCAGGAGGATATAAATATTTTTAAAGGCGCTAAGGTGAGAGCGACACCATGACATCCGAGCCGGCAGACACACGTCACAACTTTTTCAAGTTCAACAGCCAAATTCCCGACGGTGTGGATCCTTGAGCTAAATATTGTTGCCAAACAAGTCCCTGAGACGGTCACGCGTGTCTTATATTTATAAGATCACTACGACAATACTAGTCGCACAAGACGATCATTGACACAGACGCCGTGCGCCAAACATGTCGCGTGCACGAATTCACATCAAATTAAAAAAATAAACAAAAAAATTCAACGTAAACAAATATCATAGTAAATAGTGGAATTTGTGAGTGCAACGTCATACGTGTCTTAATTTTTAACATTCATATTTACAATCTGTGATAATGGCGAACAGCTACAACATGAAGGAATTCAGCTCAACGTACGTATTGATTTGAATTTAATAAGTATTTTCACCTGGATTTATTTTTACGACTAATGCCAAGGTTTTATTCGAACGTTTGTCTAATAATAAATACTTGTTTGTGGGGCATTCGCGCCATTTCTCGTAGAAACCCTCAATGTAGAAATTTAGAAAGAGAACCCGTGAACGATTTTTTATAGAAGGTAATCTAATTTTACGCAGAAATAAAATTACATACAGGACGTAGGCGTATAAACACTGCGATCGTCTCATTTCACGCGTGTGCTGACGATGTGTAATTTTTCACGCGTAGATGAGTAATGCATTTCATATATTCCGATACCCTATGTTGATTTTAGTGTTAAGATATGTAAACGACGATGTAAAATAGAGTTTATTCTATGATTGTTAAAGAGGAGTTTGCAATAACCATTCCTTGTAAATACAGCAACGCAATTTGATTTACATGCACTAGTAGTCGGTTCATACTGAAGGAGTGCTTGCGTCGTAAATTCCTTTAACATAAACAAGAATATCGAAATTACAAACGGTGTACATGAATTTGCGAACCCAACACCGCCAAACGTAGTTGACATTCATATTGATATTATCTACTTAGTAGACGGAGTATCATATCATTATAAATAACAAATGGAATTAGGCTTGAATAAAAATGTTTACGAAAGAGTTTACCTCGAAGTAACTTACATAAATTTATTTACGTACCTACACGCCTTCTATCTCTGTACCACTAAATATTCGACGCTCAGAAAATGCTTTAGGCATTAAGTTTACATTTAATGTATGAAAAGTAAATAAATATGTGACAGATATTCAAAATAATTTGTGTATGACAGCATATTTAGAATAATATTTTTTGTTTTTGTTTCCCAATTAATTCCATTCGTTGTGTAGTTTCATTGTGTCAACGGTGGTATGTTAAATTAATAATAATGATTTCATTACCAATAGTAATAGAACCCAAAAAAGATTAAGGTTTTTTTAAGATATTATTCTGGTTATTTTTCTTGTACTACAGATACCTATATTCGAAATATTTTTAAATGGAAAAACTTTCGAATTTTGTTTATTGATTTTATTCGACACACATCTCTCCACGTGATCGTATTAAAAACACATTAACAGCTTCCTAGATGCCTAGAAGACGCATTATATACGTTTTATAAGGAAAAGTAGTAATGTTGAGAGAAATCCAACAACGCAATATTCAATATAAATATTTTTTTAACGTCATTACATCCTACACATTGGTGTTGAAATAAAAAAGTAGGTAATCGTTTCAGTCTCGGCATAAATTATTAGTTTTACACAAGAACTATATGGACGTTTATAGCCTCAGATTCCTATATAAATGGAAACTGCTATTATAAATTCGCTAATAATGTCTTATTAATTTGACAATAATTTCTATCACTCGTGAAGTGCGCGGTAGCTGAATAGATTTGATAGGTTACAGAGAGACAACCAAACTTGTACGTTACTTGTACTTTATACTTGAACAAAAAAAATATTTAAAGAATATCTCTCCATTGGTCCATCAAACCTTGTAAGAAAAGATTGTTGATTGATTTGCAACATCGAAAAACTTGAAGGCGTATAGGGAGTAGAGTGCATTGCTATGTACTAAAATTTGCAAAGGCGCTGAAGGTGGTTGAGCCCTCGGTAGCAGTTTAAATAAAAGCATTCTCATATCGATTGGGATTCATCTTTGTTCCGTGATAAGCCCGTCTCAGCTCCAAGGTGAGGGATAAAAATTGGAGATAAACCAGCAGATTTTCTTTTGCTTTTTATTTAATGCTATTGCCGGATACTTAGTGTTTTATATACGTATCCTTACATACATAGATATACATTTTAAATGTGCAGGAGTTAGCACTACGTATAAAAAATCACTTAATATTGTTATTGATTTTATTTCCAACGGAACTGACTCTTAAGGACAATGTAAACAAATTTAAATATCTATAAATTATAGAATCACAATTTATAGCCAAATGCAGTGTCGTCATATTACCACAACACAAAATAAATATGAATAAAAATGCATACACACATTACCTAGTCAAGACATGTTCACGTCACGTCTATTAAAGTATTTCATTTAAGTACATCTCGCTAGGATTAAGTTAAGAGTACTTGTATTTACTGTTTTTATTACTGTAGTGATAAGACAATGCTGTCTTTATGTTACTACGTATTCTTATAATCCTAGCTTTGAGGTAATAATAGCATAATGCGGTTTGAGATTTAAATCAAATTGTCATCCTCAACCACATGACATCCATTGGTGGGCATTTAGTGCTTCTGTTCCATTCACTTTGATGTTTTTTTTTTAATTTGACGTTGATGATGATAACGATGATGATGGTTGGGAATTCAAAACATCGAGTGACCCAGGGTCCAAACTCATTCAGGACGTTTAAAAATCTGTATTGTTATTTAAGAGAAGTTCAGTGACAGCACACGAACAAATTACATAACAATTAACTTATGTAGCCGCCGAGTTGAACTTCGCCTGCAAGCAATTTTACAGTCGCATTAAAATTAATCGAATTCAGTCGAGTGTAACAGTATGCAGTTTCATTTTTACATTCAGTTTCATCAATATTCGGTCTTAACCATAAGTTATCAGAACTATTTAAATTCAAGATTTACTTTTTATCACCACATATCCGGGAAATTTAATGTTGTTAGTCACATATATCAAAACGCAAGCCTATGTATGTTGACCCTATAAGACACATCAAAATATAAGTTAGTTAAAGTATGTTGATACTAAGCCTACCAGTAAATACAGGTTTTAGCAAAAGATTGCCACAACATCGCATCTGCGTAATTATGCCTACGAAGAACAGGAAAATCAACATATCCGCGCAATAAGATGTTGCTCTTCAATTACATTATGGAAATATACATAATACTAACTTCCTTAAATGTATACAATAAAAAACGACTTAATTTTTATGTTCTTTGCGTTTTCTCTAATACGATCATAATGGATTTTCAATCAAAACATGTACCTTACGTATCGAACCCGTATGGCGTTTTGACCTAATATTATATCTCTAATATTTTAGTTAGCAATATCCATACAGTTGGTAAGTTTAGAGAAACATAAGATTTGGTCTATACGCAATGACAAATTCTAATGCCATTAGGCTAAATATTTATTTGCAGTGAAAGATGTTTGTAACCAAAGAGTCTCGATACATACATAACCTATCACCTATAGTTAGCAAAGGGTAGGCAGGCATATTTCGAGACTCCGTAGGTACTGCTATTGAGTATTTCCTAATCGTAAAACCCAATAACACTTTCCCGACCCGGAAATCAAACTCGAGACCTCTAGGTCGCAAGGCGCAAGCCAACATAATAGATCAAGATTTCATAGAACTGAATCAAAAAAATATATCTTTGAAAAATTTCAGAGATTGAATACCACCATATCATAATAATGTACCGAAGGTGGTAAGTGGTAACCCTCGTAATCAAACATCAGATGATGTTATTGAACAATTGGAACTATTGTTATATAAGACAACTGAAATCATAAGACAATAGATTATATCATCGGACGCGTTAGCTGTAAAGCTCCAACAATACTACCGTCAGTGAATTAAGGAAAAAAAATGTCAACCAATTACCACACCAAGACTTGACTATTTACCTAATGCAAACAAATACTACGATATTTACGAAGTTAATATTGTTCGATAAAATTCTTTTGACTATTAGAGTCAAAAGATCTCAGATGTAAAACATCTCATAATCATCATCAAAATAACTTACAAAATACTACTTTACATACGTATGTACGTGATTCGCGTACTTATATAATTATTTATGACCAACAAAATCGTTTAAGGAATAGCAATGATGGTGAACAGCTGGCTTTTGCCACAAATAGGCATGTATGGAAACTGCCAAGATTTGGTAAACCAGCTAGCGAGAGATTGGATATACCATATGAGTAATTGGACACTGAGCTGCAATCTAAAAGTATACAAATGTTTGATGAATGCTCAAATGTTGTAACCTGATTCTTGCATTTTTATAAAATCGATCATAGATAAAGATAATATGTATGCGTTTGTTTTTTCGGTTAAATTTTTAGAAGAGTTTTGGGGCATTTAAAATCTATTAGTGATTATAAATTAACATATTTTTGGCGAACTATTGCCACGGCATAACCAGCCTTAAATTAGATGTTCCAGGACAGATGCTTATCTGATATACTGATCAAGACTATATTCTGTCAATGCACCAATGCTGGTGTGGTTTAGAGTAAACATTCATGCATTAAAACTTTCGAATATATATTAATAGAAAAAATTTGTAGTTGCTATAGGTATAGCAAGGGCCTATTTTTATGATACCCAGGTAGGTGTCATAAAAATACGCAGCTAATTTTGTAGACACCTGGTAATATAAAAGATCATACAAGCGAACTTCAATATTGGGTTTGAGTTATAGTTCAATTGGTTCAATTATGGATCATTTTCAACTCGATTGTAAGTGCGTAATATTTTGTTCACAGAGCAATTATAACTGAAAACGGCATCTACCCGTCGACCATATCAATCAGCACAATCAACACGAAATGTAAAGAAGATGATTTGGAAATGAGTGATTACGACCCGTTTCAAAATAGAAAATTAACTCACCCTAATTCGTAAGTATGTGAATTTATGATGAAAACGCTTAAAGCGAATTAATGACCAAGTTTTTAGTACTAAATAGGAAGAGGATGCTTAGTAGCGAACCATTCATTGTCTAATAATGCCTGGAGTTTATAGGCGCATCACCGTATGAGGAAAAAACTAGTAGTTAAGGCAACAACATTAAATTTTCAATACTTTTATATCGAACGAAATTAAATGAACCTTTTTGGTAGTAGGATATGAGTTATAAAATATTATTTTGCCCAAGGTGACAAATCTGCTAGTGACCCATAGTGTCGTTATCCAGGATCTACTAGTATGCCACTTGTTGTACTGCAGACCCACATGACTGGGCCCTCTGATAAGCGACAATATTTACAGACTGTAACTACTGCATTCATCTGATACTAGTGCAGTCTAACTTCAATCCAATGGGTTTAATAAAAGATGAAATTAAGAAAAACATGTAACAAAGTATGAATTTATGTTTCAGAGATCTAAGGTCATTTGCCAATCTTTTGAAGTCGTCACTTGGTTCGGGTATACTTGCCATGCCCGCAGCTTTCAAAAATGCCGGCACAGTGGTGGGCATTTTCGGAACTATCATATTGGGTTATATCTGCACACACTGCGTATATTTACTGGTAAGGATGTTTATGAAATCAGTAATGCTAGTTGGATGAATTTAATCTTATGAATTTAATAAAAACTTTACTTTTTGATCTTAGTCTTTGTTTGTAAGATAAAACTCTTTAGGTGTTTCTAATTTAATAATGAAAATCAAAACATAATTTTAAAAAATACATCAACGTGGTAGATTACATTATATCCAAGCTAAAAAAATTAAAGTCAAAATTACAAAAACAAAAATATAAAAAAATTCTGCAATATGACGCAAACTTTTGCACAGATTCTTCTGCTAATAGAATTACAGAACACAGTATATA
The DNA here is from genome assembly GCA_030295005.1 of Cephonodes hylas. Classification (NCBI taxonomy): domain Eukaryota; kingdom Metazoa; phylum Arthropoda; class Insecta; order Lepidoptera; family Sphingidae; genus Cephonodes; species Cephonodes hylas. The sequence continues at coordinate 9,012,628 of AP025369.1, read as the reverse complement.
CTTTTCTATTTATTTGTTTTTTTTCTATGTTCCAGGTAAAGACTTCACAGGAAGTATCCAGAGTTGCCAAAGTGCCATCATTAGGCTACGCTGAAACAATGGAAGCTGTTTTAGTACACGGTCCTCGACCTTTAAGAAAACTCTCAAGATTTTCCAGGTAATACCAATCCCTACGAAATGCAAAAGAGTTCTCAAGTTTACATTAATACTATTATTAAAAATGTATTCTATAAAAATATACCTTGTAAGTTTAGGATTTCATCCAAAACCATCAATATCGGTACAGTGGTAGTGCAGTTAAGCGTTTAAAAAAAAGCTACTGCGTCTCTATTTATTTGCTCATACTAATTACTATCTGGAATACAAGATATATAGATATATGCTGTTTTTATTTGTTATAAATAATACCTTGATCCACATATTTGTAAAAAGATAGAGTTCTACCAAGAAAAATTTACACAAAAACTAATCCCTTTACAAATCACAATGCAACTGCCACTAATTATACTTTGAAACTGAAACAATAAGAAAGCACCTTGACGTAACAAAGTAATAACCGACGACACTTTTATTAATATAAACATGATTGTTTCAGAATATTTATAGACTGGACTATGGCTTTCACCATACTTGGCGCTTGCGCGGTCTACGTCATTCTACTTGTCGACTCAGTGAAGCAGGTATGTGGCTAACGATGGCAATCCTGCGTGTTCTATTGACAATATACAAGGAATAAACATAGCTGCACGTCAATGAAAAGCTAACAACAACCATAAACCGTTTCAACAGCTCTGTACACAAATGCGATGTAGCAATTTATTTTCGCACTACACATACTCGTAAAATGTTGATACGCTCTAAAGGAGATTGAAGAAATCACGTCGTGCTGGAATGCGATCGCTTATTGACGCAATGAGACGATGAAAGTATTTCTCGTTTTATGTAATATGTAAAATATTTTTTTTGTTGTATAGATTGATTGACTCCTTAAAATTAGAATATACCAGCAAAAAACACTTTTAATGAAGAACTACTTAAGATATAAAATTGAAAATTTTTAAATACTATAAGGTCCTGTAAAATAACCTAGAACTGATAGTACATTAGGTGAGGTCCAAAAAAATGCAAATATTGGAAAACAATGTTTTCAACAACTCTGAATTGTCAATTTATACAACTATAGCGGCCTATATGGCCTCGTATTCATGATATGATTTATCATTAATACTTTGTTTTGATTTATTTTCAGATTGTTGATTACAAATTCGAAAATAATGGAATCGACAATACAATGTATTGCCTGATGTTCTTGGTGCCTATACTAATATTTACACAAATCAAGAACCTAAAATACTTGGCTCCGTCTTCAGGCATCGCAAATATTCTTTTGATTCTCACATTTCTCATCTGTCTGTACTACATTTGCTCAGAATTCCCGGATCTAGACTCAAGGCCTATGACAGCTAATATTGGAGACTTGCCTCTGTTCATCGGGTATGTATTCGTATGAAAAATGTTGTGTGACAAAAATTAAGTAGACGAACATATTTAGTTCGACTTGGCAACAGACCACGTCGTTTTTAATGGCAATGCCATTTGGTATAATATAATTACCTCTGTTATTTCATGTTCCGTGTAAAACCATCTGAAGGTTAAATTCTTCAACTCTAAAAAAATGCTGGCGACAAATACGATTAACACCGCATTTTCTAGTTTAAATAAAAAACTTGGGGGACGCCTCTCCACGCTATGCTTGAAGCACCTGATACGGGAGACTATAATATCGAAAGGGAAACACATAGGGCTCAGTTTGGTATGGCAAATATGAATAAGCATAAGTTTTGATACGTGCCTAGACGCCAATGACCACGAAGCTGGTAGCTGCTGCTAGTGACTATTAGGCAACTAACGTAGTTACATATGTATCCTGGTCTACAAACTTCCAGGACATTTGCAAGGAAAAAAGATTAGCGTTAGCGTAGTCATCCCACATTCTTATTACTCCACATTGCGACTAGCAAAATATAGAAAACCCTTAATATGACGTAGGATTCAACGGGTTTGTGTAAATCCTACATGGGTCACTTAGATCGGTTTTTTTTGTTTTGGAACACGCTGATTACTGACTAGAAGTTATATTGCTTAAGATACTACCAGGAATTTTTTGCTTGAAAATCAATGAAGTTATCAAGAACATGTATTTTTCAGTACAGTTATATTTGCGATGGAAGGCATAGGAGTTGTTTTACCGGTCGAAAATACCATGGCAAATCCCCAGCACTTTTTGGGATGTCCAGGAGTCCTGAATATTACCATGGCTGTAGTGGTTCTGTTGTACATGGTAATGGGTTTCTTGGGCTACGTGCGTTACGGAGACACGGCCCAAGGAAGCATAACTCTTAACCTGGATACAAAAGAAATGTAAGTAGTTTGCACCATTATGTTTTTAGTGTAAATAACTAAGTTGCTATAAAGATTAATATAAGGAAATTAGATGTAGGTATGTGTATTTTATGAATTTTTGAACTGACTCAATGTTTCTGAAAATTTCATGCTTGGCAAGTTTCTAAATAAGAGATTAATTCGAAAAACTTTAAAAAAGTTATCCTCGTTTTGTAAAACGGTTTATAGCCGTCTGATAGATATGTTCTTCTCAAACATTCCTTGAATGCATTTAAGTAATGCTACAAAAATAGCTAATACATACTTTTAATAGGTATTATGTTGATGATAATAACTTATGTTTGTTACAATTTCAGACCCGCGTTGTTGGCCAAAATATTCATAATATTGGCGATCTTCTGCACGTACGCGCTACAGTTTTACGTGCCAATGGAGATAGTATGGCGCAACACAAAGGAACACGTGGCACAGAAGTACCACAACATCGCACAGTGTGTTATGAGGGCTGTCTTCGCTACACTTACAGGTGAAGAAACTTAAAAGACTATTATACAGGGTGTATTTAGACCGTGATCGAAAACTGAGGCAGGTAATAGCGATAGTGATTACAAACCCCCTGGCATTAAAGAAAATCCCGACAAAAAATAAAATTTTTGAGGTTTTCCATACAAACCACATACTTTTAACACCGATGGTTGTATGGAAAACGTTAAAATTTTTATTCTTTGTCGGGATTTTTGATATCGCCACTGGGTTTGTGATCATTCTCGCTATTACCTGCCTCAGTTTTCGACCACGGTCTAAATACACCCTGTATAAAAAAATTATTCCAGTCAAAAAAATATTTGAGTTTCTATACTGGTCAAACACAACAAGGCATAGACCATAGTTTATTAGAACTGGGTTCCGTATTACTTGCAAAATAAAAGAGTAGTAGAGTACCTACCTCTTATAAATTCACGTCACGTCACGTTAATTCAAAAGAATATAACATCCACGTAGAATTAATACATTTAGAACGTGGAGAGCTAGATTTTGGTTAGTGGAGACATCAACTTCTCAGTTACCGGTTCGAATCCGAGGTGCGCGACCTTTGAGATTTTTTATTCATTATGGTGCACTTTGACTGTAAAGGTTCTCTAAGGGTATGTGATTTGAAGCCAAAATACTCTTTAACTACTGTAAGATTTCCACACTTTGGTCTGGCAGTGAGGCCCCTATTAACTTAAAGCTCTTTTTTATTTCAGTGGCAGCAGCAGCAACGCTACCACGACTAGAACAAGTGATAGGACTTGAGGGAGCATTCTTCTATTCCTTCCTTGGACTTATAGCGCCCTCCTTGATGGATCTCATATTTAACTGGGACAAAGGCTTCGGAAAATACAACTGGATTTTAGTAAAAGATTTAGTACTGATATTTTTTGGAACATTTGTCCTAGTAGCTGGTGTAACACAAAGTATCAGAGAAATTATTAGGACTAACTCATAATGAGTTATCCATGGACTATTTAAAAATAGCTGAATGTAAATAAAGTGTTTATTTTATTATAAGAAAATAAGTATTTTGTTATAAATATTGATTTTAAAATAAAGAAAATATTTTGTGATTTTGTCTATTTCTAATTATCAATTCTGCTGTAACTAATTGAAAAATACCTTAATTGTTAATTAATTAGGACGTTCAGCTGTTTGTCTTTTTATATACTCGGGTGCTTTAACAAAAACGTGAATGAGTAAATAATTACTAACATATTAGGTAGATAGAGAAAAAAATATTGGAAAGGTAACAGTAAATATGTAATCTATTGCATTTTCCAATCATGAAAATCCCTACAACTCCGTATTCTATAGGTATGTAGTATTACTTCTACGTACTTATAGCTTTCGTGTGACAATCGGTTAAGTAGTATTCGGATAATTGCAGCGTTATCTTTTGGCGAGTTCCAACAAAAATTATAGTACGTTAGTATATTTATCAGTTAAAAACAATCAGATGATAAAATTCGGCGTGTATACCTACTACATTATGAAAAGTTACATCCATTTTTAAATACATTATACAGAAGTATCTATTTTCCAGCTGCACCAATGTTGACCTGGTTATTTCTGTCTGCCGCATATTTTTATCCATTGTTGATAATATTTTTGACAGGCGCAGATGTTCAAAACGCACTGGGCGATTTCTACTTGGGCTAATATTGTGATAAGCTGCCACCATCAATTCTGTTGATTACATAATAATTATGTCAGTGGAAAAAAAAATTACGATGCCTTAGGGGCCCCATACACCTACAATAATATTGATCAATCTTTTTATTGTTCAATATTATTGAACACCCCCTTTGATTCCAGACGTTCAATTAATTCCATCAATAAAATTGACTAACCAGTCTGGTCAATATTTTCGTGCGAGCAACATGTCTGACGACGAAGTTTTGGCGGCAGCCACGCTGGTGATTTTGTTGAAAAGAAAAAAAAAAGAAAAATATTGCGCAATATTAACCCTACACAGCGCAATAAAAAAATATTGATCAATAAAAATTAAGCTCCATCAATCTTTTGCTCAATCACGGCGCAATGCTTCAATATTATCCCTACACGTTCAATAATATTGTACAATCAGAATATTGATCAATATTATTGAAGGTGTATGGGTCCGGTTAGACTAGATACCTACTACAAGTTACAACTTACGTTCTTTAATTCTACTTCTGGACAGCTTTTATTATTTGCTCTTTTTTCTACGGGCAAGATATATTTAGAATTACAAATATCTAGTAAAACTTTAATATCACACAATTATTAGTAAATATAAGTAATATTATTTATATGAAACAACTATTGTAATTGTTAGCAGACTCTGCATTTTGTAGTTGTCGAACGTATGTTTGTAATTCCTTCAACAAGAGCGGCAGTTTTGAAATAAACACGAAAAGGCAATTTGCTAAATATGTCTTGGTTTAGTTTGTTTAACATAGACATAGTGTATTTCTTTATATGCATAATTTACATAAACACATGATCACTGATTTTTTAGAATTTTGCACTGTTTAGAACACAATAATAATATAACGCAAGTCATTGAGAAATAAAACAATTTTAAAACAAATAATTAAATAATGTCATCTTAAAAATTACTTTTACGAATATATTAATAGAACTATTGTCATCTCCCAAACTAGTCTAAAGTGTATAAGTAATATAGTTATGTACTAACTGGAACTAAAATAAATTCTTCCCGCGCTGAACGCCATTCGCCAGCCGCGAACTCAACGCGCACGGTATTACGGAATTTTATTTATTACGCAATTACCCAGCTGTTTCATTGATGTTTACCGTGATTTAGTGTTCGCTTTCTGGATTTGGTGAAGAAAAGATGGTTCCGGCGGTTAATTCTAAAATTGTAAGTTTATCTACACACCGTATTAAAGAGGTTATTTTATATTTGTTACATGGGTTTTTTATCATTTAGATATGAAATCGTATTGATAATGTCCATTCAAATGATTATTAGTTTTAAAAGGATTGTGAGTGTGAACGTGTGACCAAGAAAATAAGTGAAATGGAAAGTGCGGTCAGTATGCATAAATGCAATATGTCATTAAAGAGGATTTATATTATGTTATCACATATAGTAATTACTTATATTCAAATGAGTAAGATAAGAAACGTTCAAGGTTCATATACTTGTGAGGTAGTATGTTTGACATTGACAAAACTTCATTATACATTATTTACCCTCCGCTAGTTGGCACTCACAAGTGGTATCTTAGCCGCCGGTGCGCTAAGTATTTTAGGTGGAAATACAATATTTGGTCTTATTTGTGTCGAGACGAGCTAAAATGAGCAATTTAGAAGTGGCTGTGGAGGATGTTTTAGGAAATGGAAATGTATGTATACATTATTTTAAGTAATAATTGAAATCATTAGCCATAAATGTTATAAAGCCGAATTTTGCAACCTCCATAGACATACTTTTTCATTGTACAATTCAATCAATAAATAATTACAATAAAGTTTTATTTTCAAAATAAAATATTTCAACAAAGTTTTGAACTAATATTATAGTTTTAAAATGATTCTAGAAACATGAAATAATGTTTGTACCTTTTTCAAACAGAAAAATATGTATATAGAAATAAACAGAATTTGGATATAATGTTTCTATACTTATTGTATAAAATAAAATGTTTTGTATAACCTTAAAGTGTTCTTTACATCAAATAAGTTTTTATACCACTATTATTGGGCATTTAACCTCTTATCATTGTCATTCCCAAATTAGTTCGGGGCCTAATAGGTACAATATGGCACCTGCATACTCCTTACTCAGCAAAAATGTATTACAATAAATGATGGATTGCTTTGCCTGCACTGTTTACTCTGACAATAATAGACACTAGCTAGGTAACAATTATTATTTTTATTCTTTAATAAATATATATCTGCTCTTTTAAATTTTTTGTGATTATTGCACATTAAGATTCTTTTGAAATGTTTTACCACAATATCTGATGTTATAAGTCTACTTTACTTCCTATGCAGCAATCAGCTGAAACCTACATAACATTTAGCAATAACAACATTGTTTGTACTTGAATATGAACCAACAATCTCACACCAATTTTTTTCATGTTTTCATTTTCAGGTATTGCCTATTGTGGTAGGTGTGGGGTCAGTGGTTGTCCTGGTCACAGTTGTAGCAAACTGTTTATGGGGGAAGAAATCAAAGAGCACCAAAAGCAAGCAATTAGTAACTTTAGTAGATCCAAATGTCAAATATGCCTTGCCGCTTATAGAAAGAGAAGAAATTAGTCATGACACAAGACGGTTCCGATTCGGTCTTCCGTCTTCAGAACATGTACTTGGTAAGTTGATTACAAATTAAATATATCCAATGTGTGTTAAAATGTAAAATTGTTAAATTCATCTTGCAAATAATATATATTTTTTACCATTTTGACTGGTACCTTCACTGGATAGTTAAGTAAATTATTACATTATCAAATCATATGACTCTCAATTTTTAGAAAATCAGTTATAGTGTCAACTAAGAATGTCATTGAATTTGACTTTCATTTTTTCTGATTAAAATCATTAATATTGATTTATCATATTAATATTCATAATAGTTCTGCTTATTTCTACAAAAACATTTACTTGAACTTGCTTTACCAATTTTAACAAGAATCTTTACAGTTCGGGTAACCTAACCTTGAAGAACAATAATATTTTTTGTAACAAAAATACACATTTACATACATTAAAAATGCCTGCCTGGCATTGTGTAATTGAACTGAATGGTAACTTACGTATGTAGCTTGGCAGCTGTAAAAAAGATTTGCTTCTAGAAACTATTACAATATATTTATATTGTGTGCATAAGTTATTTATGACATCGGTACATTCTTTATGAGTCTATAAAAAGGTTTAAACAGAGGTCACTATATACAAGAATAAACTTTTTTTAAACATAACCACCAATGCCAATTCAATTTTCATTGACCTCTATTATAACTGGTAATTGTACTTTAATAGTGCACAATTTTTTGCAGGATTACCCATAGGACAACACATTCATTTGTCGGCTAAAATTGATGATGACCTTGTTATAAGAGCCTACACTCCAGTGTCTAGTGATGAAGAAAAGGGCTATGTGGATTTAGTTATTAAAGTGAGTATCATATACATTGTTTATCAGATTATGATCATTGAGAACCAACAAATGTCTTGCTTATTTTTCCATACAAATATGTGTGTAAAAAAACAAATCAAGTAATGTAGTATAGGTGTTTCTGAATCATACAGGATAAATTATTTTAATCATAGGGACTTTACAATATGAAATTGCTGTTGTGTAGTCATAAACTTTGCCTCTTATCCTTATTGTAGATTTGCTGCGTAGACAAATGATTTTCTAATTATTTTTTATCTTAAAACTGATATAGTCTTTGATTGTCGTCTCAATAATTATTCGATTTATTGATAAATAATAAAAATAAATAAGATATGTTATCAATTATATTACCAGTCATATATTAAATATCAAAATGACTATTGTCATGTCATCATTAACATGTACTAATAACTAGTAAAGGTCACAATACAGCTAAATCGACTTTTTGTTAAGTCATCATGAGCTTTATGGGCGCCATACACGGTACGATTTGTCTGTACGATCCGTCGCGTCAAACCGATCGAAACGACGAATCGACGGCGTATGTCAAGATCGTTAACGATTTACTTTCATTATTGTATTAAAATTTTTGATGCGATCAATGAAATTTACTGTAGTAGGTACATAATAATTAACTATGTATTAATATGGCTTCATCAATGTTTTTTTTTAAGTTCATATTTCAATAATAGCTAAACAAAATACAGTCGAAACCGGATATAACGACACTGAAGGGACCTTATATTTCGGACGTTATATCCGATTGTTGTTATAAACGATAGTAATTACTTTATATAGAATGTGCCGGGACCTTACCATTCGGTTGTTATAACCGGTCCGTCGTTATAAGCGGTGTCGTTATAACAGGTTTTCACTGTACTGTTTAAACAGTTTAATCATAATCTTATCCAGCAATAGTCGTAATAGACGGATAACAGGCTTAAAACTTCTTTATAACTATTGCTATATGAGCTTTGTTTAGGGCGTAGTCGATTGGCATCAAGTGTACCGTTTGCCTGTGAATAAAAAATATCTACGGACTTATTCTTATCAATGATATTTCCAGACATCTGTTCGATATACCAACTTATCAAGACACATGAAAACAATAAATGTTTGTTCCATAAAAAAACTTATAGATATTAAAGTTTTATCAAAATTCCATAACATGATATTTATTACGCAAGGTAAAGAAATCAACGACTCAATCTTTATAAACAATCTAATCTGTCATAATTTTTTTACACTTCTGTTATAAGAACTATAATTTACGTACTTTTGATATGTTAATTAATTAATTGTTGGAAGTTAGTACTTATTTTATCAAATCATATTATCTTCATATGTAGAGAAATCTTTTATCTAGCATTAAAGGAACCAGCCTATACATGAAAAAAGTATCTTTCAAAAACACTATAATGTACTTTTTTTTTAATATAAGTTAGCAACAAAAAATAACATGAGTAATTAACTAGTAAGTAACGTTATGTTACTTATCATCATCAGCCCATATATATCCCACTGCTGGGTATGGATCTCCTCTAAAACTGAGGGTATTTAAGCCTTATTCCACCACGCTGACCTGGTACCAGTTATCAGACTACAAATCAACAAAATTCCTAAGAACTTTTATGTGTTCCTCACGATGTTTTCCTTCACCGTCTGCAAGTTATTATTCATTGTGAATACATCTTAGTAATGGGTAATGTGTTTTTTCTTTCCAGGTATATTTCAAAAATGTCCATCCGAAATTCCCTGATGGCGGCAAAATGTCTCAACATTTAGAAAGTCTCAAACTAAATGATACGATCGACGTTCGGGGACCTTCGGGCCGACTGCAGTACGCTGGCAACGGCACTTTCCTCATCAAGAAACTAAGGAAAGATCCCCCCGTCAAAGTAGTCGCAAAGAAACTAAATATGATTGCAGGTAATTTATTCTTAACATACTATTAATCGTATACAAGTATTATGATAATCTTCTCGATGCACGAAACATTTTTTAATTCTAAAAAGCATTCTAAAATAAAACAAAACAACTCTTTATCTCACTTTAAGTGTAGGGTGCATTATGGCAAATTGCATCTTAATTACTTTTATGTTTTTGAGAGGTTTGCTGGGGTATATTTCAACAACCGCGTATATTTGAAATCGATGCCTAGTGTGGTGTCACAAATCCATAATTTGACTTCATGCTAATTTACCATAAAACCTAATAGAAATTTCCAATACCACACTTCCCCACCCAAGAATAAAAGGCTCTTGATCTGGTACACAAATTTATATAAGATGTCAAACAGTACAATCAATGCAGCTGTTTAATCAATAAAACATTCTTATATATATTGTTTAACGATATTGAATCTGCTACTTGAAAACTACCAAGTGAACTTTTGATTAAGAAATTTGCCCTTTTGTTATGATTATAAGCATGAGCCCATTTTTATACCCAGTATCACAAATTTGGTAGTAGTAGTATAAATAACGCTTAAGATATTTCTTCTAAAAAAAATTATGCATCCGTAGGCATATTTAGGGTAAGTTAGATAATAGTTATAAACAAATACTTTTGAAAAGATATTTAAATATTGCACAACAATGATTATGATATTTATAAAAGTATTCTTATCGTATAAATTTGCGATGACTGATTATTTCACTACCCATCACGATAGCAAGTCGTGCTCTTCTATTATTACGTTAAATAGTGTTAATAATTTCCGACGAATACATTTAATCATAAATATTTAGATACAATGATAGTGATATTATCGCAGTATCAAACGAGTCACGTAATAGATAATAATCATAATCGATATTAAATCACGCAAATTCCTTGAACAAGCTGAATCCTATTACTATACAAGATTGATTCAACAATGTCCCATTCTGATATGTGCTAAAAAAATCATCAGCAATTTTATATTTCGATACTCATCTATTAATGATATACAGACCGTGATCGAAAACTAAGGCAAGTAATACATAATTGTCGGGATTTTATTTAATTACCTTATGTATTACCTGCCTTAGTTTCCAATTACTGTTTGAATAGACCCAGTATATACTGTGAGTACAAAGTGCAAGTATATATAACTCAAGACTTTCACCTTTATAGTGGGATTAATCACTTTGTGACAGTACCTGGGATTATTAGCATGTTGGCATATGTACAGGTCGTTGACCCCGCACTAATCACCACTAATACTGCGTAATATTCGTCGACAGGTGGCACTGGCATCGCTCCAATGCTCCAACTGATCCGACATATATGCACTCACGCCAACGACACTACCGAGATGAGATTATTATTTGCCAATCAAAGCGAACAAGATATACTACTGAGGAATGAGTTGGAAAAGTATCAAGCTGAACACCCCCAACAGTTTAAACTGTGGTATACTGTTGATAGACCCACTGAAGGTATGTATTTTATTTCGCAGGTTCTAGGTCTAGAAAATTTAACTACCGCGTAAGCATAAACATATAAAGAAATGAATATGAAAAAGATATAAAAATGTTTAAGTCGAATGAAGTTTAATTACTATATGGGGAATATTTCCGTAGAATAAAGAAATATTAAGTTAACCTAGCTGTCAAAATTAAACATCTGCGAAATATATCTGGTTTAACCCTAGAAGTTGTAATGTGTTTTTCTATAATTGAGCCGGTCATAATAGCGTTTTATAATTCATGTATGTATGTAGGTTCCTGTGGGGTTACTCAATATTGCCTACTAGTATGAACCAAAATATGATATATGTAAAAACAATGAATCGGCTGAATAACATAAAAATCAAATACAGTTTGCAGTCATCGATAATCGATAATATATAAATAAAATACAAACTGAAAAAATTCTAATTTTCATTAACCTACATATTTTTCGCCATTTATATGTCAATTTTATTTCTTTTTCAAACCATACTTGACTGTTTGCAATAAAACTTTTTTGCTTACGTAAATATTGTTTTTTTTTTCAGGCTGGAAATACAGCGCTGGTTTCATTAACGATGAGATGGTTCGCGACCACCTGTTCCCTCCGGCCGATGACGTCATAGTTCTAATGTGCGGCCCCCCGCCTATGATCAACTTCGCGTGCATCCCCGCGCTAGACAAACTCAGCTTCAAAGAAGAATTACGTTTCGCATACTGATCGTTATTACTACTTCTCCTTTCCAGTAGTTTAGAACAAATAATATATGTCGTTGTATAGAGTAGTGAGGTATTTCGTTGTTTCATTTTCGTGCTCAAAAAAGGGTCTTTTATTGCGTCAAAAACACTTCTAGGACTGATTTTGTACAGGGAAAGATTTTGTAATTGAATATAATGTTAAAATTTTGTATACTTGATCTTTCTATAATTGTTGTCTCGGATCATAATTTTTGGAAATTTAAATAAATTATCACATATTCCAAAACTGAAATAAAACATCGTGTACCAAATCAGAATAGTAAAGAGAAACTATTATTTCTAATTCCATTCTAATAAAAATAATTCAAAGATCAACAGTAGAACTTTTATATGTCTGATGTTATTTCTTACATTTTTATGGTTATGAAAAATAATAAACCAAAATACTTAATTAGAAACGCTATTCAAAAGGTTTTAGTATTAATATTACGGAACATAAGCAAAGCTGTGTATTTTTAAACTTTTTTCTATGTCGCATATTGCATTTGTTACTATAGATTCAATAATTTATTCCATTATTTGAAAATATTTATATAAATGGCGTATGTTTCGATTTGTTGTTGGTTGTATAATATATACTACTTGTGTGTATAGAAACGCTTTCAAAGAATGCAGTTGTTACTTGTTGACACATTTGATATTTTAGGTAATGTAAAATGAATCATGATGTTTTTCAATATATTTGTATACAAAACTGTTGATTTTTATTTACCCTTATCCTATTGAATGCATTAGATAATTTTAACATTTTGAACCTCATTTTAAGATGTTAAAAGTAAAGGAAAAATTGCTATGAAATTTGTCGTTCCTTGAATATATTCCAGCAATGACATTTAATGCCTTTTTTTAATAAAGTAAAAAGTTTTAAAGACTCGATTTCGTTGTATTGTTTTTCATATTGCACGTAGCTTTTTTTACCGGTGTCTTCACTTATATAAAGCTTTTCGAAAACAAAACGAATCGATAATATTAAAAAAAAACGGAAAGTAAACAAAAGGTATTTATTACTGATAAGTGAAACATTGTTTAGTAAGAAAATTGTATTACGATCATAATATTAGCCGTGATGATGCTCAGCAAATGCACGGGAATCCTTGTATCCAATACGAATATGCCGTAGACAGTGAACTGTGGCTGCGCATACTGGAGTTCTTGCATGATTTTACTCACAATTTTCACTACATAATCTGAAATATTAATAAAAAAATCTGACTGCCCCGTGGCGCAGTTGGCTAGACAGTAGACACCAGCTTGCGAAACGAGCGGCGTGTGATCCACAAATATTTGTTTCGGGTCTGGGTGTTTGTGAGACCTAAAAGTCTCTCGTAGTTTCTGATACCCACGACACAAGACTTGTATCTTAATGTGGGGTCAGGACTATGTGTGACTGTGTGATGTATTTATAAAAAAATACATTAATTACTGCTTCGTGGTTTCACGACACATGCTACTTGAGAGAAGATTAGTGTATACTTCAACTAGACTTTTCATCATCATCAGCCCATACTCGTCGCACTGGTTTAGACCTTAATTGGATTTTTCTTACTTCACTTATCGAATTTATAAAATCTATGCGTCCTTTAAAAATCAAAAAGAAACTTAATTTACCGTCCAGACTATACGACATGATGCGGATACATAGCAACTTCGTGTTTCTCACTTCTTTCAGAAAAAAATCGTTCACTAATGCCAATATAGTCAATTGTACAAAGTAAAAGAACGCCCACATTCCCACAGTAATGGTGCTCATAATAGAATATAGCTGAAAATAAATACAATGGTTAATAATTTCGCAAAATATTACAATCAAATTTAGAGTCCCTAGATTGCCTCGTGGTCTCGCGGTACAAGCATGTACCGTGCGATCTAGACGTCCTGAGCTCGATTCCCAGGTCTAGCAAAGTGTTCTTTGGTTTTTTCATTAGAAAATTCTCAGTAGCAGCACAGGGTCTGGAAATCTGCCCCAAAAACGGCAATAAGCTCGCCCCCTGTTACGTGAGACTGATACATTCGTAACTGGCGAAATGTGGGTCTGGAAATGCTCCTCTGCCTATCTCATAAGGGAATACAGGTGTGAGTTTATATAAGTATGTATAATCAAAACTACTACTATAGCTTTTCTGACTGCAGATACATCTTTCTCGCCATGTCTAAATTACGACCACTTTCACTTAAAAACTTAGAATGAATAGTAAATTCAAATATAACCGTTCCGATTCGTACGGGCGTACCCAATATTGATAGGCACAGGTATTATAAAGACAACATCGTAATTCTTAGGAGCTTGAAACTTATTATAAGATGCAGACATGACCGACGGAATTGTATGAATGTAGCAATTCCGACGGTCACGTGTGCTTCAGCTTCTTACTTAGTCTTTTACATAATATCTTTTTACATTTTTAGTGGTCGAACCTTTACATTTCCATTTCTTCGATACATTAGTTTTATTTAAGATATCTTTCACTTATGCTCTGCATAGGACTAAACCATCTTACCATATGACCGTGTTTTAGATTCCCTTAAAAATTAAAAACTAGTACAGTCACGAGCATAAATATGTTCCTATGGGCAGGTTGGCAAAAATATCTGACCCATGATCGAGTTCAATAATATGTGCCTACACGTACGCAGCAAAAATATGTGACATTATCCAGCTGCATAATGCAGTACCGTCAAAATGATGTGATACACTCACGAAGCATAAATATGTGACACCACTAGGCGGCAATAATATCTGACATAATTTTATCTTCAATTTAATTTAATTTACAATTTGTATGAAATAATGAAAGAAATAAATTTTATTTTACATTGTTTTAATATGGCTGTAATTTTATACTATTCTAGCTATCCCGGCAAAATTCGTATCGCCCTACCCGCCAATGAATGTTTTGTTACTTATTAAAAGAATTTAATTTTTGATTACTTAGGTATATTATCATCCCCCTGCCCTGGTCCCAATTAATTACTTGGGGTCGGCGCAGTATCTCTTCTTCTTCCACACACGGCATGTCTTCATTCACCCCTTTCTCTTTCATATCTTCAGTCACGCACTCCATCCATCTCTTTTTTGGCCTTCTTCGACTTGCCCATCCATCCACTTTCATATTCATTACCTTTTTTTCCTACATATGATTCATTCCTTCTCTTAATGTGCCCATACCACGACAGACGGTTTCCTTTCATCTTTTCTATCACAGGAGCTACTTTCAGACTTACCCTAACATATTCATTTCTCACTCTATCACTCCATGTTATAATACCACACATCCACCGCAATATTCGCATTATTGCTGCATGCAGTCGTCTTTCGTAAGTCTTCTTCGTTAACCTTATTTTTCCTTTTTCAGCACAGATGCTAGCTCTCTTGACCTACCATTCATCGTACCTACATTCCAACTTGCATACCTCAATCTTATTTCCCGGGCTAGTGTCTTAAGTTGCCCCCGCCTGGGCTGGTGTAACAAACCTTGCCCATTTCTCACAGGAGCCAGGTGCTGCCCCTGCGCGTCGGCTACGGGAGACGCCCTAGGCCCTGTCACCTTTCTTATTATACATTCTGCATAAATGTTTTGGCAAATGTTTTACGGCCGGCCGCCTGTCTGACACCAACTCTCCTTGGGACTTTCATTGTTTTGGTAATGGGGTAGAGATAGCGTGTGTTTGGGTACAGGATATTGCAGGTAAGGATATTTGGCCTGATGGTAAGGATGCTGCAGTCCCGGATAAGGAAGTAGTGGGAGACTCCAACAGCTCGGGGGGCCGAGGTCGCGTACTCGCAGCCCTGTTCCATGACTGGCTAGATCAATGGAAAAGGCATCCCCTGGCCATTTATCAACATTTCTTGAAGGAGATTTAGAGTATTTATAATATTCAAGCATAATATAAATTTAAAAATTAGGCACTACCAAGGAGATTTGTTACACAAAATAAATTTCTGAAAGCACGCCTTAATATTTGACAGCCAAAAAATGTCAATCCATTGTCATGACAATTCTGCATTTTTAACATCTAAAATACGCAATTATTCGAATGTTATAGATGCATATTGTCGATTCAAAATGCTTATTTTAATACGTTCTTTTATTTGAGGGGTCTCTAACTGCATCGACGGGATAAACATTAAATGACAGGAAATTTTGTATGGTGTTAAAGTTCAAAATGACTTAAGTATCATTACGAACCTTTTGTATGGGAATTTAGAAAAGTATTATTTTTAGACATTTTCAGGCAATTGTTAAAATGTATCTCTCCGTAAGAACAATCCTCGTACTTCAAGGAATATTATAAAAAAAGAATTAGCGAAATTGGTTCTCGAGATTTGCGCTTAGAGACACATCGAGCAATTCATTTTTATAATATAGAACTACCACTACGATTTAAACTTTATTGTATTGTATTAAAGTTCAAATTGACTTAATTATTAAAACGAAACTTTTGTATGGATAAAGAAAACAATGAAAAGTCCCACGGGAACGCTGTCGAACGGGATAAAAAGTATCCTATGTTTTATTCCCGGTTCTAAGCTACCTCCCCACCAATTTTCAACCAAATCGCTTCAGCCGCTCTTGAGTTATAAGTGGTGTAACTAACACGACTTTCTTATATATATATAGATTTATGTCTAGATATTATGGTCTAAATCACGACTAAATTTAAATATTATATTATTATATTTTTTTGTATTTTAATTAATCAAATCATCTTAATTAATAATTTTAATTCTTTTTTTATAAACATTATAAATTAAAATCTAGTATGCAAACGGGGGGTTTGCATTAATAACATCCTGTAGCCTCTCTCGCATGAAAGAGACAATATTAGTGCACACTTGAGAGCCCCGGAGTGACTCCCAAATGTCGAAGGTGTGACAACGCAGGGAATTGTAAGTTCTAGCCTGATTTGGATCCCATTGTTGGACTATTAAACCCTACAGGTTCTCAATAGGATTCAAATCAGGGCTTTTAGGAGGGAAATCTATTAATTTTATCGTCTCTCTTTGCGTATTAAACCACTCCCGAGTTATTCGTGAGTTCTGGATCGGGCTGTTGTCTTGCACCACATAAAGAGGTGCTAAATCAAAATGTCTGAAAGAATTCCTGTATATTCAACGCTGTTAAGGCGACCAGTTATCTCGTTTTACTTCGATAAAGAAATTTAACTTCAAAACAATATTTCTTAAATTATTTCGTTTCGTTCGTTAAAATAGTAATTATGATCGTTAAATTGTTCTTCACTAAACTATCTTACCAATATTGTTTTGGGGAATACTACACACACCTTCGATCAAATATACCTATACTAGATTGAAGATCGCAAACGAAATCACTTGTCTTAGTGGCACCGGTTGCATATATTTCATGATATTATATTTACACATTTGTAATTCAGACTTCAATTTGTAAAGTATTAAATTAAAGATAACTCCTGGTTGCAATTAACCTTAAATCTTTGTAATTGGATTTTATATAGCTTACAATAAATTTGAATTTCAGACGTTATGACATTAAAATACAGAAAATAAAAATGTCATTTTAAAATAATGTCTTTAATAAATGAGGACAAATATTTTAAAATAAACGTCACACGCAAGTAATAAGATTGAAAATTATTTGTTCACATTTGGAATTCACGTTGTTTCGGTACTAAATATTTCTTAGTGCGTTCACTTCGAACAGTCATTATGTCATAAAGTGTCTGTTTTTTCATTCTGTTTGGCCTTACTTCTAAGTGTATACGAGTAATATTCGGTAGCAATAGTAAAAATCGTTATAATTCACGTCACAAGTTATGGTATTGAGAACTAATTATTAAAAAGAAAAATGCAATTGCGTTCAGAGTCAGATAGTCGTTAATACGTCGTTTGAACTATGTATAAGTTAAATCAACCATGTCTCTTAAATCAATTAATTTAAGAAACCATAGTTTTTCTTTTGCGCAAAAATCGCTTTTACAGTATTTACAAATATTTTTTTATAATATTACACACTGCCAAGCCAGCAATTATAATTGTGGAATTATATCTGAATTTGAATTATGGTCTAGTTTTTCACCAAATTCAGTGGTATTCGTTTTAAATTTATCAAAACTCTACTAGGGAATCTAAAAAATTAAATTAATTTAAGAAAAAACAATTAACTGTATAAATAATAAATTAATCGGAGCAATCGTGTTAAAAGCCGCTTCCCTTTAACACAACATAACAATTCCTTAATGTCACAGCAGCCGTAGGCAAAATATATCTACGTATTAAATGAATATTTGAATTTGGTCGTGATTTAGAATATAACTCTGAATTTGACAGCCCCGTGGCGCAGTTGGCTAGACACCAGCTTGCGAAACGAGAGGCCGCGGGTTCGATCCCCGCACCGAGACAAATGTTTGTGTGATCCACAAATATTTGTTTCGGGTCTGGGTGTTTGTGAGACCGAAGTCTCTCGTAGTTTCTGATACCCACGACACAAGACTCGTATCTTAATGTGGGGTCAGGACTATATGTGTGACTGTTGGGTGTATTTATTTATTATTTATTTATTACACAGGTCAACAAAAAAAAAATATTTTTTTGGGTTTCTGTTCTAATGCTTCGATTCTGATTCCAAACATCGAAAAATACTCGGATATCAATTTTTAGGTCTTAAAGTTTGCTTTTGTCTGATTTATGTTGATAAGTTCGTTTGAAGATTTTCATTGATTATTATAGACAATGGGTGGTAGCACTTTGATTATAATCTTAATTGCAAATAGTGCATTATTTCTAATTGACACTAGTGAGTGTTTACTTGTCCATTACTATTTAAAAAAAACTATTACAGTTATAACAACCGACTTTTATGTCGTATCTAGATAGAAAATGGCAACAAGACTGTGTAAAGAAAATGTTGATTCATTCTGTTTTATTTGCGGTGAATTTATCAAAGCAAGGATAAGGCGGATAAACCAAATATTCTTGTCACCTATGCTTATGGAATAGCAGAGCAGACTTAAAACATTACCAACGGCGTATATGGCCTGATCGACTTTAATTTCAAATTGGAAAACATAATATGAATGCTAAACCAATCGTCAAGCCCAAAGATATATTGATACCACCGTAATGTATAAAGTTAGGTCTAATGAAGATAATTTTGAAAGCTCTAGAGTCTAGATCATAATTCGGGAGCTTTTAGATATTTAAAGAGATTCTTTACTAAATTATCTAATGCTTAATAATTATATAATTAACTAATTTGTCCAACCTGGTATTTAGGGGTTCATACGAAAAACGCAAAAAAGCAGTGATGGCCTCGAGGTTTAGGAAAAAGCAGTGATGGCCTGGTTTAGGCGCGCGGTCGAGAATCTCGGCGGTCGCAGGTTCGAACCCCAGGCACACACCTCTGACTTTTCAAAGTTATGTGTGTATTCAAATTGAATTATCACTTGCTTAAACGGTGAAGGAAAACATCGTGATGAAACCTGCACACCTAAAAGTTCTTAGGAATTTCTTAGGTGTGTAGTCCGCCAACCCGCACTAGGCCAGCGTGGCGGACTGTGGCCTAAACCCTCTCAATGGTAGATGGGACCCTTGCTCAGCAGTGGGCATATATGGGTTGATGAAGAAGAAGACGAAAAACGCCCATACATGCATAAAAGATCAACTAAAAAAATCGTTTTTTGAACTCGACTTTTTGTTATTTTCTAGTTGTTTGCTATTATTTGTCATATTTCTTGTATAAACACACTTTTTGTGTTCAATAAAAAAAAAACCTTATTATAATTTTAAATAAAATTAAAGAGAATAGATAAAAAATTGTATACATTTTTTTAAATTCATAAAATTGCTCTATTTTCTACAAAAGCAAACTTTGATCAGAATAGATATTTTTTTATTTATTTGTGACATAGGAGAAACTAAAATTTCATATTCAGGAGCCAGACCCAAAAATCGTGTTGACCAGTGTTATTTATTTATTTATATCTAGACAAAAATCTATACAAATAATTTAAGCTTGTGGCTTTGTATAAAGTAATCTCTGAATCTACTAAACCGATTTTGAACATTCTTTTAGCAATAGAAAGCTACGTTATTTGTGAGTGTCATAGGGTAAATATTAATCAGAAAATTGATAACAATTTTTCATTGTAGCCGGTTTTACAAAGTAAACCGAAGAAAAAACAGTCGAAAGAAAACGTTTGTTTATGAACGCTGCTTTACCCATGCTTGAGTCTTGAGTTATTTGCTTGAGTCCTAGAGAAAAGTTATAGAGCTTCATCACCATTATCACTATCAGCTCATATACGTCCCACTTCTGGGCACGAGTCTTCTCTATCATTGAGAGGGTTAAGACCTTAATCCACCACGCTGACCTAGTGCGGGTTTACGGACTACAAACCTAAGAAATTTCTAAGAACTTCTAGGTGTGCAAGAGTCATCACGATGTTTTTCTTTACCGTTAATGCAAGTGATAATTCATTGTTAATCCAGATATAACTTCGAAAAGTCAGAGGTGTGTGCCTGGGGTGTACGCCCGCGACCGGAGAGATTCTCAACTGGGCTCGTAAACCTCGAGCCCAGCACTGTGAAGCTTGATAATGCTTATAAAAAAGTCAGCGACAGCATATGTCTAACTTTAAATATAACTGTAAAAAAATATTTTGTATATTGAAGAATAATTTAAATCATTACTTCATGTTAATTGATCAATATTATCAACAATTATGATTTTTTATTAAAATAAGTGAATTTAAAGATATACTCTCAAGTGTTTAAAACAAAATATTTTTTTCTTTAACTGCATACAATTGGCACGAATGGTTAAAGAGATAATACTGACCTAGTTATACCTAGTTATACCTAGCAACCGCAACTGTGCCTTAATCTATTTTCATTAAAAATATTTTCATTAAAAATAAATACGATATTTTTTCGCAATCAGGAAATAAATGATGGCATTTAGTATTAATCGAACTAAAATCACAATTTAATCGCAAGTAAAAATGTTTACCCCCCAACGAAGCGAGCGCGGGCCGGCTAGTATAGCATAAAGTACAGCCAACTTGAAACAATGTAAAATAAAATTTATTTCTTTCATTATTTCGTATAATTATTATATTAAATTGAAGATAAAATTATGTCATATATTATTGCCGCCTAGTGGTGTCACATATTTATGCTTCGTGAGTGTATCACATCATTTTGACGGTACTGCATTATGCAGCCGGATAGTGTCACATATTTTTGCTGCGTACGTGTAGACACATATTATTGAACTCGATCATGGGTCAGATATTTTTGGTAACCTTCGCATAGGAACATATTTATGCTCGTGACTGTACGTGAAAATTTATAAATTAAATAAATTAATACTGTGATTTGTATATTTTGAATGAAATTTTATTGATATTTTGTTGAATTTAATATAATTTTATATAATGTTGTTAATTTATAATTGTTTCGCTGTTTTGTGTTTATTTTTTATTTAATTTTATGATTTTTATTGTATCTATCTTGTCGATTAATGTAATTGGTTTTACCGTATTGGTCGAATAAATAAATAAATAAATAAATAAATAAATAAATAAAAACTTTTTTACTCACATGTGTGCGTGCTGCAATTATTGAAGTTCCAATAATTATGTAAGTCCAAATTGATACTATCGCTGCAATAGTCAGTACCTTTAATCAGAAAAAACAGATTTTAATCAGCCCACATATTGGCCAAATAAGCTATAACAAAAAATATAAGGTGTATGGATACTCACAGAAAAACTAAAAAGTTCACTGATGTATTTATAGCATTTTAAAATATATCTCAGACTTACGAGATGCTGCTTGAATGTCCGTGGAATTTTACACAATTTCTTGTATTCAATAGATTCTTTTTTTAATACAATGCTTAAAAAGTCATCTCGCGCTACTCCCGAATCAGTATAATCTGGCATCGTACTCATTATATAATCAATTAATAAATCATTTAAAAATCCAAGACGAAAACTTAGAAATACAATAAAGTAACCAATTAATAATATATCTGCATAAATTATTATAAGAGCAAAACCCATGAATAAAGTATAATGGGGCTTATCCACGCTATAGATTATGTGTAGAATAAAACCGATGCAATAAGGGATGGTTATTACTATTATAAAAATTATGTTAAGTACACGATGAATATTTGTGAAATAATTCGATTCATTTAGTTTTAATTCCCGATTTATTTGATTTAGTAATAAGTATATTTTGAGGTCAGCGGGCCTCGTTAATATTTTATCGTATATTATATTAAACACACAAAAAACGTATTGAGTTAAAGTACCAAAAGTACACGCAATATACAGAATAAAACTCCTGTGGAAATAATATGAATAATAGAATGTTTCAAAGTGAGTGATTGAAAATGTTGCACCGATGAACCAACAAAAGGAATATAGTTTTTCCCATATTGTATTATGTGATATAAATCTATCTTTTATAACTATTCTTGATGAACTCAAAATTCTCTGTAATTTATAAATAGATGACACAGAATCAATCAAAGTTTGATCTAATCTATTGTAAAGGTTTGAAGTTTGGGTATACATGGTAAACTGAAGAAATATTTATGTCTGAATCCTTTTACTGACTAAACAAACAACTAATTTAGAGTCTACTCCAGACGCGTTTAAATTTTAGTAGTATGTTTGAAAGTGTCGAATATCTTTTTAATTTTCTGTATATATAATGGTTTACTTAACCATATTACTTTTAATTGATCGTAATTATAGTAAATGATACTTTCATAGCATTGGACTCAATTACAAATTATTTAGGTACCCAAGGGTTTTAATCTCTTTAATTCCTTTTGATATGACATAGGTATCATCATCACCCCATAAACGTCCCACTATTGAGCACGGGCCTCCTCTACAACTGAAAGGGTTTTAGGCGTTAGTCCACCATGCCGGCCTAGTGTGAATTAGTGGACTACACACTTAAGAATTATTAGGTTCACCTTTAAAGTACGTGTTAATTCATTGTGAATACCTACACACATAACTTCGAAAAGTCAGAGGTCTGCCTGGGGTTTGAACCAACGATCGTCGAGATACTCGACCGCGTGCCTAAACCTCAAGCCTGTCTTCTACGATACGATTACTCATACGGCTTCTATTATTACGACCATTTATTTCACAAGGATATTTACTTCCACTACAACTGAGAAGGATAAAGGTGTAATTCACTATGCTGGCCTAGTTAACATCGAAGGATTACACAAACCTTAAAAATCTTCATGAAAGACTTAGATGCAGTTCTTTTCAGGGGAATTCTAAGGTTGACAATAAGAGAATGTCTCTGGCATTATGTTCGCCTTTATAGGTATCGTGTAAAAAGCATAAATAAATAAAATTCTTCTTCACCGTTAATAATAATAATCATGTTACATAATGAGGAAAAAACATTTCGTAAAAAAGTAAGCTGTGCGTCTGAGATAAGAATTTTCGACAGCCGGTATTTAATACCATATTAGTAGCTAAACATTCCTTTATCGATTTTCTCTTAAGAAACCATCCTTATTCCTAACAGTGTCCCAAAAAAGACTATCATAAAATCATATGACATAATAAACCGTGAGTGATGATAAAAATATTATACCTTAGGTAATAATAGTTATTATAAGATACATGTTTGTTTTTATATTTTAGCGCTTGGTTTTTGGTATTTTTTGGTCTTCATAACATACATTTTATTTCAATGTTATTCTAATTAATGATGTTATTCTCCGAGTTACGTAGATTGTGGTTCGATAGTGTTTGCCTAGCGTATTAGAACATGGCGTGATGGGGGTAAGTGCGTAGTAAATTCACTCGTAATCAAGGTTTTTAAGGTAAATTTAATATTTACTTTAATCCGTTAAAAGCTTTTACCCCAATGGGCAGTAATTCTTTTTTAATACAACGAAATATTCGGTTGCCATTATAAATTCATGATGAGAATACACGATTATTATTGATTTCAGTATTCTGTTTATTAGAGAAATCGTCGAATGCATGGATATGCTCATAATATTTAAATACTAAGTAGGTAGTTAAAAGTTTGTCCATCTAAGCATCGAATCGTTTTCATTTGTTTCATAAGACAATGAAACAATTTTGAAAAGTATAAATTAGGCTTTTAATTAATGAAACATATTTATTATAGAATATTCTTCTTCGGAATTAATAAAAAGATCAATCTAGTTCTAGCCGATTAAAACTGTTTTTTGCTTTGGAGTTCATTTTCTCAAATTACATATAATCTTCGATCAGTAAACCTTATGAATTTTGTTATTAATTAATTGGAAATTTATTTAATGGTATTGACACGTAAATGATGAAAAAGTCAATAAACTAGCTCACAGACTTTACCGAAAGTACGTCAACATAGAGTATTTCTATATCGTTCATTACGTTATTACTTCTTAAGTCACATTTACAGCAAGCTCCACTGCGGTTACAGCTAGAAATAATTTAATTTGCATTCCAGTTTGTAGTAATTTTTATGGAAATAAATTGAACCATGTATAAGAATAATGTTTTAATTCTAAGCGAAAATGGTGGAAAAAGTAATAAAAATACGCCCGAGTACGTTTCGACGGATATTTTAGAAGAACATTTCGTGAAATGTTTTAAACCTTTATCGTTCATTTCAATGGCACTAGGCTCGAGTCGATTCCACACAAGGTACAGATTTGTGACATCGCCAACAGTCTACCAAAAATTATACTCAATACTATGTATTACGGCAACAGTGACTATGTACATGTTGGCTATCCGTCATTATTTTTTGAAATATAAAGATAATAAAGGCGTTTTTTATTTCATCGGTGCCGCCATGATTGTAGACTTAGCAGTTTATGTAAGCAACATAATTCAACTACGATTCCTCAACGCTGATGATAATGTGTCTTTTTTCATAAAGCTACAAACAATGGATCGTGTCATGAAAATTGAACACAACCCAAGTATCATGTCTATGTTACGTACAATAAACTTAATCACATTTATTTTTTTCGTATTGCTCGTTTTAGCATTTCTCTTAGCATTCTCTTACGCAAAAAGCATATTTGATATTTGTTTCATTTGCATCATAAACAGTCAAATCACATTTATGTTGGAAATAGCGAACTGTTCAAATTTCATTATTTATTTTTTCATTCGCTTACGTTTCGTTAACTCGATAATAAGTAATCATTTAGACCCAGACAAGTCGAAACAAATACCCACAATGCTCCTTCGTAAATTTGCTTCTAAACGATGGATGAGATATATGTCTGCTCAATCACATGACTACGCATCATGTGATACGCAAATTTATTTAAAAGAAATATTTGATGGCTTGAAAATGTTGCAAGACGTATATAGATTTCAGGTAAATTGTCATTTCGTGGCTTAACTGAAGAAACAAGTAAATATCGATAAAGTTACGACTGATATTTTTTTCAGGTTTTCATATTTTGCTTGCGATTAGTGGTACAGAGTCTGCTAACATTTGAATTTATTCTTTTTGGAATACAAAGTAACGTGAGTATAAATCCATAACAATATGAACATTGCAACAATATTTTTCTTGGTTCTAGAGTAAGACAAGGATGACCCCCGCTGATCTGTAAATATCCTGCAGAATACTCCGGCTTGTGAAATTCAATAATTTTCTTGTTGCAAAGAAGTGAAGCGATGGGCCGCGAGTACAATTCCCGTCTCCCCAATTGGTGGTTCATAAATATTTGTATCTGATACCCTCATTGCTAGACTTACAGTCTACATAGTTTTCAACCAATTAGCATAATTTAATTATATTGATGACATACCATTTTCGCTATAAAGGACGTAAGTCCTTTATGCGCCGGAACTAATTTATGTTTTTAATTCTGTATACTATTTATTTTATATCCTTTACATTAAAATAGATTTTTTTACAGGTCATTCACTCACTGGACATAATAGCAGTCGTGACGTATTCATTAATTAATTATAACTCAGTGCTGATTTTGAGCCTGCGATATGAATTATTTTTCCGGGAGGTAAAGGAAACTAAACGCCTGTCCATAGGAATTCTAATGCGATATCAGGAAGGTAAAAATATCTTCATAAACCAATGTACATCCTTCAAAAGTAATAATTTAATTACCAACGGAAATTTCCCGAGTGCCGGACTTAAGAAAAGATTTTACATGTTTTTATATGCTTTTTGTTTTAGTTTACATAATGGAACTCGCAAGGCATTAATAAATTTTGCAATGAAGCTTTCCTGTCCCAAAAACAATTGCTGTCCGTATTTATCAAATTTAAATTATTGTAAACATATCCAAAAACTAAATATAAAATAATTAAATAACAAAACCATTTTGTGTTTTCATTGAAAAAAAAACTTTGAACCATTTCTTTATTTTTTCATTATTGGATTCCAGGTCCATTGCGAGACAAAGCTAAAAGGATGTTGAAAATGATCGAAGAGTCTCCTCCGTGTTTTTCTGTCTATGACATGTGGCATATGAATGGGAACACGTCATTGAAAATATTCAGCTTGATCACAAGTCTCGTAGTGACTTTATTGCAGTTTGCTTATCTATAAATATGTATTTAAAAATTGTGATGAAAATAAATGATTGTCTTTCAATAAAAAAATCTTAGTTTGATAATTTTTTATTTATTTGTTTAGGTAACAATAGTTACTGGATTTAGTGTATGATATGATGGTCTTAGGGATTCATTTTACCAATTTCGTCCCTGGACATTATAAAAACCTACTCCTTTTATTTAAATTTTACTACATCTATGATTTCTGTAAGAGAGCCATATACATATACAAAGCTGAATTAGTCATGTAAAACATTAGCACGTATTATTTTTCCAATTTTCACTAGGATGTGACGTCAAATCTGGTTGTCAACTAACCTACATACATTAAGCGCGCCGTAATCTTACTAATTTCTAATCTTTCCATCTGTGCATTACCAATTGGATTTCGTAATAATTGTTATTTATTTATATGAAGTGATTATATTATGATCATAAAGTAATAATTGTTTGATTATATACACAATTCCACAACCCCGAAGTAGATGACAGAATACACTATCAGCATCCAGACCTTTTACTTTGAAGCGTATTTTTTTTAAGTAAAAAAAATCATCAAATAAAAAAAAATATTTTGAAGGTCAACCGATTTTCTTGAGATTTATCAATTTTACTGTCGCACTGCTTCCATAAATGTACCTCTCATGCATACGATAATTTAGGCACAGGTTTAAGGTTTAAAGTGCATTCGGGTCAAGTGTTATTAGTTTTTGTATATAGGTAGGTATAGCGAAATAACACATTTTTACTATAGTACAAAGTTTTTGTGGTTTAAGGAGTAGCAAGTAAGGGCGTGTAAAGTTTGAAACCGGTGCGGAGTAATAAATGCTTGAAATCACCTAACAAATTCGTTTTTTTATCACCCTATATACTTCCCACTGTTGGGCACGGGCCTCTTCCATCATTGAGAGAGGTTCAGCCTTAGTTCACCACGCTGGCATAGTACGGGTTGGTGGACTACACACCCAAGAAATTCCCAAGAACTTTTAGGTGTGCAGGTTTCATCACGATATTTTACACCTTAAGGCAAGTGATAATTCATTGTGAATACACACATAACTCCGAAAAGTCAGAGGTGTGTGCCTGAAGTTTGAACTCGCAACCGCTGAAATTCTCGAAATTCTTATATTTTCTCTTTTTATTAATTTTATTTATGACTTGGAACCTGCTCGCAGCCTCGAGGGCAGTATATACACAAAAAAAATCCAATTCATTAATAGTAATAAAAAGCTTTCAAACAAATTAAAAGGTTACCTACTAGTACAACGATCATTGCTGCTTAATGTTTGATATACTTAATAATTTATAGTTATTAGTGATAATTTGTTTGCCATAGAATAAATTATGCGTCGAGTAATACGTATAGATTTTGATGCCATTAGTCAGTTTGTTCACGTTAGAGCAATAAATAATTTGACTTCTCATAGCAAAAAGTAAATTGCAGAGCTAAAATTTAAGTTACTTCATAAGCTCTGCCCGGGTTGTTTGAAAACGTTATTTTTTTTTTAAACAAATATTAGTTTGGAATGTCACTTCTAAACGTAGGTAATTCAAATCACTCATGTAGTTTCTGCTTTTATTTTTCACAAATAACAATTTCCTCAGGTAAATCATGGTAAAATTACTAAGCTCACTACATTTAAGTAATAGCAAGTAAATCAATACTTTCACAGCAGCCATTAGATAATTAGTTCATTACTTGCCGTCAGACCTCACAGAACAGTTTTATCATTAGTGCGTTTATTAAACACAAGTTGTTCTATTTCTGAAATTCTCAAAACATATAACATTTATACCTTTGTTTATTCTTTAATTAAAAGTAAAATGAATAAATCCATTAAAATAAACCAGAATCATATTTTGTTAAGAAGTGAAAACACAGCAAAAGATAATAAAAACAGTAAAACAAAACTGGGAAATATCAACACCCCTGAATATGTTTCGAAAGATATTTTGGAAGAAAAGTTTGTGAAATCTTTCCGGCTATTATCTTACATTCAAATGGGACTAGGCTCGTGTCGAGTTTACAACAAGGACAGATTCGTAACGTCGCCAACATTCTATCAAAAAATTTATTCTATATTGTGTATTACGGCAACAGTGATAATGTACGTGTTTTTGATCGAAAATTATTTTTCAAAATACAAAGTGAACTTATTTGTTTATTATTTCGTCATTGCCGCTGTTATAGTAGATTTGGCAGTTTACGTAGGCAACATGATTCAAGTACGCTTCCTCAACGCTGATGCTAATATGTCTTTTTTCATAAAGCTACAAACTATGGATCGTGTCATGAAAATTGAAAACAATCCTACTTTTATTTTTATGCTACGTGGATTGAACGTCATCACATTGATAATTTTTTTGGCATTGTTTTTAGCGTTCTTTGTTGCCATAATTTACACAAGTGATTATATAATAGATATTTGTTTAATTAGTGTTTTAAATAGTCAAATCACATTTATGTTGGAAATTGCCAACTGCTCAAATTGTATTATTTATTTTTTCGTTCGCTTACGTTTTGTTAACTCGATAATAATTAATCATTTAGACCTAGACAAATCGAAACAAGCACCTGCAGTATATCTTCGTATAGTTCCTTCTAAACGATGGATAAGATACACGACTGCTCAAACGCATGACTTCGCATCATGTGATACGCAAATTTATTTAAAAGAAATATTTGAAGGCTTTAAAATGTTGCAAGATGTATACAAATTTCAGGTAAATATTTTGAACATAACATGGAGTTTGATTATTAAAAGACTTCAATTTGCCATAGATAAATCTACTTAAATCCATTTTCAGGTTTTCATGTTCTGTTTTAGATTAGTGATAGAGACCTTAATAATATTTGAATTTGTTCTATTTGGAGTACAAAGCAACGTAAGTATAAATGATTTTCATTCTATACAATATGTGATGTATATT
Organism: Cephonodes hylas; assembly: GCA_030295005.1. NCBI lineage: Eukaryota > Metazoa > Arthropoda > Insecta > Lepidoptera > Sphingidae > Cephonodes > Cephonodes hylas. The sequence continues at coordinate 8,982,847 of AP025369.1, read as the reverse complement.
GTTGTATTCTTATTACGAAAACTAATGGTTTCCCCTTAAGATGAAAAACATGGTTCTTCCTGTACGAGACAGTCATATCACACAAGAAGAGCGTCAAGCAGAAAAATTCCATGCACTATGCGAAGGACACTTGTTTGCCTTTCCAATTTTGAGGAGTTCTCAATTGAACAGTTCGCCGAGGAGCAATTGAGACAAATTCCCATAAAATTCGGGAACGATTACGTAGGGTCGGGCAATGTGAAACGTCAATGAACCAGCGAAACATATGCCATAAGATTAAACAGTGAACTATTTTCAGATCCTACAAATACCAGAGATAATAGCAGTCGTGGCGTATTCTTTATTCAATTATGGCACGGCGGTGATTTTGAGTTTGCGCTATGAAGTTTTTTTTAGAGAAGTGAAAGAAACTAAAAGGTTATCGATAGGAATTTTGATGAAATATCAAGAAGGTAAATTATTTACCACTATTCACAAAAATCAATACCTACAATTAAAAATAGATTTTGTACTATTCACAAAAATGAGTTTGGGTCTAACAGTTGTGTTCCGCAAATTATATATTTAATTGTATGTACCTATTTGATACAAATAAGGTACCATACTTTGTTCAATATAAAAATGATTTTTTGCGTTCTGGTGGATTAAAAGTAAAAGGTTCCTATATAAATATTTTACTTTGTGATATGAAACGATACCAAGGTACCTATTATTGCAACATAATTTGTAATAATTAACATTTATTTCAGGGCCGTTGCGAGACAAAGCCAAAAGGATGTTGAAAATGATCGAAGAGTCCCCTCCATGCTTTTCTGTCTACGACATGTGGCATATGGATGCGCACACATCAATGAAAATATTCAGCTTGATCACAAGTCTCGTAGTCACTTTATTGCAGTTCGCTTATCTTTGAATACCTTGTATGATGGTCAATGGGTAATTGCAAACAAAGAAATAAATGCATTCATCAATCAGATATACCTATGTATATAATACTAGTAGAGTGCCTAAAAAACACCTAGACCTAAAGGAAATATTTGCTGGTTAGAAATGATTCCTCTTGTTACAGAATCGAACCCACGCCCTATTTTTTCATAAACTGGTGTCTAGCTAAATGCATGAAATCTATCGATATTGTAAAAATTAACATAGTTTTACACTAACTTTCCAGTTCCGTTATTCTTTTTTTGCTGATTTAGAAGCACTACAGCTTTGACTTACAAATAAATATACTGAGGAACTCATTGATTTTACGGGTATTTAAAATGTGTTAATACCCGTAAAATCAATAAGTAATAAAAGGTAAAAGCTAAGGTGAGTACGAAACCAATTGCGTTAAAAGAATCCTGATAAAAAAATACATTTTCTTAACAATTATTTTGAGTACACCTGTATACATAAAAAAAAAAAACTAATTTAGGCAGTTTTGGGACTTTGTACTTGGTATGATGGAGTCAGGTAATAATTTACAATCAAACTGTTTCATTATTTGGAATGCTTTTAATAGTCATATTCAAATAAAACATTTCGGATTATATAAAATTTTATCAGTGCATAAAGATTTAATAAATTTAAAAATAATCCATATGCGTAAAAACGGAAAAAGTTACAATATCTCCAATCTAAAATTATTTTTACTATCCACCACTTGTAAAAATTTTTTGGTGGGATCAAAACTTGAAATCAATTAACTTATTGTTTTCGAAATACATGGGAATTAAAACTCTTTCTCTTTTTTAGACCCGATGTCTATGTTGGTCCTTGTAAGCTACTTTAAATTACTTTTGATAAAATGCAGCTGCAGTCATTGTTGTAAATTACAAAAAGTCGCATTATACCTAATACATTCTTATCCTAAATTCACAGAATTAAATGGTAAAAAAGGTTTCTTGATTTTATATACAATCAAACTGTTTTTATAAACATTTATAGTTTACAACAGTCTTTAATATATAGAATAAAATATGAATAAGGCACTTGTCATTCTTAAATAATGGACGGAAAGCTATATATTGACAACACAACTTAAAATTAACAGATCTAGAAAAATATATAAAAAATATTACTTCGTCATTACGATAGACATTGTATTCATAATAAAATTATGCAATTTTACATCATTTGTATGTTTGGGATTTTTCAATAGAAAACTGCCTCTTTATGTTAATATCACTACTAAGAATCTGAAATGAGTCTAGTTTTTATCCGACCTACTGGTGCTAAAAAATAACTGTTCCAAGTTAGACACAACCTTTAGTGCATATTTTTATATTATATTATGAACTACACATTGAAAACGATTACTATATAGAAACTCATATATGTTTGTGATGTTTTGTTGACCTCTCTATGTATTGCACAAGTTTATTAGTTACACTTCATGATAAAACTTTTATGCTTCCTTCATCTAATTAATATGAGTGTAAAATTATCTGTCACAATACAAAAAAAAATATTAATTGCTTCAATAACAAGAGTACTACATTTCAAAGAATTAAATGCCCTGATTGATCCTCTTTTGGTGTTCATGTAGAAATTAAAAAACTGCATCAGAAAACAGTTTTACATAACATAAGCATAACACTGGAGAATATTAGTAATGCCGTTGAAATGTATGTTGTTGATGCACCATTACAACGGTGGTCCAGAAAACAGAAGCACCATATTGTTTCATCATACCAATTTCTGAAATAAAAGCACAAAAGTTTAAAAAGCCATTTTAGAATTCCAACAGTTATTTACTCAACCTACCCTTTTTTAATGATTCTTAATGACTTAAGGTAGGTATATAAATATATAATTATGAGAATATGAAATACTGTTATTAAAATACAACTGTAAGTATTTAGCAAGTTAGATCACTGTTACTTGTATCTGATACTACTGTTGATTTTAAAACCTATTATAATTTAGTGTTCTCACCTTTTGATATCCAACTCCTTAATAGAATTATTGACATAATGGGCCAAATTTAAGTCTTTTGCAGCTGGTCGGCAACCCTCATATGTATCTGCTGGTATATCAGTTCTGAATGCTTTAAAGTTGCTCAGACAATCACGGGTAATGACTTCTTGAGCTGAAATGTGCAAATAAACAGACATTAGACTTAGTCGGCTTTATAGGGTTCCGCTAGTCCGAATAACAAAACGGAATCCTTATAGGATCACTTGTGTTTCCATTTGTCCATCGCTCGCTAACTACTACAGCCTAATATGAGATTATCAGAAAAATTCGGACAGCGAATGTTTGCCGATCGCCTCGCGACGCCCCTAGGATGTTGCCACGACGCCCCAGGGCGTCGCGACGCAGTTTGGGAAGCCCTGTACTAGACCGATTAAGTTGAAATTTGGTACAAATATCAATTTCTGTGACCCAAAAGCGGAGGTGTGACTTAAATAGATGAAATCTGTCAATAGGAATTAATTTTTGGGGAAAGATGGAAAATAAAAAAAAAAAATTCCGAAACTGAATTGTGTGACATATCCAATGGAAAGTCTTGTTCTGAATTTTTTTGTAATTGTCCAATATTTCCAAATCTGTATACATTCTTTATACAATACAAGTAATGTAATATTCACCTCCTTTTCTTTCAATAAGTTTTACGCAAATGTCCTCACTGTCTGGGCAAGGGTCTCCGAGGTACCCAACCCCTCGCCAATTGAATGGTTCATTACACCCTGGTGTAGCAGCAGTGCACTGATAACACCATATTGCCAGACCTAAAAACAATTTAATATAATAAAAAAAAATTAAAATATCACCACTTCATTAGAAGGCCTTGTTGTCCTACAGCACATGCAGTAGCCATATATAAAGGTATAAAGATTTCTTCGAAATAGTGTTGATAAACTCTAAATTCAATTACATAGAATGTTAAAACAGTACCAGCATTTTCAATTTTGTCAATATTTTTTGTTATTACAAGCATATAAAATTGGTTTATCAATCAAAATTATAAATAGTATTAAGTAACATTTATTTTTTCCAAAATCTTATAATATGAAACTAAGAAATTTATTTCTACAAAAATACTGTGGTAATAAATTTTCTAATTGACATTAGACAGGGACTGTATTGTAACATATTCTTTAGTAAATGAAGTTGAATTTAGTTTGTATTTCTATTTTTCCTAATGAAAAATTTCATTGGTCACATAGATCAGTGGTACAATACTTAATTCCTAGAACCCTCACATATACACATACACAGCAGAATTCTTGATATATATAAATTATATATAATTTTGTTTCTATTAAGCCCTTAGTCGCAGTTGTAACGATTCATATATTTAAAATAACTTTTAAAACAAAAAGTGTATAAATATTATTAAACTTTTGTGTTACTGTAAATTACGACATCGTTATTATATTGTATCATTGTTGGATGTGTAATTTGTATCGTTTCACATATTCACACAGAAGACCATTGTTGAAACATCACAAAAACGTTAATACATGAACCACACCCAGAATAAGATTACCATGTTAAATAGTTTACACTTACTTTCGCAGAACATGTGCATTAAAGCTAATAATATATATTTATAATGCATTATTAAATGATAGTAGTAATTTACAATTAAAAAAAAAAGAAATAATACACTCAGATGCACAAATACAACTTTTAAACGAAGTCGGCGTCGTAATTGAAATGTCAATGTCACTTTTCCATACTGACAGGCTCATAACGTTTCATACTACGGTGTAAAATTATTAAAAGAGAAAACATTTCAGAATGAAATTAAGAACACAGAACCATAAGTTATATAATTAACTTATAGTTATAGTAAGCTGTAGGTACCTACCTAGAGATTAACATTATAATTATATTTATACATATAAATAATAATCTATACACATTAATTAATAAAACTGCAGATATGTACCTATACACAGCACATCTACCAAAATATAATTTTTTACAATATTTGTCTGTTTGTCTGTATGTTCTGACTAATCTCTTAAACAGCTGGATCAATTTTGATAGCACTTTCACTAGCACAAAGCTAATGTAAAAAGGAATAATACTTATACAGCTTACTTTTATTTTAGAAATTTTATTATTTTTGTTATATACCAGCGGACGATGTTGAGTTAATATAACGTTTATGATATAAAACTTTATATATTATATTGACCAAACAATTATAAAGTGGTAGAAATTTTCCTTCTCAAGTCTTTTAGTTTCGTATACGGAGTTGCGAGCAACAACTAGTTTAATATAAAAACCATAGTTTATGCGCTGAACAAAAGATCATAAATTGTCTTCGACCGAGATTCTAAAGAGAAGTGAATCAAATATAATTTAATGAAACAATATTTTTGCCACAATAAATTAGTAATCATATTTTAACATACTACGTGACCGTCCTGAAGGTATAAGTAAACATTATACCAGTATTTAAAAAAAAATAGATATTTTTTCCTTTAATGTTTTATATTAATTCCTACCAATAATGTAATAGCAATGGTCATGCAATAAACTTTTGTAATTCGCACGCTTTTACACCAATTAATAACACTAATATATGTTTTTAATATATACCTAGATAGTATTAGAAATACAATTGCCACTTAATTATTACCAGTTGAATGTTAACAAGCATTCCATGCAACGAAACATGATCTTCTTTCTCAGTTTTCTCATTCTATCAAAATAAATAATGCAGAAAAAGGCTCTCCTAAAATTTTCACTTAAGCTATTCTTATGAAATCCACGACTTAGAAAATACGAGGACTAGTTGAAATTTAAAAGAAAATATGTCAAAAACTCGTTAGTATAATATTTGACATTTTATTAAAAATTATAAAAAAATTCAAGAACAAAGGATTTCATCGAGTTCGTATTACGCCTCCTCATCAGGTACGGGTTGTCCATCAGGGAAAACAGCCGCCATCAACATCTGTAAATCTTCCTTGTTAAGATCTATACCCATCGTACCGACAACGTCATCAATTCCTATCGTACCGTCGTTAGCCATGTCTACTTCCTTTATAAGGTTATCAACTAATTTCTGCGACATTTTGTGACCTTGTTTAGTGAGTAATTCTCTTAGGTATTCTCTGTCAACAGTTCCCGTCAAATCTGGATCCAGAACTCGCATTGCCGCTCGCAACTCATCTTCTACATTGAAATCTCTTTGTCTTAAGGTAACCATTTTAACAAACTGTTCAAAAGAAATGTGTCCTTCAGGATGTGGTGGCCGCACACAAAATGCTATTAGTTCCTGTAATTGTTCCGGTGTATGCGTCATAAGGAGAAGGCACTTCAGCATATATATAAGTTCTTTTTCAGTTATATGCCCTTTAATATCGGTATAAGCCGGTGTGTAATCTTGATATATATCCCATAATTGTTCTACTTCTGCAAGTTGATCGGGTCTTAGCTGAAAAGGTTCCTTTAAAGCTTCTTTGGAATCACTAAAATCAAATGGCGCCGCTGGATCAGGTGGGGGCTCTTCCACATACGCTTCTTCTTCTTCTACATGTTCTTCAGCTGGTTTTTCTTCTTCCTTCTTTTCAGCTTCTTGTTCTTCTTCAAGTCCCTCTCCCATAAGCTCCTCACCTTCACCCATCAATTTTTCTTTATCTTCTCCTTCTACATGTTCGCCCTCCGTCTGCTCTCCTTCAAGGTGCTCTCCGCCAACTTCTTCTAAACCCTCACCATCTATTTCTTCATGTGCTGCCGCTTCATCTCCAACAACTTCTGATTCTCCTTCAGCAGGCTCTTTGACATCTTCAGCTTCGGTACCTTCAGTGCCTTCTTCCATATTTGTTTCAAATGTTTATTAATCACGGTCAATTTTATAACATGTATTAAAAGGTGCAGTTGATTATGTCATACCAGAAAATTATCACCACATCTAGGTTTTCGGAATTTTGTCCTTAAAACTAAAATTAGGTTTTCAGTTATTCGATCATACAAACTTGCACTTTCTAGTGAGATTAGGTCTAGTATATCAATAAATTCTTCTAGCAATTCATTTCGGACATTATCAATAAAATCGAACATTTATTAAAAGAAAAAATAATATGGTATATTAAAACATAAATGACATTGTGTCAAATATTTAATTTGTCATCATCATTTTCTTTAAATGATCATTTAATACCTATTTATTATCTCTATGCTTATTTTCATTACGATGCTAAAAAAAAGGTTCATAAATAAAAAATTACCTTTTGGCAAAATTGTCTATAAAATTGTAGAATTCTTCTGGTATTAACTAAAAGACTGATAATAGTCTCAATGATACCGTTATTTTTAATGATAATAATTTTAATGATTGAAAGTTTTTTGTTTTCGTTACGCAGGGAAATACCACCCACAAGGTGGACCGACGCGACGATTTAGTGAAAATCGCGGAAAGCCGCTGGATGCAGGCCCCTTCCAATAGAACACTTTGGAAGTCTGTGGAAGAGGCCTTTGTCCAGCAGTGGACGACCTTTGGCTGATGATGTGTGATGTGATGTGTGTTTTCGTTATAAGTTATGAATTTACAACTTATAAAATATCTTGAATCTACGTAATAATTTCTATCATCTTATATTATCCAACCTTGCCGCAGGATATAATCATAGTGGTAACATAATATAAATGATAACATCAACATTTTCATTAAGACAGAGAAAGTGAAGTAGTTCTATAAAATTCATTTCGCGCAGCCATATTTACATCTATGTAAACAACTCTACAAAAGCAAGAAGCTATGTATGTACCTATACTCGTAGGTCAGCAAGACATGTGACTTGAACGACGCATTCGCTTTCGAAGGTGTGCATTAGATTGGAAATTGAAGTTATTCAAAGTTATCTAGACTTATAAAAACATTCGTATTTTAATAGACGTTAATGCTTATCTTATACGAGGAGAAACTTTATCCGTCATTTTTTGAAACAGTTTTAATACATTTCGGTATCTACACGACATTTTATTAGGTAATTGAAATAAAACAGTCTATTCCATTTGTACTTAAATAATAGTTTTATCAATGCCATTTTTTCTTTATGTGAAAGTTGGTTTGATATCACCGATCAAAATAATTCTCGATAAACTCAGTCAATCAAGGAGCGCCAAGATGCAAATTATATTTGAAAAATCAGATTAATATTATGCATTACCCAGCCAAAATGACCTCATCAAAAACATCTACCTATATGAGTCCGCTAGTTTTTTAATCATGTACATATTTAATACAAATATATTCGCTTTGAAAGCGCGTAGATCAAAGTGTTCGAGTTCTACGCGCGTCACCGGTCAGCAAATGTTTGTTACTAGCGATAATAATTGCAAGGAAACATTCAACCTCCCACGACCAGTGCTTTCATAAGGCGCATCACGTGCATTCATTCTCTCAGGAGAAAGAGCCCGATTTGTTGGCTAGTGAACGGCTGGGGCCGTCAAGCATAGACACAAACGAAAACCCGCGCCTCGACCTAACTCGCGCCTGTCAGTTGCGCGCGCTCCCTATTTTTTGGCGGCAAAACGAAATTACCATTATCTATAGATTATACTTAAATCAAAATTATTTGCTTTAAATTTTTTGAGTGATCGTGATTGTGCTGCTCAAAACGCTTTGTAAAACGAATTTTCCCGGTGTACCTAAAATGGTGAGCGATATTTATTTTAATCTGTTCAATTTTCATTTGGTCTAAAAAACAATTTGATTTTATTAAATTAAACGTCTCGAATTTAATTTACATGATAAGCTCATTCAAATCGAATATAAAATAATCTTACTTTACCATAAATCACAAATATCAGTACTAGTATCTATTGTTATTTATTGCTTTAGATTTTAGAAATATGAAGCAAAGTTTATAAGAAATATTTTGATAATGCTTTTCATATCGGGTTGCGCAGGCTTTTCTTGTAATTTCTTGAAGCACTTACGGTCAAAATGCTATTACCGTAATTTCATGCTTTTATAGTAATGGTCCCAATTTATCTCGGTCTTACTGCACCGCCAGACGTACGCAAACAAATATTTGTTTATTACACCGTTAAGTTTATTTTAAAACGTAATTAGTTATATGTCTATAAAATACTATATTATAAATATTCCCTATATGTGGCATTATGTATAATTTTGTTAAGGGATAAACTCAAAAACTACACTAGGTAACATATTTGAATGATTTTTGATTTGATCATAGGTTTTTCAAAAGAACATAAGCTTATAATTTTAAAACATCACTATTTTAAGTACATTCCATTATGGGTACATATAATATGAGTACTTAATAACCAATTTTTATAAAATGCTACGGAACTAGTGCGCAAAAGTTTTGAGGGTCACCAATAAATAATAACATGGTGAGTATTGAATATTTGTCAAATCAGTGCGTAACAATTTAGGTGGCACAAACATTTCTTTAAGTAGGTACCACGAACCTTTATTATCCATAATCAATATTTTATTAAATTTAGCTTAAAAATATTTTTGTTTCTTCATTTGGACATTTTCATCTAACTGTGCCAATATCTACTACTTAAGAGAATGAATGGGTATATGTATTACCCAAGAGCTTTTAATTGCACACGCTAATTTGTCACATGACCAACAAAGCCAATCGAACGCATTGAAAACTTGAAACTGATTTAAATTTCATATTTAATAAATACAGACGAATTATTAACCTCCTCCTTTTTTGAAGTCGGTTAAAAAGCACTACCATTGTCGCATGTAACGTAACCATAACAAAGAAATATAGGTACCTAGGTACTTTACATTACTTAAGATGTTGTTATGAAAATAGATTAGGTACGTAATAATATTTTATACGTTTTATAGTATTCTGGTCTGAACTTAAACCGTGAAGTCATTCCTAAAAGGTTAGACAGATTTTTAAGGCACCTATAGTAGCTAGGTAATATAAGCTTATTGTCATTTACTGTGCACTTTTAAAAAACTCTTATATAAAGTTTATTCTTTTAAAAAAATACTGTTTATCTTCAGCTTCATCCAAAATAATAAAATTACTACAACTGTGTGCTTGTCGGTTTGCGAAAAGTAAATTTCCTTGTGAACCTAAATATAATAAATCATTTAATCAGCGAATATGCTGAACTTAATATTCACCTATAAAGCTTATGGTCAAAATGATCTCTATAAATAAAGGATTCTGTCAGAAGGTTTCCTTATACCTCGCTGCTTCTCGAATTATTAAATGACCATCCTGGCCCGTGAATTTGGCCTTGAATAAGGTACTGGATGGCAACAAATAAATGGGATTACCAACCTTTCATCAGTCGATATAGTGATGAGTTTAATTGGTTGTGTGGGTTTCTGTGTCGGGTTTATAGCTAATTGCGATGGACACTATCAAAGATACGATGATCAAAATATTAGCAAATCGCCACTTAATCAGGTATAAAATTGTAGTTAATCATACTGTAAATCATTTTGTTGCAATCATTTGAAACACATATCGCATCTACGTTTGATTTGAAAATTCAAATATTAACTTTAAAATTTAGTCACATTCCATAAGTTATTTCCCATGGTATAAAATATAAATTTGATACATTCCATATTTGGTATCAAATAAAATATGAAACGAAAACGTGAATAATATTTTAAGCACGGATCTAAAAATTCATAAGTGTATGAGTCATGTACCTTGTTTAAAAGCATCTTTTTTCATCTGATCGTAAATTAATACAAATATTATTTTCAACAGAAATCTATAAGAAATAGAAGAAAAATTCAGGCATTTGTAATCTTTAAATCATCTGTCTCACGACTAAATTGTTCACATGTCGATACAAAAAAAATACGCATGTTAATTAATTAATGCGTAATATTCCATTTCCTCAGATTGCATACGATACGGTAATAAGGCTAGGTCGTGCCGGCTTTGGACGTGCTTGAAGATCTTACTGTATAGCTTGATTTTCACTTGAGGTATTGATATTTCGCTCTTTTCTTTCATAATATTAAAACGAAAAAACAAAACATATTTTTAATGCAAGGTTATATACTCCAGATTTTATTGAAGCTAGCCTTTAAATCCCAAAACAAAAATATTTTCCTCAAACTTGGCAAAGTATTTGTTTGAAGTATTACTACTTCAAAGTTTTATTTTGCTACTCGATAGATATATCTTGTATGCACGTAATAAATGCATGCAATCAAAAGGAAAAATCAACACAAAATATTTTATATTGAACGGATTTTTGTTAAATAAGTAAAACCTGGTAATCTAAAAAACCTCTTAAAAATATTCTACAAGAGTAAAATAACCAAAACGGAACTAACAAAGTCGCGAATACAGATCAGATTGCGATAATAACTTAATTTTAGTTACTGACTGTATCTGTAGCACGAGTCAAGTATGAATTCACTTATGGTAGACGCAACAATCACGTCTTGGACTCCATAAAAGTTTATCTTACAATAGCATCCTTTGATGTTTTTGTGAACAATTTATCACAACTTGTGACGAATGAAGACATGCATCATTGAGATCATTTTAGATTATGAGCTTCTCATGACAAATGCGTGGACGTATGCTACATTTCAATGGTCTTCTAAAATACTATTTCATTTTACATTTGTCTTCGCCAACCGAAGCCGTGCTCCTTATAGCATTAACGTGCTTTATTTTCAGCAAAGTGCACCTAGCATAATGACAGTAAATTAAGTAAACCACTCTCCCTTTATACAAAGTGTAATTAAAAAATATCCAAATACTATTGGGCTCGAACAACATACCTAATCAATTTAACTGAATCATTAACAATTTCTCAATGTAGAATGTTAAACATATCTATAATACATTATAATGTTCTTGCATCAAAATTTATAAGAATAATAATAAATAATGAAAATCCTACCTATTTCTTATGTAAAATCTTTTATTTTTAGTAAGTATACTAGCTGTTGCCCGCGACTTCATCCGCGTAGACTACAGGGTTGAGTTTATAGAAAATAATTTATAGTCTATTTTACATCTCAGAGTCCTATTTATGCACATACCAAAAATCATTTAAATCGGTTTGGTAGATGCAGAAATACCCATTCCCACGGGAATACTTCATTTTCCGGGATAAAAACTATTCCATGTGAATTATGTGAGCTCTACCTCTCTCTATACCAAATTTCAGTCAAATCGCTTTGGTAGATCCAGAAATACTCATTCCCACGGGAATACTACATTTTCCGGGATAAAAAGTATCCTATGTTTTATCCTGATGTATAAGCTATATTATTGTAAAGTTTCATTAAAATCCATTCAGTAGTTTTTACGTGAAAAAGTAACAAACATCCATACATCCATACTTACAAACTTTCGCCTTTATAATAGTAGTAGGATTAACTTTATTTCAAACTACTTAAGATTAATAGACCAATTATTCATTTTAGCGTCTATAATCAAATTTTTAAGGTGAAGTCAATTTAATATTATTTTAACATATATTTACAGTTTCCTTGTTCTAGGCCATTAATTAAACGGCAATGGGTGTGTGCCTTTACCCTTCACAAATTTTGAAGGTGATGTCAAAAGCTAATGCTAATTGAACCGCAAACATGGCGGACGAATTAATCGAAAGTGGGCATCAATAGCAAACAAACTAAAGTACACTACAACGGTATGCCATTACACAATAGGTACCCTTGATGTGTTTGATATGGCATGGAAGGTCTGTCTTCTTAGTTTACATGATTTTAGCGATGTTTGCAAAAAGCGTGACACATACCAGTCACGTAAAATGTAATATGAATATATAGGTACCTGGTTAAGAAAATGTTGTATAATTTATAGTTTAGCAAAACTTAAACTAGGTACGGAAGAGAATGAGTCACAGTATAGCATTATTCATTTCTTAGTTTTAAGTTATTACTTAGGTACAGCAATTACATCTATATGAATATATATTATTATTTCCTTACATGTAACCATACATGTAAAATCCCATCTCACTGTATGGTAGTAAATATTATTTTATTATTGAATATTAATTGTCTACTTACCGAGCATAAGTCCATTTAGTGATCGGAAATCTTGGATACCATTAGAGACGTGAAAGAAAAAGCTCGCGTCTTACTACTATTAATACTATTACGTGGAATTTAAAAAAACAAAGTCAGCGTGGGCGTAGGGATAGACTTGTACGTACCCTAATAAGGATATACAGACGTGAATTTAAGTAACATTACGTGCCTAGATACATATGTCAAGTTGCGTTCACAACCTTACTGACTGGCCAGTCTCCTCTCACAAAATCGTGTTAGATTCGTAAACAAAAACCACTATTGAAGCAAAATTACCTACGTTATATATTTGAAGAAATTAAACTATTCTTTATCATTCTTCCAATAAAATTTCAAGTGTTATTTGTAAACTCTTTCACCAACCAATCGTAATGCATTTTTTGGATTCAAAAAAAGGCTCAAAAAACATTATATTTGGTACTGACTACTGATATACATTTTCATAAATGATTTCACTCATGTAATTTCTTTATATCCAACAACAACTACGTTTTTATTGATGTCGATAAAATCACCATAATTAGTCTAAATTACAGGTCATCATAATAATATGTAAGATGAACATGTTGAACAAGATCGTTTATCTGAGATCATAAAGGTGTTTGGCATCAATATTGAGGATCCACCCGATTTTCGTGACGTGACCTGACCGTGAGCCCAATAGATAACTATCAAAAATGTAGTTCTTAATAACTACTGAATTTTTGAAGCACGCACAACGTGCTCAGGAGCCCATCATATAATTATATCCGAGTGCAATTAAACTTTAACCTTGCTTTTTTATTTACGGACATTGATTAGTATTGATGGCAATATTTACGTTGAGTTTAATAATACGCTTTTTTGTAATCCGCTAATAAATCCACTCTATTTGTTTTATGTTCCTCGTGTTTAATTATAATCTTTATTGATGGTAAATTGCGCCTCTATATGTATATAATTAAGCACAAAACGTCCAATCGTATAAACATTTGTTAAGCAAATAGAGATAATTTTAGAATAAATTGGGTATATTATAAGCCCAATGATGTGCTTTGGTTGTATTTACATTCCCATAAAGTAGATTTCACGGAAGTTGTATTGAAACAAACCACCAATCATTTCGCAGAAGTTAAGTGTGATGAACAATGTATAAGCTTTCAGACTATGTAGTAAAGTGGATGGTTTAGCATTAATAAACATATTGCTATTCTAACTTAGTATGCAGTTTTATAACTCCATGTTCGTATATTATAATTTCGATGACAGAATGCGCTATAAAGTAACTGGCAGGATAGTATTCTCCCTTCCCTGTGTCAGTTTCACACATTTCGCTATTCATCATATGAAGTGTGCAATCATGGTTAAAAGCAAGCTATATCAATCAAGGTGTTAAACCCGTCAAATGCTGCCGGCTAAATAGTTTAAAGATGATTAGACATCAGCCTTATCAAACGTAGTGCACTGTTGTGTAATATAAAAGAAATAAATTGTTTTTTTCGTGTCGCAACGCGATGCGTGCTAATGTAGGTGGTTAAAGAAATGCATGCCCCGACAATTAGAACGGAATTAGGCGATGGTGTGAAGGCCAATGCGCTTGCGCAATAAATCGAACCGCATCTGGCAATATACCTACTTCCCATTGTGGATCTGTGACGTGGATCACGACAACCATTGCTCCACTTCCTCGGATATGCAAGCCTAATAAATGTAGTGCAGTTGTTTATAATGCTTTTACCTTAGTCGTCGGGTTAGTTGTAGCCTCACATAATAATCAACGGATTATTTATTAATTTATTTGATTACTATCCCGACTGAAATGGCAAATTTTCGTCGTGGCGATTTGGACCACTTTAAGTAAAACTCTAATACGTACATCATTAGGCTTTCAACGCGATCCTTGATACACCTCAGCTACTATTATGCTTACCCAACACTTTGCATCTATAAAGTGTAGGTACGTAGTCAATTTCAAACCTAAATTAATAACTCATTCTCAACACTTAGGTGTCAAAGTTTAATGGATGTGCTTAAAGGGATTGTTCGCTTTTCAATTTTATCTTTACGAATAGACTTGTTAAAATAGCAGGTATTTATTACTACATCGAATGCTAATAAACCTGTTTCATAGTTGGTCATACATCATAAACAATATCATCCGATTATCTAAATGACCGCTTGTTCTGTAATGTTGGCAACCAATTATTTCACAACCCATAATAAACTGTACTGGTGGGGAATCTGTTTTTCCTAAATGTTACTTTTCTTCCATATAGAAAACGGTGTTGCTAACCATGCTGTAGGCTTGTAAGACGCAGTGACTGATTTGCGACACCTCCTATTAGAGCTTGTCAAGCAATCTAGGATGTACCGGCCGCGGCGCCTTGGCTCAATGCAAAAATACCGTTTAACAAAGACTATGACGACGTTTGTAAACAATTTCATAGCAGTCTGATTTGTTAATATGTCATTAAAAAAACAATTACTAAATATCTCTTAAATTGTGTGTTTGATTTATGCTGTCTTTTTTACGTTAACAATCTTGAGCTATTACTTATTACTCATATATTTTGATAATTATAATATTTTATGGCGTCTAAAATTCATAAAACCTAATATGTTATGATGTTTCTCGTCGTGGGTATCTTAAAGGTTTGAGTTCGGACCCATTTACATTTTACATTGTAAATTAATAATATGTATTGAATTTTGGTTAATGGAGTATATACCTAAGTGTCCTCTACGAATTCTAAAATACCATTCTGAAAACATTATTGCGGGTAGATTTTTTTTAAAAGGTTATTTGTTTTTTAAGACCAAAAGATTGGACAAAAACACAATTTTAAAAATCATCTTTTTATGTAACATCGGCCAATGAAAAATAATGATCTAAGTTTAAGATTCCAGTTCGACGAATCGTGATTGCCTACTCCGATACATATGCTTATCCCGAAAGACATCAATTACTTATTTTCATTTCTAATGGATTAACCGGCACAGATGATTATATTACGATCATTAACACTAATTAAAGTTTTCAAGAAAGTCGTAAAAAGATATTGAAGATGCCATTACTAGAAGTGGTAGTAGTACATAGGATTTAGCCATAATACGAGTAATCACCACTGATGGATATAGGTCTCTCCAACTATACAGTTTACGATCCTTGGCTTCTCTGATCATCGAGTCTCTCTTCCAAGATTATGATTACAGCAACAACAAAAGACATTAAACATATCAAGTGGTTTGGAAAATCCCTAACGTTGTTCTCTTTATTTGAATATTTAACATGGATTTATTTTACACACGTCCGAGGTATAGAACAGCCGTAACTATTATAAAACTTTCGCCATCTAAAAGTAGACAAACAGAATGCTAAGTGAGGCGGAACCAAGACCTACTAAGCGTTTTAATTTGATTGTTTTTCAAAGAGGTCATAGAAGATGAGTCAATTTAATTGTATATTTTGTTACTGCTACATGTTATTTATGCTTCGTTTGTTTTTGACACTTGTTTTAAATATTTGACACCATTTACGGATGCGAATTCATTTTCTGTTTCTATTGATGCGTGTAATTTCACTGAATCAATTATAAATTGCCAATACGCAACATACTCATTTTGGTATTTTGCATCAGCAATATTTTCTAGAACATTAAACGATATCTGTTATGTTTATCATCACCTTCAGCCCTTACATGCCCTTCAGAGCCTCTTCTACAACTTAGAAGATTCATTCTATACCTAATAATAAGCAAAAATGACTATTGACTATTCACTTCACACTACCAGCATTTATTTATTTATACCTCCTATGTTGACACTACTATAGAGATTGAATTAGCCAACAATAATTTACCACTATTCATCATATGTATGATGGATGACTTATCCTAAATCGTGTTTCTACGCAGATTATTGCCAGGAAATGTCTGAAAGATCGATCGGTTAAGTTTTCCGGAGAAAGCCACACTGATGCAATTATATCATTGGAACCATCCAGTTCAGGGGTCAAAAATTAGATTCGTTCGAGGTCCATTCTAAGACATGAAATGGCTATCATGGTCCGCTCATTTTATTTGTACGAAAAAATATTTATTAAACAAATGTCATTAAGGAAATAAAAAAGGTATTTCGTTACATGCTGTGTTCTCGCGTTCCACACATAATGGGTCGGCGCGGCGGTCCGCCATTTGGCGACCTCTGATCTGGTTCATTTTATTGAGAAGAATAAGGCATAATTTTAAATTACAGTATTAATTTGTTATAACATGATATTTGCAGACTGCCTCATCGGTATCTATAAGTCCTAGGATCAATTTTCGTTCCAAGCTGTTTTACTAGAAATTGCAATTTAGAAAATTACAGGAGCGACATTACTTAGAAATGTATTTGAAAACAGTTAAAACCATGGCTGGCGATATGTGGGTGTGACTTCGGGGTTATAGGTGTAATTGTTCAGATGAATGAGATATACAGTACACCTGTAATAATAGTTTCATGTAACGTACTCAGCTGGTTGTAAAAGGTGAATACCAATTTTGCTTCAATAAAATCAGAATGTCAAAAGACACCTCCTTAAACACCTGGTAAATATAGCGAAAGTGCATTCATGTGGACATCATCGGTTATCGATTTGCAAACTTCGACCCGTTTTATACGCTTGTCGGAACATAAGGTCACTAAGTACCTGCAAAAAGTTTTTAATCAATTTACCAAAAAAAACACTACTTTTATTTCAGAAGCGACAAACTACAGAAATGAAATCTTTTAAATTAAGTATATCTTCCAACGGAATGATTGCGTTATGACTAGACTATAATGCATATACATTTTAATACTTGATTGACAGGTGTTTGAATTTAATAAACGGCCTTATTAACATTACTACCATTATTTTCATTTGAAATTTCTTTTATCATGAACAAACTGCTATCTAAATTCATTAATATATTTGTTTGTTGATTTCTAAACTTTTAACTCTAAATGCACGTAGAATCCGTGAAAACACTCGTTAATGTGGCCTATTTATGTGTGTGTATCTATATCTACATATACATCATACAAAATGGGACCAAGCATTATTCTGGATGGGCTGAAAAAAACACTTATGAAAATCCATAAATATTTTAATTCACAGTCAAGGTGCGTTATGTCTTCAAGAAGTCATAATGAACGTATTTATAGAGGTATAAGCAAAATTCCAAAATTGATAAATTAGTATAAAGCTTGACGTAATATTATTGTACTTGATGAATACCTCAAGGGGAACAAGATCATAAAGATAGATCCTTATTCCTTACTTGGGTATGTCTGTACCTAATTGCGGACGTGCCGTGATTAATATAATGATTTTGATCAAATTAGTTTAACATTTTTGTCCTTTATGTCAGTGCATAAAATATATTTTTATTAATACTAACAATATGCCATGAATACAATACTTTTCATAATGTTCTTTGTTTGTAATCAATAATCTATAAAACTACTGAAGTGATTTTCACACTTTTTTTTACTCTTTTTAACACAATATGATGGTCTCGAACAATGAAACAGCGATCAAGGTATTATCTCGGTGACTGAGTGAATGAGAGTGAGTTATCACACATTCCTTCCACTGGATAAGTGTCGTGTTGAACTTTGCACACTTATCAAGTAACAGTAACAGTTTTCTTCAAGAAATGTTATCGTTATAGTTATCTATTATCGTCGTTTATTAATCTATTATTGTCGTTGTAGTCATATTAGTCATCGTTATAGGTAAGTATAATACATTTGTTGAATACATCGAGATATTTTGATCTTTATAAAATTCAGTACGAATTTATAGTTACCTACAGTTGTTGCAATAATTCTATTTTATATTATGCACGAAATAGTTATTGCAAAACGTTGCCGTCCAAAACGAATGAAGCCACAAAAAGCATGCATTCTTAACGAGTTTTATTCATTCTGCAATTTACGTCATTATTCGTTTCCGAGGTAAAATTTCAATCAGGATCACTGTATGCGTCTGATTCTATCCCACAAGGCCAGTATTACATCAAGATCGTCGCACTGATTGAATTTCTAGAACGTTACGGTGAATGGGAACAGATTATATTTGGTAACAAACTGCCAATATATCACCTCGTCTTTTATTAAAATTCACATTTGCACATTTGACATTTTATATTGATTGTATGGTTTAGCATATTTTGTTTATTACACAACTTAAGTGTTTATCATTGTGTTATGATCATAATAAAGGTAACATAAATAAAATGTTTGTCAAAAATCATTTATTATTTTTACGTTTTTTTTTTTTTTTAATAACAATGGTATCAGTTCGAACGACAATCTTTCTATTTAGCTCGCAACCTACTTTATATATTGCTAATAGTTATTCATCAACAAAATAGATTAACGATAGATATTTGTCCTCTTCGGCTCTATCTAAACGGCAATGCTATCACAATCATATGCAATGTAGTTATTCAGACCTCTTAGCATAACTAAATAGTCTTATCGTTTAAATAAATAAATACACCCAACAGTCACATACATAGTCCTGACCCCACACTAAGATACAAGTCTTGTGTCGTGGGCATCAGAAACTACGAGAGACTTTTCGGTCTCACATACACCCAGAGCAATATTTGTGGATCACACAAACATTTGTCTCGGTGCGGGGATCGAACCCGCGGCCGCTCGTTTCGCAAGCTGGTTCTAGCCAACTGCGCCACGGGGCTGTCTTCTAATTCGAGATTCTTATAATTATTTGCGAAATACAATAATAACGTTTCTTGTAATCTAATCGTCATTTGGAGTTCGGAAAGTTTAAAGTTTAGTTACATTGGTACTAAAATCAAAATTTAGATTTCGAGAAATGCACTAGGCAAGGTAACCAAAGTGAACTTTATGTCAATAAACACAGCTATTTTAGTAGGTCTGTTAGGTTGAATGAAATAGAGTCCTGTAATAATGTCCTTACGAAGGTTCGTATGCTGCGCTCAGTGCCAACATTTATAACTAAACGATGCGGTATTATCATAAACGGCACAGAGCTTGAGTAATAACTAATGTTCATATAAAGTACCAGAGAAACTAAGAATTTTAGCTGTGCTACGCTGTAAAATATTGGAAATAATTTATCAACAAAATCAACTCTATCAGATATCGGATCACACTACAATATTCCGTGTCCGTAGAAGCACGAGTATTTATAACGCCTGGAGATTGTATGGAATAAATACGAAGTGTCACTAGTTTCTCACATTCATTTAAAGTAAACAATGTCAGCTTTATTGTCAACGATCCATTCATGAGTTTTACGGAGGTCGATTTAGTGAGTAGAGTGCTCCTATTTCCTCTAGAAGATCGTATAGAGATGTGACTACATAAGTAGATCTACATAAATAACCACACTTCGGAAATCGTGTGTTCGTTCCGCGAAAATGGGAGCGAGCCTCTTGCCGCTCTTCGGGCACATTGCCAGACTCCGTACTGCTACTGAGAATTTTCGAATAAAAACCTACAATAACCCTTGGCATGACTCTAAAATCGAACGCGGTACCATTTTAATGCTCGGCTAAAACTAGAGCCCCAACACAACGTAGCAATACCAAATTTGTCCTTATGATTAATGTTTTCAAAACTAGACTTTTTTCACCTTATCTCTATTTTTGTTTTTGTTACAGAACTTGAAGCTAGATATTTAGTAGTAATAGACACTCTCACTGCAAATTTCGTTCTTACACTTATAAAATGCACTTAACTGACAAGACATTACTTTTACATTGTGCAACATGTAAAAGCAATTTACAACATTTTCTACCGACCCTTCAACCGTTCCTTTTTACT
The DNA here is from genome assembly GCA_030295005.1 of Cephonodes hylas. NCBI lineage: Eukaryota > Metazoa > Arthropoda > Insecta > Lepidoptera > Sphingidae > Cephonodes > Cephonodes hylas. Next base: position 8,962,029 of record AP025369.1, on the reverse strand, counting down.
TTCTCCCCATAGTCAATCACTTTTACATTATGGTCATATGTGTGTTACTATTTGTATACATATTACAGTGCTTTTAAATCAGCATGATATATTTGTCCACCATGTAATAAATAATAGAAAACTATGTTATATAGCAAGATATGATATACTACTTAAAGACTATTACTTGTCCTGCTAATTGAAGGCATATTATGTCTTACAAGACATGTTAGTGTGTATGTATGTATGTATTTATTTATATATTTATGTAACTATGTATGTTTATGTATATTTACTTAGATGTATTTGTTTTCTTTTTTGTATTTTATTCTTACATTTTTATTAACGATATGTCTTTTATTTATGTAGTACACCTCAACTACCTTTCATTTCTCTTCCTGCAAATCCATGCCTGTTTGGTTGCCTGTAAGAGATCGCCTTGCGCGATAAGGCCGCCCATTGTACTCTACTCATCTTCTGTACTCCTTAGTTTAAGTGTTGTGTGTATAATAAAGTTTAAATAAATAAATAAATAAATAAATATGTTTTTAAATTTTTTTAACAATTTAATTATATTTATTTGTTGTATGCACTATAAGGCATGACCTTAGAAATACTGTTCATTCCTATTAATAACTCAAGCGGATCCTCTTTAATCTATTTTGTATTCAAGCAACGTGTCATTAATTTATTCAAATATATTATTGCGGATTAATTGAGTCCCGGAAAACGATGTCCATCTCATTTATTTTTCAACTTAGATCGGCTTGATCAATTGACTGCCAAGGTTCGACGCCCAACGGAAAACCTGGATCTTAATGAAGCCATGACCAGTCCAAATTGTTGTACCTACTGGGCTACTAGGGCCTATGCCTTACAAACATGATAGAAGTTCTGAGCGCAATAAATAAAAAGAATGAGTGGAAGTCCAGGGTAAGGGACACTTGTATTACTGAAAGCTTATTCTTATCGATTCAAGATTTTTTACTTAATCCTGGGCGCTGGCTTAATGGCAATTGGATTAAATTCTTGATGCTTTTTTATACGATGTTTACTTTCATTGTTAAAATGCATAATGAATCAATAATTACCAATAAACTGTGATAAACGTATAGATACTTGAGTTTCTTGCCCGCTAAACGCGCACATGCATATAAATTATAACTTTTAATCTTAAAAAAACTATAATTATGGGTAACCAAAAATAGTGTAAAAACTAACAAGGCGATTTAAACATCAAACTCATTAAGTCCCTGATGTATGAAATCGTAATAAACATATAAACAAATGACTGTACTGAACTTGAAACAACAATGCGTAACGAAAAATTGCCCGGGGCGATGCTTCATCGTCTATTGTAATTATCACATTAAGTAAATCAAAGTTTGTTTATAAACATTGTTATTCTTATAAGCCTTATATAATTTGAGATAATTTGTTTAAATATTTTCCATACGAATGTTATGTCCATAAATAATTCAGCTGTATAAGCGTACAGATAACATCTGTACCTATCTAATATTTATAGGCTTTCGATATAAATATCCAAGCTTTCTGATTTTTTTTCACAATTCCCTGTAATAATTTAGAATTTAAAGCTTGTAATTTATTTTAAATATGCTTTAGAAGTAGTTGCTACAATCTTCTTTTAACGAACACTCTAAGATTAAATCTGCTAACAAAATATATTGTTTTAGGTAGAGATGAATTTCAAAATGCAAATAAAGCAAATTATTAATTCCGTAAGCTAGTCCTTGACTAGTTAATATCGTGACCAATCTCAAAGCATAGTCATAAAAGTCGTGACAAATTTACGAAGCGCTCCACTTTATTTCAATTACTGGATAGATAAATACAGATGTTACTAGGACTAATTAAAGTTTACAATTAAACCTAAAGAATAGAAGATTACAAAAAAATATCGATTAAATGAAGCTTTGTCCACAGCCACGATTGTAATTTGTAGAAGCTTAATTTAACTAGATTGGTGTTGCTGGTTATACGCAAGGGCTGCTACAAAATATTTTTGTGTAACTCATTTTAAGAAGGATTCTACCAAGTGAAAATGAAATGTTAAAAAATTTGATTGTTTGATTCAGTTTATTGCCTGTTTTTTAAAAAGAAATACGACGTATATTATCAAGGTGGATAACATTTTCGAAAGTCATTGGTTTCAATAAAGATTGCTTGTAATAACAATTTTGCTGGTGTAGTTTTTCTGATGATTTACAAAAGATTTTCTGAATATCTTTAAATTGGTCACATAGACGTAAGTAAAGCCGCTCATATTTTACATGTTTTAAGCTTTCACTTAATGCCGACACCTAAGCATTATTTCAATCTGATTATAACCTACAGTTCTATTACGATCAATTAGAACAGTAACTTTATTAAAAACAAAAGCAGACCCTTCTCCACTGCATCGTGAGGAAAATCACGTGTTCGCACTCACATCAATTACTATTATTAATTGATAGGTCTACTTAAAAAAATACCCATTATAATAATTTAGCCATTCTCTGTTTCGATATTCGCATTCCTTTCAAACACATCCTTAATCGTGATTAAGATATCGTTACAGTTTGAGCTACATTCATGCACGGTATCCGCATGCGTGTTGTCTTTCAAATTACAGTATTGTAATGGGCTCACCTTGGTTCGGTGAGCATACATTACTTTACAGTTGAGATACTTAAAGAGATCCATTTATTACATTTGTAAGGTCATGGACGTGTTGCCAGTTTCAACACCACCGCCACTTGCCATTGAATCTATTGTGATGGTAAAATTTAGAACATTAGTATCACAATCACACGACACGAGCCAAATTTATTGCGGTTCGTTTATTAACTGGCTTCGTGCCTTCACATCCATTTCAAAAGTGGATCTGCATAGAAATTAAAAATAGTTATGTGTGTGTATTGTCTTCCAAACGAATTATCACGTACTTTAACGGTGAAGGAGCAACATCGTGATGAAACCTGTACACCTAAAAGTTCTTATAAAATTCTTATGTAGATATAGTTAGAGCAGTACCTAGTATTAGTTAGAGTCTTATCTGACTCAATACCAGAATGCTTAAGCACTGACTTAAATTTTAATGTAAATACAATGAATTACTTCCTAATTTATAAATTACTTTTATTCGATATTAATGTGATTATGAAAATTATAAAAGAATTGTAAATCTTTAATATTAAGTGCTTATATTAGGTATCTCAATTGCATCAAAAGAACAGTTAAATGTTGATAGTACTAATTGATTTTTATTTAAATTATATCCCGTTCGTCAATTATGATATCTGATAATATTGAAATTACAAAAACCACAAAGTCATTACTAACGAGAACAACCAACACTTTGGCTTTCTTTATCGGAATGTAATAGCAATGACTCGTGCATAATTAAGTAAATTACTAAAGCATGAGATATATCAGAGTTGATTGGAATTTAATTGAGTGCAATAAAATAAGGTCACAGATACAAAGCACTTGAAAGTACCGTTTGCCCGATTTGTTTGTTAATGACACTGGTAAGTGGTAACTACCATCTTGTTTATTGTAACCGTATATGGTGTAACTCCACAGTAGCCTTGAAGGTAGGGGAGCAAAGAAAACTTAGGCGCTTTAGGCATGAGTGTCAGGTACACACATATGTCCCTATTATTTCCACTTAAAAGTCTTTCAACGACTTATTTTACAATTTGACAATAAAGAAAAATCTCTTAAGGAAACTTACTTCAAACAAGAACTGCAATAGGTACGGAAAATCGCCCTCAATATTATAAGACCAGCGTAAGGACGTAGGTGATATGTGTAATGATGTAGATAAATACGATATACAAATACCTAAAACATTTCACAATCAAGTCGACAATAATAATCAAATGGGCATAGTTAATCCATTTAAGTTTATTGGTAGTTTGCTACAAGTGAAACATAATGTGATTGCAACTCGTGATTCGAACGTCAAGCAATAGGCCCAACGTTCAGAAGCACACGATCGCCTTGCCGTGATTAAAAATTAACGCTGGTGTAAAAGTGCTCATCAAATACTTCGGGTCTGTGATTTGGACTACTTTAACCATGTTAGACCGCCTCCTCAGCACATTTGGCTGAACACCAGAGTAACAAAAGGCTGAAATATTTTTTTAAGATCTACAAATATTCGTATTTTGTTATGCAAATAGACGATTGTATACTAGAACTGCGTTAGGATAAAAATTTGAACGCCCGTTTGAAGCCAGTGCAAGCCATTAATATCTTGTTATATGTAGAATTAGATGAGAAGTTTTATATTACCATTTTTTTATTTTGGCGAAAGAAGCCAGCGACAGAAACTAGTATCCTATCTTAATTTGTAGGGCAAAAATTGATGACACGCAAAAAATTAGGCTAAACCGAACTGCCATTGTAGAAGATTGATGAATCATTACATCATTGCTCATCCGCTTCGTGCATAAACGATCGTGTTTCGCCACCCTTAGCAAAAACATCCTCTATATTTATTATACATATTATTGAATTCAACACGAACACCTGGACGTTTCGCCACTGAGGCAGTTCCGTTTGTGATGAGACGGCGCGGTGCGGGCGGTGTCGTAACCACACCCGCGTGAGAGCACGCTCGGGAACTCAATTGACCGACACCAATCTAGCTTTTAGTATACATTTTACAAGCTACACCTTAATGAAACGAAAATTAATTTGATCTGTGGAAAATATTCTAATAACAGTGCTATTCCTTCAGTTATTTGTTTCTCTTATTATAATTTCAACTTATTATCTTTGTCCATTGATTTAATGGTAATACAGGAAATATGCATGCACAGTTTGACTGATGGTAAGTAGATTAACTGTGTGTAGTAAATTGTGGAGGCTATTTCTTTTTTTTTTAATACTTACCGAATTGCTTCTTCAATAAAAATAATAATTTTTTAAAATGCGTTTATATTATTCAATGGACTTATAAATAAAATGTAGAACGAATCAATAATTAGTAAGAAAAACATAAATAGACTATTCTAACGATCGACATAGTCACAAAACCTAGAATCAGGTGCTCGGCATTCTGCAGTACCTATACTTAAATATGAAGAAATAATAATAGTGGATTTCAATACACTGTGTTTAATATGTCTGAAGGAATAGTCATTAAGGAAATATTTCGTTCTGAGAGATAAACGAGGTTTTGTTTACGATATTTACTATAAAATTTTATAAATTCATTATTATTTTCCTTTTTTACGCAACAAATAATACGACTAAGCGATGTGTTTTGTTATAAGTTGTCGTGACAGTACCTAAGAAATAAAAAAGTAGATGAAGAAAATACCAACACATCATTTTTAGTTGACTGAGGATTAACGTGTCCAATATGAGATTTGTCAGCCAGACTCAAGACAGGTCCTGCCGAGAGACTTATCAACTAGACATATTTATCGCAGCCGAGGTCGATAGATTGAAATGATAGCTTCATATAGATTTTCTATCAAGTCGAGGTATTATTTTGGTCCAACTTAATTTATAATAGGTAGGTACTAGGAACTAAGCTCAGATGTGTGGTTCATACATAGAACACCCCTCGTGTACGGCTGTGTGGACTGTGGCCACATAAATCTATACAGCTGGTCTATTCGAAAACATTGCGTGGAAACCTGTAACTACCTACGTCTAAACGTTATCCGAAAATTCTTTGGCAGGCCAGCGTGGTGGTCTAAAACCGAACCTGAGTGACGATGACAGGAGTTATACGCATATGCTGTATATTAATTGTAACTCTTTTTTTCAGATTTCAAAGCGCAAGATTGTAGAGAATTCAGGGAGTTTTCTTCTGCTATTGGTAAGCTTGGCGTCGCAAGTACTAGCCGGCACTCAGTTCACTTCCCACGTGAGCGTGATCACTCCTACGCGAAGCTTTACCCATGGGGTCGGCGACCCGATCTCTGTAATAAGCAGGCAGCCGTATCAGAGGCCCGTGCAGCCACTCTCCCATAGGAATTTGCAAAGTAAGTAGACGCGCGGCTTAAAAACGATAAAAAAACGCTTTTGTGAAAAGTAACTGTATACAACTGTCAATATAAAAATATTTTGATTGACCTGTTTTATTGTGAGTTGATAGATTTGACATATTTCAAAAGAAGTCTATAGTTTACTTAAACTCTAAAGGATTCTCGATCTTGCAAGTGCAAAGTTGCAATCCTGGCAGAAGGGGTACCTAACCGGGCCATTAAATATTTTGAAATTAAAACTATGCATACTATAACGATTCATAAACAATAACAATGTTTTAATATTACAGGGCATTCAGGCGTACCTTCGACATTTGGAGGTGGATATCCTCGAACGCGACCAGCAATCCCGTTTACTAACGAAGACATACCACGACAAACTACCATCACGGTCATGGGATGGAACAACAAGTTCCGAGGTTTGAACCGTAAAATTTCAGTTGCAAATGTCCCGAAAGTAACGTATTTTAAATACTAATAACTATTAAGGTTTATTTTATTAAATCTTGACTTTTTGGTGCCTTATTTATTTTTATGTATCTTTGTTTAATTATATTAGAGCGCTGTTGTATAGACAACAGGGAGCAAGGAGAAGAGGTCTCACGAAGTGGTGTTTAGATGTTATTTCACTCCTACTCTCAAAGCAGACTACTCACAATACACATTTTTCTCAACTGTTAGGACAACGTCGTTATCGTTTCTCGTCAGTCGACATACCATTGGACCACTCTGCATCATCATTCCCTTTATATAAAAACCCTATCAATGATATCACATTTAAAAAGGATAATAAAGAGACTAAAATCAAGTACAATAAAAGAACACATTTCAACCAAATACCTATGGGCCCATGAGAAATTACGAATAGGTCAAAAACATGCATCATCATCAACCCATATAAGTACGTCCCACTGCTGAACACGGGTCTCCTCTTCTGAGAGGGTTTAGACCATAGTCCACCACGCTCGTCTAGTGCGGGTTGGCGGACTACACACCTAAGAAATTCCTAAGAACTTTAGGTGTGAAGATTTCTTCACAATGTTTTCCTTCACCGTTAAAGCAAGTGATAATTCAATAATATGAATACACACATAACTGCGAAAAGTCAGAGGTGTGTTGTGGGGTTCGAATCCGCGGCCGCCTAGATTCTCGACCGCGCGCCTAAGCCTCGAGGCCATCACTGCTTTAAAAAAACATACATAATATACAAAATCTTGTCCTGCGTTTAAGCATTTTGTTAATAAGTGTGTCACGTTATTTTTACAGAAGAAACTATACCACTACTGCCGCCGTCACCATACAAAGTGGATTCCCCGGACCCGGAATCTCTATGGCCAGAGGGCTTGTTCCTGCCGCCTTCCAGCCCTCCACGTTTCGGAGCCGCAGGACGTCGACTTGACGGTAATTAATTGTATAATAGTATTTTTTTATAAACATTTTTAATACGCCTGGTTATTTCTGCGAAAATAACGACCATTGTTAACTGTATGATCTAGACGTCCAGATTTAGGTATCCACGTGGAACAATTTTATTGGGTTTTCATTAGGAAATTTCGATTCTGGTAGAGATTTTGAAATATACCGAAAATAACTGCAATGTGTTTTGGATTTATGTGTGGCTATTAAATATGGTATGAAGCGTGCGAGTATACAGTTATAATTTTGTTTAATTTTTAAACAGTCCTATAAAATGTTTATAAAAGAATTAAGTAGGTACATTACAAGATATAAAGACATTTAACATTGTTGTATGTTGTTTTCGTTAGGTACTGGATTTTCAAACGTAGATATGCCTTATACTCAATACAAACATGATATTAAAAACCACATTAAAAATATAGTGAATAATGGGGATTCCGGTTTTTGATGGACCAGCTTAATCACGCCGACAAAATATATGCCTACTTACTTAAGTCATTAATTTTGGAACTAAGAAGTACCTATGTTCAATACACTTTACTTACTAAAGTATACTTCGTTGCAGATGTGGTCATTTTAACGTGTTTAAATGTTAAATATTTTAATTAGTTACACTGACATAAGTATCCCAATGATATGGTACGATAAACTGATGCCTGGTAATTAAATCCCATGCACCCATCTCTGACATTTAGGTACATAATTATTGATATAGGTATTCTTGTTACATTACCATGCGCTCGAAGTAGGTACGTATTCTTGTTAAATTATCACGCTCTCAAAGTTTTAAAAAGCCCTGTGGAGATATCTACAACAAATATCTATAACTGAATTCAAATATAACTGTGGTCTACCAATCCGCACTTTCCCAGCGTTTAGGAAGCTCAATTCCCCTTAATGGTAGCGAAAGTTTTTGGATATATACACACATAATAACGATTTAATTTGCAGATATGAAAATAGAGGATCCATATCTACTGGAAGGTACCGAAGCTATAGCGGCAGTGCAAAGAGCTAAACAGCATGGTCATTATTACTTCCACGACATTCCACATATTCCATCTCTATTGGCCAATCAAGAACTACGTGTGAAGAACGGCCTGAAGCCCCATCTCATCGGCAGCATACGCCACACCTGGCCATACAACCGACCATAGCCATTCTCAACAGCAAATAAAACAATAGATAAATTGTGATCTTATATTTGTAATTCAAATATGTGTAAAATACTCAGGAGTCATTACAATTATTATAAAAATATAAAATCGATTATAAACAATTGCGTCACATTTTTTTCTAGAATACAATTCCAAATTGTCTATTACAATATTAAATAGCATGTAATTTGTAAATAACATATCATTGATTATTACAATAATCAGATCTAAAATAAACAGAGTAATATACACGTAAAAAAAATATTTATCTAGCCTTATCGATAAATTCATATAAAAGTTATTAAACACTACACTATATACATATCACCAGATCTTAATTGCTCCATACATATAGATGTATTATTTCTATGTCCAATACTAGAATATTTATTATCTTCAATAATTGCACAAAATATATTGGTAACAATATTATCCACAAAAATGTAATACAATAAAATGACATTTCTTGGTCTTAATGATTACTGCCTTAGTCATTAGAAACTATGATTTTGCCTCATTCAAAATGCATAATAATTAAAGTGATAAAAGAGAAAAGTAAAAATGATTAGAAATATCAATTCATTTTTATCAAAATGCTCAAGTAAGAAATAATGAGTATTATAGATGCCTATGTTTTTTTTTAAACAGTCTAAAAAATCTTGATTGCAAAACGCAGCAACCTACATTTACATAAATTTAATGTTTTTTTCTGTCATAGACAATAATTATCACAGTTACAAGGAATTATGCAGTCCTTATAGATTTATAAAATGAACACATCAATTATATCACTAAAGAAAAGTGATTTATTCAATAGCACAATTGTTTGTAGCTGAGGATCTATGTAGTATTACTTGTTAGTCATTTATTTTGAGCCATCCTAATTTACATATTTACTGCAATTACAAAATAGGCTAAAGGAATATGTTTTCAAATATCATGTTTAATATAAACAATAAAAAATCCACACTTATACATAAAATTCAATTGAATTGTAGATCTTTTAACACAAATTGGACGGAATAGTTTACATTGGTAACTTAATCTATTACATGTAGATAAAATAAAGCTCTATAAAAACATCCTGTAAAGCTAAGCCTTTTAAATATATTTTTTTAAGTACATAAGATGTATGGAATAAAAATTTAGAATTGATTAAGATTGTCTAGCATAAACTACATTTATGGTATATATATACATGGACAAGAATCTTATACCCATTAGACTTAAAATATGGGCTGATACTTATTCTGATATATTTTGTCAAGCTACATATCTATAGATAGCTAATAAACCTAATATGGTTAATGGATATGAGTTAATTGCCACAGAAGAATTGCAAAGGTCTCCATTACAGAAACACATGTACACTTTTTTGCGGTTCCACATTGTATATGCACACCTTTCTTCATAGTCACTTGGTGGTCTTTGAAGACACATTCTTTCCGTTACTGCACCATAATCTGAAAGTATATAAAGCAATGATAAAAGTTATATTTTTGTCCTTCTTTTATTTTATTTAGTTTAATCTACATTTCTATTAGATATTGATTTTACAATATGGATAAATACACAGCATAAGAAAACAACACAAAGTCTACAAGTAGAGGGTCTAAGGGAAGCATAACATAGTGTGATATTGATATAATTTAAAAAACATGTTTATTTTACATTTTGTGTATTAACATGTTTATTTATTTTTATAGTAAAGTTCATATTAGATATTATTAAATTGTGAAACATAAAACCTATCATAGCAATTAATGAGGAATAAATGAGAATATGTTTTTAAGCTAAGTTTCTCAGCTAAAAAAAACTACTAGGCATAGTTATTGATAACAAAAAATTAAAAGCATAAACACATGGGATGTAGTAAAACACACATTTTGTTATTTGATATATTATTCCTTTTGCTACAAATACTGCACAGATTGCATCAATAAAATAAGAATTTTAAAAAATATATTATTTTAAATAAAAATGCAAACTTAAAATGGCAAAAAGTTATTTCTATTTATACCATTCACTCTTTTAGTAATGTTAAGTGAATCTAAGCAATGCAAATAGACATGCCCATCATATTAATAAATATAAATAGATGTGTAATAACCTATATATTTATTTATCTTATAGCCTTATTATTCATAAAATACTTACAGTATATTTATTATTAAAGTTTTATTAATTGTATCTTAATATGAAGTTATAAATGATAACTCGTAAATACTAACCATCATTTCTAAATGTTCCTGTGGTGCCCTGTATCAACTTGGCACACCAGCCAGATGGGCATGCCACCACATGAATACCGTATTCTGCTTCAGGCTGAGTGACATTAAATGGGAATGGATCTCCACATGACCCAAGCTCTCCACGGGATCTACACCCAATGCATCTTTTGTTCAAACCTGAGGCAAACCAGTATTAAATTATTGTCGTTGTTCTCCCTTTAATAACTCAACAAAAAAATGGATCTTGATAAAAGCACTAATATCCTTCCATTGCATTTTAAAATTAATTAATTGTATTACTGAAGTGAAATAGTTGTTCAGCAACATCGAAATTTAAAAAAACTGTCTATTGTTTTAAGACAACACTTGATCACTAGCAACAGAATATGTAATACATGGCATAACAACTATTGTTGAACAACTCTCACTTCACCTTGGACATACACTTAAAAAAAATAAAACTTACAGTTTGCGCTGTCTAACAAAAAAAGAAAGGCCAGAGCAAAGAACAACAAACTGTTACACTTCATTTTCCTATAATATACACTCACTAAATGGTGAAATGTGCTTTAACATCAAAATTTAAAACTTCTCATTTTTGGCCAAGAATCCACTTTTAATGACTTGCGGTGTGCGGGGAGAAAGTGTTATACGTCATTTGTCAGTTGTCAATGTCGTGATATTTCAGACAAAGTTTAGAGCTGATATTCTCAAAGTATCAAAAATCAATGATTTCATTATAAAATATCATATTCGGATACATTTAAAATTAATAGGTATTATGCTTTTTGTAACATGACTTCTATTTCTGAGCTAATAGTAGGTATATATTTGGGCGCATTCAGTCTTTTCTGTTATTGATATACCAAGTTTGTTTATTTAATTATCCAGATTTTTTTATACCTCTTTCCGTAAATAATTAGTAGGTAGTAAGTATAATATAAATTACTCATAAAATCTCGGACCTCATAGCTATTTACGCTAAGCGATAAGTATATAAGAAATCTTATGCTTATGTTTTCAAAGACTTTTCTACAATTATTTTACAGCTTGAGAAAAATTAAATGTTTATAAAAAAATATATTAGCATATTTTTATTTGATTGGGTCAAACGAATGACCAAAATCTATTTCGAATCTCAAATTTAGGTGTCCCTTGTGCTATAATTGCTACCTATATTTTTAAAATAAAGCACCGTCAACATTATTTCTTAGCTTATGCCTTGCCTTGCAAAGTTGTCAGGAAGAAATCGCACTTATCAATAACACCGCCAAATTAAAATCACTTACTATAATATAACAATTAAGTAGTTATTTATTATTTACATGCATAATTTTATTATGATGTGAAAAATACTCGAAAAAACCATTGCTTGATGAAAATTGTCTATAAACTAAGCTATACTTTTACCCATATTTGATTGAGTATCCAAACGCTATCTCTTGGCGCTTCGTCTGTACTTGAATCAAAATTTACGACATCAACATGGCGGATAAATCAGAAAGTAAGTTTGTTTATAATTTTTTACGTGTTTTTATTGTAATATGTACTTACGAATAGAACGTCTGTCAATAATTTATGGAATAATAACTTAGTAGTATTTTTCAGAACGCTGTAACTTCATGTGCAACATCACAATTTTGAATTTCAATTGGGTTCGCTAGATTCAAAATTTGAAAAAATTTAAATTTGCCAGTGAATTGACACCCAGTATGTAGTCGAAATTTTGAATTTTACAAAGCAAACTACTTTGCAAAAGTATTTAAGAACAACAGGGAAAATTGTTACATGGTGATAAATATTTTGTTGAATGTTATATAAATTGATCTTTGTTTTTTAGGAGATAATGACGGCGAGAAAACTCCACCAAGGTCCCAATATAGAATTAAAGATGAGCCCATGGATTTGGATTTTCCTGAAGAAGATGAGGAGCCACCAGCGTTTGGTCCTGCCGCACTTGGTTTGCACAGAGTGGGCACAAAATTGCCGCCAAAGCCGGCACCTAGTGAGCCTGTACAAAAATTGAATGCTAGGGGTATGCCAGCACGAATAAGAAAAAAAAATCGTTTTATCTTTGTGGATGACTTTGTGAATACTTCACCTCCAAGGCAATCACCAAAGAGAACTCCAAAGATCTTATCAAAAACTCCAAGTAAACCATCAAGTGCTAAGAAACAGAAATCACCTATAAAAGTTCAGAGGAATATTGAAAGATATGATGATAAACCAGATACAATAGTAAATCAGTCTCCTGATGCAAAATCAGGCCACAGGATAGGAATGAGATTGAGGAACTTGTTGAAATTACCTAAAGCTCACAAATGGGTATGTTTTGAGTATTTTTACAGCAATATAGACAAAGCCTTGTTTGATGGTGAAAATGATTTCATGATTTGTCTTAAAGAATCATTTCCACAATTGAGTAATCGAAAATTATCTCGGACACAATGGACTAAGATCCGGAGAATGATGGGTAAACCTCGTAGATGTTCACAAGCTTTTTTTGCTGAAGAATGTAGAGAGCTAGAGAGGAAAAGGAAAATGATAAGGTATGTACAGCAAAGAAAATCAGCAGATGTGTGTGCTAAAGATTTACCAAATGAAATTCCAATGCAGTTGGTAGTTGGGACAAAAGTTACAGCCAGGTTACGTAAACCCCAAGATGGTTTATTCACAGGTTGTATAGATGCTGTTGACACATCAAATAATACTTATCGAATAACATTTGAAAGGCCGAAATTAGGCACACATTCTGTTCCAGACTATGAAGTTTTATCCAATGAACCTCCTGACACAATAAGTTTAGCCAGTATATCACGCAAGTTCAGACCTAGATATGTAATGCAAGAAATTATAAGTTTATATGAACCTTCCAGTAGTAACTCTCAAGGAGATCCATTGATAGGATGTTCAGACATTGCTAAGCATGTAGATGCCACTGTTGGACATTATCCATATATGTTTTTAGAGCTTGTTGTGAATCTAAGGAGAATACTGACTCTCAAAAGAAGTAAAATAACTCAAATGAGGGAATATAACTGTGAAGCTGAGAAAAAGTACTCATTTGGTCAAAAAATGCCTGAAGATTTTGAAAGAAAATATGCTGCAGTTGTAATTGACTTAGAAAGAATAAATATGGATTTGCAAGAATATATGGGTGAAATACAACAATGTTGCCAACAGATAGCACCAGGTCCTTGCTTAGCTGCAATGTTGGCTCCTTCTCATTTAAGGGAAAAATGCAGAGAAGAAGCTTCATTGCTTGTTGAGAAAAATAATAATGGTTCTGTTAAAGACCCTTCATTAATTGATCTTATTACTGACCTTACTGCCCTTATGCTCCAAGTGAAATGCCTATCTGATTCTGACCAAAATGCATATGAACTGAGTGTTCTACAAGGAACAATGGAGCAAATAAAAATGAAATTGCAACCTCAATATCAGAAATTATTTAAGAACAACATTGAAATTCACATGCATAGAATACAGATGGGGTTAGGTCAAATGTCAACAAGTTATAGTAGTAGTACATAAAGTACAGTAATTTTTTACTTCTAGATGATAAGTTGCATGAAGAATTTATAAATGCAATAATATACAATTATTTCATAATATATAACTTAAAAAGATTATTTGCAATTTTCAAAATTGAATTTTAATAGATAGAGTATAATTTGTATATTTAATGGACTGTTAATTCAATTGTTAAATCAAGTCTAAAAAAGATGTTATATGCCAAGTGCTAAAGGGAGTGCTATCTGTAACAATATTATTGTAAAATAAAACAATTTTTACTGAATTTCTATTTCTATATATTTATACAAGGTACCTATTAAAAAGCTATGTTATTGTTGAATGTCTCATTGTTCAGCTCAGTTATTAATTACTAGCTTTTGCGCGCAACTCCGTCTGCGTGGACTACAGGGTTGGGTTCAGAAAGAAAATAAATTGTAGTATTTTACTCCGCAGAACCCCATTTACTTAAATATACAAAAATCATACAATCGGTCAAATTGTTTCAACGTGAAACCGTAACGCGCCGGTCGACGCCTTGAGTATCATTATTGCGCGCTTGATCATTATTTTGAAACTGCGATATCTTCTTAGATACTTATTGAAATCAAATGATGTAAAGGACAAATTTATTTTGTATTTAATACTTGTAATGAATAACGTATTTATTTGGATAAGGATTAACATCATGTTTGTAAAAACACCTTCACAAATAATGCTTTATTTAAAATAAATTTGGTTAGAATAAAAAACGTTATAGTGAGCCAACCTTAAAAGATAGACATATGCTGTCGCGGACTTTTTTATAGAATTTTTAAAAGGGAACAATTCCGTCATACATTATTTTAGCGAAACTTTAACCGTTTCTGCAGCGTACGCAGCGGAAGCTCACAAAAAGGAAAAAAGTCCCCGATGTTGAAACATTCTTTATTGCTGCTCCGCTCCTATTAGTCGTAGCGTGATGATATATAGCCTATAACCTTCCTCGATAAATGTGCTATCTAACAGTGAAAGAATTTTTCAAATCGGACCAGTAGTTCCTGAGATCCTAGCGTTCAAACAAACAAACAAACAAACTCTTCAGCTTTATAATATTAGTATAGATTCATTAATGTTGAGCTTTTGCGTTATTTCGTAATTCACTCAGTGTATGGTATTATAAGTGTTATGAGTACATTCAAAAAATGAGAATGAAAAACTTGTTTTGAAAAGCGACAATTATTCTTTTTCGAAAACCCCGTCTTGTTATTTTCACACACATTGAGCACGTAATCTGACAAATTTTATCAGTTAGTACTTAATTAAAATATTCTGCTTTAATACGCTAATCTAAGGAAGGACTGATTGGAATTAAAAAAAACATTTTTTCGTTGAATAGTCTATTTATTGTGGAATGCTGTATCCATTGTATGCGGATATTGCGGGTGTATCCATTCCGCTGCGATCAAAAGGAGTGGAGCAACATGTGGCAAAAACGGATAAGAAATTAACTAATTCTTAGGATTTCGCATTGAGAATTGCGGGCAACAGCTAAGTTTACATCCTTTTTCTTTTAAGACCACACACCACATTTGCCTAAATTTGTATTAAAAATGATCCAAAACAGAGACATTTAAGAGGATATCGATGTTTTATTTAAATCACATTAGTTCATCATAGTATTTTAAATAATTGGCCTCGCAAAGTATGTGCTTTGCAATTTAAAGGTTTCAACGAAACCTTGAAATGTGCTTGAAAAACGGCAAAAGACTCGCCCCCTATTGCGTGGGACTGATACATACCGGGGGAACGTGGGTATAAAAATGCATGCTTACATACCTTTAGGGAATATGGGAGAAAGGTAACGTATATTAAGCAAAAATCTGGCAGTATTATCATAATAAAATTCACATTTCACTGGTAATAATTATATTACTGCTGTTGTTACATTAAGAAAAACACATTTACAATATTATTTGATTGGAATTTTTTATTTTCTGACAAAGCTACTAATATTCTCATTTATGATTTGTATTTATTAAGCGTTTCTAATAATTCATCTGCTTCCTCAGAAGTTTTCACTCTAATTAACACTGGAATAGGTGGTGGTTTAAATGTAGGTGTTGGAATGCAAACTAACATTACATTATTTTTACCCATTCTTTGAGTAGGTATAGCTGACGCTAATCTTACATTTAGTAAAACATTACCCAAAGTGGTATGGGCGCGAACAAGCAGTTGATGTTTGTCACTATCATCAATCTTTTTAATGTATAGTGTACCCAATCCCATGTCTACAAAGTTACCATCTTTCTTATGAAATATCTTGCACCGTTTTTCAAATACACTGTTTTCTTCAGCAATCGGAGTGAATTCAACTTTCGGTGGGGTATCTTCATCTTCTTGAGCATCGTTTCCATTCTTGTTACCATCAGTATTTTCCACTTTTTGGGTAGCATTTGGACTAAAGCTGAATGGTTTTCCTATACCAAACGAAAAAGGAGCTGTTCCATTAGAATTTGTTGTCTTATTTGGTGTAAATGAAAATGGCGACGAGGTGGTTGTAGTAGATGTTGATGTTATTCCGAAGGTAAAACCTGCATTTGTAGTGGTAGCAGTAGTATTAGTTGAAGTATTATTCCCAAATGTGAAACCACCAGTGGTAGCAGTATTATTTGTTGTAGAATTACTACCAAAAGTAAAACCTGCACTTATTGGTGTTGTAGTAGCAGCAGTGCTAGGTGGCTTGATTCCAAAAGAAAACCCAGCTGTTGGTTTATCTCCAGATGTTGTATTATTTTCACTTCCAAAAATATTGGGCTTTGGGTTTTGCGTTTCGGTTTTAGCTGCTACAGATTTAGATGATACATTATTATTTGCTGGTGTTGTCTTATTACTTGTCAGTGCACTAATTTGAGATGAACTTTTTTCACCTAAATCCTTAGATTTTTCTTTCACAGGACTCTCATATTCATCTTGTATCTCCTTTAAATATTTTTCATAATCTTTAAATATTGGAGATAAGATGCAAAGAGGGGTTTCTTCCACATGTTTTTTGATCCAGTCTGATACTGATTCATTCAAACCTTTTAATTTAGTGTAATAAGTAATCTTTTTTTCTGAGTTCTTATTGTCTGATTTTGTTTCTGAATTATTAGTGTCGGTAATGGTATTGGCTACAGCAGGTGAATTGGTTGGCTGAGTTTTGAATAAAGATGATGAATTATTATTTGTGCTGGCAAAAAGTGATTTTCCTGGTAAAGTTGTAGTACCACTTGTTGATGATACACCAAAAATATTTGATGTAATTTGAGGTGTGTTTGAGACTGTTGAATTTGTATTAGAAAGTTTAGAATCACTTGCTGTTGTTTCTCCTGTACTTGTAGCTGGTTGTAATTTAAATGGTGAATCACTGACTGTTGAATCTGCTTTTATTGTAGTAAAAACTGATGATGTTGCCACTGTGTTAGCAGTGGTGGCACTAAATAAGTTTCCTGCAGAAGTTGAAGATCCAAAAGCAGGTTTGGCAGGAGATGTAGAACTATTTCCAAAAATACCACCAGGTGAACCAACTGTAGGTTTACTTGAAAACAGACTAGATGATACAGATGTATCATTCTTTGTTGAATTTTCATTGTTAGTGTTTTTGTTGCCATTTGTCAATTTAGATAGAAAATCAAATGATGATGGTTGTGTTTTATTAAAACCCCCAAATCCACTGAAAACAGTCTTCTTGGCCTGTAATAAGATATTCACAAATTTATTGTAATGAATATAAACTAAAAATATAAATATAGTAAGATATATATATTTCTAACCATAGATTAAGATACAAGTGTGGTTATTTGGCTAAAAACTATGACTTTTGAGTCTCAAAAACACCCACACCTAAATCAAATCTGAGTATATTACTAACACTTGTTCTAGTGCAGGAGTTTAAATTGTACCTTGTCATTTTGTGAGTTGGTATCTAGTTAACTGGACATAAGTTGAACATTACTTGGTGTTCATAGGACATGTTTTATTTTATTGCATGAACATCAAATGAATAACCTCATTTCCTCCAGCTTCAGTGGCTTTTAATATACATTTATTAACTTATTTTGGTAGATTTGTTAATTCAATGTTATGCTTTTGTGGTAGTCTAATCTGAATGAAAAAAAATTTATTGATAGGCCAACCAAAAATTAATAATGAGTACTTACTTCATCATTAGTGCCCTGCGTTCGCCTTTTTGCAGTTATTATCACGCGTTTTTCCAGAACTTCTTTCGGCGCAGTTTTAAATGTACCGATTTCTTCTTGTTCTTCCGGATCTTCTTTATCCCAATTTTCGTGGTTTAATTCTGTCGTAGCTTGTCGTTTCACGGACATTTTTAGTAGGTTATATGTTTTACTGCGTTCTTACTAATTCCTCACGTTTTGAGTTGCGGCACTATCTTTCAAAATACCATTTCTTCAGGTGTGATGTTCAAGATTCTATAATTTGAAATGGATGTTTAAGTTATGTTTCAGTATCACAAACTTTGATGTTGATGATTGTTATTGTAATAATTCAAAAACACCTACGACAACATACTTAGCTAGGCTAGGCAAGAATTCAACACAGACAAAAAGAGGAAGGGCCACAAAGCTACGCCAACAAAATGCACTCAATGGTGCTCAATCGAATACGATCTGTCACACAACTGTCAATATTAGCGAAATGTGGTATTTCGGAAATAGCATAAAATTTTAAAGGTTGCCATGCTCGATGTCTTCACCGACGTGTTTACCTCCGTACTTACATGGTGCGAGTGTATATATCCTGCCAATCCTGCCTCTATTATCTTTAATGTAAAGGTTCTTTAAAAAGTACACTCGTGTAAACATCACTTAATAAAAATACCTATTCATTGAATTTTTACTTGTATTGAATTTGGACAAGTTATTATTTTATTGTAAATTAAATAATAGAAAAAATGAAAGTTATATTAAGTGTTAATCATATTTTTTGTACTATTATATAATTATATTTGGAGAACTAAAGTTTCGGGAAGTAGTATAAGACAATTATTGTGCGCTTCCTTTTTACTGTTTGCAAAACTGGTGTTATTTCTTAGTGAACATATCGTTTTTGAAAAATTTATTAAGCAACAAATTAGATAATAAAAGTCCACTCTGTAAAGAAAGTTTGTTGTTTGATAGAGTTAATGATGGAAGTATCTAATGAAATAAAAGAAGATATTCGTAAAACTCAATCGGACTTGAAAAATGCAATTCGAGTTCATCAGGTTGGTTTGATCGTCGTGTTCTCTTTTAATTAATTCTTTTCAGTTTTGTGAATTATGTTAAAAGTTCTTTAAATGGTGTTTTGTTTTTAGGTTTGGGTGGCGCGTTTACAAGACGACGAAAATGTATGAGATTTATTAATTTACGTGAAATATTTTTTGTGCGTTATCAGATTGTGATAATAAAATATGGTATTTTTCAGAATATCCACCTGAAAACAAAAGTTAAAGAAGCCGAAAAAGAAATAATTGCTATAGGACAAACTCAAGTAAGTTGATTTTCATAAAGAAAACAATAAATGGGCATAAATAAAAATCCATTTTTATTAGGATAAGTTTTAAGGTGTAAGGTTTAAAATCTATAAATAATTTCAAATTTAATATTTTTCTTATCATATTTTCTTAATTGTTCAAACTATATTTTTTAAGAAAGAAGATAACTTTATTCAATGAATTCTTAAAAAAAAATAAAAAGGCATTTAAATTGATTAAAAACAATATTTTTATTCACACATTTTTTATTTTAATCAATGTAAAGAAGTGTATTGCAATATAGAAAGGCATTTTATGAAATTAATATCTGAAATATATATACTAATTTTGAAATTGATTAAATAGTTATTTTAATTATTATTTATTGAATCATAAGGTATTATCTGGAATAATCAAAGTTTTGAAACTGTATTACATTGTTTTAAATTTAAGTGCATCAGTACTTTGCATTATTTACTAGCTTACTTCAAAAGCAGAATAGGCCTAAATGCAACAGAGTGTTATATTACATATAGGTGTCAGCTAACTATCTACATGAGCCTTCAATATTTACTGAGTATAAATATTTACAAGTAATTAATATTTGTTATTTACAGAAATTAGTAGTAAACAAGTTAAGAAGAGAACTAGAACTTTACCAACAACGTCTTAAAGCAAGGAATAAGCAGATTAACATTGAAAATGATAATCGCTATGTAGCTCAACAATTAAGGGATCATCAAATACAATATCGCGGTAGAAATAGAACAGTTTCACTACTGAAGCCATCAGTAATTAATGAACTACACATTAAAACTGAAAACTCAAAAGATGAAATCAAAGAAAGCATTTCAGATTCAGAAAATGAAGCTAAGTCTTCCAATGAAAAAGAGAATTCAAATAATAGTGAGAGTGATGAAAAAGAGAAGTTTACAAGAAATTTTTCTCAGATGCCAAATACTGTACATGATAGTAGAAGTAATTTTGCAAATGCACTAAACAAAGTTAAGGAGTCTTATATGTAAGTATTTTTTATTTGGAGCTTTTTAAAAATAGGGTTTTTTAAAGGTCATCTACATAGTTAAAGTGGGTTTTGTGCAGTTTTAGGTTGTGATATTAGCAATATTTCGACATAATAAATAAATAATACTTGTATGAATTTAATCATTAATCAGGACCTAATTTTTTTGGAAATAAAGAATGTATTATAATTTTTTATTTCTCCATTTATGAGATTAAAAAAATATATTAATATATTAGTAGGAATGGCAATAGATGGCCTGAAACTAATATAATTTGTCAGTGCTATTTATAAATATGATAAAAAAAAATTGAAAGAAATGAGTAAGAATTAAAAAAATATATATTAGAGTTCTGTATTCTAGAAACAGTACCACTATAGAAAAATGTGTATATGGGTTGACAAAATCTTGTATCTTACAGTGATGGTAAGCATGAAGACAACAGCGAGTGGCAAGAACAGAGATCCGATTCTGACTCATCAAGATGTGCAGAGATATCCCCAACGCCTTCGCCCCCGCCACTGCCACAACCCGGGGAACCTGTCTCACAGGAGACGTTTTTGAGGTGACTTTAATTATTGTTTATATTTTTTTAAAGTACTATAGTTTATAACTTACTCAAGGAACTTTTTCCTGTGAGTGAGAACGTCAAGACTATCACTAGTATAGTATAATATCATTTTACTAAAAAACATTATCCTTAAAACAATTATTCTTTAATAGTTTCTATGATATTACAATGGCTAAACAACCACTCAACATGCCAATGTATTCCAAATAGAGTGATGATAAAATTATAGTGTAAAGACAATTAATACATCATTACATTTATTAAGTTCATAATCCATTCATGAATTATTTTACAGGCTCATAGGTTTATTGACACCTGCACAGAAAGAGTTGTTAGAAAAGAAAAGAACTGAACGCCGCAAAAGGTCCACAGCTAATGCAAATAGAAATGAATTTTTATATGGAAATTTTGAAATGCTACCTGTAAGTATTTTTTACTTTATTTACAATTTGCTGCAATTTGTAAATAAATACTGGTTGCTGATTATTTTCGTGCTATTTATTCCACTATTATTTAATAAATATGTACATTATCTTATTACTTTATTTATAAAGCGCAACCTATACTGTTCAGCTTTTACAATTATTCTGGAATAAAAATAGAATAGTCGCAAGTAAGAGTTAATCAAAATATTTTTTTCAGAAACGTAAGAAATACAATCAATTCCCATACCTACAAACGCACAACGATCCGCCGCAAACACGGTCCGCCAAATTACGGAAACAACAAGTGAGTGATATTAAACTTCTTTTTTAAAATATAATTATAGATTAAACAGCCATGTATTAAATAATAATATTATTAAAGATATTATATGGTAAATGTAAGATGAATTAATTCAATTTAACTGCTTTCAGAGCCAAAACAAGTCGTCACGCGAGGGATCGCCTTCAGGGTCATCAACTGAAAACAAAGGTAAGTATTTAATTAATTAGTAGTCAACAAAGTTATATGCGTAGACTGTTTTACTTATTTTGTACACAATACCAAACGATAACACCAACATCTGAATCTGGAAACTGAAAATCTGTATAGTTCTTATTTTGATTGATCTATGCCATATGATATTAATATTTTGATACGACGAGCAGCACAAAAAAGTATATTTATCACATTAAAAATGAGAAGAAATTGTTTGCTAGAATGGTTACTTTTTTATTAAGAGCTAAGAATTTAACTGATATTTAAACAAGATTTAAAGTTAATCAATAGAGCAGGCCAAAGTAGGTATTTGTAATAGTTAAAATAAGTAGTGTTTATAAGTGAGGCTGGTAATAATTAAATATACGTTTTTCTAAGACAATGTTGTAGCATAGTCCGCCCTGCATTTTTAATATCTATTTTAGGTTCAAAAACAATAGTTTTAACAGTATTTAATTTCCATATACACATTATATGGAAAATCCGGATGGTATATCTGTTGTCTTCCATGTGTTATCTGTTTTCCTCCTTGATGTATACTGACTTAATAGTCAGCTGATGATGTAATCATCATTCTGATTGATTTTGTACTTAAGAATGGCAGATGTACACTTAATTTCAGCTTAGTACGTCTAATCTGTTTTAGGTAGTTCTAAGCCAAAGTTTAAAAAAAAGGACCATACACGCCAAATAAATATTTACCAAGGATTGTAGGGAAAAGATAGTAGTAAATTATTTTGACCATAACGCATCTTTCAGCCGAATTAGCTTTTAATAAGAACTCTTATTACATTTTAAATCACATTTTACTCCTTTTGAGTAGAGAAATTATCAATGTTTTTTTTTGTATATTTTTTTCGAAATGATAGTTATATTAAACGTGCTGTTTTAATATTTATTTGCAGCAGCTTGGAGTAATAACAAGCCGGCGTGGGTCGCATCACTTCCTTCTAGTTTGTCGGTGGAGCCAGTGTTCCCGCCCGCCAAGAAAGTTTGCCACGGATGCGGCAGAAACGGTCAGTTTTAATATAAACTTTTTTTTTATTTAAAAGTATGGTTCTACATTCTAGTAAAGTTTACTCCATAATTAGTATTGTTTTTAACGTCCAAGTTGCGCAAGGCAAATGATGGAATAAGGTTTAGCCTCCCTTTGCTGTAAACAGTGCTTTAAAATTTCCGGGGTAAAGGTCTTTAAATACTGTGAGGGCTAATAATTTTACAATAAGTTATGTGAAGATGATGTAAAATATTGTCGTCGTTGATGATATTGTACTCTATATTATGATGGTGACGGACTCGGCTATTAAGCGTGGTGTTAAGTCAAATCTCGACACACGCAGATTTAGCGTGGTGGAGGCTTAATCCCTCTTAGTTTTAGAAGTCCGAGAGCAGCAGCAGGACTTATTTAGACTGATTATGTAGATGATGATAATATAGATGACGATGATGATGACGCTAATGTAGATGACGATGATAAACATGATGATGTTGATTTTGATGATGATGTGCATGATGATGGTTTAGATATAGATGATGATATTGATGATGATGTAAATGTCGATGTTATAGTTGTAGATAATGTTGATGGTGTAGTTGTAAATGCTAATAATGACGATGATGATGTAGATGTCGACGGTTTAAGTAATGTTGATGGTAATGATGCTGATATAGATTACGATGATGATGTAGATGACGATGGTGTAAATGATGATTTGGATGAAGAAGGCGATGATGTCAATGGTGTAGTTGTGGTTGATAATGGCGTGTGTGTGCAGACGTGCCGTCGCTGCTGGTGTGGTGCGCGGGCTGCGGCGTGTGGCAGCACACGGGCTGCGGCGCGGGCGGCGCGTGCGCGGAGTGCGGCGCCGTGCTGCCCGACCCCGCGCACCCCGCGCACCCCGCGCACACGCCGCCGCTGCCCGCGCCGCACGACGTCGAGCTGCACGACGCCGCACTGTTCAGAGGTCAGTAAATATCGCCTGCAGAGGTTGGAGCTGACTGTCATGCCACCAGGGTGTAATAGATAAGGTCATTACAAACGTTTTGGCGTTAAACAAAATCCCGAAAAAAAAAATAATTACCGTACATTACAACCGTACCGTACAACCACATACATATAATAACGATGGTTGCATGGAAAACATTTTTTTTGTCGGGTCTTTCTTTAATGCTAGGGGGTTTGTAATCACCTTATCTATTACCTGCCAAGTTTTCAATCACCCTCTGAATACACCTCAAATATACTCATTGTCATTCTTCTTGTATTCAATACTAAAATAATATTGTAGAATTTAAGGTTTGCCCACCAGCGTCGTATAATTTAGTAATAAAATTCACTCAAAATTGTGGTCGTAATGATAGACTTTTTTTTATTTAGTAACAGTACAAAAACATCCCATATGTGGTATTGATCAATATGAAAATCTTATAATTGCAGATAAACTAGCCGAGCGTAAAAGCCTACAAGAAAAGAACATCAAGTTATGTGTGGAGCTTCGCAAGTTAGAGACTAGGGCTGCGACCATAAAGGCCAATTTGGACGAGCATAATGCAGAGAAAAGACAGCTGCTGGCAGACCAGATAAGGACGCAGAGAAACCTTCAGAAGCTTCTAGACTTCATCAGTCAGTTCAAGGAGACGTCCATCAGTGTCCGCTCCACCTCCATCAGTGAGTCCGGCAGTGAGATCAGTAAAAGCAATGAGGAATGAAGTTTGTAAGTCACCTATTTTAAATGCTTATACTCCTATAGGTTTTAAGGTTATTAGTTAAGGTAATTTAAATTAAAAGAATAAGGACACCAATTTTTCATATAATATGGTTTTGATCAGTTAAAGTCACATAATTGTAAGGATTGTATTTGAAATAATTGTTAAGGGGAAGTTCACAAAGTAATTTTACTTTTAAGGAAACTTATCAACTTTTTATTAAATTTGCAAAAAGTAAGTGCAGAAATGCACCTCTATTTATTTCTGTGGACACGGGCGGGAGTGTATGTATTAATTATATGAAAGAGCTCATATAGTATCATCAAATTGGACCTGAGGCGATTACTACTCTTTTTAGTCACTTTACTCTATAACTTATAAGATGTTTTCAGCCAGCCCTGGATTAAAATATAATTGAATAGATTTTTTTTGTTACAGTCAAGAAGATCTGAATTGGTGTCTCTGTGTTTCCGAGTTGAGCTGGAGTTTTGCGGTTTGTAAACTAAAGAAATGAATAGAATGGATCGTAGTTAGGACAAGATATTTTTAGTTTCACTTTTTACCGTAATGTCATAAATTGATTTTTTCGTTAAATATACTAAGTTTGGTTTTTAAATAAATTCTATATCAATTTGTGGTTTGAAATTAATTTAAGTTAATTTTAGGTTTTACAAGTATTGTTTAGTATTTTTATCATTTACTACAAGTGCGTGTTAATTGTTTGCGTGCCCATCGATACTACGAATAATTTGTTAAAGATTTAGATAGACTTGTTTATGTTTGGATACTAATGTTGCCATAGAAATAAATATTTTTTACCAAATAACATGTGGTAACCTTCGTATGCAACAATCGAATTATATGTTATATTTGCGAGTAATTGTTAAAGATATAGGAGAAACAATATTTACGAAGAAATTCAATGCAATCGGTATTCCGTATTTGTGGAAAAATGATTTGTATTAAATGAAATGAATTAATAGCCAAAAGCGAAGTGTTCAGTATTTGATTCCTAATTTTGGAAAGGTATAGGTGTAGTGTTGTGTTTATAGTTTTAATTAATTTTACTTGTATAGTTACGCCTGTTTGGAATGTTGTTTGTCACATTACTCCTCCGTCCTTTTCTACATGATGTCATTAGAAAGGAATGTAAGAGTTGTTAAATCGTAAAATTAAACAGCGTTTACTGCGGCAGTTGGTATTAAATCAATTCTTAATTGTTCTCTGTGATATCATTAGGTTTTCCTAGGTTGTTGATACATACAGTACTTTGTACAGATGAACCAAGTATGTAAATAAATATTCGTAAATTGATAATTAATTCGTTTCATTTATTTTTAGTATATAAGCGCAATTTTTTAAATAATTTAAGGAAGTCTAATAACATTACAATTTTTTAACAATTTTTGAGTCATTGTTGAATTATATGTTTCATGTCATTTCCAGTACTTTCCTTCCTTTCATGACGTCTTTCCGCAACTCATCAATGCTAGTTTCCAAGAGGTAACATTCATATTGTGACAGATCGCAGTATCTCTCCATTTCGACAACACCCTTCTGGTTAATATTTACCGTTCCCGAAAAGAAAGAAGTACCAAAATCATTGTTTTCTATCAACGCATTTACTTTACTAGGTTTCCCAGCTAATGCATCGAGAACACCTCTAGTAAATATGAGCGCGCTGAAGGCCACAGACAAAGTAGGAGCCCATCCCTTTTTGGCTTCAATCACCATGTTATCACATTTGCGCAATCTATTCGTGAATTGTAATGTAATTTGATCGGTTATTTCTTTAGCTGGCTTAGTCTGTGTCAGAAGAGGAACGATGCTTTTCTCAGAGTGACCTCCAATCACTGGGACAATACAATCCTGAGGATGGAGATTGTGGTCTGTTGCATAAAGAGCTCTAGCTCGTAAAGCATCTATAGTTGTAACACCAAATAATTTCTTGGGATCATACTCGCCATAGTATCTCATGATTTCAGCAGCCATTGGTACGAGGCGGTTAATAGGCTCAGTTACGATACCGAAAAATGGAGGAGGACATGTTTTAGACACACATTTCGCCAATGACTTAATGAATTCGGTGTTCGTTGACAGCCATGATTTTTTGTTTGTACCAGGTCTTCGTATATCCCCACCAACTGCTAGTACGAGATCCGAGTTTTGTAGACTGTTTATGATAGCTTCTTCGTCTGTAAAACCTTTGATTTTAGAATCGCTGGGAATGTGTGACAGGTCGAGTAGGACGCCGCTAGTGTGAATTCGAGTATCATGTATTACCAGCTTAGTAATACAGGGTTGCGCACGAAGTAGCAAGCAGAGTGTTTGTCCGATCTCGCCAGCCCCGCCAACCACCGTAACTTGGTAGTTTCTTATGGTTGATACCGCGGGTTTGAATATTTTCCGGCTTAGCAACATATTGCTGCACTTTATAATTTAAAATATAAATCCAAATCTTAAACAAATGTCTGTAACATATTATGTGAATTTTGACAGACACGGTTTTGATTGTTCATGTCCGTATTTACAAATATGTTTATGATTTGTAAAAAGTTTTAATGAGTTATAATAAAAGTCTTCTTTGAATCTGTCAGAAATTTGACAAGTATACTTCTAAATTACCATCTTCCCACATCTTCATGGCTCTAAATTCCAAGTACTAGTAAAAATAAACACGACAATAATGTATAGCAGCAGGATTGTTTCACAATTATGTAAAGTTAATATTTCATTCGTTCCTCGGAGAAATATACAAGTATCTGTTGTAGGCGCCGCCGGAGAAGTTGGATCTAATGTGGCATTATTACTGAAGCAAAACACGAAAATAAAGAGAATCCACTTGTATGATGACAATGAGAAAGTTACTGGCCTTGGATATGAATTGAATCAAATAGCCAGCGGTCCTCCAGTGTTTACTTTCATTGGGGATTATTGTTTAGGAAACGCTATTCAGTCATCAGATATAGTTTTGATGGTGTCTAGAATATCACGCAAGCCCGGAAATACAAGATATCAAATGCTAGGAGCTAATGCGCCTGGAGTTTTAAGACTATGCAGAGCTATGGCTGATAAAAATCACCATGCTTTCTTTGCAATTGCGAGCAATCCTATCAACTCCTTGTTACCATTCGCCACAGCACTGATGTTCAAGTATGGTTGTTACAATCCATTCAAATTAGTCGGTGTTACAAATATTGATACGGCAAGGAGTCGTGCATATGCTGCCAATGTACTTGGGGTGACTGCGCTTCAATTGCAAATACCTGTTATTGGAGGTCACTCTGATGAGACTATAGTGCCTTTGTTCTCAAATTTAACACCATCTCAATATAAATTAGATGCTTGCCAAGGAGAAACACTCACTAGACTTGTCAGAAAAGCTGGGACTGAAATTGTTAATCACAAAGACGGCGTAGAATCAGCTACTTTGGCTATAGCGTGGTCTATTAATGAATTTATTGAAGGCTTAGTAGATGCGCTTCTAGGCGATGAAGTAATAGTACATTGTTATACGGCAAATCCACATTTTGGCACAAGATTCTTCTCTGGTCCTACCAGGATCGGACCTCAAGGTATTATACAAACGTGCAATAATTTGCCGATGAGTGAACATGAAAGTTACATATTGAATTGTAGTGTACCAATTTTAAACCAAGAAGTAATGCAAGGTGAACAATACGTGCAATACATTGAAAATGCAAGAAAGAAGTGAACTTCTGACTAAGTAATTAAGTATATTACGAATGTGTAAAATATAAGTATTTATGATTTGGTATAGTACATATATTACGGTTGTGATTATATTAATTGTTAATGTAAAATGAGTGAGTGATGCCAGAAAAAGTATAAAAAGTTTCAAGAATTTATTTTTCAAGAGGGAAAATGTACCTGCTGCTAACTATTCTATACACAGTATTCATATTAAAATAAAGACCGTGAAATGAATGCTTATTTTTTGCGTCGAATTAAAAGGAGTACCTATCGTGTGTTGAATATTTTCTTGTGTTCAGTTTTTATGGTTTTTGAGGCAGTGCTGAATGTAAAATAGTGATGGCTTCGAGGTTTAGGCATGCGGTTGAGAATTTTGGCGATCGTAGGTTTAAACCACAGGCATATATCGCTGACTTTTCGAAGTTATGTGTGTATTTACAGTGAATTATGGCGTTCTTTAACGGTGAAAGAAAACGTCGTAAGGAAACCAGCACACACTACAGTTCTTAGGAATTTCTTAAGAGTGTAATTCGTTATCTCGAACTAGGCCAGCGTGGCGAATTAGGGCCTGAATCCTAGTAGTTACAAAAGAGGCCCGTGCCCAGCAGTGGGACGCATATGGGCTGATGATCATAATATATTAAAGATTGCAACGCCTGCCATATTTCTTATATCAATGTTGCGAGGTCGTGAATTTTTTTATTCGCCAGGATCTGAGGATACTTTGTTGAATTATTTACTTGTCACGGGTCCTACAGGTCTACTATGTCATGTTTTTACGAGTGATTGTTTTCGAAATTCAAGTGTGTATTTTGGTTATTAAAGATTAAAATCTTTCTAAAACACCGCTTTTGGACCAGAGGGACTTTCTTTATTTTTTGTTTTTACTAAAAATCTAGTAATATAATTTTTAAGATCAATAATAATCTGCAAAAGAATACTTAACATATGGAACAGTGGCAAACATTCGATTTTTAAAAATCAACTGAACGTTGTGCCTTTGTCGAGGGATATTGCACTTTGGAGGAGTGTGTAATCGAAGCTGACGTTTGCGGTAACGGTCCAATATCGTCTAAATGGCCACGTCGAGACGCAAAGCGGCCATCCGAGTCGCATCTTATTCGACAAACACTAGCTGCTTGTTAGTGATCCGGTTACCTGGGAGCACTGCGGGTTCTTCTGTATGAAATGCGTAATGTGTTTTGACAGATAAAGTCCCACAGACTAGAAGATATGGTAAGTTTTGGAATTAGATGTAGTTCAGTAAAGACAAGGAATTAACTATATTTTTATTCTTCGCTGCTCTTAATTTTCATTTCGGAAGTATTAAAGTTAACCTTATTATATATAGTGACAGTCTTATTCTGATTTGGGACTCAACTCAGCTTAGCGGACTAATTCTTCGCGCACCGAAATAAAAAGCCAAAGACGACGGCCTTCCACAAGGTTCCGAAAGGGGGGTTTAAGCACATCACTCGCTTTAAAAAAAATAGGCTTTACCATTTGCAGGCGATTTTCTGTTTTTATTCCTTCCATGCCCAACCAGTCAATCTGCAAAAACAATCGCTCCACCTGGTCTCCTGTTAAAAAGAAAGAAACATTATAACCACAAAATAAAACTTGATTAAGTAAATAGTATTAAATTTGCGAATCGTGTATCCCTGTGTGAAAGGGTCTCGTTGCAATGTAACCGCAAATAAGGATCGTAACTGCAGGGTAACTTGGAGATAATCTCCCGCAACCCAAAGGAGTCAGCCCGTAACATTCACTTTAATGTCTTTCGGTCCTGACGACGTTGTTAACTACACTTAAATGTTACAAGTCCGTCGATTACACATTAGAGGACCGTTTGTTTCAGTGAAATACATGTGATTTTGTGTTTGTTAATTTATTTCAGAGTAAATAGCAGAAATTATCAGAAAATAATATTTCTTTAGTTATTTTAAATTGATATAATCTCGAATAAGATTTATATATATTTTTACTTTCCTATTATGCCATATTTATCTCCTTATTTTTCTACCCAATTCCATGGCTTTTAGAAACAATATACATAATAAATTTACTTCCTTACTTTATAATAAATTCAGTTTAATTTATTTACACTCTTTTAATCATATTGTATACTCCAGCTTAGGCTTAGTAATCTCTCTATCTTCTACGAATCTTCTACCTGGGGCCCAAAATGTTTTTCTGTTCTTGCTTCTAGAATGAAATCAGCTCATGCTTATAAATCGTCACAGAAACCATCAACTCCTAACGACCATTCCTTATTCCTTAAATAAAGTCACATTTCAATGGATTGTTTTGCCACATCAGAAGTAATACGCCAGGTAAGTACTGCGTTATGTGTAAAGTTGTTCTGATTGGGAAAGCTGTTAAGGGCCCACACAGATACTTTTACAGCTGGAGTCAGGCGTTGAGCTGTCCCACGGGTGTCGTTTGTCGGCGCGTCCACAGGCTGCAATCAGGGTTACCGAAGATGTATGGAAAGGACTTGTCTATGTATGTAAAGGTGCGATAAAATATATTGATTAGTATAGGGTTTTAGTGGTAATTGTTCTCCTGATATTAAGAATGTTTTGTAGAAATTGACCTTAATTACACAAAGAACTCATCTAAAGATTACAGCAAAACTATTTTATCATTATTATCGTATTTTATCGTTAACACACCATAAAGATAATAAATATTTTACATATACCCAAGCTCACGCCTGGAATTCCCGAGTGAGTAGGCATAGGTGCATTTCTGCACCCACATTTTGCTAGGTATGTATCAGTCACGCGTAATAGGGGGCGAGCCGAACGCCGTTCTTGGGGCACATTTTCAGATTCCGTGCTGATCATAATCCGTGTAGATAATTACGCAATTACCAAAAAAAAAAAATTATATTTATTTCTGGGAGACTGCTTAAATAATAAAGACATCACTTCTGCTATTAACAAAGACAACAAGATTTTTTATTTCGTGATCGAAAGTAAATTTACCCCAAACATAATTGTCTTACACATTTTTTGTTTGCACTAATGTATACCCATGCAGAGCTGCGTCCTCGTCTCCCACACGTCGTTATCTCGCCAAGTTGTTTGCTAACTCGCCGCGGCAAGAATTGCAAATGGCGATAATTCTAACTACCCCGATAAATCACCTACACCCCGTTCAAGTTTTTTCCCCGAGGGTGCACCTCCTTTCTGCCATTGTTGGTGATTGATCGCGCCTTTTTCTTGTACTTAAACTCCTCTCGAACGAGCGCCAACATGTGTTCGGAAACTTTTCAACAATTTATTGACACTTTGACATATTCAGATTGCTGCCGGTTTAATGTGTTGCTTTTATTTATTTTAAATGTATATTTAATTCAATACCAGGAGTTTCGTTTCTGTATAATATCCTTTTTTCTTTCATCTATTCCATATCTATTATGGATGGCAATCGATGTACAGCAGTATTATGATAAGAGAAAAAATGGTCAGAGTACCTACAGACGTACAATGGATCACAAATACTGCTAGTAGACTATACTAAAAAGCAGTGATGGCCTCGAGGTTTAGGCGCGCGGTCGAGAATCTCGGCGGTTGCGGGTTCGAACCCCAGGCACACACCTCTGACTTTTCGAAGCTATGTGTGTATTCAAATTGAATTATCACTTGCTTTAACGGTGAAGGAAAACATCGTGATGAAACCTGCACACCTAAAAGTTCTTAGGAATTTCTTAGGTGTGTAGTCCGCCAACCCGCACTAGGCCAGCGTGGCGGACTATGGCCTAAAACCCTCTCAATGGTAGAGGAGACCCGTGCTCAGCAGTGGGCGTATATGGGTTGATGAAGAAGAAGAAGACTATACTCAAAAAAAAGTTAACAGAGGTTGGAACATTTTGTTTAATTCTTAACATACATTTCTTTGATCTTTTGTAAAAGGTACTTCACTCTGAATGTAAGTGGATTTTATTTTGGGCAATCAAGGGTTCAAACCCCAGACATCTCTGGCCTCTGAAGTTCAGGGTATATTCAAAATGAGTTATCACGTACTTTAACGATGGAAGGAAAAAATCGCAAAGACGCACTCCTAAAAGTTCTTATAAATTTCTTAGGTGTGTAGACCTAATATTATTAATAACTTGTCTTATAACCCGGACTAAGTCAGTGTGATTGACGAAGGCCTATCCTTCTTAGTTGTAGAAGAGACCCGGAGCTAAAGGTGGGACGTGTATCTGCTGATGATGATATACATAGATATAGTCTTTGTTTGTTTGACAACCAATTTATTTCATAAGTGCAGTTGCCAGCATATTATATTACTATACATAAAATGTTTTTAGTGCTAATTAGAACTATTATGTTATTTAAACTTTTATTAATATTCTCTTCACGACCAGTCAATAACTTCAGCACCTGCCTAATAATAACTATAACTGCTATTACAACTAATTGCCGTGTATGTAAGAAAAACAATAAATTAAACAGAAATGATGCCCGCGGGAGTTCGTATGGATGTTATGGCGATTTATGGCCGCAGCTAATTGCCCTCAATTTATAACCCACATGTTTCATCTGCAATTGCCGATACGCCTATAATACTGATGAATTATCAAAATAATGCATTTGAATTACTAACTTCTTAGAATCTAACATTCTTTGAAGTGATAGCTTCGCGGTAGTTGATTGATGTGCAAATGATCTTACTATCGTCTTTAGATGTTTGAAGCGGAAGTATCACTAGATGGATAAAGGAAAAATAAGCCGACTTAACAGTAGTGTTATCGTTGTCTCACAGAAATTGTCAAAAAGAACTTTACTCTTTGAGGGAAATTGTCAAGGCCGAAATTGTTGATAGCAACTTCTGCATTGAAAGTATAAAATTTTACAACGTTGCTTAGGCAAGCGAATGTTCTGGCTTCATGGACATATGATAGTATTAAATGATTTGTGCCAATAGGATAAAAAGGGCATCAGGAAAGCTCTGACAGAAACTATCGGAATCATTTTTACTAATTTTTGAACTTGTATAAGTTCTTAATTTGTTAGTAGATGTGAAGTGAGCCAAGAGTTTTGGATATGAAACTGTGATAGCAACGCTTTACACAGCAATCAGCTCTTGTAAGTTGCTCCTGTTTCAACCAAACCTGTAAGCTGTCAATTCACGCCTGCATCTATTCTGCAACTTAGTTTTACCTCCTAATTTTCTATTTTATAAACTGAAGGTAGTAAATTTAAACTCGTTAGTATTTTCACTACGTGTTGCATGTTCCAGGGGTGTAACACAGTTATTCCACGTAGCGCATATTGATGCGATTTTGACATTAATTACGGAGGCGAGCCGCCAGTTTTACGATCTAGTTTCCTTTATAACATTATTTCTCATGCTTCCGGAGTGCAACAAACGTGGTTATTTTGAGCGATGGGTCCTGCTTGGGACATAATCGCGTTATGTTTGAGACATTAGTGTGATACGACGTTAATATATTTTTTAAAAAGCTACATACACGCAAGCTACGGTGGGTAGAGATTTCAGCCCCAACGTTTCGCCAGTAATATAATATGTAAATAAATGTGTTATATATATATATATATATATATATATATATATATATATTATATATATATATATATATATATATATATATATATATATATATATATCTATATATATATATATATATATATATATATATATATATATATATATATATATATATATATATATAATTGATTGTTATATATATATATATATAACAATCAATTTATTTATAGTACATGACGTATAAATTAAGATATAGGTACAGTCACGAGCATAAATATGTTCCTATGGGCAGGTTGGCAAAAATATCTGACCCATGATCGAGTTCAATAATATGTGCCTACACGTACGCAGCAAAAATATGTGACATTATCCGGCTGCATAATGCAGTACCGTCAAAATGATGTGATACACTCACGAAGCATAAATATGTGACACCACTAGGCGGCAATAATATCTGACATAATCTTCAATTTAATTTAATTTACAATTTGTATGAAATAATGAAAGAAATAAATTGTATTTTACATTGTTTTAATATGGCTGTAATTTTATACTATTCTAGCTATCCCGGCAAAATTCGTATCGCCCTACCCGCCAATGAATGTTTTGTTACTTATTAAAAGAATTTAATTTTTGATTACTTAGGTATATTATCATCCCCCTGCCCTGGTCCCAATTAATTACTTGGGGTCGGCGCAGTATCTCTTCTTCGTCCACACACGGCATGTCTTCATTCACCCCTTTCTCTTTCATATCTTCAGTCACGCACTCCATCCATCTCTTTTTTGGCCTTCTTCGACTCGCCCATCCATCCACTTTCATATTCATCACCTTTTTTTCCTACATATGATTCATACCTTCTCTTAATGTGCCCATACCCCGACAGACGGTTTCCTTTCATCTTTTCTATCACAGGAGCTACTTTCAGACTTACCCTAACGTATTCATTTCTCACTCTGTCACTCCATGTTATAATACCACACATCCACCGCAATATTCGCATTATTGCTGCATGCAGTCGTCTTTCGTAAGTCTTCTTCGTTAACCTTATTTTTCCTTTTTCAGCACAGATGCTAGCTCTCTTGACCTACCATTCATCGTACCTACATTCCAACTTGCATACCTCAATCTTATTTCCCGGGCTAGTGTCTTAAGTTGCCCCCGCCTGGGCTGGTGTAACAAACCTTGCCCATTTCTCACAGGAGCCAGGTGCTGCCCCTGCGCGTCGGCTACGGGAGACGCCCTAGGCCCTGTCACCTTTCTTATTATACATTCTGCATAAATGTTTTGGCAAATGTTTTACGGCCGGCCGCCTGTCTGACACCAACTCTCCTTGGGACTTTCATTGTTTTGGTAATGGGGTAGAGATAGCGTGTGTTTAGGTACAGGATATTGCAGGTAAGGATATTTGGCCTGATGGTAAGGATGCTGCAGTCCCGGATAAGGAAGTAGTGGGAGACTCCAACAGCTCGGGGGGCCGAGGTCGCGTACTCGCAGCCCTGTTCCATGACTGGCTAGATCAATGGAAAAGGCATCCCCTGGCCATTTATCAATATTTCTTGAAAGAGATTTAGAGTATTTATAATACTCAAGCATAATAAAAATTTAAAAATTAGGCACTACCAAGGAGATTTGTTACACAAAATAAATTTCTGAAAGCACGCCTTAATTTTTTAACAGCCAAAAAATGTCAATCCATTGTCATGACAATTCTGCATTTTTAACATCTAAAATACGCAATTATTCGAATGTTATAGATGCATATTGTCGATTCAAAATGCTTATTTTAATACGTTCTTTTATTTGAGGGGGTCTCTAACTGCATCGACGGGATCAACATTAAATGACAGGAAATTTTGTATGGTGTTAAAGTTCAAAATGACTTAAGTATCATTACGATCCTTTTGTATGGGAATTTAGAAAAGTATTATTTTTAGACATTTTCAGGCAATTGTTAAAATGTATCTCTCCGTAAGAACAATCCTCGTACTTCAAGGAATATTATAAAAAAAGAATTAGCGAAATCGGTTCAGCTGTTCTCGAGATTTGCGCTTAGAGACACATCGAGCAATTCATTTTTATAATATAGAACTCCTCCACTACGATTTAAACTTTATTGTATTCTATTAAAGTTCAAATTGACTTAATTATTAAAACGAAACTTTTGTATGGATAAAGAAAACAATGAAAAGTCCCACGGGAACGCTGTCGAACGGGATAAAAAGTATCCTATGTTTTATTCCCGGTTCTAAGCTACCTCCCCACCAATTTTCAGCCAAATCGCTTCAGCCGTTCATGAGTTATAAGTGGTGTAACTAACACGACTTTCTTATATACAGGGTGTATTCAGACCGTTTCCGAAAACTAAGGTAGGTAATAGCCAAGGTGATTACAAAACCCCTGGTGTTAAAGAAAATCCCGACAAAAGATAAAAATTTTCTCATTTTCCATACAACCATCGGTAGTAAACGTATGCGGTTTGTATAGAAAACGTCAAAATTTTTATTTTTTGTCGGGATTTTCTTTAATGCCAGGGGGTTTGTAATGATCTTATATATCACTTGCCTTCGTTTTCGATCATGGTCTGAATACACCCTGTATATATAGATTTATGTCTAGATATTACGGTCTAAATCACGACTAAATTTAAATATTTACTTAAATTTTTTTGTATTTTAATTTATCAAATCATCTTAATTAATAATTTTAATTCTTTTTTTATAAACATTATAAATTAAAATCTAGTATACCCCCCGTTTGTATTAATAACATCCTGTAGCCTCTCTCGCATGAATGAGACAATATTAGTGCACACTTGAGAGCACCGGAGTGACTCCCAAATGTCGAAGGTGTGACAACGCAGGGAATTGTAAGTTCTAGCCTGATTTGGATCCCATTGTTGGACTATTAAACCCCACAGGTTCTCAATAGGATTCAAATCAGGGCTTTTAGGAGGGAAATCTATTAATTTTATCGTCTCTCTTTGCGTATTAAACCACTCACGAGTTATTCGTGAGTTGTGGATCGGGCTGTTGTCTTGCACCACATAAAGAGGTGCTAAATCAGGATAACTGATACGCCTTGTACGATAAAAAAAGTAGTGATGGCCTCGAGGTTTAGGCGCGCGGTCGAGAATCTCGGCGGTCGCAGGTTCGAACCCCAGGCACACACCTCTGACTTTTCGAAGTTATGTGTGTATTCAAATTGAATTATCACTTGCTTTAACGGTGAAGGAAAACATCGTGATGAAACCTGCACACCTAAAAAGTTCTTAGGAATTTTTTAGGTGTGTAGTCCGCCAATCCGCACTAGGCCAGCGTGGCGGACTATGGCCTAAACCCTCTCAATAGTAGAGGAGACCCGTGCTCAGCAGTGGGCGTATATGGGTTGATGATGATGATGATACGCCTTGTCGGTATTAAAATGTCTGAAAGAATTCCTGTATATTCAACGCTGTTAAGGCGACCAGTTATCTCGTATTACTTCGATAAAGAAATTTAACTTCAAAACAATATTTCTTTAATTATTTCGTCTTCGTTCGTTAAAATAGTAATTATGATCGTTAAATTGTTCTTCACTAAACAATCTTACCAATATTGTTTTGGGGAATACTACACACACCTTCGATCAAATATACTAGATTGAAGATCGCAAACAAAATCACTTGTCTTAGTGGCACCGGTTGCATATATTTCATGATATATTTACACATTTGTAATTCAGACTTCGATTTGTAAAGTATTAAATTAAAGACGACTCCTGGTTACAATTAACCTTAAATCTTTGCAATTGGATTTTATATAGCTTACAATAAATTTGAATTTAAGACGTTATGACATTAAAATACAGAAAATAAAAATGTCATTTTAAAATAATGTCTTTAATAAATGAGGATAAATATTTTAAAATAAACGTCACGCGCAAGTAATAAGATTGAAAATTATTTGTTCACATTTAGCATTCACGTTGTTTTGGTACTAAATATTTCTTAGTGCGTTCACTTCGAACAGTCATTATGTCATAAAGTGTCTGTTTTTTCATTCTGTTTGGCCTTACTTCGTAAGTGTATACGAGTAATATTCGGTAGCAATAGCAAAAAACCTTATCATTCACGTCACAAGTTATGGTATTAAGAACTAATTATTGAAAAGAAAAATGCAATTGCGTTCAGAGTCAGATAGTCGTTAATACGCTGTTTGAACTATGTATAAGTTAAATCAACTATATCTCTTAAATCTATTAATTTAAGAAACCATAGTTTTTCTTTTGCGCAAAAATCGGCTTTACAGTATTTACAATATTACTCACTACCAAGCCAGCAATTATTATTTGTGGAATTATATCTGAATTTGAATTATGGTCTACTTTTTCACCAAATTCAGTGGTATTCAGTGGTAGTTTGACAGCCCCCGTGGCGCAGTTGGCTAGACACCAGCTTGCGAAACGAGAGGCCGCGGGTTCGATCCCCGCACCGAGACAAATGT
The DNA here is from genome assembly GCA_030295005.1 of Cephonodes hylas. Taxonomy (NCBI): domain Eukaryota; kingdom Metazoa; phylum Arthropoda; class Insecta; order Lepidoptera; family Sphingidae; genus Cephonodes; species Cephonodes hylas. The sequence continues at coordinate 8,923,278 of AP025369.1, read as the reverse complement.
TTGTGTGATCCAAAAATATTTGTTTCGGGTCTGGGTGTTTGTGAGACCGAAAAAGTCTCTCGTATGATACCCACGACACAGGTCTTATAACCTAGTGTGGGGTCAGAGCTATGTATGTGACCGTTGGGTGTATTTATTTATTTATTTATTTATTCGTTTTAAATTTATCAAAACTCTGTTAGGGAATCTAAAAAATTTAAATTAATTTAAGAAAAATCAATAAACTGTATAAATAATAAATTAATCGGAGCAATCGTGTTAAAATCCGCTTCCGTTTAACACAACATAATAATTCCTTAATGTCACAGCAGCCGTAGGCAAAATATATCTACGTATTAAATGAATATTTGAATTTGGTCGTGATTTAGAATATATCTAGACAAAAATCTATACAAATAATTTAAAGAGGTAAAGCTTGTGACTTTGTATAAAGTAATAATCTCTAGATCTACTTAACCGATTTTGAACATTCTTTTAGCAATAGAAAGCTACGTTATTTGTGAGTGTCATAGGGTAAATATTAATCAGAAAATTGATAACAATTTTTCATTGTAGCCGGTTTTACAAAGTAAACCGAAGAAAAAACTGTCGAACGAAAACGTTTTTTATAAACGCTGCTTTTTTACCCATGAGAGATATTTGCTTGAGTCCTAGAGAAAAGTTATAGAGCTTGATCACCATTATCACTATCAGCCCATATACGTCCCACTTCTGGGCACGAGTCTTCTCTATCATTGAGAGGGTTAAGACCTTAATCCACCACGCTGACTTAGTACGGGTTTACGGGCTACAAACCTAAGAAATTTCTAAGAACTTCTAGGTGTGCACGAGTCATCACGATGTTGTTCTTTACCGTTAATGCAAGTGATATGATAATTCATTGTTAATACAGATGGGCGTGATGGGATGTACGCCCGCGACCGGAGAGATTCTCAACCGTGCGCGTAAACCTCGAGCCCAGCACTGTGAAGCTTGATAATGCTTATAAAAAGTCAGCGACAGCATAATATGTCTAACTATAAAAATATTGAAGAATAATTTAAATCATTACTTCATGTTAATTGATCAATATTATCAACAATTATGATTTTTTATTAAAATAAGTGAGTTTATAGATATACTCTCAAGTGTTTAAAACAAAATATTTTTTTCTTTAACTGCATACAATTGGCACGAATGGTTAAAGAGGTAATACTGACCTAGTTATGTAACCGCAACTGTGCCGTAATTTATTTAGTGATATTTTCATTAAAAATAGATGAATACAATATTTTTTCGCAATCAGGAAATAAATGATGGCATTCAGTATTAACCGAACTAAAATCACAATTTAATCGCAAGTAAAAATGTTTACCCCCCAACGAAGCGAGCGCGAGCCGGCTAGTATAGTATAAAAGTACAGCCATCTTGAAACAATATAAAATAAAATTTATTTCGTATAATTATTATATTAAATTGACGATAAAATTATGTCAGATATTATTGCCGCCTAATGGTGTCACATATTTATGCTTCGTGAGTGTATCACATCATTTTGACGGTACTGCATTATGCAGCCGGATAATGTCACATATTTTTGCTGCGTACATGTAGGCACATATTATTGAACTCTATCATGGGTCACATATTTTTGGTAACCTTCGCATAGGAACATATTTATGCTCGTGACTGTACTTACTGTCCGATTCAAAAAGTTACCTTGAAAATGAATCTGCATATAGCCTGTTAAGTGAGCAAAAAAAATTGTATTTTGTCTTTCACCAATCTATTAATCATCAGTTATTTCTTCTTGTTGTACACAACCTTGTTATTCTACTAACTATTTCTTGGTTATTGCACCAAAAATCCGTGCTCTATTGTGAAATGACATAAACATATCCGGAAAACTGCACTAAATATTACCACAACAGTATCTATTTTGTTCTTATTTTTAACTTAAGGATAGTCTCAAGTTTGCACTATCAATTTACACAAATTACAGAACTACAAAAAATAATTTTACGTTAAATCATCTCTACTGTGGTGCACAAAAAATTTAATAAATAAATTTCTCCCCTTGGTATTGTAAGGTGAATGTGCAATTGCAACACTACGCCCCCTCCCTCTACAGGTTTTAATAATCGATTTAATTGAGCCAATGAACAATTTAATTAAAATTCTAAAGACACGGAGCACGGGCCGTGGGATGCGGTGCGACGGATGTTGCTGTTGTACTGCCAAATTCGACAGTTAATAACAAGTCCAGCTTTGGCAGTTCGAAAGGTGTATTTATACGTCAAAAATGTACCTATATTTTTGTCTATTAGCTTTATGCTTTTACAGGTAACTAGACGCATATTTGTAGTTGTATCAAAACGACGATTTTTCATTTGACTTTACGACCATTAAAGGCTTAATGTTTTCTTCAACCTTTCCTAAGGTATAAAACAAACACTTTTACAATGATTACGGTTTCCGGTCATATGACTAATTGACACTAATTCTAACACAATATGTTTTAACGAGATTTATTTCTATTTCTTCAGGTGCATTCTATTTATAAGTAAAACAAAAGAAAACAAGGACACGTTAGGATTTAGGAAAGGTGTTTCAAAATTACCTTGCTGACTATTAAAGATAATAGAAAGACACTTAAATAGTCAATTAAAATTTACAGCGTTAGATTCATTTTACTGTATAATAGAAGGTGCAGGTAGGTGTTTATTTTAATACCTATTACACGCCAGCTCTGTTTCGAATCGCAATAGAAGACCAGTCTATTGCCGTTTTTCAGACACTACCACGTTCCGTAGTGTAATGTAATATAATAATAATTTGCAATTCGTAGAGTTTTTAATGTTCTAAAAATTTATTTATTTAGGCCAATTTTAATGTTGATTCAGTCACTTTTCAGTTTACTCGTTTTGTCCGACTACTCGTGGCTTATATAAAAATATGCGATTATTAAAATGTCGGCAGTACAAATGAGCGGCGTGGCGCGCGAGCTATTCAGGTATTTACGGTACGGGTTATTGGGATCTGGCGGGAAGGATGTCTCCATTTTCTGTGTTGCCAACTTTACTTTTCACTTTATTGACATATTCTCAATGAACAGGTGAGGAAAAGAATTTTAATATTGCCACAGCTCTTCGTTTGCTAATGATAAGAGAAGTTCGGGCCAAATAATATTTATTAAGAAACTATTACGAATATCAGTCTCAAGTATATTGTGGTTTTTCATAGACAATTTTGAGGATTCTACAAATATTTTGGTACTGCTATCTGTAATTTAAAAACCCATTAACAATGGGGCGCGTTTTGACCTTTCTACAGTTACCAATCCTAGGCACTCAATTTGGACGGTTCAAAAGTACAACTGCATCAGTAAGGGGAAACATCGTGGAAACGCCAGCAAGTTAAATAAAAAATTGTTAAAAATCATTTATTACATGTCTACTATCTTTCACTACCTAGCAGACCAAGCTTTTCTTAATTGTATTGTTGTTGTTGTAACCCGCTTCCAGTCTTCGGCTGATTACAGCGGTGTCGCTTTGCCATGCATTTATAAATGACTTAAATCGTTACTTGCGGGATTTGGAAGTGCGGCCATTGTGACCCTATAGGAAAATATCACGCTTTTGTGGTGTCGGCGTAGAGTAAGATAAAGTGGCAGTGCGCTGACGCGTGCGTGGCGCGTGCGCAGCAACCGAAGTCATAGATATATTTAATGTTAGAAGTTTACTTATATTCTGCATGATTTTAGTAAAGATTACATGGCAGTTTATAATTAATAAATCTTGTTTATTATAGTGTTCAAATTAAAGTTGTTATTAATATTTATAGTAGAACTTTAAAATGTCGTTATTATTTAATGTTTATATTAATAATAACACGAAATTACTATTGCTGTACTAAGGTCTAGGAGAGCCTAGTACCATTTTTAGAAATATTTCTAAATTTTAAACAGCGAGTAGCTTTTGATATTATCTTTATAAAAAATACTAATATGAAATAATTTAAACTGGGTATTGAATATTTTTTTCTCGGTACCACCAAGGCAGTCATCTAATCTCTATAAAATTTAGTTTATTTTGGCCCATGCTTAGCTCTGCTTATATACGTGGTGTGCTCGCGAATGCACGTACAGGATCATTTAGCACGCGTCACGTTATCTGCCGATCTGCGGGCGTAGCGCGGCGCGGGCGGGCACAAACGGGTCACAAATGAGCACAAACCAACGCACATCCGGATAATGTGCTTAATGACGTTTGGGAACCCTTTGGAGATCCAACGACACTCCAGTGGCGGCAAAGATCATATTATTCTGCCATGTTATGCGGTTTTGGTTTGTTGTTTTTTTATTTTGTGCCAATGTTATAAATGTTAATGTATTCTTTATTCAAATGGTCTATAACGTCATAACTCCTTGGAATTGTGGTTAATAAGAAATATTACTGCATTCGAATTATAAGTAAAGTGTAAGAAAATATATTAATAATAATATCTGATTGATGCTAAGTGTAATTTATCAATAAAAAGTTAGATACAATTTTTTGTTTTAAATTTTGAACCAAAAGTCTAAAATGTGACCCAAATATTTATTCATACATCAAATACGCCTGAGAAAAACTGCTATAATTACATTATAAAAATGCAGAACATTAAAAATTATACATCATTCAATCCTGATCGGATTTATTTAATGGTCCCTAATATCTGGCCGTGGTTGGTCGTTTGTTCCCCTAATCCTTATTTTGGTGTTAATAAGACCGCGCGATTACGGCCCATTAGTACCGCCGTCGCTCGCACCGCAAAATAAATAAAGATTATTTTAACTATTGTGCAAGTGCCGTGAGAAATGCATTGGATTAATACAAAATAGTGAGTTAGCTTCACCATTTAAAAACACTACTTGAATGTAAATAAGCATTTGTACCGCGGGATTAAACGTCATACGATTGATAGAGATCATGATCGATTCTTTGACCGAGAAGTGTTTTCGATACTTTTTTTTACGAAGCAATGAGTGCCTTATGAGTGAGGAAAAGGGCTCGGGGTTTGGGTGCGCGGTCGAGAATCTCGGCGGTGGTGAGCGAACCTCAGCCACACATTGGCGTTCGTCCTCTTACATCTTTAGATACCATTTCAGGCATAAAGGGATGCATGTGTGGATGGATACATTAATTACTTGACTTTGACTTAATTAATATATAGACGAAACTGTAAGATTGAACGAAGAATTTTTGGGTAGAGCTTTTTGTCTTTTAAAGTGTTTACAGCAGAATAATTTTCTTTGAAATTTAAACTTTATATTACTGGACCACTCACACCAGGTTGTTATTGTTAAAATCCTTATTATTGGGACAAAAAGCGTGCTGAAAAAACAATTGTCAATGTTTTCAAACATAAAAAACATGTTCCTGACGCATGCGTAATTAAACGTAAGCCTAGATACGAATTCAAAACCACTCCAAGTTCATTAATATAGTCTTGATTTCTTTAGAGAACATTAATCTTAGATCGCACTTATCATTTAATTAGATCCGTGTGGAGTGCCCTTGCGGTTTCAATTTTATTTTACAACGTCATACACACGTTTCTCCCTTGCTTAAGCTTTGCAAACATTTAATGCTGCCTACAAAGCATTATAATGTAGGGTGAATGCTTTAACGACTTTGGAATAAGGTCTAAAATAGTCTAGCATTTAGTTTGTAAGAAGTAAAAACAATTTGTTTGATTGTTGGCGTGCGTTCCTACTGTTACGGTAGTTGTATTCCATTCGCCACTGGCTAGTTTGAGTAGAGCAAATTAACAGGGTTGACTCCGTAATATGCGTTTAAATGGGAAAAAAAATATTTTATCTTCGTTGTGGTGTCTTTGGAGTGTAATAAGGAAATGTATTATCTTGTTGTAATATTATTACCTACTGTTTTTTTATTAAACTAAAATATGTTTTTTTAATTATTTAAAAATCTTGATTTATTCCTGATGTAGGTACGTAATTATTTTTAGCAAAGTTTTTAAAAATGGTACGATAGAAGTATGTATGCTAGTAATATTATAGCTTCATTAATATTAAAAACAATATATGCAAATGTAATGTTTTTATATTGTCATAATTATAAAATCCTGCCTATGGGATGTATTGTTGATTGCATTTTGATCACGGAAGCATAAAAAAATATTATTACAACTTTAATAAATACTTGATAATTTGCAAAAAATATTCTATAACTAAATACAAACGCAGCCCTATCAGTTCGTCAAAAAATGCATTACGCAGCGCGCATCCCCGCCGGATGCCAACCCCGAATTTAATCACGTCCCTTCTCTTACAGTATTAAACAGACGTTTTTTACTTACGTCTCATTAAACCGTTGGATTCCCACGACTTTAATTTTTTAAAGGGCACCTTATTATTTTCGCGATTAGTCTCGTGAAGTAATGCGTTCACGCTGCATAATGTCATGTCGTTCGGTGCTTCCACACAACGTTCCGTTTTTGTGTAAATTTGCGTTTTATTATTCCATTTGAAATCATAAGGCGGCGCTATTCAAAATATCTATTCACGGTGAAATTTCACGCTTCGTGTACGTGTCTTGAATTATTGCGTGGCGAATGAATGAAACCATTTTAAATTTTATTATTAATTTGTGGACGTATTAACTGGTTGTGATTTAATGGTGGGCAAATGTGGAAGACGTTTTGTTAATAGTTTTGGTATTACATTTAATAGAATAACCCTATTCAGGTAGAGCATAGTCTATAGTGATGTAGAGTCAATGATAAACTTATTTTGTAGGAAGTATCGGCAAATACTAGTATCTCTAATATTCTACGCTGAAAATTATTTAGCTAATCGCTTGTAGTCTTGTAGTCTTGATCGCTGCGAGGTTAAGGCATGTGGTCGAGAATCTCGACAGTGGAGGATTGAAATTTCAGGCACACAATTCTGACTTTTTGAAGTTATGTGTGTATTCATAATGAATTTTTACTTACATTAACTGAGAATAATCATAAGGAAACCTGGACACATACAAAATCTTAGAAATTTTGCTAGATGTGTAGTCCGCCTACCTGTGTTGAACTAAGACCTAAACCCTCTTAGTTGTAGAGGAGGCCCATGACCAGGAGGGGGACCTAAATGGGCTCATAATGAATATTGATAGAATTTTTCATTTAAAATGTAAATCCTGGTATAAAAACAAAACAAATTTGGTGTGGTTGAATTATTACTAGTTCCTGTAGAAAATGGTTATTTGGTATTTGACCTAACATTTTTGTGGTTATTAAGTTAACGTACTGTATTAAGTTAATTTTAAGATAGCAATGTTATTTTTGCATAAACGTTGAGATTCATTCCGCTAAATGAAAATAAACTTGTATGAAACGTTATTTGCAGGTCAATAAAGTATACAACAAAAATGTATCGTTCAACCACCCAAACAACGTAAAAGAAAATAGAAGCAGCAGTAACTGGCTGGATATACTGTTCAATTACAGTAGACTCGTTCGCGTGTTTCCCCTCTTTCTTTTCCATAATGAAAGAGCAGGACAAAAGGAATGCTTTAAGCACACAACTGGTATATGATATGAGGTTAGTTAATGCTTGGGCTATAGGGCTGAGCCCATATTATTTGTCAACGCGTCGGCCGCTAAGGCAACGCAATCTTAAAATCAATTTTCATTTATTCGCGGCTTAGCCTCACTAGCTTAGTGCGCGCCTTGTGCGTACACCTACGAAACATTTAAAAAGACTTTTTAATGTTTTAGTTTTCTGTATCAACTATTGGAAAAAATATTTAGAATTTTACCAATATCTATAATTTTACATTTTTGCCTATATTATTTATAATTTATACTTTATGTATTTTCATGTTAGAATTATCATGTTATTTAACGGTGAAGAAAGTTATCGTGAGAAAACCTCCACGACTAAAAGTTCTTAAGAATTTCTTTGGTGTGTCCTCGCAACCGCACAAGGCCAGCGTGGTTGACTAAAGCGTAATCCTTTGCAATTGCAGAGGCAGTCCATGTCTTGCAGTGGGACGCATGTATAATGTGTATGGGATTATGATGATGATGTTTTATTACATACGAGGGTTTTATTTACTTTTTCTGCTTGGATTATGTCTACAGTCTACACATATGTAGGTCTACGTAAACGTATGGCCACTACTCTGTCGAATGGTCTCGGGCGGCACGGGCCGGCAAAATCTTTACAAATGTGTGCCGTTATCGTGCCGCCCGATTGACCGGCTGCGGCGCTCCACCGTCCGTACATTTCTCACCCTGAAAAATAACGGATTTATTTAATTTTATGGCCACGCTGCGTGCTGAATGGACGATTGGCCGCCGCGGGAGGGTTAACACACTTAAATTATTCTTTTTTTGAACACATTTATTTAGTTTAGCTACTGACGCACAGTTAAAGCTGGCTGGTTTGATTATTTTTTAATCTATAGTCTTTATGCTTCGTCGTCTTTTGTTGTTTTTTTTTCTAATAATCAATTACAAATTGTGTTGGTAGGATTCACAGCAATGTTCTAATTGGTTGTTAAATAAGTTCCTTAAAATAGGATAAATTCGATAATAAATGAACAATGAATTAGGATCACTTTTTAAACTTATTTTACGCTGGACATGTTAATTTTGAACGCATTACTTCAGAAATACAGTATTTAATATTTATTTTCATACATTGAGAACCAAATGTTAAATCTTAAGCCAAAGATATGCTGGTGCGAAACATAGGCCTCCTTCATGAATGAGAGGTGTTGAAGTCCATCACGTCACACTTACTAAAATCAGGTTGCTAGGCTTCATTTTGCATTTATTTTATTGTAAAAAACTATTTAGAGAGTGTAGTGTAGTGCTTCTTCGAACAACAAAGTTTGACAATTTTGCACCGCTATGAAAATACTTAAATTATGCACACAAATTTACATCGATAAATATAGTTTAATCTTTATATGTATACTTTTAGCCGCTATTAGCTATTTTTAATTTTACCGAAGTTTTTTTCACTATTTAAATATTTATGTTGGTACAACAGTGGTTATCGTTTAATTTGTGGATTAATTCGAGCACACAGCGTGTCTTCCCCATATTTGCACTTCCCATGGCGGTTGCACAACAGAACCGTGGGGCAAATTGATCTCGTTATTTTAATCTCCGTACAAAGTTTTTATCATTTGTCACGTAACATCGATTTGATTTGCACGAAATACGACTGGCAGTGTAGATTTTTCTTTGCCCACAAAAAATGTTTAGAGCTAATTTACAATGTGATCAGACCGTGATTGAAAACTAAGAAAGGCAGTAGTTACCTATGGGGTTTTGGGATTCGTACATAAGGAAATTCGCAGCAAAAAGTCTGTTAATGTGACAAAAAGAAAGCAGGAGGTTCGCTCCCTATTACGCGGGACTCATACATACCTGGCGAAATATGGATGCGGAAATACACCACTGCTCACCCCTTGAGGAATACAGGCGTGAATATATGTATGCAAGTATGTTTTTAAATACAGAAAATTATTTACGGTTTATAAAGTTTTTATGACATTACTTCCTTTCAAGGAATAAAAATGTTTTTATACCCGCACTAGGCCAGCGTGGTGGACTATGGCCTAAACCCTCTCAATGGTAGAGGAGACCCGTGCCCAGCAGTAAGACGTATATGGGTTGATGAAGAAGAAGAAGAATGTCTATAAATAAATTGTATTCGTGAATATCCATTAGAAAATAAGCATAGCTGTAAAAATTAATTATATTATACCGATGACTATTCGGCGATATTTTACGGTTGTTGCGCATGCGCCTTTGCGTCAATTTTTTTTACTGTATTGACATAATACTAAAATTGCTTATTTTACACTCAAATGAACCGTTTTATAACCAACTCTAAGTTAATTCGGTTGTGACCTCATTTTTTTGTGAATGGCAATTTTTTGTTTCACGAACCAGTTTAAAAGAATTAAATATCGAGATCATGGTAATATTTATTACTCAACAAAGAAAATCTTATAATTTATTTGAAGGTAATTAGGTTTTCATAATTATATTTATATCCCTGTGCCATCTTGTTACGTAACTGCACATATTAATTATTTGTTTCCAAAAGTAATTCATTAATTGAATCCCTACCATTAAATTGGATTATCCATCTGTTTTTAACCTGTTTTACTTTCTGTATGAAGGTGATGTTTGAAATTGTCCTAACTCTAATTATGTCGAGCGCGTCCCGAGGTTGCAAAAGAAAAATGCAATTTAAATTTATAAGTTGTAAAAATTACAATTAATACTATAACTAATTAAATGTGTACTGGTCGATGTGAGAACCAGAAGTGGCGGCTGGCCGAGGGGCGAAGGCTCGGGATCGTCATCACCTTTCATACGTCATCAATACGTAACACCCTTGATTCCTATTCAGTCCAAGTGCACCGGTTTGTAACTTACAAAACAAAAGTAGAGTAACTTCGGCCTACTCTTAGTTGTACTTTACTTGAAATCATTGACAAGCATTTAAATATTAATTATGGTATGAAATATTCTTACTAATTTTTTACGGCGCGCAATAAAGTTGAAATTTCAAGACCAATTTCAAAATATTCAAGAAAATTTTAATAACAGCGGCGAATTAAAATCTGTTTATGCCGAAGAAGCGTGTTGAAGGAGCTCAAGTAAACAAAATTTAAATAAGTTGAGACAACTCTGAAGCAGTACATCGCTATACCGTCATCATTTGCTTATTAAGGAGGTTGGCAGATGTTGCTAAGATTTATCAACTTTTAAAAGAAGTATATTTGAAGCGGCTCTACCACAACGTCATAACGAGTGGTCTTTGCTTTTGTATCCATCTACGATACAAGGTTACATAGGTTATAGGTAGGTATACATAGGTTTATAACAAAAATAAAAAGATATGCACATGCATTTTCTTATCAACTTTTGAAATGTTTGTTTAACCATTTTTGACTAGTCCAGGCACTTACTTGTTATAAACATCTTTTATGTCTATCGTAATAATATTCACCATCAGCCCATTTAATATGTAGCCCGTAGCCCCTTAAACAACTGAAAGGTATAGATTTTAGTCAATCACCCTGGGCAAGTGCGGGTTGGCAAACTACACACGTAACGTATTATTGTTCCCGATTTATTGACTAAACAAAAAAAACATAACATAACTGCTGTTATTATTTTGTCTACATAATTCCTACGATTCGAAATATCATACTACGAAGCAAACAAAGAATTAACGGTGAAAAACACATTTTAAAATCAAGCTTTTATTATGCACGAAAAATTAAAAAAATAAACTAAGAAATCATTCATAAAATTCGTAGTTTTTTAAACTTTACAAGTAACAATTTACAAAAGTGTTCGGTTTATCAGTAGAAGTATGATTCATAAACATATATTATCTATAACTAGTATATTAATATTCTTAAGTGATCTAAAAGCTCGTCGCGGCCGAGGTCTTTGCATTAACGAAATTGCGCGACAAGCTTTTAAATCACTTAAGAATATTAATATACTAGTTATAGATAATATATGTTTATGTATCATACTTCTACTGATAAACCGAACACTTTTGTAAATTGTTACTTGTAAAGTTTAAAAAAATACGAATTTTATGAATGTTTTCTTAGTTTATTTTTTTAATTTTTCGTGCATAATAAAAGCTTGATTTTAAAATGTGTTTTTCACCGTTAATTTATTTTTAACTTTTTAGTTGGAAATATTTCTAAGTCTATCCATTTCGTAGTCATACCGAAATTCAACTCAATCGGTCCATGAAAACTAGTGTTCCTATGGGCACCTTCCAACTTCTCATGACACCAGATCAACGATACCTTGTTATTATGTTGTCACTAAAAATACAAAGGCATACCAAATTTTAGCTTACTTGGTCCACAGAAATCGAAGTTCCTATGGGCATCTTCCAACTCTTCGTCAGATCAGCACCATGATACCATATTTGTGTATTGTTGTCGAAGTTACAAAGACATACCAAATTTCAGCTCAATCGGTCCACAAGAACCGATGTTTCTATGGTCATCTTCCAACCTCATCATCAGACCAGCTCCATGGTACCATATTATTGTATTGTCATCCAAGTTACGTAGGTATACCAAGTTTCAGCACAATCGGTCTATTGGAAGTGGTTCAAATCTTCATTGCAAGATTTGTAAACATACAAACATACATACATACATACATACATACATACATACATACATACATACATACATACATACATACATACATACATACATACATACATACATACATACATACATACATACATACATACATACAAAAGTGAAGTTAAATAAAAGCTTGTAAAAACATAAAAGTCCAAATATTTACATAATTATCAGCAATTTATGTTACAAAAGCAGTGGGTAGTTAACAGATCATTAACGTCGATTAAAAATTATAGCTTCCTCGAAATCTGTCGTGTAGGCGTTAATTCAATTTCCTATATTTATTAACGCCTTAAAAGAAATATAATCTTAGCAGCTGTGTGTCACTTGGTATCAGAATCGCGTTCGCGTGAAAGCCTTAAGCCGTCATTAGCACACTTTGTGAACAACCAAAAGGTGCCTCCGTTTAATTTATGCAAATTCCAGTTTTGTTGTTTCTTTGCTAAGGCTTAGCTTTAGCGTTTCATACTTGCGAGAAATGTATAAATATTTTTTAATTGGCACTTTTTATGATATTCAAGATGGATGTTTTAACTTCCCATATAAGTACGATGTATGTGCAATGAGAAAAAGCTGTCGCTTCTCGTTTTTTTTCTAGGTATGCTACCGTGCCATTGGTCTTGCAGTAAAAACTTGTATACTTACTTATGGTAGCACATAAATAAATAAAATCGTTATTCCTTCTTTAAATTTAGCATAATAGCTCAGTTGGATTCAGTTTCGCTCGAACGCAATGTTATAAAAATAAATAGCTTTCCTTGTCTAGTATCCCTTCGACCTCCTTATATATCTGCCTTCTGTTAGGTTTAGTCGCCCTTCACAAATAGGAGGCTTAAGACCTAAGTCCACAACGCTGTCCTAGTCCGTGTTAGCTGATAACACACCTATGGAATTCTTACCACTTAATAACATGCAGGTATAGTAACTGATGAAATAACGTAATCGTCATTATCAGCCCATTTACGTACTAAATGCTGGGCACGACCCTCCTCTATAATACGTTTTAGGCCTTTGTCCACCAAGCTGGCCTAGTACGGGTTGGCGGACTGCACGACGTAAGAAATTCTTAAGAATTTTTAGGTGTTCAGGGTTCCTCATGTTTTCTTTCTCTGTTAACCAGAGGTTTGCATCTAGACCTCAAGCCCATTACTACTCAATGAGACACTGCAACTATTTATTACTAAGACTGTATTCGCCGTAATTGTAACAAAAGACTAATAGTGAGCTTATACGGCGCGGTGTAAGGCGTCATCAGTTTACACCACAATGGGCCACAACAATAGCCGAAAATGGCTCAGCCGGCTCACAATAGCCGCGTTTAGCCCCACAACACCGGCTGAATGGTCAGCCGTCGATCCCCGGCGAAAAACTCCAAGGAAACAACTTGATAAGAGTGATTAATTGGTTTAAGTCGAATTCAATGAAACCCGCCACGGAAACGGCGAGCCCATTTTTTTTTCTGAGTCCTCGGATAAGCCACTTTAAATCGTTTAAGGATATCCATACTGTTCTTGGTGAGTGATATATTTCTGTTTTCTTTTTTGTTTATTGTGTTTAGGCTGCCAGTATTTTTTAAAGATTTTAAATCTATTTGTTTATTTATTAATAGGTATAAAGGAACATGATGCTACCATTAGATTCTATTGTGATGATTGATTTAGTCAATTGAGTCGCGAGACCGAACTCTTTTCACCGTTAGCTTGCGCCGTAATGCCGTGAATTAGGTATGTGACGAAATGTTTTATTTTTAGATCAAAAGAGGTTTCATAAAGATTTATTTAATTAAAGATTTCGTATACAATTATGTTTATTTTATGTATAATAAAACGGGGCATAAAGATTACCACATTACAAACAGGTTTTATTTAAACAAACTAAAGAGATAATTACATACCATTGAACACAATCAGAATGTCATACAAAAAGCATTGAAGCAGCACGCATCGATTCCAACCCTACACTTGAGCATTTGAATTGCGCGATGATGTTTAGCTGGTAAAAGGGCCTTTATAGTAACCCTTGTAGAATACGTCGAATGAGCGGTTGACAAAACGTAGCTGAAAACGCGTAAAAGCTCAGTTGATTTGTGCGCGTATATGTCTCGAGTTACCCGGCAATAAATTAAACGCGTATAGAAAATGAATGCGTCAATACCCGCCGTACCCGCCGTATCCGTCCCCGAGCTCGCATAGTGATGTACATTTGATTTATCGACCAGTTTCATATTAATGGATATCATATTCTACGACTCAGACTATGTTAGCCTGACGTTTACAAGATTTAATTGACGTACGAATGGAGCTCGTGTTGCTTGTTTTAGTGATTAATTTATTGACATAGCGATATTGCTTGGCGTTTTTAATTGAATTTAATAATTTCTGTCGTCGTTGCAGTTGCATAGTAATTTGAGTCACGAGCCATATTATTCATGTCAGCGTTGGTTTTATTACACATAAGTAATGTTTTACAGATAAGTAACTTTTTCTCTACTCATCATAAATGGAAGACAATGGATATTGGTTTTAATTATTATTTTACGTTTTTGATATATAATTATTCTACATTAGTCGATATAAATTAAAGTTGATGAATGTGTTATCTAGAATGATATATTGCAATTATGAAAATTATTGCTTTATTAGTGTACACAAGCAACTCCTTCTATTTCATCTACATGGTCTAGAAAATTGAGAACAAAAAGATATAAAAAAGTGAGACTATAAAATAAGATGCTGTGTTGCTATGATATTTTTTTAAGAATATATGTACTAAATTTTCTGTACTATACTAGCATATTCTTTACGTTTCTGTAACAAACTTAAAAGTCGATACAGCGATTTAATTGTATAAATCGTACATATAATCGTCGATTATTATTTATTTGCTTTGAGTTCTCTCATATTCATGCAAAACAAAACTATCCATACAGCCACACCAGCCAGTCACTTATGAAAACCAAAATATCGACAATCGACACATTTTTTCGATAGCGTGCGCATCGCACCGTTGATTTTTGCGGGTCGCGTACTGAATGGATCACAAATTGATACAGAACGCAAAGCGTGCTTCCAGATTTGTTTAGCATGTAATTTAAACGTATTCACCAAACAGATGAATTGTGTTTTGCAAATTGGAACGACGCGTTTGACATTTTCGGTATGACCAATCTAACGCGTGTGTTGTTGCATCGATATTTAGTGTTGATAATTGTTAGAATGTAAATAATTATTGAATATAAAAAAATAATTAAGTGCTATTAAGTTATGACTATGTGCAATTCTATAATATTTTGTAACATGAACAATTACAGCTCAAAGTTATACACAGCAACCGATCATCTTAATGATTGCAATTAATCGTCAGCTCAGTAAATAGGTTGTGTGCTTGTTCAAAGTCATCATTGATATTTTTTTTATTTTATAAACAATAAGTAATAATCAGCCCATGTACAACTCACAGGCCTCCTCTGCTACTAAGAGGGTTTAGCCTTTAGTCTTAAACGCGGACCTTATGTGGAATAATGTAATTAGCTTTCTATTGCTAATTGTCTTTACCATATTATTTTTAATTAGACCTGAAGGTTTTCCAATAAAATAAAAGGTCTCTATGCGTCGTAAATTCATACCGTAATGCTTGTTACAGTACAATAGTTTCGTTAGACGTTGAATAGAGGTCGCTCGGCGTCGCTTCATGAACTACAACAATGTCCAAAAGGTCTAATGATCCGTGGACCACATGCCACTGATTTCATAATAATGTACTTGATGAAGATACATACATTAACTATATTTACTATTTATCTTGTATTTCTCAGATTGTTCATAAATCTATCCGTTAAAATTAAGTAGTTAAAGAACAGTGTGTAGTTAAAGCATACGTTATTCTTTAAAAAATATATGTTTTCTTATTTCAATAAACAATACACACAATACATTTAGAAATGACAAAGTAAAAGCTTACTGCACCAGAATACGCAATCACAATAAGTAAACCAGTATCTATGTCTTCCCGACATTCATAACCCGTCTATGTACCCTCTTGAAATATAATTAAAAACTATTATGATCGCCACTCATAAATCATACTTTATTGCACCCCTTTACGTTGGCTTAATTGATTCAATACAGTAATGCCAACATAAAAAAGATAACAAGGCTAACCAACCGCTCGGTGAGATATGCCCATGGGTGGGTTTTAGTTTTTTGTCATTATCACAAGATATCTTTATTCGTTTACATTCAACATGGTACTTTTAAAAGCTCTTCAAAATGAAGCAAAAAGACTTATACTAATTGGTTTAAATTTACTCAAATGATTATTTTTTATGGTCAGAAAAACTCATACAGTAGGCTTCATTGTGTAAGACACGATGCCACAGGAATCTATTCACATGTTCCAGAGACCAGATATTGATGCGGAATTGTGATTCAATTCTCCCTAAGGATGAAAATTATGAGAGTATTAACTAACGCGGAATAAATAATTACTCCGTATTAAAATTCTCTAACTTTCATGTAATAAATTAACGGTGAAAAACATATTTTAAAATCAAGCTTTTATTATGCACGAAAAAT
Source organism: Cephonodes hylas (assembly GCA_030295005.1). NCBI lineage: Eukaryota > Metazoa > Arthropoda > Insecta > Lepidoptera > Sphingidae > Cephonodes > Cephonodes hylas. The sequence goes on along the minus strand of AP025369.1, from coordinate 8,906,513 downwards.
TTAAAAAATAAACTAAGAAAACATTCATAATATTCGTAGTTTTTTAAACTTTACAAGTAAAAATTTACAAAAGTGTTCGGTTTATCAGTAGAAGTATGATACATAAACATATATTATCTATAACTAGTATATTAATATTCTTAAGTGATCTAAAAGCTCGTCGCGGCCGAGGTCTTTGCATTAACGAAATTGCGCGACAAGCTTTTAAATCACTTAAGAATATTAATATACTAGTTATAGATAATATATGTTTATGTATCATACTTCTACTGATAAACCGAACACTTTTGTAAATTTTTACTTGTAAAGTTTAAAAAACTACGAATTTTATGAATGTTTTCTTAGTTTATTTTTTTTAATTTTTCGTGCATAATAAAAGCTTGATTTTAAAATATGTTTTTCACCGTTAATTTATTTTTAACTTTTTAGTTGGAAATATTTCTAAGTCTATCCATTTCGTAGTCATACCGAAATTCAACTCAATCGGTCCATGGAAACTAGTGTTCCTATGGGCACCTTCCAACTTCTCATGACACCAGATCAACGATACCTTGTTATTATGTTGTCACTGAAAATACAAAGGCATACCAAATTTTAGCTTAATTGGTCCACAGGAATTGGAGTTCCTATGGGCTTCTTCCAACTCCTCATCAGATCAGCTTCATGATACCAATTTTTTTGTATTGTTACCGAAGTTACGAAGACACACCAAATTTCAGTTCAATTGGACAACAAGAATCGGAGTTCCTATGGGCATCTTCCAACTCTTCGTCAGATCAGCTCTATGATACCTTGTTATTATATTGTCACCGAATTTACATAGGTATACCAAACTTCAGCTCAATCGGTCCAAAGGAATCGGAGTTCCTGTGGGCTTCTTCCAACTCCTCAATAGATTAGCTCTATGATACCATTTTTTGTATTGTTACCGAAATTATGAAGAGATACAAAATTTCAGTTCAATTGGACCATAGGAATCGGAGTTCTTATGGGCATCCTTCAACTCCTCATCAGATCAGCTCCATGATACCATATTTTTGTATTGTTACCGAAGTTACGAAGAGATACAAAATTTCAGCTCAATTCGACCATAGGAATCGGAGTTCCTATGGCCATCCTCCAACTTCTGATCAGATCAGCTCCATAATATCATATTTTTGTATTGTTACCAAAGCTACGAAGACATACCAAATTTCAGCTCAATTGGACCACAAGAACCGATGTTTCTATGGTCATCTTCCAACCTCATCATCAGACCAGCTCCATGGTACCATATTATTGTATTGTCATCCAAGTTACGTAGGTATACCAAGTTTCAGCACAATCGGTCTACTGGAAGTGGTTCAAATCTTCATTGCAAGATTTGTAAACATACAAACATACATACATACATACATACATACAAAAGTGAAGTTAAATAAAAGCTTGTAATAAAAAGTCTCACCTCACAAAGTGACATGTCATTCTAAATCTGTTATTTCGTAATTTTAGCGAAACAAACATTTAAAGAAATCTCCCTTAGGCCGACGTGTACTAACCATTGTTACGTATTATGAGTATATATAGTCTCTACATTCTAAAGACTTGCGTTTTTCATTTGTTGAAGATTTCAAATAGTCGGACAATGTTTGATTGGATAATATTAAAAAAATATAATATCAAAATATATTTTTGCGACGGCCGCGGCTGAAGCACTAAAAAATAATGTAATAACAGCTAATAAGTTGACTCTACATTAACTTCTGTAGATGTCGTGTAGAAAACATGGCGCAACATTTTTGTATTTTTCTTCGAGTAGATGCAGTTATTTTCAAATGTAGTTAGTCTTTACCGTTGCATATAGATTTTGGCAATGCTACAATAAGGGTTTTTTTCTTATATCCAGTTTGTTCTATATTTTCTATGTAGAACGTAAGTTGTAATAGTGGTGACTTCGTAGTTTAAGCGTGCATTCGAGAATCTCGAGTGTTAAGGGTTTAAATCTATGAGTCATCGAAGCTATGAGTGTATTCACAATGAATTATCACGTATGTATCTGAAGGGTGAAGAAAAACATCGTAAGTAGGTACGAGATACACTCCTTCAAGTTCTTAGAAATTTCTTAGCTGTGTAAACCGGCGATCCACATCAGGCCAGCGTGTTGGACTAAAGCTTCAGCCCTCTAAGTTGTAGAGGAGGTCATTGTTCAGCAGTTGGGTATATACGGGCTGATGGTGATAATAATGACGGAGTTGTTGAGCCACCTCAGTCAGGTAAGACTGTGATACCACTGTGTTACAGAAACTCCACGTAAAGGAATACTGTTGTGTTTCGTTCTATGTGTGGGATTGCCGAAGTCCCAATTTGTGGGTAACAGGGTATTTGTTTCTAGTACATAAGACGTTCACCCCGCTTTAGTAACCTACACACACAATTTAAATAGTCTTAAATTCTTGTAATTCTGATGCTGTTTATACTAGTGGGTAAGTAACTTTAGACCAGCGTTTCACAGATATATAAATACTATCTGTATTATAACATTTCTACTATTATTAAATGTGCATTATTTTACCATTATGGAACCAGCTTGGGTTTAAAAGTATTGTTTTGAAGTAGGTGACGAAGGGGCAGATTAAAAAAAAATTTAAAATATTCGAAATTCAAATTTATTTTAAAAAAAAAGGTTAATAATATCTTCATTAATTATACATTGTTTATAATATATAACGTTTTAATATATGCACGAGGCGACTAGCGGTTGCGATGTCCCCCATGTTCGCCGCCGGCGGGATCGGCGTAATGCAATGAATGAGGTGTCACCGACTAGTTTTATCAATGATGAATAGCAATGCGTTCTGCACTCTACACAATATCAGCATTATTTTTTTAATCTGACCATTGTGCGTGACTTGTCCTTTACGGGTTTTAATCGGGCAAAAAATCTTTAAGACTTTCTGACATCTTATATTATACAATTTGTATACATTACTAACTTAGCTACAATATGTATAAATATTAATACTGTCTTTGTGACATATTTAGTGAAAAGATTTTTTAATACTGATAAATTTTCGTTTTAAAAGAAACTATAAAATTAATAGTGATAAAAAATACACTGGTTATTTTTCAGTAAACTTAGTTGATCCAAGAATTTTTCACATCGCACCGTGAAAATCAGAGAAACACCCTCAGCAGCAAGCCAAGTTATTCCAAATATGAACAAATCAGAACGCGATCGACCGTATGTAATTCGCTTCAGTATTTTTATTTAGGCCTAAATGCAATACCGCACAAAATCTGCCCACTTACAGTGTTAAGCGCGGCGCGGCGGCAGAAGGGCGTAACAGTTAAATTGGCGCCGTGCGAAAATCTACACAGTCTCGGAGCTTTGTAGGGGAAAAGGAAGGGCAACCCCGCCTAGGCAGCTCGCGGCGTGCCTCCTCCCGCGGCGCCAGTCGCACTCGCCGGATAGCCGCCGTCGCGAACGCACGTCCTCGCGCGTCGCTCCACAGACAACTCCCGATCGCGAAAAACTTTTCTGTGTGGTGTACCGTAGAATTTTCACGAACACAAACATGAACAAGATTTTTTGTGTTGTGATTTTTATCTCGTTGTGTAGAGACTGATCCGTCGTAAGTGTTCTGAAGAGGCTAATTACAAGTCGCTAGGCTAATTGGCGGGCCGGCGTTTCATGAAGGTGAGCCCACTTTTATTTCCGTTCGGCAATCCCTCTAATTGCGTCAATTAGTGTAATGCGACGACAGGTTTGAAGAGTCGCTTAATGATCTCCACCATTGGACTTGTACGGTCTTTGAAAAACTATTAAACGTTAACGTTGTAAGCGCACGTACCGGCTGTGGTTTTAAAATAATTAGTCTAATGATTTGATGTTTATCGTTTGGGCAATTTCATTTATTAAAGATTACTTTATTTAATAGCAAACTTTTTTATGGTTTCAATGTTTTAATTTGGGTCAAATGGAATTTCAAGTTTGAAACTTAAAGTTTTTGACTAACCTAATACTTTTTAATGAAATTAAACTTAGTGCAGGTTGCCTAAGTAATCAGATTCTTGACAATTAATTAATGTTACTTTATATTGTATCAAAGTAATTAATTCTATAAGTAACAGTTATTTACATTTGATAAGGGAGTCTTTAATTAATAAAACGAAAATAAACTATAACAATTGATTACTTACTATAGATGAAATATGTAATATCTACTACAACAATTTTGCATAATTATTGTAAAAATAAATAAATTTCTAAGTTTAAGTAAAAAACAATTAGATGTTAATAAATATAATTTTTAAATAGATCAGATTAAGAATAACGTCTTCATTATATTAGAAATTAAAAACATGTACAAAAAAGTTTACGCAGAAAAAATTTGGGATCATATGGGAACTAGTGGCATATATAAATAATAAGTATTTTTCATGTCACTATTAATTTGTGCAAATGACTAGAGAGGCAACATATGTGTCGTATGGACGAAATGTTATTTTAAATTGACATACGTCAACTGGCTTCACTAATTATTCCCTGCTCATTAGTTTTAATTAAAGGCGTAACAATAAAGCAAAAATATGGAGGAAACGGAGATAACACTCGCAATGTTAAAGTTCCATTAATTGATTCAATTGTTTTGATGATAATGTACTGAAGATTACATGTGTTTTATACAAAAAAGTCTAAAGTCACTTGCACGTTATTCCGAATTTTTAAGTGCATCAGTATTGGCAAATTTTATTTCGTCACGTGCGCCATCCCACTGGTGGGAACGGGTCTCCCCCACACTCATGCATTATTCCACCGCGCTGAACCGATGCGGGTGCACAAACACACATAATTACTTAGTAAAGCAATTCTCGGGATTAACGAGAAAATGACAATGACACACAAGTATAATTCATTCATTCCCGGCTCCTCATTAAGACGAAATCCAAAAACAAGACACCACCTTTTTGTTATAAAAAGACAGGGCAACTGTAGCGCGGCTTCGTGTCATGGTTGTCCCAAAAGCCAATTAGATTCCTGTATCCGGCTTGTTTATTCTCTAATTAGCAAGTAGCTCATTAGAGCTACATCACTAGACCAGGGAGCTTGCTTCATTCGTTTTAATTATAAACATTGGCTCCCACTGTTCAAATAATTACCGTGCACAATTTAATGGACAACATTTATTGCTTATCTTACGTTGTAATGGCTGTTTATTTATAAAATGGATTAACGACGCCGTCTTTCTTTATCACATATTCTTTGTTTTCCAAGTTTTTAAATTATATTTTTATTGTATAGTAATAAAATTAAAATTTATTGATAATGTGCAGTTTTGATCCTTTGATATTGCTGATTTTTATTACTTGGCAGTTAATTCAAACATGCCGAAAAAGTCTGCCGAGCCATTTAATATGCCATAACATCCTTTTAACTTCGTCATTATCGTTTTTAATATAACATAGTTTTAAACGGCATAATTAATATAAGCAATAATCAAAAATTTCTCCGAAAAATTATTCGAAATCGATTTTGAAGTTAAATAACGAAAATATATCGAGACAAAATATACGTTTAATTAAATGAAAATTTCAATCATGTAACGATTTTACAATTATAATTTTAACACAATAGGCCGCGGGATAATTATGCATTTCCATTAATTAACTTTTGGCTAATTAATAAACGGCTTAACGAGGGTGTTACAACAAATTAATCAACAGTCGGCCGCCACTGAGCACCCGGCTCGCCTAACATCATCTAATTTCAATTTTACTATATCGTTTACAACCGAATTAAGATCATATAGAAATCACTTTTTTATCAATTTTTTATCAAAATATCTGACAATAGGAGTTGAACCTCTATTAATTTTATTGTGGAATTTTGGGTAAACTTAGTCCTATCTCCAAGATTAAGTGGTTCGTAGAATTCGCATTCTTAAGAAATACACCGTAGGGAACCTTCATTGACACAGTTTTACTTACAACTTTTCTATCAATCTTTACGATAGAATGAGATTAACATTATTATTTAGGTGAAAAGAAAAGAAAAGTAAAAGGTATCTCTAGGCTTTGAATCTTGAACTGCGGAGATGGTGCCTCAGGATACTCTTGTTCTCGCAATGAATTTATTATTTGAAACTGTGTAAGGTATCCATAAAATTCACTAATCACAATCTGGAAAGTCTTTGTCTACAGAATATTTGTTCGTAATTAATCTGATATATTCTTTAACTAACCGTATATTCTTACAATCCGTCCGTTCCGATGGATAATATTAACGAACCGATTTACTTCAAAGCTAATTGGTATCAAATTCGACCTAGTTACAATCGATTTTATACTGAATATATATGAAGTATGTAATTTAAATGCTTACAAAAACAAAGTAAAACGAAGATAGAGTTAGAGATAACATTAAAATAGATATTCCGACACGCTCAACCCCGAGTGATTTCATTTACACCAGTCCAATTTAATTAATCCAAAAAGCGGGCCGGCAAATTAACATTTTTAAGGAGTAAGCGTTCATAAAGGCCGTAACTTATTTTTTATTTGTTTCATTAAAAATAATTAAAGTGACATGTGACCCTCGCGGTAGGGTTGTCATCAGAATTCTCGCCGCACGGGGTCACCGGTCGCACTAATTGGTCTGACTGCAGCCAGCCTTCTCTTCTCCGTGCTACAAACAAATTAGCCCGAGAAACGGATGTTGACGCTGTCATAGGGTTACCGCTAGGGAATATTATTTAATTTATAGAGGTGCAATCTTTCTAATTTTTTTTGTGATTTTTGTTTTAATAGACGAAAACCTATTAACAACGGGTATGGAAAATGGTTCTTTTAAGAATTGTATTTATATAAATTGCATGTTAAAAATAAATTAAAGACAAAAACGAATATGAAATCAAACATATTTTGTTATCGAACCGAAAAACCTAATCGAATAAGAATTGAACGTACAAAATATTCGCTCACGTAATTGACAAAAAATTGAAACTATGTTTCATTCATCGAAACGGCTTAATTTACAAATCCAATTTATATTCAATACTGTTGCTGTCAGTGAGATCTATTGAATTTTGATGATGTTATTTTAATTGTGGAACAAAAATACGGATGGTATTTTGCGTTTGTTCGGTTTGTGCTATCAGCCCTGTTGAACGAAGGTCACCAGTAATTAGGTTGTTGGTGAGCTGTTTCTGTTTTTCAGCAACGGTACGCAGTGGTGCCGCTTCCTCTTGTTATTTATTTAATTAGGCTCGTGTCTTTCGGCTCGCACTCACGTACACGGCCGCGCTCACGACCTACCTGTAACATAATCAAGTCATTAATAATCATGTCTTAATACTAGCACCATTGTTACAGATTTAATTTAATTATTAACGCACTGCTCGAGTTTTTACGGTAGTGTTTTACATGCTTTTTGGTTCTTTTTCTAATTAATTACAAATCTTTGACTGTGAAGGTATACTTAGATACTAAAACTTTTCTTGCAGAGATTTTATTACAATATCATTTTGTCGAGTAAAGTTGACTTTCTTGGATGGTTGAATTTTGTTAGATTAACAGTTAAGTTCACATAAGACTTTAGGAAAAGCAGTCATATCCCCAGTAAACAATAACAAAGACATCTGACACCAAGAATTAATTAGATGCATCTACAAGGCTTACACACGTAATCATACAAATTAGCAGTACGTACGTAATTAGAAAGTAATATTAACCCGCGGCCCTCATTAGGGCATCCTGCGACTACACGGCTGCAGATAACCCCGCGTGGCGCGATGGCTGACGTGCGTTGACGTACGCATTGTTTGTACACAAGCCAAACTGCCTCTCATATGTATCAAAAAACAAACTCAATCCATTTATAAACATCGTAAGAATTGCAAAACATGCTTGAGATGGATGTGAATATGACCTGTACATGTTTTTCTCAAGGGGTGAGATTTACTTGACGTGGCGGTTTATGTTAGAGAGAGATCGGAAGTAGACACAGTTTTTATTTTATTAGGTCTAAAATAAATACAGCGATGGCGATGGATGAAGAATAAGCAGTGATGGCCTCGAGGTTTAGGCGCGCGGTCGAGAATCTCGGCGGTTGCGGGTTCGAACCCCAGGCACACACCTCTGAATTTTCGAACTTATGTGTGTATTCAAAATTGAATGATCACTTGCTTTAACGGTTAAGGAAAACATCGTGATGAAACCTGCACACCTAAAAGTTCTTAGGAATTTCTTAGGTGTGCAGTCCGCCAACCCCCACTAGGCCAGCGTGGTGGACTATGGCCTAAACCCTCTCAATGTTAGAGGAGACCCGTGCTCAGCAGTGGGCGTATATGGGTTGATGAAGAAGAAGAAAATAAAGACATTTTATAGTTTAGCCAAAAACGCTCAGCGCTTGTCGCTTTTATTCCATTTACTTCGAATAGAGCAAAAGTACAATATTGTTTTTGACACAATGGCTCTGACACAAGTGCGAAAAATACTTGCAGGTCGATCGCAACGGAATGAATTCAATATTAACATCGATGATGTATTAAACAGTAAAAGAATTAAAATAATACAAAATAAAGACGTAGACGTAGAGCACAAAAATTATCGGCTCGACACCGACAAATTATTATTTTTTCCAACGAAATTTTTAATAAATACATTTATTTGTCATTAAACTTTATATTTATAACTATTGACAACAAAGAGAAATATGACTTTGCAAAAACAAAGTCATAATCGAAATCAACTCACGCGCGTTCGCGCCTTGATTCCGATTTATTAACTTATCCTTTATTTAATACAGCAAAAAACTTGTGTCAAAAGCGTACGTAAAAACATTGGCAAAAATACTACATACTGCTTTTCAATCAATCCGTCAATCAGCCTATCGCCGTCGACTGCTCAACGTAGGCCTCCCCAAGAAAGCGCCAACATCTTGGTCTTGATGGCCCTCATCCATCCGTTTCCCGCCACTTTTCTCAAGTCGTCGGACCATCGTGCTACAGGACGTCCTACACTACGTCTGCCTAAGCGCGGTCTCCACTCCAACACTTGTCTGCTCCACCGGCCGTCCGACCGCCGGCAGATATGGCCGGCCCACTTCCACATTAGCGTACTTATCCTGTATCTTTTTATTTACATACTGCTTGTGAATAAAATATATTTCATCACTAAAAAATAATGTATTGGGGGCAGCATTTATTGATTAACTCTATTACTTAATTATCGAACCAGAGGCATAACGTGCTAGATTCTTTGCTTTGTCAAGACACCCACTGACAACTGTATCATCGAAAAGGTTAGTTGAGGTAAATTTCTGTATCCATGTCTCGTCAATTTTATTTACAGTGCAACGTAAGAGGAGCGAGTATATTGTCGTTTTAACTATGACTATGACGAATATGCCCCACATTTCCAGATTTTCAGTTGATATTTAGGAATTTCTAACAAAGTTGTGCCGCGAGATCAAACCCGCAATCCTTAATCAATGACACTTAAATATAAACACTTTTTTATAAATGTCATATTTGCGTGTCCAAGTTGCAAATTAAAATTATTTACTCAAACGTGATTAATAAAGCGGTGTATTTGGGTCCACGATTCTGAACTTTTGCTAGTTCGAGTTAAAGTCTTTCGTGTAAGGTCCTTTCCATGCGCACACGCATTTGGGCGGTGTTAATTTAAAAGTACAAGTTGCATTAATCATTTCATGGAAACAACTGCCATTTCGCATATAATTGGTCATCTGGCCTTTTTGCAAAATTAATCGACATATTGACCCAATATTCCACTTAAGACCATAATACCTGCAAATTATATAATGCATTAAATAATACGATTTTAATAACTGTAGATGGTAGATAATTACCGGTTGTTGAGGAAAGCTTCATGATCTGCAGAATAAAAACCCACGCGTCCCAAGAAATCGCTTAAAACAACATCACATTTTATATTTGTGTATTTGTTGTGAATTATTATGATTATTTAACAATTATGAGGATAATTGACGTACATGTATTATAATTTAGTTGGGTAATATAACATGTTTTGCATGTCCGTCAAGGTATAATTTATCATATAAAAATCAGAATATACTTTCCTTAATTGAACTTATGTTTTACTCATAATATAAGTAAAAAGGTTACTATTCCGTTCCAGCATAATGGTAAACTAAAAAAATGTCTCTGTGTGGGAGATATATAATTAACTATATAGGCACCTATATATATTTAGGCTTGCGTAAGAAAGTCGTGTTGTTAAAAAATAATGATCTCAAGCGTAACTTAAGTGTAAGCGTACTTGACCGTTTTTTCTTTATGTTTTTGAATCATTTAATTATTTCATCTTGCGTTGATAAGAGAGTTATAATTATTTTAACTTGCATAAAAAATAAGATAACATGTATGTGTGAGTTAACTTTTTTTTAATTTATAATACCATTTTTTATGTTTATTCTTCTTCTTCTTTATCAACCCATATACGCCCACTGCTGAGTACGGGTCTCCTCTACCATTGAGAGGGTTTAGGCCATAGTCCGCCACGCTGGCCTAGTGCGGGTTGGCGGACTACACACCTAAGAAATTCCTAAGAACTTTTAGGTGTGCAGGTTTCATCACGATGTTTTCCTTCACCGTTAAAGCAAGTAATAATTTAATTTTGAATACACACATAACTTCGAAAAGTCAGAGGTGTGTACCTGGGGTTCGAACCCGCGACCGCCGAGATTCTCGACAGCGCGCCTAAACCTCGAGGCCATCACTGCTTTTTTTATGTTATGTTGTTTTCTTTATGTTTATTACATCATTTATATTTAATTGTTTTTGTCAACCCTATAATCAAATGTTTTTTTGTGAAAATGCCTACATACTCCTATTGTAAAATTAACAATGATTTCTTTAAAAAAGGCACAGGTAACCCTTCATTTATAATAATTTTCTAATCATTGCTTCATATGGTTAGAATATTATGCATTAGTTATAAAGTAGCGTTTTAAAATATGTTTTCATATTTATAAGCATTGAAAACTGTTGGCTCCACCAAATCGTAATCATGGAAGTAAACGATATTTTCCATCGATCTTGCCGTCTGCCTAATTGGCTCGAATGCAAATACTCTGTTATTAGGCAGGTTAATTAAAGAGTTATCGGTAGTAATTAACCCGTTTCGGTACACTACGTGTGCCTATGGCTCGTTCAAACTTCGAAACACTTCTAATTAAGAAATTCCTCCTTCATTAGTTCAATTAGATTTATTCACGTCAGAAATTACACACAAAATGAACATGTCTGTATAAGGCCGGCTTGTACATGTCAGTTTATGACTGCATTCAAGGATGATGATATCGGCGTATTAATGAGAGTTAAAAACAACGAGTACTAATTAACTCAGTCTTCGAATTCTTTAGCTGTTCACGGGGATTCTAATTGAGTAAAATCAAACGAAAAACGCACATTCTCATCTCTCGATTCTCGTTGCGAGAATACGCATAGAGCACTAATTAGTAATTACATGACATTTTTGCTCAAATAAATCAACTTCGCATGTCGTTCTCGTTAACTGCTATTTTCTGCGAATCTCTTAGTTTTTTTGGATTTGCATGAAATGTTTAATTCGTCGAGGAAAAAATGCTGATGCTCTTGCATGTCGGCAATAATAAATGTTATCTTTAAAGGACATTGGTGAAGGTTAATTAATTTCATTCATTAATTGTACAGTGTGTCAAACATGTGTCGTATGTCGACTTCACCAATATGAATTAAATTAATTGTTTTTTTCACTCCCACTGTAAATGGCTGCGGTGTCACCTGATGTCCATCCTGTCTGCTAACTGCGTGGTGAGAACGTACATGTTTCGTCAGTCAAAACCTTCAAGCCGACCTGCTGAGATGTCTCATCAAGCTAGTAGTAATCCTAGATTACTTAGGTACATAAAGGGAACGTGTGGGTCTGCTAATTATATTAACACATCCAATATGATACAGATGAGGTCTTTTGATTCGTTCGAACAGGTTCGAGACCACGTGAGGATTTTTAATTTGTGTATTTTCTTAATAGTTGCTGCAATAAAATAAAGATTTTTTTAATTAAATAAGTTTTGATAATGATCAAGTGGCTCACTGGTCAATACACGTTATTATTTATGTATCGGTGAGACAAACATCGTTTCGATTCCTTTAGTAGTCGCTTTATTATCAAAACAACATCCTTACAATCACATTTATTGAATATCAATATTCGTACTTCCGTTCAAAACACAGTAATGACCTTTTATTCATCATAACGCTCTCGTAGACAGTGTAAGGGTATCAATTGAGTTGTAAAATAACAACTAATTAAGTGCGATGGGCCTTAGACCAATTGACGTATCGAACAAATGTGATCGGAAGGAAGTCATGACCCGGAATGGGTTATCAATAAATTGAAAATTTACTAGTTTGCGTCAAACGTGAATATTGTATAACACGACGATAAAGTTAATGAAGAAGATCTAAATATAAATATAATAATTAACTCTATATCAATCAACATCGAAATGATTCGGTTTCATCCTGTAACAATTTACTTCAATACAATTTATGCAATGGAAGAACTACTTCGATAAAAAATAAAGCTTACAAACTAAAAATATTAGAAAAGAAACTTGCAAGAAGGGACCGCAAGTTTTTTTTGGAACTATCGTAATACCACATCTTTGGGGCGCAATGAAAGCTATACCTACTTATAAAATGATTTTTCGATTAAAATGATATAATATACCTCACGAAATATAGATATAATCATCATCATCATCATCAGCCAATTTTGGTCCACTGCTGGACCTTCCCGTAAATTTTATAAAAACTATATAATAATAAAATAATTTGAAAAAATATTCCTACTTTACAATGTGGAAATAATACAATTGAGATTCCGTATTTTTATTGTTACTTAAAGTTGAAACATTTTACGTAAGATAAGAATAGCCACAAAAAGGTTAAGGGTGGGTGTTTGAAGTTTCGAAAATTAATATAAATCTTTCATCGTGATAAAAAGATGTGAACCCCAATAATCATCTCCGTATCTCCAATGTCAACTTTCAAGTGTTCAAATGCACTCTTCAGAGTGTTTTTTATATCGATGTAGATATGAAAAAAGGTTTGACCTCTTTTATTGGATCCGCTAAGAGATAAATGAGCTTTGAAACATGTTATGAATAAGAAACAAAATATTTGTTTACCGTTTCATTTAATATTGTCTTTTGAGATTCAATACATTGGTGGTAATATTCGTATTCGCTGATATAAGTTATCTGAATAAGGCTTCAACAGTGTGACCAGTAAATAAGAGTTTCTTTATATATTATACTAGCTCTTGCCCGCGACTCCGTCTGCGTAGACTTTAGGGCTGAGTGCAGGAAAATAATACGTGAATCTTTATTTCTTCTCATAAGTGTCCAAAAAAAGTTTTACTTTGAAAAAGCTATTTCCGCATTTCTTCTTCTTCTTCTTCTTCAACCCATATACGCCCACTGCTGAGCACATTGAGGGAGTTTAGGCCATAGTCCACCACGCTGGCCTAGTGCGGGTTGGCGGACTACACACCTAAGAAATTCCAAAGAACTTTTAGGTGTGCTGGTATCATCACGATGTTTTCCTTCACCGTTAAAGCAAGTGATAATTCAATTTGAATACACACATAACTGCGAAAAGTCAGAGGTGTGTGCCTGGAGTTCGAACCTGCGACCGCCGAGATTCTCGACCGCGCGCCTAAACCTCGAGGCCATCACTGCTTATAACATTCTGCATTTATAACATGTTTATTCCACGGGAACATTTAATTATTACTTCACAGGGTCCTATTTATGTTCATACCTAAAATTATATAACTTAGTCCAATGGTTTAGGCGTGAAACCGTAACAGATTTACAGAGTTACTCTACCAATTATAACATGTACCCATACCCACAGGAACACATTTTCCAGGATAAAAGTATATCATGTTAATTTGGGGGGACCTACCTATCTCTATACCAAAATTCATTCAAATTGATTCAGTAGATCTTGAATATAGCGATTCCCACGGAAATACTACATTCTCCGGCATAAAAGTATCCTTTTTTTTTTTTTTTTTTTTTTTTTTTATTACACGAGGAAATCCCTTTACGGATCGTCCCCGAGCATGAGACTCGGAGGTATGTCGGACTCACCGTTCTAGTATTTGAATATTAGATTTAGCTAATTGCCAAATACTGGAACGTCCTACCGACTAAAACCCCGTGATATTCCTCAGCATTCTTTATGCAGGGGGGCACGGTATATATGCGTGTGCATTAGACCACACCCTCCTAGAAGTTGGCTCAAAGGGTCCCTACGCGGTCCAAACATGTGAACCGGAGCCGATCCAAAGCTACTCTACCTCAAACTTAGGGAGGTTGCAAGTCATCTCGCTGACGGCGGGTTCGCCTAGTCCCGATGGGGAGTCTAATATTGCGCTCCCTTTCTCTTTCCGCTGTTTCTTTTGACAGCATCACGTGCTCACAATATGTAGTTAATGGGCATAAAAGTATCCTATGTTACTTTGGTGGGTGCTACCTATCTCCATACCAAATACCATTCAAATCGGTTCAGTAGATCAAGAAATACCGATTTCCACGGGAATACTACATTTTCCGGGATAAAATGTATCCTGTGTTACTTCTGTGGGCCCTGCCCATCTCCATACCAAAAATCATTCAAATCTGTTCAGTAGATCTAGAAATACCCATTCCCACGGGAATACTACATTTTCCGGGATAAAATGTATCATATATTACTTCAGTTGGCCCTACCTATCTCCATACCAAAAATCATTCAAATCGGTTCAGTAGGTCCAGAAATACCCGTTACCACGGGAATACAACATTTTCCGGGATAAAAAGTATCCTATGTTACTTCGGTGGGTCCCATCTATCTCCATACCAAAAATCATCCAAATCGGTTCAGTACTTTTTGAGTTTATTCGTAACAAACATCCAAAAATCCAAAAATACAAAAATCCAAAAATTCAAAAATACAAATCTTTCCTCTTTATTATAATAGTATAGATTACAATATTTTTAATTAAACTTGAGACTAATAATGTAGCATATTTTTATAATGTTGAAAGAACTGCATTGTTGGCATATTTGGTCGCACAAAATTGGTTGGCACAAAATCGTGACTTGCTCATATAGCTGCTGTCACTTAATTAAGTCACGGTTGATTAATTGAAATAGCCTAACGGATACGACAGCTTTGCGACTTCGAGGCCATAGATACCAGTTTTTAATTACTTATTGTTTAAAAAGTATTTTTCCTCGCCTTAATTATATGTAGTTTTTGTATTTTAAAAATGCATACTTAAATGTAGTTAAAGTCGCCCTAAGTCCTAGTACAACTTCAAAACCGTCATACTTTGTGGTAGGTACATACGCATCAAACGTGAAAACAGTCTTTAATTATGCATTTATTTCACCCGTGTTCGTTAAAAAAAAAAACAAAAGTGAATTCATTATTAATTTACTAGAATCAGTAACAATTATCATTCCTAGAAATATGCTCTCATGTTAGTCGGAATATGTTATTGTATACGTATGTACAAGGATTAATCATTCTGCTAGTTTTTGTACAAATTGTATGATTACAAACAAGGAAAAAGTGACATTTTTATGCATACGCAAGTAAACTTAAGTAGATTTGCATAAAATTTGATCGAGAATCCGTGTTCCCAGAAAAAAATGAGGCCCTCTTTCATTTATAGCTATTTCGATTTTACTGCTCTTTAAAGTACAGTCAAAAGTTCGTAATGGTAGGCCCGGCGACAGATTTTATGCAAATGGCATGATGACATTAAGTACGGTAACAAACTGTGTCCACTTTATTCTTTTAAGACCACTTTTAGTATGGGGATTGCTTTAAATTTTTCTTTATGAGCTAATATTCCGAATTTCGTCCTGCGTAGGACGGTGCGTAGGCCGACGAAATTCTTGATACTTTATTCATGATAGATATAGTTCATCAATGTTTTATTTAAAAAAAGCAATTTGTGGTGGCCTTATTACGTCATTAAATCATTATAAATTTCTGCATGATTAATTCTTTATCATATAAGCAGTGATGGCCTCGAGGTTTGGTCGCGCGGTCGAGAATCTCAGCGGTCGCGGGTTCGAACCCCAGGCACACACCTCTGACTTTTCGAAGTTATGTGTGTATTCACATTGAATTATCACTTGCTTTAACGGTGAAGGAAAACATCGTGATGAAACCTGCACACCTAAGAGTTCTTAGGAATTTCTTAGATGTGTAGTCCGCCAACCCGCACTAGGCCAGCGTGGTGGACTATGGCCTAAACCCTCTCAAAGGTAGAGGAGACCCGTGCTCAGCAGTGGGCGTATATGGGTTGATAAAGAAGAAGAAGAAGAAGAAGAATTCTTTATCAAAAGAGAGATGGATTATGGATTGACGTTATATTATAGTTGTTATTCATCATTCAAGTAAATTTAAAATAAAATTTCTAATAAATCGATCTCAGTAACTTTAATTTCGACGTAATCATCGCATTCAACTTTAACAATGTGGCGACCGGCAGATACGTCAATTTGTTCAGTGCGTAAAGCAATCTGGACGATCTCGTCCTTGAAATAACAAACGGCATCGTGATACCACTCACGAGGTGCCTTTAATGTCACAGAGGATCCCATTAACTGGATGGTTTGTATGCGTGCTCGATAAGTATCAATTAGGTCCTGTTTGATCAATCAGAGGCAGTTTACCTAAGAACTGTATAGTTAAAGGTCGTTTTTCGGTTATTCTTAGGAGGTCACATACGCAATTATGGATATGTGATGCTTTTAAATCTATTTTTATCCCAGAACAGCAAACTGCCTGATAGAAGGTACGGTTTTGTTCATATGTAATTGAATTTACTGTTTAAAAACCCGTGTCAAAAAAGGAATAACGGAAACCCTTATAGGATCATTCGTGTGCCTCCTTATTTCGTAGTAACAGCAAATCTTCAAACATACTCTATCGATTTCATGTCATTAGAGAGAATCTCATTTATTGTCTCATTGATTGGTCATCTCTTAATATTTAATACACTTGTGACTTCTAAGAAATATCTCTTTTCAATATCAATATCAGTCTATCAGTGACTTAATATTTTTCAATGTTAATTGTTTAATTATTTAATTTCTTACCATAGGATGATGCCATTAATTAACGGCTGTAAACATTATGAGACAATTAATTAAGCGAAATGTCTCGAATTCCAACTTAATCATCAACATTTAATATCCATGTAAGAATGGCAGGTGAGTGGTACATTTGCTCATATACCAGTTAAATTTGACACCTGCATACAACGCTTACGAAGCACTACCGACTACGGCGTGTAACCTGACGTGCCGTCAACGGATCACAAAAGGGATAACAAACTCAACAAACAAATTAACAATAGGTGGGTTCGTTGGCCCGTTCACAGAAATCGTTCATTTCCTCATGTTGTAGTTCACTTGATTCGTGGAGTAGCAAACATCGGGCACGCAGTAATGAACGGGCGGAATGGCGCATCGCTACGGCAATTTGAACGTTCAGTGGGCCGGCGCGCACCAACAGTCCTCGAAATTACTACCGCTCGATACTTAGTGCATTCGATACTTATACTTGCCTCGCATTTTCATTACCCACTTAATTAGGGATTGCTGCCCATACACTTATTTTTGCGATACGAAACTTCTCATGCGAAGGAAGTTGTTTGTCATGGTTACGTTTAATTGCTACTTCTTTTTTATTTTCCTTGTTTAACCGCCAGAAAGATGTATAAAATGAATTAATTATAATAAAATTTGCAAGTAAAACTCAGGTTGGAGTGATTAAATAAAATATTTCGTTGATGTTTTATTCCACGTTTGACCGCAATAAAGGCAAAAACTTTTAACGTGTCCCATGTGTAAACACTATATAAAAATAATATGTAGCCTTTTCATATGTAGCTTTTCAGTATTTACTCAGATTTAATGATGGTCTGCTGCGGTGTTTACAAGTGGAGAGTCGTGTAGCGATTTCTATGAATTCTGCCATTTTGTATTCCAATATTTTCACTTCCATTTTTTGTGTGTGTTTCGGTTGAAGCTCTCAGTTAGCAGTCGAAATATAAATGTATGGCAATTTGCTAAAAGAAATAAATAAATCGATGCATAACCTTACGCCTGTACTACTTGAAGAGGTAGGCAGATGAGAAATTCTGCATCCACACTTCGTCAGGAATGTATCAGTCCCACGTTATAAGGGGCAAGCGAATTGCAGTTTTAGTATTAAATTTCCAAACTTCGTGCTTCTATTTTCCCGACTAATGACGACGAAGTTCGATACATCGACTACTAGATCGCGGGACACATACTGGTACCACGACATCACGAAATAGTCAAGTCAAAAGTAAAAAAAGCACTAAAACTCAATTAATATTCGAGGACTCTTAAAACCAATTTATTATGTTTATATCAAAGTAACCATTGCCATCATGTATGTATATTTCGAATAAATATCTAAACATTGCGTAGAATTTGAACGTGTAACTGCACATCTGCGTCTATTATTACACAAAAACCAAAACGAAGTGCTGACTCCATTTGCAAGGCAGAATTTCAAAGCGTCACACGTTCCAGTTTAATTGGAGTAAATCGCCGTTGGAGTCAACAGCGCAACACCAACTCGGATCGGCTTTCAATTTAGTGGAATTAATAACAGCACAAATAGTGGACGACGCGGCGGTCGCATCGACTGCACACAACTAGCTAACACACACATCCGTTATGCTGACGACTGAATTTCTTTACTTGTTACTTGGTATTTTATTGTAATGATATGTTCTTACTGAACAGGCCTGTATGCCAAATATATGAGTATTAATTAATTAGGTTATGAAATTACAATCAATGTAATTTCTTCAAGCTTATCTTTGCCACAATTCATAAGCTCGCCACCTTGTGATTTAGATTTGTACTTAATAAATTGCGCGAAGAAGTGATTTAGGAGGTTCGTCTGGCCACAAAAAGTTCTTTTAAATTTCTTAGGTGTTTAGTTCGCCAACCAGTACTAGGTCAGCGTGGTGGACTATGGTCTAAACGCGCGCCCAGCAGTGGGACTTAGACAGACTGATGATAATATATTTGTTTCAACTTTCGGATAAAATATCTTAAAAAAATAATCGAGTTTTTAAGCAAAATATTTCGAGCAACTCAATAAAGCTCAGAAAAAGCCACAAAATACATTTGAACATTCATAATCCATACAGCCGAACGAAACGAAGCAAACAGATATACAGGTGGTCCTGTTTGTATTTTATATACAGCAGCAAAAATCAATAGAGCGAGATATTCGCAGTACAAACACGCCGGCTGTAATTATCGAGAATGGCTTCTCTGTAGAATATGCCAGTGTAGTGCGGAACGTTGTTTGTCAACGTTTGGTCCATTCGTCAAACATCGTGAGATGGACTGGGCGCCCAATTAGAGCGCTAAGCTGAGCGTGCCTCACAACCAACTTGCATCGACTAAAAGCACCTCTAATTATTATTGATACGGAGTCTAAGCTGATTCCCCCGTGTTTTGGACTTGACTACGGCTGTGTGTATTCACGGACAAGAATACGTGGAGATTCCTAGTTGATATATTTTAGATGTAGTAAAGGAATTTGCCAGATGTAGTCGTTTTTGGCACCCTGCCGTAACCCGGGGATTCCTAGCACCCCCGGATGGATGAGGGCTGCAGAAGACCGGGATGGTTGGCGCTTTCTTGGGGAGGCCTACGTTCAGCAGTGGACGGCGATAGGCTGATGAGAAAGGAATTTATTGAAGAGGTAATAAAATAGGTGTTAGGATTGTATCAGAGGTAAACTTTAGTACCTAGATAGAAATATTAATAATCTACCACACTTAGCACATTGCATAAACGATGTTTTTTAAGTCTAAAGTGTTTCACAATTTTTGTGGCAAATGTTTTTATAAATAAAAAATAAAAAATATAAATGTGTTTGGATCAACTAAATTGCGCTTAGGTCACCACGCAGTGTCGAAGTCACTGACAATGGGTTGCCCCCAGGGCTCTGTTGTCGGCCCTTACTTATGGAATCTAGGCTTTGATGACTTTCTCGCGATTCCTTTACCACCGTGTTGCTCTTTAATAGGATATGCGGATGACGGACTCTTACTCATACACGCGAATAGTAGGTCCGGTCTAGAAAAGTTAGCAGACACGTGTCTACGTTTAATTACTCACTGGGGTGAAAGAAACCGTCTCTCGTTCGCTCCCCAAAAATCATTTCACTTGCTGCTGAAAGGCAACTTGAAAACCCCGCCGCGTATAAAATTTAATAACGTCCTTATCAAAAGTAAACAATCGGTTTGTTACCTAGGGCTTGTTCTAGAACGAAATTTCTCTTTTATTGAACATATAAAAAGCGTCGGTGAAAAATCTAAAAACAACTTTTATGCCTTGACGAGGATATCAAAGTCAACCTGGGGTCTGTCGTTTAATACCTTAAAAGTAATTTATGGAGCTACATATTTGGGTTGTATTTGTTACGCTTCTCCTGTGTGGGCCGATAGGGCAACTGTCGGCGCAGTCAGAAGGAAATTGCTCCAGAGTCAGCGTTTGGCGTTGATATTTTTGTGCAAGGCGTACAGAACCGTTAGTACCGAGGCTTTACCTGTTCTTGCGGGTGTGCTTCCAGTCGACCTGGAAGTACAGCGTCGCGCCGCGTTATATTTTACCAACAAGCAAAGTATTGATAGGGATTTCCTTCCATCGCGCGACTTTTCAAAAATAACTCGATTATTTAAACCATACGCCGAGATTTACTCGGAATTAATAGAAGAATGGCAAAACCGATGGAAGCTGTCTGTAAAGGGACGTCATCTCTATCAATATTTTCCGTCGGTTAGCGATCGCTTGGCAAAAACCTGGCTTGAGATTGATCATTGCGTGTCGCAATTTCTAACGGGTCACGGCAATTTTCGTAGCAAATTATTCTCATTTAAGTTGGTTGATTCTCCTATGTGCCAATGCTCAACACATGATTGCGAATATGAACAGTCCGCACATCATATCCTTTGGGAGTGCAATCTTTGGTCGGATGAGCGTAACAGTATGCTCAATAGTATGCATGTAACGTCTGGTGTTGTTTATTATACAGACCTCGTTGAATCTAGGAGGAATTTCCGTGCCTTTCAGCGATTTTGCCATGCCTATTATTGGAAGTCTGTATAACAGTTCGCACGTTAGGTCCAATTTAAGCAATAGTTATTTATCCGTGGTGCGCTAGTTAATTGCGTCAAATTTTTGGTAATTGTAATTGTCTTTCTTTATGTGAGGTTAAACCTCATAGCTCAATATTTTGTCACCCGCTTTGCTGTGGAGGGAAGTGGACAACTCTTTGTTTTTCCAACTCCTCCTTTACATTGTTTTTCTGATTAACTTCGTTGCGGGATTATGACAATTTAGGTCCCCTTAGATTCGCTGAGCTTCATTGCTCGGCGCCAATACTGTGCGTGCCGCTGTTGATCCTGGAATACAGGAGTTGCAGTGGCGGGTGTGTGGTGGGATAGGGCTAAAAAAATGTTTTTATAATAAAATTAAATTATCGCAAAAATTAAATTATTCATCATTAATTTATTGAAAAAAGAAGGCCATAGTATAAACAATAAGAAGATATTAACGATGATATGTCATTTTCCTAATACAAAATCTTTTGTTACTTGCCTGACTAGGGAACCATAAGAATTGTGATCGCTCCTAGTTGGAAGGCTAAAGATTCTGACATACTGCTTTCGGTATCTCCCAAAGTACCAAGATAGGCGCATCCATCTCATATGAAAGGACCATTGAAGAAGTAATGATGCATATTAATAAGGATATAAATTATGCTTGCCAAGAAACTAGCAGAGTGCTTGTGGTTCCCTGAATCAATTAAATGACTTAAACGTCACGACTAGTACGGATTTCCGATGTTTACATATCACAATATTTATTGTTGTTCTCGGAACTGTTATTAACCATTCCGTGAAAATCCTAGAGTAATAATTGAGTTTTTAACATTTTTCATTAATAATACCTATAGTCAATTTCAAAAGTCGTAGTTCTTTTTACGCAGAAGAACACTAATTGATACATCTAACAGTCAATAACATTATGTTTAGAAACGTAATGAAGATGTGAAACGAAGGAATGCAATTGATAGACCTAATGATCGTTTAATTGCACATGTGAAGTTGATATACCGTCGTGATTAAATTCCACTTCAGAAGGTTTAATAAACAGACGTAAATCGTATAAGTAAGAGTATACGTACCGTATTGGTTTAACAGAATGCATAATAGGCGGAAAAATGTCAGCCATAAGTATATTAAAGTTGGGTCTGTTACCGCGCCGACTGCCGCCGCTGATGTATGGGCGCCGCCGACAAATTGAAAACAGTAGCAAATGGCCCGATCGCGGACCGCTGGCTCCTCCACAGTGGCAGCGTTCCCGAAATAAGATAAACATGTTCATACATTCAGTGAAGGTAGGAAGAATATTTTGGTGGTGAGGTTAATGATAACCAGCCCGATTATTGTTATATTAATGACTGTATTAGAATGTGATGTTAACATATACTGATCTAATTGCGTATTGTAGTTTACTTTGAAATATACATTTTAATTAATTGAAAGATGTATCAGTGACATCTTTTATAGAAAAATGTTTTTTTTTGTTACAATAGAGTCTAATGTAGAAAGCATATTCTATTAGAATTGTATTCAATATAGAGTTTCGTTCGCGCAGAAAATGATTGTGGGACGCGTGAGCGCCGCACCGTCCGTGGAGCCGCCCTCGTGAATTCTAACTGCCGCCGAATTATATTAACCACACAACTGCACACCGACAAACAGCTTCTATCACCAAAATGAACCAGTTATGTAACATAATATAAAAATAATATTTTAATAGTCCTATTACATGGATTATTTTTTTTTGTTGTAAACATTACTTCTTATTTTGTACTGGTAGGATACATTGAGAAATAGACATGATAACAAATATAAATATAACAATAATAAAAAAACGCTCGAAATTTAAATATTAATCAGAGAAAATAATATTTGGATTTGTTTAAGTTAAACAGGATAACAATATGCAATAAATCAAACAGTGTTTTTGTACTAATCTGTACAATACATTTTTATCTAACCACCCAACTACATACAACATGGACAAAATAAAATGACAACCTCATCTCCAAGATGAAGGGATGCATATATTTTAAAACAAAACTTTAGTTCTAAGAAAACGGAATAACATCATAAGGGTTGTTTGTCCCTCGCAAATAGTTAGATTATATAAATAAGGCGCTCGAAATAGCGTAACCGATAGCGATCTGCGGGCGGCTCGCCGGGACGGACCGCGCCGACTTACACTCGACAAATTCACCGGCTTTTACACACACACACACTTTTTAAAAAGATTTTATTGTTCTTATTTTAAAAAGGCCATCGTGATTTAGGCAAAGGCAACCAGAAGACCTATACCTACCTAACCGAAGACTTAGACCAAAGAAGATATTATAATAAAATACAAGATATCTAATTACTTATATCTTGGTTTTTATCAATCGAACTTTTAAAAAATCTTGAATAAGTTATCCTGAGTAAGTAGAATTTCATAATTCATTTAATGACCAGGACCGGCCAACAGCATTTTTAATATTCCTTTTTTTTATTATTTTTGTATACATTTGACACAAGTAAAATAAAATATTAAAAATATCTCACTTATATGTTCATTGTTCATATATAAGAAATAAATTTATGTCATTTCTGTCTAATGTATTTAATTATTACTAATTCGTATAATCAAGTCGAGAGCAAACATAATTGTTGTGTTATTCCGTGTATTCATTTCATTTGTATCATAGTAGCAGAGGCTAACGTTTCTTAGGAAAAATATCCTTCTCATAATATAACTTTATTTAATCCTTTACATTAATAAAGTTCCAACGAACATAAATAGGAATCACGAAGCTTCTGTTTCATACAATTTCCGAGTATATTGCATTATAAATAGCTGTGACCATACGACATGTTTAAGAAAATCAGTGTAGCGACGACTTGGTGGTTGGTAATGTATATTTTGCGGTTTGGTTGGCGCACCAAGAGGTAAGGCGATAGCTGGTACCGAGCGCCGAAACGCGTCGTCGCCCTCCACCGGACCGGTTCGTGTTACGTTTCTGTTCTGTTTACTGGTACGTTACAAATTGATCCGTTGACATTCTATATGTTCTATTGCGTTCGCCTTGATTGCCGCTGTAATTTGTCATATTTACATCTGCGTCTGGTTGTGGTGCAAACGTTGCAAGTATCATCAAAATATGCAGCTAATTGATAGTGTATATGGTGCATGTACATATGGGTAGTAGACGTACAGTTAACAGACGAACAGACTAAATTAAATTAATTTTGTTCCTTAAATAGACACTTTTGTGAAACATAATTAGATTACTATACAGATTATACCTAAGTAGATAATAATGCCAATATAACAATAAAATAGTAACAGCATTCCGTTGGAATCAAATTACATTAATGCTATACAAACAAGAAGCCCTCTTATCGTTAAATAACTCGAGTAGGCCCCGCACAATACAAATACCGAAACAAAATTCGGTTAGGAAAATAAGAAAATGCAATCTTGTAGTAGAATCACACAAATAGCGGAGTATCTTCAGTGACCAATTCAAATTGTAGGAACTATCAGGCCCCGGCACACGCCGGGGAATGGAACCCAATCAGCGAAACTAGTTCTACTGATGCCTATCACTAAACTTTCACATTCAAAGATTTGTTTCTCAAGATTAAATCAAAGGCGAATTACAGTAGCGGCGAAAAAGAAATATGGCGAGTCCGGCCCCGCGTGAGGGCGGGGGTGTCCTGCTGAAATTGCTTTTCAATCCCTCGGACTTTGGACTTGTAAAGAAGTTATTACCTTCCAAGGAGATAGCGGCGGGTCCGGCGATACGGATATATGTCTTTTTCATATGTAATATTCCTTTTTCGCGTTTTATTAATGGAAAATGTTTCGTGGGACAGTTCGGCCAGCTCTCGCCTCCGATATTAAAAAACCTACTGTCGACTTAGTGCGGCTTCTTTTATGAGATTGTCATAAAGTAGTTTACGAGTGTGTTTCTTTGGGACGGGCGCGATTCGTGACCGACACTGTCCGACGCGACGTCCTCGCTCCTCGCATATGTGTGACGTCACACAATTTATTGACTCGTCAATGTACCAATACACCCGTTCACGAGATCGATATGAAATAATGAGATGGTTATAATTGTTACGAGATATTAAATTTCCCATTGTGTTTTATACGTATTGTGTACGCGTACCTGTGTGTATTGCTCGTTTAATAATGTTGCCTACTCTAATTAAGTCCACTACACCAATGTTTGGAATTAATTAGTGTATTGTTTAATTGGCATCTCTTGTTATCTGTTTGTTTGGTTTATTTATTCATTAGTGGTGTTTGTGACAGCTGCTGCTGAGGTAGACGTCATTACAACGAATTTTATTATCCATACAAACATTTTTACAAACAATCTTTATTGTCTTTTGTTATTGGACCGGTTTTGCTGTTGTATTACAATGTGAATTGTGCAATGTGCATCCTGGAGTTTTTAATCCATGTCTTTTTCACTAAAGTAATGCATGTGAAACCTATTCCTATATATGGATATATTCATGTCAGTATTTATTTCGACAAGCTATAGTATCTCAAATATTATCGTATAAATTGAAAAATAAAAATAATCAAATAAAAAAAACAACGGAATGCGACTAAACAGCTCAATGTCATGATAAATAAATTGATCTAATGGTTATGACTTTCTTTACCCCTTAATTACATAGTAGCAATAACGTAGGTAAATGTAGGGTAAACAGGGATTGGAATCGTAGGGTTTCATAGCTGCCAGTAGCAGTGTCCATGGGGTCCACGCTTCAAGCACAATGCGGCTACATAGCGCGGATTGATTACACCTGTCCGTCACGATTAATAGAATATTGTGTGTGATTCAAATTGAATTAGCGGACCCATTGTCGGATCGTTGCTGCATGTTTCGTATGGACTATTGCTTTTGAATATTTAGTAGCCAATTTAGATTGCGTTAGTATTGTGATTTGTGAATGGTTTAGTTTGTACATCTGTAATGAGATTAACCTAAGCTTGAATTTTTTATTCCGTGTATGCTAACGTGGCTCTTCTTAAACAGTAGATAGGGCTTATTTTCAGATACATGTGTCTCCTATTGTATATGACCATCACATGTGGTTCTTCTCATTTATAAAGAATAGCTTAATTTCTTTCGGTGAATTTTTTAGTATCGTCTGCCAATGATCATTCGAATATTTGTAATTTCTTATGATAGTTTATGCAATATATTTAGTATGAAGCTTTAAGCCGCGAGCTTAGAATATCTACAATGTGCATAGTTAATTGCACATTGACAGTTGTAGTCTTATTAAGCTTTTAAGTTAGAAAATATTTTTACGTAAACTGGTATTTTAATGCTTTAAAAAAAGCAGACGTAATTTATATGGATTTGAGTATAAATAGATCAAGGGCCCCTAAAATTTTATTCAAAATTACGCGAGCGGTTGAATTTTATTTGAACGTGTGTTTATAAAAGTAATGGCCCCTTTTCGACCAATTGATCATGAATAGGTAACACGTCTATTGACTGTTACGTTAAATACTAAACCAAACTAAAGTATTTGCACAGCTGACAGATGTTTGTCTGTTTCTAATGTAAATGACACAGCAAGATTCAACGTAGTTTCTGGTATTTTTTCTGATTTATCCGTCCTTAGTTTATCAGACGTCTTTTTATATCAGAATATACCCTGTTTGCTGTTCGTCTTTAAATAATTTTATATTTTTGTCAATGATAATGACGATTTTATCTCACGTGACGTCCAAAATAATGTTATTATCGTATTTTACAAGACCATTCATTAGTGTAAAACTAATTAAAAGATAACAGAGATCAAAGTGCTATAGTAAACTGAACTTTCAATCAACATGGATTACGAGCAAGTAACATAACAACTCTTATGTTTTCGAACTCTTAGTAGGTATGACTGTAATCTCATGATTAAAATCGAGTTTTTTTCTTTTAATATAGTATGTACCAAAAATGTTGCTAATTGTATTAGAATAATTGTTATCAATTAAAAAATGGCCGGTTTATGTATAGGATAGCTATCTATCCCCGTAACAATTTTTGTCTGACTTGTTGAAAGTCGCCTCCATCCGAAATTACCTGGCAATTTTTATGATTCGTATTGTGTACTTTTAAAACAAACGAATTTTGATTGACGTTTTGGTCGAAAGGTCAGGAAGGTGGCGAATAATTGTCATTGACCATTAAATTTTACCAAACAAGTTTTGTGTTGCAAGAAAAATCTTCTCATAGTTTACAATTCTACTCTAAAATGTTACCTCTATCTGTAACATTTAAATGCACACGAGCATGCGGTACTAAGAAGTCCAACAATAGTAAATTACTAAGAATTTTATTCCTATACCTGCTATTAAACCGTAATCAATAGGGATTATCTATGAATAAGTAGGTCATGAAACGAAGCGATCAAGTTTGCAGCTTGCGTATTCACGAAACTCATAATATGAACACAAAGGGTATCGGGCACGGTTCTTGTAACGGTATACGGCTGTTAAACTAATTTACCTAGAAGATCATCTTCGTAATTAATCCACTTAGGAAGAGGCGCGGGGGGCTTTGAAACTGGATGCTCTACTCGCTCCATCCGAGTTGTGAGCCCCGCTCTCATAGCTAAGTGCTCGCTTACAACGTGTACTGCAAATTGCTATCTTCAATTAATTAAACAGCTCATTAATTATTAAAAATGCGCACTTTTATGAACTTTTACGAATGAAGAGTTGTTTAAATATGAAGTTAATTAAGTTTACCCGCGTTTATATATTTATTACTACTTCTACCAATAATGAAAAATAACAAATTATTTAGGACATAACTTTTTTGAGATAAAAAAATTGATCGATCGATTAATGAGTAAAAGTGACAAGCAAGTGACAGACTAAAAAGTGGAGTTAATTCGATCCACGCATAATGATAAATTTTGAAAACCATGTTTTAATTGTAAAACATTTATGGTGTAATGATGTTAAGTAAAAATCCATTTCTTTTCCGCGACTTAACGCTACAAAAGTGCAAAGTTTTTTGCATAATTTACTATGGGAAAATCAATATGCTTGCGATCGTTCTAGTCAATATTAAATTGCATTATACAACGCACGGCCTGTAATGATGGTCTCGCTGATTGCTAGAATTATTCGCTATTCACAAGCACTGTTACTACTTAATTTCCTTTCTGTGTTCATTCTCATTGTAAATACTTGAAAATCATTCTTCGCTCAACGGTGATGCTTAATGAGAATACAATTTTGGACTTTAAATGCATTGAGTTAAAGTTGGTAATCAGTTATGCATAGACAAGTGATCAACTGCCATTCATGCCATAAAACGTCAATAATGCGATAGAACTGTCGCACAATGAGCTATTGTGCAAATCATTCCCTCTTCAAGTAAGCGTTTAATTAAAAATAAGTTTGTGTTTTGAGATTAGAGAATTTTTAAACGAAACTTACACCTATAATGCGATAGTATTTAATTTGTTCCGCATTCGTTTTTATTTTTTAAATGCAACATATTATTAGAATATTTAAAAGTAGCTGCATTATTTTTACATTATACAATAGATTTTGAATCATATAATTATGGAAGAAGTTATAATAAAATTTTATCGGACATTACAAATACGTTACGTTTAATTTCGGAAGCAATAATCATTATGATATTTTGCCACAAGAAAGGCCGGATTTTATTCATAATAAAATGTTTATCAACAGCTCGGAATGTTATTGGCAGGACGTGAAATTAAATTAGTAATAAACTATGATTAAATGACCACTTTTAAAACACGTCGGCGGGCTATTTGCCGCGCTCGTATTAATGAAGTAGGCAGGTTACAATTTAATTTGGTACTTATACGTCCATTTAATCGATGTCCGTCATTGATCCAATATTGGATGCAAATTGTGCTTTAATTATAATTAAGTAGTTAATGGTATGTTGGTGCTTAATCGTTTCCCGTTATACCGTACCTGTAATATCAATTTAGTATTAAATACTTAATTAGCTGAATTGCTCTGCGTTTTAAGCGATAATTATTTTTGCTTTGATATTTTCGCTTCATGGAAAAACTAAGCCGGCAATTAAAACGTTAATCTGAGAGAGTAACACATTAATGACCGCTGTTGCTTTTTACATTATATATACGTGGCCAAAGTTTGATCAAATATTTGTTTTGCTGATCATGTTTGTTAAAAATAATATCATAACATTAAGAGTCGTAAACATTTTAATACAAGTGAAGAGCGTCTGATACGATTGAGAGGGATTCAACCAAGTCGGCTGCTAGTGGGCGTATGTGAAGTTACTCTTATGAGATCATTAAAAAAAATCTCAGATATGAATTTCTCGCCTATTTTCCTTTGTTTTTGATTATTGTACCCTATTTTGCCAATATTAAAAAACCCTCTAATTTTGTTCTACTGCTATGGACATATAATACAATATTCTTAGATTACCTTCGGGCTATCAGGCATTATTAAACACAAACACCAGATCTAATTAGCGACACAAAAGATGAATTCTAAAACCGTGTTCGCATGCAAACGCATGTGATAATGGTGGACACAATCAATAAACGTCAGATTTGGATGTGCAACATTGGATCGCATTACTGACTGATTAGCTGTGTCGGATGGCTCGCATGTTATGCACTCAATTAATCAACCAAGCGAATTAATCGACATTCAGCCCGTATGAGACAACACTCAAGGGATGAGTGATTTGTTTAAAGCCACGGTTAGTTGTGTAGAATGTAGATCATTCGCCACTTAAAGTGCATGGTTAGAGATTATCTAGACATGTTTATGTCCTTTTAATGGAATAAAGTATTTGTGTGTATATTTTTGGATTTGTTAGTGAAAATTTTATGTTGATTTTGGTAGAGTTTTTCAATTGAATATATCCAAACTTCTTGTTTACTTGGAGTATCGAAACTAGTTGGTAAACGAAATGCTAATATATGTATGTATAATGGAAAAATATATTTATTCATTTTATGTTGTTTATTTAAAGGTTGTTAAATTCATGCTAAAATTAATAACATAGGTACGGAGATGTGGGTTGAAATTTTACTATGTATTTAGATTTTTCTGTGTATATACAAACTTTATTGCTTGCATGACTAAATTTTACTATGTATTTAGATTTTTCTGTGTATATACAAACTTTATTGCTTGCATGACTAAATTTTACTATGTATTTAGATTTTTCTGTGTATATACAAACTTTATTGCTTGCATGACTAAATTTTACTATGTATTTAGATTTTTCTGTGTATATACAAACTTTATTGCTTGCATGACTAAATTTTACTATGTATTTAGATTTTTCTGTGTATATACAAACTTTATTGCTTGCATGACTAAATTTTACTATGTATTTAGATTTTTCTGTGTATATACAAACTTTATTGCTTGCATGACTAAATTTTACTATGTATTTAGATTTTTCTGTGTATATACAAACTTTATTGCTTGCATGACTAAATTTTACTATGTATTTAGATTTTTCTGTGTATATACAAACTTTATTGCTTGCATGACTAAATTACAATTAGGTTCAATTGTTTACTAAGTCGATGCTCTACGTGACATATTCGAATGTGATATCATTTTTATGGTTTTGCGGTCGTATACCGATAAGTAATGTTACACGTTTTGTTTCAAATTGCACAACTCGTGTAGTCATGAGTGTCAATTAACAATAAAAACTATTGACTAACAAAAAATATACGCGTAAAACGATATTTGATATAGTCATTGCTAAATAATAAAAATGTGGTTCACGTTTTTATTGTATTTCTTTGAAGCAACCAGCTGTACATGGTCTACATGATGAACTTACGCATATTCCTCATAATTCTATAGTTGGCTTGAGATCAAGAATGGGATTTAGAAGGATAATGATATTCATCAAACTTTTTATTAATATGACGATTTTAGTTTAAAGAAAAAGTCGAAAAATGTGATATACTACCGATACTGTGGTCTTGACACAGCCATCACAACACGTTCCATATCACGCATAAACCTTCAAATAAATGGGTCGAAAATTTCCATTAGAATATTTGAAATTGATATCCGAACATGAATCACGCGCGATATCTACACTCCTAGTGAAACCGCATCGGTTAGGCATTGGACCAATAATACGCTCAATTAATTAGCGAGGAGACTGACATGTTCCACGTACTTACCTAATTAATGTCCCTGAACCGAGCCAATAATACCTCTGTTATTATAATAATAGTAATTACTGACGCTGATTGAGTTTTACGCTACCATAAACAATGCGCTCTAATATTATATTTCACATTTGTTTTGTTCGTTGAAGTCGTATTGTCTGATGCCAGTAATGCTTTTAGATATGTGCTGTTTGATTGTTCTTTTGTGTTCTAGGAAGTGGAGGTTATGATTTAAAAAATTAATGTTAATATGACTTGAGTATTAAATTTGCTTTTATAAAAATAGTTATAACGAAAGTGAGGTAATTAAAGCCCTGTCATCTATATTTAAACCGAAAGGGATCCCCTAATCTACAGATTACTCACGTCTACAATAAAATATAAATAAGATAGCAAAAAACCCCCGTGATCGTTTTAGCCTGAGTTGATCATATTTTGTAAAATATTAAGATAAAATAGCGATAGACTTCGTAGGATTGCCTAATTGGTTAATTTGTATTGATTAAATCTAGATTAAAAGGCTTTAAAAGTGATGATTTTAGTCGTGACGTCATCTATCCCTACTGGCATTATGATAAGTTAATCATCATCATCATCATCAGCCCTTATATATCCCTCTGTGCGGCATTCTATATGGACCACCTCTACAATTGACAGAGATTTGGCTTTAACCCCTCTGGCAAAGTTTAGTGCTGTCTAAATCATTTGACACAATTATGCCGGTAAATCCGAGGTTTAGCCGATGAGAGAGTCTCTTTTTTGAATCCCTAAAATATAATGCGAAACCAAAACCAAGGTGCTAAAGCAATATTGTAATAAAATGTACAGCACTTAAATTTTTATACTCCGATCATTAAACCACACGATAAAAATATCACTGCACGCCAAACCATACATTTAAATTTACATTGAAACTTGTTATACTGACAATGGCCGAGTGACTTATCGTGACTAGTGACGGATCTGAACTCTATTATTATAACACACTGCTAATCCTTTTCTATCCAACCAATTATACGAGATTTCTTTGCTTGTAATCCTTGGCTTATTGATAAAGCTCCATTCCACCCACGAGTATATAAACCTGCTTAATATAGCTTATTGTGATAATGCAGAATTTCTATTCAATGGCAAAATCTATATCTGCTTGTGAAGTGGGGAGACAAATGTCAGTTTTAGTTATAAAAGATAGGTACAAGCAATTTCTGGTAACAACCACAAAAGACTTAACTCTTAAACTGTGCTTCCAGAAAATACAAAAACAAATATATAGGTCGTCGTCGACTTTAATTATAACGTTTGAATGTACAGAATTTCTGAAAATTGAAGTTACTCAGAAAACAGATTTTTGTGACAATACGGCCGAAACAGTCGAGTTTTTGTAATGACGCTAACGTTTGTTTACCTGCGTTTTTCGCTTAATTACTTCCCCGAAATCATGAAGTATTTTTCATTGTAATCCATTTTTGTATAAAAAGGACTATGAAGCTTAAAAGTGATAAATATCAGTATCACTTTCTGCATTCAAGACCATGTTATTCTCATATTCATTACAATAGTTTGTAATTGTAGATACTAATGAGCTGTTTTGATTCCGAAAATGTAATCTTTGTATCAATGTTCTAAACTATTTCTTGAAAAGAAGATCACTAGAGATTCTCGCCTATTCTTCTCTAATGATAACTACCTTTCGAATTGAGTAGCAAACGACGAAATATACGTGATGTATTTGACATTTTAAAGATTCAATAAAGATTATTTCACGTCTAATGAGATATCAATGAACAAATATCAATTGTATCAGTTGTAACTTAACACAAACAGAGAGAACACAAATGACGTCAGTAAGTCAGCACCGAGCCACGAAATCCTAGGGGTGAGGGAACAATTTACCAGCAATTTTAATAATAAGTCCCTGGTATTTCTATTATGGCTGGGAGGCTATCAGGTGGGCCGCCCCGCTACGGGTTTAATAACTCACGATTAGCCTATTGGAATCGCTGTGAATGTTTGCTATTTTTTCTATATTGCCTACACGAGTGCTCGCGTTTAATTGAATGGAAATTAAAAATTGTTTTGTAGCTATGACTTGTGCTTATGTTGGTATGCTGTGTTTGCACGCTTGTTCGACTTGCCGTCTTATTTGAGGTGGATACATTTGTGATTGTGTTTTGTTTTGTATGTTAATAAGATATAATAAGATGAATAAATATTGTATAGTTATATAGCTCTTTTAATTATTTTTTTGAAAAACCAGTTAAATCAATTTTATATCTAATACCTCAAGTACCTACTACTAAATCTAAATCTGACGTGAGTTCTAAAAATAAATTCTTTGGCATAAATTTCCCTTCCGAGTATAGGATATTTTTCAAAAAAGTTTTATTGACTGATTGTAATGTAATTATTGTAATAACTCTTTTGCCCGGAATTAATTTACAGGGTAATTAAAAGAATAAAAATCTTTTTTTTAGTTCAAGTAATATTTTATTTGTTTATAAAAAAGTAGTTAAAAATAGTATAATTCTTAATTTTAGTAACTAAATTGCGTCTTAATAAAATATATCTTAATATATGATAACTTTATTAATATTTATTGCACGTTTGTAATTTGTATGAATCATGCCGAGATGATAAAGTCGATTTTATGTCGCAGTTGTGGCGGCGAAAGAATTTTAATTAAAAATGATTATGCGTAATGCAAAGTGCAGTAGGCTTCTTTACTCCCTTTCATGTACGTACGAAAACAGTACAGAAGGTCTACTTCGCGCAGATGTCAAATACCAGAAGTTTTAGTGATGTTGGTATGAGTGAAAAAAATTGAAGCATGACTGAATATCAAGTGGATATTAAAGATCTTTAAATTTCATAACTGTGCATTCTTGTTTTAAATTCTGTAATTACATGCTTAAGCTAGCAGACCTTTTTTATGTATAAGATAATATTACTCGTATTTAATTATGACTACTCCTAAGAATAAAAAACTATTTGAAATAGTCTAATTTTCATTTTTTATACTACGCTAGCCTATTTGTCCCTAATATATTATGTATGCATGTGCCCACATATTCTCTAGTTATAAATTAGACGTTTAGTAGTGAGTGTTCTGTACATATTGTTACGCTGGGCTCTATGGATGGGGTGATTTTTAATTATTAAAATTCTACGCCGCCGGCGTCTGCCGATATTGCTTTGATATGGGCCCCATCGAGATATTACCGCCTATTAATTTCACACACTGTACACTACTTACATTTCCTATACGCTTTTATTAATTTTGTGTTTTGTTTGCTTTTTATACGATCTTTTAAAATTGTAATTGTGTATATTATATATGATTACTTTAAACATCTATTAACCGGGTGTTATTTTGGAACACATTTTTAGCAATTGCAAATTTTATATTTTTATCTCTGTGCTAGACGAGTCACGTATCTGGTAAAAAATGATATGGATTTAAATAACAACTTTATCATGTTATGTACAAAGTTCGAATTCAGAAATCCTCGAAAATATTATATTCAATAATGCCATCTAATATTCGCTAATCAATTACGTTTGAATAACAGTAATAACATATGTATTTTGTGACATACAAATACATATAAATAATAGATATTATATTTAAATATGGCAAATTAAATTGTTCATTACAAACAGTAATAACCTGAGAGAATGCAGCTCCATGTTTCATCTGAGACCATTAAATATTTTTATTCGTCTCGAGGTGATAAAATAGGAATGTTTAATATAAATTTTATTTAATCTTCCATACTTGCCGCGGTCACCTTTGTTCTGAACTGTACGCTTATTAAATTCCCATAGAACAAGACAACTTGCCCGGCGTAGTTTTCCTTAACTTTACCTTCATAGAGGTTATTTTGTAGGGACTTTTACGACAACCTGTAGCGCGTTGTTTCGGCCACGTAATAATTTTCATAAACGGTCTTAGCGTTTCATTGGAATTATACCGGCCATTTGCATATTGTTTGTGACAAATATATTTTTTAAATATAATTTGCGTAAAGGAAAAAATTAAAAATATTTAGAATTACTATTATTTTTTGACCGATTCCATTCACTAAGCGACCATGTAACCCGTTCAGATTTCTATTAAAAAATATTTTTAATTACCGTCACGGCCGACAACCCTAATGCGCGGAGTCCCGTTCTGTCCCGCGAAATGAAAATAATAACGGAATGTTTTAATTTCCCTGCGAGTGACGGGTCACGTGCCCCCCACCCCCGCCCCCCGCCCGCGCCGCTCTACAACCCCCTCTCGCCCTTCGCGCAAACTGTCATCATCACTGCTGTGGACAATTAGCTTGCTCACGAGATTAAACAAGTTGAGTGCGTTTGTTTGGCGGATTTTTTTTATGGCCGTTGCCTGCAGCGTGTGTACTGTGTACCCTTGTCTGCTCGCATGTAATGACTGGATGAATTCAATGGCACTATGATAGATATGACAGGCATGAGTAACGTGTTGAGACTTTGTTCACATGATGGGCTGATTCGGAACCGACGGTGAATGTTGACATTGTCAGTGTGGTTCTCGTTTGTAATTGAACGTTTTTTGTTGTAGTCATTTCATGGTCGGCCGTAAATGAATGAAAGTGACAAATTCTGCATGAAGCAATGTTATAATTTTAACCCACTTAGCGGCCAAACAGCGTGAGTTATGTTTATTCCAAATGCCCAAAAATGGAGGAAAAAATTAGAAATATTACACTAAGATAAGGGTCTAAAAATATGTTTGTGAAGGATGTTTATTATATATACCGGGGAAAAACGGGAAGTTCAATTACATGTGTATTTCTATTGTATTATTAATTGTGCAATTTGTTTGTTATCCTCTGCAAGCTTCATTCATTAAAGCACGTGTTACGTAATTAACTATGAATAACACCAGTTGTTTACATACATTTTCCTCGTGTAGTAGAGAATGAATGAAGTACAGAAACGGTTATTCCACTATTAATATATGAAAACATATTTGTCATAATTTCAGAGTAATAACCGCGGAACATACGACAATATTCCATGTACCGAGCCTCTGTTTTCTATTTAAAGACTGTGTCTGTTTTTGTCGTTGTAAATGTGGACTGGTAAAGCCTTAAACCGCGAAGATTTAATTATGTATGTCGTACAATTTAAGCGGAATTTCTAAACGACATTTGTATTCTATAATGAGCATGGTACCTATTTAATTTTAGTTTTCGTAAAACTTTGGTATAGCTTTAACCAGCTCACATATATGTCTCTTTTGCCGTAATATTGGGTCTTTTAAATGTAGTAGGCTTCTTAAAAAAATCTCGCTAAAACATATTCCATGTGGACTGTACCGCATAGCCATTGGGTATGATGTTGCCACCTTGCCTTGCCTATAAAAAAATATGAATACATTTTCTCCTAGTTGTTATGTAGTAGATTGAATGGCTTTACGTGACTTTAAACTTTTATAGAAAAGCAATTGTTGTAATGGTTTCAATAACCATTCCATCGTTCATGCTCCAATCCTCATTAATTACATTTCGACGGGCCGTCAGTTATTAAGTTTTCACACGAGAACGCAATTGGCTTAGATCAAGCTGTCACGACGGCTGCGCACTCGCACAGTGCGTATTGTGTGTTAATCTTTTAATTAATTCATATCACCAGTGAGCGAGATTTCTTCACGTTTCAATTTGAAGTGACGATTACGAATGGAGGCGCACGAGCGGAAAATTGAATACGATTGCGAATGCTCGCGATTCTCGAATGGCCATAAGCCGAGGATTAGTTAATAAGCGCCCCGATGCTCTTTTGATTTTTTTTTGTACTGTTTGCTTTGGTATAAGTTTACAGTAATTTTTTATTGTTGCAATAGTATAAAAAAGTATGAAACGCATTTTATTGATATTGCAGTTTAAACGGCTTCGAATTGTTTATTGTTGTTGAACTTTTTTCGAGAATTTGTTTTTGCGGTTGTAATAAGTGTACTTGATTTCTGCGGTTGAATCTATTTACTAAGATTTTTTGTAGGTTTGAGTGCGGATAAGTTTGATGAATTAACGATAATTTGAATTTAAAATAGTATCCAGTAGCGTTCGTTACTATAAAGTTCTAAGCATTTTTCTTCATCAACTTCCAGGACGCTAGTGTCTGTATTAAAACTAGTATTATAGTCTTCCAACCATCCACCTACATACAGTCAAACGTTCACTGAGTCTGTCACTACAAACAAAAGACTGATATAACATATTTATTTTTAAAATGTAAAATATTTTTGTACGTCTATTTTGTATAACAAGAAAGTGCGTGCAAGCAAGGGCCATAATATACGCGTTGCAATTCAGTCCAATTAAAATTAATTAGCTTTGGTACACGCCGCGCCAAGCAACGTCACAAATGAACGAAAGATACAACATCGGATAGCCGTGTCCGAGGATAAAGTACACCACTCCGAGAAAGCACGGCGCGTTGGTGTAAACTCAAATCTAAATTGTGACGACACGGTTCAAATTGGTGGGGACCCGCGCGTACCCTTGTGCATATTAAATTTTATTTATCTTAATCGTATTTCATTTATTACACGCAGTTTATGTCTTTTGTTTTACCTGAGAACGGCGGCTTGTTTAATATTGTGCGGCGATAAATAATATTTTGCTGATAAACAATTCAAGACAACGCTCGTGGGTGAAGTATCGTTACTTAGAAATGTTGGAAATGCTATATTTTCTAAGAACCATTATAAGATTTCTGAGAGGATTAAAAAAGCTTTGCCGCTACATATTCGTATTTTTCCGGGAATACACCTTGTTTTGCCTATGCTTTACACGTGCCATAGAATTGTGTAATGGCGTACCAATTATTTTTTAAATATATTTTGACAACAATGATAATGATCAATAAGCTTTTTTGCACTTACTTCTTTTATTTGTTTATTTATCGCGTTGTAGTAGGAGGGGAATCTTGTTAGACAGCCTCCAAACCGACAGTTATTTTAGGAACTGTTTAGAACACTTTTATGATCTAAAGTAAGTACTTTAAAAACCTAAAAAGGATCAATGTAAGAAATAGGATATACATTTAAGGGATAATAAAGGTAGAAATAGCTCGTTAGCTATTTAAGTCGTTTCTTAGGACAAAAAATACTATTTAATTTTAATTAATTTCTCGTTTTCTTCTAACTATGTAGTTTAAACATCTATCCACTATACCGCTGTAGGTTACAACTATTATAAAATACTGGTTATTTTCGTAGTCAATTTATCATCGCGCCGTGCGGGAGGAGACGCTGTTAATCATAACCGGAGCGATTGCCAAAATAACTTGTATTCCTTGTGAATGTTGATTTATGATGGCACGCTAATTTCAACGTCAGTCCACTCAGGTTCAGGTCAATTGTGTGTCTAATTAAATGTTCTATTATTGGACACGTAATTGGGTTGCTTGTTGCTTTCAAATGTAGCGACACGTTTTGCGACGTAAATTGTGCTATTCTATTTTTAAGTTTGTGAAAGGGTTCTTTTAATACTACTGGCACATTTAAGTCGATTCGCTTAGGATATGCTAAGGTTTTCAATGCCTAAGGATTAATATCCTAGTTTCAAACATTGTAGCTGGTAATCAAGTTACCTTTTCTTTTTATTTTTATTTTTATTTAAAACGAAATCAAAATTACAATTTTACTTGTTCCATGTTTAAAATAATATTCAAGCCAATGACAGGATATTTATATCCGCCCGGATAGTGGTAATGAAACCGCCATAGTTGCCCACACAAATATGTCCTGTTTTCAGATAGGCTTTTGTTCACGGGTTATCAAACATTTTCTTCGGGCATACTAGCATCAGTTCTGTCTGGTAAGAAATATGTACATTAACCATGGGATATATTTTGTCAGCTTAAAATAAGTTTTAATTTTATCTTGGGTTAATAACTTGAGGTATTATGAAACCTTCTTACGTAAACCAGTTGTTAAATCAGCGCGCTCTGCGTAATATATTTTATATCTTAATCCGATTAAAGGTTAAATCGTTTATTAATAAAACTTGTAATTAAAATCAGCTTAAAAATATGCACAGCTTTTTAAATCGGGCTGTGTTTTTCCATGTTATCTTTATTGTAAGCACGTTATTAATTTCCAAGCGTAAGTGTTTTGCAGTCAATAAGTTGTAATTTAAACAATAGCCAGACTTGGGGAGATGATATCGAAATAATTATAATTTTATCTGATTGTAGCATAACATCCTCGTGTTGTTAATGAGATAGTATGGGCCGATTGTGCCGCTGTAATTACTTCATATACACTCAGGTGATCGTTAAGTATTGCCTGTGATCTTTTACATTAACTATAAATACAGTACTTTAGGTGAAAGTTTTGTGTAGGAGACTACATTGGAAGCTGGTGGTAGGTTTCGAGAAATATACGACGCATTTTATCTGCAATTATCCAGGCTTGGTCACAACAGGATATCCGTAGACTAAACATTATTGTTGTTATTGCTGGTTTCATGTCTCGTGTCCGGTGTTTGTATATAGGCGCAAGGAAGGTTAAATCACTTGAAATTAAAAAATCAGATTAATTAATACAAATTCTCATTAAAATTTAAATTCTACGAACACCCATTTTTTTTATGAAAATTGACTACCACGTCGAAAATATCATATTTTACATACTTGAAAAAGAATTATGTCAGTTTAATATTCGGCGCGTTTATAAATACGAAACAAAACAATTAACAGCTCATTTTGTTTTTAAATTCAAGCAAAACCCACACGTCGGATTACGTTACGTTTTTCATTTACAAAAAACCTGAATATTGTGATAGTGAGCTGAGGAAACAGCGGAGTTCACAGTAATTATCAGAGCTTCGATTTCTGCCCACACGTGCTCAATGCGATGCGGAATAAATGCTGGTTTTATAAAATAAAATCTCGCTTCAATCTGGCCTCATTACCTACATGTGTGTTAATAACTTCTCAGGTGTTGTTACGTATAAAAATCCGAGCAATTCAATTAGCGGGAAAGCTTGGAGGGCGAGGAGGGCGGTGCCTAATAAACATAATATAAATAATCTGCGGCGATAAATCTGCAGCGCTTTATGGCAGGAGTGGGTTGTCACTCCGTCTAATTAGCGCTAGTGCTGCTGCACGCCCGTACAAATCAGCGGTGAAGCGCTTTACGCACTAACACTACACGCTCTCTATGCTTATTCAGTTTTAATGTCCCGACGGTCCTGTAGTCGATTTGGCAAATATAAAAAAAACCTTATATTTATTAATGGTCATTTTTGTCGAATAAGGTATGGGATAAACTTTTATCTAAACAATCACAATGCAGAAACCAATTAAGGAATAATTTAAAAATAATTTCTTTATAAGTATTGGTGTCTCAAATTTGAAAAACTATTTTTGTAAACTACAGTTCAAATTTTATATAAAATACATTCAACAATATGGAATATATTTTCAAATAAATAGACTTCACAGAATTTTTCCGCTGAAAAAAGCGTTTGAAAAAAAGCACTGAAACCGCTGTAATTCACACGGACACGTCAAAGCACTCTTCATCGGGCTTAGTTAATTATGAGGACATATCAGCTTTATTATAATTACTCATTTTAATGTTGCTGCGCCTAACAACTGTGTCGTGCTCGCTACACTGTTACATTCAAATGATACGTGCCTCGATACATCTCCGCAAGTACGTAGTGTTTACCCCCCGGATATTAATTAATTTAATGGATATTTGAATTATGAATACATGATTAAACATTTTATTGCCAACTACATTGATTACTGAGGAAGAAAAGCGTCTCTTTGAGGTATTAATGTGTCGTATTGATTTAATGACAGCGATCATGTGTTACGA
Organism: Cephonodes hylas; assembly: GCA_030295005.1. Classification (NCBI taxonomy): domain Eukaryota; kingdom Metazoa; phylum Arthropoda; class Insecta; order Lepidoptera; family Sphingidae; genus Cephonodes; species Cephonodes hylas. The sequence continues at coordinate 8,865,232 of AP025369.1, read as the reverse complement.
GATTCTGTTTTTGCATTTTTTGATATTTTTCCCGACTTACAGTTTATAGACTGATAGACATCTAATGCGAAAATTTTCAATTATTTTGGTAACATTGACAGACTTGACAAAATTTAATCCAAGGAGAATTGTTGGAGTAGATGTGTACTAAACTGTGAAGTGTATTTCACATGCGCAAAGATTTTAACGGTTAGATACAGAACTTTATAGCTACAAAAACAGAGTTTGTGGGGTGTGTAAATAGTCGTTGGAACCTGAAATATTTTTAGTCACGCCACGGTACATTTTCCTAATGGCGAAAATATGACGTCACGAGCTAATATTTTAGCTGTGCGTAATTAGTCAGTTATCATCAGTCGAGCCTATCTTGTAAGTGCTTTATAAAAATACAGGGACTTTAATAACCTCTAAGGAAACACTAGCCCAGCCCGTTTTATACACCTATTTAATATTAAAAAAATCATCTACGTATTCTTATAATATTTTTTTTAATGAATAAAGTAAAATTCTGTGGAATTGTTGAATTTGAATTGAATAGAGATTTCCGTGTGAGAATACCTCAATCGACTGTCTATTTAGATTTTACTGCATAGATACTTTTAGATGCTCGTGGCCATATTTCCAAATGAGTAAAAACAAATATTAATGCAACGTTTTACAGTTGCCTTTATAATTGTTTTGAAAATAAATGAATTAATTAGCGAGGATTTAGAATGGTAGACTAATGGCGCGGTGGTGAGTGGTGTGGAGAGCCCACGGAACTCGAAGCTCCCGGTCGGCACTCGACACTAGGTGTTACATTACACAGAGTAGTGGAGCGAGTCCCGCGGCTGGTATCACTTGCATGCACCATTACCTCCATAATTTAATTGGTTTCGAGTGATCATTTCATTAATAGAGGCGATATTTGGCGAGCGCTCTCGTTCGTCCGCGGCTTTGTCAATTTTAATTAAACCCTGATAGGTGGACCAAAATGTTGAAATTCTTCGTTAATTAGTCCGGTTCGAGATTTCTAATAATTTAATTAATGGTGGGAGTTAATAAGCCCGCGGCCGTCCGGTCGGTATTCCTGTAACGCGTCGGCATTTGCGCTTCTACCCCCTATTGGAGACAATTTAATTTGTCCCGCGTTATCTCACACACGCCGTACATTTAATAAACATACGTCGAATAGCGTTCCCATACTTTGCTACTAATGTAATTTCTCTTTATGACATTATTGTCGTCGTTGCATTGGGTTATGATTTTACGTTATTTGGAGAGAAATAAGGGGTTTAATAACATTACAAGAATTTGGTTAACTTTTTTGTTATATGAAACAATATATCTATAGATGAGTGATTGAGTGGGGTTACACTTTTGCTATTTCATATCTACTTTTCTCAAAATAACACTGAAATAAAAGTAATCCTCGTTGTTATGATCAGATTAGAAAATAATACTATTTTTCATACGTCGCGTAATTTTATAAATTATTGGCAATACATTGAATCGTGGACGGTATATTCACGAGCACAAATGAAAGCAGACACAGCACTATACTCGTATGTCATTTATAGCTGTTTTAAGCAAATTGTGCATTATTAGGGTAATGTCCCTCGTATTGAATAGTGTTTACGTGCCACACAATTCTTTTCTTGGTAAATGGCGTGCAATTGTCGGGAAGCCCTTTTCAAATAGAATGTCAAGTAAATTACCGACTTTTGTTGCAATCTTCGTTAATATTGTACGATGTTGGGACCAAGTCGACGTTTCATGTATGGAAAATATACTTTAATATGGAGGAAGCGTTATCGATAACTTCCTATTTATGAGTTGTATTTTTTTCGAAAGTTATATTTGTGATAATAGGTTTTAAAATCGTTTTTTAGCTTTTTTGTGTCTCTTCTTCTTTTTTGAATGTAAGGAAATTTATGATAATACCTAACTAGCTCAATAGCGTCAATGTCACTATAATGTGGGCGTATTAGATAGACAGCGTCTGGTATTGTAATACGCCCACTCGTCTATCATTAAAATGCTTACCATTGTTTCGTAACTTATTACGGCTCTTTTTAGAGAAAATATTGTAATTCGTGACATTTGTTTCTCTATTAATAAAAAAAATAATATTCCAAATTTAAACATGTAGGGTTACCATAACAATTGTACCGCAAGAAGGGTTGTCACAAACGTTTTCTTTGTTGTCTTTATAAAAGATCATAGGAAACTATCAAATAGGTATAAAATGCCGAGTGATGTAGGTAACCCTTTATCTGGAAGTGCCGCCGGCGTCGTCAAAGTCCCCGCTCGGAGGAAGCACTGCGTAAACATCGGATAATAAAACGTGCTAATATTTAAGTTCTATACCACCAACGAAGGTTGTTTTGAGCCAACAATTAAGTCACTTTATTAGTACTGTTGTCAAGGAAATTCATTTACCGCGCGAAGGAAGTTTATTAAACGTTGAGTATTAACTAGTGCTTTTCACAAACAGATGGTGTTTGTAATGTTAATGATAAAGTTTGTGTGTCATTTTTTTCTAGTTTAAGCTAGCATTGTCAACGCCTTCTAATAAAATAGATGGTGAGCGATGCCTTTTTTGTAGTCTCAATTTTATTCAACACCAAACTTCATCAGACATGTAATATTTATCACTGGCAATATATCTAATAAAATCACATAGGAAGGCTACCACCACATTTAAACCACCTTCTACGACGTTTAGAGGGTAGCAAGCAATGTAGTAAGCAAATATAAAGACCATGTATGTATAAAATTTTAGAATTTGAACGGGTTTTATATGTGTAGTATCTCCTCCCGCCAAACGTTAGGCATTATTCTGATTGAACCGTCTAGCGTACGCCGACATATCCGGTTACTCTGCAAAATCCATTAGGGGTTAACAGATACTGGCCATTCAAATGAAAAGAAAACCGACTATGGCGAGGTATAGTACATAATTCAATTTTTGAAGCAACAGCGTCGACTCCCCGTCGGATTTACAGTTTTCCCATTTCGCTACAATTTACACTTCATTTCCTTAGCGATCACGACTCACGATTCTTTCAAAGCGTCACACCATAATCTTGTTCCTAATTTCATGCGCTGTACCAGTTTTTATTATCTGTTGAGTCTGAGGCATATTGTAAGCTTGAAAATACGGGTGAAACGGCGTGGATTCGCGACGGTCTTGTGACTGCCGAGAGGAAATGGCGAATTGAAAACGTGCACCACGCTCGTCAGTTACCGATTACACGCAATTACAGAACTGGGTACGATTCGCACCGCGCCGCGCCGCCGTCCACGAGTTGCGTCCGAATAAAATCTGTGGGGGCGCTCACATCATGTTTTACTACTGGAAGCGAATTAGATTTCATGCTACTAGTTTATTCATACCAATTAAAAAGCTATCTCAAAAATACTATTACTTTTCTTGCGTAAATGATTACCATATCGAAATTTCATTCTAAATTCATGGCACTTTATTAGAACCACTATATTTTTTCTAAATACGGAAACCTAACTACTGTTTTGGCGAATTTATTTAGAAAACCTATTTTTGGACTAAATATTTTGGAATCAACATACAATACAAAGAAACTTGTTTTGTTCGGTACGTAGGCGTGCGAATTGACGGCTGGTTGAATTTATTCATTACATTTAATTAATTAAAATACCCTCCATTATTTCTATATGGAGCGGATCACAATACAAATGTCATAATTAACGTACTGAACTCTAATAACAATGGAGAACGGGCCAATTAAGTACGTCGATGCTTAAATTGATGATTGTTAACCATGGACGTGTGTGAGTGGGTACTATCGGGTACGGAGAACCTTTATTATTGAAATATACTTATTTATTTTCAAATTTATACATAACAAAATCCGATAGCTGAGAGCGGAACTGTGTATAGATTAAAGGAAAACATTTGATTAATGGATAAGTCTACTGTACAAAGCTTTTCTTCTACAATTGAAATTACATTCGTTTTTTATGGTCATGTGATTGAGCCGCAAGTGACTAGTACAGGGGACCAAAGTTCTTTCCTTCTAACATTTTATAGCAGACGTAAGAAAGAGCCTGAATCACTCGCCTTGTGGCTCGCAGTTCTAAAAAAAAATATAGAATGAAGATCGAAACCCTTTTAAACGAGCATGTATAAATGTGTCCTTTATTGTATTCAAGCTATTTAGATTAAAAAGTATATATGAAAAAGAATAAAAATATCTAAACTTAAATCGGTATAGCAGCAGTGCGCAAACATTTTCAAACAACTATAAGCGGTGTTCCACACTTGGCAATGGATTTATTCGAAGTAATTGTGCGATTTGTCGCGCTGTGTCAGTGCCTTAAAAGCGAGGCTGTGGAACGCTCTGCGAGAATTACTGCGCAAATATATTGCATTGACCGATACTTAACTACACCAACGTAAATCAACCAAGCGACAAATTTTATTCACTTGTATACATAACTGTACGCAATCTTGTCAGCTTAAAGTGAGTGTATAGGATATAAATTGCGAGGTATTATTAATGCTAATGTCTTTTACGTGGCCGAAGTAAATAAAAATACTGATTTTTAATTGAAATTCAGTTCTGTTTACTTAGAATAAACATTCAACAAAAGCAAAAATCAAAATGTTATTTGTAATTTGACTCGCATTCCAATAACGATTTCGTGAAAAATATGTTTTGAAAGTTCTCGTAAACGTAGGCATGTGGACCGCCAATTATGATGTAAATATTAAAAAAACTATCGCGTGGATAGTGCGGTTGTTTCGCAACCTAATCCTGCGGCGGACGCGGCGGGAAAATGGCGGAAATTGAAAATAAACATTTCATCTGCGCCCCGGCACGCACTGCCCAAATTGACAATACAACCAATTTGCCGCCGCGCGCACCGACCACCTTTGTATGGGAATTGAAAAATAATATTACTCTTTTTTTTTCTACCACTGCACGTGGCCGATCTCAAAAATAAACCACAGTCTTGCGCGATAATTTCAGTTCTTGGAGATATAGGTGTCTGCTGTGTGCCAATCAAGTTAACTTATTGTGATAATGTAATAGGCGTTTTATTTTTGAAAATCGGAGTATTATAAAAAAATAAGAAATAAACATAATGTGTGTAATGGGATAAACGAAAATATTTGATGAATAGAATTTGTTTCGTTATTGACGAGTGATAGTTTTTGGGCTTCGTAGGAAGTACATGAAACATACTTCGGGCGCTCTAATTTTTTTAGCTCATGTCTTTCCACAATAGCCACTCATCAAACATTGAGGTACCTAATAATAGACCTGATATAATTAATGGCATGTAAATATTACGAGAAATAATAACAGTGGTTATGATTTGGCAAATTATTTTAACCTGGTGGTTTCCTTGGAATTCATGCTTAAACTTCATTAATTGCATTAATTCATTATAAAACTAATCGTATTAACTTACAATTGAGGATGTTATGTCATTAAACTATATTTATTTTATGAATGAAGTAAAAACCTACGTACATGTTTACCGGGACATTATCAGCTCAAATTCGATTGTAAATGTTACGCTTACAGGAAACTTAGTACATTTTCCTGTGTTATTAAACTTCATTGAAGTGGTGCGTAAAATACAACTTATTTATGACTAATATTTTATCGTGTAGTTGACAATGCATATTGAGCTTTAATTTTAAAACGAGTAGGTTTATATTTATTTGCTCGTTTGTAGTTATATATAACGTTAGTAATTAGTAAATGTGATCACAAGCAACAGACATCTCATTAAGCGGAGGGTGTTATCAAATCGGGCAGGAAGCCGCGATACACTGGCGTTCATTCAGTTTTTGAACGGAGTGCGTTTTATAAACACGTTCGTAAAGTTACTTACGCGGTCAGTGAATATTACAGTTACATTTTTTCATTCATATTTTTATAACTGATAACGCATCGTATTATTCAAATATAAGGAGTGTTTTGCAGGAGTTATTTATGGTACGTTTTTATTATTTTTAAGTTTAAAAAGTTCTTGTGCTTTTGTGGACTTTTAAGTTTTTAAAAATTGTATTTTCGAATATAAAATCTTTATAATAAGTGACCATTTGTCTTACTTTATTAGAACCACAAATAATTAGTACTTATTTATATTTTGAAATTTTAAGCCGGGCAATATTTCCGAGAAGCATATAATGGTGAGGCGTACAGAGTGTGTTCCACGATAATTAATACAGATTTAGACGAAGAGCGGAAGTACACGCCTCTTCACTACTGAAAATGCATAATTGTAGAATTGAAGCCAATTAGACTTCGCCAATTAGGGGTTCCTACAATATAACTTGTGCCAATTTGCTTCCCCGCTTAAATATAAGTCTTAGTAAACTCGACAATATTAATTGAGTTAATATTATACTACACATTTCTGACTAGTGCAGTGTTTAATAGCTTGCTGATTCACCCGAAAATTTCTCTAATTTATTACTTAAATAAATTAAGCTCTAAGGGCTTATTTACAATGATAACTCCATAAAAATGTTCTTTAATATCTGTTGGATAATTCAATTTATAGGTTGTAATTTTTAGTATCAGGATTAAAATAATGCAGTTTAATTGCGATATATATAATTTGTAGGCGTGCTTAGGCACAATATTGCACAATATGGTTAGGGGCGTTTCGAAAAAGACATTTGCATTAGTTTAGCAGCATGATTTGGCGCTAGCAATTAAGAGGTTCTAAACTCGATTCCCGGTTTAGTATATTATTACTAGAAGAAGAGAATTAATAAAAGGCTTGTTCCCTTTTTCATGGGACATACAAATATATATAGCAATTATTATTATATTCGTATAATGGTATATGATGAGTAACTTGATCTAACTTAAAATAAGAAGACGGAGCAGTTACAAACAAAAGTAAATTAAAGCCATCTTACGTATAAAACAACACTAAATGTAATAAATGAATCACTCTACCACAATAAAAGGTAAGCTAGTTTGCAATCACACATCGGGCCGAAAGAGCGGAGAGAAAAATATTTAATTTAGTTAATAGCTCATTATGGCAGCAATACTAATATACATAGTAATTAAATTAAGCGCACTAGATTAGTTCGTGAAGTGAGCGCGGGTAATTAATTTACGTTAATTTTGATAGAGTTTTTTTAATACCACTAATTGATTTAATTAAGTTGAATATTGCTTCGGCCATGTTGAAAATTACTATTGAAATATTACTGTCGAGTGGCAATATATAATTACGTGGAACTGTTAACACTGGTGCGGATATTGAGTTTCTTTGAAGAGTTATTTAATGCTCAATTTTACTTCTAGGAAATTTATTTCGCGGGTTCGAACCCCAGGCACACACCTATGACTTTTCGAAGTTATGTGTGTATTCACATTGAATAATCACTTGCTTTAACGGTGAAGGAAAACATCGTGATAAAACCTGCACACCTAAAAAGTTCTTAGAAATTTCTTAGGTGTGTAGTCCGCCAACCCGCACTAGGCCAGCGTGGTGGACTATGGCCTAAACCCTCTCAACGTTAGAGGAGACCCGTGCTCAGCAGTGGGCGTATATGGGTTGATGAAGAAGAAGAAGAAATTTATTTTTATCAGAAACGTTTATACAACTTTAGACTATATTGGCGGTCTAAATAGAGACTTTTGTTACATTCTCAAACGATGTTTACATTTAATTGAAGTCCTAAAATATTGAAAATGCTTCGAATTTTGTCAAATATCAGTGCCGTCGACTTCGCGGTAAAAATCAGTTCGTCTATAAATTTTCTTGCAATAAATTGACTACTGATCTTGCGGAAGAAATAATCAAATGACTTTTAAACTGGATTTCGAAGGACTAACTTATATTTTCAACGATTTTTATCAGTTAAACTATAAAATTATTTAAATAAATATCATAAGATGTACGTATACCTACATTAAAACTGACTCTTACCCCTAAGAATTCAAAGCTTAGAGGTCACGAGACAGTTAACTTTTAAAATACCTTGAAATAATAGTTTTTATTAATTTACCAGTGTACAATTATCAAGAATTAACAGCTTCGTAAGGATAGATTTTTTTTATACTTACGTAGTCTAGAAAGTTCGTATAAAGAATTAAGTGTGTATGTTAAGGAAAATAAGGAGAAAACCCACAGTCATGCAGTAATTTCCAATTACTTGCTCAAAACTGACTCAGAAAAAGTTTAACCACAAATAACCTAACGACCCAGCATAAAGTGTAAGCTTAAAAGATTTTTTTCTATGTGGGTCAACAAATTTTGAAAAATATTTTTATTTTAACTTCTATTTTTGTGATCTTTTAATATTATTTATAAATTTTATTAATAATTTTCTTTTTTAACAAATACTTTTCATATAAAACATTCCATATACCTCCCTGGAAATCGAACTCAGGACACTAGACCGTACACCGCATACTAAAGGCGCGAGACCTCCACTCTTTTAGTTCTGTAGCGTTATGTTTACAGTTTTAATTATTTATATTTCTTCGGCGCTGATTTTCCTCTATCGCAAACCGCATAATGTTTTTATCCCATTAAGCCCCTTAAGTTGATTTCAATAATTATTACATTTTGCCATACACCAGACACTTCTTTCGACTTGGTCTTGGTTCAATATTGAAAATAACCCGTAACAACCTCCGGGGTTAAAAATCATCTCTGTACCAAAAAATCATCAATATTATTAAGGCAACACCATTTTCGGACTTATAATATGACTAAGTATGTCTCATCATATGCAGACGAATACGTCGAACATTCTCACTACAACATCGCTAAAGATCGCAACATAGAAAATCATTGACATTCCCGTCTAAATTATGATTAAACGTAATTGGACGCGATCCGATGCGCAACAAATGAATGAATGTTTAATTGAATGACTCCCCACAAATAAAAGCAATTTTCTTACAGCCCTGCCCATAGCAAACGCAATTTAATTAATGGATCGCATAACTCTGATTAAACAATATTTGCCGTTTTACCGAGCTTACAGCGTGTGGATGCGTGCTTTAAATCTCTACCGCAAATTATTAATAACAAAATTTAAAAATCTGTGTGATGATGCGCAGGCTGGCTTATAACTTAGCATATCTCTTACTATGATAAGGTTTTTTTTTGCTCTAAGCTAATACTTCTGGGAAGGCCTATAAGAGGAACCAATTTCAAAGGTGTAAGAAACAAATACACTATCCTATGTAATAGATAAAACTGCTAAAAAAAAACAGATCTAAACGCTTCTAAGAACCATCGGTCAACGATCTCGTCGTTGCTCTCAAATTTATGTTTTTCAGGTATACTAAGAAGATGCATCGATTAATAATCTAGTTTCTTGTGTAAATCTAAATACCATATTTAAATCTTTTCCAAAAACATTGAAATTTGAATGGTTAATAAATTTTATTAATGCTTAAACTTCCCAATAACTATCGGAAATCCAACATGGCGTTATTGCAAAAATAGTCTGGTGAATCGTTGTACAAATATAACTTCTAATTTTGATAAAATGTTGCCGCGTTCCTACAATATCACGGTTATTTATCAGACGCCTTAACACAGAAAATAGCAATCCAATAAGAGGTCATAAATAAAACATTCGAGCTCGATACCTCCCGATAGCTTTTGTCTAATCTAATAAATGTTTAATAAGAATTAGGTGAAAGTGGCATTCGCTGGCTAGGCACCGGGGATTTTCATTGCATTAGAGAGGGCTGCATAATGTCATAGTTGACACTCCGCTGTGGGGTACGCTCCCTCCACTAATATCATGTTCAATAGATGTTCTTTTACTAATTTTATCCACTTTTATTCCACCGTTTTATTCTTAAAACATCTTCGATTTAAACAGCTGTATTTAAGTGCGTAATTCGCGTAATGAAGGCGAAGAAAATGATTGTACTTATCTCCGCTGAGAGAGCAACTGTAATCCTAATTAAATTCCCGTTCATAAATATAATGAATTGTAAATGAAGGTGTGACAGGTACGTTAAAAGCGGCTTAAAAGTTGTACAGCGAATAACGAGTTCACGGTTTAATTCAATCGCTTCGCTGATGCAATTACGAATAGATAATACTGTAATATCACCACGCAATGTAAGCAGCTGTTATCTGGGAAACAATTTCATTCGATTATACTATCTGTCAGAAAAACTCGTTCTTTAATCGATAGATTTACATCTCGATTGAATTTTAATTGAGTCAACGAGCGAGTGCACTCCAATAATGGAATAAGTTAATTATAAAAGGCAATTGATTTAAAAGGAGCCGTATCGTGGTCGCGGTATGAGTAACAGAAAAAGTTTTCAATTTCACTAAAAGGGACTGGTTTGTGTCTCAGAAGTCTCGTCTGGTTATCGGCTTGTAATGTATGAACTTACTTGCCGCGGCTTTATTTTATAACTCACTTCACGTAATAGGCTCCGAGTTGCTTTAATTCACTTTGCTGTTGTCGCGCGACGCGTTTACTAATTTGTCTTTACAGCTCACCTAAATATTGTTCCTAATGGAAAACGTAATTCCCAACATCCAGTGTGACGCACCGCCTTCATCGACTGTATCATGCATAGAAATTTGTGCATTGTGTAGTCAGAAATTGTCATAAACTCATCCATAAACATGGTTCGTAAATTATCACGACAACGATTCGGAACATTTTACAACGGCCATCAAAGATTCTTTATGGTCAATAGGGATATGACTGCATCGAGTCTCATAATTAATACGAGACGTTTGTTTTATATTGTAATAAAACATAGCAGGATCAGCGATTGGTGACTTTACATCGCTGTCATTACGATTAACGTAAACGCGTTGACGCACTTTATGTGCCATAGTAATCGTAAAACGCTTTCCATTTTATTAGATTTACGTACCGAGTATACATAACCGGTCCGGTATCTGTTTACTGGCTAATAGAATGAAACGTTAATTTGAAATTGTAACTTGGTCGAAGCTATTACTAGTGACAACTCTAATGAATATTAAAGTAATTGCGTTCCATTACTTGACTGGCCAGTTTTAATCAACACACTTTAGTTTAATTATAAATGAAAAACTTCAATGTAATTAGAAAGCTATGGCGGTATCACGAACAACATTGGGACGGAAGAGATAGCACAAACGTGGTGTAAGTTATAAAAGACTCGCCAATCGAAATTGAGTTGGACATTTCAAATAGATAAAGCGATATCTATCCGTTATTGAGCGAACTTTATAGTTTTGTTTTTGGCAGTTTTGACAATGCTTCTATCTACTTATTTGTTCCTTCGGTTGCATCTAACTGCGGTGAAACTTTTAACTTCCCAGACGTATATTCCACGTGAGCATCACTTACAGCCACTGCGTTGGGACTTTGTTTATCATTCGCTGTCAAGTTTTGTTATTCTGCTTTTACTTTGTATGTCTGCTACATTACAGTTGAAGCTCTACTCATTTATTTATAAATAGCCCTTCTACCTTTACAGATATAATTTTAATTGTGAGCAATAAGGTTTTACGGGTTCTTGGCATAGATAAGCCTGGGCATTGTACTCTTCCTTCAGACGGCGACGGGCAGTAGTCACCTGAAAACAATATACACAAAATTGCCACAATAATCGGCCCTCATGATCAGCGCAACGACTGTCAGACAATGGAGCAGATTACGCGATAGGGGTTTAACCGAATAGCAGCTAACTCGATTATACGGCCATCCGTGATTGTGTTTGAGCCTATTAATGTTTGAATTTCGTTATATTATTGCGGCGGGCGGGTGCCGCCAGTAATCCAATATGGGTCGGTATTAACGAAATTTCGCGTCGAGTTCGTGGTTTCAATTCTGTGGTGAGCGAGTGATAATGCTCCTGACATTTGCGTTCTAATCACACGTCTACGACGCGTTCTAATGACTGTGGAGAACCTTAAATGCTTTTGTCCAAATATCATTGTGCGTAATGATTACTGTCGACTTAGTCTACTGTCATCGCCTCCTTACTTACCCTTGTTTATTTCGTGTTTAAATTAAATTTTAATTTCATTTGACATTCAACCACGAATTTACTTAATCGTATTTATTTAATCGTATTCGTAATTTGCGTGCCCTTACTACTCTTTTCTCTTTTCTCACGTCTTCCTCCCCACCTACTTACTTAATGCCCTATTTTCAATCCTTACATTCTAACCACGAGAGATCTCTTAGATCTTCAAATAATTCTCTTCTTCTTTGCCCTTCACACAAATCTAGCTTTATAGATGCGTCCTTTTGTGTACAATCAATACGCCTTTGGAATGCTCTCCCTTTGGAGATCAGGATGTGCTCAAACCGTTGTACATTTAAGAACAAAGTTCGTCAATTGCTGGCTCGAGAAACTGCGGAATAATCACAACTATAATTTTCTTTCTATGTTTTTTATATATGTATCTATTTTATATCTATATGTATTTATATATGTATATATGTATGCGTATATGTATGTGTATTATATGTTTATATTTCTTTAATATTGTTGTTTTAACATTCAACACACCTGCCTCATTTCATCTCTGCATCACCCTAGGTTCGACTGTTAGAGAATGCCATGCTAGGCATTAAGTCCACCTATACAATTTGTGTATAAAGTGTGAATAAATAAATAAATAAATATTAACTAAAATAACCACACACAATATTAATAAGAACTTCTTATAAATACAAATGTAATTCAATCAAAGCATCGACTCTGTAATCAAGAAGCTCTTACCCATATAGCATTTTCTTGCAAATGAACGACACTACACTCGCTTCCCCCCATTAAGCGTAGTGGCACTAAGAATAAATGACTTTTTTAATAATAGATCTGAGTTCCGGATGCGCGGATGAATGTGTTGGAGTGACAGACAGATAGAGGGTGTGAAGTAAGTCCCGCGGCCGAGACCGTACCGGCCATGCCTAGATTAAAGAACAACTTAAAGGAAAGCAATCTGCTAAATAAGTACCGCTCATGTGCTACGGTGCGAGAGATGCTTCACTTAAGAAAAGTTTTAAAAGTACTAGGAAATGTACAAGACAATTAGAGAGTACTAATGGTGTACATTTATTGATACAAATAAGTCTCTAAAATATTACTTATACTCAATTTTAAATGATAAAATTTTAACTAAAAAAAAGTAATATAAAATATGAGCATAATTTTGGTATGATTCACACACTAAAAATGGTTTTTGGTTTATACATTTCTGTAATATTACAGACTTTTTTGTAATAGAAAACCAAAGAACACTATTCTTCTAATATACGAATTTTAATAATAAGATTCATAATTGCAGATAATTGGTATTGTTAATTGGCAGTTATAAATCGCATTGTTCAAATTCATACGTCGAGTATCTGAAACAGAATAATTACAGTTAATACGTACGAACTCCAGTTCGGTATGTTTAATTAAAATAGGTGCAATTTAATTAAAATAATGTTTCCTACTGTTCAGACGCAGACTTACATTTATGTGACGTACTTAATTATGCATTTAAAATGAATTGAGCTAATAAGCAATTAAATTTCCACACATTAGCCGAAATAAAAATATTGAAGTGGAGCAATATTCGGAGCGTTGTTAGTTGGTTGAATTATTTAGCTTCTCGTCTCGTTACTTTAGCGCCGTTTCCGCAGGTGTGGCGATCATATTGTTTCTCAGACTCGCATACTGCCACAATACAATACACACCTACAGAAGGCTATCATACTTTGGAAAAATTTACAAGTCATACGTTACGTAGAACTGTAAAAAGGTCATTTAAACTGGATTTTATTTATAAAGATCTTAATTTGTATTATTTATGACGTTTTTAAGGCTTTTAGTATTGTGGTTCTAAGTGAGTCTTCTGTACATTTTTCTGTTGTGAAGTGTTGTGAGGAAGGGGCGTCGTGTTTGTAGGATCTCCCTCATCGCGCCGCTTATTCTTTAATCTCGCTGATGAATTATGATTAGCGGAGTGCACTCAATTCCATTAGTTTTATCAACTTCCTAATGTCCCACGCTCACTTTATTTATACGCGTACATCAGTAAATAAATGTAATGCCATTTGGGATTTATCAACAAAAGAACGGTAATTATATTAAGCACATGTTTTGTAGAAAACAGCGAATTGTTAAACTTAATTCAGTTCCTACACCAAAATGCATTCGAAACGTGCATTAAAATTCACCGGCGGCCCAACAAAAACCTTTATGACCGGTCCAGCGCCACGTAATAGCTCGCCGTGGGACCACAAACTCCGATTATCCAAACATAGAGCTCCCGAAACAGCGCTGTGAAATTTTAACGTATAATTGATTATGAAGTTGGCCACTAATGGGCGAAAATAGTTTCTAATTTGGAGTGCGGTGGCAGCACGTAATTGGTCTCTGCGCTTCTGCGTTAATCATTAACAGCACGGGGCGTATGCGGCCGCGGACTCCCTCGTGACCACGGCTCCTTCAAATTTAGCCCGCTGCCACCGAGCCCGGCCACTGTTTTATTTCGCTTAATAACCCGCCAATTAGACCTGACAGTGACGCGAAATTACTTTTGCATAGTTGTAGCCCCCTCTCCGTCGCCAGCGTCAGTTAAATCCTAATTCGTGCGTATTGACGTTCGAAAAGTCACCGCTAATGGAGGGCGTGAGCTTTTTTGCTTCGACTGCGTCTAATCTCGGTTAGCTGCATTCGCCACGGGTTGTTTTCCGAGTGGCGTGGCGTGTTGCTGTCACCGATTGGTCGGTAATTATTCACGAAGCCTCGCTTCACGGACCGTCGACTTGGTAAAAAATGTCACATTCAAGTGCGTGCGTACAATACCGGCTTGACAAAATTTTAGATCGACCAAGACTAATCTTTCTCGCTGGTTGTTTATTTACTGTGGAGAATTCGTTCATGCGTAATAATACAAAGCATAGTTTATCATAAAATACAGAACGATAAATAAATTTAAATATAAGTAATTCCTCAAAACCATATCCTTTTGAATGAATGCAAAAAAGCAAATTACACGTAACAATATTTCTGCCCTCGCCGCATGCAATGATTTATTATTATTAATTTAATGTGGAAATACCACTAATTAGTTGTTTCATGCACGCGGTGCGCTGTAACATGAGTTCTGGTACGAGCACTTATATTTTGTATGGGCAAACGCAAACGCTTTGTACAGTATTTACCGCTCAAGTACACGGTATCGCAGTTGATTAGCTTCCTCTAGATCAAACAGTCATTGACACAATTAGCCGGCGCAGTGTGCATGCTTCCGGTAAATATCCGTATCCCATTATTTGTGGCGGCCCGATCGGTCGCACTCTCCAAAACAGAAAAATAAAACGGGCTATTCGTCACGGAGCCTTACAATGGTTAGCATTGTTTCTGGCGGCGCGGCCGGGGCCGGCGACGATAGCCGCCGATCGGCAGCCACCAAAACCGATTCCGTTCTACCAGAAAACGGACGAAAAAACCCTGCAGAGGTCGCACGCCGGTGCGAGATACCGGCAAATAGTGCGAGGTTGACGCGGTTGCCAAATTTAATTGAATTGTATTTAAAATATTAATTAACCGTGACGGCTCCGCGGCCCGCGGTCCGTGCCACACTTTGTCGCTTACTTTTTTCGCCGACACGATCTCAATTACGATGTTTTTTTCCTATTTGTTGTTTATTCGATATTTTAAGGCACATAATTTGCTATAGTTCAGAAACGGCGAGTCGTGTTTCACGTTCTCATTAATCGCTTGAGCAGTTGTGCTAATTTTTTCGAGAAACATTACAGGCGATAAATTTCATGGTTCTGGATTTTATGCTATAACATAAAATGGCCTCCGTGTACTGTTCAGAGTTCATTACTGTAAGTTATGGATTCGGTATGAATGGATACCAATGCCGATATGGGAGCAAATCAGAATTGTTTCTGCGGAAATAAAACGACTAGGCTTGCATTAATATTTTCAGGCTTCGTTGCGTTCGCAATCACAAATAGGATTAAACTTTATGAGTGGTTTGCTACAATTTTGATTAATAGAAGAACATTTGAATTGTACCTAACGATTTCTAAAACTTCCTTATTCAGATCCAAAATCAACTGCCTAATTATATATCTGTAGTATGTACATACTTCAATATTTTAATAGAGACAGGTCTTTAAAGTACTTAGTCTTGACGTTGACGTTCAATATATCATATCACAATTTAGTATCGTGAGTTAGAAACCGACAGTTGTAAATGTCCTGCGAGCGTCATTTTCGCATGAGACAAATATTTATGGGCGGGCGAATATTGCATAATAGCGATTAAGAAGCCTCGTATTTTTAGCATCTGCGAAACATGACACATGTAATTAGCTTGCAGTTCCGACATATTTGGTCTTGTTTACAATTTTACGAGCTGGCAATTCCTGCTTTGTTCCTTATCCAGTAACTTCGCCATCAACCCAATTCTAAATACAAATCATATGCAAACAAAGTACACAAACAAAAAACGATTAAATAGGACGAACCATTCTAGAGTTCAACAATAAACACATAGAAGCAATATACCATATCAACCATGTCAATGTCAATTCTTTATTTTAATATACTTTTACAAGATTTTTTAAAAAGTATTATGTGCTTATAATTAACAGCTATGTAATTGTGCAGTGTGAGAGGCGCACGCCGCAACAGTCGAGCGGCGGTAGTCCGGGCTCAGGCTCGTCGGTCGGCCCGCATATGCTGGCCATGGACGTAACCAAGGAGGCGCGCGCGTCGCCGCTGCCACCCTCCACGCAGCCCAACAGCACTGCGCCTGCGCAACAGCCGCCCCAACCTCAGGTATATATACGCTTTTTTTTTGTTATGTGATGTGCCAGCTTGGATGCTAAGCAAAAGGTTGTCTATGTATGGCATTTAATAAAAGAGAGTTCGAAAATTAAAATAGTACTGGACATTGATAATTAGTTTTGCGATATTTGTTTACAGACCATGGCATAGGTTTTTATTTCGGTTCAGGAGTTTAACCATGAAAAAACCGAAACTTCCCTTTGAGCTTATAAAATTTGAATATGTATAATTATATAACTCTCAAGGACTAGTTGGTAGTTTATAGACCCCATGGCTGGGCACGGCCGCAAAGCATGAAAAAAATGAAAACATTTGTCTCGGTTGCGAATAAATCGCTATGACATCTTACTACCAAAATTATTATGTACAGGTCAATGTATGTAAGGTTACATCTTGGATATAATAGTTTGTATATGTTGCGGAATAGCCATAATTACTGATTCGGATATTATAATGAATTAGCTATAACAATAGCTCTTCATCGAGATGCCTCTTGATCTGGCGTTATTCCATACATTCTCATCTTCGCATAATTAAGTTTAATTATAATTTGAATGATAATTTAGGTCCGTATATTCCAATAACCTTGTTAGCAGATAACGCATGATACTTATAATTATTATTTGATATAATCATAATCTATCTTCGAAACGTTTTTAAAACTCTTTGGAATCAGGATCGATTACATTTTCGATTTCACGTAAATCTTAAAATCTTAGATTGTAATTCACTAGTACTAACGTTTTGAATTGAAAAAATAATCATAATTCACAGCTATAGTTTATTAATGTTTTTTATACAATTATGAAGGCGGAGTTAATGCCTAAGGCATTCTCTATTCTTCAACCTTTGGGTAATGCAGAAAGGTACTTAATTCGAACCGTTTGTCGTAGATATGCGCGGGGTGCAGTAAGGTGATCACCGAGCGATACCTGCTGAAGGCGCTGGACCAGCTCTGGCACGAGGACTGCCTCAAGTGCGGCTGCTGCGACTGCCGGCTCGGGGAAGTGGGACACACCCTCTACACTCGCGCTAACCTCATCCTCTGCAAGCGGGATTATCTGAGGTAAGGTTTCAATGTATTTCGGATTTGAGTAGTAAGTTATGGATAATTTAGGCAGTATATAATGTTTTTTGAAGTAATATTTATAAAAAAATATATATAGTTGAGGCGGAGACTGAGTATATGCTCTGACAGACAAAAATTATAGACAAACATTTAAGTAGGTACTTTTATTAACAGCTATAGACTGTAGCTTTTTATAATAGGTACCTACTAATCATATAATAAAAAGAATTTTTGATTTTGCGATTTAACGTTGCATAGATATTTTGTATTTGTAATTTAATTCATAATTATTAATTTGTTAGGCTGTTCGGCAACACGGGATACTGCGCGGCATGCAACAAGGTGATCCCCGCGTTCGAGATGGTGATGCGCGCGCGCAGCAACGTCTACCATCTTGAGTGCTTCGCCTGCCAGCAGTGCAACCACAGGTTAGTTTTGAAGTTATATACATAAATATTAGTAGACAGCGAAAACAACACATTTGGTAATAAAGAGCACCAACTACGACCCCTATGCCGATTTTCTTTTGACAGCGACAACACCATATTTGGTAAGAAAAGATATTAAAAGATCAATCAATATGGAAAAATATTTGTGTAATCCACAGTTAGTTTATTAGGTACGGGATTTTGGGCAACAGCGTTATAATTCGTGTATTGAATAATCTATGAAAGCATTATTTTACGACCAATTTAACTCCAATATTATCCGCAATTAGTAATTTAAAATATGATTTGAGTAACTACTTTTCATTCTTGATTTTAAATAGTGTTTGAAGCTTTTAAATGTAACTGAACTAAACGGTGTAAGCAAACATTTCGGTTTGTTTATTCATCTCACGGACGCCAAACAAAGAGCGCGATTAAATTTTCCGCTACATAATACAAATCTCACACGCAAAAGAAAATGTAATAGGTTTTGGAGGGAGGGTCTCAGTACAAATGTGAATACGGGAGCATTTGTATGCGACAATAGCCCTTGTACGTCCCACTGTTGGGAATGGCTCCCACTGCGTTAAAGGAGGTTAGTTCGCGTTCGATCAGGATTATTTGGTTAGTGGTTAATATTTTGGTTAAACAAAAATATAAAAAGAAATGTGAATGTAAATATATGTCTTCACACGGGAATCGAACCAACTGCTTTTGTTGTGAAGTTAGCTTCCCACATATTCCAACATGAAGGCTTATATAACTGCTGTAATTATAGTTATTGCATGCAATTTGATACAATAATATACGAGATATTTCGCAACGAGTTGCTAATGATACGTAGAATGAGACTTTAAACCTGTTTCTCATAAATCCGGGGGAGTAAAAATATTGTTATAATAACTATGATATTCTCTTGAAACCGTTATTTATAAAACACGCTAATTGGACTGGACATATCTTTCTACTTTTAAACATCCTACTATCCATACCTACATAAAAAATATTCAACCAATCTTATAATGGAAATGTTAAATTTCGAAGTATTTTTAACATATACATTGCGATATATGTAATACCCACAAACAATTTTACAATAAATCTAGTCCTTAGAGCTTCATAACCTTTACCGAAACTGGTTAACCGCCTAACCTATCAACTCAGAACAAGAATGTCCATAGAAAAAACACAAAAAGTATCCCGTACGTATGTGCACGTAATATCGATCGTTGTAGGTCTCACAGGCCCATTTAGCACATCGAGTTGTCGAGTAAACAAGTAAACGGTGCTTGATTTCCCCGGCGCGCTCTCAATCTCGACTTATGTTAATATTCACTCATATTTATGGAGCTACCCGACTATAACTCCATTTGGGGCTCTAACTATTCGTTAACAATTAATTATGTGCATAGACGTTGTGAGAGTTAGCTCGGTTGGATGTGGACGGAACCACGAATGAAGATGTGAACTGATTTATATTTCGATGAATTTAGATTTAGAGTATAAAGATTGTTGATAGCTTTAGCAGGGTAAGTTTTAAACTAAAAATTTAACAACTTGCGACCTCAAATGTTGGACCTTTTAATAAAAGCTCTTCGGCTCAATTTCAGACATCGTAGATGAAACTGAAAGGATATTCAAATTTCAAAGGATAGTACCCATATGAATAAAATAAGTAGCCAAAAAATGTGTATCTAAAAACATAATGAACCCAAAGTCAGTACAACTAACTTGTTATTACACTTTCGCTGACATTGATTTAAGATTGGCCTCTAAAGTCGGCAAAGAAAAAGTGAGCTCATTTTCATAAATATGCAACAAAGCAAATTGAACAGCTTAACAAACATGAGTGTATTAATGTTAAGCTTTAATTATAGCGATGAAGTTCACATAACTTACGCTCGTTCTGAAAATTTAATTAACATTCTTATTAGTAAAATTTATAATGCACTGCGCGAAAGATAGCTTGGTGTTTTTAATTCGTATAGCGTTTACACACGAATTTATGAAAGGAATGCCTTTTAATGTATATTTATCACGACTATTCACACGAGCTTGGTTTAATATGAATCGTTTGTAACAGAACTTAGGCACTGATTATAACTATTTGAACGAAACACTTGGAAATATTCCCCTAATTAGTGATTCCGGTAAAAACAGATATTAGTAGCATTGCGTTACGTCGATTTCGTATTTGAAATGCTGAATTTTAGTATTTAAAGATTTCTGCGAACAACATTTCATGGAAGGAATAAATGCAGTGCCAAGTTTGTACCGGGTTTTCGTAACACTTTTGTTGTTCGCATCATAATTCTTCTTTATTTTGTATGAATATTATCTAGGTTTTCAATTTCAATCTCTACACATAGAATACAAAACTAAAATTTAAGTACCAGTAATGTGTGAAGGTCATTAAACGGGTGTATTTTGTTGTAAATTTCGGTGTAAGGGTGCTGGTATACATGGCAATTCTTACTGTACTGCGTCCGTTTAAATAATAGAAAGGCCGCGAAGATTGGAGCCGCTCTGAATGGTTAATATGTCACTCGTGGACCTTTCTCCTGTTAGTGGATCTCGCGCGACATTCACACCGAATTATATATTCATTCGACTGCTGTTTGAATCCAGATTCAACAGTTGGATAACCGTCGCGCCGGCAATTTAGTTTCGGTGCTTCACCCGAGTGGACGAATGAATCGCCTATACAAAGATTAAAAGGCCTGGCCCACTGCAGTAATACGTGGACTTATTTACGATTCATAAAGTAATGATTTTAATCTTCGAAATTAAACCGTAAAAAACGAAAAAGCAAGTTCCATATAAAATTGATGAATTTTACAAATCATCATGGAAGTGGCCAGATCCAGTGACAGGCGAATCCACATTAATATAAACCTAACTAACCGCCACCGCCTAACTGGATGACAAAATCTCACATGAAGTGCATATATATATTTAACAATATGGAGTGTAAACTATTAAATATCACGTACGAATCAATTTCCACGGCTGGCAGAAATCTGAATCCAATTTGCGGGCTGTCCGATCGGGGCGGACGGCAGATATCACGAGCGAATATCGCTAAACGGCTAAATAATTTAGTAGCAATCTGGCGGTGTGCGGCGGGCGGCAAGCGGCGGCGACGCGCCCGCGGCGGAACTCGCGCTGCCCACCGACGCCTGCTTACTCTGCCGTTAGGCGCATCTTCATTTTGTACTTATTTAACTATTTTATCGAACTCGGCTTTGACTTTTGCGTCAACGCACGAATAGCGTTCTTACAGCTTCAATACAAACGGTACGCACAAATTGCAAGCTTGTTAAAACGATAAAGCTTTGCACTCGAGCTAATTTCGTATGATGTTGCGAAACATTCAAAGTGGCCTTTTTATTTCGTTGTAGCTTAATACTCAACTTCTAAGCGAACAAAAAAATAATTCCCTTGATACGAGTTGCCGCGCACGGCGTGCGGCGCGCGGTGCGCTCGCTGTGTGCTCCTCGCCTCTTCATTCGTTACTCGTTCATAATTCAACAGCTACCTGAACGCTATTGTCTTACAGCAGAGGAAAAACATTCAATAGAGGCATCCGTTTAACGCAAAACGTCAAACTTGGCGTCTCCAACGTCGCGACGCGGCACAATGCCGCATCGCACAAAGCTTAACTTGCACCCAGTCATTAAAATTTCGTTTTCCATCTTTTCCATTACGCGGCTGCAGACAAAAAATAGCGAAATAAAAAAAGCGACAAGCCTGAAACAAAAGTGGGGAACGAAGAGTACGGGAAATAAAGTTAATTAAGAGCGGCGAAATCGACTGAGTTGCGGTGGAAATTGGTCCCTTAAAACAGAGACATTTGTAGCGGAGCTATTGCGCTTAATTTTTGTGACAAGTGAAACAAAAGAGTTGGCAGCGCGAGTGGAGCGGCGGGGTGCGGGCCGCTGCAAGACGGGGATGGAAGCAGGGGAGATAAGGTCGGCGTTATCACGCGGCGGTTCCGGCGCGCGGCCACTGGCGAGTCGAAGGCGATACCTTTTGTTTAGTCACATCGAGGGATGCGCGTTCGCGTGACGTTATCGCGTCGCCTCGCTTCACGCTGACCTTTCCACCCGCGATACTACATTTTATTCTTCAGACGTTTTATTGTGGTTTCTTTCTGGCCGTTTCATCAAACTACCTATATACTGATTACATCAAATGTTGTAACACCGTACAATGCAGAAAGACCGCTAGGCATATGATTAGATTAACGAGGGAATCCCTACGAGTTCCTGTCTACTAATTGGATCTCCTTGCAACACACCCGTAGATAGTCACAAGTATAAAGTTTCCTACGTAGGTGATATTTTAAACGGTGATGCTAATTGTAAGTTTTTCCAGGTTCTGTGTGGGCGATCGGTTCTACTTGTGCGAGAACAAGATCCTGTGCGAGTACGACTACGAGGAGCGGCTGGTGTTCGCCAACATGGCGTACAACCCGCCGCCGCTGGCGCACCTCAAGCGACAGACCACGCACCTCCCTCCACCACCGGTAAATATATTTTAGTGATTGGATCGGTGTAATTATAGGAAAGTACTCTAAACAACTGGTTTTATGACGGATGAGAGTTATAAAGCATCTAATATCGTAGTTATCAACGTAAAATTCATTTTAATTGAATTGTTAGAATGTTTATTTCAACTTTTCAGGCTTTAATAACAAAATAATTAATTTTCAACAGTACAGAGATACGGATTTTACATCCATTGTTTTGTATACAGTTCCGACAACCTCTGATTTAACTGGGTCACCCAAAAAACAGAAATCTATTATCTCGTTTCTGGGAACATCGAATTCAATAATAACACTGATGAACAGTAAATTTGTTAAATGAAATCAAGTCATATTTTCAAACACTACTACCTACCCGTATATAAACCCCATACTTAGTTTTGTTCAATCACCCTCAGTTTTCATGAAACAGCGACTTACTCGATTACGCGAATTTTGCTCACCGACGTGTTTTTCCGAATAAATTAACGAAAAAATATTGAAATTAAGACAGTTTTTTTTTAGATTAGTGTTATACATCATAATAAGATGCCGAGGGTGTATTTAAACCATCCTGATAACTTCTGTTATATTTGCGGTCAACTTACTGTTAAAAGTCAACGTAGTAGTTTGACACCATTAGCTAAAAACTGTTATTTTAAATATTTTGGTTTTCCGGTGCAAAATTTGGATAAAACCTTGATACCTAGAGTTTGCTGAACACAGTGTGTCACTTTGTTAACATCATGGGCTAAAGGATCTCGTCATATGCTGTTCGCAGTTCCAACGATATGGGCCGAACCGAAAGACCATGTATCAGATTGTTATTTCTGCCAATCTGCTATAAAAGGTATTAATCACAAATCTAGGCACTCTGTAAACTATCCAAATCTACAATCTGCTCAAAGACCTATCCCACAAAGTGATGATTTACCTGTCCCTCAGCCTCCAGTAAACATAGATAACGTGCCCGAAGAAAATGTATCCGAGAGTATAAAAGAAGGAATATTTGCAGGGCCACAAATAAGACACCTACTGGCTGATAAAGAGTTTGAATAAAAACATAATCCGATCGAAAAATCCGCATAGACATGTTTTCGAAATATTGTTCGTAATTTTCTTGGAAACTACGGGGCTGAAAACTGTGAAGAGTTAGTCAACAATCTCTTAGCGGCTTACACGGACATGGGATGCAATATGTCGCTCAAGAATCACTTTTTACACTCGCATTTGGATTGTTTTCCTCAAAATTTGGGAGCCCTTAGCGACGAACACGGTGAGCGGTTCCTTCAGGACATATCTAACATGGGAAAAAGGTACCAAGGCAATTGCAGTCCGAAAAAGTTAGCTGACTACTGCTGGACGCTCAAAAAGGATGTACCTGACGCTAAATATTCCCGAAAAGCCTGAATAAAGGCATATATAAGTTATTTTTTTTCATTTGAAACATTTTTTTCCCCTTTTATATTTAAAAAAAGATTAATGGCTGTTGCATAAAAACTGAGGGTGATCAAAATTTTCTAAAAATGCAGATTAGTTACAGACAAGTTGTAGATATAAAATAACCCATTCAATTCCATTTAACTTTCATTAAGGTCATTTTTGTCTATCAGTGTAATTATTATATGCTTGTATAGATTTCGATACTTCATTGTTTGAAAAAATATTGAAATCATTGTTTAATTATTTTGATTTTTCGTGATGACCCTAATACACCTATTTAATCTCGACACACACGGCCTTTCGTTAACTTCTGGGCTATTTTAAAAGTAATATAAATAACTATTTCACTTCCTTTTTATTTGGTTTTTATTCCATCACTGATACTCGAACTGGAATCGAAAAAGCTGTCTGATATCTTTGGATATAAGCATAAAAATTGACGTGTAAATATTTTTGTAGCAGACGAACAACGCGATGGGCGCGCTGATGAACGGCTCGGGGCGGTCAGGAGACCTGAACAACAACATGTCTGGCTCGTCGCCGGCGCCGTTCGCCGCCCCGCCGCACCTCAAGCCCCTGGGACTCTCCGCGTCCAGCTGAGACTATCGCGCATGAGACGCGTTCCACCCCTACGCCAAGTATCAAAACTGAGCGCCCGGGGTACAATGAACATTCAATCACACAAAAACAATGCATTGTGACGTTTGATCGTAATCATTCGCGGAACGGACATGCTTTCAAGTGTTTAAACATGTATGATAATTGTACTAAACGCAAAGCTAATGCCAAACTATAGCTACTATTCTCATTGTTTAGTAACGTGTTTACATTGACCTACTTTTCAATATTGTACGTGTATGTAAAATTTTTGAAAAATTGTAAATAGTCTCGTTTAAGTTTATTTAATCTCAGAATTTGATCTCAAATGGGCAATTTCGATAACTTAGGTAGTGCATTTGAAAATTTTTATCGTGTAAGGAATAGACGTCTTGTAGGATTTCTATCCTGTAAAATAATCGGATCGGAGTATAAAGGTGAGGTTACATTTATTCGTGATGAAGTTAATAGTGTAATATGAGACGTTTCGGGAGTGTTGAGTCGTGAATCGAGTGTAACTTCAGCTTTACAAAGAGCGGGTAAAAAGACTGCAGTGATTCAACAAGTGAATGGTTCTGTATTTTAGTAGTGTTTAATAAATGTTGTTGTAAATATTCGATATTACCTTAGTGTACCATAGTACAAGTAGACAAGTCCCAAATTCAATATGTTAATCGATCAAATTATATAAGTATTTCATTTTCTCGTGACAAGTTCGGCGAGGCTTTTATAGAATTATTTCTACTTGCCTTTTTACTATGTAATCTTTCTTGGTATATTAATACGAAAATAATAATGTAAACGTTATATAGAGTTTTTCGCGCTGTCACGATGTCTGATTTTGATGTTCTTGTTAGGTATGTTACATCAACATTACAAAAAATTGACATCTGCATAAATATGTCCTAAATATTGACAATTAAAATTTGGCGTGTGCATAAAATTTTCGTTTTTTTTTCAGGCGATTAGTGGAATTACCAAGACGCTCTCAATTTATATTATGAGCGTCAAATTTAGCTTGATCTGTAATTAATTCTAAAGATTCGAATACATTTACATAGTAGATTGGCACATTTCTTACACTTTGTTATTTCGTTTTGTACGTATTCTATAAGCTGTTAAGTTTATTATGAACATTGTTACGATGTTTGTATTATTTATGTAAATAAATGTACTACGTCTAGATTGTACGATATTCATTAAATATATGATATTATAATTAACTAGCGAAATGTAACGTGTTGACAGATACATGGATGTACGAATAGTTCAAATTAGATTTTTTTGTGATATATTAATGTCTTAACATGTATCGAATGTTAGTTTCTCCTTGTGTACAGTTGCCAATGTATCGTATGAATATTGAATATTAACCCTACCGTTTTCACTCTGTGCATTTTATAATGTGTACGTTCATAAATCTGATGTCTGCATTTTATAATAAATTCGATGTAAGATTGTTTATCTCGCTTCGCTGTGTTATATCAAGTGGCGAATTGTGAAATGTTTGTATTATAACGTATTTCCATTTGAATAATAGCTGTTAGTAATTATTTTGGCGACTGTACAGTGTCATGCATTCCTGATGCACGGTTGCTTAGTTAATCTACAACACATTCGTATAAATATGAATGTGTCGGATTCATTTTAACCAATGATATGACCAAAGATGTAGTCGATTAAATCCTCGTTCAAACAGTACAATGCCTTTTATTTATGCCTTCTAAAATATTTCATGGTGGAAGAATTATTGTTCTAAGGAGACTTAGAGGTTGTTCGGAAGATATAGGATAAAATGTGATTAGATCGCCAAACCCTAAAAATAAGTTCGAGAATATTATTGTCACATTTTTAAAGTTTAATTATAAGCCTTACTGCATTCATCTCTACAATAAGTATCGTAGAATGCCTAATGGATGTTAATGCTAAATTAAATAATCTTACATCCTTCAAATACTCCACTGGCAACGATTAAATTTTACAAACCTAAAATAAACTATCGTCTGTCTTGCAGCAATAGAAAAAATAATAAGGACTATTATGGGGCCTATAATCTAGGTTTTTAAATAATTGAAAAAAAAGTTCTGATTGCAAATTAAGTCAATTTTAGCATTCATAACTCATAAATATTAAATTACAAATAAATGCGACCACTACCCTTTTGACCTTTCATTTGAACTTTCGTAATATGAAGTGAATGGATGAAAAACTCGGTTACGTTCGACAAAGGTGGGCGGAAATTTGAAAAGATACTTGTTTAGTGGGTGAAAATGAGAACCAAAGCGACCTCATATCGGGGGCATAAAAATGTCCTTCGTGGCATTGTAGTACTTGCTGATACTACCTGAGAAGCTTGCGCCGAGAACTCTCGAGACGGTCGGCAAAAAAAAAAAAATATAATTGAACCGCCAAGTACAAGATGTGTGTGACAGTGATTACAAACACCGTGACTTTTTTTTTGTATATACATGTAACATTCTCCTTATATTCTACATTTTTAATCAAAATTTGAGAACTGTTTTCACTAATACCAAAACATATAAGTTTTCTTTAGAAGTCGGTAACATATCGACGGCGGAAAGCAAAAACGTCGTAGTCCACAAAATGTGAAAAAAATTTTTATTGCACTGTTCGAATCAGAAAAAAAAACTGCTTCGAATGGTCCTGGTCCCATAAATCTAGGATGAATAGATTAGAAATTAACATTTTAAAAAAAACAGGTTTTCACGTAAATGCCTGCATTCAAAAACGCTGTAAGCTACAGAAAAAATAGTAATAAGTTATACTATGTTGATTACAACATTTTCGCTTTCTGTAAAAAAAGTTACATGTTGATGATGCGGTCAGTAATGCTGCGTTTACTACGTTTTCGTCGCTCGTGTTTTTATGTATCTTGCATTAAAGACGTTTTAGCGAGTAGTGGTATAAAGAACCGAACCTATTACTACATTTGGTACGGTTTCTGTACAATGTACTCTTGAATTTATGACATTTAGATTGTCTTATTAAAAGTAAATACACAGTTATGCACTATTTTATTATTCAAAAAACAAACACCGCTTTTCAAAAACCTATTCCAAAACAAGTAATGTGTCTTAAGAAGTACAAAAAATATTGCGAATTCTTGTGTAACTTAATAATAAACTTTTTCTTTTCATCAATAATATGTAGGTAGGCTCTTTGTTTTTACCACGGACTGATAATCATATAATGTAGTTAAAATTATTAATATTTCTGGAGTCGGTGTCAGCCAAGGTAGGTTTGTATCTTGTATATCTACACGTTATAGGCAAGATATGCTTGCTTTGATTAGGTATTGGTCTTCCGCCATAGTACATTTTCATTCATGTAAATGTTATTTTAAAAAAATCTTAAGTATTCTCGTATTTTTATTTCTAGGTATGTTGTAGTGTTCCGTGGCTGACACCGACTCCAAAATATTGGTAATTTTATCTACATTACAATATTATTAGTGCGTGGGAAAAACAAAGATCGTACCTACATATTAACCTACTCAGACATCCCCAGTTTACTATTATACTTGACCATAAAGATGCTACGGTAGGTAACTCAAATATCCAGATAGCTTATATGATTGAAAGAATTGAAGAGTTCCATTACATTGTCATGAATCCCATTATCAAAATCTAACCAAACTCTCGTCAATTTATCCTTGAAGTCCTTTCCAATAAAAATCATCACAAATCATCAAAGTCGGTATAAGTTATTCGTCGATTTGTCAATCACATTAGTGAAAATTAAGGCCCTTATATGGTTTTCTCATTGTCTTAACTCGACAAAATTAAACTGGGACCGATCTGGACGCACCAGCTTTCAAATAAAAAAAGATTTATCAAAATCAGTCTCCCCAGTCGAAAGTTCCGAGGTAACAAACATAAAAAAATACAAACGAATTGATTACCTCCTCCTTTTTTAAAGTCGGTTAAAAAGAAACAAACCGTCAATATTTCAAAAATATGTACCGTTACTTTCTGCAAAAAACATAATATTATCAAAAAAATGTTTGTTAAAATTTATTAATGTTACCAGGTACAGAAGCTACAGAAATTTAACTTGATCCTTTGAACGATGTCATTCCAAAACCAAATTCGTATACTTCAAATTTGCCAATTTTACAAAAAAAAACAGATTTAAAGAAAATGATTTATAAAAACTTGATTCCGGAAAGATTTGCGAAAGAATATTTGAATTTAAAAGCCAGTACAACAATTAGGTACTGACCGCTTACCTGACACCGATGATGAAAGATGATAAATTATATTTTGAGGTTCCTATTTATTTTATATCCGAATTTTCAAGCTTATTATCTTTTTTGTGAAAAATTCCAATATAAACTGTAGTATATTATTTAATAAACTATACGTTTTAATATTCTATAGAATATCAGTTTATGTGTAACACAATTTGTATTACCCCAAGTCAGTAATTATTGTAGTTTACATATAGATGGGCGGTGGGAAAAAACCGAATCGGAAATTCCCTGGGAAATTTCCATTTGGGAAAAAATCGGGTATTTATGCGGGAAAAACAACAATCGACGGGTTTTTTCATCACTTAACGTGATTATCGCGATTTTTTTAAAAAATAACGTTTTTTTTTGCTTTATAGAACAAATGCAGCGAAAAATAGGTACTTTGCAATGCGCACATACTTTGCACCAGCGTATATAAGGTACTAGCTGTTGCCTGCTGTTCGAAACGTCCAAATGTGTAGCCTGATCCAGGAACTAAAAGAAAAAGACGTCTTCTTGTTTTATAATAAGATTTTTTCTGTGCATTGTGATGGAATGTTGTTGAATTGCAGAAGGAACTACTATTTAAATTTTAAAAATCTTTGAAAAAAAAAGAACGAGAGAGTAGTAGTAATCATTTATTACACATACAATAATCATTTATTACACTTACGATAATCATTATTACACGTACGATAATCATTTAGGTATAACACTTACGATAATCATTTCTTCCGTTGGGCTATGTCGGTTACTTTAGTTCTCCTACGGATCTCCTCATTTCTGATCGATCACGTTGGGAAACCCCGAGCATAGCCCTCTCCATAGCACGTTGAGTGACTCTGAGCCGTCCCATGACGCCTTTAGTGAGAGGCCACGTCTCAGTGCCGTATGTCATCACTGGTAACACACAACTATTGAAGACTTTCGTCTTCAGGCACTGAGGTATTTCGGACGAGAAGTCGTCTCCTAGCTTTCCGAACGCTGCCCAACCGAGTTGGATTTGACGATTGACCTATCTCTCGAAGTTGAACCTGCCTAACCGGACCACTTATTCCAAATAGACATATTCGTCTACAACTTCGAGAGTCGAGCCCCCAACTGCGATTGGGGTGGGCACAACATGGACATTCGACATGATATTTGTCTTGTCCATGTTCATTTTAAGACCCACCTGTTGGGAGACTCGATTGAGGTCTTCGAGCATAGTGCTAAGGTCCTCCAGCGATTCTGCCATGACTACAATATCGTCGGCAAACCGAAGGTGTGTGATATACTCGCCGTTGATGTTGATGCCGAATCCTTTCCACTCCAAGAGCTTGAAGGCGTTTTCCAGCGCGGCAGTGAACAGTTTCGGAGATATAACATCTCCCTGTCTCACGCCTCTCTGTAGTGGAATAGCCTTCGTGCTCTGATCTTGTACTCGGCGGCTGTATATACTTTTCAACACCTCGATGTACCGACAGTCAATGTGACACCGCTGGAGAGACTCTAGCACCGCCCACGTCTCGATCGAATCAAAGGCTTTCTCATAGTTCACAAACGCTAAACAAAGTGGCAAGTTGTATTCCTCGGTTTTCTGTATAACTTGCCGAAGCGTATGGATGTGGTCTATGGTGCTAAAGCCTTTTCGGAAGCCAGCTAGTTCGGGAGGCTGTAAGTCATCAAACCTGCGTTCGAGACGGTTTGTGATGACCCTTGAAAACAACTTATAGACATATCTTATAACTTAGAAAATATCTCATATAGGGAATGAGGAGATCCGTAGGAGAACTAAAGTAACCGATATAGCCCAACGGATTAGCTCAATGAAGTGGCAATAGGTCGGCCACATAGCGCGGAGAACTGATGACCGATGGGGCTAGAAAGTTCTCCAGTGGAGGCCACGTACTGAAATACGCAGCCTGAGACGCCCTCCAACCAGATGGTCAGACGACCTCGTAAAGGTCGCAGGACGTCGCTGGCTGCAGGCGGCCTTCGACCGATCCGGGTGGAGGTCATTGGGGGAGGCTTATGTCCAGCAGTGGACTGAGATTGGCTGATGATGATGATGATGATAAATCATTTCTTGACAAAAGTTACTAAAATGTTTTTTTACAATTGAAATTTTTTTGTCACTGTCGCAGTAGTCATGATGATTAATCCGGTGCAAATGACGTGAAAAAAGTTAATAGGACGATGACCCCTGGTCATATTGACCCGAATTTGAATGTTTTTTTTTTAAATAAATATAATGAGTTACCCCAATTTTAAATAGTGTTTATTATAATTATTCTTTGCTTAGATGGTAAAATAAAAATATTAAGAATTACATGTTAGAAATATACTTTTATAATTATTTTTAATAACACATGAAAAAATCAACGATAAAAACGTAACATATTTATATTTTGAGTTTTGATCTTATAATAGGAATCACTAATCTTATATACTAACAAAGAGATCAAATCAACTTTATACTATAAAAACCAATCAGTCTTCTACGTCATCATTGATGCCCACGGAGCTGCTGCAATTGTTGCAGTATGGAATCAATCAAAGTCCACAAAACAAAATCCATATCGTCAATTAAACCTACAAATTAACACGAGTTCGCAGTACGAAGTCAAAACAACGTTTGAGTTAAATAGATCACCAACGCGTACGCCGCTGCAACTACTTGCTTCACCGCCCCCCACCCTCGTACGTAGTTTCGGGTTACTTGTCACTAAGAGCGGATGAACACACACAGACAAACAACAAGACAAGTTTTTAGCATATATAACGTATAGCTGTTGCCTACGACTTCGTCCGCGTAGACTACAGGGTTGAGTTCAGATATAAAATAAGTTATAATCTTTTTTACTTTTCAGAGTCATGTTTATGCACATACCAGAAATCATTCAAATCGGTTTGGTAGATCCAGAAATACCCATTCTCACGGGAATACATTTTCTGGGATAGAAAGTATTCTATATTACTTCCTTGGTTCCTATTTATCTCCAAACCATAAATCCTTTTGTCCCAGTAGACGCAGAAATACCCATTCTCACGAGAATACTTCATTTTCCGGGATAAAAACTATCCCATGTTAATTTTGTGAGCTCTACCTCTCTTTATACCAAATTTCATTCAAATCGCTTGGGTAGATCCAGAAATAACCATTCCTACGGGAATACTACATTTTCCGGGATAAAAAGTATCATTTGTTTCATTCTGATGTATAAACTATATTATTGTAAAGTTTCAATTAAATTCATTTAGTAGTTTTTACGTCAAAGCGTAACAGATAGACAGATAGACAGAGTTATAACATACCTCACGCCTATATTCCCCGAAGGGGTAGGCAGAGATGCATTTCTGCACCCACATTTCGCCAAGTATGTATCAGTCCCACGTAATAGGGGGCGAACCTATTTCCAGATAGACAGAGTTACTTTCGCATTTATAATATTAATATGGATTTATTGAATTATGAATATAAACAAAGTTAGATTAGCTCTAACTAGTAGTAATAGGACGTACTATTTGATATATACATATCTCTACACATTACTTAAATGTTACATATGCTAAATATGAAAAAACCCGAATATTTTTCCATTCCCGCATATTTTTCGGGTATTTTCCCATTTTTTTCCCACGTCGGGGTTTTTTCCGGGCAAATGCCCATCTATAAGTTTACACCATATCTAAGAGATGGGTTTCACTAAATAACCACGTTTACAACGTTTAGTTGAGCAGCCCTAGTCAAGTATAACTGCTTACCACGTTTTCGCTTTCCCTAAAAAAATGTATTTGACCCATCTCTATACAACTCGATGTGCATTTACAGCGTTTTAGCATTCTGTAAAAATATTTCAAAATGTCGTAGTCAACAAATTTTTGGAGAATAATTGTTAGAATGAGATTTGAGAGTTAGAATTATATTTAGAAAAAAATAACATGTCTAGTGTCCAAAAATCATGAGTCTAAGTTAAAAAACACGCTAGTAATGATTTTTTGAAAAAATATGTAAACGTTTTTTGGCTCTGGTGAACATTTCCATTTTTGTGGTTTACTACGTTTTTGCTTTCCGCCGTCGATATTAACTAATTTATTATTACTATTTTGAATTCATAAATTATTTTTGTTTTTGGTTTCCGGTTACCATAATTGATTATCGTTTCTAGGCACTCCAATTAGTCATCTATTGTTATAAATATCTGATACTAATATTAAATGGAAAATACATTCGTAATATTACTGGTAGGTCACGGTATATGACCTAATCTAATTGATTAACCACACATTAATCGTCCATAACCTGGGTTAATAAAGAATTGTATCGATAATATTATATTATGATTTGAGTTAATTGGCTCATAACTGCCTTATGACCTCAAAACACAAGTATGTGCCGTGCGATTTAAAGGTCCCGGGCTAGATTCCTGGGTCGGGCAAGTTAATGTGTCTTTCGACTAGGAAATTCTCAGTAGAAGCACGGAGTTGTTGCAAATGTGCTCGAGAAACGGAAATAGGCTCGCTTCTTAATATAGACCCGGGACCAGTGGTACTTTCATAGAAACCCAAAAGCCCTGTTAGCCTTAAAAAACTGACCTAATATTTGAGCTTTAATTTTTTTAACAAAACTAATTTGACATATAAATATTCTGAGCCCATGATAAACTACACACTACACAACTTACCAGCTTTTGGTCTTGTATGGAGGTAGCGCCACAGTCTGCAAGTGCCTACCTGCCTATTTATAGAGGATAGTAACCTTTCCTCATATAAAAACGTTAGTGGTTTTGCGTGCTGATGGTACAAGTTAGGCAGCGGACGTGCAAAGGAGAAAAATCACCCCAATTTCCCGGCACCCCGTCTGCGCGTCATTGTCGGCCCACAGCACCCCGATAGAATTGTTATCGATGCCATCTTTAATTTCGCCAGTGCAAACATAACCGCGTCCATTACGGCTGCATTTTATTTTCAACCAGTACGATCTATTTATAAACAATCCATTTCTGTAGGGGCCTTTAACAAAAAGATTAGCCATTTACTTAGCTACTACCAGCTTAGCCACGTTGTTTATTTATGGACATAATTGGAAAATTATTTTAAAATATCTATTCTTAGCTATCTTCCCACGATGTTTTTAATAAATAGCATGGAAAATTTCAAAGGTGTCTGCTTTAGGTCTCATTCCAAAATCAGTGCAATACCAGCGCTTTTTCAGTCATAAGTACATAAATAACAGAATTAGCCAGTCGATTGGGCCGAGTAAACAATACATTGAAATGAAACAGGGCCGCAAATAAAGGTGCGAGTGGTGAGGCGCGAACGAGCCCGACACAGGCGGACCTCTCGCCCGTGAACGACACAATGAGCCGAGTGAAAAATGGCACCGGCCGAACCGACGGCCTACAAATCAAAACTGCGAAACTGTTCGACGGAATAAAAAAAAAACATAACGTAGGAAGCCAGCCGCACACCACTGATGGCTTCTTGCAATAATTTCCGTTTTCAATGAGCGCGTTTTTCTTTTTCTTATCACCGCACGAACTAGGATGGTTGGGAATAAATTGAAATACAAAATTGATTGTTGACTTTTCCCCGGCGCTTTATTACTGCCACAAATAGGAATGAGATTGAAAATTGCCTACAGACGCTGTTGACGGATTCCTTGATTCCGTTATTCATTCAATGAGTGTTTTATTATATGTGGTAATGTTGTAAAGCCGTATCACTGATTCATTTGCTTTAACAATATTTGTTTAGCATTACGGTAATTAAATGAACTGATTATGGGACTAGCTAATCGTTTGTTTAAACGTAGGGCAAATAGCAATTAATAGTTTTGCGAAACTATTTAGTAATTTAGTATGATCTGTAGTGTATATAGTTGCAAAATTTGCCTTTTCCTTTTAGCCGCACGGTCGAGAATCTTGGCGGTCGCGGATTCAAACCTCAGGTACACACCTCTGACTTTTCGAAGTTACGTGTAAATTCAGAATGAATTATTACTTGCTCTAACGGCCTAGAAAAACATCGTGATAAACCACCTAAAAGTTCTTAGGAATTTCTTGGGTGTGTAGTCTGTTAACCTGTATTAGGCCAGCGTAGTTGAGTAAGGCCGAAACCCTCTCAACGGTGGAGGAGGCCCGTGCCGAGTAGTGGGACTTTTGGACTGATGATGATGATACAGCAATGAAATTAAAAAAATTGGCACATGTACTCATTAGTCCTCATTAGTAGTAGTTTTTGAGGGTCCAATGGCTTATGCTTGAAATAAAAACAGTGCAAATCTTATTACTGCAGATGTAGAGAAGATTTCAATGGAATCAATATCTTATTAAAGTTACAACATTTTCCTAATTTAGCAGTTTTGTAATCTGTAACGATAGTAGCATAAATACTTTGCATGTAACATAAACCTAGAATAATTCTAAACGCTTCGGAAATTCAATGTAGCATTTTTTATTATGTTGATAAACAGACAAGCTATTATTTTTACGAGCTATTCCCTGTTTACACTCCTTAATGCCGGTCAGAATGAGTTAACGACAGTTGTCAGTTGTTTCTCCCTCCGGCTACAGATTTATCCGGCAAATGGTTCTTGTATGGAAGCTATTCAACACGGATCTCAGAAAGAATTACAGCGCCCTCCTTCCATTCCTCACTTTGTATACAGAGGCACGGAGAGCGGAAGGGCTTTCTACATTGGTCCACGGTCCCTTGATTCTTCTATTTTTATTAGAGTTTTAATTATTAAAAGTTTTATGAACTGCTTATTTCTTTTTATGAGATTGTTGAATTAATTCCTTTTTTGTTTGTCTAACTCATTTCGTTTCGCATTATCTTTAATTACTAAAAGTTTGTATATTAGCTTTTTGTTCCAAAATTAAATTGGTGCGTTTTTCGTCCTTCCTTTTATTGTTTGATAACATTGCTATAAGGTTACATCAGGCGCATTTACTGAATATTGAAAACTGAATGAATGAATATCATAAGTAATAAATTGAAATGAATATCTTAAACGTATTCCAGTAGAGCGAGTTATTTCCAAATGTACCGTTATCACGTCCGTTGAATATCATAAAACATTTTAAAGTTCGCAAAGAGATATTCCGCTGGAATCTTCATTCGGTGCCGCAAGTCCGCTGTAAGTAAATTTAACTTTAAAATATGCATAACAGTTTTCCGATGCGATCCCCTTTCGGAATTTAAACACATCGAATCGTATTAAGATACATTTCAATTCGGCGCACTTCGGAAGTTTAGAAAGAAAATATTATTCAATTTTGTGTTCGGTGATGCTCTACTATATTGAGAGTATTTAAAATTTATTTTATTCTTGAAGAACTTGATGATTTATTAGATTAAAAAAAAATTCAAGCCAGATTTTTTAGTCTACATTATCTTCTTGATGACTTGAATTTCTTTCTTTTTTAAAAAAATACTACATACGGAATGAATTAACTTTCATCATTTATAGTCCATTTACTAATAGTATTTTAAGTAAAAAAGGTTTTCACATTTAATCGACAATTTGATCGATACTAACAAACCACGTAGGCTCAAGCCCCAAAGTATGTTATTTAAACAAGACTTTAACACCTCAGTAACAAATTACAGTAGGCTTGTAGACTTGCAAGTTAAGTGTACTTAACCGCAACTTGTGAAAATGTAAATGAGGTGCTTGTCCCGACCGGAGACCAGGGATCGTCCGCGCCTCCAGATATGCTAATTAAGCTTACCGCTCTGTTGCCAATTACTAACACTTATTATATTTTACATTGTACGAGTCAATATTACGTAGCAAGCTTCTGTTTTTTGTGACTATTTATCGTGAAATTTCGTATTTTTTTTAAATTATTTATCGGGTATGTTTTTGGTTTATTCATAATAGAGAAAATACTTAAAAAAGAAAGTATTTTAAGAATGTCAAACCCAAAGAGCTAAGAAATAAAAACCTAATCATTACCTACGTTGTTCCAATCGAATTATATTGTTTAACTTAAAGTATTGAAAGTGTTTGAAAAATTCCGTGTATGAAAAACATTAAAAAATTGATCAAAAACACATCGCCATGTTTGAATAAGCAGGCATGTTAAATTAAGTAGCTGAGCAAATATTCCTTCAATACGGTCTGGAAACTTGTTAATGCTATTAGAGCAGCGGAGGCGTTAAGCTTGCAACCTTACTTAATTCTACTTATTCGCAAACTTCCACTCAGGCGCTGTGGCGCAACCCCGACGCCACATCTTTTAACTAAATACCCTCTTCGCCCTTACCACGTCAAATTCTTCGGACACTATGAAATAGTTGTCGCGTCTATTTTAATCTGTTCTAATACTATAAAAAGATCATATTTTGGGTTTAAGTACTCAAAAGCTACTTAAGCAATTTGGTTGGATTAGGGTTTGGACGTAATATAAAGAAATTTCTTTAGGCATTTACCAGAAATCAGTCCGTTGCATCAGGGTAATTTTTTAAAATTATTACTCGTATTTCGAGAACTTTTACTGTAACTAATGACTTTAGCCTCTCCATTGCAGTGAAGTCCCGTGCCTAGCTGTGAAAGTATATAATGATGATCATGGCTGCATTAACACAATAGAATGAAAAACATAATTTATTTAAGGATTTACACTCAATCAAATTGACATTAATAATAAAGAGAAATAAAATGAATACGCCGAGACTAGAAGAGTAGTCACACTTTTTGGGACGCACACAGCACCACTGCGCACCGTAGCTTCTTGTTGAGCTTCCATAGTAATCCTACGTTCAATTTCCTCACTTTCTGTTTCCATTTTCCGTGCCCAAACTGTTGTTTCTTGTGTCACTTCTTCAATCCGATCTGTAACAGTACTTCGAACAGTCGTAGTCGAAGATTTTGTTTCCGTGGTAGGATCCTTTGTAGTTGTCGTTATTACTGTAGTCATTGTGGGAGTCACTGTTTGTTCATCTTTAGACTGTGTTGTTACTATAATTGTTGCTGTTGGTGTTGTGATTGCTTCAACACTGGCTTCAGTTTCAATGAACACTCTATCTTCTTTAGGCTTCTGTGTAGGAGTTGCCGTCAATTCTGTGACTGGCGCGTCCTTCGTGGCTACGATGCAAACGTTTGCACACTTGTCCTCTTGGCATGCATCGCCCGTGCCACATGTGATGAAGTTTTCCCATGCAGACAGCCGTTGGTAAAGATGAGGTGCGTTACAGTTATTTTCTATGTAGGTCTGAAGTCCTGTTACTTCATTGTCGCATAGGAGTGGTCCACCACTGTTTCCCTGTAATACAGATGAGGTAAAATAAAATTGAGTGTTCAGGTGAATTTAAAGCAAATATTAAATTTCTTACATTAAATCTATCATTCTAACGCGAGTAATTTATAGTGTACCTATACAAAACACTTCCGTGTTGGACTAGACAGGTGATAAATAAACAAGGCGCTTTGTCAGCTCACGGTCAAGTCTTACTTGGCAAAAATCTGGATCGTAAACAGGATCCTTGTGTTCATTGGTGTCAGCGGCACATATCATAGTGTCCCCGAGGAAATGAGGGCCGCACGCCTCCATCGTACTTGGCAGCAGTTCCACCGACAGCTGCCTCAGTATTTTATCTTCTGTCGCGTTTCCGTATCGCTTCTGTAATTAAAATGGCCTTTACGTGGCTATTTATAATGATTCATGATAGTTGTGGCGTCATATTCGAATTCTTTTACTAGGTGTGTTTATGCCAAACTATTTGATAATCTTTTAATAGAATTTGGATGAGTAATGCAGAACATTGTTGTATTTGTTTGAAGCCCAAGTCTATATTAAACATCCTACAAATAGATTTAGCGAAAAACATTAATATTGAAAATATTTAGGTTTAAATTTCATTTAGGATTACTTAGACTTATAAGTTTCTCTATTGGCGAATTAATATGAACAAATTCCACATCTAATGTCGAATCTTTTTGATAAGCCAGGGAAAAAATCTAGCATTAATAATGTTGTAAATGTAATATCCTTACGCTATAAACAAGAATAGCGCAATTCTTCTCGGCGAAGTCCCGTATGAAGTTGACGGTGGCAATGTTCACCGCAGTGGTAACGTTGAACGGCATCAAAGTCTTCATCAGCGAGATGTCAGTCAGCCACCACTGAGTCGCACTGTGGTTGTATGGACGGACGATTTCTATAACCTAGGAAGAAAATAAATTGTAACATACCATCAGCTCCAGGAAACCCACATTTAATAGTCTAGTAAGAAGAAACAAATGTAGTAGATGATTTAAATGATGAGAATTGTTTTTAATAAAAATTCTGACTCCAATATAAGTTATAAATAATCTCTTGACTCGCTGTAACTATACCATTGGCTACCTATAAGAATTATTTCTATTTGTGAAATGTTCGCGATCTTTGATTTTTGAAGTAAAATATCCTTGAAACGTGGTCAAACAACAGCAAGAGGTCTAGAAAAATATGTAAGTGGATCAGATAGACACAATACTGATAGAAGACTAGGGTAAGAAACCTCGCACCTCTCTTTCCTGCTCATCCTCGTCTTCATTAAGCGTGACTTTGGAATCGATGGTGACGGCACCGAGTCGAGCTAGCAATGTCTTCCTCGGGAAGTTGGTGTAGGCATTGTTGAGGACGCTCGGACCCACGGCCGCCGTCACCAGCCATTCAGGTCGGATGAGAACAGCACTTCGAAGAAACCTCAGGCCTTGGGCGTCCACTATCGTCTCGTCCGGGTAGTATATGAAAGCCTGTGGGAATGAAATATTTGAGGGAAATAATAGTGCAATACGTGAAGACTAACTTTGCGACTAACGAGGCCAGGGGATGCCTTTTCCATTGATCTGGCCAGTCATGGAACAGGGCTACGAGTACGCGCGCTCGGCCCCCCGAGCTATTGCAGTCACCACTCCTGCTCCGTGACTGTAATATCCTTACCATCAGGCCAAATATCCTTACCTGCAATATCCTGTACCCAAATACACGCTATTCCTACCCCATTCCCAAAACAAATGAAAGTCCTAAGGAAGGTTGGCGTCAGGCAGGCGGCCGGCCGTAAAACATCTGCCAAAACACTTATGCAGCATGAGTAATAAGAAAGGTGACAGGGCTAGGGCGTCCCCCGTAGGCGACGCGCAGGGGCAGCACCCGGTCCCTGTGAGAAATGGGCAAGGGTTGTTGCACCAGCCCGGGCGGGGGCAACATAAGAAGTTAGCCCGGGAAATGAGATTGAGGTATGCAAGTTGGAATGTAGGTACGATGACTGGTAGGTCTAGGGAGCTAGCGGCTGTGTTGAAAAAGAGAAGAATAAATGTGGCTTGTGTGCAAGAGACAAGGTGGAGAGGCACGAAAGCTAGAGAGATTGGAGAAGGATATAAGTTTTATTATTGTGGGAGCGATGGAAAAAGGAACGGGGTGGGTGTTATTCTGGACGCGCAGTTGAAAGAGTGTGTGATAGATGTGAAAAGAATAAGTGACAGAATGATTGTTGTTAAGATAATAGTGCATAATTTGAGGTTGAATGTGATGAGTGTATATTGTCCTCAAGCGGGATGTGATGACGGAGAGAAAGATAGATTTTGGCAGGATTTTGATTGCGCGATGATGGGTGTAGATATGAATGAAGAGATTGTTATAGGAGGAGATTTTAATGGGCATGTAGGGAAAGCAAGACAGGGGTATGAAAGAATTCATGGAGGATGGGGATTTGGAAGCCGAAATACTGAAGGAGAAGGAATACTCCAAGCGGCTTCGGCTTTGGATTTAGCAGTTGCCAATACCTGGTTCCATAAAAACGACGAACACCTCATAACGTACAAAAGCGGACACCATCGTACGCAGATAGACTACTTCCTCCTCAGGCGCCACAGTCTCAACTGTGTAAAGGACTGTAAGGTATTGCCTGGCGAGGAATTAGTCTCTCAGCACCGCCTTTTGGTACTGGATACCAGAGTCTCAATCACAACTGGTAAATCCCACACGCGAATCCCCTCCAAAATAAAGTGGCATTTACTGGAGAAGAATGACTGTGCAGGAGAATTCAAGAGACGAATGATAGAAGATATAGGTAAAATGGGCGATATACAGCCCCGAAGTGTGAATGATTGTTGGATGGAAATGAGTGACTGTATAAGAAAAGTGGGAAAGGAAGTGTTAGGAGAGTCAAAAGGGAAATATATGAGAGAGAAGGATACATGGTGGTGGTCGACTGAGGTGCAAAGTGTGCTTAAAGAAAAGAAACAGAAATTTAAGGAATGGCAGAGTATAGAAGTGGGAAATGTCAGTGTGAAGGAACGAAAGAAAATTGATTATGTTGAGTGTAAGAGAAAAGCTAAAAAAGCCGTAGCTGTCGCCAGGGCAAAGGCACAAGATTCATTGTACCAGTCTCTTGAAAGCCCTGAGGGACAGAAACATATTTACCGGCTGGCTAGAGCTAGGGAACGAATGGCGAAGGACGTGACGCATATGAAGTGTGTAAGGGATGAAGTGGGAGAAATTTTGACAGATGATG
Organism: Cephonodes hylas; assembly: GCA_030295005.1. Taxonomy (NCBI): domain Eukaryota; kingdom Metazoa; phylum Arthropoda; class Insecta; order Lepidoptera; family Sphingidae; genus Cephonodes; species Cephonodes hylas. Next base: position 8,823,630 of record AP025369.1, on the reverse strand, counting down.
AAAAAATCAAAAATAGGTGGAAAACCTATTTCGAAAGACTTATGAATGAAGAGAATGACTGGGGGAAACAGCTTGAGGATGTACCGGTGAACGTGGGGCTCGTAAGAGACATCAGTGTAGATGAAGTTATGAAAGCTGTGAGTGGGATGAAGAATGGGAAGGCGGTTGGACCAGATGGAATACCAGTAGAAGTATGGAAGGCTTTGCAAGTGGTTGGGTGGAAGTGGCTGGCTTTGTTCCTCAATAAGCTGTTGCTGGACAACACGGTACCCGACGAATGGTGCAACAGTTATTTGGTGCCCATTTTTAAAAACAAGGGGGATGTTCAAGACTGTAACAATTATCGGGGAATAAAGTTAATGTCACACACTCTGAAAATTTGGGAGAGAATAATTGAGCGACGCCTGCGAGAGGAATGTGAGGTTTCGCGAAACCAGTTCGGTTTTATGCCTGGTCGTAGGACGACGGATGCCATTTTTGCAATTCGCCAACTGTGCGAAAAATACAGGAGAGCGCATAAAAACTTGCACATGGTATTCGTTGACCTCGAAAAGGCTTTCGATCGGGTTCCGCGTGAAGTTGTATGGTGGGCCCTTAAGAAGAAATGCGTGCCTGAGAAGTACCTGCAGTTGATTCAGGCCATGTATCGTAAATGTAATACTCAAGTCAGGACGGCAGCTGGCATTACAACCAGATTCAATGTCGCTGTTGGGGTGCACCAAGGGTCGGCTCTTAGTCCCTACCTCTTCCTGTTGGTTATGGATGCTATTACTGCAGATATACAGGAAGAGGCACCCTGGTGCATGCTGTTTGCGGATGACATTGTTCTGGTGTCAGAAAGTGGCCACGAGGTGCAGAACAGATTGGAGGCGTGGCGGCATAGACTTGGAAATGTTGGCCTTAAAGTCAGCAGAACCAAAACTCAGTATATGTTTTGCGACTTTGGCGGTCTTTCAAGTTCTGTGTCCGTCACACTTGATGGAATGCCGATACCAGTCTGTTCCGAATTCCGCTACCTTGGGTCACTTATGCAAAGTGACGGGGGTATACATCACGATATAGGGCAGAGAATCAACTCAGGATGGATGAAATGGCGACAGGTCTCATCCACAATATGCGACCCAAGGATGCCCCTCAAATTGAAGGGCCGAATATACAAGTCCATGATAAGACCTGTCGTTATGTATGGATCGGAGTGTTGGGCAACGAAGAAGACGGACGAAAGACGACTGCATGCAGCAGAAATGCGAATGTTGCGATGGATGTGTGGGGTAACTCTGACTGATAGAGTGAAGAATGAATACGTTAGAGGAAGTTTGAAAGTAGCTCCTGTGATTGATAAGCTGAAAGGACACCGTCTGTCGTGGTATGGGCATATTATGAGGAGGGACGAAACATATGTTGGTAAGAAAGTAATGAGCATGAAAGTTGAAGGATGGACAAGCCGAGGAAGGCCAAAGAAAACATGGATGGAGTGCGTGAAAAGAGATATGAAAGAGAAAGGCGTGACTGAAGACATGACGGCTGATAGGGATGTGTGGAAGGAGAAAACATGCTGCGCCGACCCCAAATAAAAATTGGGAGCAGGGCAAGAGAATGATGATGACGTGAAGACTAACTTTGCATTAGAATGTAATTATTATTGATACTATTTTAGTATTGTAAATTGAAAAATAGTATCAAGAATTGCTCAGTACTTCATTACCTTAGTACCAAAATAATTTATTTTTCCATTTTCTGGGAAGATTCACGGAAATTAGGTAATGTCTTTAGAAATTTAACTTACCATAAAAGGATACACGCCACGCTTAACTTCATAATCGCCTTCTGCCAACACTTTTCCGGTGCAATAAACAGCTGTGAATTTTACACATAGAAGATTACGATAATTTTAGTGACTAGACAACTCTACAGTTTATAATGTTATCATTATGCATGACTTACCAAAACACAAAATAGTCAAGATGTATGTGTACATATTTATCGAAAACAGTCATAAAAAGCAGAAAATCTGAATGACGGGCCGGCGTCAACCATAAACCCTGACAGATCAGCGTTTAAAAGAAGAAGGGGAAATATTTTAAATAACCTTTCCGGCCAGATGTTAAAAAAATGGTATAAATGATTAAACTCCTTTTAAATTTATAAATTACCATCGCTCTAAGTCCCGTTGTAAAAAGCGAATTAGTCGAGTCACGTCCCTTTATTTTTCTTCGCTATCTTTCACAAAGTTGCGACGACTCGAGTTAAAGGCATTAATCAGAATCACATCCAAGCCAGGACGTATTATCCTCAATAAAGCGGAAAGAATGAGTTTGCGAATTTTAAACGCGTGTTTCACTGATAACGGGGATAATAAATTCAGTGAACATCTAATTATTCATGTTGGGGGTGTTTAAGTGCGTGTATTAATACGCCGGGGATTGCGTCGCGTTTGAAAAATATGTCAAATATAAAAAGTGCAGTTTATTTAAATTATGGTTGGCGGAAACATGGCTTGGGCGGGAGCTGAGCGACGAAAACGCTCCGCAGGTCTTTCTTTTTTAAATCCGGCAGATGCATAAAACATTCAATAAAATTGGACGATGCAGCTTTTTGGTATTTTGTGCATTTTACTTTTGCATTTTGTAACAATTTAGCCGTCTTTGTATTCAGTAATACAAACAAAAGTTACACGGAAAGCATATAAAACAGTTTTGAAATAAAATTTGCATTGGTTTGCCTATGATATTCTTATACAGAGCCTTGTTTTAGTCAGCTAAATTACTTTTAATAGGAAAAAGTAAACCAAAAATGATACTGACAATGCCATACATATAAACGCTAAATGAAGTTTTAATGTATACTTCCCATCTTAAAAGATATACCTAATGAACGTTACATTAAATATGAGAACATTTTAACAAAATCTAGCATAGTTTCAAGAAACTGTGATATCCACAAACGAACGTGGATATTGTCCGTGAACCGCTGATGTGGCGACGAGGCGCTCGGTACTTGCACAAACCGCTACCAGTCGACCAAACACAGAAGAGCTGTGCTAATGCCTTCGTCTCGAGGAGCCAACTCACTGATCCGGATGTCTATAAAATTGGCGATGTTTAACGACCCCAATGAACGAGCTACGTGTTTTGGCGGCTTCCCTCAATTGCTTTACACACTTACCACGACAACACTTAGCGCCTCAGACTTCGACCGCGATAAAAACTTGCAACCGATGCAACTGTATTTTTGTCCCCTTTATCGATTTTATGAACGGGTAATTGAACCGATATTTATAGTCAATCCGTTACAGTGAACGATTTTATTGTTTTGTCGGCGAATATAAAATGATACTGGTTTTGGTTAATTGATCACTTCCCATTTTCATGCACCGATTGACTGTTATTGACTCAACTATTTCAAATAGCTCCGGGCCTTTTAATATATCTCATTTTCTAGATGTTTCCATTCATAAAGTTTAAAAACGTTAGGAAATGCATCGTAAAGTTACGTTTCGAGAGATTCAATGTCTACATTGTTTTTCATTGCTTCAATCTTGAAGCAGTTTTATCCTTTATTTCCAAGCCGTTGAAGTGAATTTGTCTTAATTCTACGTTGTGAAGGATCGATGTGGTTAGATCATTTTCCTAACAAAGTGGAGTGAGCTATCTAATGTCTGTCGGGGCCGGCGTAGCAGACGAAGCCCCGAGGGAGTTATCGAATGGTAATGGAGCTACGGGTCATTCAAATTTTATTTTATCTCGCGCTTTCCGTAAGTGGCTGAGTCTTTCGGAAGTTTAACTGCTTTAATAGCTTGTATCTGGAGAGTAGAGGTGAGTTCTATCAGGAATAAAGTTATCTGATCAGATGATTCGTTTTAACGAGAAATAGTTTTCTGAGTTGAATAAAGTTTACTAAACGTGAGATCGACGTACGAAAGAGTTGTCTTTAATAACTCAAATATTTTATTATGAATGTAAAAAATATGAGTGTCATAATTAATATCCCATAATATTAAAAAAATTGTTAGGTAGGCACTAGGCTGCTTAGTTTATCACGGTATTGTTATCTACATCAGTAAGAAACATATAAATACACTTTGACAATAACGCAACTAATTATACACAAGTCTTACAAATTCCGAGAGTGAATAAGCCGGTGGAAGTTTTCGCGGGCCATGGTGGGCGCCGCTCGCACTGATATGAATATTAAACGCTCGAAGAATTATAAGATTTATACGACAATTCGGAAGTTGGGCGGACCTCTCGCACTTAAATGAATGTTTAACATTATCTGCTGAGTTTTAACGCAGTTGAGCCTCTTAAACAACTTGCGAAGAAACTTTAATAGAGAGACTCTCGGGCGATTAATTCGGAGACGTGGAAAGGTGGACGGGAATCTTTAATGAGAAAGGGTGAAGGGGTGTTCGGTGAACGCTGATTTGTTTAAGCGTTTTCTATTTTTGTCGGGATTAACGTTAAGACCATGGAGTAAAAGGGACCATGGTGGTCGCATTGCTCATATGTGAAGTTAAGACGAGCCTCATTCAAACGAGAAGCTCTTGCCTTTTATGGAACAGATATTAGTTAAGTTAACAGAAACTCACATAAAATTATGTGTACATAGTTTTTGGTGATAATTGTTTCCGTTCCTTCGAAGTAAGGAAATGTAAAAATTGTGAGCTATATCGCAGAGCTTAGCATCAGGCCATTCTTTTAAGTGTAAAAGTGTGGTGAACTGCTTGTATATTAATTCCTGTTAAAAATGTGACAAAAAAACAAAATACGAATGTTATTAATTTTTATGAAAACAGAACACAAAAAAAAAATCGTCTATATTACGTGACACTCGTATTGAACAAATGATGTACGCACCAAATCACAAACGGTCCAGTGGTATTAATACAAAACGCAAAAAACATATCGTTAGTAGAATATAAGTTGCTGGTGTGGCGGCCGGGCGTTTCATTGTTTGCCCGCGTCATTTTCCGATGCCGCGTCCCATTCTATTGTGCTGCACTTTATTGAATTTGATTTACGCGCCAATTTTTGTAGGCTTCGGTTTTTATTAACTGACCTCGTGCCGATGTAAACTTAATTGAATCCACCAACAAAAGGCATTGAATGAAAAGAGCGTCCAGCGGTGTGCGATGCAGATTATAATAGGTTTTCCAAATTTGCATGGGCTTTAAGTTACTCGATATTCGATATTTGCACGGTGGTCGAGTCATTGTATTCGTTTCGAAACTAGAGCGCCGATTCATATTCATTTTGGATGTGTCGTTTACAATAATTGCCCCGTTGATATTCATACGTCTATGCACTTTATTTATAATACCTACTAACTATAAAATAAAAGTAAAAATACCTGGAGTTTGAAAGCCTATGTAACTCGGAAAAAAGTATTTAATTATTTACTAAACGGAAATATTTATCTGTGCATATTTGTTTTATTTGTTTGAGTCGAATACAGTAATTAAAATTTCCAAAATCTTTTTAATATCAAAGCAAATATACGTGTATATTGGCTGCCATGACTGAACTCGAAAGAGTCAATCAATAAATTAACATTTCCTTAAAAAAAAATCCTATAATTGTAACATTTATTCCAATCATACAAACTGCAATACAAACAAAATAAGGGAGATAACAAATGACGACCTACTGATCTATTTGTACAAAAATGTCGTATATTTTTAAACATGATTACGTAGAATACACCGGATTGATAACATAATAGAAATGAGCCCGTACTCTTCACTGAGACAGACGTGTACAGATATGAAGCACGTTGATTAACACAGGATATTGTGTCAACATTAGCTGAACTCCATATTTCTGCAACAAAAGCGAATTATACGCTGAAAGGCCGTAATCTGAGTTAATTATCTGAATTTCGGTCGTATTTAATGTTGTTCCAAACGAATTTCACAATTGGAGTCGAGTCAAAAGAGATTTCTAAAGGAATCACAAACACAATTAGCTGTAAGTTGTTTGTGGATATTAAGTAAGAGAAAGAGTGTGTGTGACACAGGCCCGTGACGCATCGACGCACGAATATTTCTCGTGTACATAAACTTAATTGGAATTAAAATTTACAAGTAGCAAAGAAGTCCAGAGTAAATTGCTTGAAAAGCTGTGGCGTATTGGCCGATTTCGATAAATAAATAAATGCTTAAGTGTCACAGACATAGTTTTTAACCCTTACTTGGGTATCAGAAGCTACATGAGATTTCCAGACGGCCGCTGTGACTGTCTTTGGAGGTGTCCTGCAGTAGATACGATGAGGTTGGCGAAGACGTTTAAAAACTTAGGTATAAACCATAATTTTTATTACTGTTTTACCCGTGCAAAATAAGTATTATAAATTAATCAAGACTTTAATGTACTTATTGTTCTAGCACTATGATTAAAGATCCAATAATCTTAAGCAACCGATCCTATAAAACTTTTATAGTTTTAAATAAATTTCCAATTAAAGAAACTAATTCCAATTGTTCCCCTAATAAGCAGTTCCTTCCAATTTTCTTGGCACTTATACAGGCCAGTTAGGGGTGATATAGGTGGGACCTGATGGTCGCTAAGCTCGTTATTATGATTGTGCCCTATAGAGAGATACAGAATCAAATCAGCTGGAACAATGGGTGTGCAATTAAACCGGCAAGGGGAGACGTCTTGTAGACAGCCGCGACACCCCTCGCGACCCGCGACTTTGCAGTCTCTCTCTTCGCTTTATGAAAGAAAAAATGTGTCACATTGTCAACGTGATTTGAAGAAGTTTTTACAATCGATTTCAATTGTTTCTTAGTGACGTACATGGTGGTGATGATTGCGATGATTTTTGGTGGTGTAGCATTAAATATATAAATTATTTTTAATGATAAACGCTTTGTTTGCCAGAAGAATATGATCACTCGTAGACATTCAATGCTGCCCTATAAAAACATGTGACAAAGTGGTACTCGTATACTCTACCGTTTTCGTGTTCGATTTTAAAAACAGCAGATATTTTTATAAGATCATAAGTTAGTAAATATTTATATCTAGAATTCTATACTGATAATTACCACACAACTCCTATAAATTTAATCTGATTTTTATCCGTCAACAGTATTTTATTTAAATACAAACATCATTTATATCGCACCTATAAACAGTTTTTGTTTTCTAAAACACACTATGAATAACATTAAAAAACAAACAATCCAAGCCGGGGCCGTAACTAAATTAAAGTCAAATTCTTACCTTCCTCGAGACGAATGCAAATCTTGTCTGAATACGGAGTATTTACTTCTTTGCCCCTTTGTTTCAGCCGTAACGAGCAGAAAAAGGGCCCATTCAGAACATCCGAACCTAATTACCCTACCCCCAGTTACAAAAGAGGGTTTCTAATTAACGATATTATGTCAAATAATTTGTTTGAGTCGACGTCTCACTCGGTTATTCGCGGATTGGATTAAGTTTGCTTTTGGTCGGGAACGTTTGTTTTGTAAAGAAAAGCCGTTCAGCCGAAATGATTTTAAAGAAAATGAATATTCGCAACGTTTGTCCTCGATTGTATTTTACTCTATTGTGCGGTATTGACTTGGTTGTTTAATGGCTATTGTGGTAATTTTATACAGTAAATTTGAATCAAGTTGAATTTAAGCGTACTGTACGGCGTTTATGCGATGCTTTACGATACTGCCCCGTCGGGCCATGAAGGCAATAAAGTCCGCTATTGTGACTATTCACAAACAACTAACACAATAAAAGTTTTAAATGATATGATGTGATAACAATACCTACTATAAATTCGTAATTTGTGTTGCATGTATGCATTTTTTTAATTTGTAGTAGTATAATTGAGTTACGTATTATTTGATTTTTCGTTTAATTTAACATGATAATAAAAAAATTTAAGCAGAAAAGGCAGGCGAGAATTTTAACGAAAGAAAGATTATGTCTTTCATGGTCTTAGGATTTCCGACAAATTTGGCTCTTAAAGTACGAATACATGTCCGATAAATGTTTTTTTTAAGGTACGATGTTGTGCAGTTTTTTTCGTATCGTTTCGTCAGATGGCGATGGGTTTAACGCAGCATTGCAAACAGTTATATTTCCAAAAGGGAAGTGTATTTACAACGTATTCGTATATTTTGAATAAACCGACAATTTTTGGGGCTTGATTTTAAAATACACAAAGTGCACATTAAAGGATGGAAAAAAAAATATGGGGCAAGCGTCGATATGAATGTGTGGGTAAAACCAATCGTTTCATTTAAACAATAGTATTTATTTTTTTGGCTTCAGTGTTAATGCCAGAAAACTGTGAGCAAAAGGATTGCGATGTAAGTAAAACCGCATAATTTAATTCTTAATTTTATCTTTCTTTAACTTACTTTAAAAAAACTCTTAAAGCCCCCTTTTTTGTATCTCTGGGGATTCCGAAAGAAGTATTTCAGTTTTTTAACCTGCTAACTCAGCCTTCTAACTGTAGCGGGGTATTGTTAGTTTGATTAATTTAATTCAACCGAGATCTTTTTTGTAAGTGACTATATCCAGGCTTCCGACCGTTCCCGGTGGAAGTCATTGGGGGAGGCCTATGTCCAGCAGTGGACCACTATTGGCTGACAATGATGATGATGATGATGATACCCTTGACCAGAACTAGTGCCGATGTTAGTTTTCGAACGGGCTTTTAAACATATATACATTAACATGTAGGTGTAAATATGACGAGTAGCGACGGTGATGGATGCCCGGTGTCACCCCGTACGCGCGGCTTCTGCCTCGTCAGCTGCGCATTAGCAATCTGTCATTGCTAACCATGCATTTGTCATTACGATTGGCCATTACTAATTGGATTATTACAATTAGACAGCATTCCCACCGATATGCGGCCGGTACTTCAAGTATATGAACTGGTGGTTATAGAATCGAATAACGTAGTGTATACATACACTTGCGTCAATGCACTGGTGTTTTTAAGTCACTCGTAGTTCGAGACAAGCTTGAATAATGAATGTATAACATTAATACATGTCATTATTTATCAGCATCATTTACTAAAGGAGAAACCTATTATAAGTAGTAATTGAATACATATTACTAATATAAAGTGCTTTGTTGTTATTATAAGAATATGGCGTGCGATCGAAATATTCCAAACACTCACTCATCTTAGTCTCACACCCACTCTTAATAACTCAATTATCCTTATATTCTTTTATTAAAAATAACAAAAACAGCGCTCACTGGAGTCTGAAACGCTAATCCCGGAGAGGATGTCCACTAATTCGCGGCGTCGGGCAGTCGGGCGAGCCGTAAGATTAGCAGACATTTGAATGCGCTGCCAACCCGTCTCCGCACTAATTGAGTTAATATTTGGTTATCGGCGGCGCACACTCGGCCTCCGCGACTAATCCCGCTGAATTAATGACGCGAATTTATCATTATTAATGCCTACGTGATCCCGCACGCCACCTGATTTCGTGCCCGGCTCGTGTGCAAGCGGACTTTACGGTGCTTTACTCAAATCTGTATTATGGGTGTTGTTTGTCAATGGATAGATGGTTCTGGTTATGCGTTTTAGTGCGACTGGTAAATGTTTTTGCTGATCGAGTTTTTAGTTTATTCTTGTTTTAGGTTTTTAAAAACTATATTATTTGACTGTCTTGTGGTCTCAGTATAAGAAATTTCGTGTTAAATTCTCACGTCGGTTAATGTTATTGGGTTTTTACACTCGGAAATTTTCAGTAGCAGTAAGGAGTCCAATATTGTGCCCGAAAAACGGCACAAGGCTCGCCATCTGATACGTCAGATTGATACCTACCAGGCACCTTTGCCGGTTCGAGAAATACAATACCTAACGTATTGTCCGTATAATTTTTGTCAATAAAAAACAGGCCTTTAAGCGCTTATGTCTTAGCCTGATTATATATTTATATAAACAAAAAAATTAACACACATTAAAATAATATATATTTACGTAACTACACAGAAGCCTTGACAAAGTTCCATAACAATATATTCCGTGTCGAGTAATAAGCACGTTAAATCGATACCAATTTAAACATAAAATTAGAGCATTATTAATTCACACGGCAATATGTGTTTTTCGTGTGAACGCACGTGTGCAGACGACAAGTGCAGCCCAGCCGGTCAATCCGAAGGTTTTACGGTTCGGACACTGGCGCCGGTTATTCACAGTAACGGCTTTATGACTATTTTTTATGACAGCACTAGTTCATATTTTGACAGGGTTAAAGGATTAAGAGGTGGCAATTAAAACGCAAGGGGAGTAAACAAAATTGAACCAGCCATGCGTTGCAACTGCAAGATATAAATATTGCACTGAATACATTTTGAGTGCTCGTGTAAATGTAAAATTCTCAGTTCGCTTTTAGGTGGGAATATTTTGATAATATTCAATGGTGTGTTTTTGTTGCTAATATTATCAAATGAATGAAATAAATATCTTAAATGATTCCAGAATGAAAGAAAGGAAAATTTTAAAGAAATACAAATGTTACAAAAAATATCGGAATAGGTAATTACCATAATGGGAATCATGTTGTTGTATTAATTTTATTGACGGGAAACTTGCTTTTCTCATAACTTTGCTTTGCTATACCAGGCGGAACCTTAGTATACTTCCAACTGAAACGGGTCTTGCTAATTTTTTACTTCATAGAAAACCGTCACCAGCTTCCTACAGGGTGTATTTAGACCGTGACCGAAAACTGAGGCAGGTAATAGCGATAGTGATTACACATCCCCTGGCATTAAAGAAAATCCCGAAAAAAAAAAATTTTTTTTTGAGGTTTTCCATACAAACCACATACTTTTAACACCGATGGTTGTATGGAAAACGTCAAAATTTTTATTCTTTGTCGGGATTTTTAATATCGCCACTGGGTTTGTGATCACCCTCGCTATGACTTGCCTCAGTTTTCGATCACGGTCTAAATACACCCTGTATCTTTCTCAGTATCCAAATTACCCATAACATCTCTTCGACTTGGTTAACACCAACAGAAAAAAGCTTTCCCCGTTATATTAGCGACGATTCATCATTTAAAACAGCGTGTGTCAAAGCATGACGTCACTGTATTCCGGTCGTCATATAGGATGACATATGCAAACATCAATTGTAGAATTGATCGAGGTGCAATCACAGCTTGCTAATCACTCACGATGGTCGCGCGGCGCAAATGGCGCGTCCGACGAATGACGTAAGTGGCACGGGGCACGGGACAGGGCAATCCAACCTTTTAAGTCTCTGTAGCCTAGGCAGAGATGGTGAACATTTGGCACGAAAAAATTTTGATGATTCAAGGTTTTTAATAAGAAAAGTTGAAAATTATGTGAAATAGAAACTCAGTAGTAAGACTCTCTCTTGATGGAGAGTAAGAAAAACGAATGCGAAGTATTTCGCTTCATGATACTTTTTAATTTCATTCAATTTCGAAGATTAAAGCATAAACTAGAATATTTGTACCTGAAAAGTAAATGAGCGTTGTACACAAGATATTTTGAGATCAGTGCTCATCCGGTATCGGATCCACAAAAATATTAATTTTTAATTTTAAAATGAGCTAACATTTTCTAGCCTGTAGCTTATTTACAAAAAAATTATAAGGTGTCAGGTTCAGTGGAATATTACTAGAGTTGGACCTCAATTTGCTCAGGCGCAGTTTAAAAATGACGATTATTCGTTTCTGAGCATACCAAAAAGATTGCAAATCTGGCCTGTAGCTTATTAAAAAACAAAAAAGGTTTGAATTTCTTTCTCATTACTTTAGATATCATACATATGTATATATCACAGACTATGTGTGTGACTGTTGGGTGTATTTATTTATTTATTTATTTGTATATAATCCAAAATGAAACATCGATATTCAAAAATCTATACTAGCCAAAAGCCGTGAATGTTTAGAAGTCTATGTGTAACTCCATAGTGTGATTCGCATTGCATTGTTTATGCGTTCTCTGAATCCCCAGAAACAGGATTAGGCTTTTAGCGGAAGCTGGCGCGGTACTTCGAACTCCATTAAGGTATTGAGATGTGTCGCAGTGTATATTTTATTTCTAACTCGTTGAAAAAACGCCAGACGAAATGCTATTATCCGTGGACCGACGGACTGGATTTAGATGCTTTATTACTTTAACGGTATTACTGAAGTGTTTCGAGACATTTCTCGATAATTATGAGGTTGATAATAAAACGTGAAGATGTGTTATGGGTATGTTTCTTTAGGGTATTTTTAAGATTGGATTCATATTTAATATGGTGGATGGTCATATCTGATCTTCAAATCTTGAGTGCTTCAGTGCTTAGAAAAGAAGCGTAGGTTAAGTCGCCCTGAAACGTCTTTATTAAATTATAATATTTCCAATTTTATAGAAACGAACTTGTGAACTACAAAACTGAAGGGGAATTTTTCACCATTTCTTTAAAATTCATGATTTAAAACAAAATATTCTTTTGTAGCTTTAGGGATTACATTGAGTAAAGAAGAAGTCTACTGAATTTTTGTTACACCGATTCTTCATGAGATATTGCCCTTATTGTTTTATGTATCAAGCCCGCTCAATACGTTTCAATCGAAACCATCTTATGCTATCATTTATGATAATACCAGCTTCAATTAGCTCCTAATCAGTATTCCATGTCCACCACACAAAGGGCGCGTGCAAACAATTTTCCAACAATAACCAATAGATTAGCGTCACAAACGCCACTTGTAACTTTACACTGGAGACAAATTAGATCAAGTTGCACTTGACAGTTATTGATTGTGCGCGGGCGGCGGGGCTGCGGAGGGGGGAGGGGGGGGGGGCTGGACAGTGCATAATGACGTCACGCGTGCCCGTGCCCGGTAATTAACGACTGATTAACGCACAATTAGCGATGTGATCGCTGATAACAGACGCCGGAACTGCCTTGAGTGGCTCAGCTCTAATGCTCAACCGATTGTAATGGATGATTGAATCTTACTATGTGGCGAATTAACGTCCTGTTGTGAGCTAGGGTTGTGGGAGGACGCTTTCGTGTACTGTTGAGGGTTTCTCATCATTGTTTGTGTGATGGAGCTTTGTAAGTTACTATGTACTTATTTTTTAAATTAATTTTTGCATAATTTTGTCAATTATATGACAATACTATGATTTCAATCGTTTTTTCTCATGTATAGGTATAAAAATATGAATATAACATTAAAAGAACTAAGTTGTCGGACCAGTAGAAGAGGTCTGTGCCCATGTAGATATTTACACATACCATCATTGCTATGACAGTTCAAGTTTCCCATATAATACATAATAAAAATATTTTTGTCATTTACATACAATGTATGTAGGCAAGGTCGCACACACAGTAAAATTGTCATAATGACGAAATTAATTAATTAATTTGAGCACAAAAGATGGATTAAGGCAGCGGGGCGGATGGTACGTTTGAATTTATTTATCGCACGACAGCAGTGCTAATGTCGTCATACGGTTCGGCGCACACCAACCGCACTTCTTGGGATCAACTCTTTACGCACATGTACTAAAGACTGTTATATTTAATATGAAAGACCTCTGTTTATCATTGGGAAGTTGTTTTAATAAGAATTTTTCATGGGTACCTGAAAGGTTCTCATTTTATTCTGGGAAGTTGAGTTTTATATATAAGTGGAGTGACATTATAAGCATGATGATATTAGGACCGCGACGAAAATAGAAGCGCAATTTTGGGACTCTGTTTCGATTTTCGGTCGAAATTTTCAGTCTATTTGGAGATTTCCTGTGATAGCAAGTAGTTAGGAAATGTTCTCAGTTATCAACAATAAGCTTACTCGTGGATGAAGAACGCCTAAGTTAAATTTAAAGTCAAATTCTTAATTATTGCGGCATATTTTAACTTTAATTCAACGGATTATATTTACAAATGTTAACGTAATGATCGCAAAAATATCACATTAAAATGATCAAGTTGAACAAAGTGTACTTGAATCCATAGCATCGGTAATAATGGCCAATTGCGAATGTACGGAAAGGTGATAGAATCGGTAGCGGGCTCCATTCAAAATGTTCGCTTCGGCTCAGTGTCGGATCGGATTAGCCAAACCCGTTCATAAATCAGCCTCCACTCGTTTGCTTAATTGTTCTGACGGGAGATGGGGCCTGCTCGGAAAAATTGCCGAAATACATGCTCTATTTTTTTCCGTAGGCTCGTAAACGACGCGACTCACCTGATAACTGGCTATCCTTGATCACAATTGAACCGCAATTTTGAGTGTTTTGTCGTAGTGTTAATTATAACTTATAAGTAATAGCATATTACTAAAACCGAATAGATGTAATATAAATTTTAGTAGCAAAGGAAGTATTCGATGTTTATGTTTTAAAGCAGCAATCTAAAGAGCATATTATTTGATGCTCATTTCTTCCCAGTCTTGTTATATGTTTCTTCGTGCTAAGTTTAAAGGGGCTAAGATTAATACACACATGTTTTTTATTAGTACCATCTAGAATTAGATGGATCGCCATCTAGGTATAGACCTATGGTTTTTTGAATTCTATATTGCTAATAGTCATCAATTCAATATATACTTCAGTTCATAATAATTTTGGTGTATTTTGCGAGGTTTACCGACGGGAGGATACGGAACCGTCGCGGGCAAAATTCATCCCATCGCTCCGTACAAACAACGCATTGGCTAGGTTTAATTGAGTTGTTTTTGAAGTTATACTAAGAGATCGGATTAACTTGGAGTGAAGTTGAATGATATCCAATATCTGTGATATATTGCTACGAAAGAGAATATTCCACGAATTATAAGCGCTAAGAAGTTGGTGTAGAATAAATTGATTTTATTTTAACTCTGCTATATTATATACCCGTATTTTTATCCCACAAATATTAATTTCTAGTAAAACAAATTGACAGCCCCAAGTGCAGCTGGCTTGACACCAGCTTGTGAGAAAATTCTCTCGTAGTTTCTTATACCTTCAACATAAGACTTGCAGCTTAGTGTATGTGTGTTTTATCTATTAAATGCTGTCTAGCTTTACTTATACATAAAGTGATAAGAAAATAGCCAAAATTATAACCAATTTCAGGTTTCATGTCTAAACGAAAACACTAATTTGGTAGCAAGAACTAGTGATGAGGCAGATATGCAGTAAAAATTATTAATTATTTGATCATGTCAGTCGTTATATTTGGTAATTTGTAAATATAAATTGTCACAAAAAATCAAAGACTTTATGCCTACTATTTTTAACTGTTCACATTAAATTACTCGTATGTTTATATAATAAATTGCAAATAGTTGGATGGAGTGTGGAAAACTTTTTCTCTGCGGGTGTAAAATATGAGTAAATCTGGTAAGTCGTGCTACAAAATGAACCTTAGTTTTCGGGAACATATACATACATAATATGTACTATGGGTTATAACTAACATTATTTCTAATCACCACGGCTATTTTCAAAGCTGTTCCCTTTCCTTATCCTCCGCAAGTTTCGGATGTAGTACTATAAAAATACATAACCAAATAAATCTCAGTAAATTAAAATTACTCGAAATTCTACCTATCCTTACTCCTACACGGTTAATGCCAAGACATTCTGTAGCGGAATTGTCGAGATAAAATACCGTATCAAATAATTGTCGTCATTTGGTAGATCAAAGGTGTGGGGTGAAGAGGTGCGGGGGTGTCTCCGCTGTAGCTCTTGCAAAGGGTTAGAATACCAGCTTTAAGGCATACGACACCCGGCTGCGATGTTGTAGGTTACTGTTACAACTAGGGGAGAAATATGCAGGGTTTAATCGAAAATTATACCTGGCGAGAGTTACTGTGATTGCAAACACATTGGCACACAACGTCTTGCAAAAAATAAATCATAACTAATAACTGCGGGTTCGAACCCCAGGCACACACCTCTGACTTTTCGAAGTTATATGTGTATTCAAATCGAATTATCACTTGCTTTAACGGTGAAGGAAAACATCATGATGAAACCTGCACAACTAAAAAGTTCTTAGGAATTTCTTAGGTGTGTAGTCCGCCAACTCGCACTAGGCCAGCGTGGCGGACTATGGCCTAAACCCTCTCAATGGTAAAGGAGACCCGTGCTCAGCAGTGGGCGTATATGGGTTGATGAAGAAGAAGAATAACTATCAACAATTTTACTTTGATTTCGATCACTGTCTATATATACCCGTATGTCTAGATAAAGTTATTAAGTTTGAGTTGAACGTTGTACAGCATTTTTGCAATTTCATGTACTTTAATTGAATTTTATTGTTGCTAAATTTTAAAAATGGTATTGCAATTTCAGAAACAGTAGTTATATATTGAGTAATCTTCATATGCCTTCATTACATGTTCACGTATGCATTGGCTCATTAATAAACATTAAAAGCTTAACTAGAGATATAATCATTTTTCATACTTAACTTGAAGTACCTAGGATGTTAACATCTGTTTATTGCTTAAACGATTTTTTCTCACCATTTTTAAAAGTGTCGCGTAAACTTTTAAAATAATCTATTGAATATATTTTTTATATTAAAATTACAATTTTACTATATAAATGTACGCGACAGCTAGCTACCACGACCCTCCAGCATTATTGTTTAAGTATGCAAGGTGGAACGCTCATGCCAACAATTTTCTCAAAGAGATTCCCTTCATAGCCGCTTTGTGACGCTTTGATAACTCTTTCACTTGTTTAAATATATTTTATTTTAATTCGCTCAAATATTTCGCTCAATGTAGCTTCAAATACTTTAAATTTCAGGAATTAAATTGTTTATTTTTATGTTAGAGCCTCGAATAAGTTAAAATCATGATGATCGCGGAATTTAAATTCGAAGTCTTAACTTATGACTTCTTAAACAGAGTATGTTTTTCAAATTAACTATCACGCACGAATGAAAAGCAAATAAAATTGTGAGAAAAGCGGTGCATATTTGGAGAAATTTTCTAGTCATGTGTAATTCACACTGGTCTAGACTTAAGGACTAAGACTAAGACTTTTTCATTTGTAAAAGGGATTAATGTCTAGTTATAGAAAGTATATAGGCTGAAAGATATTACCTATATACGAATTGGTCTTTGAGTATTGATACAATATAAAAATCCTGTTTATTTACAATATTATAAGAAAATACAAACTTGCGCCTGTATGGGGACAATGATTGATTGCACAGGTTTATCTTTTCAAAGTTTCGCCTTATATAATCTCAAGTCTGTACGAGGCAGGCTTTTTACATTTACCAAGCATATTTTAGACAACATCTTGGTTTTAAGACTGTCTAAGGTAAAAGGTACCTCATCATCATCATTCTCCTGCCCTGATCCCAATTCTTGTTTGGGGTCGGCGCAGCATGTTTTGTCCTTCCTTCCTGTGTGGAAGGACAAAACATGCTGCATAAGAGTTTTGGCAGATGTTTTACGGCCGGCCGCCTGCCTGACGCCAACCCTCCTTGGGAATTTCTATGTTTTAAAGGGAATGGTGTGAAAATAGCGTGAGTTTGGGTACAGGATATTGAGGGAAAGGATATTTGGCCTGATGGTAAGGATGCTACAGTCCCGGATAAGGAAGTATTAGGAGACTGTAACAGCTCGGGGGGCCGAGCTCGCGTACTCGTAGCCTTGTTCCATGACTGGCTAGATCAATGGAAAAGGCATCCCCTGACCTTAAAAAAATTTAAGAGGTAGTCCTCCTTTAATTAAATACAATCATTTGAAAAATTTAAGTAAACAAAATACAAGGAATGAAATTACTCTCATAAAAACTATACACATAAAACACAACCTTTTCAACACCACAAAACTTCTAGTAGTAATTATATAAATGTATATAGGTATAAACAAATTTATATAATTGCAATTTATATAATTGGTAATGTATAAAGGACGTATGTTCAGGTAAGCGCAGTGTTGCACGTCCACCCACAAGGTGGACCGACGATTTGGTAAAAATCGCGAGAAGCCGCTGGATGCAGGCCGCTTCCAATAGAGCGCTTTGGAAGTCTCTGGGGGAGGCCTATGTCCAGCAGTGGACGTCCTTTGGCTGATGATGATGATGTTCGTTTTTAGGCTGCTCATTGTTCTTTGCTTTCTCACTATGAAACTTTGCTTCTTCGCCTAAGAATGTCTTTTTATAAACACACACAGCTTATTAACGACGGCGTCTTCACAGAAATTATAGCCAAATATGATAGTAATGGAATTTATAACTGCGATTTTATCTGATTGAAAATTTATACTGTTCCGAATATCCAAAAAAGGCATTATATGGTTATAATTAATGACCGCATTTAATTAATTCCTGAGAACAAATTAAAAATTCTGATAACGGCGCCATGACAGTTAAGTAAAAGGTACCTCATCGTCAGCCCAAATGCTGGGCACGAGACTCCTTTATAACTGAGAGGGTTTAGGTCTTAGTCTAACCCGCTGGCCTATTGCGGATACTTTTATAGTTTATATTTCGTCCCAACCGGGGACTTACAACTATGTACACAAATGCAATAGTACCAAAAAAGCTGATTTTTTATAGTGATTATGTATTCACGTCCCTAAATGTAGTTTTTGTAATTTTACAAGATTGTTTATCTTCGCTTCGACGTCGAGAACTTTTAACAAACGTTTCATAGGGCGGGCCAACTTTCCTCTGCAGATTTATTAACAGATAAGGTTTTATCCTTACTTCAGGTGAAATTTCAATTTCCTATTACAATGAGATATTATTTCTGCTTTTAGACATTATGTTTCATGGTTTTCAATAAATGCTAATTAGAGTTTTGCTTTTAGTACTATTATAGCTGTAAGTTAGTTAGTATACTGCGAGTTTTTTTTTTGAAGTCTTTGTTATTTTGTGCATTGCCATAACATCTTTGACGATAAATACAAAATTAGATAAGATGTTCAAAAGCAATATTATAAAACCATAAAATCGTAAAATGCAATACCTAACTGGCAACATTAACAAAAACAATATTGACGTACGCGAACATTAAGGTATATTGGTATTCTATAGTCAAAAGTAATTTCCCTAATGAAACCTAAATAGTTTAACTAAATTCATAGAGCGATATATCTAGTGGTATAAATTTTAAATTCGTATCGATGGTAGCAAATTACTTGATAAAGTGTCCTTAATGTCGATACTTCAGTTGGCTCCGCCTACGTGTCGGAAGTTTTTCGTACAAGGCGGGTTTGGTGTGTGGGCGGGACTTGGCGGGGTGTACACGCCCACCCGAGGCCCCGCCCACCCACTGACACTTCAGTTACCAGCGGAACGTCGTGTCGGATGATACTGTCGACAGTCCTGCTTACTGACGGATAGCGACTGGCAAGTTGCAACTACCCTAGGCTTGGCATGAAGCCAATATCCCAATATCAAGTCTAGCCAAGCCAATACAGTCTTTTTTTATGAAACAGCTTTCAAATAAGCAAATTATGAAAAAATAAAGGTAATTGTATTCTTAAAAAATATTAAAATAGTTTGAAAGTAAACTATTATTAAATAAATGTACCTATAGCTGGTGAAACATGGTCTTGGTTTTTTAATCGAAATATCTTGAGGAATATTTTGTACATTACTACACTCATGCATGTGCACTCGAAAGGTGGATTTAAGTATATTTAAACAACAAAATTTAAACAACAATGTTATTGGCACCACATAACAGGGAGCGAGGGGTTTTTCGATTTAATAGTTCAAAACTCCGGTAAACTGTATGTTGCCACTAAGAAATACTTACTTAACAAAGAAAAAGCACCCTACCTAATAGTTTTTAATCAGGTGTTTCTATATGTAACTCATCTACATATTCCTGCCGCGGGAAAAGCCAGAAATATTTTACT
This sequence comes from Cephonodes hylas, assembly GCA_030295005.1. NCBI lineage: Eukaryota > Metazoa > Arthropoda > Insecta > Lepidoptera > Sphingidae > Cephonodes > Cephonodes hylas. The sequence goes on along the minus strand of AP025369.1, from coordinate 8,803,790 downwards.
ACATTATATACAAGGTTCAATTCCTCAACAAAGTTATGAAATTCTTATTCGCCGGGAATTGCCTCACACACTTATGAATTTCCATCATTAGTATTACTTTGTTTCTTTCCATATTTCAGAAAGCTACTAAATAACTACATTTTAAAGTCGGACCGCCGCCCGTTAGCGGCTTCTACGATTTGTTAAATTTCGATCGAAAGTCACTGCGCTGACTTGGTGCGGTTGATGTTCACGTTATTTTTCGTGAAATCAATTATAAGTCATGTGACTCGAAATGTCAAATGATTTTTAATAGGATATGAATTTGCTATATATTTAATTTGCTGGCAGCGGTTGGGTGAGAAGAGCCGAAGATCGAGCCCAGTGGCGTGCCATAGGAGAGGCCTATGTCCAACAGTGGACGAAATAAAGGCTGATGATGATGATGATGATGAATTTGCTATGCGCGGGTGAGAGTAAAACTTATATGTGAAGAACTCGTGGTAACCAATTGTTTTATAAGACACTCAACGAGTATGTCATTATCATCATTCTCTTCCCCTTTTCCCAATTTTTATTTGGCGATGTCTGATGAGAGAGAGATGAGATGCTTATATCTTGTTATTACTGGTTAGCAATCATCATTATTCTATTTATACTATGTACTCAACAACTGAGGCGGTGTAGGCCTTGGTCCACCTCGCCGGCCTAGTGCGAGTCAGCGGACTACACACCTAAGAAATTCTTAAGAACTTTTTAAATTTGCAGGTTTCCTCATGAGGTTTTTATTCGCCGCTACAGTCCTGATAATTCATTACTAAAATTTTTAAGAGTCAAAGATATTTGCATGGGGTTTGCAACTCTGGTGCCAAAGATTCTAGACCACCCGCCTTAATAAACTCGAAAACGTAAATGTGCTTACTTATTTAAAAATTAGACAAGAAACTCTTTGTTTATTTTTACAAAAAAAAAACATACCTCACGCCTATATTCCCCGAAGGGGTAGGCAGAGATGCATTTCTGCACCCACATTTCGCCAGGTATGCATCAGTCCCATGTAATAGGGGACGAGCCTATTGCCGTTTCTCGGGCACATTTCCAGACTCCGTGCTGTTACTGAGAATTTCCTAATGGAAAAACCCAATAACACTTTGTCCGACCCGGGAATCGAACCCAGGACCTCTAGATCGCACGGCACATACGTGTACCGCGAGACCACGAGGCATTCTGCGTTTATTTTTAATACTATTAATTCCTGCTGAACTTAAAGCCATAGCTAAAATAAAAATGCTAAAAGGAAATCCTCAACAGATATAATTCATGAAGTCGTCTAATACTGCTTGGTCGGTGTTATTTTTATCTCGGTTTGCATTTCACGTTTAATCTGCAATGATTAATTAAGACGTTGTCGGGGGCCACGCCGCCCAACAATGCATCATGATATTGTCTTAGGTGCTTTATGCAAATATGGGAACGAATCTAGATTTATCTGGAAGTATTTTTTATTATGATATTTACGTGGGATAATTCGACCTATGCATAGAATAAGGTTACTTATGACTAACACCAAAGTACTTTTTATGTCTATAATAGAGTTAAAATTGTTTATATATTGCACTAGTGAAGTAATAATGATCATAAATTTTGTTGTTGTTTGAAGAACATAAAAAATTACTTATAATTTTGTGCCCAATTAAGTTTAATCGCTGAGAAAGAGAAGTTGTGAAAAAGCACATATAACTTTATTCTGCAGTGCAAATGAAAAATCGGTGTTTTATATTGCATTACTTTTAAGGCCTTTTATGAAGCGAATTTAAAATTTTTTTTACTTTTCCGTAGTATGAGAGTAGCTTTACAGGGGTCATTATTCCTAGCTGTAACATTCCTGCACAATGACTTCCTCGAGATGACTTGACCGTTTTTCAAAAGGTGTTATAATAAAAAAAAAAGAGATCAGGTAATAAATCATCAAATCAAATTTATGGTCATAATATGACAATACATTTTAAATAAGGCGTGGAATATCGAAAGTAAGGGCTTATGACTTGGCGACATTGAACACATATGTACATAAAAATGTTTTCGATAGGATACGTTAATGGAAGGAAAATAAGTATCACCGCTGAAGAAAGTAATCTAACAATTATAATTAGTATAAAATATACCTAGTTATGCGACATGCACATACTAAAAGTAATCCGCTTACTATCCACTTAGTTATCTTGATATTGCGTTGCGAACATAAGCTTTGCTAAAATATACGGCCGTAATATGTTATTAAATATAAAAAATAAAAATATACACACGCCTTAATTCGGGAAATACAACGCTAATACATTGACTTAACCTAATAGACAAATGACAGCCTTATACCGCTTTTCGGGTTGATTTCCAGAGTCAGTGATACTAAATTTAACACATCCCTCATTAATAAAATTGGTTCCAGACATACAGTGCGTGGCAAAAGAAATACAGCTGTATCATAAACGTAACATTAAAGGTATAAAATATATAATAACTCAGTCCTATTCAAACACCACTGAATGCAGCCCTGTTGGAAAAATTAGCAAAAGTGATTCATTAAGCGGCCGCAAAGATTGTGCTAAGTCCTTTATTTCAGAGTGGGCTCCGCACTGAGTATTTTTTAATTCCCCAGAATTAGCATTGTCTCGTGCGTTGATTTATATCCAGAGGATGCTTGGCGTCGCGACGCCCGCTCCCCCACCTCCCCCCTCCGTGCTCCGCTACTCAAATAGACCGAGATAATGGCCCTTTTTTAACACCTTAATTAAAATGTACTACAGTTAATTTACGAGGGGGTTTTGTGTTTTTCTTTTCTTCTTATGTGCAGCTGCTTTAGTTGTTTAAGAATTTGTACGGTATACTGGAATTGTCTGTTTTTATTTTTCACGTAACTTGATATTTTGCAATAACATGCGTTATATAATACTAAGTTTATTAGGTGCTTAAGTAAAAGTATATTGGACCCCTAAATTTTCAGAAAAAATTGACTCTAGATTAAGTCCGTGACTGCTAACTACTAATGTGTTCAAAGATAAAATCAAAAACCATTTTAGCCAATTTTTAAAATACAATGAAAATAACTGAACAACCATTTAATTGCATTGCATTTTGAGTTTTTCATTATAAAATTCTTAGTGTGAACAATGATTAATAAAAGGAAATGTGTCTGAAATTAAACAATGAGCTAAATTAAATTTCTGATTTCCGCGTGACTAAAGACTTATTAAGCAGTCTACTTACTATGTGTTTCTGATCGGAGTTTTATTATTATTAAAAATATCGATCGTATTAAGGGACTAAGCCATTGAACACAATACAGCTACGATAACCTAACCCTACAAACGCGTTTTCTTGGTGAGTTAATGTCTTTGATAAGGAGTGCGGTCAGCACCCACTTACGTCACGTTTATCTCAACAAAGGATTACTTCGTATACCGTTACTCGTTTCTCTTTCTTTACTACATAGGTGTGATATATTTTTGCTAGAGGATCCCAGAATAAAAAAATGGCCGAAAAGTTGTGTAGGATATAAACGTCGTATTCATTTTAGATTTGTGATGACGTCTAGGATATTTATTTAATTAATAGTTGCGTCTGCAACTTCTAGATCACACGACTCAACGATAAAATACTTTTGCAGCGGAATGAAACAAGTAATTTGTTTTACTTTTTTCCCAATTCTTACTTTGTAACTTGTTTGATACTTTTATGTTATCTCCTGTTGTATGATGTTAAGTAAAAACTGACTTAATCAGGATTATCATCCATCACATTTATGAAAAAATATTTTTATATGACGGATAAATAAAATAATTTTTTTTTAACGCAATTCCACCAATACAATCCAGTCCGTATTATATCAAATTGCATCATAATTATTGTGCAATATACATACACACGTTTCAACAAAGCGAGTATGTTCAATAAAGTTCAATTAAATCAGCTCCAATGCGAACTAACTGATTCGTATTAAAATTAAAAATTTCATACACAAATTACGTGAAACGGTTCTCATCCTTCGCTAATTAGTTGCATTTCGTAGCAATATTGAGCTCAAACCGGGGCGTACAGGCCGACATTCATTGATGGAAACACAAATTTAGCACCAATTAATTAGCATACAAACAGTGTATGCGGTAAAGTGGAACGAAGCGATTATTGTGTAATAATTATTAATTGCCAAGCGATTACCCGTGTGCTAGTTCGTATTGCAGCGCTCAATAGCTATGATGCCTATTGAAAATCAATATTTGAAATGCTTTTCCGAGTTATTGGTTTTTATATATCAAACCCTGGATGTCATTTAAAAGTAGATCGTGCATCAAACCCAATAAAATGACCACTTTATATCAATACAATATCCTTCATAAACTTAGAAATCGCCTAATCACAGAAAAAATCTCAGAAAATATTCTACCACCTCATAGTCATTAAAAATGTGGTTTTGCATAACAGAGTTTCTGTGCCCACCTGAAACCAATATACTCGTGCTAATCAAACTGTATTGAACGTCATTTGAATTCTTCCATCCTTCCATCCTTTGCAACTGCGCGAAAATCGTTCCTATAAATGTTCAGTGCTTAGCCCAATATAAAGTATTTTTTTAAGTTTTTTAAATCACAATTAATACACAAACATTCCCATAGAAACAACTGAATCAAAGTAATTCAAATAACAGGAACGCTAAATAAAACAACGTTAACACATGATGCAAGCACTTTGCTTTACAAGTCCCACAACACGCACAACATATAATGAGAAAGGAATTCACAATCCACAAATCTTTGCACCAATTCACGTGCAGCGGGTAAATGGCGCCCACATCTCAGTTTCATTTATATCCAAACGATTTAATTGGCGGAGCGCGCGCTTTCAGCTGCAGCCCATCGACGTACAGTTTAGTTAACACACGAGCCCTCAACCGCTGTGTGTGCTCTAAAACAGCATCCTAATTATGGCGCTTGGGCCGCCAATTTGCCGCCGGTTGCGGGCACAAGCGCTCGCAAAAACTCTAATTAAGGTAAATAATGTTTATAATTAAAATAACACTCGTGGTCCTCGAGCCGGGAATCAAAGCAAGATTTCGAGCAACTGATGCGTCTAACGCGACCACTTCACTTTACGAGCGATTTTTTAACATCAGCTTAATGTGTCTTTTTGCGCTCACAACGTTGACAGCATGGAAATGCCGTTTTCACGGCGGGTTATTCTGAGCCGTGAATTTTGTTGGTAATATTTAGTTTCAGTTTTTTTTTGCTGCATGATTATGAATATCGTGTTTGCAGAATCACCGAAATTATTCCCCGATAGATTCCATAGGTACTTGTTTCATTTAAACAAGCATATTATCCGTGAGATTTTACGACAAGCCGTTTCTCGTCGTCCTTTTTAAGAAATATACATTTTGGTACTATTCTCCATATTGTGAGCTATTCATGTTATATGTTCATCAACGATATTAATCTTCTTCATTAACTCATTTTCGCCCACTGCTGAGCACGGGTCTCCTCTACCATTGAGAAGGTTTAGGCCATAGTCCACCACGCTGGCCTAGTGCGGGTTGGCGGACTACACACCTAAGAAATTCCTAAGAACTCTTAGGTGTGCAGGTTTCATCACGATGTTTTCCTTCACCGTTAAAGCAAGTGATGATTCAATGTGAATACACACATAACTTCGAAAAGTCAGAGGTGTGTGCCTGGCTCGAGTTCGAACCCGCGACCGTCGAGATTCTCGACCGCGCGCCCAAATCTCGAGGCCATCACTGCTTTTAACGATATTAGTTTTCACTAAACTTCACTCGAAACAGTACCTTCCGTACAGCTTACTGATTAATTTATTCATAAATAGTAATCTGACTCTATTCCTATAGACATAGCTTATTTCTAATGCAAAGAAAACACCTAGAATTAGAATCTATATTTTCCATACTAAATCTCCGTTTCATACATGGAGTACTAGGAGCGCAGAAATCCCTGCTAGTGGCTGGGCGACGCATGGAGTACGAGCTGGCCGGCGGCGCGCGCCCGAGAATGCTAATTAGCATCGCTCGCCACCGCTCGCTGCACCGGGAGTACGACCGCAATGGATTAGATTTTAATTTGTGCTTTCTAACGTTGTTCAGCTAACCGTTTCAGGTGTGCATATTTGGATTTCTGTAACAGAGTAGTGATTTTGTATTTAGAGGGGGTAAGTGTTTTTTTAATGTTTTATTTTTTTGCTTTGATTAGCTTTTTGTATCGCATCAGTTTTCTCTGCTGTAGTGGTTTTACCTCAATAAATATAATCTAACATCAAGTAATCTCAAAATGTTATTCAATATAGCATATTTGAAATTTATTCCTAAAGAAAAAAAGAATGTTTTTTTTATTTTATTTGAACTATTCAATAGCCTAACTCTACAGACGTATTTCCTTGGTGAGTTAATGTCTTTGATAAGGAGTTCGGTCAGCACCCATTTCTATCACCGTTATATTGCCAAAGGATTTCAGCTAGTCTTGTCTTGCGTTATTATTACACAGGTGAATGTAAATTTCTTTATATAAAATTCAAGCAACCAGAATCACCGATAAATAAACATAATTTAAAATACTGATTCGATTGTCCTAAAATACAGGTAGTTATCACCCCTTAAGAGTACTCAACAGTAAAAATATATATAGTATGTACAGACAAACCCTGTATTTGACATGAGTGAAACCGCGGGCAAAAGAGAGCCTGAATTAAACCAGGCTGTTTATTATCACCCGTAAATATACGTAAACATTAACCCCGTAATTGCGAAGAAAAAGTATTTCGCAACTCTTCCCCAAAGCCACCGGAACCGTGCTCATTTACATTTCAAATTATGGACAGCAGTAAATTTTAAAGCAAACATGTTTATGCTAAGGTGGAGCTACAAATACCAAGTTAAATATATTTTCAGTAAGTCTGAAATCACTTAACTAGCAATAATTAACGTTATTTACATTTCGCCTCCAGACAATTGCGGAACCCTTTGTTAGGGCGATGACGCACTTAGCACGAACTTTTTATTATTTACGTCGCCATGACGTCAATACGTTTTGTAAGCCCCACGGTTCATGGTTAAATACGGCTCTATAACTAACTATTGCATTATTTATTGTTTCTTTTAATTATTTGGGATTTTCTTTTACTACAGATTTCGTATTCAAATCAGTTACAGTTAATCTTGCGAAACTACTTATAAAACAATGGTTTACAAATTTTTTTTTTTGGATTGATCTAGTTGGGAAAACCTTACATTTGTCAAATCCAGAGAAATCGGCAGTATTAAAAACTACGACATATTTCCAAAGTGGCACTTTAAATATATGTATTTTATTAAAAGTCTTGTAAAGAATCCTTCTACACAAAAAACAGAACCCGTTAGCATGTTATTTATTTTTTCTTCTCTATGAAAATATGCATTACGTCCTCCTTGTATATCCCGAGCTGAAATGGTCCCGGAGTACCACCGGATGTGTAATTAAAACCATCCTTTACTGATTTATTGCGTCCACAATTTATTCCTTTATCTTGGCTCGGACCAATGTATCTTAATTCAGCGGTGCGCCAGATAAAATTTGCGAATTTGTTCCAAGTCTCTTGCTTTCGACCGCGAAGCCAACATTGTTAGAAGGGTTGGAAAGATAACATTGAACAGTATTTTAAAGGACTTTGTAATTTAAATATATTCTCAATAAAACGTACAAATTCTGGACTGTCTCCATTCTTAACTCTGTTTTGAAATAGGAGTTCTCATTTTAATTAACTTACTGAAAAAAATAATCATTATTAATACCTGACGTATGAGATTTGAGGTCCGCCAATATCGATTACGTTACTGTATTGGAATGTTATAATCCCACTATTGAACTCATTCAGAAATTAACTGCCATAGTCACTTATGCAATTACGCCAAATGTATTTCTGAATCAGCTTGTACTTTTTTCAAATTAATTTCTGATTGAAACTAAACTCCAATATTTCTTCCACTCACGAAAATTATCGCTCTGACCTGTAATTACCATCAGATATCAAAGTACTGTACATGTCAGTATATAAAATGCAACGATGAAATCGCCAATAATAAATCTAAAGAGCGATTTATTAAATTTTTCATGAGTGTGGCCATGTTTAGTGCGACTCGATAAGGAGATTAATAATTCACAAGTTTACGGTGTTTAGTGAGGCATTGTTGCATGGCGGCGCGTTATCGATGCGATCTCGTGGCGAAATGCCACCCTAGAAAATGCATCTACGTCGTAGAACCACGACATACTGGATTTGTGTAGCTTCATTAACTAGTGAACTATTAGGCGTATGATTTTTTATTTAAATCGTATGATTTTTGCCTTCGAAATATGCGATTTAAATAAAAAAATCTTTTTTTTTATTTGTAAGCGGAAAATGTACGAGTGAAATATAAAAAAAACATATATGTGTTTTTTATTTGAATCGTAGATATTTCGCTTTCAATTAATCTTTAGCCGTAGTTGATCTACTTCTTAGCATTTTAGGATAGAAGAAAAAGCAGCCGTAGACTCAGTTCTTTAAATAATTTTATTATATGTATTGGCACAGCATAACAAAGCTATATAATCGTGTAATACATAAGAAAGATGGACCGAGGATTTGGTAATAATTGCGGGAAGCCGCTGGATGTAGGCAACATCTGACACATCACTTTGTTAGCCTTTTGGGGAAGCCTATGCCCGGCAGTGGACGTCTTCAGGCTGATGATGATGAGAATTGTCAAATATTAAAAAAACTGACAAGTTTAATCCAGTATGTAGTGATCTTGGTGTCCGAATGAGCGCGGCAGTTGGCTGCGTTGTTATGACACCTAATATGCGTTTAGCACGCGATACCGTGCGGTTTACTTAGCCCTTTTTAATGGCTTGCTGAAACGGTGGCGACGGAGCGTGTTGAATGGACGATTTGCGATTGATGCCATCCATTTATAATTGTGATTTACTATTTTATGTTCAACATACGGCATATTCCTACATTTCAGTGTTTCATAATTAGTTCCTAGGCCAAGGTGTATTACGCCTACGTTTTATCAGTTGTTATGCAACATGGAATAATGACATCTCTATTAACATTTACTTGTCAAGTTTTCTGACTCTGAGCTGTTACGGGGAACTTCCAAAGCGGAAAACCCGGTTTCCCAGAATCGGAAATCAACTTCAGGACCAATAACTGCACGGTTACATACATTTTCCATGAAAAAAATGTAAATATAAATTTACTTTACTTTTAATAAAAAAATCCCAGCAATATGCTTTATCTTGTGTCTCAACTTAAGCTATGAATGATTTAGAAAAATACCTACAGTACCTGTTTATAATAAATAAAGCCTACAATAGGAGATATTTGACAAACATAAACAATTGATATAACTATAAAATGATGATCAAAAACACAAAGCAGGTTTAGCGTCCGCAACAAAGGCAGGAAGTTGTATGTGCGTAAATGCAACTGTTAATTAGTTTACTGTCGGTGACGATTCGAAAGTTGTTGATATATTTCTGTTCTGCAAATTGCCGTAGGGCTGCGGCAAACGTTTCATTAAAACTGAACCGTAATTACTATTGTACTGTCGCGTCGAGCGTTGCATACGTTTGGTAAAAACTCAAACCGCGTTAATAAAATTTTGTTAGATATAGCCACCTATGTTTGGTCACAGCTGGCGATATGTGCGTGTAGAAGGATATGTCTAATTATACCTATGAGGCTCATACCCGAGTATGCACATATGTTTGTAAATTCACTATCTAGACGTTCAATAAAACTTTACTTTTGTCGATATAAAGTCTCAAATGGGCTTCAACCATTTCCATTGAAATTTTCAAAGATGCAAGTTTTGTAACGATGTACCCGCTATTGTTTAATTTCTTAAGAAATTGTTACAAGTACACATAACTTCGTAATTTCGACTTCATCCGGACCCGCTAAGATAGTGCCTCGGCTATACGCACTCATATTCGAGCAAACATAACGAATTTTATTTAATATCATTTGAACTGACTAGTTAATACCTTACACTACGTTTAGTAAATAAAATAAAGAAACTAAAGAAGTAACAATTTCCAGCAAGAGGTCCTACAAGAAATACAGTGCAATGAGTGAGTGAAAACATTCGCGTGGTTGTTAAACGAGTAGTGAAACAAAAGCGGCGACAGCTCCAGAATCGGCGCACAATTACTCGGCTCGTACTTATTACGTACATATTTGCTCGACAACCGGTCCATTAATCAATTTTTGCATTTTTAATTCGCCTCTCATTATTTGCCCGTGAATTTCATTTCCACTGTTGTTTCACCATTTTAAAATTTAAGCCGAACGGCCCTCCAAAACGCACATTTCCAAGTAATTTACAATTTATCATGTTCGCCTGCAAATGAGCAAATATTTTTCGTTTGTTAAGCCAGTTGTAATTAATATATGTTAAATTTTTATTAAAGTGCGGTCTGCGATCTGTTCAATAATGGTTAAAGCTTTAATTTTATAATGAATAATATTGTGAAAAGTGTTTGGCGCGCACTTTGTAGCCGGCCAGCCTCGGTCTGGACAACGCTATCTGGCGAATTAATAAATGAATTTCGAATAAAAGTTCAGCGGATTTGTGACGGGAAAAAGTTAGGCCGTTTCATTTACAATCGCTTTGAGAGCGAGACAGGACAAAATGAAAAGTTTAATAAAATGTGCATGAGTACAGATGTCAACCATTGAAAGCTGAAAATTGAGTGCTATCAAAAAACTCGACAACAACCCTACATGTGTTCATGTGTTTTTCATGTTGGCAAACGAAACTGTGTAAATTTGCAAATCCCCTGGGCCTATTAGATCATGGCTTTTACTTTTTCAACTTAACGCTTTAGGGTTGTAAGTGAACTCAGTTTTCATTTTTCAAGACAAACAAGCAGAATGTAGGTATATTTTTTGTGACGTTATTTTCAGATTTGTGAATAATTTAGTAGTATTATTTAGTTACAGCGGAACCTTTGCGTTTCGCCTTGGTAAATTAAAAAATTCCAATGTTTTTTAAGCATGTAAACGTAACTTCAAAACAAGTATTTGTGGTATTGGGAGCTGAATACTGTCGTGAACTGACAATGCCGAAATCTTTACAAATTCCTGCGATGTTTATTTTATTATGGTTGCAGTATGCTGCGACATACTAAAATACCCTTGTTTCAAATTGTGGATACCATCACTTTAATCAAGCCACAGATAACTGCGTCAAAATAGCACGATATTTATACTACTATTTTTGCCATATGGATGCTGCATCCACGAAAAATCTAATTACCCATTAGGACTCGTCAACGCCAACCGTTCACTGTACACGGCCGACTAAAATATTAAACGATCGCCCATGTAACTCTTTTTCGGTTGAATTTTTTTGACGCACGCTCTGCTGTAATTGATAAAGGCGAAGCGCGGCGGGAACCCATGACATGTCGTATTTATGCGAATTTAAAAGCTTCCGACTCACGGAATTTAAATCTGAATTAATCCAACGTTTTTTGATCACCCCAACTGTTGAGAATTTAATGGTCTTTATTTAATAATCAGCCGTTGTGTTGCACAGATACGGGTGATTCGTCAGTATGATATTTTTTTAGTAAAAGTACTTTAAAAACTTTTATGGGGCCTCGTGGTCTCGTAGCACAAGTGAGACGTACGATCTAGACGCTTCAGGATTAATTTCGTTTTTGGAAAAATTATTATTGAGTTATTTCATGTCAGAAATCTATGGCCTTTAGTCTAGAAATGTAGCAGAAAAACGGCGATGGGCTCGCCTCTTACATTTAAATTAAAACACAATTGAGGAAGTAGGTGCAAAAATACACGTCTTACCCTGTTGTGTAATATTTTTCAGAAAATTGGATAAAATTTCTTACGTTACATTCGTGGGGTATTTTATCGGTACATTATCACTGAATGTGTACAGTTCGTTTGAATACAAATGACACATGCAAAAAAAGTTGTTTAAATAAACAAAATACAAGGATATTAATGTTCGGGTTTAAGCTCGTCCGCTTTTTACCGCGTAATACCAATTTTCCAGTAACGTATTAAGCTAATTGGTTGCTTTATTAAATATTAATCGTGGTTCTATGAAAGAATATATATTTTAATTTACCATCGCTTAAACATAAACAATCTGCGTATTTTATAACATATTTTTGTAATAAAGTAGCGGTTTGTTGGGACCCACTTCACTTCAATTAAAAAAAACAGTCTATAATGCTCTCTAAGTTTTCATTTATTTTTATAACAAAAAATATATAAATAGGGTATAAGTAGTACACTAATAAATAATTTTTAGGTAATTAGTTGCTTCAATACAGAAATCAAACCTTTTTTCTATATAATGTAATAGATTTGTATATATTTTTTCGGAAAGTCGTTAAACGAATCATAGCCTCGAGGCTTAGCTGTACAGTCGTGTCAAAGCTCGGTGGCCGCAGGTTCAAGCCCCAGGCACACATTTTACAAATAGACAATGGATTGCTAAATTTAACGTTGAAGGAAACCATCGTGAGAAAACCTGTACACCTAAAAATTCATACAATTTGTTAGGTGTTGTTCTGCCTACCCATAATAATTCAGTGTGGTGGACTTAACCCTTACCGCTCTGAACTATAGAAGAGCCCTACTATGCCAAACAGTGTTACTTAAATATGAGCTAATAATGATGATAATAATTATGTTACAAAACCTGTTCTTTTTGAGGGAGAAAATAAGTTTAATACAAGCTGTGAAAATGTATTTATGGACAATCTACTTCTTGTGTGCTAAAGATTACTGGCTGGGAGTCCTCTAAGTTCGTATAGGTATGATTTAATATAAGTTCGTCAAAGCCGGCGCGGGTTAATTCCATATGAATTTATGTATTCCATGCAAATGTGGAGCAAAACTCAAATCTTATCGCAAGTTAACCGCGCGCAGAACTACCGCTTATTGCTTTTGTGAATGTTCGTATTGCACGTACTATTATTAAACGTGTTAAAAATGGGCTTTCCTTTTGAATATTTATTACATTTGACTGAGTAGTCGTAGTAGACACATTTTTTTATGATACAAAGGAAAACAAAAAGTTGTATACTAAGCTTATTCTATTAATATTACAATTAGCTTAGTTAATGTACTTTAGACACATATACTACCCACAACATTTTACACGGGTTACATTATCTATATTTTAATCGTTAAATATTAAATCAACTTCCATTTACGTTGAATGTATGATTGATTCCGTGATAGAGATGAATACGAAGCAATTTGTAGGGCCGGGATTTGATTCTTAGGTCGTTAAAAAGTTATTAGAGAGTCGGAAAGCCCCTAAGAATAGGTATAACGAGGAACCTTAAACAAATCTAGGTAAAAAACATGAAATATATTTTGAAAACACCTATGCCTATGTTATATGTAAACTATCTATGTAGTATACTGTGTATACTATGAAAGTGGATCGTAATCTCCGGTCAGGATTGAGACATCAACAACTTAGAAGCTCGTACACATAGGTAGTTTAGCCTGCGTGTGCACTCGCCGACAATTTTACTAGGTAATCACACGTCGCCTCTAACTCCGCGCTAAACGCCTTAATAATCATGACAACTTGTTTCAACGTGGGCACAATGCTAACTAGTCGGCACCAACTTTAATACATAAACCCAATTTATTTTACCGTCGATCTATTGCAAAATACCCAAAAATGAGCCCTATTGTTCACGTATTTAGAACGACACCCCAGTTATTATATTGTCAAGATAATTTTGCATACATGTACACAAACTTAGGCTAACTTGGAGCTGTCAAATTTGTTTAGCGGTAAGGGAGAGCCGCTTAAGTTGCGAGGCAGGGCGCCGCCGGCGTATGACTAAGTGCTTACTTGCCTACAACTAAATTGTTACATTTGTGTTGTAAAATTAATCCCGTGATTTATATAGGCCGTTCCGCCAGAATCGATAAAGTAGAAAATACGTTAGGAAACCTCTCAGAATAGTTAAGTTGCTTAGAAACTGGGCGAGCAAACGATCGTGTTACACAGAAGGCATTTGGCGGGATTCCCTGGTCAAAGTTCAAGAGAAGCCTCGCAGGTGTGGCCGCGGGCTAATTACGAAAAAAATTTAAAAAGTCATTCGATACGCTTTACATTGGAGAATTGTTTTGAAAATTTTTATAATTATTTTTTACGCGGGCATTTGCGGTGTCGAAAAATATACTTTGTTTACAGAAATATGAATCCAACTGGGGTGCAGTACTGATATATGCGTACATTGAAGTAGAATTCAAAATATAAATGATTTTATTGTAAACACGATATTTATTTTTTTATTTATTTATTTATTTATTTACTCTTTATACATAACATGTACAGGTGGACATAATGCCTGAGGCATTCTCTTACTGTCGAACCTTGGGTGGTGCAGAGATTAAAGGCGTAGGTGCGTAAATAAATTTATGAAAAATAAAATATACTATTATGTAGGACTATAATATACATACAATATATAAAACATAAATATCTTTATAATACTAGTAGATTAATACATACATACATAAATATATATACATACATATATATATTTATTAATACAAATAAAATTTTGCTTATTTACCTGTGATTGGGGAAATGGGAATGATATTACATCTGTTGAAAATCGCGACTCAACCACAAGACTCACCATAGTGTACATTTTTTTTGTCTTAATGGCAAATGTCACTAAGATGTCTACGATAAGTATTGTTTACTTTTCTCAGCTCTCAAAGAAGGACATCCAAATCCACCTTTCATATTGAAAATTTGGAAAACAACAACTGTGTTTGTTGATTTTCTTTCTTTTTCCACCGGCAGTATAGCAGACGCGGTAATCTACACAAAAAGTGAGGAAAAATCGTATGTTATGGAGTTAAATCACACTAAGCCCGGTGTTACAGCTCGTAAACGATTATGTTCTTTTGTCGATGGTTATGATCGTATATTTTATCGAACCCTTTGCCTATAAAATTCTATGATATGCGACCCTTAACACCTGTGTTCCCTGTAGCTTCAGAATTATTAAGTTGTATTTTCTTGGGAGTCTCAGCTGGTACGGATTATTATACACTAGGTAGTCAAAATAGGAGTCAACTAATTCTCAATGAACAATTAAAAGTAAAATAATATTATAAGAACATAGTAAACATTGCGTGATTGATGACTTCATTTATTGCACTATAATTTAAACTACTATCAATTAGAAATACTTTTCTTGTAGACATTCATTTGATGATTAAAAATATGTTAGAGCTGTTATGTTACAAGACTTTATGCTACATTCATTTGTCACCAATAAATAACTATTTGAAAAGTCATCAGTGCAAATTTTATAAATGCATTTTATCACAAGTCTACTACGCGCGCATAAAACAATATCAGCGAGGCGATAAGGGCAGTTTCACACTGCGTCATATTTTACCAAGTGCCCTAAGTTTGGCAGTTAACTGGCACGGTTATGGCGTTGTTAACACGTGTTCGCGCCCTACATCGTGCGCTACTCTTACTAAATCATATTGCTGAAGTGAAAAAAATGTTCGCGAGGTACGAAGCTGTAAATAAATATTTAGTATTGGCTTCTGCCACCGAGTTTTAACTTTTTAGCCAGAAGTAAATGAAAAAGCAGGACGCACAAAAAAAATAACAATTGATAGTAGTAGTTTATAAAAAACTAGCGACCCGCCCCGGCTTCGCACGGGTGCAATGCTGATATTTAATGGATATTATCATACATATAAACCTTCCTCTTCAATCACTCTATCTATTAAAAAAACCGCATCAAAATCCGTTGCGTAGTTTCAAAGATTTAAGCATACAAAGGGACATAGGGACAGAGAAAGCGACTTTGTTTTATACTATGTAGTGATACACTCAGTAATATTATCGATATTACGATTTGTATTTGGTAAAATGTCTGTTACTTATATTATTATGATTCAATAGTTTCTACGTAATAGTAGAACAAATATCATTTTTTTAAAGTTCGTACTTACATAGATATACGTACGTCGTGGGTACAATGTGTAATGCATTTTTTGTATTGACTGATAGGGATGAATGATTTTGCTTTAAATCTGGCAATGCCAAGAAACTTGTGTTTAATGAAAATATCTTATAAAACTTTACTTACTTTTACATTATAATCCATGATAATATTATATTTGCACTATTAAAACATTTACATAAAGACTCTCTTCAAGTACAAAGCCACAATGTTTGCAGAAAACATAATTCCATTGTCATAGACATGGGTCCATAAGGTAACAAAGGTAAAGGTTCTTGACAAAATTTTCATAAGAGCGCGGGTAGAGCGTCGCTCGGGGCGACGGCGAGCTCCACTTCAGATCACTTTGAAGCATTAAACGGTCCTTTATCGGGACCAGGGACCAAGCTAGTTACTGGACAGGGATATGATACTTCGACTTGAGGACGTAACTTGCAGTGGATTGAATAGTTTTTGAAGTTATTTTTTTAGCATTTTTGTCTTATAAGTATTAAGTATTATGATTTTATTTTAAATTAGTTTTGAGACATAAATCGCTGACTAACAAAAAAAAACAGTAGGAAAAACTGTTGTATTAAGTATAACAAAATCATTCAATTTATTAGAAAACATATTTATTATTACTATATTTTATAAAAAGCTTCGTATGATTTTTTTATCATTACATTTTAAAGATATGCTGGAATCTACTTATTTATTAATATACTTATTTTGTACATTTGTTATATTTAAGTAAATATCACAAACAGTAATGTTTAGCATTTTTCTTTGGAGTCCCAGTTTTAGCAGCCGAGAAAAACTTATATTTCGTCAAACGCCCTTGTATATTGAAATGCGTAAAGTTCTGTATGTCCGGCAGCACGTCTGTAAAGACGTCGACGTGAATGAGTGCGTCGGACCGTGAGGGAGACACGACAGTATCATATCTGGAGCGGCCCGCGCTCTACCGACGAGTGGACGCCAAATTAAACTTTATTGGACCTCGCTTTGTACCGCCTGCTTTTACATTTATCGACGATACTGCAACATATTCACTTTATAGGACAAATATGATTACTGACAAGTAGCACCCGGACATGTTCGTCGTTGATTAAATAGCGCATGTATAAGGGCAGCATAGCTACTGTAACTTTACATGACATATGTAACAGCTTGTTCCCCGAAGGTGGTAGGCAGTCGTACATTTCTTCACCCATATTTTGCCAGGTATGGATAAAAAATCACGTAAAGCTAGCTTGGGTCTTTGATGAAAGTACCGTTAATTCAGAAAAAATGCCTCACCAAGGAGGATTCGACAAATTCAGACATTGAGTGAAAAGCTTCATATTTTCACTCATTGTTTTACAAGACATTCCTCATAGCTGCACTCGCTCTTACCTTGACGCTACTAAAGAACTTTCAACATTTTCGAAATAAAATCGTCACTTTTATATCGCTTCGAGCTCATAGCATCACTAGACGCCGTCCACGTCAAAGGCTACAGAAATAGTTTCGCAACAATGAAAAATGCAAGTTCCATACGAATGAAATAGCTAAAACGTGGACGATTTCCTGCAGCGGACAATTTCCGAAATGTGTTTACAATGAGGGCCGCTGGACGGACGCGACATATTTCATCATTGCGAAGAAATGCCTCGGACTCTATAAAAATGGAACGTAAACGGTACAGCCGAGACCAGATGGACATAATCCTTTTACTCTCAATAAGTGTTACATCTAGGTTGTCTTTCCCTGATATAAACGTCATGTACGTAGTAACTTGGTTTGCACGTAGTATTATTTATTTTTGGCAAGAATATGTACATATATGCTATATTGAACATTAATAAAATAGCAAATGCCGCAAAACACATGCCTATGTTAAGCACTGGACTAACATTATCTGATGATGATGATTATACACTCATTAATATTTATTTTTGTGTATCCCAAGATTTAAGAATTATAAAACTGTATTTTTCATAATTTTTTCAGGCAATATTTTACAAGCATAGCTTATTTTATAAAGAAGAACAGGAAACAAATATTTCACGAATATAACTCATACAATATTTTTTAGTTTTTTATTCGTATATGAAACAGTGTACAAAATTTTGGCTTTAAAATACTGCCTTCCGAAAAGTGGACACGTGAAAATTTAGTGTGAATTGTGCATCCGAGCGTACTGCGTAGCCGGGGGCCGGCGCCTGCCCTCCACTTCCGCTCACTATAATAAAGTTATTCTCCTTATTTCGATAAACTTCAGTTTGTCCGGTGATAAATTACACGGTCACATTCGCGGAAGTTGCTCGGGTCTCGCCAAATATTGGCTTAACTTTGAAGAATGGGACCAAACCTTGTTCCGGATTACATACGGATAACGTGTATTTGTTGCTCTGTTATTGTAAATCTTTATAAATAAGTTGAGTATCAAAAAAACTATTTCAAAGTTCCTGGACTTGTTAAAAAACCCGCTTCTTTGTTGCGGTGAGTATAAAATTGGCTGCCACGCTGGGTGCGTAGCGGACTACCGTAGACGTGCTACGCTACAGTGCTACACGTAGAGCTACGAAATTTGCGTACTGTATTCAAATTAAAACAACGGAGTTTATTATGAAAGCATACAATATAAAGTTTATGTTAAAAAGTATAAATTTAACTATTGCAAATTTTTAATAATTCGAAAATATATTTTATTCTTCACTTAATTGAAAATGAGGTGATTAAACAACAAAAATATTTTTTTGTTACTCTAATCAAAACAATTAGCACAGGCCTTAACAATTTATATTTTTATATTCATATGGCGATATCGTCAAAAAATATATTTTTCCAATTTTACCATATAGGTACTCGTATAAGCTGTACTGTACATGGCAGGTAATTTTTTTTTATTATAATTTAATACCCTGTCAAGTCTGTTAGTTGCGAGGTGCATTGTTTGCGGCAGATACCCCTGTATCTGATGGCGCGGCACTAATGCCGTATGAATGAAATTTACTGTCAATATCTGGGCCCGCATGCGGCTTTGTGACGCAAACTGTCCTCTTTTATATCCGCTATTATTCCTCTTTTTATTTTTCCCTTTGCATTTTTCAGTGTATTTGTTTATGATTGTCGTTCGATTTATATTGTAAGGCTATTGATTATTTGCCTTCTGTTGTCCTATTAGCAAAGAAATGGCTAATTTTTGTGAAAATACGAATTTATTCATATTCGCCTTTACAAACTAACTTTACGAAGCTTTGCGTCTATTCTAAATGAATTATCACGTACTTTAACGGTGAAGAAAGCGGTCGTGAGGAAACCTGCACACCGAATAATTTATAGGAATTTCTTAGGTGTGTAGTCTACCAACCCGCACTACGCCAAAGTGATGGACTTAGGCCTAAACTCTCTCAGTTGTTGAGGAGGCCCGTGCACGGGGGACGTATATGGGCTGATGATGAAAATAAAAGAGAAAATACTCTACTGAAACTATTCCTATTAAATCTATCTTATATTGAACCAAAACAGACAATACCGGTCTTCAAGCCTCCAAAATTGAGTCGTTTCAGGCTACATTTGGTCTGTTTTTTCCACCTTATACTAATACATTACTGTCTTGTCCAAATACATAGTACATTACTATTGAAACCTGAATCCGTCATTATACGAATATCACCTCAACTGACTGCTAAATAATGATCCGCAAACCCCGGATCGGTAATAAGCACCCCTATAATTTGTACGAGATTATCGCGAGACGGCGCGCCCGAATCCCAGCGATTAGTCACAAGTATCGCGGGATTGAGCGGGCGACGGCATGGCGGCTTATCGTCCTATCCCGGGGTAAAACGAACTTCCATTGAATACAGATTGGCTCGTGCTACAATTAAGTATTCAGGTAAAGGTGTGGAGTTATCAAGATCGTCTATTAATATCGCTTTTCTCGGATTATGGATTTCATTCGGGACGCGTTCAGGATGTATTATTGTTTGGTATAAGATAATACTAGTATTAAACCATGTATGACGTATGTATTAGATAGTTTGATGACAATTAAAGAAACTTACAGTAGTATACAGACGCTATCTTAACTGCGCTTTTTCTTCACCTCAACTTTACTCCTCCATTAATTACGTTCAACAAGAATGTGACTTAAAATTTTCTTTCCTTCCTCACTTAGCCAACTTATAAAACAAATCTATCATCATCATTGATATCCTTCAAATCATTCCTCAAAGACTGCACGAACGAAAACCTCATTCCTATTACAATTACTTCACATAATCCACAATCGGCCATTATCGCATCACCTGATACAAACAGACAATAATGCAGTTACATAATTGGGTGGGTCAATCAAAGCGTCGCAGATTCCTGTGCTGGTGTTCGGGACGGGAGCCACCGCAGCGTTGGCGACGGCCGCGACCGCTGCGGCGGCGAGTGAGGAGTGCCAACACGAATTAATTGCGGCCCGCGTCTGAGGTGGCCCTTAATTATCGTGCCTGCGGACTGTGGACACTGCCACGGTATTGGCAGCCCAGACATTACACATATTAGATAATACTATAATTAACTCACTCGCATTCCTGATGCGTCTTGATACTTGGTGTGTGCGGTTTTAGTTGATATAAAGATGTATGTTGAGGTGATATTTCGTGTTTCTTGTGCGGTGTGTATTATAGATTTTTTTATAGATAAAGGCATGCGTGATACTTTTTGAATATTTTACAAAGTAGAAGAAGAGTTGTAGGTACTTACTTTATTATTCCACCACGATGGCATAGAATCGACTAAGATCATAATTACATTCACAATGAAAAAATATTTATTAAAATAATCATTAGTCGAGCAGGATTACTTAATATATTTCCTTTATACTAAAGCTTAGCGGCGTATATCAAAAATAATGTACAATAAACCCGTTCGCAATAAAATAGCGTAACCCAAACTAATGTGTCTACAAAATATCAATTAATCGCATCCCGTGTAAACAAAAGATACTCGCTACCCTAATGAATTCGTAATCTCGGTAATCTGTTCAATGAGAAATGGCGTTTTCCAAATAGCTGCGCGCCGGCAAACAAATTAAACCTTGGCCAAAAATGAATTTATCACGTAGAAGCGACCGGCCGCCGACTATCCATTTGTACCCGTGTTTGGACAATACTCGCGCCGGCAAAGGCTTGGTGTATGTAAACAACTCGAATATTTTGCGAGACTTCTCACAATGGGCGCATGAAACCAATGAAAATAGAGAACAAAAGAATAGACCATACGTGTTATGCGTAGGGTCACTTTTTTGTCTTTTTTCTGGTGAATTAAAAATATATGAAAGCAAATAGTTTTTAATAAATCTTCTTTACTCTATTGGGGCAATCTTTCCGTATTACATAAAAGGAAACTAATTGACATAATGTAAGGATTTTTGTATTACCTCAATACAATATTAAAAAATAATATTTGTACTAGACAAACTATTTCAATAAGTACACATAGCTTTCTTGTAACGTGGAGATAAAGAATGTTAGTAAATTTGATGGTAGATTTGTCCACCATTCATACAGTTATCGAATATTACTAAAGCGGTAACTTAAGTGCCAAATTTAAACGACAATGGCATTCATTGCCAAAATTAATATATTTTTAAAATTATTCACAATTAAAATAATTTTTTCAGCATCAAACGACTATAACCACCAAGTGTTGTACATTCATTTTAAAAACATCCTCAATTATTAATACATCCTGACAATAAAAAAATAAATATTTATAATAATTCGCATTTAATTAATTTAAACAGCAATAAGCGACTATTAGCACCAAGTGTTGCATGTTTGGGCAATCCCAAGTCGGGTATATTTTAATTTAAGCGTAGCCGGGTAAGACTGACCGGCGGCATATGGCGCCTTTCGGTGATTAATATTCACGCCGGACACTGGCCGAGCGACCGTCCCGACACTCTTGCTTGTTTTCCTTCGTTTTAATTCCTATTTGTCGTGACTTTCATTTAACTGTTAGATTTCGCTTTTACTCGTGTGTAAGTTTTAATTTCTATTAATAAAAAGGCTGTAATGTTTGAATTAGACAGAAATATGATGTTTAGAACTACAGAAACAAAAACATAACTTAAAAATTAAAATGAATTGATAAAAAGTGCATTTAACTACGCTCAGATGCATAAGGGCGATTTTAAGTCTCTTAGAATTTAAAAATGTTTTTCATATCCAGCGTAATAAAAGCCAATAGCTATTTAACTTCGTGTTGCTACTGCATTTTTTTGTCTACTGAGAAACATGTAATAACACTACTCAAAACGGACATTAAACCCAAAACCTTTCAATTGCACATTGATTCTGCGACCATGTCAGCTTTTCTTAATGCTTTTTCAACCACACTTCGCGTTATACTTTATTCGCGTATTATTCTGTTTCATATACTTGTATGTACTGGTGTTATCATACGTTAACATTTGAAGGTAGACTGCTGAAGGACACTATAATGATGATAGAGGCATGAACAAACATCCTTTGCTTTTCCGCCGTGTCTCGCGAGCGACGCAAATTAGCGCTCGCCACGTGGCGCGAACGCTTACTGCGCTCGGCTCTCCGCTCGCCGCTTTAATTAGTACATGTGTATTCTGTCTACTTATTTTTTCGAACCTGCATTTTACAACGTTTTAATTACCGTTTTTAACATACGACTCATATTAAGTACTTAACGTAGACAGCGCTTATTAACCCACTTCAAAAAAAGGAGGAGTTTATCAATTCGTCTGTATTTTTTTCTGAGTGTGTATTACAGGAAAAATATGTCACCCTAAAAAATTCAAGTTATTTACTAAAATAAAAATTTATTTAAAAATCGTTTACAAAGTAAGTATACAGGGTGTATTTAGACCGTGATCGAAAACTGAGGCAGGTAATAGCGAGGGTTATCACAAACCCAGTGGCGATATTAAAAATGCCTACAAAGAATAAAAATTTTGACGTTTTCCATACAACCATTGGTGTTAAAACTATGTGATTTGTATGGAAACCCTCAAAAATTTTATTTTTTGTCGGGATTTTCTTTAATGCCAGGGGGTTTGTAATCACTATCGCTATTACCTGCCTCAGTTTTCGATCACGGTCTAAATATACCCTGTATAAAGTGCGATTTCAACGTAGGAGCCAGTCTATAGCAACAAGAGGTAAATGGCGTTTACGTGAAGTGTGTAGTGTGTTGACGTGTTGTGCACTGAAACTGGCTAAGGATAAAAAACGAAGCAGTATTAGATTTGCGGTCTATTTTTAAATGATATTATTAATAAACATTTACTCAATAAGAAATTAAAAGTGTTTTTTTTTCAAGCAAACAAATTTCATTTGTTTTATCTTGTTGCACATTATAGCGCAAAATGTGAGTTAGGATTCAAGTTTGCACAATAAATAATTGTTTCCCGCGACGTAATTGCCGTAATTTCATGAATAATTACCGCCACAGAGCAATTAAATAAATTACAGAAGGAATAACGACCTCCTTCGGGGTTTAGTTTAAAGTTAGGGCACCGGGTGTTGCATTTCGCCATGCAATAACTCTTTAAGCCAACTAAGAAATAATAATTCAAAAACTGAATTTGGAACGCCACAAACAATGTTTTATTTATTTGCTGCCAGTTTTAATAATGGGCATTAAAAATTGCCAAAGCAAGACGGCGCTATGAAATTGTTAACAAAATCAATAGCGTGACAAATTGTGGGCAGCGTGCAATCTAAACACGTAACCGCAAATCGCGCCGCCAAACGCGGTCGGCTTGAAAATTTCAAAAAGAGAATCGCCACTGTCATACGCGATATGGCTGGCTTCCAAATATCGGTGGCGGCGGGGGTGAAGCTCGGGCGGCGCGGGGGGGGCGGGGGGCATGCGTCCCCACATGGCCAGTTAGTTACGCCGCGAATTATAGGGGCCATTACGATTCATTAAGGCCAGTTAGGCTTAAACTGGTGTTTACCCACGCACACGGCCCCGGCCACACACACGAGCGAGATTCTGCAACAGTTGGTATTGTTTTAAGCGCGCCAGACAGGGACGGCGATATGTAGAAGGGTTGCAATTTGAAATTTTAAGCTACAGAATTGTGGATGTAATTAGTGGCGGTCGTAACGAGCTTAGGGTCTTGGCCAGTGAAGTGTGAATTTTTGATTTTCGTACACGTTTTAAAGGAGTTAAGGATGTTTCATAATGTTGGACATGCACAATTTTGAAAAGTAAAATGGTCATTCATTTGGTAGTGACACTTTTAAATATATGTATATTGTCTACTCTCCACAATATCTCTCTGTTTTCTTTCTCTAATTCTCTCTATTCCTTTTATGATTTATCATTTAGGTTCCAAAACACGTCTTAAACTCATTCAAACCTAAATACTTAAATAAAGTAAAGAAGTGAGTACCAATATTACTGAGTAATAATGTATATTTTAATCTTTCTACTGGTCCGTGTCTCCAATAATTTCATTTCGGAAAATTTCTCGTAAATTTTTGGAAAGAAATGTGTCAGTCAATATTTTAATTTCCACAATCGAGTTATTAATAGTTTTACTTAGCAATAGTATTTTTTTTAACCAAAAACATGTCACAAACATCTTTTTTAACTCTCGAACTAGTCCTAGAACTCAATATCATAAAATACAATCTCACCAAATATAAAAGTATATTACATAACAGCTTGGGATCAGTGAGTTCGTATGTAAATAGCCATCATACCGTTCATAGCTGGAGGCTTGCCAGTATTGACACTATCGGTTATCGGTGCCTCTCCTGTACTGTACACAGGAATATACTTCGGTAAACCGATATTGCACACTACGGTACTAAAGGACTGGCTTTAATGCTTCCTTGGCTCGATCCTTCTGTTACCGAGGCTAAATTAATACGAAATCTGGATATTATTGGGTAAGTTAATCTGTAATGTAGATTATGTAGGGATATTGAAGTGTTTCAGGTTGTTGATTGTTGTAAGAGGGGATCAAAACAGTTCTGGTAAAATAGGTTCTAATAGAGATTTCTTTTTATACGTGAATTTTTATAAATTGAAATATAGTTGTTGACTATTCGAAAATCTTTTTATACAGTAGAGCTATCCTAGGCTATGGTTTAATATTTATGGAACGGCATGTAGCATCAGCATAAAAAACATGTACCTACCAGAGCGACGTTTACTGATGGGCTGAAAGTGATAGACGAGTAGAAAAAGTAAACTCCAATTTGACCAAAGCGACCACTTTGGACTCATACATTAACAACATCAGACCGATATTGTTCATATGAAATTTTATAATTACTAATAATATTTGGTATTAATTTAACAAAATTTACGTTTGAGTTTCGAATCGCACTTTGGATGGCACATTCGAAGCAACGTCTGGAATGCGTGACTTTTATATATAACTGAAAAATAAAAATATATAGAAACTATGTAGTGCAGAATACGGATTTGAATAAATAAATCGAATTTCCTGTCATTAAAAAATTCTGTTTAGTTAATATTGATTTATTAACTAGAGCCAGTATAGTTCACGGTAACGGTTATTAACCAGCAGAAAGCAATTAGTACAAAAATGAAATAAAAAATCTGTCTCATAGAATATTTTAACTCAAAACTGCAACAAGATGATCAAAACACATCAATCAAAATCATTTTCACATAAGTCTTCGGTAAAAAGTTAGTAAAAATTTTACGAAAACATCGAACGGGCAGCTATAACCCGATCATGGTGAAGTCAAATCGAGCGTTTACCCCCGTTTTGTGTAAATGTCGTTGATGTCCCGAAAATAAACTTTATTACCCGGTAATAAAGGTATTGTTTGATGAAAAATATCGGTTGTAAATGTAGCATCTGCCAATTTGTAGCCCGCTGCATGTCGCAGGTAAATAACCGACGCGCACAGTTTGCCGATGCTTTTGACAGCCGTAGTTTTGAGCAAATATCGGAACATTTGTGTTCAACAGTTTTTTTATTTCGCAGTTTTTTCCAGATCCTTTGTGAAGAGGTGAGATTTTAATGATTTGGACAAAATTCAGTCAGACAATTGCTTTGACAGCGCGGTGTTAGAGAATAACGAGCTAACATAGTTCTATGGAAAATTTTAGATACATCTGTTCATAAATAAAATATTAACTAATGATCCACTGTTACATAGACACTACACATGAGAGATACCGAATGTGCATTGTGGTCTGGTGGACTTCATAACCACTTAAAAATTACTTGTACCTACAAGTCTCGCGTAGCCGGAAAGCTCTGGATAAGAGCAGCCCAAGACCGACAAAAATGGCGAGCATTGGGGGAGGCCTATACCCAGCAGTTGGTGCATGTGGGCTGAAAATGATGAAAATGATGATGACAAGTCTCAGTCAAGCAGTCATTCCTTGCCATTTTCCCTTCAAGTATGTTATAATAATTTATACATAATTTTTAATACGTAAATAACTACGAAAACATCTGAAATATTTACCGAAGATTCAAAGAAGAACTTGAGACCAAAACGAAATTAATTCTACTATTCTAACACTGCTCTATTTACTTTCTAAATAACTATCTCTATAAATACTGATATATAGAGGAGCATCAAACAAGCTTATGCATTGTTGTTGAACTAATAGTATCCTTTAATCTATTTACCCCTAATATCCCTTACCTTCAAAGGACAGTAAGGAACGGTGCGACCATGCGTGGCGATAGACATTTACCTTTAAGAAAGATGTTTTCTTTCTTGTCTATTCTGCAATACAGAAATACTCACGACAAGTCATGTCTTTAATTACCGATGCGATTTTGTTTTTTTTTTTCCCACGTCAATCGCTGCTTTTGTGTAAAAAAGTTTTATTATTCAATTGCTAAAGTCATTTAAGGATGATTATGATGATTTTATTGTATATTAACTGTTTCATTTATTAAATTGCTTGTTTTTTTTATTTTTATGGTATTGACAACTAACGGGTTTACGAGGTTTTATAAAATTTCATTGGTATTTTATGACATAATAAACTGGTAACTGCAGTTTGGATTCTTTATAACTCTTAAAGAAGTTTAATGGCATTCGACTACATCGTATAACTTTTTAATGTTTAGTGTGACATGTTTATAATCTTCGTCGCTTCATTTTCATTCATGGACTTCCAAACATTTATTAAATTTTGAACGATGACAATTCTTGTTGGCGGGACACGACCACCTCATGCGAGACTTGGCTTTGCTCGACAGAATAAATAACTTGTTTTTTATACGATTAATCTGAAAAAATATTTTTTTTTGTTAGGGAACAATTTCTGTAAGTGAAAGAAGAATATTAATATAATATAGTAGTCGTATTACAACGAAATTTAGATTCGCATCGTAACATAGACTACCTAATAAAGTAATTCAATAAACAAATACGTAATACTTAATTATCCATCCAAACAAAACGTCCTTTTACCCTCAGCGGGTCTCATTTAACATTGTCCCGGCAATTTATTTCCAAGCCCAGACGCATTAACAAAAACCTGTGCGGTGGCCGAAAAAGTACGAAAAAAAAACAAAATCCGGGGATTCAACTAAGCCCAGAGGCTATCTAATAACATTTATTACTCGGCCTACAGTCCCCAGCGCCCACTTCTGTTGGCTGATAAACTGGCGCCATTTTTGCCGCCATATTTATAGGTGTTTTTGGAGGCGATAATGTCGATACCGAAGCGTTCATTACGCGGCCAGTCGGCGAGCGCAGCCATGCGTTACATTTGCGTGCAGTGGTTTATTGCCTTTCTTTTGCATTCATTTCATATTTGGATAGGGATACTTTGCTATTTGATTAATTGGTTGTGATTATTAAAAAAAAACAATGTTAACTGTTTCTTGAATGAATAAAGCACTGGATCTATTGGAGCCATAGATTAGTATAAAGCGGTTTAATAAATGATTCCAACCACTTTCAATCCAAACCTCTTTAAAGTTGCTTATAAAACTATACTATAAATTGATTTGGTCTGGGCAACAAGGTCACATATACCATGTCACAATAGAGATGTTTTCGTTATGGTTTGTAAAGCACAATGACAGATTAAATATTATAAACTTACAAAGCCGTTGCCGTATTAGGCCTCCTTAAAAATCTTAGATGTTTAAAGACGGGGTGTTCATAAATAAGATACATAATAGCCAATAGGGAAGATATTTGAAAGGAATATTTTCGAAACGTAATTAAAAGAATAACTCGATAATAACAATTTATCAGTGGAACTGCGACTAGAGCAAGCTCAAAAGAGCAATAACTATCATCAATCGGCTATTAATCATAGCGATGTGAACAGCCAAGTGTTAGCACAATTTATGCGATCACAAGTTTTGTGCGCCGCTTGCAACCTCGCGACTAATGACTGTGATCACGTACGACTGGTTCTATAGACAAGTATATTTATTTACGTTTGTTTTTACTAGTGCCTTGCTTATAATCGTTGATAATATCTGTTACGAGTCATTGTCTTACTTCTTCTAACCGCAATCGCCATTTAAAAGAATTATAAAATCACTGTTTCGGAGGAACATGAACTCAACGTTTAATAGAGCGCCTTGGGATTTAGGAAAATGCATTGTAATCAACATGGAGCATATTATTATAGTACATATTTGTATATATTTTTTGGTTTTTATTATTGTTACAATTTCTATAGGTGTGATTTTGTAAATGAACGAGCCCAGCCTACAAAGTAGAACCAACATATTTTTATTACTTCCTTTTTATATCATATCTTTTAACTTTCGTAGCATTTGCAACATTTTACATATTTTGTTATAAAAGCATCAAAACTATAAAGTATCTATCTACATTCCCAAGAATATTGAAACTAACGTCCTGAATAACTTACATATATATCCATTGCGCCATATTATAATTTAACACAATGTTTGTTTGAAGTGGACAGCAAAATCCTGAACATAAATCGCGAAAACCCCGGCACGGCCGTCGGTTGCGACGGGAGAGCGCCCCGGGGGACGCCACACACAAATCATGACGTCTGCTACTTGAGACGAAATGTTACTATGGCGAGGGCAATCTTGAGTTTGTACAAAGGCCATTCGGATGATTGAAGATGGATTGCCGTCCTTTGTTTTAAATGAGTGTCAAGGGAACCTTGAAAATGGAAGTGAAAATTGCGATCAATTGCATTGGTTTGGGATATGTTACACCTACGGAAAAAGGGAAATAAGTAAAATAAGCGAAATATGGACATTAAAACTAACTTTTATTTGAAACCGTTTTATACCTACAAACTATAACACATAAGGTTGCTATTGTGTGATATAGAAATAAGAACTTCGACTGCAATTTGGTCTATTGATTTGAATACACAAAGACTGGATTCCGTAAGTGCCCCTGCATTTAGAAAGTAAAATCGTAATAGGAGAAATGCGAGTTTAAAAGACTGCTTAATCTGTCGGAGGTACAGGTGAAGGAGTATTATAGAGGTAATATTAGCCCAGAAGACATAAATAAACAGGCATAAATCTTCACTAATTAGTCATCACAGGTACCAGGAGAACAGAAATTGCGTGCAAGCAGGTGTGAGAGTGAACCAGAGATCTCACAGTTCCTCGGACATCCGCAGAGGGCCTCGCCATTCATTCTCGAGAGCTATCCGCTGACCCAAACCGCACATTAGCCGGCCCTTGTCTTTGCCACTTTGATTTGTGGGGGGCGAGAAAAGATCAATTGCTGCCGACTCTCTTAATCACTCTTCGAACGTACCTTTTTGCGCTTCTGTTTGTATCAAATGTCCTGAGAACTTAATGAACTTGAGTATAATTGGATTAATATGAAGCTTTTGAAATACACACACACAAAAATAAAATTGATATAATGATGATGTTATTAATTGGACACATCAAAATCTAGTGATATATTTCATATTTCCTTTTTAATCTGTGAGGAGGATAACCCTACTAGATTTACTGTTAGTCATTAATTCTATTTAAATTTTTGAATATAAAATTGATTTAGCTTTTTTATCCACTTAATTAATAGATCGCATTTTCAACTGTTTCCACACTACCTTGACTTTTATTAAAAGTGTTTGGACAAATCAAACATTTGCACTGCATAAATTATAAGCTTCGATACTAACCACGTAATAACTTTCCGACGGGACTTGCACTGTCTCGCTGAATTTATACCCGTCGGAGTATTGACTGTGAACCCGCTGATTCATAATTAATGATAATATCCGGCAGATGCGGATTTTTCAACCGACGAGAAAAAACGCGGCGCGGCGGAAAAATAATCGCTAAAAGCTATTTATCACGCTGCCTCGGACACAGAAATATGAATGCGACGCACACTTTTGTAAAAAGAAGTGAATTTTATACTTAGATAGCTCAGGTATTGTATGACGACGGAAATTAATGACATGTAGAAATGTCAAGTCAAAAAAGATGGTTAAAAATAATAGTCGAAAATGCAAAAGGCTCTAGCGGGCTTTCTAGGATAATCATATAGGCATAAGTATCATTTTATTCTCATGTTTACTTTGTTGTAAAACGTTTATACTAAAGAGTTAAAATCACAATAATAGGGGAAAAATTATACGTTCTCTGGTGTACATATAGTCTTTTCTCATGTGTACATATAGTGTTATCGTAACACTTCCATTCAAAAAGTTTTTCTAACCCCTTTTAAGGCGGGTGTTGATATTTTACGAGTATTAATGACGAGACAAATAATGACCGTAATTAAAAAACGAATCAATAATGTTTACTTAAAGGAAGCGGTATAAAACAAGTAGAAAATTTGGGGGAAGAATTACCTGAAAGCGTCAAATAAATAATTAAAAAAGCGTTTTACTCGAGTCGTGTCCAATCCTGCGTGACATCAGCTCTTGTGCTTAAACGGAAATACAACCTTAAAAAAAGGAGTTGTCCCGACCGGAAGCGACGGGCAGGAAGACGACGACGACAGCGCCGCGTCGCCGCCCGACCGAATTAAAAATTAAACGAGGATCCGTTTCCGGATACCGTGACGTTGGCTGCGTTCGCTTTTTTGCAGTCTTTACCAGATAAATGTTCGTTTAGATGCCGTTAAATAAACAACAAATCTTTTTCTATGAATAAGCAACTCGTTTTCTGCATAAATTATTTTAAATCTACAGTTATTTGTTAATAATAATGTAGCACCGTGTATAATGTTTGTCGATATGCCTTATGAACTTAGCGCTTCAACAGCCCAGTGGTGCAATTGGCTAGAAACCAGCTTACGAAACTAGAGGCCGCGGGTTCAATCGCCGGCCCGAGTAAAATGTTTGTGTGTTCCACAAATATTTGCTTCGGATCGGGGTGTTATTGGGAAGTCTCACTTCGTGTCTGATACTTGTATCCTGGTGTGGGCTCAATACTACGTATGTGACTTTTATGTGTATTTATTATTTATTTATTTAGTTTGTGCAAGCTGGAAGCAGATTTCAAATTTGATTGAGCGAAACATTGTCTTTTTATAGTATAACAAAACCCTGGCGCACAATTTTATTGCAAGTTTTAGTTCATGCAATAATAAAAAACTGCCTTATGACTAAGTTATAAGTTTAATGAGCAAATAAATTAATATATATTTTAAGCAATTTGGTTGTGCGTTATGTATTGCTGGAGCACGCTGACGGGATGTCCTTGGTCTGAAACTCACGGCACAAAGTTTAGTCACTAATGGTCAGTAACAGCAGTACACGGTTCTATCAAAACAGAGCATAAAGTCCTATGTCTCAGCTTTTGATAAACTTATGGTGGTATACAAATTACTGTATGAATGCTGAAAAGGTTTGCTCGTATCTAAAAGCATCCTACACTTATTTGTAATAAGCCCTAAGCCTAAAACACAATTTTGTCGTAAGTATCGAATTAGAAAACCATCAGAGCCATCTCACAATACATTTAGAAAGTATTTCTAAACTACTTAAGAGTTGTTATTTCTGTATAGTTATTTAATGGGCTTTAGAAAGGAGAAATGGATATCTGGGTAAATAGGTCACCCATATACCTATAACATATTGGTAATACTTTGTATTTTGGTAATACTTTGACTAATTATAATTTTAATATAATATGAATAAAGGTATAATATAAAATGGGAACAACTAAGTTCATTATAAGTCCATTGTTAAACGAAATTGCAGTCCGTAGAGCGTGGAGAGAAAATTGTCATATCAAACGCAAAAGCCGCTTCTGTCATTCTTAATATAAATATTCATTCGGCATGATCATGTACTTCAACGGCGGAAGAATATTTCGTAGGTAACAAGCATTGCAAAGGGTTCTTAAAAAATAATTTCTGAAGCTTATAAACTCTACAAGACGACACCAAGACATCACAGTGGACGTTGACAACAATTTATTCGAGACTAGATCATCACTATTAGAGATCTACTCAACGATTATTGTGTAAAAATCTCAAGAAATTGGTTCAGTCACAAGACTTTTAAGTATAATACAGGTAAGATTTACAAACAGTTCACCTAAGGTGTGAGAAATTATTGATCGCCGTCAGAATTTCGCCTCACCGCCGCCATTATCTAGAGATAAAGTTATCCGTAGCAGTACACACTTACGTAAATACATAATTATATAAGCGTTGTATGTGTGTGTATTTATTTGGAGAGGTTTGTGTTGCTATACTTGTGTGTTAGGTGTTACGCACACTACGGGACTTGTATACTAAGTTGAGCGAACTCCAGCCATGTATACGACTGCTAAAGAAATGTCTCACTCTAGTCCTTTCACGAGAGGATCATTGTGGGCGTGTCGTAAGGAGGGCGGAGCTAAAGACGGACACTCCTAGAAATCCTCTTTTTTACCTCATCGCGTTCTAGGTAAACAGCGACCAGCCAAGTCGGAGCTCTGACACCTGAACTCCCGGGGTGCGCGGGCCTCGGCCAGCAGAGCTCTTCCTAATGTGGTATATTTAATGTAAGCGGAGGAACAAAGCACCGAACAACTTCGGTCGTTATCGCGTTTATAAAGTTCTCGAGACAATTCCATTTTATGGGGTGTTTTGCTAGAGATAAATTTTTATTTCTTTTGTCTTGACATTTTTTGTTTTGCGGAATTTATAAATAGCGTTGTGTTCTTCATGTTTCAGCTTTTAATTTTCTGACAGCGTAATTTAGGCGTATAATTTTATTTAAAATTATTGACGGCTACTTATCGGTTCATTACGATTCAAAGTCGATAAACTTATGATGTTACGTATTGTCTTAGAGAAAATAAAGTAGATAGGCGAGTTCGAGCTATAAATAATTTCTAATTATCCAAAAATAAAATCACGTGTTTATATTTTTTTATTTGATCGGTAAATACTATTGTACTTTACAAAACTTATGTTTATAGAAAGAAAGATTTAAGTGTCATAACACAGACCATTTCATAAAAAAAAAATAAAGTGATGTGATATGAATCTTTAGGTCTTTTTAATGTTTATATTTCACCTAAAACATATAACAAATAAATACTCATATCATGAACACACCACGTGAACTCGATGAGATCTCTTATAAATGAGCGGCGACTATAAAAATGGCGTCAGTAAGATTGATAGAGCAACATGGAAGCTATTCAGAGCTTATCTTTCGTGGCTTATTATTTATATATAACACAAAAGGAACTGTGGGTGATCGATTGGTGGGTGGTTCCGTTATTATCGTACAGAAAAATAATTATTAATGTGAAACCAAACTATTATGGGCAACATTTCAATCTTTGTATCACGACATGTACGACAAACTTATTAACAACAGCAAAATGTATCCAATTTTTACTTCATATTCATACATACACGACTTATAGCTAAATTTAAAGAAGCTGTACTACAACCTATCTAAAGCAACAAAATACCCATCTCAATAAATATAGCATGTAATATGCTCTGGTGTAAGCTAATTTATGTACAGTCTTGGGTAGTTTTATATACTTGCACTAATCTGCACTAGGCCGGCGTAGTGGACTTGGTCTGACTCCATTTATATATACCGAAACCCTGGCAAACATAATGTGGACATAATAAAAATAAAGTGAAATTTTGCAAAATTAATTAAATCTATTTCGTTTCACGCGGTAGGTTATCAACTCTCCCATATTCATGTTCATTCAATTCGGCACTTACACCCCATTATAACAAATTATTGATGTCACCTACATTACACTGTGTGAACACAGCCCTATAAGTGCCATTCAGGTTTGTATGTGTGAGTATGTGTGTACGTGGGTGTGTGTGTGTGCGTTATCTGAAAGATTCCGCTTCATTTCCCCCGACCCGCGCGTGACGTCACATGCTATTTACTCTAACGTACATTGAATATAACAGTCAGTTAAATGTGATGACTCGACTATACTGGGTCGTTTCTATACTGCACGGCTGGGGTAATATAATAAAATATTACTATTTTAAAACAACGCTAAGCATGGTCCCGATCTCACATTATCTTACATATTCCCTATGTATTATAGTAAACATTTGATAATCGATAGAGCTTTCTCAGGAAGAAACAAATAAACCTGTCTAACAAGACCGATCCAATATTAACAAATTCAACAACCACAAACGTAGCGTTGGACCAGGTCAAGATATTTAATTTCTTTAAAACCAGCACATGTTTCCTCTGTACTTAATGATTTTAAAATATGCCTCTATTTATTCTAGCTATAAACATACATTAAACCATTCAAATATGGTCTTAAAAATATACGTTTTCTTCATTTTTCAAGCAAAGCTATAACATTAACAAAGAAAATACATCTAAAAAGGCATTGCAGTGCACAAAGGTTGCTCCTAGTGGCGGGTAATGAAGCCGTATCTTTAATAGCCGCGATAAGGACGCTAAATGTTTGTGCACACGCCAAATAATAAGCACCACGATCATTTGCGAGGGGCGGAGGTTTTGACGAGAAAAAATATTCGGCCGCGCTGATGGAGTCCGCTTATCGATAAATGAGATGTTTGGATGTGGAAATTGAATAGCTTGCGTGTCCGTTAATCATTTGTGGTTGGGTATTACATGTGTTTGTTCTGTAGTTTATGTTTAGTAAGTAAATAAGTAGTAGTATTAAGTATTTGAAGCTGTAATGTGAGTAAAATTTACTTTTTAAAATTCGTCCCAAAGCTAATGTGACGATGTACGAGCAAGATGACTAATTAATAAATTTTAAGAAAATATAATCTTTTTCTTGTAGTATTGTCTTTTCTTTAAAGTAAATATGTGTTTTTTATAAATATTACCGTTATTATTGAATCGTCACACATTTAAAATCATACATAATGATTTTTGGGATATGGAGATCTCGAAACCATATTTAGCTGGCGTAGGGCGCTTATTCCCCTTCACAACAGATATACGTACCCAGAACTTTAATTTATATGGGTAAATATAATATTATTTATTCAAAATTTAGCTTAAATCGCTGTACCTTGGGTAATACGAAAAACACAATACGATTGTCTCAAATCGTTAAAACCATTAGTAAAAACCTTTTTCATTACCAACTGATGAATGACAGTATTTCAAATAACGAGAGATTGAAATTTCTCGCCATTTAATTTTATTTGCACTGCACTAAATTAATTATCAAATGCATTGTTGTCTCTTTGCCTAGCCATTATATAAAACCACTGCTTATTTTTCATGGTAAAGACGATGGATTGATCCTGTAGCCATAAAGAATGGCCTACACAGGCGGCTGAAGCATCGCAAACATCCGTAGGCCCGTCAGCATGATTGGCAGTTAACTTCCCAATAGATAAAGATAAAAGCAGATGGGTAACGTTCGGCAGATATCGGCTATCATTCGACAAACTTCGCCTTTTATGAGCCCATAAAAGGAAGTTTAAGTAAAAACAAGTTTACAGCCATCGTTTTATACGAACATTTTATGTTGCGCGGTTATTTTGTGAGTGTCATAATTGTTTTATCGCCTATTTCAATAATATATTAATTTACGACGCTAATACAGTTTTATGGCAGGGACGATCGTGCCTTGTAAAATTTGAGCGCTTTTAATAAATGACATGTATGATTATAGCAGATTAAAGTAAATTTATCTTATTGCGCTACATAGGCGGCCTGAGGTGATACTTTTGGTGTTAAGTAATATTTGAATTTATTAGTTCATAAACCTTTATGTAATTTGTTGGCAATAATAATTAATTAATTAGTCGCTTATTTTAAAATGTATTTTTTTAATTAAAACATTTTTAGATTGACACATACAATTGTCATTAAAGGCTCTGTTTTATTCTTATAACACCTTCAATAAGGTAATAGGGGATTATTACAAATATTAATTAGTATGAATGCTAAAGACTTTTTCTCATAAAAACCAAATTATGTAAATCATTAAGATGCTTGTTAAAACTCTATTTCGTTTCCCAAATTAC
Source organism: Cephonodes hylas (assembly GCA_030295005.1). NCBI lineage: Eukaryota > Metazoa > Arthropoda > Insecta > Lepidoptera > Sphingidae > Cephonodes > Cephonodes hylas. The sequence continues at coordinate 8,767,330 of AP025369.1, read as the reverse complement.
TAGAGCATTAAATATCCCCAAAGTGATCACAGATATAAACGACAAATGGCGCATGCCGTCGTGGGCGTCATCTAAACTAAATTTGAGCAACGAGTCGCAATCCCACATCAAATAATGGGAGGAATGACGAAGAACAAACTTCACACATCTACAAGTGATTCATTGTAAGTTCATACTTCCAACGTGCTCGCCAACATTTACATATACATCTTGATTCGAATTTTGATATTCTTCATCTTCTTCATCAACCCATATACGCCCACTGCTGAGCACGGGTCTCCTCTACCATTGAGAGGGTTTAGGCCATAGTCCGCCACGCTGGCCTAGTGCGGGTTGGCGGACTACACACCTAAGAAATTCCTAAGAACTTTTTAGGTGTGCAGGTTTCATCACGATGTTTTCCTTCACCGTTAAAGCAAGTGATAATTCAATTTGAATACACACATAACTTCGAAAAGTCAGAGGTGTGTGCCTGGGGTTCGAACCCGCGACCGCCGAGTTTCTCGACTGCGCGCCTAAACCTCGAGGCCATCACTGCAATATTACTATCTACTAATCATGTAATTAATGGTGATTTTGTGTGAGTGTGTAAGGTACGTGTTTTATAAGTTTGGTGTAGTGACTCGTTATATTGCGATACAAGTGTGAGCTTTAAAAGCTAGGGACCTCATGTTTAATTCCTGGTTCGGACGAAGATTTATTCGGATTTCCCACAAAGGAATTCTCAATAGCAACATAAGTCTAGAAATGTGTACCATAAACAGGAATAGGCTCACCATCTATTACGTGGAACTGATATATAACTGGCGGAATGTGGGTGCAGAAATGCACTTCTGCCTATCGTATCGGGGAATACAGAAGTAATGTATACATATACAAAAATAATACATACTACTGTATGTATGGTGTGTAATATGGATGCTCGTTTTACTATCAATCTCAGAGCGTATGTTTAGACTTGAGAGTAAATATGAAAAAAACGATTGTGTGCATTGATGCATAAACTTTATATTCGTCGAGGTATAAACTTTTTTGTTTATAAACTTGTATATACAGTATGGTACGGTAAACTTGAATATAACAGTTTATAAACTTGTGTATACGTATGTAAAATTAAGTTAACATTAAAATACTCTCGACTCTAGAAATGAAAACTAATTTTTCATACTTTAAAATGCCAAAATTGCAATACATTAAAGTTATTTTTAAAAGCACATTTATTATTCCTCGATTTTTTTTTAACTCAATATTGATGTGCCTTTCATAAAACAAAACAATAAATCAAAATTGTACGTCGATTTTGCCGTCCGTGAGTCTCATAACTAAATCGCCAGATGAATATTGTTTCAAACGGAATTAAGCACGCGCCGCTGGGACGGGGATCACTTATAATTGTTATTTTATTCATAGAAACAACAGTCCTGCGGGGCCCTGGATAGGTGAACAAATATTTTAACTTGTCAAGCACCTTTTAGCGAATGTGATGTTGTGAATGACGCTTCTGCGGTGCGTGCCTTTGTACTTACGCAATGTAGGACTTGAATAAATCGAGTTGTAATGAATTTGTTTCAATGGACATTACTAAAAATCAACACTGTAATTTATGAACTTTCGTGTAATAAATAAAAAGAAGAACATCAAAAGCAAAATCCTAAAACTAAAATAATTTGAAATTTATTAATACACTTACGCCCTTATTTCATACTCCGTACTATCAGGTACTGAGAAACAATAATATGCTTACATAAAAAAAGTCTACTAACCATTTTATAAAAAAAACATGTCGGACTAAAGGCCTTAATGCTTTTGGCATTAAGTCCGCCTTTATACATGATTTGTATAAAAAGTATAAAAAAATAAAAATATATATCAAGAAGAAGACCTTCAAAATGCTCAACCTTTTAGATGTCATTGTCATAACATTTCTCTTAGTACTAAACGCAGTAAAACGTCATCATCATTCCCTCATCAAGCCAACGCTATGCAAAAGCAGATTCTCTCCACCTGTATTCCGAAGATAACCTTAAGCCGAGAGCTGTCGGACTGTATCCCGCGCAATCATCCCGCAAATCCCGTAACATTAAGTATCGCTAAGAAAGCGATTCGCGGACCATTACCATGTTAATAACGAGGGGGAGCGGTGATTAATCAACCTAACGTCTAGTTGGATCCTTGGCGTGTAACTAACCACGAGGCCCAATTTATGCATTGCTTTTACTGGGTTTTAGTGTGGTATCGAGAGAAAATTTGAAATAGGAATGTGTAAATTTTGTTTTGTTTTATAGAGGGATTAGACGCTTAGAATAGTGGTTGTGCTCAAACTACGAGTTAATAAGGTTAACCTTATAATATTACTAATATAGTTTGGTTTTAATATGGATAGTTGTATCATATTATACTAGAATGCCCGATTCTTAATTTAATTATATAAAAACGGGCAACAAACGTCCCCGGTTTAATATTGTATAAAAATACATTTGTCCCTAACCGCATATTCAACCCGGGACAATTTTATATGTACGCAAAATTAAGCCACCAAAATTATGCCGGGAATTTTTTTACCCCTTTTTAATTCCACTCATTTAAATTATAAAACCTGGAGTGAACACAAATACGAGCCACCTACACAACATAATGTAGGTAATCTGGCGGAGGCTCGCGGCGACGGTCAAAAGCCGATATTTCTCCGTTTAATCCCTGTCAGATTATTTAAATTCCCACCTGCGAGCACTTGCTCGCCCATTTCCCCACCCGTTTTTATTTAACAAAAATAAAATATAAAAATATTCCTGTATTTGTTTTGGACGGGTGGAATCCTTTAATTTTCGGCACGGCCGCGTCACAGTGCGCCCACCGCCTGCAGTTTTTGGGTCGCTGCGAACAAAACTCTTTTTTACATTTCATAATTGTAATGTGAGGTATTAAAACCTATTTCCTCATCGCAGAGGTTCGGAGAAATATTTATCCTAGCTGTATAATGTTTATAAGCGACAGGAAAGTAAAACAAATGACGCACTGTTAAAAGAAATACAAAAATTCAGCATTTCGCAAAACCTCAATCAAATAACATAATGAGTTTTCAACAAATCCTTTTGTTTGTACGGAATGGCTTCAAAATATGATTCGAGTGGACAATAGCGCGATATATTAGCATTATAACAATTGTACAAAGCGTGCATTTTTGTAGAAATCGCGCCAGAGGCGACTGCGCTCGTTTCACAAAAGGAAAACTGAGACTTAGTTGTCCAAAGCTTTGCCAACATAGGCGGCTGTTCTCCAGTGTACCAAGATTTAATTCGATATTAAATAAACTAGAAAATAATTAATCAATCAGACTCTTGCAAGGTTGTAAATCTATACAGTACGCACTATGAATCTCTGTATTTTTATGAACATATTTAGGACTTAATAAAAAAAATTATGAACCCGTGACGCAATTGGCTAAATAAATATCTCTAGCTGACTAGAGATTCGAGAGGTCGCAAGTTAGATTCTCACACAGAGATAAATTTGTTGTTTGTTGCAAATTTGTGTACTTAATCGACAATTATTGAATTCACGCCTAGGTCATTATGGGATTGAAAAGTCAATCGTAGATTTTAATATTCACCATGAAAGAGTTAGTTCTTGTTATAGGGACTTAATTACATAATTAGTTAGTGGTTAGTTCTTATGACTGTTGGTGCTTTTTTATTTATATTCTTTTATCATTCATTGATCAATATAAAATAGTCTGACCGTCAAAGCTGTTTAAATCAAACCAAAAACGGTTAATTTATCAATTAAAAAAAAAACACTACGTGAAATTAATACATGTAGAATGTAACGATTATGACAACGCGATCATTATAGAAAGCTCGCGAAGGACACAACAGAGCCGTCGCGAACCGTTGCGGGGCTGGAATGTAGCAATTGTTGCCACTGGCTTTATCCCACGACTGTCGCTACACTTTTATTTGCTCTATTCTACTTTAAATTCTTTCCCTCACTCGCGGTGCTTTATGCGAGTTCCGAGTTACCAACGCACCGCCACCACGCACGAATACTGCCAACTCAAAAATATTTTTATTACTTTATGCACATCATAAATGTTCAGAATACTCCCAGTGTGGAGCGCTATAGCTTTTATTGGAGTCTAACTGCACTGTACACTATTTTATTTGTGTTTTTTTATTATTATTTGTAGTTGTTTCTTTTGTTATTCCAATAATTGTTTGTTAAGCTTTGATTACGTTGGTATTGATATTACAAAGTAAAATAGTATATAAAGGGTACTAAATCAGTCTGGCTCCTAGCCTATGCCGTAATGAAAGCAACTTTTTGAATTAACGTCGCTGTAAGTGCTCGAATCGGTTTTTTTCCATTTGGCTTTGTATTGAAAATATAAAACTCGTGTATCGTTTTTGAAGTTTTAAAAAAACCGTTGAAAAGTTCAATTCATTTTCTCATTTCAGAATATGTCGCGACCATGCATTCGATTCAAATGTGCGTAACACAAGTACTTGTGTTTTCTGTCGACGACTTTTTTTTTAATAAATGGCCCGCCGAATGAACGCAAAAGTATTCAATGTGAAATGTACAGAGGCGCAGGAAACATGTTTTCGAACATGTCGACTTGTTGGAACTCACACGACTTTGTTTGCCAAAGTTTTCTAGTAGATAAAGAAAGCTAGAGTTGTCGCTACATCCCGATAGTTTTTGGGGTAATCCAAGTAACAAACAATAACTCACATTCACAATTTTATTTTCTGTGATGATTTTGCTAAATGTTAATTTATACAAACATATAACGTTATCATTTGGAAGGTATATTTACAAAACCTAACTTAGGTTCAATATTATCACCTAAAAAAAACTTATAATAACCAATATATGTGCTAACATCAAATTTCAAATCATAAGATAATCCATCAGAAAAAAGGGAACTTAAAACCTACCATTTATCCCTAATTAACAAAGCAAAGTACTCGTTGAACAGGAAAATTACCACAAAAAAAAGTCCACCGTTAAAGCATCGATCTTGGAGCGGTAAAGAGCGGTCGATTGCGGGCGACACCTCGCACAACCGATCCGATTCAAACGCGAGACCGCAACAAGGCAACCGATAAATCACCGCCAACTTCAAATAGAAATGTCATATTATTTCCACAAAAGATTTAACTTGAAAATAAATTATATTTTCCCCTTTCCCGCGCCATTGTTCGCCGACGTGTGGAAGCCGCACGGTTCTCTCGATATTTAAAAAACCATTAAGTGCACGCTTTTATATAGAAAAACACACAAACAGCTGAAAATGGATTGTTAGTCTAATTGTTCCGATGAAACCATCATAACTTTGCGAATTATAACTACATGAATCATGATGGTAGACCTACTTGATATAATGATACCAAAAACAGCAACAGTCTTAAATACTCACAAAACAAAGCAATTTGTTAAAAATTACTTAAATTCATATAGTTATACTTTAATTTATATGTCCAGCAGTGGACGAATATTGGCTGTTGATGATGATGATGATGATGATGATGATACTTTAATCATTCACATCTGTATCCTCACGAGGATAAGCAGAGATGCATTGCACCCACTTTCCTCAAAATGTGTTAGGTCCTACGTAATAGGTTGCGAGCGTTTTGCCGTTTTTTGGATACATTTTCAGACTTCGTGTAGGTACTAGAAAATGTTATGGAAAGACCCACTAACACTGGCCGAACTGAGATCGCATCCCGGACTTAAGATTTTACAGCACATACCTGAATCTGGAGACAACGAGGCATTCGCAAAATAAAAAACAAGCTAAGGAAGTGTAAAAAGCGCCATTGTTTTACGGTTGTCGGGAGGCACGTGTTTAGCGCAAATCTCCGTGGTTTTGTCATAAATTCGGCGTTAGTCTGATTTACGAGCGTCGACTAAATGTTTGATTTGCGCTCGTAAATCGAGATGAGCTTTTGTCACACGCACGTACCCGGGCTCTGTTTTTACAGATATATTTGGGCTCCAGTGGAACTGATATAATGGCCTCCTTTATTTGTTTTCTTTGCTTTGTAAACATTTTTTTCATGGGCGGTGATTAGCCGGTATTTGCGTAAAATATTAGTGATTTTTTTTTGTGTATTTTAGTACTTTCCTAGCTTACATAAATATTTCGTCAACAGACAGATCCTGCCTACCTGCCCACAAAGTTAAATGTAATTATCTTTATAATAAAAGCAAAAATAGTAAATTTATAACGCAGTCGCGACAGACACATAGATCTTCGTCTTTCTCTTGTTTATTTTGTCTTTCATAAAATACAAAAATAATCTAAACTTATGCTCCCCACAAATTGCATAAAACCACATATCAAAACTCATAATGGCATCAAACATAATCACGACATAATAATTTTAACACAAATGTGGTAAAAATTTAATAATAGGTTGCCTCGTGATCGCGCGGCAGAAATACATATGTACCGTACGATTTAGAGATCCCGAGTACGATTCGGGACATTAAATTACAGTATTAAAATAGGAACAAAGAGTTATTGGGATTTACCATTTATATATTTTCAGAAGCAGCACGGTGTCTGGAAGCCTCTGCCTATCCCTGCGGGAAATACAGGCGTATGTATCGATATTTCATAGAACTATCAATCTATAAAGCTGTGTAAGTAGACAGAAATCTGTGCAAAACACGATAATAAGTGGCAACTTTAATTACCACTCGTAATCGGTATAAAACACAGTGAAACTTCCACCCCGTCTAGTTAGTCCCATTCAAAACTAGTATTGTGTGCGCCTGATAACGTACCACTTGCATGCACAATGCAGAGTAATAATGGCAAGACGATTTGAGCCGTAATGTGACGTTTAATTACCAAATTATTATGGACAATAGAAAGACTTCTCACTGTATAGGTTTAAAGTCGTATAAACAGATTTTCTTTCTAAAAAAACATATTTTAAAGACATAACGTATACGAATGAATTAATATAAAATACTTCAGTATATTTTAAAGTACTGGTACCGAAAGGTTTTTGTGAAGTAGAAAACCAAACATATCCATGTACGCAACCAAAAAATATATGTACTTCCATAGCTTTTAGAGACTGTAGAACAAGTCTTCAAGTGCCATGACAGAGCCATGCTAACCTGTTTATTTGGCTACGGCGTAGCTCTCCCATAGAAAAACCTGGAGATTATACAAAATACGTTTTACTTCTAAATAATTTCTACTAAAATAGTTCATCTATCAGACGAAAAAGGGAATTAATATAACATTGCAAATAATGTTTTTCCTGTAAGTTTTAAGAAGCAACAAAAACTATTCCTTCGAGCCGGATTTGAACCAGCGACCTATGGATACCAGTTGAATTCCTCTACAGTCCACCGCTCTACCAACTGAGCTATCGAAGTTATATTTAAGTCTTTCAATTTAAGTCATACAATAAGACTTATCCCTTGATGTCCCTTTAGATTTTTGTGAACCTGGTTTAGAAATTATCTAACAAGTGAGTGACTTATTTCGATTCTTAAATAGGCAAATTTGATTACTTTATATTGGTATACCTAAACAATACATCCATACTGTACTAGTACTAGTACTAGTAATATTATAAATGCAAAAGTAACTCTGTCTGTCTGTCCGTCTGTCTGTTACGCTTTCACGTCAAAACTACTGAATGGATTTTAATGAAACTTTACAATAATATAGCTTATACATCAAGATAAAACATAGGATACTTTTTATCCCGGAAAATGTAGTATTCCCGTGAGAATGAGTATTTCTGGATCTACCAAAGCGATTTGAATGAAATTTGGTATTGAGAGAGGTAGAGCTCACAGAACTAACATGGGATAGTTTTTATCCCAGAAAATGAAGTATTCCCGTGGGAATGGGTATTTCTGCATCTACTGAGACAATTAAAATGATTTTTAGTATGGAGATAAATAGGAACCTAGGAAGTAATATAGGTTATTTTCTATCCCAGAAAATGTAGTATTCTCGTGGGAAGGAGTATTCCTGGATCTACCAAACCGATTTAAACGATTTTTGGTATGTGCATAAATAGGACTCTGAGAAGTAAAATAGACTATAACTTATTTTCTATCTGAACTCAACTCTGTAGTCTACGCGGACGAAGTCGTGGGCAACAGTTAGTACTATATAAACTCACGCCTGTTTTCCCTTGGTGTAGCCAGAAACTATAGAGCGCTTATTGCTTCGGTCCAAACACATTCCTTTCGCTTCCTTAACTGCAATCATCCTCATTACATGCACGTCAGTATCGAGAATTCATTATATCCTGAAAATTCTTTGAGGAAATCCAAACTTTTAGTTAGTGGCCTCTTTTGTCCAAATACTAAAACGCTAAGGTGCCCCATACACCTACAATAATATTGCAGAATATTCTGATTGTACAATATTATTGAACGTGTAGGGATAATATTAAAACATTGCGCAGTGATTGAACAAAAGATTGAGGGAGCTTAATTTTTATTGTGCAATATTTTTTTATTGCGCTGTGTAGGCTTAATATTGCGCAATATATTTCTTTTTTTTTCTTTTCAATAAAATCAACTGCGTGGCTGCCGCCAAAACTTCGTCGTCAGACATGTTGCTCGCACGAAAATATTGATCAGATTGGTTAGTCAATTTTATTGACAGAATTTATTGAACGTCTGGAATCAAAGGGGGTGTTCAATATTATTGAAGAATAAAAAGATTGTGCAATATTATTGTAGGTGTATGGGGCGCCTAATACGTTACAAACCAACAGTGCAGCCAACACTTTAAAACTAATCGTATATTGAGGTGGTGGTAGGGCAAACGCTCTCGGCAGTGGCGCGACACGAATAAATCGGCCAAATAGCCAGCCGTGTCGCAGTGCAATGTCGTTAATTCGCCGATTTAAATCGGAAACACACGATAAATTCACCGTTTACCGCTTTCGGATTCAAATGTCGACCGCCACTGAAACGTAAATATGTTGCTGTTGTAGTAGTGTGACCCTGTCCAACACTCGCACTTAGAATGGTATGTGTTTTAAATGTACGTTTAATTTTTGCGTTATAATATTATCTGTAGAAATATACCAGATTTTTATACCTATTATTTTAATGTTAAATAACTTTTTTATAGATTTAAATAAATATTTTTAAACATATTTTTCGCAGTAAAAGGGGATTGAGTGCCGCAATTTTTAAATCCCACATTAAACTGCTTCAATATGTATGGCACGTTTCTTTACACGCACCATAAATAATAGACAATAAAAGCTAATATCGTATTGATAGGTTTGATTTTGAAGTGGGCCCCTCGCCCCGCGCGCCCCCGGCCGCTTTTTGTTGGTTATTTATGGCGCGGGAGATACCGATAGAGCCCGCGGCGATATCATGAAATATTAAACGCATTACAACTGGCATATAGTCCGGAAGATGAGGTAACGAAAAAACGTTTGCTTTCATTTGACTCGGATTGGTTAGAATTGAGCGGATCGAAAACTTTCCTTTTTTATATTACTCATTTTAAGAACTAGGTATGTTTACATATGTACATACACATGAGGAGCAACGCCTATATCTTGTTTTTGCCAGATAAGTTACATAGTTAGTTTTAGCCCGTGTGTTAACTGAGATACCTTGGTTATCTCGAGACATCGTACAACAGTATAAATAAACTTAAAAGTTACAGAAAAACCCAACAAAACAATATCCAAATCAAACCCGTTACACGTACAAACCTATTTTCTATAACTGCATCTAAAAAATATATTTTTTTTATGCATCGCATTCCATATTATTCTTTCTCCGAACCAACTAACAGCATAACAAAGTTGTGTATAGTGGAACGGTATCTGTCCGCGCATCGCACACAAGTTTATTCGTTCACTTTTATCGCGAACACTAGAAGCACGTTAGCGAAAATGATTTATACCGTTTATCATAAATAAGTTATTTGGAATCCATTTCCAAAACGATTGCTTCAACTGTTCAGCTCTTTGTGTTTGTTAAGGGAAAAATGTCTGTATTGCGTTGTGTGTGAGTTGTTTTGAAGATATAAATTATGTAGGTAATAGTATTAAAATATGACATGTTTTGAAACGACTAATGAGAGATGCAACACTTTCTAAATGGAATGTTGATAATTATCTCATACACAGGCTTATTCCAAAAAAAGTATACATATTGTACAGTTAGACAACTTTTAACATATAGACTCACATTCATATATGGAAATCTTAGTCTTGATATCCTACAAGCGTTTCCGGGTATATTTTCATACATCGACAAAAACCCTTTAAAATATAAATCAATATTTAATACAAGTTTAAGCAATTATTCATCATCATCGCCAGCCTCTCACATCCATTTTTGGACTAAGGCCTCTCCTACACGCCATCAATATAATACTCTTTCCAATTTAGCAACTTAAACATTTCAATACCCGCTGCCCAACGCAATATAAAAGACAAGTTATTGAAAAGGCACAACAGTATCGACAGATCCTCGGCAATACTAATATCATTGTAATCTACATATTATTCCAATAAGTGGGTTTTCCTCGGCCGATATTGCGCCCGGGAGTGAAGTGGTCGACCCTCGCGCTAACTTTCACCTTTTATTGTTTTATTTATAACTTTTTGATTGATGACGGTTGAGAACTCCGCTTCATAAATATTGAGGCGAGAAACTCATGCTGAGCAGTAGTTTCGCGCTCAATCTTATATTCACGTTATCTTTGCTCTAAGGCTCATATGTTATTTATTGTCTTAAGGTTGCATAAAGAACATTTTGTTAGATATATTTTATTAAAAAATATGTAAAAAGGTGAAATTAATTGGGTAAAATAAGGTAAATGAAGAATGATAGCTTCAAAACAGATATTTTTATAACTCCAAAGACTATTTCAGATTTATGTTGCGTATGTGTCTTTCTTCGTTACAGGAATAAAGAACAGTTTTATAGGAATACTATTTTGGCGTCAGAGGCCATATTCGAATGATAAAATTATTAGGCGTATTTAAACTCATACTTTAATAACTACATAGGATACGATTGAGGCAAGCGCAACCAACTCACTATTAACTGCCGTGGAGTAAAGATGTTTGTAGGTATAGAAACAAGGCGGGCATAGGAACGTGAAATTACAATGGAAACACAAACGCAGCGTTATCTACAATCAACGAGACTTTAAGTCCCCAATACGTACAGGACAATTTGCATAGGCCTGGGTAGACGGTTCTTTAAATGCAATTTGTTGGACTAATTCTTGGACTTTAAAACTGATATAAGTTATCTTTTCCTTGTTTAATATGGTATTTTTATTCTAATGCCACGATAAGAAAATTGATTTAATATTCTCTTTCCAGTAGTTATCTAAATGTCTATGTAATAATTAATTATATAAGATTAGTTCATAAGAGTGAATTACTATACGAGTGAAGAAATACTGTAAATTTAAATCGATATTATGTCCTCAAAATGAAGTGCTAAAAATTCTGCATAAAAATACCTTCCTATTTAACAAGCCCTTCTCTTTAAACTATACTGACAATCACTAAAACTATAATTCTGCCGCGAACTGCCGGTGTTTTCAATAATGGGGTTGAATTTTCCGGTTTAAAAACGACGAGCCGTGGCGTGCACGCAATGTTTATCCCCGTTTTAAAATTCAGCCGCAATGGCCGTGGGCCGGCGGATGTCGCCCACATAACGTAGCCGCGATTAGAACAACCGCCGCATTTAATGGTTTACATTACGGTATGTATTTTCTTTAAATATATAATGTGTAGTATGTTTTTCAAAAAATTAAGATATACTATAGAAAAAAGGAGTCATTGTGATTAGTAGTAACTAGTAGGTATATGAGAAAGCTTGAAATAACAATGCTTGAATTGGGAATGTAAACGCTATATGAAATTTTGCACTACAAATTGAGGTGCAGTAATGTAAGAAATTGTGATTTTCTACCTATTTGAAAAACGTATAATTTTAATTGTTTAACAAATCTAAACAAATTGTAACGACTCCTATTATATAAACTTTATAGACAACATTTATTGCAACCTCATAAGGTTTCTTACAGATGTCTTAAACTTTTACATGCATACTCGTACATACATAACCTAACGCCTGTATTCCCCAAACTAAGCAATTAGAGCTTCTATAACCATAATTTTAGTCAGGGAAAGCGTATCAGACAAACTCACATTCGAATTGATATTACTAGTGTAACTTCGTATGCAACTGCAATCGAAAATCTTCACATTCCAGTTTTGTTACAGGTTAATTCCACAACAGGGGCTCGAGTGGCAATTCAACGATTCCGTGGGATCGATAGCGCAATTCAAGTAAGCCATCAGCATAAAGGTGACACGACAAAAGTGTTATAGAATGGGGCGCGATATCTGCGGCGAGCGGCGCGTCCATAAAGCGGCATTCACAAAGAGAAGTCCGCGCGGCCCGGCGACCGATAGCACAATGCGGCAAACGACGCCCGCGCTTCCTCTTCCGTCCCTAGATTTATGCCCGTCGCTTCCTCCCACCATATGCGTCTACCCTCCTCATTTACACAAAACTCGAGTTTTTCAAGCACCTGCGTTGTACGAATGACTTAGCGGATGTAGGGTTTTTGCCGTTTCGTGTACGCATCGCTTCTTCCACGAGAGTTTTTGACTGTTTTTAAGTGGTCACATTCATGAACGTTTATTTTCTTTCGATGCGGTCTTGAGGTAATAATAGGCTATTAACATTGCGACTTTACTAAGGCTTTCTTTCTTTCTTTCTTGTTCAAATCGCGCCGGGAATGTATTTTATATTTGCACATAGGCATTAGCAAAAAACATTTTATCATAATTCTACTTCAAAAATATTTACTTTTTGCCTTGAACAAATACGGATATTACAATTTGCTTTTTACACTGGCGCCTCAGTGTCCGCTCTGGCCCATGAGAAAAGGTAGAAAAAACAAACATCATGATCTCTTGCTTTCTCATCGGTTTTCGGTGACAAGTTCTATCAAATAAAGAATGACTCTAACTCATACAAAATTGTAAGTTAGTTGTAAAAAAAAGTATAGAGCAAAACGATTAACTCAATCATTGATAGTTTCTCAAATTGCAGTAAAATATTACCTAAAGCAACAATGTACTTAGTTTAAAATTTAAGAGAGCAAATTGCGGCTTAAAATTGAACGAAGCGTGTTGAAATAAAAATTAGATGTTGCCGAAAAGGCTGACACGCCACGTTTCCTGCCCGCCGTAACTAAGTTAATGTAACGTGCTTACGTTCATAAAATATTCGTGTAAAAAGGCAGTCAAAGTTAAAAGGTGCTTGGGCTTACTCGGTTACAGTTTAAAAAGATTACGTTATACTTTCGAAATGGGGCATGTTCCCACTGAATAAATAATAATTAATGGATATCGTTCAAGTTTGTTAACAGGAACAAGATGTAAACATTGATAATAAAAATCGCTGTTCGAATAAAATTTTGCCCTTTATTAATTTATTAAATTCTGATATGATTAATAATTACCAATTCAGTCGCATATTTTCTCCTATCATGTGAAAAGAATAAGATTTTAACCATTGATACTAGCCTAGTAGGTACCTACATACGCGAGCTCAATCTGTCACATAATTTGACTATTGAATATCTCGTTTATAGAACAAGAAAATAAATAAAGGTGGCAAAATGCTTAACATCACTTTAAAATACTTTCACACGTCAACGTAATCTATTACAAATCGTGGATAATTACTTGGAGAACGTACGTCAGGGGTGCTGGAGGAACAAAAAGGGAGCTCGTACATAATAGAGCGTCGGCCGCGAACACTCGCGTCTCGGAATATCTTAGCAGTTGTACTACTGTCACGTCACTCCGATACAGTGCGGGCCCGCTACGACGAACGTTCTAATAACGATTGTAAGGAAATTATTCGATAACGACTATCTTAAGGGGCTTATAATTAAATATTAAAGAATAATTACGTGCTTATGTTTATTATTGTATACGTAAAAAATTAAAATTACTTAAAAGACGAATAGAACTAATTATGCAAAGGACATCCCTGGTGCTACACCGGTCTAAGACTACACAACATCAGGCGGGCCGTAAGTTTGATTGCTTACTAGACAGCATAAAAAAGTAAAACTTGTATTTTAGAATGCGATTGTTAATTTTGCTGTCGCCTTAAAGTCAATAATTGAGGAAATATTAACTATTCGCTATACAAACACAGGCTAAACAGATAAGTTATGGAGGTGTTAAATAAGCATTACATCTGTCATGTATTTCTGATAACTGCAACCGTGCTGTCTACAAGCCCCTTTCATTCCACCACACTAAAGTCAGTTGGTTTAGTTCGCAAACCAAATAAAACATCAAAAGCCAAAATTCGTCGCAGCGAAACCGCACAGTTTTCAGCTCCGAAGCAAAGTTTGATATAAATTTTGTACAACAAACCTTAGCTGACGTTAACTTGGTATCTTTGTCTGATCCTCGTAGAGGCAGGTGAGTGGGGTGGCGGGGTGGATGAAATTCCAACTAGCTTTGTGAATCAATCAGGAATTAATTGCCGCCCCTCCGTGTGTAGTGGAGTTGATTTGTGCTCGTGAGCTCGCCATACCATCGCTATACTTTTCAATGGCTATTTACATCCTTTATGAGATTAAACTGCTAGTGTTTCGAGAGATATGATAGTCGAGTGTCTATTGGAGGGGAGGGTAAGTATTGGATAAATGAGAATAGTTTTTATCGACCAATATGAGAAGTATGTTTGAGGCAGGTTGCACAGATTTAAATACGTTGTAAAACGGGAGATTTGTGTATTATTTTTAAAACGATTTGATGACACTAATCGGAGAAGAAATTCGAAGATTCTACTTGGAATGTTTTCGAGATGCGGAAAACCTTAGTTGTTGACCCGAAAATGTTTTTATTTTAAATTTAGTGTCTGGGTCTACATCAATAACTATTAAAATAATTAATATTGTCTTTTGCATATACGCTGGTTAATTCAAGTAGTCCTCATTATATACATTTATGATGATTTCCTAAAATGCATTTCCTTTTTTAATGTACGCCTTCTTTTCAGGTCCTTGTACCCGTAGCTTTATAGTGTTATAACTAGTGCATACATCTAAATAAATATTCGAGGAGAAATAAGCCTGCAAATTTTAATTACTTCAACAATAAGTTAAAAGTTACCGATGTTGTGAATAGCCGCAGAAGTTAAACCGAGTGCATATTTACTGTGAACGAAGCCGAAACGCCGAACAACTTGTGAAAGTTGGAAAGCTGAAACTTTATAAACGTACGATTGTTTAGATTCTCCAAGGTAGAAGGACATCAAAGGGAAAGTTTCCAGTGGTTTGCAATATAAACCGTTTGTCGAATTTTCAACGGCAATTAATATTTGTCGACAATTACTATTGCGTAAAGGCTATTGTTTAACTGTTACTGACACAGTTTGAATACGATTTTGACTGCCTTGTGAAATAAAAAAATAGGTGTAATTTAGGTTTGAATTACCATTCACATATGTATAAGAATTACAAATACACGATATTTAAAAAGAATATCCTTTAGTTGATAGTCAAATACCCAGTAGGTATTTTATGTAATTGAAAACCAGTGCCGACTTTGTGTAGAACTAAAAGTAGAAACACTATTAAATACCAAATAAGTAGATTACTATTTCAATAATAATTATTTTTATTATTTAATAGTATTATATTTTTACAGTGTTCGATTATATTGTATTGTGACTGTAGAAATATCCCGGAACACGATCACCATAGTAGGTTATAATAATTGTCTATAATTCAATGTCACATATAAATATCCCATTAAAATTAGAAATACATCCAATTAGAAATAATCCAAGGACATTGTGTAATATAGACCTGTGTATAAAGGAACGAGCAAAATTAATACAAATCCTCTCATCTCAATCTTCCAATACAAATAGACAAACAAATTAAATTATAGTTTCGATCAGTGCATCTGTATCCGAAGTAGCCTGCATACCTGGAGTCGAGTGGCTCTTCGATCTGTCTATACTTTGGGTCTAACTTGACACAAAGGCGTGCCATTCCGTCTGGTTTACGTGGGCGGAAAACTTGCCTCAGCTATGCTACGTTTGAACTACGCAGACTTAGACTCAGGGTATATCATATAAGTTCTACTGGAGTTGCAAAAGTAATTGCTAGTTATGCCAGAATCAGTTTTTACTTATTGGGTTAGGTGGTGTGTACGATATTAACTTGAAAATATAAAATTTTTGCACCAGCTGATTTTAGATAAATATGAACGATATTTTACTTGACTTTGTATGTATATGATTAAATTTAATGAAAAAAAAAGTGATTCACGGAAAATAAAAACGAGTAAAAAATATCTGTAAATTTATTATAGTGTTAAAATTTTATTTTAGGAGCTCTAGCATCAATCTCGTAATAGTTAAAGTGGAGTTATTGAAAAAGAAATTAGAATAAGTAACAGAAATATTCTGTTCACATTTCATTTCGTCCTTCCATAGTGCCTAGTTAGCATCACAACATTATCACACCATAAGTTTCATAATACATGTGTCTGGCGATATCAACTATAGATCTATCCTTTCCTTGTCTTAGATAATTGCTAAAGCGGTACCCCGACAGCCCGAGGGTTGGCCTTTCGCTTAAGTCCTTATGTTCGAGATAAGATGTAGTTTGTTGTTCAAAGTCTAATCCTCAGCTTAAGATAACACTGGTTAATTAGCATCTTCAGATATTGTTTGCCATCTTGAAGACTCTAATTTTGCTTTTAGCCGTATTTTCGACTAAGATTTTTTTCTAAAAACCAGTAATAAGCATGCCTTGCATGGCACTTGAACAGATTTGGTGAAACATGAGTGCAGAAAGGCTTTGTATATTCCATCGTTTGTTTTTATGTCAAGCACAAAAATAAATATCTCTTTGTAATTAATAACTACAGAAATCAATTATAATTTTAAACAATTTTATAATACCCTTTATGATAATTTTGAACAGTGAAAATACCAATGAAAATTTCGCATGAACATATATGTTTTAAAATAATGTGCTTTTGAAAATTATGAACTTCAAAGAAAACACATCAATTAGCGCACAAACTAATAAAATATTAACTCGTGTAGGGGTAATGGAGAATTTTCACGTCTCAGCTTCGAATTGAATTATTGATGTGACGTCATAGCCGGCACACGTCAGCAGCTTCTTTTGAGTTTGTTCATACCGAAGTTAACGTAATTAGTGAACCGTGAATAATTTACTCACATTGATTCCTCTTCCCTATTTTTGAAAAGGGTTGCAGAAATGTCAATAGCGTCTCGAATATGAATATTTTTTGGTGTTATTGTTCTTTAAATAATTCTGGCAACTTTTATGTCTCGTTCTGGGTATTTTTTTGTGAATAAAAATATACGTATCGGTGCTGTGATCGAATATGAGATTTTTGGTTTCGCAGACGGCATAAAAGCTTTTCAACTCTGTCTGCGAAATATCTTTATCGAAATTTTAATTAAAATATATTTGTTATTATAATTTAAGAACTAACAAATTAATGAAGAATCTACAAATATACCTGATTAAGGTTTCATTTCTTATGAGAATTTGTTGTTTTATTTCCCCTGACCCGTCATAAATCTAAACAAAAAAAACACTGTTTGGCTAAATTAGGCATAACAAACTTGTTAACCATAGTCCTAATTAATATAGGACGTCCCTAGCCTACAAATAATTAATTATTATTGTTATGTGACCGCAAGCGAAACGCCTGATATTAATTTCTCGCTCGATCACTCATTATGAGAGTTTGCTATGCGCTGGAATTTTAATTAACACCCGTATTAGTGTCGGTTTTGAAATCGCAGCTGCATAGATTAGTTGTTCTGGTAATTAACTGGAATAACATATGCTAAATCTTCTATAATTTAGATCAGTTACAAAGCGCCTATCATTTAAGATGAAAGTTCAAAAGCTATGTTTAAAAAATTATTAATAATTAATTTGTGTGTATTTTGTTTCATACGAACATTTCTTAGGTTTTGTTAAGTATGTTTTTATCGTTTTCTGTAAATGTAAGTAAATTTGTATTTGTTTTTTTTTTGTTTCACCAACAATATTTAGACGCCTACTTTAATTCTACATCACACTGTGGTTGTCTGTTACAGAAGACCCAATACATAAAAACCCGCGTTTATACAAATTGTATATGAAACATAATAAATAGCTTTAAAAAAATTATTAAAAAAACCGATGTTTATGGCATTTGAGTACCTAAATGATATTACTAAAATCATTATATTTTTTGAATATTTACTCCTTACAAAAACGCTGACAAAAAATTCTACATTCTTGAAAATGAATGGCAATAACATGGACAAATTCAACTATTCCCTAATGCTGTAGTAACAAAAACATCCTTCGAGCCGGATTTGAACCAGCGACCTATGGATACCAATTGAGTGCCTCTACAGTCCACCGCTCTACCAACTGAGCTATCGAAGGTGTGATAAATGCTATCAAAATAACATTACAAATACATATTTTATTATGTAAAATAACGTAATTTCGACACCTGTAAGGTCAACCATTTTCTGGTTATTTATCAGTTTTCTGTTATACTGCCTCGTGGTCTTACGGCACAAATGTGTGTCGTGCGTTCTAGAGGTCCCGGGTTTGATTCCCAGGTCGGTCAAAGTAGTATTGGGTTTTGTGTTGTTATTGGCAGGGAGTCCGAAAAACAGTCGTAGGCTTGCCTCCTATATGTTAGGACTGATACATGCCACTATTAGTATGTAAGTTTTCATGATAGAATGATAAACACCCAAGACATAACTAGGGTCGTTTCACTTTTATATGCGTCTTGCCGCATTTTTGATACTCAGGATAATAGAAAGCAGAGGCCACGACTTACATACTATTTTACGGTTTGGGACCTTGAAAGAATAAATTGTATTTAATTGTAACACAATAAATAAAATCTAGCTAAAATTTTGACGGAACCGTTGCGCAGTTGGCTAGACACCAGCTAGCGAAACGAGAGGCCGCTGGTTTGATGCGCGCACCGCATGTGATGTGGTATACTCGTACAATTACTTCAATATGAAATTTTACGAATAGGTATTTATAAGACCAAAAAGTCTCTCGTAGTTTTTGATACACACGACATGTACCTTGGGATCATAAGTATGTATGTATTACTGTTGAGGGTGTTTATTAATTTATTCTACCTTCTCTATCTATTCCACTTAGTCCGATGTATCCTATAAGAAACGATATTAAATATATGACTGGTGAAGTACACTTCCATCATAAGGATAAAGAGAAAGCCGAAATAATGTCTAAAGAAAATCGCGAATAGGCGCTGGATGCTGCCCGTTCCCAAAAGACCGCTTTGGAAGTCTTGGGGGGAAGCCTATGTCCGGCAATGAACCTCTTTTGGGTGATGATGATGATGATGATTCTATTCAAATACCCATTAACATGAATAATATCATAACTATACCAGACATCATTGTATGTTTCAAACTACCGACTTATTACGTAAAATAGTATCATTAAAGATGTCGAAAGTATATTATGTCAGTATGAGTGCAACTATACACGGCCGAATAACAACAACTATTTCGCCTACCACCTCCATACCTTCGATAGCTCAGTTGGTAGAGCGGTGGACTGTAGAGGCAAATCAATTGGTATCCATAGGTCGCTGGTTCAAATCCGGCTCGAAGGATTCTTTTATACGTCTTAAGCATCAGAATGTATTCGATAAATTATTATTATTAGGGTAGGGTAACTCTACTCATGTTTTGTTTTGTCAGTTTTAACTTTGTTTCTAGAGTGTTATTAAATAACAACAAATGGGTATAATTAAGTTTATTAACATAGCAGCATATCACTTCCACTTACAAGTTACAATCATCTCACTTTACATTAAAATTATTAGTTGTTGGGATTAATGAAATATAAATTTAATATTTTAATAAAAGAATTTCGAAACTAGAATTTAAATTAGTATAAGGAGTCCACTCTTTTTAAATATACCTTATTATGTAGAGTCCATTCTAATTTGAGTGTACTTTTTTGTCAATCCAAAAAAGAGCCTCCTTCGAGCCGGATTTGAACCAGCGACCTATGGATACCAGTTGAATTCCTCTACAGTCCACCGCTCTACCAACTGAGCTATCGAAGGTGTGGAGATAGTTGACGGAACAATTGTTTACATTCGAACCGCATTCTTATCGCGCAATTGCATACGCACCGACGTGATTTTTTCACCTTTTATGAGATTATTCAGAAATTGGTCTCTTATTATTGTAAAGATGATTTAAACAGCTAAATTAGTAGCCAAGTAGTATTTACTTCACAAAACTTTTTTTTTAATCATTTATTATTCAGAACTAAAAATATGCAGGAGGCTTCCGACCGTTCCCGGTGGAAGTCATTGGGGGAGGCCTATGTCCAGCAGTGGACGAATGTTGGCTGTTGATGATGATAATGATGATGAAAAATAATACAGCCATTGCAATCTTTTAATATATTCTTGAAACTCCCTTGTATTCATTATTTTAAGTGCCTACAACGTACCTACAATCTCACGTAATTAGGGGTTTCCGTGGGCGATAATATGTGCTAAATGCTAAGCGACTTCATTGCTTATGGTTCTATATAAAGCGTAGGCTTAGGGTTAAAGATTAATTCGCTACACCGATCCATTATAGATTGATGGTAGATATATACATAGGCCTATAGGGGAGGCCTACGTTCAGCACTGGACGGCGATAGGCTGATGAGAGAGAGATATATATATATATACGTAAGTGTACTAATAGTCGATATGGCAAAGCGTTTAAGTTTAAATGACCGTTTACTTGTAAAATTTTACAGTGACAAAGGTTGGTTGGTAGATGGATGGTTTTTCATATAATTCGTAATTATATGAAGACACCCCAAGGCAGATAACTATGCTCAAAATCTAAAATTAACGGAGCTATCCTATTTAAATACATTTTCTCGGTTAAAATTTATAAAAAAAAGTCCTTCGAGCCGGATTTGAACCAGCGACCTATGGATACCAATTGAATTCCTCTACAGTCCACCGCTCTACCAACTGAGCTATCGAAGGTATGAAATAGTTAACGAAACAGCAGTAGTCGTTCGGCATAATAAAATTACGCAAGAACTACTGCGGTTACGAAAACGCACACATATTGCGTAAAAGTAGACTCAATGCAATTATCTTCTAAGAGAACATATTCAATGTGATTAATTTCTAGTCCAGCTTTATAAAATAGTTTACTTCTAATACGGTAGTCCCATATAAGCAATCCTAACTTTCCCCGCCCTACATCAGCACTTTCATTGCCTATTGCTGGGAACGGCCCTACTTTACAAGTGAGGAGGATTAAGGCCTAGTCTTTCACAATGGCCTGGTGAGGAATGGATAGGCAGACGAAAGCCAAAAAGTATATGATTGGAGTACCTAAAAAAAGGGGTGGATGAAGACATGACGGCTGATAAACATTGCAAGGAGGAAACATGCTAAGCCATCCCCAAATACAATTGGACAAAAAACACGACCACCAGCCCTTGGCTTACAAATATGTCATCTTCCACTTACGTCATGATCACCGTTTTTTTCAGCCTGACGAGTGGATACGTGACTACCGTGCTGGTCTTAATCCAAGGCTGACTTCAACCTCCAGAAGGCTTCTTTGCATTAAATAAGGCAATCAGGGTGTGTGGATGAAAAGCGTCCACAGTGATTTCACTGTAATCTAGTGTGCCACGGGGACAGAAATGATATCTGTCCTCTCTTTGCTATAGGGAACGCCCTTACTTTATTCGGTGGTTCCGATTACTGACGTTCTAAGAAGAATATTGACCTCAGCCTCGACTTTTGTCGATTGTCGATGATGTCGAAAAATTAAACCAAGGCCTAATTACGCTGATAATAGATGAAAGAATCGTTCAATTATCAAAACAAATGAATCAGTACGCGTTTAGAATAATGTTTAACGTTACAAAAAAATATCCTTCGAGCCGGATTTGAACCAGCGACCTATGGATATCCATTAGCATTCCTCTACAGTCCACCGCTCTACCAACTGAGCTATCGAAGGTATGGTGATAGTTGGTGAAACAATGATAAACATCGAGCATGTGAAAATATATTACGAAAGAATGCACCGGTTTCAAGGTGATAAACTTGCGTAAAAATTATTTCTATCGCTGCAATTAAACGTGACCACGTAGTAAATACTTTAACTATATTTATAAACCATACCATTCATTGTACATCTGTTTAAGACGTTCATCTATTGAAAATCGATGAATAACGAATGCTATTTTAGAATAAAGTACTTTTTTACGTTCATTTTTTTTAATAATAATAAACATATTAGTCACTTTGGTCGTCATCCCTGCACGGAAAATTGTACCTTCAAAATCAAAGCTTATTACAGAATTGTATTTTTTCTTGTTCTAACTATAATCTTCTCCCATGTTTAGTTCACTATTGTTTTATTTATTTTGTATGTTTTTATCATATTTTTTTAAATTAATGTGGAGAAAGCAGGTTCCTTTAAAACACAGAAGTACCTTCTGTTGTGCCGAGAGACGGGAAATCGAAATCTCTCACTTCATACTCTGTCTAGACAGCACTTTATATATTTAATAGCGTTGTTGTCAATTTATCCTGCAATATAAAAAAATCAAGCGCAAAAAAATGAAAAAAAAGCAATGACCTACATACAAGTATTGTTTGCTAGAACGTCTTTAAAAAGTGAACAAAGCGTATTGTTTTTTCGATTTGTATGAAGCTTTACTAATTAAAAAAATATCCTTCGAGCCGGATTTGAACCAGCGACCTATGGATACCAATTGAATGCCTCTACAGTCCACCGCTCTACCAACTGAGCTATCGAAGGTACAGAGTATAGTTTCCAAAAAACATTAGACATACGACGTGCGTATTTAAAAAAGTGAAAGGAATGATCCGGTTCTTAAATCGTGGTGCTATTGCGTATGCATTGCTACACTTTCTATTGGACTGCCGATAACTGAGTAGCGGAGCAGTCTGTCATAGAGACAGCAGGTTCGTATCTTGGGCATACACCATCTAATTTGTATAATAATTTAATACTTGGATAGTTGGAAGTACTGAACCTAATGAAGTTTTCGTTAGCTAGCTTGAAATTATTTCTTAAGATGCTGTAATTTAAAAAAAAACTTAATTATAACTTACTTAAGAAGTGATGGCCTCGAGGTTTAGGCGCGCGGTCGAGAATCTCGGCGGTCGCGGGTTCGAACCCCAGGCACACACCTCTGACTTTTCGCAGTTATGTGTGTATACAAACTGAATTATCACTTGCTTTAACGGTGAAGGAAAACATCGTGATGAAACCTGCACACCTAAAAGTTCTTAGGAGTTTCTTAGGTATGTAGTCCGCCAACCCGCACTAGGCCAGCGTGGTGGACTATGGCCTAAACCCTCTCGTTAGTAGAGGAGACCCATGCTCAGCAGTGGGCGTATATGGGTTGATGAAGAAGATAACTTACTGTCGCGAACGATAGTAAGAATACCATCGTATTGGAGATTTCTCTATAAGAACTACAAAATGGATAGGTTCATAAAATATAATATATGGGGTCTTCGGTTTCAATACTCTTTAGCGAAAGAATAAACGTAGGGTATATAGACATGCGGTTCACGAGCCCTTATTTTTGTATAAAAAGGTCAACACCAAGGATCCGAAAAAGATGCGATAAGAAATCCCAGGAGAAAACGGCATATCAAATATTATCTTATATTATATTATTATTCTTATATCTTATATTATTTCTCAATATATTTATTTTCCTCAAATATAAAAGAATCCTTCGAGCCGGATTTGAACCAGCGACCTATGGATACCAATTGAATTCCTCTACAGTCCACCGCTCTACCAACTGAGCTATCGAAGGTATGCACGATGTAGTCGAAACAACAAATATATCAGACGTATCGCTTGCATAGTAAAATGACTTATTGTGCAAGGCTTATTGCAACATAGCGTAATAAAAATGGACTAATAACACACTACGAGTTAAATTCATAAACAAGAAGACGAGTAAAACCCCGATAATTTGTTTTTCGTTCGTCCGACCCTATTGATGTCTGTTTGACCAATTATTTTGAGAATGTAAGTTTATGGAACTTTATAGTAACAGGAGTAAGGTCCAAATATAGCTTTTAGGAAACAAATACCATAATCAGTAATTAATTCCCACAATCATAACGACCGAATGATAATAAAGCTGTACTTGCATAATGCATGTACAGGATCGCGACATCCTTTCGTTTGTAACAATGCAAGTGTGTCGTGATCCAACGGGTTCTACACATTACTGTATGGTGGTCACTATCGGTCAGATACGAATATTCTTCTACCAAAAAATTTATGTAAAAACATTGTATTTGTTGATTGCCACGGTACTGCCGAAATGGAACATCAAGAGGAGAAAGACTTCCGTCTCTCGTCACGATATTTTCATACCGGACTACTGATAAGAGCTCCTGCAATCACTGAACGAAAGGCAATGTTATTGCTTGACACGATGGCTCAATTTTTACTTTGCGTTACCCTAGTATTAGTCCCAACATTTATCATTTGATAGGAAATATATTATCGGAAAGCATCAGCCACCGTATATTCTAATATAGGTCACAAGGGGCTCACAATACCGATTCTAATCCATATCTGTTACGTGTGACATCAATTTAGCGTACAAACCAAAACGTATCCATCCAACGTCATTTACGTCCATTCGTTGTAATAATTTATGATTATTATACTGCACATAGCTTAGTAATAATTCAAAGCTTAGCAATCAGGACCCGGCGAGCCAATTCGCAATAATTTTCACTCAAATGTGACACAAACATGACCGATATTCCACCAATTTGCATGGCCGTTGCCTCTCTGAATAAATTACACCCACCTGCCCCGAGGTACCTCTATGAATATGTAAGACAATGTCCAAATCTTAGCCTCCAATTAGGAGGGATCATTAAACCCTTAGTTAATTACATCTCCACCCGCTTGAGAGATGAATGGCAAATATATGTATGGGCTCCATTATAAATTGAAGCGCCAATATCTAAATGTATACGTGTACCTTCCTGGAATATTCTAAGGATTTCAGTAGAATGATGTTACATAATATTAAATTGTGTTTGCAGAATTACACGAATATTAGATGCTAAATCAATGTGATATAGAAAAAAATCTTTAGGGCTTTTAATATAAGTTAATTGTTTGTTAATTATACTCCTAATTTAAAACTACGTTCAAATATCAAGAGTCAAAAAGAGATAATTGTTTTATAATTCAATGTTCACTTATCATTCTAACATCCCTCAGCTGCCAATAGAATACAGCAAAATTCTGCATTTCAATTTCTTTACACATAAGTAGCACCGTAATATAATTAATTCATGTTTTACAATACTATACCGGAAATATGAATATATTATTTCAATCAATTAGGTATTATTGTTTAGTTCCTTAAAACATTGAGGTAAACCAAGACATCACTCCGCAGATTCTTCAACATAGTTTTACTATAGGTACGTAAAAAAATACACTAGACTAAAAAAAAAATGAGTTAAAGTAAGCCACCCTAAGGTAATTGAATATCCAATACGGCGGGTATTACGGTAGTTATAGGGTTGATTAACGTGCGGGCAGTTTGCGCCGAGGACGCGGCACTTACTCCGCGGTCAACGTAATCCGGTTACGTTTAATCGAGTCACCGCTCGCCATGAAGTCGATATGTCCACCGCCGATATACCCGTCTAATAACCTAACGTGGTAACGTACTTTTTATAATTTAGCTTATTACTTTGAGGATATTTTTAAGCTAGATATGTGTAAAGGATTGGTATGATATTTATAAAATTTAGAAATCGGAATTTTAGGGTGATATATCCTTACTTAGTTTTTACGTCATTGTGAGTCGTGATGAGAGATAGCTTTTGTCAACAAAAGAATGGCAGCTTTTAAGTCTATGTCACAGACTTACAAATTGATTATAATCAATTTAAACATAATCATAAAGACAATGGCTTGCAAAACAGGCTGCTAATCCTTTAAAATAGTCTGATCAAATGTTAAAAATCCATTGGCAATGACGAATATTATGTATCTTCCCTCAACTTCCATACAATTCCGTATTTTGCTACTTTTTTCACTGAAAAGCCGAAAGGGCACAAGTGCCAAAACAAGTGAGCGTCATGTATTTGATAACGAGCTAATTATTCCGACGTGTGAGCAATAGACAGCAGTTAGAGTGAGCGCTACCATAAATATGAGGAGCAAACACGGCATTAGCACCGGCCACGCTGCACCCTGTTTGTATACGGCCTAAAACAACATGCGTTTGCGGCCGCCGTCTGAATTTGTTGCCTTTCGGTCATTCGCTGACGTTGTACTTCGCTGTCAGTATTGGTGAGGCGAAAAGCGACAGTTTGTAATACCAAAATTAAATATATCACATTCATTTTTGATATTAATCATTATCATCGTCAAGCTTGCGTGACCAGTATTTTTCGCAAGAAACTGTTGAAAAAGAAACAAGAAGAAAATAATAACAAAAATCTTTATTTAAAAACTGACTACACTACATGACATCAGAGTTTATACCTTCTAAAAAGTATTTTATACTTGTGCCAGAAGGCATCGCTCTTCTAAGAGAAACAAGACGAAATGGGATGTTTGGATGAATAAAATATTCGAGTACGTCGCCGAAACTCATACCGTCGTCTCATTAATGATAGTAGATAGGTAGTCAAAAATTTTACCGTACAATATTTTGTTAACAGTTTAAATCATTTTTAAATATTCTCAGTCACTGCGCTCTCACTTTTGTCGTCCACTGTACAGTACGTGACTGGGCTTAAATGGAATAGAAATGTGAAATAATTTTTATTTAAAATAATATTTTATTTGACAATTAAATCCAACGATATAATTTTATTCATATAAAGATATTATTTTAGGAGATGTTAATCTGTATATTGAGTCTGTGTTTAAAATTTATTAATGTTGTTAACCCTTTATTTGTTTCCTTTGGACTGTTGCGATAAAATTTATTTACTTGCGCTAGCAAAATATTGGGATAAAAATTTGAAGTAGAATAAACTATTTACATTTTTTCTGTTTATTTCTTTGACGCTTAATGAATAGATTTAGTTTAAGAATAACGTTTAAAATTGTTTGAAACAACCTTATAAAATATGGTCGCACCATTCTTAATATTCTTATCTTATTACTACTAGAAACTCTTCACTATCTCACTAGGATTTTTTTATTCATTATAAATACAATGTCCGTTATTGAAAAATAACTTTTTAAACACGACATTAAACTCAAAACAACAAGCAAAGATCTCATCAAAATCAGTGCGTTACACACACCACACCGTCTAATGCATCTGGACATTCGGATCAACAGAGTTAGGATTCACAGCGGCACGTCCATTTCGGCTAATGTCCACAGTGTCAACATATCGTTTGTTAGAGCCGCGCAGTGGACACGGCCTAAACAAACAGTCATTACTCCCGACACGGGCCGACGTGATCGGCACCTAAACGCCGATATCAGATCGCAATCAAATCACATTATGTGTATTCAAACAATAACAGCCGCATTGTGGGAGAGTCTCTCGTATGCCACCACGTAGGACTGAGTAAAGACGTAAATGTGCAATTCAGTATATTGTATTCACAACAATTTTTGCATGCACGAGTTTTTGTGTGCTTTTCGATAACTTACGATGATTTTGTGTTCATTTATACTGTTGGTATTAAATTGTTTTTATGTATTTAAATTTGATCATTAAATAAATGTATTACAAACTCGTACTTGTATTTCCAAGATGCTGAAAAGTTGCATTTATTTTATTTAATACAGAGACTTTATTGCCATTTTTCGCAGAAATTTTTAGACACCATGTTGCTAATAAGCATTCCAGAAAACCCAGACTGACATTGGTATTGACGTTTAGATCTAACGCCGTCCACTTATGTTGTGGAACAAACGAAGCAGTCAATTACTTATGTACATACTTGTGATGACTTCGCCTAAAACCTCACTGGCATAGAGCTTTAAAAGACGAGGCTATAAATCATCAAATGGAAAAAGGCTAACATATTGTAAGTGTGACAACAGTTATTTTAGATGCAGCGTGCACTAGCAGCGCATCTGGTGACACCGCGACTGCATGACTGATATCACGCGCGTGCTCCTACTGCATGCTATCAATGCACTGCACAACATGGCTCTGTGCAAAAACACAAACACAGGTCTTTCTATTTTTAGTGACAACCGACATCGTACAATTTGATAATATTAAAGAAGATTTTGTAATTAATACGTTCAAAAAGTCAGTGATTCTTAAATAACAATAATGATGGCATTATTATAACTGTTTACATACAAGTTACATATCGTGAAAATCTGACACTACTTAGAATTTTAAAATAAACAGATCGCACATTTACCCGCGGTGTATAAAAGAATCAATTATTCACTAATAATCTTTTAACAGAACTAAGTTTGAGAATTCCACGAAGAAACCTTTTTAAATCATCAAATAGTTTAAATCATATAAATAGCAATTCCTTCCTTTTTAATCATGAGACAATTAAAAAAAAAATCACAACAAAAAGTACGTATACAACCACAAAATAAAAAAAATATTTACTCCATCGGGCAAGCAAAACTTCGAACAAAAAACTACCAAAAATACACTAATGGTAGTGCGTTAACCATAACAACCGGGTTGTCCCTCGAGATGTGGCAACTTTCCCGAACTGACCCCGAACTTAACCAGTAAATACCGAAGCCGCTCAAACTATCAAAAACTTAAGCACTGGCCCCACTTGTGGCCCAACCCTTGTTTAAAACGAGCTGACCAGCTGTGTCCCCTACACGTGACTAATGTTTGTATAACATCCATTAACCATTAATTAATGTATTTTCCGTGTGAGCTCTTTATTAATCAAGCATTCATAATGTTATATATTTAAACAGCCGTACTATGTTTGGTACGTGCGTTAATGTCATGGTAATGATTTAGCAAATAATTGTATCGACTTGAGTATGACTAAAAAAACTGTTATAAAATATTTTTCTTGACTTTCCCAGTATTAAGCGCTCCTAGTGCAATTTTAACACCAATGTACGTATTTAAAAAGCGATTTTTTTAAATTTCACTTAATAAAATGAATACTACTGAACTTTATAATGATACTGATAATTTCTTACCGTGAATTAAACTAGCAAAATAACGCCTATCCGCTCATCACTTTAAATTTTTCCTTAAACATCACATAACAAAATTCCAACGTTCCCAAAATACCCAAAACATTTCGAAAGCGATGCATAATTTACACAACCGCAGCCACATCATATCCAAGCCCGTGAAGGCGCGAAAGTTTATGTAAAGTTCAACAGATTTCCAAGTTACCTGGCTGTACAGACGACGGCTGGAGTAACAGTCTAACAGATTTGCCCGACGGACCCCATTTGAATAGCTCGACTCGGTTCCAAATTCAATTAATCATAGTTTCGAATTAGTTGTCTTTGACGAGACGTGACGTGACTGTCTTCGGCAATTTAATATTGATTCAATGTAAGTATTGGTGTATTAAATATAAATATAAGCATAAATAACTACACCTATGATTTTAGTATGCTTCTGTTCGTAAAAAAAATATCACTTCCTTTGGCAATGAAAGAAAATCTATGAGAAAACCTGTTTCAAGTTTTTCGACAAGGGCTTTTTTATTTTACAGTCCATCAACCCGCAGTGGGTCAAAATGATTGAAGGCTTCAAGCCTTACATTTACAAGCTGCAAAAATGTTCCGTGAAAGCAAAGGAACATATTTAAATAGATATAGATAGATGCATAGAAAATCATCAAAGCAAATAAAACATAAATGCTAGCTTTAAACGTCCCCTGTGTTTTTCCTAGACGACTTAACGACATCGATCTGTTACTCGGTTGCTGCTTAAAACATTCAATACCAAACCTTTTATTTTATAACATACTTTTTCATGCGTCAAAGAGGTTATCTTAATTCCTACCAAGTATATAAATAAAATATTACAAATAACTGTCGGTTAAATACTGTCATCAATACAGATAGATACTAAATGGTTCCTATAAAATAAGACTATCCACTATCAACTTAATAATTAGTGATAGTTTATGTGCCCTCTTTACTCGGGTTATCTCTCAACGATATTCTCAAGATATCAATGATAAATTCTTGCCAATTACGAAGTTAGCCCAACTTCCGCTGGTCAGTACTCCAAAGGCTAATAAGTTAATTCGAAGCGGAGCCGGGCGCCCTCGGGGAATCGAACTCCGGACGTCGGTTAAGTAGCAGATTTATTAAGAGGCTATACCTAAATGCCGGCGGGAGGGCTTGGCTTTAAAATTAAATCACGCTTTAGTTTCTAACTAAGCCTTCTGAATTCGGGCTTTGTCTGTTGAAGATAAGGGCTCTCTGCACTCGCAACGGTTTAATGTATAGTTTGGTGAATTTAAACGAACGTTTTGTATAGCTTTGTTTGCTATTAAATTTGAAATTAGCAGTTATTATCTCACTAACGTGTTGCTGCAACGACGTAAGCTGCAAAATCGGGACTTATGTATTAATCTACTGTAATACAAATATAATCATATAGACTCTTTTACATTGTGAGTTTATGGATGTTATATGTAAAATATACGATTATTTTTTAATGCCAAAGTGCTACTCCGGATAAAATAAAATATTACTAACAAATAAATCCATGCGTAGGAAGTCGTAGACATGACTCAGTACCGAAATATAAAAGCAACGTGAAAAATTCTCGTAATAGATTTTGAAAAGGAAACCCCATTAATTTGTACAATGACGGCGGTACAACAAATCAAAAGGCTAATAAAGAAAGCGAACAACTCTTCGAGAAGTATTTCTTTCATCGCGGTAAAAGTTGCGAGGCGGGAATTTCCTGAGGGCGGGAAACTAAGGGAACGGAACCGACGACCACTTTCTAAGGACTGTGTGACTCGATAAAACTGGTTACAAATATAACCTATTTGAACGTGAGGTATAAGAGGCACTAGGATTTCGAAGTGAGAGAGATTTTAATAAAAAAAAATTAGGGACAAGAATAATTTCGGTAAATTTACTATATGGAACATTAAAGGAAGTAATATATAACTTGTCTTATGTGCGATTCTAAAGTTATATATGTAGTTAAATCTTTGAATTGTATTAAAATATTAAGATCCTTCCGGTAAATACGATAGTTATTCATAGTTTATTTTCCTGTGATATTTAATAAAGTAAGCGAAAAATCTTCGTGAATACACACATACAATCGAAAAATCAGAATTATGCACTAGGGGTTCAAACCCGCGACAACCGAGATCATCCACCATGCGCCTAAACCTCGAGCCATCACTACTACGAACTAACACTAAAACTATCAGTATGAAGATTAAGTTAACAGAGTAACATATTGTAAGCCACTAGGAACAAACTAGGTAATAACAGAAATTGCAAATTATAGTTAAAATCTCCCAACAGTTATTAAACAAGACAAGTTTATAACAAGCGAAGGCATTACACACAATCCTGTTTCAATATTGGTTTCGGTAACTAACAATATAATCAAGCGTAATTTGTCTGGAGTTCGGACAAGGAGTTCAATTTATTACCAAAACACAAATATTTGCGCCAACTAAATGAAATGTAGACAAAGTATCAACTTTGTGCATAAATCTGCTAAATAGTTCGGAGTTAGTATCAGACCGGTCAATAATACATTAAAGTATAAAGCTTGGTGTCATGATCATTTTTGGAGGCAACAATGTACTGCACTCATTACTGAATTTCTCTTATTTTGCTACTGTAGCAAAATAATGCGTTATCTAATAATTGTATCATTCTTTTTTTATATGACATTACATTTTACGAAGAGCCGAGACTGCCATAATTTGGTAGCACAAAAAATCTATTATTGTTGTTATTATAAACAATCTGCCAGAGAACAACGTTTAAATAAAGCTTATCAATTTCAAACTTCAGCTACCTATCTATACGTAATAGTGTAACATAAGCAAACAATACAAAACACGTGAAAGGAACTAGAGAACTAAGGTAGGACAGTAAGAAACAGAGCGGCTTGTTATCTGAATATTAATTTCCTGTGGCATGAATTCAATAAGCGTCGTCACTAGTCGACGGGCTGCGGAAACCCGCGACACACTTCGTCATTATGTTCACGTGAATTTACACAAAATTGACAACATGGAACACATTGTCAAATGCTTCAATCGATATAAACCTTACCAGGCTGTAAGTATCTTCTACAACTTATAGGCTTCTATAAGTTATAGAAGATATTGAACCACCTTTTATTTTTTTATAGTGCTGACATTTAAAATAAGTAGGTAAAAAAAATATTTTTAAAAAGTATACAGAGTATCCCAAGCTCAATTGGAGTTTCAACGTTTAACTGCAATGCTATTTCTGTTTTACTTTGGCTAAAATATCATCACATTTAATTCGAGAATTAGTTGCTACTTACAAAAAAATCATAGAATAGATCCTACTTGCTTGATGATAAAGTAGTGCGGGAAAAATCTTTCTTTTGAATCATTAAAATTAAACAACAATAATCATTATTATAATGTAATAAGTACCTAAATTACTTATACTGTATGATACAAAAATATTTCCATATATACTCCAACAGCAGCGAAGTTAATCCAGCAGTAACATATTTCAATATTGCATGTAAATCGAATCGTAAAATTGTTCAATATCGTTCACTTTTATAACACTGTAAAAGGGAATACACACTCGTAGTAAAATCAAATACGCCCAACGTCAGGCACTCCACTTGAAATAGAATTTTTTCGCTCTTAAAAATTGCGATCACGTTTCTAATATAGTGAAAACAATATTCTAGTGACCGGGTGATTTCTGCACAGATGCTTGCCCTTCCAATATTATGTACGTAGGTGGGGCAAAGTTTTTCATAGCGCCCAAATACGAGTGTCACATAAAACATTACGAATGACGAAACTTATGTTCGTGTTATTAATATTAGGGGTTTTCTAATAAGTGTGACATTTTTTTTATTTTTTAAGCACAAATAAGAATACTAAATTGCTGTTTAAGTTCTTACCCTTATAAATAACTGTCAAGAAATACGCTTTAAAGCACTTAAAATAGTTTTGATATTCCTTTGGAAGTCTCTGGGGGAGGCCTATGTCCAGCAGTGGACGTCCTTTGGCTGATGATGATGATGATACCTAAAATAAAATAGGAAGAAGGCTTATTTATGTCCATTGATACCGTTTTAAATTATGCCGTAATATATTCCCATTGGAATATAAAAAAAAACACATCGAAATAATTCTAATTTCTATTCGACGTGCATAAATTCGATTGTTCGGCTCCTTCCCGCGCGATAACTCCGCGGTATCGTAATTTGGAATCGCATACATCGGGCGCTCTTGCGTTTTTTAATACGTCAAGGGGTGTCGTTTCAACCCGTATCGATATAAAAACCACATTAATCTGTACTTATCTCGGCTATATTATTTAATGACGCGTCATTTCGCGGTTATTTGTAACGTTTACGATGGCTGAGTTACCGATGCTTTTTTAGATAAGAGACTTTATGTCGAACGCGATATCATTATTGGGCGTGTAAGTGAATTTTTACTTAATGTAGTTGATATAATATACTGAACGTACGCAAAGCTTGAGACAATTTAGCTTTTGAGTTTTCTTTTTATTCAATGCAATAAAAATATTGTCATTAGGTTTGTCTTTTGATAATTTACTATGCTACGTAGGTACTGTTAAAGAGAATAACACTAACATCCACTTGAGAGGATCGTTAAAGATTTGAAGGTTTAAAGTATACAACATAGGAATAAGAAATAAATTTAACATAAGTGTCCGAAACGACACATATTTTTCTCATTGCGAGGTTTGTTGTTGTTCGAAAGTTGTTTCTAACCCGTAGTGCGAAGAGCGCAAAAAATATGAAACTTAAATATATTTGGACGATACACCTTTCCGCTCCAATAACTTACCCACCATAACCACAGCCATTCATATTCTAGATGAACCCATGCTACTTTTATTAGTTAAGCGTAATTTTTTATCCTACTTAAAACTTGAAAAGGAGAATATTACGGGTATGTAAAATCTATCAATTCCTTTATTCCTTTCAATTGTTAAGCAGACTCATACCCAGAAGAAAGACAACGGACTCACATTACATTCAGTCAGTAAAAATATCAGACCTTAGGGTAGCAAGGGGAAAATATAATAGATATTTTGTTTAGCAGAAAATAGAATAACTAAAATCGTTTATCACACAATACGATTATCCCTAAAAACAGTTGCGTTCCGGCAACAGGGCGATTTGCATGAAATATAAAGGTGGCCGCACACATAGTTTCTCGTTGTTTATAGCGGTCAGTGTTCTCGGCCGTTTTGTTTGCGCTCCCCCTTTGCATTCCTGTCTTGGCTCCTTTATTGTCTTACTTCCCGTTCATGACATCGGAATAATATATTTATTAAACAAACTAGTTACGCCGGCCGCACGAATGCTATTCTATTTTTAAAATGTTTGTGGAATTACTGTTGTGTGTTTGAAAATGAAAAAGTTACTTACAATTTTGGATATAGGATTGAAGAGCAATTCTTTCAAATTAGTTATAGTTACTTGGAATATCTCATTTTGTTCATAAAAGATATTCTATATCTCGGGATTCAATTTATTTCTCTACATGAAAAATATATACAATAAAGAAATGCCTTTTTACAAGATAGAATTGATTAATGTAAAATTATACTCATCATGGTAAATATTTGTATCATTAAATACTACAAATTAGCTTAATACTTAAATTTGCAGTCCCGGTCATTGGATATAACATTTTCAGTCGAAGACACTTTTTATTTCTCATATTTATTTCGCATTTTCAAATTCACATTCTTTGTTTATAAGAGAAAACTGTCAATTGGCTGTCACATTGAATGCAATAAACGGTGGATGGGGCTTCGATCATAATGAGGGATATTGAAGAGCGAAGCGGAATTATTAAAAAACCATTAGATATGGGACAAACACCGTGATGGATGGACTCTCGAATCCGATCCATTTCAATTTCAACGTCCCGATGTCTCTTTATAAGGGGTGAGTGTCCCCCGAGTATGGTAATGCGGTTAACTTACGTGTGGTCGGCTTCAATACGACGATTTTTTGTTCGTTTATTTATTAGCTCTCATTGATCATAACGGACATTGGTAAAGACATTACACTATTTTGCACATTGATGTTAAAAAAATTGATTCATATTTTGCAAAGTACGAAGCATTTCCTTCAAAACAAGTTCAAAAGATTCATACACGTAACATTAACATTGCGGTATAACAGAGAAACATAGTAACATTTATAATGTGGCAACAAGGGGTAGAATATTACTCACACCTAACCAAAAATGATGAGCTGATAAATCATATCTAGTCGCCGATTTATATAGCAATAAACGAGAAGATATTGCAGCCGTAAATACGGTATTTTATCAAATGCTTATAATGTTATTTTTTATTTATGAACACGTCTTTTATTTTCTTCGTTTATTTTTTAACAAAGTAGATTTCAAATTGCAAATTTTATTTTATTTTTGTATACTGCAGGTATACGCATAACTTTGGCTACGAAACGCTACGGATGCTACGAGAGCTAAAACCCGTGCCGTTAACTCGACTCCACTGTATAATATAACCATCTGGGTAAACCGACACTTATCCCCTAGAAAAACTTCTCTTTGTGTGGATAACTCGTTTTACATCCCCTCTTATGATATGTTTATGTACTTTGAGATTTTATGTGGACGTTCTAACGCTGAGCACGAATTTTATTGGGTTTATAGAATTTTATGACGCCATATTATAGGCATTGGCCGCTGTTTTTCATTGTCTATTGATTTTGATGCGGACGGCCCTCCCGCTAAACTGCCAAATGGGGACACCGTTGAGTTATTGCGTGGTTATAGTTGGCACGTATTGTTTAACAGACTACTGTATTAAAAATATATCTAACCTGGAAAGTAAATGAAAAATAGGATAAATTATTCCAGGGCTGTTCAAATACAGTTCACTCGTCGAGAACCGATTCGATTGGATTATGATCATCTCTTACAAGTCGTCACTGTTTTACCGGTTTCTATTCTTCTATTATCTCTGAAATTTATTCAAAGCTCGCAACGGCCACGTTTGCGTTAGTATTCTTCACATATTAAAAAAAAAGCAATAATAAATGATAAAAATTATATTACCAACTAACAGTTGTTTACTAAACGTTTCAATAAACGCACGCAAGCAAAGAATTTTCAAATCAATCCCGGCATGTCAATAACATCCTACAATTACCTACAGGCTGGATAATCTGTGCAAAACTACGTTTCGGACGAGCTTTAACAGTTTGACGGCGAACTTAATGTATTTATACCGGGCACCGGCCAGCGGCATCTGTAGCTAATGATATCGCTGGACCGAGCCCCGACCCACACATACCTCCCAACACCCTACACCTCCCGTTTCACTCCCAATAGGCCCCCATGACTCGGTCATTAGTTAAACACGCACAGCAGCCCGCATGTCGCAAGTTTATCTTTGGCTAAACCGTAGGTATGTGCACCCGATTAGCCCTTTGATCAAATAATCCGGCGATAAAATAGGGTTTGAGGAAATTAAATTTCATTATGTGTCATTGTCGGTGCGCTGTGTGGTGTAATTTCACTGCTGATAGTGCTTCTCGCACACATTTGGGAACACCCCTATGAACTTGACCGATTATCTGGCGCTCGCATTTCCTTTACACACGATCTGTAACGTGATTACCGTTTGACTATATTGTATTGCTGTTTTGAAAAATGGGTCTGAAAAAATTACGGCCGGTCGTTAAAAAGTCTTCTCTATGGCAGAGAGGGATTCATTTAGTATGATAATATATGTACCTACTTTAATTACTAGGTTAAATCCTGTTAAAGATTTTCTTGTTTTATAAAAACGTCTTGTTAATTAGCAACCTAATCTAAACTTAAGTAAGAATTAATAACTAATAAAAATTTACTCAATTTTATTCCATTTTGCTATATTTTGGCGTGCCGATATATGTTTGTAGTAGAAACATTTTGGAATAGACAAATTCAAGTACGCATTCGGAGTGCGGAAGACACGCTCGTTACTCGCAGGTGGCGTGCAAGATAAACCACCCGTTGGTTTAATTGGCGGTCACCTACACGGTGTGTTCCGCTTACAACTCAATTTTCAAACGTGGAGGTTTTGAAATAGTTAATCTTTAAAAATATTTAAAAATATATTATCTTACACGAGAAATGTAATTAGCACGTTAAAATGTAGTATGAGGTGTAATAACAATTTAGCGAATTGCGCAAGAAATAGTAACTTTAATTTAATTAAAAATTCAAAGCAATTCTGATGTAGTTAAGTTGTATTTAAGTATAGTAATCGTAATATATTCGTAATATTTGCAACTTTTAACAAACTAAATACTAATAACTTAATTGATCTTTCTTTGGTCGATCCTAACACTTACTAACTAATTTTAAAGTCCACAAACTGTAGAATGAGTATTTTCAATCTAAGAAGAGCAACAAAATCTTCTAATTTTTTGCACCATAAACGCAACGTAAGTGGA
This sequence comes from Cephonodes hylas, assembly GCA_030295005.1. Lineage (NCBI taxonomy): Eukaryota > Metazoa > Arthropoda > Insecta > Lepidoptera > Sphingidae > Cephonodes > Cephonodes hylas. The sequence goes on along the minus strand of AP025369.1, from coordinate 8,729,520 downwards.
ACAAAACGGATAGCCTCTGCGGCGGTCACTCGATTAATACTAACATTAATCTCAGCCTGCCCCCCGCCCAGCACCGCTTTAATTTATGCCGTCGTTTTGACAATTGATGACCAGGAAAATGTTTCGAATATTTTGTAAATTCAAAATTTAAATACGGGGTGTGTTTACTTTAAATTTTAGCATAAACATTACTAATAAATATTTATTTAATGTAGATTACAATTCATCTTAAAATGAAACTAAGCTATCTCATATTGAAACTTTAGAACAGTTTTTGTAAGCATCATCTTCTACCAAACGTAATACATGAAATAAAACAAAATACTTTAAGTCAATATTTTAGGAACATTAATATTGACTTTTGCAGTGTTTAAGTTACAAAAGTTACTTCATCTAAACTGAAACAAAAATCTACCTAATGAAATGACATAGAGACATAAAAAGCCATTGACGATAACAAAACTGTCTAAACTTCACCAACACAAAAATCATAGAAAAACATTCAAACAAAATGCGTAATATGCAACAGGAGCAGTAAATGTTTGTAATGAGTGGCAGTGAGCGGGAGCTGAAGGCAAGGCATGCGTGAACTTTCGTCCGCTCTGCTCGTGACATCCGCCCGCCACTCCGGCCGTCCGATGCCGGCTGCACTGAATATTAATTCACTGCCACATCTAGCGCAAATATCCCTTGTCTACAGGGGAGATGTTTGCAATTAACAAGCCAAGATTTACATTGCTATAATATTACAATCTATATATACATAAGTGCTGGTTATTGGGTAGCGAACTTGGTTGATATCAGTGCCTGAAAAACTTTAACGGTTCAGATGAATTTTGTTTGTGTTAAATCCTGGCTATTTTTCATAATGAAAACACTATGTATATTATTTCCTTTTTGCATTTTTGGTTAGCTATTTTATTTTTTAAATGTTTCCAGCTCCAATAAAACATTAGGCCGGAAATATAATGTATTCAAAGAGGATATACCATAAAATGAACAAAACGGTTATCAATTCCAATATAACTTTGGGTTGTTAGTTTTGCCCTAATTATAAATTCGTTGGTGACGCTGTGGAACCTGACCGTACTGATGTAGAATAAATTTTCAACTTAATTTAACTATACAAACACAAAGGGCCAAACGAAAGGGACCAACTTAATTTCAGTATTGAAGTGGAAACTAATGATAAGGTAGTTTGCGTATTTCACATGAATCTACAAAAATAATTATTAATCACATTCTCCAAAAAAAATATTTCAAACACTTTTTTTTGATAGTATTCCAAAATGATATTTATATATTAAAGGAATTGGAAAAATCTATAAAACTTGAAAAATGAAAGTTTACAACTTTATTTTCAAATTTAAAGTGCTTATTATATTTTTTAACCATAAGCGTCTGTCAAGTATAGCAAATCGTATCAAAAATAGAAATAGATAGATTTTAAAATCAAAACAGTAGTAAGACTATTTTTTGTCCATTTTTGGTTTTCTATTTCGCCACTTGCATTTTTAGGACCGTATTTTTTTCTCGTTTTTCTTCTTTGATTTTTATTAAAGCTCGTTTGCGATTTAGGCATGAAAATTTAACATATCATTGCTCTAATTTATAATACTGGGTTATATACATGCTTATGAACGCTATTAAACTCAATCAATACGTCAAAAAGAATAAAACGCACCGATGGATGCGAAATAAAATGTAAAGTACATTGCCGCATCCACGCTGATAAAACAGTGTTGAAACATCACGTAGGCACGCCACGTCACGGTCCGATTTTGCGCTCGACTGTACCTCCGCATCTGTCGCGACTGTACCACTGTACCCCTCCGTCCATATTTGCAAACATTTAATGCTCTCATTATTTTTGCGTTATTTAAACAAATTTTGTTTGAAAAATTGAAGTGATAGCACTGTTTTAATGCCATTGCATTAAAATGAATATTCCATTGAATATGCTTAATATTTCCATACTTTTCTGTAATTGTTCAATACTATTTACATAATACCTACAGTAATCAAATCAAGTAAAGTTTTAGATCTTAAAATAGACAAAAAAAATATCAATAACACATTTTGCATTAACATAAGCTTCTAAAAAATATTTTCTCTTCAGTTTTTCATGTTCAAAGTTTCATGTTTTACTGCCAAAATTTATTATATATTTTGCCTCCCTTTAAAATCTTTATACTTCGGAACAAACTGTAATTTGCATCATAATATCGTCAGCGATTTCATTTTATTTTAGATCAATTAATTGGGAATATTTTGCAAATTACCGACATGGACGGATCAAACAGGTGCGCTTGCAGTCAAAGGTCATAATTTAATCAACGTGAAATACAGTGGTTCCGTCTGTGTATGTGATAGCAGATATGAAACCGCAGACTGTCATGTTCAATTTACAACGTAACCCGTGGTAATTGCACTAGCCATACGGATTTTGTTGAAAGCAAATAAATTTGCCATACAAAAATTTTACATTTTACGATGTAGCTTTTCGCTTTGTTAATTAAGTAAGCTGTTTGGAAAGCAAAACGTTTAAAATTTGATGTACCGGTTATGCATGTTTAACAGGATAAAATAATATGTACTTAGTGTTGTATTTTAGCCGACTCTAAATCATCATCAACACTAGTCTTTTACGTCCACGTCTGGACAAAGGCCTCTCTTATGGCACGCCATTGGGCTCGGTCTTCTTTAACCGCTCGCTGTCAGCCAGTTTTTCGAATATAATAAAAAAGGATGTAGTATGCAACCTAATAAACCGTTGAAATTAATCTTACATTTGAGTCGTAGACGTAGTTTTTATGTATGTTACAGACAGACTTGTATCTTAATTTTAGATCAGAACTAATGGCCGAATACTGAAACGCAACTTAAAAATTAAGGTGAACTTATAGTCTAATGCCGTCTTATTTTAGTCGTTCTTTATCGACTTAGAATTAAGTAGCGTTTCAGTATTCGGCCGATATAGAAAAGTAAACAAAATTGTATCCCCACCGCAGTTCATTAGTGTGCGCAGAAGTTGTCTGCTATACTCAATATTAGTTCCACCATACATTTTCATTCGGCAACAACTACGCCTGGGGATGTAATTAATAAAGCTAATATGATTAGTAGTTGTTCTCTTACAAGTTGCAGTGTTCAGAGTTCTCGGTTTGGTGCTATTGTGCTTCTAACGCGTTTTGTCTAGAATTCATACTGACATGAGATTTTAGTTCATTAGTACGTCAATCGATTATAAAGCCTGCATTTTTGAGGTCGCCAAAAGATTGACCCTTTTTGCACGGAAATAATTGGTAATAAATTTAGATTTTTTGAATTTCAAAGCATACAAGTGTTTATATTTAAAGTTCCTATATTTATTAACTAAGCATATTTTTTTAGAAAATTAAAAAAAAAATATTGCTTACAAATATGTACCATGAATTTTGTGTATACCATAGAATATTATTTATATAAGCAGTTGGGCTAATCTTACATTGTATTATTAATCAAGCGCAGAACGCTTCATATTCTGCTAAATTACAAAGAAGACAATTGTTAACTTCTGAATAAAACGAACATTTTTGTTATAAAATTATTCAAAAAGACTCATTATAACGTCATTAACCTATATCCATACATGTAAATTGTCGTAACGTTGTAAAAAAGTGTATCAGTTTATTAACAGAAAAAAGCAGTGTCGCGTGCAGTGTGCCTAAGGGTAAATGACGGCGGATCAATTACACGGTTAATACCCGCTATCAAGCCACTACCCACAGGCACTGTCTGCGTAAAAATTAATAGTTATTTACCGGTGTTGGCCTGTAAACTCAATTTATGTTATGCAATCATACCATTAAAATCTATGTGCGTCACAAAAAATATTTTTTACTTTTTGTGATTTTTCGAGCTTATTTAGCTACACCCGTTATATCGCGAATCACAGATACAACGTTAACAATTACTGAACTAATACATTTAAGAGTACTTATATATTTCTGTGTATTTATGTAAATGTTTTATACCACAGAGACTCATATTTTTGCAATTTAGGGAAACCAGGTTAATAAGTCAAAATTCATATCTCCTGCACTTTTTATGGTCGAAATGTTAATTTAATATGCTCTGCAAGCTTTCAAATCTAGGTGAATGAATCCATGTACATTTCATAATATATTGTACATCAAAAGTAACAGCTATAAGTAACACCGCAAACAATATCACATTTAAATCAAACTCAACTCTCTCAACTATATATCACGAGCTAAGACTAGTTTGGGAATTAAGGTACAATTAAATGGTCGTAAATTCCAAGTTTGGGTCCGGGTCACTTCGGGGAGTGCGGTGGCAATTTATCAATTATTTACGCCACTTGGTCCCCGCGCGCCGTCTGACGCCACCTGCCCCACGACAAGTCCGCAGATTTGTTGATTGATGCATCCCATATTTAAAATTCTCTATCTACATGCTGGTCGATTAATATTTTTATTTAGCCTAAATAAAAGATAACTTGATTTATTGTCGGTGCGGATAATTTTAAATGAATAAGTTTTTGTTTAAGCGTACGTTTTTATCATAAGACTAAATAGTTGCAATACAGGATACATCTTCTTTATTTATCCCTAGCCTCATCGCACCCTATAAAGACTATGTCTTTTGTTTGTTGGCGATTTAAAGTATGTTACGAAGTCTGCACGTGGATATTATAAGACAATCGCTTCGTACGTAAACTTAAGATTGCTTTTTAGATGAATGTCAGTAAATAGATGACCACCATAAAATACTTGTATTTTACGTTACTATAAAGTTTAGTTGCAGTTGTTATAAAAAAAAATTAGCAATTTCCCCCGTTAATATGTGTCTGCTTTTTCCCTTAGTTTCCTTATAAAATGTATCATAAAATAATTGAAGAAACAAAACATAGTATACAAGAGCATGATCCCGCCATCCGTCACTTAGCAAAGTATTCTCAAGACCTGGCGACTGCGACTTGCGGTCGGCGCATCGATCTACGTCAACCACAGTTTGGGACCACCGTCTTTAATACTACCACCACACAGATGCTACACATTCCTTATACCTAAACATAAACTGTGGATCTAGATTAACACAATAACTATTAAAATAAGTTCATACATTTTGAATTTGTTACAAAAAAAATGAGTTTGAGACGAGTTTTACGAAACTTAAACTTAAAAGCACAAGAAATAGTGAACTCTGAATTTGAAATACGTACGTCGTACATACATATTATATATGAAAATAATCACGTAGTAAAAGGAAATTTGTTTAAAAAGAGAAAAGCTTATATAATTGTAGTGGCAAGTAAGTACGTAAAGTGTTTAGCAAACGCCATTAGCCTTTTACGCCTAGCACCCAATAAACTGTGTCCTAAGCTTTTAAATTTGTAATAAATTCAGAAATACATTTGAAACTTTAGAAAGAAATAAAAACGGGCCGGAGAAAAAGGTTAAACATCATTTTATTTCAGATAAAAACTATATTCGTATAATTTTAAACTGTGATCCCGTTTATAGCGGTTGGCGGTGGTTGGCGCTATCTTGGGGAGGCCTACGTTCAGCAGTGGACGGCGATAGGCTGAGTATATATGAGGCCTATAAAATCAAAACCAGCTAAACGCCAGTTGGAATCAAAGACAGTTAAATACAAATTTATTCAGTCTGTACTCAAATATTGTGGTATTTTTATAATTTAAAATTCTGATTTTTAGTGGTATTCACATTCTTTATAAATCTCTTTTAAAATATAAAATATCACAGCCACCTAAACAAAGTTATCGATTTTTGTAGATTACTGAATATTTGACTCACTTGGATTTAGCTGCCTTTGATTTTATAGGCCTCATATATTATATATCCCGTTTATAAAATAGATAAATATATGCAGTCGCGCCAGTATTCCATCAGAGCAAGTAAATATTGTAGAAAACTCTTATTAGCTTCCTCGCCACCTCATAGAAAATAGTCAGTTATGTGAACTCAATAACAATAATTACAATTTAAGCAATAAAACAATAGCGCACGAGCATTAATTAAACATTTGAATTCACCTCTGTTAATAAAATTATATTCGTGTAAACACTTATTAATATCATTGTAAACAATCTGAAACAAATTTATTAATATGCAAGCCGCCTTCGTTTCCGCTCTATAATAAAACAGAGCAATCGTAAATAAATAAAATATTTTATGGTCCGTTTTACAGGTGAAAATTAATTAAGTACAGCACACTACGCTTTATTAATGCATTCCATTTTGTCAGAACCAAAGTTTAATAAGGCCTTACATTGTTATTGTTTATTGAATACCTACATGAGAAATACATAAGAATAAAAATCTGAAAGAATTATCTTGCAAGAGGAAAAGGTCAATTTATAAATTCATTATACATTTGGTAAGTATTCGATTAGAACTTTTCATGAACACACTTGCCCCTATTACATGGATTTCAAATATACAACCTTCGTATTATGAATTTTTTTGCCTAGCCTTTTGAGTATACAGACATAAGTATAGGGATAATTTTTTATCATAAGTACTAGATACATAATTCTTACAATGGATGCTACATTAATGTATGTATTAAGAACACTAATCTAAGATATTTATTGCATGGGCAATTAAGACGCAGCGCAGTGGGCAATATCTCCTTAGTTGCAAATGGTGCCTTGATTTACGTACGCAATCCATTCATAATGTTACCGTTTTAATGTTGTACAATTCGTATAACGTATTATTTATAGCCTTAGATTACTCTGATATCGATTGGGGGCGATTAGAGACAACTGACCCGATGAATATGATCAGCTGCGGAAATATGCTAGTATAGAGGTAAAAACCACTCTTTTCCAGTTTGTTCTCAGTTTCATAGGTCTTCTTCAACAACCCATATACGTCCACTGCTGAGTACGGGTCTCCTCTACCATTGAGAGGGTTTAGGCCATAGTCCACCACGCTGGCCTAGTGCGGGTTGGCGGACTACACACCTAAGAAATTCCTAAGAACTTTTTAGGTGTGCAGGTTTTATCACGATGTTTTCCTTCACCGTTAAAGCAAGTGATAATTCAATTTGAATACACACATAACTTTGAAAAGTTATAGGTGTGTGCCTGGGGTTCGAACCCGCGACCGCCGAGATTCTCGACCGCGCGCCTGAACCTCGAGGCCATCACTGCTTATCATAGGTCAAGTGACGGCAATTCATGTTTTTATATAATTTATGCCTTTTGCAAATTAAAATAAGACATTTATAGAACTACAAACGAATTACTATCCCAAGATGTAAAAGAGATATTTTATCATCTTAAATAAATCATTATTGAAGATAAGAAATATAACTTTGAATAAACAATGCTCAATCATTGTGCATAAGTACTATTAAGAGCAGATTTGATCTGTAAACGACGGCCCGTCAGCTGCTAAGCCCGAGATCTTTTATATGAATCGTTCAAACAGAGAAGAGGCGTCGAAGCTAACTTAAGCCTTTTGTTCGTTAATTCCTTAGATGAACGTTCAGTATTCTCTGTGAGCGTACACTGATTCACGTTAGTGTTACTTATAAAATATACTATTTTTTTTATTGGTTCAGGTTTTTTTTAAAGATAACTGTATTCAATCTAACAAAATTTCTTTAAAATGTTAGTGTATTGGTTAAGAATATAAACTTACATTAATAAATAAATAAAGCAAGCCAAATAGCTGATATATCGGAAGTAATAAACAAATCATTCACTTTAACAATAATTATACTATAGGCATTTGAGATTATTTGTTGAACAGTTTGGTTCTTAAAAATACAGAGAAAAAAATGTCTTATATTGACAGTTTTACGCCCCGCTTCCTACTGTAGTTTACTATAAATAGAAAGCACAATCGATGCACAATTTATTATAGTGTATTTTTATTACTTAAACATAACAGTGTAACTACAAAATTATATGAAAAATAGAATAAGATCTGTGAGAATATTGTTAACTCTTTTGGTGAGCAGTGTACGACAACCATAAGAGCCCCGTATTGTCTTGACATCATCAGTCACGAGATGCGAAAATTGTAACAATGCCGGATTAACAGTTGACGCCTTTATAAATATTCATTTTGCCAGTATTAAATTCGAGGGCCGTTTTCGGAGTTGCGTTTTGTTTGCGCGACAGATGTTCTGTTTCCGACAAAAGGTGGATCAACCTAATTTTAAAGTCTACGCTTTTCTCAATTTATATTCGCTTTGATAATTACACACTTCCAACTCCTGAGACGGTTATGCAAAAACATTATTTTAAAATTTCTACGTATGAAGAGGTAAAGATTATGTTTGTCTTTAATATTACTAGATAATAATATACTTCCAAAAGCTGGACATGGGGACGTGTAACTATAACGTGGTTAGATATTAGAAAATTCTGATACAGGTTCGATCAAGTGGGCTTTATTTTATAAACACTATGATTTTGAGTTTTACAACGATGATCTTTATGAATCACATAAACAGAAAATCGCACTATCATCGAATGGCAAGAAGTGTTTATATATCGCCATTGAAAGACAACAGTTCCACATAGCATTATTTTCGTGATTTCGCGTAAAGATTAGCGAGCAGTCGCTTTTGTCGTGTCTTTATAGCAAAATACTAGTAGACGAGTACAATGTCACATCCGAAATCAATTTTCAACATAAAAAATACACTAAAATCTATATAAAAGTACATCTTCAATGTAATCCCAAGACATACTCCATCTCCTTAGCAATACATTATTCCAAATTACACCTTAATTCGATTTTTTATAGCCATACCTTTTTATTAATCCCGTTAGCCTACCGCTATTTTGTATCTAGTCTTATTCCAGTCCAAGAGGGATGTAACTAGTGTTGTCAGTGGCTCGTGCGGTCCACAGTGAGGTAGTGAGGCGCACTATCGCGGTATCTTCACACTCGGCCGAGCGGAACGCTTCTGCTCCATCACACGCGCCGATCGGTTTACGCACTTCACCAGCCCGCCTCTATTTTTAACACAATCTTTGCCTTAAATGCGGATTTGAAAAGACATATTGCCATCGATAGATTGACTGAATGTTGAATTGCTTTAAGTATTGTCAAATGTTAAAAGGAGAGTCAGAGCTAAAATTAGTTAATTTAAACATTTCATAAAATGTATCAAGGTCAAGGTTAAAATAATATTGGATATTCTTTCGATAAGTATGTTTAATTCAGTTTCAAAGTATGAATGCAAAAAATATAAACTACTAAGGCAAATTAATTTAAGTTTAAGCTTTTTATTGCATTTTATATTTTCGACACGATAATTTAATAAAGCCCGGAAATAACATGTTTAGATAGCAATTTCAAACCCTAGCACAGCGAATAGTGAGTAAACAGAGCTATAAACCAGTGTCTAGCGCTAATTAATGCATATTTAAATCGCAATATTTGATGGATTTGTGTACACACATCAAAAACAAGCCATTTATGTCCGTGCACGACCTACGATATTGTTTGCAAATAATTAATTGTCCATTGCAACTGTGGCTGTTGATATTGGCACAATAAATGCTATGCTATATTGAATCCACATAAATAAATACATTTCCGCAAATAGTTCAATCATGTGTAAACGAAATTGAACTTTACTCTTAAACAGTTAAAGTACAAAATTGGACAACAAAATTCCTGTAACAGTAGTGTTCCATAAAACGATAGCGAACAGTTCTGAATGAGCGTATGAAAGGAATTTAAAAAGGAATTAATTTTATTCATTGGGAAATAGAGGATATATTGGCTTGGATTAGTTAAACGGTTCAGTTTGTGCGAACACATCGTATCTACTTTTGTGTATATTGCCAATTTCGACTTTAATGCAATGGTGTAAAGTCGATTTTGAGTTGTAGGGTGAGAGCTCGTGTGTTATAGTGTGTGTGGCGGCTATGCAAAGGGTGATTCAGGGTGGCGGATTCGATGCAACGCGTGCCCGTGAATAATGCGTCGCTAACGGGCGATTAATGTCCAGCATCAGCCGATCGGCCGCTTTTACTCTGCTTGCTAACGATAAACCGGACGGTGACGATAAAAAGTGAACCCCTGTATGTGCACCGTTTATTTTGCTAACTGAGAGGAAAGAAATCTGCGAAATAAATGTTTGCAGTCGATCATTTCACTACGACTGTTTTTGATTCACTTAAGGTCCGCGATGAAGCGGTAAAGAAACCTTACCTAACTTGTAGAATAGAAAATTGATGTATAACACAGAAAAAAAATCTAGTAAGTATATTATACATAAAGAACACTTAAATACAACATAAAGGACCAGTTAGTTTAGGTACAAGGATAGACAGAAACAAGTAGGTACCTAATCAGAGTTTTTTTAATGGCAAGAAACTTGAAACGAGCAAAGTTAATCATTTTTTTCCATTATTGCAAAGAAGTCGCAGGCGAATATTGATTTGATTCGATTCTTTTTATTTTATGTATCGACATAAAATAATATATAACATACATACTCATCAAAGATAATACAATTTCGTAATTACTCGTCAATCAACATTAACATCGATAACGCGTGTTATCAAGCCCACGAGCATTCCGTTGGTATTTAGCCATATTAGTGTTTAATTAGCTGCTAATAATCTAGTTACTATTTGCTTAGGATTAAAGTAGATGCCGAACGGTAAATCAATGGAGCCTGTCTAGTCAGGTTAATCAAATGTACCGGTGGGGTTTAGGACTATGCAATACGTACTGTCGGCGACATACGCTTGTTGGGGCATAACCATTACTTTTTTTTTTTAAACGCGTTTTTAATCGCGTGTGGTCGATAAGGTCTGTAGAAAGTGTTGTTAGGAAAATTTATACATACACAGGAGTCTTAAATGGGGCTTAATAAATATTAGGTTAGCTTTCTAATGCGTTCTCTAAACATGCTTTCTTAATGCCTAAATTTTGAATTGGGGATATAGATTTGTGGGAATAGAACATTACAAAAACACCATTGTAGCGTGTAAGTTTATCTATGTTATAAGTGTAAAAGCTTTATGGAAATAATTCAAATTTAGTTTCTTTTATTATCAATAACACATCCTAAAGTCTTTTTCGTTTTTTTTTTTCTTTTAATAATTATCATTCCTGTCATTGATGATACTTTCCGCTTGGCTCAAGAATTATCATACGCATCATTATCATCTTTTTTTTTATAAATAAATTGATAATATAAATACATTAACATCGATGTTCACGAATATACTCGGCTAATACCTGCGCCATGTGAGTAAATTCCTGACATAGCGGAGTGCCGTCAGAGTTGCAGCTCAATGAAACAAGCTTAATTCGACCTCGCCGTACGCTACCAAGCTCCTAAACAATATTTCACATGCACCAAAGGTAAACGTTCAAAAATCGCACCGCCCTTTGTCATTCAAACACAATTGCCTCATTCCGACGACAGTGAAATATTACACTCATCACTTGAACACCATTTTTATGGGAGCAATTTCTTTATCATAAAAATAAAAATCGAGCCGTCTTTATAAAAACATCTCTTCAATTGTCATTCATGGCGGCGATGCGCGTATTTGTCACCCGGCATGTCGGTCGCGGATCGCGTTCCAAATATAAAAATGCAATTTTAAACAAAAATCCAGCCAGATTCGAACCGTACCCTCACAATAAAAAATAAATGCGTGGCAAACGCAGAAACATGGGCCCGATTTTTATTTGGCCAGATATTTTCAACTTTTGTCGTGGAATACACAGAATAGGAGCGAAATGTGAAGCGTTCTTTTTTCAAAAATTTGAAATAGTGTTTTGTAAACAGAATTAACGGTTACTTATTCGAATAAATAAAACTTTATATTATCTGTGTTTTCTAAATAAATAATACCGTTACGTGAAGTTTTTCTTGCGAGAATTTTGTTTTTTTAATTATTTCATAAACTGATGCTTATTTTAACTATATTCAAAGACCAATACTAAATACTTACATAATACTGCGATGACAAAAGAAAATCGGAAATACAACCTCAACTTTTAAAAAGAGATTACCATCCCCACAGCGTTTTCCATAGCCGACTGAAAAGGGGAAACAAAACATTCCTCTTCCACACACAGAATCATAAAGTAAACTTTACGATGTAATTCCGCGAGGCACTGGTATCAAATACATATACAATCACCAATAAATTCCTGCAAAATCAAAGCGATGTTGTCTCACGGGATGGCGGTGCGCTGCGGCGGGGACTTTGTATTCACTGCGTCGTCAAGAAGACATCAGAAGGCAAAGTAGCAAAATATTATAACAGCATAATGGTGTCAGGTGGCGTGCCATTGTTCCGCCTCCGTTTACCTACACCGAGTATTTAAGCTTAAGGGATGTTTACACATCGATTTATACAGTATGTTCGTTGACACTATGCTTTTTCAAAATACTAATATATCTAAAAATACACCTTTAAACTGATTTTAAAAATAACATTTCTGGATAGAAACTTTCGATCCCTAATTATTTTAATGCCTATTTGTTATTATTTAATGCCTTTTATTTTGCTTGAGGAAATAGAAATAAATTTTATAGAAATATGCGGTTGAAAATATTCAAACACAAAAGATATACGTCAAATTAAAAAAAAGTAAGCACAAGCACCTATATTTCAGCAACTTATTTTAAGTTTAAATTATTTAATTTTTTACGTTCTAAAAGAGCCAGGCGTTTATCAAGCACATTTCCAGGTCAGGTATCGCTATAAGAATATCCCATTCGATAAAAAATTATAATACTCAACAACTCGTAAATGATACCTGGGATGTCTAGACTGCACAAACTCGTAATTCGAGACCAACAAGTAGTGAAACCAATACGTTTTTAACCAGGCGATGCATTCTTATAAGTATACTCTGAAATATCGTACAATGCAAATTCTTAATTAATTATTAAATCGACATCGATAAGGTGGTGTAGCATCCCTAGTTTAAAACGACGCGCCGTGGGCTGGGGCAGCACACACACTAAGCGGGCTTTAGGCTCGTGATATGAAAGCGAAGTGACGTCACAGCTCAACTCTTCAGCCAACCGGAGCCCTGTAACTTTGTACGAGATCTCGTCGACTTTTATTGCTCGTCGGATTGTCGTGTGCTTAGTTTTATTGCTCTCCCGATGTTTAGATACTGGGCCCGCGGTGTGAATGCCAAACAGGCCGGAATATTCATGTATGGAAAATCAACGCGCCGAATAGCCTCGAGCCAACATTGTTTTTATGACTGTTTGGAAACTATCAAACACACAGTGCACTATATGACGGCAATCATATTCATACAGTGTGTATTATCGTTTTACTGGTCCGCGAATAATTTATTTCTGATTTACATAGAGAAAGTTGAAGCAAAATTTTATATTTTACCAAAACGGCAAGTTAATCGCATTTCACTAAGTAAGATTTAAAAACTTAGGGCATAACACTGTAACCACCCAGTTAAAGAGTATAAATTTGAAAAAGTCCTGAGAACGGAAAACGTAAATAGGTACATTAAAAAAAAGAATTGCGTCATTTGCAATTGACTCACAAGATTTAAGCTTTTATATTCAAGAAGACTACAAAAGGTAACTAATAAATCAATTCATCATACATATAAGATTCAAAAACTGAAACCTAAAATACATTATTAAATCCAGCCCTATTTATGAATCCGAACCAAAAAGCCCAACAGAAATATTTGTTATGATGATTAGCTAAAACGCATGCAAATGGCAATTAAGAATGAAAAATGATCATTACGCTGGTGTATAATTAAAATGCCCCTACATGGTTTACGTGTGCTAGCCGGTACGGTTCCGACTTTGATTAATATTGCCTGTGACAGTCCTCTTCATAAGTACACACGATTCATTTTAATCATTTATACTAGGCATTTTGTAAATTAATCAATTGTCTTGTGTGATATGACGGCGGAAAGTTTTTAATAATAACATCGATTTTAATTGGCGAGACTATGACAAATTGATAGCAAGTAACAGGTTTTATAATTACTGCACTTGTTCGTACATAGCAATTGTAATAGTAACGAGTATTAATTAATGGTGACAAATATATTATTAAATTGCGGTTTCAAGTAATATTTACGGTGTTTTCTAAAAATAAATTGTTTTTTTCAGCAAAAAAACAGCAGAAACAAAATTCATGCACTACATAAGGCTTTTCTTTTACCTAAATCATACGAGTAACCCAAGGAAAATCCAATTTTAATATTTTTCTTTACTGAATATTATTTAAACTTAGAGAAATACTATGATGCTACTTATGGCGAGGAATCATTTTTTATCTTTAATGTTATAAAATTTCCAAATCCTCTCGCTTCAGACTTACTCCGTCATGTAAATGTGGTTAAAAGACTAAAAAGGCACCACATAATCTAGGTTGACAGCGTGGCAATGGCTAGCTGCTCTTATACCCCATAGTGCACAAAACACAGCTGATAAAAGTCTGGCGACTGATGGCAGCTCAAGAGGAATACAAAAAAATGTTATAAAATTTAAATTGTAATTATACCATGAAACATGGTATTTCATAACAAGTAATTCACTCATAGAAGTAAAACATTTAAAAAACTAAAAACAATAGACATGATACCTGAAACGACCATAAACAATACACTCGCAACTCTAAACGACAAAGCCATTGCAATGGATATGGCTAATCCATATCCGTCAAGTTTAAATCGCAGTGGCAAACGAAAATGTCAACTTGTAATCTATGTAATTAAGTGAATGTCAGGGTGGGTTTACTGGGAACACCGCCGCACCGTCGTCTGGCCCCGCTGCGAAACACGATTATGACATAGACGCCTGTAAGTGCGTGTACATAGTTGTAAACGAAACATTAAAATGTTTTCGAGCCGTTAACGTTGTGCGACACGGGAGAAATATTGTTAATGAAGCTTAGAGTATATTTTTCACGCATACTAGTGCGATATAGCTCGGTAATTAGCTTGGAGAAAATGTAATTAAATATAGAAAAATAATAGTTTTGTAATTTTAGTTTTTTTTTTGTATAAACAATACACCTGCTTGCAGTTAGAGGACATTTGAAACTATTTTTGATATTCTTCTATCCGTTGTCTAAGACGATCTTGTGATCATAATAACGAGTATATATAAGTTTGATGTGGAAGGTGACTCATGCGATATCGTTATCTACGTACAAAACAAACAGCATTTCAGCCTTCAAAAATATTTTTTAAAATATTAGGGATTTCCAGTATCATTATTCAAAAGGTATTTTTTTTAAGAAGAGAGAAGTGTTAAAATGCGAAAAGTGTTGTGCGCTATGCAATGAATTCTAAAATATTTCAACCGATACACAAATAAGAAGCTTACTGAACAATAACAAATCAACAGTAGCATGTGCGACGGAAAACTCTTGAGAATCGCGGTGGCAGACATCGCGAGTTAATTCCCACTAAGTGAATTATTACTTCCCGTCGAGGTGGCGCCTTCTATTGACGCAGCAAACTTTGCTAAATAGTTCGTTCCTTCTATTGTTGTAGGAGACAGTCGCGGGCTCTGTAGTGCCTGACACGTTCCTTATTTGAACTTATGAGCAAATAAAGGATTTGTTATTAAGTTATGTGCCATAGACTGTTGGTTTTGAGGCGAGCTAAAAAGTATTACTTATGTCTTTAAGCGTTCGTTTCTTGAATAGTAGACTTTATACTGTTGAAAAATTGTAGCAACAGTTTATAGTAAAAATATTATATATCAACCGAGCTGGGGTAGGGTTGAAGTTAGGCCTTACTTCGCAATTTAAAAAGAACAGTCTTCATACATTAATGAGACTGTATTGTAAGCAAAACGGGGAAAACAATCTAAAATTTTAAATCCAGGGTTTTAATATAGTGGACTATAATATAGTGGACTATAATATTGTCTACTGTTTCGTTTAACTTTCGATAATATTGAATCTCATAACAATAACGTTAATTAATCACATCTAAGCAAATATATCAGCGCGACATTAATCGATTTAATTAGTGCTCTATTGTCGTAACAGAACAATAGAATATCGGAGAATCACGTAGTAATTGAATGTGACAAATGACATTAATTGATACCATATCTTTCATCTTACCTACGAAAATGCATTGCTGCAGATACTCTACAGAAATTATTCTACGTGCTTGCTTTAAACAAAGTATCAAACACCGAGTGTCGCCATAGCAAAGCGGCTTTACTTAACTGTCGTATCCCGACGTTCCTTAAACCCGAATACTCAATTAATATGTTAATAATATGGAGGATTTGACAACGGTGCACGGGAGTGCAAGGCGCATGGCGGGCTAAAATCTCAACTTGTATTAAAATCATAGGCGCTCGGCTTACACGTTTCACGACTGAGACGTTTATTTAATCAAAGAGATAACTCATTCTAGTTTACTGTATTGTTAATATTAAATCCTTTAATTTACAATAACACCCATATTACTTTCTTTATCAATCTCTCATTTACTCAACATATTTTTTTTACATTTTTAAATATAAAGTTTATAAAACAATTCATTTAAAAATTAAACCAGCAGATGGCGGGGACTATGGTTAGGTCTTTATATTTAAAATTCTTCTTACAATTCGGCCAATATTTCTGTATTTGCTAAATAATTTTAAGTCACAATTAAATTCCTATAAGTAAAAAATAAAATAAAACAAATTAATACCTTTATAATACCGTTCAATTGTATTAAATAGATAAAATTTATGCCTATCATAACCTCAAGTACGTCCCACTTCTGGCACAAACAACTGAGATGGTTTAGGCCTTAGCCTACCACGCTAGCCAAGTGCCGGTTAGCACTTGTTAGCGGAATACTCTTTTAATAAATTAATAATTATTAAGATAAACAATATTCATTAATTCTTATAAATAAATATTAAAAAATATATGTGTTTGTAATCCATTCGTATCACCAATATTTTTTTCTAGGAAATTTCAATTTTAAGATTATTTCGCAAGAACCACAAATTGACTTTATTTTAACATCTTATATTTATAACAAAATAAAAAAATATATCAAAAGTATAATAGTTTTAATACATGTTATTTTATATTACTAAAGTCTGTGTTGACATAACGATCACGTACAAGTATCGTAATCTTTACGCAACTGCATCACGTGTTAAAATTGGAGCAATCCTTTCACATTTCTGCCGTACGTGTGCTATGTCCGTAATTTCGACAACTAACATTATACCTTCGATAGCTCAGTTGGTAGAGCGGTGGACTGTAGAGGAATGTTAATGGATATCCATAGGTCGCTGGTTCAAATCCGGCTCGAAGGATATTTTTTAAATTTATAATCCAAAATATTTGTCGATGTTAATTTTTGTCCTTTGATAAAATTAAATTTATAATATTTCTATAATGAAGTTGATTACTCAATTTTATAGAATTATTTATTTATGCCACTGGTTGTCTCAATATTGTGATACTACTACATACACTATGTATATATTTTAATTGACGCAATTATTTTCGATTTAGTATCCCTAGTATACGTACATTAGGCATTTCCACATTTCTAGCAAATAACTTTTCCGTCAAATGATACTTTTACTAAATAATATAGTTCTGAAAACAAACATCGCGCCTCTATAAATTATAGTCTTGAGTTTTATTATGTCCATTGGTTTGATTTCTTTTGGTGAATGACTCAAATAAGAAGCTGAAACTCCTTGGGTATTTCCAATATTTCTTAACTATTTTTATATGAAGATTTATAACAAAATCTTGGACGCAACTTGTCATTTCGACAACTGACACTATACCTTCGATAGCTCAGTTGGTAGAGCGGTGGACTGTAGAGGCATTCAATTGGTATCCATAGGTCGCTGGTTCAAATCCGGCTCGAAGGATTCTTTTTGATTGAAGAAGGTATCGAATCAATATACAGTATACAGTAGCAACACGGAATCAGGAGATGCGCCCGAAAACCGGCAATGAGTTTACTTGGGAGCGATACGTAGAGGTGAAATGTGGTGCAGAAATTCACCTCTGCTTACTACTTCGAGGAATATAGCGGTGAGGATATAATGTCTGTACATAAACATAAATAAATACACCCAACAGACACATACACAGCTCTGATCCCACACTAGGTTACAAGACCTGTGTCGTGGGTATCAGACACTACGCGAGACTTATTCGGTGTCACAAACACCCAGACCCGAAACAAATATTTGTGGTTCACACAAACATTTGTCTCGGTGCAGGGAATTGAACCCGCGGCTTCTCGTTTCGCAAGCTGGTGTCTAGCCAACTGCGCCACGGGGGCTGTCTACACATACACCCACACAACAAACACATACACCCAAGCCTGTATCACCTGAGTTATAGTTGAAGATGAATTTCTAAACTATCCTATTATAGCCAAGGTATTTTTGTACAAGTCTGTTTGTCTGTAAGATTGAAAATTTCATTACGGAAACACCTAATACCTTCCTTTTGACCCTAGATTCTAACCTGAGACACCTCTGTTTACCGGTTTGCTTAATGGTCAATTGTTATACTATTTGACCTTTCTTTTTAATGACGTAGACGCATTACGCATGGCCTTCTTTCAAATAGAAGTATGTAAGTCTTTCATTAGCTCGGCTTTCACATACCTTCGATAGCTCAGTTGGTAGAGCGGTGGACTGTAGAGGCACTCAATTGGTATCCATAGGTCGCTGGTTCAAATCCGGCTCGAAGGAGTAATTTTTTAAATGTTCTTGCCAATGGTTGGTTTATTGTCAATGCTTCTATACATTGTCTATAGAAAATAATGGCTGCCAATAGTTTCTGTTTTTTTTTTTTAATTTTGCTGCAGGTGTTATTTACAAATACTGGTAGGTAAGTTAAGTGCAGTCTAGACTGTAAGTCGACTACTGTCAAACTATAAATAAATAAATGACATCACGATGGCCTGAACGTTAAGGGACATGGTCGAAATTCTCGAGGGTCGCGGGTTCAAACCCTGTGCATACCCCTCTAATTTTTCAAAGCTATATATGTAGTTATTATGAATTATTACTTATTTAAACCGTGTAGTAAAAAACGTTATGAAACATGCATATTGCACGCCTAAAAGTTCTTAGGAATTTTCTTAGTTGTGTAGTCCGCGAGCCCGCACTAACCCACACTCTTAAGTTGTGACCTGTGAAGAAGACCCGTGCCCAGCAGTGAGAATTGTATGGGCTGATGATTTATTAATAAGTAAATAATAATAAATACACCTAACAGTCACATTAAAGTTTCAACCCCACACGTAGATACAAATTCTATGTTGTGGGTATTAGAATCCACGACACTTATCTGGGTGCGGAAACCAACCCCCAGTCTCTCTTTTCAGAAGAAAACTATGTCACGGGCTGTATGAAATCTCATATTGTACGAGTCTACGTAACAGGCATAGTTATACCGGTTTCGTCACCGAATATACGCAGGTACCTTAGAACAGGTCTTATGTGAATAACTACAGACTTTTATACTATTTTGACTTATCTACTTATACTATCAGGAGCAGTATTGTGATTTTTGAATAAGTAAACATAAAAAAAACTTATTGACGGTAATCGCCAATCATTCCCCAACTCAGAGCTTGATTTTACAAACTACATACGTGATAACAACTCATATGTAAAAATATAAAACTTTTCTCAAAAGAGAACTCCTTCGAGCCGGATTTGAACCAGCGACCTATGGATATCCACATATTTACAACTACAGTCCACCGCTCTACCAACTGAGCTATCGAAGGCACGTTCTGGCTGAGTGAAATTGTACATCACGTTCACTTTGACTTGCGTAACTTGAATACGTCGTAGTAGTCGCGACTGCATCAATGGAGCGTGTGACGAAACTCGTTTGTGAAATATCAATGGACACTTTCGACGCTCAAGATGCACCATGACCTAGAAGCCGAGATGAAGCTGATGTGTGCAGTTAGCTAGACAGCATTTAGAGAGGCCGCGGGTTCGATCCCCGTACCGAGAAAAATATTTGTGTCATCATCATCATCATCACCTAATTCTGGTCCACTGCTGGACATAGGCCTCCCCCAATGACTTCCACTGGTCGGAAGCTGCCTGCAGCCTGCTAATATTTGTGTGATCAGCAAATATTTATTTTGGGTCTGGGTGTTTGTGAGACTGAAAAGTCTCTCGTAATCTCTGATACTATATCTGTGTGTATTTATATACGTATTTATTGTGAATACTAGGCATGACTGTAAAGTCAGTGGTATGTGCTTTGGGTTCGAATCCACGACCATCGAGATTCAAGAATGTCAAGACGGCGCGCGCCGAGGTCATGACAACGTTGGGTAATTGATACAAACTCTTGAAACTTTATGCATTCACTCACTCTGGTATGAGGTATCTCCGTACAGAGGGACCATATACGAGTAAACTATAGTTTTATTTTTACTTTCATCTTTAGTGAGCTCAGTTTAAATTTCTTTATTGTTTTCCAGCCACTGAATTCACAAAGTAAGCCACACTGTATCAACTCTTGGCATTAAATATAACACAAAACCAACAAGCCAATCATAGTCATGACAAGTCTTAAGATAGATAATTCTAAACTGTATACCATATCATTATGAACTGTGTAAAAATGTCATAAATCTTCGTGAAATAAAATCTTTTCACTTTGGAATGAAAGTGTCAATATTCTGACCTTTTAAAGTTTTACAAATAAAAAAATCGGACATCGACTTATAATAAATCTATTTAAAGAAGTTATTCATTTAAGATGCAAAATATTGATTAAGTTAGTCTATAAAACCTTTATTTATACTACAAATTCTAAGAAATCAAAAGTATACCAATAAACTATAACTTTCTATTTACTGTTATATTTTAATACCATTACTTATAATACTTATATCTTTTCCTCAAATATGAAATATATACTATATTTAATCAAAATGATTCCTTCGAGCCGGATTTGAACCAGCGACCTATGGATACCAGTTGAATGCCTCTACAGTCCACCGCTCTACCAACTGAGCTATCGAAGGTGTGAAATAGTTGTTGAAATTACAAGTTGCGTCCAAGATTTTGTTATAAATCTTCATATAAAAATAGTTAAGAAATATTGGAAATATCCAAGGTGTCCTTCTTATAAACACCGATAATAAAGATGGGGTCAGCGTAGTTCATCACAAAATAATATATATTTAAAAATAAAAAGTAACTATTTACATTTCTTATCTAAAAATATCAGCTATGTTATCATGAATAAATGACTATGGAAACTATTCTTACGTAATGCTAATAATATGCACTTACATAAAAACAATTCTTGTTTTATTTGTGAAACTACAAATGTTTTGAGTGGACAGAATACCTTAACAGAACTTTCCTTTGCACGCATTTGTACAAGGTCCGGAAGTAGTGACGTGTCGTCTAGCGTAAACCCTCTACCACTGGCAATGCTACACCAACGTGACATATATTTTATCGCTATTTTGTAATCCATTGATGCTTTTACAAAAGTAGGAAATAAGTTTACAATACTAATACAGCATTGTAAACGAATGTAGGGAAAGTTCCACATCAGTTTAATTTTAATGCGGTTGAATGGTAGCTAATTTGAATAGAAACAGTCGCGGCGGGTCGACGATAGTCGCGCCGTTTCCGACCCGTCCCGTATCGGACAACCCTCTGCATTGAACAAGCCTTAACGAGTTCCTAAAGAATTTTTTGTCGTGAGTAACATCGGTTACTCAAGTAAATGTGTCATTTTCTAGTTACCACATTGTTTCCGACTAATTGTTATCGAACTTGTGAATTGTGATAAACCATAATTATGTTGCAGCCTTAATAATAAATTAATTGCTTTGAACAAATAAAAGATTGTCTAAACATGGGAAATAAGGCAGTGAAATATGCAGTGAAATAAGACTTTTACCTATATTTAATTAGCCAGTTCACTCTTCCTTCTCTTTGATTCTTGTGTTTTTTGGAGAGTAAATTAATACGTTAATTGTAGCTTTACCCTTGACCTGCAATTATAATATCGTAAACCTATACAGTAGTTAACGTAAACACTTGATTGGTTTCTGGAGAATCAGAATCTTTGGGTATTTCAACACTAACTATGAAAAATGAATAAAGTTCGCAAACCTTCAGAATTAAAGGATATCGTGGCAATATTATGTTAATACTTTAAAACAGCGCATTAAATGCACCTGCTACTTAATGACCTACGTCGGAATAACTTATCTACTCAAAAATGTTTCGTAGTTAAAAAGTAATTTACCGTATTCAAATGACTAGAATATTTTTGCAAAAATAATCAGAAATTCCACTCTTAAGAATTCGCTATAGATCTAGTAACACATTACATATGTAAATTGATTTGTTCTGAGCTCCAGACATTTGAGAATCCTATGCATTCCTGACCGAATTAGGGGACGCCACCTCTGTTCCAATTAGCTTCAGACTAAATCCCGTAACAGTCTCAAGTGCTATCAAAATGCGTTCAGTCGTTTGATGCGATTTCGTCTCGGAGTCCAAACTGCTTGACGTCCGTCGTGACATCTAGCGTATATATCCGAAACTACGGTATCAACCAGACCATAAAACATTCACGTGGTAATTTGACAGGTATCATACTAAAGGGCACTTCTCAAAGATCAAACAGTAGCTTATTGTATAATTCAGGGGCGGCCCAACACTTAGCATAAGGTCAAACTGACATTTAGAACAACATTTACGTCGCCTCCAATTTATGTGGAAGTACAGGAAAACAGGCGGCACGCGATTCAAGTGTAGGGCCCGGGTAAATTTGTCGATGTCGATAACTACTTAAATTAAAGTATACTTACATTACATACATTTGAAAGACATTTAATCTTTATTTTCTAATGTAAATGTAAAAATTAATCGTTTAAACAATAACCATTTCTGAACTTATTTTTTTAGGGAAGGCCTTTGGCCAGCAGTATTTCGGGCGAAGATAATGACGATGATGAATGATTATTTTTTGTATTAAGTGAGAAAGAAGAAAGACTTAGTGCTATTACTTACTAAAACAATGAAAAAGTCCAATAACCTGATATTTTAAATTATATTTTATTTACCTCATTTAGAATAAGAAGATATAATATTTAGTATGATTTAACTACAATAATATTTTTATGATATGATTATTTCACAAAGAGTGGCCGCAAACAGCTGTCTAAATAAATTATGTTGTATCACAAACGCTCATTTTTTTCAACAATGTATAAGACTATTTCATAAAGATTAATTTATTTTAAATAAATCTTTTGTATAACTTTTTATCCGCATTTTAAAATAATCTACAAATAATCTTAATAAAATTACATCGTGACATTACCGCACAACCTTAAACATTAGGGCAACTTGTGTGGCAGGCACTTGAGACGAAATTGGCTTGTCAAAATGGCTTTACTAAATTATCGATACGAAATATAAGAAGGAATGCTTGATTTAATTATAACGGTAATAATGTAACTGCTGGTTAGCATGAAACCATTATAGTTGTGAACGTGCTAACATTTCGCTCCGAAACGAGTAATGTTTATTAATTCAAACGACCTTATTTATAGTTATTTAATGCGATAACAACGCCCATTTCTGATTGTGAGCGCATATTACCTGTATCTTTTCGGAAATATATAACTTCGATAAGTTTGACCTATTGTTGGATTAGTGAATTTCCGTGTTCCATTAAAAATCGGGTATATAGAAAAAATTAAGAAGTAATTAGAGTCTTGATTACTTGTTAACAATGCAGGGTTTCTTTTTACGATTTACTCTTTAGTTTTTATCATGAGAATGCTTTTATTCTAGATGAATTTATTTTAAAATCTCTTAACTATAATTGGTCTATGTACCAGATGGACTACAGTTATATTTTGAAACCAAAACCAACACAATCCTGATATGGGTAGCACAAACATAATAATCATCATCATCATCATCATCATCATTGTCAGCCAATATTAGTCCACTGCTGGACATAGGCCTCCCCCAATGACTTCCACCGGGATCGGTCGGAAGCCGCCTGCAGCCAGCGACGTCCCGCGACCTTGACAAGTTCATCGGACCACCTTGTATAACATAATATACTTACTTATAATTGGTGCCAGAAATTAAAATATTCAACATGATTTTTTTCTTAACCAAGAACTTTTCCGCAACAATGTAAAGACTAGACAATCGGTTCGCATAATCCAATGTAAACGTCGAACAAATCCATTTGAATCGTATCAATCAAAAATACTTTCGCTAATTTTACGACGGCGGCTAATTAAGTCAATCTGCCATAAAATCCCCCTTTCTTAGCGACTCGTCTCCGTTTTGAAGGCGCATAAAACGCGCGAAAACCTAATGCCATTTCACGCCGGAGTAAACCTTTCTCCCGAAGTTAGCGTCTATTTTAACTCGGCTCAAGTTAATCGATCGCGAAGGCGCTTAATTATGGCTTTATCTTAAGCAATGAGGATCGAAGAGACCGGATTTAAATTGTCTTAAATTAACGTGAGTACAAAGTTGTGGGGATATTCATTGTTTCGAGCAGGTCATTTGACTAAATCCTCTCGGCAGCTATGAAGGATACGTTTTTGCGCACTTTTTGTAGTTGGCTCTTTTAAGTTGACAAACAACAGTAGTTTACTGATGGTAATTTCTACGTATTTATTTCAAAATCAATATTCCTAAGAAATGTCATAAATGCCATCGTAAGTTTCATTAATTTCTTAACAAATGGGAATTTTTTTGTATCGTAAAATTTTAATGTTCTAAAATGAAATTATCATAATCCTGTTTACAAGTACATTTTCCTCGTCTGAACTCTACAATTTCAGCAATTCTGAGTCAACGCAAACAAAGTCGCAGACAGCCACCGGTAAATGTATAAGGTGCCCTCAGTCACCTCGTAACACAAACCGCGATGAGGAAGATTTGTCTATGCGAATTAACGTCAACCGCGAACCTGCGATGTCGCCATATTAATATTCATAATCGACGCTCCTCGGCGCTATGCTAACAACGCGGGGCCAAACTTGACGTGTTAATTTAATATGACACATTCCTTCAGACAAATTAATTATAAGCAACACCACATAGCGCCTAGGGGTTCGAACTTCGGTGCAGTTTTTATTTGATTTAGGTTAAAACTCTCTAGACGAAAAGGAGGCCCGTTTCCAACTATAATAATAATCATCGTTATGATCATGTTTTTGCGAAACTTATAACAAACAACAAATCTTAAAAGTATGGCAAAAGATTCAACTAAATTTTGTCTTTTATTACTTTTCTTTAGTGAGGCAAAAAACAACATACTGACTTAGTCCATATTTTTGCATAAAAAGAATTTAGAAATATAGCCACAGTATATTAGAATATAAAGCTTAATACTCAGTAGTACCACAAAGGTGTTGTGACTTGCGTTTTTGCGAGGCGCTCGCCGTCCGCGGGGACCACAAACCCTAATTATATCTGAAACAATACACCGACTTATTTTTACCCATTTTGTGCTCAATCATAATTACCTGCGCCTTCCTGAGGGAAACACGGGTACGGAGAATCATCGGAGGCGCCTTTCATCGGTGTTATCATTGTTAAAGGTTTAATCGGGGATATTTTTCATAAATAATTTCAACGAAAATAAATGATATAAGTTCTGTGATTTCATGTGAGCTTCAGTCGTGTCCATTGTGTGAATAAATTTATTATAATTTATCTGGTCTTGCTTGTTTTTATCTAAGGTATTTAGTGTCAAGAAATCAATACTCTTCTTCCTTTTACTTATTTTCGCATCGCATTCTATGATGTCCAAAAGTTGCCTACTTAATCAGCTTGCAATTTACAATTGAATGTCTATTTGACGTCTTCTCTTACAGGAAATTATTCAAAATCGGAAAACAACAGTGATAGCATTACTTCAACAGAAATAAATAAGTGAAAAAAATAAACGTATATTCAATATTGTAAATAATGTAAATGTTTTGTGATTGCCAGTAGCACTGCTCCCAAAGTTTCATTTAAAACTGTCATAACCAACCCAAACGAAGCTCTATCACTACAAGCATAAAGTGATCAAACACAGTTGTTTTATTTCAATAGGAATGTGTGTAAAAGAGTACAGCGAATATTCGCAATAAAACGTGGACTCAATAAAAGCCTTTGTAATCAAACAACAGCTCAATAAAAGCACACGCAATTACCTGCGTCTCGCATATTTATCTTTTTCCGCGATATAAATGCTTTGTGATGGTGAACAATGGCTCCGGGGCGCGGGCCGGCGACAGGGCGGGGGAAGCTTTATAATTTTTTAATTAATACCGTCGAAAATATCAAAGTCATTGGGCGTGCTACCAACTAGTGGGGAATGCTATTAAATTTTTATAGAGTTTTTGTTTTCTTTTTTACAAAAGCGTTCCACTCTTTTAAGGCTGCTGCATATTGAAGGCATTTTCATAATTTCGAATGGCTATATTTGTATCATAATTAATTTATTGGCGTTGTGTGCACAGGTTCTAGGAACTCACTTTCATACACATGATTTGACAATGCATCCCTGAAATTTTATTTATCCAAATAAATTAATTATATTTAGTTCCGCCGATAATTATATATTTACGGTGACTGAAACAACCAAATTTTAAATGTGTTACGTCGTTATTTATAAATTAATAACCTTGTATGAACCCTCTTAATATCGTGTTTATTCTATTGGAAATTCATGTCACCAAGGGTTGGGCGCGTCCGAGGCCGGTTATTGACACTGTAAAACTCACTCATTAGGAAAACTCAGAGGAAAACATGAGTGTAAAGGATTTCCCGCTCGAGGTCTCCTCTTAATTGTGACACATTTTTCAAGTGAATAAACATCTTTTATCCCATTATGCCTTGTAGAATTTGTGTCATTTTGGTTTGGCACGATAACAATGTTGGGTTAAAATGTATTTAAGAGGAGTTTGATTGGTAGTAATGACTGTTACACAAATACATTGTTATGTTGTATTTTTTATCTTTTAGAGACTAGTTGCAGTACCATCGATGCAAAAAATGGCGTATCACGCTAATGCCAAAATCTCACAAAACTTTAGTATAAATACGAAATGTATGAGTATCTCTTTAAAGTATTTTTAGTACAAAAATAGTTATATAATATTTATAATCATAAAAATACAATATCCGATAACAAGCCCAAGATCAAAGGCGATTCATGGAGAATAAATTGACTAGAGGAAATACGTCTTTAGAATTCAATTCGACTCTAAGTATTAACTAGTTACAGAAGGAATACACACAATAGTAAATAAGACAAAATTCCTCTGAAGGCCCTTTGGCAACTTCGACTTAAAAAAGGGGGTTTGCAGTTCTGAACGATCCATTACAAATTACCTATATTCAAAACAAAAAAAAAAATAGCATACTGCTTTTTGTTTCTCATAATTTTATTCTTAATTTTGCTCTATGGTGAAACGAAGTCTTTGAAATAACTCCTACACACATGTTTAAATTACCAAAAGGAGAAATCATCATTTCCAATGATTATATGAAAGTGCCGAATAATTTCGCGGAACCGTAAATGTCATTCCCAACCGAAGGTAAATCGGTGTCCAGACAATGTTTGATAAAATTTTATTAAACGGACAATGCCTGACGAAATTAGCGTTATTAGCCGCGCTTATTCAAATTGCCTCCCTATAGAAATTTATTGCTGGTAATTGATTTAATAGGCTTCTTTGTTGCCGATTTAACCCTGCAGCTATTCTGAAGGATTAAATTTGTGAATACCATTCGAACGGCCAATTTACGTATATTTTGAATGTGAATTGTGCGGAAATCAATATTGGACATATATTCGATTTGCTCACAACTTAACTGTACGATTGAAGATAAATAAATTGCATGATTTGTAGCGTATTTTCTGCACAATGGTAATCGTTTTTTCAATAAAAAAACTTCTTCTATTTTCTAAGAGGTATATAGAAACTATTACAACAACCACGTTCGCTATTTGTACTTTAAATTCATCGTAAAAAAATGGCTAGCCAATAGTTGCTTACTACGGAAAAATGTTCCACTATCACATGATAGTGCACATTTGTTCTTGTTTTTACACACAAAAACACATATATATGTACAATGTACATACTTTGATGCGGATTCAAGTCCAAGATCTTTTTTTCGCTGGCGCCAAAGACCGCGGTAGCAACGAAGCAGTCATAATCGTGAAATACATATATTAAAACCCAACAAAATTAACTACGATTGTAACATAATATTTCTGTGTGTAAAGGAGTTCCGGAGACGTCGGGTTTATCTCTTCCCTTTAATTGTTGGCTGGAGTACTATCTCGAGGTTTACTGGCACCGATTGCACGTAATAAAATCTTACGGCCCTTTTGTTCGCTGTTCGTAGCACGCTGTCGCCTCAGAGTAGCATTTTGTTATCTTAACACTACGAGAGAGAACATGATTCTTTGGTAAGAGAATTTTTGAATTACATTTTCAAGTGTTATTTTTTATTATTATTTTATTAGGTGGTGTCAAAAAAAGAAAAATATCCTTGTGGTAGTCTTCATTTTAATCGTGAGGTTATCTTGTTGTTTAAAAAAAAATAGTTTAAATATAGGTATAGACATGCCTGAAATAGCTTTAATTTCAGTAAAATCTGTATTCTAAAAATAACGTAAAATATTTCTCTATCAAAATTTTGGTCTAAAAATTAAGAGTATCTTTTTTATATTTTGCTATCTTATGATACATATATTCAGCAATGAAAGAACCTTTCCGATCACGTTCGAATCTCACATCACAGAAACTATATTAGTATAGGCGTATCAGAGCAGGAAGTACGTGACGAAGCCTCGAACTAAATTATTCAAAACAGAAATTCTTCTATGTTGTATGTACGTTTACAAAAAATGTATCCTTCTTTTGATCCCTTAAGATGTAGGAATGACTTTTTTTTTAAATGAAAACAGAATTCAATGGCAGCAAAAACAAAAAAAAATCAAATTCAGTCTTTCTTTCTTTTATGGCTTTTCTTCCAAAAGTCCAACTGTTCGTAAGAGGCCTTCACACGAAAACGTTTTTACGCTATTGAAATTTAATGTATGTACTACAATTCCTGCTAATTGTAAATTGCTAAACAATCCATTTTAGTCCTTGATCGATGGCATATTACTTTTGCCTGCAATTCATCACCTTTTAATCTGAGCATTATACCAAAAGTCCGGGTCTCTTTTAAATTCATGAAAACGTGGCAGAAATAGACCAAAAGCGTGGCGTATAGGTGTCGATTTGATAGGAGCTTTGTGGAAAAAACTGGCGCTCTATATGCGGAACGCACTGCGTCGCTGATATGACGCGTGCCTATTGCGGTTGCGAATA
Organism: Cephonodes hylas; assembly: GCA_030295005.1. Lineage (NCBI taxonomy): Eukaryota > Metazoa > Arthropoda > Insecta > Lepidoptera > Sphingidae > Cephonodes > Cephonodes hylas. The sequence continues at coordinate 8,700,121 of AP025369.1, read as the reverse complement.
GTGCGGGACCATTATTATTTCGATGTGTTTTAAAATATTGAGGTAGATCTTCATGTATTAAACATGAAGATTATAAAATAAATTGGGATTGTTGTAGCTTACGTTAAAACATAAGATCTTTGAAGAATAAACTTAAAGTTTAACGTAGAATAATCGTTCACGTAATTTTAATGTTTTGTTAGATTTTTTTTTATTTTATCTAAATGTTTGTTCTATTATCAATTTACTCTCTCTCTATTTGACTCCCGTTGAGTTTAAGGGGCGAATTACTATATCCATAGCTCTTCGTTAATACTTCCTAAGAATTACCCCAACTTGCAACAAACAAATGAACATCTACCACTACTATCGACCCAGATCGTCCCTAGCGCCAATAAAACTGTACAGAATATGTCAATAGTGGATAGCTAGGTATTTGTGAGGCAAACAGGTCGCTTCTGCGTGAGCGGCCACGTCCGCAATCGCCGCCCGCTGTCAACACGCCACCATGCGTGATACGCCGCACTGGAACAAATACTCATAAACAAATCCACATTTGCTCTAAAACTATGGATTGAGTGGTGTAATTCAGGATTTGTTGTAATACTGTTGAATCTGTTTTATGTGATGATGACGGCCCCATTAGTTTCGCGGCACAAGTACATGCCCTGCGATCTAAAGGTTGGATTCCATTCCCGCGTCGGGCAAATTAATATTATTGTTTATGCCATTAGGAAAATCTTTGCAGTCACGAGAAACATCAGGCTCGCTCTCTGTTACATAATTATACAATACCTCTAAATATCATAGTTGCCGTCACAAAAAATGCTAAACACTAATATTGCTTCTTAGTAGAGCCTGAAGATAATTACATGTAACATTAGTCTTACGCTTGAAAACACATCAACAATTTAGCCAAAACAAATGTGAGGATTGCCTCTGAACGCTGATAATTTGTCAGGTGTTACTTAGTCAAAGAATATGGCGCAGAAAGGACAAACCAAAGTCTTTCCCTAATGTTTTTATACGATATGCTGAAGTATTTATTGTGTTGGATTACCAACATCTTCATCATCAGCCTCAGGATATCCACCTGTGGACATAAGGTTTGGAATAGGATATCAATAAACTTTATCTATTTTATCATCCATCTATCGTAAAGTAGGTACTACTACTCAATATACTTACCAAGTAAACTAAGGTACCGTACCTCAATTTCATTATTATTACTTGACAGTTTATTATGTAATAAAGGTTAAAAAAAACTGAAAATAAACAAAACGTATAACATTCATAATACACTGTCACTAATATTCAAAGACACAGAAGAGGAAAAAAGGACCGCATAGTATTTTTTTAATTTACATAAATATTTGACTACACTGCAATAATAGAGACCAGCATTGTGTCTGCGAAAGTCATCAATTTTTCTTTGTCGAGATGCGTGGGAACATTGAACATCAGTAGCACACCGTTGGCCCCGCTAACGTCTTCCTCAAGGGGGATGAAATATCTAAACGCGAGTCTCTTAATGGCTCTCATTTATTTCTCCCAGAATCTCGCACTGAGCACTCGTAATTATTGCGTTTCCAGTAGGGGGTTATTAAGTTTTGCTTCGGTTAAAATGAGAAATGGCAGCATTTATTCGATGTTCAACTTGATATCTGAGCACCGAAGGGTTGAAATTTAATTTTATATCATGATAAATATTACGATGTAATTATTTTAATTGTGCGGGCTGGCGCGGTATTTAATTTTATACATCTTTCTGTGGTCGGGTTTGTATGTCTACGTGCATTTACATTAAGTACGAAAGCAACGATTTTATATCGTAAATTCTCGCGGCTTTGTTTGAAAATAAAATTTCTTTCAATATCTTTTAACATCACCTTTCAGCGACCTACACTACTACTCCTACACGAGGCTATATTTTAGACATTTACAAAAGACACTTTTTCATATAGATACAATTTAATTCTAGTGTTTTGAGTAATTATTTATCCAACTCCAATTGATTGACTTCCTGAAAAAAAAAATATTTTATCTACATTTAAATGAATTGTTTAAGCAACTCTCATTGATAAATAAAGGCAATCTCTAAATCGTCACGTAAACGTGGCAATTTATTTTACAGAAATAAATTGCTACTCGTTTTGAATTACAAATCGGCTTTGTAGTTGCTCTTGACTAATTTATGTACGATGGTGGCTATTAATAAAGTTTCTTGATTATTTTTTGTTTTTCGAGTTCAACCTTTACAAGAAAAATTAACTGTCGTTCGTTTTCACGTAAAATGTTCAGTAAGTAATGAAATATGAGTTACAGTTCAAAAATATCTTCGAATTTATTTCATATCTTATACATTTTTACGAAACTTTTATTCTTCTTTAAATAAAGAAAGAATCAAATATTCCCGCTCCTAATTTTCAAAAATGAGAGCCAATTGTCAAACTTCCTGATATGCTGGTTGAATTTCACTCAATCTTTTCCTAGTTTAATTAATACAAAAATAGAAATCGTCATCATTCACAATTTAATAATTAAAGTCACTATTTTTTTGTCTTAACAAAATGTTAGTCCTTGATTAAATTACTATTATGGCTTACACAACAACGAAACAATTGATCCGGAAATCTTATTGCCAGGCTTTACAGTTTAGCTCCGAAGAGGCTCATATTTTGTGAAAAGCCGGAGGCGTTTGCAAATTTGAAACTTTGTAGAGATAACAAGACGGAGCTAAAGCCCACTTGGTGAGCTCTTCCATCGCTCCTTCGTGTGTTTGTGTTACTAAACAGGGTTTTACTGTTGCCTCACACCTTATGACTTAATATAGCATATACTGCAGTATAATCAAATTGTACTACACTTAATTCAACATATTCAAGTGCTTGTCTGCTTTCGGCTTGATGTCGGGGTTGGACAGAAGAAAATCATAATATTAATTAAAAATTGAAGAAAATCCTTTTACGGCTTTTTTGGTATAAAGGATATGTGTCCGAATATATATCCGGCTTGAGCGATATATTTTTACAAAATAAACTCATTTACTAATTTTATTTTAGAGACGTGGAGTTCCATTTTGCTCGAGCTCAATCGTACAAAAAAATTGCAATGTAGAACTTACTCAAGAACCCATCTATCTCCATACCAAAAGTTATGTAAAATGATTCATTGGTATGATCATAAAACTATCATCCGGCCTATTACCGGGCAATGTACTGTTCTAGAACTAAAAGGGATAAGGCCACAACGCTAGCCTAGTGCGGATTCGCGAACTACTCACCAAAGTAATTCTTTTTTTATTTTTAGATGTCCAGGTTTCCTTACTATGTTAACGATCGTCTAGTAGTGTAGTAGAGAACGTGATAATTCATTGCGAATACCTATATGACTCCAAAAAGCCAGAGGTGTGTGCCTGGGATCTGAACTTGCAACCTCTTTAAATCTTGAAGCCATCACTACTTTTACTATATTCATTGGTTCAAACATTAAAAATACCAGACAGAATTGCTTTTGTATTTATAATAATATTAGTTAAACATTAATTATAATGTGAAGAAAGTGCGGAATCTTGACCGCTTTCTAGAATATTTGCTGCCAAACACGGTGTTTGATGCGTCACATTGTAAACACATAACAGGGTTAGTTATCTAAGGTAGTCCGGCGATTTGTAGCTCGGCTTGTAGGTATGCGTCGTGTGCGCGCTTTACACGATGCAAGGAAATATCTTAGCGGAACGGAGTGTAGTATGCTCTACATGAAAATCAACAAGGTGTTCAATTCTATTCATCGTCAGCCTGTATACTTCTCAGTGCTGGGCACAGCCCTCCTTTACTACTAAGAGGCTTTAGGCCTTAGTCTGCCACAAAGCATAGTGCGGGTTAGCGGACTACACATGTAAAAAAATCCTGAGAACTTATAAGTGTACAGGTTTCAACACGATGTTTGCTGTCACCGAAAAAGTAAGTGATAATTCGTTGTGAAAACACACATAGAAAAGTCAGAGAGATGCGTGTGGGGTTGGAACCCGCGATCGCCGAGATTCTCGATCGCGCATCTATGAACAACCACTTATATTCGTATGTATAACAATTTTGCATCACTTGAGTTAGGGCAATAAAAATAAAATACCAAAATCACTACGCCTAAATTTTATCTTTCAAAATATTTCATAGCTAAATTGACTTCAAGTAGAGCATACATCTCACAAACGTGTGTATCAGCGCCATAGTTCAGTGGTCTCAACTCCAAATGCCCGGAGACCGCCTCGAGGCACGAATGCCAAGACAAACCAAAATCTTAGCGAGCGTCCGCCATGTTGGTTTGGTTAATAAGCAAAACTGCACACAGGGGCCGTCGTAACTTACCTGAAGGCTGTTTGAACACATTATGCCCCGCCATACGCAAACTTACGAACAAAGATCCAATAACCGTACGTTTGGTGTACACAACATGATTTACGGACTATTATGGGCGAACCATTCCAATATTTAATAGTTCTTTTTGGGGGTAGGAAAGCTACTCATTAAATTTGTCTATAATGGGAAAGCGAATTAGTATGCTATTTTTTAATGTCTGAATGATTGAACCTGACGAAATGTTAGTATGATAATCATATGTTATCTTAAATATTTGTAACTCTGATTCACATATTGAAATCATTAAAAAACTTTCCTTTTGGCAAATTATGGCTGGCTTTGTTTATTAAAAGTAGGTCGTTTTTCGTAATTACTCAAATAGAGTAAGCAGACACGTTTCATCAACTCTTTTATAGCTTCAAAAATTATTTAAAAGTTGAAAAATATTTCAATAAGAAGCCGTAAGAATGACGTACAATGAACAAAGTAACAAGAAGACCTTTAAAACATTCTTTTCCGTAAATTCAAGTCTTTCGAAATTCATTTTTTGCTTTTGGTGTGTTTGGTTGTTGGTTTTTTCAAATAATGCATAAATTTGGCTTGTCTTGAAGGTTGAAGCAGATTCTTTTGGAGGAATTATAAACATTAATATTCTGTCCTTATAGATATTTCAGTATAACCATACAAAAGGGATCGCGATGGCTCAAAGCCCTGTCGAGTGTCAAAAATTATTCGGAATACGACACTTGTGCAGAAAATTTCGATTAAAACAAAAACAGGGAGCAATCCCATGGGAGCGCTTAATTTTATAGCAATTAGTTAGCTACAGGCGGCGGATTCGTCACGAGTGAATGAGTACCCCTTTGAAGAATGCATTTACGTCGTGCGATATATCGGCTCTTAAAACGTATTTAAATGATTTAAAAAAAAAACATTTTTGTTAGAGAAGGGCAATTGATGCAATGGGCATTGTTTGTTACAAAGTAAAAGATGACGAAAATATGACATCGATGCTAAAGAGAAATGTCTATAAATATAAACTGAAAAGAAATAGCAATCTAAAGGGTACCGTAGAGTCGTATGACTTTGGCCCAATATTCAGCAATATTTTCATTTTCACCATACAGTTGAAAGGGGTTTGTCTATATTTTTATTTTATTGAATTAAATGCATTATTGGGGATTTAAGGAAACTATACACACAAATATTTGGTAGCCATTTAAAAGATTTAGTATATATATTTTTTGTCAAACTTTGGGCCAAAGTCATCCTAGGGCTTGGGTGACTTTGGCCCACTCATTTTCTTGTTGTGAAATCGCAAGGTTGTTGCTGCTGGGACAAACTCAACTCCATGAAATATATCTACTGGTGAGAAAATACAAATCCACATCAAATAGAGCAACTTTTTTTTTTTCTTTAGTTAAATATTTTTATATTATGTTAACAAATGCGTTTTATTTTACCGTGCTCTTAACAGTCTTTCAATAGAAAAATCAAAATGGGAATACAAAGAAAAAAACTGCTTCATAAAGCACTTACAAGGTAATTTTATCGTTTATTGTTACAAGATTTTGTTATTTGTTACATTATTATTATTTGTTTCAATTGACATGAAGAGTAGATAAGAAAATAATACTGATGAAAATACCATAAAACTATAGCATTGTTAGTTATAGACTTATAGTCTTGTGGGGTCATGTCCATTTTAATTTGTGATCCATCTTCGACCTCGACGTCATCATCAGGTAATTCTTGAATAGACGAGACATCGCTCATCCAAGAGCTACAACTTGTAATAGTGTCACGGCTCTGTTGTCGTCGTTTCTTAGGCTTGGCGAGTGGTTTGAGCGTCGAGCCTGATGAAATTGCTTCTGCAATGGCTGGTGCACTAATTGACTGACCAGTAAGGACGTTCAGTTTCTTTTTTAGCAATTTTTTTGATCTAGGCAGCTTTCATTTCGTGCTTGCTCCAACTTTCCCATGGGCCAAAGTGAAACAAAAATTGATTAAAATTCTGACCAAATCACTTTTTCGCAATATCACAAAAATAGTTAAATTTCTTGATAAAAAAGTGCGATGCCGAGGGTCACTGACATAAGTACCACACTTTTAACCAAATATTTAGAAGGAAACTCACCCGAATTATTAGTTATAGACGAAAGTTTGCACTACAAAATTTTGCTCCATAAACAAACTTTTCGAAAACAGCTAAATCAACCCATCAAAGTAGAGACCACAAGCTCGAAACACTGTTTTACTGACAACTTGTGCTTGGTGTCTGCTGTTTTTAATGCGTACTTTTTCGAAACAGACTGCAGGAGAAGTGTGGCGCGAATTCCAAACTTTTACCAATTTTGGGCCAAAGTCACCCCCTAGGGCCAAAGTCATACGACATTACAGTATTAACTAATGAAGGGACGACAGGGACTATAACTAGTCACTCTAGATCTCAAAGATAGGAATACAGCAATCCTTGACTGGTTTGCTTAATACAAATCTATTACCTATAATTGATACATCGTAATTGACAAATACTTTTTTTCACACTTGTGAGAACACTACAAATCAGTATTTTTTTTCATAGGTAGGTACTATAATTGAATATGAGATTTAGTAGTTAAAAGCCACAAATTATTTTATTTGCCTCACATAAGGTTCGACTGGCAGACTATGCATATTTGTTACGTCCACCTTTACAATTATTAAATTTTAACTAGTTTGAAAAAAATTAAAAAGTATTACACGAAACAACAGACAATCGTGACCGTCGTCGTCGAATGGTGAATCGTGAGGTATAAACAGAGCACAAGAGACGACAAACTTGCTCATCTAAACCGAGTTGTCGGGGAATCGGCAACAAAACGGCCATCTAGCCAACTTCTGACAATAAACACTCGGAGATAATGCTGCGAGTCGAGTTGTGTCTATTGTTGCCAAGATACTGAACGCAGCCACTGAAGCGACGCTTAGAAACAAGCTTTCATATCATATGGTTTAGTAGCGCTTTCATCTACTTATGTGGTTTACTTGTGTCCGAAGTTTTAGAAAGTATACTTGGAGATTGCGTTTGACGAAGGAAATATCAACAAATTTCTTCTTCTAAAAGATTTTCATGTGTACGGAAAGGATCAATCTATTTGTGTTATTATATTTTATTGTCTTCTGCTTTTTAACTCCGCGTATCGCTCACAAAAAGAGGATTGTTTTATCATCGCGTGTATGATATTAACCTTGTGGGTACGAGAACTTTCAATTCTAACTAACCTTAAATTGCCGAACCATCTGTAAGAGTTAAGACACAATTTATTATTATATAAACTATCCACACAGTGATACTTATTTGTTTGTTATACAAAGGTTGTCGCATTTGTACTGATTTCGCTTCTCAACCCCATCAATCCAAAATACATTCAAGTAGATCTCCGGACCCCAAACGCGTCGTGTCGACTTGAACCATCGAAACTTCGTTAAAATAACACCACTATCTCGTCCATCCCCTCTCGAGACGAGTGAAACAGATATAGAGTTTTGAACGAGTGTGAAAGAGACAGCAAACGCTAGATAATACCCCATAATCACAGTTTTGTTTTCCAATCGCTACTAACGATTATTGGCGTGTAATTCGGGTGCTATTTCGAAATCGCTTTAGTGCACTAAACACGAGTTGTTAACAAGCACATAGAAATACACGGCTCTAGATAGTATTGCTGTTTAAAATATTAGAATAATGTTGGGGTATATTGTATTTGAACATTAAAAATAAAACTTTTATAATCCTAGAGAATGAAAAGTATAAATGACGTTGGAAGATAGAATTTAAAGATTTAATTTGTGAATAAAAAGTAGATTTAATTAAACCATTCGTTCAAACTCACAGAAATTCAAATTTCATTAATTTAAACTCACAGAAATAAGCATGGTTTAAGAGAGGTATCGCTATGTAGCGAACGTAGGGGAGACCGAGGGGATTTGAAACTAAGGTGATTTGAAACACTACTGATTTCTTGGAACTCAAAACCGTTAGCGAGTTGGCATCGTCGCTTTTCAACTAACCCCCACCCGCCCGCGGACGTGTCAGTTCAGCCAGTCGCGCGAGTCACGTGGTTGAGGAGCTTTGCGTGCCATGTGACAAAAATTGAGAAAAGTAAGTTTTTTACGTATTTTTACGATGCCTATATTTTAATAGGGGTTTTGTATTTTGGATTAAGTTATATATGTTTTGAAAGCTCATTAACTAAAGATTTATTATATATTCATGGTACAATTGATTTCTGTGTATTTGCTGCTTAATAGTAGATTGAATATAAATAGGAAGATTTTTTCTTACTGAGGAGATTTGAAACAGGCTGTTTCAACTCTCCTCGTTTTCGATTTTATATGTGTTATGTTTTTTTTTTTGTTGATTTAATTTGTTTATTTTGTTTAAGCATGCCTACTGTTTATAAAAGAAAGATTAACAGAGGTATGGCAAGTCCTGGTCCATCCAGTTCTAACTTGGTCAACATTTTAGAAAGTATAGAACCCGTGCCATGTTCTTCTTTTAGTACAAATGATGAACGTGCTCTTACAAACAGTATTTTACATGATTCTCGTACACCAAGCCCATCAATCTTAAGTTTACCGGCTACTCCTCCTCCAATCAGTTACAATACAGAAGACGTACCTAAGTCAGCGGAAACTTACGTCAGAATTCACCTGATCTGGCGACATCGGAAGTAATGCCTAATACAATCACGATACCTTCAGCTTCTGAACCCGCTGTTCTTTTCACAGTTAAGAATGCTACAAAAATACCTGTAGCATCTACCTCACGAAATATTTCAGCTACTGTGACAGCAATTCCATTTTTACCTGAAACTCTTAGACTCTTAGACCCTTACCAAAGGCTCCACCAAGGAAAGAAAATCAAACAAATAGACGCAAAGTAAAATCTGTTGTCTTAACAGACACTCCTGTAAAAGATGAACTAGCTGCAATCGAAGCAGTTAGAACGGCTAAGAAAAAGGTGGAAAAACCTAATTTTGAAGAAATAAAAACAAAAAAGATCAAAACCAGGCGCTAAAACTAAAACCAAAGTTAGCAAAAAACAACGAAGAAACGAAGACAGTGAACAGGAAGAAGAAGAAGCCTTTTGTCTTTGTTGTTTTGAGCCATATTCTCATAACAGAGACTTAATGAAATGACTACTTAAATGAAAATTATATCAGTACAAAACCATAATAAAAATGTTTGTTTCGTACTTGAAAAGTTTTATTTCAATAAATACTTTTAAATTATATCGTCATTTTTATTATATAGCCCTTATTACTTCTTAAATATCATATGTTTCAACTCTCCTCGACCCCTGTTTCATCTCACCTCGGTATGAGGGGAGTTGAAACAAGTTGACTTGTTACGGTTAAGTCAATTTTTCACCACAATATTTACCATTTACAGTTACTTTATGTTAGTCATTCGCAAGTGTAAAGAATGACCTATAAATTGGTACTAATATCATACGATTTCTGTTTATAGTGTTTGGTGTATGAAACAAAATGTCAAAATTGTTTCAAGTCCCCTCGGTCTCCCCTATTGTCCAGACTCGATACAGAACCTATGCTATTCATACGATTTTATAGAAACTATACAATCTACAGTTTAAAAAAACATCACAAATCTGAGACCAGATCTCCCGTTTTTTACACAAAGGAAACATAAGTGGATGGATATTTTTGAAATTGCAAATTGGCCGCCAATATGCATATTCACAAAACTTTCGTCTCAGTTTCCTGTTTTTTATTCATGGCTTTTAATTATGAATTCCGTCAATAAAGGAATTGCAAGTAACAAACGCCTGGCGTTACTTGTTCAGCACAGGAGTAGCGCCCTATCACGACTATATCTGCAAAGTTGTAGACAGAGGTTCTACTTGAATTCTGCGAACGTTTTTTCCTCATTCCTTCTAAGAACGCCGCAACCAACACAAAAAATCTATTTTCGAGAAATCGAAATCGAATCTCGGACTTCTAGATCGTATGCGCCACATAGAAGCAGACAATATCAGCAAACTAATTATCTTGTAATTTTTGAATAACAATCATCATGTTCTAACATGTTACATGTAATTTGTGTGTGTTTATAACACACGAACAAAACATTTTTATTATAAACAGCTTCCAGCGTAACAAAAAGTACCGTAACACAAAAAAGCTAAAATAAATGACTCTTTATTCTGAATGGATATCTGCCTAATCCAATTTTAAAATGTTGCGCAGACCATACATATTATAAAACGAGACTTTGTCGGGAGCTTAACGTTTAAATTAGTTTATCCCCCTAAAGCGGAACCACAACGAAGGGTTGCAAAATTTAAATTACAAATAAAAGCACTGAAAAATATCTACCGAGTGGGTAGTGGCTCAATAACGATGTCTTTTAATTAAAGCGGAAGGGTAATAAAGCGACTTAATTCGGAAACTTGGTCGAAATTATTGTCAAAGACACCCAGGAGTTTTGTAAATTTTGCACAAACTCACGGCGCTGAGAACAAATTGTGACGTCGGCGATGTGGAAACGACTATTTAGCTGAACGACTTATTACTCGTTAACCCTTAACAAGTCCTGATAATAAGTATTTATTATACCGCCTTGAACAAACGATAGACATTAATAGATAATGGGTTGTAAATTTTTGCGAGAGGACGCAAGATATTAAGGACAATGTTAAAGAAGGGGAAATTAACATGAATCTAGATCCTTATTTAATCAATAAAGAATATGGTACATATGAACATGTCAACGGTACTTTTGATCCAACGGTGACACCGATTTTACACGCTCGTGACGGCGACGCGTTACGGTCGGAAGCCCAAAGCACTCAACTGTGCCAGATGCACCATATTGAAATATGCCGCCCGACTGACCGTCCATCTACCCTTGGCAACTGCCCTAAGGAATCCTCCCTTCAATGTGCCTTTACCTGTTTGAGTTGCACGCCTCACTGAATATCCGTAAATATGTAATAGTGACATGTTTAATATCCGCATATCTTAGACTCACCCGTTTCAGTAGAGGAAAAAATGAATAAAATCTCTATGGAATGATATATTCAATCTTCACATTTCTTACAAAAATAGGAATATTTTAGTCATAATTAAATTAAGAAATAATTTACCCAACACCGACCCAAAGATTGATATCTATTATTCATTCATTGATTCATTGATATCTATTAGTTTTTTGCATAATTCTAAAACCTGCCCCATTAAATTATTAATATTTTACAGGAGTAATTTCAAATAATTGTATTATTTGAAATTACTTTTTAAGTATTTCAATTTCTCTAGAAAGCTTTTCTTTATTGTCGTCTGTAGTTATAAACAAGTTTATTTATTTTGCTAGACTCTACCTCTCCTTCTCGGGCCGGAGCGCGGTAATACGAATCATCGTAGGTGGCTGTTGCATATCTTTGATTACTTGGTTTAAACTCCAATTGTAAATAATCACCTTCCTCACGCCTTAATTGGCCGTTATTTTTTCCTTCGTATCTTGGGTCTTCATAAATAGTAATAGTTTGTTTTCTGTGCGCAACTACTGGCGCATTTCTTGGAATCTGAGCTACGGGTGCAGATCGGGATTCATCGTAGCCATAACCATAACCATGATAAGGACCATAACCATATCCGCCATCATGTCTTAATCCCTGGTCGTCGTAATAACCTGGTCCACCATAATTTCTGTCCCAACCAGAGTCACGTTGCCATCCACGATCGTTCTGCCATTCAGGATCCCTTCGCCAACCAGCTTCATCCCAACCCCTATCATTGTTCCACCCTCTCCTATCTTCCCATCCTTTCCAACCCCAACCGGGATCACGATGAACTTCTGGAGCTCTGTATTCGTGAACATCGTGAATATTTCCTCGATCATAACTATTTTGACCGTTCCGATATTTATTGTAATTTAAAGCATCATCTAAGTAATACTTTTTACCGTAATCTTGGTGCGTTTGATGCTTTTTCCCAATGTCTCCGTATCGATTATAGCCGCCACCGTGATAATTATCCCGTAAATATTCTTGCCCATTGTTATGCGAGCCGTGGTACCTCCTACCGCCTTGATTGTCGTGACTATTTAATCTACTATTATATGCGGCTTGATTACCTTCGTCATCGAAATCATCAAAGAAGGTACTTTTATTGGAAGACTCGTCTTTGTGGTAGGAATTTTGAAATCCTTGCTTGTGATGTCCTTTCTTATGACCTCTTTTATACCCCGTGGCATGGCTATCTTCGGCTTTATCCTGTTGTGAATTGTATCCTTTATAAGCATTACTGTCAGCAGTCGTTTTCGTATCGTGCTCTTTTTTCAAAAATTTTGCCTCATCATTAGCCTTTGAATAATGATTTTTATGATCGTCGTTAAGTTGACTTTCAACCTGATGCACTTTTTCTCCTTTTTGCTTATCATGTTTAATTGACTCAGCTGCTTCGTCATGAGCAATATCTTTTAAATGATCCTCTAAAACATCTTTTAACACTGATGCACTCACTTGATTAATTAAAATGAACACAGAGATGTAACAGAAACTGAACTTATACCGAGAACCCATCTCATTACTTAGAATTGACTTGAATAACACGAGATGTTGTCGGCAACGCTTTAAGGTACGTAATGGGCAGGAGAAATATTTTATCAAGAGTTTATAATGATAAAATCGTGTTGGACTTCATGCTGCATTACTTTACAAAGGCAGGAACCACAGAGTATGGGGGAACAATGGGCAAAACCGACACTGAGTGCGTCCGTGACATGACATTATTGAACTAGCCAAGTTGGCCTGTGGGACAATTGATCGAGGCTGACGGGACCCAATCGAGGCCATTCGCTGGAAGGCCAATACATTATTTAAGTTAATATTACGGAAGAGTTTTTACTATTTTCAGATCGGATTGCAGCTGACGTATTAATAAGAAGCTTGTTAAATCACAGAGTGAAAATCAATTAATGACTAAAATATGTGCTAAAGACATATTTGCAAATTTATACCTTTTTACAAAGGATGTAATGATTGCAAAAAATTATTTCATTTGACATGCTAAGTTCTAAAATTAAATTCATTCTTTTTTGGGCTCTTAAACTGATTTCGACTCTGATTTTTAACAAATTTCAAGAAGGCAATGAAGATAGGTCAGGATCATCAGCCAACTTTTTTTAACTTTTATATCAATGAGGATTCCTCACTGAACATTTTAGGCAAAATTTTCTATATAAAATTGCCAAAACAAACAACGAAGGCAACAATATATTATGCATGATGATAATTTTTTATTATCTATTTATTTCATTGATAACTCTTTGACTACAAACAATAGTAAATCATAAAAGACTGTTATACTAGACAAGGATAAAAATGGTGGCCGTATCGGACATCTTTGCAATTCAACCTTAGGTGTACAAAAAGAGGTTATTATAAATAGTCTACAGACTTTAGGAATCTCAATCTCTCATCTGTAACTTATTAAAGTTAGAGAGTACTCCATCGATGTAAGAAACTGTAAATTATTTATTTACTTGACTTGAAGAATTATCTCATTGATCATCCCAATCCAATTCAATACCCCAAAATAAAATGCATTTGGCATTTAAGAGCGTATAAACAAATCGCCGCTCGCCGAATTTCAACTCACACCAACGTAAATGCCGGCACACATCGACGTGTGGGGGGCGGGCACTCGCCGTGTATAACACAACAGTGGTCAGTGACCGAGATCCTTAGCGGTATATTCGAATTTCATAAATGGATAATAAAATGAAAATATCACATATAAAATTGTGATTGTTCTAATCTTTTACATACATTATCTATACTAATATTATAATGAGGTAACGTTATGGAGTTTGTGAATTTGTGACGTTGTAGAAAGTAAACTCTGGATATACTGAACCGATTTTGAAAATTCTTTTACCAATCGAAAGCTACGTTCTTTGTGAGTCTCATAGGCTATAGATTAGTCCGAAAAAAAAATATTAGTTATTCGCTGTGGCCGGATTTGCGAAGTGAGTCGGAGAAAAATCGGTCGAACGAATGGGTTTTCTGCAAACGTAGCCTTACCCATGGGAGATATATAGTTAAGTCCTAGAGAAAAGTTGTAGAGCTTGATAATGCCTACAAAAAAGTCAGCGGTAGCATATGTCTAACTTTTAGGATTTGTTCACTATAACCTCTTTTATGCTAACCAAATTTGTTATATCATAAAGAATTGTTTGTGAAGGTGTTTTTATAAAGATTCTATTAATCCTTATCCAAATAAATGCGTTATTTAGTAAAAGTATTTAATTTCAAAGAAATTTGCCCTTTACATAATTTAATTACAATAAGTATCTAAGAAGATATCGCAGTTTCAAAATAATGATCAAGCGCGCAATTCTTTATGTACAAGGCGCCGGCCGGCACGTTACGGTTTCACGTAATTTTGACCGATTCGTATGATTTTTGGTATGGGCATAAATAGGACTCTGAGGAGTAAAATAGATTTTCTTTCTGAACTCAACCCTGTAGTCTACGCGGACGAAGTCGCAGGCAACAGCTAGTGTTATATTAAATTTAAATTATACAATGAAGTGAGAAATTACCCATAAAAGTACATTTAATTACGGTATGGAAAGTACTGTTATTTATTTTGATTCTCTCATCAACCCTTATACGTCCCACGGCTGGGCACGGGCTTCCTCTACCATCGACAGGACTCAGGCTATAGTCCTTTGATTTTTTCCTTTTATCTATTTCGTTCGTTGCGTCGGCGAATTGTCAAACAAGGCGCGGCGTCAAAGGTGCCGCGGTTTCAAAGGTGCCGCCGCGCATCGCCGGCCGCGGTGGCGTTCGCTTGTTCAATTTTATTAGTTCGTCGCATTGAGCTAATAGTTCAAGAGCTGGCATGAATTTTTGGGTATGTATTGGAAGCAAGTTGAAAACTTGTCATATATATTATATCTCAACACGGAACTGCAGACCTGGCTGGTAAGTAGCGGGGCTAAATTAATCACTAAATTAAAAAAAAAAATCTAAAAATAAATTTAATTCAATATATGCAATATATGTATGTATGTTGTAGTTAAATGTTAAAAGAATAAAAATAATACGTCGGGCTTATTTTTTTTATTTTGGGGTTGATTTAACCCCGCCACTCATAGCCAGGTCTGCAGCTCCACATACACATACATAACCTCACGTCTGTATCTATCCTCCATAGGGGTAGGCAGAACTGCATTTCTGCAACCACATTTCGCCAAGTATGTACCAGTCCCATGTAATAGGGGCCGAGCCTATTGCCGTTTTTCGGGCACATTTCCAGACTCCGTAATGCTACTGAAAATTTGCTAATTGCAATAATACTGCCCGGCGCATACTTATACCGCGAGACCACGAGGCAGTCTGCAGTTCCGTGTTGGGATATAATAGGAGAGCTATAACAAGTTTTCAGCTTGCCTCAAATACCAACCCAAAAATGTATGCTAGCTCTCCTACTATAATATTACTACCTATAGAGATAAGCAAATGACCAATGACGCAACATGGCGTCCGCGAAATTTTTGTTTTGTTCTTTGAATCTTTACATGTAAGTTTACTTATTTATTTTCGACAAAAGTACTAACTTCGAAATGGCCTAGTCAGCACTGTCTCCACCTCCCACGCGGACGCTCAGGGTTCAAATCTTGCTTTTGACTTTTTGTTTTTTATTACTTATTTATTTCTTTTTAAATTAACTGTTTTAATAATTAAATAAATTCAATCAAGAAAAAATTGTTAAGTATAAAATTAATTTTAATTTACATTAACTATTATACTTTCTAAATTATAAAGCAGCTAATAATTATGGTATTCATAAATAATAACCACATTTATATCTATCATTAATTATTTAACAAATTTTTCAATTATATATTATATATGAATAACATAAAATATTATTTGGGTATTCACCAAACCGGTTTCGCTCAAGCCTCACCTCCAATATTAGAAAGCATTTTTTTTTATATTACACGTAGGTAGTGTATGTTCCCCAAAGTTGAATTTATTGTCGTTACTCTTCTCATTAGAGTATAACCTCTGAGCCAACTTGGCAGTCTATTTGAAGGCTTCACAGAGTTTGTAGCTTTCTGTGACTTACTGTTTCGAAATTATATCAAACTCAAAATAAATTGTTTAAAGAGTTTTTAATAAAAATGTCTGTGAATCAAGATGTTACTAATGCACAAACAGCTGAACAACAAGTTCCTGATGATTCTATGTATAGTGAAAGTTCAAAAATGAAATTAACAGTGGCAGTTGAGCATTTTAAAACTTTGCTACAAAAAATAATTTAACAATGTCACAATGTTCTAGTTCTATTTCCTATGCAGAAATGTTAATGGATGAAGAAATCATTTAATTATTAAAATGGTTAATTTAAAAAGAAAAAAAAAAGTAAAAAAAAAAGAAACATAATATGCGGAACTCGAACCTTGAGTGTCCGCGTGGGAGGCGGATATACTGCTAACTAGGCCACTTCACCGTTGGTGACATTGTCGAAATACGCAGTCTAGTCCCAAAGTGAATTTACCACACCGTGCCCTCGCCTTGTAAAATCCGTGTTTACATTTTTATTTTACGTCAATTTGAAATTACAGCTGATGTTATCAAAATTTCCCACTAAGAATGCACTCAACCTTGAGCACGTTAGTGTAAGTTATAACTTTGAGTAATAACCTTAAAAACATCGATACAAGGACGGAGCCCAGAGCGACACGTCCTCTCTCTGAAAGGCCATGCGGCGGACTGATTTGCTCAGGTCTGCGCGCAGCGTTTTATAGCCCATTTTATAAAATTTATTAAAAAAGCAATAAGTTTGATTTCTTCAAAATAAAAATTGTACGTTTTCAAGTATATGTTCTTCTTTCATAAAAAAATATTGCTCTGTTAAATAAAGTACCATATAAGGTTTAAAAAAAATATTTAGAGACAGTAATTTCTCAATTATTTCGAACGCTTTAGATATTTAATTACTCGAAAACTGGAGCTAAATCTTAAAATGTTCGTAACTAACTTTTTGCTCGGGGATATTGTCTATTTAATAACATTTTATTTTCATTACATATATTATGAATTTAACAAAATTTTGAGCCTCGAAAATGACTCTAAAAGTGAATTTTGACGACCTTAGCTCAGTTATCTTTTTATTTATCAAAATTTACGAAAAAATCTTAAAATGTTCTTAACTAACTTTTTAGATGACAAAATTGCCTACAATAATTGGTAATTTACATATTTCTACAATGGGTCTTTCATCAACTTTAAGGGGTTCGAAAAGTACTGTTTTTACCCAAATAACGCTAAATTTGTATATACGCTCTTAAAAATATTTATTATGGAAAATCCATACAAATGTACATACTAAAAACTGTGAACAAAACAGAAAATTTGAACTTTACTAAAATAAATTACTACAGTGGCTAATTATGCTATAAAGAAATTAAATCTGTAATACAAATAATTTTGGTACTGCGTTAAAAATACCAACATTACATTAATTAACAGAGTATTTATTTAATAGGACAAAAACATAAACTAAATAGACATTACAAAGTTTTCCAAACGAATGAATCTGCGAATTACGGATATGTAAATTTTATTAAAAAATAAACATATTTTCCTAAAATATTATTTTATTACCGTTAATAATTAATACCCTAAAAAATCCTATTATCCCCACAATCCGCAGAATTTTTTAATTTGCGCTACGGATTTTAGTTATTTATAGAATCTAATAAGATAGTGAGCGTGTCTAGAAATTTCAACGACCTGATACCTGGGTAGGACCTAGACCCTGTTAATGTTATAAAATTAGGAAGAGCCAGTGAAATTACCGGAATTATGCAAGTATAAATGCAAGTAAATTACAAAAAAAATTTCAACAGAACCTATTGATATGAATTTATTAAAGAGACTGAGAGAATATCAGCTATTGATACTAAAGATGAACATTTATTTATTGGAAACATCACGTATGAATAAAAAAGAAGGGGGCCAAGTGACTAAAGTGTAAAAATACAAAATATATCATTTTTGCATTCTATAATATATATTAAACATATATTTTGAAACTGTAATAAAAAAGCGGACAACTCCATACCACACGCTATTCCGTGGTTCATGTACACTGATCACTGATAACATTAAACAGAAATAATCTTTATTACAAAAAAAAACCTTTTAGTATGTAGGCAACAAAACAGAACTAACACTGGTATTTTTTACATTATATAAAAGTGAAAACGCTGTAAATGCTACAATAGGATTTTTTTATATATTTATAGTACTATGCAGCTCCATTCATTTCCTTCTGGCTGAGTGCTGAAAGACGGTCCTTTAGTTCTTGCACGAGATTTTCTCTGGGTACTTCGTCTTCTTGCCTCGTGGAGATGTTCCTTATCTTGATAACTCCTCGCTTGAGCTCCGACTCACCAAGTACTACGGCTAGTGGAATACCGTTCTCTTCGCAGTGTTGCACTTGATTCAGCATTTTTGGATTTTTCTTATAAGATTGTTCGGTCTGAAAGCAACCGAATAACTACTATAGTATTAAGTATAAAAGACATTAATAACCTGTTTTTGTCTGCTAGCAAAAAAAGTAAAATTCATTCCAAACATCCTCTTGTCGATACCCAAATCAGACAGTGTTATCAAGCTTTTCAATACGGTATTGTATCAGCAGAAGGTAGTACCAGTAGCAGCACCTCCTTGGGTGAAATTACATATAAAAAAATGCACCAAAACTCTCACCCTCTATAATACTCAGAAAAAAACTTTCAACCCCCTCCCCCTACTTCCCTTTACCCCTCATTCCTCTATACCCAATATAAACATAAGTATTGATATATACCTTAATGCCAGCGTTCCACAGTTCAGCGCAGACCTTCATCCGTTCGTGGAGGAAGTTCTTCTGTGCAGACGCCACATACACTTGCACCTCGCTGGTTCTCACCGTGATATCTCCAGCAGAAAGCTTGGCTTCTAGTACTGAGAATACACGCTCCACGCCGATACTCACGCCCACGCATGGAACCTGAAGAATAAATATTCTTAATCTTCTTCTTCTTCATCAACCCATATACGCCCACTGCTGAGCACGGGTCTCCTCTACCACTGAGAGGGTTTTTAGGCCATAGTCCACCACGCTGGCCTAGTGCGGGTTGGCGGACTACACACCTAAGAAATTTCTAAGAACTCTTAGGTGTTCAGGTTTCATCACGATGTTTTCCTTCACCGTTAAAGCAAGTGATAATTCAATGTGAATACACACATAACTTCGAAAAGTCAGAGGTGTGTGCCTGGGGTTCGAACCCGCGACCGGCGAGATTCTCGACCGTATGCCCAAACCTCGAGGCCATCACTGCTTAATATTAGACACAATTTCAATAAATCTGATTACTTGAAATATTCTGTAATAAATTTATTTCAGGTCTGAATGTTTGTGAGAGCGTAATATACTTTCTGATACCTACGACACAATGCTTGTATTTTGGCGTCAAAACTATTTAAGTGACTTGGATTTATATACAATGATAGTATCTTAAAGTGGTGTCACTGTTGGATGTATTGACTTACTTTCCCAATACGGCGGAAATTAATACCTAATCACTACTTATAAAAAAATCATAACAATATATGGATTAATTTCGACCATACATGAACCCATGTCTTTCTACTGGGCGTGGGCGCTTATAAAAATCTCATACATGCAGGTTTCTACGATTGATTCAGTATTTAGTGTTACCTGCTTGTGTTTGGAATCGAACATTCCAACGAGATTGTCGTATCTGCCTCCTCCGGCGATAGAACCAACGGTTTGTTCCTCATTGCCAATTTTAATTGGCTCTGAAACACATAAGAAATACTTATAAGCAACTCAACACAAAAATTTTAAGGTGAGCAGGTTTCCTCAGGATGTTTTTCATCGTTTTCAAAATACGTGATAATTCATTGTAAATACACACATAAATTCCAAAAGACAATTTAACACAATCTCGGCAGTCCCGGGTTCAAAACCTAGACCCACACCTCTGACTTTTTGAAGACAGCCTAAATAAAAATCAAATCATAACCTACTTACGTGTCAAAACAGCTTCATAAATAACTCCCGTATAGTAATCCAAGCCTCGTGCTAAACTGAGATCGAATAGGATCTTATCCTGAATGCCGAACAATGCGCAATACTCCAACAGTAACTTGATTCCTTCCAACCCCTCCACAGCGGCTTTGGTTTTGGAAAGTTTTTCGTCTTTCAGCAGTTTGTCCGCAAGTTCGACGCCGCCGTTCAAACGTACGTATTCGCCGATCCTGTCCGCGGCTTCGGGAGTCACGCCCTTCTCGTTTATCATTTCGGTCCTCACTTCTTCCCATGGAGACTGTAACAGATACGTAGCGTTACAAAAATCAGGTCACATAGACTATTCTCTGAATTTTGTTATATTTTTTCATAAATTTCGTTAAAAAGAATTAAACCATAACTGGTTTTAATATTAACATTACGTTAAACGACGTAAGCACATGTACGAAAACTACAAATCTTGTTTTTTTAAAAGTACAGAGCATTTGACAATTCTTGCGGACTAACAGACTGTTATTGTGATGTCAATCACATATGCGCAATTTTTTCTTATAGATAAAAATAATATAAGTACTAAGAGTATTTCTATAATCTATCATGTCATATTTGCAGCCTCTCCTTTAAACTATGTATGATTATGTATCTTAGTTTAATATTTTACAGTGACTATTTTTCTGTAAGTATTTAAAAGTAAATGCATGAGTACACTTTCTCTGGAATAAATTTATTATTTTGAATCACATAAGATTCCTAAAATACTAGTTTCTCCGAATATATAAGACGCTTTTAAAGCGTTTTCAATAAGAAATAATTATGGTATTCGATTATTGTATTGCATGCAGTTTGCATTGAGATAATAATGTCAAATGACCAAAGGTGTGGAGATATCAGTTATCTTATTGTTATGTATCAATATTAAAAAATGTTTATTGAACATTAAATTACAGAATGTTATAAAAGACAATTTACTGTGATTAGTATCGGAAAATATATTAGTAAAAAATTTTAAAATTATATTTAAACACGATAGAATAGTAACCGATATAAAAATGCGGGATACTAAATGTTGGTATAAAGTCACGAATTTTCACAATAAAAAAAAACACTGTAAATTCTTAATATTCTGCCATTTAAAATAAGTGTACATACATTTACATTGACTTGGGGCTTTCTGGCTTACTGACATGGGCTTGTACTTCTACGTATCTCATGCATAATTCAAAGCAAAATTAACACTGCATAACATAAAATTCGCACGCATTTTTCGACCGGTTCTACATTACAATTTCTATGCGAATCAAACTAGTATGTAAAAGTAATGAGAGCGAACATACCTTGTCTAACTTATCAACGGTAGAGCATGTTGCCCTAAACTTGTCCGCGGGAACTCCACAAGCCTCAAACATTCCATCCAAAAGCCGCCTGTGATTGATCTTCAACACATATTGACCGATATCCAATGCGTCCAATATTTCAGTCACTACTTTCAAACACTCCGCGTCGGGTACCATAGGGTCGTAGGCGCCGGCAATGTCGAAATCCTAGAAATGTTTTTTATTAATGAATATAAATGACATAATTACTGTTGAAATAGGATATAACGACACTGAAGGGATCGTTATAAACGATAGTTATTAGTTTATAGAGATTCCACCGGGACCTTGCCATGCGGTTGTTATAAACGATCGCTCGTTATAAGCGGTCTCGTTATAACCGGATTCGACTGAAATTCTAACGATACAATAAGATATAATTTCAAAGATGTAGTAGAGAAATTTAATTCAAAATGAAATTACGTAAAAAAATTACATGCATTAGCTTTGATTTGTCTTTAACTATTCCAAGATACAAGAGGCTTTTCGGTCCAATGATCATCCACAGTCGAAAAAGTAACACTGTATAAAAATAATTTCATCATAGCATTAACACTATTTATTCCAATTTATGGTCTAAGCAAAAGACAATTAATATTAAAATCATATAAAATAAATACTCACACATTGATAAAACTCCCTATATCTTCCTCTTGTCATGGCCGGATTGTCTCTTCTATAAACTTTGGCTATGTGGTACCTCTTCAAATTGGTAATCTTGTTCATTGCCAAATACCTGGCCAGGGGTACTGTCAAATCATATCTTAGTGACAATATCTCTCCTCCTTGGTCTTTCAAGTCATATATCAGTTTTGAATCTTCACCATATTTACCAGTGAGGACTTCCTGTAATTAAATAGGGTATGTGAGACTATAAATGGCTATAGACTACAAATGAATAATAGAGTATGTTAGACAAATAATATTACTCCTGTTTTCCAAAGGACTAATTGGAGACATATTTTTACATGAATGTTTTGCCAACTATGTTTTAATTTCTATGTAAAAGAAGGTGAGTTTGCTGCCATTTTTACAATTCTTGCATTCCTTAACATTAATTAGCGCCACAACTATGGTACTGTTTTCTGAGAACAGTACAATCATTGTTAGATATCAAAGTAGTAAAATTCTATGGGAGTAAATTAAAAATGAACATTGAATTTCTTGTAATAAACCACATATATTATACCTATTATGTTTTTCAATAAAATATTTTTTGATTACTCTACACAACATGTGCACAGTTTATTCAGGTGGGTCTTTGTATGGTTAATATGCCATATGCCATTTAAAACCAATTACCATACAAACTGGCAGAAGTAGTAGCTGAAGTCAAACATGTTAGTACCATCACCCTTTACTAGAATTATATATCAAGTAATTATGATAAATAATTAGTAATTATGATAAACAATTACATTGTGTTTAAGCTAATTAAGGGAAACACTAATTAATACAAATAATACTATAGTTTCCAATGCTTATTATTTGGGTTTTCCTGGAATTATTTTGAGAACAATTTTATACATCCCAATAGATATAAAGTATCCAATAAAAATAAGGAGTATAAGTTTTTTAAAAACTGGATTTAACACCAGTAGGAAATATGTTTTGTATTACAAAATTCTTCTTAACACTCCTTTTACACCATTTTATTGGGTTTTTAGACAACTCCCTCTTGGCATATCATAAGGCAAAACTTCCACACATTATACAACAAATACAATTTTTTATGAATAAAAATATTGATTAACATTCTTGTGTGCATGGTTTTTTTTTAGGACCACCTTGTACAAAATAACCACCAATGTCTGTGTTTCATTTTTTTACTCTGAATGTAAAATACAGTGTTAATAAATAAACATATGCAATTATACAACTTACCTTCAATTCAAAAACAGGAGTATCAATGCACTCAGCTCCATGTTTTTTAAATACTGCAATAATCTTCTGCAGCACATCATTCCTAATGCTCATCTGCTGAGGACTGTAGTCTCGGGTTCCTTTTGGTGTTTTGAGTGTGAATTTTTGTGGACCCGCATCCTCAGGGCTGAGTTGGGCTTTAAGCGCCAATAGTTTTGATACCTCCTCTTGAATCTGAAAACAAAAAGGGGATTTTTAAATAAATCAATAGTTGCTTTATATTTTTTAATTATTTTTTTAACTTGAAACTTCACATGTCACCATTACATTATTATTGAAGTTAACATAATTGTTGTTTACAAATCACAGATGAATCAATATTACATTAACAAATTTTTATTTCAACTGGATATTTAACTCATAATGCCTTAATTTGACATACGAATATGGTAGTGTTAAACTATGAAACAAGACCAATTTTTAAACCATGCCTTCTAAATACCTGATAAACTGTGCAAAAACTAAATAAATAAATTATTAAGAACCAAAAAACTACAAAAAGCAAAAAATAAAAATTCCAGCTCCAACCAAGTTTTTAAGCAAACTTTTATTTCTCATTCCTTGAAAAACTAAAAAATACATTTACGTAATCCATGATCCCTTATATTAAACAAAGATTACAATCCCATATTATGACTTTGGGAACAATCTTGCATACAAAATCAGCAATCCTTATGCAATTCTATTAGCTAATTGTCTTTTTGTGATCTTAATAAGCATTAAGAACTTTCCAATACCTTGCAGCATGATGATGTTGAAATATATTTAGTGAAACTGCTGCTCAGAACATTGTTACGCAAGTTCACCACTGTTGCATGGTTTTTTAACAACCTCAGCAATTTGTATGACATGGTTCACTAGCTTTTTTCCTTGTACAATCACCAATATGATATCTCGTCACCGTGACTTCAATACTTTGTACCCAAAAAGAAAAATAAGTGACTGTAATTACAATTTAAAAGGACTTTAATTTTTTTCCTGGATGACGAAATGACCATATGTGGAGGTTCAAGTACTGAAAATGTTATTTTAGGGTGCAACAATTAAAAGTACAGCAAAAATAGAATTAAATTATGAATTAATAATATGTACAATACTAAATTCAATCTAAATAAGGCATTCAACATCCAATTACAAGGACACAAACCTGGTTATCAATGGATTTAGGACTTTTGTTTGCTCTTTGTAAAGCTTTCGGAAGACTAGATTCAGGCAACACAGATATCTCAGATTGGCTGAAACTCCCCATATGGTACCACCACCTTTTTATATAAATGTATTTTTGAAAATCTACATTTTTTAAATCTCTTATTAATTCTACATCACATTTTGTAGGTAAAAAACCACAAATGTAACTATATTGTGATAAATGTTTGTCAATTTCTCCAAAAATATATCCTGCAGTATTATTCTTACCCTAGAAATTAAATAAATCTTGTGAGGAAAGAAATGATGTAATGTTATAAAAAAAATATTCACGCGAACACATTCTAACGTATGTCTATAAATCACCAACCTTTTCACTAGATTCCTTCGCAGCTTTTAATTTTCTAACTAGATCTCCTTGCTCTTTAATTTTTAGCAATAATGTTTCTGAAGAATCTGCCATAATTTACACTTTAAATAATAATAATCTAATTCCTAAACTAAAACTTCTAATTGTTATCTCAAGGCTACAACAGTCACCAGTAAAAGTACTCAGAATAATTGCACGTTAGCCTCTCGATTTGTAGTGCCTTTCATTTTTTTTCATTCACGTATCGAAAGTTACCACAATAGTGATTTGTAGGTTAGTTTACGTTCCATTTCAAGCTACATTTACATATCGCTTGACATTAGTCCTGTGTAGTTTTATTGTAAAAGCAAAACCTTTTTTCATCTGCCAATGTAAAGTTATTCAAATTACACATAGAAAAAAAACGGATGGCACTCCGGGAGTACCGACCGTAGTGAAAACATTCAACAATATATTTAAAAAATAATAATTTTCAGGCTGCGTTCTTTAAAATATCAAATAATGGGCATATTCATCAATTGAAAGAAAAAAAAAATAATGGGCATAAGATAAACTTCCTATAATTCATCATCATCATCATTACCAGCCAAAAGACGACCACAGCTGGTAATAGGCCTCTTTCAGACTTTCATAATGTTTTATTGGAAGTAGTCTGCTTCTAGCCGGTTCCCGCGATGTTTCCAAATCGCGACTCATTAATTAATTTCATATCATTAAATAATTTTCTTTTTCTGTGTAGGTATAAGCAAAAATTTCGTAGTAAGTTGTTTCACGAAAAAAATCGGAACATAATTTTAATAACCCTTTTATCGGTCTACTCTTATATAGAAAAAAATTACAACTGCAACATTTTGACATTGACGTTTGATTGCTGACAGTATTGACAATTGACATTAATTCTCGTAAATAATATTTATATGGTGTAGAAAAGTAATATTATTAAATAAGTGCAATGGATAGATTTGAGTACATAGAGGCACGATTGTTTGAAGGGGAAAGTTACATTAAAAGGGATAAAAATGTTAAAATCTATGACGGAGATGATAAGGTTATTAGAGCTATCAAAATATTTACATATAAATGAAATCTTTGTAATCTAACATTCATACACAAAATTTATTACTACATCTAAAGTGTTTTCAGTCTCAGTAAAACGAAGTGATCTTAAATCTTATAATTACTAATATTTTTAAATCTAAAATACAAAACTAAATATAAATTACTAATATATTCCTTTACACATGTTTTAGACACAATTTACCGATGGTGAGGTGGTTCTAACTACACACAGAATACTGTGGGGCAAGCCTGGAGACATACCAAAAGGCCTAACATGTTTATCTCTTCATTTGTATTATGTATTCTGCCTAGAAGAAGAAAGTGGTGGTGTATTTGGTCTTGGTGGACCAAAGCGAATTATATTGCATCTAGGACCAGCTCTCCCCGGTATACATTTTAAACAACATAGTATCAGTATTAATTTGATATCATATTTAAAATTTAGTCACAATTAAACCTTTTAATAAGTTTTTTATTTCACTTATAATTATTGATACAGAATTTATTTCATTAGTGCTATTTATAGATTATGTAGGTAGGTAGTTGTATTTTTTGTACATAAATTCATTTATTGCTCCTATGTATTATGAAGTATTATTCTTATTTAAATTTTTCCAGGCAAAAGACCAGGACCGGCTGTAGTAAGCCCATTTCATTTTGTTAAGTTTTCATTCAAAGATGGCATAGACCCAGCCTTTTATAAAGCAGTCAATGATGCAGTGGCAGCCAAAGCATGGGAGCGAACAAGCGCACTGGCATCACCAGTCAGTGCTGGTAGCCCTTCTTCTAGTCCAAAACCAGTAGCTCCAGTAAACTCTAAAATGCGTTCAGGGATTGTCGGCATTGAGAGAAGCATTGAGGAGCAGCATAGGGCAACAGATGCTAGTATCTCAGTTGCTTTTCAAGATCTCACAAAACTTATGGGGAAAGCAAAGGATATGGTGGCTATATCCAAAAATATATCTACAAAGATCAGGGTATGATTAATTTTGTAATTAATAATGGTCTGATGATACATCTGATGCAGCATGTCCAACTAAGAATAGCTTATAAGGTAGAATTAAAACAATAATTACAATAGTAAATGACATTTGCAGGAGAAACAAGGTGATATATCTGAAGATGACACAATAAGGTTCAAATCATACCTCATGAGCTTGGGTATTGATGACCCAGTTACCAGAGATGCATTTAGGTCAGATTCAGAATATTACACGGGACTGGCTCAACAAATATCAGACATGATGGTGGCTGTGTTAATGGTATGAAGTATAAACACCTATAACTTGAATTTGTAAAATAATTTTTAAAAATGCTTTTAACATTTAGAAGTATAGATATAAAATAGCAAAATTTTCTTTTCTGTTTTGAGTTTATAAAAAAATTAACAATCAATTACCTTCTTAATCTGGCGCCAAAAATTGGCGTGTGAGTGTGTAAGTCACACATGAGGCAAACTGTAATTAATGTTTTTTAGAAAGATTGCTCAATGCCAATAGAATACTCCCTCACTTAAAACATAACTAGCCCCCAATTAAGTCTCTGCCTACTTTAGATTTAAGGATAATTTCATATTTTAATTTCTTTAGTTTTACATGTCAAAAAAAAGCTTTAGTGGTCGCGCTTTATGAGTATATGACATGATAAAAAAAGACAATACTTTATTTATTTTCCCAGGATTGCGGCGGAATAATGTCTCTAGCTGATGTGTGGTGTCGAGTGAACAGAGCAAGAGGCTTAGAATTAATATCTCCAGAAGATTTGATTAATGCTTGCAAGTATGTAAGATCACAATAGTAATAATGCTATTAGCGATAATATAAGTAACTTGGTTAGTGGTCTAAATGGGCCGACAATATCAGTCTATCATAAATTGATTTTGAGAAGTAACATTGCGTTTTATTCAGGGATTTTAATTACTAGCAGCTATTTATATCCCGTTATCATCAGACCAGTACGAGTTTGATGATTGGTAGAGGATAATTCATGCTTCTTCCAGTAGTCATTAGATTTGGACCACTTTGCAATTATTTACACATATTTTTTACAGATTACTGCAGTCTATTGATGCGCCAATGTCGCTTAGGAAATTTCCGAGTGGTGCATGTGTGTTACAACTAAACAGTAATAGAGACGAGGAAGTTGCAAAAACTACTAGTGACTTGGTATTTTTTTTATTTATTTTATACTTATGAATATTGTTACATCTTCGTAATTAAATTTTAAATTAATACAGTTAAACAATGGTGGTTGTTTAGGGCGTAGTTTCAGTATTTTTTATTTGAGTGGTAAAAGCGTTGTTTTGGAGTGTGGGACCGCTCTCCTTGGTGAAGTAGACCGTCAGTAGGTTTTAACCGGAATTTTACGTGGGAAAATAGAGTCACATCCTCTTCAGACATAAAATTTCAGTTTTAAGAGATTTGAAATTTGAGTCTATAACTTATAAGTTATTGTTTTCTAATACAATGATCGACATATTGTACGTATGTTTTTCTTGATTACAGATCGAAGAAAATGGGTCACTGACACCAGAAAAATTGTCACAAATCGAAAGTGTTTCCGTGTTATTAGCACGCGAACGTCTCTTCACCACTGAAAGGCTTGGATTAGCGTGTCGAGACGAGTCTATAGAAGGTTTGGCTTTCTACCCTAACCGATTCCTGAATGCCGCTTAAAATCTTCATTGTTTGTTTTGTAAAAGTAAAAATAGGTTTCATAATAAAATATTTATAAATTGGTACTTTATATATTTTTCTCTAATCGCAAGTATGATAGTGCCAAATCACACCTGTTTGTACCAAGACAAGTGAATAATTTTAGACGTTATTTTCTACCACAAAGCAGAGATTTCATAACGATGGTTTCTGTAAGTAAGAATAGACACGTTACAGTAGGTACATATTTTACCCCCTAAGAGTTGTTTAGGAGTACATAATATATAACATCGGCGATATTTTTAGCGAAAATGGCATTGTAACATAAAACGAAAAAAGCATGAAATATAAATTTTAAGCTATACTTATTCCACTTTGCAACGCCGATATAACTCTTATTAATGCTGAAAGGTAAAATATGACACATTTGCATCAATAAAGTATTTAGTTGTCCCTTTTGTGCAGTAAAGAAATATGTGAAAGAAAAGACAATTAAGTGAAAAGCACAAAAAGGTTTTATTAAAAGCAATGCTTCTACCTTCACACAAGCTGGCTCATACAAGATAAACACATTTATTATTATAAACATTACTCATTCCTTACTACTTTTCCATTCTGTAAACCTTCTCACAAAATATTCTCAATCTTACATATCAATATTCTCTTACATCTACTAGAAGATATGATGGAGAAATATTAAATACAGTAAATAGTTATATAAATATTTATATAGTGCCTTCACATAACATTGTTCCATAAGTACAAAAATAATACAACAACATTACATTTTAGTGTAAAAAGCTATTTCATGCTTGTATCAAGTGATCACAGTTATACGAAACTATTGATCCTATTGTTACGGTGCTTCTTGGTTGTTTAAAATTTTCTTATTATACCATTAATGAAGCTGTATTACATAATCAAAGCTAATTTGAACTTTAGCAAAAATTTATAACAGTTAATATTGCACAATATCTATTGGACAATTTTGTAATACTGCTTTCATCTATGCTAAAAGCCAAAACACTACTATCACAAAATGTGAAGCCAAAAAATCTATTCTAAATTGTAGCGGAATGTTTTAATATTCAATTGCACTCTTGAAATCCTTTGGTGGTTGGTGAAGTTTGCCACAAAGCTCCCAAGCTTTGAAATCATCACAGGAGCGGACATTCTCTACGTAACATTCAACACCTCTATAAAATGGTAACTTCATTTCTTCATTTATAACTTCTGACAAACGGTGTAGAAATGATATGTTCTTAGCAAGACTGTCTTTTATTGTGGTTGCTAGGGGGCGTTCCGTGCACTGAACTATGTCAAGCTAAAATGGGAAATGGTTAATGTAACAAATATTATAATGATGTGGAGTAAAATCATTTAAGATTGGTTTCATAGACACTTATTGTTTATTTAATTTTTATTCTGGTAGAAAGTTTTTAAGAATATTTCTGTAGCATGCATCACTATTTTTATTAAAAAAAAAACAATGTTTATGTCATTACATTAGATCTTATATCTATCAAGTAATATAAGTGCATCTACATTATAAGACTTGTTAGTTAATTCTATTAAACTCTACACCATAATATTATTACTATATATCTAAATTGTTTAGAAAAAATGGTTAGAAAGTAATGGTATATTTTATTACCTTCTCATCTACACTGTTAGGTTGCAGCCCAAGATATGTGTTTAAACATTCTGAAAGTGTCTTAACTTTGCTTGGTAGACAACCCTTCTTATTTCTCATGATTAAGAGGTCACCAACCTATAATAATTAAAAAAATATATAAATAAGAACAACTGGAAAAATGTTGAATTGAATATTTGTCTTAAGCAATATTTACCTGAGTATCAAACACAGATTTCAGCTTAACATTGTGTTTGTGATATAAGCAGTCAGATATTTTCCTACAGTCATGAACAATTTTCTTTGGGACATCATTTTGAAGAAGTTCTTTCAAGCCAGCTTCAAATGCGTGGAATTGCATCACTTGTATGTCAAAAATATAGATTTGCTGAACAGTAGACAATATCAAGAATGGCATTTTACATTTTCTGCCCATACTTGCTCCATCAGTGCTGAGACCAATATAGTTATATTGATTTAAATCAGATATAGCCTCGTGAAAAGTGTTGTCAACTTGATTTATATAAATATACTTCTTTGATATTTTAATAATATCCTCACACTCTTTTTGTGA
This sequence comes from Cephonodes hylas, assembly GCA_030295005.1. Lineage (NCBI taxonomy): Eukaryota > Metazoa > Arthropoda > Insecta > Lepidoptera > Sphingidae > Cephonodes > Cephonodes hylas. The sequence continues at coordinate 8,668,925 of AP025369.1, read as the reverse complement.
TATTTTTAATACTTTTTGTTCAGTTGGTTCTTGCAGTTTAACAATGTCTCTTATTTCGGTTTCATAATAATGAAGGATTCCGTCACTTTTGTCGCCCTGGGGCATTTCTTTCACGTCATATAGAGATATCTTGGACAAATCGTTGGTCATTCCGTAAAATCTTCCTTCGAATATTTCGCAATTTTTGGTGTGTACTTGTATGAGTTCTCCTTTCATGTACAATTTCTCCATTATAGAAGATTAGTGATAATGGAGTACCTAATACTAAAACTTAATCTTTCTTTACTGGTTTAGATGGAGGATCCGCTTCACTGTACGCCCTTAAGATGTATAATCCAAGTGTTACGTGCAATACAATTACCGCGACTACTGCCGAGTAAACGCTGCTATTGACTGGCTCCAGTCGCAGAATGCCATCAAATAGTACGCTTTTCACCAAGAAAAAAGATAAAACTGGTACTATTATAATGACTAAGCAATACTTAATCACCGTCCGAAAGACTTGAAAATCGGGTAGTTCCTGAAATAAAATAGGTTATTGGGTTAATGTTATAAAATGGAGCAAAGTACTAATGTTTATCAGTGCATTTTATTATATTTGATTTTCGTAACTTACATTTGCACGACCTTCAATCATCATAAGACAAATTAAAAGAAAAATAAATGGTAAAATCAAAAAACACCAGCAACTACTCCAATCTTCATCAAAGATCGATCACATGAATGAATGAGCGACATTTTTCATGGAAACTGGATAGACCGAATGGAAAGTACATCAAGTATTGACCTATAGTACCACAAGCAAACATTCAACTGCATATCCGACCGATTTGTAGGAAGACTTTTTTATGGCAAGACCTTTTAGTTTCATGAGAAAAATATGTAATTTTTTTTTGTACGGAATATTTTATTGAGTACCAGATTGAACAAAAGAAAATAGAAAATACAATCTGAGATTAATGAATTAAAAGTGTAACAAATGCGTTCTTATCGCAGTACACGATAAACATTATCGTTTTAAAATTAATTAATCATCTGTGGAATTTATTCTCTTAAAATTTGATTTTGGATATAGGGCCAGGGAATCAGTAATATGTATTTTTGCAAGGTTACATTGATTGTTAAGATGGGACATTGTCCACGATTGATTCGCCCCCTAACAACAGCCCTGTTTGGATACTACCTGTTTATCTTCTCATTGGGTAGGGTAGTTTTTTAGCGATTTTCTATTTATTTTCTCGTACAGATCTTACAGATTTTTGTTTCACGTTAATAGACCAAATTAAACAATAATTTTCAAAATGGAATTCATTATTTCATAAAAATATTTTACCTACAAAATATTAATATAATTATTCAGGACACAAAATTACGCATAAATAAACAAAAATGTTTAACAGACACGAAAACTTTCTATTTTCACGCTTACTGCGTATGAAAACATGTTCAATTATCTCTATACAAGTGTGATAATTATCTTTCCTTTTCTGTGGTGATGTAAATGCTTTTTGTCACATTGCGCTCTACTTTGATATGTAATGAACATATCAACTAAAAATAATATACTGGCTTTCATTTAACTTTTATAAAATGATTAAAACCCATCACTGCATTTTCTTCATATTTCTTGTAAGTTTTTCTACATCTTAATAAAAATAATATAAATTATGAAAGGTGCAACGTTATATATATATTTATTTAAAAGTATTAAGACATTACGGCTGTTGAATTTATCGCAGATTGGGAATAACGGGACATTTCTAGATTTTATCGATGTTTACAAAAGTATTCTCCAGTGGAAAAACCTGAGCTTACTGAATTTGAGCGAGGTCAGTCAGAAATTCATAAGTAAACAACGGTTCCTTCGTATATTTACGTTGCTTTTCTTTACTGCAAGTACACAAATAAATATTTTTGTGCTGATAGATTGGCGCAGCAACTAGTGGTGTTTTTGATATAAATCAAGTTAAAAACAAAATACTTCAATGGAAATCACAGAAAATAGCCGCACTCTGTCCAACAAATGGGTATGTATTTCTTGTATAAATTCTTTGGTCTTGCACTGTTTCTTTGGTTGTTTACAATTATTTTATTACAGACCGCAACTACAAAACTTATTAAATCTAGTCTGCAGCACTGCGCAGCCAACTAATGTAACATTGCGGGACGCTTGTATAACATGTTTTTCGCGAGTAACTGCAATGCAAGAGGTAAAATGTTTGTTAATCGACATTATTTATAAACCGAAGAAGATGATTAAAGGAAATCATCCTATTTCAGGGACCTCAAGAATTAAATGCATTGAGTACTTGTGCAACTCAATACTTTACGAACACGTCGTACGCAAGTTGCGCTGCTGCTCTAATGGTACCTATCTATTTTGTAAAAAGTCTGTCGGATTGTGAGCATATTACTATTTTATCCTCGTAATTAATTTATTTTCATTATATATATAGGCTTTGTCAACATCTGCTTTGAATGTACAACCCTCTGGTTGCTATATGGGATACTGTGATTTCGTACGATGTTTAAGAAGAACTAACTCCGTTAATTTGGTAAGTTCTGAATATAACAATATTTTAAAATAATATTTAAATGTTAACCAACAATTCAGATACAGTTACATTTTACTTGTTTCAGATAACCCAGTGTACCAGAGAAGCAAGAACAGGAGTTAATATTACTTTAGATGCAGATAATGTCAGATTTTATACCAACGTAACTTCTTGTATACTGGCTAAAGCCCGATGTGGTTCATTCAATCCCATCACTGGAGATCCTCAGGTCCCTGGATACACCTCTTCGGGAACGAGAGTCAGTAATGCTCTTCAATTTGCATCAACGGGAGAATTAAGAATACTTGCATTTTCAGCGAGTACTCCTGTAGCGAATTCATTTTGTTCATCTTTAAACAATCTCACTGAAACCAATTGGCTTACTAATGTGTGCTAATTGTGTAAGAATACGTAAAAGATTGGTAGATTACACAATGTTAAGAAAATAATAAAACGAAACTAAGTTTACTGGAACTGATTGGTGCTCATTTATTTGTAAATATTACAAATCAAATTTAAAATTAAATAAGGCTTTTAACGTGATTCGTTTGTGCTAAGAATAGTGTATCAGCTCGATTGGGGTACGATGGAATTATAGAAAGCCAAAGAACTCAGAGATGTAATTATAAAATTCCACTAGCCGTTCGAATAGCCACTAAAATAAGTAATAAAACTTTTTATTAGTAGAAGATGCAAGTTGGTCACCTTCCGAGATAAACATTTAAATACAAATGAATAGATAAAATATTTATATATGCATTGACTAATGGCCGTTGATATTCAGACTTCAGTTGGCGTTTTAAGTAGGTAGATTACATAGCGGTCTGCTCTTGTCCAGATATCTCAATAAGGTAATTATAGGGGTTGGTGTTGACGCAATCACAGTGGCAGAATTAAGCAGGCTTCAGTATTTAAGCTACGTATTTTTAAGACGAAATTCATTAACTTTGTTTTTAAAATTGAATTTGACGTCGATTTTGTAATTGGTCATTCTGTAAGCCATGTGTAGATGCTAGAAATCTGACGATACACCGGTAACTGGTATGGAGCACAATAATACTTGTCATCTGCACACTTGTTTGTCGAGTTTCGCGAATAGATATATTTTGAATTTTATTATCAATTATTCAAAGTTTATGACTGTAATCACTAAATCTTGGGATTGTGTTAGTTTTCCGCTATATTGCCGTATTTGCGCTGTAAGTGTTATCTTATTAAGTTACATAAGTTTTTGAAGTTCCGGTTACTTGTTAATCTTTTCAACAAATAACAGACAACTTCAATAAGAAAGTGTAAATATTTGTGTTTTATTATATAAACACTTCTATTTACTAAATAAATAACGTGACACCATCCTTTTGTGGCAGATGCTTAGGATATATAGTATCTGATGAATAAGACGAAATACAATAACAAAATCAATTTAAGTATGATAAATAAAGGTTACAAACAAGAAAAAGTAGTTAAGAATAATAAAAATGCTTTATTAAGTCTTAGTTTTATTTTCAGAACAACTCTTAGATACTTTTGACTTATTGTTTTTTATTTTCTTCTTTGTTTTTTTGGTAAATTGTATAGAGTCTTCACTATCGGAATTTTCGTAAACATTATTTGTTTTTGTACTTTTCTTATTTTGTACGGCAGTGGCAACATAGGCTCCTTTTCTGAATTGTAATTTTGCTGGTCTATTTTCACCTAAATTATTTTTTTGGCTAACATTTTGTGTATTGCGTGGTATTTCTGTAAAGCTGATATTATTTCCATATGAACTCTCAGATTTTGAGTGTTTTAATCTGAAATATATAGACATGAATTTATTAATAATTTATTACCAAATGTATTAATTTTTCTATTGTTATGACTAGCAATGTTATGAAATTAAAATAAGGATAATGTGTAAATCATTGTGTTATTATTATGAAACTGTACAATAACAAATTGAGGTATAACTAAATTGTAAATAGAACAAATAGAATAGTAATTACTAATTAGTATATTAACCCCAAAAAGTTTTAAAATTAACCATCATCATCATCATCCAAAGCATTTATATAAAATCTGAATAAACAAATGTTTCAGTCTATTTATTATCTGTTGACTTTTATTCAACTTGTAAAAATTCCGCATTAATATGTAGCAACTTATTCTTCAATAATAATATGCCTTTTTTTACTAAAAGATTTTAATATTTTTAATATAAGTAGTTATAGAAGAATATGTATAAAGGCAATATTAAAATTAACTTTTTATTTTTGCTTATGGTTACCTCTTAAAAATAAATAAATCTTAATTTGTTTTTACTCACTTGCCCTTCTTTTTTGCAGTCTTGTTTAATTTATTTATTGGTTCTAAAGTGTCAGTTACAGCAGTGGTTGTCTTAGGTGGTAGCTTTTTACTCTTAGATTTCTTTTTCTTGTTGTCTTCTTTGATTTTATTTCTTTCCCCTTCTATTTCTTCTAATTTCTTGGAGCAAGACCTATCAAGTAAATAGATAATAAAATAAATTCTTTTTTCTTGGGTTAAATATAATCTCACTTTGGTAGCAGTGACAAACACCATGCCATAATTTTTTTATCAGTTCTCAATACTATTTATTTCATATGTAAAATGAAAAAGTAACAAAAAAAATTAAGTGGTCCTTTAATTTTTATGTGATTATATATATTACAATTTGTGTAATGTTTACCTCAACAATGCCTCACTGTCAGTAAAGTAAGAGTTCATAGCAAAACTAGAAATTCCCCAAGACAATGGTCCTTTTTCCTCTGGATAAACTCCACTCCACACATTTCTTTTCAAAGAGTTTAATTTAACTTGCAGTTCTGAGCGCTGTGTGTGCCGATTTTTAATTTCTGATAAACACCTTTTAACATATTGTAAATTATTATACACATCAATTTCTTACCTTATTATGTGAATAAGTAATAATATTAGTAAGTTTAATAGTAATAAGCAGTGATGGCCTCGAGGTTAAGGCGCGCGGTCGAGAATCTCGGCAGTCGCGGCTTTGGATCCCAGGCACACACCTCTGACTTTTCGAAGTTATGTGTGTATTCACATTAAATTATCACTTGCTTTAACGGTGAATTAAAACATTGTGATAAAACCTGCACACCTAATAGTTCTTAGGAATTTCTTACGTGTGTAGTCCGCCAATCCGCACTAGGCGAACGTGGTAGACTATGGCCTAAACCCTCTCAATGGTAGAGGAGACCCATGCCCATCAGTGCGACGTATATGGGTTGATAAGAGAAGTAATAATATTATTGAAAATTCTCATTTTTTGTGAGTAAGATATTCTTAATAGTGAAACACCATTAAACTGCAGCTAGTGAATTGAACTTGGGACATCTAGTTTGTATTTCCATGAGGTTAAAAAGTTAGAGACAAGAGAGCTGCTTACAATAATGATAAAAATATTTCCTATAGTTACTAACTTTGCAGGTGGCAAGCATTTAAATTGGTGCCATGATGCAGGATGTAGTTTTGGTTTATCTGAGGGTTGATTAAACATAGATACACTTCGAGGCCTCTTGGATTTGCTCGTCTTTTTTTCGCGATCTGAATGATACGGCGAATCACTCGTCTGAAAGTAAAGTAAAATAATTAATAATTGGAATTGAAAGGTGGAAATGTACTAAAACTCATATTATGTACATACTGTTGCTCGAACTATCTTAAGTTCGGGTGGCATTTTCTTTTTCTTCTTAGGTTTCGTCTTTCCCGACGAATGTAATAACTTATGAACTCTTCTTACTGGACTACAATTTTCTTCGAATGAATCTGCGTCCGATGATGCATCCGACATCGCATCAGATGTTAAATCTATTGTAGCTCTCGATACCTGTAATGAGACATTTTAAACACGGAGTTGTAAAATAAGTATCAGAAATATTTTCCCTTTGTTACCTGTAAAGTTTCGCGTTTGGTCTTCTTTTTCTCTAGTCTCTTCGACCTTTCTAACTTTGGCCTAATCTTTCGAGGTTTCTGTAACTCACATAAAATACATTTTCATTAATTTGGTGTAAAAAAATTGTTTTTTTAATTTGATAAATTATATCGCGCGTATACCTCTATTAAACATCTATTGATGTCTGGAAATATTGGCGATGGTGGCGGTACCAACTGATCTTTTCCAGATTTTTCCGTTGATGCTACAGCTTCAGAACTGCTGCTTGATGTGTCTCCTTCGTCACTGGTATAATGTAATAGTTACTTAGTTTTAAACAGTTGTACCGTAAGCAAGGTCATTTTTTTATTATTTAATGTATGTACCTCACCTTGAGTAATCAGATAGGTCTATATTAGTTGGCTCATCGGCATTAGAACCCTCTTTTAAAAGCCTTGTTACGATTTTCGTTCTCAATCTTTCCTTACTAGGGTCTTCATCATAAAAGTCCAATAGTGTCTCGCAAAATGTGCGCCCAAGGCTCTCGTAGTCTTGAACTGTGAAGTGAGTTGACATCCTACTACCCAGTTCAGATCCTCCAAATGATGCTTCCATTGTGTAGCTATTGGCTACTCCTAACATCCATATGACAACTCTTCCAGTACCCTCTTTACTACGCTGTATTCTAAATTTGCAGTTTTCAAAGGAGAACTGAAACCATATTGTTGAAATGAGATAATGAAATAGTAAAATTACACGATGTAAGCATTTAATACCTTATCTGCAGCGTTTTTGTGTAACATTAATGGAAATACTTGTTCTTGCAATCGTTTATCAGAAGTTTTTCGGCTTTCGCATCCATAGATAAATATGTTGTGTTTACGAGAGTGCGCATGTAAATCTACGTACATAGCGACACCACATTCTTCTTGCAGTCTGTATATTATAAAGCGATTTAAATAAACAGTTCCGTAACTTTTATGCAATAGTATTACATTCATCTTACCTACGTATCATTACTTTGGTATGCCAAACTGGTGGGTACGTTTCCCGTATTACAGTTCTGTATTGCCTATTTAGGTCCTTTCCGGTTAACGAACAGCGATTGTTACCAACAATCACCTGTCACAAAAAGGTAATATTATTTATAAAAACATGGTGCATTATTGCTATTCGTGTTTGTGTGAACAATGAATGTTTCATACTTACTCCATCCGGATTTAACATAGGGACCAATTTAAATATAAATTTTTCGCGCAATTCGCGTGCTTGATTCGAATCGCCTGTTAAATAGTCCATAAATCCTTTCATCATCCATGAAGATGGAGTTTCTCCTGGGTGCACTCTCGCTGTGATTATAACTGCTTTCTTTTTCTGCATGAAAATTAGTAGTATCAGAAAAGAAGTGCTTTAGAGCTATTTACAAACCTATGATAGAATAAACAAGAACCTTTTGATCCATTTCGCTAGGATTAGGAGGTGCCGTAACTGTCAAATAATAAACATTATTTCCAGCTAATGTTCTGCATAAAAGTCTTAGTTTTGCGAATGTTGACTTCACAGGATGAGACTGCAATCTTGACAAATATTCTTGTAGGTCTGAATACGTATATGGATAACAATGTGCTATGTAAACAGCATCGTCTGTATGCGGAAATTCGATATTGAAAGTGAGGGTGTAGCTCGGGAATTGTTCTTCTTCTTCATTCCTGCAAAACAATTGGTTTTAAATCATAGTTAAATTTAGAAATGTTATATATGCAAAGTCACTCACGTGGAGTCATTTTTATAATAAGCGATGTTATCACCACATCGTCTCCAACCTATCGAGTGCAACTGTGCGTCCTTCGTGGAGTACAGTAAAGGTCGCATGCCTTCGTTGTATAAGCTTTCAGCCTTGGATAAGTTTACTATTGAAAATCTGCAAAGAAATTTTGAAGTTTCTTTTTAAAAGTTATTGACACTGAAGTACATATTTACTAGTAAAAATTTGATAATGATTGTTTAAGTTAAATAAAGGCCAGCATAGAGCTATAAAAAGGATAGACGCGACTAGTCAAAGAGATTCATGGTACGAAAGTTGATGGTAGAGGCCGTCGTAACTGTCTTGGATTTATTATACAAAAACAGGTTTTTACTTTAGGTATTATTGTATTATTTATTATTGTAGGTATTATCGTAAAATGGTGTTATAAGGATGTTTTGGGTGGTAGTAGAGCTATAAAGTAGTTTTAAATGTTGATTACCTTTATTTTATTTTAAAGGCATTCAATCAAACTGTTATGTATGTGAACAAAGTGTAAACAATGATTTAGGAAAACAAAAAATACATTGAACAATAAAAAAATAGATGACTTAGCAATAAATATTTTTCAAGTATTATTAGTTGGAAAAAGTAATTTCACCTGTACATCATTTGTTTTTTAGTATTCGTAACTCTAAAATAAAACCATTGCATATGTCGATTTGTGTACAGATCTGTTCGTAAATGAAGTTCGTAGTATGCAGACGTGATCCGTATTGCTTTTGCCAAGTTCCCACTTTCGAATCGTGATTCGAATCTTAATTCATCTTCGCCACCGGCACTAGCGCAAGCCGAAAGATATAGCCGAGATCCACCAACTGTAGATCGACTAAACTGAAATTGGTAATATTTTTATATTCATAATCAAAACATGAAGTAATCAATTTTCCCCAACAAAGACATTCAAACGATTTTATACAAGTCAGATTCAGGTCATTTTCTTGGTGCGTACGAATTCCAACATGCATCTCTAGCAGATACATTGATGAGCGTGCCTTAGTAGCGTCTACTTTAGTGTACTACTTGTAGTGTAATGCTGGGCTCGTGGCAGTTTTGTGTGTTCTTTGTATTTGACGCTCTTAGATAGATATAATGCCAACACTACAAACTTCCGAATGTATCGCAAGCAAATGACGATGCTTTTGGTCTTATGATGTGCAACGCCCTCGCAAAACGTAATGACATCAGAGAGATTTAGTCATAAAATTTATGCACGCTACGCCATAAACGGCCAGGGACGAATAAATCTCCATGTTTTGGGTTCAAATAATTTTCGTAGCTTACGAGATTTGTACTTACGTAATTGACCGCACTCATTGGATAGTATTGGAATATGACCGTGCCAGCTTCTTCTCCAACAGGCTGTGGTTTTAATTCTTTGCCGGTCGCAGTATAATATGGTTCGGGAGCGGCGGGACTCCAAACAATGTGTTGTATTCGTTCTTCAACTACCTACATTTCGTATGACGGTATTTTTAATAAAAATATAAGTTGTTTATTTACAAATGTGAAGCAAAGTCTCTTACTTGGCACTCGGACGGCCACCGGGGAGCTTGCTGCGGACAGTCGAGTTCCTTTGGAAGTGCAAACAAATCACGCGGCTCTTTTAGTTTTGCTGTTGTTCGAAATGTTGCTATGTCAGTATTTATTTCTAATTGGTTGGTTTTGATGTTATTTTTTAAAAAGTTCGATATAAATGTTCCTGAAATTGTCAAGATTTTTTAAATGAAATCAAGTTCAGTATTGTAAGCTTACGGTGAATTTTAAATTAACCGAATTTCCGGTTTGTTAATTACAAAGTTGTTATTATTTATAAAAAGATCAATTACATAGGCTAATTTTCATATTGCAAATTAAACTTTAATAAAAACTGTTCAAACACAACTGGGGTTTCAGCGTTGAAGACTTCACTTTCAGCTAATTAGCTCAACACGCGACTTTCTCCTAAGCGCTTCAAATTATTGTTTATGAAAAGTGAATGTGAATCAAGTGTTTGTTGACGCATATTTTAACTTTTATAAAACTGCAAGTTATCGAGTTATTTCTTTAACAAATTTATTTGGTATAAGTTATTTCGAAAATGTAGTTTTTTTATTTATTTACCTTTGCTATATATTGGAAACAAAGACGCTTGTAATACTTTCACGTGTTCTAAATTAGCGATTAACAGATGGTCTTGTATAAGAGGATTGATGGTTGGCAATGTAAGCGTAACAGTAGTATTGTCAATATACTCCCGTTTTCGTTGTTCTTCCATTTCTATTATCATGACATTGTCCTGGGTGCTTTCTAGGTGTTTCCACCATAACATTTTAAAATCGTTTACAGTCAACAACATTCGCAACTGTTCGTTAACACTGATAAATAATTGTCATTTTTGATTCTTCTCTCCGTAACAGCGTGTATATTATAATCACCATGACTACACAATTGTTTAGATGTTTTATGGGCTGATATCAGGTTAGGGCGTGTAAACCTTGCGGGTTGCGCGACGATCAGAACAGTACTGACGGCTTCAAAAATAGGGGTTCATACTTTCGGTTATTGGATGAAAGACGATTGTCCGGATTGGCCTAGTAATGTCATGGTTCAACCTCGACGGTATAAAGCTTATTAGGTGATTGGTGACGTCAGACAGTTATTCATGCGAATACTTGGAATTTATGGAAATTTCAATAGCGGGAAGCCATGATTGATATCGGATTTTGATGCATGTATAGGCCAAAATACCCATAACCATGAACATAAATTTGATGTATTTTCTTTGAACACGAATGGCATTTTAAACACGTTTTAAACTTGGACGAATATATTGATCTTATTAACATAAACATACCTTTATTAGTTTTCGAAACATCATTTGCAATTTCCAAATTTTGCTCTTCCATAGCTAAATCACTTTATAATACAGTACATTATTAGAAACGCCTACAATAATCGCACAGGAAATTCTCTGTAACTGAGTAATGCTTTGGCATTTTGCGTAGGCGTGTGCTTGTTCGGGGTTCCTGGCTCTTACAAAATTCAGTTGACACCTCTGTCTAGACAGGTTGTTAGGCGTGTGTTGAGTTGTTGTCTCGTAAATTTCAACTTTATCACATTGTTTGAACTATGTATACGTGTTTATATGTGTATGTTATGTTTTTTAGAACTGCAATTAGTACGTGTTGGTTTAAGAATGTCCAAAATGCATATTTTAGTATGATAAATGTGAAGGTGATTAATGTTTACTGATCTAAGTTTGTGTGTATTATAGCTAATCACTGCGGTGTTAGTTTCCGCGAAAGCTTAAAAGGTTACTGCACTTTCGTATGAAAACCCGCGGAGCTAGTGTAGAAAACGAAAACTTCCTAGCTGCCTTCTAATGGTTGTAAACTTTAATGATGCCGTAGATATAGCAACGAACAGAATAAATTTAAGCGTTAAGTTAACTTCTAGGCAATCTCTAACTCTTTTACAACGTATTTATTTTTTTTATTTACGATATATAGTTGTTTTTTTTAAATATTGTATTTTCGTTAAAGTCAATCAACAACTATATTTCCTTTTATTATTTTCACTGGGTCTATGCTGATAAGCCTTCTCTTTCATTTAGTTGAGGAAGAGAAGGAGGCTTACCGTAATTATTTAAGTTACAAATTAATTATTGAACTCTGCTAAATATGTTGACCTTAACCTTAATTACGAAGTCCGACCTTTAGGCCTATTCAAGCGCGTCGCTAATTATGTCAGTCTTGGAAGTCTTGAGGTTTCTTTTAGTACGTTTTGGTAAATTTCTATTCTATGTAAAAATATGTGGTGATTTATGGTTTCTTTCGTAACTTTCATACCCATTGTTATATTATTAAAGACATTTCTATATTTTCTTAGGACTATAGGACATCAATCATTAAGAAGCATATTACGTCTTTACGTAAAAACTTAGGAATGACGTTATTATTAAGGTTATTCAGACATCTTTTCGTGACTTGAAGCCTAACAAAAGCCTCTTTATACGATAATTTTCACGAGTACATACTTAAAAACTTGGATTTAATATTAATATATGTTTAGGAAAGTAACATATAAACTTTCGATTTATATGTACGTGTGATTAGAGCATTTCTGATTTATCCATAAGGCCCCTCAATTATTATTAGGAAGCTTCATTCCTTGATTTCGGTGCAATGCAAATAGGGGACTAGATATTATTTAATACTTTTAAAGAAACGACTCTAGTTTCTTTATCTAGAATTTTACTTTTACCTATGATATGGGAGCATCCACATAAAATCTTAATTATTGATAGGTTGTAGAACAAGAAAGTATTCTAAATGTTTTTTTGTAAGATATAAATATTGACATTTTCGCGCTGTCTTGGGCATAATCTAAAAATAACTAAGCTATGTCGTAACATGTTCCATTTTATATGACGGCATAAGGTTAGGAGTGAAACTTTTATGTTATCCACCGGTACCATCAAAAATATACATAGATGTACGTTTTCGACGTTGCTAAGGGTGACGTTGTAGTGAAATCGATAGCATTCTTTGCAAGTACTCGTATCCTAATCACGGAATTTTTCAGGTAAGGTTAATATAATACTTACTTATTAATATACACATTGAGTAGTATAGTTACATAGTCAGACTGATATATTTTTTCTCTGCATGGTGCCTTCATGAAATGACCGTTCCGTTGTATCTAATTGGAAGTTACACGTACGTATTTCATAAAAAAACGAGATTTGCTGCTTAGCGTGAATTAATACATACCACGCCATACATTTCCAAATCTTTTTAACCTTTTAGTGGCCATTTTGACATGACTGCTCAAAACATTTTCATTACCTAATAGTTGAAATTACGGTCTTCAAGTCATAAATATCTCGTGAATCATTAATTTTTAAAACCGATTTTTACGCCTCTTGTAATGTTACTTTACTTACGTTAAATTCGATACACACGAAAAAAGTAAGGCATGCTTGTAAACTTTGTCATTCCCTATCCCAATAGGGGATATCCCAATACTTTAATTTTTGCCTTAAACGTTACTTGATGATTCATATTATGACACATAGACATAGAACACTGGAAAACCTACATGTTCCGTGTTCAAATAATGTGTTGTAGATAATGGTATAAAATTTGGTATCAATTACTGTTATTTTTTCTCCATTGTGATATTCCCTCCAAAAGTTGTTTTGATGTATACATTTTTATACACTATGTCATATATATTATATAGGTATATATATGTGGTGTTTTGTAAGAGACGTGTGGAGCCAACCCTCAGTCTGTGGGGTGATTGGCCGCGTCATGGTACCGACTGGCGCGGATCGATCCGACATTACACTATCAAAACTTATTGTTTTTTGTCATTCATCCCGTCAATGGAAGTTGATTTCGTTCGCCGTTTTTGCTGATAGATTCGATTTTGTATAAATTTGTGAGTCTATATTTAGATAAGTAGACAGGAGTTAGGTTGTTGAACTTTGCTTGGATGTGTATCTACAATAATTCTGAAAATTTAAATCGTATTTGCTTTGTTAAGAACTTTCTTATAAGTAAACAAGGAAGTGCAAAACAATACACTTTCCTCTTCTTTTCCCATTTACATACCTGCATATAGGCACTTCTTTAAGTTGTATTTTAGATAAAAATCCCGACCGTGGGATTAAGTCCGAGACCTTTATGTCACACAAATAATATATTAAACTGTAGGTCAAGCAATAGGGAATAAAAACGTCCCAGGGAAAAGTCCTAAGAACACTGCTCGGGCCCAGAATCGCATTGAGATTTTATTGCACGAGCTGATTAAGACACAGAAACTATTAGTCGCCTACGTAAGCTAGCGACCCAAATCTAAGTACACATTTATAATGATACTATACAATATGTCTTTGTCCTCAGTATTAAGACTTAAAGATGGGTCGGAAAGTGACGGTGGCAGTATGCACGTTGAATCAATGGGCCCTCGATTTCGAAGGGAATCTGAATCGAATATTGCAATCGATACAGGAAGCTAAGGAGATGGGAGCCCTCTATCGGACAGGACCGGAGTTGGAGATATGGTAAGACGCTAATTTAACTCATATGAATTTCTAGAAAGTTTTTTGGTATGCTGATGCAAAGGTATCAATGGACGCCCAGGCTTTCTAATGGGATAACCCAAGAATAATGTAATATATTCGCCGATCAATAAATAGCTTTTACATTTTGCGAAGACATGACGCTGTGATTTCAGTAGTATCTAGGTTTTAATTGAAGTTCCACTTCATGTTCCTTTCGTCTCATTCACAGCGGCTACAGTTGCGAAGACCATTTCCATGAACCAGACACATACCTACACAGCTGGCAAGTCCTAGCCGAGCTGCTAAAGTCCGCCACATGCAAAGATATGCTCATAGACGTGGGTATGCCGGTACAGCATCGCAACGTTTCATACAACTGCCGCGTGGCATTTTACAACAAAAAAATACTGCTCATTCGGCCAAAGATGCTGTTGTGCGAAGACGGAAATTACAGGGAAACTAGATGGTTTTCCTGTTGGACTAAAGTAAGTGTTGTTATTGTATGATATATAATTAGTATTATAGAAAAAATAGTATTGACTTGTCTCACTGACAGATAAGTTGATTTTTTTATGTTCTTAAGTTGTCTAGCAGCAAAAATAATTGTTTTATATAATAGTAAAAATATTAACGACTTGTCTCACTGAAAGATAACTTGATGTTTTTATGTTTTAAAGTTGTCTAAGAGCAAGACTAATTACTTTCGTTGCTATTATTATTATTTTAAATAAATTTAACTCATATTATAATTTGTGCTTTTTTTCTATTCACGTTACCTTTTTCTTAGCAAATGGTAGTTTTAGTAAACAAAAATTACTCTAGTTATCGAGGTGTACAGAAAGGGTAAAAAATAGCGCTGTGGAAGCTTGTTTATTGCAATTTGTTCCTTAGGACCGACAAACAGAGGAGTATTATTTACCGCGAATGATATCGGCAATCACGAACCAAACGACAGTGCCTATCGGCGACGCGGTTATTGCCACAAGAGACACCTGCATCGGATTCGAAATATGCGAGGAGTTGTGGAACCCGCAAAGGTATATTTATATTTCATAATTGTAGAGTTATTTGAGAAATAAAGGAAATTTTGTGCTTTTATTTATGTACTCGTGTAGGATAGACACCATTGCAAAAAGGAAATCCTCACAAAATTGTGAAGTCAATCACAAAATTGTAAAGGTATATAGTTCATTGGGCTTTTTTATAAATGAGCAAATGTTTATAATCTAGAGGACACTACTTTTCATGCACATTTCTACAATCCGTGTTTCATCATCATTCTCCTGCCCTGATCCCAATTCTTGTTTGGTGTCGGCGCAGCATGTTTTGTCCTTCCTTCCTGTGTGGAAGGACAAAACATGCTGCATAAGAGTTTTGGCAGATGTTTTACGGCCGGCCGCCTGCCTGACGCCAACCCTCCTTGGGAATCTACAATCCGTGTTTATGGGATTAAATATTTCGTAATAGAAAACTCTAACAACACTTGCTAATCCAATCGAAATCCAACTCGTAAACTCTTAATCTCAAAACAAAATGAAAACTTCATTTTCTTTCTATTTCAGCCGCCACATCCCCTTAAGTCTGGATGGAGCGGAGATCATAGCGAACGGTTCAGGCAGTTACATGGAGTTGCGAAAGGCGTACGTCACAGTGGATTTGGTAAAAAGTGCTACTTTCAAAAGTGGTGGTGCTTATCTGTTCAGCAATTTGAGGGGCTGTGACGGTCAGCGGGTTTACTTCAATGGTTGTTCGTGCGTCGCTGTCAATGGGCAGATTGTCAGTCGGGGACTGCAGTTCGCTTTGCATGATGTGGTGAGTCATATGATTGATAAGATTTTCATTGATATGGGTTTTTGGTATTGGGGAGTCATTGAAAGTTTTGCTTCTTAAAATTAACTTAAAGTATGAAGTATCGTTTGTCTTATGTTTAAATGGTGCACAATAAAGTGTTTTTATCTTTATCTTTCCTCTAAATTATATTTAATTCTGTGTAGCTAATTTATATGATTTATACGGTAATTGTTTACCAACGATTTGTAGCGCATGTAATGTACTTAATAGATTTGCGAAAAAAAAGATTTATTGAATAATTGTCGTCTCTTGTTGTTAGAAACAGAATGCCATGAACAATTCGCTCTAGAAAACTATAAAGAACCTTAGTATATTCCGACATGAACATTTAAAATTCTGTTACTCTTTCATATTAAAAAATAAGATTCACACTCCTAAAATATTTTTTTTTATAGGAAGTCATCACAGCGACGATAGATCTAGAAGATATACGGTCGTACCGAGCCCAGATTCGATCCCGCTCCCACTTGGCAGCTTCCAACAAACCTTTCCCTCGGATAAATGTGGACTTCGCGCTGTCAGATGATGATGACGTGTACCGTACCACAAGCACGCCTATAGAATGGAAATATTTAACGCCCGAGGAGGAAATTGAACTAGGTATGACGAAGGATTATTCAATTATAATTGTTAAATACTCTTATTTATGAAATGAAAATGGCATTTGTAATTGAAAGATCTGGAGATTGATTTCCGGTCCGTGAAAGTCATACTAAGGGTCTAATGCGATAGCATCAAGAATTGAAGCTATGAATATGGCCCAAAAACAAAAGAGACCCGACATTATTTTGTAGTCTGTTTTTTGCGTGCAGGGTCTCTACACACTGTAGAATCCTCATTTTTGAGATCACTAAGCATGCGTGGAGGTCTAAGGCCTAAAAGGCTCAACCAAGGAGTTTTACTAAAATTTGCTGATTTATTTAAAAATTAGTGGTCGCCAGTTCCCTTTACAGGCATAATATTTTAATCCTTACATGTAGATATTGTGATGTTCAGGTCCAGCATGTTGGCTTTGGGATTACTTGCGAAGGTCAGGACAAGGAGGTTTCTTCCTGCCTCTAAGTGGTGGCGTGGATTCCACCAGTACAGCGTGCATCGTCTTCTCAATGTGCACACAGATTTGTGATGCCATTCAGAAAGGAGGTTGGTATAAGTAACTTAGCTTATTGTTATAAAGATTGATTTAATAAGCTAACAAGTTTTCTAAATTCTTACCTAATAGTCATTTGGACTTTAGTATGTTTTTCCATCTGACATATATTACATGAAAAATACCACTGATTTAATGCTTAAAATCATAACCTTTGGCTTTTCCATAGTTGGATAAAATGTTTGCATGCAGCCGATATTATTTAAAATTAATCAAAAGTGCAACTTAGCTAATGTTTTAACAACGAGTGTTCACAAATAGCATATTTTTTTGTATTACAAACATTTTCCATCTTCAGTAATAAAAATATGTCAAGATATCACAGAGTTTATAAATAAAAGATTAATATTTTTTTTATAATATTAACGTTAGGTACGTTAAAGCATTTTTCCAAAACATTAACATTACATTTCAGAAACACAAGTGCTGTACGATGTACGCAAAATTCTTTGTCAATCGGACTACACGCCGTCAGACCCGATGGAGTTGTGTAACAGACTATTGGTCACTTGCTACATGGCGTCAGAAAACTCTAGCTCCGAGACGAAACAGCGAGCGTCACAGGTATACGAAGAAGACCAGTAATTTATCTCATTTGATAAATATATCTATTGCTCAAGTAGTACAGATTGTCCCTATTCTAACGTCTAACAAGTTTACGCTTATGTCGAATCTTAATGTAATATTAATCGTGTAAAAATGTATATAGTTTGGATTAGGGTGGATACCCACAGTATTGGCATTGTGTCAGGAAAATGAGCAAAAAAAAAAAATTTAATGGAAATAAAAACTTCAGCGGACTGAAATAAAATTTATCTATTTGTAATTTTTAAAAACATAGTAACCAATACTTCTAACATCAAAATAATAATATTTTTCTCAACAATATAATAAGAGTCTATTTTTACTAATACATAGTTGCCTGGTCTTAATTTCTAAACAATCAAATTTGTTCCATCAGCTAGCCAGTCAAATAGGCAGCTACCATTTCCCAATCGTGATCGATGCCGCAGTAAGCGCAGTTATCGGCATATTCACCGCCGCCACGGGACTCGTGCCCAAGTTCAGGAACCGGGGCGGCTGTCCGCGACAGAACCTCGCGCTGCAGAATATTCAAGTAAGTGTGAAGGATAGGTTATATATCATGGGGAGGTGAAATATTGGGAAAAAGGTAGAAATATGAATAAGAAAGTAATAACGTAATGGTCAGATTCATGGTTCTGATCCAACATTAAGATGTTGGTATCAGGAAGTGTGTAAAAATTTTCAGTCCCTTAAACTCTAAGATTTCACTAGGAGGTTGTTGGACATACAACCATCGGCATTAAATGTATGTGGTTTTATTAAAAACGTATTATTTTTTATCGGGAGTTTTTTTATTCCAACGGATTTGTTACCACCTTGCTATTACCTATTTGCTATTTCCGATCACGGTCTACAACTGACAGGGTTTAAGCCATTGTCCACCATGCTGACGTAGTGCGGGTTGGCGGACTACACACTGTATAGACTGCTGGTGCTGAATCGATGTATTGTTTTTTTTTTAGTTTAAACACTGTCATAGAGACCACTTAAGGCTAGTTAAATGGTAAAGAAATCTTATTAATATATATGTATAGGCTCGTCTGCGCATGGTGCTGTCGTACCTATTCGCGCAGCTGATGCTGTGGGCGCGCGGGCGGCCGGGCGGCCTGCTGGTACTGGGCTCGTCCAACGTGGACGAGGCTTTACGCGGATACATGACCAAGTACGACTGCTCCAGTGCTGACGTCAACCCCATTGGCGGCATCTCCAAGACTGATCTCAAGGCCTTCTTGCAGTATGCTAAGAATAGGTGCGTTTACTTAATCTACTTTGCTGTTATGTTTTACTTGTGACTTTTTTATTTCCAACTTTGACTTGCCAATTTTTGGTCCAAGGTATAATCTCTACCGTTCTTTCCCGTTTCAATCCTACAGGCTTTAAATTTTTACGCGTTTACATTAATGTGAAGAACTTAACGTACCAAATAGCCATAGTAATCTGATGTTGAAGGTCTTTTAGGCAATAGAGCTGACTAGCCAAATACGATGTCTCTTCATTTAATAAGCACTTATTTATTATATCCAAAACAATTCCGACGAGGCTAATACTGAGGTAATTTTTCAAGTCATTGTAAATACGTGGCGATTGAAGTAAAAGAAAAAAATATTTCCACAGATTCTTCTTACCATCGCTATCTGAGATTCTGAACGCGCCGCCGACTGCTGAACTGGAGCCCTTGACGGACGGACAGATCACACAAACAGACGAACAAGACATGGGCATGACGTACGCAGAGCTATCGGAGTTTGGTCGCCTGCGCAAGACGTACAACTGCGGCCCCTATAGCATGTTCCAGAAACTGGTACACACGTGGAACGATAAATGTACGCCGCAAGAGGTGAGTAAAATTTATTTTGAAACTAATGCCATTCATTCATTCATTCATTCGTTCCGATGATATATCGAAAAATACCTATTAAATTTTTGGGAGATATTCTAAAAATGTTGCTTATGTTTATTTTCATATTTTGTGACATTGATGAGAGTGAGGTTATGTAACTTTTTTAATTTGTTATGTAGCGATGCCAACCATTTGATCTCATAGTTGTCTAATTTAGTACTTTTCATATTAGTATATTTAATCCTTCTCCGCCATAACTTAAGTAGGGTTTCTTTAAAAACAATAACTATTGTTACTTCATTTTTTTATTGTCTTTTAACGCAGGTGGCTGAGAAAGTGAAGCACTTTTTCCGATGCTACGCGATCAATCGGCATAAGATGACAGTTCTCACCCCTTCGTACCACGCGGAGACGTACAGTCCGGACGACAACCGGTTCGACCACAGACCCTTCCTCTACCGGGTGCACTGGAACTGGCAGTTCAAGGCCATTGATGATGCTGTAAGTAGTTTTTTTTTTAATATTGAATGGCTGAAAGTGATAATAAAGTATCAGGAAAAATTATAGTATGTTCTCTTCTAGTGAAGCCTTGGATGGAAAATTTTGTATAGTTCTATCCATTCTATCCATTTTAAACTTATTTAAATTAAAAAACAATATTAAGAATAACCCTCTCAATGGTAGAGTAGACCCGTGCCCAGCAGTGGGACGTATATGGGTTGATGATGATGATGAATCCATATCTTATCTTAACTCTGATTATTATTGAATCAATTCCTTTGTCGTTGGCTCTTAAAATACAAGATCATTTTATAAAACTAAGTTATGGGTTATTTTTGTTGGCAGGTCTCCCAAATGACAAAGGACAAACGCGGTGCCTCAATAGAAAACCGTGTGAAGCAAGAGCTTAATAAAATAACTCCCAGTAGCTCAGCTTCAAGTATCAATTTTATGCGAGGTGACAGGAAGGGAGTGCTTATATAATGCAAATATCAAATACATTTGGCTTACAATGTTTCAAAAAACTGCCTTATTATTAATATAGCTGCAGTACTAAAATGTGACTATTGATATACTTTTGTGACCTTTTCTTGTAGAAGCAAAATTTGAAATAAAATATGGTGCGAAATGACAGAGCCTCTATCGGACATGAAGAGAACTAAAATTTGTCGAATTGTAGTATTAGTGAAACTACGACATGAACACAGCAAAAACGCACAAAAATATTTTAAGATTTAGCTGAATCAACTTATTATTTTTCATAGTCCGATTTAGATAAATTAAAAAAATAATATCTATAATATTAAAAAGGCTTCCGCTCATATGTAATGTAATACATTTGTAATATCTTTCAATTTCAATTGATTGTATGTCGTTATATTATACCAATTCTGGTATAAGTAATCTGCGATTGAGTATGTGAATAAATATGGTTTCATCTCTGAAATATTCATTTTAGGATAATTGATGTTTGTTTTACTATAAGTACATAAATAACATTTCCACTGATATTTTTTTAGTCAATAAAAGAAGGTAGTGTAGGCATCGATACTAGAAAACAGTCTCAAAACAATTTAAATAAGTAAAGGATCTTCCGTATTCTTCATGGAGATATAGTACACATTATAATAAATAAATAGATTAACGATCTCTTTAAAGACAGATACTTTCAAGAATATAGTACTAAATATTTCATATTTTAAACATATTTAATAGTGATTGAGTAAATATTTTAATCTACCAAATGACAAAAAATTGTAATGACAATAGACAGATTCTATTCTTCTCATGTATCGTTAAGTTACATTTGCTCAAACGTGGTATTGTAGCGTCAAATGCTTTTACAGCCTGTTTCAGATTATTGTATCTTTTATATATAAAGACATTGCTATGTTTTAACGTTCTAAACGAAGTAAGTGCCTATGTATGCGTCTAAGTGATAAATATATTTTTTAAAGTGTAATCTAAATAATTGGAAATGTAAAGCCACAAGAGACTAACCGAAGGTCCTGTTACTACAAAAAATATATATTAAAAGACCCCTTTATCTTGCCACAATATTCTGAGTAGTTTGACTTAGCGTGTCATAATGCTTAACAAAAGTGGACTTAGGTGAGCTTAATAGTTACATAACTAAAATGTAAAGTTCGGTTGTAAAGCAGATTTGGACAGAATGTACTCAAGTAAAAATAAGTTTCAAAAAATCGCCTTTATCAATTTTAAATGATTATGACTTTCGTTGTTACCGAAACTATTTTGTGGATGCTATGAAACTTTCAAAGTAACCTTGATTACATCCTGCTCAAATTTAGCTGTTTCAATTTTTGCTGTGAATTCTTAGATTAGGAGAGTCACTCCAACGTTCTTAATGTACCGCAGTATAGTTTGTTCACAACTGAAATGCTTAATTAATATTTGACGTCATTATCGTCAACTGTTTTTATGAAATACAACGCTTGTTGAATTACGTGTATTTGTTCAGCTGCGCGACAAATTTTGTAGTGAATAAATTATACTCATGAATAATAAAAACAGTTGGAGATTTTATGGTTTATTTAGTTTGGGTATTTAGATTTAAAAATTATTTCGAAGTTATTTACTTGGCAACATTAGTTTTGATTATCCTCACTCGGGGCTACTAGAGACGCATAAGTAAATAAGGACGTGTGTCCCTATTGACCCCGTTTGATGGTATTTGTACTTTGTAGCCTATAAATGAGCTTTAAAAAATAATATTATTTTCGTATGATTTTTCAATTGTTACTTTTACCGTTAGTAAATGTCATGTCGTTTATGTGTTTTGTTTTTTATTTATATGACGACCACTTCGATATAACTGAGTTTATTTTATCAGGTGTGTTTTGGATTATTTGGTTGTATTTTTAAGTTGCGCCGTGCGATTTAGAGGCCCTTAGTTTTATTTCCGCATCGGGCGCTGACATTAGATTTTTCCACTAATAAAATTCACAGCAGCTGTAGGGAGTTAGGAAATGTGCCTAAAAATCAGCAAGTCTTGCCATGTTTCTTGGGAAAAATTGAAATTTGATGGAAAAATTGAAATAATGGGTGCAGAAATGTGTTAGATATAGCGAGGATACGTGTGTATGTAAAACACCTCATATTTTAATAATAATGGGAATAACAGAAAAATAGTTTTAGTGATGATTTCTTTAATAGTGCATTCTACATATAATTGCTAATTTATTTTAACGTTAGTCGTGAAGTTTGACCTTTGTTCTGTATGCTGAGCTGCAGTATTTGTCTGTTCGGGTTACTTTGGTGTCATGTTTTCACACCGGCAGGAATTCTGTGAAGGAAATAATATTCGTTCATATTATTCTGCAGCTGAATCATTGGTCATATTTGTGGTATAAGTTCTAAAAGTCCTGGAATCAATTTCGGTGTCTGCAAGTTATTTAGGTTTTTCTATAAGGAAATTCTTGGTAGCAGCACTGAGCCCACAAATTGCCTGGTAAACGTCAAAAGGATTTCCTTTATTATGTAGGACATAATTAGCGAAAACTGATTTCATTAAATAACTCCCTCCCTCC
Source organism: Cephonodes hylas (assembly GCA_030295005.1). Taxonomy (NCBI): domain Eukaryota; kingdom Metazoa; phylum Arthropoda; class Insecta; order Lepidoptera; family Sphingidae; genus Cephonodes; species Cephonodes hylas. Next base: position 8,645,648 of record AP025369.1, on the reverse strand, counting down.
TCCTTTTTTTTATACAGGCGTGTGTGTAAACCAAATCTCAGAAAATTCTTGAATACTCAAATTAAATACACTCAATGGTTACATGTATAATTTTGACCCTATATGAGTTTTGAGTCGCAGATTTTATAATATACGTGACAATTACTTTCTCACAAACACCCGGACACGAAACGAATATTTGTGGATCTCAACCCGGGCCCTCTCGTTTCACAATCTAGCCATCTGCGTTAAGGAGTTGAATAAGATTAGAAAACTAAATTGAATGTTACTTCTTAAATTAATATGATTTTTGTACTTACTAAAGAAACTCTTTGCGCCGGCCTTCACCCCGTTATATATGCCATCAGATAGTCCTTCCATTTGTGAAGCCATTTGCCCAAATCCAAACAAGGAATTAATGGCTTTAGAAGCATCTGCCGAAGAGGTTGCGGATGAACCGGCTGCAAAGAATATCAATCGTTAATTTGATGAGAAGAAAAATTAAATTATATAAATAATAACAACTTTTCATATTGATACACACACCGGGGAGGTAGGTATTTGAAAGTAATATTCCTTTGAATATTAAATAATTTATATTTATTCCTTATCGTCGTTTCTTATCGTCTTCTTTTAATGAAATGTACGTAATATATTGCTGTTACCTTGCGAATATTAACCACGTTCATGCGGGGCTAGTTAAAACAAAATCACACATTTCACGTAAAGAACCAAAAAAAAAGATCCTGATTTTTTTAGCATTAGGCTTAAACGCATAAATAAAAACTGTTGATATGCATCTCTGCTTACCTATTTAAGGAGTATGAAACTATGTTTCATTTCGAGTTAAACTTTTTTGTATCATAAAATCCTATTTTTATAATACCTAATACTAGACTATTTAAAGATGTAAAATCAGAAAATTTTACCTTTCGCAGCAGTATCAGCTGTTTTTGCAGCTTCTGTTACGGCACTGGTGGCAGCAGCTTAAAAATAAATGGAACTGTAAATCATGCTGTGATATAAAATTTAAAAAGTAAATGCATTTTCTAATTTTAAAATACCTGCGCCATCTGGTCTAGCAATCTGCGAAAAAAAAAACAAAAGTAATTATTTAAATGTTTTTTTTTATTTATAGATTTAAAAGTGTTTTTAACCAGATATACTCACAGCCTGCACAAGCAAAGCAGCAGCCACAAATAACAACACAACTTGCTTCATTTTATATTTTAATTTAAGCCTGTAAACGTTAAGAGCACAGATTACACTAATTTCGACAAGGATCGCTGACCACTATATATATCAAATTGTTTTAACGTCAGAACTTGTTACAATTGTACAAATGAACTTTAGAGAATATTGAAACAATTGTTTTTGCGTAGGAAATATTTTTAACATGCTATCGTTTGTTGACAAATTGCTTTGCAAACTACTAAATCTTTCTAGGCTTTTCTTCGCTTGTCTTTTGTTTTCGGCTGTAAAGAAGACGTCGATCTATATGACGAGGTCATTTAACTCAATGTCAGTCTTGTTCGTATCATCATTGTTTTAAAATTACATGGTTATTCAATCATATTTTCTTGTGAGTCGATAATTGTAATTTTTTATTTGTATTGAATAAAAATTATATGCATTAATTTATCCGAATTTTAATTTAATGTAAATAGTAATAAATTAAATAATTTGTTTTTAATTATATATTGACTGTTGTAATCTGTCAATCTGATTAATTACTTATTTACGAAGTAAAACGTGAATACTAAAAACATGAAATATCTTAAGTCACATTTCGAATTATTAATTAAATAACATCTGAACATGAATACGGCGGCATAAATGTGCATGCCGATGTAGATATGGTGACGTTATTCGTGTGAATAGTTTCTTCCATAGACGGAAAAGCCATTTGTAACTGCACGGTTATATATACGAAAGTTGACGTTGCAATTCGAAAAATCAAACCCGGATCAAAGAAAAACATTCCGTAGCCTTCAGGCCGAGTATCCCGCACTTCTAAAGTACGGAGAATGGCCTTAGTCAACTGCTGAATCTCAGCTGAAAAAAAATAAAAAAACAATATAAGCAATATTGTAAAGCAGTGATGGCCTCGAGGTTTGGGCGCGCGGTCGTGAATCTCGGCGGTCGCGGGTTCGAAACCCAGCCACACACCTCTGACTTTTCAAAGTTATGTGTGTATTCACATTGAATTATCACTTGCTTTAACGGTGAAGAAAAACATCGTGATAAAACCAGCGCACCTAAAAGTTCTTAGGAATTTCTTAGGTGTGTAGTCTGCCTTGTGGACTATGGCCTAAACCCTCTCAATGTTAGAGGAGATCCGTGCCAAGCAGTTGGACGTATATGGATTGATGATGACGATGAATATTGTGAAGTAAAAGACGTTTGAATTTACAGCCCAAAGCTAGTAGATACTTACGCGATATGGTTGGTTTAAGTTGAATGTATGAACAGATCTGAATCGTTTGCTGTATTTGCAGACAAAACATGTCCATTAGCTGACTGAAGAACAAAGTAAAAAGCCAAGTGCCTGTTGCCCATCCAGATACAACGCTTGCTCGCATTATATCCACCTTCTGAAATTTATTACAATTTATTTGTGGTACTTACTATGTACAAAAATATGGTTGCAGAATGGGAAACGCAAACACTGCATGCACTATATAATCATATGATTACACTTTCGTTAAAAAAGCTCATTTACAAGACTGAAAATTATCTGAAGTCGAAATTCTTAGCTTACATAAGGAGCTAGTTCTAATGTCATTGGAAAAGTATATAGCTTGAATTTCAAAATAACACCAAAAACATTTTATATATTCACTACAAAAAATAGCAATGCTACACGTACCGAAGATTTTATGTATATTATGAATGCTTGGACTGAAACAAAAGTACCCATCGCTACTGTCCACACTCCCAAGATGAGCTGAAAATTAAAAAAACTCCCATGAAATTTTTAAAGAAATCTCATATGTAACCTTAATAAGATTTATAGTAGCTTAAACATAAAGCTTAGTTAAGAATGTTGGCAATTTATAAATACTTAACTATAAGGGGACTTAATGTCTTGTAGTTTAAAGTGGGTCTTAGGATCCTTGTCGTACGGTCAATTCTATGTGTGTTAATTAGTTGTAGGTACTTACACCAAATCTGTATCCTTGTACGGCGACATCAAATAAGTCAAATAGCATTCTGAATGCTTGCGTGAATTCCTTTTGTCCCGCTCTCGTATGAAAAGTTATCTTGTTATCAAAACGATTTCTCCAATACAATAAACGAAATATAAATAAATCGGGCACGTACTCAGTGTTCATAGCAGATAGTTTCATTAAGGCAATGTTGAGATACTTAACACGCATCGACATAAAGCCGAAGATGGCAAGGTAGAAACAATAATCGTCATACACACAAAACAGCCAGGCAAAATACGTTGTGCCAATCACATGGACTAGCATAGAAACTTTGAAAATAATATACATGTATGTGACCACACCTACAGAAATGACTGTAACTAGAACACAGGAACCAGCAAGATTTCTTATCGACGCTTTTCTCATGAAAGACGTTTCTTCAGCGCCTAGAAACACATCTATGTCTATACACCGAATCATTATGTCGTATCCACTGTTTTTGTTGAAAAATGACGAGTTTATGAGAAATAGATTAGCATAAGTAACGAAATGGGTGATTGTCAAAACTTCTGGCATTTTAAGATCTTGTGTCGCCGACGTTGATAAAAGTATGGACGCGCCGATGTTAGCTAATATTAAAATGAAGAGATTTATAAGTAAAGTTTTATAAGATCTTTGCACAATGCGATTATTTTTTATGTCAAATCGTCTGAATCCTGAATATTTTAAACGCAAGAATATTATCCGGTCGAATTGTTTGATATATTCACGCATAAGATTTTCACTTTCATTGAGTTCCATGTTGAAGGAACTTGTATAGACTATGCGGCCACATAAACTGACATCGTAACTTCTATTTCACTAAAGTATCAAAAGCAATTATTCGTACATTTAAAATCTATACGAATATTAAATTACTAGTCCCGAGAGAGGCAATAAATTATTATCAGATTTTTTGGAAATTGCTCCATTCAATTTCTAAATTATTGAATTTAATAGACTAAAGTAAAACTAGGGAATTGTTATGCTATTAAAGAAATTGTCATTGTTTAGTTATACATAGATCGATGCGTACAAATCTTTAAGTGTCTGACACTTTATATACACGCATATTTGCTTTGTGCATTGCCATTGCGTGGGCATCAAATTTAAAGTTATTGTCTTTACTGAAGTTCTTCTTCTTAAAGAACATAATTAGATCTTACTAGATCTCCGACTCTCTTATATAACTCTAGAAATAAAGGAAGATATACATTTCACTGCACACTGAATGTCGTTAATTGAACTAGGCCTTCAAAAAATGCTTATATTTCGAGCCGAAAAACCATAAGCTGGTAGTAAAAAGCATCCGTTTTCACTTGGGTGTTGTATAAAGTTCTCGTTAGTCCCGTGAAATGAATTTGTGGCGGGAAATGTGATTTTAGCCAATTTTCAGCAGTAAAACTTTGTAAATGTCCAATAAGCGGACAAAGGCTTGTCTAATAATATGTATGAAATAACAGTTGGCCAAACATAGTTTTAAATTTCTCGTATTCTCTTGAAGCTTTGCTATTACTTTTTCAAAAGGCGTTGTCGTCGTCATCGTACCTACGTACTGTGTCTGTGTTATAAGTGTTGCATAAGTCGATATAGAATCGTCGGATATATAATTGGCGTATAATAATGATAATAACTAAGTTCAGCAATGTTTACTTAACTTTAAGATCAACAATATATTTACATCAGTGTTTTAACCTCTACGAAATGATTTTAACAATTGTTTAAGTAAAAGTTGTTAAACAAAAATAATTTTGTGACAAGTCATATGATGGAAAAGAAGTTAGTCTTGTTACCACTTAGAAAAAACTTGCCAATTAGTTTTGCTTAAAAAGATAGTAAATCAAGGATTTTTCCTGATTATGGTATAATAAAAATATAATTTGCCTCCTAGTGGAATAGAGGAGTTTAATAATACATGCTAGACGCCAATAAGCTTGCCAACGTGCTTCACGAAAGTTCTGAAGATGTAGTGAGAGTGGCTTGGTTAAAGATAAATTAGAAGAGCAAAGGCTTTTCGGCTTTGGATAAAGAGTTAAAATCCGCCTAAAGGGCTGAATTCGTCCATTGCCGGTTTTCTGAATTTAGATTGAAAGCTTGCTCTTAACGCACTGGGCGTTATGGGCCGTTATGGGCTGGTATGGTTCAGCGCCTGTCAAATTTGTGACCGCAATGATATGCACAAACGTCTGTAGTTAAAGATAAAATCAACAGTTTTCGATTTAAGCCTATTGTTTATATTTATGTTAAAAGGTGAAGAAATGGCTCATCTGAGACTTAATATTTTTTGACGATTTCTATTAAATCTTATTTTTCGTTAGTCAATGAAATGTATAAAAAAAATGTAAAGAAAGTATTTTTATTGTTTGTTGGGTGATCAGGGAACTTTGAAACATATATGCAGGATATATTCAAACAACAGAAAATATTTTAATCATGATATATTGCTTATCAATATAGAGTAACAAAGTGTTTGTTTCTAAAAATATGAAACTAGAGTTTGACAATGGAATCAAATGCTAATAAATGCAACAGACAAGTGTAACCAAGGCATTGCGCTATCACAATAAATCGGAACAGTGCCGATGACAAGCCAATATAAAACGATCAGATCTATCAAATCTTACCGATTGTACAAAATACTTTAACAATTATCATTTTTTAAATCTCATAAAACCTAAATATTAATTATAAGAAGGTAATTACTTTCTCAAAATTTTACTACTATTTTTCTAATTTAGACATATTTACAATATATTAAGTACATATTTTATTCACAAGCTTCGCTGTGAAAGCGCAAATGTATCAATTGAGCATCATAGTCTTAAACCCTCTTAAGTCGGAAGCTCTTCGTCAAGAACGTCTTGACGTCTACATTAAACATTATAACAATCGACGCATTAAATAACTCATTTACACATCACCACGTACTCACACACTCACAGCACAGTCTGTAACTGATCAATACTTTAATTAAATTATATAAATACTTCTAGAAATGCATTTTTACTTGGTACGACATATCGTGAAATCATCGATGGACCTCACTATCAAATTTTACAATTTTGATATTTATAATAAGTACAAACAAAGAACAAACATAACACTCTATATAGGTAGGTACAAACATATAAAACTTGTGACATAATTTGTGTTAATAATTTGAGAATTAGAAGCTAGTATCACTATTACGAGGAAAGAGATTCTTATACCGTGGATTAAATTTGTAAAGTCTTGTTTTAATATTACATCATGAATCGGACAAAAACAGTCATCCGATTCATACAATGGTTTCATTTCAAATCAGCAACACCGACATCGTCCATTAGCACCATCCTTATCCACCTCTTGATTGTTCAGTGTTTATCTTTACATTCCCCGCTGGTTTGAAATGAAACTTACAATTTGAAGAAATACTCGGACTAAACTACAGTTTTAGTCTAACTTAAGCTATACTTAAACATAACCCCGTACCATCACCAAAGATTGCACATAATACCCGATACTTTGATTTTTTAATTGCAGTCATGCCTAACTACATAGGCTAGTGGATCCATTTCACGTTGACTGTTAAAAAATTTAAGTATTTTTGGGGACTAAAGATCGATATGTCCATCGTTCTATTTATGAACTTTGTATAGTCTTTAGAAAAACTCACGATAACATGGAATGTCAACAGTTACTTTGGAAGACATCGATTTATAAATAACATTTTTGATTTTACATTAATTTGTTTTCTGCACTGGGGAATAAATGTAACTGTTAAATTTAATTTAAAGGCGGACGGAAACAATTTTACAAAATTAGTACCTTCGATTTTTCATGATCCCCATCAATAATAAGTCTTTTTTACAGTTCGTATTCACTTAAGAGCAAATATTCCAATAACTATGAATTATGTAGGTGATGTAGTTTTGGCGGACCGAATATTTACTCCTCGTTGAATATAGAACCGTTAGTCATAACGCCTGCAGTTTAACATGTTCGAACGTACATTTAGTTGTGTACTGGCATTGGTAGCTGGCCTAAAAGTTGATTCGCGAACGCTGCGTTCGTAAATTTAAAATGTCTTTTGTCGTAGAACTTGAGTAGAGCTGGTGAATAAGGATGTTGCTTTTTTAGATGCATGTAATGTTCTTCGGGCTCCGATGTGGTGTGTCCGCATTCTTCACATACGTACATCTATAACAATAAATAAAACACATTAAGTATTTTCGGTGAGTAAAAAAAACATAAACGATCTGTATTTTATCATTCAAGTTGTTTAATAATGGCTGTAATATTTACCTTAGTCCTCCTTTCTTTATAGGCGTAAGTATGCTGCACACCGTGAACTTTTAAACAGTGTGATTCTAGTGAGCATCTTTGGGTGAAAGACTTTTCACACAAGTTGCATTTATAGGGTCGTACTCCTGTGTGCGTCCGTGTGTGCCGCTTCAGGTCGAATGTATCATTGAATCCTTTGCCACAAAAAGTGCACAAGTATCTCTTAACATCTGAGTGGCATTTCATATGTCTGTTTAGAAGCCTCTGTAAGCTAAAGTTCTTCGAGCAGACTCTGCAGACGAACTTCGTAGGATCATCTTCGCTCACTAATACTTGTTTATTTTTCTCTTCTTCTCTTTGTCTCGCATTGGCTTCCGTCGCTAATGGATTTTTTACTCCGTGTCCGCCATTTATAAATTCTAAGGGAAGCTCTGCTGGTAGACCCAACTGTAAGAAGAAAACTAAGGTTAAATTGGTGCAACTTTGCGTTAAAATATATATATCATTAAGGGTGAAAATCAAGGTAAGTTTGATTTCATTATTTAATTATAAGGCTGATTAATCTTTTTATACAAGTAAGTTAAAGCATAAGTTGATTCAGGCTCGGCGTAATATTTTACAACGTTTATATTACCGAACTTCGATGTCGTCTTTCTCTCATTTATTTAAAAATAAATGTCAATGGACGACATTGAAGAGGAAAAACGAATCAAAGCTTCGCCTTAAAATCAAATAATGCTTACCCTTTGTTGCAAGATTTGAATTTTGGTATCGGTGACAGAGCCTTTCTTCAGACTTACAGCAGCGGCGGGGCTGAGTGATGCATTTTCGATGTGACTGCTACCGTCCAAAGAGTTGTTTCCGCCGGGCGATGGCAGCGACACGGCTCCGGGTGAGTCCAGGTCCAAGGAGTGACTAGCGAAGGGGAAACCAGGAGACAGGATCTGCTGCCTTTGTTGCAGCTGGACGTGAATTTGTAGTTGCTGCATTTGGCCTTCATTGTGTGGAAGTAACGCTGCAGAATTAAGTTGCATAAGGAACTCTGGTCGCTCCTTTACGAAGTTGTACGAGGAACTTTGTTCTTGACTGGCGATTGCGAAATAGTTCTTTTCATAATACTGTCTACTGAAATTTACTTGTTCCGTTAACGATTCGATGTCAACAGGATTGTGCACTGAATCAGGCGTTATTGATGATGATTCTCGTAGTTCGGAATCAGTGATTGATTCCACTTGAGTATCTAGAAGATGAGCGAAGTCTTCTGTAGAATCCGATAGATTACCTAATATACCCTCATTTGGTCCAGGAAACGTTAAAGTTGCATTAAATTGATAGTTGTCTATGACATCCTCTGCCATTTCGACGACCATGGGATCAAAATTATTTCCATAATTTCCAATAGCACCTAAGTTTTCTAGTTTGTTCTCATAATCTATGTCTTCATCTTTAAGAGCTAATCCATAGTGAGCATTTTGCATAAGTGAATATTGTTTACTTTGTTCTGGGAAGTTTGTGGTGTTTTCATTATTTTCACAGTCCATGTTGAATCCATTGATGATATTGAATTCGTTTGAAAAATTACTATTTGCATTAAAAGTATTTTGGCCACTTTTGGTTGACGGGCCCAGAGTTTCATAAAATGGTGGAAGGCTGCCTGTGGGGGGGCTGTTTGGACCGTAATTAGAACGTCCATCTCGACCATTACCGCCACTTCCCGATCCTCCTCCGATGGCTCCACCGCCACCTGATGAGGGAACAGTACCACCACCTCCAGAACTAAAGCTTCCAGAGCCGCCACCGCTCTGAGAACCACTACTTGATCCACTTCCGCCTGTTGAACGTCCGTGGCCGGCAGCGGCATTCAAAATACCGGGAACTTTATTAGCAGGGCAATTTCTAAGCACAAGAACAGGTCTTGCTAAAATTCCATTGGCTATTTTAGAACTGCTTGTTCGCCTCTGTTCTCTTATTTTCTTTTCTGTTTCTTCATCTTCAGTTTCACCGCGCTTTTTAGCTATAACGTAGTCAATTGGTTGGTCTTGTTCTGGATCAGATGTAGGGAGTGTGGCCGGAATGCTAACGTCTGCTAACTCCTTTTTATTATCACGAAACTGTGATTGAGATGGAGTTCTTTGTATGACTGAAACTTTTTGGCAGGTGACATTGTTGTCGATCCCAGGGGAAGGTGTTGATTCTGGAGATGGTGTATTTCTAGAGGGTAAAACAACGGGATCGCTGTCTAAAGAGTCTTTTTCCTCTTTAATTAAGGGTTTGTCTTCAGTTTTCTTATCTTCTGTTACAACAGGTAAATATTGTTTGCGTTCTGCTTGCGTAAGCACATGTCCTCTGTGGCCATATGGAATATCTCCTCCCAGTATAGACGAAATGAATCTCCTTGGTTCTTTTGTCCTTTTTTCATGTGCGTTTCTATTTCCATTTGAATCTCCGAATACGTCTCGATCTGTAACGAAAGAAATACATTGTTAAAGAATCATCTATAAAAGACAAAAATAACAAGTACAGTTAAATTAAATCAAATGAGGTAATTTGATTTCTGAATGTACGTATTCTTAAATTTATTAACTACTGACTATTCGTCCTCGGCTTATTACTAACGTATTCATATGGCGTCGGAGGTATGAGGCCTCGTTGACGTCACTGGTATGTGCCTCCATAACGGTAACGCTTGCTTCCACTCACACCCACCCATTTTGTATCTGTATATGTGCACTATAATAATATGTGATTATTTAAAAAAATGTATAGAAAAACTTTCTTTTCCCTAATTTTGCGAAATCTACCACCTTTTTTTGTTAACTACTTCAAATGAATTACTACGCCTCATGATGACCAATTTCCGTACATTTAATACAACAAAATATTAATTTAAACATGTTACCTAAGTTCAAGATTTTGTATATTACAAAGTAAATTATGTACCAAATTTTAAGCAACTTCGGTTGAACTAAATATCGTTAAGACATTATTAGGACTAAGTAAGGTAAACCGATGAACGCATAGAAAATAAAAGCCTGCCAGAAAAAAATACAATTATAGCGAAATACGTAGGTAGCGAGTGAAAGTCCCGAAGCTGGTCCAAACGAGTTCCTTTGCCCTTTCTCGGCTTTTGTTGGGGATTCAAGGACGATGTCTGGCATTGTCGGGACTTTTTGTCGGTAATTGTATGCGTCTAGCAGTCGGCTGTGACTATTCAAATACTAATTTCCACGTAACGTTTACTGAAGATAAATTCGTGCATTTTTTGAAAAGGACGCGTATTTCTCAACAATGTTTATAGCGGCACTTAAGACCTGTAAATGGCTGTCTAAATATTTTATGTTTGTGTTTAATGTTTTTTTTTCTTAGAAATGATCATTTTCCGTTGGTACTTAGGTAACTGCGAAAACATGTCAGCGTTTGGAATGTTTAAAAATTGGAATATATTTCTCTAACAAATTGCATATGAACATACTTTGTAGATAGTATCCGTAATTATATGTGTGGAATTGATTAATTGTTCTTGATAAAAAAGATATTTCTTTGCAGGATAATAAAAAATATATTTAATATAGTTAACCTACGTATAATAAGGGCTTTAGGGCTTTTGTGGTTAAATAAATTTTAGAAGAGTTTTATTAGAAGAAGAATTCGTTCTAGTTATAGTAATTTATAGTATTATTGTAATCGGATGCTAATTTAGCATACAAGAAATTCGCATTAGGTATATTTATTTTTTATACATGACATTACGGCAAATTAAATAATGTTAAGCGATATTAAAATCTAGTTTTATGGCCAATTATTGATAAAGAAAACACATAAATAAATAACTGTTACAAATTTTTTGCAAGTAAAAAAGTAGTTTCTTTTAATTTAAATTAGGAAAAGATTTTTTATAAATAACAACGTAATAAAATATGCTATTAACAGCTGCATATGGCTAATGGTATGCAAGTCTAGTAGCCGCCAAGATCTGTTTTATTGGTACCGACGATTTGTAAAAAATACATTCCGACTTTGAAATAACTCACGAATTTGGAATTAAACGGGCTTAAAAAGGCACGGTATGCCGGGCCTGGTATATGGGCATGCAACGAGATGGAAATGATAACATTTAAATTGTCCGATGGAGACACATGAGCGCAACTACAACTTCATGTGAATTAGCATGATCATAAAATACATTTTAAATATACTTTTCTCGAAGGCAGATGCGAAGGTTCCTCGGTTAAACTCCTGTTCGGCTTTTTTTTAATAAATTATAAGCAAATTTTGTATGATTAAGGGAAATTACAATCATTGAAATTCATTACGAATTTTGAAACAGTAGTAGATATTGCACATTGCGAAGCTTTAAATATTGGTAGCTACTATAATGTTTTTCATCTAATTTATCTGCGATACAAAAAGTGAATTGTTTTTGCGCCAACTAACGACCGCCTGACATTTTAAAACCAGCTGCATTTGACATCAATAGATGTTCTCAGTATGATGCCTCATTATATTGAATTCATTTATTGGAAATTGCTTTCATATTTATATACTGATGCGTAAGTCGTAACCTTATGACTATTTTCAAATATCGTTTTATTTAGGACTCTTTGTCAAAACGAAATAACTACAAACACATAAACAAATACTTTATAAAGTTGATGCCAAAGAGTTCGTAGCGTCTCATGAATAGTATGTTAGGATAAACAGCTTACTTATTCTACGAGTGTTACGGCTAGCGGTTTCCTCAACTGCCTTGGCTGTGATGAATAAAACGGATTGATTCATGGTCCAGGTAAGACCTTGTTGCGATGTGTCATGTTCTAAATACAACTGAATCAAGATCGTAGTAAGCCCTAAGCATCTATGTAAATCGAATATTTTTTGCGTAAGAATTAAAGAAATATAAGTGATTTTTATCTATTCTATTTTACTCCGTTATAGTTCAAATGTTTTAGTCTACCACCTGTACATTGACAGGTCCATAATTGATTATGTCGCTATCTTTTTTATACTTATTTTTTTCTACTATTAATAAAGAACGACGCAACATTCTAATGATCTACACCGGTAAATCAACATTTTTTTACATCAACTAACACAAAACATATTGTCCGAAATATATTTAAATACTCACATATTACGGTGCGAACTGTAGCATTTCTTATGTGCCATTTAAATGTGCGGTTTTTATTCTAAAACGGTAATTCAAGGCCAGTAATTACCATGTCCATATCTATTCTGTTAGTCGTTTCCTGTAGAGGAACACAGCTCGCAACCTTGGCAACGAACATTCATTATTTGGCCATTAACAGCAGGCAGCAGCCTTCTTCGCATCACTTTTGGCAATAATTAACGATTCTCGAGCGGTACACTTCTGTACAGATTCGTTTTTGTTATAGTGTTATTCTTTTATTTGTTATAGTATTATTTTTTATATTGTCATATAGAATTTTGTTGTAATGGACAACTTAATTTTTTAATTATATTTATATCAATTGTTAGTAACTATCCTCATCAGCCAATTTTGGTCCACTGCTGGGCATAGGCTCCCCCAACTATATTAGTACGGCATCTAAATGTATATGTAATGCGATTTAAACAGTAGTCACAAATTATAAGAATTCTCTCTCAGAGAACAAGAAAATGTAGTATTGATACATACTATTCTTTTTTCTGCGATTTCGTACAATACACTTTTTATTTCAGTGCATATGCAGACATAACATTAATCTTTTGGCACATATTTCGTATTATGTACCCATAACTTTGTGCATTAATCACTATAAAAATGTTATTGTTTAGTAGTGATTAATTGCAACTTGTCAAACAGACAATGTAATTGTAGGAGCAAAGGTTCTGTTGATTATATTTGTAGCAAGGACAGTCTTTAGTCTTATACAATCCCATTTTTTATAACTTAAATGTTACATATGATAATTATGAAATTAGGAATCATCAGAGGAAGGTTGCAAATTTAAATGGCACGTGATAACTACTTGAAGGTGTAAATATATTGTGTGGAACATAATGGTGACCGAATATTAAACAAATTATTAGATAGACGCATTAAGAGCCGGCAGTAAAACTCGCCCGAGGCGTTAATAAAAACTATCGAGGCGGCGGTCGGCGGGCGGACTAGCTTGTCCTTGCGCGCTACGGCCGGGGTTATCGGACGCAGTTAGCATTTAACGCATTATAAAACGTAAGACAGCTATAAGAACCGCTCCGGGCAGAGCACATAAAATTCCGTTGAAGTCTTTTTTCCATAAGTACCGATAGTACACGGTACACGGCAGCGCTCGGCCGCTCCGCCCGCGCCGAAGAATCGGTTAAAAGGTCACTCTGAAGGACATTTTTTGTTTTGAATTATTTATCGCGACTTCACTACATGTGGTCACCGTACGAACATGTGTAAGCTCTCGTATACGCCGTATTCGGAGCTAACAGTTAATAATTACTTGTTATCTTAATGTCGGAGAGAATTTCGCATTACAACTGCTGACATTGAAGGAAGTAAGAAAATTGTATTAAAATGTGCGGCTCGATTGTTCGCTAGTACAACCTTTGTTACGTTCGCACACTCGTTATCTAGCCGTGAGTCGGAACGAAGTAATATCTGCTGCCTTCCTACGCCCCCGGCTGCGCCGCCTACCGAATGTAATTGCTTAACCTTCCGTATGTTTTTCAAAGCCAATTCTGTTGTACAAAAACGGCGATTCTAATACGTCGCTTCTAAAGCAACGGTCACAAAAACTGTTCAACGCTTTATTATTATTTTGATCACAGCGTGAATCACAACCAGATTTGGCGAGGGTTAATGACCCAAATATGTTTAGCGAAGTGTTCAAGGCTAGCCGACTGATTCGACTAGCTAATGTTTAAAAAAAATCCGGTATGCTCGGAGGCGTACAGTCAGATTGTTTTTGACGTTGCTCGATTTCATTTGAGGCAAAGAATTTTTGTTTATGTACATGTCCGAAAAGTTGTTACCGTTATCAACATACTCGGAATACAAAACGACGAATAATCACGTTGTCGACGGTATGGATGAGTTTGTCATAATCTGGAGCACATTAGGAAGTCAAACAAGTTGGATGATCCTTGAATTGCAATGCTGTTTGGGAAATCTATACGAGAAGTGAGGTATGTAAATACAGGAACAATAACATTTGGCGCCGTACGCAGGAGTGAGACGGTAAAACAAACATTTCGTACTGTTATTCGTTATAAGTATAGTAGTGTCGAATTGTCCTCAAATGTACCAGTTCGTGGGCGGTCCACAGTAAATTGCTCCAAAATACACGAAATGATTATCTTTTATTGCAGCATGACACAACAATGGAGGAGATGACCTTACGATCGCAAGATTTAAGAGTCGGCTAACCGCTCGCTATTTTATATTACTCGCGTTAATCTACATGACATGTTTTATGTGACATTTACATAAATTCCGAATCTTTTACTACGATCTTTTTAACTATACTGTCAGCTTTTTCGAAAGGTCTCGCATATAATCTTTTGATCCTTTCAATACAAAAGCTATGAGGGATTTCGTCGATGGTGGTCGTAAATGTGTTAGATAAAACGAATAGCGTTCCAGTCGATGACAAATGATGGTTGTTATCGAAAATGCCTTTAAGATTCTATGTGCCGTTACGTGTCTAATAACACTTAAAGCAGACGGTAACAGTTTGTTTGTACTCCGAAGCGGAATATGTAATTATTGTAAAGTGTTTGGTTAAACACCTTTTATTATTTGTATAGTAAGTAAACATGCAACACGTAGATGAGACTCACTGTGTAAATACACGACCCAATAAGATACTTAGCTGTTTGTGTCTATTTTAGCCAGATGTATCTGACGTTACTTCGAAGATAGAATTAGCTGAATTAATTAAAAACATACACCCGTACATAAATAATTTGAATCTCGACAGCTAAGTAAGAATGGTGTCTCGAGTTTTTATAATCAAATATTTGTTGATATTAAATTAACATAATAGGGAACGAATTAATAAGGTAATTACGGAACTAATGAGATTTCTCATCCACGTGTATAAAATTGGCCCAAGTGCTGCACAAAACCGAAAGAATACAATCGTGCACACGCTATTTGCGCGTGCCGACTTTGTACCGAGCTCGCCCGACTGATGGCTCTACTGTCTACGTCACATTGTTCAAATTACCGTTTCATTTATAAATTACATAAACGAATGCACCAACATTAAAATCATATGTTATGTTAGGCACATGTTTGACAATATTAAGCCAAGCTGTGCTAAAATCTAAGTAAAAAATTTCAAATATTTTTAAAATGAATCAGACAGTAATTAGTTCCCGTTGACGTTTATAGAACACATAAAATAGCTGTACTGTTCTGCGGTATTCGACGATCTTTCCATAGTATTTTACAACATCAATCACGGAGCCATTGAGGTTGTTTTTATTGTTTCCTCAATGTAGCAAATTGGTTGCAGAAGTGTCGTCTCCGTACCACATTTGCTGGTCGGCACCGCAACTTTACCTCGATAACGACGCACGACATTTAGCAAATGATCTTGTGGTTATAATTACGCTGTATTTTCGTTGTTAATGAGATGATTGCATTCTACAACAAGTTTATTGATTGCTTTGTATTTGTAGCATTCAAATGTCTTAAATACTAGATGCAATTAAGCATTTTAAATTGTATTTTTTTCTTTTGAATTTTAAGCTCTTATAATGCTATAAATACAAAAGTAATAACGTAGATGCATTTTCACAAAACTGATGATTCAAATTTAATAAAATTGAGACGAATTGTTTAAGAACTGCATCTAGCCAATTTAAATGTCTGCAGTGTACCTGTCAATGTATTAAAATTCTATAAATAGCGTTCATAAGGGCACTAAAAGGCAGATGCGTTGCAATCAGCAGGTACGAATATAATGGATCTGTTGGAACAAGACACTTATATTGGCATGCTATAACCACTCACTTACACCCGCTAAGTAATAATAAGCATCAGTTTTATGAAAATTTATAACGTCAAATATTACAAATGATATCATTTAGATGACTTTATTATATTTTTATTTAATCGTGCGGGACACTTGAGTAGTTATTTATCACAAAAGTGAACTGGCTCGTTTTATCAGTTCGCCTGTAACTATGGATCGCTGTCGGCGTAGGAGCACATAGTTGTGGGGACATGTGTGACCACTGGGAACATTCTCAACACGTCACGTGCACCGCATCTTTGCTCGAAACGCGCAAAAAATAAATGGCGTGCTCTTGTCTAGTGGCTTCAGAACTTATCGGATGCTGGCTATCGATAGACATTTTAAAGTCAACTTCCCACTTAACGATGTTGGATGAACTATTCATTCAAATATTGACTTTCCGTATGCCTTAATAATAAAGATATAATAGCGATACAAAGAATACATGATCGCTGGACGTGAGTGGGCGTAAAATAAACAATAGAATTGACATTGTCCCGTGAATGATCCACGACGATCAAAGGGTCACATTGACGATCACATTCCAATAGTAACGTCAGCTCTTAAAAAAGTTATTGGTTGTCAGTACAAGTTGTGGAACAATTACACGGATTGAAACTAATAATGGACAATTATTTTCACTGAAATAGTTCCAAGAACGGATTTACTGTACCTATTTCGTGCGTAATCGCTTTTTTATGATCGCCAATCTTTGGAAAGGCCAAACCTTAAAAAGGTAGCTGTAGTACAATGGAAGCGAGGATACAATAGCCTCGGCCACATGGCGAAATATTTTTTTCTTTTTCGGTAACTCGTAAAGATGCAGATTTTACTGTTCGCAAATGGCAACAAGCGATAAGGTGCTGTTTTATCGTTTTAGTTTTAAGCTGTATTTTTACTAGAGTTTAATACAAATTTCTCGTTAGCGTAATCTACTTTAATCTCTTAATCCTTTTATTTCAGAGGATTTGTAATATTATGTTTCTCAGAAAAAAATACCGTTATTGTTTTACTGAATGAACTATTTTTATTTCATTAAAATTGAATGGGTTTCTTATATTTTTTAAGAATTACACTAATTCTTTTTACAGTTATAAAGAAATGTATAATAGTCATTCGGTCTCAAAAAATGATTTACACTAAACTGATGTATTAAGATCTTTTACAATCCTTTTTAAAAGTAATGTGTTGTTTCTGTGATGGGGACACAGTCACGTTTTACGCAGAGCGTTTACACCGCGTGTAAATAAAATATGGATTGAGTGATGTTTTATGCTCCGGTGCGTTTGGTAAGGAGGCGAGACGCGGCTAGACCCTTGGCCTTAATACAAACGTCAACAGCGTGCGCGTGCATACGTTAAACAACGCACAAACTTCGCACTCGCCTTCTTCGAACCGCAGTGCAATGCTTTATTATTAAGAAAAATAAAAACTAAATATGTATTCATTCTCAGCCCATAATATACGTCCCATCGTAGTCATGGGCCTTCTCGACCATTAAGAGGATTTAGGTCTTAGTCCTTCACGCTGGACTAGTGCGGTTAGGTGGACTACACATCTAAGAAAAAGTATATGTATTAATTAATCATTTTTACACCTAAGTTAAACAAGTGTTAATTTCTAAAAGAGATTAAAATTTCAATGTTATAAAGACGAAAACAAAATTCAAGCGGTTCTAATATTTCTTTATTACAACCAAAAAGTAAACGTAATGTTATGAAATTTTATGATTAATGATCTCCCATTACCGTATGTAACGCAACCTTCGTGTTAAATTGCTAAGTTAAAGCTCTATGTAAGGTCATCATACATATTATGAGGAGGCTATTTTCACGCGGTTCACTTTTTAGAATAAATTAAGATTGCACAAATGTCACATCATAATAACGCTTGTATCTTGTGGGTTAATGTTTTTTACACGATGGAGATCACTGCAACAAAATATTTAGGGGATATAAGTAGGCAGGAAACTGCGTTGTAAAGAACGCGCTTTTTTCCGTCGCGGGAGTAGCCCGTTGAAATCTTTTATATGTAACGGGAATTTATTTGACACGCCTATCGCAAATTCCTTCTTTACATGTTGTTATACGTCGCGTTATCAATATTATTATGTCGTATTGATTATATTAACTAACTTATATTATGGTATTTCTTGCAATTAATTTTATCATAGTTATCAGTGGCAATTACGGTAACATTTTGGAACGATAATTTTTTTTACAAAAAGTAAATGTTCATTACAGCGCTTATTATTATATCCTGTAAGGTGAACGTCAGAGTTTTAGAGGTGTGTAATGTTAGTATTGTGACGTCATTATAAACGAATTACCGCTGCTTCAAACATTGTGTATGTAATATACATAAATTTCGTGACGTATCATGAAATCTAAATTTTATATTCATCATTTAATTAAGAAAATATTTATTATAGGGACACTCGTTTAATCCATGTAATAAAACGCAAAGTTAGTTTCCTTTTCTAAAACCCATACCCGAACACCTTTTTCGTAGAACTTGATACAGAACAAGTGCACTATTATATAATAGGGGCAGTTTTATATTCGCGACCCCTCATTCGACAGTTGCGACCCTCATTATTTCCCTTAAGAAAATGAGCAGCACAATAAACCTCGAGGGTCCCCTATGCACATTGCGGTGCAGGGTATGACCTTCGCGAACAAGTCATCCGTGCCCTTTTCGTACAGGTGGAAAAGCACCTGTAATTACTGGATATTTTTAGTTCTATTTATATGCCTTTAAAAGTCAGCAGAGTACGTGACATGTGGGTTCCATCATTGATACTGTACATTGTATTGTACAGCACACATGTATTATTCCTAATTTTGTAGACCAACGCTTTCCATTTTACAAGGTCTTTTTATGCTATGATGATGATTTTTTTTATTTTGTATGATGTATTTTGTTTTAGATTCCACGAATATATCTATGGGTTGCGTGATATATGGGATTCATAGTTTATCAAACAGTAGACAAGTAGATAATCGATGAAAAAGTTTTGATCTGCTTTTGTCGTTTTTATGTATGTTAAAACAACGGGTGTAGTCACCTATGCGCAATGCGGGTGCTCTGACTGTATCTGCTCGCTTATTCTCATAGTTCGTAATTTAAACAAAATAAATTAAGCAGCTGAAGGTTAATTTGCATTCAATTGTACAGTTGAATTTTCCTTCATTTAATGTTCTCAAATATTTGTCACTATTTTGTACATACATTTAGTTGTAATTTTCCTTATTGCTTTTATGGTGCAATATTTACGGTAAAAAATGAATGGATCTGTTTAACTATTGTTTTAATAGAAATCTGAGACGGATCTTTTAGTAGATACATGAACATTGATACAAACAACTATCGTTCCCAAAACAATGTCTCAAACAAATAAATATGTATCATTTAATTTCCAAGAAGTCTAACTGTAAATATGTCTAATATTGCAAATTGAACGATAACAAATCACGCATGACAGAAAAATAAACATTCTAATAAAGGAAAATTCAATCATTTACCAAACAGCAAGAAGTACCGGAGTAACCGGCGTGTGCGCAGCAAATTTTATGCAAATACAGGACACGCATACGTCATGGAAGTTAATTATATTGAAATGACAGCTGAGATTGCGGTGACTAACCTAAATACAAAGCGAGTGGCGATGGCTGGCGAGCGGAAGTGGAGCCATTGTGCCGCAACCATTGACACCTCGTGCCTACATCATCCGGTTAGTTCCTGCCCGCGTCTGCACCTCTCATTATCGGTATTTTGTCCGTAACTGCGCTTTTATACAAAAACTGCACCGAATATATTATAGCCGTCCATATCTACGACATGTTTAATTCGTGTTGTATCTTCGCGTGGGCGAAGGTAAATCATAATTGAGATCACCTTTGATTCATACGCTGTCAATGACGAACATTTCACATAAATCTTAATGATGTATTGGAGTTTTCGTTTTAGGCTTATTTAAACCTAATGAAATATTCTAAAAAGCATTGGTCGTTATACTTATGATCAGGATTGGACCTAAAGATGCCGTGTAGCATAAAGCCATTGAGTTTGTGATCGTGATGGTCGATAAAATCGATAGATTCGAAACAATAAAAGGATTTAAACCTCACGGTACAAAGCGAATAATGAAGTAAGTCATAGATTAGATGTCGATTTTTCGCACGTCTATGAGTGTAAACAATTCGTGGAAAAACGCAAAAACACGACAGTTATATCAGTGATTCACGCTTGGTAACTACCTGAGACCGTTAAAATGTGCAGTAGCGGTCGTCGTATAGCATTTTTGTTTATAATACTTAATTACAACGCAATGATGCATAATAACCGGTTACATTATTGTGACACAAATTAGGCGGGCCACTAATGAAACAGTGCAAATTGCCTTATCTATTAACTTGATAGTACTCTTCCTAGGTAAAATTAATGTAAACGCGAATAATTTTACAAAGAAGCGATAGAATCGAGACACGCAAGTAACGCAAGTGATCGCAGGTAGACATTCGTTAGCGGGCCGGGCCAGAACTGGATTCTGTTCGTATCCTTTTTTTGGGCAGACAAGTGGCCGTTACGAAGGAAATGATAAATAAAAACACCATAGAGGGACAAAATATTAGTTTGAGTACGATTGTTTAGTGATGTGTTTAAGTGCTGCTATGGAACTACTCAATGAGGCCTCAGTTGATGATTACTTTAATTCTACCGCAATTTCTGACATAAACACAATTGAGAATATTCGCGTGTTTAAATTAATAACAAAAAGACAATCCCATTAAGATGTTCAGAAGAAAACACTGGAAAATAAACAAGGATAACAGAAGTTTTAAGAGATAAACTTACCAAGACATTCCTTGTCCTTATCCTTCTTGGACAGGAGGGGTATGGGCCCATCGTCGAGAGGGGAGCCAGGGCAAAGAGGGTCAGCTTTGCTGGCGAGCAGCTCCTGCCCCTCCTGCAAGCCTAGTTGCTGCTCATGCAGCCGCTTCTTGATGAGGAAGATCTTCGGCATTTTCGGGCGCTAGTAAACACTGCACTCGATCCTTCTGTTCGTCTATGTCACTAGGTCTTTTAAAATTCACAAGTTTGCATCTTACAACACTGCACGTTAAGTTTCCTCGCGTTGTTGATATTTGTTTAGTGCGTGGAGGCTAGCGGCACATGCGATACCGTTGGCCGCTGCGAAAGAACTGAGAGTTAGTGTGCGGTGCTCGCGACACCGTTGCCCGAACAGGTCCACCCCCGCCCCCGCCCGCGCCGGCGCCGCCCGCGGGCCCCTGCGCCAGCGCCCGTGCGCCCGTGCGCCCGCGCACCGAACCGCGCCGAGCACACCGCCACCTCGCCACACACTCCGCTCCATGCACACAACCACAAATTCCAGTAAAAGTGCTATATTGTTTTGTCCTAGCCGACGTTGCCGCAACAATACCTGTCGTATAATTTGACCCTTTTGTGATTAGTTAATTGTTGCTTGTCTCCCGTTGTGCTCGAAATAGTGCAGTGGGAATCGACTTGCAAACAGTTATCACGACATCTTCACTTTTTGTTATTGTTACTTTGTTGGATGAGTTCAATGAAAGCACGCCTCTAACGAGTATAATTTATGTAAAAAAAGTTTTTTTATTATCCGTACTTATTCCGGAAATGACACAGCAAATTCTGGTCATATAATCTCTCTGCAAAAGTATAATTTGTAATCAATCTGTTAGTGGTTTATTACTATAGCTATAAATGGACGTATCTGATTAAATATATTATAACTAATGTATTCACAATTATATTTTGCATATTCATACCCACGAGTACTTGCTTTCCGTTATTTCCTCGGTTGGGTAAAGCCTTAGTCAGGTAAAACATTTGTGTACTTCTTTTAGTGTAGGGACGTAGAATTATCTTGCATATTCATAACGTATTATTTTGCTAGAACTAAGCATGTTTCAGGTATAGACCCCACAGACTTCGTTGTCGGCAGCTTTCAATCAGAACAGATTTACAAAACAATGGATACAGATACGAACACAGTTCGGAAGGGAATTTTTCCTTTCAGCCGCGTCGGGATTTACACAACGGAGTTTATGAAACGGCATCAATAAACTTTACAACTGCGATTGTTTGTGCATATTTTGTAAAACTTAATTTTAATCTTTTGTTTAGTCCGTTGGTGTCGGCGCTTTTGTAATAAGTGGAAATCAAAATGAATTTTGTGTACCAAATGTCGGCGTTGGGTATTTTATTACCTTTTACTTTTATACTAGTCATTTCAACTGTTATTGGTACAGTTGCCAAAAATGGTTTCTAAATTATTGTCGGCACCCTACTAATAAGTCGTCGACCGATCGCTATTGGATGTGCCTGCGTATCTATCGATGTTTTTATCTACATACATAATTATAGCCTACGATCGCCCCGTTAAAGTACGTCTACCTTTGCAAGGATCATTATACCATATTAGTGTATTCGGAAAAATTTGCATTCATTTAATTTACTATAATAGGACTTCAAAATAGAAACTAAGGGGACAAATATTTAAAGTTTTTTAAAATACACGAGCCCTACTTACATAATATCTTATATTTATGCCCTATCTACGCTCTACGTTTTTACCAGCTTAGACGGATGAAAGGTTAGATCTAAATCCAACAGTCTGCTTTATAGGATGTAATTGATGCACCTAGTTTTTTTTTATAGAACTTTAGGCATTTTGGTTTTCCCATAATGGTTTTTTCACGATTTTTTATTAAATCATGAAGGAGACACAGACAAGGTCTTTTTTTTCAGCCAGGTACCTCTATTTGTCTGTAAGTCCTCAATAATAAAATCAATTCTTAATTTAAAGATATCCTATAATTCCTATAATAAATAAATTATAATTGCCCTTGTGGAGCAATAACGAAAGATGCGATGTTATATCGTTTTGTTTTAAACTTCAGATGTGTAAAAAATAAAACAATATAAGGTGCACTCTTGCCGACTATCCGACAAATTTTCCGACTCGGTGACTGTAAACATAGAACATATAATACCACCCGGAGATGGAACCCAGGACGACACGATCGCACGCCGTAAAATTGTCCTGAGGAGTAATGACAAATTGCTATTTAAGATCGTAATTGAATCTTCATATTAACCGGCATCGTACAGATTGTATTAACCAAGACAGTCAATGGTCCTCAATCATCATATCTATACAATGTACTTGTATGTATGTATATTTTTTGTCATGGAACTTCCTATAAGTAGTATAAATTTTTTTAAGACTTCCTGTCCCATTTCTTCTATACTCATTTATCTTTGAAGTGTTATATTACACTCAGAAGATGTATTTTGCCGAAATGTGGCAAAGGCTTTTAAATAATGCAATGGAGTGTTAACTCGTATAATAAGAGATCTTTGAATTATGTTTTTGAGTTAAGTAGAGATTAAGTCATGCCAGCGGTTTACGTTATCCTCTTTTAATTTGGATTTGTACAGAATTTTTCGGTTTACACTTAATAGTACAGTTTGAAATTTTACAAAAGATTTAGATGCGAAACAGGAAATAAACTTATTTCTTTTTTTATTTACATGTTTAGTAAGTAACTGTTCATTCTGCTCATTTATTTTGAATGGTTAAACCTTTTTTTTATTTAAATTATGTTTAGCTTACTTTAGTTGAGTTTGCTTAGATTTTACGACTACCTTAATAGAAAAGAGGAAAGCATATGTGAAGAAACATAAATACCTGATACGGCGGACTAAATATATTTACTCTTCTGGAACCTTAAGTAATCTTCCTTATACATAGAGTAGGTGGGTATTTATATCACTACATAGTATAAAACAAAGTCGCTTTCTCTGTCCCTATGTCCCTTTGTATGCTATCTTTGAAACTACGCAGCGGATTTTGATGCGGTTTTTTTAATAGATAGAGTGATTGAAGAGGAAGGTTTATATGTATAATAACATCCAATTAATATCAGCATTGCACCCGTGCGAAGCCGGGGCGGGTCGCTAGTATATTGTATAAATTTATGTTTTAATATATTAAGTATCCCGATAACATTTCCATTTTAAAGACCATAAATCATTTTTACAGCAAAATACTCCTAACGAGACTATAAAGTGGCAAGATGTTGTTCCCCAACGAAAATAAAGCAAAACTATAATACGCTACCGAATTGGTCCTTTTTATTTTTTTCAACTGAAATAAAAAATGGTAGCAATTTTTGCATCGTCTGCGTCGGTTTTTGTGAGTACTCATAAAAAACAGACGTTAGGTATTTTGCTTTATTTCTATTTGTGACTGCGAAAGTTAACGTTCAAAATAAACAGTTTACGCTTAAATATCAAATTGCTTCATATGTTGTAACGATTTGATTGTATAATGTACTTATATTAGATCATAGACTCTTGTAGTAATTTTAGATTTTGACTGTTGGGAACAGATACTATAATTTTTCGTTAAAGCTCAAAATTCGCTTTGTGAATTTAATTCTTTATTTATTTATCATAGAAATTTAAGAGTATCTCTGAAATATTTTTAAAGGAGTTATAAAAGCTATTCGGTATTACTCAAGAGTTTTGTTTTATTGTTTTTGGCAATTAATATACATAGATAATCTTTTCTAATTTACAAGGAATTTTTAAAGTCCAACTAAATTGCTAGGGTTTTTGCTCAAAGTTAAAAGTTTAGAATTCTGTTGTTTTAATTACACAATGATTTAAGTAAACAGTTACTTCTTTTCTAACATGAAATTTATTAATATTGTATCGTATAGACTAGAACTGCAGTACGGAGGCTTTTAAAAACTGGGTGGTTATAATGAGTAAACGGTAATTTCTTTGTAGAAATAAGTCAATTTTCTTTAAGTGTTTTGACTTGCACTTCTGTGATCTGATGACACCGGAACAAAAGACTTAGCGTGCTCTTCGAAGCATGCAGCCGTTTGTCATTTTCGGCCGCTGAGTAAGATCATTCAACTTCTTTGCGAATCTGCCTCAAGCAAAAATAATGATTGAAGACTGAATAAATAAATAAGTGATCGTAGAATAACCTTTTTTATATTACACAGCAATCTCTCTACTTATTTATTTTTCTTGTACAGTATTTGATAAACTACTTTTGTTTCTAGACTGGAATTTTTTTTGATGAGCTTAGATTTGAATGCATATATTAATAGGGTCTCAACAAGGCAAAAAAGTTCCAGGGACATCGTCTGTCAAGCTTCGGGTAACGTGGGTGATCCCGCAAGATAACACTGATAAGATATAGACAGTACAAAAATAAATTCGTAATCTTGAGAAATATTTACCCTTAATATAGTTTGTTCATTAAAGTAAGTTTCAGCAATGTTAAA
Organism: Cephonodes hylas; assembly: GCA_030295005.1. NCBI lineage: Eukaryota > Metazoa > Arthropoda > Insecta > Lepidoptera > Sphingidae > Cephonodes > Cephonodes hylas. The sequence goes on along the minus strand of AP025369.1, from coordinate 8,619,890 downwards.
TACTCGGAAATGAAACTGCTTAAAAGCTGTATAAAATGAATAAAATGTGACGAGATAAAATTGCACGTAGTAAAAGTAATTTTTTTTTTAAATATGTGTAGGTATTATATGTACATTCACACACGCCTATAACCCCGAAAAGGTAGGCAGAGATGCATTACCCATAATTATGTAACTTCATAAAAGTCCAAAATGAAGTTTTACAAATCCTATTACATTCAAGCCTTCTAAACCTCTGTTAACAACTTAAAAAAAGTAAATTACAGTCGAAATTAGTTTTTAAGTAACTTTTAGTGTAAAAAATGTGGATGTATTTATAGGCGGAGTGCAGTGGACCGGCGGTGGATGCGTGCGCGTCGATTGTGCAACGATTGCCCGCGCCCGTGCCGTCTGCGCGAGCGCCGGTTCCGCGCCGCTGCCTCCACTCAAGTTCTCGGCAACGTTAACCTCCTTCAAGTCCATTGCAGAAGCGCGAGCCAATATTGGCGCCAATGTTTGGTTTAGTTCACGAACTAATACAGCGAACTAAACATATCTACGCTATTAAGTGTTTGGATCATGCAAATGGATGTGCTTTTCGGAGTAGTAAATAAATATACTAATCAATCTTACATACAGTCGTGTCTAAATAATGATTTTTTCCATATCTTGTGCTGCTAATGAGAAAGGAAATAACATTATGTTTAATCTGAGACCTCCCATTCGTACATATTACGTGGGTTTAAGGAATACGAAAGATAGCAAATGGAATTTAAATACATTTACCCTTCACAGAAACAGGCGTGAGATAGTTTCTAGATACATATGCTAAAACAAAAAGAAGGTTTTTCTGCGGGCAGTGGTTCCATCCCCCACAAGCGGATTCATTCATATTGAATACATCAACATAACGACGGTTCATGATTTATTTACAATAATTTATAAAGTTTTAAAAGTAATTTGCATAAGGTACGAATTCCAACATTAATGAGCGTGTGATGGGCACAAGAATATATCCGTAGAGAAGGTTCGAACCGTTGAATAATTCATGTATTCGTGATGTAAAATTGTTAATGTTATCAAAATGAATTAATATTTTATGATTTAGCAGATAATTATAACGGTCTCGTTCCATGTGTTAACGTTTACCGTTACGGTAAACACTATGAGTGTCATAGAAAATGTAAATAAAAAACATACATTTTTTAATTCTATTCTTGTTTGGAGTATCGCTTTTGATTTAGCTTTTATTTAGTCGTAAAGCTAATAAAACGGATTTTCATGCATTAACTTATTGGTTCATCTCTTGTATGGCCAGAGTAAGTTGTAGAGATCGTCTGTGTCGCTTAGCCGATCAATAACAGAAGAAGAATTTTTAAAATCTGTTTCGGTATTTTATTTCGGTTGATGATAATTTATTGTATGTAGTACATTATACATAAGTACGCTCTCGCCTATGTTGCCACCGAGGAAGGTGTATTTCTAAAATTTACAAACATAGTTCGCCAGCTGCGTTTTAAGGACCATTAAATAGGGGTCTATTGCACTTTTAAGAAATACTATTAATTTCCTCAGACACCCTTCTTTTATTCTGAAAAGCTGGCATAAATTTAGGCCCTTAGGACACATTTAAAATAACAAGAGTGAACAACAAATTTTCTTGGCGTGCATTTAAAATAAAAGTGTTATGCATTCATCGAAGTAATTTTTATGGTACATAAATGTTTAATCATCTTCAGCAGCTGTTTTGAGCTGCAATACGTATTCACTTATCGTTATGTGTCCTGTATTTATTATAATTCACATACAAGCACCTTATCAAGTGCTAAGTTATGATGTCACTTGCCACACTCGTAACCTATGCCAAAGTTAATTTTCACAGTAAAATACTTCGTACAAATTCCTTAGTAAGTTTCGCTAGGGGCTAGATAAATGGCGCACGGTTGTATAAAGTGACTAAAGGTGTGTGCTTAGTCTGCGAAGGGTAGTATTACAGTCAAACTGCTAAGGGGCTTAGTAATAAACTATAAACGCACAACTTGAAAAGCAAGCTTCTTCTTTCAAGTGTGTCGTGTGTATGGATCGATGATCGCGCGATATTGCGAAGAAACAGAGGGTTAACAATGGTTTTTAAACGTTTGCGCGAAATCATGTTATAAGGCAATCTACAGATATGTAATCTGGTTAATTTCGGGGTTTAGAATGCAGCGCACAATCGAGGTTTCCCAAGTTTCGTTAATGTGTAGGGCAAATTATTACTGGGGCATGGAGTCAGTAAACATGTTAAAATCGGCTAGACATTTGCATTTTTGATTGAATATTTTACAATATATTGAGTTGGAATTTCAATATAGTTGACGAAACCTCAAATTAAAAATAGAAATCTTCTATCGCCTTCAGGATACCATAAGTCACATATAATTTGGATAGGCGAATTATACTAGATTCCCACACATCTGTTCTACAATTGAAAGAGGTTAGGTTTCATTCCCCTGTATCGGCACAAAACGTTTTGTAGATCGTATCTTGTGTTGAACGCAGGACATCGCCTGCAAGCGCCTTATACTGTATCTTACATAAAGCTATGTATATATTAATACAATTTTCTCGGCGATGGCGTAAGATCTGAAGACTATAATTGCATTAGCATATAGTTTCTATACTACAGTTTCCTCGACCAGATCATAAACAACTGTTATATAGTGATGTAATTGTGTCTCTGTGTTTCGCCAGTTTATGAACTATGAACATATTTTACCTATGTACATACATCTTATGATTTTTAATTGTAAATTGGCAAATACTGTTATTGGCTTTATCCATTAGGCTATTCTCTGTAGTTAGAAGGTCTAGTAAATTGTTAAAATATCGATAGTAATCTTTAACCCGTGCCCAACAGTGGGACGTATATGGGTTGATGATGAATCTTTAAAGTGAGAATGAGGAAGCTGCCTTCCTCCTTCCTTGTTACTTACGTTGTATTTTGATAAGTTTGAGACATTTAGTAGCCAAGTTTCAAAAGAATATATTATAAAAAAATAGTTCGATACTCGAATCGGACTAACTGTTGTAAGCTTCAGAAATCCACTTTGTCTACTGCTACGAAGCATACAAGCGTGATGTTATAAATATTATGAACTGAATAAAATAAAAATAGTGCAAATATGTACGCATGTCGACATACTGTACACTACATAAGCACCATCGCAACGGTAACTCCACCATATATTCTAGATGATTGAGCTCGAACACGCGCGACGTAACATCACGGGGAATTGCAATAGTATTAATGTATAGAACCGGTTCACTGATTACTGATCAACTGGACAGTCATATTATTCAATTGGTCGCACGAGACTACCACTTTGTACACTCCCATCGTTTATATTCTTATTTTACCTTAACATTAAACGATCATAGATCAAGTGATTTATGTATGATGAGACTGTAATTATCTTGTCGTCTTGTAAAGTGGTATTTTGCAGTATCTTTCCTTTTTGCGTCAAATAAATGTCATCTATTTAAAACATAATATTTGGTTGCGTTTTTGTTTTTTCTTCAAATTCTTATGAATTTTGAGCGGAATATTGATTCAGCAATAATAATTTGATAAACGCATACACTCATAAAATTATTCCTTAATCATATTTACTATGGTATGTGAAGTATTGCGACCAACAAGCGTTCCATCGTTTCTGGTACGTTAATTTTCGGTTAAATTATGTGTAGGATTTGCTGGGTACACTAAATTAAATTTAATACTTAATTATTAACGAAGTAATAAAAGGGACACATACAGTATTTGACGGAGAGGAAAAACGTTAGAAAAATAACTTATTAGTTTGAAGTCCGCCGGCTTGATATGATAATAGACCTCAACTCTCGCAATAGAGAAGGCTCAATTGACCAGTGGGATACGAAGGAATGATGAAAATAGCATAAGAAGTTTCGTCGTAAAGCCTTTGGTACAATTTCATAACTACGAAATAGAATACATGACTAACATAATGTCATAAAATTATATCACATAAGTAATTAACTGTTTAAAACGGATCCAAACAAAAAAGTACCAAACAGCATCGATTAAAATAAACATCAACTCAATGAAGCAACAACGTCAAATTATGTTGTTATTGTCACACTAACAGATATTACAGACGATACTACAAGAAGATAATTTGCTATTTCCTACATACCTGTCGCCTCGTGGCAATCATTTGCACTTACAACATTATCACATTTATTGCAAGTAAATGCCGCTATTCTCCAATAAACTGTGTTTTTTTTATCATTTTATCATCGATAAATACATTTGGTGGTGAGTGGGCTGTTTGTTTTCCTTCTCGGCGTCCTACTTACCCGACGTCCAACCTGTTGCATTATCGAGCGGTCTCACTGTGTTTGTCATTTATTCTCAGTTAAGCTGGGAAATATATTGAGCAACATAAATTGAGATAAATTCTTGATTCATCATTTGGTGTACATATATTGTTGTTCGTACAAAAGGATCATAATCACAAAACAAAGTTTTTAGTCTACGGTGTATTTCTACAATGTTGTACACCTGGTTTCTCATAACCGATTTTCTTGTCTAAGTACCTAAACGTATATAGACTGTCTTATTATTTGGAATCAGAATGCTGTGGGACCGTGTTCTTGGCTAGTTTTATTATCGTTTTCTTTTTAAGAAAGAGGATTTTGATTTCATAGGTATTAAAAAACTTATAACCACTATTTAAGACATACTTTTATATTTTTTTGTGCAAAGAAGAAGGGAAGTGAAAAGTAAACTTTAATTGAATAGTTCTTTGCCTGCTTATAAAAACTTATAGTTGTGCATTCGGACGTTGATACAAATTCAGGAATTTTAAGCCCTTCTTACAGAAAGGACAGAACAGATAACGAAAATCGGTCTTATATCAACGTCAGTTATATGAGTAAGGTACAATTAAATTTTTATTTATCGGCTTATTCAGACTTTGACTTATCTCACCTTTTGTAATATCTTGGTGTTACACCCGCAGTCTTCTCCAGGTCATCAACGGGATTCCTTCCACCTAATGAGTAATCGATTAAGATAAATTAAGCTTAAACATGAAAAATTAAAAATACTGACATTTCCACCAATCGCCGGAGTCATTATCACCCGCACGAAAGAAACGAGGTTAAAGTCAACAGTAAGCGAGCCTAAATTTACTTAAATACATAACATTCTTACTTTATATATGTGTAATGCGGATTAAGGCTGTGGCGGGCGTGAGCCATAAACGTCTTAAGTCATCGATTTAAATTCTTTGCTGCTGGGAATGGTAGATAAACGTTATTATTTATTAGAATCTGTTTTCTTCTGATGCTTATGATTCCTTTTAGTTTTGAATAATATTGACATTATAGATTTCATTCATATAGTCATGGAAATTTAGCTTCAGATTATTTTTTGTACAGGCAAAGTGATGTTAAGTAAACTGAGTTCGATTATGTCGGATTACGATAATCCCCGCCAGTCTACACAATTCTGTTGGCATCATCCAAACCAGATGTAGACAGAAGGAACCTTGCTGGTCTTTGTCACATAGACCTTTTTACTAGTTGGTAGGCTTGTGGATTCAAGCTTGTAACTAAATTTTCCCCAAAGTAAAGTATAACATCTAGTTTTGACCCTACTATGAAAAAATCCAGTGTCGCAAGCATCAAGAACTACGAGAGACTTTCATTTTCACTAACACCCAGACCTGATACAAATATACACATATGTGGATAGCAGAAACATTTGTTTTAGTGCGGGGATCGAACTCGCGGCCTCTCGTTTCATAAGTTGGTACCTCGAGCTAACTGCGCCACAGGACTGTCAATTCCACGCGTTACTTTTTATTACTGTAAACTTAACTAAATATAGAGATTGTTTTTCCTGACCTACATATATTCATGGACTTGTTTGATCTATGTGATGCTATAAGGCGTCTTGGGAGGAAAATGTGCAAAACAAATCTTTGCTCTGCTTAATATGTATGTGCCTACGAGTATATAGGTACGGTGTGGCTACGTGATTCACTACATGTCACGCTTAAGTCCTAATAGTTTGCGGTTTTTTAAAGAGACGAAATAGTGCAGAGTACGTAGTGTGCCAATAGTAAATGGGGAGACATTATATCTATTTTACTTTTAAGTTTTATTTAAATATATACAGAGTGTATTTAGACCGTGATCGAAAACTGAGGCAGGTAATAACGAGGGTGATCACAAACCCAGTGGCGATATTAAAAATCGCGACAAAAAATAAAAATTTTGACGTTTTCCATACAACCATCGGTGTTAAAAGTATGTGGTTTGTATGGAAAACCTCAAAAAATTTATTGTTTGTCGGGATTTTCTTTAATGCCAGGGGGTTTGTAATCACCCTCGCTATTGACTGCCTCAGTTTTCGATCACGGTCTAAATACACCCTGTATAATATATGCGTATAGGTGTACTCTATTTTATCCGTTTTTTCGAAGGGTCAGCAAGTATTATAGACCGTATGTCGTTTCGTCAGACATTTATTTTCAAACTTTGTATAAACAGAGCATGTATCTGTTCTACTTGTGAGAATATCTTAATAGAAAAAGCTAACCAGTACTAGAATAAAAGACCAAATTCGAAATAGAAGAATTACAGGCACACACACGCAAAGTACGATAATCTTTTATCAATATTCGTGAATCATAATTGTTTAATTCACTAAAAAAAAATAAGAAGAAAAAATAATCGCCAAAAATTTTCCATTACAATGAAGAATATGGCTTGGTGCAGAATACAATTGATATAAAAAACAATAACATTGTAATATTTACTCTCCATGTTGGCCACTAACCCTAAAGGAGAAAATTATGAAGGATGATGATGACTTAACATTACGTAGTTTTAGAGGCACAGTGATTTTTGAAAAAGTTAATGAGTTTTGATTACTTCAGTTGGTTATTCTGTTAGGCATACATTTTATTAAGCATAAAGTTTTTGCTTGTGTTGAAGTACTTGTAAGCTCTTGACTGGCTATCAGGTAGCTTGCAACTATCATGCAGATAACGTATGGGTTGTAGGGGTCTTTGTGTAGCCGAAAAATCTCTCGTTTTCGGTACTTAAAATGTAATTTAGATTTTAGTATTTAGCAGTAGTTATTTGGTTGCCCCGTGATATCTTCAAAGAAATTATTTGTTTATATTTTAAGCTTCCCTTTTAGTGATCGCTTTTAATTGTCGGAGCGCGTTTCGATAATATTTTGGTCTAATTCTTTGAAGCCGAAAAACGTGAATAAACAATTGTGTAATCAATACAGTTTTCCAATGCGAATCTGACGTCTGTTGAATGTTTCAAAATGAGATCAGATTTATCATGAATGTACATATCGTATGACTAAGTAAAACGTCTTAGAATAATAGATTTGAAAGTTGTGTAACTTTCCCTAATATTTATGCAAATACGGAAGCGGGATGTACCTGTAGTGCATGTTTATGTGTCCTGTGACCCATATAATGCTTTGCAACGGTACTTTTACTCATAAATTGTTTATTATTCAGCAGAACGCGCAATGTTACGATAGGTTTCGAAAGACGGGCTTAGTGCTTACGTAATCAGTGCCAGATCTTATCTGCCATGCTTGCATGCTATGATTTCATCCACGTCATTCATATGTTACGATACAAAACAGAAGGATTAAATACATATATAAATAAGGCGTGATTTTTTGCATTCATGTAATTGTCAGAATCGTGTGGCAGAGGCATGTTTTATTCACCAAACTCTGAATACATACATGTTTAAATACAGCTTGCAAACGGTTGCGTTTCCGTCATAGCCATCGTAGAATATTTTAATTTACCTTAACGAAGTGGAAATTACATCATGTACGTAAAAGCTCCATTAAGAGTTCAATTGTGAGGCACCGAGAACACTTCGTTACGTGAATTAAACGTCAGAAAATTCTCAAGCTTCATGTTCACGCGCATCTAAGTACTTGGCCATACCGGTTGTCAAAAGGCTTGGTGAGTGCGCGAGCGCGGCGTGCGGCGGTGCGCGGCGGTGCGGTGCGGCGGCGTGGCGGGTCGCGCGGGACGGGAGCCGGGTACAGCGACCGCAATAGCGCTGGTTGCCGCATCGCAGCCACCATTGCCAAGATCACGGCTCGCGCATGCGCGGCGAATGTCAGCCACGTCACGATCGTGCTTCGTGCTATCGCGATTGGATCGTTAGAATTTCGAACACAGAATGCTATCACGACGCCGTCCAAACGTCGTCGGCGTCACAAAAGAAGATGACACGCGTCATCCGCCCCGCGACGCGACGATCATCGCGGATATTCATGAGGTCCTCATACGTCCTACTGCAACTGATATAATATTCAAATCCGACGACAAATTGTATTCATGAAGTCACTTTCTAAAATACAATTCTAAATCGAGAAAATTCGAGCGAGCTTTTTACGAATAAGCGGATCTTATTTGAAAATCATTACACACGACATAAATACATTAACATGTTTATTTCCTTCAGTTGCACGGAACCGGCGTCGCGCACTTACGTATGTAAATGTATATCTGCTCGGCGCCCACCGTCCAGCGGCGCATGCTACTGCTCGCCTAAAGGAGCGTCCGAGTGCCGATCACGCACTCTTCCCGTTCCCCAAACGAGCCGTTATTATGCAACCGGCTCACATAAGCGCGGCCGTTTTTTGCTCGCCGTCCCCACGGTAAATAGCGTTCCAAGACTCCCAACGAGCTTTGGTTCGTCGTCATGTACGTATAATAGCCCTTGCCCTATCTTTATATGGGCCGAGCCGTAGGCTCCCGCAATCCTCATTCAATTCACGTAAGGTAGCGGCCCTAAGGACCGGGTTTTTGTAACAGCGCAACAGGTAGAAAGGAAAGGATTGCGAGTGGCGAGCGAGACGACACACGGCCGCCGTCTCGCTCCGGCCGCACCGCCTCAGGAATGCCGTACGATTTGTGCTCATGCAGACAACTTGTACAATGTGTATCGGTGGATATGTACGCGGGGCATAACCAACACACACTGCCCTAATGCGTACGGGTCATGTAGCGGGATTCACTCAGTTTAGCCAGTGAAATTATATTGAAAGGGAATCTGATGCTTTTTTGACATTTGCAATTAATATCGCATAAAAAATGGATTCTTTTCTTATGGGTATTGTTATGTTTAACAATAAAATATCGGTGTTAGGCAGATTGTCTTATTTCTTGGTCCTGTTATATGATAGCATAAAATTGTATATCTTACATAATTATGCGTAATGTATTTTATTGTTTATAGTAGGTAATACTGTCGTGTCCGAAACAGGTCTTTTCAGACAGCATTTGCAATTGACTTGCCTACCACAAATATAAACGGAGGCGTGGCTTATGTAAGACATCTTTAGCTTTGTCTGTATTCTTTTTGCTTTTAAATAATGGCATTGCATTGCGAGTGACAGCTACTTCGGTCAAATATTTAATTTTAAAGGGATGTACCTTTTTGATCTTATAATTTGGCACGTACATTCCATGCATTCCATACGCATGCTTCGGATCAAAATGTTATTTATTGATATCAATCGAGCAATCAAATTGATGATTGATATTGTAATTGATTTTATTAAGATTGCAAATTAAATTATTTTGGTGACTAAGTTCAAAATTCATTATCGAAAAATGTATTATATCCAAGTAAAGAAATGGCTAGAAATAGGTACTGCGCATTGTTTTTAGTCAATACAAAATAAACAAGAGAACCGGTACGCGACAAGTGGGCAAACACTATTAAAAACTTCGTTCCGAAGCGATAATTGAAGAGAATCCTGTTGAATCAATTTACGATTGAAGTGGCAAAGACGTTTGGATGTCATCAACTAGATGTATGTACAAATATGTACATATTTGTTTTCGCACACATAGTGATAATAAGTGGGGACATTTATGATACAGGAATAGTTTTGGTAATTCATCTCTGTATATTATTTTTATTATCGTAGTAACCTCGGTGAATGACGTATTTTAACGGTGAACAGAAACATCGTAAGGGAATTGCATAAAGTAAAATTTTTACGTTAGGAATATTTGAGATGACTACATCAGTCGTGTAAGGATGATTTTGTGGAATTGTATAGTAAATTATGAAAAGAAAAACAAAAGTGAACTTTTAGCTCTTCTCAAGCAAATCCTAGGCAAGAAGATAGCTGTGTTTTATACTGAATTTAATGTGCGTACCGACTGGAATGATAATAGAGAGAGAGATAAATTTAAGGTTTATGAAAGTCTAAAATATCTTAAATGTATTGATCAAGAGAAAAATACTGTATCAAAGAATTTTTAATTTGTTGTCTGAATAATGACTCTCAAGCATAGAAAAATATATTTTTAATTGCTGGTTATAAAGAATGTTAATAACATTCATAACTGCCCTTAACCTGTGCGTGATAAAGACATTTCAGTAAATAGAGCATAAAGAAGTAAGAAACGTAAAGAGCGCACGAAAATAAAAGAGACATAATTACACATAATGAAGAGATTGGAGTTGTCACAGCGCTCATGAAGGATTCACAATTAATTATAAAAAGCACCATTATATAAACACGGCATAATAATTCGGTTGCAGAGGCGACGTCAGCCATTTTCTTGGGTATACATGTAACCGCTGGTCATATAAAAAGTTACCTCCGAGATCCGGTCACACAGGTCTGTAGATCGACGACCTCCGCACGCCGTTTGACTTATGGAAATTACTTTTCTTGCTCCACCTGACTGATAGTCTGGGATATTTCTAATTGATCATCAAATACACGCGTTTGTGAGTAGGCTTCATCTATTTCAACACTGTATTAGGTACTGTCAGCTATAATTAGATCGTGTTTCTTCTTCTTCTTCTTCTTCATCAACCCATATACGCCCACTGCTGAGCACGGGTCTCCTCTACCATTGAGAGGGTTTAGGCCATAGTCCGCCACGCTGGCCTAGTGCGGGTTGGCGGACTACACACCTAAGAAATTCCTAAGAACTCTTAGGTGTGCAGGTTTTATCACGATGTTTTCCTTCACCGTTAAAGCAAGTGATAATTCAATGTGAATACACACATAACTTCGAAAAGTCAGAGGTGTGTGCCTGGGGTTCGAACCCGCGACCGCCGAGATTCTCGACCGCGCGCCCAAACCTCGAGGCCATCACTGCTTTAATCTTGTTAGATCGTGTTTAATAGTCGTCTTTTACCGATCTTTTGGTTATTGCAATGTGGTTCTCTTTAACATTTTCTTGTGAAGTATTTTTGCATATATGTACCTTTTATTTTAATTGAAAATACATCGCGTAATGTAAAAAAAGTAACAATATCCCTTTTTCGAAGTCGTTTTGTCGATTGCTGAATCAATTGATTTACGATTTACACTTGTGTACCTACATCTATACTAATATTATAAAGAGGTAAGGTTTGTGAGTTTGTATGTTTGTATGTTTGTATGTTTGTATGTTTGTGACGTTGTAGAAAGTAAACTCGCGATCTACTGAACCGATTTTGAAAATTCTTTTACCAATAGAAAGCTACGTTCTTTGTGAGTGTCATAGGCTATATATCAGTCCGAAAAATGATAAGACTTTACGTTTGTAGCAGGATTTGCGAAGTAAGTCGGAGAAAAAACGGGCGAACGTAACCGTTTTTTGCAAACGCTGCCTTACCCATGGGAGATATATAGTTGAGTCCTAGAGAAAAGTTGTAGAGCTTGATAATATCTACAAAAAAGTCAGCGGTAGCATATGTCTAACTTTTAGGGTTAATTCACTAGAACCTCTTTTATGCTAACTAAATTTGTTATAAAATAAAGCATTGTTTGTGGAGGTATTTTTATAAAGATTATATTAATCCTTATCCAAATAAATGCGTTATTCAGTATAAGTATTTAATTTAAAAGAAATTTGCCCTTTACATCATTTGATTTCGATGAGTATCTTAGAAGATATCGCAGTTTCAAAATAATCATCAAGCGCGCAATAATTATGTACAAGGCGCCGACCGGCGCGTTACGGTTTCACGTTTAAATTATTTTACCAATTTTTATGATTTTTGGTATGGGCATAAATAGGACTTTAAGGAGTAAAATAGACTATAACTTATTTTCTTTCTGAACTCAACCCTGTAGTTTACGCGGACGAAGTCGCGGGCAACAGCTAGTATGTTATATTTAGATTATCGTGTATTGTTAGTGGATATTTTTAATAACATAAACAGTAACATTTACGTATTTTGCTTTTAGAATCACTACTTTTAGATAGCTATTTTTTCCTAATTTCATAGAATTTTAAAAATAATGCAGTTGATAAATTCGGTGTTACATTTTTCATTTACAAATCTAACCCGTGACTATAATGCGAAAGCAACCATTAAATATATCAAAATTAAACATTGCCAAAGTTACGGAGTATGAAGAAATGTGAACGAAGAGAGCACCTTTCTTCGTCTTACATCAGTGTTGATAACGTTATGCTGCTTATGACCGGTTACGAGTCCCGCGCACTGCAAGCACACTTACCGATTACTTGATTCTATGAGAAAAATATATTTATAGCGTTTCCTTAATGTCTATCTTTCTCGGATTTACCTTTGAAAGAATTTTTTTTTGGATCCAACATTAAAATATATATAGCCCAGCAGCATTTGAGTAGCCCAGAACAGAGAAGAATTGCGAGCATTGGGGAATGTCTCAGCCTAGCAGTGGGTAAATGTGGCCTTAATTTACTGCTAAAAATATCCTACAAATTGCCGAATATATGAAGAGTGTTTTTACTTTTAAATTCAGCCTTTAGGTAGTCTTAGATAATTACATACAGCGTTTGAAAATAGGATTAACATACTTTATCACATTCAATGTAAGTTCTGAGCTTGAGTAGTTTATTTCTTGTGATAATAATATCGAGATTGAACGGAAATGAACTAATGGAATTGTATAATATGTTTTTTCTAGAATGATGAAGTGTTTCCGTATTTAAATACAGACATGTGGGTCCACGTTCAAAATGAATTTTATGGTAAGAAAAATGACATTTATTCGAATTTTTTTACAGACGTCATCATTTGAAAAAAATGACTTAGATGCACCATCACGAGTGGTGATGGTACAAATAGAGCCGGTGTAAGCATTACCACGTAGCGCCCAAGCTATTACAAAGCAAACGATGTTGCAATTCAAGTGCCGAAGCTGGTTTAGCGGTCGCGCTCGGCGGTGCAGCACGATCTGACGTTCCGCTGTGTGCCTCCCCCCGCCCTCTCCTCTCTCGCCCCCCCTTTATCCCCTGCCCCCTCACACCTTCAATGTTGGCCCTGACCAAGACACAGACCCCACGAAGGCGAATTACGAAATTGCTATCGACGGAACTTGTTTCCACAGCGCCTCGTGTTGTGAAGACGTGCGTGTTCAAATTGGGAATTGGGAACATCAACCCACTTCGTTGTTTATATCCATTGTGTGGTATACGCCTTTTTGTCTGATGTATTAGAGATAAGTGATTTTACTTTCTTGCCAGTTAATCACCAATAATCCGCGCGGCTCCGAAGAGATGATTATAATTGGTAGTAAATAGGAGCGGCTTTAAGCTCTAAAGATTTAATTGGAGGATGCGAAAGATTTTATTGTTTATGTCCACTAGATAAATGTTGGCAATTTGATGACTTTAATTTACAAGATTTGTATTTGTTGACTATATGTATGTAAGGTATCTTTTACATCGTTATTGCTACAAAGACGAACTTTAAAGCATAAGGATATGCATGGTTTCAAAATTTATGTTTTTATTGTAGATGCTGTTAAGTTTCTCGTAAGTGATAGGTTCTCTCATTCTTTTTATGATCGTTAATTCCACCTTTGCTAGTTAAGAATTAAACTTTTATATTTCGTTATTCTCTGTTATTAAATTGCCTTCATATTGTTTGATACGGCAATTTTATAAAATACTAAATGTATAAAAGATTTTGTTATTAAAGCTTGTACGGCAAGATTTATTAATTAAAACTTATGTTCAATTATAGCAGATAACGCCCATAACACGTTATAAGATTAACATCGCCGAAGTGAATATTTTGAATGGAGATTTAAATTAGTTTGCATTAACTTAATGCTTTTTTAAAATATCGTTTAATAGTGAGTTTGATGGGTTGACGCAATAAATGCATATTACTTAATGCACTTCCGCATATTTAGGTACTGCATCCAATCAATCAATCAATTAATCAATCAATCAGCCTATCGCCGTCCACTGCTGAACGTAGGCCTCCCCAAGAGTGCGCCAACCATCCCGGTCTTGCATCCAATATTGTAGTCCAAAATTGAAATATTTATCAGATACAAGGTAAATCTGCCCAAAACACTTAAATTTATTTAGATACCTACTCTTATGTCTTAAATAATCCTATGTGCTTCCCCCTTATTACGTACCAGGACTGGTCTACTATGGACGGAGGTAGGCCTGTCAACCTAATTTACAACTGTTATTCATGGTTCCTGCAGCTATGAGTTTCAACTGGCTATGTTTATAGTTCATATGTCGAGAGAGAAAAGACGACAAAAGCAATACAACACCAAAATAGAACACCTAAGCTTACACCACGTTACTTCAGATATTTTTCTAGATATGCATGCTTGACAAGGAATAATCAAGTGTTCCTTTATGGTTAAAGGAGTTGTCACAATTTAGAATAACAGTACCACACTCCTGCTCCGTGACAAGAGTGTTCACAATATAGGCAATGGGCCTCGTCGAAGGACGTCTCTGGATACAAAACAGTTTTTTTGGGCATGCCCTACGTCCAACAGTGGGCGGATAGTGGCTAATATACTTATGATACAAAATAGAGTTCTGTGCTCTACATAAAACCATGACCATCGGGTTTAAAAGCCCAAAGTTGACTACTCGATATTATTAAATCATTCTTCAAATGTGAGTGATTAAATCACATCGCATTGAAATAAAAGAGGTTTAACAATATATATCAACTTGTTATAAAGGAATGCAATTGTGAGCAATTAGCAATTCCTCTCTAACAACCTCATTTGTCGGCCGCGCAGTCATTAACATTTTGCCACTGTCTTTAATCGTTTCTCTTTATTGCGAGGCGAGGGCTTTTGAAGAACTATAATTTTATTCGTTTATTGGTTAATTGAGAATACTGAGGAAATGCGACTGGTCGTTTGAGGATAGTAAAAACGGAATTTGTAGGAGAAAAAATTGAATATCAAGTTGAAACTGGCGTGTGTCTTTGGTTCCGTAATTCAAATTGCCATGGAAGATCGAGGAATCTCAAAGTCCCAGATTGCTTTCTGGGAACCAGAAGGGATAAAGTATGATTGCTTTATCCGCCAGTAAAAGATCATCATAAGGTATTGTTTCTAGTAAAATCGCTTCTTATGGGAATTAATATAAACATGGCGAATAGAACGTGTAAGTCTAAAAAATCTACCCCTTGATCTATTTCATGCGTTTTTTCGTTAAACCTTGACAGAAAAATACGGTACCGACCTCCTTTGAAGAAAGTTTTAAATAGTAACATTGAAAAATAAAGTTCATGCTACAATCTTTACATGTAGGTATTGTTTTACAACAAAAGGTATAACTGAAACTAAGTTGCAACATTTGTTGCCTTTTGTTTAATATATCCAACCGGAAACATTAAAGAAAGAAACCATGCTTTCTTAATAAAGTACAAGAAAATGGAAAGGATTGCAGAATAATAATACTAATATTTTTCATTCTTACAGTTATTTAATTGTTTTTATTCTAGAATAATTTGTCCTGCGCTTAATACATTAAGCATCGAATATATTTTTTTAATGAAGAGCTATTTATGTCTTCAAATTTATTTCGTTTTACCCCTAAGTTAAACAATGAAAGATCCCGGTAAGCACCGCACTCCGTGATAACTCAAACCCGACGTAATAACTCATGTAAGTGTGACGCGTTTCGGGATCAATCTGTGTGCATCCGGCTAGGATAAAGTGGGCATAATTTTGTCGACTAGTCTGGGATGATCGTAGTTTTTCCGTACCAGTCGTCATAAGACTATCTTTCTCAAGCTGCAGTCTTATCACATCGTCAGTATATTTGGTATGTTATCATTATTGAACGACTTAAAAGCAAGTTCATATGCTTCTAATTTTTGCAAGTCAAGATTTCCATAATAAGCTCTTTTAGAAATATGTATTTATGCATTAACTTAATTTATTATAAAATATTTATGGTTTAGACCGCGTTTATAGCGTATCGTTGTTTAGTTTCTGTAATAAAAATATGACGGTTAGTGTATTAATAAAAAGAAATTCAAATAATTGGTCAAAACAAAAAAGGTTGTTTGGATGATTGAAGCACCTTAATATGTTTCTGTCGCGATTCTACGTATTTCAGTGCGATTAATGTAGCCAAATTGCTTTAGCAGGTGATATTAATGATAAAGACAGTTGCGTATTTGAACATCGTGCGTTGGCGCTGATTTTTGATATGCCATCGCAATTTTAAACGACGAAAACAATTAGTGAAAATCCCGCAGCTGCGCACACAAAAAAAACACTTAAATCGAAATTGTACTTCACTCCGAGGGTCTCGAAATGTCATTAGAACTGAAATTTGCCCAGGGTGCTATAAATTTAGATATTACAGTTAGGTAAAAATAATTAAGCTTCGGAAAACATAATTTCTAAACCGAATGAAATAGAATAAAGAAAGTAAGAACTACAAAATAAAATCTTCTATCGAAGTACTCGAAATAAAAATTGAAATACTGGCCTCCAATAAAATTGCGTTTGAGGTAATTGTATTTTTTAATACTTGTAATGTAAGTTTAATAGACGCCTATTACTCTTTGCCATTAAAGACCGCTGTTGGTCGGTAGACAGGTTCTGTAGTTGCAACATAAATCTGTAATTTGCGTTGTATTTGAAATTATTTGTTGTTTTATTTCTTAGAATAATGTAATGGAATAAATCCCTATTTTTTATTTGTTTTATATTGCAATCTTATTAATCAATTGAGTCTAAATCTGGTAAATCATAAAATAAACAGAATTTTATTTATGTTTTTTATTTCGTAAATTTACTTAAAGTGATTTTATCAATCAACTATATGAAGATGAATATTTCTTTCCTAATAAATATTGATGGACTGCTATTAAAAACTCTATAGATAGTACAAATTCTTTGAAGGTTTAATATTTTATCAATTATTACTTTTCGTTTCTCTCACGTGTGAACCTTTTAACAGCCATAAAATATCTTGTGGTATCGGGTAATGAGAACGTGGTTCATATTAAGAGTCGACTTATGCCAGTGACCACCGCATATATTTTTCTATGCATTACATCATAGTGTTACCTCATATAGATATTATGATTTTTAGCCCTTTCATCATCATCATCATGAACCAAGAAACGTCCACTATTTGACATAACCCTCCCCTAAACACTTGAATTGATTTATCGGAAGCAGCGTGCATCCAGCGGCTTTCCGCGATTTTACCAAATCGTCGGTCCGCCTTGTGGGTGTAAGTCTAACGCTGCGCTTGCCGGTACGAGATCTCCACTCGAGAACCTTTCTACCCCAACGGCCGTAAGTTTTACGAGCAGAAGTTCTTAGCGCTTTAGCAAAATCAAACCTTAGCGATAAAACATTTTTTTCCTTTTCGTCCTCTTTTTGTCAATCTGTAATAAAAACTCGGTTTCATCTTAGTCTCGGCTGAACGTGACTCTACCAGTCGTATTTTTGTAAGATCTTTATCAATACGTTACAGAAATAAATAGCGTGTGTACCAAACACACTTACAATGAGTTCAAAACAGTTGGATGTGACAAAGAGGCGCATGCATATTCATGTACCGTGCCCCCTTTACTAATGTCGCGGCGAAATGTTGCGCCGGCGCTCGTCTGACACGGTTACCTTGTCGCCACTCATTCCAGACGCTTTATGCGATATAACAGACCTTTTATATCGGAGATCAGTTGGTCGTAACACCTTGACGACCTTCAATTCGTCTAGGGATCACCCGTGCCTTTGTTGTGACCATTTATTCGGTTATTAGGCAGTTTTTTTAAATTATGTTGAAATAAGCAATCATCATTTCTACGAACAAGTTTATATTACGACAAGAATTTTCCTAGGCTTATGCAATGTTCAGTGTAGTGATCCTTTTCGAGTTCTGGATGAGGTCTGTGTCCTTGATAGACAACGTATTTATGATGCTATACATATTTTCTACAAATATATCAATCTTCATGGTGTGTAGATTAGCCGCATCTGTAATATAAATTTTAAATGATTTCGATAGCTACACTTTATAGAGCAGATTATTCGCAGCATGAAAACTAATTGTGATGAATCCATAACATTTTATTTTATTATTCCGATGCTGTTAGAGATAATTGGTATAGTTTTCTTGACTTCAATTTAATTAATATAGAGTTAGTAGAATGACCTGCACTAAAACGATCTTTATCTGCAGCATCAACTTTTCGCAGTAATATACGTATGTTTGGTGTTTTATAACTGAGAATAGTGGTTAATGATTCTCGTAAACTCACAGAAACCATAAGTTCTTAGTTGACTTGCGGGTTTTTTAAATTAAAAGAATCGATGGTGGGACTCATTGACCAATACAATATTGTCTTTTATAAGACTGCGACCGTTTTTTGTTTTTGAAAAGCGAGTTCAATGTTCAGGTTGCAAGATAAATATTTTGATTTTATTTGGTTTATATTACAGATAAGTCGAAGGTTTTTCTTGTTTCTAAACACTTAATTTTGTTTTGTTTATTTAACTGAGGTGAGTCATTTTAGAGGTATTTTGAAATGAATAGTACAAATCATAACATATTGAATACAGTGTTCAGTAAATCAACGCCGATGTATTCATAGTACCCCGGGCTTACAGACAAACGAACCGGGCTCTATACAAACTTCTTTCGCTTCCTGCACTCTCATCAATCTTGTGGAGTCATCATTATTGAATCTTTTATAATCTGAGCGGCACCATTAATTATACCTGTGAAAAAAGTAACAAGAACTTTAACAAATTGTTTTAAAAAATCATTAATACAGTTTATTGTGAAATCAAAAGATCACAGTTCAACGCATTGTTCCTGATTTGTGTCTGTGTGGTAATTTCTCAACAATCGAGGCCTATATTGGTAAATTTAAAACGCCCTTCACCTGTAAATAAAGAATACTTTAAGATTTAAATATTATTTATGGAGAACAATGTTATCGAAACGAGTTATGACTCACTGTTTTAAAATGGTAATATTTTTTGCATTGTTTATTATTTTCTTATCTATAATTCTATAATTTAATTACATTTATATGAAGAAAATAATTGGTGAAACATTTTTAGCCGTAAGAAAAAATATTTGACACACCTTTACTTTAATTAATATTTATTGGATAGAGTACCAGTTGGAATCAACAATAATTTCTTCTTCTTTCTAATATAAAAAAAAAACTCATCCGGTAAACCGAACCGGCGCCTATATTTTTATAATTAATCCAACTAAAAATAATACCCAGACAACAATAGAGAAGCATCAAGAAAATGCGATATTGACTACAATTAGGACATTGTCACCTGTAGTTTAATATTCAGTAGACAATATAATGAATAATTTACATCATAACACGTATGATTAAGCGATGGTATATGGTAATATCTCTACAGTTAATTAAAGAGTTTTAATAACACCTTTATATTATTATAAATTGTTAAAAGCCATTTAAGTATTTTGATCAAAATAACACAACTGTGTACATTTTTTCCAGAATTAAATGTTCCTCACATTTAACTCAAACAGTTTTGTTATGAATGTTGACTTTATTTCAAAAATCTGTAATAGAAATATTTTCCAGCTATTATATCATTCCTAATAAAATATTTCGTTATTATACCTAATTTGTTTCAAAAATGTAAAGATCGTACAGCAGTATCTATTATAAAAAAGTAAATCAGTAGTAAAAAACGTAGCGTCATCTGTAAGACTAACGTTTTTTAATTCTGACCTAGTACGATCTATGGCTTCAGATATATTTTAGATAAGTTTAACAAAAGAATGCCCCTTGATGAGCTGGACATACCTAAGAAATTCCCTTCAAAAAGTTCCAACGTATGCTGGTTGTTTCGCAACAATTCGCTTCACCGCTACGTCATCAATTACCTGGAAGTTTGATTAATTGCAAATAGTAGAAAGAACAATTTTGTGCAAAAACTATTTGGCAGATTGTGTTGGTCATAGATTGGAGTTCGGGCATTGGCTGCTGTGCCAACGACCCCAAGGGATTCGCGCGTGATGAATGACCGCGATACTAGCATCGGGTTTTTATAGCTCTATGACGTCATCAGACAAATGCGACAGGTTGTCTGTGTTAGGTGAAATTTTATGACACAGGGAACTTAAATCGGTTGCGCCAAAAATTATAACTTTGCCACATATATGTGCATTAAAATATCGCACTAAAGTAGTCTTTTTTGTTTTGAAAATTTTAAAAATTATATCAAGTTTCTACTAGCAAAGGAATTTCACTTTAAATTTTATTTATAGTAAGTACTTGAATACTATACAAAGCACATTTTCGATTGAAGCGCGTATTAAATCCATATATATATATATATAATTATATATATATATATATATATAAACAGATGTTATCAAATAAAACAGTTAACAAAATATTGTTAAAAATATATTTTTATTTCCTAAACATAGCTAGCACGGCTCTTCGTTTTTCATCAATTTGACTCTGTATACAAACCTCTTTGTTCTACCGGATAGTCGCAGTTTCTTGTTGAAAATTAGCAATGCGATAATTGATGATGCAAAATATAACTCACAGCTGAATATTCCGTGGAGTAGTTGTTCGTATAACGTAATACGAGTACATAGATTTTTAAATAGTCAGACGTTTAATCTTTACATGATCGATGATTCAAACCACAGCTTAGAAATTTATTTATTATAATCAAGATTGTCTCTTCATAATTTTCATCAAACAGGTGTTTTTGGGGATCAGAGTTACATTGGTGCGCAGATTGAACCAATGGACTCCAATCCAGCGCGTCAAGGAGGTGGTCGTCATTACGGAAATCCTAGCTACTGTTCATCATGATATTTTAAACGAAAAACATCTCATTGGCTCGAATGGCAAGGTGTAGCGGTTTTTTTGAACAACTAAATGAAGTTACTGTTTTAAAGTCTAGGATATAAACTTATGAATAATAATAAATAATTATCGCAGTCAGCCTGTAATTATACAAACCGCCTGCAGTGGTTACAATCCCATTCAAAATGTCTTGTTAATTTATATTACTAGGCTTCCTTGTTTAACTAGTTTGATTTTATGATACCAAGAATAATAGTTATTAATCTTTGTTTCCAAAAGAAAGAAAAAAACATTAAACATACTTACTTATTATATAATATACATACATACATGTCGCGGGTTCGAACCCCAGGCACACACCTCTGACTTTTCGAAGTTATATGTGTATTCACATTGAATTATCACTTGCTTTAACGGTGAAGGAAAACATCGTGATAAAACCTGCACACCTAAGAGTTCTTAGGAATTTCTTAGGTGTGTAGTCCGCCAACCCGCACTAGGCCAGCGTGGTGGACTATGGCCTAAACCCTCTCAATGGTAGAGGAGACCCGTGCTCAGCAGTGGGCGAATATGGGTTGATGAAGAACATACATGTGTGTCATATTAAGGAATAAAGTTTAGGTTCAGATATGGAATATTAATCTTTACATCATAGTCTCGTATATCATAGAATATCACTTATTTATTCAAGCATAACGATGAAAAAAATATTTTTAGATGTTTCTCATACATTTTTCAGCATCTATAATTGCACGAACTTATAATTACAATGCAGTTGAAATAAAGTATTAAAAGTCGTAAACCAATTGAATAGTAGTCGACACAATTTATGATAGCGTATTGGCAAACAAAATGATCTAGGAACACGACACATTTGCAAAACTCACAATGGAGTTACTTTATTTTCGTACAAGACAAATGCATACAAACAAGTCATTTTAGTTGCAAAATCTCATACATCCTTATAGTCAGCCCATATACGTCACACTTTTAGGCACGAGCCTCCTCCGCAACTGAGAGGGCTTAGGGCTTAGTCCACCAAATTTCATACCTTCCAAACTATATTGAAAAGACACGGAGAGATTATTATTTGAATATCCTAACGGAAAAGTAGTATAAGGCGAAGACAGTGAATGGAATTGTCTGCCCAATTTAGATGTTGAGGTGTAATAAAAGTTTGGTTCAATCATCGCACGTCCGCGTGACAATGAGCGGCGGAAACGGCAGCGTCGGCGGCGTCGTCCGGTATCACCTGCCGACCAGTACGCCTCTATACGCAACCTGAATTATTTCTAATTAATCACGTGCCTTACATCAATTATTGTTGAACTTGAGCATGACTTCAATATTGCAGGCATATTTTAGTATTCATTTTAGGTAGTTTTGTTTTTTTTTTGTTAATATTTTTTCTTTGCGATTATGTTTTGATAGTACTTCGTTTCTGTGCAAGTTTATCTCTACTATTCGTTTATTTTTTGCCCTTGATTGTGTTGTAAATAATAAACTAGTAATATTAATTTTCACGTCTGCTCTTTTATATATAAAGCATATTCTTTAATTAATTTCATGTCTAGACCTAGCGTATAAACTTTTTTATTTCTAGGACCACATGACCCTACATAAATATTTGATTATGTAAAAAAATATGTTCCAAAAATCTGACCTATTGGAAGTGACCTGCATCCAAGTCTAACTTTGTTAGTCAACATTATGAGTGGACTTCCATAGTTTCCTTTGTCAGTATATAAATGCACGATATATATGTATACATTTAAACAGGTGTATCTGCGATCTTAACCGAGTATATAAAGAAACCCGTATGTCATTGAAACCATGGGCTTAATGTAGTAGCGTATGCAAATCGCGTGTAACTAGGAAAAGTGATGCTTATCGCAACATTTAGTTCCTTATAACATCTATCATTTGGACTTCATAGTTTTTTATGGCATAGCGAGCAGAATCTTTGTCTCGCTTTTAGTACTACAATATTGATTATATTGAAGGAACTATTGAGTTATGAAAACAGCGAAGGAAAGAAGTTTCTTTAAAGCTGTGACGCTAAGCCAAAAAACTATAGCAGCAGTGAAGGAACTAACCCCTGACTTTACATGCTTAGATATATGTATTCACAATGACTTATCACGTACTTTAGCAGCGAAGGAAAAGAAAACCTGCATGCTTTATAAATGTTCTTAGGAATTAGTTGTGTAATCCGGCAACTTTTACTAGGCCAGCGTGGTGGACTTACGCTTAATCTGAGAGCAGTTTTAATATTTACCTATATTCAGCAGTGGGAATTATTATAATTATGAATTTACAACTTAATTACGTAATAATATTTAAAAGTTGCATGTATGTGTAAACCCTTTATGCTATTATAATTATTTTTTGCAAAACAAATAGTATTTCGTATCAGGCGTGCCATTTATTTGAATAGTGTTTGAGTGAAAATGTGTCATCGATGCGGGCGCCCACACGTATCGACGGAAGTGCTGCTGATACTGCGCGTATAGTCAACACTGTTTGAACATCACCTACATTGAACGCAATTACGTTCGCCTGTTGAATCATAATACCCTTGTTCTACGTCGTAGTGACACTGAAACTATGGTGCTAATATTGTCGATGATAGACCGAGAATCTTAATCTTATACTGTGGTTGTCCAGCTTTTCTTAAGTCAAACATTGTTTTTAAGAATGAGGACATCACATGTGTCTTTCAGTCAGATAAATAGTCAGCGATAAGGCCGCCATTTGTGACACTATGGGATTTAGAATTACTTGTATTAATGTTGTTTTTACTGCATTCTACGGAAAGCTTGATTTTTCTTTTGTTGTTTTGCATTTTGACATTCAGTTTATATTGTTTTTTTACAAAACTGACTATTTGACGATTGCCAATGATGAATTTAGCACATTTGTTCGTTTTGCTATTCAACATTCTTGTAGTATTGGTAATGAAAAAATATAATATGACTGAATATTTTACTGCTAATAAGACCTTTATCTAATTTGCCAATGTATACCGTAAACAAGTCTTTCTGATTTAATAAAATCTTAGCAATGATGTGTAATTTTCTTCACATAAACATTGAGGCTTTATAGGTTTTTCAAACCATTTACCCGTTTAGTACCGGCAAACGTGTTAAATGTCATTCCGTAAAAATACAGCCAGTGTTATATTTGTAATCCGTAAATGTGAATTTTTAATGCCTAAACTTGACAAACATTCAGCGGCGTGAGTCTCGAAGTAAACAAGATATTTCGCGTGTACTGTTAATCTGGCAGTATTTTGAAATTGGCCGAGTCCTTCATCTTGAATTATTGCACAATATATCGGAATATTGAGATCGATAACGGTAAATATACAGAGTTACGTAATTTGCATGAAATTGTGTTCTATTCGTTTCGCTTTGTATGAAAATAGGAAGTCATTGTTTCCAATGTATCGACTTCATCACGCGCAGAATATTTATGAGTTGTACCAAAAATTACATGCTAATTTATTTACCACTTAGTAACCATTTCTTAGAGACGTTAAAATGAGGATACACTTTTCCTGATAATACACAATAAGCAGGTTTTTAAGTTTCAGCGATTTAGTACGATTTATTTAATATTGAAATCAGTAACTAACTTAAGAGACTGTGATGTATTTCAATGTATTCAAATTTACGAATTTTTGTCTAAATATTGATTCTAAATCTCATCTCGTCATTGAAATTTTTGGTTAGATATTTACTTGTATGTATGATTGAATGTCAAACACCGTTTTTGCTTATCTGGGAAAACTTTCCAGTTTCTTCAAAAGATAAAAAAAAGTAAAAAAATAAGCATCTTACCTTATGTGGATAGTACCGTGTATCTTGTTACGAAATATATTAACTACATTATAACGAAAAATATTTGTAATAGAGACAAATCTCACGATATGATTTAATAAAAATAATCATGTCTAACTTAATTTTAAACGTTCCTTACGGGTAATACAGGCACCGTCCATTAGGTGTCCGTGGAGATACGTAATAATTAATTCCATTATAAAATGCAACTGAATTACCGAATCGTTGCTTTTAATTTTATCGCAATGAGTTTATTGCACACGAGAGTTTCCCAGCAAAGTGCGTTGATCTCGTAACTCCGTAGTTATTTCCGGCGATTTAATCAATTTCATTTTTACCATAACTTGGCAACAGTCCGCGAGTTAACTGTAAACTTGACTTAGCCAGAGGAAGACAGTAAAAACTTAATCGGTAACAACTGGAGCGAATCGGGCGAGCGCACTAATTGTACAACGCCAATTAAATACTATATTGTGCAATATTCGATTCCCGATGTAGTCACGGAATCTGATTGTATCATTTACATGAAAAATCATTGCTCGCTCATCACTATATCTACCTATATCGGACTTATAATAATAATTAGTCTTTTACATTTTCTATTTATTGTATTTTTTATGTGTAAATGTTTATTGGTTGGTACGACCCCAAGCTATCTTTTGATAGAGATCTTTATTGCTATTAAACGTCTGTTTAAACCATATTTAACACAACGTATTAATTATATTTAGAACAACCATAAATATATTGTTCTTCTCGCAGTTTCTTTTGCTATTCATAATTGGGAGATTTCTTTATGTAGAAATTTCAGTATTTAATTTTTCCTTTACTCCTTTTCTAAGATTATTGTTATAATAAAAACCAAAGTTTAACATCTGGAATTAATAAAACGACTAGACATTTCATTCTATTACTATTACAAGGATTATTATCCTTGAAATATTTGGGTGTATATTTTAAGGGTCTTTAGTGAATTTTTGACAGGTAAGAATCAATTGGAAGTGCTAAGTTTAAGTATTTTAAACGAACGTTCGTATAAACATTTAAGACTTACCACTATTTCTTTTATAATATGAAAATATATTTTTAAGAGGAGGTAATCTATTAAATATTAGATTATAATTAATCTATTTCTAAAATTTGAAATTTTCCACGTAGTAGCCAATGGTTTTATAGCAGTAATTTTCTGCGTAAGGTGAACGAAGTCACACGTTCTCGCAAATTATCACACACTGCCGTCATCAGGTGACATGCTGTTGGACGTTAACGCATTACCTATAAAAACCGACGAGATTACTCACCTTCCCACACGCAAACATTGAAAATTACATTTTATTAAGAAACAACTTTATTCTCACGAATAACCAAAAATGCAGACGTCGTTTCAAAGTCGATATGACATCAAAATCGAATAAAAATCTTTCACTGTCGATGGATTGATATAATTCACAAATATATTTTCGGTTTCAACGTGGCTCCGATGTTAAATTTAGAATAGACCCATAGGTATCGGAGTCATAATACATTCTCTCGAGTCCACGTTAGATAAACCAGCTATTCTGAGATGTGCGTCCGTTTGTATAGTCATTGTTGGACGTGGTTGGCGATATAAAATTGTTGGATTGTGGTGAAAAGAGGTCGCCGGGGCGCGGGAGGCGGCGGCCGACGACCGACGACAACCTTATTGCGTTGTGCCATGAGCCAATGTCTAGGGTAAGGTCCTCGGACCCAAAGTAGAGTGGAACTTAAGGCGTGCGTATCTGTAGGCGGACTCGAAACCAATCGGGTTTTTGACAGCGCAAAAGGAGGTTGCATAATTTTAAATGATCAATTATATTGAAACTTGTTTACTTGAAGTTTTTTGTTCGGACATTCCAGTTTGTGGTTTTTAGCAATGAAAGATAAGAAAATATGTTCTACCTTCAAGCTTAACTATAACCTATTTATAGAAAGTAATTAATTTTTTTTTTATTAATAGTTATTTATAATTATAAGGAATACACAAAAAAGTGATGTTAATGTCGAACATTGATGATTAAGATGTTCGCGCAATTTCTAAATTCACAAGCTTTTTGAAGTACTGCGCGCTCTTGGGCCATTCGCCTTAAATCTAAGCATTTTCCATTTGGAAGAGGGAGAAAGATAGAGGGTAATGCCCTCCAAAGTTGTTTGTAGCAAAAAATGGGGACACAGAGAGCTGCTCACTTATTTTAGTTAGGTTATGATTCAGCGTGAGAAAACAACATTCATTTTTGTTCATATTTTAACATATTCAACAATTGATGTAATTAAAAAGTTTTCTTCCTTAAGTAATTTAACTAAAATATACGATTACATTTTATAAAATCTTGTAAAATTTTAACGCAAATGATAAGATATGCAGAGATGCTTAATTATAAAAAATTAAACTTAAATATTAATATTCATGAATATTACAATTTTTGCAACAATTTTTAATTTTTTTGCGATTACACGAAGCAATAACCCGATCGATTTTATCCCCGTTTTAAATATACCTCTTCAATTTGGTCGTCGCGTGTTACTATCGATCTGTCTGTAAAAACCATCAGGCATTCTGGTACCGACCCATTTAATACGCCCGTCCTCACGCAAGTACACGGCAACGACCTTAAAAATGTATTCAAAGTGCTCCGAGACTGTAAACAAGAACGTGCCAAAAACCTTGATTTTGATCTGGCAAGTCAGGGGCGATGCCACTGTCTCCATTTCCTGAATATTTTTTCCCCCGATTTCAGTTCTGCTCCCGTTTTTCTAATCCATGCATTTCGAGCAACTTATACTTTTCTCGAACATTCTTTGTATTTTTATCTTTTTCATTCCTTAATAAACAATAGTGTAATTTAAAAATGGTTATAATCGGCTGAATGAATGACTGCCGTGATTTAATTGTGTCGTAAAAAGCATAATTGAAAATTCTCATAAAGATGCAATTTGTAACAAGCCAGTATCATATTATTATTTCATCCACGACCCGTCTATTAAGTGGATCAACCATTAATTACCTTTTTACAGTACCGTGCGCTGTAATTGATAACGAGATGAATGTTCAACATTTTCTTCCATGGAAAGATATCAACGTGCATGCGTAAGGAGGTGTTAAAGTATTATCGTAATATTTTTTTATAGAAATTACCTTTTACACCATTTTAAATTAGGCTTTTGTGTGAAGTTAATTTATTTTACATACATAAGCTCACGCTTAGGCGTTCCTCAAAGGAATATGCGGAGATGCTGGAGATAGTACCCCATTTTTCGCTGTCATAGTGGTCAAGTTGTTTATATAAAGGTTACAATAAAATACTAAAACAATTATAAATTAACAATGTCGAAATTGTTAAAGATAAATATTTTCATTAGCTACTTTTTCGTAAAGAAATTAAGCAAATTTTCAACTCAAGATTTTATATAAGATTTTATTATGCGTTGTATTTTTTTATGTTCAAAAACATAGACATAACGCTGAGGTAGAAGATTTTGATTGCAGCCTCAGGGAAGAAAATGACATGAGCGAAGTGTTACAGACATTTTTCATTAAGTAGCACAGTATTCAAAGTAGAAGGTCGGAGCCAGGATAATGTACTTATGTACAATAAGCTCGCCATTAATTATGTAGGATTGAAAAAATATACAACAAAACGTGGGTGCAGACTCTTGTAAAGAATGTGAGTTACTTTTTGTTTTTTTTTTTTTAAATGGCCTGTATACAAACATTACGGTACCGATAATATAATTTCTTCAAGAAATGGCTAAATACCAAAAAAAATGTTGCATTAATCAGTTTTATAATAAGCATAACAAATTAATCCTTCAAACATAATTTTGCATTCAAAATCTCGGTCAAGCAAGGATATAAACAACGAGTGCTGTACATGTGTATATCCATGCGAATAAAAACTTAACTTCACACATGTAAAATATAACAGTACTAAACTATTTTGAACTCAATTGCAACAGTAGAAAGTTCAAAATTGATTGACGTTATAGATTTAAAATATTTAACGTAGGGTCAGCAAGCGACGGCACAGGTATTTTTATTACAATGACGTTAATATGAAATAGCAAAGTTCATGATGAAATGGAAATAACTTTAAAAATATTGTATTGAATTGTACTTAGAAAATATACTTGTAATTATACTTGAAATCATTTTACTGGTACTTTATTTCTAACTAATATTATCTATTTGTACCAGTACATTTTTGTACATTCGTTGTAGTGCTTTATTTTGCTGACGCTACCGTTTTACAGATTTTTCTTTCTATGTGTTGGAGGCTCCGGCGTGTACAGACTAACGGTAACCGCTCACGTGTCTCCGAGAAGCCATCGACCCTCGGCGGCCTCCGCGCAATATTCTACGCGCAATAACTCTTCGTCTCCAACAAAACGACTTATCTACAACTTTTATTTAAACAACACATTATCTTAATGCAAAACACAAAAAGCTTTTTTTACTTTGTCGTTTTAATGACACGTATCACGTTATGTTCACGCAATACAGGAGTCGCTTCAATCGATTGCTTGAATATAAATCTCTTTGAAAAATAATTTAAATTTTATTTATCGCGACTTAGAGTTGAAAATCGATTGCGTTATTCTGAAAACTCAAGTATGAAGATCGGATTATCTATTTATTCATACATTTAGGCAGTAATGTATTATTTAAAACCATATTACAAGCAAAACAATAAGCCCTTGTGAAATAATCATCTTATTACATTATGGAATTTATGTATTTGTTAAAATAAAATTATGACTTTTATGACTATGATTAAAGAAGATATTTAAAACTCATTTATTTGGTCTGAATATTAAATCCCTCTATGGCTCTGCATACTGTCACTCAACTTCCGAGATTATTTTCTTTCTTAAAAAGGATATAGGCTGTTATAGGTAGTATAAAATGTTTCGTCGAACTAAATCTTTCTTCTTTTGTAAATCTCTTAAGGATAACAGGGAGAAGTATATCAATATGATTATGAAATAGTCTCGAGGTTTCTCAAATTATCTCGGCGGTCGCAGGTTCAAACTTCAGGCACGCACCTCTGACTTTTCCAAGTTATGTGTGTATTCACAATGAATTATCACTTATTTTATGAAGGAATGTGAAGAAAATGTTTGTATGTATAGTCCGCCAATCCGCACTTAGCCAGCGTTGTGGACGCTAAACCCTCTCAAGGGGGGAGAAGACCCCTGCCCACTCACTACTGGACTGGACGTTTATGGGCTGATGATGATGGCAACGACTGTGTTGAATTATTAGAAATGGTTCCCATTTTAATACTATTACTGGAGCTTATTCTTAAAGTCAGGTGGATTATGGTCACTTTATCATGCTACGAAACGATCAATTGCTAATTGAGTTTGACCATCAAAGCACATGTTATGTTTGAATACAAACACGTTCTTGAAAGACAGTTAAGAACAGTTAAATTGAATTTAATAAGGGATATTACCATTCGGTCACGTGAAGTGATCCCATTGCAAGTAAAATGAAAGCATTATGGAAATAGATAGATGTCATACGGTCCTTCTCTAGATTTATCTAGCCTAGGTTTCATTCACACCGTTGATCAAATTAAGCACGACTATTATTATTAATATTGGTCTCTACTACGTCTTTATCTGACTGCAATATTAAATAAAGGTTTAAATTTCTTAATTTAGTTCAATTGAATGGAATAGGGCAGATGTTAGAAAAATCTACATCAGGCGAAAGTGGCTTACTATGCTTGTCAGTGGGTTTCAGTAAGCTCCGGCGAAGCTTAAAGGGAAGTATTGTGGTACTTCGTATATACTGGTGCATGCAGCTTGTGGAGTAGGTACATATATTGTCTAAAGCTTAACTCTTGGCTATGTTAGTATTCACTAAGAAATGAACTAGACTAGAAGCATTAGATGTTTCTCAAATTTAGTTATTCATTCATGTGAAATTACGTTTATATTATAAATTAAAAAAATAAAACAAAAAAAATCATGTCTGCGATTTTGCGTCATTGTGAAGCGAGCAAAATTTAATTTGCAATAGAAAATTACAATTTAAAATCTGAAGCTTTTTAAATGTATAAGTTGTGCTCAATATGTGCAAGGCTAAACTTTCGATGTCACGTGTGTCACGTGCAAGGAGGACAAGGTCAATGACTTGACGTCATTACGGGACGAAGAAGTGTCATCGGAACGAACCATGGGACTCAATGCGTTTTCAACATTGTGTCATTTATTTGTTTCTAAACAGAAGTTAGTCTATGACTACTTAGTAATAGCACATTTGGGTTCTTTTTTGAAATGTTCTTTAAGGGATGAAGAATAGTTAGGTAAAAATCGTCAAATTTAGCCACATTTAAAGAAAACTATTCAAAAACTTCGAACTACTTTTTTACACCTAAATATCAATTTATGTACTTCCATATAAAATATGTTGAATTTTCCAATATGTAAAAAATAAGATATTTAATATTCCTTAACATACATAATTTAGATCTTACTAATTCCTTCATAGCAAAAATTCGTGCTAGAATTCATTGTGATGGATATCAAACTGATTGTTGTATGGGACAATTTTTTCGCATACTATTAATTACTATTCCATTCACGTTTGGTATTTTCCTTAAGAAGTGGGACGTGTTTTTTTGTTACATTCCAAGATTCGGTAACATACCATGACGTGCTGTAGAGAAGAATTCAATAGCAGGTGCAGGTTCTTATATCTATTAAAACTGTTTAACATGTATAAAGTGTGCACTTACGTAGACTTTATAAGTGATTAAATAAATATTTAATACTCAGATGATATACATTATAGGAAGCTTAAGTGATATAAAAATACGTAGAGTTAAAAAAATATAAAATTGTATTCATAGATGCATCCCTTTGAATAAACATACTACGAGTATAGTAGTTACAGAATTACATACAATATATACATAGAGTTTTGTAGCACCAAATACCTGGACATAGTTACGTAAATATTGCTAAGCGGCGCCAAACGTATTCTTTATGTTGTGTGACAATATTTGTTGTCATCGCGTACAATAGCGGGCGATTTCGATGTTTACCTGCCAACTTATCAGACATTTAACGCAACCAGGATCTGTACGTACTGTTGTTCTGTGACGTATTGATATACGTTTTTGTTTTAGTGTCGGTTACTTCTTTAATTTTTTAACTTGGATTTCATGTTCGCTTCAAATACTGAATTGGTGGTAGCTATTAATAAGCCTAGTCGCAATTTTATATCTACTGATCCTAAACAAAAATCCATGAAAGACAAAAAAAACTTAAAGCAAGATTTTTTGTTAATCAAATTACATATTTATTTTTCTCTCTACCAAAGGACATTAAGTTGTCGTCAATCGCTGAAAAACTACGACTTAATTGTTCAGTATGGAATAATGTTATTTTGTATCGTAACCAAACAGCCGTCATACATAAGAATAGAATATTAGATAACTAGTATATATTAATATAATTTTTCTATTTACGAATCAATTTATAAACTGCTTAACATATCTCCAGTTACCACACGAATTTGTATTGGCGTATGAAATGGAAAATTCTGGAATATAAAGCAGGAGATAGTTTATTGATTATTCGTTTCGAAACGGACGTGGAAGTTAAATATCAAATCAACAGAACACGTCATCACTCGACATGAATGGTAAATGAGATGTAATTATTGGTATGCGAATATAGTTATCTTTCTGGGGCTTGGGTTCATATACTGTCACTGGCGTAGTAGTAAATATGTACAATGTACATATATCGCATATCTATATTATGCGTGTGGGCTGAGGCGAAAGATCATAATTAAACAACACTTTTGAATCACCTTACCTATTACCTGCCTTCGTTTGCGATCACGGTTTGAATACACCCTTAATCTGATATTCTGTTCGTACAGTTAGATCACTAATTCATTTATAGATATTTCTAGTGTAATATATTTTTTATCTAAACATCCGGAATCTTCTTCTTCTTTCTTCATCAACCCATATACGCCCACTGCTGAGCACGGGTCTCCTCTACCATTGAGAGGGTTTTAGGCCATAGTCCACCACGCTGGCTTAG
Organism: Cephonodes hylas; assembly: GCA_030295005.1. NCBI lineage: Eukaryota > Metazoa > Arthropoda > Insecta > Lepidoptera > Sphingidae > Cephonodes > Cephonodes hylas. Next base: position 8,586,849 of record AP025369.1, on the reverse strand, counting down.
TGCGGGTTGGCGGACTACACACCTAAGAAATTCCTAAGAACTCTTAGGTGTGCAGGTTTCATCACGATGTTTTCCTTCACCGTTAAAGCAAGTGATAATTCAATGTGAATACACACATAACTTCGAAAAGTCAGAGGTGTGTGCCTGGGGTTCGAACCCGCGACCGGCGAGATTCTCGACCGCGTGCCCAAACCTCGAGGCCATCACTGCTTTTTTCCGGAATAAATGATTATAATTATGTTCTTCAAATATAATTTCACTTTATAAATAAAACACACTCATACATTACATTCAAAAGATAACACTCCTTTGAAAAATGTTATTTTTTGCAATTTTTTTTTACTGTGTTGTCCGGCTTTGGGAAAGTTTGCTTATGTATTCCTTGTTTCTGTAAATAAAATGTGGAGCGCAGTAAAAATGGAAGGATAATATTTTTGAGCCAATAATTGTTAGAAATACTCGATGCAATCTGACTTATAGATTCTTAGTCTAATGTGACTACCGGACGCCTGTCTGTATTCTTCATTTCAATCTCTTTTCTTTACTTGCTTTAAATATCTTATTTTTTCGTTCTACTTTACAATTAGATCATATTTAATATATTAATACGATGAGTGCAAAATATCTTTCAACAATAGTCCAAATCTTATTATAAGTGATTGTCTCCAAGGTTACCAAAACTTCCGTAATTTGATAGGTTTGTTATAAACAAGTCGTTCTTTTGTGGTCCTAATAAGATCTACTTGCGGTGTAAAAAAATACACATTGTGCGATATTACATAACGATGTCTGTGTCTCATAAGTTCATATGTGCATATTATGTGTGATACATATGAAAAAGATCACGTGGCCATTACAAATGCGGTTCTTGTTGATTTTGACAATGAATACTTATTTAATGATTTTCATGAACACCTAAAATGGCCCAGGTGTATAATGATGTGGAAGAGAGAACGCTGAATTCTACAGAAGTTTTTGAAATCTGTCACAAATAATGGACTTACATACCATTTATACCTTTTACCTTTTAGAGACTTTATTTCAACTGAACTATTCCAGAGAGATTAACAATATTTGATGTTCAGGTGATTTTTTATACATATTATTGCGAAAATTATTTTATATAGAATCAATTAAGATACTATTTTTTTAAAGCCTTTGTGTTATATACGACGACGACATTCTGACAGCTTTAATAGTTTTATGTCTCCTGTCGTTAAAAGATCTTGTGAAAAATGGTCTTCAATATTTGATTTGGTAAACAGCTTTTTAATACCTATAAGTTACTTTTTTTGAATAAGTTACATGAAAAAAGTAGTAAATGTCTAGCTACGTGATTTTCTGTTTTTATTGTAATATACAAATACATTATAATTATGATACTTTTTATAAAAATAAAATCATTTTAGTATCTGAATCTCTTACGTTAAGACATATTAGCCGGAAAAAATAACACATAACATAAAATAACAGCTCGACCAAAAATCTTGGCAAAATTCTCCGGCTTAAATATTAATGGGTCAAAGGAAATTTTCCATCAATGGAACTGTTAAAAAACGTGACTGTATCTACTAGAAAACACTCTAATGTGGTTCATTTTAGCCGTTCTTTGCATCGGCGACATTGAATTGCAGAACGAAAAAAACACGTGAGATGTTATGTCTTATACAGGAGACACCGTAACTTATATGTTAGGATCGAAAAATGTTACATCACCATTTGATTTGTAATCCAAATCAACGTAACAATCGATTTATTTATGTTGATTTCACTTTTTCATTGGATAGTATTCACGTAAACAAGATTAGGAGATTATCACACAGTCGAAACGTGATTTAGCTCGGGAAATGCATGTTTTAGTTGTTTTTTTTTTTAAATACCCTCTGTTGGCTATTTAGCACTTTAAAAACAATTAATTATGTAGAAGCTTTAAAAACATATTTTAAAAAATAATAACATTTTTATATAATCCATGGACAAATAAACTTAAAGAAAAATTTCGAAACAATTTGTAATGAAATCCAGTTCGAGATTTCGATAGTGGTAAAAATTATATGTAAGTGAAGTAGCTTCTAGACTTAGCTTAAGATTCTATCTCGAAACTACGACCGGTCTTTGACCACCAGTTCGCAAGGACAGAGAGGAGACCGAGGTCTCCTTATTGTAATGTATGACCGCATATATTATGTATGTACCATTTCCTTTAGAATTATATCTAGGATTCAATGGCTTGTGCTAACTTTTTTCTATCTTTAATTAGATTAGTATTACATATGTTTATGAACACATACCTTTCAGAGGTAGATAGAGTTGTGTCTTGTCCTATGATTCGGGGATTGCGTATTTCGTTCATGCAGTATACCTAATATAAATAATATACTCGATATTATATCCTCATAATTGTAAATAGACGAATATTCCAGAGCCGCCAGACGTTACTTATTTTCTGATGAACGAAATGTGGTACCATTGGGTAGTGTTAGTATGTACTAAGATCGTATGGATACTCGCTAACTTGGTCGAAAGGCCAATCAGTCCTATCTAGGACCTTACGTTATTTGCTAGATAGGTCGCGGGGAGGGATCAGGAAAATCCCAATTTCGCTCAGAGACAAAGAGGCTGATTAAATAAAACAATAATTTCTGAATCTTGTAAACCGCATGAACCGCAAGGTTTAACAGTATGTGTTCATGTGTGTTTAGGTCATTTTAGTCGGTAATAAACCTCTATTTGTTTGCACAAGTATCACTACAAAAGGATTGCCCCATGTAAAAAAATGAAATTTGGTAGATATTCAGTTTTCAGGTTTTCCAGGGTCAGACTTGTTTATTTATGAATCTACATAAGCAAATCTTAAAGTGATAGAGATGTCCTAGGTTATTTTTTCTATTCGGTAATTCGCAGCAATAATTTTAAGTGTGGAAGTTGGTGTGATAAATGATTATAGGTTCGCAAAGTATCCACTTTAGACTAAGAAAGAGCAAAGCTGATTTAAACAGCAAATTTTTATATTCATATTAACAAAAATGCTGATGTAATACTCCTCATTGGTTCACAAATTATTTGTAGTTGCACGTTCTAGACTTCGGCGTGTCGAGTCTCTTTACATTTATCACTTATTCAGTGAGTGTTGTAATATTCAAATTACTTTAGAAAAAGAAAGAAATAATAAAAACATTTATGTTCGCATGCAATGGCATGATAGTTTGGCATTACGAAGAGATACAACACATCCTTGTAGCTCAAAAAAATGAGATCAGACCTTTCTTGACTTAAGCTTAATAAGTTTTGTAATTTGTTTATTTACTATATTAATGATAGCTTTTGCTCGCGACTCCGTCCGCGTAGACTACAGGGTTGAGATCAGAAGGAAAATAAGTTGTAGTCTATTTTACTTCTCAGAGTCCTATTTATGTCCATACCAAAATTCATACAATTCGGTCAAACTGTTCAAACGTGAAACCGTAACGCGTCGATCGGCGCCTTCTGCATCATTACTGCGCGCTTGATCAATATTTTAAAACTGCAATATCTTCTAAGATACTCAGTAAAATCAAATGATGTAAAGGGCAGTTTTATTTAAAATTAAATAATTGTAATGAATAACGTATTTATTTGGATAAGGATTAATATCATATTTATAAAAACACCTTCACAAAAAAAACTTTATTTGAAAATAAATTTGGTTAGGATAAAAAATGTTATAGTAAGCCAACCTTAAAAAATAGACATATGCTGTCGCGGACTTTTTTTTAGAATTTTTAAAGAGGAACATTTCTCTCAAACATTATTTTAGCGAAACTTTAACCGTTTTCGCAGCGCACGCCGCGGAAGCTCACAAAAAGGAAAAAATGTCCCCGATTTCGAAACATTCTTTGTTGCTGCTCCGCTCCTATTCGTCGTAGCGTGATGTTATATAGCCTATAGCCTTCCTCGATAAATGTGCTATCTAACAGTGAAAGAATTTTTCAAATCGGACCAGTAGTTCCTGAGATCCTAGCGTTCAAACAAACAAACAAACAAACAAACAAACAAACAAACTCTTCAGCTTTATAATATTAGTATAGATTTCCGCTAGTCAGAAATAGGCTCTTTAACGTAGGCTTAAAATACAGCCTGAAAATGGAGGCTAGAGATATGTCTCCAGCCCATTTCTGATTAGCGAAAGTAATTACATATAATGATAGCATAAAAGTGTTACATGTTAATTTGTAATGTCTAGTTTATATTATGGGGTCAGGATAATCTCATTTACATGTCAAATTTCTGTGGCTAAATATAGATTTAAATAATTTTGTAAGACAAACTGAACTTTTTGACTGGTATGGAAGCTCAAGTTATAAACTTAAGCTCATTCGTCGATGGATAGAGCGCAAATATATGTAGGTATGTATATAACCATATGCACATATACACTTTTACAATTATGTGTGCGTATGTGAATAGTCAGACAACAATCGCTAGTTAAGGCAGCCTTCTCCTGTCACTCCGTTTACACGCTCACTTCAAGGATGTAAGAAGTTCTGACATTTGACACCGGGTTCATTTGTCAAATTCTAATAGTAGTTTATTATGTTTTTTAAATCTTTTTACATAAAAAGATTTTCTCGTGGCTTTGTGGTAAAAGTATATATATGCTGTACGATCTAGAGGTGCTGGGTTCGAATCTTGGGACAGGCAATGGACTTCTATATTAGGTATTTCTCCTTATCGGCACTAAGTCTGTAAATATGTCTGAAAAACGGCAATAAGCTCTATTATTCTACCATTTCGGGAAGTAGAGTCGTGAGATTATGTAGATGTAATTTATTTTTTTAAGTAAGAGCACGTGTGTATAAATTGACACATTTTCACTCATTTGACGGTCATCATACTTTTAAACTTTTATGATATATGGAACATTGATCCCAAATTCATTGCACGTAAAAATATCATCATTACCCCGCTACCGTTTGGAATCACCACTGTCCACGTACAATAGCTGTGCGTAGCCGAATTTAATAATATACTGTCAGGTGCAAGCTCCTCTACGCTGGATCGCATCGTTCCCACGGTCGAGTTATTATGGTGCCCCATTGTGCCTTGGCCCCCGCAATTCATAAGCGTCTCACAAAAGGTTGGGGGTGAATCTCTACAGGTAGTCGAACTTACGAGGAAATACGTTAGAACCGTTGATTTCACGTGCTATCACAATGAACACAAAGCTATTGGAGTTGTGGGCGGTTGGACTATTTCTTTCACAAGGCTTTTTATGTAAACAGTTTTGTAGCGATTTGATTTAATACAGAATCGACTTAACGGTCCCCGTAAATATTTTGTGATAAGAAATTCAATTTTTTAAAAGATTTACTGAATGATCTTTTTCGATATTAATATTTTCTTGAATGCTTAAATCAACCGTTTATAATAGTCGCTTGTGTCTGGGAATACCAAATTGAATTATAAATTTCCATAAAAATTACAGAAAATATTTTGTAATTCAATTTATTTATTTATGCTTTAACACATTATGTTTACGTGATGATGCAATCTGCGAAAATAAAAAAATAAAATCAGCTAGAAATAACATACAAATTTTCATTCTGTATATTTTTTAAGATTACGTTTTTGTAGTCGAAAGCCATAAGTAACATTCCGATACCATAAAAAAATTGATCTGTGAAGATATTTGTGGTTCCCGAAAACATTTACTTCTTGCGATCTAACTGGCTCTTTTACAAGCTGCTACGAAGTGGTTTCATTCAGAATATTCTTCAAAAGTATTTCACCAACAGAATTACCTAACAGGTGTGATGTTGACTTTCATCAGACTTAGTTAAATAGCTTAAAACCGTTAACAATAATATTTTAATTCTAAATCATAATATTGTACACCATTTACCATCCGGTTAGAAACGGAAACTGAAAGTATAAATCGGTTATCGGATGTCTTGTTTAATTTTTAATCACCTTTAAATTGATATTACTCATCCTATTGGCAGCAACAGGTCACATCATGTTCTCTCGGCCATTCCAAATGCTTGCGTGATGTAAATTACAATGTTTCAATTCAGTCAGCAATTAAAAAGTAGACGGTTTTATCGCCCTGGCAACACTTGATTAATTACTAAAACTCAATGTAACATTTAACAATGTGAACCATACAAGGTCGTGGTAAAGGAAGTAAGGCTACTTTATGGCGGCAACCATCGATTTGTCCGTTTTAAACTATCGATATATGGGTTGACCTCGAAAGTAAAGCATTTTTAATCGTAGGTCTCGAAGGTGACTCCTGCATCGTTACACCAATTTTCTTTATTATCTGCCTAAGCGATTACTTCCGTCGAAACTATTTCAAGTGGTAATTTTCATTTTCGAAGTATAATCAACTTTATTGTGTGAAGGCTCATTGTTGTGTCAATTTGTTGTATTTTCATGAAATTCTCATAAAGAAATTTCAGGACTGCCACCTCCATAATTGGGATTTGCAAATTACAATATACGAAAATAAAGCCTGGGTTTTAGTTCTGGTGAATATATTCTCAAGTAGTACTAAATTACTCAATGTTATGGGATTTTCCCCGTGGTAAGTAGTAATTTGAAAAACACAAATACTTTCATCATAAAAAGGCTTGCTTGGTGTAAAAGACAGTCAGCATAACAACCTTTTACATCTAAAATAATATTAAGAATGTACATTTTATCTTCAATCGTGGTTGGGTTAGTTGGATTAACTTGCAGCGATATAACTTCAGCTTGTGGTGATTAAGTTCCCTCGGGATACGGAAAAACGGGAATCATGAGTACAAACCTCGAACCATTTGCAAATTCCTATTTTATTTCACCACAAGATTTGGTACTTTGTCTGCGTTAGAATTTGTGAATGTCAACTAGCAACAACCTTGAAGTAAGCCTACTGTTATCGAATAAAAAAATTACGCAAAAACTATTCAGTTATACCATGATTATGTCGAGTATTTATGTAATTTATGTTACCTGCGTGATGGTACTTTGATCCATCGAAGTTACTTTGTTTTATTGGAAAGCGACGTGAGAAACCGGCCTTACAGAATTCAGCACAAAGTATTTTTTTAAGTATTAGATAGGTTAAGTTCAAAAGGCCGTCAAAGCTCGCGAGATATGTAGTATAATATTGAAAAAAATGCGGCCTAGTTTTTAGGCAAAATAAATAATAATTAGGCAAAATAGAAATTTGTGTATACTAAAATGTTCGGTCATCGAGCGGGTATTTGGATTAAATTTTCCATAAGACCGCTATTTGTTTCACTGTAAATATTTATCTATATTGCAAAAAATATATTTAAGAATATAATAAATAGATATAATATAAATGTCATAAAAAGATATAGAAAATGTTTCGTATCGACATGACCACTCTATTTGTACGCACGTTACTGTTTATTGTGTCAAATAATGTTATTGTATTTAATTGCAACTCTATCCCGGATGATACATTCAACCGTATTAAAATCTGGGATCAAAGAGATTGATTTGGAGTAGGAACAATAAATTCGTAAATAAATTAAGTCGCGCGGTCTAACTAACAGGATATTATATTATGCTAGAGTCATTAATTTGCACAATTTCCTAGCATTAGTATGCAAAGAGATTTATAATATTTAACATAATTGTACCCGTCTCCATCTACCATATTACGAATGCAAAGTTATAAATTATTATACCATAAACAAGAAATAGTTTATATTAGGATGTATAAAAATGCAAATTGGAAGACGTAATTGTACATTATATGTCAATGGTTGAAGGTTTGGGGACTGTGCTTGGTGCTTGTTTGGTATTTGGCTTAAACTTGAGACACTGTAATTATTATTATAAAGCCGTAATTAATTCTTTAGTTTCGTTGTAGGTTATTTTAATAAATTGAATAAATTACCATTAAGTTCACTGACTTTTAAAAAACGAAGAACTTGTTAAAAATAAACAAATTCAAAAATCACAGACTTCACATTACACTATATATAACGAAGATGATAAAATTTGCCACTAAATTATCGGTGTCATAACTCACAACAAATACAGATTTACTATATGTAAACAAATATTTGTATATATTCATGAAGATTCAATCTTATTTTACAGTAATAAACTTTGATACAGGAATTGTGAAATATGTACGGGCAATTTAAAATACAGAATCCAGAGTATGTCATTGAAAAGGGAGAGAGAGCCAGAAAGGCTACGACATAAACAAGCCAATTTCAAACCTAATAAATAAAAGGCAGAGCCAGGCTGAACCAACAATTACTGTTTACGCATTATAAATCTTTTATGGTGTCTCGTGTGTAGCCATAAATTCTCATATATCGTAAATTTTAATTATTAAATTACGGACGTCATGATGCGGAAATCATGAAGGCAATGAATAATACAGGAATGATTCGCGTTTAACAATGATAGGGTTATCGAACTGCAGTAACATTTCGTTGAAGGTCCCTAGACCCGAGGTCAAAACTAGATTTTATTTCGAATCGTGATTCAATTTAAAATAGTCGATAAAATGTTTGTACCGATCGAGACCAATAACATTATGTGATAGGAAAGTTTTGACTTATTCATTTTCGTGTGTTAGGTTTTGTCATTGCGTAGTAAATGCGTGTAAATGTCATTTTATATATTTATCCTATATGTAGATTTGTGTTATATTTATTCTTTCTTTCAACAACATATTTGGTCTGTATGTATTAATAATGTACAATACTTATAAACATCATTATTTATATAATTTCTTTACAATGTCCCAAGATTCCAATTTGCTAAAAAATGAAATAATATTCAAAAAAAAGTGTACACAACCATGACATAACTTTTTATCTTTGCTAACTTGTGTTTCACATGTCGCTTCTGAAATTAAAATTACAAATTTCCTTAGTTAACTAAATACTGTTTAATATACATTAGGTTATGTAAATATATAGAATAAGTTAATAGGTAATATAATTTAATTTGCCGAGTTCATGGTCAATGATTCTAACAGTTATTTATGGTCGAAAGACAAATAAAATGAGACCCTAAATTTGCAGCTCCATATTCATTAAGATGAACGACAATAATTCGTATTCGTTAGAGCTTAGATGAACATCGAAAACAGCATAGTGATTCACGCTAGAATGTTACGATCCTGGAACATTAACTTCTGTTTCGAGTAGACTGGTGATTGTGTTGACTGTTAAGCGACCATTTTTTGCCAGTCGAAATTACTTCGACAGAATTCCACTTACTATCAATCGAATTGTAGTATAAAAAGGCGATTGATTAAAAATCATTCGAATTTGTAATGTGTAACATTTTCGCCGCTATTCTACTGCTATGGTATTAAGTTATAATTATTGTTTGATAATTTATTCTTTGTTGTACAACCATTACCACTACGAATAACATTTAATCGCATTACGGTGAACATATCAAAAGTCGAAGTAACAGCTTAAATGTTATGCAAGGGGTATAGTTTGCATTCACAGAGCGCACCGCAACTACATCGCATGCAATACATTGTCCGTATGGAATGGGCCAGCTATTTGTGTAACTCACATATCTATACGAACATTTACGAATGCCCGCCGCCAGTTTAATTGCATAGCCTTACCGGACGCAATATATAACTTTTCTTCTTATAGGCCAAAGGTATTTGTACTCGCTCAATAAATTAATTTTATTCTCGTTCTGTTGCTTGGATTTACTAAAGTCACACTAAAGACTAATAATTCAGATGTTTGTGTTTGCGTAAATCATGTGTCCCGCTACTGTGCACGGGTCTCTTGTAAGGTTGAAAGGATTAAGGTTTTAGAGTCGGATATAAATTTCTGAGACAATCCTCCTATAGAGTACACATATACGCATTGTAAAAAAACAATCATGGCATTTACGTGGGATCATTGAGTGATCGCTGCGTTGAAGTAAACTAATAAGGGTGACAGATGATCTGTTGTGAATGCAGGACGTTAGATGATGCAGGCTACTCTTGAATTATTTGATAAGGGCAGTCTATCAAAGACTACCTAGATGGCCTCGTGGCTATTGCCTTTTTATTAAAAGGCCTGTGGCATTGTGTTTGGTTTATGGATTGAAAAGCGTGGTTTTTCGTCTCAGGATTCCCAATATCTGAACGGAACATGGAAATGTACCGGTAAAACGTATGTGTTGATTAAGACTAGTTGTTTACATATATTTCAATGGTAGGTATTTTTTGTAGATTGAAATGAAATGAAATATCATTCGACTCGATTATCGGTTCTGTACAAATGTATCATCAAGTAGAATGGGATGACTATCTCGTGTAACTCAACACAATTACCGAGCTTGATGAGTCACTTCTAATAAAAATACTCGGTAACTCAAAAGAAGCTTTGAATTTTCCTATTTGATGATTTAACTTCTTTTAGACTTTTCCTAGAATCATCTACAATGGTAGGATACGATTACAAAACTCAATTTAACATTAGGTTTATTAACATTTATTATGTTAAAATTGAACTTAAAAAAAAATATTATCAAAGAAATTTTGAAAACATCGTTTGATTGTGCAATTTTTTGTCTAAAGCCTGTCTGAGTCATATTCTTAGAAATATTGTGTGAGTGACCAAAATTCATTATACTATAAAGTAATGCGAATGATCAAAGTAATTTTAAAATACACCAATGTCTTATATCTACTATAATATAAAACTCATTTCACACAAATGCTAGTTATAATAGGATATCCACTTCATATCCGCTAGCGCCATCTAGAACTGACTGTACTAATGCGAGCCTGTCACTCGAGCTTACAACACACAATAAAAGTGTTCGACGACTGTACACGACCACATTCAATTCTAAACACGCACACACACAAACAGACCTAGGAAAACGAACATTAGTCGCACGCACACAAGCGCGAAATGTTACAGCCTCTTACGTGAAGAACGTAAGCGACTGCGGAACTCAAGATGGCTGACATTGGCAATGGCAGGTCGTTGAACCGGCGCGAGCGCAGCCTTCAAAGCTCAGATCTAGCATTAGAGAGGTTATTTTCCGTCATGTTTTTTATTTTTATTCTGTAGGTGTTTTGTTCGATTCAATTTTTTATACGATGTAATTTTTCGCGCAATTATTTGAAATGTACATGTCTGTAATTCACGATATTAGTTATTAGCAAGACAAATTGTGCAATTAAATTAAAACAACGGTTCGTTATTGGCTGTGACAAAGTATTGACGTCATTATCAGCGTGTTAAATTTTCATTATTTGCCATGTATGTTATCGTTTTAATTCACGCGTGATATAATTTCAAGCGTGATAGCTTAAACCCAGTGTAGCAATTAAATTCACTTGTATAATAAATCTATTCATTAGTTGCCATTTCACTTAAAACATTATTTAGATAAGTTTTTTGCAGCTTTTAATATGTACAATACAATAAAATAAAAATCTTTAATATGATCTAGTAACATATGCAACATATATGAATAATGTATGAAAAATACGTTTTATTTCGCAATAAACTTAACCTAGCGGTGTTTTCGTGTGCGAATATGCGCGTGTGTAACGTATGTAGATTCGACCTTGAACAAAGTGCTAATTAGTTTTAATCAACTGACGATAATAAGTAGCACTGTACACTACTAAAATCTACTTTTTTGCTCATTAAGACAGTTAAAACGAAGACTACTCGTTATTAGTCACGCGATACGTGCATTTGTATGTCTTATTTTAACCTTGAACATTTTTGTGAGTAATGTAGTAAATCTAATGTTGGGTAAAGTAACTTGATGTCGCCACAGAAGTGCATCCGTTCAAGTGGAACGCGGGCCAGAATAATTTGCTAGCAGTATCATTGGTGCGACAGTGGCTCCGCCGCGCGGCCGGTCGCGGCAACCGCGGAATGTAGCTCAACATAACGGTGCGCGCGCGCCGCGAAAAAACTCAAGTTCACTATCACGGAAGATTGCGCGCAGCCGCAGACGCCATTACGGCGCGGTTGCGTCGCCAACGACGCCGACTACTGGATATTATGCCACTTTGCAACTATGTGTTACACAAGATGCGCAATATTTATTATATTGCAGTTTATCATGAAAATAGACGGCGTAAAAAATGAGAAAAAAGTCCTCGGTAATGATGATGTATTGCTTGAGGTGTGGGCTTAATGACGCCACTTCGCGGGAGATCTGGCTTCAAACTTTGACGTGCGAAATTTCTCATTAACACCTTTACCATTTTGCAACATACATCAATGAATTAGTAACTTAAAAATCGACTATAATTAATTTGTAATTGTGAAGCACAAAGTCAGATAAAAACAGAAGCGGAATGTTTAATTATCAAGCGAATCTGTCTATCTTATATCGAAACCATAGTTTAAATGTTAAAAGAGTACACCAAAACTCTACTTTTTATAAAAGAAAACGAATTTCAATATTCTAACAAAACATACATTAAGGCAACCGTTTGAAATGTTGTTTGCACTGTGCGTATTTTGCACATGCGAATCTATGTGTTGCGTTGAACCAAGGTCGCAGATATTTAAAAACATGTTTGTATGAAGTACCGCTACCTTCAGATGGAATAGAATGGGCGAATAAAAATGTTAATCAAACAAAACAATAAGTTTTCGCTGAGTTCACACTGCCGGTAGATTCGCTCTCGTAACGACTCACTGTTAGCTTACGAGAACATCCGGTGTGTTTCTCATTCATGGAAAATATTGTAAATGTGTCAGGGTTCCGCGCACCACTTCAGTGTTTCATTTATTTTCCTAATTATTTTTAAGTTATAATAGTCTTACTAACTAACGTCTATAGAAAGCTTTGCAGTGCCATTTTGTAAAAATATCTCCATGCAAATTTATCATATCCTTTTCAATACCAAGATGCTTAAATCATATAGCTTTTCAGTACTATTTTGTTGAATGTATAGGATGAGATATTGAAATATTTAAAAATATATATATGACCAGTATTGTAACTTGTGACATGCGCGTTTAAGCGAAGATTAACGATAATGCAGTCACCTGTTAATGTATTCTCTTTCATATATGTACATACAACCCATAATTTGAGGCTAGTATTACGTGATGTAGTACCCCAGGTAATCTCATTCACAATCGCAAACGCTACAAAGTTGTTCACAACAGTATTCTAGTAGTAGTAAATATTTTAATCCGGTTAAGCCGGCTCTATCGTGTTGTAGTTAAAAAATCTTATAGTTTAGTCGTGTTTTGTTTGATGAAAGTAATCTACAAGCTATAAAGAAGGATCTATGGGTTATTGAATTTGATAATTATATATTTCTTTTAAATACGTTTATCACATGCATATGTGCGCTTGGTATGGAATATTAAATAGATTTTATATCCTAGATGATTTTACAAGCTGCAGAGGGGGGTGCGAGGTATTGGGCCTAAAATCGTGTGTACGTCATTCGTTGTCTAATTAAGATTCCATTCCGGCTATTTAGAATTTACAAATAAATAAATTAAATTAAAACAATTTTGCCTTATTTAATATTGAATCTCCCAGATTCAATTCTCCATCCAGAAAAATCTATTGATCGATACTTAGTAGCTTTAAGCGATCAGAAAAGGATATTTCAAACATTGCCAGTAGTGGAACGTAAATACGCTAATAGTAGTAGTTAATAACGGTAAAATATAATGAGTCAGTGTTACTTTCCTTGAATACTGGTTTCCTTAAGAGAAGAAATCTGTATGCGTAATCTATACAAGCGACGATATATTATTATGAATTTATAATTTTTTTAATTTTGCATCGTCTATAAGGTCCTAGTTTTTTAAATTTCATCATAAGTCGATAGTAGCATTTGAGGTATGAAGAATATTGACTTGAAACTTGTTGACGACATGTAAGAGTAGAAATTTAAGTTGTTTTACACTTTAAGGGATATACACGCGAATAGTTATTTATTCACTTATTTAAGTTTGAGTCTAGGACTGCTATGTATAGTTTATAGCGAACATATTGCTTATGAATACATAAATGCACATTTAACTGGCTGTTAAAATAAAAATGCGGTTCTCAACGAAGAAAAACGATCAGTGAATGTGTCTTTTAACGTCCCTTCTTGATTTTATTCCTAGGTATTAACGGTAAAACTTTATTTTCTTGATCACGGATACGCCTATTAAAATTGCAGTCTATATTATCACTACAGTAATCCGTACAAGTTTGTTTACAGTATGCCCTATCAATGTCAGATTTTGGGTATGAGTTTCTTACTAGGTGAGATGAAATATTTGGCAAAGAAATACTACATTCATGAATAAAATCAAAAAGGATCAATAAATTACACAAACTTTCTTTGTAGTAAGAATTTGTTGAGGGTGAAGTTTTTAGTACGAAACTGTCGAACTCTGAATTCTTTATACGGGCTCAATGACGTGTTGTATTTTGTATATCATCACGTTTAAAATGACCACAATAGTACCTATTTTAAGTGCATGTCCTTCCAATTAGAGTTACGACAATCCTACTTGATATTTATCCTAATTATCCTATTAGTGGTTACTCAACCAGTCCCGTGTCACGATATCATTATGGCGGAAACTAAAAACTATGTTTTTCTATCAATATTTAAGTTGTTGCATATAAATTCTATTCGTTAGAGGAAAGGATTAGCACAATCCTATAAAACATCTCCTATACTATGACTATTAATTTTCATAAATTATAAGGTGGTCGAACCTCTTTGGCTGACAAACGTACAGATCGTTTGCTTCTAATACGATAGAACATGCTTCCATAATTCTTGCGAGCCGTATTTACATTTATAAGCATAAAAGATTTCAAATATCAACTATTTAGAATATGATTTAAATAAAGACAAAATATAATGTATGTAGCTAGTATGTTCAGAACCCTATTCTCACGTAGGATAAATGTACTTAGCTATAATATACGAGCAATATCTTGCATCGTCGATTACAACTGTTATGATGTGGGAACTTCATTGTTAAAACTCCGGTGTTATAATTGTGAGTGAACCGCGTGGTTTTAGAGGTTACGCCTTTGTTTTAAGTAATTTTGATATTAAATCATTTAATGCGAATCATGCGCCTGACAGTAGGGTGTCTAGTTATGAGCGATTATATTTATTGGTAGTTATGTTAAATATACTAAATTTTGCAGTACCTTAGAGTCATATTATGGTATTTTTATACTAGTACAGTACATTTTTGTAATGAAAGAGTGCTCAAAGAGTTTTATGGGGATAAGTTACGAAGTTATTCGTTCTCGATTAATATTCCTTAGTACTTTACCAACTCTTCGAAATATGAATAGAGCGAATGACGAGATGTGTAGAGGTTTTCAACTATTTATAAATTAGTACTTATTTAATGGTTTTGTCGAAGTCACATTAAAATTTTAAATAACATACGCCGTCAAATGATTCCTGAATTAAAGTTTATGCAATAAATGTTTATTGATACCTACCATAAAACCAAGCATGTCAAATTGTCATACATAAGTTAAGAATAATTATTCTTCCAATGAATATGTAAAAGGAATTTACAATTTTTTCCTGCACCGTTAGATTGTGATTTGCAAACTGGTATTTAAGTAATCGAAAACTTGTTTTTTTTATTCTTTGGATTTTAGACCTTCGGGCTAACTTCACAGAAAGAGAAAATAATAAACAGTTCTTGTTTTGTCCATAAAGGATAGACGTTTTACGTTACAAAAGAATTTGAAAATAATAACTTAATTTCACGAACGTTCACCTCACCTGCCTCTGTATTTTATTCTTTGATATTATAAAACAAATCATATGCCTTACATGAAGATTCATTGCCATTGTCCAATAACACGAAGAATTTAGAATTTAGAATCACCGATAATTTTCGCCAGGAGAAAATGTATCAAAACTGACTGGATATAAAGCAGGATATCGTACAGCACCATCCCAACTAATTGACCTATATTCGTAACATATGGGTTGATTTCAGACAGCTGATGTCTAAGTCAAAAATGGGTTACTATAATTTTAGACGCCATTATGGAATTGATTTGGTTTATTTCCAAAGGGATCGCTCAGGGCGAATGGTAATAAGGTGTTCGGTATCTGAGTTTTGCACCTTGTGCTATCAAATCTTGTCCATCGACAAAAAAGTGGTTTATTGAAAAAACTGGTTAAACAGGTGCGGGAAAGGGTTTGGTGATTTTTATTTCACTTTGTCATATCTAATAACATTTTCGCATTGGATTATAACGTGTAAGAAACCGCCAAATTTGAGAATATTTTATATGAAATTGTTAACATCATTTGGAATGTTAAAAACTTTTTTAAGCATAATATGTTATGGTTGTTTATTGAAAATATAAGTGTGATTTATATTGCATTAATTGAATAACTGATCAAAAGATTAGTTTTATAATACAAAAAGTTTTATAAAATATTAATTGGATAAAACAAGCAAGAATTTGCTCAAAAATCCATAATAACATCATTTGATAGGAGAGATACGATGAGTTAGTATACAAATTGTTTTCTATTTTTTGTAACCTTGTATCCCACTGCTGGATCAGGTTTTCCCACATTTATTTTTTTATAACATTGCTCCATCTTAATTGTGTTTTATTAGTTAACAGATAATTGAAAATAATGTGACGATTACCATATTGTTTTTATATGGGACCGGTCTAAAGTTATCATACCTTATTCATCAAGTAATAGCTAAAACAACTAGTTGTACCCAACATCTATCGTACTTACTCGCAAAAAACACAAGAGTGGCACATTACCCACAGACTTCAGTAAATGCTAAACCTGCCAACGTTATTTTTTTCATTGGACACGTCTTTTATAGCTAGAATATTAGGTCTTAGTTCACTTCTGTAACCATGTGATGATGTTAATACTCATAGGGAAATCTTCGTCAAATGAATATTTATTTAAAAAGTTAATGTTTGTGTCTTTGTGTTCGAAGCTCCAATGGGAATATCTACAGCCCAGAAGTATTAAAAAAAAATTAATCAGTCTCATATATTTTTTGATGTTATGTACCTACTTGTTTTCGGTAATGAGGAAACTTTAATCCACAATGTAAGCCTAAGGCGGTCAAGTGCCGTAGGTCTTTAGCATTCTGTGATATTTTCAAAATGTGTCACTTGGTTTTTAATGCACATAAATAACCTAAAAATAAATGTAATTGAGATTAAAAATTTCCGACCAATAAATTATCTAGCGAAAATTTCGCATCTATATCTAAATAATTGCGCACTAAAACATTTCAATATCAAATGTAATTGACTAACCTGCACCGTTTGACCCTGGGAAAGATTTGAGCACAATCGTCTCTAATACAACCGGCGGTCTATGGCAAGTGCATCTGCGGCCATCATAGGAAACGCATCGGCTTTGTAATGCCACACCTGCGGCCAACTCCCACGCTCGTGCACTATCCTTACATACATTACTTTATAAACGTTTGTTACTACTTGCATTGTAGAGTTCCTTAGGATTATAATATGGAAATGTAACATTAAAATATAGCGTGTATAGAAAATATCCGCAAGTGGTCTTGTTTTATATGTGGAATATTGGAATAGAATTATTTAACCTGTTTTATGGTACAAGAGTTGTTGAAATTCAGCTATTTTGGGTTCGATCCTCGGATCGGACAGAGTTTTTTTTTCATTAGAAAACTTTTAAAAACAGCACGATATCTTAATGTGCACTCAAAGATAGGCAGTAAGCTGAACGTCTATTAAGTGATGCATGGAAAACAATTGCGAAGCGTTAGTGCATAAATACACCTCTGCCTCCCTCTTACTAATAAAAGTAAGTAGGTGGGTATGTAATTAAATATGTAAACATTCATTTATTTAAAATTGCCTCTTTAATTTTATTTTTAAAATAATTGAAAAAAGACAGGTAGATAGCGTGTCGAAGTCTTCAAGAAGTGACCTTTAAGTCTTTAAATGAATGTACACATGTTTTATTCTTGACTTTCTTCAGTATTTACTTAGAGATAAAACTACCTGATAGTGAATGAAGTGCTGTCAAACATTCAGGGGCTTGAAACAATTGCTATTCATTTTAATCTGTCCACATAATGCTGTACGTTTTTGAAGCTGGTTATATTAGTTTAATTATTTACATTCTCTACAGTGATTGTAACGGTGGACTTAATTCCAAAAGTCTTGCGGGATTTTGAATTTACAGAATGGGAATAGGTACTACAAATCTTTTTGACGGATTCTTCATATAAAAGTTACAATACATTATTTACGTAATAATGTATATACGTAGTAACGTATATACGTGTACCGTGCGATCTAAAGTTCCCGGGTTCACTTCCAGGTTGGGCAAATTGTTATAAGGGTTTTTCACGAGAACAACGGAGCGTGGAAAAATACCTGTAGGCCCGTACCCGTTCATACGCAGCTCGTATACGTCCCACTGCTAGGCTCGGTCCTTCCTCTACAACTTAGAGGATTTAGGCCTTAGTCCACCACTCTGGCCTACGGAGTAGCTCACTCTTGCGCGGGACTAGTTATTATTAAACTATAAATAAATATTAACATTACACGGCTTGCAATTGGCTGACAGGTAGTATGTATAATTTACTCAGCCTATCGCCGTCCACTGCTGAACGTTGGCCTCCCCAAGAAAGCGCCAACCATCCCGGTCTTCTGCAGCCCTCATCCATCCGTTACCCGCCACCTTTCTCAAGTCGTCGGACTTGACAAATGGCAAATCCCCCTCGGTAGTATGTAATAACATCTAACAATAAGTATATTCCGTGTTAAATAAATACATTGTTGAGTGTGTAGGTTCATCAGCGGCGACCAGGCGTCCATTAGCCGAACACAGTTCTTGCTCGAAGAAACTTAAGTCATACAAAGTAATGAGCACGTATGTCGCACTCAGCCGGCTTCCAAGCAATAGCGGTTCTCATTATAGCATTGCAGCCTGCGCACGCGGCGATTATCAACCACACTATTAATGCCACTCATATAACTATTTCATGTGTCTATTTATAAACTATTGATTATTTTAATTGCACATTATCAAAATTAAGAATCAACTATAATGAGCTTTGTTCCAATTTTGAATTAGCTTGCAATTAGTGTTTATGAAATTAAAATAATTATTAGGAATTGTATGTGTTGTAAAGATAAAATGGATAAGGTATAAGCGTATAACTTTACGAAGGGGTACATTAAAAAAATTAAAATTGTTGTCGATCAGTTTTAAATAAGTATGTTGTAATATTAGTAACTAAAACTTCCGTACTACTTTTGAAATCTAAGCAGTTACTTTATACAAAATTGGTAGTAAAATTTTGATTAGTTTTAATTAAATTATATAAGAACACTCTGAAAATTTTTTGATTCTGTGATCCTCGATTATCTTCGTACGAAACTTGACGTTCTAACACTTTACATTTAATGGATTTTGTTATTGCACGTTAAGACTAATATGTGGCAATGAAAGAAAAAAAATTGCATCAATTTACCCTCATGAATATTATAAGCCGTTAATCGTGGTTCTATTCAATAAAATAATTATTTATTTATTAATGCTGCTTTTATAGGGATTGGAGGTAAAACCAGGTGCCAGTGAAAATATTGTTTACGACAATCAACGTAGTAGTCAACATATTCTACATTCATAATCGTCGGAGACACGCCGTACTCGACTACAGATGTTGTTCGAATGGACCGGTTAGACGAATAGTAGCAATACACTACATATGCTAATAAAATTCGCTATGTCCCACGGAAGTTTGTAGTACGAGTATAGCATTGTTGTAGCATAATTGTTTTTGTCAATTGGTTCCAATCATAGATAAAGTTGACACATATTTTTTAGTCTACTCATCAGTAGACGATGTAGCCCAGGGATAAAGCGAATGGTATGGTGAAAAGGAGGCGTAGGTAGCTTGGATGCAAAGGGCTGTAAATGATAATGACGTAATATTTGTGTAGAGACGTAAGTATTTTAGACATCTTGTGGACACGCTGTACGTAGTTAGTCCAGGTACTGTTACGGGGTGGGTCAAAGAAGACTTTTTTAAAAAGACTTTTTATTAAAGAATTGGTATTTATTTAATATATATTACAAATGGCCTACACCCGACGAAAGTCCGATCAAAAAACTGCTTGAAAATAGCAAAGCACTAATATTTATAATGATTGAGTATTGGATTGGTTTCCTATTGCATTGACGTCAATGCGATAGGAAACGCAGCGTTTTTATTTTATATTCACGCCTGTTTTAACAAGGGTATAACAACCCCCCCGTTAAGATCGATCATCACTCATTATAGTGATGAGAGATTAAGAGATAACTAGACGTGAAGATAATATTAATTGGAAATTGATTTAATGGAAGCTATTCGGACTGTCATCGGTTTACAAATAAAATAAAATACATTATTTATTCGAAATTAAGAACTAGAATAAAAATAATTCAAATTTAAGAATTTAACATTTTTTTTTTAAAATATCGATAAAAATACGTTTCCTAGGTGTAACATAAAAATGAATAATAAAAGTAATTGAAATCATACATTTAAGAAATAGAAAGTTACGTGACTACTTTATAGAAATAGAAAATTAAATTATATGTAGTAAACGTAAATTAAGTAAGGAAAAAGTTTATGTGTTATGTTTCTTGCCGTTTCTTCTCCAAAGCGATGGCACGTTTTGGAGCGGCACTAGTTAAAAAAATAGCATAATGACGATTCAAAAGAGCTTGTAAAAGTCTATTTGAATAAAAGAGATTTGACTTTAGTAGGTATGACATTTGTTATCATACATGATATTTCTTTTCATAGGAGATCGATGTATGGTAACATCGATTTCCTCTGAAGAGGACTCTGACGTCTTGGTATCGTCCTTAATTACTATCATTTGTGTGGACGGCTTTTTAACGCATTTGGTATTGTGGCATTGGTTAAATATTTGGATGCATCCTGATTTGCCTTTAATATCGGGTCTGCAAATTAAGTTTTTGGCTTTATAGAGAATAAAAATAGAAAATACTATCCCAAATAAATAGGTTATTGACATGTAATGAATGCCATATTTATCGAAATGAGATGGATTTTCTAATCTGTTCAACTCGTTTTCAAAATGGTCGAGATGAACACTCGCATGAATTAGCGAGTTTAAATTGTCGATGTTATGCAATTGTTTAAAGGGTAATTTGGAAAATGTTTTATTTACTCTGGATTTTTCACAACAATCGTCCATTAAGACATTAAAATTTGATATAATATTAGTTGAGTTTCCTGCTAGAATTTCAACTTTAGGCGAAAACTGCAAAGTTTTAAAGAACGCATTACAATGTTTTCTCAATTTTAAAATGCCAGTTCCAAATAGAGTTTTTTCAATTTTATCCATATTATCGTTGCAAGTAATATGGCATCTACCTGGTTCTGATTGTACAAAAATCCATCGGTTACCAGAAATTTTGTGGAAGACATCAATTGAACCATGTAATAGTTTAGTCTCACAATTACTTGGAAGTTTTCTGACTATTTCACTTAACAAAGTAGTTTCACAGATAGGATTGGCTATAGTGGAATATATACTTGTCAACGAACACATATAACATTTTTCACCGATTAGTTGGCATTTGTCTATGTCGCTTATCAGTGAATAGAACATATGATCAGCTGTTATCGCTATGTAGGAGCTGGTAGGAGAAATTAGGACGAAGGTATTAGGTTTAGTAATGTCGTATGGGACAGGAAGAGGAATGACATTGAACAAGTTATAAGTTTGGGGTAATACTAAAGGTAATTTCACTACAATTATGACTTTATTCTGGTGATAGTAACATATTAATTTAGATAAGTCTATTAATTCGTGAACATTCTGTAAAGTCAAGGAAACAGGAAGTTCGTATTGTCTTGGAAGGTTATTCCTGTTTTTGTCTAGTTCATGATATAGTTGATGGGGACTAAGAACCGTTGGATGTAAAATATTTAGTTTCGCGAATAAAATGGCATTGTTCATATCGTCAATATCGAATGAGAGCGTGACAATAATCGCTTCTAATGCATTTAATAAGGAGTTAAGCTCAGCCGTAATTTGCGTACTATCAATGGAATAATAAAGTTTTTCTAAATTACTATGGATCGTTTCCATGTTATTCAATAGGTATTTTTCGTTTCTATTTACTTTGCTGATAGAGTTGTTAAAGGAAGATATGGTAGATTTTATAACATGGATGTTATCCTTCATTAAATGAACTATTTTCTGTTCGTCCGTTTGGACGTCATCAATCGCTTTAGAAAATTGCGTTGCGTCATCATGATCTAAAGTACCGAAAAATGTTTTGAGAATAGTGCCTCCAAAATCCATAAGACCTCTTTTAAAACGAGCGCTAGGTTTTTCGTCAGTTAGCAAATACGAAATGGACGAGAATTTTTTCACATTGTTATTGTGTTGATTTTGTAACGCCGATAGTGAGTTAGAACACTCCTGCATAAATTTTTGTGATGTGAATGATTTACAAAGTGATTCTATTTTTTCAAATAAAAATTCAATTTTATTGATAGTGGGCTTAACGTGACTGATGTCAATATAAGTTATTATGTTCCAGTCATCGTTAGTAAATTTGACATCGAGAAGTTTGTCGAAGTATAGACCCGGACTTCCTACTATTGTCGAGACGTATTCGGGTGACGCGGATGCATGAGCTGATCTGGAACAGAATGAACGACTATGATGTAATGATGTTTTATTGTTGTGGTATATGAGCGGCGGCGAGTTTAATTTCGTCATAATGATGACGAACATATTTTCTTCCTATCAATAAAGTGACGGTATGATTTCCGTTTATTTTAATGATTTTAAATGGGCCTTTCCACACTGGCATTAATGATTTGTTTTGTTTGTGGTGACACCTCACGTATACCATATCATTTGCATTATATGTGATGGGCTTTGCGTGTGTGTCGAAGCGGGTTTTAGATTTTTCTTTCGACGTTTGAATATTTTGAAGGGCCTTCTGTCGACTGTAATAAAGTCGGTGATTTAATGCACGAATGTAATCTGTGTATGTATTGTGATCAATGTTATCGATACTGCTAGGTATATATGGCTTATATCCAAATAATAACTCTAGGGGTGAAAACCCTGTAGTGCTATGAACGTTGGAATTGTAAGCGATCATCGCACTGGGGATATATAAATCCCAAGTGTGTTGATTTTCACCTACGTACGACCTCAAGTATTCTTTTAACGTAGCGTGACTCCTTTCTAAAGCCCCACATGTTTGCGGATGATACGGGGAAGCAAAGATGTGTTTAATACCGAATAATTTGGCTAATTGTTTGAAGACGTCTGAACAAAAATTTGTACCCTGATCTGTTATAAGCATTTTAGGTATTCCCATGTGAGAGATGTAATTAACTAAAAGTTTTGCCGTCTCCTCAGCGGAACATGATCGCATGGGATATGCTTGGGAAAATTTTGTTAAGTCGTCTTGTAACGTTAAAATGAATTTGAAGTTATTTTCGTGAGTTTCCGGAAGGGGACCGACGAGATCTAAAAATAATTTTTCGTTAGGTCTAGTCGCGGTGGATGTTATAATCATAGGCGCGCGATTGGTATGCCTAAGTGGCTTATTGATTTGGCAAGAGCGACAATTTTTAACATATTCTTCAATATCTTGCCGCATACCTTTCCACCAGAATTGGGGTTTTATTCTCTCGAGCATACGTGTACTACCGGGATGACCAGCAGAAGGGGAATCGTGGTTATCCTTAAGAATCTGCTTAACTTCGTCCGGTGTCGGGTATTTAATTGAATTGTGATATATATGCACCTTGATACTAGAATTATGAAACAAAAACGATATGATATTGTAAATTTTATTAAACGTTAGCTTACTAAATGGATCTGAGAAATCTGATATAGCGAATTCGTTTTCCTCCGGGTACCAGTATTTTATCATTTCTCGGTAATCACGGAGTAAATTAAATATATCTTTGTAAGTCATTTCGTCAAAATGATTAAGACGTACAAATAAATGTGTAAAAAGATGTCTATCATTATCTGTCGAATAGAATGTATATAATTCTCGTTCAATATCGCGGATATCGGGTTTACTTGTAGACGCGTTTATGATATCTAAGCAGTATGGCACGGATTCATCAAGATCGACCGATGTTGGGTAGGCAATAAGCTTACATTTTGCTTTGAGTAGAGATTCATTATGTTCTTCGATAACAGTGTCGTATGATATTCCTGCTTGCTTATTTATTTGGAGGAATTGTTCGTATGTTTCCGATATCGACGGCATGTTGTGTGAGTCATCGTTATTACCAACGGCTGGTGTTGGATCACATGCCAATGAATTAGGGACATTTATATTTAAGTCGTTTTCTAAGGTGTTTACCGGAAAGCGAGACAACGCGTCCGCGTTTGCGTTTAATTTGCCTTGTTTATACACTATCTCATAATCGTATTCTTCCAATTTAAGGCGCCATCTGATAAGTCTTGACCCGGGATCTTTGACACTAAATAACCATACGAGAGGTTTATGGTCGGTTATAATTTTGAATTTACGACCATAAAGATAGGGCCTAAAGGTCTTTACACCGAATAAGATAGCGAGAAGTTCTTTTTCTATCGTTGAGTAATTCCCTTCAGCTTTGTTCAGAGTTCGCGACGCATACGCGATCGGCTTGTCCCTACCTATGTCACCTTGCGATAGAATGGCACCTAATGCGTAATTCGACGCGTCAGTTGTTAATAAAAATTGGCGACTAAAATCGGGGTATTGGAGAAGTGGAGCTGAGGTTAATTTATTTTTTAGAGTACAAAAAGCTTGTTGTTGATCCTGTGACCATTGGAATACGGCGTCCTTTTTTAGAAGTGAAGTTAAAGGTTTTGTGATTTTGGAGAAATTTTCAATGAATCGACGATAATATCCGACTAGACCGAGAAATGATTTTATGTCTTTAGGAGACTTAGGGATTGGAAAATGTACGACAGCTTTGACTTTTTCTGGGTTAGGCGATACACCGTTATCGGTAATTATATGACCTAAATAACTAACTTCGCGACGTAAGAATTCGCACTTATCCGGTTGTAATTTGAGGTTAAATTGACGAAGCCTGTCGAATACTAACTTGAGCTTTTGCATGTGTGACTGAAGATCGTGGGAATAAATGATACAGTCATCTAAATACACGTAACAATGAAGTCCCTGTAATCCCGACAACACCGTGTTCATTAATTTTTGAAAGGTTGAAGGTGCATTTTTGAGCCCGAATGGCATTCGAGTAAATTCGTAATGTCCTGATGCGCTACCATTAGTGACAACTGTGAAACCCGTTTTAGGAGCATCCTCGGCCTTAATTTTGATCTGATGAAATCCGCTCACGAGATCAAGAGTAGTGAAATATTTAGAGTGTCCTAACTGATCTAAGATATCTGTTATTAAAGGAATTGGGTAAATTTCGGTTACTGTAGTATCATTGAGCTTTCTGTAATCTATTACAATTCGCCACTTTTGTTTACCGGAGGCGTCTTGTTTTTTGGGAACAACCCACACGGGAGCGCTCCATGGCGATATAGAAGGGCGAATTATATTTTGATCTAACATTTTTTTTATTTGGCTCTCAACTTCACCCTTGTGACACTCAGGAAAACGATAAGATTTTACATGAATAGGCGCAGCATCTTTAGTATCGATTGAATGCTCTATGGCATTCGTACAAGAAAGTGGTTCACCTTCCAAATAAAAGATGTCGGTGTAACAAGAACAACACTCGAGTAGTGTTTTGGTCTCTTCATTATTAAGATGAGATGTTCTGATAAGATCTAGTACTTTTTGAGATCTGTCTAAGTGAGAACTATGAATGTTGTAAACGTGTTCCGTAATGTTTTCATTGAGTTGTACGGATGATTGGACATCGAAAGGAATTAAATGAACGCGATAATCTTTTATAACTACGTCAGACTCGGTAGTATTAAGTACTGATATATTGACTCTATGGTTTGGTTTGACTGTAACTATACAATTGGCTATGTAAACACCGTCCGATATGCTGTGGTCAAGAACTAGGCCTTCGGTAACGTTCATAAGTTCTGATGGTGAGTTTAAAATGGGACATTCGATAACTGCCTCCGAACGCGAAGGAATAATGTAACTAGGTTGAGAAAAATAGATGGGCAAATAATGATTTTGTATTTTGAGGCAATTTTCGGAATATTTGATGTCGGCATGAAATTTTCTTAGAAAGTCGTTGCCCAAAATGCCATCATATTCTAATTGTATATTTTCGTTGATAGCGTGAAATTTAAAAACGAATGGAATAAAGTTTGCACTACTTTTATTTGAAGAACATTGAAATTCCATTTCAAATGACCCTAGCGTTTCACAATAAGAATTTTCCGCATTAAGACCTTTAAGGTGTATTTTTTCGTTTGCCATTAAAGGTCTTACTTTAAAGTTAGAGAGTTTCGCTATACTAACGCTTGATCCGGTATCAATAAGAAAACAAAGAGGGATCTGAGAGTATTTAGTGTTTAAGAATATATGAGGTAAAGATATTTTATTCTGTAGTGTGTTTACCTCATATAAAGGAGTAGAAACGTCTGACGTACTTATAATCTTAGATTTAGATGATGTATGGACTCGCGGCGAAACATGTCGAGCTCGGTAATTTGGTTTTTGATTCAACGAAACAGTGGCTCCCGAAGGAGTGTGTTGAGGTGTAGAAGATTTAGGACTCAACGAAACAGCGGTTCCCGTAGGAATGTGTTGAGGTGTAGGAGATTTAGGACTCAACGAAACAGCGGTTCCCGAAGGAATGTGTTGAGGTGTAGAAGATTTAGGACTCAACGAAACAGTGGTTCCCGTAGGAATGTGTTGAGGTGTAAGAGATTTAGGACTCAACGAAACAGTGGTTCCCGAAGGAATGTGTTGAGGTGTAAGAGATTTAGGACTCAACGAGACAGCGGTTCCCGAAGGAATGTGTTGAGGTGTAAAGGATTTAGGACTCAACGAAACAGTGGTTCCCGAAGGAATGTGTTGAGGTGTAAGAGATTTAGGACTCAACGAGACAGCGGTTCCCGGAGGAATGTGTTGAGGTGTAAGAGATTTACGCGATAGGTCGATGTTACGATTTTTAGGTATTATAGATTTAGAAGTTAACATCGTCTTTGATTGTGACATATTGATATTTGAAACGCGCTTGGAAACAAAATGATTTGTGCCATTATTTCTCGGAATGCGCCGGCACGAGTTCGTAATCCGAGGAGCTAGTTTAAATCCGATACATCATCGACGTTGGCGTGTGCCATGTCATCGTATGTCGGCAATGACGCCAATGGTGGCGGCGGCGCTTCAGAAATATGATGAGCTACTTGCGCATGCAATTGTTTACGCCTTTCGTTGTTAAATTTGCGTTTGCGGCATTGTGAAATATCATGGCCCGGATTTTTACAGTATTTACAATAAATCTGATCGCGCGAATTTTGGGGATGTGATTGCCTATTTTGCGGAAATCGATAGGCATTAGGACTAAATGACTGTCTAACTGGAGAAAATCGGGAGCTATTCGGTTTATTATTATTTATAGACTCTGATTTTAACGCACTCCTTGAAACGAAATTTTGTATTTTTTCTTCCTCAATTGCAACGTTTACGGCGTCGTTAAGGGACTTTGGATTTCGACAACGCACCAAATTACTAATCTGCGAATGTAATCCTAACATGAAAGTGTGCAACGCTAAGTCTTCCGTCATAGCTAACCGACCTGATAAATCTTTTTTTAACGTATCAGAATTATAAATTTCTGTCTGTAGTTCAGTTAAACATTTCTCAACCCTAAGCGAAAATTGTGTTACACTCTCACTCGGTTGTTGCTTGCAGGCCTGGAGATCTAGGAATAAATGGTTATAGTGTTTCCGTTGCCCAAAATTTTGCCTTAAGAAACTCTTTAATGATTCAAAGTCGTCGAAGACTCTGTTAGAACATGCGATTTGGGCTTTACCCTCTAATTTGGTTTTAATAAATTTAAAAAGTAATGTTTTTTGACTAGGTGATGCTGAATCTAAGGCGTCTTGACAGTTAGATAAGAAGGCTGTGAGGGTTTCGCGATCACCATTATATGAATTAATAAACTTGCATAAAACATTTAAAGAAAATTGTTCACTCATTATGATTTCGGCTGAAGCTACGTTTTTCTTTGATTCAGTCATTTTAACTGGGAAAAAGAGAAATTAAATAGAAAAATATATAAAATTATGGAGGAAATTAAATAATAATTTAATTTGGACTATGTTGGGAAAGAATATAATAGTTTTAAATAAATAAGATTATATGGATAAGGATAATTAAGGTAAGTATAACTACAAAATATTTAAAAAAGGATAGTAAGGTCGGAGGATTAGCGATAACAGAGATAAGATGTTCTACTTACAGAATCAGCAGGAGCACGGCCACAGCGGCAGACATCGGGAAACTCGTACAGCAGTGGCGGTGGAGCGGCACGACAGCAAGGACAGCGGCTGCAGCGGCGACACAGGAACTACGGCCACGCTTCAGCAGCACGGATCACAGCAACGCTTCAGTGGCACAGGAAACAGGGACGCTTCAGCAGCCAGAAACGCAGCAAGTTTTCGGAGACACGTGGCACAGCAGTTCAGTGACACGTGGCTACGCGGAGACACGGAGATAGGGCAACACGGAGATACGACGAGACGGAGGCACGGAGATAGAGCAACACGGAGACACGACGAGACGGAGGCACGGAGATAGAGCAACACGGAGACACGACGACTCAGCGACACGGCGATACGGCGACAAGTTTGTCGAGGCGTTGGTTTATGAAGCCCCGGAGTTTTTGGTTTCTTTACGGTGTAGGTCCACGGTGATTGATTTGCGACCCTTTATACCAGCGCGATTCTTCGATGTTTCTTGGCACTGGTATCCCACTTCTGACACCAATGTTACGGGGTGGGTCAAAGAAGACTTTTTTAAAAAGACTTTTTATTAAAGAATTGGTATTTATTTAATATATATTACAAATGGCCTACACCCGACGAAAGTCCGATCAAAAAACTGCTTGAAAATAGCAAAGCACTAATATTTATAATGATTGAGTATTGGATTGGTTTCCTATTGCATTGACGTCAATGCGATAGGAAACGCAGCGTTTTTATTTTATATTCACGCCTGTTTTAACAAGGGTATAACAGTACGTTAATGCGAAACGCGTGCATTTGCGTGGGTCGCTATGGCGCGTTTTACACCTTTTGGTCGGTGGTCGCTATCACAGTACACGTATCCCACTACTAATAAATTAGACCTACGGCAATGCATTTATTGATAAATAAATTGTTCGCTATCGGAGTACTTATCGATTGAAATGAGAATCTATACAATTAATTTCTTCTAATAATATTCACCGAAGGGGTTGAAAATGTGCATTTCTGCACCCACAAATTGCTAGATATGTATTAATTCTAAGATATAAGGGGGCGAGCCTATTCCCGTTTTTTGGGTACATTTCCAGACTCCGTGCCGGTACTCAGAGTTTCTTAAGGGAAAATGAATGGGAGAAGAATCTGGTATTTTCAGACAAAACAGCGCGTATTGTGTATTTATGCCGCGTGACTACGAAAGTTTCAACGCTTGAAGAGTTTGTACTCTGACCGGAACTTGCTGATCAGACCCAATTTATCATAGAAACACGCCACCTGTAATGATCCTAGTTTTCCCACGGCGGATCCTGATTATGCGCTTTCACTATTTTTTTGGATTATAAAAACCATATTCTCATACATTTTTTGCTTTCGATAACGTAAAAAATCCCTTTCGATTTCCGTTCTGGCGCCATCTGCCTTTATTCTTGTCATGTGTTTGTTTAGATGGATTTTTTGTTCTCGCCGGGATTTCACCGGATGTATCCGCTCGTATCAATGAGCGTGTGGTTTTACGTTTAATTTTATGTTATTGTGTAAAACACTTTGAGAAATATCTAAGCTATGATTACTTTAACAGCGTAGGTAATGACCGTGCTCGTTATATTAAATTGTTTGTTAATAAAATTCACAATTTGTATAGAAGAAAAGTGAGTCAATAGAGTTTTGTGGACACTAAGAGACTATTGTTACTTTGATATGATTTTATGATGGTATAATTATGGGCAGTGTGGTTTTAAAATTTGAGCTAGGACGGACTTTTTGAAATCGTGTGAATCGAGTTGCTAGTCGCTGACGTTTAATGATTTCCTTATGGTCCGCTATTACATGCAATTATTTTTATATAAATTGATAATTAATTGCCGTGCATGCGGGCCTCATCGGTCAATGTAATATAGATATAAATATTAAGATTTCAAAATGGACATCGGCTTTGAACCTTTGATAGTACAGTCAATAATTTGGGACATATACTCAGCCTATCGACGTCCACTGCTGAACGTAAGCCTCCCCAAGAACGCATTTTGGGATATATGTATTATTAAATAACAATTTCATAATATTTAAATATTTTTCAAACGTTTTTGACACGCAATTTTCATTTTCATTTTGCAAAAGTTAAGACCGCATCCATAATACCCTCAAACACATCGGGCTTGCCTTGCCTTATAAATTATCCTATACTACAACTTCATCTTAGTACGGTATAAAAAGGCCGTACCCACTTGAAATATGATTTGTAATTATAATGAGCATTACAGGAACGTAGCTGGCCTATGTCTTACTAATGTTTTTATTAAAAGCCGCGTTATCTATCGGAACTAATTAGTTTCACACCATTGTTCGGTAATTCAAATATTACCTTTACTAATTGCGTTTATTTGCATATTGCATAATACAATGCATTGTTGCAACCAATCAATTTAATGAACTCGATAATGTTTTGAGTTCGTCATGTAGAGGCAATTAGGTTTTAATAAAGTCCCGTTGTAATAGTTGTAGTGATTATGCTTACTTGTTGCAGCTTGTTAGATTTCTGTTGTTTAAATTATAGTTTATTGATATTTTGTTAATAGAATTTCAAGAAAATGTGCCTCAATTTTTTCATAGATATTAGATATCGGGTAAAATATGTTTTGTAGTCTATGTATTTCCAGCATACAAGTTACAAAGAAATTATTTTACGACGTCACCTTTAATTAAAAAAAAATATACAATCGGGGCTTATAGTAGTATTTTGTTATGTTATAGAGTAATCAAAGGCTTAAGTCAATATTTTGAACAACAATTTTTAAAAATAGAACACGAACCCAAGACCGCTTCTCTTAAGTGCCGACACAATGAGAATAATGTCTATTCACAAGTCGGGTGTAACTGTTTCAAAGAAAGTTTTATATCTTTGTATAAATGTTACACAGTCCATTCTTTGCATAAACAGGTAAATATTTTTAATGCTTAAGACCGAAAGATCAAAGCCGCCGCGGCAGATTGCTTTCTTTCGTACAGATTGCTTGATAATTTCATTTGCTAAAATATTTTTGAAAAATGTCTTTATTTAGGTAAATTTGAATATTTTGTACATTTAATACTGTTATCGTAATTATCGGTAATTGTAAATAAGATATATTGAATAATTTTATTTGAGCACAAATATTATGTTACGTTTATTGAACATACATAAAGTTACGTCTGCAATTCAGATGTGATATGTACATCTCTCATTTCTGACATATTATTGCCCGGTATGTATCAGACCCACGCAATAAGTTGCCATTTTACGGGCACACTACCAGAACTATTACCTAAAATTGTCAAATAAAAAAACCTAATAACACTTTGCCCGGCCTGGGAATCGAACCTGGAATCTTTAGATCTTACGGTACATTATTGTGCTGAGATAAAGTGGCGCTCAGCAGGTTTATTGTGTTTTATTATAATTAATATTTTATATTATATTTTTCGGGGTTTGATTGAATCTATATTTGAATCGTTTTCTTAGCCATTTTTTAGTACATACAAAACTACATTGGTAAATAAAATTATAGAGAAACTTCCTCTCGCGTCTATCTTAATTTGCCTAAATTACCATTGCTTTAAGGCAAAAAACGTCAAAGCAAAAAACTTATCCCACGTTTTTATACTAACTTGAAAAAAGGTACAAGAGTTTTTTTGTATAATTCGCAAAACGTATCTCACTGCATTTATCTTTTTCGCATAATTGCAAGAATCCCACAAATATCTCATTTACCGGATGTAACGTAACCCTTGACGGAGTAAAGGTACTTCTCATAAATTGAATCTTCAAAATATGTGACAAATAATGTTCGATGTTTCCTTTACCATTGATCAAATGTGTACGTGAAAGGTAGCCACGCTATCAAGATATAAGGGACACAATAATATTCTTTCAAATTTCTTATACCCAAACATTTTAAAAGAAGAATTAAAAAAGTAGATCTTTTATATTATTTTTTTTCAAATATGGTCAATATATTTTTCCTGTTAAATATTTTCCTCTATACTTGTAGTTTTAATTAGAGCATAAAAAAATTTAACATTTGTAAAATAATTGTAAACATGAATTGCAATAGTCATGAATGAACGGAAACGCTTAAACATTTTGCTCGGTAAAATTACTCAAAAAAACATTAGTACGAATGTAAATAAAAACAGACCCGTCATCATGTCCTGCAATCTGTGAAGCAGATACACACTATTAATAAGGTTTTAGAAAAAAGTCTCGTAATCGAGATCGTCTATGAACGCATCTGTCGACGTTCCCACGGATGTGAGGAAAGGATTGCACCCTTTCTTGCTACAAACTTAAGTCAGAAAAGTTACCTGCGACTTAAATAACATTTAATATATATTTCATACAATAAATTAAGTTAATCAATACCAACAAATTTTCTTAAACGGAAATACATGTTTGCAAGAACTTTATGTAAAGCAAAAATTTCCGCCCCTACAAAAGACTTCAACGAGAGCTTAAAATCTATATTATAATATGTATATTTTTAATTACGGTATACATATTTCAAAGGTTCATAAAATTTTAAGTATTGACTATGAATATTTTATTTTACGTATTGTGCAGTTGTTCTAAGATTGAGTAATTACAATTGGTTGACTTAATTCTCTACGGTACCTAAGCAGGTGCACAATAATAAAAATAGGTCTAGGTAAATAAAATATGTGTAACTCCAACCTATTTATATATTTATTCAAGCAGACTCTTTTAATTTTTTTGCCTTTTATTATTCTCTTTGTGAAGGAGTAATTAGTCCTTTAGGCAATTTTACACGTGTTTATGAAGTATGCAGGTGAGGTACGAAATGAATGAAGTAAGACTAATCAGCGGCAGCTATTTTCAGTAGACAATAATTAACTTAATTTTAGTATGTTCAATTATGCTCACGGTGTGTAACAACGGCATAGAAACGACTACAATTGACAAACATCTGCGACATATTTTTACTCAGCGTGGTGATCGTGGCATATACAGTCATTAACTAGCGAAACTAATGTCGTGGTAAGTGTAAAATACAATTTATGAGTGTACAGTGAAACTTGGTTAAGTGGGACCTGGATAAGTGAGAAACCTTCATAACTGGAACTCATGCTGAGGTCCCAACACTTTGGCACTGAATTACCTCTGTTAGTGGGATGAGGGAAGCCTCTATATCTGGGATTTGTTCTTTCGATTTATCATCATAGTAACCTCTATAACTGAGACAGCGAGTAAATTTTATATGCATAAACCTCTGTAACTGAGATAACAATGTTTGTTTACTCATTCTTATTCTACCCACAAATTCCACACGTAATTCCAAGTACGTAGTACAAATTTTGAGCTTCAATTACCTTCAGTTTTAGTTTCGCTTTACTATCATACAGATGTTTATTTGAAAAATGGCAAAACAAAAGCTACAATCGTTATCATTACGTGAAAAACTGAAGTTAATATCCGTTTATGAAAGTGGGAAGACACGCGAAGAAGTTTGTGCCGAATTTAATGTGCCAAAATCGACTTTTGTAGAATAATTCAGAGTAAACATAAAATTCAATCACAATCTGCTGAAGGACAAGGGAAACTAAAACGTGCATGTTTATCAGAATATCCTGAACTTGAACAGTGTTTGCTAACATGGATCAAGCAACTTCGTAACAAAAACGTTCCGGTAAGTGGACCGATGATTAAAGAAAAGGCACAAGATTTCGCGCGATTTCATAATTTTTGTAGCAGCAATGGTTGGATGGAAGGGTTTAAGAAAAGAAAAGGTATAGTTTATAGTAGAGTATTCTCACCTCTATTAATGGAACCCTCTGTAAATGAGACAGATATTTATTTATACCTGTATAACCGAGACACTGGGTAAGTGGAATACCTCTATAAGTGAAACGACATTGCAGGTCCCTTGATGTCTCACTTAACCAGGTTTCACTGTATTAGTTATTTTTGATGCATTTCACTGCATAAAACAAATTTTATTTAGCTTAAAGACGTCTTTATTTTCAGAAAATGACTAAGACTTAAGACCTTATATCTATAATAAAATGTGTAATGAATAAAGTCTTTTATAAAGGGCTATAATACAGTAGTTATAGTCCCTATAAAGTTAGAAGGCAATTAAATGAAATTGTGAAGTCGCGCTTTGGCGACATATATGTATATATAAATACACATACTTACGATTGTATTCAAAAGTCGAGGCTTTAGGGCATTGCTCTTGTTGAAATGAAGTTACTATCTTCTATATATACCTACTTAATTACTGCTTTACAATATATGTACTTATTTTTTCCATCAAAGGAAACTCGTATCAGGAAACATAATATTTTATTAGAAAACATATGTGTATGTAAATTTCGGAGACAGATGCAGCGAATAATTTTACTTTTATTGGTCATTGATTTTGATCATTTTGACCAGATACATAAAGAAATATTCAAATATGAATAATATTTATTCTTTAGATATATTAAAACGATTTGCAAAGTTTGAGTAAATATTGTGGCAAGTAATATTAATAAATGTACATACGAGTGCAACATGGCCGAATATTATCGTCGTCTCGTAATTTTTTTTTGCAAAAAATCGTGAATCAGTTTCTGCGAAAATTATTTCCATCTGCCTTATAACTGCCGGACGGCACGAACCAGAGCATTTAAATTTCGTTTATTATACTTAACCACCATCTTTGGACTAAACAAAATTTAGGAAATTGCTTACCGTCTGTAACCGGGCTTACATTGTAACACCTCCTAAATTATCGCTATTGGAAAGCTAATGGTGTACAAGTTTAACATTTAAATGAAGATACTTTGTTCATATTAAATTTAAAAATAAAACAGTTTAGATTGTAGCCCCATAAAATTTTTGTTTAGATCAAAACTTTTGCAAAAATAAATATTAATAGATAAAATTTTATTTTTATTTATTAATGTATTTAATAAATGTGCTATTTTGTATTTCATTTATTATATCTCTGGCATAAAATGCAATTTTTCTATCAGATTCGACACAAAAATATCACTTCAAGACTCAAACTGTCATTATTTCTAAAGACTTTCGGCCTTAAGGTAAGGATAGTTAAGCTTACATAAATAAAACTATCATGAAACTCTCTATAATCTATAGAATTATTCGCATTTTTTTTACATTAATGGATAAATACCCTTAAATAAAATGGCAGAAATATGTATCTGAGGTTAGAACTGGAAACAAATTTTACAGCGTGCACTAAATCGTCGCGCCATCCACCACCAATGGTTTTCATTTACCATATGTCTATTGAATTAACCGCACAGCTCCACCAGCGATACAAAAGCGGACAATTGCATTTATGCTCCAACATTAACTCTTTGAACAGTTTGTGCAAGCGCACACCACATGACTTGTATTGTGGCCGCAACCGCAAGCGCAGATTGCGCAGATTCGTCACAATTACTAGTATTTCTTTTTTTCAAAATAAAGTTCACGTCGTCTGTCAAGCGATGAAATATTTAAAGACAGTTCCATGTCGATACTGGCCAAGAAGTTAGTGTATTACGTTGTAATGGTCACAAGTAAGTTTCTGATATGGTATTTATTTATTAATAGTACGAAAAATAATCTTATATTAACAACACTCTGTGTTAATAATTATGCTTATCAAAATACTGTTATTAAACATCTAGGCAACAAAACTATAGGGCGTGCACTTTCCATTTGATGCATTCATTTTTAACTTCGCTTTGTTTCTAAAATTCTCCGACTGATGCAAGCGGCACCCTCGGAATGGTAGCAGGTATTTTTCATTATCTTCACCAATTTATTTCTGTAAGCAAACAAAGCAGTTAAAAACATATAATTTGCAAACGTAGCTCGCTCATAGCATGATATACGACGCTACCTTGCGCCCGGCAGATGAGCTCTCGATTGTTCCTATAGCAAGGTGTCTACCGATTTACCTATTTATTGAATAACTTTCATTTTGAACCACACTCAATGGTTCTGCAAATGACAGCAACACATTGCGTATATTTGGAATTTTGCGCCACAAATGGCTATTCCAGGTGCAATTTATGATTGGACGATCCATCATTACAATTTTTGTAAGAAGTTATTAGAAGTTTTTGTATGAGTGGATTATATTATAATATCAGATGTCCTTTTTGTTTTGACAGCATTAATATGAATGATGAGTTTCTTGAGCTTCTGAAAATTGTATCTCATTTGTTAGTGACTAAGTATTGAAATATTCAGCAGTGTCGAAATATTCTGAAAATGATAAATAATCCAAGGATTTATTAAAGTAATGTTAAGTAGACTGCCTCGTGATCTCGCGGTACAAGTAGGTATGTGGCGTGCGATTTAAAGGTCCTGGTTTCGATTCCCGGGTTGAAAAAAGTGTTAATGAGCACGGAGTCTGGAAATGTGCCTGAAAAACGGCAATAGACTCGCCCCCTATTTCATGGGACTGTAAAATTAAACTGGCGAAATGCATCTCTGCCTACCCCTTCGGGCAATATGTATGTATGTATGTATGTTATGTAGCCATTCATCTCATCAACCCATATACGTCCCACTGCTGGGCACGGGCCTCCTCATTGAGAGGGTTTAGGGCTTAGTCCACCACGCTGGCTTAGTGCGGGTTGGCGGACTACACACCAAAGCAATTAGACCTAAAGTAGCCATTATCTAGTCGAAAACATATGAAAAAATAAATTTTTCACGACACGGAATTCAAATCCTGGATCTCTTAATTGTAGGACACAATTTTGTAGCGCAGGATGTATTTTTTATTATTCACATATTAAACTCACATACCATTCTTTATTTATAAACAAAGGTTAACAATAGCAAAAAGTAGAGAAAAAACTATAACAATTGAATATTTATGCACAGTGCACACCTTTATCAACCAATTTATTTAACAAGAATTTATCAATGTTAATTAAAAAATAAACGACAAATTAATTGCAGTTTATATCGGGCACTCAGTAATTAAAGTCCAAAAGTCGTAGACATGAGTTTAAAATACATTAGATAATAATCTAAGATGATGAACAGCGTTCGAAGGCTCGTAAGTTGAAGGACCGATTAATATATTTGTTTAGCCTTAATTACATTACAAATAGTGGATGGTCGGATGGCTATTGCGATATGTTTGATGTGGGCCCACGTTGATGCTTTCCTGAGATGTTTGCTAATGCGCTCGGTAGTCCACGTACTCAGACGGACGATGAGACCAAAAACAGGTTTATTATTTAGACAAAACATATTTACGCCTTGTATGGAAAATATTTATGATTCTAGTATTCTTTCTGGTTATAACAAGTGCACATGAGACGTGTAACGTGGTAAAAAAAGAACTAAATGAAGTTTATATTTAGCGGGGCCATGATCTTATGCATTAGTAAAAGCCTAAAAATATTTATTGAATCAAATTTCTTTATTATAGATATGAAATCACTTTCATTCGTGCTAAGTCTGTCTGGCTGTACAAAATCCATCTTAGGCATCTCTATAGTATATAATTTGTAAAAAACCTCAAAAAAAATTAAATTAAGAAAGAATTTCTATAAACATTGGATTTTGAGACCATCGTACTTAGTAAAAAACAGTTTTGTCTCGTTGCCTTACGAAATAAAACTTAATAAATATTTCAATTTTAATTTTCATGGTCAGAATGATGCCGAATAGCAAATTTTAGAGGATCTCTAGTTTGTTCTAGCGTAACATAAAATGAGATAGGATTGGAAACAATTTTCATGTCCACTCACCAAATATGTTTATGACCAAAATTTTATTATGAAATTTAGGTACTCGAATATAACATTACAGCTGATAATTTTATTAGGGTTTGTAAATTCCACCTGCTTGTGAGCACCTTGTCCGCGCCACTTAAGTTTTAATTACGTGTAATCATTTTGGATAGTAAAATCATCAATAGTTATTAAACGGCAGTTATTTCGTTGTATAAATTGTATTAGTGTTGTAAACTTAAAGCATCGCTTAATGTGTTCTCACGTTCATTACTCAGCGATGGAGCCTGTGGTGATTACTCTACTATCAAAATACTCTCCTTAGCCTTAGCACTAAATAACTGACATTATATAGCATATATAAATAACACTAAGTCCGGCATTGTATGTTACAATCTTTGTTCAAGATTTTCTTCCATTTTATGCTCCATAAAACCTAACGAGATTTTCGTTGGTGTTGTAGAGACAGAAAAGTTTAGTAATAAAATTTACATTTCAAATTTGGAATCGTCAAACGGGTAATATTTATTTTATTTCAATATTAATCATATAAAAGAAATGCCACTGTTGTATGTAACATGATATAAGGGTAATTTATAATTTTAATAAAAAATATTGTACCGTTATTAATATATACAAGTTACACTTTAATTATTTTTAATAGTTTCATAACGAAACTGAGTCCAAGTTTTTTATTTTTTTATTTATGAGTTGACAATAAATAATTTGTCTTTACACTCAGTAATTACTCTTACTAGCCATTGATAGAGCATATATTAAATTTAAAAGTAATTGGTATTTGTCGAAGATTCGTACTCAAATACAAGATGTTACTATGGAACGAATGATCCAAGAGCTATTCAATGATATTTTTTGCCGCGGACAATTTCCGCGAGCTAACCCTGTCTTTCCCCGCTGAATAAGTGCCCCTAGACGATGTTGATATTAGCGTAGATATATCTTAGAATATTTTTTTTGTATTATAACATAGCCATTTTTTTAAATGTTGGTTATTACCGTAACTATTCCTTGCATAAAAATTGGAGACAAGATC
This sequence comes from Cephonodes hylas, assembly GCA_030295005.1. Taxonomy (NCBI): domain Eukaryota; kingdom Metazoa; phylum Arthropoda; class Insecta; order Lepidoptera; family Sphingidae; genus Cephonodes; species Cephonodes hylas. The sequence goes on along the minus strand of AP025369.1, from coordinate 8,547,629 downwards.
TATTTTTTCTTAGATTTTTCTACTTTTATATTATATGTACGTATTTACGTTTTTATACGGTACATAGTGGTTGCCATATTTTCTTTTTCAATTTATTTATATATTTTCTATACTATTAGATTTGAAATTACAATCATCATATTTACTAAATGCAGTTTTCTGCATATTACTTTTGAGGAATAAATGGAAGAAGTTAAGTATAAACTAATTATACTATTGATACATAAAGAATATTTTAATGCGGTAATGTCACAAGAACAGTACGATGTTTATAATTTGTTTATGCGGTTCTTTTGCAGAATATCTATTTTTTTTTTAATTCTAAATATTAGTGACATTTATACGAACAAAAAGAGTATTTCTTTGCACAGCAAATTAAGAACTATTTTCTCTCCACCATAGAAAACCTTCGCAAAAAGCAAGGTTTTTAAGTCCGCTTTGGAATTGTCACAAACATGTAGGTTTGAATATCTATAGAATTAGCATGTCCATACATTGCCAACGTACAATAGCGCTGGGTGAATGCCCTCTCATGTCCTCTGAGAGAGTTATAAGCTTAGAGGCCTCTTACTGAAGTCCTCACAACTTTGTTATTTTACTGCAATACTTTGACACTGTTCTACGTGCCGCATAGGTCAAATGGAATCCTTAAAACATGATGATAAAATTTGTAGCTGATTACAAATTACTCTATACAAGTAGCCGTTTATATTGCAGAATATCATCAAAACATAATAGAAACTGTTTTGGGGTTACGAATATGTGCAGGTATAATAAATGTGAAACTAATTAACCTGCACCTGTATGTAGTCGGCATCTAATGTTGTATGAGGATTTCGTCGTTTTATGTGGCAATCTCGGAGTGTATAAGGTACTCCTTTAATTAAATATCACCACTCGAGTAATACGTTTGACATAAACAATATTGAACTCAAACCTCACATGACGGTTCGTAGGGAACGAATTCTTAATACAATACTATTTTGATCGAATTAAACAGAAACTCGAGTAATAATCTAAAATATTATTATATATTGAATGACTAACTTAGCTCTAATATCGCATCTACGTGTTCCGAGATTCGGTCGATACCTAACAACACTATACAAAAAATGCTCTCATACCACACTGTAGTAAAAGACCGAAAAGTATATATATGGTGTTAGGTGTGGTCGTTTAAATATTTTAGACAATTCAAAGTCCAGTTTTAGTAAATCTTATGATTTGAATTGTTACAAGAGCAATAAAATTTTGGGTCGAAAAACTCATAAACTATTAGATTTACGTATGGATGCGTCGCGTTTTGCACGAATGTGGACGTGCATGATAATTTGACGACCACTAGTCATTTTATTCGAGATCGTATTAGATTCGATGTTTTAGATTTTTATTAATGAGTTTATAAGTTATGTAAATGAGTACCTATATGTTAAAATAGTTTCAATATACTATGCATCTTAGTTTGTGTTGTTTATTAGATCCTATATATATATTTTTAGATAAGTTTCTTAAACTTTATTTAAAAATTATAAATAGAATTTAGTTCCCATATTAAGACAGTTTATCTATACATTACGGCTATATAATGATGTTAGGTCAAATTGTGAAAATACAAATAATAATTTTTATTCATCTCAATACTAGACAACTTTAACTTATGTTAATAAAGTATCAGGAATTTTAGGTAAATAGTCATCATAAATAATGCAATTTTTTACCTTACTATACGATGATAAAAGGATATTTTTACTAAACCAAATATACTTATAAATAAAGAACCATTTAATATACAACTCTTAAGTGTATAAGACATTTATCTTGGAAAGATTTAAAAATCTTGTCAGATATGTCTTTTAGATAATTATAATCAAAACGTAGACAGGAATAAAATCTCCACGGAAGCTGTGGCTTAGTATGCGATTAATATCTTGTTATTAATGCTCATATTTTCGTCATAAAATATGTTATTAATTAGAAATAAGCACATATAAATGTTGTATAATTGGTTTCAACGATCTTTCGATAATTCTTGTGGATACTAATAGCGTTATGATTATGCATTTTGTGAAAATATTTTGTCTAAATGTCTTTATAAAAACACATCATACCAATCAGCGTATAAAAGAAAATTTTCTGCAAAATATCTAAAGAAAAAATTATTTTATAAGTGTAAAAAAACATACTTTAGTTGAGTGAATCTTATCGTCCAATTTGCACTGTTGAAAAATATATTCGCTTGGGGCGGTATGTAAATATAAGAAATACCTACTCTTTTTAAATCATGTTGAAACGTCACGGTAATATACTCTTCAAATAAACAATTAAGTTAATTTTGATTGACAGCTAAAATCTGTAATGCTTAGTCATAAAATTACCGGGTATTGTTAAGTAATTACAACTACTTCTGTGCAGTATCACTTTCTATGGTATTTAATGCAAAATTACACAAAAAAATTAAAGATTTTTCTGACAATAATAATTAGGAATATTGTAATAAATTGTCTATCTTAACCTGTGCCTTCTATTCATCATTTATACATGACAATCAATGACGTCATCAAGCCTTATTAGCGGGGAAGGCTGCTTATCGAAGTAATATATAAATTATTAAAGCGATATTACTAAGGTCGTTTTTTGTCTAATATTTATACCTTTACTATTGCTTCTAGAAATTAGAGGGTATTCTAATTTTATTCAAAATAGAAGCTTGTTTTGGATTTAGGTGTCCCTCAGAAAAATTTGAAACCAGCGTAACATCGTCATTTCAAGTACTTTACACTTTCTGTACCTTCATTTCTTATTCTATATTTAGCAAATATAAAATATTAGTTTTTTTGAATGAGTAAAAGATTAATAGTAAACTATTTTATAACATTAATAAATAATTAAAGTACAGACGTTTAAAAAATAAGCACGATGAAATAAAAATACATCGCGATGTCGTCATATGACACAAAAACTTACGCTTACGTTCTGGGAAACCAAATCAAGCGTTGAAGGTAAAAGCATTTTCTATAGTGATTAATAAAGAAAGAGGAAAGTCCAAATCTGCCAGGACGGCTTCCTGGGCCCCATCGCCAGCTCATTACTGACCTACTACCAGATTGTTGACCTCCACATTCACTCAGAACGCCTCCATGTCTTATTTATTTAGTAATATTGAAATGTATAGCCTTGCTACTAATAAAATTTATTGATTATTATTTTAATAGCGTAGAAATGAGTGAAGTTTATTTTTCTTAGCTCTATATAGGTTGAAGATGTTACAATTCAGGTATTTTTTATTTTTATATTCCAAGAGTTCGATTCTGAATAATATTGAATATTACTTAATAGAATATAGATAATATTTTTTCTTATATTTAGTAAATTAAAAGCGCTGATTAAATATAATACCAACATGAAGAATAAATGGTAATTCAATTTTATTACAAAATTCATGGTAATTTCGTAATTTCTGCAATCAATCCCGTTTTAAATCAATTCTCCATATTACAATAAATAATATGTATGGCATAACGTGGGATGACATAAACAAACATTCAGAATTCCTTTTTTGGTTCATCGAGTGACCTTGTTGGCCTTATGCATGACATAATTGTATAAAACTTTATGAAATAAATTCTTTTGAAGTTATAAAACTTTATAATTTTGAGTCACACTGAGTTATTCAACGACTGAATTAATTATTTAATTGTAGAAATACCGTATCATGTAGATTGTATCACTTAACTTACGTAAAAAAAAATCTGCCATCATAAATAAGGTATTTGTGAAGTGTAATAATTATCCTTATTTTATGTATATTATTTATGTTTTTACTCATAGATTGCGTTGTTTTTTATCGACGGTCAGTATGTGGCTATAGTTCTCAGGGCGCACAGCGACTGACCCACATAATAACCGGAGTATTGACCTCACCACCGACGCTGTATAAAATTAACGAAGCGAGATTTTATATTGTAGATTTTCTTGTAATGATATCATCATCACTTTGTAATGTGGTTTTTAGTGCTATTTATTTAGCCATGACTGCGGCTTGCATCTCGACGAGCCTCTACTACAAAAGGCAACGGTTTGGCAAGTGAGAAGCGTTTGCTATTTTATTTTATCATATCATTTTTTGGATTTCTGAATTGTTTTTGTGATTGATTGGCTTACTAAAAATAGAACAATATTAAACTAGTAATTATTCAAGTAAAAAAATAGAGAAATTTATTAATAAAAATGTGTAACAATAGTGTCATCTGTGGCCTCTTAATTTCGTTAAATACATATAATAACAAAAATGCTACTGAGTTACATGTAATGTTAAAATATAAGTATTTTTGGAGCACAACTTGTATGCGCTCTTTACGACAAAACGTAATGTGGATTCTTAATGATGATGCAACAAAAATTCAGTCACGTATGTTCAAAGAACTACGGCTGTAGGCCCAATACATTCCTAAGTAGGTACCTTGATACTTCAACATCTATATCTGCTCTAAGTGTGCCAGTTTTTGTGATGACATTTAATATTTGACTCTTGTGGGCACGAGTACTCATGTACATCGCAGTTCAAACAACTTAATAGTGGTTCGTCACGTTAAGTTTGTCTTGGTTCGACGAATTTAGCACATTTCTGTGTCGTGACGCGAGGGTCGAAGACTTCTGTCGCTTTGCTTTCTCATTAGAGCGTTACAATTCTGTATTCGACGCTAGTACAATTTGTACACAGAGTATTTTTTTTTTGTACTTTAAATTGGTGAAATGGTACATATTCATACTTGTTTGCTCGATGTAAGCTTGTAGTCTGCGCGATTAACGCTAAAGCATAAGGAATATGGATATTCTGAGTGTGTTGAGCAGTTATAAAATGTGATTATTTGTATGAGGGTTTCTCATATCTGAATTCAAGTTTCTTGTACATATAAAATAAAAGTATTTATTTATACCGCGTTCAAAGTAACAATCATGACGGGTGTTTGGATGCTACGCTAATTTGCAACAAACACCTTTTTTTAAAAAGATTTTGATGTTTACCTTTGTATAAAAACAATAGAAATAGAAAAATAACAAGAATTTAAAGCGAGTACTGTTCGTTTGAATAAATAAATTGAACCTGAAATTGTTAAAGTAATGATTGATTTCGTTAAACTACCTTTACTTAAATAGAAATAGGTATCGGTTGAACGAATTGTATTTGATGAGAAACCAAACGATTGAACTGAAACATAAAAAAAAAGTTAGTACGTTTAAATAGACAGGATTATATACAACGATATCTACCAAAAGGCGTTTGGGTATTGTTGATAATCCGTTGAATTTAGGATACCTTTATCAAAGATGAAATATGTTTGTTTTATAAATCCGCTGCGTATCCCGTCTGAGTGTTTCTTCTATTTCAAAAAAATATCTACTTAAAATGTATGTCATAACAAATTTACATAAAAGTAAAAAAAGTAATTCTGTGAATACTATAGTATGACATCAATTTTATGTAACTAGACATATTTTTTTATATTATCTTGTACAATTTGTAAAAACTTCTAAATATAAGAAGAAGATTTCGTGAAACCTACTGTACATCAAGTTTTTTGCCTTTATAATTCGTAATATTTACGGTTTAGGCAATTTTTCTTCACTTCTAAACTTTGTTTCTAGAAATCATCTGCTTAGAAAAAAACATAAAATCTTTATGAAACTCATCAAAGTCTGGAAACTCCCGTAAGTCAGTTAGAATGTGCACATAAACAGGTCTTCGTAATATTTCTGAACAATAAAAAGTTACATTAAATATTTTACTTTTCACAATATTAAATTTTTGAAATAACAACACACCAGACAGTTTTAGCATGTAAAGGCTGTATCACTCAATTAGTAATTTGGCATCTGGTAATCAATAATTGTATCTCCCAAAATTTCAATAAGTCCCGTTAGTCTAGTCTTCTTGGTAGATCATATGACAAGCATGTCTTCTATATGTTGATATGTGATTGAACTCGTTTGGATTATTTTATAATGCATAACAACTATTTCGTAATCTGCAACGATACGAAACATCGGATTGGTTCTTACTCTTCTGCAGGCCAATATAAATTACTAGTAAAACTAACAATGTCACTTTACTACTTGTACATGGCACAAACAGGATGTGAACCGGTCGCCAGGCGGGCCTCGGCTAGTAAAAACCAACATCCTACCATAGTTTTAATGATAGCAGCTAGTACTTGTACCTCCAAGCCACTTCATGTGTTTAGCAAGGAATAAATCTTCGCACAACCTGGCCTTTTTACGACCTACGAGATTTATAATAACCCTCCGCGCAAGATTTACTTCGAATTGTCTTTAAATCGATGTTTATTTAACTATGCTGTTTTGGAACCTTTTGGACATAGCCTCATTGCCATTTAATTTTTTTGCAAGGAAATCTATTTATATTTTATAATTCAAATGTTTGCGAATTGCTTTCGTTTTTTTTTTAATTTCTGTAATATTTTCTTGCTGTAACCTTTATAATGCTGGTAATAATTTGGTAACAGAAAGGCAATAAATGTATAAAGTCAGATGTAACAAAGAGAATCAAATGTCTGAAAAACATACAGCTTCCGAATAAAGAGACAAGACTGTATATTAACAAGCGAAATGTCATCGATCCTACTATTGTGTAAACTTTGCAATGATTTCAATATTAATGCTCGCGTTAGACATGAAATGGAAAATAAATGAAATTATGCAATATTATTTTAATATTTACCTACTTGGGACTAGAACCAGCGACCGCCGAGATCCTCGACTACGACTACATTATCTTTAAAAAATATATTCGCCTCTAATATGACGTATGGGTATTTCTAAACTCGTGTTATGATTTTATGGTGTAATCTTTGGCGTCTTACTATATATCTGAAGCTATTGACAACCCCATGGCGCAATCGTCTAGACACCAGCTTGCGAAACGAGCGGCCGCGGGTTCGATCCTCACCCCGTGGCAAATGCTTGCGTATTCAACAATTTCTTGATTCAGTTCTGGGTGATTGTGAGATCGAAAAGTTTTTTGTAGTTTCTGAGACAGGACTTGTGGATACAAGTCACCTACAATAGTATTATTTTTTGAATTTTCTATGTGACTGTTGGATGTATTTTATATATATGCATTAAGAAAATTATTTTAAAAACTTCAATTGTCTACAGATAAAATATACCTGTTAAAAGATCACGTAGAAAGTCAAATATAAGATATATGTATTTATTATAAATAAAGTTGTAAGACTATAAAATATTATTGCTGAAAAAATATTTACAACATCCTTTGAATTGAAGCCCATGATGTGTCCGGTGTAGCAATTCTTATCCAAGCAAAAATGTTAGGAATCGGCTTGTAAATAGTAGGGAACAATTGCGCTCTTCACATTTATTGTCAGGAATTCGAACCACTGCAACTCTTGTGGCGCAGTTGACTTTACACTAGTTTGTTAAACGAAGTCGTAGGTTCAGTACCTGGGATGAAACATCTATAGATTATAAAGATCCAATGAAGTTTGACTAAAAAATTATCGCAGCTTTTGATATCTGCGACAGCAGATTTATGAGACAAATTCATCAATAATCAGGGAAAAGGTTTTGTTTCAATCGAGAAACGTAATAGGTAGGTATACGTTTTAAAACATTGTAACAAATACCATTGTCTTGACTTTTTGCATTATGCGTTATTCCAAAGCAGGACACGTAATTTTTGTGATAAATCATAAATGCTTATTGTTCGCGAGTACCTATATGCATTCAGGTATTATGTTAAAGGTCCCTTCCTCATTTAAATGTTAAATAAATTCAAACAAGTAAATGTGAGTATTTAAAACGCACTTTGCAAGGAGTTGAGTCGAAAATGAACAAAGACTGAGTAAATTTTACAAGTTCATTTGTAAATAAATCTTAATGTTCTGAAGATAGTTGTTGAACTTCACTTTATGAATGTAAATTCATCATGACGGGCGTATAGGTTTCTCGAATTGACCAATGCCCTCTTGAAGACATTGGAAGGTTTCAATGGAGCAGTACAAAATTTTGAGGTGATGAAGCTTCACATTGTTCTAAATTAATCTATTATTTCATTGTAAGCAGACTTAATAGCATATAAAAATTATTATAAGTATTTTTTTACTAATTTCGAAATTTTCCTAAGATTCTCAACTTGTTAATAAATTATATGTAAGATTACCTACCATAATTATTGGTGTTAGGTCACTTGTGAATATCATTAATGTGAAAAATACTTCATCTGCCGTGTATCTAGTGTCCTTTTAGTCATCATCAGCCCATATGCGTCTTTCTGCTGGGCATGAGCCTCCTCTACGATTAAGAAGGTTTAGGCCGTAGCCCATCACGCCTAGTGCGGGTTGACGGACTATCAAACTTATTATCAAATAGGTAAGGACCTATTTTAAATGTCGGTGGAATAGAAAAAAAGGTTGTTTCTCAATTAATTTTTCTTCATAACTCATCTACTTACACATTGTATTGTTTTAGCTTAAAATGTCGACGAATAAACGTTATTTTTAACAAAATCCGTATAAGTCAGACTCTGATTATATGTATGCGAAAACAACCGTATTATGAGTAATCAGAGAGTACATAATATGACAACGTCGCCAACGATAAAATAATATATCATTGCACTGCATTACACAAGCGGCGGTAATTTTGCGACGTAAATTATTAGTGCGACCGAGCGCCGCGATTGCGTACTTCCACTCAAAGACTAAGCAACGGCTAATATATCAGACATGTTCTCTTGTAGATTTTATGATTTTATTGTATAATAGGCAGTGGCGTGCCTAGGGTGTCAAACTAAGGCAAGCCCAAATGTTTATTTAGTAGCAGCATATTTTTTTTGGTACGTAGGACTAATAAATACCTACCGGTTAGTACTCACATTCACGTTTATAGCGTTATTTTATAAATAAACAATCGTTAAGTTCGTTATTCGGAACTATGTAAGGCAAGTCGGGCTTTCGGGCTTCTATGGAAGTACCGCCACTGATAATAGGTACGAATTATGGAAAAGAAAGTAACTGAATGACAGTAAAACTCGCGGGATATCTTTGGATACTAATCACTTTATACCCAAATAGTCTTAGGAAGTCCTCATTTTCATTTTGTTCAAGTCTTGGTAAAGAGATTTAAAACTAATGAGTAATTGTAATGACATCAAAGATGGTACTTTGCCTATTCTAAAGACATTCAGAGAGACCTTGCTATTGGAAGCAGCTTGTAATCAACGTAATCCTTTAATTTCGGGATCAAATTAAGGAGTCGTAGAAATGATTAATTTACTTAAAATTTTGCTGCTTCTAATTCTAATGCTAATTAAAATAACACATTATTACCCTGTTTATGTAACTTGATTTTAATACATCAATTTTATAATATGTTAAAATAATCAAAGAAACATTTGTAATTTTTGAATATAACCATAAATCTGAACGCAAAAGGTAGTTAAGTAAAATACGAGTTAATCTATAACGCAATTTACGAAACAACGATTGGGTGGAGATTAGAGTAAACTTTATCTATCCGAAATACTGGTCCTTTTAATCCTTTAATAAAGCGCAAAGCTTGTCAATATTGCACTCGAATGACGTTAAACTCTGTGACCATATTTGTACACAGAGATAACAAGTTAAAGGAAATTGTAGAGATCCTTAACTTAGCTGGTCTGGAACGGGAAAAAAACCATTAAAGTAATAGGCGTAAAATAATACAATCACGTTTTTTTGCAAAGTGCATTGATAGTTTTTTGTTGTGGTTCCTACATCTACTGCAGTTTATAACTTGTGACATGACTAATCCATAGCTACCATTTGGTAAACCGGAGTGTTGACAGTCCCTTGGCGCAGTTGGCTAGACACAAGCTTGCGAAACGAGCGGCCGCGGGTTTGATCTCCGCACCGAGACAAATTTTTGTGTGATCCATAAACTTTTGTTTTGGGACTGGGTGTTTGTGAGACCGAAAAGTTTCGCGTAGTTTCTAATACCCACAATTTTAATGTGGAGTCAGAACTATGTGTGTGACTGTAGGGTGTATTTATTTATTTAGTGTGATGATATCACAATGTTTTTGCATCTCTGAAGCATCTCCACCGTAGGCTGTTAATGTACTGTCCATGTGTTATGCTCTGTGTGTATCGAGGTTGGAGTTGGCGGGGATGCGCGGGAGTGGAGCGCACCGGTGCACGCTCACGGTCAAGGTCTGATCGGCTGCATTGGACACTATTATTACTGCGCACCGTTTGCGACCAACTCTTCGCTTTTTATGACGCCGTGTTGCATAACTTGGTGTATTTTTAGAATCGCACACCCCTTGTTTATATTCCGATTTTAAACTAGCTACCTTGGACTATAATTCTTTTAATGTATTAACGGCAATTCTTAGAGGTTATTTTTGTTAGGTTTAGCATTCATCAAACCATTAAAAGTGTGTGTAGTACGCCAACTAACCAGGTCAGATCTATCTAAACCTCTTTCAGTTATAGCAGAGGCGCGTATCCAGCAGAAAGACGTACATGGGCTTAAAACTTATTTTTTCTAAAAAACAAGTATTTTTCCACGCTTTCGCATACGAAGAAGCTGGATAATAACAGCAGTTGAAATCATCTTTGGGGAACAGTCCGAAATAAAATCAAAATTTTTTATGTTTTTTTCATCATTACATAAATTTTGACTTCCATTTTGATATTTTGGTTCCCGTCAAAAATACATACATTATTAAAATATTACAAGTCATTTCCATGTTGCATTGTAATTTACAAATTCAACTAACAAACTACTTAATTGACTAACATACCACTTAAATATAACCGTACCATTACTATAGAGATGTCTAACAAGATGACTAACATTGTACCTAATGATCCTTTCATATTGTTAGGCAGAATTTATGGTTAATTTGAGAGTACACTTATGCCACTACTTAGTGGCATAAATTACATATAGTCAAATTTCGTTTTATGTAACAATTATATTGATTCGAATATATAAAAGCAACACAACATTGAGCAGTTGTTCATCTCAGATATTCTTCCAATTGTTTTATTTTTGCACGATAAAATACTGACACAATGCTGACAGCCAGCAATTTATAAAATCAATATTAACGAGGAGCCCTTCTGTTTAGCGATGTTAAAAAAAGTTGATTAATAACTTCGTATTTCAAGGTTAAGACCAACCGAAATGAGTAACACGTTTCGGTATATACAGTGTAATTACGAAATAATTGTGCTGTTAAATGTGCCATAAATAAACCTAACTATCAGCAGCGAATAAAAAGATTAATTTTATGGTTAGTTATAAAATGTACCGTTGGCATATTTTTAACGATATCCGCGAACTTTATCTCTTCTAACAAGACGAAAATAAGTTTGATGAAGTGATTTTATTTACTGCTCAGATTTTAATATTTTATGCATAGGAGGCTACATATCTCGTTGTAATTTTTCTCAACTAACTAATTTTTCACGGTAAATTATGTTATTAGCCTGATTTACAGCTCAAAGGGATTATAACTGTATTGACTTAGTTAATATATAAAAGTATTTGACATTTTAAGTTATACACAAATAAAAACTTCATCAAGTGACAAAAATCCCAATAAAGAACTACTTTTAAAGTTACGTTTTTCTCCAACTTTATTTCTATAAACTTGTCATAGGTGACCGAATATTGTATAAACAATTTAAACGTAAATTATATTGAACAAACCTATTGTGTCTTTATGTGGACCGCTCAAACGCGAATTAAATATACTTATAATACATGTATAATGTATAATAATAATCCTTTCCTTTTCCTTTATCAACCCATATACGCCCGCTGTTGAGCACGGGTCTCCTCTACCATTGGAGAGGGTTTAGGCCATAGTCCACCACGCTGGCCTAATGCGGGTTGGCGGACTACACACCTAAGAAATTCCTAAGAACTCTTAGGTGTGCAGGTTTTATCACGATGTTTTCCTTCACCGTTAAAGCAAGTGATAATTCAATGTGAATACACACATAACTTCGAAAAGTCAGAGGTGTGTGCCTGGGGTTCGAACCCGCGACCGCCGAGATTCTCGACCGCGCGCCCAAACCTCGAGGTCATCACTGCATAATAATAATACATGTATATCACAATAAGACAATATACAAGAGTACTACATACATTAGGGTGTCCCAAAAAAATCAAAATCTTTTTTTGTCAACGCATACCCTCTAATTATTTTCGAATGGTGTTAAAACACTTATAAATAAAATTTCATGAACTTAGGACCACTGCAACCCGTGCCGACTTGCATTCATGTGTTTCAGTACTTACATATTTTGTATGAACTTCGGCGCGTCGCAATATTCCCATGGAAGTTTCGTGGTTGCTTGTTTATTGTATAGGTAAACGCCTCTATTTGTTTAATAAATATGTCAGATTAAGATTAAAGTTTGCAAATTTTAATAGGGGGGTGCAAAACATTAAAATAACGGCTTAAAACTTCTCTGTAAAGAGCAAATATTGGCAGTTCTGTTTAATAAAATTCGTGAAGTAAAATTGAATTTTGTAAATCGCAAATCTAACTATTCGAGATTAATTATTTTTTGTTAAAGGGCTTATATGCCTATTTAAGCTTTAATAAACTAATTTTAAGAAATAAGTTGCCTTATACCCACTCTGAAGAGATCAACAAATAATGCGGAAAAATCGCAAGATGTGTTCGTACAGTGTCGTCAAGAGTTTGTTACAAGCTTGGACTACTTTTTGTATATTGCACACGCCAGTGCCCTTTAATTGATAAAAATAAATCTAGATAATAGATATAGTTATATAATTAGATATACATTGTTTTACCGGACAGAATTATGAAGGAAATTTAAGGGTTGGCTATCAAGAATTAACAGTTATAGCTATAATCATATTCTTTGGTGGTGATACAGAAAGAAAATTGACTATTCGATCTCCAAGTTCTATGTACCAGACACCATGATGGCCGAAGCAATTAATTGATTAAAAATGTCGTAACATATTTTTTAATTGTAAATTACTAATAAAAAGTCGCACTATTAGACATCTAGATTTGCATCGCTATATACCATGTTAAGGCTTGGATGCATTGTATATTATCAGTGACGGCACCTTACCACGACTTATGTTTGCCTAATACTTTGAAACCCTAGGAAACTGTCAATAAAATTAACTCAGAAATGACTATACAGAATATTTTTCAGCATTTTTGGCCTTTGGTTCATGAAGTAGCTGTCTTGTCTCTATATCACTATGATGGAGACCAGGAACCAAAAATGATAATTTTTTAAAGCTTAACTAAAGAGGATCCATCAATTCATATCCCCTGGAAAGATATCTGCGTGATTTACTTTTTTAGAAAGACATAAACGACTTTATTTCGATCAAAAACTAGTCTTGCTTTTCTTCAATCGTTTTAAAAAATTTGACACTTTTCTCAATGAGTTGCTTACTTCACAGACTAGTTATACTTCTTTTCAAGCAGTTAAGAAATAAATAATGACACTAAAAGTCGCTAGTGATACTGCAAATTGCAGTTATACTGATAAAATTTTCGTGAAAAAGTCACCTTTAAAGGGAAACTAAAGCAATTTTTCCTGTGATTTATCCTAACAGTAAAAAGAAAACTTTAAGATTAAAATATCACAAATATTCCTGTTTAAATAATAAATATATAATACCGGTGAAATCGGATATAATTTTGAAAATAAAAATTAAGGTTTTATATGTGCTCTACAATTACCATACAATTTTTTTCTTAAAACTTTGCCATCAAGTCGGCACGGGTTACCGCTATCCAATTTCGATAATATTTCGTATTTGAGTTATTAGGGTCAATTAGAAAAAATATAGAGGGTATGCGTATCTAATTTCGAGAAAAAAAAAATCGCCCTACTAAGCTGGGACACCCTAACATACATGATCAGAGATGTAAAGATAGGAAGCCTGTTCAAACATGGGCACAGCATTCGCACCATCAGTCACTCATTTTTTGTTCGCTCAAGAGTCATGTGTGTAGGCGTCTCGACAAAGAGCCTGCACAATGACTAACCTTCGTTTTGAAGTTCATTAATGAGACTTTTGGGTTAATGCAATTTCTTGAGTGCTTGTCATATTCTGTGGGACGTCAAGCATTGAGGTATTATTTTAACTTAATGAAAGCGATGGCATATATTGAAATTCAGGTATAACAGGCTTGTCTTGTCTACGTCCAACAAGGGATTTGTAAGCTGATCACAATGAATTAATGCGATTATTGGTTGGATTAAATGTCTGTATATTATTGCCCATGGTTTAGTGTGCCAGTAAATTCATTTCAAAGAGGCATAATGTATATATAAGTAATGATTTTTAACAGAAGTTCGATGTACTCTTATTTCTTTTATGGCCAAATTCTACGATCAATTACAGATGACACTGTGGTGTGTAAGAGGTTTTTTTTAGAAAAGAATACGAGCCTTAGGTTAATATTTTTTATTGCAGTTTTTTTAAATAACTTTTTCTTTTTTTTACTTTATGACTTAAATTCCAATAAAAAGCTATTTGATGAGATACAATAAAATTTCAAGCTTAACAAGTTCTCCAAAAAAACACTTTCATTTAAAGGCGATGCATGCTGAAAACGTTTTACAGATACTTCATTTATGTCTTGTTTCCTCAGTTCTACAATGAAAATAATTTTAACATAATAAACACATATGCAAATGCACAACAAAAGGTTGAAATGACGTTACTAAATCCTATTTAAAGAAGATACTTTAAATCTTTTCTGGTCATACAATACGGAGTAATAAATTACTGCATACAAAGACTTTTATTCTACAGGACAAGTAACTCAGTTCATGGTCAACCAAATAATGATTTTAAAGCGCACAAAAATTGGTGCGATGAGTGTATGGGGATGCGTCAGAAAGGCACTGCAATTAAAATTAAGAAATATGGACACACGAAACGAATAATTAAATTTAACAAAACACGTGACTTGGGCATGTTGTTTGTTTTTACAGGAAAGACTAAGTAACCGATCTGAAATACTTTATTTTTCTTACTTAGTGTGCTTAACAACCATACGAATAGAAATAAAATAAAACTAAATTAAATATTATCTGTGTCACAAAGGGTGGCTTTATCGTTATTTGCGATAGTTATAAGCTATCCAGACAAGGTAGAAAATAGTAATTAATAAAAAATGGCAGATAAAACATACTAACTAAATATTTGTGGATGTCAATTTGTTTATTTTCTACCATTGATACATTTATTTCGGCTTATTAAATACTATTATCAGTATAGTAATCAGGATTAAACAAAACTTATTTATTTAAGTACCCATATAAGTCTTAAAAATGGTAACTAAGTGACTTTGTTGCCGTCCGAATAGTAAGGAATTAGGTTTGGTAGGGGTCTCAGAAAATAGGTGTGACTGTTAATAAAGTTTTTAAAGAGCGTTTTTTAGTGTTGTCAAGCATATTATAATGTTTCAAGAAAGTGTTTTATTAAATGCCAATCTAATATAAGCATTCATAAAAAATCATAAATGATTAATAGAATTTAAAAAAATTGAATTAAAATTTTCAAGTAGCAACACTTATGTATTTTTTCAACTTTTTCCTTCTTTTTTGGATATTCTGTCTTTCCCGTTTTATTTTAACAACTGTTATCTTGTTTGTTTGCATAAAAGCATCGACTTATTAACTTAGTAAATAATAAACGTACTTCAAATATTGTGTAATGTTTTAAAATACGTTGTATTGATACAGATACGCTCACTCCTCTAACCTCCAAAAGATCTACCGTTGTACATCTAGAGGTACATAAATTCATTTCTAGACTTCGTGTTGCAACTTTCTACTAAGACTAAGTTTACCGGGCTACTTGCTTTTAGTTGCCTTTACTTGCCTTGCCTACGTTTTATTAATGTAAAAATCAAAATGAAACTAGGCTAGATATTTGTACTTTAGATACGAGGCATCAAGTTTTATCATCTCATTTACATGTGTTATTGGGTTCACAGCATTATTTGCAGGAACAGCTACGTGGCAGTGTATTAATTTGGATCCCAATGAAGTCTTCTAATCACCTGATGTAATTTACAAACCGGGCCGTTATCTTACATCGGGCCTTAATTGACTTCCTTCGCCGCAAGATGCATTGTTACTTACGGTACGAGATGACAAATATTTTTGCATAAGATTTCGCTAAATTATGTTTAGAGGTAAAAAAAAACTTTATCAATATATTGTCAACATTACGATTATTTCGCATAAACTGTTATGCATCAGTTTGTATTATTTATTTTATTGTTGTTTGAATGAAGGTTTAACCCCGTCAATCGAAGAAACAATTTCATTCACAGTGTCTATTGAAATTGTGACAAAAGTACAACTACATTCACAACATGAAACTGAGTTTTTCTTTTTTTCGTCGTGAGCCAAAACCAAATATGTCTCACCTTACATCTTCCTCGTAAATACAGGTTTGCACTTATCTTGTTCGGCAAATACGTAAAGTTTATTAGTAATATGACAAACATTAAACGTGGGAACGACGAAATGTGGGTTAGCCTCTTCCCAGTACAGGACACATTTCTTTGTTTTTACAGTTTAACATGTAGCCCCGATTTTATTTTAAAGCTGTACTTAAATTCCTGTATGGGATCATTTCAAGATTTTGTTATGTTTTTGCTTTATTTTATTGGCTAACCTTAAAGGATTGATTAGTAATTATTGTCTTTTATACGCTGTCTTGTTTTTATTACTATACAATTTCCCCATGGTATATAGAGCTATCTCTACATCGTAAACGTCTATACGTACTGCTCTTGTTTTTAACACATAGACTTATTGTTATAAATAACCGAAATATGCACAAATATTTAACACCTCGGCCTGCCAAACCAGCAAACTAATTTTGGCAGAATTTCAATTGAATAAGCGGCCTCGCCCCTAAATCAAAAAACCCCATGTGCTTCGCAGTGCCTTGGCTACAACGTTTCACAATTTTCTAGTCTGCCAAACATACGAGTATAAATAAGCGTAGAAACCGAAATATTCCTTCATTCTCGTTATTCAAAGGAGCTTGCAGAAAAAGAGTTTTAAGCTCTACTTTTTTTACTAAACACACGTGGTAATTTATCGTAGTATTTATATAAATTAATATATCCATATACAGTGAAACGTATATTGGCTGATGATGAATGTCTAATTATCTACTTCAATTACTCGGATGGTGGTTCTAGCACAGTTTCATTAAAATTATAGTAGTAGTATTAAAAATTACATATTTTTTAGAATTTGTATGCAAACGTTGCTCAATTTCAACTGTGAATCGCAATAAATAAATTTACTTGTATTACACTTAACCTTTGCCCATGCCATACGTGACACGCTTTACAAAGAGCCCGCCTTTTGTTTTCATATTAAATCCGTTTAGTTTGACTTTTAACTGGAGCTCAATGACAATGAAAACGGACATCTTGTCCATCTTAAATTTATTATATAGATTTATTCTTATTTGGTATGCAGTTAGCACCCGGCAGACTTGAAGCTTGGAGCGTCCGCACGATGTATTTTATGAATGAGATACGATTATCTAGAAAGTAATTGAGTTCTCATTACACTGTTCAGTGCATTAATTCAGCGAAGACGCCGATCATCAATCTGCGGGTTGAGATTAACATGGTGGGGTTAGTTTTATCTGATCCCATCACCATGTAGTAATCTAATTTTATGTGCTTGTTCATTTTACAGCGTTAATTTTATGGATATTTTGATTTATACGGAAAGCAATAAAGCTTTAAATAATAATTTAACTTATTTTATCATTAGTTTTATTTATTGTAATTTTATTTTGTAATCTAACTGTGAGACAATCTTTTACCATTTATTTATAAGTTTTAAGTTATATTAGATCTAATTATACATTACTGAGGACGCACGGGAAATGTATATAAGGAGTATATGACCCGAGTGTCGAACTCAAGACCTTCCACTCCCTATCATACTCCGACTCCTACAAGTTCAGATTATGTTAATTATCGTCTGTAAAATCCAGGTAAGGGGGTTAAAAAATTAAAAACAGATAAGAATGGGTTACCCAATTCTCTGAAATAAATATTTAAGTAATGTTATTAATTATGTGCTTTATCAGGTGGCTTTTGGTTTCAAAATAAACATTTGTAATTGAATTTATTGAACATTTTGAACAATACGGTGCATCACGATGTTTTCGAATGTAAAAACGTGATAACAAGATAAATGATTAAATATTGAGTTTTTCACAGATGTCTGGTAAATTGTAGCGTATTTAATTAAGTGAGTACACATAGAAACATGGCTGTACAGCTCAATTTCCATACTCGCTAGATTAACAGTAGTTTGATATATGTTAAAATTATTTTGCCAAATAAAAGTTTAAGTACCTAAATATTTATTTATAGCTATGGCCACGATACTTAAGCCACAAAATTCTCGACGGTCGCGGTTTCAACCCCAGGTCCCAATTTTTCGATGTCACAATGAATTATCAAGTATCTACTTTAACAGTGAAGAAAAACATCTTGCACACTTTAAATTCTAAGGAATTTATTATGTTTGTAGTCCGCCAACTCATACCATGCCAGCGTAGCAGCCTTAACCCTCTTAGTGGTAGAGGAGGCTTCTGCCCAGCAATGGACTTAAATAGACTGATAATGATGAACGGTTATTATTTTCTGAGGTTACCACACAAGGATAGGATTTTGTAGTAGGACAAAAATTTATTACGGCTGCCTCTCCTTACTTTAATCAATCATCGGAAACAAGCCACAAAGTTGTACAAGTAACCTGCTACTGGGAATTTCTATCAAATGACTCAATAATAGATCCCCTTATCCAGGAATCAAACCTTGGGCTTTTCGGTCGCACTTCACTCAGTCATACTGCGACATCAACAATTTATTATTATCAATCATAATATTACAAGCCCGTATTATTAAAAAAAGTAGTATTAAAAAAAATTCAAATTAAAAAAAAAATCGAAGATTGACAATTCCAGCCAGCACGTTCAAACAGCTCAAAACCAAATGCGTCAGAAACAAAACGGCATATCTATTGGGCAGGAACGCGACCCGTTGGTCGTGCTGTAAGCCGAGCGCTAGGCCAAGGCCGTGTGACATAACGCGTTACGTGGACTCCGTTAGTGCGCCCGACACGGCCACCGCTACTCATACTTGTCGCTTTACCTTCATTATTTATGTTATACGGTTTTTTTATCAATGAACTTGATTGACATAAATTATTAGAGGCGTAAATTGCGTGCGTCAGGTTTGCTGTTTGTTACGTTTTTGTATTATAGCATAGGTTTGATGGGGGTTTATAGGTCAATTTCCTATTGAAGGCTTTTCATAGGAGAATACTGCCTAGTTTTAAGCGTTAAAACGTATTTCGGATCAGAAAAGAATAATTAGTGGTTAAGGTACCGATCTTCACTTTTAGTTTATTTAAAAGTAAAATCGATATTAAAATGTTAGTTGTTAGTTTAACTAGAAAACAAAAAATCATCTAATCTTTGATTAGTATTTGTTGATATAGGCAGGACGAATAAGTCAGGTAAGAACTAAAATTATGAACGTCATTAAAAATAGCTATTAGTTATTTCATATGTGAATCTTTTTTCGGGACGGTAGTATTTTGCTCAAGTAGTATTTGGCAGTAGTATTTCTTGTAGTGAACAGTTTTTCCCAATTCATACTTTTTTTCTTGAACTATTTATATTTTAGTTTTTGGAAATTAGGCATTATTTTATGTGGAAAGTCCGAGGCATAGACTGAATAGTAATAATTCAACAAGTTTTCGACAAACACGTTTGTTAAGTGCAACGCAACGCTCCGACCATATGTCGCCGCGAGACGCTGCGCCGCGGGATGTCATCCAACGGGACAACCAATCAGAGATTACGTGGAAAATAGCGTAAATTCCACATTCTCAAATAGAGAAACACGTTATATGTGGGCGTTGTATGAATTAACCCGGTGGAAATGCTCGTTGAGCGTCGAAAATAACTTAAATGTAATGGTGGACGTTAAAATTTATTCCGCGACGTGAGAAATTATTTACATTGCAAAGTTTCTTGGAGTTGCGAATATTTTACGCTTATTTTTCGGTAAAACGACCAACATACGCTTCATTTTTCTTCTTTACGAATTGATTTGGCTCCACAGGTATAAAAAAACTGACAAAAACACAGTAAGTAGAATAATCAAATAGGTATTACATATAAAGTTTGCATTCCGACAATTTCTTTGACAATAAATGAAATAAATTCTAAATCCCTGCCAAGTCGTGTTTTCTAGAGCAGAAACACAATAGTCTTGGCAAACTATTTAATTGCTTGAATTTTATTTACTAAATGTAATTCACTGTTGAAGAAAATAATATAAAGAGTAGTTAATACTTATATTTTACATAATCTCGGGCACAAAGCCTTCCTTATAAATTATGAAGATTATACAACAATAAAAAATACTGGTTCTTTCAAGTCTAACCAAAATTATCTCAATATAACTGGATAATGATAGCTGGAACTGATTTATAAAATTGAATGTTTTTATTAAAAATCTAAATTGCTAAACAAAACATTTACCATTTCTCATTATTGTTCTGATAAAGAAACCGTTTATTTCCGTTGCGAATAAATATGCAAATTGTAATTTTCTCACGGTTCAAGATACTCGTTTTTGATGTTTATTTAAAACGTGTGACCTTCACGACACGCCTAAAAAGGTTAGGTTGAATAAGAAATACTGTAAGCGGCGAAAAAAAATATAATTGTCGAATTTAAATTACCGCCGAAATTGTCTTATGAATAAAATATTTGCGGTCTACACGTGAACCAATATCTTTCGAAGATTTTAAAATTATATACCTACATATGCAGATGATAATTTATGATCATTAAATTATATTAATCGGTTTGACATCCGGTGTAAGTAGAATTTATCAGTATTTCTTCGAAAATTTATTGTACAGCTTTATATATGTCAATAAGACTATTACAAGCCAATTTTTAGGCAACACTGACTGAAAAATTAACTATAACCCAGCCATGCTTAAAGCTATTCCTTTCCTGACTTTTGTAGTAAGACACACAATTATTTTAATATGCTATACCTCGGATATAATGTAAGTAAATAGTGGCGTATCACAGCAGTCCACACATAATGACCAATGTCATGGTTGCTGGTAATACTATACCGCTAATGTAATTGAAGCCACCGAGTAACTAAGATATTAGTATATTAGTTACATTCCCAAGTACGTCGTGGAGGGAATTACAACAAAGTAGTATCTGCCCCGTGGTCGCGGGTATGTGGGTTAGAAGTCCCAGGTTTGATTCCTGTGTCGGGCATTGTTTTTAGGTTTTTATTCTATCATGAAATTCTCAGCAGTAGCACGTGGAAATGTGATCGAAAATTGGGTTGGCAAAAGGCTAGCCCCCTTTAAATGAGACTGATTTTCTTTTGGGATAGGCGGGTGCGTGGATGTGAATGTATTAACATTTATACAATTAGAAATAAAATTTTGGTGGAAGTATAGAAGCAACATTACAAAATTTCTTGGCAAATGACAGCCCCGTGGCGCAGTTGGCTAGACACCAGCTTGCGAAACGAGCGGCCGCGGGTTCGATCCCCGCACCGAGACAAATGTTTGTGTGATCCACAAATTTTTGTTTCGGGTCTGTGTGTTTGTGAGACCGAAAAGTCTCTCGTAGTTTCTGATACCCACGACACAAGTCTCGTATCTCAGTGTGGGATCAGGACTATGTATGTGACTGTTGGGTGTATTTATTTATTTTATTTTATTTAAATGAAGCTTAGAACTTTAAACTTAGAACATTCCCGATGAACAGTTGTCAGTTAACTCTAAGCTTAGGTTTCTGAGACTGGTTTTAAAGGCGTACATGTATTTAATGTGTTTTCTAAAATGTACCAATTCTTAAGATTCACGTGTTTAAAAATTTTTTTTTTGTTAGCCAGAATTTTTTGGTATGAGGACGGTAGTAAAATCACAACACGGCACTTGATGTAAAGTGCAGTGTTATCTAACTAGAGTATCAACTGTCGAGAGATGGTTATCTGTTATCAGTCGAAATAATTATGCAGGCCTTCTCGAAACCATGCACATTAGCTGGTCCAAGAACGCGACCCACATACTTAGGTCACTATGCCGGCGTACACAATTTTCTTACTATAATTGCTTTTTATTAGCGCAATTGTATTTATTTTATTAAAGGAATTATTAATCAAAAAAATATTATAGACATAACAATTTGCGACAAGAAAATGTAAATAAATGTCGTTTGCCTCTCTCTCTGTTTCTGTCCAGCTTTTTAGTCGTACGAGAATTGAGACAATGTAAGGTTTCTAAACTATTTTTTTCTCATAAGCCAAAGGCAGAAGTTCTTGGAGTGAAATGCCTGTGTTCTAATGATGATGATGCAAATTTTATTTAGCTAATGTTATTTTTATGTGATCAATGTTATTTTTTTGACCAGTGAAATCTATTAATATACAATTACATACTTCACCACCAAAATTATTAAACGGATCCTTAACGTGGGAAGGTTTTACGCAATCGCTAATTGAACCTTGCTTGATATTTGGTTTGTTAAAACAGATGTACGTTTCTATTGTTAATTATCATACTCAAATATGTAGAGCAGAGATTTTAGAGGGTCATTTACGAGGAAATCTTAATTATTCGAATTTCATTGACTTCATTTTTATTTCTAAAGATAGAGAGTTGGAAATAAGATAATTTAATATAATAATTATTATAGAAGTGGTAGGCAGAGTTATATTTCAGCTCCTACATTGAGTCAATTTTTGAGTCGACGTAATAGGCGACGAGCCTTTGGACATTTTTCGTGCATATTCTTAGACTCTACGCCGCTATTGGGATTTTTTTCATGAAAAATCCCAAAAACCTCGTTTGACCTGGGCTTGGCCTAAACCTCTCTGTTTGCAGAGGAGGCCCATGTCCAGCGGTGGGACTTCTATAGGCTATGCTATAAAATAAATAAAAAAAACTCAAAGATTGGATGGAATGAAATATGGGAATACTGCCAGTGACATAAATATACCACCGATTGTAGATAGACGTGATAACACATATACATAGTATGTAAGACAGTTGGTAAATTTCTTAAATGTCTTGTTATGTCGTTTTAAATGACATATCCAACTAACAGAGTTTGTGCATACTCAGCAATTACCATAACACGGATAGAAGTAAAACCGGTTTCAACATCTCACATTAAAGCGTTGATAAGTAATATGTGCAGCGAGATTGCGCATCTTGTCCCATCTTAAGATTTCCATCAACAGTTACACATCTCACCACGCCGCGTTCTTGCAAAAAAGAATTCTTGATTATGTAAACGAAGAAACCACAAGATAACATTTCTTTGCAGTCATCATCTTTGATCAATTCTAAACTTATGTGTTACAATTTATATATGGTAGATTAAATTTAATTTTGATGGTTGGCGCTTTCTTGGGGAGGCCTACGTTCAGCAGTGGAAGGCGATAGGCTGAGTATAAATATTAAGATTAAATTTAAAAATTGACTACGACTACCTCGTGGTCTTACGGCACTAATATATACCATGTGAACGAAAGGTATGAGGTTGGATTCCTGGGTCGGGAAATGATTTTGGGTCTTTCCATTAGAAAATTTTAAATAGATATACGGAGTCTGGAATTGTGCATGTTAAACCGTAATAGGCTTGGCCCCTTATTATTCATTACGTAGGACTGATACATACCTGGCGAAATGTGGATCCACCTCTGCCTACCCCTTCGGGGAATACAGGCGTGAGGGTGGAAATATTTAAAATAATTTTATTTCATTAACAGTAAGTTGTTGCTTTAGGTGTATTTAAATATTCATAGTTACAATTTTCGCTACTTCATGTTATAAGTTCCAAGTGTATGTTAATGCAAATTACCTATCGAAAAAAAGCAAATAGTCCTCTATCAAACGGTACAAACTTATGCCGTGAGATCAACAATACTATTAAAGTATAAACGTGTTGCTTTATTAACTTAACTGCAATGTCAATGTTTTATCTCCGTGCATTTAGCGAACGTTATGTCCGAGAAATTGCACTAGACTTGTTCCTTCTTACTTTTAAAATAAAATAAACTTGAACATAAAGAAGTCATGTTAAATTTATGAAAATAATGATCCGGAGCGCGCAGATACCTTGTCGCAGATAAAGTAGCGTTGGAAGATAATGGTTAAAGAGCACAGAAGATATATGTGCACGCTCGGTCCGTTAAAGTCCTTGATATATAAATAATGTCTTCATTATCTTACGAGCAAAAATGTCAATTACCTATTTACAGACTGACAAAAAATGTTTATGCAGCTTTATTCGTCATTTGTGAAACATTAATCCAGTAAACGATTACAATTATTATGTTGGGTATATGCAGAGGATTGTATTTATATTTTTATTAAAATCTTTATCGCTCAAGCGTTAATATCTTGACAGTATCTGTGTGGAGTTGCTTGACGAGTCGATCATCTGTATGCAGAATATTGATTCATGCATGACAGCCTGACGTCAGTCACGTCCACTGCTTGGCTCCGGCATTTTTCTGATACTAAAGAAGTTCGGTATTAGTCCACAAATAGGTTTTTGGAATTTTATGATGAATACTTTGAAAACATAAAGAGGCTTGTCAAGCGTACTTTAATTCATAGAGTGCTAAAATCAGTTGCTATAAAAGCAGTTTGAAGTTAAAAATGTCTGCATCCGCCATTCAATCAGTCACAATTCAATCAGTTCCACAGTGAAATATTACTTGAAATACCGCGTGATTGTGATTAAAAATCAGTTCAGACCTTTACAAAGAAGTGCCCGAAAAGGCAATTGTCCTTCTCGATGTAATCGCATGCGGTGATATTTGGCGACGAGTACAGTTAGTTATCGATTCGGCTTTGTCTCGTCCTGGCATTCGAATTCATCACGACGGGGCGCGTGCTTCGAATTTATTGTGTCACTCGTGAGAACCGCCACGGTGAAGTAATGTGTGTAATGCTAAAGGCCTCCTCACACAGAATTCCCGTGAAACTGGTAAACTAAAGGGTTTTAACGTTTTGTCGAAGTATAAATATTGATAGTGTTTATGTAATGTTAAGTCAACTGAAAGGCTGTTAATTTAAGATAATAAAGAATCGTGTGTTTTCACAAAGAGTTATCACGGGCTTTAAAAAAAACATCGTGATAACACCTGCACAACGGACATTTCTCAGGAATTTCCTAATAATGAATTCAATGTAAGACTTATCTACATATATCGTCATGTAAATCAGAATTTTGCTATTTTTTTCTATCATAAAGTCTACTATTTTGCAACGTTGATATACGTAGTTTTAGTGTCTAAGAAGTATTGAAATTGTATTCAATTATTATTGGAATAACAAGGTTTTAAAGCTTATAAGTTATTTAAGACATACTAACACGAAAAAATGTATTGTATATTATCAATTCGCGTCTTTTCTATTGTCCGGCTAACTTAGCATTCCGTGACATACATACGATCGTATCAAAAAGCGACGAGGGACCGCCTTTGATGTGCTCAAAACCGGCAAATATGCTTTGTATGGCAGAGCGCTAAGTGTTAAGTGGTAAAGGTGACGAGATATCCAACACAATAGGTAGCTCACTTCGCAAATCTCCGATTCTAATAATGTGAAATGCTAATTTATTTAAATGGTAAATGCCAATTGTCTAGGCAATAAAACGTTTAAGCAATTACCAATTACTTTGCTAAATTTGGTTTGAAATGAATTGTTATTACAAAGCTTAAAAAAATCTATGTTTGAATTAAGCTTTGATATTACACGCGTATAACACAAATATATTTTAATAAATATTGGCAACAAAAAAGGGATGCTACAGTGTTATGGACATACCGTTGAAAGTGCAAGTCTGATCTCAATACGTGAATTAGCATGTTATGGCGTCAGAGTTTTCCACAAGACCCCGGCCTATAAACCTGGCTTCAGGAATATATGAATTTGGAATGCATATGCAGCTATGTTCTCCAAGGTTTAGGAGTACACAGCACGTGTGAGGGCACGAGCGTGGCGCGCGCTCCTCAACGTGATCCGAACACAGCCGTTGTTGGCAGAATATGGCGAGCCACGTGAGAACATTCTGGTGCATTGACTTCGTATCACATAGCCTTAATAAATCTACCCAAATGGATATTAACAGTAATGCGTCAAAAATTATACATTCCCCGTGAATATGCGTAAGATTTGCTTTATTTTTCCGCGTACTGGTTGAAGCAAACATGGACCTTTGTGATTATTAAAATCATCATCTTCTGATTTAAGCAGAGTATAGAATACAACACTTGATTGCAATATATAAATCTAAATTTCAAGTTTGAGTACTGAATCAACTTCTACTAGAACCCTATGGCGACTAATTCATACATAAGTAATCAAATTGCGACCTTCTGAAATCTGCGCTATCTCGGTCAAACGAATGCTTCATACAAAGGTTTATTATAGTTTGTAATGTGGTGAAATTGATGTAAAATACTTTAAATATTTCGTTTACTTCTATAAGTATATACAAATGCAAATACATTTACGAATTTATATGAAGGGTATGTGATAGTGCGTTTCTTAACCCACAGATCGTTAGTCTTGCTTTTTCATGTATAGTGATGAAAGTTTATTGAATCTTTCAGGAATTTTTCAGAAAGGAAGAAAAATTTCAGACTCCGTGTATAATTTAGTGTCAAACTAATATAGTCTAGTTTTTGATACTTCTTACCCCCAAATAGTAGGTTTCGGGAGAGATAATAAAAAAACAACGACTAATACGCTCATTTTTATTCTTCTCTTTCTAGATTCTGATTATGGATGTTTTTCTGAATCAAAGTTAGAAATGTGCGCAGAATAACTCACCGAATGCAGCAAAGATTACCAATGTTAAACATTTATTACCCAGTTATAAAGTCTGTCTCGTTGGAATTGTGGATAAATTGTCCAGCGCGTGATCGAGAAGTCCCGATTCGATTTTAGGATCGAGTAAAGTATTATTGGGTTTTATAGTTAAAAAATATAAAATTTACATCAGACCGAGTGAAATATGGTTTAGGTCGTTTCTTGCTAGTTGACAATGTTGTCAACTAACTATATATCTATGTATGTACATAGACACGATACCTTGCAAGTAATAATTAAGATTCCTACATTGGACTTCTAAAGAAGCTTAATTATGAAACAGGGAAGTTTAGAGTCTAGAGGTACATAGAACTTTGCTAATGCATTCGGACTACAAGGGTGACTTTATGTATGTAAATGCCATTCTTTCTTTTCTTTCATCAACCCATATACGCCCACTGCTGAGCACGGGTCTCCTCTACCATTGAGAGGGTTTAGGCCATAGTCCACCACGCTGTAAATGCCATAATGGTTATAAAATGAAGGACAAATCTAGAATAAGGCATCTTATAAAACCTAGACGACATTTAGTAGTTAAATGATTTGTAGTCTCTTGTATGTAAATAATGAATACTATACTTAATGTTGTATACATTGATTGTAGCTAAATAAAACATAATTAAAATAAATATACATAAATACTAACAAATAGATAAACTCTTGTCTAGCTATCAATACGATTCGTTTATAGTATAGTATGTATATATATATATACATACTATACTATAAACGAATGATAACTATAACTTCTTGTTAGAAATGTTAAAATATAGTTTCATGTTATTTATTTCTTCAATAACTACCAGGCACTTATTCATTTATCTCTGCATCACCTTAAGGTTGACCTGAGATAAATAAAGTTCGTCTTTATTTCTTCCCAATTGAAATTAAATAAATAATATTTATTTATTTATCGCCTTACACGCTGTGATGACGCATAGAAATACACAAAAAAATTGCTAGTTTCACTATTCATATTTATACAAACGGAAGGCCTTTTCGGTTTCAATGTATTGTTTCATAGGGTTTTAAATATTCCGTAAGACAATAAAATAACACAATAGCGTACTTTTGCTTCAACTCTACTTTCTTTCTCAATTGCTTAACTGTTACATTATAAATGCACAAAATTGGTCCTTTCTGTTAACCCAATTGTCGCAAATACAATACGCGGCCAAATGTTGACAAAACTATTATATTGCTTGCTTTCAACAATAATCTCGTGTTTGTTGTTTACAGAATACAGGCACGGAAAGTGTTTCTAATTTAAATTTATTACTGAGACTTTTCGGAATAGATTTGACGCTGTTGTGAATATGAATTGCTTGCGTGTTGTAGCTTATGCATATTAAAATAATATTATTACTATATTTCTAGGTCTACTCACGCCTTTATTCCCGAAGGGGCAGCAGAGGTATTTTGTATCCATACTTCAGAAGCAATGATTTTAAATTCGAGTTACCGAGTACCTATATTTCCAGATTCCGTGTTGTTATTAAGTCAAAAATTGAACATATTGCTTTACTCGGAAATTCAAGTAAATACTCCTAGAAAATTAACCGCCTATTTTAGCCGCCTGACTAATGGAGTAATCACCAATACTTCAAATTTAAATACTAAGCTTAGGATTTCTTTTAGGATATGAATACATATTTGAATTTAAGCTCCTAAAAATCCACGCACCATTGAGGACGGCTTATATTCAATCCAAATTTTGAGAGGCCCGATGCGGGCTCAGATATGTAAGGGCATTATTACATTATTTAGAGGATGCTAGTCGAGCACCCGTCTCGCTCGCACCTACCAATTTTCCACTCGTAGAAAGAAGACAGCTTACGCTCCGTCCACTCACGTAAGTTGGCCAAAGTGAAATGACCTCTGATGACCATTTTGGCAGTTGCGTCATTCGTCGAGGCTTGAATTCAAAGTTTAGGTACATATTTTTTTGGTACACGACACGAATAAAGATAATAAGCGAGACTGGCATTGACTCTCATTTCGTATTGACCAAACTTAACAATTCTATTGAATACATTTATGAGGTGGACGATAATAGACTCTTTATGGGGTGCTAGTACCTCTTACTTATTCTTTGCAGAGAGATCAGATTAAAAGCAATTTCTTTGTGGCGTTCACTCATCAGCATTATCTTTATACTTAATGCAAACATAATAATTGGCAGTATATTATTAGTTACTTTTTTAGATAAATTAATGTTCATACTTCTATAACTCAGTATTTTAAATCGAATGACAAGTTACGTTTTGAATAAATTGGCTTTTGTGGCTAGAGTTGTGTTTGATGCGAAATCTACGGCTAAAGCTATCATTCAACACCTGCAATTAACATCGTTTACTCCACACATAATGATGGGTGTAATAACCAAAAACATAAATTAGATAATTATATAGAGGCGCGTTCTGTTCAAGTTCAGCACCAACCGCACGCACTAGACACGGTTAAGGAAGGATGAAGCCGACCTACTTGTGGTTCTCTGACCTCCGCCGCAGCCTAGCATAGCATCGCCCCTCTCTTTCCCACCTCTGCTACCGGATCATTCCGTCTCCCTCACTCCCGGAATATTTTCGCAAAACGCATTTGGAAAATGGCGCAGCAACATGGAGGCGAGATGACGAGTTGCGTGCCAATGAGGTTTTAAGCCTACCTTTGGCAACTGCCCATCTGAACTGAAACTGTGACTCACACGTATAATTGTACTGTAACATCCTGTTAAGATTATGCGTTTTATGGGTTTTCCTTTCCTTTCTACAAATCTCAATGTTGAGTTTGATAAACAGTTACAGGAAATTAATATCTGAGACAAAACAACACGTTTCCAATGCGGCTTCTGAGAAAATTGGAAACAAATAAACCCTCGTTACATTTAGGAGTTCTTCACAAAACCACAAACAACAAAACAACCACTTCCTTCGCTTTTATTTCTTTCAATTTCATTAAACCATTACTTTTTTTTCTAATATTTTAATTTAATGATTTAGACATAATATACTATTAATAAAAGGTTTGTAATACAAAATAAATTTATAAATTAAGTAATTTGTAAATTAAATCTTACTACCCTCTAAGTAATTATTTTTATGAATATGACAAGATGAATGTTTTTTAATGTAATTTAATATAGATGTGTATGTGGTTTGTCAATACGTGCTAGGCGAGCGTAGTAGACTACATAAGCCATAACTCCTCTCAGATGTAATGTTCCCAGCAGCGAGAAGTATATCGGGCATCGGCTGATGAAGAATGAAATCTTGTCCGTGAAACAAAATAGAATGTTTTATCTAAATTTATTTTGCAAAGAAAACGGAAATGAAATGTATACTTTGTTCCATTTGTTATTCTAAACCAATTTATGTATTGAAATAGGTTTGTTGCCGAGCAAACGTAGGGTCATGGTCATTTGAAGGGGACATTAAACAATGTTAATTGATATTATCAAAATACTAACAATGATACAGCGATAATGATTTTAGAAAAAATAGATCAGAAATTAATTATTTGTTTTTGTTGTCTGATATTTATCTTTAATGCTATTTCGATACATGTGTGTGTATCAAATTACCCGGTGCAGGTTTACATTCTTAAGCTAGTCCTGGGTCTTTTCTGTGGTTTACGTAGGTTTGTCAAATTTTTTGCATTTCCTTGGGTTTATACCTACTTGATTTTGCCGGGATGATGTCTTTCCTAATGTTGCGGAGATGTGAAAAATAATATTTTAAGAAAAGTTCCTTTTCTAAATTTGAATGTTGCTTAGCTCTATTCAGCGGTTTTGGCAGATACCTTAAATAATTAGCATATTTTTTTAGTTAGATTATTATAGTCTCTTCATTTATTCAAATATATCCCCTTTCTTGACTTAGGCCTTGACGTAGGATTATATCGATGTAGTGTTTCTCTATGTAGATGTTATTAGTAACGATGTCTTTTTGTATTTACATTTCTAGGTATAGATTGGCCTATCTATAATGTATTTTGATGTTTATTTTTTGTAGGTTCGACAGGGGTTTCCTATTCAAACAGAGCGGCTTAAAGAGAGTGAGTAGAAAACGAAGCACGAGTTTTTTAATGCGATCCTTGAACTTGAAACATACCTGTTCGATTCCACATCAGGTGTCCTTGTAGTTTTTCGCTTAGAAATACCTGATTTGACCTAAATTAAATTGCACAATACGATTAAATCTTGACGACAAACGGGTGGTCTGATGCAATGAATTGACATGCTATTTCATCTAAGAACAAGATATTGACAATAAAATACATACAGTACGAAAACATAATAGTTATGTTTGATAATGATTGGGCGTTACTAAACAATGAAATCATATATGGGGCCTTAATTAAAAATGTAGGACATGACTTCCTCGATTCAGCAAAGGTCAATTCACCATTAGATTAAAACATAAATGTAAAAAGGCCTGCATAAACGCGTTGTCTATTCGTAAACAACATTGAATAACAACAAACATAAAGAAGGGCACGGGCTGAATTTCATTTTCTAAAACACGATCATGCTACAAGGTGGCGGCAGAGCGGAGGTCGATTGCGACACTTGAAAACGAAAGGTATACGAAGGGAGTGATTCCGTTATCCTGCGCTGAACCGAGATGGAAAGCTCCCGTTAAGCGGAGTTAACGTCATACGATGGTATCACACAATGAGTCACGGACGACAGTAGCTGGCCACTCGCGTAGTTCTAATTGATTGTACCAAGTCCGAAGATCTCGGTGTAATGGCAAAAATAAATAATGTCATCACATGCCTTTAGGTACGTTGCTTTCTGAAATGGCTCATTTTTATTGATTATTCATTCCAGAAACATTTTGGTATTTGTTTAAGTTGTTTGAGTTTATATGATTGCAAATTAAGTTTACTGTTTTTAAAAATTAATATGCAATATGTATAATAATATAACTCAGCCTATCAATATGCATATCATTAATATAAGGGGATCTATCTTCATATAAGTCTTATATTTAAAATACAGTAGTTGGAATAACGATTGAAGTTTATTTGTTTAACACGCTGATTTATTTTTGATTGGCTGTCTGCAATGCATTCAGGTCGCGAGACTCAAGCGCAGTATGCAAACGACGCAGTCGGTCGAACGTGGACTACTGTCCATATAAATGAACTGCGGTTGGATCGCCAGCCGCCTCTGCTAGTATCTCCAGCTTTATTGCTGTAACTGTACTCCTTTACGTCATTTTCAAGGACGTTCCGCCAACCTACATGTTTGTATGCCATAACTGTAGAGATGCAGCAAATATTGACATAATATATTGGAAGAGAGCAGCAAACTATAAACAAACATACACACATCAATTACTTTAAATATAGAAAGATTTATAAAATAACAAGTGGGGATATTATGCCATAACTCGTAATGAATGAATGATTAGTGGATATCAAGTGAGTGAGTGGATATCAAGTAGTGAGGAAGTTAACTATAAACATAAAACGAAAACTTTTCATAAAATCCAACTAGCAGAATTGCACAGTTTTATTATTTAATTGGCTTCTAGTCATTTAATGCGGCTTACTAATTGGTAGGAGTGATACTTCTATACGACATTAGCTTCTGTAAAATTGTAGTCATTATAAAATTTCATTAGCAAACATCCAACGGAAAATTTAAATTAGTATTTAGCAGTGGCGGCACTTCCATAGAAGCAAAAAAGCCCCGCTTACCTTACAAAATTCCTAATAAAAAACTTAAAGTTTTAAATCTTGATTTATCAAGAGCTATTTGACATATTATGTGAATATTCTTGCTCTCGATAATCAATTATAAACTAGACATTACACAATTACCGTGTATCGCTTTTAGGCTTCTATAGGAGTACCGCCACTAGTATTAAGGTATCTTAGAAATGAGCATACGATACTTAAATGTTACAAATAAATTACCCATACAACTGCAGTTTACTGGAACAACCCATAAACAACCGACGGCACGTTGCCAGTGCAATTTTCGGCAAATGTCCAACGAGGCCGATGCGTTCCAACTATGTAATACCCCAACATTCCATATCGATCGACAATTTTCACTATCGATTAAAAAACTGACCAGCCAGCAGGCTAATAATAGTCGTATGTAGATTGGCACGTAACTTTGGCGTCGCGTCGATGGCATTGAGTGTGGCCCACTTCGCACTAACGGTACCCACAAGTCCTGACCAAAACACCGGCGCAGCCAACGCGAATATTTCCGCTAATTAACCTGTAACACTCGGAAACATATTATGAGGGCTTTAACCTTCATAATGACGCTCATTTCGAGTATCTGTGCGTTTTTGTCGCTCTGAAAAGAGCCGGTCATTTTCAGATGTTGATTATTTTGGCTAAGTTGGTTTGCTCTTTGTTTCACAACTAAGATTAAATAAATTTAATAACTAAGTTGCATTAATACCAACATATAATAAATTTATGTTACATAAAAAAAATATTAAGTGTAAGAAAAATGGTTCGGTATAGTCCTTTTTTACTTTATGTTTCTTTAGCATTCTTTAAAACAGCTATCTTTAATAATATTTAAACATTACTTAAATGCTCGAGTTAACTGAGTATTTGGAATGTAACTTAAAAATTACATAAAAAAACTTTTTGCTCATGATTGTATTCAACGCCATCTATGAATATTTCTCGATACCTTTTCCGTTGTCAGTCAAATACTTGAGCAATGTAGTTGAAGCTCGTGTAAGTGAATTTAAGCAAATAGTTTTTACTGTTTTCGACAGATGTCGCACCTATCGCAGATACAAACAGAAATGCATTTTGCGAGACATTTCTCATGATGCTCATACAACCTAAATTTCTCATACCTCTTTTTTATTTTTCTAGTAGATAAACATTACAAAACTCTATATATTACTTTTTTCTCTTAGTTTACAACTCCGTCATCGTCTCGCGGATCCAGCGTATTTTCCATGCTAATTAAAGCCTTCGCTTCCACTTTGCTCCTGGATGAGGCAATGTAAGTTTTTTCAATAGACATTCTCAGTAGCAGCACAGAGTCTGAACAGGAGACTCTACATTACTCACACTCCTGGTAAAATATGTAGAAATGCAACTCTACATACCCATACAAAAGTAATTCTTAGAATCGCCGTATTTACTCAAATATTATAAATATAATAAGAATTTTAACAGTATTGACACAAATGGCTTTCTTGTGACCCTATCAAATACAGAACAAAAACTACAAGAAGCATGAAGCGTTCTATTGTCAATGATGGCGGTTTACATAATTACCATGACGCAATTTATACTCAAGCCGGAATGTTATTACGATAAATACGTTTAAATTAAAAGAAAATAAATAATATATTTTAAATGAGTAGCCTGCACTAGTAAATAATTACTGCTTTTGTAATAAAACAATGCCTTAGGAAATCTAACGCGCTTCTGGAACGATGCTAGTTTTAAACAGTATCTAGGGTGATAAGAAAAATTAATTATTAATTTATATTGAAAATGATTATAGCAATAATATTCTTTTCCTTTAAAAACAGATTGGTTCATTGTTGTGGCTTTTAAGTCTTTTAATAAAATCACTATAAGTTTATTACTATTATTTAAATAAATCTTATACTATTTAAATAGCACCTAGGGACGGCTCTTTTCATTCAAATTTCACAGTAACAATTCTTTAACGACTCGTGTATTATTATTATACTTGATCAATACATATTAGGCTCTTGTGGATCGCTATTTATAATAGCCGAGTATGTAATGCTTATTTAGACCACGTTTGTATTATTAAATAGTTCTTTCTCCTTGTACCAAAACTTTTTGAGTACTTTCTGGAGTTTTCTCGATTCGGGCAAAGTATTATTATTTATTCAGGAAAGTTCTTAGGCGACGAACAATATCGCCCTACACACCTAGGTAGGTGTGGAAGTGAGCAATTGCTTGACACCGTTATACAGTGACTTAATAGCAGGATGGAATCAAGAAATCTGCACGTAGAAACCAATAGGCTCGTTCCATAAAACGTGTTTCTTAAAACAAAGCAAAACTTGGGTGCGGGCATACACGTGCGCCGAACCTTCGGCGATACTGGCGTAATTGTATGTGATTATACCACATAAATACCTGCATACGTTATAGAAACATCATTGTTATGCACAAACTCGTAATATAAATACTGGGAAATTAGTAATTTTAATATCTGTATCGATAAAACCGGCGTAATTCACGCTACTGGATAAATAATTGTTATGTTATTTTCCAGTCCAAGAAGCCGATAACATTACATTAAAAGTACTCGGACATAAGCTACCGGTTTACTTTATAAACATGGACTCTTTATATATTACTGAAGCAAATTTCGTTCCAACACGGATTTTGATTTTAAATTTAAAAAACATGTGTTATTATAAAGTATGATCTCCATAAGATCTACAGCTGAAAAAAAAAGACATAGTCTTTAATGATTCTAATTATACTGTGTAATATCTTAAATATGAATATGTAGAGAAGATTGCTTAAAACAGGTTATTAACTAAGAAATAATTACAAGCAGTTTGTGTTAAAATCCATATAAAAAAGATTATCGTTTTTAATACTGGTAGATTTCTTTATAAAAAACGTTGATTAAGATTCTTATGTCCTATATGGTTACCAGGCGAATTTTCTGCGCATCAATGTTTAAATCAATCTCGCAAATCTGGTAGCATGGCGTGGATGTTTTTCTTAAAGCCACAAAGACCATTTTCGCATTACTCGAAGGTTTTTCATTGACGTCATCGTACACGAAGCCCAAGCTGAACGATAATCCCGGCGGTATCCTGGTGCTACGCGATGAAGATAGATTTATGAACTTAAGCTGCTCCAAATCGGGTATCAGTTTGTAAAGTTTCACGTAAACCGGCTCCAGAGTGAGATTAGAGAATTTTATGTGCTCTGTAGTGACACCGCCTCGCTTGTACTCGATCCTGAACGAGCTCGGGTACGAAACCAACTGGTTCTCGCAGATATACGACGCACTTTTTCTAAATGGGTTCGAGAAGTATTTCGATATCTCTATGAAACGCTCCACTTGAGATTTGAAATTATCATTCGTTTCGTACTGCTCCCTCGACTCTTCCCTGTCAATTTTTATTTGTTGTCGTATTGTTGGAGGCTTTATGTGACCCTGAAGGGAATTTGGAACGTCGATGGGCCGTGATGTCTTTTGGGATAAAATCATTTTTGTATTTCTTGGTTTTGAATTCATTATGATATTTTAATTTGTCAAAGTTGCACCGCGAAATTTCATGTTGACGTTATGTGTAGTAATCTATAACAATACATTTTAATTAATCATATTTGACGGCATGGGAGTGCGCCGTCAACATAAACCTTTTTGTTAAATTAAAGAGTGACTAGATGGTCATCGACACTTCAGCACATCGTGGTGATTAGAAAGAGATATCTCTCATCACTATAACACATATTGCCGTTATAATAAAGGTTTTAACATTAGAAAATATTTCGGTACTTATGTTGGTAAGCGCAAAACGGCTGGACCAAATAAGATTTTTAAAATTTTTGGTGAAAACCACACACTTTAGTCTCTAGTCTTAGAATTTTCCATGACGATTTGTAAACAAGTAGGTGAAAATATATCAAAGCTAAAAGAATCAGCTTTTTATAAGCGTTACAAATAATAATTCTATAAATTACTGAAGCCGTAAATTACCATCTATAAATATATGAGTGGATGGAAAATAAGAAATAATCTTATATGTTTAATAAATGCTTATATTTGTTACTTAATACCTACGCGCAATATTGCCAGCTATATACACAATGACACATAATATTTACCCATTATGATTAATATGAAGTATATATTGCGTTAACAAGGCAATAAATTTACAAATACATATTTAACTTACCTAGGAATTTCAGAACTTATGAAACAAAGCCATCAAAAACAAAATTTGTAAAAATAAAACAAGTCAGTTCTACTAAAGTTGTGAGATCGATTGTTTTGACGATCAGTCACGGAAGTTATAGAGGGATGAAAATGGTCTAAATTGTTTCAAGGTACGGCCGTGCCGTGTCGCTTGTTGGCGTATGGCGACTTCGACTTTAGATGTAAGCGCTAATAATGTCCATTACGGCAACATGAATATTTATATTTATTTTCACACACATACTTACGATTTATTCAAGTAAGGTAATATACGTTTCTGCGTCCTCTTTCGCTGGCTATGTATTTACGTAATAAGGGGCGCTTTTCTAGCCTAGTTTTGAACACATTTCATGCTATTTCTCAAAATTCCCCAATGAAAAAAGACAATAAAACCTGTTTCCTAATCCATCTACGTTCCCTAATCGGGAATCGAACCCAAGCCTTTAGGTAGCGCGGCAAAAATATGTACCTCAAAACTACCAAGGCAGTCAATACGTTAATTTTTAGATTTATGATTTATTTGTATCAATTTTAATTGTTTGACCTTTTTATTAAAATAATACATTATAAAACTGAACCGTATGCTTAATTATCCTAAATAAATATTAATAAAATGGATGATTTAATCAAGTTGGAAATTGATTGGCCGCCCGCCGCCCGGGAAACCGCTTCCATCAAAATAATTTAATCACTTTTACAAATTACGCGTTGTTAATAATAAACAATTTGATATGGAAGCCTATAGCTTGTGTTTATTTTAGAAAAGGAGACGTCCAGCTATTATTTTCTTATAGAAAAATTATTTTTTTCAATAGAGATATTAGCTATGGCAAGTAAACTGGTAGATAAGTGGTTTGCAAGGTCATAACTATTTATATTGATAATTATCAATATTCATGTTCATTCGTTTTTTGTAATAATTATAATTATTACAAAAAACGAATGAACATTACTTTATTCATTAATCGATCCAACTTGTGGATGACTAAAAATAATCCATACATTACATTAGTACATTTGGTATTTTTATTACTTTTATTTTAAATAGGATTTTGTCAATATTTTAGTATCCTAGAAGTTTACATTAAAAAAAATAGTTTCACTCTACTTCTCCTTTTAACATATTTACAAATTAAATCATTGACCTTACGAGCGATAGATGGCATTAGTTGTCTTTAATTTGAAATGTTTTTAGGAGAAATAGTATAGAATCGTCATTTGTAAGATGAAGTGAGTATTATCAGTATTTCACGATGGGTACTATTACTTTGATGCTCTATCATAAAATAACCTTTCAACATTACGATACGTGTCGATGGCTATTTTTGCGAAGTAAAGTGTTCGTCGTTTATTTAAGGTAAGAGTGATCAATTATACGCTTCTGGAGTGGAATTATTTCTCCATTTCAGAACTAGAGCTCCCATCTACACATATGTATAATCCCTGTGACTACAGAGGACGCGCTACAGAGGAGAACATCAGTCAAATGTCAATAGGTATCTGATTTCGGGATCCATCTTTACCCCTCTACGAAGAAGATTTCGTAAATTCTTCCGATGTTTTCTACCATTGATAGAGTGATAATCAGGAAACGAGTCATCAACAACAATAGAAAGCAAGAAAATGTAGGAACATCGTTAATAAGTTGTCACAGACAAAAAAAACTAGTGAGCACAATACCTATAAGCAATAGGGTACATCTCAGTGCTATGAAGGCAAGTTGTGACTGTGTGTGTAGGTCAAAGGTATTAAGCAAAGAATACTCGGGTCTTTCAGGTGAATAAAAACCGGGAAACTGCTGCTAAAAGAAGTAATTGAAAAAAAATACATGATTTAAGACATGGCCTCCTTTTTGTAAAGGAAACGATAAGAACCATGATCACGTTGACAACGAAATGTTTAAACGTGTATTCTGATATTCGGCATAACCATGGCAAACCTGCTTCAATGAAAAAATCATTATATATATAGAAATAGATAGATACATATTTATAGAAATAACAATACATTATCTATTGTCCAAAAGATTTAAAATAAGCCTTTATTAACCCTTAATTCGACAGTGTCCGCTGTGACGAACAAGTAATTTAAAAAAATCTACTGAACTAGTTAAGAGAAAAATACATGAGATTTTGATTTTAGTGCGTAGGTAACATATAAAAGATTTAATAAAAAATATAATTTGAATAATGGAATTACTCAAAATGTCATTTTTTGTCGAAAATGACGTTGAGGCCGCAGTCATCTGTTTTGCCCAAGGTATTTTGTTTAATTTTTAATGTTTTTTACTAACTTTTAGACGATTTCTGTATTAATTTATATTTCTGGTAGTATATAAATCTGGAAAATAAGATTATCACGAGCTTCTACATTCATTTTCACCATTTTATCTGGCTCTAAATCTCTTGTCCGTCACACCGGACACTGCCGGTTACTACGTGAAGTACCTATTTGACTAGTTGTCCGGTGTGACGAACTTTGCCAAATACGCTATGATTAATACTTTTTTGTTACATTTATTTTTTTTGCGTAATATCGCATGTAGTTGAATGTATTCTTCTATAAATGCTTGGTGTGGGTATGTGTATGCTTACTTTTTTTGTTTTGCGTTTTTAAAGAAGCATTTGCATGGGCACACTAACAAAATATTAGCTCTGGTACCAAAACATCATGGCCCATCTGGAGCCAGTAATAAATCAGATTCTGATGAAGAACTGCATGTTCCACCTTCACAAGATTCTTATTTTTCATCTCCTGTATCTTCAATAGCTTGTTCTTTGGAACGGCTTAATACGTAAGACAGTGATGAATTTGAACGTGATAGAGTTTTTGAAGCCTTACCTGCTTCTTTTACTCCAATTTTTGCAAGAAGTTATCCCTATTTCATCGGAAGAACCAGTCTACAGCAATCTCCCGTCAATGTCATTTCTACCATCTTTACCAACTCCTCTATCAGTAGCAGTTACAGTTAAAAGAAACACAAAATCTAAAGTTCTTGTTGTAGTAGCCAAAAAGGCCAAGAAACCAAAAAAGAAGTTTAGTCTGACATACAAATGGAAGAAGTGGCCATTTCATCACAGAGTGAAGATCATGACATACAAGAAATTGAATCCCTCGAATATTTCTACAGTTTTGGTGCTCAAATTTTATTAGCTTTAGGCCAAAGTATAACAAGGAGGCCCGCTATGATTTTCTTCGACAATTTTTTTACGTCGCCAGAAGTGCTTTATACACTGCGCCAAAATTATGGTATTTTTGCACTAGGTACTATACGCAATAACAGATTGAGAAGAGCAGAGACTGTGCTTACCAGTGAAAAAATTCTGAAAAAAAGGGCGAAGTAGCTATTCAAAATCTGAAGCAAAGCTTAAATTGAAAGATTTCCGGAACGAGATATTTTCTGTTTTGATCAAAATTAACATGTCAGCTAAGCACACTAACCACGAAAAAACTACGATAAGGAAGCCTTGTAAGCCCAGACCAGTAGATGGTGTGCGTTATGACAATATTGGTCATTTTTTATCGACGAAAGAAGGTCATTGCATGGAGTGCAGTAAAAAGACTACTGTTTTTTGCAAAAAAATTGACGTAGGACTACGTTCTGTAACAAGAGCTATATAATTATTATGTTTATAGTTAAATTTGATTAGAATTACATTTATTTTTGTTTTTGATGTGTATTTGTTTTATTTATAATTTCTGTTAGTAATTTGGTGGAGTCCGCCCCAGCGGACATGTTGTTTCGCAAGTAATTCGTTACGTACTTGACAATGTCCGCTGTGACGGACATGTGTTTTAGCAAAAACTGTACAGCACATTTTTTTTTTTGCATTTTTCCTGTACTTATTTCATATCCAAAAATATAACTTTACTAAAAAAACACGGTTTTTTTGCTACAAAAAGCTCCGTCGAATTAAGGGTTAATAATATTTTTGGATGGAAATGATTTGAAACCGGATATTTATGGATTGCTGTGATCGTGACACATAACATACGCGGGTCATTCACATTTTGACTAAAATGCAAAACAGGGATTAACATTTTTATATAGAGTTAATAAAATCGAAACGTATTCGGAAAATTCCATGTAGGTATAGGCCGAAATAATTTTTGAGTCATTTTGCAGAAGATGAACGACTGCCGTTAAGAAAGGGGCCGATCGTTTCATCCTTTTCGATTATTTCATCTCACACGTTCGCATGTGCTGCTTTATATCTGACTATTTTTGTACATAATGACTGCGATGAATACACAACAAAATTAAATTACTTATGAGTCCGCTAGCCGTCAATAGCCCAGCATGGTGAGTTAAGGCATAACATCTCTTAGCTGCAGAAAAGGACCGTGCCCAGCAGTGATGCGTACATGATGATGATAGTGATCAGCCCATGAACCTCATCGTATCGTCATCAGCCCATATACGTCCCACAGCTGGGCACGGGCCTCCACTATAACTTGAGAGGGTTTAGGCCATAGTCCACGACGCTGACCTAGTGCGGGAATGCCCTGAGTTTTTATAACTTGTACATACGAGTTTATTAGGATATAAAAAATCTTTAATGGATTATTCCTGTATTTTAAAAATACCTACTACATAGTAATAATGAGTTCGTGAATCTCCAAATAAATAATCTATTTATGGCGATCGTATAAAAACACAGTTGAGGGTCGTTACATATTATTTATAGCATTAAAATTTTTCCATGACGTCTCCAAAGTCATTATTATGTAAAAAGCTACGGTTCAACTAAAAAATAAAATAGTTATATATACATTTATCTTTATTGTACAAAAGAAACACGTAGTATTACATAGTATGAGTATTATTAGCAATTATCGACTATTAATTTTTATAACTTCTGAGGCGGACTTAGTTCGATTGGCTGGGTTTTTGTGAAACATGAAACATTTTCCCCAGTTTTTGACGCGACACCTCACTGATGCAGTTTTTTACTTTTTCCAAATAAATATATGATATAGTTAAACATTTGACTGCATTATCAAGAAAAAAGTTACAAATCAAAATAGGTATAAACTATTGATTGATTCACATTTTCTGATGGTATATTATTTATATTGGACCTCCGCAGCAGCGCCACACTGTAGGCAGCTAGAACTATCATACTAAATTGTCGTTTTGACTGGAAGTACCAGCCCCATAAAACAGATTAATTTTAAGCAATCATTTTATACATCGTTCGGTCAATAAGATTGTTGTAGGCACAGTTTTGTAGCGATAGAGTAATCTTATTCGCGCAGATCAAGACGTCAGTAAGAAAGGTGTAAAATCAATCATGACACATGTAATCGTTGTTTACAAGCCGGCAAAACTGTGTCTGATGGTTGATCGTATCCGTTTTATGCCAGATAACATTTAACCAAATAACACTTGTAATTCTCCAAAGATCATCACGCTGTGTGAATAGCAATCCGGTGTCAGCATTTATACAATTTAAATACTTAAATCTGCGTGGTAATGTATAAATAAAACAAAGTAGATTTATTTATTTTAAAAATACAAAGTCATCTTTGTTTTAGCAAATCTGTAAACAAATAAATCACTTTCATAAAATAAAAAAGTATATGTGGGGTTACTTATACAGTACTAAAAGGGCAAATCTCTTTAATAAAGTTGAACATATTTTACAATCTTCATGGCATATAAGTGCGCCTCAAAGCAGTAGAAGGATCTCGGATATAAGAATTCGAGTTTATGTGTTCCCCTACTATTTGTTCAGGTCCGATTGTTGAGGATCAAAGCAAGTCCTGACAAATAAAAGACCGATTTAATTCGAGCATAGAATCAGACCTACTCTTTAAAATAGTTTATTTCTGTTTATAGGAGAATCTCATCATATTCTGAAATTGCACAGCTTTATATTTGTGTTTATAATATCAGGGTATTAATCTCTTTAAAGGCACATTAGTTCATACAATA
This sequence comes from Cephonodes hylas, assembly GCA_030295005.1. Taxonomy (NCBI): domain Eukaryota; kingdom Metazoa; phylum Arthropoda; class Insecta; order Lepidoptera; family Sphingidae; genus Cephonodes; species Cephonodes hylas. The sequence continues at coordinate 8,504,734 of AP025369.1, read as the reverse complement.
ATTTCAAAAGACGAGAAGCCATTCTGTAAAATCAAAAAGTTAAATTAAATCGGTTGAAAATTATTCTTCCACGTTGTCCCTTAATTGAACTGTATTGATAAAAAACACTTCCTCGAACGCAAAAACTTCGTAAGCGACGAGCCTTTATTTATACTGATATTGCATATAATTCCTATGTAATAGTTTAGTTTCACCAATTGTATTTATCTGTTATGTGAGGGTGAAACCTTGTAATTATGTTTGGAAAATGGAAACTCTTTCTTTCGAACTCCTCCTTTATTTCTCTTTTTTGATTAATTGGTGATGATCTCGTCATAACTGATAAGTTTTCCTTAGACTTGCTAGGCTACACTGCTTGGTGTCAATAATGTGCGTGCCGTTGTCGATCCTGGAGCACAGAAATTACAGCTACGGGTGTTTGGCCGAAAACTGTTATTATACTTACAGAATTTTTTTTAATATATATTCAAGTTAAAATATGATTGTATGAAACGAGTTTGTCTACAAGAACCACCATGGCAATTATACCATTACAAAAATTAAAATCATAGTATGGTTATGTGCGGTATCTATTAATATCTTTCTTGGAAACATAAAATCGGCGTGTTTAATAAACATCAGCAATTATAACTTGTAACATTGATTAACATATATTAAGTTATCCACTAACTCATAAATAAATCAAAACATTGAGTTGAAGTTATTTTTGAACCTTGCCAAAATTAGCGGCATCTGCTCAAAAAGCTGTGGAATTTTCCTAACCTCACTGTAGCCGTCTACGAGTTAATAATTTGGACGCGCAGTTTTCGACCAATTTAAAATATTCCTCAGTGACGCAACAAGATAATTCCCTCGTCGTGATTCTAGACTGTTTATGAAGCATGTTTTATAATACGAGGATACGGTTGACTTGTTTATGTTGAAGGTAACAATTGTAGGATCTTCCACGCATGAAAATTTTGATACATGAGTTAATAATGCCTATGTGTGGTTGAAACATACGCGAATAGAAGCGTTTTTGTAACATACCCAAAAAGTATTAAAATAAATGAATATTCTGAACCCTGCTTTATATGAAATGCAAAAAAAATTAAATTCATGTTTTATTTAATACACTTTTTCCTCTTCAAATTCTCACAGAGATAATCTTTCAGATAGACTTAAAAGAAATCCAAAAATAGTAATACATTTGCATTTTTATTTAAAGACACTAGCACGTGTGTGGTCTTGACCTAAATTAGGGTCATGACTAGCCTTCGGAATATATGCTACGATTCTCTCATAATCTTTTTGATTTATTAAAAAATATATCTAGTACAATATAATAAAATTATGACCTTTCATATATTGTCTACAAATGTCTTTAAAGCATAATAGTCTAGATAATCCATTCTTCATAATAATATTATATTATAGCTGTTGGAAGGTCTCGCGGCAGTGTGTTGGGTATGATGTACGGTTTTCGGAGTCGATTCCGGGGTTAAGGCAGCGGCGTGGCTGTGCCCCTGGCATTGCCAAGTCCATGAGCGGCGGTGACCGCTTACCATCAGGCGGGCCGTCTGCTCGTCTGCCTGCTAAGGCAAATAAAAAAAAAAAAAAGCAAAGGGTTACACTATAATTTTTTTTAGTAGCAGTAAAGAGTCAGGAAACGTGCTTGATAAACGGCAGTGGACTCTTCCATGGTATGTAATTAACGAAAAAAGAGAGTGCAGGAAGGCACATGTGCTCTTTTGTGGGTACATGTTTGATCTTATTAGATTGCGTCTCTCAAGGCCAACGAGCTGCTCAAACCAAACTTATCAGAAAAACTTATTAATCTATTTTTTACCATAACTTTTACAAACAAACCAATTAGTCTCGGCTGATGGTCACCGAAATCCTAACCTAGTGGTGGTACTGCAATTGAAGCAAAAAATCCAGCTTGCCTTTCAAAATTACTAATAATAATTATGTACTTTAAACCAATATTTAACAAAAGTAATTTGACACATACGTAAATAAGGATATCCTTCCTGGCCCCGCAATAAACTATTACGAACTACGCATTACATTAGTAATTACACTTTTGGGCTTGTCAGAAGATATAAAGGGGAAGTTAAAACAGATAAGGTGTGTCACCCTCCAAAGATCTCAGCCATTACAGCCAATTCACAGATTACTGTCAAAAAATCAACAAAGAACATTCCTTTAATTAAAATATTTTCGCACGTGTATGCTAAATAAATGTTGTTATTATAGTGCTATGAACTCATAGCATGTATTTGTGACGGTATTTTTCATAATGAACAAAATTTGAATAAAACCTGTTTGATAGTTGTGGTAAAAGTTATAATTAAAGATCTTAAGTTTTTTTATTTACTACTGACTGACTATTGAAAGAGTGGATTTTGAGATATTGCTCCACCGGAATATATCGAATATAGGGCATGCTAAAAAATGGTTGCTTCATTGACTGAAAATTTGGCTTTGTTTAGTATTTTTTGTATAATTCGATCTTTTGCACAGTCATAGACGTGTTTGAATTTCATGGCATGATTTCAAGATCATCTGTATATTAGTGTTAAATGACTTAGTCGATAAGTTCTAGCGATACAACATCGATAGACTGTTCGATTTAACGCTGTCTACTGACCTTTATCATGCTAGTGTCTCCCCTTGAGAATTTTTCTTTCCCAGTGACTATCTTATTATTTAATCGCGCAGTAAATGGTTATTGACATCAACATGTTATGACTCGAACATTCAAAACAATCTAAAACTGAGATGAACGGAATAGGTTCATTCGGCCTTAGTTATAAATATTAGTTAATTAATTTTTCTGCATTGGTGTCTAATTAAATGTTACCAAAACCTTGACACGTGTAATTCAGCTTCTGTAGCTTCTATTAGATGTTTAGTTTAGTTGCTGTTGAAACATATTTTTTCTCGATTTCTCAACGCCACAGGTCAATCGATTGAACAAGTAATTAAAAAAGTAACTAAATCAACCAATATTTATAAGTAAGGCCGTTAGTTTGTGAAAACGTCAGTTGGCAATCAAATATTTTTTACAGACGTGTCCCAAAGTTTTCATCATTATTTTGAAATAATTACACAGAAACAACGAACAAATAATAATAACAATATGGTGGAAAAAAATTAAGGATCAGTTAGGATAAGGCTTATGTTGGCTCACATGGAACGAATCAGTATCATTTTATTATTTCGAATCAAACGTTGATAGTTTTGATGGCACCATAGTATCAACGAGGCTGTAGTAAAGTTAGCTTCTATAAACATAACTAATAAAAAAAAACGCTGCGGTGCTATTGAAGTATTTTTGTGCCAAGTCGGCCTACCATAAATCTTCATATTAATACGACCTTAATATTAGTCAAGGCCACAGAGCCAAATGAACTTGGCAAAGCTGAGATACCTTATTTAAACAAAGATGTGTTTTTTTCCTTAACACGTACGCTACTAGAATATAGGACAGAATAGTATAGTGTTAAGGTGAATAGGTGCATTTTTATTATTGTTCCTGGCTAAAAATGGTAAAGCGTTTATACGCGATGCTTAACAGGTCTCTATGGGATCTTTTGGAAAGCTGCTGCTAGATAATGTCAAAAGCTATGTAAGCTGTGCAAGTATCCTCGGCAGTATTAATAATAAAATAATTAGATTCAATTGCACGTATTTATTTCAAAGGGCATTTAGTTGATTGACTACAGACGTATCATTTACTTTTAAATTGTAAGGATCTCGTATGATGTATCTCCTTCCAATACCTTTATCAGTGTTTTCATGTTCCATGGCCTGGCCCGGCTTTCTAACGTATTGTGATAGTGATCAAACCTAAGATCATACCTAGTAGCTAAGGGTTAGTGGAATTTAAATATCTAAGAATTAAAAAAAATCAAAATTTCTTCCGATGTTTTTTTAAGTATAATATTGCTTGGTAATTTATTGTGTATAACCTATCTTTGAAAATGAAGATGTTAATATTTACCAAGATTTAGTGTTGACTACGAAACTCATCAGGGGACATTGAGATATTATTACTACCTAGTAATATTAGATCAATGTCTGGGGATGAGTTTAGGGAATTACCTCATTAATAAAAAGACATTGACATGTATAACGGTTTCTAAGAAACAAACAATTCTAAAACATTGCAAAAATTACTCTCTTTGTAATTGTGTTTTATCGTTATTTGTACTTGGCAATAATAATATATGGAGTAGTTGCAATAATATACCTGTTTTAAAAGTAGCTGATTCATGCTAACCAAATACGTCAATCAGAATACTAGCCAATCGGAATCCGTCAAATAAAAACAATGATGGAAAAAAATACAACGCTCCATATACATATACCCACAGCGAACGACTTCAATTATAATTTAAACTACATTATAGGCTTTATAGGTATAATAAATAGCTGCTTTTTGAAATTCCACGTAGATTTTTTTAGACATATATTAAGACTCTATGTTGCTATTGAGAATTATGTAATTAAATAACGAAATAGGACTAATAACACCGTCCCAACCAATAAAATTAGTCAATAATCTTTACCTTGTGTTAAACCGAACAGGGTCCTTTTTCTTCATTAAAAACCATAGTAAAGCAACAGCTTTGCTGCAATTTGCCTTCGAAAATATTATGATACATGTTTTTTGTGGGTTCTATCGCAAAAAGATCATGTCACTTTGGTCAGCTTTGGTCGCTTTTTCCGCTCCTGTTCTCCTAAAGCCCTGTAAATCAGCAATATGCTTATTTTATTAAAGTGTTGTGGGTGTTCGTAGCTATATTCGATAACCGCCACACATGTGCTTGTGTCGGAACAACGTGATTGAAACAAACTGGTCTTGGCTATAAACGCGATGCTAATCTATAATCATATATAGACTGGCAATAAATAATAATATCCGATCGACCGTGAAATTAATATTTTGCTCAACAGCATACGCTTTGCCTATAGGTGGCTATCCGTGTTAATGACTGGATATTTTTTTAAGAAAAATAATTTTAAATCCGGTTAACTTAGATATAACATACATATGCACAATGCACATTGATATAACTGTAATTTCCTCGACGTTTAGGGACGCGGTCGAGAATCTCGGCGGTCGTGGGTTTAAACCCCAGGCATACAACTCTGACTTTTCGAAGTTTGTGTGTATTCGAAATGACTTCTGATTTGCATTAACGGTGAAGGAAAGCATTGCAAAGAAACCTGCACACCTAAAAGTTCTTAGGAATTTCTTATGTGTGTAGTCCGCCTACCCGCACTAGGCCAGCGTGGTGGACTAAGGCCTAAACCCTCTCAATGATAGAGGAGGCCCGTGCCCAGCAGCGGGACGTATATGGGCTGATGATGATGATATACATTGTACGTACTCACACTCGTATTCTCAGGGTGGTTGGAGCAGGAGGATTTTCGCATTTACGCCTATTGTTGCATAAATTGTCGCCGTTGTTCATTTTCGACCACCTTACTGCTGCTATTGACAATTACCTAACGTAAAAAAAATATAGCAGGTAGCTATAGATCTCGTACCTAATAGTACGCTTTTGGTTATATTCTTCCAATCTACAAATAAATAAAAACCATAGTTAATAGAATCTTTAGTTGCATGGCATTTCAAATAACACATGCCTGAAATTGTCGTGAATATTGATTTTAATTATATAAAAAAAACCTTGTGTTAATGTTGTTGATTAAAGTTTGTGATGAATATTAAAAAAACTATCATGTGTAGTGATGTCACAATATTTTTATATAACATCAACACGATATGCAATTTTGCAAGGAAATCTATTTAATCTAGTAAAGTCCGTTTAACCTCGCATTGATCACAAGGTAAAGCAGCTGTTAGCGGAGCATGAACATGCCAATCATTTGTGTATGTGTGGATACAATAAAACGTTAAAGTTATCTACAATATAATATCACGCCTACCAAAACTTGTTCTGGTTTAAAACTGGTTTAGCACAGGAATTATTCAGTCTTCACCTAAGTACAAAATATTACATTACATTGCTTAGGAAAAGTAACATTCAGCAATTGTATCGCTATTAAAAAAAGATAAAAATGTATGATATGGACACACAATACCCCATTTGTACGTAACATTTGACTTCAAAAGGAATATAAATATTTCCGCTTCATTGGAATTGCATTTAATGCATTATTGCGTTGTAATGTATAACTTTCTTCGATAAATAGGCTGACGGGCAAAAATATTTTTTAAATTCTAACCATTAGGACCTGAGATGAGAAAACACATACATACACACACATTAGGAAATTTCGAGATACATAATCAAAAATATTTCATAAAATTGTGTTTGTGTGAGATAAAATACTCAATTACTTATACTATCGATGTAAACAATGACATCATTTATTTATTGCTAGCTAAAATCCTCGACTTAATTCGCGTGATATTTATATTCTGCATATTTCTTTATCTTCGAGGAATCATAAATACTGCCTCGAATTCTCACGCCACATGCATACATCGTAAAATCTAGACTCTAGAGAAAGTTGTTTGATTTTACCGATCGAGCAGTGTTGTTGGCTTTTTCGTTAAGATATTCACAGTAGCAGTACCGAGACTAGAAATGTGCTCGAAATATGGCAATAGGCTTTCCCCTATTACATAGGACGGATGTTATAATGAAGCAATATAAGTCCCATTACTGGCCACGCGTCTCTTCTATAACTGAGAGGTTTTAGAGCATAGTTCACCACGTTAGCCTTGTTGGACTGACATAGGTACTCGTATACTAGCGATTTGTGGGTGCAGCAATATATATGTATGTCAGCCTGCCCCGGCGAGGAATACAACCGTGGGATTATGTATGTAATACTTTCATATTTCTTTCCGTTCGCATTAGATATAGGTACGTAAATAGATTTTGCTTCATATTATGGTTATGCATTTTTTAATAAAATGTTCGCTCATTAAGTCGACTAAATTACATATTTAAATAAATTTGGGTGTAACGTGTTTTGCACCTCGCTGGATGCAAGTCGCTTCAGACAGATCATACCGGAAATCTTTAAAGGGAGCATATCATGTCAGCAGAGGGCATCATTGGCCTGATAATGGTGATTGGATGGAAGAAAGGTAGAAAAGTTGTGGTAGGTTAACCTCAGTATGGATATCGAGAAGTGATTACTTTTCCTTGCTAACATTTTGCCTCAAAAAACCTACAATAACACAGATTGGTGACGCCTTGAACAAGGCACGGGTCAAATTCACCATGAACAAACATAATTGCCTGAAGCGATTGATGCATGTGAATGAAGCTAAAGATGTATATCAGAGCCGAAAAGATTGGAGATTCATCGTCTCTGCCTACCTTTATGTGACATAAGCATGTATATACGAATGTATGTAAAATTTTGCCTACACAGACATATTGCAAATTGATAAGTAGCTAATGATGTAGTATGACAATTTTATTAAAATATTTGCAAATATTGATATTTGAATGCATCTATTCTTTCAATCAATAAAACAAATAAGTTGAAAAGCTGGTTTGTGGCAGACATTCGTATGCAGAAAATCTGGTTTACATTAATTAGTCTTACGTAATATATACATAAGACACCCTGTTCGGCAAGGATATATAAATTAGCGGTGAAAAGTCATAGAGTTAAATCGAATAAATAAACCTAGCAACGAAGCCATTGCGCTTTTCATTTTATGTATTATATATAAATTAAATTTTACGAATCTCCATCTATTAAGGATTATAGTAAATCTCCCGAAGGTCAATGCACTGACGTCAGGTTATGTAGAATCGTGGAAACTTACTAGCCAAGTTGTTTATACCGTGAATGGTAGTTAATTATATTGGTACATGCATAGCGATGCGTTCTATTTCGCTTTCCTTTATTTATATAGTTATATTTATATGCTATATATATCTACCACCTATAATAAACAAGCTATCATTCAGATTATTACCTCAATGAGAGTAATGTTGAGCTTTTAATATCTAAAAGTTATTTTAAAATAGTTTTATTGTTATAATTAAAACAATAATTGACCCGTGTTTGTAAAATAAACTATTTGTTTCAACTTCGATGATATTGCAGTTGATATGAGGAGTTGCATAATCGAGAACAGGTTTACGTAGTATTTGTCTGTTTCAATAAATACGCCCCAACAATCTCATTCTTATTATTTAATCAAAAGTACTCTTCATGTATTTGCACTTCCTGTTCCGTCATTACCCTGGATTCTACCAAATTCAGAGATGACAAAGCAGCCGGGGACTCTTCTGGTCTCAAAAACAACTGACCCTAATCAATCTTTAACGACGTTGGGGACGTTGATCATCATCATCATCAGTCAAAAGACGTCCACTGCTGGACATAGGCCTCCCCCGAAGACTTCCAAAGTGTTCTATCGGAAGCGGCCTGTATCCAGCGACTTCCCACGATATTTATCAAGTCAGTGATCTAGCTTGTGGATGGACGTCGACGTGAAATCTGCCACGAAGAAATCAATAGATTATAATTATTGGGAATCTAAAAACAATTGACAAAACTTAAGTGCGGAAATGCACTTTTTTCCTTGGCCCTTGACGTGAGTGTGTTTATGTAAATATATGACTATGACGATAATGAAATCTATGACGATAGTGGAAGCGATAAAAGTTATTGAACAATAACTTACCAAAAGTATTAATTACTATTATATTTGACCAAATAAAAATGGATTTTAATAATTAATTCCATGATATGCTTTATATTCACACTGGAACTTAAAAAGGAATGAAAATTGCTTTGGATGGCACACGTTACGAGACAAAAGTCTTAGATAGATAATATAACTAAACAACAATATACATTTAGGGGACCGGTTATATAAAATTAAATATATTTTTTCGTTCGTATTTCAATAATTACTATGTTAAGCCATTAAACTAGTATGCCTGCCTATATAGCTAGGTCTATATATAGCTATCCATATTGTCACGATTATATACACGTGACAGTATTATTGGACTACCGAGAACTAGTATCCTTACTAGTAACTAGTATTTTTTTTAGTCTCGTTTTATCTCTTTGGGTAAGTTTTTGAGGAAAAAAATGTCCTTACACTGTATTTAAAAGTTGTTATAGCTCTGTTTTAGTAACAAGATGAAATATTAGCTATTATAACTTATTAGCTATTCAAACTCGCAATAATACTGTGTAGTGAACTCATAGCTGACCCCTCACAGTAAGGGAGTAGTAATAATACAATACAGTAGATTTCTACTCCGTAGTTTGTAGTTTCCCACATAATATGTATTTCTTTATTTAAAAATAATTTTACGTACCCAATACCCATATATTATAAATACGACCTTGACTACTAAAAAGTGCGTGTGAGCATCACAAAAATACATTAAATTTATTAATTAGATATGTAAAATAAATATATTAGTCATGTAATGTTTAGCATGTAAGCAATTTATTTTATATGCAAAATATTAGCGAACAAACTTTAACCATGAACTTTGCTTGACGTCACAAATCTCTAACCTCCTCCCCTTGCTTTTGCTACACCCGTATATGTCGAAACACACTTGAAATTTCTGAAGTATTGTATCATTTCATAACTGAAGTTACTTTCATCAAGAGTATCGGCTGTATTTTTTTGATAAAAATAAAAGTAGCGAATAAAATATTACAAGAGTTTGAAAAACATAAAACCCCAGAGTGAACATTTTTTTCCATTGATGCGATTTCTAAGAGATGATGATCTCGAGGCTAAAACGCATGGTTCAGTAAAAATATCGACGGTCACGGCCTGTAGAAAGACTCATGCTCGGCATTTGAATATGCATAGGTTGTTGAGTATCTTACTTGTATAATATGTATCCCTTTGGGCTATGACATTCCTAATATTAGATCTGAAGTATTCTTATTACGTCTAGATCTTTCAGGCAATTTTGTACGAGATGTATTAGTCACGCTTAAGGGCTTCTATTTCATGACATTGATTGATGAAGTTTTATATCATAGGGTATGAAGTCGTGTACAAAAAATAAACTGAACTGTCTGCCGTGTAGCCACTAAAATGTTTCGCGTTTCAAGATCTGCTTGTTTAAAATAACTTACGATTTAAAGTAATGCAAAAGAACAATTTTACATACAATAGGTAGAGGTTCCATTTTACAGCTTGCATTTCTTTTTTGAGATTATTTTCAAGTCTAAGACCACTCTATCGCAAGCTGAACAATTTATATGTGTTTCAAAGAGGCATACCTACATTCAAAACAAATTGGATTTCAATATTTTCATTTCTTGTCTGCAGGCCAAAGTCATCTCAATTTACGTCAGCGAAATTTGACAGCACCCTTGTTCTTATGCTTATTTTTTGTTCCCAACATTAAGACAAAGCCACCAAAAAAATTGTTGAAGACCAAAATAAGTTTTGAATTTGACAACATAATATTTGTTATGTAATTTTAACTACCTTTCAAATGTAAATTTATGTGATTTTCATGTCATGCTTGGCCGTAGTAATAAATTGATCATGATGAAATTTTGCTTATATGACTGCCCAGAGCTACTGTAAGGCGCCCCATACACCTACAATGATATTGCACAATCCTTTTATCGTTTAATAATATTGAACACCCCCTTTGATTCCAGACGTTCAATAAATTCGGTCAATAAAATTGACTAACCAGTCTGATCAATATTTTCGTGCGAGCAACATGTCTGACGACGAAGTTTTGACGGCAGCCACGTTGGTGATTCTGTTGAAAAGAAAAAAAAAGAAATATATTGCGCAATATTAAGCCTACACAGCGCAATAAAAAAATATTATTGCACAATAAAAATTAAGCTCCCTCAATCTTTTGTTCAATCGCTGCGCAATGTTTCAACATTATCCCTACACGTTCAATAATATTGTAGAATCAGAATATTGTGCAATATTATTGTAGGTGTATGGGGCACCTAAAATCTGCTCATAGGGTCAGGGCCGTTCCCCATGCCCATGCCCAAAAAATCATTTTTTTAATTCTACAACGACGCCACCCAGTACCAAAAGTCTAGAATCCAAAATAAAAATGTCTGTTGCGTTCAAAAAAAATCTTTGAAAACGTTACTTATTGATATTGCAAAAAACATACCAACCGTTATGTATGTAACAAATCAAAACAATTAAGTTGTTATAGGTCTACTTTAAGGAGTGTTTTAGTTTTTATTTCTTCGTAACCGGTTGAGCCTATCAAATGTTATTTTTTACCAATTTAATACTCGAGTCAGAAATTAAAATATATAAGCACTTTTTCACTCATTTTCACGGATCGCTTTGTCTTTAATATTCCAAATAAAGGTCAAAAATAGCTATAAAGTAGATTTTATTAGACTACCACCTCGACGCTTTGCGGATGATGTAGACTTTAATAATCTTTTTGGCCTATTGCAGTTTTTTAGGGACATTTCTTTGCTCAGCGAGTCACTTGCATTATGGCAAATATTTCTCTCTCTTTTCTTTCCATAGTACTGTATAAACACTGTGGCTGCGTCATTCAAAAGGCTTTTCTGATTCTTATTTATTAATTCACAGTCATAAATCCTTGCAGCACTGTATTAATATTATTAACATGCTATTCCCATAGCAAACAGTATGTCATTGAATATCACGTGGCCATCGTGTGTTTTTTTATGTTGTACGAAGATATTTGCATAAAATCAGGCATTTATTCGCTATCTTGTGAATAAAGCTATTAATAAAAATAACTTTTTCACATCATAAAAAAACATTGAAACTACATTCCGTGACATCTATTAGATATTCTTAAATGGCAGTTTCGTCAATGCTTCCTAATTTTGTTTTTAACCTGTTAAAATTTGAGTGGAAAGTTATAATATAATTGTCAAAGCATTTGTTGAAAAAAAAAAATTAAACAGTTTTTCAATAAATGAAAATCACCCAAAACTAAACACGATGATATTTTAAGCTTTAACTTTCATATAGTTATGTGATTGATATATATATTATAAATATTTTGTCAAAAAGCAAATGGTGTAAATTTCGTGAATGTTGAAGAAAAGCAACTGAACAATTTTATTTCTCCGCCATAATCGTAATATTTTCGTTCAATAGTTTAATCCCCTTTAGCAAATTGAATTGAATGAAAACCTTAATATGTATCGAAAGTAAAGTAGACGACTAAACCTACTTAAGGGTCTTAAGTCGGGAAGTAATTAATGAAATTAAAATAATAAAATAAACCTTTGAAAATCAGTTTCTATTTTATTTATATTTTAAATCAAGTTGGAGTTTGAATGTATGTAAATGTATACTTTTTTATTCTATTTCTTTTTTAAGATGTTATTTGAATGTGTCCTTTATAATTTTATCTTTTTCTTAACTCGCCATTAATTTAATTGGTTTACACTTGGAAGGGTTTGTAAGGAAGACAAATACATTGCGGACTATTTATATAAATAAGTTATTTTTTCTTGAAGCAATCATTAACTCTTGAATAATTAAGCGGTAATAAATCGTTCAACTTAAATTTAGATTTAGATAAGTTTTTGATCTTTTGATTGGAATACAAAAAAAGCACTTTCGTGACATCATAAAATATTCTACTCCATTTATTAAAATGGACGATTGAAGTTAGAAATACTAAAATAGGTACAGATCCGGTGATATCTTCTCGCAGAATAACATTATTAATGAAATCTTGATCGTTTTGTGTTGCCTAACTGAAAAATTAAGTATGTTTGAATTTAATTGACAAATATATTTAATTTTAATTAGAAACACCAAAATAATTTAAAAAAAGACGGGCGCAATATGCCGTATCCTTCTTATTCGAGAATAGTTTGCTGAACATGTCAATCGTTTTGAATATCAGCCCATACACATTCAACAGCTGGGCACAGACCTTCTCTTCTCATGAGAAGGATTAGTTCTTGGTCTTTCACGCTGGCTTAGTGTGGGTTGGTGGACTACAAACCTAAAAAAATCCTAAGAGCTTTTACGTCTACAGATGTTCTCACGATGTTCATCAATCAGTATGAATACTATAACATAATTTCGCATAATTAGAAGCATGTACCCGCCCGAGCTATTCCTTAATTTAATATTAGAGAAAAAAACGTCTTTTCCGTCACAACAAATCAATACACTCGACCAACAGGTCATGTCTCGCATGAATGTCCGAGTATTATATTTAACGGAAACTATGAGAGACACTCACAACCTCCTTGGCAAAAAATAAATATTCAACGAACACACAAGCGCTCGCCTCGATGCGCGGCGAACTCAGACCTTATCGTTTCATAGGCGAGTGTATATCTGCGTGACTTAGGCTGTTATGAAATTTATTGTTAAATAATCCTATAAAATACGCGATAAATGTTAACTAGAATTTTACATATAACTAATTTGTGGAAATCCCAGGTGAACGCATGATAAATTGGCAACTTCATACATAACGATATGAGTTATGATATTATCTCTATAGGTTAGGTGATAGAATAATAAATAAATAAAATGATTTGACTTAATTAAGATCCGGTAGCTTAAACAACAGGAATGGACTTTAGAATAACAACATTTTTGGCACCAATGAACATAAATAACTAGAAAAAACATAACCCTAAGTTACGCGATCTTAACTCTTAGGGGAATATGTTCTAGGCAATTATAAGAAATATTGTAAATAATTAAATCAATATTGGGTACGCATTGATCCAGTAAAATAGGAAAATGGTAATTTTTAGAGAAGAAAAACAGAAGAGAGGAAGCTGAAGTTCATTTTCTTAGCCACATTTAACCATTTTTTTTAAGTTATGAGAGGAAAGCCATAGTCATTTTGGGGCACAATTCTATACTCCGCCCCAAGTCCATCCTTAATACCAACTGAAAATTACAAAAAAGAAATGATATTGTTACTGGCCCAATAAGGCATAACACCCAACACAACGGTCATTTGTAAAATATTGTAGGTGCTATAAATGCGTTGATATACATACATGTATTTCACGGCTGAAAGTGAAATAGTCTATAGTTTATTTTGTTCTAAATCATGATATATAACTCGTATACATTTTAAATTAAATATTTGCTGCTTTTACCAGACTAAGAAATTAGATGCAAATTATTCACGCGTTGTAAACTAATACTGGTTTTCCGCTCTTGTACCTACCTTTAGTTTTTGTCGGAATATGTCACTTTAATTATTTTAATAATTATATATTCTACAATACCATTGATGTCATTTAATTATGCAGTCAAAATGACGAAGATTTTACACTTATCTGGAAGCTCAAAATACCTAGTGCAGAAATTAGCAATTTTCAATGAAATATTTATTTTCTAAACTCATTTTGTTGTATGCTACCTTTATGACTCATGGCTTATGAACATATGTAGGTTATACGTTAACTAATGTGACTTACCTACGAATGCTTGTGCTTAGAATGTTTGCGAAAATAATTAATCGCTATGGCCAGTATTATGCATGCGTATGTAGGCACAGTAAAATTTCTTAAACGAGCTTTATACAACAGGTGTGTTAAATTAATTATTGAGGATATTCGTTCGTAATATTAGATCAGTCTGGTAAACCGGTTTATAAACTACCACTGTTTATTTTGGTTATTAATATGAATTTTGACTCAATTTCCATTTTACGTCATTAAGCAAAAATTATTTATTACAATATTTACATACGTAATACACGCGCCCACCATGAAGGTCTAATTCGTTATGCTAGATTAAGAGTGAATGTGGGAAAGAAGTGTCCCATCAGAAGTATATTATGTAAAATTATGTTCATAAATGGAATCATGATCTTTTGCTTGCCTGGGGGATCTCGCGGCACAAATATGCGCCGTACGATCTAGAGGTCCTGGGTTTGATTCGGATCGGGCAAAGTGTTATTGGGTTTTCCCCTGAGGAAATTCTCAGTAGCAGCAAGAAGTCTGGAAATGTGCTCCTAAGTGGAACTAAAACATACCTGGCTGTGGGTGTAGAAATGCACCTCTGCTTACCTCTTCGGGGAATACAGACGTGAACAAACAACAACAAATGAACAAATTTTTATTTTTTTTTCTGTTGTAATTATATAAGGGTACTATGGGGCTAGCATAATCGCTTGATTGTAAGCTCCTTATATAATAATAAAGAGAAAAAAAAAAATAAAAAATGAACAAACCTTATAAATATTTGTAAACATCCTTCCGAGGTACCACTCAGTCACCGCTCCAATTCCCTCTATTGAATTTTATGGCCCTCTTTATGTTTAGGGAGTCATCGTACCATAACACACACTACGTATGTATGTACACACATAAATAGAGCAAAATAAATTACAAATACGTTGGATAAAGCAAAAATCTGTTTTTAAAAGGAATTTTTCCGTAATATTAATACTATAATCTTATCGATACACCTAAAATAACATTGTGTTATTCAACTGTACAAATATGTATTCATAACATTTTCAAAAACCTACGTTTCATCGTACAAATTTTAATTAGTGGTGACTGATACTTGATTTGAAATTTCTAATCCTGATAATTTTACTGTTTCATAAAATAAAAAAAAAAAACAAAGCCAACAGTAAGAAATAGAGAAATAAAATATATGAACATATAATGCAATTACAAAATGAACATGCAAAAACTGAACAAAACTAAAATTTTAATGTTTATTTTGTTGAGGATAAATAGTAATCAGATTAAGAATAATAAGATGCCCACTGACGAACTTCCGTGAGTTATTATGGAGGGATTAACACCTCATGTTCTGTAACCTCTTATGAACTATGACGAAACGCAATCTAAATTCTGATTTTCTAGGAGGTAAATACTGTGCTAGTCTAACCGACTCTTTACCCTAGTCTTTGTTGTGGCTCTACTATTTTTGGAATCATATCATTGCTTAAAAATAGTTTACGTCTGAACGCACTTATTTCAATCGACCAAGTGACATAATTAAGATTTATGAAAATTTATTAATATGCATAAATAAAAAAATAATAACACATTGTAACGCCACGTCATGACCATGATTCATGACATAATGTGATATAGTATTTTATTTTATTAATGTTTTTTTTAATAATTGGCTTTATTCACACTAAATGAAAAATTACATCAATTAATTAAAATCACTATCTCTCCTGTAATTAATATTTTAATTATATTATATTGTTTACATGTATTGTTTTTTTTCATGTATATTGTATATATGTATGTGTATTCACTGTTATATATGTATATATTTTATTCTACTTAGTTATTCTTTGAATATGAATTTTGTTTTAATTTTCATTCGTATTATATATTTTTTTGTTTCTGTTGTACACACTGCCCTCCCTTTAAATTCTTTCTATAATCCATCTTATGGTTGCCTTGAAAAGATCGCCATGAGTGATAAGGCCGCCACTTGTACCTGTCCTTTTCTTTTTGTTTATGTTTTTATTGTTATAAATGTGTACAATAAAGAGTTTAAATAAAATAAATAAATAAATATATTCTATTCGGACGTACACATATACATACGAGTATGTATATTTACACACATACGTATTGCTACTGTCTTTGAAAACAGAGTTCTATTTTCTTCAAAAGTCGTCAAGTGACAAAGGCGATAACTTGAAAAGCCTATGGATACTTACATAAAGCTGGTATATCATTGACCGCGATAGGCTTGCATAGGTGTCAATGTTCGCACGAAGGTTACACTATATGGGGGTAATGGAATATCTTACAAACAGGAAAAATGTTTTAAGGGGCTCAATTAAGCATAACAGGAATGGCAAACCCGTAATCGCAGTCCTGGTCCAAAATTCTCACCTTATCCTTGCAACGATTCATAGATAATTAAAATTTGTTATGGCTTCTATAACGACAACATCGGGGGATACTAACGAGTTTCAAAGCTCTTTCTAAATGTAAGGAATCTTCACATTATAAATAAATACACGTTACAGTAGTTATGAATAGATAAGTTAGACAAATAGTGTCAAACCTTTTAAATTGAAGAAAATATTTAGAGTTGAGAAGAATATGACATCCATTTTATAAGGGTTATAAGAGGATAAAAACGTTTCTTAATTTTTTTTTTGCAATCTACTAAGGTTACAATAAAATAAGGTTTGTGAAAATCTGCAAATGCTGAAAACTATTAAAACGGTGACCAACGATTAGACATGATATGTTGTTTCAAGTGGTAGTTTGACTAGCTAGCCCATGATACCAAAATTTCTCAGAAATGAACAAGGTGTGTTTGAATGTGTAGTCATATAGTTACAAATTCTCAAATATTTATACATTATCCTTATAGTTTCTTTTGTAGACAAGGATGCACATATCAGGCATCAGCACACCCGTGTTACCCGTAACATAAATTGGTAACAAATGCCAGAACTGGCCAGAACAACTCTATTTACCCGTAGGGGTGATAGCTTGTCATATTCTATCACAGGGTAAGAAGTGCCCATTGATTCCAGGGCAATATATATTCGGGATTCACAAAATATGGATGGATTTTGGTGCCTGGTTCGTGACGCACGTAATTTTGAAACCTTAGAACTTCTATGTCGTCTCTTACGACATTCAAAGTACGTCGTTACAGAATTATAGTGCCTCTATTCTGATATCTGCAATAGTAAAATATTTCGCTCAAATTAATATTCGATAAAAGAGAATGATAAAGTGCAAGAAAATAATTGCAGTCAATTCAATGCCGTTGTCTCCCTTCGTAAATCTAACTAAAGCATTACTCTATTTGAGAGTGAACTAAAATATGTGTGATAGGCTCTGTGACTCACCAGCATTTCAAACAATTCTTAGAGAAGAAGCGTCAATAAGTATCACTTTTATTGGGTCTAGTTCGACCATAAAATATTCATATGACTAGTTAACTAAAAAGGTACTCGTATCCACCCAAATTAAGATTACGGAGTGTCTTATTCCAGTGTAACAATGATTGCGCTTAAGGTTTTTAGTGGCATATGTCCCAGTATATCAGGCCGGCATAATTACTTTTATTGATAGTTTTAACCTGTTCTTACTAGTGGACATACTGTTTTGACGGCACTACATTTGCCGTCAGTGACCGGAGCCGGTCACTTTACCGTCTTAGTATAAAGAAATAAACGGACGTATCTATACAGTATTGGAGACAAAAAACCTTCCTATTTAATAATAAAAACTAATAGATTTTGTGTAATATTTAAATCACATCAATTTTTAAATTGCAACAGTGTAATTTCTAGAATGTATGTAGCTAAAAGCTATTTCTTTTTTGCATATACGGCCAAAGCTACGTAAGTACGTAGGTGTGACGTCACGGCCGTGTATAAAGACGGTTGCGCAGGAGTTTCATAAATAGTCGCGGCGGCCGCAGCTGCCATCATTTGAGGATAACAATACTTAGACATTGCAAGTTAGTGCCGCACCGCCCGCGATCCTACTGGATATTATAAGGTAGGGTATAGACGCTACCGTTAAGTGTTTAAATTATTTAACAAATATAATTTCGGTTCTGATTTTCGTGATTATTGAGTGATATAACATAACTTATTTGTGGTTATTATAGGTATGTAATTATTTATAAGTTTATTTTGGTTGTCTAAATATTTCAAATAATTAAAAATTTAGTATCTATCCTTCTCGAGCCATTTTGGATAAGGATTATTTTTTATTTAATATGAGCAGTGCCAATATAGAAGTAAAGCTCTATTATTTTTATGATAATTAGCAATTTCCATGATAAACAAATGACTTGGATGTATCACAATAAAATATGCGAGAATAAAATTAGTAGAACGTCCCATACATTATTTGTAATGAATTAAATTAAAAATTATTGAAGTGCAAAAATGTTTAAAATTTAGAAATTTAAATTAATCCTTAAGCTTTAAAATATAATTCGATGATACACAGGAATTTGAAAAATAACCGAATACAATTTTATTATGCTTGGAATATAATATTCTTCTAAAACTTTATATTGTGACGGAGTATCGAAATTGTACCCTATTAGTATTGTGGGCACATTTATTCGCAAAAAGTTATGTTTACAAACATACTGAGCCGAACAAATATATAAGTACGTCATATTAATTCGTTAGTGTAGGGGTTAAACCAAGGTTTCCAGCCACGGGAGCTACCGTAATAGGTAGACTAAATAGCCTCAGTACCGATTTACCCTGTAGCAAATTTATTTGGGCCAAGTAAAAAAAGTAACACACTCTATCACCAATCTGTAATATTTACGGATGAAAACTTTATTGCATAAACACTAATATTCGAAGGCCATAAAAAGTTTTTCCAAAAGAATTTTGCTTAGAGAATATAATTTTATTTTTTGTTTTAAAAATAATCGTCGTGAATAAATGCTAGTTTATTATTTCGACAGCATATCGCTGTAATATTAGTATGATAATACAGCCAGATATACTAGTTTGCTATCACCTCACAATATTAGTATGACAATATACGACGAATAATTAAGTCCCCAAAAACTAGTAGGTAAAGACATAATATAAAGTAAAAACAAAAAATCAAGATACCTAAAACGTCTGCAGCTCTTTTAATATATGCATTTTTTATGAATCAGCCACGAAATACTAGGTGTAAGATGCTTATTCAAATTAGATTAGTGAGAAAATGCAGTGTGTAGTAGCAAAGTTTAGTAATTTTTCGGATCAAATTTCATTTTAATTAAGCAAAATAAATTCTTAAATCTTCATTCGTATTATCCATTCGTTGGTTCCGCAATCAAATGATTGCGTGCGATCGAGAGGAGTCAAAATCTATCCCGAGTTCCGGGTAATGCTATTAAGTTTTCCGTTTGGAAATAGGCACACCCTTACCAAGGGAGATTGCAAAATATTGTTCCTCAAACGTAGATAAATAGTTATACAAAATGTGTCTATCCTTTTTGTAATAAAAATATGTGTGGCATATACTTAGCCCTACTGTTAATTTAAATTACCATGAACTAGAGTTGATGAATAGCCAAAGAAAATGTTTCCAACTAGTGTAAATTAATGTTTTGGCGTAAAATATTTGCTCGTGCTTACATACCGGTAAAAATAATTAAATATATAAGAGACATACAGTTTGGTATTTATAAGGAAACATTGTGTACACAAGTGGCAATACTGTGTAACATCGAGCTTTATACTATTAATACAAATGTTTTAATTACTGCATAACACCATTATCATCAACTCCCCGTATACCGTACCGTATACATCCCACTAGTGGGCACGGGCCTTGTCTACAACTGAGAGGGTCGAATAAAGAAATAAATATAGGAAGAAATACTGCACGGAAAATGATAATCAGATGTGTTATTTCACATGCAGTATTTAATACAACACGCGTACAATTAGAATTGTCGGTTATGCAAATGAAACAAAATTGATATTCTAATCACAGTACTAAACGGTCAATATGAATATTTACATATTAATAAATATCTAAAACTCGAGTTTACGTCAACATTGAACCAATAGAACTAGTTTTGCAGAACGCGATGAAAAACAACTTATGATATTGATCATAATTCTTTTATAAGCCTCTGATATAATTTCTTTTTTTATATGTTTATGGCACGTCATTATAAAATATTACTTTTTTATATTAAATCATTCAAAACTGAAGGAAGACCCAAAAAAGATCAGTAACATCACTAATAACACAGCTTCTGTTGCCTGAATTCTGACTCAACCGTCAATATGCTTTATATACCACTTTAATTTAAATACTGTTATCATGTATTAGTATCTTTAGCTGCAATTTAATTGGGCATTAAATAGTTTAACATCCTAGGTTTGAAATGTCAAATTATAAGTATATTATGTAATATTGTAAATGTCTTATTATTAGCTTTTTTGAGCCATATGTAAATAGAATTTATTTCATCTTTTCTATTTTCCCGTTAAGTTCTTATGGTAATAAATCGCCAAAAATAGTATAAGCGAGTTTTAAATTGGTAAGTTAATTGGAATATACATGGTTTATGGAGTCATATCTTTTCCGATATTCGTCCTCATGTGTTTTACTAACGATTTCTGGTCGAGAAATTGATATTTTTTCTCAATGTTACTGGTACATTAAAAAGAGCCCAATTAAAAAAGAATTTTGGCAAAACCGATTCCTTTTTAAGAAGGATATTTTTTATAATTGCAACTATAACTAAATGGCCGATTATATAAAGTGTTTATTTCGCAGATAAATATAAGCAAGATGAGCTACACCGCAGCTGAAAATGTGGTGCAAAGCAGCACGTTTTCTGCTGTTAACCTCTTCTACGTACTTTTGGTGCCGGCTCTAATCCTCTGGTACACTTACTGGCGGATGTCAAGGCGTCGCTTGTACGAGCTGGCGGAAAAACTCAGCGGCCCTCCCGGTTGGCCCGTCATCGGAAATGCCTTGGAGTTTACTGGAGGATCCGCGGGTTAGTTTATTTAGTCTTTTCGTTGGGTGACTAAAAAATAACGTAACAGTTTTTCTTGATTTTTTTTTATAATAATTTAATTGAAAATTAATTAGTATCTGAGGCATTCTCTACTAAGGAAACGACTCAACATGATCTCTCAACCAAAAACATTAGTTAGATAAACAAATTCGTACCTATTCATTGTTACTAATTGGCTAGTTTAGTATATTTTAGCGCAAGATGTCTTTTTTATTCTGTCTAGGTTAAGTTAGGTACTTACCTATATTAAACACATGAAAATTCATAATACCACCGGTTTAATAAACTTCAGATCCTAAAGTGCATTGAGATAAAGTCAAAGGATGTGTATGATACTCATAATGCTAAAACAACGGTAGTTTAATTTAAATATTATGTTAATCGTATTTTTTGACGTCCAGTTTTTCCTTAAGTTTTTTGCTCGCTTCCTAATTTTAGTGTACGGACATAGATTATGTTCTAAAGTAACATAAAATTATTATTGCTATAAATAGGTTCTTTTTTATGTACAATACATTAAACCTTGAAATTTAATCATGGTGTAATCGCTACAGTTAACACAATATAATATACCGCTTAAGACACAACAAAGTGATCTGACGTGGAACGATAATATACAATCATAAATAACAATAAAATTAATTGATGTTTTTCAATCAGAAATCTTCAAGAATATCGTGGAGAAGAGTGTGGAATACGATCATGAGTCCGTAGTGAAGCTATGGATCGGACCTAGGCTCCTGGTCTTCATTTACGATCCCCGTGACGTCGAAGTTATCCTCAGTAGTCATGTTCACATCGACAAAGCTGACGAGTACAGATTCTTCAAACCCTGGCTCGGAAACGGACTCCTCATCAGCACAGGTAAGAATTTCTTCATGGAATAAAATTATTATATAGGTGATTGTCAAGATCTTAGTTGTTGCAAAGTTTAACTATCAGCATTGAACTTGCGTGCACTTAAATGCAGTGGAATATTTCCGATAACTTCTTGCCTTGAACGGTTACAAATAATAGCTAAAACTTTACACAGGTAGAGACATTCAACTAACTTAATTCTGGACGGAAATGCTTAGTTTATTTCTGATAATAATTCCTCTGTTCCGCGATTATGAAAAATTTCCTAAAAATAGCTATCCAACTTTAAAATTAACTTACATACTACTTAGATACACAAATTATGCGACTTATAAAGAGCAACTATGATAGATATAAATCTTATCCTTGTCAAAATAAAAAAAGAACTGCTCGATAATTATCTAATGTAAACCCGTATTCGTTAAGGTCAAAAATGGCGATCCCACCGCAAACTCATTGCTCCTACATTCCACTTGAACGTCTTAAAGAGCTTCATCGACCTGTTCAACGCTAACTCCAGGGCTGTGGTGGAAAAACTCAAGAAGGAATCCAAGGACTTCGACTGCCACGACTACATGAGCGAATGCACTGTCGAAATCTTGCTTGGTAAGTGAATTACTTTTAGAACACGGGAATGAACAGAGAAGATCTCAATTCATGCTAAATGTTTGTGACAACAATCATAACATCGTAAATGCCATCCTACATGTTTGTTAGAGAGCCTCTATAGGATCATATTAATAGAATAAGATAGCTAACTAGAAATAAAGGCTAATATTAATCTCAATCAAACATTTTTGACAGTTTATTTTTTTTATGAACATTGACTGAAACGAAAACGTAGAAAAACACTTTCGTAGTAATATAAAAAGTTATTTTTTACAATTTTATTTCTAGTCATGGCAATATTCGCTCGCCAATCGGCAAACACGCGTCAAAACAAATCTAAAGCACTCTGCTTTTAATTTTAAAGTATTGTAGTTATTGCGTGATCAACATATTAAGTGATAGAATTGTATTCATAACCATGTGCTTCACCAAATTCGTCGGCAGTGATTATAACGAATACTAATTTTCCTTAACAAAGAATACATGACAGCCTGCAACCAAACACGTCCTTATCCTTTAAGTAAGATTAATATGAGTCTTAACTACTTTTAAACGCATATGGTGACAAATGTTGACAATTATTTGTCATTCTTTTAATACACGAATAAACAAAATGCCGAGATAGTAAGTTTGACAGCCTATATAAGAATTGACATACCTCCTTTATAATTACAACCATTATATATCAGACAAATCACTGTTAAACACAGGCCTACATTGCCATAATTTAAATATGTAAATGAACTAAAGGTGTAATTGCCTCACTCCGGGCTCGTTGCTAGTTCAAGGTCCAACATTATACTGAATTATTAGCAGTTAGCATCACATACACATTTTATATGATCTTATTCAAGTGATGATAATTTCGATGAGGACATGTACCAACGTATATAGCGTGTCTACTTAGTGGCAATTGACGTATGAAGCTCAATCGACTGTTGTGCTAGAAGTAACGAATAATTATTTAAAATAACTGCTAAGTAAAATCATTTAAAATTTTCCGTTTTGTAGAACCGACAATACACGCTTGTATTTAGGCCACGTACCTTGCCAAAGGCAGAAATATAAGTTTTTCGTCACGACAAGTTGACACGAACATTAAAGCATTAGTGAAATTGTTGTAAGAACTTATCACCAATTCTGCAAGTCACGAATACCTTCATTATGGGTTTATTAAAACGCAGACAAGAAACTATCGTGTTAATTTTTAGGGAAACAAATATACGACATTTTTTTCCCTTTGGTAGCCAAATACTATGTTGCAGTAGGAAGGAGTGACGGCAAGGGTCGTCGAGTTCGCACATGTCTGTCTGCACGTGTTGTTTTGTAAATCAATCTTCGATGAGGAAAATGTATCTTTTAAGAAGTCAGGTCATGCTTGCTCCGTGGAACTCTGACTGTCGTCATACAACCGCTATCTTAGATCTAGAATGCGTTTCTACATAAGCAAACCGACATTATTATTTGGGAAATACATTGAAATACCTAAAACGTCCAATTCGTCTTCAATAAATTTTGTTGGACCATAGTAAGTGTTATTTTAAAAGAGACGAGGTCCTTTTTTCCTGTCGACATATTGTTTCAAGAATTATATTACTATCAGGCGCATGCGAGTAAAATTGTGTTATGTTTCAAGGCGTTTGCGAAAAAATTATGCACAATAAAGAGCAGTTTAAACGTGCGGTCACGTAACTGGCCACGGTGGTGACAACACGTTGGCCCTCACTGGGACTATACACTGTGTTCTTGAATACCACAAGAACCTATTAAGCGTTTGCGAAACGGAGATTAGCGATCAGAAGTTGTCTACAAAACAACATCCTAAATTTGCTCGTAGTAGTTGCTTGCAATCAATTATATTCTAGAATATTCAAGCAACGTTACGCAAACGCATCGTTAAGCACTAGACAGTACTCAACGCGAAAATTGTATGTCACGTAACGATAATAATGGTTATTACGATGGAAAGGAAGTTGAGATAAATAGGTCACTAAATTGCATTCCGCATTGCATCTACCTCGTTTATGGCCATAATTACGTTGGACTGTTTTAAATTATGAGAATAAATTTATATACTTAGAGAATGATTTCAAGCCATTTTATAAATTTACCAGAAAAATACTGTTAACAGACTGTTTCGCTTCTTATTTTTTGTCACAACGTTTTTTGAGCAAATTCATAGTAAAATAAAAAGTCATCGATTCGTAATTAATCGCCAATAAATCACGATTAAACCTTATTCAAGGACCTACGTATTATTTTAATATGCAAAATCAAATCGTTAAAATTAACGTTTGATCTCGAAGTTAATATCAGTAGTGCGAAATGACATTGAAAATTGATTTATAGCAATAAAATAAACGAATTGGCATAAAGGTTACGGACAAAAAGTAATATTTATTACATTCAATTTGTTTTGGATGGAGCGACCTTCCCGAGGTCACATTCTAAACTCGCATAACATAACATGCATATAGAGAATAATATCGTACGATAGTGATTCATATACCGACACGTAGTCTCTGATTACCTCGTGTCGAGTTTGGCGACCCCCCACGTGAACACGTACTAATGGGCAATATTCACCATTTACGGTACACACTTGCTACTGTTATTGCGATCCTTGTTACGCAATTGTTTTCAATTCAATGGAGGTCAGGTCTTTCTTTTCAACAGTTTCCACATCACCAATGCGTATGATTGTCTAATGGACAAGCACACAATGCTCGCCTGTAGAATGTACTTCCTGCGACAGACGTGACAAACGTGATCATTATCCGATGATCTTTATGGAATAGTTGCGAAGAAATGCTACTATGTGCTTTCGTTTTCCTTATTTTGTTTGAATTATTATTGAGTCTGTGTCTATTAAAATTAATAAATTGCGGGTTAGCCGCATGCATTTGTGTATATTTTCGTAATGTATTAGAGCTAAAAGACCATTACGTTTCAGAAACCGCCATGGGTGTGAGCAAAAGTACCCAAGACCAGAGCGGCTTCGATTACGCCATGGCTGTTATGAAGATGTGTGACATTCTCCATCTTAGACATACCAAAATCTGGCTGAGACCAGATCTTCTATTTAAATTCACTGAATATGCTAAGAACCAGACCAAACTCCTTGATGTCATTCATGGTTTGACTAAAAAGGTAATATATTCTAGTCACAACGACATTTTAATATCGAACACCTAATGCATTTCAATGACGCGTTTAGACATACGTTGCGTGTCTCAACTGCTTTTATACGCAACGCCGCTGAGCATTTGTATCTAGGTGCCCTGTCTAAATAATTAACTGATAGACGTCAGCGCTCTAAAAATGTAATATTTATTCTATCCGTGTCATCCAGTAGATATAAGAGTCTCATCATAACTAAATTAAGCTGTGTCATTAAAGGTTATCAAGAGGAAGAAGGAAGAATTCCAGTCAGGCAAAAGACCTTCAGTCTTAACCGAGAACAATGACGTCACAGCTAGCACTGAAATACCTTCTGGCAAGATGACTTCCGTTGAAGGGTTATCTTTCGGCCAATCTGCCGGACTTAAGGACGATTTGGACGTTGAGGAAGACGTCGGCCAAAAGAAACGTTTGGCTTTCCTTGACCTGTTGCTCGAGAGTTCCCAAAGCGGGGTTGTTATTACTGACGAGGAAATTAAGGAACAAGTTGACACTATTATGTTTGAGGTAAAACCGCACATTTTAACGCTAAACGACTTCATGTATTGTAATAAAAATTAAACATATTAAAGCGTAACACGTAATTGTAGGGTCACGACACGACGGCCGCCGGCAGCAGTTTCTTCCTGTCCATGATGGGAATACATCAAGACATCCAAGACAAGGTTATTGAAGAGCTCGACCAAATCTTCGGTGACTCTGACAGGCCCTGCACCTTCCAAGATACTTTGGAAATGAAATATTTGGAAAGATGCCTCATGGAGACTCTTAGGATGTATCCACCAGTACCCATCATTGCTAGACACCTGAAAAAAGAAATCGTTTTACGTGAGTATTCTTAGGAGCACATTTAATTTTTCTTTAAATTTGTTTATAAAAAAATTTTAAAATAAAGCGTAAGTCACTGTTGTACCTATATCTTTTAGTTCATAACATCAAAGGCAAAAAATATATTGTTTTTTTTTTTAACAGCTTCCAATGGAAAGGTGATACCAGCTGGAACTACGCTGGTGGTTGCAACATTCAAGCTGCACCGCCGTCCGGACGTGTACCCCAACCCAGAAAGATTCGACCCCGACAATTTCCTCCCAGAACGCTCCGCCAACCGACATTATTACGCCTTTGTCCCATTCTCAGCCGGACCCAGGAGTTGCGTCGGTAAGTCACGTAAATAATAAATGTAAGGAAATACCAGTGAATCACACTTAGATCCACTTATCTATGCACATTAATTAAATCTGCTTTCCGGGTGTTAAATGCACTAGTAAAATTTCCATAGAAAAATAAGGTCAAAATTTGCACATACATACGTACTTACTTACATATTTATCTTTAAAAACTTTATTAGTGTTTTATCGCAACAGTACTTTACTGCAACAATAAGGATGTTAGTATTTATTGTTATAATTGTTCTAGGACGTAAATATGCCATGTTGAAGCTCAAGATCATTTTGTCGACAATAATGAGAAATTTCCGCGTCCACTCGGACCTCAAAGAGTCTGACTTCAAACTGCAAGCTGATATCATCCTGAAGCGCGCTGAGGGATTCAAAGTTCGTTTGCAACCACGCAAAAGAGTAGCCAAAGTGTAAGGATTTAGATAATGTACTTATAATTTGTAACCAAATCAAAGTGTCCCCAGTACTGTTTCATTGCTTTTAAATGGCTACTTTGACGAAGACAAATGCACTGTGTGATATTAGTACAGCAACTAAATAACTATTATTTTAAAGATGCTGACCAATATGGTGGTAGAATTTTTAGGCTCAGGGAGGTTAAAATGGGGCAAAGATTGTGTATTGCTCAATAATGTTAAACTATTCGTTAAGTTTTGTATATAGGTAATTAAATTATATTCTTTATAAGAGCTACGACGAATATGGCAAACTAATAAATGTAATTATTTTGGATATTTTTATTTTATTTTGTTTACCATACTTACATAACCCGATTTCCTTCAACACTACTTCAATGGGTGGTGACTGCTGCGTAGCTTTGTTATATCCTCAACCGTTTCATTTCTTTCCAGTAACCCAGCACCCTCGGAATATTCACTTAGGAGCTCCGATTTCGCCTTCATTTCTAATGTAGTTCTAAAATATTTACATCGTAACACAAATTAAATATCATTAATACTCTTTAAATATAAAGATATAAGGTAATAAATCAAACCGTAAAACGTCCAACGGAGTGCGATGATGGGTCGGGCACAAGCAAGGCAAAAAGTCGTGATGTCGTTTCGTGACCCACCAACCAGCCTTTGATAATTTCCACTCAATAATTTTTATTTGAGCGATAGAGCAAGTTCCCGCTTCTTGAATTAAATTAAAATATGAAGCCATAAGTTCTTGCCCTTCGAAAATAATTCACGTGTGTTAAAACTTCTTCATTTAATTTAAAGAAAATCATCTGCAATTTAAATATAATTCTAGTTTTAACACTAATACTTTACAATAACTACCAGAAATCAATACCTGCAGATACGGCCATCATAAGCCTTGATTGTTCGGCTTCTACTTCGAAAATTTCATTCCGACGTGACTCATATATTTGTATAACGTCATAATCTTTACTCATCGTCAAATCTTTGTTCAGCAATAATTGTGATGTACTCTGTAATAGGTAAACTTAAAAAGAAACACATAGATTTGCTATTTTAGATTCACAATTTGATGAACCATTAAAAGAGATATATGACGAGCAGTAGATGTTATATAGCTTTGATGAGAATTTGTATAACCTGTTTAAATCCAAAACCCATGAAGCAAGAAAATGCTTCAGCTAGATGTTGAGTACCCAGTTCGGGTCTTTCTCTCCTGAGATGCAATTCTCCAAGCAAATGTAAGGCTTGACCCAGCTGCTTCCTCAATCCGTGTTCCATGGCAATAGCTCCCATTTCTGTCAGCAACCTCGCCGCCGCTTCATGATTATGCAATCTGTGTTACGATGTTTTTCTCTCATCCAATATTTTAAAGAAATTCTATTAATTAGATAAACTTTGTTTCAAACAAATCGTAACAGGAAAGTGTATGACAAGGTATCAAACTGTTGTCTAATCATTTCCGTAATAAAATGGGTAAATATTTGACTATTTGGTGTCATTATCTTCAGTTATAATTTTTGGAATAGATGAGGCAGCCTGCCTTGACTCAGAAGTCCGTTGCATAATGGTAAAGTTTATTTTCATTAGGCAAAAACGAATTAGGTAAAGCAAATGCTTTGAATAATTCGGTTATCAAGTTCAATATCAGCAGTGCAAAGTGCTATTTCTAATTCTTTGTCACAAGTGAGAAAGAATAACGAAGAGTCAACAAGATTATAACCACTAGGTTGTACCCACGCGCAAGACAGTAAAGTTTGTTGCTATGACAAGGTTCAGATACTTCTAGAATACGTAAATAATGTACAGAATCTAGACAGTTGTGTACGTGATCCAAGTAATTTGTAAACACTATAACAAACACGACGACCTAATACATGTAAGCTCAAGGATTGAATAGTCAACCGCGCCGCAAGTCACCGCATTGCGACAACACACGATTGCATAAATACCACACTGAACATAAACTGCTGCTAACTAAGAAATTCAACCAATAGTTTAATTAATTCTAAATGTGAAGAACTAAATATGACAAAATTTTATTTTCTGTTTTACTATAAAAAAAAACAATGACGTATTCGTTCAAAAATAACCTTAAAATTACGTCAATTATATCATCTTTTAAAGAATAAAATCCGGTTGAGTTTATTTTTTTGTACAACACTAATATCCGTATGAATCCAATATAAAAAAAATCTTGTTGTTTATTATTACTATTAGGTGCTAGAAATTTCGGCATGGATTTGTTTTAAATTCATGAATAAAAATAAAATCGTTATTTTACTAGGTACATAGTAGTTATCCAGAGGTTCTAGATTTGTTTTAAAGTAAGTTTCTCATTACATTTTAGTTTCGTTAAAGCCTACTATATGTGAGTATGAAAATTTGAATTTGAAATTTGAATAGTATTCATAACTGCATTCTTTCGACATCAATCATAACCGATCATTTAACTTTAGATTCATAATATATTTAAGATTCGAGAACTAAACTATAACCGTAATACGTGATCACGTCTTATTTGGGACCCTCAATAACATTACTCGACCATAACGATACCTAAAAAGCTTTAGAATAGTTTACTTCAATATTAATTTGCATTCATTTATAGACATCATTCATGACTTGAATGAGATTTTTCTCCTAGAAAATTAATAACAATTTTAATACATCCGATTGTACAATAAAATAATAGTCATATTGCCCTTGATCAAATGCTTCTAGCATATACATGTTTTATGTATAAGGCTCGCCACGTATTTGAGCATCAAGTGGGTATGATAATATAAGGCATGCATAATTGCACTTCTTGGAAAGTATACAGACCGCATCATAGCAAAGCCAAATACGTCACATAACCGTGCTACCCGTGTAATTAAATATCTAATTAACTTGTTTACTTCAACAAGGAATTATTTGCGCATGACTTGAAAAATTCAATGCGAGGTTCTTTTCAATTTAATCATAATTAAAGTGGCCAAGAATAGTTATCGTCTCTTTTTGACAGGATATTTGAGAGGTTATTTGTTTTAAAACATGAAATAGTGAAAACGTTACGTTTAAAATTTAAATTAACGTAATTCCCTATTAACTGCATTTTTGTAATTCCGTTTTTATATTAACGTAAATAAACATTCAAATCTCACATAAAGTATACAGTCGAAAATAAACATAACATCCAGAGGTAATATTTACACCTTTTCAGACTAAGAATATTAATTATTCTAGAAACAATTTTTTGTTTCAGTAAAAAAAAAAAACAAATTTGATTGGTAGGTAAAGTTATTTAAGATTTTTTACCTCTGCATGACAGCTGCCATATGCATTCTCGTCTCGCACAATCCGACTAAGTTGTTGCTGTCCGAATGTATTTTGAATGCCCTTTCGAAGGTCTTCTGAGCGTTGTTCAAATTATTCATCGCTAATTGACAAATCCCTATTTCTATAATTGCTTCAGCCGTTTTATCCACTGCGTTCGCTGAAAATTTTTGAAGCTAATTAAAATGATTCTCTTGAACATTACTTTACGACCATTGGGTCGTAGATGGTTGACTATGTATGACTGATGAATAGAAAAGAATCTTCAACTTCAGACTTTATTTTTAATGAACTGAATCATTGCTTGGAAATAATTCTTGCTAACAAAAAATAAATAAATAATAGTTTAAAAAAACTAAAAAACACGCTTTTTATCGAAAACCGAACTAAAAAATAGAAAATACGTTTTAATAAATTTAAATAAAGAATAGTATTAAAAATTTCAATAAATATAAATTAATAATAGTGTGAATAAAAAAAAAATATTTTATTTTAAAAAAAGCGTGGGGTGCATGGTGTCAATAGTTATAAATATTTTATTGACAGATATGAGTAGAGTGATTATCATTTTGATAATATCTTAAAAAGAACCCCACGCTTTTTTTTTTTATTCACACTATTATTAATTTATATTTATTGAAATTTTTAATACTATTCTTAATTTAAATTTATTAAAACTTATTTTCTATTTTTTAGTTCGGTTTTCGATAAAAAGGGTGTTTTTTAGTTTTTTTAAACTTTTATTTATTTTCTATTTTTTGGTTCGGTTTTTTATCAAATTAGTGTATTGTCATCGGTCCTCGATAAATCTACAAAGTTTGAACGAAATCTAGTCGTTTAAAGTGGGTCAAAATCGCGCCCGAAGAAGTCGGTTACCAACATACATACATACAAGTGAAGCTAAAAAAAGCGTGTAAAAACATTTTCAATCTTAATTTATTTTTTTAATTTTAATTTTATCCATCATAATAAAATCGATTGTAATGATATGGTTGTTATGTCGTGTGTTCTATGTGCGAGTTTCCATATATAATTACGCTATGATATGTTAATATTTTCATGATAATAGCGTTAGCAACAACACAACGCTATAGATTTTTCAAAGCAAAGGTTAATTATAATGAATGTATGATAACATAATGCCACAATTGTAGATGTTGCATTATGTATCATTGTATATGGATCAATAATTTGTTTAACTGTGGTTCCAAATTTTGCATAGCTTCTAATTCTCTTCGTTCATTACGTAAACTATTTTCGTGGTGCGACTACGAAGCTTGTTATGACTCCATAGATATTGCGGGTACTATACCATAACTATCGAAACTCAATTAAGGTGATCGATGAAGATCATGTATTTTGGAGAAGTGTGTTGAACTTTAATTTTCCATCCATTTTTTTCTTCATTGCATCATCACTTGCAAGTAACAATACTTTATAAATAATAAACATCAAAACATTCACAAAAAACGTTTTATATGTTTATTGTGGCGCATATAAAAAATATTAACAAACATATTTGTGTTTTTTTTTGGGTTTACATAAAAATAATACCTGTATTGTAATCGTCGATATTTGTCAAAACACAATTTATAATTAAAGATTCAATCGTTTCTTCTCTCAACAAAGATGCGAAAAATTCAATTTAGAATTTATCCATTAAATGTCATTTTCGATTGATTGACCTATGCCGTTGGATATTTTGATTCAATTGGAGAGAAAAAGGGGGAATTTAGGGTTTTGATTGTATTTAAATCAGCTCATCTTTATAACGTAGCGGATACGAAAGTACATTGTTGATACGAAAGTGTCATTGATTGCTTTGCTTTTAAGACTTAAAAACAAATCTTACCTAAGTGAATATTGGTACATACCAGAACCTAAAGACAGACTACTTTTACCATTCAAAAATGTTAGGCTTCTAGTGTCTCAACCGGGGCGTTCGAACAAGCAAGTGGAGGTGCAACCGCGCCCCCAACAACTCCGAGACGGCCGAGACGTTTACGTCTCGGAGGCGCACCGGGCGGCTGCGGATAACGGTCGGCGCTTCTCGCCCGCGTACCGTGGTCGCCCCACTCAGCGCGGAGATGGCCACCGGGGGGTTTTGGTCGGTATGCCGGTATAGGGATTTTGTTAGGGACCCAGCCCGGCACTAACATCCGCGCGGACATGACGTCGCCGCGCGCCGGGCTGGAAGACCGGTGACCCCGACATACGCTTCCCGCCCCCCACTGCCCCCGGGCTGGCGGGAAGTAGAGCCATAAACAGCTTTCCCCTCGATAACAAAAAAAAAAAATGGCTTCTAGTGTCTATTAAAAATGGAATACGGACATTTTTTTATGCATGAAAAGTAATGATTTCCGTCTAATTACGTTTGCATAAATAGGTGCAGGCTAGTCTTGACCTGACCTATACAATTACCCAGCGTCAATACGCATATACAATTAAACAATGATTGCACATTATATAATTAAACAAGTTAATACTAGAACATACTAACACAATTTAGAATGAGTTAAAATTAATCTCGGGTCGTGGTTATCAAAAAAATTTTTCGTTCTCACAAATACTCAAACCCGAAATAAATATTTGTATATTGCACAAAGATTTGTAGGAATATTAAACCAGCGGCCTTTTTTTACAAACTGAATATACTCTAGAAGTCATTCAAAAATTTCTGCTGGATTGTGTCCGAAACAAAAAGGACCGTGATTTTTTGCTGGATCAATTTAGGTTGACTTTTTTCGATGTCTCTAAAAAAAATATATGTAAATATTGTATTTAAATAAAAAATATGCGAGTTATATCCGTTTATTGGACTCATCCTATAATCTCTACCGCCACTGAAAATTTCTTGATGGAAATCAGAATAATACCATACCTTATACGAGAATAGGAACAATTGATCCTTTATCACCTTTATCAACCCATATACGCCCACACTGGGCACGGGTCTCCTCTACCATTGAGAGGGTTTAGGCCATAGTCCACCACGCTGGCCTCGTGCGGGTTGGCGGACTACACACGTAAGAAATTCCTAAGAACTCTTAGGTGTGCAGGTTTCATCACGATGTTTTCCTTCACTGTTAAAGCAAGTGACAATTCAATGTGAATACACACATAACTTCGAAAAGTCAGAGGTGTGTGCCTGGGGTTCGAACCCGCGACCGCCGAGATTCTCGCCCGCGCGCCCAAACCTCGAGGCCATCACTGCTTTTTAACAATTGATCACATGCGCCAATTTAAGCGAGATACATATTATGTAATAAATAATAACGAGACTTATTAGGCACTCTGTTCCCTAGGGTAAAAGTTATTGGGAGCAAATTTCGATTACAAAAAATAGACAGACTTATTGACTGACCTTAGATGATACAATCGTAACGTAACCTTGAGATATAATAACTAATTTTATTCTGGTAACTGGTACTTGCCTAAATAAACCTAGTTAATATAGCTAATTCTAATTTTTTAAATTTTATATATTAATTATAATGCTAATACATTAGAAATATAAATTTTCATTTCAAATTATAACAATGTACGCTACGTAATATGAAAATTATAGCAAATACAGTACGCCTACGTTCAAATACTAAAGTTTTTATAATAAAACCATTAGGAGAACAATTTTCTAGAAAATTCCTGACCTCAAGGTTTAAAAAAATACGTATGTATAAGTGGTAATAAACCCCCTTTGAAGAAGAAAAACGAAACGTCTTACTTCTGATATCTGATACCTATTACCGCCCATGTACAGACGTAATTAATGTTTTTGATTAGGCACCAAATCATTCCCACGTACACTAATGGGCTTAAAGATCATTCGATTTGACCATGTATTTTCGAGGTACAAAACTTAATATAAATATAAATTTGCTTAAAATTTAAACCAGCAAAAAAGCAAGGTTGTTTAAGTTTCTTTCAATCATTGCGGGAATACCGAAATATACGTCTGGTATACTGACAGCCCCGTGGCGCAGTTGGCTAGACACCAGCTTGCGAAACGAGCGGCCGCGGGTTCGATCCCCGCGCCGAGACAAATGTTTGTGTGTCCACAAATATTTATTTCGGGTCTGAGTGTTTGTGAGACCGAAAAGTCTCTCGTAGTTTCTGATACCCACGACACAAGACTCGTATCTTAGTGTGGGGTCAGGTCTATGTATGTGACTGCTGGGTGTATTTATTTATTTAAATGATTACTTCTCAATCATCGGTGCCGTTATTAAAGTAAGTTAAAAATCCGAGGTAAAATTAGGCGTCCATCACAAGCTTGATGGTTGCAATTAAAATGTTCTTGTATTTACAATATTTTTTCGGTCCTGAGTAATTTTGAAAACAAAAAAATGCATAAATACTGAAACTCATGACTGAGCTTGATATATTGATGTAGTATCAAGAGCATAGAAATTAATCGTAGTAAAGTATTTCAGTTGGTTAGCTTGCGGAAAGGTAGGCCGCAGGTTCGAGCATTGTACTGAGACAGATGTTTAAATTTTAAGTATATTTGAGACTGAAGGTTTAATCTTAGAAGATTACTCTAGTAAGGTCACATTCTTTGTGACTATTGTTTGTATATATTTATTCATAAACTTCTAACCATCCCGCGCCCTTCTCTCTGCGAGTCTCGACAGTCTTTCCGCCTTGGCTGGGTCAGTATTAAATATAGCTCTTGCTTTGCTCAGTAGCACCCGATGCAGCTGTATAGCGGTGGCAGAAAACACCGTAACCGACGGTACATCGTCGTCGTCATCGTCATCGCCCGGTTCGTCGAGTGGCCAGTCCTGCAAAAAGGCAATACGGGAAATGACGCTCTTTGCAACGTTGAGGTTAACCAAACAATTAACAAAGGCGGAGTTCACACAAAGCGATTTATTTTCAACTATTTAATTTCCGCACGCTTGAGTAAGTGATTCACTTATTATTTTTATTTGTTTTAGTATTAGCAACATTTGTGGTGTTTTTAGTATATACAACTCTACGTGCCGCAACGGAAGCTGATGCGAATAGTAATAAACACAAACATAATGTTAAAATTTACAATATTTTTTCCATTACACCGTTTTAAAGATTAATGAAAAGAATAATAGAAACGTAATTTCAAAGTACTCGTAAATAAACTATAAAAAATCTTCGTTTTATAAGTGCTGGTTTATTATATTCTTAAGTTCTACTTATTATCCCATCTATACAATTAAATAAAAATATAATTTGTAGCACTAAAAAGCATGCAGAAAAATGAATTATTTATCGAAACCATAGTGTGTAAATGATTTTATCCTAATGACACGTGTAAAAGGATAATGTTGTACATTCAATACAATCATAATCCTTTATTTTATAATTTACATTTATTAAGACCATGGTCCGAGTTTTAGTAACAAGACTATCCGCTTTATAGTAATAATAATACTTAAGGATAGTTGGCGCTTACTTTGGGGAGGAATCTATTTAATAGTAGACGACAAGAATGTAAGTAATAAGCTAATGTTTACAATCCCGTGGTTGGCTACAGACCCACTTGTAAAACGAACCATCGAACAAACGAATGGATTCAATCCCCTCACCGATACAAATGTATGAGTTATCCATAAATATTTCTTACGGTTCTGGGAGTTTGGGAAATCGCTTAGTTGCGCATAAGTTCCGATACCTCGGCATAAAAACTGTTGACAGTTTTTTTTTATGTATTTAAAGTCCGTTCAGGATCTTATTCATAAACAACATACTTTATAGTGCCATAACATTATTAATATTTGTTTATTTCTTCATTCATCGAGTCACGTAACTAGTAATACTATGTTTAATACGTTTTAATTATAATACTTGCATTCATGCAGATAAACTAGTTGGCTGGACAGGTTTTATAACAAGATGCTTAATTGTGGTTGGCTTTGTAAACCAGAGTCTATTTACTGGAAAAGTCGCTTGGAAAATTGTTTGGTTTTGACTTCGTATAAAACATTATAGTATAGATTTTTTTATAAGTACCTTTCCGATAGCACTGTCGCGAACTTCAGTCAATATCAGAAAAGATTCCTCCGGGTCAGCTCCTGGAACTTAATAGAATGAAATATTATTTCGTCGGCTAGAGGTTTTCATCAGTTACGGGTTCTTTAACCACACACCTCTAATGGTTACATAACTATAAGAAAAGTGTGAAGTGAATTCAATTTAATTAGGCGAAATCTATTTAGGCCAACTTTTCCCCAATTATTCAACATTTGAACAATCAACCAAGTTTGATCACAAAGTGTAAAGTCAAGTTAAAAGTACTTAAAAATAATATTGCAGTGCTTACATTTATCCAAAAGAAATCTCGCATAGTGATATTTACAGCATGCCTTCTGACGTCCACCGTCTATCATGTACTGGCTGCCGACTGCAATAGAGGCCAAGAAGAACTTCTCTGCCAGCCATAAAATCCCCTTTTCCTTTTCGGCATAATACATTGCCAAGCCAAGAAGCTCTAAGCATTCCTTCTTTGTATTGTCTGAAAATATTCATACGTAAACAAATTAGTATACATACCGATTTCTACAAACATATTATAGATTTCTATAAATGTTTGTCAAGGTAGAAATATTTTCTTCTACTAATTTCTAACTTAAAAGCAAACATTAAATTAAAATCTTTATAAAACTAAAACAGGAAAAATCAAAATAACAAATAATTTTATGATCTATTAACCGAAGACAATCAATATTTAAAAATCATTATAACGACCACAGCTTGCATTATTCACAAGGTCAAAAATTTTACATAATATTAAAGGTAAATATTAAAGTGCATA
This sequence comes from Cephonodes hylas, assembly GCA_030295005.1. Classification (NCBI taxonomy): domain Eukaryota; kingdom Metazoa; phylum Arthropoda; class Insecta; order Lepidoptera; family Sphingidae; genus Cephonodes; species Cephonodes hylas. The sequence goes on along the minus strand of AP025369.1, from coordinate 8,466,913 downwards.
TATATATTTTGCTTCATCCAAACAAACTTTACGACTTATCAGCAATTCGCTAACCAATATTCGTTTTTTTTAAGTACATCAGGTTTGACAATTTTAATGTTTAGAACGAATACGGTCGAAGAACGAAACTGCTTGGTGTAGACATATACCTACCACTTTTCGGAAAACTACCGAAGCAACCAGAGGAATAAATTAAGAAAGAAACACGATGTACGTTTTAATTCACTTTTACCAAAAAATCAGGGAAAGAAACTAGTGTTTTTATAACCTTTGTTAGCTTACGGTTTTTCTGCTAGAAAAAGGCACGAAGGCCTTTAAGGGGGGAAAACAGTTTAGACCGATGAAAAAATCTACTTATTTTTTATTATTTCTAATGCTATGAGGACTTAAGTGACCGCCCGTCGCGTCGGCCCGGAATCGAAGCGCGCGGTAGTTGGAACGGAGCGGTCGCTCAGGAACCCTTTTTCGGTTACCTGCCTTAATACCGCTGTACTAAGGACGATTTACTGACGAGATGTTCTGGCGGTCATACGCAGAACGCGAAAGAAAGTTTTAATTCGACCGTTTGGCGAATGGCTCCAAAGCACCTTCATGCTGGCCTAAAAATAGTTGAGGTTGCAGCATTCTTGGCTGCTGCATTATTCAATGAAGGAACTTCAGCCCTTCTAATGGTGATGAACGAATTGGAGCTTATAGTTGGCTCGCAGAGCTCCAATTTTGCCGAAAACAAGGATAGTCAGCGCGTGAAGAGACAGAATAGACGCATCTCGTTGGAGACGAAGGAAGCTCGTATAGCTCGCCAAGAGGAGATAGAAGCCTAAAATGACGCGTATGAACAAGAAGAAGGATTGCTATATGGTGCTGGAATAGCTGATTAACCGGTGAGCATTTTATATAATTAATTATACTGCCTCGAATCTCGTTTTCGCTACATTTTATTTCAAACACGTTTTTCTCGAAACGAATTTTTTCAAATTGTGGGCATTCTAGCTCGAAAAGTTATTGACCAATCGTTATGAAATTTGGTGTGAACATTTTTTATTCAATTAAAATCTAGATGAACCTAATTCCCGGATGATGTGATTATTAAAAATATTTTTTTTTTATGCGAAAAAGGTAAAAAATATGGTGTAAAAACATAACGTTGTCTTTAAACATCTCCAAAAAATGCAATTTTCAATATATTTCAACAGAATTAGGTTCATATTCTTAGTAAATATGTTGGTAACGAAAAAAAATATATTGTGATGATTACAGATGAAAATTGATACCCCAGGAATGCCCACCAGCAACGTACTCCGATGGAAATCGTCCACGGACAGCACGATCTAACGACACTATTTCCGGCGGAAATGACTTGAAAAAATTCATAAGTCTACTTTAAAACATGAATAAAATATTCCCAAATTTTAAAAACATTCTGTTTATTCCGTCCGTATGTAAAAAAATCACAAAAAACAACAAAATTTCGGCCGTCTAAACTGCTTTCCCCCCTTAAACACCAAAAATGCTAACAAAAAATATATGTCAATTACCAGATTTCCCTCAATAATGATCAAATTAACTATAATTTACAATAACTGTTAAATTAAACTAATACGAACCCCTATCCCTTGCTTTTTCAGCACTCTGCAATCCATTACAAATGTGCTCCAAATAATCTAATCTCTTCCTGAGATCCACAACAATACCAATTTCGTCTTCTGCGACAAGTTGTATATTGTCATAAATCAGATCTTGAAGATAATCCGATGATTCTGTGAAGCCTGACTCTCTTAATTCCAGAATAAGACATTGGTGAAGTGGCAACTTCTGTCTGAAAGTAATCACATACATACATTTATTTCATCATTCATTCATCATTCAAAAAAAAGTAAAAAAAAAACTTCATACCAAAGGTATAAAAATGTATAATTCATGTGTATTCCTATCACTAGCGGTCATGGCCCGTGTAATGGATGGCCAATTACTGGGCGTATGCGAAAGAAATTTAGAGATAGCCTTCGAGATAGCTAAGGAAAGTTGAAGTTGTCAAAGAAAGATCCGGAAATAAAATATGGGGTCCCTTAAACGCTTGCCTCATCGATACATACTTATAGTTATAGCTGGACTTATAAAGCATTTCATGTATAAATGCACTTTTTTAATTTAATAAAAATATAATTTATTACGATACTGATAAAATAAAATTAAGACAGCCTATTCCCGTTATACACTTATTCCTTAAATTTATTTACATTCACATTAAAATAGTGGAGTCGTAAAGTTTTTGAATGAAATTACACGGAAGGAATCGTGGTCTCGCGGTATAATTATGTGCCGTGCGATCTAGAGGTCCTGGGTTCGATTCCCGGGCCGGGCAAAGTGTTATTGGGTTTTTCTATTGGGAAATTCTCAGTAGCAGCACGGAGTCTGGAAATGTGCCCGAAAAACGGCAATAGGCTCGTCCCCTATTACGTGGGACTGATACATACCTGGCGAAATGTGGGAGCAGAAATGCATCTCTGCCTACCCCTTCGGGGAATATAGGCGTGAGGTATGTTTTGTTTGTTTTGGAAGGAAAACCTTGGCCTAAATAAATTCGTATACAAATATAAATAACAAAAAAAAAAAACAAAGTTTAACAACTGTATTTCCATTTATACGCAACTTGTAAGTTTATTCATATATGTGTGAAATAGACTCGTTCTAGTGCATCGTGCGAAATATAAACAAATCGGATAGGTTCAAAACTATGCCATGGTGAACGCCATACTAATTCGCAAAGCAAATTGCGTGAGGAGACTCGTTTTAAATCGGCATTTCGTCAATAATAATTTGCTTCTCAATACATTGCATACGGCAATTTTCTAACTTGTTAATATTTCGTAAAAATACATTCTGTTTGTTTTGTTTGTAAAATATTCATACAAAATTAACATGTTGAAATTATATCTACATTTTTGTGAAATATCAATTAGGAAAAATTAAGCTTTGTTATGGTACTGATTTTTTCTATGGTCCCTTTAATATAATGAAGTTATATTACGTCTATCAAAATAATAAAAATAAATATTCGGGGTCATTGGATATAGTTTTGCCTACAGAATCTATATTATATTTTTCAAAGAGCGATGTTTACTATTCTCTAGTAAATTGCGCTTTCGGCAATCTCACTCATTCAAAGAAACGTACATAGTTGGGTTTCCTGTAGATACCAGACTTATTTAGTCTATTTCTGCTGAGACAGTCAATTTATTTCCAACTTTTTTTATATAAAAGCCAAACCTTTATGTATACTTTTAAAGTCTAATGTATCGATGATGTTCAACCGGTTCTCTTTACTGTGAGTTGAGTACATGCAACATGGTTTATAACCGCATAATTAATTGGATATGTTCATCGCTTTATTTAAATAAGGTATTTAAACAAGTCATAACACTAAAAGAACAATATTACACGCATGAATCTTTAATAATGAGCATCAGATATAGAATAACACAAATACCTTCTGATTCCTTTGGCGTCGAGGACATCTAAACTAAATAATGCTTTGTTCCTTAGATTTTCCAAGCTAGTTTTAGTCATGCATGCCATAAGCTTAGGAAGCTGGCGTTTCTTTGGGAATCCGGCAAGGGAATTCATTTTAAATGGGGATATTTATAAAAATCTACGAAAATAAATTAACATTAAAATATTTTACACATTACAGTCGTTCGTTGACAGCACATTTTTTTTTAAATCATGACATTTATTCTTTTCTACCTGTTTGTCAAAATATATTTAGCACAAAGGGTGTACAAGGAAATATTTGATCTAAACGATTTCCAAATTATGAATTAAATTTTGATATGACATAAATTTAGATGCAAATCACAAGAAGTAAATTAATTATATTTTTTTGTTGCTTAAGTATTTATAATAATAAAAATATACTACATACATATACACTCAAGAACTTCTTCGAGTTAATTTAAGCGTCAATCCCACAGTTAAGTGGCATATAAATCAAATAACGAATCTACACACACGCAGTCATTTTCTTAATCATAGATCGTCCTTAAAGATAATTATCACTTAAGCCTGTTGAAATTGACCTATCTCTCTATCTCTAGTTTGTTATTGTTAATTATGAGGCGAGGTTATTCTCAATTATATCTCAAATTGCTTTTGTTAAACAAAGACATAAAGCTAAAAGATCATTATTCGGAATTTCGCAAGGTAAGCTGGGCTTTTGGACTCATTTTGGAAATACCTCCACTGATCTATCAATAAATGGTATAATTAAAACTGTAAATGTTGATTGGGTTCTAAGTTCATTGCACCTTAAGAGCTCAATCATTTTCTTTTTAAATTTGAATCATTAACTTTTTTGATAATGTATATGACTATGTATGTTGTACTAGGCAGTGGATATGCGCAAATAATAATAGCTGCTCCAACTTGTAATACCGTAACGAAATTATGAGTGAAACAAAAAATAATTTTGACCATAAATCATCTTCAACAAAAACTTAAGTAGTATTACATTAAGTAGTAAAAGAAGCACTGCTAAATATCAGACTTGTCAGAGTTATCAAAGTAATGTAATGGAAATCAAAGATTTGACTACCTTCATTAAATTATTTGAATGTACAACGTTTAACTGTATAAGTTGCTGATTAGACTATTTTTTATAAGTATAGTTTTGCTAAAGACAAAGAGCCAGGTAATGTGATTAGTTATAAGAGAATGCGAAAACTATTAAATGAGCGCAGGTACAGATCTCTCCAGTACATTACTGTTTTCCGAGTTAGAAGGCCCATGAGCGTGATTACTATTTATGGACGGATCAAATGGAGGTAAGTATACCGTATATTAGCGAGCTTGTTTTCCTTCATGTCACGCCGAAATACTAACAACTTAAAGCTGGAGAGTATTTTTTAAAATACGCCAATCCCAGTAATTAGATATTGGTTCGAATTGCAAAAAATATTTTTGTGTTGAATAGTCCATTTGTCCATTTCTAGGTATATCATTACGCACTGAACCAAAAAGAACAGTGTAGTACTAAATATATAGAGGAGGAAAATATTGTTTATAAAGTCAAAGTTTTCGCTTACACAGTAACGGGTAGCAGCTAGTAACGTAATTAAGATGCGAAGAATGTTTTATAAAACAAACATAACCAAGAATACTCTAGAGCTCTAGACCAAAGAAAATTTAAATTGCGCTGAATTAATTGTAACGCTTTAAATCATATTTTGTTTTTAATTTGAGATCAGAACTTTGTTTTGATTTTAAAATTTAATCGTATCTTAATAAATTTTTCATATTAATAACCCGTTGCAAAATCAGTTAAATATTTATAAAATATATGGCACGTGTTAACATAACTTTCAGTCCTTCTTAAGTATACAGATGGAGGATTTTCTTTACAGACACTCCCGCTCTGTCGGAATAGGAAACAATAAACTTAATATTACGTTTCATCTGATTCTATAAACTGTCATATGTAGCTTTGATTTAACATTTAGATAATTATCTCGGATATCAGAAACCAGCGCTGAAACAAGTATTTCGTGATTATGACCTTTTTAACCTTTTTTTTTTCAAACAACTGAGCCACGGAGGTTGTCAATTATATTATTATAATCAACATAATCATAAACCGGATACGTCTGTTACAGTTTTAAACATGTATAAGTTATTTTTTTGTAAGAATACGTTTTAGAATAATATCCTATATGTATTTAATTCTTAACAAACCATGGTCGACGAACACAAACAGAATGGCAAAAGACAACGACATATTATGTAAACAGCACTTACATTTCCAAAAGAGTAGGCAGAAATGCATTACATCAACCAAATTTCGCCAAGTATCGTTTCGCCCCTCGTAACAAGAGGCGAGCCTATTGTCGTTTTTCGAGTACAATTCGAGAGTCCGTGTTACAACTGAGATTTTTATAATTACAAAACCTAGTAACATTTTGCCATACCTGGACATCAAACCTAGGATCTCTATACCTTTCGACACACATATACAAATCTATGCCACGAAAGGATGAGGCAGTCAAAAACGAATCCATTATTCACAATTTTGTATCAATCATCAATTACAATCACTGTTTCCTAAAAATAAAAATGTTAGTGTTGCTTCATAAAAAAGAACTGTAACTGGCTTTATAGTAGCGCAAATAATTCCTTTCAATTTTGCAGCAAAAAATATTTTTAAGTGCTTTATTCGCCTTTATTACACACGCGAAACACAAAACAAGCACGGTGCCTATTTATTTTATGAATGTTTACTTATAGTAAACTTCAACTACTCATTTTTATAGAGTTGATATTCATCTGATAAAAATGTATAAATACTTACATAACCTCGCGTCTGTGTTCGGTAGGCAGAAGCGTTTCTGCACCGTACTTCGCCAAATATCTATTGGTCTCGCGTAATAGAGGGCTAGACTTTTGCCGTTTTTCGGGCACATTTTCACCCTCAATGCCAGTACTGAGAATTTCCTAATTTAAAAACCCAATAACAACCTTTACACTTTACCCAATCACGGCATCTTACCTGAGACCTGTAAATTCCATGGCACCTACTTTAGTAGGGAGACGACAAGGAGGTTTGATAATTTCGGACTGTCTACGTAAATTCCCACAATTTAGATGAGATATTATAATGATGCACGTGTGCCCTTCTTGTTTCCATATAAATTCCCTTTACGGAGAGCGATTATTCTACGCAACCGCAAATCCACTTACAATGTTACCGAGGTTTTTCTTCTTTGTAAATCAATGCAATTAATTCCTACGCCCGATTACATTAATTTGAATAATTATTTTATTATTTACTCTAAGCCTTATTTAAAGCTAATTTTGCGTAGTTCCACTAAATAATGTTTGGTCTGATTTATTCTGACTTCAAAATAATTTCACCATAACATAACAAAATATAATTCAGTCAAAATCATGGACTTAATACCTAAACTAGAACTACTACTAAAACTACTTTAGATATTAAGTCCATGGTCAAAATAGTCGTTAAAAATAATACAAGTACAAAGTATCTCAATATTATTATTAACTTTCCTGATAATTGTTTCAACACGTTTCAGTTCGCCAATTGAACGTATTCATGAAAGTACAAAATTTGGCGCTTTCAGTACACTAGCAGCGATTTGTTTGTGAAAGTGTTAAAAGCGATATTACCCGGCGCCGACCTGTCCGACCTAGACTCGGACGACACACAACTATAATCAATTTCGTTCCACCTCTATCTGAAATTAAATCAGTGTTAAAATTGCGGTATGATTTCTGTTTTTCCCACTTTTTGAATTGTTTTTTTGTTGTTAACTGTATTACTAAATAGTATAATTTGGAAATCAACAGATATAACTTTTTATTCTTATACGATTGGCCGTTATTTTAGTCTCCTTAAGCCATCAACAAAAACATATTACGCAAACTTAACAATGTTTGTAATATAATACATAATTTTGAAATTAAATCCAGAAGGTGCCTAAAAAATGGTATAAGTTGCTTAGACTGTATTGTAATTTGTTTTCTATGTCAATGAACGTAGCAGATAAAATGTTTTGCAAAGGGATGCGTAAACAAAATATTCCATTTCCGACTGGAAGATAAACTGTATTGGCTAATTCCATGTTCGAATGTTTTTGTACACGTTGAAATTATTCCATTATTACGACTTGCATAAATCGAGTGTTGAATAAAAACACCGGAACTTGTTTACGTAAATGTGATTTTTTATTTGATGATTGGTAGCACACAAATTAGTTACAAAGTTCTAATGCTTTGATTTTTTGTCTACCAGACATTTAACTTCGGTGGAGACCGATCCCATTGGCTGTTTCTCCTCTACATTTGCAGAATTATTCGACGCGAGTGGTCTCGTTAGTACTGACGTCACGCTTCTAGACTCGTCTTCGTTGTGACTTGATGTATTTTCATCTTCATTTTCGTCGTGATTGTCTGGATTGTCTTTGTTCTTCTTGGCATTCTTTAGGGCCATTAACATTTCTGTGAAGATAAATTGCCATTTCAATCCTGTATTTATAATTCACTTTGCTGGATACGAGGCTTTCTTACTTCTACAACAAACGAGCTCGCTAAGTAAAGGCAAAGAGACAATGACTTTTTTGTTTCACGTAAAGAGGTCTTGGAAAGTGTCATTGGATTTTTTATTGAAATGTCCCTTTCAAGATTTATCCTAAATATTTGGAGTATATTAAAATGCATTATACATATGGGAATGTAAAATACATAGATAAAAAATAAGTAAGATATTTCACTAAAACATGAAAAATCTTCAGCGAACATTCTGGTGCACGAAATGGTTGCTAAAATATGCAAACTGACTTGTAAATGGAAGAAAAGTGCATACCCGCTGCCTTGAGTGAAATCGACTATTTGAACGCGACTCGAAGAAAATAAAAGACAAGAGGATTCGTATAAATTTACAAAGGTAATATTGCTATTATTAAGTCTGAAGAGATAAGGCACGATTCCCAGTTCTAGTTTCATCTGTGTGTGTACAATACGAAAGGTCACCTTGTGAAATGTCATGTTCAGTATCGCTTCAATAAGCTTGGTATCAGAGTTACAATATATGTACGTATAAACATACTATTAGCTTTTATATCAATCATACTCATTGTAAGAGCTCTTCAAACTCATACACATTATAAGGAAAACATGTTAGCCAAATTTCTACTCAAAACCAGGTCTTATCCGTAGGTTTACATTAGGGGAAGGTAAATTATGTGTTTTATCAGAGGTCTGGGTCTATGTAAATGTTTTTTTTATCCCAATGAAATTTTGTGTGCCCGTGGGAATGGGTAAACGTGAGAATAACTTTAAAGTTCGTCTTTTACAAGCCTGAATCATTTGAACGATTTGAATGATTTTTGTGAAGCAAAATAAACTATAACTTATTTTTTTTTCTATATCTAAAACTGTAGAAGACATGGAAGAAGTCGCGGGCAAAAGCTAGTCACATATAAAGAAATTATTTGACTTAAAGATCCTTTAGGTTTCCTAAACAATAAGGGACAGGTGATATTGAATTCCTACCCCCCGTTTCAACTGTTTTTTATAAATTACTATTATGTTTGGGTACAATTCCAAGGTGGTGCCGATAATATTTTGCCCAATCAAGGAATTTAACCCGAGACTAGGACTCGTAAATGCATACTTATGCCGCGAGACACCACAAAACGGTCTTCTTTCGTCACACGTACCTAAATATCTCGTGTAATGTCGGGATTTCATGAATATCAAATGAACATATTTGTGTTACCACGACTGAACGTTGTCTGTATTGCAAAAATACTTTGATCAATTCTGACATATAAATATTTATACATTACTAGCCGATATCCCAGACGCTGAAATTGTAACAAAAATATTATATGCTATCTTTTATTAAATACTATCAATTTGAAAACCTAGTTTCGAAGATGTTGAAAACTAGAATAATTATAATTAAGAAGTTTGGACATAACGTATTGTTTTTAGATTTATAAATATAACTAAGCTTGAATATTTAGTTTTAAACAGAAATCATATACCCGTATCAAATCCGTGATATTATTAACCCTACAAGAGTTTGCTTCTAGCTTGAGCTTTTAGTACCACCTGGCGCCATAACAGAATATTACAGCTTGGGGAGCCAATAAGGTTTCCATCCATTCCCAAAAACCATTACCCTTCCCTTGCTGTATGAAATTATAAATTTATTAACATGTTTTCTGGTTTTAGTTTACTTTCTCTTGAAAATCGTTAAAAATATTGAAGAATTTCGTTAGAAAAATTAAAATGAGCATATATGGTGCAAGTTTTGCGCCACGGGTACAAAAAAGCCAAGTTTCTGATTAAATTTTTAATGTTTAATTCTTTAAGTGCACATAAAACAAAATATGTTCTATAGAAATTAATTTTTGTAAGATAATAATTAAGCAGTGATGGCCTCGAGGTTTAGGTGCGCGGTCGAGAATCTCGGCGGTCGCGGGTTCGAACCCCAGGCACACACCTCTGACTTTTCGAATTTATGTGTGTATTCAAATTGAATTATCACTTGCTTTAACGGTGAAGGAAAACATCGTGATGAAACCTGCACACTTAAAAGTTCTTAGGAATTTCTTAGGTGTGAAATCCGCCAACCCGCACTAAGCCAGCGTGGCGGACTATGGCCTAAAACCCTCTCAATCGTAGAGGAGACCCGTGCTCAGCAGTGGGCGTATATGGGTTGATAAAGAAGAAGAAGAATTCATCAATAATACATACTATACCTCATTCACGATAAGTTGATTCTTTTGGCATATCGACTAATGATGGGAAACAGAAAATATCGAGTAGTTCAAAAATATTGCGTTTTAAAGTACTACATAATGTGTGAAATTCTTTATTACTTCCGACATGTAAAACATTATTTAGATAAGCGATGGTTGGTCATAATAAGTACCTATTTAATATAACAGGGTTATTTTTAGACCTCCCGCCAAATTTAAATAGGTGTTTTAGACCACGAAAGTAAACAACTTCCCCAAAGAAACACAGGTCGAAAAGTGAAAAAAAAATTCAGACCTTCTACACGAAGTCGACCACGTGAGTAGTTTTCTATGGGAGGGTCGAATTATTTATCACGTTTCGACCCATGTTTCTTTGGAAAAGTTGTTGTTTAGTTTCATTGTCTAAACAACCTATTTTAAGTTGACAGGAGGTCCAAAAATAACGCAGTATATAAAAATTAAGGTTGAAAAATTGAATAGTTTTATCTTTAAAACAGTTTTTATTAAGAAACTGGAGCACAGACATGACCATCATAGTGTTCAGTAAAATTATCGACGTGGATATCGATATGAACGATGTTACGTCCCTTTCCGTCCGACCGATGTAACATTATACAAACGTCAATTAGTTTCAGTATTCCTATTTTAATTTTTCTTTGAAGCAATAAAGTCTCAAAATTTTTGGATAACGCTTATATCTTTAGGGACTTATGTGTTGTATGTATTTTTTTTATATTTATCAAATCATTAAAATAATAAAATAATACGTTTTTTATTTCAAAGTCATGTCTCAGAAAAATTGACATCTGCCAAAAGAATCAACTTATCGTGAATGAGGTATAGTAAAGAATACGACTAAAACAACATTTAAAAAATATCGCATCAAGGTTGTCAAATTTACAACTCTGATAACCATTCTAATGCTAATTAAAATAATATGATAGCCAATAAATACCTAAAGATTACATCTATTAAAACAGAGATTAAATACCTCAAAATAACTAAGAAGTGAACGTGAATATATATGAAAACCAATGTTTGAACGTTTTTGTACCAATACTCAAAATTTTAGCTTAGTTTGAAGGAACTTGATTCTCAAGAATCTACTTGCTAAATGGTAGCTAAATTGATACTGTCAAAATGTAATAGCTGTTCAGACTACATTTCAACTGTCGTATTATATACCGAGCCATATTGTCGCATTTAATTAAGTAATTTTAAATTTTTGCTCACGCGCGTTTATACATACTTTGACGTCATCACGGAAGACTTACCGCGTCGGAAATTCGCTGAGAGCGGCATTTTCTCAATTTCTAATTTACCAGATGCGTATTAGGTACTTCCATTGTGAAATGTTACGACGGAACGGGCCTCCAGGTATTTTTTCATTACTTTCTTTTTATTTTCTGTTTACATCTGTCAATTTGACATTTGAACATGCGGTATACTTTTTAATTTAGTATTAGTGTTGTCGCTTTAAATAGTTCGTATAAATATAAAGGTTAACTGCAAAAAGGTCCATAAATAGTAATTGAAGTCAGGACGTGTTACTCGCTCCATGTGAGAGTTATTATATTACACAACTCTTGGACAAAAGAGTTTTAAAGGTTTCCACGCAATGTTTTCTTTCACAGTTAACTTATAGTTAGTAATTAAATAAGTATTGACGAGTAACCACATAATGTAAAAGTTAAGTATCCTAAACCATTACTACTGTAGAATTTTGAAATATGGGCGCAAAATTTGGTATAGTACAATTATAATAATTGGCAAACAATTTAACTAAACTAAAGTGTCCGGAAACTAGTAAATTCTTCCTTCTGGTCACTAGTTAAGGCTCTTATAAAGGATTTTTTTCAGTTGTTTCATTAATTGTGGCACGTGACCAATCTACACATAAGGTATTAATAAATCTATTCCATTAAATTATTAATATATTCTCGAGCATTTTTTGCTTGATCTACGCAAAAGTGGTGGGTCTTACGCCATCAATATAAAAACAACGCGCAACCTTCGATAACTATCTGGAATGATTTATGCCATATGATCCGACAAGTTATTTTTTTGGGTGTTTTTTTTAACAAACACACACATACATACATGTATCCCTCTAAATGTATACAAAGATGCCTTCTGCACCCGAGTGTTGCCAGTTGTGTTTTAAGTAACACGTAACAGGCGGCGAGTCTTTTTCTCGGATTTACGAGTATATCCAGGTTCCGTGTTGCTACTGAGAATTTGCCAATTTGCAATTTGAAATACCAAATTATATTTAATAAGACTCAGGAGTTGGCATAGCATATGTGCCACAGAACACAAAAGAGTTTTAGTTAAATGTTAAAAAACTGTAAAGGTATTTAGTGTGTTTTCTGGGAAATATACTCGTGAGTGTTTTAGGTGTAAGAGTTTGTGATGCCCACGGAACAAAACTTCAATTTTAGCATGTATTCTGGACTATTCATAACAATACAGATACAAATATTTTTTTTAAAAGCTTTTATTCTACTTGTAATTTTGTTGATTGAAATCTTGCAACTCTATTTTGAAGCTAATTTCTTCAACCGATTAGGCTGAAATTTTCTATACAAGTTTGGTTATGACGACAATGCATGGTTAACGTTTGTGACGTCCTTATTAATCCAACATCACGGCGCACCCTAAAACTCGAAATAGCTATTGTTTATGCACTACTTCATAACCTTATAATTAACTCAATAACATAACACTAATTAAAAAATAAGCACAAACCTTTTTGAAAATGCAAGCTTTTATTTGAATGTTAAAACGAAAAACTATGTGTTACTCTAAAAATTTTACTATGTACTTATAACAACATTATATATTTTTTATGATTGCTTGCTTGCCGCGAGTTTTAAGTAGAGATATTATTAGTAAATATAGTATTATTTTTTTTTATTTCTCTTAGTTTTTTATATACTATACTAGAAACACTTAGGCATGTGCAACTAATCGTGTATTTATAGATGCAAACATTGGTGGTATTTGGTTAACATTGGGTTGTAGACTATAGTACATTATGTTAGCACGACATATTTTCTTCCCTGTAACATAATTTCATTCATGCAACCCTATATTTCCGGTAATTGTACAGCCACATTTTGCCAGCTATGGCTTCAGCTCAACCGAGCTTTTTTATAGCATATTATTATACATTATAGCTACAGTAGTTCGTAGCGCGAGAAACGACAAGTTGTCACACAAGCTCAGGGGCACAAATAAGATTTAGTCAATAATGATTAACGACAATTTGAATCGAAATTTGAATTATAGACATCCGGATCTCGGACCAATACAGTATAGCAAAAAATATAGTTAAAAATAAATATAATTTGCTTGGGATTGAAAAAAAAAACATGTTATAAATCATTACAAATGTATAATCATTAATTGGAAAATATGTATATTTTATTATTGCGCAGAAAATTTGTTGTTTAAGACTTTGCCGTTCTATTATAAATGCTAATGTTTTTTACACTTTGACCCAAATACAACATGCACAATGATAATAAAATTTTACATAATATATATTGTCATTAAAAAAAGTGGAAGTAAGCTTTATGGTTGTGTAGTCAAATCTGAAACAAAGCGCTGGTTACAATGAAAGAGTCTGTCAACGCATATTAAAGCGGTAGTTGTGGGCAAAGAGCTAACCCTTATTGATTATATAGGTGGCTAAGTAGCAATAGGACATATGAAGGTTGATATAACAATATAGCTATCTATAGTGTGAACAAGTGAACTAGTCACTAATAAAACTAATCAATTCCTAGGTGATAAGGGTTGTAATGTATCCGATTCAAACAATAATAAATAATAAATAAAATAAATAAATACACCCAACAGTCACATACATAGTCCTGACCCCACACTCAGATACGAGTCTTGTATCGTGGGTATCAGACACTACGAGAGACTTTTCGGTCTCACAAACACCCAGACCCGAAATAAATATTTGTGGATCATACAAACATTTGTCTCGGTGCGGGGATCGAATCCGCGGCCGCTCGCTTCGCAAGCTGGTGTCTAGCCAAGTGCGCCACGGTGCTGACAATGTTGAATGACAATGTTGAATATGTTGAAGAAGTTAGTGTACATTAAAGATAAATATTTATTTTTCTTCAATTAAATTCAAGAGACACCAATCACCTGCCTTTGGATTCAAGTGATGGACGAGGCATTGAGCTATTTACATATTTTCTAAAATCGTTCGACCTTTTACAACACTGATCAAAGTAGCAGCAATGAATCACCGCAGCCTGTTAATTAAGGCGATAATTAACACAGCGTTGCGCTAGGAAACTTCCATAGTTAGAAAAACGCAGCGAAAAAGATTTTTAATTGTTGCAAAACTAGCGGATGGGGAAAAATATCCGTAATCATCAACACATATACGTCCCAAAGATGGATATGACAAGACAAAAGAAACTCCATCCTTGTTACGAGTGATTGGCCTACAGTTTCAATTTCCTGTCCTAAAGGGTAGGTAGGTCACACACTTGAAAAATTCCTCTCGGGTATTTTCAGTTATTCATAGGTAATTTCGTCGACTACTAAGATTACAAGACGCAACAGCTACTTTAATCTCGATTTTCATTGTATCGTTAATATTTATGTTGAATAACAATCCTGATTCTCAACTTGCATAGCTTACAAAAATGTTGTCAAACCGAGTGATGTGACCAAACATTGGCGGAGTTCAAAATTTCTAATCCTTACTGTTACCAAATATCTCTTTCATTCTAGTTATAATCATACCATGAAAATACTTTTTTGTAAACCATCCGATAAACTGATATCACCCAGGAAATTTAGACTTATTTCCGAAAGTCTACTTGGGTTCCTGAATGCATATCAAAATTAAGTAAAGTGAGCGAAACAACTAATGAAATACCCGTTGAACTTAACAAATTACATTACATAAAGCAATTTACGTCATGATTCCATGTAATAAAATTTTTAGATACGCATATCCGTGTAATAACACGAGGTTTTATATCAGTTTAATTTTTTTGTTTTATGCCCAGCCCACTGAGCAGGTACTTTATGGCCTGTATATTATGAATTTTGATGAACTCACGTAACAACCTATGTACTTCCCGACATAGTTAAAGAAATCTAAGAGGCGTACGGAACACACACAACAGTCTCAGCGTCCAACTTTCACCACATGGTAACTAGGATAACACCATGATACACACATAACTTCGAAAAATCAGAGGTGTTTGCTTGGCTCTACAAGGGACCGCCGGGAGTCTCGATCGCGCGCCTAATCACCACCCCGTTGGTCCCGACCAACGATACTAAATGATGCAGTTTGCTTGATTCAATGACTTTTTAGAAATAATGATAAATTGAGCTGCTAAACTTAGTTCCAAATAATAGCCACATTCATAAAAATATTCTTACAAATGGCAAGCCAGAGACGTACGAATTATGTTATGTTATGTAAATTAATAATTAAATTATACTTTCAAAAAATAATATTGTGTAATTGTGTAGTGATTAATCAAGCATAACTGATTTATTAATGATACTAGAATCTACCATCAAAAATAGTAATTAACAAATGTCAAGACATGGGATTTTCATATATTAATCAGTCTTTACATAAGTAATTTTTGTAATAAATAACGCGAAACGGATCTAAGATTTTATGTCACACTGTTATTGAATGTACAATTCTGACATATTAAATTTTGACCAACACTTACTGTAAAAACGTAAAACTTGTTAGGAAATGTGACAAGTGGTTTGTTTCATGCCTGAAATACGTGTGACTGTTGGTGATTAAAAAAAAACAAGCACAAAGATTAAAAATTTAATTATTGCAATTTTAGTCCAAATTAACACCAAAAGTTAATTAACAGTTTTGAATTTCAAATAAAGGGTAAAATGAGAAAAAATAAAAAAATACAAATTATTAAAAAAATTATATTGTGTCAGGAGTTCATATAAAACCATAGTTTTGTTTCGATCGGAATTGAAATTAACAAAATATACTCATACATTTTTACATACTGATCGAAGTAATATAATATACTTCTTTAATATACAAAAAATAATATTCGGAAAAGGATCTAGAAATTTCGCACTTCTTTTAAAATTTATTGGCCGTGAGCTTTTGACATATCTAACACGTAAAGATTTTTGATAAGATTGTAGAGATCTTTTTGTTACATACTTGTTAAAATAAGCTAATTATACTAGACGCAAAGACTCCGACGCTGCCACGTGTGACGAAAAGGATGTAAACATAGTGCGATGTTTTAAATTTAGCGTTACCTTGCTATAATAAACAATAAAATTACCAGAAGCGGAAGTCTTACTACTAATTTACCGGCATAAAGAGGTCGCAATACAGTAACTCTCTAAAAAAATAAACCAGTTAACCAATGGTAAAGAGAAATAAATAAATACTATAAATACACCCAACAGTCACATACATAGCTCTGACCCCACACTAGGTTACAAGACCTGTGTCGTGGGTATCAGACACTACGAGAGACTTTTTCGGTCTCACAAACACCCAGACCCGAAACAAATATCTGTGGTTCACACAAACATTTGTTTCGGTGCGGGGATCGAACCCGCGGCCTCTCGTTTCGCAAGCTGGTGTCTAGCCAACTGCGCCACGGGGGCTGTCGCTTTTGTCCTCAATTGGAATTGAATTCAGCATCCAACTTATATAAAGACTTATATAAACATAATCATAATTATCGTCCCACATACGTCCAATGCTTGGGCTTCCTTTACGTTTAGGACATAATACAGCAATAAATTATTTTTATTCCTGGACTGTTTTCAATATCCTTGATAATTAATGAGAAATATTGTTTCCTTTAAAATGTATATATATATTAATTACAATTTAAAGGAAATGTAACTTTTGTCGTTGGTTTGAAAAAAAAACACAAAGTACAAAAAAGTTGCACAACACTTTTAGATGCTATAAAACCGAAGAATCAAAATTACTATTGCTAAAAATGCAAAGCGTAAATTGAATTTGAATAATCGAGAGAAAATATCTAAAGTCCTGATGAAAATGTATTCGTAGTCCTACACAAATTTCGCGAGAACTTTTACTGAATTTATTTGACAGTAACAACTATTGTTAAACTCGCAGAGGAGTGGATAATTCTTTCAAAGTTTACTAAATTGAAAAAAGAAGAAAACTATTCTTACATCAAGTTTAGATAGTCCAATCATTTGTTCAAACAGTACAAGGAATTTTATGAAACGTGAAATGACGGTTTTTTTTAAATCTTATTTTCGTATTGTAAATAGACTTGTATACGCTTATACATGCTATTCGTAATGCTATATTGAAATGATGATAAATGATGATCACGACGAAACATGGTGGACATAAAACAAACACACAATTAGTGGGTGCAGAAGTGTACCTTCGTCTACCCCTCCTTCCTCCTTCCCTCCTCCTTCGTCTACCTCCGGGGAATACAAGCATGAGTATAAGTATGTACGATATTGAAGTCTGTCGTGTGGTACATACTACTTCAAAAAAGGCAAAACCAAGGTCAAATGGGTTATAATAAACTCTGTCCACTCAACTTTGAATATTGTTCGATTTGATACTAATTCCTTTTTTGAATTATAAATCAAATAAAAAAATGACAGTACCTCTAAGCTGTCTGAGTCCTTTTATTTTCAACCGAATATAAAACAAAACTTTCGTATACATTGACAGACATAAACATAAATTGTATTACGCTTTGACGCGATTGGACCTTGGATTTTGACACAAAAAGGCAGCAATTTTCTTTATCGTGAAAAGTTGTACGCCAGCCATCCGTCTCGGTCGCGAGCAATTTATTCCGGAGATGAAACTACGTATTACACAACTTCAAGTGCCTTATTAGTTTACTGAGCGTGTATTTAATTCGTATGGAAAAGTTACTTATCTGTAGAAAGTGTTAGAGACATTCGATTGCAAAAATTCAAACCAAGATATTCAAATCACTACTCAAAATATGACAATATTATTTTTTTTTAGTACCTATAAGTACTCACTTCTATACCTTAGAACCAGAGGAGTTTCTTGATCTCCGAAGTAAGAGACTGAATTGTTGTTTTACTTTCAACGTTCTAAGGCCCGAGTTCGTTATAGTCTATTGTTGAAGGAGTATGCAGAGGCACACCCACTTTTCGCCAGATATATTTCAGTCCCACATAATAGAGCGTAATACCACATAACATTGCCAGATTCCGTACTACTACTCAGAATTTCCTAGTGGAAAATCCCAAAAATACTTTTCCTGACCCGGGAATTGAGCTTTTGTTATGAGAACTCTAAATCGTACGAAATAAACCTACATACTTATACCACGAGACCACGACGAGGTCAAACTAGTTTTGTGTCTGCATATCATGGAGAAATATATAATGTAAGATTATTCTAGAGTTTAAATCCCATTCTTGTTTATTTCATGCAAGCGCAAAGCTGTATTTCCCAGCAATAAAATCGAGATTACATTTTCACTCTCCGCTAGTTCGTCATATTTCCAAAACATTAACAACATACCATATTATCATGTTGAGTCTTATTTCCTTGCAATATGATTGAATTTTGAATAATCACAGTAATTAAAATATAAATTGATTCACAGTGCATATTGGGTTTTGTGTTCTATATTGTAGTTAAACTTTAACAAGTATTTATTGTAGCAAACTGCACAGTATGCAACGGGTGGTACACTGTACTAAATTGTTCTAGTCGTATTATTTTATGTGTAAATAGTAACATTACTCAGATATGGGTGGGACGTCAAAGTAATAAATCTGTTATTTTAATATTAACTCTTAAATAAATTCATTCAATCGATCCATATCCTACAATTGAATGCGAGGTTGAATAACGACATAATATTGAAGAAGGTTTCGTGCTGCCACCAGTTACATAAAAATTATTGCTGCGTTAAAAATAGCATGTCAAAGATGGAAGGAAATTGTATTTAATTGTATTTTCAGGAAGGAATTGTTGCAATATCTATAATAATGAAATGTAAGCCAATGCAAAGTAGCATAGGAAATCAGTGTGGATTGATATTTTTTACCTTCCTCTAGAAGGTGAATATGTGTTTGTATCACTGGCCCATCATCCCATTGATATGTGGCACCCAAAATATCCACAAGTGAGAGAACAACAAAGAAGAAAATAAAGCAACACAAGCTACCTATTTCCCAGTAGCCGTTTACATCATTCCGCTGAGAGCTGTTGAAAGTTAATGGGAATGCAGTAACGATGCAACACGCCAGCACATATCCCAGTGCCCCACAAATGTCATTCACTAAGGTAAATGCTATGGACCAACAAACGCCTTTTACTAGAAAAACCGTTATTACTCACATACGGCTAAATTTACCGCCTTTCCGCAAGTATTATTTTTTTACTGGAACGGTAAAGTGTCAGAACTAAATTATGTTAATTAAGCAAAATAGTATGTCGTACAAATCTACATGATTTTCAATATTATTATTTTTACGCTGTCATATGTGTTTGATCTCTACAATTTAATGAGACCCGAGTTTTACGTCATTTCATCGGTAATATTAATGATTTTATTGTTTTAAGTCCCACGTAATGTATATGACGGCTATATGGTATCTGGGACACGTGTTCAGATTTTGTGCTGAGAATTTTTCAATGAATAAGTCCAATAAAACTTCCAGCCCAATATCCGGTTGCAGAACGCGAGAACTCCAGACTGCACTTATTAAAAAAATTAACGGTTTGTGGTGAAATGCCAAATAATTGACAAATAAAGAAAAAAACGTACAGAGTGTATATATGAAGAAGAGGAAAGGTTATTTCCATTAAATTTAAGTACAATTACTGTCAATTACAGTCTACTCATAGTATAGATAAAAAAATCCTGTTTTGTTTTTTTTTTTCAAATATCAAAATTGGTGCTAGAAAGACATTCTATCATTAAACCGCTGCAAAGGAATATACGAATTTTATAGCATACGAATTTTACATGAAGATTCATAGTTTATTGAAATTGGGTTAACTATAAATAGGGTGTTATTCTTGTAAGATAGATAGTCGTTCACCTATTAGCCGTGGTCGGTGGTGCAACGAAGATTAATGGTCTTGTGTCACGAGATGTAAGCTTCACAGGCGCGTTCTCATTGTTCATTAGATGTAATACAAGACCCCACACAAATATTTTCTGAAAACGGAAAATAGCACCGTCAAAACAAAATTGTTATATCGCTTTTTAAATGCAAAATTCTATCTTATTTGTAAAGAGTTTCCTGCCCACATATTTGTGATGTGTCTTAAACTCTTTAAACCAAAAGATGTGCAATTTTTCCACGTTCCTTAATATTTTATGAGCTGTTTCCCGCAGTATTGCAATCTGGCAGTCGTAACACAAGAACACTTATATTTGTTTTCACAATCCTTTATTTACATCAAGGATTTAGGCATCGACAGCCCAGTGGTTTAGTAGGCTAAACACCAGCTTGTGAGACAAGAGGCCGCGGGTTTGATCCTCACCCGGAAAAAAAAAATTCCCTAATATTTGAGACTGGGTGTTTCTGAGACCGTATAGTCTCGTAGCTTTACCTATCACACAATACAAGTATCTTAAAATGGAATCAGAACTAACAGTCGCATACACTGTTAGATGTCTTTATTTATTTATCCTTATGTTCTATAAGAGCTAATGAACCAAAATATGAATTTTCATAGCCATACTTTACCGTAATCTTATCTAGGTCTAAAACACACCCCCTGTAATGTAAACTTTAATGGGCTCAGTACACGGTAGCGTGCAGTACTACCATTAAGCTCGGAAACCATTAATAGTAAAATTTTAAGTGTCAATGAAGTGAAAGGCTTTGTTTTAAGGCTATTTGCATAAATGACATTAGCTTGGCATCGTAATTATAACATAAAGTAGCAGCTTACATTGCCCACACTTTTCCTTAAAATTATTACTATACTTGCGCATACAGAATATTATTGTTCTATTGTTATGTAAATCCATAGGGTATTACTAGGAAGTGACTTTTTTTTAAGGGTAGTTAAGAGCATTTTACAGCAAAGCCACGCGATAGATAACAGCACTTCTGTACCATGGAGATAGCTCGACGGGGACTTTGATCGTGGTTTGAAACCAGTGAAAAAATTCTCTAAAACAAAATAGTCAAAAATACGCAAGAATTTCCTCAACATTTGCATAAACTCGGATCACCACGGGCCATTGAAAAGAAAACAATGCTTGACAACTGGCCCAAAAGGGATTTTATACAGCAACGTTTTAATTAAATGTAATACCAAGCAGAGCAAATGAAGCTTTCTTTTGCCAATGAAATGAGACAGCGTCCGTCGTGCATTTAAATAGACCTTTGAGATGATATTTTTGTTTCGCTTAATCACGTCACAATGAAAGTAAATAACACTACAAACTGTTTTAATATATTTTGTTGTGAATGAAATTCAATGTCATTGCTTGTTTTTTAAGGCTTGCGTATGTAGATTTGTTTATACGTATATGCTACAAAAACATTTAGTAAGTCATCATTCAAACATATATTTAAGAACCTAAAACCTGAAATGTTTGATAACTTATTTAAAAATCAATCGGAGAATCCTTACCGAAATATTAAAGCAATCTCATTGATGCGCATTGCTAAGTGCTTTTGATCAGGCTACAGGCAAACCAATGACAAATACTACACGTGTTAACATTAGTGTAAACCCATAAAATGATACATTTAAGTAGATTAGATACATTTAAGTCTATAACAGGAAAGCGCTACAATTGCAAAAAGTTGTATCCCACCGCTTTGCTTGCTTAACATTTTCTGCGTAAAGTTTTTAATATTTTTCTCAAAGTCAATGTAAGTTTTCCTTTTTATGACCTCAATTCGTTTTTTTAACATTCCTTACCACAAATAGTTATTTAAGCCTTGCCGGCGTTACAAACAAACTAATATTCCTATTTCTATTATTCAGAATGTGAACACAATATAGTCAATGACAACCTGTATAATATTTATTATCGACCAAACTTCAAGCAGACTTCAACGCAAATCGTGATTTTGAATTTACGTCCCTTCGTTACATGTAATAAATAAACTTCGTATAGTTTGTACGTGTTACTACAAAGAGTAAATTAAGCAATACCTATTCTTAGATTAGCTCTCGGGTTAAGGTCGCGTCATAACGACGTCTGGACCTAATCCAACATTATGACAAAAGTACGTACATAATGTTAAAGTTCGCGGAGTAACCTCAATTTAACATCAGACTGGTGCTCACTTACATAATAACTGTAAAACTTTTAATTCTATTACCAGCTTCATGACCGTTTTCGAGGAAAATTGTAATCAATATTACTTTAGACTAAAACAGTGTTCAAAGTTAGAACATCACTCAGAGCTGATGCCTTCTAAAATGTAAAGAAAAATCGAAGCTACGATCCATGCTTGCAGATAATTTACCCCAAGTCTTTTAACGTTGGGCGTCACGTCTAACTCTTTGACATTGATGGAGAGCAGCACTTGGAAAGTGA
This sequence comes from Cephonodes hylas, assembly GCA_030295005.1. NCBI lineage: Eukaryota > Metazoa > Arthropoda > Insecta > Lepidoptera > Sphingidae > Cephonodes > Cephonodes hylas. The sequence continues at coordinate 8,444,073 of AP025369.1, read as the reverse complement.
TTTTTAAAAGCCTTTTTTATTCGATAGACTTCGTATTTTAATACCTTAGGTGCTACGGTTTATCTTGACTTCGCTGATAAATGGAGATTCCAATGTTTATCTGTCTATCTCGAAGTCCTCCGGCACTTGAGTAAGACTGATATACCCATAGATGGTAGATGTCCCAGGTTCGATAGTCCTTTTAGGGCGGATTTTAATTACATATTCAAAGGCGGCATTAGACTTGCCGACTATAACGTAAAACTTTAAAATCATCAGAAGAAACATGCCTGCACAAATAAAACTCTGTCAACCCCTTCGGGATACGGGTGCTTGTCACAATGTCCGGTAAGGTGCTTGCACGAGATAGGTTTCAAGTTAAAGATCAAACTGACGGTGAAAGTACGGAAAAAAATTAATACAATATAATCTTGCAACTTTGCCTTCGATCCGGTTGTTGGAGAAAATATTTTGTGCCTTGAATACTATCATCCTTGAGAGAATTCTGTCTCAGAGTAGCCAAATGTAAACAAATATTAGTCATGACTCAGGGAAAACTCCGTATTCGCTGCATAGTGGATATTCTTGAATTTCTACTCTTACTGATGAAGCAACTAGCGGAAATAAAATAAAACAAATCGAAGTTATTTCATTCGAAGTGTTATAATAAAAAAGAAATAAACTACACATCAGCAAGTTCAATCGCAATACAAATTCGGCTTTAAAAAAAACTATTCGCGTATTCGATACACAAATCGATATCTTTATGTTATTACCTGCGGATATCTGTAAGGCAAATGTTTACGGGAACATTTGGGAGCTAGTTGTGTTTACACATAGCTACATGATGCTGAGCAGGTATTCATGCGATTTGATCTCTCTAATGCTGCTATGAAATCGTGAACTTACACGAATAATGTAAACAATAATTTATTTCACTAAATTACCTCGAATTATTTTATTTTGCCGAATGAAAGATCTAGAATGTTCCACCGATGCGTCCCTACAAACCTTTTCACGATTGCATACACGGAGAGCATCTACATCTGAATCAACAGGAATCTTCCTGAGCCCGTATTTCGGTACTTAATATGCCGTAAGAAAAAAACAGCCTAGACTTGCCTTTTGTCGAGAACATTTTCAGATTCCGTTTTTCTGGTCGAAAAAAACTTATCTTTTCTGAGCCTAGAAATCGAATTCGAGGGCCTTAAATAGCATGTAGTTAGCTTATGTGCCCGTAAACAATAACGTTTAGGTTCCAAATGAAGGCAAATCTGCCCAAGAACGTTTTGCTGTTACGTAATATAGAGATTACAAAGATTTTAAAACTAGTAATCCAAGTTGATGAATGTTGCACTAGTACTTTGCATATGATTCTATATTCCACAGATATACCGACCCCATCATATAAGATAATTTATGCCACAGTACATTACACTCGTTCATTGAAGTTTGTATATTCTTAGATCTATTAATGTGTTATATATAGTCTGCACTAATAATAAAAGTCAAAGCTTATACAAAACAACAAATTCGATATTTTATATGTTTATTCAATCCACATTTGTTTATTTGACAACAAAAATACATCAACTATAAAATTTTTATTCAACGAATTCTACGTCAAATCGACCACGTGTTTTTATCTAATTTATAACTTTCTAGTTTTTAGACATGATTGCCCGGAATATACTGCGAGGTGATTTAGTTTATAGAAAACAATTTGTTGCAGCTCCTTCGTGAAACTAGAATGTTTTTATAAAAAAATCTGAAAATTTTGTGAACTGCACGATAGTTGTTTGTTTTGCACGAGCAACAGCATTAGGAAATAACAAAAACATATTGTAGGAAATTTATAACTTGCAGTAGTTGGTACAGTGAAACCTGGTTAAGTGAGACATCAAGGGACCTGCAATGTCGTTTCACTTACAGAGGTATTCCACTTACCCAGTGTCTCAGATATACAGGTATAAATAAATATGTGTCTCATTTACAGAGGGTTCCATTAATAGGGGTGAGAATACAGGGTATTTCAGTTATACAGGTGCGATCATTAAATAAAATAACGTGTTATGTATGTAAATGAGTTTTAATAAAAAAAAAATAGTACAATACAGTAAAGTAAATCATACAAATGTAATCAACAAAAATATTCAAGCACGTTTTTACCCGTGATATGTACGAATATGGAAACAGAATGTATCAATTATCAAAATCTGTCGTTTTAGTTTGTCATTTACTCTGAATTATTCTACAAAAAGTCGATTTTGGCACATAAAATGCGGCACAAACTTCTTCTCGTGTCTTCCCACTTTCATAAACGGATATTAACTTCAGTTTTTCACGTAATGATAACGATTGTAGCTTTCGTTTTGGCATTTTTTAAATAAACATCTGTATGATAGTAAAGCGAAACTAAAACTGAAGGTAATTGAAGCTCAAAATTTGTACTTACGTACTTGGAATTACGTGTGGAATTTGTAGGTAGAATAAGAATGAGTAAACAAACAATGTTATCTCAGTTACAGAGGTTTATGCATATAAAATTTACTCGCTGTCTCAGTTATAGAGGTAACTATGATGATAAATCGAAAGAACAAATCCCAGATATAGAGGCTTACCTCGTCCCACTAACAGAGGTAATTCAGTGCCAAAGTGTTGGGACCTCAGCATGAGTTCCAGTTATGGAGGTTTCTCACTTATCCAGGTCCCACTTAACCAAGTTTCACTGTATTAGAAAAATTTTATTATTAATACGTTATTAATTTCTATAGTTAGTAAGTTATTAAGTTCGGTTCTAATACTACGTGGATTTATCGGCTGGATGTAAATCTATTGTTTGTACTGGTGTTATTCTGTACTCAAGCTTAGGCGATCAAAGAGATTCGTATTTATGTTAACTGATTCTACATATTGGAGCAATGTTAGCGCAAATGATTCTTTATATTATGAAGATTAACACAAAATTTTAAATTATACATATGCTACTTTTACATCAATTAATAGGTTTGTATACGACCCGGGCATGGAACTTTACTACAACTGAGATTTGTTAGAGCATCACTACGCTAGCTTTTAGGTGTACCGGTTTCCTCTTGTTGTTTTGTTTCATCGTGATCGGCAAGATTTTTACTCAACTGCAGCTCTATATCTCGAGGCTATCATAAAAATTGTCCAGCACTTAGCTCTTACATTTCTAATTTTAACTTGGACGATGTTAATACATTAATTATTATTTACCTTAACGAAATACTCAAAATTTTTACCACTTATTCAATCAACAGTCTTTGCGCCTCCCCACATTGGCTTTGATTACAAATCCCCTCATGTGTTTGCACAACGAAAATTACGGCAATTTAGTCACACCCCTATTAATTACATACGACACACCCATTTATCACACTCGCTTCTAATTGACACAAGTACGAAGTTCCTTTATAGCGCAGGAACGATTCAATTATATACTCCATCGGGTAGCTCACATACATTCCTTTTGATGTTACAAAGGCCGTATAGTAATATAGGAATTACTGCCTTCCTTCATTTACAAAGCAGTAATTCTGCCTTTTGTTGTTTATGCGAAATAAATTGTTCATTTCCAAAGGCAAGTTTAATTAAATAACAAAATATGTGTCACGTAATTAATATACATATAGTTTTAAGAAGCTCACGTTTTTATAGTGTACATATGTTCATACTTACAAAAAGATGCATTCATTTAATGTGTCCCACACAAATCATCAAGTAACTGATATCAAATTAAACTTTTGGAACTAAATATTAAATTAATACATCCAACAGTCACAGACATGGTCTAACACCACACTAAGTTATAAGTCTTATATTGTGGGTATCAGAAATTACAAGAAACTTCTCGCTCTCACAAACAGACCCGAATAAATATTTTAGAATTACACAAATATTTATCGATCGCCGAATAAGCCTACGGCCTCTTATTTTACTGGATGATATTTAGCCGACTGCACCACGGGGCTGTGTAATGGATCTATACTATTGAGTGACGCTATAATAGTCACAGCTATAATGATTTTGGCGTAAAAAATATTCTTCAAAGCATTTCATAAAATGGAAAAATTTGGTGGTAAACATACGTGATTCTGTTAACATCTCTTAATGATTATTTTCATTTCATTCAGTACTACGAATTCCAATCGTTTAATAGTGCGCTACGAATTATGATGTTTTCACTCCTAGCATTTGTTCGCAGCACAATTCGATGCAGACAAAAGTAATTTACAAGTCGTTTACGACGGCTTTCGAGACATCTGTTAGTAGTGTCCTATAAATCACTGTATTTTACTGCTTTGCGCAATGGCCATTTGGGCAAGTTTATTTTATTATTGTCTGAGTTTCTCACGGCCGTACTTCAGGAATCTCGAATTTGGCACATGAAGTCTGCACTGCCGCATGACTGTAGTTGTTAATACGTATTGTTCCCTCATTGTGACCTATTTTGAAAACTTCATTATGGAATTCAAAGACCGTGCTCGCTTAATGCAACAAGTGTACAAACCTCTTCAGTTTCAATCAGTTTGTATTAAAAAACGGTCAGTAAAAAAGATACTAACGTGAATGCATAAAGCGATAAATTAATCTGGACGACACAAGATTTTTATGTCGGGATATAGCAAAGTGACATACTTTGTTTTACACGCGTATCGGTCAGTCACTGATGTTTATGATATAGATATGTAAAACGACCAAGTATTCATCTCATTGTGTTCGTCATCTCATAAGGAACATCTTAAAATAATTTGATATCCGTTGTCTTGCAAAGGTCAAGAAATAATGGAAGGAAAGGACTTAGAAGAAAAAATCTTTAATACTATCAAGGTTTTAAAATTGAATAAAACAAATGATTTTCTTTCATAATAATTACTTTTCATCGAAAAATTTAAATTTCTAAATCTTTGCAATCTACAATCCGTTACCATCCACTAATACAGTAGAACCGAGTATACGAGTAAGTGGATAAAGAAATGTAATATGATAAAGGCAAACGTTATTACATTTGACATTTAACTTGATTTATGTTCTTGGATTTTTTGGGCCGCTGTACACAGTCAGCAGGAGAGCGAAATATGACCACGATGTACTTAATATCTGCAAAAAGAATTAAATGTTAGAGAAAAAAGTGCTTCATTGTTCGGTCTGTAACCCTGCAAAAGAATATTCAGATCTATAGAAATAAATATATCCATACCTTTGCGAAAGAATTCAAACTAATAACTGAAAATCCGTACGCTGTCAGTTTGCATGGTTTTTGAGCCCTGTAAAAATAGCAAAATATAATAAACAAATAGCGATTCAATTCAGGATGACATTTAAAAAAACACTCGGAACGGTTGGAACTAGCGAAAAATGACGTATTTCTGAAATAACGTGGGTAAGAATTTTTGTATGAGGATTACTGTATGTATGCATGACCTGTTGTGTGTTTTACTCATATATATTATATGCCTTGTTTGCTACTTTCATACCACTGTTACAAGAATTATCAAGGATCTTAGAATTTTTATCTCAAATGTAAGTACAAACTATATCTAATCCATTTACTGAAAAAATTGTGAGATAATGAAAGCAAACAAAGATAAAACTTACCTTGCTAAAATAAATGAGTAGTCTTTCATGTCAGAAACGCTGCATTCATACCACTTGCTGTTGTAGATTGCTTCTCCCACCTTGGAGCTCTGAAAATGAAGAACATAAACAAAAGTGATAAAAGTACCCCTGGTCTTTCAATGATTAAGGACTATATCGTCCAGATCAGACACTCGGAAACTCACTTTTTCTAAGTTATGGCAACACTCAACAAAATAACCGACAATAATTTACGTACATATCTTCTCGCCTAATTCCCAAAAGTTGCAAGGAGAGGATTAATATTTCTACATTACGTGAGTTGTGTTTTAAATAACAGGTAATAGGTGCCCTATGGCCTATTGCCATTTTAGGACATTTCCGACTTCCATACGAAGTATGCTTACGGCTTATAGTCCCGAATTAGATTCGAACCGTGAGTTGTAAAACATTGCTTCACTTTGGGGTATAAACGCGAGAGTATATAGTTGTGTTTTGTTTTTATCTCTAATTAAGTAATTACCACAATTAATTTCGGAATTCACCGTAAATTTTACAGCATTCATTTATAGTTCTGCACTATCTTGTGGCTTTAAAGTGTTCTGGCACAAATAACAACGTCTAGGTGCCTAGACACTGTTATTTATTCTAGAGAGAAACTGTTCATTAGTAGACTTATTCTTAGTACTGTCACGTTCAGAAGCGCTTTGTACTCGCAATTGAAATCATAGGGACTATATTATGAGAAAAAGAGTGTAACGTAAACTGTTACTTATTTACTATTGCTTTATTTTGATTATTTTTTGGTAAGAAAAAATGTACTTACAGATTGTATTATCATTTCGCCGCAGTTACAAAACAAACATATTTGTATAAACCCAACTGCGAGAAAGAAACTGAATGCCACAGCCAACGGCGCGTCTTTAATCACCTGTGAAATATTTAAGGATTTACATTTTATAATGGTGTAACTAGAATAATACCATGTTCTTGTACGTTGCAGGTATTGAGCTGCTCCTTTCAGTAAGTAACGATTATTGCCCGACAACTAATATGTTTGTGGTAAATATTCCTGCCTACCACGTAGAAAATCCACCATAGTTATCCACACAGTAACGCCTTTATATATATGCATTACTTATAACTTTCATTACAAAAAAATATATTCATTTGTGTCCCCAAAAAAAAAAATTATTTTAAAAGATTAAAAATTATGTCAATTGGAATAATTTTGAGCCATTTCAAGCTTCAATCGGCGATACAGTAATGATGGGTTATTTTTTGCCGTACAACACGGTTTATTGGACTACACTGCACGAACAATTAAAGTCACGCTGTCGTGCCGCCACGTTAAAAGCAATGCTATATAAATATTTGTGTAATAATAATACTTTTTTACCATCATATTAAATCCCGTAACGCATATTATTACTGAGCTGCTTATGACGTTAAACAATGTTGACTTGGAGTAAATTATTTCCAATAAATCAACGCATCTGTAATTAAATAAAAAAACATATTAGACTCTTAAACCAATTCTAATGGTAGTTGAGCGAGTAGTTGAGTTTACACTCAATGAGTGTTCATAGTCACTTTTGAATGTATAAAAAAACTAATCTTTAATGAGCTTTAAGACTGTGTCATAAAGACGACCATAAATAAATTTAGTTTCATTGATACACGAGTATAATTGTTGCACTTACACACGTAAGAAAATTTCAAGTGGAAGTTCTAGTGAATCTAGATGCTCATAATTTCCCCAAGGAACAGTCATCATTCTTGAAAATGATACACAATTACTCACCGTATAAGCTCTCTATGTCGATTCACTATTTCAACAAATTCCTCATCACGCGATTCGTTCCGTCTGTTGTGCCTATTAGGATATTTTTCAATGATCTTCTCAACATCCTTTTGTAAATTAGCAAACTGAACTTGAATAAAAGTAGCGACAGTGTAAAAAAAACAGTCTGGGCCGTAGACGAAGTCAGCTGCAACAACAGCTGAAATATGTTACGGTTTCTTTATTTGTTATTCAGATATGCAACACATTGTACGCCTTACATTCATAAATGTTTAAAATTACATACCGTATAGACAAATATAGTTCATATTCATTAACACTACACATTCATTGTTTATCATGATTAATTTACAATATTTGGCAAGGTGCTAGTAGTAATAAGGCAAGTATGACAAACGCTATAAAATATACTTTTATATAACGCAACGTTTGAGACATACCTGACCACAGCTGAGCAATATACACAATAGGCCACACAGGAAATTGAAAAGCATCAAACGGATAATACACTATAAAAGGCAACTTTAGCTCAATTTCCCCAGTCGTTAAATATATTGACATCATGATCACAAAAGGACCCACAGCAAACATCAACAACCCGAAACTAAAAGTAAATGCAAAGAACAGATTCGTAGCTTTCAGCGATTTAAACTTTTTCTGTATAAAAACCATTTCAGTGTCACTTGACGGTGTCTCGTTTTTGTATAAATTCTGGAATGATTGAATCAAGTCTATTACATGATGAGCGTATTTTATCATGAAACACGATTTCAAATCCCCTAGAATGCCGAGAGTGAGACCAGGTAATAAGTTGGTATATTCTTCCAAAGTGCCACTTCCATTAATTACGCCATCAGCTAACCAAACCACCTCGCCAAACAGATCCAAGTTTAGCTCAATAAAATGCATGCAATAAATGCGGCGTTTTCTTAAACGCTCTAGAAAACTCCTATCGACGTCATCTAAATCAATTCCCAAACCTACTAAGTTTAGGAAAAAATATACTCTATTTAATGCGCTCTGAAAAAGTTCTTTTTGCTCCATATTGTGTTGTCTTACGTCTAGTTTATCAATGGCCGAACATTAGAAGTAAATATTTTTTTTAATCCCTTCGAAACGTTTGAATAAATATATAATTACGGTTTTGTTAATGAGGGCCAATATTCAGGATAATTATGTAATCAGCCGCCGGACAGATATTAATTACGCGACTTCGTAATGAACGGTAGTTATGGACCTGGCCCGTTCGGCAAGCCTAATTTATGTTGAGATTATAGGGTTTTATAACGCATTTTACGTTCAACACTGAAATGTTACTTCCAGAATGTGAATATTTTTAAGCTATTTCGATTCTGTAATTTTTAAATCTAATAATGCACCAGAAATTTGATTGTTTATTCTTCTTTTTTATTATAGAATACATATTTTATTGGTTCATCTTGTACTAAACATCCAGGTTCCATTACTATTATTACTAAATGAAATGTTAAATGAACAGCAAAGTATATATCAAAATAGTAACAAAAAATTAAAGTTGTAACAAAACTTATAAAAAAACTAAAACAAGCACCAAAAACATTTAAAGTAATTAATTACGACCAGTGTGCTACGGGGACTCTTACTACATGAAATACAGTGAAAGTTAGACACAAAAACACATAATTTTGACAAGGTCTACTCTGTTTATGTTTTGTGGGAATTAAATTTTATAGCAAAAATTGCTTAAGCTAGAGAAGAAAATATTTAAAATAACTATCTTTTTAATATTTAAAAAAGTAACAAATTACTTTACGATCTTGTTATCGATAATTTTCTAAAATAACCAATACCGGAGGAATTTAAATATACGACTCGAACATCTGTCCTAAAATAAAAATAAATCCTTGATTTTAATCACTTAAAGTTAATTTTGTATTTGCAGAATAACCTGAGTATTATTAGAAGAGTTTGTTATTTACATATTGATACTTTTTCGATATTAAAGCTCAGTTATAACAAAAGACGTTAATCTTTTTGTTATTGTTATCCAAATTGCTTCGAATAAATGTTTGAAGTTCAACACTTTGATGCTTTTACACCTGCCCCGATAGAGATTTATATTACACTAAAATAAACTAAAAACGCAAGTACATGATGCCTTATTCTTGTATTGCTTATAAACACATTCAAAGGTTAATCCATACAGTTTCAGTTCATTGAAGACTCGACAAATTCAAGGGTAGAGGCTATTATTACTCGTGAATTTAGATACTATTTCTTTATATTTTAGCAGCGACAAATTTTAGATTTATGGCATGTTAAAATCAACTCTTAAAAAAATTAAAAGACTACTGTGCTGCTACTGCAACTATCCAAATTTGTATTTATTACTTTTTTTTCTAGTATTTTTCTAAGGTGTTAAATAAGCCCAGTAAATCTTCTAGTGCTACACCAAACCTCTAGTAATTCCATTGTCCAACGTAATATGGCTATAAATCTTTATTTTATTTTGTTCTACCAAAATAAAATTAAGTTACATGACAAAAGTACCATAACTAAAGTGGCCTGAGGCAGTAAAACAAATTGACACATATTGTGTATGAAGCAGAAAGCCACGAAATCGTGTAGGCGAGCCGGTGAATCGCCATTTTGACAAACGACGTCGCACCCATGTAGTCGTTATCTAAAGCTAACACGAACCTGCCGGAATATGGCTGTATTGTGTTGCTAATGTCATGATTTCATTCGTGCATGCAATTTTAAACCGACTCTGTTCGTAGTTACATTAGTGGCCTTCTTGTCACCACAGGGCACAAGAATATAAGCTTATAATTATGAAACGAAAGAAAGACGAAAGACTCATCTGACTACTATAGATACATACCTATATTTGTACATACACTCCATTGTCACTTTACAACAAGTGTGTATGCCTGTGTGTGCGCTTTGCCGTAAATATTTAAACGCTTGTTTTATTTTAAGATTGAGAATTTGTCCTCTTTTTCTGAGAAAATACTCATACTTATTTACATTCGTATTGTCAGGCAAAATGCCAGGAGAGTTACCCATCATGTAAAACTGCTCCAAATGCAAACTTTAAACTATTCTTCCTTCTTTGTTCATATTGAATGTGAATTTAACAGCATGTCATTTGAGGATACTGTTATGCTTCCTAAATATTGTCTCTCTCTTGCCAAAACAGCAATACTGTGCAATACGTACAATAACGTCTATTTGCTTTTCTATAAATTTTTTACACGTTTAAATAATTTTGGTAAGTATTATGTAATTGCAGTTGATGTTAAGTAGAACTATATGTACATTATAGGCATATTGCATGAATAATTTACGTTTGGCTCATTAGCGGTTGAACAAGTTGACATAATTGTGTATCTCTCGAGGTCTAACTATCTTATTACACAAAAATCATGTAATGCTTATCCCACGTAGAAAATAATTCAGGCCTAACTTATTAAAAGACTATTAATTAGAACTATAAGATAATAAGCTTTCAATAAAATAAGCTAATCATCAACCACAGATTTAATAGTTGTAATTTGGGACGTCGTGCAGCACGATGGTCCGACGAATTGAGAAAGGTTGCGGGAAACTGATGGATGAGGGTTGCTGAAGACCGAGGTGGTTGGCACTTTCTTGGAAACCCTACGTTCAGCAGTGGACGGCGATAAGTTGAGTTAGTATAACCTCAGATGATTCAAATTACAACCGATTAGTTTGACGATTAGTCGTTCAACAGCTTAGCATTAAACGGTGCATATTCTATACTCGCATTGTTCAGTTTGCATCGGCTAAAGATAGTTCTGCATTTAAATGCCAGTACGTATATAAAAGTTATGGCAGTAAACGCGTAATACAAAACAAACACGAGTGCTACAAATAGTATTAAAGTGCTAATAGATCTTATGTATAAAATATTTGTATATTGGTATATTTTTGGCTTTGAATACGGTAACATTAAAAAATATCCAAAATGGATTAATAAAAAAAGGAATGGTATGTGATTTTAGGAAAAAAATCTAAATATATATTTACGTTGTTATTTCAGTTAAGATGGTTTATATTATTTTAGTATTAATTATAATTAACTACTGTATAAAACTTTTTGTTTAAACCAATTGTTAATTAATTATGGATGCTCTGGCGCGTTAAACCGTTAACGATTACACACGATTAGAATGGAGCAAATGTTTTTCATTTGATTCAGTCGATCAGAAGACTTTGATATTTGTTTCATTTTAAAGATTAAAGGCCTTTAACTAACTGCGTACTAAATATGCAGGGTAATAATGACACAAATTCCTTCTGTGTGTTTTGTGTGTGTTAAATTCCTACTAAAATTCATATCTCTTCCCGATATTAAAATAAATGTTTTACAAAATAATGATATGATGATAGATTCCTATCTAGTACCGCTATAAAACCACTTCTGCGAATGAAACGGATCAAAGCCGCACTTTATCATAGAATATTTTATAAAAGCAAATATTTCATAAGCGCGGCTCACGACGTCAATAAAATGTAACAAAATAACATTACCGAATGTTTTCCAGTTAATTTAGAATGAATGAAAAGCAATCTGGTGTTTGGAATGAAAATAGATATTCTTTGAATTATTGGCTATTTGAGCAACTCTACAAGGAAAATGAACCCGGACATTGTTTGAAGTGCCAACTCCATACATTACTAATTCGTATATTAAATGTTATTATCCACATTAGGCAAGCGTTATGGACTTATACTCCTGGCCGGCGCTAAGAACCGGAGTCTAATAGGAAATATTGAAATAATGATAATAAGTTTATGATTATGCATTTGTATTATGCACGTGACAATTTTTTTTGAGATTACACATACATAGAAGCTATGTGTCGCGGCCCTCTGATTAAAAAAAAAATTAAAATACAGAGTATAGTTAAGTATGAGATATGAATATTGCCTAAAAGCTAATTTAAAATACATGACAATCTAAAACGAAAAATTATCTTATTTTCTTTTTACGAATAAAATTGGCCATATATATTTAATTAAATAAAAACACTTAACTGAAAAACATATTCAGAACAGAAGTCATTGAAATCAAATGATTTATTTTTGTTGTTGTCTCGAGATGCGTAAGCGCCAGCTGAGTACATTCGAAACTGCAGTGCAATATTCGGATGAGGCACTCACTAGCAAATGACTCATTCGCACAAGTATTCGCAGCATTCATTTGAACAGAAATAGCGCGGAAGTTATCTGCAAATGTCAATGAAATTCGTACAAGCTTTTACTCGTATTGTGTTTAACTATCGGGTATATTTTATTATTCATATTATTCATACATTATTGACAGCCCTGTGGCGCAGTTGACTATATACCAGCTTTCAAAAAGAGAGACCGCGGGTTCGATCCCCACACCGAGACAAATGTTTGTGTGATCCACAAATATTTGGTTCGGATCTTCGAATTTTTGAGACTGAAAAGTCTCTCGTAGTTTCTGTTACCTACGACACAGGACTTGTATCCAAGTGTGGAGTTAGATCTATGTATGTGAATGATTGGTGTATTTATTTATTGTTTTTATCACAATGTGCTCTTTGGTTTTTAAACAATTATAAAGCAATATAAATGTACCACAGGCGTCGTAAAACGTTACTCACGAATCCAGAAGCAATATCGTGCAATATATTAAAAAAGAAATAACGTTTATTACCTGGTTAATATTTCATCGTAAAACATTTTAATAGATGCTCTTTAATATTTGATATTTGCTTCATAAGAAGTTATGTAATATAATTCTTAAAATCATGAATTTAGTTAAGCTCATCACAAATGAAAACAGTTTCTATATTATGATTATATCTAAAAATCTTCAATTATTACAAATATAAAACCCCAGGACATTAGCAATATTCATGGAAAACTACAGGATTTCTCTTTTACATTAATAAAAATCTCTCGGTGTTAATAAAGCTATCTTTGTAACACATAATGGAATTTGAAAATTTAATGAAATACACGTTGCAGTCGTAGTATTCCACTAAATATTTTGTATTTTTTCTTTAAAAATTATAAATTTCTTAGGCTGAAGCACATCACATTATCTCTAAGAAATGAAATTATATGATGGTCAATGCATTTACATATAGACGAAAGAGGTGCGGTATTCATAGCATCCATTTTTTATAATAAAACCTTTTAATACTATACTATCTCATACTCCATGACACAAAATAATGATTATTTTTTTACTTTAAAACATCTCGTGAAAGGAAGTATATAGAGACAATTATATATATGGAGATTTTATTACATACGAATATTGCAATCAAAATGCAATTACTTCCCAGTGGCGCGGTTGGCTAGACACCAGCTTGTGAAAGACGACGTAGCGAGAGGCCGAAAGTTCGATACCCGCACTCAGATTTTTTTTTGTATAATCCACAAACATTTATTTCGAGTCTAAATTTAAGACCGAAAACTTTTCTTCTATTTTTCCGATACTTACGATACGTAGCTTAGACCTTAATGTAAAGCCAGACTATTAATGTGAATAATGTCGCTTTGAAATAGTTTACCATATATTTGTTGTAATAATATGTCCGTACCGCTTTAAAAATTTCTCATAAAAAAATTCCGATTGAATTTCATAAATATGTAGAAGAGAAATATGAATCCATAAATTTGAAATGGTTGATAATATAAATGTATTGACTGAAAACTATACGCTAAAACATAAAATAAGATACAGTGGTTTTAAGCGAAAACTTTTTAGTGTCGTATCATAACATGTAAAATAATAAAGTTTTAATTTAAATAATATGGCTGGTTGAAGACAGATTGATTCATATACAATAATTTTAAAACGTTAGACTTGCTACGTTCTGTTAGACATTACTATATAAATCACCGAAGTCATAAAGAAGAAAATAAGTACGCTATATAAAGTTATACCTACCTGCGGTTGCAAAATATAGTCATAAATGTCTATTCGAGATAAAGTAGCAAAAGACTACGATTTGTCTACCATCTGAATACAAATGAGCTTCGATATCAGACTCAATAAATAAAGTTTCTTTAGTAATAAACTGACGATATCGAAATGAAAGAAAATTGACCTAGTTCAGGTGTGTGACACTATTATCGTATTTTTATATTGTTGTAACAATTCCTATGGCGTTGTTATAATTGAATTTTGCAGCGGATTTTCAACGCAATAGATTATGCGTTAACACGTTTCTTAAATTACACTAGTAATAAAACACGTACATTATAGAAACCCATCGTTAACAACTCCACGTTAAACCTACATAAAGTTGAGTTATTAAAGATATAATTTATTTTTTGTGTTTGTATGTTCAGCGGTTCGCTTAAAATTTACTGACTAAAACATTTCATACAAAAAAATAAATGAAGTAGAGATTGTAACGGTACTAGACCATTAATCATGTGATAAAGCATTTCGGGTTTTGTTGACGTCGACATTTTAAGTAGCATGAAATACGGAAGAATATTTTCAAGGAGGTGCGAAGTTCTATAACCCTTCTTCTTACTAATTCTTCCTTAAGAGGCACCGATCTACTCTCATTCCTCAGGAGATTACGGTGTTTATAAAGAAAAATATTCTCAAATTATATATAGGTACTTAAAAATATTACGTATTAAGTTACAAAAATATTTGCAGAATCTTGATGTCATTTCTATTCACTACACATTTCATTACTCAAGGGGGTTGTTGCGGCGGACGTCTAAAAAAATGATCTATAAAACGTGTACTATAAAATATATAACAGTGTCCTAACTATTAAACCATTGCTGAAATGGTGATCAAATACTAATTGAACACTTTAGCAATAGATCAAACAAACTGTAAAGATACACGACAACATCTTAGCTCCCCAAATATTGTTGCATTATTTTATTTCAGATTAATGTTGAATAAGGTTCCTATGGGTCCAGTAAATCAAAGCTATCGTAAAATATAAACTAATAACATGTAGCATTGAATAAACGAATGTAATATAACTAACTTTTCGATAACAACATAATCATATAAACGTCATTCCAACTACGATATATTTCCATTTGAGTCAGTGGCTGAGCTTGTCGCCACGTTTGTCACTTACGAGCAATAATAAAAGCTATTATTCTAATGAAATGACATCATTTTTGAATATTATTACGCTGTACTGATACTTAAGACTTCATTATTGTCACGTGTATTTAATTACTCTTAAACAGTTTTTGTTGGATATACATTTAATGTCACGGTTTATTTATCCGGTCCTGCATTAAATATAGCGCGATGTTTTTTTACCATTCGCATACATCCGATTATTGCAGCAGACTGTTTACGCGATAAATTATAATATTACACAAACATTGGGATAGATTTTATAGCGCTATAAAATCGAAAGACTCGGCGGAAGATCGGCATGCCGCATTACCACATAATGCTACTGGGGTGTTACTGTTATGAAATGGAACAAGGTTAGTGAAATCCACGAATGGTATCGATTCCCACTATGTAATAAACATTTGTAATGCTTCTTACGTGTCCTATGAGCCTCGCAATAAAATTTAATTGGGTCCAATATATTCTTACGCGACGCGAAATAAAAATAAAAGTAAGGTGCTGAAAAGATTTTTCTTTCAGTTATATCTTTATCTTGGAATCAAAATATGTACTTTATAATCAATATAACACATATGTAGATTATTTTTATAAATTACTCAAAAAAAATATCAATCAATAGGTATTTAATGACATAATATTCGATAAATCGGATCTTTTACCGATTTGATCATAAGCAAACAATAGCTTTTGATCCATATACGATCTTTTAAATTATTTTGTGTAGATTGTATTATATTTATTGCTGTTTATTATACACCCATACATATATTCGTTTTTTGTGTCAATTTAAGAAAATAGGAAAATCTGTAATACATACTTTTAATGGGTTTTATAATGTCGAAAATGTATGAGATGCTAACGATTTAGTTAACAATCTCCACTAATATGGGACTGATCATTTAACATAATAACCATTGTTACATTTTTCGGGTCTTATCGCTGCTTTGGAACGTTTTACCACTGCGGAGAAGAAACGCCAAGAAACGCCCTCAGGAAGATGAAGTGTCATTTTTTCTCCGAAGAAGTATGTGGGAACTAAGACATGAAATTAGATTGAAACATTCTATTTATTAAAAAGTAAAATAAAACTTCAGTAAACATAGGAATCGATTTATTGAATGAATTTTAAATCTAGCAAAATTTTGATAGATTCATAATCCGCATCAGCTTTCATATAATACTTGTGTTAAAGTGTACAGAAAATTTCTTCATTTGTGTAAATTTAATGTCTTTTAAAAATACCCAGCGTTTTTATTTCAGTAATAAATACTATTTAATTTGAATTCAAATTACCTAATGTAACTCTCGATTATACATTATAACAAAAGAGCGTTAAGGGATCTGTTGGAGTAATTAGAGGCAATGGAACTGAATCTATTTGCCTAATTTATGAGTTCCAGTTCGCACCGGACTCAACCAGATAAAACTGGATTTGACACTGAATTACAACTTGTAGGCACCAGACCGCGAAGATATGGGAATGACTGAATAATTTATTACGTTCTGTTAGTTCCATTTATTTAATTATCTTTTTTATCTATTTGTTTTTATATGTTAATAATCCGGTATATATCTTCTTACGATTCTTGATAAAAACACAACAATAGTAGTACAATACAATGAAATATTTGCCGTCTTAATGTTCCGATGGCATTCCAGGAATTTTGCCTTCAGTACTCGTCGCAGACAACTGCCATAGCTATTTTTAACGGATATCGGATAGTCATTTGGCAAGACGTTCTCGATTCAAGATTTACCTAAAGGTTGAGAATTGTTCGGTGTGCTTACCTCACTAACCAAATTTATATGCAAATTAATTTTTGCTGCATAATATGCAAATGCAGTGATGTTATCTTTTGTTGCTCAAGCTTATTATATTCCATGTTCAAGAACTATTCACACATCTCAGATTTCTTCACTGTGAATTCTAAAAACAACATTATTTACATTCTAAAAACCCATTATTACATTAACTTTATTCAGAATTTTTTTAAATTTGTTAAATATATTTCCAAGTCCATAACTACCTATAATTTAAAAATATTTAATATCAAACAATATGCAATGCTCGAATACGAAATCTGGGAACAAACTTATTTACAAAAATGTACCTAAACTTATAAAATTGATACGCATAAAAATTGTAACAACTGAACCAGCTGTGGATAGAACGACTAAAATTTTAGGTATTTTTAACCTGTTCAAAAGTATGTCGTTTTTCAGTCGAGGAGGTAACATTATATTCTTGAGAAGTGACACAAGCCCGTCAAAATAACTGACAGTCGTATTGAAAAAAGGAAAATTGTATACATTTTTTCCAATTTCATGTTTTTGCAATTAGTATCGAAGATCTTAATCAACATAACATCTTAATCATCATAATCAACATAAAACTTATTATAATATTTTATGCTTTGTAGAGACTGAACTATTTTCGAGATAACCATAAAATTTTATGTGCTCATCACGAGTTCTAGACAATACGCCGCCACACTGAACGTCTCAACCCAATACGCAACTCAATCGAAAAGTCTATTGTTCACAAAGATTCATGTCTTTTTCTGTTGGCACGAAAATACAGCGACATAACCATTAAACGAGTGTCGCGTTACTGTTTGTACACCCATTGCTATATTTTAACAACATCAAGGAAAACGTTTCTGTGTTAAGATATACAAGCAATCATTTGTGATTGTTCAAACGAGTCGAAGGCGGTTAATAGCTCTTCAGAAGCTCCTACAAGCACTTGACTCAATCAAATCATCATTTTGATCCGAACAGAAGTAATTGACAGAGGTTAGGCGATAGAAAATGATTAATTTGGTGTCAATCTCGTTATTAATCGCGTCAGAAAGGCGCATCAGCAGGAATGATTTATTTGCGTATTAATCCAAGCCGCTGGTGCCCTTGAGCTGCTAGCCAAAATGTTTAACAATCACGCGGGCGTAAGGGCATCCGTGTTCTGAGCTCATATAATTGGAATATAGCGGCATCGGCAGTGGCAATTACAAGAAACGATTTCCTAATCATTACGTTATCAACGTTTAAAGCTTTTGTAATTTGCTTGTACAAAATAGGCATACAATTAATCATCCGCTGCCTAGCAACATTTTAAACTGAAGATTCGTAGATAACTATTTGTACTATCGGGGGCTTCTGTTGAACAGGCGAAGTGATGTCCCTAATGACTGCTTCGACGGCCGCTTCCCATTCCAATCGGCGTTTGTCGGTGAGGGCACCACCGCCCGCGCTATTAAGACGGGGCATTGTCACCTATAACAAAAATACTTATATTAAACCTCGTACCAATTATTCTAGCCACGAAATGCGCAATGAAATGCGCGTTACGACAGGTAATTCCCAGTAAAAAGCCATTTGAATTCGTGATACAAATAAATTTACCGACTCTTTCATGTTTTCGTTTCATTAAACCACCAAATTGGTACGAAACAGTCCAGTTTTTGTGGCATAATTATGTTTTTTTTTTTATTTAGAAGAAATAAATCTGATGCAAATTATTCAAGGGGTGGAAGTAAATACATTGACCTAGTAAAAAATTAATTACTTGAACTCTTTATGAGCTTTTTTGTCCTTTGCACGAATAATAAAGTACAGGCCAAGCGGCTTTGCGAACTACGTGACAAAAGTGGCACAAATTTTGTGCGTAACTTCATGACGTGTAATTGAATTACTTACTTGTATTTTTATGTAAGAAGAAATATCTACTGGCAAATTTACCGTGTCTTTTTACTAATACAATAATCATTAACGTCGCATAATATTGCGGCTATTAGGATATCAACATTTACATTTCAAATGGTATTTGAAAAAAAAAATTATACAAAACCCAAGTAGTACATGTGAAATGGGCTATTGATAGAATCTTTGAATTTATTTTACATTTTTAAAGCGTTTGAATGTTCTATAAAGCGGTGTACCATTCGACTCCAGCCGCGGTTGAATTCGATTTTACGACTTTTCTACTACTTGCAGAAATAACATAATGTAACCACAGTAGATTTATTAAAATGTTCTAATAAATACGCAAATAGATGCGAAATAAAAGTTCAACCTTTGAATCGCCAGCGCTAACTACTGAAATCGTAACGGAAAATATTTTAGCTCTTTTATTGTAGCGTGTTTTTACAACGCCTATCAATCAGGTCGATCAAGATCCAAATTTATAATGTGTAAAAGATATAAATTCTTGTGAACAAACCAGTACACAAATGTAGAATACGTGGTTAACGCAAGTAGAGTGTTACGAAACAAAGATAAAACTATAAAACAACCCAAGTAAATTGAAAAACAGTATCAACCTCAAATTGAAACGTTACGCGCAGATAAATCTTTTGTGTGAAGGCCGCGGAATCATTGACGCACTTTTATGTTCCTTCGCTGTTTTATTGAAACTAGATCGGAAGCTATAAAAAATCACCAAAGTTTTTCAAACGATGTAAAATTCATATATTAATTCGAACTCTGTTACGATCGAACATAAGGCTAAGCAAATGCACCTTTGTATGTTTTTTTATTATAAATATAAAATTTTAAGTGCATTACAATTTATAATTCAAGGAAATGCTGACTCGGATCCCACGAATTGCTCTGCATCAAAGCATTACAAAATAAGGCGAGCATTACTGAATCGTTACACGTATTTTATTGGGTACTAAAACTAAAAGGGTGGCTGTTGCGACATTGAAACATTCGGCGACCTCGATACAGTGTTATGAAGAAAGCATATATGCCACCGTTAATGATTTCACTATACGGACAATCAATAACCGCGAATAGCTGACATCGCCTTACATTTTTGACCCAATAAAATATACGTTTGCAAATGTGCACAGTTAAATGACGCCCTTATATTTTGATGACGCAATCAGTGCATTTCCAAGCACAAATGCGCTGTGACGGAAATCTTTACATTAATATTGTAAAGCTTTGCTCTTTTAACTACGAATAAGCAAAGCAGGAGAAGCGCCGCCGCTCCTGTGGTATGAATTATATAAAGCCAGCGAATCGATAGCGGCTGCTTCTCTCGCCAATACATCACCTTAGTCCGGGGTTTGGCCATAGAATCTGGACCCGTATAGGTTTTCTGTGGAATAATTAACAGACCACATATATCAATAACAAACCCCTCAATAAAATACTTAATTTTTATTTCTAAAATCCGTAAGGGGTTATAAAAAAAATGTCATGACTCAGCAAATTCCGTTACAAGTGAATAAGCATTTCCAGTGTAAAACTGCGAAAGTTAGAATACCCACGAACACCAAGTAGTCCATAAATGATCCTACTGACCTAAATAAACATCGTTGAACGAAACTTTGATAGTTGTGTGAAAATAATTCGTTGAAAACAAAACCTCGAATACTTGCACGAGACATCACCATTAACGATTTTGTAGAGTCTATGTAAATTTTGTACTCTATTTTACCTTCCCAGAAAATCGTAATAATCTTCTGAACACTGATTGCCTTTTTACGTAAAAAATAATGACGAAGAAGTTAAAGTAACGGAAAAAAATAGGTCTTCTGCTAAAAGTTATCATATAAGACAACATTTGCACCATTGTAAAGATATTTTTCAAATCTAAAGTATCATTTAACTTTACAAGAACTAACATATTTCATAACAAAAGACTTACATATAAAATAGAGGTCAAGATGTTACATATAATCGATATACACTGTAATAATTTTACAATTAGTGTGAGTGAGTACATCGCGATCTTCTAAACAAAGTATCAATCGTGATGTACGAGTACACACGACTGTTTATCTTGGGATAGACGTCTGTCATCCCAATCGTAGTTGCGTCGAATGACGCTTTAAACTCAAGCACGTTTACACATCGCACAAGGACATACTATTTACAAACACAGAGTTAATTGTAGTAGCAATTCACCCGGAAATTGGATTAGTAAACTGTATTAATTCGTGTCTTTAATCCCATTCGTCGTATTCATAAATAATCACATGTCTTAGTAGTCGTATTACTAGGAGATACTGTTATATCAAAATTAATAATTTATCGTCTCCATTTATTTCATGTAGTATGTCCTGTGTCTGATGATTACGGCATCGATGGTGATATATGTATTTATACGGTGATATATTCCGATAACACCAATAACATATACACACGTATATAATATATAAAATACACAAATACAAAAATAACATACTAATGTATTCAAATGGTATCTGAACACGACAGATATATTCGCAAAGAACGCAATTTTAATAGTCGTTCCTCGCTTCGTACTACCATCGAGGAATGCATTAAACATACTATTCAGTGCAGTAGTAGGTCGGGACCGCAATGCGCATTTTTCATAAAGATACTCATCGATTTAATATCACACAAATGCATAAAAATAATATTTCACAAAACACACATTAATAAACACAAAGCAATTAAGCAAACAAAAACACATCGTTAAACAATCCCGATGTTACGCAGTCGGTCCAATCAACGAAGTTATTTATGATATTGCTGTTATACTATAAGAAATAAAATATATATATATGTAACACTCACCACTGTAAGTACTTTCCTAAGGTCACTGTGTAGACTAGACACATCTACACCCCTGCCGGCGTCGCCGAGTCTTCTCAATGTGTCTGCGAGCGGGCCGGAAAGCGCCCTCAGTTGTTGCCAAGATCTGGCATATTGCCTTCTCACCAACTCGATAATGGTCGACGTAAGAGCCAAACCAATTAAAATGTACAGCGTACACAGTAACATATATTTCGGCCTTTCTGTGGACAACCACACATCGTCAAATTAGAATAAAGCTTTAGGAAATGTTGTATGTAAATCCAAAATTGATGTCAAATGGGATAAAATTATCTGACTTTCTGAAACCCTATCAATTTTCGGTATATTATATTGTCGTTGATTTGAGACATAGATACATATTGTAAGTTTAGTTTTTTGTGACAGTTGTACAGTGCATAAAACAATTTGAATTTGTTATTGCATCAACATACATATACCGTATAAGGCTTTAAATAGACTACATATCGTATTAATTAATAAAGCCAACGTATAAATGTTTAAACAAACACACAAAGGTCCTAATCTAAAGTAGCTTTAAGTTATAAGCAGCAGAAACTCTATTTGTTGTAACTTTCCGGTCTAACCACAGGCATGACCGAAGCAACCATACTTCATACTATTCGTCCCGATGCGGATTCGAAACCGCTTGTATCATTATTTATTACTATTTGAGAAATAAGTTACCTCTTGCTTTATTTAAACTTATACGATAATAATTTCTATTTTAAAATTCCGGACCTTATTTGGATAAACATACCTATCTCACTTTTAAAATATTCAGTACATATCCAATTCATTTAAAATTCTCATATGTGTCCTCCTAATCTGTGTTTCTAGTTAAATGTAGCCGTTTCAGACCAAGTTACTGGCCTACACTGGGCGTAAGTTATATTTTTTGGGGTACTTTATTACTAATTTATTCACTAGACTAGCTCGTAATCTCGCGGCAAAAAGTATGTGCCCGCCAATGTTAATATCCAGGATTGAAGTCGAGGGTCAAATAAATTGTACTATACGTTTTACTAAAAAAAAATCTCTAAAATTAAACGTTGGAATTAGCTCAAAGAAGGGCAAAAAGATCACCTATTGTTACTTAGAATGTGCAGAACTTAGACAAGAAAACACACCTGTGCCTGCCCCTTAAATTTTCGTTGTTTATTTTCTAAAGTTCTATTTACACTTACTTGGTACAATATCACCGAATCCTATGGTTGTCATGGTGATGAAACAAAAATAGAATCCATCGTAGAAAGACCAATCATCCTCCCACATCTTGAACAGCCCGGCTCCGGCGGATAAATACACAAACAGAAATCCGACTGCTCCTAATGCGTACAGCGATCTCTGACCAGCGGGATTCGCTTCTGTCACTCGTGTACAGCATTCTGCCGATAAAAAATATATTAAAACAATAAACTTGAAGTCTATACGAAAAATCCATAGTAACATTATGAAGTCGGAAGTAACCCACTGTATTAATTTGTATGATACGTTGTATGGCGGAAGATGTGACGATAGGAAAAATCATAGGCAAGTTTTAAAGATTTGTACCCGGGTGGTGCAGAGTGTCACTGCTTGTATAATATAAATATTAAATTTTATATTACAAAGAATCTACAGTCCGTTACACCTCATACCCACTATAGACCTAACTCCCAGGTATTGGAAACTCCAAGAGATATTAAGTCTCTCAAATACCAGGCTCGCCTATAATCAAGTGCGCCAGGGGTTTGTCAATCACTTTTTTACATTTTATGCATAATTTTATTACAAAAAAATCTATTCAGACTATTAATAAATATGCTAACAATAAGCATTACTTACTTGGCATTGCAGGCAAATGCTTGGCTATGAAAGAGACGAAGGTAGCGAAGACTCTACCCAAATCGGCAATTACAGTAAGTGTAAGGGGTATACCTATGAGGGCATAAGCAATACAAAACAGCCTACCCCAGAACGTCTCGGGTACAATGTTACCATATCCTGCAAAAAAACAGCATGTTATTTAATTCTTTTTGTATCATAATCACGATCAAAAACCGCAATTTAATTATTATTTTAAAATCATTAACTAAAGCATTGGTAACACTCATTTATCTATTGAATCAATATTTATTTAATTCGAACTTTCAGTTTAAATATTTAAGAAGTGTAATAGCCACTTTCGCTAAATTAAAAAAGCACAAATAACGTAAACCTATCGGCATCCAAACTCAATTTATTCAATAACTATTACCATACTATTCACGTTTACAAATATGAACTCTTCGCATTTAAATATAGATGCACTGTGTAAACAATCATGTACATGGCAACAACTCAACGGTTTAACGTTGCCCGTAATTTTACAACTTCTGTTATTGTTGTTCGAGAATGTAAAATACACTTTTAATATGCTTACATGCCCGTACACACCTATTGTGGTGAGCACTGTTGACGAGAAAAACACAGCTTGCAAGATGCTCCATTTTTCTTCTGCGGGAGGAAAATTCTTCTCTACTTCCAATGATAGACCGCTTGACGACGCTTCTTCCAACACCTATAAATGCAATATTTCTAGAAGAACATTTTTAAGTAACATTTTTATATTATCTTTATTACAAGTATTGTATTGTTGATAAAATACAGGTATTTATAACACGATTCTTTTCTAATATGATACACATATGTATTGCATTAACTGCTAACCTTCTCATAAGCGGCTAATTGATCACTTAACAATTTCTCTACGCCATCCCCATACTCTGTGCCATTGCTTCTCACTGACACGAACCGAATTAAATTCCATCTTTCTGTGAGCAGTCTGTCCCTGTGGTACTCCTGCTTTTCCAACTCAGCTGGGTATTCTAAGGCTCGAAACACCTGTACAAATTAAAAGGTAAATTTTATGTGTATAAAAAATAATCTTTATATATTTTTTAATATACAAATATATACCTTTGAGGCAAAAACTTTAGCAATTAAAACAATGATGATTTACACTAGCACGTATAATTACAACTACAATTAATTATAAAATGATAGTACACATTTTTTTTCTTTAAAGCTAAAAGTTTGCGAATTCTTCTTCAAATTGGCAGGTGGAGCTTTTCTTTAACTTTGCATCACTAACTGCTGCAAAGTTTGTAGTATCTGCTGAACTTTTGCAAATGGGCATATATGGTGGAAGCATTTTCTGGTATAATATTGACTGCCACTCAGTTTCTTGAAACCATTGATGGCTTTTGATGTCGTACACTCCCGCCTTTAAAGAACCATAGCGCTTTGTCGGGTCCACTTCTAATAAATGTTTCACCAGTGATTTACACACGGGCGTCATACACTCAGGTGTTCTGAACTGACCTGCGAGCACTTTCTCATACAACTTTATTGGATTGGAGTGATAAAACGGCGGGTACGCAGCACTCATTTCATAAATCAACACGCCCAGTGCCCACCAGTCAACTGAAAACGTGTAACCTTTTGACAGAATTATTTCTGGAGCAAGATACTCTGGAGTACCGCACAACGTCCATGTTCGGGCTTTCAGAACTTTACTAAAGCCGAAATCACCCAATTTTAAATATCCTGATTCACTTATTAATATATTTTCAGGTTTTACGTCTCTGTGAACTACTGAACAATTATGTAGGTACTCCAATGCTAACACTACTTGAGCTGCGTAAAATTGCATCAACATTTCTGAAAATGGACCTAATTTCTTTATTAACGTGTATAGTTCACCTCCGGATTCATAGGGTAAAATCAGATATACGTACAAGTTATCCTTACAACAATAGTCTAATGATAGCACAAAAGGAAATTGAATACTTTGTAGAATCTTCTTTTCCAAGTGCAATTGCTTTGTACTTTTTCTTTTGACAATTTCTGCTTTTTCTAAGGCTTTCATCGCGTAATAATTGAAGGTTGTTTTATCTCGTACTAAGAACACTGTACCAAAGGAACCACCAGCCAGAGTTTGAATTTTGTCAAAGTCTTCGGCAGACTTGGCATATGCAGGCGGATTAGCATATCTGTGTTGAAAATCACATTTTAATGTATCTAAATATTTCTTATGATTTATCTGATATTCAGGTGTAAAATTATTCTGATATTCTCTCTTATCAAAGGTCATTGCATTTAATTTTCTTTACTACCACGAACATACAACATTTTTAGTTCAAATCAATTCATTTGACACATGATTTGGCACATCAACATTTACTGCTAGAAAAGTCAGCAACATAAAAGGAGGACGTAAAAACAAGAATATATACGCACGTAAATATATTAGGGGGACGTTGTCTATTATATATTAGCCGCAAAAACTAGCAATTCCATTGCATAATTCTTTGTATAACAAAGTAGTCTATATAATGAGTTCCAATTAAAATCGGTAATCAAATCGTAATTGTTTTATAAGACATAAAAGACAAACATGTAAATAAAATTTATTTTAAATATGGTACTGCAATAACTAAGTAACAAAGAAATTCTCTTAATACAGCCATGATTTTTCTCCTTACGAAACAAGCAGTCAAGATCATGATTACGCAATCACGACAATGTCTTTCAAAAATCCTCAAATTCCTTTTCGTACAAACAGACAGAGGATTTTTTTAGCTTAGGCTGTGATATTTCTGGAAAGTTACTCGTGTCACCGGGTGAATGACATATAGGAATAAAGGGTGGTTCCCATTTTTGGTGCAATATTGCTTGCCAATCTATGCTGCTAAACCATGAATGGCTTTTTATATCATAAACTCCTGATTTTAATGAGCCAATACGCTTCGAAGGATCCACTTGCAACAAGGCTTTGATTAAATTTTTGCATTCAGAGTTTATAGTTTCTGGACATTTATACTGACCTTCCAGCACTTTTTCGTAGAGTTTATTGGGATCTGATGCAAAAAACGGTGGAGTACCAGCTTGCATTTCAAATATCAGCACGCCCATTGCCCACCAATCAACTCCAAAGGAGTATCCTTTAGACATTATGACTTCTGGAGCTAAATATTCTGGTGTGCCACACAATGTCCAAGTCTTCTTCTTCAGCACTTTACAGAAGCCAAAATCGCAAAGTTTAATATAGCCATTCGCATCAACCAAAATATTTTCTGGTTTTATGTCCCTGTGTACTATATCACAGTAATGCAGATATTCTAAAGCGAGTGTTACTTGACTAGCGTAAAATTTCGCTAATTCGTCGGAAAAATTGCCGTATTTCTGTATGTAAGTGAACATTTCTCCACCAGCAATATAAGGCAAAATAAAATATAAGTATAAGTTATCTTTAAAAGCGGAGTCTAAAGTTACTACGAGCGGAAACTGAACACACTGTAGTATTTTCTTCTCTATTATTAAATGTTTCACGTGCTTCCTTTCAACAACAACACCTTTCTCCACAACTTTCATAGCGTGATAGGTAAAAGTAGTTTTATCTCTAACTATGAATACGTCTCCATATGCCCCGTTACCAATTGCTTTAATTCTATCGTAGCTATCAAGAGTTTTATCGTAAACTGGCGGTTCATTATATTTATTAAGAAAATCTTCTTTTAGCATTGCCAAATATCGTAAGTGGTCTTGATGATTCTGATTCGTGTATGACGACTTTGCCATAGCCCGTTAATAAAATAGGAGTATTCCATTTAAGTATAATAATTATCAATGATTAAGTATTGAAAATAATATAACTGAAATGTGTATAAATATAATACAAAATTCATTATATTCGATTAGCCACACTACCATGACATTGAAGCTGACATTGTAAGACAGAGACTGAAGTTAGCCAATGATCATTCATTGATTTATAGATGATCGATATCGATGTCGAAATTTTTCAATTTTATCTGTAGTTTTTTTAACAATTGCACTTTAGACTTGTATTAATCGTAAGAGAAATATTATTTGTACTATAATCTGATCTTTCTTAATTACATATTTTCATTATTTCATTACATTCAAATGTGCAATAATATATTATTTGTTTATTTTTATTAATATTGCTATAATAGATTTTTTGGTGAAAAAGTATTTTATTCGTTTTATTTTTAGTCTTATTAAATAAAAAACAGTAACTATACACGAGGAGATAAATAGCTTGTTTATGTTTTTGAGACTGGCCGTTTCCCTGAAATATCTACAAAAAAAGAAAAACTAATTATTTCTGCAGAAAAAAGTCAATTTCGATTGTAGTCTCTTGAACAAATTCTACCTTTCAAGCTGCTTTCAGCGAAGAACATTGTGACCATGGCAGACACTGACGCCAAAAGGCACATTTATTCGCCACATCCGGGAGGCTATCCCCCAGTCAAGCAAGAACAATATGCACAATACTTAAAAAAATTACACCAGGAATTTGTAGACACTTGGAATGAAAAGTCAGAGAACAATGCAAAACTAACTGATTTCGAAAAGCACAAAGTCCTCGGTACCGGAGCATTTGGCGTCGTGTACCTAGTGAGGCATTTACATTCAGGGAAATATTATGCGATGAAGATGCTCGAGAAGGAGAAAATTGTCAAACTAAAGCAAGTAGAACACAGCTATTATGAAAAAAAGATCCTTTGCGGCCTAAACTTTCCCTTCGTTGTGTACATGAAATATTATTTCAAGGATAACGTTTACCTATACTACGTACTGCCATTTATAGCTGGTGGCGAAATGTTTTCCCACTTGCGCAAAATGGGCAAGTTTGAAGAAACCTCCGCGAAATTCTATGGAGCTCAAGTTGTACTAGCCTTAGAATATCTTCATGCGTGCGAGTTAGTGTATCGGGATTTGAAACCAGAAAATATTTTAATAGACAGGACTGGGTACATAAAAATAACAGATTTCGGATTTTGCAAGCTCATCCGTGGACGAACCTGGACTCTGTGTGGTACACCAGAATATTTGGCACCGGAAATAATTTTAAGTAAGGGTTATGGAATGACGGTTGATTGGTGGTCTCTTGGTATATTGCTATTTGAAATGAGCGCTGGACATCCTCCATTTTTTGCTTCCGACCCTATGAGGATTTATGAGAAAATAGTGTCTGGTAAATATCGATGTCCTGCTCATTTCTCTCTTGAATTAAAAGATTTAATCGGACACGTACTACAAGTAGATGTGACACGACGCTACGGCAACCTAAAAGATGGAGTATTGGATTTCAAGAATCACAAGTGGTTTAGAGAAATTGATTGGGATAATCTATTGAACAGTCGCATTCACCCGCCATTTATCCCAAAAATTCGATCCCCAGGAGATACGACCAACTTTGATACGTTCGATGAAGAGAAAATAAAAGACAGCCCTGTCTGTCTGTACGAAGAAGAATTTGCCGATTTTTAAAACATCTATAGACATTGGAACGTTATTAAGTTTTCTTTTAAGTATTTACAAATACTAAGAAACAACTTAAAGTATAAGTATGAAACGGTTAAGTTTAAAACCTTGTTTTGATAATTAGGATAGAACTACTTTTTTTCTTTTTCCACTTAATGATTTTTAATTTGTTAATGGAAATTAACAGGAATAAATTGTGTTTATAAATGAACGTCTTTCAATGGATACAAAAGTGACCTATGTATGTCATTGTTATATGCAATAAATAGATAACCTATAAATTATTTTATAAAATAGTGTTGTTTGAATGAAATTGAATTTGTTGAACAAACCATAAATTGGGCGGCAAACCAACCGTATTGAAAGATATATTGGTATTTTTGTTTCACGAGAAACTTTTTGGCAACGCAATACATGATATTTTTGGCATTAAATGTAACACGTTTTTAGTCTTTCATATTTATTTGTAAAGGGAGAACTGAACAAACAACTGAAGTAATTTAAGCGTTAAAAACGAAATGTGTAACGACGCATAGAATACATTAAAAATACTAACAACAAAAGTTCCGCTGTCTACTGTAGAATATGAAACAATAAGTTTTGAGCACCCAGAAATCATATGTTACAGTTTTGCAATAAATGCAATTTAGGTAACTTAGAAAAAACTAGACATCAAGATTTGTCTTCTCCCTAATCTTTCTTAAACTGTATAAACTTATATTTGGCTCTCTTTTGATCGCTTCTACGGAATGAAGCTAGAGGTCAGTCCAACACATTAATGATCATCATCAGTAACAATTTGGTAACAATCACACACCGAGAATGAGGTAATCAGGCTTCCTCACTCTACTTATTATTACTAAACTTCCGACAGTAGTTTATTAAAAAGAGGTCTAGTTAAATCAGCGTAACGAAACTTGGTTCGAATAAAGCGCTGCTCAACAAATTTCGCTAAAGCAAAGTAACATAACACAGTCCTATAGGAACACTCGAGAATATTAACATCCGATCCAGGTTATTTCTTAAAGTACGAATGCAAAAATATCTTCATTACACCTCCTTGTAGTTATTGTTCTCTTTGTCATAACAACTGGCGCAACTTTTTAATTAATCTAAAATGTTATTTTAACTAAGATTCTTTTGCTTCCAACAACTAAAACCGGTTTAGCAAGATAATGTTTAATAAACAAGTCACATAAATAAGTGACTGTAATTAAAAGGTCTGTGTTATTCCTTTTGTTAATGTATTTCTTATATTACTGGTTTACAATATCTAAAATTGTAAGAAGGAATATTGTGCCGTGGACATCGAAAACTTAGAGACAAAGAAGTTTTGTGTATTGCAAAAATATTTATTTCTGTAAACGAATAGAGTTTATTAATCGGACTTGTAAGTCTGTAGATTTTTTTAATCTGTAGATTTTTATCAAACGCCCTATTATGCATTAAAATCTTAAAAAAAAATAATTAAAAAAAAAAGATTACACCCACAATTTTTGTGGATCAAGAAAAAAATATTCGCTTCAATTAAAATCTTCAAAATACATATAAACTAAATTACTCGTAACTTTCATTAAATTAAAGTCCTTTATTGTTTTGTATCCTTGTTGATATAGGCGCCCCAGGCTTAGGGATGACAAAGAATATTATGTCGTACATTATCCGTAATTGATACGATCTCTACGAACGATATTTTTGTAGTACCTAGACTATCGAAACATATTGTGTGCCAAAATAAATTAGCTCAGCAATAAAAAGGCCGATAATGAAAGGGTCGACCCGATCGTTTCAACACGATCAATTTATTTGCTACAATAAATGATAATAGACCAAAATCTTTTCTTTACTGTCTTTTTACCTAGCATTTTTTTCACTTTGCAATATTATCCTTATGATCGCAGATGTACGAAGAAATAACAATTATTTGGTAATTCCACTTCATCAAATAAACATTAGATGGTTTATCGAAAAAATACGTTATCTCGTAAGAGTCCCAAATTCTATTACAGCTAATAATTATTATAATTAGCTCTTTATTAATCTTCCGAATAAGTAATATATTATTCTATACGCTCTATTTATATGTTATTACAAATTGTTTAGTAAAACATCACGCATACTTATATGAACATGGCAACATTCCAGTAAGATACAGTTTTCTTTTCACATGTCACACCAAACAACACAAACTCGCCCTTTTATACCCAAATATTCCTTACAAAAGCTAATATAAGGACATACCAAATACAATCGACTTGCCAAACGAGGAACTAGAGAACGCTATGCATAATAAAGTACGAGGGTAAAAAATAACCCCTTAGAATTTATTGATTAATAATGAAGCTGTCTCTGATTTTATAATTATTTTTTACCCTTTTACAAAGGAGGCTACTACAGAATTACTCTCTTTCTAATGAAAACTTATTCTCAGAAGCATTATTGATTGTTGTACTATCACTTCCTAAAGCACCCACGGTATCCGTGGATCTCATTAGGATAGTGTTTATTTCCTGTATTCCTATAAATCTAACTGATTATATTTTTACCTCTACTAGAGCTTATAAATTAAATTATGAAATAATAATAGAAAAAAACAAACATCAAGCTGCTAGTCTCGCGGCACTGGTGTATGCCATAGAGTACCTACGTAAAGACGTAGAGATATCGGGTTCGATTCGTAGCTTGGACGAAGGATTATTGCTTTTTCCTAGAAATTCTCATGATTACCATATTGTTTTGAACTTTAAACGACATGTTTATAGTCCAAAATAAATAGTTATACAAACGGGAGTGTGAACATAAACTTGGCAACATCTCTACATATTTAGGAATCATAATTATCATAACAAATGTTCACGTATCTTGTCTCTTTTTGCGATTTTATTTTTATTTACCACGTTTAACAAGGATGGAATACATTAATGATTTAACGACGTAACCACATATTCCGCTGTGGAAAAACACTACACAATTATTAATAACTACGTATTGTAGAGATACAAGAACCCGTATAACAAAACAGTCAAGAAATAATATATTACCTTTACATATATTTTTTAAATTAAAGAAAATAATCTCTTCGTATCGTATATTACTTAAGACTTCACAACGAAATTTTTAAGACCTTTATTGCCACATTGCGATTTGATTTCTACCCTGACACGAAATGTTTTCGGGTTAAAATATACTCAAATGGAAAATACACATATCGAGATATTTCTTATCACAAGTTAATAAAAAAAAATAACCTTTATATCGTCGCTCAATTAAATCCAAAATCAAAGTTTAATTACTTACCAGTCCTCCACCGGCGGTGTAGAGCATTAGGGCTACGAATAAGCCGACATGTGAGAGAGCAGATCTGGGGCAGAAATTGCCCCAGCGGGACTTGGGCTTGGTCCCCATTAGCGTCTCCGTCTCCCAAGACACATTCTTCACGTTTTTACACATTTTAACACTTTTTAGTTCTCATGTAAGTCGGTAGTATCAACATTGTCTGTCTTCCATCACTCTGATACAACTATTTACCATGGGAATTACTAATGAGATTATTACAATCATATGTCGTATCGCAACATAAAAATTATAATTTTGATTTGCATAATACATTATTCTCGTGAGCAATTTGCGTTTACATTTTTATAGTAAACAGTGATCCAAGGACCCTTAAACTTTAATATCAACAAGGAAATACCATGTCAAAGTATCCGTGACTAAGTAAAATAATTGAAAATAAAAATTAAATATTTAGGAAGTCATTACCATCAAATGTTGAAATTAATTATACGAGAACAAGATCCTTAGCTTTCAACCTTGCGTTTACGTGGACGACTTAACAGCCTTTTAAAATTGTAATATATACAAATGAAACTTAGCTAATTCATGCGACACGCGCTTCTATTATTTTATTCCAAGTCACGACATTGAAATATTTTACATAGTTATATAACTTGCCTAATAAATATAAATTATGTATAGGATAAAATGCGTCACGTGTACGGTTCAATAAACTTTATTTCGTGCATTGAAACTCAGTTGCCTTTTGTTGTTATAGTGCAGAAAGTTTGCGCTTCGTTATAAACCAGATATTTACAAAGCAATCAAATGAGAATTAATTCAGTGCGAAATTGTTCATGCACAAAAATCATTGGAAAGTGTGCAATCTTCAATTTTTAAAATAGTGCAGTCTCATCTACAACATCAACACGGTCCTAAAAACTGTTCACCGCGGAATAATCATTAAGATATTTATCCACTGACTAATGTCAACAGATTTCTAAACTCAAAATAACCCTATACTAACTACGGTATGACCACTTGCGGACTACATTTTCTCTATTCGCTCTGATTTTTTTTAAAACAGAATCTTCGAAGCTCAATAAGGTCACCATCTAGTGAAATAAATAATTTTATTTTTGTTGAGTATTTATTTTTATGACGGTCCAATTGCATGCGCTGCAAATCTTCTAACCGCCTCTTATTTAAGGTATCATTAGTCAACGAATGGAATTGTAGATGTGTTGTTGTTTCTTGCTATACACCACTTGACAGTTACTCATAATCCGTTTTGAACATGAGAAATCTTATAAATGTACATTTTGTTGTTATTGAACATATTTAATGTATTGTGAGAATACATCACCGATCACAAATAAGTTGACTCACAGTTTTCGTTTGTCATTTCATATTTATAGACATTCATCAGGCAGCTTCCGAAACTTAATATTGAACACAGACCACCCTGAGAAATGGCATTGTTTCATATAGCTGTGAGTCATAGAACTACTCATACACATATTTCCTAAAAAGTAGCTTCGAATCGATAATTATTTATGCCTGAGTCCTGTTAGTTAGTAAGAAGCCACGATTTATTTTAGATATTTCTGTAAAACTCTAACCTGACATAAAATCCATGTACATATCCCTATTAATCTCCCTCTACTCAACCTTATAACACCCACATTAAGATCAACCAGCGTCTCAATAAAAGCTATCTTTTGATAATAACTGATCAATAAAACCCACCAAAATTCCTAAAGAATATTGTAAGTACTTGAAAGACGAAGAACTAAAAGGGGAATAAATAAGGCTTACTAGGTATTTGGTAATCTCATTCGCCTTACAAATTGCGTGGCCTTACGCAACGCCTGTGTGGGTGGGATAAATATTAGTATTTGTAGTATGAGTTGCCAAATTATAATAAGGCTTTTGATTTTACGATCACGTCATGACGTCAAATCTTTCCATCAAGGACCGTACTATATTTACTACAGGAATATAATCCCTTAACATATTAATTCACACCAAATTATTTAAGAATACAGTAACGTTTTAGGTCTTCTATTTCTATCGACTTCACTTTTTATGGTAAATATCATCGATTGTACATACCGAAATACCTCCCACATAAATAAAATAGGCAAAACTTTGAAGAATACTTGTGGGCGATTGAACAGCGCAAACGGAATTCAAGAGATCCCACTTACAACTAAGTGGGCTGTTAACTCGCTCTTCTTAATTGTTTTGTACCAGAAAACTGTTGAATATAGATTACATTATAGAATTTTCGATATTTTTAAGAGTTGATATTACTTTTAGAAGTGGATTTCATATAATTAAAAAAATACCGCTCCTGTTACGTAGGAACTAAAATACAGTGCGAAAGGGGTGGTGTTCTACACACTTCTGTTATCCATAATACATGCAAATGCGAGAATGTATGTGTATGAGTGTGTGTTGATTATTTAACCTAAGGGCAGCTTACAATGCAATAGAAATGACGCAAACCTGAATGTATATGTTACTTCTCTGTTTATTCGGAAATCAACTTGCTATAAATTATGACTATGATTTTCCAAGCCGTGAATCTTCCGACGCAAATGCTGAGGGAATTTAACAAAATCTATTAAAGACCACCACGTCTATTGCATCCTGTTCAATGACGAATGGCCGATAATGAATAAGAACATACATATTATATTTGCCTCACTCCTAAACGTGGCCAATAATGGAAATGTTTGTAAAGACGTTATCTCCAAATAAATTAGCAGGCCTAGATAGATAAATCACTCGTCAGTAAGTAGGTAGGCATGGCTGCGTCGATAGCAAGCCTTGAAGTAACGTCTTCGACCTTACAAATAAATGATCACTATCTTAAAGAAAAACAAACGATGTCTATAATTTTTTATAGCTAAAAGCACTTTGCACTGAAGTTCAGTTGCAGCATCAAAAAAAAAGTCAAAACAATGATTGATGTTGAAAATATTTGGCATGCAATTGGAAGAGGGAATGTAAGAATCGAGAGCTTTAGTTACATGACAATTACTCGTTTTGAATTACGTGTTCATTAGCTGCCTCACTTATTGGGTGATTGGGGCTCCAGCCCAGCTGTGGGACGTATATGGGTTAATATAGACAAACTGGGCCGCCAGCCCGGCGCCCGTTAGCTTATCGACTTTGTCAAATCGCGTCTATGAACTTTAAAGACCGACATAATTCGAAATAGACAACAGTTTAGCCGGCTTTCAGACGCTGCCAATAGTGTATTGTGTAAGAACAAATCGACAGTGGCCCATTTTACTACTCACCCTTTGCTTTCAGACTAAAATACATTAAATATATAACCTGCAATGCCGTAGAGTTACATAAGTAATACATGAATATTAACTTGATAAAGAAAGCAGAATGTGTCATTACACAAAAGTGTACTTGATGGGCAACAAAGTATTGGTATATTATTTGTTTTCCAATATTATATTAACTGAAAAAAATAATAACATTAGTAACTATCGTAATAGGCTATAATCAAAATACATCAAACAGCTGTTGAGTAAAAGATTTTTACTAACGAGGCTCAAACGCCACCCCAAGGTCAAGGTGAAAGAAAAAATATATCTTACGGATATTATTCCTTAACGGTACAGGGCACTAATGACAGAATAATTACTCACTTATTAATTATTTATCAGTCTTCGTATAAAATAAATATATTAAATAAAAAGGTGTTATAAATAATATTGATAATTAAATAACAAAACAAATTCTCATTAGTCATTCCCACACAACAGTCACAAACACTAAGCGCGTTACGAACTAACGAACGTAATTCTATTCGAAATGATCGGGAACCGCGGACATCCTTTGCGCACTGCGGTCTGCGAATAACTGAAAATTACTTCAGTAAGCTTTCATCTCTGTGACTTCAGCGAACGCTTTATGTGCAAGACGCTTTCAGGCTTTGGAAAGCTTTTCCTTTGTAGTGCTGAGTAATGCTACATTTATAACAATAATACTGATTTTTAGTAAATTTCAGTGATAAAACAAAATGAGCCGAAAACGAGATTTTTCCATTGTATTTTTTTACAGTTTTTATGCAACTTATACATAAAAATAAATAACAAAATAAGTAATTATTATTAAATAAATTATTATTAAGCTTTCTACTTACGTGGATACACGATATATTCATCATAATAATATTATAAAACGTATGCCATTAATCATTATTACCCCACATAATCACAGAATTGGTAGCTGTATGCACATATATGTAGGTATACACAAAAGCCTTACTAGTATGGACACGCGAACGCCTTATCAGTCGGTCAGATTGCAAACTCGCTCCGACCAATAAACATATTTTAGCAGGCGCTGATTATAGCATTAACATCTACGTCTATAATATATCTTGCTATGTTTCAAATCGCGATTATCCTCAATTTAGTGGAATATAAAAGTCATTCAATGTACTTAAAATAAGTAAATAACACCCAACAGTCACATACATAATCCTGACCCCACATTTAGATACGAGTCTTGTGTCATGGGTATCAGCAACTACGGGAGACTTTTCGGTCTCACAAACACCCAGACCCGAAACAAATATTTGTGGATCACACAAACATTTGTCCCCGTGCGGGGATCGAACCCGCGGCCACTCGTTTCGCAAGCTGGTGTTTAGCCAATTGCGCCACGGGGCTGTACTTATTCCAAAAAAGACCTTGCCAACAATATATGTATTATAATGTAATGATTTTTCATCAATCAATGATGGTGTTTTCAATCTTGATCCTAATGTTTTTTTAAACCATTTGCAGAAATTCAGAATACGTAGTAAATTGTAAATAATACAGTACTACTATACTTTAGACTTGTCTTTTATATAAGACATTGATTTGTATTAGAAGTAAAATTCTTCCAGGAATTGAAACATATTATGAAGCTGATATTGGTTTCTATAACTTCCGAGACCGATTTTACCTGCTACGTGTACGGGATGACAATGGACTTGTTGCATTTCTGACTTTCAATGTTAGCGTATAATTTTAATCAATGAACAAGAACAGTCTCTGGTTTGGAAGCAAATTCAGTTACATAAGCACTTGTTTCGGGAATACACTTGCCTTGTAAAACAACAACACTTGCTTCCTTCGAATGTTATGTAATTTAGTACCAGTAACAAAAATACGATTGAATTATCTTTTCTACAACACCAATGATTATATTTTTCAATAAATGACATCATATTTAATGTCAGTAGGCCTAGTTTTTGCTATTGCCTGCATTTGGCAGATTAATATCAGGTCATTCTATCTAAGTACTTGGCAAAGTCCTCAGATAAAATTTACGGGAGTCATAAATTATTACTTTGGCCTAGTGCCGGGTAATCTACTTAAAATATTTAATAACATAGGGGGAATATCCAAATTGCGTGATAATGAATTCCCATAAACGGGTTCCCATTTTAAGGGTATTAGCAGGACAACCTCCAACGGCAAAAAAGCCGAACTTACGTTGTTTAGCAACCAGAAACAAATGCAATAATTTTCCCCCTATATCATCACGATTTGTATTTTATGTGTCACGTTTGATTTTCTGCGTGAGTGTATTAAAGAGTGTGAGTGTACTTTAATGTATGGACGTAAGAGTAACTATGGTGTACAGCATTCTGTTTATCAAATCATAGATCCTTCAGTGTATTACGCGTGAAACATAATTCACTTATGACTGGATGTGCGTCACGCGAAGGAAATGATTCTGTTACCGTTGCACGTCTACCAACCTCCTGAGAATAGTAGAGTGATCACATCCATGTACAAAATAGGTTACAAGGGCTAGATTCTCCTTCCTGCTTATGAAAAGGTGTATGTTTAATACTCCTAAATGCTATCATAAAAGAATTAGTTACGCCTTTTGACTTACGATGCCACTATTTTATAGGCTTTTAAGCGAAGACCGAAATAAGTGTGCCGAGTAACTAGAAATAGGAGTTGATGTTTCGTGACTTATAATGATTATTATAAAATGTAAAAGGTTGATTTGAGAATTTTCATAAATTTCGAATATCAAAAAAAAACAATTATCACCTAAAACTAAAAATTAAAAAAAA
This sequence comes from Cephonodes hylas, assembly GCA_030295005.1. Lineage (NCBI taxonomy): Eukaryota > Metazoa > Arthropoda > Insecta > Lepidoptera > Sphingidae > Cephonodes > Cephonodes hylas. The sequence goes on along the minus strand of AP025369.1, from coordinate 8,405,298 downwards.
CGATGCTTTTAGATGTGCACATTTCCTGGTGACAATTTATTTAATTATTAAAGCACGTGATAATTAAAATACTAATTAGTCAGTAATAAATCAGTATTTATATTGACCTAACTGAGCTGCCTGTCTCTCATTTAGAACTGCAACCGTCGAAACATATCCTCTCAGACCGCGAGACATATCCTCGAGACTATTTTACCTTAAGTAGCAATAAATAAAGAAAAGGCAACCAGATTTTTGCCATTCGAATGAGAAGATTTGCTCGGCGGTTTTCATCATCATCATCATCAGCCAAAGGACGTCCACTGCTGGACATAGGCCTCCCCCAGAGACTTCCAAAGCGCTCTATTGGAAGCGGCCTGCATCCAGCGGCTTCCCGCTTATAAATGCTCGGCGGTTTTATTTCTATAAAATTATTTCATCCTCATCTTTAAAATTACTGTAAGAAAATGGATTAGGTATCTTTCTCGTCGGAAAATATATCAGTTCAAAGATGTAATGAGGAAGTTGTAAGTGGAAAATTATGAAACATCTTAACACAACAGAAGCATCATAATAAAATTCTTATAATCATGTTCAATAATATGCAACGTTAATAAGAATAAAAAAAAACTTTTGACGTCTTTTTACCACGACGAGTAGGCAAAAGTATTATCCTTAAAAGTTGCACCAGTCAGGTTTTTTGTAATATTGTTTAATATTTTAGATAGAAATTTCAAAATACTATATTTTTTAGATTATTGTGAATTAATGTTGCGAATAAAAGTTCCCAATTTGTGTTCCAAAAAAGCCCTTTGCCCTCACTGCCAACTATAAGGAGTACGGACCCATGTGAATTCATAGGTATTATTTTTATGATTCCAGTAATAATCTTATAACCCGTCTATCTGACATTAACTCGATCTAGAAAATACCAAGTTCTGAACCATTCATTGCTTTCATACAAATTGCGTATTGACCTTAACATTGAAATAAACACCTCTCGGTTTAATTGGTCAGCGATCACAACAACTGGTGACGAAATAATACCTAATATGGACTTTTATTCTTATTTTTTGTTGGCTAAAAACATTACGAAGAGGTAGTCACATCTCGGTACAATAGAACCTAAAAAATAAAAAAGCCGTAAAAAAAAATCCACAGCTTTTGTATTAAAAATGTAATTATACAGTATCAAGGATTGAAGTAATGCAAATTTATGTTTATGTGAATTTATGGCACTGTTGCTTATTCAAGTAGTTTTACCACAAAGTTTTTACGATAAGTTTCATTAACATAGTAATAACACTGTAGGTAATTACAATGGTGCTTTTAACTGAGCCGCTGTTAGTGATTAATTGCTACGAATAGCATCACTTTGGACCAGAAGTGTTTTTAGAATAAAAAATCGTGGTAAAATTATACGAGTATATTTATTGCCTTAAAAAAGCTACAATGTGCATTTAGATACTAAAATTAACTATATGTATGTATTTGCACGAAACACGCGTTACCATGCGGATACTAGGTGTTATGTCTGGTACAATGTCTTCAATCAACAGCTGGTTTGAAAACCGCAAAAATCACTCACGACAATATTCGCTAAAGAGGTAGGTAGAGGTGTACTTTCGTCCTACGTAATAGGGGACAAGCCTATTGCCGTTTTTTTTGGCACAATTCCAGACTCCGTACTGCTACTAAGGAACAATGAGTAAAAATACTCTTTGAATATTACATTAATTTATTAACATAGTTACCGTTTTGTTTGTACAAAAAACTGTTTACCGAAGCGTGACGACGCAATCATCAACAACCGCTGTCATAGTTCGGAGTGACAAGAGGCAGACATTTCGCATTTTGTTATACTGTTAAATCTGTTCTCTTTTACCTAACGTGATTATAAAAAATGATAGAATCATTTGATAGAAAGAGGTAACTCAATCTCAAAAACATTTGTAGTTTAGAGAACAAACCGTAAATCGCCCAATCAATATATTTTTTAAATTTCTTACATTTAAAATATATACACAACATGAATATTTGTATAGAAAATGTAATTTTTTTATTAATTAAAATTAGAAATAGTAATTGTGAAAAAGTGAACCAACCCGTTTTTTTCTTTATGGACTTTGAATTAACCTAGTTATGTAAAGTTGATCTCGGAAAACTAGTTTCTGAATGCCTCTTTGTTTACATATTTAAAAGTCACGTTAAAGCAGTGTAAAATAAGACAACAATTTTCATATGACAGCCCAAAAAAAACGATACAATCTTAAATACCTTGTATTATAAATATGTGCATATGTAAATTGTAGCAATCCTTTGATTGTATGAGAAAATGATTTTCCAAAATAAAAAAGGATTTTTTTTTCGCAGTACAAAAACCTACATTCATTGTAAATTGTCAATTGTAGGCATGTTATGCTTACATTCGAACGAAATAGGTAACTGTAATGCGTCGAACATAAAATACATAGAAGTAGACGTTCCAATTAATCAAATCGATACAGGTCCTTTAAAATATTTTTGCCTTACCATGTAACAGATTTCAGTGGCGGTGTATTTTAAATTGGCTAAAGATAACAAATACTGCACTTCGATACAAATCATTGTCGGTATGACGAAGCATCTCAGCAGGTCGGCTTGATGGTATCAAGTGACCAAAAGGGAGTGTCTCTTGCTACTTGGTGCTCTATTTAGCTTGCTACGGCATCATGCTTACCATCAGATACGATTTTCCCTTTTTCGTATCCGTATAAAAATAAATAGGTACTGTTTTGTTGGTGAGAATGCTGGAACCCTTGGCTTGAATAATGAAATCAACCCGGGAAACAATTCCTTTAAATAAAATATGAGCCTCCTTTCAGGCCCAAAGTATGTGGGGTATGAGGACATATACATATGTACATATCTTGGGCTTCAAGCCAAAAGGGAGTATAAGCGATACCCATACTCTTCAGGAAGCAAAAAAAAACTTAATAATTTTTGTTTTAATTTATCTCTACAACCTTTTAATATCTTTTACAGTAATTAATCTACCATTAAGAAAAAATCAGAAGTGGTGTATCGATAAACTTACAAATTATTGACGACATAAAAAACTACTTTTTTTTATACGCCCTTCTAGTTAAAAGCCCGCGATATAAGAAACATAGCGAAATAACCAATATTTTTGGATCATACAAAAAATTGTTTCGAATATAGGTAAGTGTTTGTGAGACTTTCGTAGTTTCTTATACTTACTACACAGCACCTGTATTCTACTGTGGGATCAGAACTATTTGACTGTTGGATGATTTTTTTATTAATAATTATTATGTCTCGTCTCACCCTTAACGACAATGCTAGGTCCGATTAATGACAAGGGTGTTAGCTTTGATGTGCCGACATAATCAAAACTATACTTGCTGTAATGTATATAAAATATATACATAATTGTTTAATAATATCCCGAACTCCCGATACATTTCAATCAACTATCCTATTAGTCTTAGTCGTACCACAGGCTTTTCATGAACGATCTATTGAGGACAATAAGGTCATCTTATCTTACTTCAGGTGACCTGCGTCGTTTAGTGCCTATAATTCAACCCGGTCTCTGTTTTGGATTCTATAGCTGTCTAAGCAATGTGCTCAATTAGTCTTGGAATCGTAGATTTATTATAGTTGTTTTGCGTCAATGTGGTTAGGAAATCCAAGAATGGGATTTACTTAAGAATATTCTATACTCTATAGAATTCATAACGCAGTTGTTGCTAAGTAAAAGTCTTTAGTTACAATCTCATTGTTAGTGCTTTCATAGCTTAAACAAAAAGAAATATTAAAAAAGGTCAAACATATTTGTTTTTATGTCCAACAGACCTGTATGTTAAAAAACGGAAGAAAGCATTCTTGAAATGTTGTTGGGAAGCGTTTTTTATAATGGCTTTTTTATATTTTTCTAATTGTTTCTCGTTGTGCTAGGAACAAACTATCCCAATTCCGGATAGTAACAGAAAGCTTAACGCAGTAGAGAATCATTTCAAATTTATACCAATAACTATGCAAATATACCGCAAAAAATCCGGACTTTAGCATCTCTTATTTTTTTATTGTGACTTTATGAGACAGGTCACTGATCTTAATCGCCTTATGCGCGATTCAATTTCTTCGCAGAATGCGTGACGCACGCAATTTATATAATGTCTTGTTCATCGAATTATTTTATACAAAGTTCAACCGGATAAATAGTGCGTGACCTTGTGGTTCCGTTTCCGCCCTGCGGAACTGAACTTTACAATGGTTCCCTGGAAATTAACATAAATATTTATCGATATATTAAAATAAATTCTAAAATATCTTTTTCAATCTCAAAAACACAAATATTTGTCTTAACGCAAGGATTGAACTGGCTGGGCTATCAAGAAGCAATATGGTATATATTGCTATACAATTCTCCTTACTAATGACAAATCAAAAATGATTTTATAATTTTTTTGTCTGTAGTTGGCCAACCCACTCTAGGTCAGCATGTTGGACTAACGTGGCCTGAGTCCAACATTGAGACGTATAAAGATTGATGAGGATTATCATCATTGCTGCTGTCAAATGAAATAATCGTAAATACAGGATCTTTTTATATTTACAATAACTCATTCTTCAAAAGTCTTTCATTTCCCATTAAGAAATATTTTACAGAAAGCGGAAACAAGTTAATTCATCATTTCCTTTTAATTGATAAATGTCAATGACGATAATGGATCCGTAAAATGGTGTATACCGTGAACTACAAGATAATTTTGTCTTAATTAACTTTTGTCTTAATGACGACCACAACGGGTAGAAGTATTCATAAAACGATGTTGAGTGACATCAACTTAATTAAACAAGTGAAGATGTAAACTGTTACATTCGTTTATGAAGATCGCAAATTATTTCATTGTGGTCAAGCAAATTATTGGATTTTCATCCGCAAATGGAACGACGACATTGCGAAGGTTGCTGAGTGTGGTTGTATGCAAGTAGCTTCTACTATAAAACTCTGGAAGAAATCAGAACTGGTCTATGTCCAACAGTGAACGTCAGGAGATGATGAAAATGGTCTCTAATTTCGCGATTGTTTTAAGTTGTTATCATAATTCGCTCCCGGAGTTTGCGACCTAACTTCGTGCTTGTATTTTACATCCAATTGAAATGAAGTAACTTTTTTTTATTCGATCACATAGAAGTGGAAAATATACATATATAAACATTTTTACATCAAAGAAGATAACACAAATTCCTTGAATTGAAATAGTATTCTATCACGTCTGATGTGTATAAAAATTGCCATGTTTATTTGAGTTACATTTTTAATTTTCAAATTCGACCAGTAAAGGTTTTTTTATAATATCATTTATGTTAAAACTTCAAGGTATACCGACTGACATTGGTGGTTTAAAGACACGCATAATTACGCGGACTCTCAGAAGCTGCGCATTTATTTAAATTAATATGCTTTTTCGTAAGTTCATCTACCTCTTGAAAGCGATAAAACACTCCGCATAATTCTATTGAGAATTTCTAAATTCTATATTAAACATGCCTTATATTCACCACAAATAAATAACACTGGCAATATTTATGGCACAATTTATGGCCTACTGTAATTTAATATAATAGTAAAAAATCAGCTTCAGATGATATTTAGACTATGTCCATTTCACAGCCTCACTCGCTTGAAAACAGAAATTTTCCATAAATGTTATAAAGAATCCGTAATCATCGTCAGCCTATGTACGATCCACTGCTGGGCACGTACCATCTGTACAACTGATGGGGTTTAGGTTTTAGTCCACCACGCTGGAAGAATTAAGAATCGCAAAGTAAAACTGTCTGCCAAACTTGTGATATCAGAAACCTACCAGTCTCTCTCTACTTATCAAAATTATAGAAAAATGGGTAAGCACTTATGCTTAAAGTGTATAAACAAACCCACTTCGTATTTTGAATAGGTCGTAGGCAAGGATTTTTGGATACCACAATCTGTCAATCTTATCTGTAAGTGTGGTGCTTTTTTTGCTAGTCAATTTATTGAAATCAATCGCATTGAGAGTCAATTTTCTATTTACTACAGAACTGGTCTGATCGGGCCAACGTACTCAGTGTGCTTTAAGATTTTTTGTTTTATTAGCTCACACAGTCTTCCAACAAGTAATAGTTGAAAGTTACTTAACTCGAAAATATCAAAGGATCATTCGTAATCAATGCCTGATATAATTGGTATTTTTTATAAGTCCAAGGCACATTGACCTTACTCGAAGATTCTAATGAGTTCACCAGCTAGGAACGATTACAATTTTTTAGGATCAAGCTTCATGTGCTATTGGAAAGTAAAAGATGATACAGTACAGTATGATTTATTTCGTATGATTTAGCCAGCCTTTGCAATGTAAATAAGTGTCTATTTACGAAATTAATTCAGAAAATCTGTATAACTCTGTTTCTCTACTATATTACTAAGTACCTTTCGCTTGAATCACTCTGTCTATTAGAAATACTAGAAATACATCATAATCATCAGCCAACTTTGGTCCACTGCTGGACACGATCACATTTGGACAGCAGTTACACCTTCATAAAAGAATCAATTGGAAAAAACTCATGCAAGGTTCATTGAGATACAGTGTCATCTGCTAAAAATGAATTAGAACCAGGTATGACATGTGTACTCAGTCTAATCCAGAAACGCATTCGTATGTTTTTGTATGTTATAAAATAATATAACCGACAATATTCTCCGTTAAAAAACAATAGCAGATTATATGTTAAGGTTAATGCACTGATGCAAAGATTATAAGACACTTAATAAAATTACTGTCATAGGTGGAACGAGGTTAAGGAGCAAGCCTATGAACTTAACCTCTTGATGAATAATAATTATATCTATTCTTGCAGAGATTCGAACTAAAAAAAGGTAAAATCAAAGGCGGACAAGGAAAATAATTTACAATAAAAGTAGGTAGTATGGAACTACAAAGAAAGAACATTGCTTGTTTACCGAATTCAACTCATGTAAAATTGCCAGTTTTATTCACGATATACGATTCTCAAGCCCAACCATGTCGGTTAACATAAACATATATAGTGTGTGTATAATATACTCCTATAATATTTGGCATTTAAAAAATATACACAATCTTCGCAGTGCATGCCTGTCGGGACATTTCGACAACCACATTCCGATTACTGTGTTTTTTATGTTTATCTCTTTTTCGGGCACATTTCCAAACTCCGATTTGCTGTTATAAATATCAAAATAAAAGTCCAATACTACTTTAACCGACTCTCCTAGTCACCCCTCTCCCCTTATCAAAACGGAAACCTTTAGAACGCACAGCCTTCTTTTAGCGTGAGACCATAAAGCAGTAAAAAAATTAAAAAAGAAATATACTCGTCTCGAAACTACATTGTACTTACTATCAAGTGTCAGAGGTATTGAGAGAACATTATGCTGCCTTTGCCGTCCCAGAAGAAAATGAATGGAGACAATATACGAACAAAGATTTAGTTAATAAGACAGTATTCTGTTATAATTTTGATGTTGATATCTTACAATCAACAGATGACATAATTATATTATGAACAACTCCTTAACTTTGTAACTAAATTCTATATAAAATGTATTCAGACTTAATTACAATTCCACAGTTACTTACAAACGCCGTCACTATAATTAGTATCCGTATTATAAAACGATTAAATCACAACTGGGCGTAATATGTATTTCCATGCTTACTGAAACTAGACAATGATTTAAAGCGACTGCTGACAAAATAATTGACGCGTGTATGTAAGCCATCTATAAAGCCAATATACCTAACTAAAATAAATATTAGTTTTTTAGGTTTTAAACTAAAATAATGTCCAAATTAAAAAAATATATTTTATAAGGTCTTGATAATAAATTTCATGCTATTTTTGATCTGACGGGCACTTTTTCATGAATGGTTTTATAATTTTTATTATGTACCAATATTCCTTGGTAAATTGTACACGTTTACCTATTTGTAATGATCTTAAATCATTAAAACACAATACATGCATAGTTCGAAAAATTTAAGGGCGTGCCTTAATTTAAACCTATGTTCCTCGATCCTTAAGACCAACATGCATTTCATTTGAATATAGTAATAAATAGAGTATTCAAAAATTGAATTATAAAATATTCCACATCTTGAATTCCACTGTACCATTATTATTTCGACGTCTACACCTTAAATATGATAATTGTCATTTGATGGTTAAAATGTAATACCACCAACAAAAAAAAACTTTAGAAAAATATTTTTTGTCATATAACTTTTTTGTTTATTACATCGCAATAGGTAATTTAGTTCCACGAGGAAATGTGTAATAATAAAACAGGTTACACCTGTTAAGTCAATTATCGAGAAGAAAAAAAAAATTGTGGGAACGAACACAATTACAAATGATATCCTTTAGTTATAAATATTATCATGAATATTTATTTTTTATATAATTCATGCAGAAACAATAATTCTGTAGTATAGAATAATCCAAAACCTAATTTTATAAAGAAGTTTTAATCAGCATTTACCATTAAGTAAACAACCACGTTAAACAAAACGGGGAAAAAGAAAAATTTGCTTATAGTTTAATAGTCTTATAGTTTTAGGGTACGCAAAGTCGAGCACGCTAATAGCTTCAGTATATTTAGAATTTCTAATATTGGAAAATTTATATAAGATATACAACACTTGGTATCTCAATATCTTCGTGCATGCTACGCCAAGATTGTAATAGAAAAGTTTTCGTAAGAATTGACGACTGTTGGGCAGCCAGTGGCGACACCACGGTACAATTTTGATGTGTGCTGCACGAATTCTACTATGTTGTCTGGCTAGTAAACTGAAGAACAAGTTTTTATAGACTTCAAAATAATCATAAAACAGGTTTACAAAAATATACCTAGGTAATATTATAATATTATAAATGTCATTAAAAACACACAGGATATTGATTTTCCTGTCATTAGAAAATGTAAAATAATTCGTTATTTTTTGCTGATTTAAATTTTTAACTTAATTTTAATAAGCACCATTTTTTATCCATATAAAATTATATATCCTAAAATTATAATACTTGTATATTCATAATAATTGTTCACTTCTAATGCCTTCTAATAATAATGTGGTAATTTACTCAAGCAATAAATAATTGCAGATTCTTGAGAAAAAATAATTAAATAGATAGCGTATAAAAAACCTCATTGCGCTGACTCGTTCAAAGGGTAACAATTACCAAGTGGTTTTATATATTCAAATGACTTCCATGAGCTGATTTACTATTCAGAAAAAGTATGTTTATCCACAAATACAATCACTGCGCTATTAGTTCATAAAAGCACAATTAAAAACAAATGGAATATAATTGTAGCTATAAAATCTACAATTAGTATATTAAAAATTGCTTAGAATATGTGCTCAATTATGTCTAAGTACTATTCCGCTGAAATCGAATGGATTAAAAAAAAAGACATAAATTATAAGCAAAAAAACCCCAATCTTAAATATTACTGCTTCAATACCAAAACCTGCTTGATCCCTCGTTGCGACCCAGAGTTCTCAGGAGTGATTCGAGGGGCGCTAAAAGTGTTATTAGGTATTTACATAATTCTGATTAAGGGATCATGAATTGCGTCTCAAACTGCCAATAAATTGGCGACTTACCACTACACCTCTACGTATTCCTTGAAAGTAAAAAAAAGCTGAAGATCACACTTTATTACTGAATTACTATAATGAGTTAAAGGTAAATATTGATTATTAAACCCACAGGATTGAACGAAATATTTACATTACCAATGCTGCCCTAATAAAGATGACTCAAATATGTTATACTCTTTTACTTTTCTCATTTCCGAAATAAGATCAAATAAGGTCTGATGTCGCTGACATACATATTCTAAATAAATAAAAAAAATACACCCAACAGTCACATACATAGCTCTGACCCCACACTAGGTTACAAGACCTGTATCGTGGGTATCAGACACAAACATTTGTCTCGGTGCGGGGATCGAACCCGCGGTCTCACGTTTCGCAAGCTGGTGTCTGGCCAACTGCGCCACGGGGCTGTCAATAGATATGTATGTTTATACATATTTATTACACGATTCCCGAAATAACAGGAAAACTAGATAACAGTTCACTAATGACCAGCTCCGAAACATAATCCTGTTGGCCTGATAGTAATGTACTGTTCGTGGCGTTCATTGCAAATGAGTTGAGTATTTACTAACACCCAATTAACTGTGTGTGGAATTGAATTTTGGTTGAATGTAGAATTAATCGTATTATAAATTGGTCACTGTATTTAAACGAGAAGTCTCGACAAATTTGAAGGATTCTTGGTAAATTCGAGAAAGGGTTAGTAATAATCTATCAAGGGTTTATGTATGATGCAAACAATTTGAATGAAGATTGTAATAATTGGTTTTATAATCGTTGAGGTATATCGTATTTAGTCAAATATCTCTTTTAAGTCCCAAGCAAACACCTGTAACCTTTTTCTAGTAATATGTGCATTCACAATAAATAATATTATCAAATATTTTGAAAGTGAAGGAAAACGTAGTGAGGAAACTTATACACCTTAAACTTCAACGACAATTGTAGACCCTACTCTTTCGGTTTTAGAGAAGGCCCGTGCCCAGCAGAGGGACATACGAGCCTTATTGATTATAATCATGATGGTAGTTACTACGGATGAAAAAAATAATACATTTTTCAAATTATACATTCAATTCTACCTGACTAGACTTCCTGCCAGATCTTCTTCTTCTTCACCAACCCATATACGCCCACTGCTGAGCACGGGTCTCCTCTACCATTGAGAGGGTTTAGGCCATAGTCCACCACGCTGGCCTAGTGCGGATTGGCGGACTACACACCTAAGAAATTCCTAAGAACTTTTTAGGTGTGCAGGTTTCATCACGATGTTTTCCTTCACCGTTTAAGCAAGTGATAATTCAATTTGAATACACACATAACTTCGAAAAGTCAGAGGTGTGTGCCTAGGGTTCGAACCCGCGACCGCCGAGATTCTCGACCGCGCGCCTAAACCTCGAGGCCATCACTGCCTCATAACAACAAGTTATTCAATTTTTTAAAAGTGTAGTTGTTTGACTACTTTGGCACTTAGAATAATTTTGCGCTCCATAGCATAAACATTCCGCTAAAACGTAAATGGGTTTAACTTCGGATTAATATTTTTTTGACCTTGATTCAATAAACCTTACTCATACGGGTATTTAATGTCGCTATATAAATAAAATAACATAACAGTATTAAATGTTTCATTACATGAAAGCTCATATCTCAATTTCCGAACGTGAGGGCAATAATATGTACTTTTCTGCCCCTATATTTCATCCATTGAGTTTTTTTCCTCACAAACTACATAACACTTGCCAGTTTTCATCACAGGACCTCTAGACATAATTAATAATTAATGTCGAGCTCATTAAGAATCAATGTGTAACTAAATATTTAAATTACAATATTATAAATAAAATAAAAACATTTAAAAGCTATGGCAATGACGATAAAATTGCGCACTTTTTATAAGTCGTAAGCTACCTATACTTGTGGGCTATCATCGAATAAAATTTTACTATGGCGGAAATTGTAGGACGTTATTGTCATCGGATAAGCAACAAAGAGTTTAAATTCACGTTAAAACGTAGCAGCGGATACCGTTGCGCAATAACAGACCTTAAACTTGAGGAAAACTGTTTATTTTCGAGTAATCTTTGAAGAACAGAACTGATCAATGATCAACTGCCGTGAATCAGAGACAGGCAGGACATAAATATACGGTACGTTGAAAAATTCTCACAGTAGGTGCTGAGCTTCCCAGTGACCACTTTATAAGTTCCTATCGATTAATAGCTTCAGAACAATGCTGTCATTATACATAGTGTTATTTGCTACTCTCGTCTATAACATCAATTGTGAAGATGGTTATTTACGTAAGTACATAACATTAATTTATTTATGTTCCAAGTTTAAAAATGCAATTTGGAAAAATCATGTAAAATTAAAAATTTAAAAAAATATAATTTAAAAGTAAACACGTCTAGTTCCGCTATATTAATGTGGTATATATCAGGTTAATATATTAGGGATTATAAATATGTGGAAATTAAATCTTTGTTCATTTCTGTTTCTAATAGTTCACGGTTTGCTATCATTACTGTTACTATACTATACTCGTATTTGAGCCCCGTCTCTGATATCCGCAATTAATTTTTTTATTACCACACTTCCAAAATTAAAATCAGGGCTCCAATGCGATCCTTAAAATAATGTGATACTATTGTAAATTATTAATATCTTAACATTGTCCTTCTTTTCGCGTGCACTCTACAAGCCGACGACGTTCAATGTCAGGGAGAGTAACTTCACATATGAGATGACTACAATTTTATTATTATCCATAAATTACATGTACAATCAATATATATTTAAACATTTCGTCCAGTTCCGTCGAAAAAAAATAGATTAAAATAAATATAAAATATTAGAAATTACACGGTAGATTATACTTTATTTAAAAGAGATAAATAATTCATACAAAATTAGCCGTAGAACGCTTATGAGTTATGAATCAAAAGTAAATGCTTCATAATGATGTTACGATATTAACAATTTAATTTCTAGTTAACAAATGCGCATTTATTATTTTTTTCTTCATTTTATTCTAACAATAAAGTATGGAAGATCTGGATGATGTAATCAAGGTTTCGATTGGAATTGTGTTGTCCTTTTATAACCCCAACTGCAATCGTCACTCAGGTGCTAACACGAAGTAACAACATAAGTTTCGCTGGGAAATCCGCAATATGAACATCTATGAGAAATATCTAATAAACATCTTTTTTTCACCCAAGCTTGGAAATGGTCTGAGTATTATGCATACTCATATATATATATATATATATTTATTGTGAATTATTTGGGCCTTACTCCTGGTACGATGTGACTTTGAAAACATTGAAGTTTATTGGTACAATAGTGAGCTAATAGCACATACTTGTGTCTCCTGGTGAATGATAGTTGTAATCGTTTCCCTCCAATCGACCCTTGACATGAGTTGAGACTGTCGTGCCTCCGAGGAAATTTTGGTAATAATTTTTCTTATACATGACGGCTGCGATTCTTCCGTATTTTCGAATAGAAATAAATTGATGATCCCTATATGCATTATGACATTGATATTCACAAATGTATTCCAGGCTTTAGCATTTTATTTCACATAGCACATTTAATTTATGCACATGTGCAAAATGCTTTTTGTGCCCAAGTTTAATCACCTCGGCAGCATTAGCACATTCATATTAATATAAATGGAGTATAATGAACATTATTGTTAATCTGAACACATAAATCTTAAATGAAAATTTACCAAAAGTTATTTTTTTTTAACTTTCAAAGCAAACAGTCAATATTTTTTAACACTGTGTGCTATTAAGCTATTATTTATTTTATATCACCTATATTCGTTGCAACGGCAATAATGGAAACACTTCCAATGTTTTTACATCTTTTAATTAATAATTATATTTTTATGATGAAATAATAACTTAAAATTATAACGTATTTAAATAGTCATATTCACCGCAGCTGAAGCTGTCACCCACACATTTCTCCATAATGGATATAAATTCATACAGAATATTGCAAATTAATATTAACAAATGTTATTATGTTTTAATGGTCTTTTGATTTCGTAATTCTCTCAAAGTTCCATCAAGAAACAAAGCACGTGCTATGGATGATCTTCAAAACTTGAACTTTGTATTCCGAATACTGATTTAAACTTAAGGTCATAATGTGTAAACATTTTAATATTTTCGCAAAGTTAAGACAATTATTTGCATTTTATAAAATATATTTACTTACATAATACAAAACAAGTTATTTATTTATTATCATTTGAGCATAATAATTGTCATGCGTAACACGCTTACATCTGTAAGCGAGAAAAGCGTAAAGAAGAGGTTCTTCTCTTTTGAATAATAATTGTAAGAAAATCGTCTTCTTCTCAGTTCATTCATGTTTTCTTCACACTTAAACAACACTGTATGCCTCCAAGCCCGTTTATAAGATAGAGCGATTTGAATTATTGGGAATATGATTCTTATATAAAAATGAGCATAGTGCCTACGAGAAGCAAGTAAACTTTTAAAAAATGCATATATACTTCACTGAAGTAAATATACCTAACTAAGTTTTGATCAATATTTTAGATGTAGAATGAAGTACCTAATTAAAACCTTTGAAAGTTATGATAGATTATGTAATGACTAACTTCAACTAATTTACATGACCATCGTAAATTTTTGGACGAAATATGGCTTACGGAAAAATTTATTAAAGAATGCATGTAGACGAAAAGTACGAAACCGTTTTCTGCAAAGAACATATTCGAAAAATGTAATCAAATAAACTACACTCTGCTTCGATTATACTTTCCGTGGCTGTCGTTTTCGCCCTTGTCTAACAGGCAACAATATAGAATGTTGTGTGTCGAAACCAAACTTCCTGCTATTGTTACGGTTAAGCCGCAAGTAATAAATATTTATGAAAATAATAAAAAGTAATCTAAAACAAATATAATTCATCGCAATAATCGAGTCCAAAACAAGGATATTGGTTTATTTGTATTTCAAAAGATTTTATAATTACGTCAAACACATAGTGTATTGTTGGTCCCGTCGTATAAGTGATTCGTGGGTGTGACTGAGAGGTTTGGAGTTCAAAGATCGTGAAAGAAGTTTTATTGGATTTTCCCTTTAAGAAATTTATAGTAATTAAAAACTGCAATAAGACCGGGTGCCTAATATATGAAATACAACATTAACTAACAAATTCGGGTACATATAACAGAAATGAGGAACAGGTTAAGCTGCTGAGAGAGTTACGGTTAAGGATACCGACATTGCTAAGCGACAAGTAGACTAAAATTGTAATAAAATGTAAATCGTAACAGATAAATTACCGTATCGGCTTCAAATAAGCTAAATTTGGTATATTCCTCCTACTTCTGCCGATGTTTAACCATATAAGAATAATAGAGCTCTTGTATATCTTGCTCTTGTAAGCTGTCACTGAACGTGACATAATATTGCTCCTTGTCATCCGGTACGTCAAGTGAAACTTTACAGCTTTCCTCTCCATAAAAAGTGCGCCCTTGTTACATTGACAGATAACTGTTAGCAAGGCCTCACCACGTGCTCATTTAGCAAGAAATAAGGTCATTAACACGAAAGTGAAACGACCCAACGAAATTCGCAAGAAACACATGCAGCTTAATTTCAACTAGTCATTCTTGAAAAAAACTGGTACTTCCATATTAACAAAACGAGTTATCGAGTATATTGTTGTTAAATAAAATAAATCAAGAGTTTATCATAGAGTCTAAACTACGCATTATACCATTAATAGATAACACCGACGTGTGAAATAAAATAGCTAATTAATAGACAATTTTATTTTGTAATTTATGTGCCGCACAAAGATAAACTTTAAAGTTATTACTCGTAATTTTCCACAATGTATATCGGTATTGATTGATCTCCGGATATTAGTTCTAAAAAACTGAAATATAAGGTAGTGTTCAAAAAAACTTGTCCATATACATATGGCAGAGTTTTAAATTACCCTGAACAAATACATTTAATTATAATAACAATTACTTTTATATCAATATTCACAAAACAACGTAACACGGTATTTACTTTCAACTATTTTTTTTTGTATTGAAAACACATAATGAGATCTCTTTTTATCATTTGAAAGGAAAGTCTCATCACGTTCTCAGGATGCACATTAAATGTGCTATTAATATAACAAAATCTGGACTAAATGTAGTAGTAATGCTTTTGTAGTTACACTATCAAATAGTGCTGGTTGAAGGAAATGATAATTATGTCAATCTTTGTTCACAGCTCCGTACATGACACCATGTGAATACCCAAGCAACGATTTCGTAGCTTGCATAAAGAAACAAATGGAAAACAGTCTTTCTGAGTTCACAAAAGGCATTCCTGAACTAGACGTACCCTCTATTGACCCCATCAAGTTGGATGACATCAAGATTGATGGAAATGGTCTCAAATTAACATTCACCTCCGCTCAACTACATGGACTGAGGACTAGTGTATTGACTGATCTAAAGTAAGTAATATTTTTTATGAAAGAACGATTTAAAGTCTACCATCTACTTTTTTTCTTGTATGTATTATACATTTCTTTAGTGTAGTGCGCCTAACCCCACTAGACTAGCATCGTGGACTTAAGCCTAAACAAAAAAATCTGTCTCTCTTTGGTTTTATTTGTATCTCATTAAAGTATAGTTGTTGTTTTTTTTTATACGTGCAATTTTTTTCATCAACGCCTTAGACATATTAGTTACTTTACAATAATGAATAATCAAGATAAACTATTTTATTTTACTTGTTCAAGTATTAAGACGGTAAATAATTGACAACGCAATACCTGTGTTAACGATAAATAATAATTAAGTGTCCAGTCAATAAGCTTGCACAATCGCAAGGAAACTGCATTGTGTGCTAATAATTGTAGTCATCTTTCCTATGACCACATAAAAACAATAAGCGTATAAGCACTCGAAACAAACGCGATTGAATCGATAATTGTCTGTGCCTGGGGACTGCCCTATTTGTGTCATTGTTTCACGATGGAAACCTCAGTGCATACGAGTACAAGGTTCAGTCACAAACCAACCATCCGATCATTGAATAAGATGTGACGGAAATAATAATTTAATTTTGGCATGTACACCCGAAATAGAGGTATTAAATAATGCAATACGCATAACTTATTAAAATCTCGATATGACATCTCAGAAGCATAAATTATAATACCAGAGTGAATCATGTCTCAGTCAGTGCATTTATTACATTCATTGAGGTAAATTATTTTAACGACGAACATATGTACCTACTATTGAAAAAATTGTTTTCCTTCTGTTTACACTCTAAATTCAAAATGCAATGGATATCTTTCGCCACTTGAAACTCTTTTTGAGTAACAAGGTCCTTATTATAAAGTACAGTGTCTTTGCAATGTCGTACCCGTATAAAAAAAATCAAATGCGACTGTGATTGAAGGCCAACAATTCTGGTTAAGTTTCAACACTTTCATAAAAACGGTCAACATTTCACTTATGAACTTCTATTTGTCTACAGGGTAAATTTAGGAAGTGATAGCGAAACATTCTCATTGGCATTCAGAGGTAATTTGAGTTTGACGGCCAAATACGAGGTAGACGGCCGCATCCTTATTTTGCCAATCCAAGGAAAAGGAGATGCAGTTATCTTTGCACGTAAGTAATCAGTTACGCCTAATTACGTCATCATACAAAAACCCGTACCTACACGTTCTTGCTCTTATTCCTGAGGCAGACACAAGTGCATTTCTGCACCCAATTTTCGCCAATTGAGTTCTAAGCTCACTTTTCGGAAACATTTCCGAAATACCTAAATACCTATCAAAATACCTATAACCCCAAACACGTGTACTGCGACACCACGAAGTAGTCCAATATCATCATAGCCCAAAGGTCGTAGTATTGACAGGAACTATCCATGATTTATCGAAATTAGTAAATGAAAAAGTCGTGTAATGTAATCTTCAGGAAGTAAAATGTTTTTGAAGGAAAATAATAATCTTTTTCATCTAACTTACCTCACTCTTAATTGCAGAAAACGTTGACGTAAGAATCGACAGTACGCTGAGTCACGTGAAGGACAGCAAAGGAGAGCATTTGAAATTAATTTCACCTGGTTACAAATACGACATTGAAAAAACTACTTTTGATTTGCAAAACTTGTTCAATGGGAACAAACAGCTAGGTAAGATAATTAATTTTAATTTATCTACTTAGATTTTCCATTTTCCTCTAAGAAATTGGCTAAATGCCAATTGAGCTGAAAAATTGCATGTAAAAGTTACCATAACTATGTACTTCGTGTACTGTTGAATCTGTTACGCAGACGACGATATATCAAATATGACCTCTTAGAAACCTATACACATGGTAAACGTACAAATACTTAAAATATTGAGTAATATAATAGAGACCAAAGATCTCGGTCACTGCTTTGCATCGCCTTATTGTGTTGTACGGACAGCTCCTACACTAACCAAGCCAGCAGACACAGAGTCACGCACCTTCACCCCAAACAAATGGTTTAATTTGAAAGATAGTTTATCTTCCTTCACACATAACTGTCTACTGCTTCTGTCGCCGTGGTTTTTTGTAAAGCCTTAACGAATTATTTCCGTCATATCTAAATATTTTTAGACTGAATCAGCAACTGTAATATTTTTCAGCGGACACTACTCTTCAGTTCGCGAATGAAAATTGGCAACAGTTGATGGATGAGCTGGCTCCTCCAGTCATCAAGCAGATCGTGAAAACCGCTGTTAAGGCAATCAACAAATTCTTTGCCAACGTTACCATTCAGCGGATAATTAAGGGTTACAAGGGACACTTCTAAACTGCTTGCGTTTGGTATTTTTAGTGATAATATCTAGGTACCAGTGAATCGCGAACAATAATATTATGATAAAATATTTCAATTGATATCCCTTTTAATGAAAGACATGTTAAAGGCATCATGATTAATTTGACACTATCGAAGGTAATTATCAGTTGATTCGCAGACACAATAGTAGATATAATTATTTTTAGTTGCCCTTTATTTATGTCCATATTTAATATTTTATTTTATTATATAATTGTTCTACACCATGTGACATCTTGAAATCGCCAAAGGTAAAAATAGTTTGTTTTTCTTATAATTATAATAATCTAATTTCTTATATTATTATAAGACACTATATTAAATACAAAACCTTTTAATGAAATACTTCGTTTTATTGAACAATGTACAATCGTTTAATACTATAGGTGTTAAACTATAGGTATTTAATAGATGTGAAAAATCATTTACGACGTCACTGAAGGTTTCCGTATTATAATAAAATGTTTCATGTTTCCTAAATCTCAAATGTTAATCTGAAAAAACTAGAACGGTGAGCTAATATAATATGTTATTAAAGTAAAAATTTAAGCTGTGGCTGCATCACTGCATTACTACAAACAATATTCTTTCTATCTTTTAATCCCTCTACTATGAATATTTAATTATGGATAAGGACTTACTGTAACTATAAGAAGCAGAAAGTATATTCAAGAATAGCCTTTATTGAAAACACAAACACAAACAGATATTAATGAATAGTGAATTTCAGTGACCCGTCATTTTTTTGACGAAATAAATCCCAAAAAAGTAATTTTTTTATGAGACTACATCGAAATCTTAATATTTACTTAAATGTAAAAGATAAGGTCAGAAACTAACAGGTTGTTTATTTTAGTTTTTGAATCCTCTTATCACAATAACTTGTTGTATCTCAAAAGCAGTAACGATGGTTGAAAAATTTGCAGTAAACCAGATTCATTATGGTCTTTCCGCGACTGTAATTTGGTTTTCGATGCTACTAGTGTCGTCAGAGAAACTACCATTACTTGAGTTGCCTAGACTCGATCGACCAATACTAGATTCGGAACGCAATTCATTAAGTGATATACCGTCGGTATTTCGGCTACTAGTCATTAGTCGTCTACGAATCTTCTCGCGATTGTACCACAGTGTTCCAACAAGCACGAAGAATAATACCACAGCACCTCCCACCATCCCGGCAATATCGGCCCTAAATGCACGACTGTAGAAGTTTCCTGAAAATAAAAGTAAACGTACGGTAAATATGCGCTAAAAAGTATTTTTATCAAGCTCAAGAATTTATGTACCTATCGGTTATAGAATAGATATACTCAGCCTATTGCCGTCCACTGCTGAACGTAGGCCTCCCCAAGTAAGCGCCAACCATCCCGGTCCTGAGCGGCCCTCATCCATCCGCTACCCGCCACCTTTCTCAAGTCGTCGGTCCATCGTGCTGCAGGACGCCCTACACTACGTTTGCCTAAACGCGGTCTCCACTCCAACACTTGTCTGCTCCACCGGCCGTCCGACCGTCGGCAGACGTGGCCAGCCCACTTCCACTTCAGCGTGCTAATCTTGCGAGCAATATCAATAACTCCGGTTCTCTGGCGGATGACTTCATTACGAATTCTATCCGCCAGAGAAACTCCAAGCATTGCCCGCTCCATAGCACGCTGAGCGACCTTGAATTTGTGGACCAGGCCTTTGGTGAGTGTCCACGTTTCGGCTCCGTATGTCATTACGGGTAGGACGCACTGATTAAAGACTTTCGTCTTCAGGCACTGAGGGATCGACGACTTGAAAATATGACGCAGCTTCCCGAATGCCGCCCAGCCCAACCGTATTCTTCGGTCTGCCTCCTGCTCGAAGTTGTGCCTGCCTAGTTGTATTGTTTGGCCAAGGTAGATGTATTCTTGGACAACTTCGAGAGTGGCATCCCCTACGACAACCGGCCTCGGGAGAACATGACTATTGTACATGATTTTCGTTTTGTCTAAGTTCATCCCGAGTCCTATTTGTCTTGAAGACCGGTCTAGGCTGTTGAGCATTTCCTCCAAATCCTGCAGAGATTCCGCCATGACCACGATGTCATCCGCGAATCGCAGGTGAGAGATGTACTGGCCGTTGATATTGATGCCCCGTCCTTTCCAGTCCAGCGTCTTAAAAGCGTCCTCCAACACGTTGGCAAACAGTTTCGGAGAAATTACGTCTCCCTGTCTTACCCCTCGTCGCAATTGGATTGGCTTTGTGCTGTGTTCTTGTACTTGGACGGTCATCATTGCGGCTTCGTACAGACTTCTCATCACCTGGATGTAGCGGTAATCAATCAGGCATCTCTGCATGGACTCCAGAACAGCCCAGGTCTCGACGGAGTCAAAAGCTTTCTCGTAGTCCACATACGCGAGGCATAGAGGCTGGTTGTATTCCTCAGTCTTCTCTATTATTTGCCTCAGCGTATGTATGTGGTCCACGGTGCTAAAGCCCCGCCGAAACCCGGCCTGCTCCGGTGGTTGGAAGTCATCGAATTTTCGGGCGAGACGATTCGATATGACCCTCGAGAACAACTTGTAGACATGGCTCAAGAGTGCGATGGGGCGATAGTTCTTTAATAAGGTATTATCACCTTTCTTAAAGAATAAAACCACCACACTCTTGCTCCATGCCTGCGGTGTTATACCAGTTTGGATGACGGAGTTAAAGAGCTTAACAAGTTCTCTCAAGACAGGTATACCTCCTGCCTTGAGGAGCTCAGTAGTTACTCCGTCATCCCCGGGAGCCTTGTTGTTATGAAGTTGGTCGAGGGCCATTCTAATCTCGCCCAAATCGATGTCGGGAAGCTCGTCTGAGTAGTGACGGGTTAGTCTGGCTCGCGGATCATCCACGTTGTGAGCCACAGGTGGAAGTATCTTTTGAGCACACAGGTCTCCGTAGAACCTTTCGACTTCTCCGAGAATTTCTGGAATTGACGTGACGGTGGTGCCTAGATGACTTCTGAGCTTTGTCAGGTGACAACCGGAAGTGTGAGGCTTGGCGAATACTTTGGAGCCCTTGTTTTGCACAATGGCATTTTCTATTTCCAAAGATAGAATAGATAAAATATATAGAATAGATAAAATCTTTCAAAACAATAACACCGTTTACCGTCAATGACATTAAGAACGATCGTATCTCTGGACTCGACTGTTTCATCGTGCAAAAGAGCTGCGCAAGTCCATTCTCCCACGTCTTCCTCAAGTACTGGATATATTGTCAAAGAGCAATCTCCATAGTCTAAGTCTTTTCCAGGTGTGAAGAAAAAGCGATCTAAAATAGCGCTAAAAATAACATGAAAAATTATTTTATATTTTATTAACATAAACCTTTTTTTAAAGACAACCTTATAAACACTGAAACTTTAATAGTAGTTAAGTTTAAGCGCTGTCATAAGAAGGGAGAAGATCTAAAGCACTTACTTCTCTTGAGTAACTGACGAGTCTAAGCTGATACCAACAGAACTCGGTGACAGAAATCTGCAATAATCCAATGGACGATTTCCATTGGAACTGTGACAGTGCAGTGTGCTGTTTTCGCCAAGTGTAGCGTTCAACTCCTTAACATTTGCAGCTAAAGGTCCCGTCACCCGCACAGTAACTTTATCAGTAATTTCTAAACCTAATTGATCTCTCGGACCCATGTGACAAGTCCAAACTCCATCTTCATCGTCTGTAGCGATCGAAAATGTTATCCCGCAGTCACCCGTTTGAAGACTTTCCCCTGAATACCTGCACGTATCAAATAAATCCAGTAATTAAACGTATTTTATGGTTACTGTTAATTTAAGCTGTAAATTAACAGATGATTTTTATACCAATTGTAAAATCTATCTTTTAACTAAGAAAGTAAATACGAAACAAATGTCTAGACTTATTGTAAAATTTTCAGTTATGTACGAAATTATGTAATAGCAATGTAGCGTTAATACGGATACATTAATTCACCGTTAAATGTTTCACTTATAACTAGTTTAGCTATTCTTAAACGTCGTAGACTCACGCTGATACTGAGTAGATCGCTACTCAAATTCTTATAATCATACATTTTCAACAAGATCAGCTCTGTTACCGCGTATTATGAGATCGCTAAATTGCCCGACGCCTAACACTGCTGTGTGAACCATCCATACATTAGTATGAATGTATTTAAGTACTCGTAATACGTATTACCAAAAGTGTTCATCTCCTTCGCCAGCACGTTCCAGTGGAGTGTATTGAGAGCCGTTTGGATGTTGGAACCAACAGTACGTCAAGGATACATCAGCACGACACATAATCGTAAAACTAGTTTGCCTTTGTACAAACACAGTTGTGACTATACGGTCGTCTGTTTCAAAACTTCGTCTTATTCTATCTAGAAAATAAAAAAGAATCAGCATCGATTTATTCATAAACCGATATAAACACATAAGATTTTATTTTATGCAAGTTGGCGGACTACACACCGAAGAAAATTCAAAAAAATTTTTTGGGTATATCGCTCTCACGATGTTTTCCTTCACTGTTAAAGTGCGTGATTCACCATTGCAAATATGCACATAACTTGGAAAAGTCAAAGCCTGGGCTTTGAACCAGCGACGCCGAGTTTTAACTCGACCTTACGCCCGAATCTCGAAACCTTTAGTGCTATATGATTACAACTATTATACATTATTATACTAACTGAGGTTGAATGGCGCTACTCTAATTAATGCTTGCATGGGTGTTCTCTGTTGAAGAGCAGTACCAGCCCATTCTTGAACTCCTACCGTGCAGCGCCAGGTACCAAATGCATCAGCAGTGGGAGTCTCTATCGTCATACCACAATGTCGGTTTGGAAACCCGTCTCCATAATAGCTAAATAAGAAATATTACATAAAGTTTAATATGGCGACTGTACTATTTTAATGTGCCTTTAACTATTTAGGAGAAATTGCTTTAGTTTTTATGAAATAATCTTCATAAGGTTTAGGAACAGCAGTTTTACTTGAAATCAAAGTTCGGTATATATTCATTCTGCATTTTTAAACCGAGCACAACAAACTAAGTGCATCACCACTAACTAGGGAGAAACTACAATGGTGCCAATGGATGAGTAAAATGAAATAACGCCAGTCTATCGCCGGACAAGACGTGAAATACACACACCCATTAATTAATTTATATTATTTAAACTACTACATACACTCACTAAATATCACTCGTATACTCACTAATTAAAATATCTATATTCCGATTGTTCATAAACAATACTCACCTATGAACGCCGTCACTTAAACCGTCCATAATATTGTATCCGATAGAGTCCGTAGTTTTTTGGAACCGGCAGAAGGTTATATTTTTGTGGGTGTGTTGTATGTTGCAGTACAGATGCAGCTTGTTCGCTGCTGAATCATGGACGTAACCTGTGTCGAGGCGTTCCGCTAAAATAATAAAAAAAGGTTGATAAAGAGAATAGATATATTTCCCGAAAAAAAAAAAGTGCTGCGAAGTACTTTTACTTCTTCCCTTTTATTTGTTAACATCGTTCGCAAATGTTGATTTTTAAATAGCAATCGTGACCCGCGACGAACTCGTAGCGTTAATTATAGGTAACAATGAATATATGGGTCAATCAACTTTTAAATGTACCATCAATGATAGATTTTATATATCAATTTTTTTTTCTTAAATTTGTATATTTTATACGTATTTGTTGTTGATAATTATTTATATTTAAGGAATTCAAATAGAGCAGAGCAATTTATGGTAAATTTTACTCAAAAATTCACATGACTGTAGTTAAGATAGTCCCTTGGACATTTAAAAATTCAGTCAAATTGTTAATTTACTTTTAAATATTAGAATCATATTTGAAAAACCTTACTGTTCTTTTAAAGTAAAAATGACGATAATGTGTCTTTAGGAGATAAGAAAAAAGTGGTTGTCCAGTGGACATAGACGTTTGTCCATAGGAAATACTCGGGTGTCCAAAGGGGACTCTATGATGAAAATCGCATGTATTTCTTCTTTTATGTAATAAAAAAACAACTATTTGAAAATAATTATCAGTATTAGAAGAGAAAATATTGAATAATTCAGACAACGATCTTGGTTGTCCAAGGGACTGGTGGTGATATTTATTAGTCTTTCCGCTCCCTGGTAATAAATAATAATATTTTGAATTAGGTCTTACGCACAGTAAAAAATATACATTAAATTGAATATATTCCACTTTAATTTACTACAATATATAAAATACAAAAGTTTTTGTGCTGGTTGTCCAGTGGACACACAATAAAGCCACGCTCTTTTTCAAAATACACTCGGTCGACTGGCGCCGCGGAAAAGATGAAATCAAAATCGGGGCTGGATGAATGTTGTCACGAAATAAATCGACTTGAGTTCCAGGCAGTAGTCATGCCATAAATGTTTGGATTTTGGAACTTTTTTACCGTTGTCCGGTGGAAGTCAGAATAATAAAATATAATAGGGACTAAAATAAACATGCAAAAAGGTCGTTAAGGTTTTAAAGCAAACAAAATCTATTTACTAGCATCATAGTA
Organism: Cephonodes hylas; assembly: GCA_030295005.1. Lineage (NCBI taxonomy): Eukaryota > Metazoa > Arthropoda > Insecta > Lepidoptera > Sphingidae > Cephonodes > Cephonodes hylas. The sequence continues at coordinate 8,380,186 of AP025369.1, read as the reverse complement.
GATATTGTAATTAATAATTATGTTTCATTGTAATGGATTGCCATATATAATTTTTTTGGAAAAATTAATGTTTCATTGTACTAACCTACTGGGGGACAAATTTACATAGTACTGATAGGACAGATAAAAGTTGATTGACCCATATATAACTTCAATCACAGACAAGATTCATAAAATTAAAATATTGTAGAGGTTCCAAGCAAGTAGACTTCTTGAGAGCAAGCGTTTGGTGCAACCAAAACAAACATTATAAAGTTAGTGCCGGACTCGATTACAAAATTACTTCGTTCATTACTTATTGAATCGTCATTATTATATTACTGACATGTCCGTAAAAACACTTACACGTGTTTTAAAAATAATCAAATATATCCTCGATTTTAAAATCTAATCTTCCAATCGTAGTATTCATTTACAAACTCGTAGGATTTTCGCTGGGAAAATACTTTGTTGTTACTTATGATTACGCAATACCTACCAATCATTTTATATTACATTTATTTAAACCTTAACAAATGATATAAAATTAAGAGATTTCGCTAATATGCTAATATATATTTTTTTCTTATAAAAAATAAATAGCGGAGTTGTTCGTATATCCAAGGTAAACGTACTAGGTATAATTATCTGGCCTTTTTTGTAATCCATGTAACAACCAAACGTAACAGTTTTGAGTTCTTTCTCTTCAAATCCAAATTCATTCATTAATCTTTATTTAATCCCTATGTCTTACTCTCTTTTTTTTTCTCTTACACTAACGCTTTTACCTGCGAGCTAAGGACTCTTTTGAAAGTAACATTTTCTTAACAATTCTTCTTCTAATTCAAAACCACCGTACATTAGCAATATGAACTACCTTGAACTGCCACTCTTCTCTCCACTTGCAACTCTGCCACTTGTCCCGGTATACCAAGGAGTACGTTCCAGTTTCCCTGAACAGCTCTAGTAGCACGGTCCAGTGTGACTCGACAATGACCGGGGACTAACGAACTTTCGGAAAAAGGCTGTGAGACCAAACAATAGGCGTTGTCAAGACTTGTCAACTCCACTTGGGTACTCGTTTCGCCATCTTGCAAAGAGATCGGAGATCCAGTGTATTCTGGTACTCTATCTAGAATACCAAAAAGTAAGGTTAGCTTAGTATTAATGTATTTTACATCTTATAACATATATAAAACAATTTGAAATTATGATAGACTTTAATCAATAAACAAACGAACTATAAAATTATTAATACTTCATAGTATAGCATCAAGGTGGTAGTCAGGAGGTTTATTAAACCTTCAGGCATATATACCTCTGAATCCATTTTCACGGATTTAACTGCAGAGATTACCATCTCTACTTTACATAATTCTAAAAAACTTTGAGACTAATCCCAAATATTTGTGCCAGTAAACCCTCGGAAAGTCATAAGCCAATTCGATTTTTTTTAAAACCACCCCTTAGACGATAGCCGTTGAAATAGTTGTTGTGGCAAGATGTTATTCAATCGTACATTGTAAACTTTTGAAAACATTCATCTAATATTTTTTATTTCGTGTTATATACATACGAACGCACACCTGCAATCTCCGAAGGAGTAAGCAGGTATATGCATCTCTAAATAATAATGACGTTGCAGACATGCTTTATGCAGACACATTTCGACAATTGTGTTTTTGTCACACATTGAAATGACCGAAGCTATTATCGTGTTTCTGAAACACTTACAGGATCTTTGCTGTTACTAAGAATTTCCAAATCCAATATACTCGTAGGTACCATTCCCGGCCCCGTAACCGAACCAAAGACCCTTTAATGGTATAGCGTATACTCGCACTTGTGCCACGAGATCACTAGCAGTCACGATGCAATTCGTGATAAAACGTTGATTACGGATACTTTACGGAATTACAGTTATCCATAAGTAATCAAAATCAAATGCTATTACGTCAGAGGTAATCAATATCAAGCAACCTTAAAAAATTCAAAGTCGACACTTGAAACTTTATCCATAGTCTACTTTCTAAAGAATTTATTCAAAAGTGATTTAATCAGCAGACATGCCAATATAAACACAAGATAAAATATATTTTGCACCGTGGCCTCTAAATAATTTTACAATCGATGATTAGAAATTGATATCAAAATTACGCTAATTATTTGAATACCTATTCATGATAGTATTGTTATGTTATTGTTTGTATTTTATAAAACATTTTTTATATTCGCGTTCGATTTCTATGGCAAGTGTTGTTCGATTTTTTAATCGGAAAATTTTCAGTAACAACACGGAACTCGCATATAAGCTCTAAAAAAGGCAAAACTCGCTCCATATAAGCACGGTAATAGTTACATACAGTAGTTTAACTCGGCCACATTTTGGAAACAAAAGCCTGCCGCCGCGCGGTACGTAAACATGCGATAGGGCTACGGACCTGCAGCAATTTTATTAAATCTACTTACTTTGACTTTCTATCTATTTAAATAAATAAAATACTTTATGAATGTTATAGGAAGGGCTCACTAAAAATACATGCTTTTTAATTAGTGTATTTAATTGAAAAAACATGCTTATGTTAATAAATTTGTTACTGAAACATATTTTCGCCTCAAATTAGATGTAAGGAATGCTAGAATCAATATACTTGTAAATTTAAATAGGTGGGTACTCATACTAATTCTTTATAAAAATCCCGCGGTTACTGCTTTAAAAACGACATCGTCCGTTCGTCACTGCGGCACAGTCGCGACTGCCTGCATGCCGAGCATATGCCGAGATCGGGCGCGTAGCCATAACTTGATTTTCGCCCATTTGTATGAAGTTAAACTACTTTATGATACTATTACCGAGATATAATTATGTATAATATGATAAAAGTCAGTTGGGGAAATGTTATAATAAATAAACGTCATGCCGAAATCGGGTGATGGGGCTCTGCCCCTGATAGTGGCAGAAAGGAAAAACCAGTTTAGCATTCCGAGGATAAAGGTGTGGGTTTTATACATATTACGTTTAAAAATTATGATCATACAAGTATCTTTCCCAGTTAGTGATTATTATAATATTGTTTTTAGTTTAGATTGCTTAGCGGCTTTTTGCCCACAGGGGAAGGCAATATCAAATGAAAAATAATATTCTTTGAAATAATTCCAAAGTAACGCACCTAGAACGTACACCTCTGACCAACCGGTGACAGAATCATTTCCTCTTATTGACGTCATCCGCCATCGACCTTCGTCTGCTTTGACTATATTCTTGACCCTTACGCCACATCCATCGCTCCAACTTTCGAACCTTTAATGATATAAATTTATTAATGAATATTCTAATCATTAGCAAAAGCTGGTAATTACTTAAAAATCTCAAAATCTAGTCGAAATGTTACGGAGATATTAGATAACTAATTAAGGGCTGAAGTGTCAATAAAATGTACAGTCTTGTAAAATAAAAGTCAAAGAATTAATACAGATATAAGGATTTAAAATAACAAAAAAGAAACTACCAAACTTGTCGTTTTTTTTTTTCATTATAACTGGGTTACATTAGTTATGGTGGGAGAAGAATATTGCTTGGCATAAATATCGATTATGACGTGTGAACAGAAGCCATAAATGTAGGTATGAGCTAATCAGTTCTATCGACAATGTTATCATGCCAATTGAAATGTATTGACTTAATTTAGTTAATACTACGATCTCACATCGTCCGCGTGATGGAGTGTAGTTCTCATCTTAAATATGAAGCAAAACAACAATTTCACAGTCCGAAGAACTGGGTACCGGACTCCTCTACAACTGAGAGGATTCATTCTTAGTACATAACGCTGGCTTACCTGGGATTACACACCTAAGAAATTCTTAAGGACATTTTTTAGTTTAAGTACCTACGTGATAATTCATTAAAAATACATACATAACTAGGAAAAGTCAGAGTTGGGTACCTAGGGTTTTAAGTTTTAACCAGCAACCGCCAAAATGATCAGTGTACAAAAGTGTAAAAATTCTACCAAGGTGCACTAAAACTTACTTGTTGCTAGGCGGTTCACGTACATCAAACGTTTGCCCTGTTGGTGATGTTATGACACACGACTGTTGATTGACCAAATTGTTTGCTAATTTCAACAGTGCTTCATGTCCTTCTGCAACATGCAACTCATGTGGCATGCCAATTCCGCGTTGCATTAACAAAAGGTTCGATAAATTTACATTGTAAGTCAAGATTTGTCCTGTAGCCTTCCAGAAGCCGCAAACAGCTGGAAATTTATATTGATTAAGTATGGTATTAAATGCCAGTGTATGTCACTTAATATACAGCGTGCGTGTATACGTGTACTAATTAACGGTAAGGATTTATCATTGTCCATTACATTGAGACACAATACCAATGGTTAATTGATCGCAATACGATCCATCAAAGCTATATATTTTTTGCTAGAAAAAATTAAAAATGATCATCGAAGACTGCTTGGCCGAACATACGAATATATGAATATACGTGCATATACATACATACTTTTGTATTTCTAAACCAAATTTTCACCCGTTATAAATGATTTGTCATATAAATATCTAGGTTTTTTAATCGTCATTATATATGTATTTTTTTTTTAATTATTTTTTTAAACTATGTATTTTTCCAAAAAAAAAATACCATTGATACTTTTAATTTTACCATCTCTTATTTTTCATCAAAAATCTTGTTTAACAACTTGTTCTTCCAATATCAATACATTAAATTGATTTGTGAAATTATGATGAAAACACAAAATTCTATAGTTATTAAATAAATTTATTTTTAATATGTGAAGTGAAATAATTGTTACACATAATAGACATTATTTCTAAATATTATACATACCAAATAGACAAGCAAACAAAAATTGCTTTCGGCACATTATTAAATACAACCCGATAGCTCAACAATCCACTGCATTCTCAAGAAACAAGATTTGAATAATTACTCAGACGCAATCCTTAACAATCAACTAAGGTTCGTTGGTTTGACTGATAATTTCAATAGATGATTGAGTATGTATAATCTATAATATCCTTTGATGGCAAGATAACTTTCAACGCTATGTACACAGACGAATGCTAAAATATAAAATTTCCATTTAGTAATAGACAAACAAAAGTTTATTTTAATTACTACACGTTAAAGCTTATTTTGATTCAATATTTAAATAATTGCAATATATATAGACAACATTGTAACAATCACATTTAATTGTTTTAGATAAGCTAAATCACTGATATTGAAGATAAGCATTTTTTTTATTCATATAAATGTTTAGTTGCTATACTCATAGCGACTCAAGTGTACTTACTTACATTAGAGATTTATCTTGCTGCTGAGAACTACATCATCTTTATTGGGCTGAGGGGACAGTAGGTCCGCAGAAATGGTGATCCTGGGATGAGCGACACATGGTGGCCTGTGTTCGTCGCGCGCACCTAATAATGGGGCGCCCTGCCGCCCTAACCAACCTATTGGAATGCAACTGCGCCGCCTACAACCCCAAGACGACCGAAACATTTCCGTCTCAGAGGCGCACAGCGCGGCTGCGGAATCATTGTGAAAGCTTTGCTCTTCCCCGAGGGCTGGCAGGAAGTTAAGGCACAACAAGATGTTCCATTTCAATATAAAATGTGTTCGGGTAGTATTGGACTTAAAAATTGGAAAACGTATAAAATGGCATTCTGCGACTGCCGTGGAATCCCGCTGAAAGCCCAACCACTCCGGTATCGGTTTTGCTCCACGCGGATTCGAAGTTGGTTGTGTCGTTGCGCTACCGTGCATGCCGTGTCATTTCACAACGTGCCGCGCCATCGCGTACCGAAATACATGAACATGAATTTTAACTTCCTTGAAATCAATTTAATAATTCAAAATAGATTTATTACTAAAGAAATGCTTTGCTATGCTATGCCGTGCCATGCCGTCAGTGAGCGCCGGCCCTAACTTGAAATAATGTAAATAGTAGAAACGCTAGTGCTTAGGTAAACGTAGTTGTTTCGAATGCGGCAAAAAAGAAATTATTAGTTTTAATACTACTTTTTTCCGAAATTATCGCAGAATTTAGTTTTCTAAAGGACTGTGGTTAGACCAAAGTTAAACAATTAGGTGTGTCATTCTCTGCGATCGTAACTTGTATAAAAAGAAATTCCAAGAGACGTTTGATCCACGTATGCGCCACCGACTTCATTATGATAGTCTGATAATTCATTATGCTAGTGAACTTAATGATTTTCCTGCTAGTATAGTACCTACAGTTCTAACCGGTAACGAAATACGATAATTTGTTTTTTAAAATAATAGTTTGGCTAGGTTTTTTTAACCAACCCAGCCGCAATATAAATATTATTTACTGTATTTATAATATAAAATACTTTTTATTTAACTAACGGAATTGAAGCAGAAACGGCCTCAAGGTACTGTGGTCGCGGGTTCAAACCCCAGGCACCTCTGACTTTTCGAAGATATTTGCCCTATTCCACCACACACCCGCCACTGCAACTCCTGTACTACAGGATCAACAGCGGCACGCACAGTAATGACGCCGAGCAATGAAGCTCAGCGAATCTAAGGGGACCTAAATTTTCACAATCCCACAACGAAGTTAATCAGAAAAGTAATGTAAAGGAGGAGTTGAAAAACAAAGAGTTGTCCACTTCCCTCCACAGCAAAGCGGGTGACAAAACATTGAGCTATGAGGTTTAACCTCACATAAGGAAAGACAATTACAATTACCAACTTTCTGGCCCCATCGGCCATCAGTTCTCCGCGCCATGTGGCCGGCCCATTGCCACTTCAACGAGCTAATCCGTTGGGCTATGTCGGTTACTTTAGTTCTCCTACGGATTTCCTCAGTGCCTGAAGACGAAAGTCTTCAATAGTTGTGTGTTATCAGTGATGACTTACGGCACTGAGACGTGGCCTCTCACTAAAGGCGTTATGGGACGGCTCAGGGTCGCTTAACGAGCTATGGAGAGGGCTATGCTCGGGGTTTCCCTAGGTGATCGAATCAGAAATGAGGAGATCCGTAGGAGAACTAAAGTATTGTATTAATTGACAATTACTTACTTAAAATTTCCGAAAAAGAAAAAATAATTTCTGCAACGCTGTTTTACAGGCGCTGGAAGATTCAAAGTGGTGACAACTGAAAATTTCACAGCTGTTAAATCGTGGTGGAAAGATACGAATTTCCAACATATTTGTGGTAGTTACTATAAAGTATAAACCAAGCCTGTGTTATGCAACGCATCAGTACCTATGTATTAAACTAGCTTTTGCCCGCGACTTCCTCCGCATAGACTACAAGGTTGAGTTCAGAAAGAAAATAAGTTTTAGTCTATTTTACTCCTCAGAGACCTATTTATATCCATACCAAAAATCATACAAATCGGTCAAATTATTAAACGTGAAACCGTAACGCGCCGTCGGCGCCTTGTTCATCATTATTGCGCAGTTGATCATTATTTTAAAACTGTGATATCTTCTAAGATATTCATTAAAATCAAATGATAATTCAATTTCTTTCAAATTTAATACTTATAATAAACAACGCATTTATTTGGATAAGGATAAATGTAATCTTTATTTAAACACCATAATGCTTTATTTTAGAACAAATTTGATTAGCATGAGAGGTTATAGTCATGGTAAGCTAAAAGTATATGTCTATATGCTATCGCTGACTTTTTTGTAAGCATTGTTTAGCTCTACAACCTTTCTATAGGACTCAACTATAAATCTCCCATGGGTAAGCGTTCGTAAAAAAGGTTTCCGTTTGACCATTTTTTCTACGACTTACTTCGCAAATCCGGCTAAAACGAAAAAGTCTTATCATCTTTCGGATTAATATATAGCCTATAACACTCACAAAAAATGTATCTTTCTATAGGCAAAAGAATTATCATTTTTCGAGGAAGGTTATAGGCTATATATCATCACGCTACGACCAATAGGAGCGGAGCAGCAATAAAGAATGTTTCAAAATCGGGGACTTTTCCTTTTTGTGGGCTTCCGCTGCGTACGCTGCAGAAACGGTTAAAGTTTCGCTAAAATAATATATGACAGAATTGCTCCTCTTTAAAAATTCTAAAAAAAAGTCCGCGACAGCATATGTCTATCTTTTAAGGTTGGCTCACTATAACGTTTTTTATTCTAAACAAATTTATTTTAAATAAAGCATTATTTGTGAAGGTGTTTTTACAAACATGATATTAATCCTTATCCAAATAAATACGTTATTCATTACAAGTATTTAATACAAAATAAATTTGTCCTTTACATCATTTGATTTCAATGAGTATCTTAGAAAATATCGCAGTTTCAAAATAATGATCAAGCGCGCAATAATGATACTCAAGGCGTCGACCGGCGCGTTACGGTTTCACGTTGAAACAATTTGACCGATTGTTACTATGATTTTTGTATATTTAAGTAAATGGGGCTCTGCGGAGTAAAATACTATAACTTATTTTCTTTCTGAACCCAACCCTGTAGTCCACGCAGACGGAGTTGCGGGCAAAAGCTAGTGTTGAATAATACTAATGCTTTGTATGTTATGACATGTAACTCATAAACTTCTTAAATAATATGACAGGCTCCATGGCGCAGTTGGCTAAACACCAGCTCTCGAAACAAGAAGCCGCGGGTTCGATCCCCGCACCGAGACAAATGTTTGTATAATCCACAATTATTTGTTTCGGATCGCGATGTTTGTGAGACCAAAATGCCTCTCGTAGTTTCTGATACTCGTAACACAGGACTTTTATTCTAGTACGGGGTCAGAACTGTGTAACTGTTGGGTGTATATTTTTATTTATTTCATATAGGTACTTCGCATTTGCAATTGAAAAACATAATAACTTTAAATCAATTTATATTATTTAAATAGCGCCTTCTCTTCACACTTGCCAACTTCTACATTCACACCCTAATTATAAGATCATTCAAAGGAATTGACTACATATTCAATTCAAACTTTACTTTACACTTAAAATTAGAATCTACAAATTAGAATCACAGTTCACAATCAATTTATGCGTTACTTTCTCTTTAACAGTAAGATGTGGAATCACATCATCCGCTTCCTTCATTTGTGATGTCGGCATCTAAAAAATCCGTTAAAAAATTAACTTTGTAAACAACATATTTATAAAACTGAACAATCCACCTACTTGAAATATCACCAACACTACAAAAAATAACTTTTAACTAAATTCAATTACTTAAAGGATGAGTGATTTTACGAAAAATCATATCCTAAATTTAGTAATAAAATTCTACACAATCAGAGACGTCAACACTACTGAACTGGTGTGTTTTTATTACTTACATTTAAGTCTTTTGCATTTGATTCTTTAAATGTGTATTCTCTAAGGACATAATCCGAATTCAGCATATGAAACATTCTAGTCTCTCGAGACCTCACCAATACATCATCCACTCTTAAGAAATATCTTAGTAGAACATACCAATATGTTGGCATAATACGCTGGGAACAAAAAAACATAAACTAAAATATACATCATTAATCTTTTGTGGTTTGTACAATTGAGGTAATTAGTAATTGTGTATATGTTATGGGCAAAGTGAATAATGCGAGCAGTATTCATAATGCCCGGGCTATATAAATAATGCACAATAAGAATGGACAATGTGATTAATTACAATCTAAAGTCACCTATTTATCACATTGCCCGGCATTATGAATATGGCTACATGATGATCGGGCAATGTGATTAGAATGTAAATTTTTATGTGGTGCTTAAAATGCAATCACAGCAGCAGGTGTTCTAATAAATAGATCAACTTATTTTTTTTTATAAACCTATTTTTGATTATTTAAACGAAGCTGATGACTTCAATTATTTTAATTTTTATATAATTTGAAGCTTTTTAACTGAAGTGTAAAAAGCTTTTTGTACATTAAACTGGAGAATTGATTTTAAGTTTCATGATCACAGATCAATCCGTGTGTGGTTTAAATTTTATTTTTTAAGTTTTATTTAATTGTTTAGTTGTATCTGCTGAAAACTAGCGAGTATTTTTTTGTAATTCAGATATTGAGACCGATTCGATTACTGAGTTAAAAGTACAAAATTACTCATAGGTAGTTCTTTTTTTTGTTTTCAACGTTATTTTTGATATTATTTATTTTTACCTATAAAACTGATTACTAAGACTCTTTTAACATTAGAGAAAATTTTAAGTTAAATAATCGGAGATGTGATTTCCATTTAGTTCCATTTAGATTGTTTGATTTATAATTTAACTTACTCACTCCGAGAAGTATTATATTCTAATTCCTCGCTGCAGCTTACTCGCAATATCTACCTACATGTGAGTAAAAGCGAGTGCGAAATACTTCATAAATTGATCCATGTTAAACCAAAGTCTAATTATTTAAGTTTTAAAAATAAATACTAAACTATAAAACATGTTTTTATTATTACTCTACCCGATAATTGATTTCATTTGAAAGTATTAAACATGCTTTACATCACTCTGCCCAATAGGCATTTAGCATTATCCATAAGGCCGGGCAATGTGATAAATTGACTGTTTATAATCACATTGCCCATAACATATGTTTAGGTTATCATTGTTAAAAAGCAATACATAAAATGAAATCTCTAATAGTGTGCATTTTGGTGTATGAAAATATATAACTTTCCACTATATGTTGGGTATATTATGTCAATGCACACCGCAAGTACATATGATAATAATGTTGTATCACACATTTTTTATTTGGCCATGAAATAAAAACACATTCATTAAAATTAAATACTTACGATTTTTACTGACAATTTTGATATACCATGATCATGCAATTCATCCTCAAACAGTGTCAGGTCATGATAAAATAAAATTTGATCCTTTTGCTTCAGTATTTCAAAATTTATCACCTCATCTGTTTCTTCTACAACAATATCATTTGTAAGTGTACCTTTGTAATCAGTAGAGAAAGTCCAATCAAATGATTTTTTTAGCTTTTCTGACTCTGGCCTAAAATAGTATATATAATAATTAATATTTGCTTAACTCTTTCAGGTTTGGTGGTTAGTTATCAAACCACGTGTTATTAGTTATCAAAAAATTATTTCCACGACATTTATCGGAGATGTGCTGAACTTTTATGTTTCATAATATAGTTGGTTATCGTTTGATACAATTTTTTAACGCAAAAGCGCGGTAGTTATTTTTATTCGAATTTTTGAAAAAGGAGTGCAGTGCTTTTTTTAAAATGGGACATTTTAAAATTCCATAATTAAGTTAAGAATATTTATTATATAATTCTTTCAGTATTTATCGGTTATTAATTATTTGATTAATAGATTTATGATATAAAATAAAGTTTGCCGTTTATATTTTTTTATAAAAAACGTAAATAGTAAGGTGGTTAGTTTACTGACCACCATGACTGTAGTAGGTTTTGTTTTATTCATTTCATGTATGTATTTTAAGAACACACTCCAGAAAGGGATCAATTGGATACAAAAGGCTTTCGTGGAAGTGTGTTCCAAGGAATCTTAGCACTAACTCAAGCAAAGAAACGCAACTTGAGTTCTAAATGTCCTTTCAATGGCTCTGATACGTCATCTCCTTTGCTAACATTCACAAGCCAACAGTTTCAATAAAATTGCAGACGGAAAGCAATATGCATCAGCCAGAACGATGTACTTCACGAAAATGTGCTAAATGCAGCACAAAAAGGGGCAAGAACGTACTGTATGGCAATGCAGCACTTTTAAAGTCTCCCATTTTATCCGCAAAAAAAATCATAAGAAATAATTTAAATATAAATCTAAATATAATACACGATACATAACATACAAATATACATATTTACTCCGTAAATATATTTATAACTTATTTCTAATGTTAGTTCTGATCCTGTCTTGTTTTTATTATTCTGCCGTCCGTCACAGTGGTTAGCAAACTAACCACCATATTCCTCAAAAGCCTTATGTGATATTTTGGCAAAATATTTTTTTCTTTATAAATAAACCCCAATTACACTATATACGTCTTTGTTTGATTCATAAAATCAATAAGTAAAAAGTGTGACTGAAAGAGTTAAGACATCATTACAGACATTACTATGTAACATTCTATCTAAAAACTCTCATATATTATTCTGCCATACAATCTCTTTACTTAAATATGACATAGTATATACATTTGAATATAGTAATACTTTGAAGAATTCTCTAAATCCAAATATTTATTATGTTTAAATAGGTAATTTATTCAGTGAATGAATACAGACATGGCAACATACTATATAGCTACAAGCATATATTATTTCTACTAATTGGTAATTCTATTACTGCTTACCGAGCTTCCTGCCAAGCCTCAGCACAAGAAACTTCAATAGTTTCATTTTTCCCAACACACTTCAGTGCATCAAGAGGATTGAACTTTATTGTAGCACCACTCTTATGAGCTAATGTTAACGTATTTTTAGGAAATACCATATCAGGAAAATGAGGTATTGACAGTTCCTTACAATATCTGAAAAAAAAATGTGTTAATATAATATCTCTAAATTCTCCAATTAATTTTAAATAAAATCAACTATTTAAATTGAGTGAGAATGATTTGTTTTTCTCCTCCTTAATGACAGGAAATTATTTGGAAATAAGTACTTTTGTTGATAACATAATTATGGTCAAGTTCATGGTTACGATTCATTTCTTAATAACCTTTCAATTTGTTTATATAATATTTATTGGCTTAGAAATAAATTGTATAACCAGTTTTTAAAACGCTTTCTTCTCAATTAATTATTTGCTTTTTATAATGGCCACTAAAATGTTCATAGAACATAACATTCACAACACAAACCAACTTACATACAAAACTGACAAAATTGATCGTCGTCGCGTTCACAAACTAGTTTCGTAGAACAAACGCTGGGGAGAATACAGCTTACATCATACGACACGTGCCACGGCCCAAACTGTATTGATTGGGAATTAGTCGCATAGCGTCCTGAATCAATGCGGTTATCCTGAAATTAACATTGTTTTAAGTGTTAACTATAACCTCACCGGCGTCTACTAACACTATTGTTAATATAGGCATTACCACTGAATTAAACATTCTTGCAGTCTAAAACACATACAAGACGTTAAAAAGCCTCTTATAATTTACTTTACTTATTTTACTAAAAGTAATAAATAATAATGGACTTTTGCTTGCTATTCACATAAGCTTGACATTTGTTGTCAAACTAAGGTTGTAACATCTCTCGTGCAACTGACGCGTCCCAAGAAATCGACTTCGTGACACACATTGGCAAAATTAATTTACTTCTTTTCTTATTATAAAAAGAATACGGACTACGGTCAACATTTTTTGCGATTTTAAGTAACCTATGTTCTTTATATATTGACGTACTAAAACATTCTAATCGTAATTCATGAAAGCGAACAGACAGAAATTAATGTTACTGTTTTTATTACAGTATTAGATAGTAATTTAATGTAGAGTATCCCAATAAATACAATAATAGCAAGTGCAAATGGAAGCCTTTACACAAATAACATCTAGATTTATAACGTTATCAACAAGGTCAGGACATATTATCAAACAAAGTGGAAATCTATTGTTTTTTTTTCTACATGTTTGGGGAACAGCCGTGAAAATTATTATGTGGACACATAACTATTCAATGTTACATGTGGCCAATTTGTAACGCCTTACCATTACCGGGCTGCAACCCATAAATGCACGACGCATAAGTTTAATAAAATTGTATTATTTTGTACGCCATGTGCAGAGTTACAAATAGATGAAGAACAGTGGCGTCGCGTGGTATTTTAATAATATTATGTTAGAGTATTGAAATGCTACCCTCTATTGTTAGATGCTAAGTAGTCCATAGTTTTAGTTAAAAAAAATACAAAATACTAATCGACTAATTTGCTTAAGTTTTGTGTACATCTCTAACACTGTGGCCGTGCGGGGAGGGGGCAAACAAATCAATATGGCTGACTTTTACCGGTTGGTTTGTCTGTTTTGATATTTGATAAAAATAATCATTTCATATTACATAAAACCAACGTGTTTCATCTTGATAATATAAGTGGAGTGCACTAGACTTAGTGAATAATTATGGAAGCCCTTATACCAGTTATTAATAAGTTACAAGACGTTTTTAATACAGTCGGAGCCGATGCCATTCAATTACCTCAAATAATAGTTTTAGGAACACAGGTAAACCTACAATTTATTCAAATTCATCTAGATAATAAGGAGTTATAGTTATTAACTGAATTTTTTGAATTATGTCGCTAATTTTGTATTAAAAAAAGTTAAATGGTTATGTAAAGGTGTCAGTTGAGTTCTTTGTCCCCGTTTATCCAATTGGGGTAGCCTGTCATTGACCAAGACCGTACATTCATTGCACATCTAGATTAAGTTGCGTGCTATTAAATTGCTGTTATTGAGCCGAGAGGCAATGTACACAGCATAACGCAGAGGCCTTGTACTCGGATTTTACTCTTGACATTTTGTGTCATGCTGGTTGACAGCACTGAAACTGTTCATAATTTCATGCTTTCTATTTCGTTTAAATGTTTTAGAGAATTAAAACAATTAAACTTTCACCAGGCATAGTTTTAAAGCGCATTGTGCATTGTTATCAAACTAAACTAGAAGTTTGTTACATCCCATCATAAACAAAAAGTACTAGCAAATATGATTAAATGATTTTATTTTTTAATGGCAGTAGTCATCAAGTACAAGTCACTCTTTAAACAATATTTGTTGGCTTTGTTTAATATGATATACATTTTGTAAATCCCAAACACATTGGTTATTTTTCATAAGTTAAAATGGATGATGATATGGAAAATTCTGGGATGATACTATGTTTTAATTCATTGTATTATTAAAACTGGTTTAGTTATTATAAATACATAGTATATCAATTCCTACACTCAAATCTATTAAACTTCATTAACTCATACCTCTTGTCTTAAAAAGTAGTTAAAGTTGTATTCCCTGATGATACTTGAATACCTGTTGATAATAATAATACCTGTTGATACTTAGAATATCCTACTTGAAAGTTCAAACTCTTTAATAGAGGAATAAACCTTGGAAGCTCTCAATAAACAAAAGTATGCATCTGTAATCATTTAGATCCAATAAAGAATTTAGTTTTTAATGTCCCCTGACATATGTCTGTAAAAGATATAAAACTATTTTTCTTCAATTTAAAATATAGCCTTAATTAATGTCTGCCAAGAAAAGTGAAGTAATTTTATAACATTTATTTTGTCAACAGAGTTCAGGGAAGAGTTCTGTGATAGAGAGTCTAGTTGGACGTTCATTCCTCCCTAGAGGCCCTGGAATAGTCACTCGGCGTCCTTTAATTCTACAGCTTGTATACAGTCCAAAAGACAGCAAAGAACATCGCTCAGCTGAAGAAGGTGAGATATTTATGATCTTTTGCTTATTAATTAATAAATTATGAAATAATATATAAAATGAGAATGTTTTTCAAATTCACATAAACATAATTTGGAAGAGGCCAAAAATTCAATGAAGTGTTTCTTTTTATGTTTTAAATCTTTTTATTACATTTATTTCAAATTGCTTAGACTAATCATTTTTTGTACTATAGTAGTGCTGTTATTGATAGAAGATATTCACATTAATAATAAGCTTTTCAATATACATAAATTATATTTTCTTCTGAGTACATTCTTTATTATAAGTAGCTATCTACTTATCTATCTATATAGATAAGAATTACTACAATTTTCAACATATTTTTCTTGTGAAAAGTATAATATTTATCTTTTTGTGCTTCTAAATTATTTTGCGAGGGACATTCGATGTCAGTACCCTTCATGCTACTCTAATGGGATAAGAAATCTAAATCAAGGAAAGAAATGCTTTCCCTTTCATTAGCATCATGCTTGTGGCTAATCTGCTTTTCAAAACCTCATTAGTAATAATAACATATCATTTCATTTTAAAAATAACAGTCTTAGTCATTTTATCAATATATAATTCCAATAATATGTTTTGTTGTTTTTATTTCATACAGCTCAAGTGATACTCAATGTCAAAGTTATTGTTGAATAGCACATTGACCGCCTCCACAATGATATCAGTTACAATAAATCTTTTACCATCTAGTATAAATGACAATTCATATCACAATGGACAAAAACTTTAGCGCTTTGCATGTAGTTCTTCACTCAGTTATTTTTTCTGAGACACAGTGGCGGTACTTCCATAGAAGCCCGAAAGCCCGACTTGCCTTACATAGTTCCGAATACCGAACTTAACGATTGTTTATTTATAAAATAACGCTATAAACGTGAATGTGAGTACTAACCGGTAGGTATTTATTAGTCCTACGTACCAAAAAAAATATGCTGCTACTAAATAAACATTTGGGCTTGCCTTAGTTTGACACCCTAGGCACGCCACTGCTGAGACATGGTAGCTTAAAAAAAGAATTAAAGAAGTTTCACATGTCATCTGGCTTTGGTTGTCGATTGCTTGCCGCGGTTAAAATCAAAAAGACTCGACCTCAATGGCACCATACAAACATCTATCTTTGTTCTACAAATATTACAAAAGGGTCTACTAGACTCAAAAGTGTATTGTTATTCCCATACAATACCGTTGATCGAAAGTTGTATGGCTGTCTATGGTACATGAAAGCTGAGTATGCTTCTCTAAAGATACAAGCCAGAGTGACCTTCCGATCAATTGATACGATTTTCTGTGCAAGACTTTATACCTGAAATTCTTTAGCTCAACTATATTCTGAAAACTTTAAACGAATCATGATATTCATATTTATTTCACTAGATCATTGTACACAGAAGATTGTAGCCAGTATCATGTTATTTCATTTACAATTGTCGTATTTTTGTGGTAAGCACAGATAAAAACAATAACCACAAAACCATACTAACCAACAATTTACAAGTTTCACAGAGGTCCAAAGAAGTCAAATAAATTAAAGTATTTCATTATATTTTTTAATTTTAAAAATATCTTTTAACTATATTATCTTAGTATGTATGTCATATGATACTACAAATATTTTAGCACTTATAAACCAGAACAAAGACGGAACAGCGTGGAACCCCTTAGCTCAACTTTCCCAAACAATATTTGCTGCAGGTTTGTATTAGACGTAGATAAACGTTTCCAGTTTGTGCCTGCTGTGTTGTTTTCTGCTATCCTGCACTCTATACATTGCATAGAAATGTACCAACAATAACATTATTCTTGTATGGTATTTAATACTTGCACACTATAGAGAAGTCACGTAATGCACGAAACATTATAATTTACGAGAATGTCGTCATTTTATTACAATGTATTAATAATTTAACAACTCTAGTTGTACTAAAATTCTGCTATCAATCACTACTAACAAACATGCATACATACATAATTAATGTGCTCTCTATCAACAAATACGACAGCATCGTATGTATTGTTGCAGGTACTATAAATTTAGAAGAATGGGGGAAGTTCTTACACACAAAAGACAAAATCTACACGGATTTCGACCAAATAAGACAGGAGATAGAGAGGGAGACGGACCGTATGGCCGGTAGCAATAAGGGAATATGTCCGGAGCCAATCAATCTCAAGATTTACTCGACCAAAGTTGTTAATCTCACGTTGGTAGATCTGCCCGGCATCACTAAGGTGAGCATGACGTCATTTAAAATATCTTTTGGATGATGAATGCATGAATAATAAGGGATTTATTTACATTATGTTGTTATTCGCTAGGTAACACAGAATATAATAACTATATTCGAATACAAGTTCATTATAATATCTGAACGTGGATTTTGGTCCATTGTTTCTCTAAAATTGTAGATGCGTTATGGTTCAGCGCATTCTTCATTTAAATTCTGTGTTTACAATTTAATTTATTGCATTCAAACGTTTGCTTACCTACGAAGTTTATGTATTAGAATTTATGCTGATTTATAATTTAACTTTACTTCCGCAAGTTCAAATACCCTCTTAAGCACACGTCTTGCGGAAATTGCTAACGTATTCATTTATACATTGAGAACTAAGTATTATTTTATTCTTACGGTGGAGTAACGTTAAACGTTAAAGCCATTATACTTAAATCTGCATATATTCTTTTATACTACTGGTAGACAAACCTTTCTTAAATGGCACTTGATGATAAGTGTAGTTTGATGCGAAAAGAGTCTCTATCGCCAAAAAACAACAACCACGATATTTTCAAACTTGCCTACCGTATTATTTATTTATTTATTTACACTTTATACAGTGATTTTAAAAGTTGGATGCCGAGCTGATAATTCTCTTATGGTAAACTTGACTAATTCACAAATAAATATTGTAGGTACCGATAGGCGACCAACCTGAAGACATAGAGAACCAAATACGAAACCTTATAATTAAATACATAGCTAATCCAAATTCTATAATACTCGCCGTGACAGCAGCTAACACAGACATGGCCACCAGTGAGGCTATCAAAATGTCCAAAGAGGTGGATCCAGACGGAAGGAGGACACTAGCTGTAGTCACTAAACTTGATCTCATGGATGCAGGTAAATACCATTGTCAGTTTTTTCTGGTAATTGCGCAGGTACGAGACGTAGCCAAACTTGTAGTACCTCAGAGAAAAAACTATGTTTAAATGTAAGACCAATGTACCTTTAAACCGGAACATTGTTAGTTGGCGTCAATCGGATGTTCGGATTTAATTATGGTTTCCATCATGTGAAAAGAATACGCTGGAGTTGACGAATATTGTTTTAATATTTTATCGTTTTTTATTGCTTTATTCTCCATCAATAAAATCACGGTCATGCCTATCAAATAGTTTTGAAGGACGCTCAAAGCAGACACGAGCCTGTGACGTCATAGATTGCGTCATACTCAGTACTTTCCCCGACCTTCAATCGTCCCGTTTATTTATTGGTACAATTGGAACGCGTCCAAATTTCAACATCACTAATAAAAGGATAGCGCGAATTATTATCAATGTTATGTTATTTGAAAAGTATTTTAGATGACAATTTTATCAATATTTTTGATAACAAATACCTAGATATTGGTTTAGTCTTGATGAAATTAAATGCAGTTAATACATTTAGTATATAAGTTATAAGTAAACAAAACAAATCTCTTTTAATTCTAACCAGATTATCTATATTGCATGAAACCAATGTTTTGTGCAGTAAAGATTTACTGCATTTTAATTTATGATATTACATGTATTCACAATCGAACAAGCTGCTTATCTGATGTGAAGTCATAAAAACAATCTTTAAACGCCACTCGTTATAATTGACCCAACGGTATTCTCACCGATCGGAAATAATGCGACAGGAAAATGACTTCGATTTTTTCTAATGGCGCAGTTGTGGCAATGAATTAAAATCTGTTTTGTTGCAAACTCGCATTATTCAGATTTATTGCCGTTTTCCCTCAGTTAACTTTTTAACTGAAACAGACACAGATCTGAAAAAAAGCTATTTTACTAAACTTAAACAATAAAAAAGTTTCATCTTAATGAAAATAATATCCGTATAATTTCCAATTTACGCTGTGATTAGACTACGATAACCGAATTTTTGCAATTATCTTAACGGCTGATTACTTCGAGTGCTCGATAAGAGGTGTTGAGGTATCAATTTGGATTTCACACGACTATCGCTACGTCACAGCGTCGCCTCGTGCAGGCTGAAAGTTTATTGACACGTTTTATTTCAGGCACTGACGCTATCGACATCCTGTGCGGACGCGTGATCCCCGTCAAACTGGGCATCATAGGCGTCGTAAATAGATCGCAACAAGACATTATCGACAAGAAGTCCATTTCGGTAATTATCATCATTATCATCAGGCCATATTATTATGTGTCATTGCTTGGCACCGGTGTTCTCTGCAACTGAGAGGGTTTAGGCCTCGATCCTAATGGTCTAGTGCGGGTTGGCGGACTACACACCAAAAAATTTCTAATAAAAATAACATTTTAGGTATGAGGTTTCCTCTCGTTGATTTCCTCGCCGCTAATGTAAGTGATAATCTATTGCAAATAAGCACAATAAATATAAAACACTCAGAGGGTTGTGCCAGGGTTTGAACCCGCGACCGCCGAGATTCTTGACCGCGCGCCTAAACGTCTAGGCCATCTTTACTTCGGTAATTATATCTGCGCTGTAAATCGATACAGGCTCGGCACGGATACTAATAGAATGCACGTTGTATTTAAAGGTCAATGATTGTACTTCCGCATGTGGCGGTAAATGACCAACGCAAGAATATCGCTTTCAGGAATAAGATTGAAAATCATTTTAAACAGACTGGGTTAATCATATCGATGTTTATGCCCGCATAAAGAACATGGCACGTTATTCTTTTGTTCTATCGTAATAATGATCTTTCCGTTAAGGCTAGTTTTTAATACTGTAAGGTCCATTTTTGTTCCATTATTTTTTTACCGTTGATTAAAATCGCATTTTGTATTGTATTATGGATTTTTTTCATGTTTCAATATTAAAATAAATAGTTTGAACGCCTAATCTATTTTCATTAAAATATAACCAGGACTCACTAAAAGACGAAGCGACGTACCTACAACGGAAGTACCCTACGATTGCGACACGGAACGGAACCCCATATTTGGCGAAGACACTGAACAGGCTTTTAATGCACCACATACGGGACTGTCTGCCGGAACTCAAGGTACGTTTTTATCGACAATTGTGTCGCAACCATTCCGTATTGTTTCTCGACTGCACACTTGCATTCTTACACTTGACATTCCACTTGAACTTGATCGTAAATTTAACGATGCTTTTTATGTTACGATGATAAGTTTTGTTATTTTTGTAAGTTTGAAACTTCAGTTTTCTGTTTTGCTCTCATGGTATATTTGTACGAAATGCGATCGAAAAACTAGGTTTGATTCCCGGTATGGGAAGTGTTGTTTTTTTTTTACTAATCGGTAGTAGTAGCACGAAATCTTGAAATGTGTCCAGTTAACTGCATCATACTTAGTTTGACAAGCACCCAGACTTTAAATAAATATTTGTGGATTGCACAAACATTTGTCTCGGTGGGAATCGAACTAGCAGCCCCTCATTTCTCGTGCTGGTGTCTAACCAACCGCGCCATAGTAATCTTTTCAATAAGATAAATGTAATTAAAATACAACAATAACAATTTCAGGTGCGCGTGAACGTGATGATATCTCAGTTCCAATCCCTTCTGAACTCATACGGAGAAGACGTATCAGATAAGTCTCAGACGCTGTTGCAAATCATCACGAAGTTCGCGAGCGCGTACTGTTCCACGATCGAGGGCACCGCGCGCAACATCGAGACCACGGAGCTGTGCGGCGGCGCCAGGATCTGCTACATCTTCCACGAGACCTTCGGACGGACCCTCGACTCCATACATCCGCTAGTAGGTGAGATATGCAACATGTGGATGAAAAGTAGTGACGGAATTTTTATTGAAGTCCAAAAGTCGAGTTTGCCTTATAAAGTTCAGAACACTAGTCTTTTGGCTTTTAATCCTAAGCATAAGCAGTTTGGTATAAAATGAGGATATCATAACCCCACATTATTGTGTATAGTATAAACAAGAAATTGCTTAATTGAAGTTTAATGCTTTTGGACTTTTTTGATAAAACCGCCATTGCTCATAAGCATATAGCTAACTTTGCAATATGGTACTTTACTTTACTCGTGGCTAGGTTACAAATACCTTTATCTTTATATATGTACGTCCCAATGGTGGGCACTAGCCTCCTATACAACCGACAGGATTTAGGTCTTAGTCCACCATGCTGGCCTACTGCAGATTGGCGGATTTCACACCTAAGAAATTCCTAAGAACTTAAGTGTGCAGCTTTTCTCACGATGTTTTCCTTCATCGTTGAAGTAACCTATGATTTATTTTGAAAACCCAAATGACTTTAAAATGTCACAATTATACCTGGTTTTGGCTGGCGCCAAGATTTTCAATGTTCACTCTATACCTTCCAAGTATTGATTTTACAATATATTGGATTGATGGGCAGGTCTGACGCGCATGGACATCCTGACGGCGATCCGCAACGCGACGGGGCCGCGGCCCGCGCTGTTCGTGCCCGAGGTGTCGTTCGAGCTGCTCGTCAAGCGACAGATCCGCCGCCTCGAGGACCCCTCGCTCAGATGCGTCGAACTGGTAGTGTATACTATCCCTTCCCTTGGGTAATTTTTTGGTTGCTGATATAAGACGGTATTAGGTTTCCGAAACGATAAATCAGTATATGTCGCTAAAGTAAATGCTGGCATGTACGATGTGTGTTTACGATCACGGTCCGAATACTCCTGTATAATACTATGCATTACATCTAATAAGCAAGATGAATGAATTGTAATATATGAATGTAGCCATCTCGAAATTATTGCTAAGGCATCAAGAGTTGACAGTCTTTACAATCGGCTATTTACTAAAATTTAGCAATTTTGATAAAATGTTTAAGTATTTTATTACCAGTTTTTGTGTGTCCGCAGGTGCACGAGGAGATGCAGCGCATCGTGCAGCACTGCGGCACGGAGGTGCAGCAGGAGATGCTGCGGTTCCCGCGCCTGCACCAGCGCATCGTCGACGTCGTCACGCAGCTGCTGCGCACGCGCCTGCCCGCCACCAACTCCATGGTACCACAACACATCAACACACCACATACACGCTACATCATCAACTGACCTACACCGCTGGACATAGGCAAACACTTGCAAAGTGTTCTGTCGGAAGCAACCCGTATCCAGAGGCATCTCGTGCTATTCACTAAATCGTTGATTCCTCTAGTGGATGAATGTCCTTGGACCAGTCTTTTCAAGTCTACATTTCACTCAATGTTGAGAAAACCGTGTTTAAGTTTATTTCATACTCTATCATGAATCATGAAAGTTTTGTATAGTGTCAGATAATGATACTTTGATACTTTAACAAAACCCGTTAGCACCACTATAAACTACGTAAAATCCATTAGGTGATGATGAAAACTGCTACGCCTCAAGTAATTTGAAAGTTTTCATTACATCTCTAAACACTGTTTTATAATTCAAATATGTGTTGACTGTAACTTTTTATATGCAAGTAATTAACCTGACAAGTGAATATATTTCAGGTGGAGAACTTAGTGGCGATCGAGCTGGCGTACATAAACACGAAGCACCCCGACTTCCACCGCGAGGCGGCGCTGGTGTCGGGGCTGCTGAAGAGCACGGACGGGCTGGTGGAGGAGCACACGCCCGTGTTCCGACACAAACAGAGACCCGTGTCGTCACCGGTACCCGCATTCTTTAGAGTATATATTCCTACAATTTATTGCTCATGGTTTGGTTTGGCCCTTCCGTTACTAACTTTACACACAAAATGTGTTTATATACATATCATTATGATGTTCTGTCATCAATTTTATTTTTATTTTCTAGAGTTTTGTGACAAAAAGCAGCATTCCAATGTATATATTATGGTCCAAAGTTATGACATTCCAAAAGTAAATCACTTAAAAACACATATCTGATATACAAATATCAAATACCACTCTGTTACATACTTCATGTGTATGTTTTGTACTACATGATTGAAATTAAGCATAACATAATGTATATTGAAACAAAAGCATAAAATACATTATACCACATAACACCAACCAGAGCAATAAAATTTGAGCTTGATTGATCTCCTGGCATTCATTAGAAATCGACACATTTTTTCTGTAAATTATTTGTTGATATTTTTTTCTCATAGTGCCTGATTATTTTTATTTGAGTAGTCTTTTTAATGCCATAGTTGTCTTATTATTATAGACAGTGCCTATAAACTTCTGTGTTCTATTTAATTGAAGGATCTAGGGATAAATATTTAAAAAGTTGCACATAAATAAACAAGAAAACCTTTTTAATAGGTATTTTATATAACCTTAAGGGTATGTTAATTATACTGATATTAAGTTGGTATCCAAATTTTATTTCAAAAATACTTACAATGCAAATTGAAAACATATTAGTACGAAATATTTGCATCACAGCAAAAATATAAAAAAATGTGCTAAAAATTGTAGTCTAATAAAACACCTTTGGATGAATAACTTTCAATTTGTGAATAAATAACTAGTGTGGATTGTTTGTAGCTGTTTCTTCGACAAATGGCTGAAAGAGGGTCCACCCTAGTATTCTTGGCAAGTGTGTTGGACACATACTATAAGGTAAATAACGCACAGTGTTGTGTGGGATGGCGGTTTACGTACCTACTTACTACTCATAGTCACATGTTCCTACTAAAACTTTGTCCAGTGATGTTTACCAGTCCAGAACGCTTTGTAGATACTATTGTGGGCTCTCTTTCAGAACATTTACATAATACATGGGCATTGTTGAGGGCAAGTATTGTATACTAACACATATTGTGTCTTATTTGTTTTCCATGTACTTGTCTTCAATAATTGATGTTAGTCATAGGAAACCTTTCATTAGATGTCATAATAATAGTGTTTTGTGAATGAAAATTAATAATTCAACCAGGAAAATGAAAACATTCAATTTTGAGAGGTAAAAAAGCGATTTTATGTATTATAACCAAGTTGTAGTTTATTTTCACTCTGAAACGTTTTTATTTTCCTGGCGAGGATACAGTAAAGGCTAAACACTTATTATAATTGCTGCATTTCCAGAATGTACCAGCAATCACTGATGGACATGAAAAAAATTCGCCTCCGCCGATGGGTAATAGCGAAAACCCAGGATCTCCTCAGGTAATAGTTGATATATGCTTAAATTACTTAATTTTATTTACCAAAATTATCATATTTAACCTTTCACTAAATTTGCTTTTGAATAAATACTGCGGTTAATTAAGTGTATCATAACATTGTTGAAACTAGTAGTTAGTTAATATTTTCTATCAAATTTGTATATTTTCGAATATTACAAAATGTGTTGTTAAAAATAAATATGACGTATTCTCTATTTTAGATGAATGGTGTACCAGAGAATAAAGTGTTGACTCCACAGAAACCAGTGAACCTTCTGCCCGAAGTGCCGAGCCACACGTCCCGCAAGCTGTCCGACAGGGAACAGCACGACTGTGACGTCATCGGTATGACTACCCTACCGCCGTCTACTAACACATTTACTAAACTTACCATCATGGTCGATAATTTAATGTTTTCCAGACGAATACAGGCCTTCACAGCTTTGGCGTTTGATGTTGTACACATACCGAGTGATAGTTTTCATTTTGGTCTTATGGGTGTCCACTCC
This sequence comes from Cephonodes hylas, assembly GCA_030295005.1. Taxonomy (NCBI): domain Eukaryota; kingdom Metazoa; phylum Arthropoda; class Insecta; order Lepidoptera; family Sphingidae; genus Cephonodes; species Cephonodes hylas. Next base: position 8,354,881 of record AP025369.1, on the reverse strand, counting down.
CTGGAATTATGGTATGAGTAACTAATGTGTTTCACCATTACTAAAAATTGGAAAGAATTTTGAAGAAATCATAATTGTTTCATTCACATTTTTATTTGGTTTGGTATTTATTTATATATGTACCAAAAAATAATTATAAATCTTCAAACTTAAAACATGATAATATGGCTTGTTGTTGCATTTGTAAACAGCCATTAAAATTATCATACATTTAAACAAAGAGAAACATAGTAAGAAACCATGTGTTTTTAAGAGTTGTTTATTATATTTGAATGCTGTATGAAGTCTAGGAATAATTATAAATTCTGCATGGAAGACTGAGGTCTCTAAATGTTATTAGGAAGAAACTAGGAAGATATATGTTTTGGATTTTATTCCGAGAAATGGGCATCTCAACTATTTATAAGTGCCGTACAAGAAAATTGGACGAAAAAAATTTTGCTATGCAAAAGATAAAGTAAGGAAATTAAGAATTTTTAGATAAACGTGGACACCCTATTCATTCTTAGAATTGTATTAAAACTTGTGACTCACAAATTCATAGATCATTGCATCTGTTTATGTGGATGCACTGAACGTTAGTGCGGTGTCACTACATGTACTGAATAGTTATTTTCCTGTGATGCTAGGTGGACGGAGTGACAACACGACAATCATAAACCCTAACGCAAAGACTGTAGAAGGCATTACGATGATGCAATTGAACCAAATGGGTGATTTAGTTGGTGAGGATAGTGATAGAGGCGAAGGCCGAATGCTTTACTCATTTGCTCACTGCTCTTTTAGCCTTCCGACCACCTACCATCGATGTTGCTTCTGTAGTAGGGATGTTCGGCCAGAAAATACATCGATGTTGAGCATCGATACATACTATAAAAACTTTCGGTTGCATCGATAAACGATATCGATGTTTACCGTCCATCGAATGAGCTGCTTGTTTTTTGGAAATGTCATCGAACCTACATTTAACAATGATTTCAACCAAAAATCAAAAACTACATTTCCGATGTGATTAAACTTATCCATAGTTGTAAATCACACCATTTTCTTCATAATATTTACTTATATGAATAACGAAACAATGAGGTCTGAGTTCTTTCGGCGCATCGTTTCGGTCTTACGAAACATCTAGAAGTACACATCGATGTATTTTTGGCATCTCTATTCTGCAGGCTACCGACGCGGGTGGTTGCGCCAGTGATTAATGACAAAATATATGGATTTATTTATTAACGTTAAAAATCTATACATTGATCCTTTAATTTAAAGCAATATCGGCGTATGCTCCGTCCATCAGTCCATTAGATTACTTCCAACCACCCGATAGGCGCCTTTTGCTTGCTGCTTTACAACGTCATAAAATGTTATTAAATAATTTTCCTTCATGTTTGATAGTATGGATTGAATTAAAACAATATTTTTTCTATAATTTTCTACCTCCACTTTGTTACTAAAACGCTTACGGTGTGCAATTCCATTCATTAAGGAACAATGATAAATATAAGCACTTATGAACAAACCTACACGGACTAATACACTGTATAATCAACTTGTTTCTCAAAGGAGAGAATGTTTGGTGATACCATTAGTATAAATACATTGACCTTCTATATTAAATCCTTGTAACCCATACCTTAGCTAAATTCAGAACATGCTACTGAATCAATTGTAACAGTTGCTATTAACATTTTAACAACATTTTAATCTAACCAAAATGTGTTGGTTAGGTTGGTAAAAACATACATTTAACAAATTGTTACAATTTATTAAGATGTCTCTCTATTTTTTACACACTTGTGCCATCAGAGTAGAGGATTCATTTTTCACCATGTATGGGTGAATATTGTTGCTGATTCGCAGCTTACTCAAAAATTATCACGGTGTCACCAATCATTAAAACCTTTTAGAAACGAGATTCTAAAATACTATTTCACAAGTATTGTTTTTAAATTTAATAATAACTTATATTATCTCTTCATAGAAAAGTTAATCAAGTCGTACTTCTACATCGTGCGCAAATCTATCCAAGACTCAGTGCCAAAGGCTGTGATGCATTTCCTAGTGAACTATGTGAAAGATAACTTGCAATCGGAGCTGGTGACGCACCTGTACAAGTCGGACCAGGCCGAGAGCTTGCTCAACGAGTCCGAACACATCGCGCAGCGGAGGAAGGAAGCCGCGGATATGCTCAAGGTCAGACATGTTTTTCATAGCTTCATTTTACATAACTGATCATTTGAAAATAAACAAAATGCCCAAAAAAATAATCGCTAGTTTGAATTTAATGTCTAAATATGTAATATAAAACCCGTTTTATATTAGGTGTACAAATAAGTTTCCGCCGTTTTTTCCGAAATTCGAGGCTTTATTGTAAAAAACTGATTTAACATATATAATTCAAAGTATTGTCCATCGCTGGCCACTACTTTCTTCTATATTTCGAGCAGCATACGAATCCCGAGTTGAAAAATCTGGTCATCTTTCGATGTGATCTACGAATCGATCCAATTTAGTACTTTTTCATAGGACCGTAAGTGCTGATCAGCCAGGCTGTGTGCCATTGATCAAAACAAGTGGTAGTCCGAGGGAGCATCATCTGGAGAATACAGCGGGTGGGGTAGGACTTCCCATTTCAACGATACCAAGCATGTCTTGACCACTTTTGCAACATGAGGCGAGCTGAGAAATCCCTTTATCATGTCTCTCGTTGTATTGCGGCCGTTTGTCTTTCAATGCTGGACTCAAACGCATTAATTTCGCTCGATAATGATCGCCGTTGATTGTTTCAGTCAGTTTTAGCAACTCATAATACACTACGCCGAGCTGATCCCACCAAATACTGAGCATGACCTTAGAAAAATGAATATTCGGTTTGGCCGTCGAAATGGAACCATATATTGGATATCTCCATTATTTTCTTTGCTTAGGATTATCGTAATGAACCCATTTTTCGTCCCCAGTAACAATGCGATGCAGAAATCCCTTCCGTCTTTACCTTTCAAGCAGCTTTTTACAAGCAAACAAATGCCGTTCAACATCTCTTGGCTTCAACTCGTACGATACCCAATTTCCTTGTTTCTGAATCATCCCCTTGACTTTCAAGCGTTTTAAAATAGTTTTTTGCATCACTTCCAATGATCCTGCCAATTTTTGTTGCATTTGACACGAGCCTTGATCAAGTAATGCCTCCAATAATACATATTCAAAAACCTTTTCTCTTTCAACGCCATGCTGGTCTTCGACGCCAATATTACCGTTTTTAAAGCGTTTTAACTACTCTTGGTATGCTTTTTTACTAATAGAGACCTCACCGTAGGTATTCCAAAGTATTCTATGAGCCCCAGCCGCAGATTTCTTCAAATTAAGGCAGAAGATTAAAACCTCCCGCAAACGACGAGAATTTGACTCGTAAGCTAACATCTTTTATCGAGAAGAACTTTATGATGCAGAAACAAATTAACTAATATTTCGATGACGTTATGTTAACGAATACCTAAGCTTATTGTATGACGTCTAAGATCTATTTATTTTGACTACCACTTACCGCTACAGCGTATATTAAAAAACGGCGGACACTTATTTGTACACCTAATAGTAAAAAATATTTCATATTTTGAAACTGAAGACTATATGTTTAACCCCCCCTTCTTGGGCATTTCTTATATCTTTTTGGAATTTCTATAAAAAGTAATGCCTATTGTTATTTTAGTAATTAATAGCAGATGACAGAGAGGATTCATTTTTATAGTAATATGGGACTATCGCGTTGCCTTTTAAATTCGGAACGACAAATAATTAATAGAGAATTCTTTATAAATATTTTTGAAAGTTTGCAATGTTTATTACTATGTATTGAGTTTGTTTTTAATGTGTGCAGGCGTTGCAGCGCGCCGGACAGATCATCAGCGAGATCCGCGAGACGCACATGTGGTAACGGCGCCTCCACTACTCTACTCTACCTACATGAATTTATACATACATTATTTAGAACATTTTTTTTACTCACGCATACATTTGCTTTTATCGTTCTGCAGCTCTCTCTGCTTTTATATAGAATTTTCATGACATGTTGTCGAGAACCAAAATTTCGAGTTAAAGCAGAATTTTTAAAAGCAAACGAATGTCGATATGGATAGTTTGACTGCGACACCTTCAGTTGGAGTGCTGCGCGGCTGCGACCGAGTCATTTTACGTTCGCGTCCGGCGGAAAATTGTTGTAGTGGTGTACTTATTTGTTACGAAAATATTCTAGTTAAATTGGGGCGTTAGGAACCGATCATTTTATATACTGTGAGTTTCGATTAATACAAATTGTGTCAATGATTACATAGCCGATTGAGGTAATGAACAGTGATGGATAGATGTATCGTATGTATCGTTGTACGTTGCACAAATGACATGCTGCTAATTCAGTTACCATTTCACGTTGAATATACTTATGCACGTAAGTTAGGCTAACCTTGTATACTCGTAGACACGATTCAGTGTTATTATGTCACAGTGATATTACTTGTAATTTCCAGTGTGAGTTATTTGCATGATGATCGATCGTCCCTTGTGATTTTAATGTATTTCTATAGAAACTGAGTATGAATTAACTTTTACTTATGTTGTATGGAAAGTGTTCATTTAAAATGAATAACTTTTATTTGTCCGTGGATACACGAGATTTGTTTACGGATGACGTATTCTTGGGTAATGTTAGCAATCATGATTTATTTAACAATGTTTTAAATTTAAAGCATTGTATAATTAAAGTGATGAAATGCTTTGGCAATGTGTTTAAAATAGTTCCTTAAATATTAGTTGTATATCTGCACTGTGTCATTAAATTCGTTCACAATTTCAAGTCATTGCGTGTCATGTCCACATTATTATGTAATTTATTCGTTTTAACATCCACTAGTGTAGAAAGAATTCCAATGTTACACAATGTATTTATTGTTATAGTCCGAGGTGTGATTTGCTTTAGGTATTGAAAGTTATTGAAGGTAAGATTGTATAAGTCTGTTAAAATATTAAAATAGATTGTCATTGTGACTTTGTGTTTCATTTGCGTGTGTCCTGCACCGCTGTACTTGTATTCTTGTGTTCATGTTACATTAAACTTTGTAATAGGCAGGACCTGGTCTAAATATCGATACGTAGTATTAGGACTACAAATATGATAATTTTCTAAACACCCTGTGTAAACCATAAATGTGGGACATATTTTGTAGAATTGTTGTGGGACATATTTAATTTATGGAGCTACATATTTGGGTTGTATTTGTTACGCTTCCCCTGTGTGGGCCGATAGGGCAACTGTCGGCGCAGTCAGAAGGAAGTTGCTCCAGAGTCAGCGTTTGGCGTTGATATTTTTGTGTAAGGCGTACAGAACCGTTAGTACTGAGGCTTTACCTGTTCTTGCGGGTGTGCTTCCAGTCGACCTGGAAGTACAGCGTCGCGCCGCGTTATATTTTGCCAACAAGCAAAGTATTGATAGGGATTTCCTTCCATCGCGCGACTTTTCAAAAATAACTCGATTATTTAAACCATACGCCGAGACTTACTCGGAATTAATAGAAAAATGGCAAAACCGATGGAAGCTGTCTGTAAAGGGACGTCATCTCTATCAATATTTTCCTTCGGTTAGCGATCACTTGGCAAAAGCCTGCCTTGAGATTGATCATTACGTGTCGCAATTTCTAACGGTCACGGCAATTTTCGTAGCAAATTATTCTCATTTAAGTTGGTTGATTCTCCTATGTGCCAATGTTCAACACATGATTGCGAGTATGAACAGTCCGCACATCATATCCTTTGGGAGTGCAATCTTTGGTCGGATGAGCGTAACAGTATGCTCAATAGTATGCATGTAACGTCTGGTGTTGTTTATTATACAGACCTCGTTGAATCTAGGAGGAATTTCCGTGCCTTTCAGCGATTTTGCCATACCTATTATTGGAAGTCTGTATAACAGTTCGCACGTTAGGTCCAATTTAAGCAATAGTTATTTATCCGTGGTGCGTTAATTGCGGCAAATTTTTGGTAATTGTAATTGTCTTTATTTAAGTGAGGTTAAACCTCATAGCTCAATATTTTGTCACCCGCTTTGCTGTGGAGGGAAGTGGACAACTCTTTGTTTTCCAACTCCTCCTTTACATTGCTTTTCTGATTAACTTCGTTGCGGGATTTTGACAATTTAGGTCCCCTTAGATTCGCTGAGCTTCATTGCTCGGCGCCTATACTGTGCGTGCCGCTGTTGATCCTGGAATACAGGAGTTGCAGTGGCGGGTGTGTGGTGGGATAGGGACTAAAAATATTTTGTAGAAGCAACTAAGAATTGGTTTAGTATTTTTTTATTTATAATAACACTATTTACATGCATATATCAGATCGTCACATTATTATTTTTAATATCGATGCTAATAAAAAAGCTGGAGACAGATAAACTCCTAAACAGTATAAATATTGCAACCATATTCGTTTTCTTAACAACATTAAGCTTGTTTAACAATTGTGGCTGATGTAACAGTTATTTGCAAGGTGCAATTGTAAAAAAGTGATTGACAATGGCACACTATATAAACGTATTGATTTGTGACAAAATTATTAATTGTCTAGTTCTCATACCACTAACGGCTTACTTCACTTCAATTTAACAGCCTGAACTCGGAAGAATACTATAACGAGATTCGTATATTCGAGCTAACTATATAACAATTACTGTGTAATGTGTATACATACATATATGTTGTAAATTTCAACTAACACTGTAACTGATTGATACTTATCTGAGACTAATTTATTGAATTAAGAAATTTGGTGTAGGTAGTTTAGTTATTTTACGAATTATTTCTATTTAAGAATTTTATCAAATGATATAGTTTCTAGGCAAATACTTTAGATTAGGAGAAAATTTTAATACTTTTGCTACCATGCATTTTGTTCTAAAACATTCGATTAAATATTAATTACATTTTATCTAAAATGTCAACACACTTTCTCTCTTAAGCCTTATATCCTAAACCAATAATAGCGCAGTACACAACATTTTCTAAGTAAAACGATGAACACAATGCAAGGAAGTCAGATCTCACAACACATATAACATCAATATCACGTAATGGCATAGTTTTCATGGCAAATTACAAGTTCTGTGGCTAATGTACATATTTTTATTATTTGGTTTAAGATTAAAACGAGAATTTTGTATCAAAAATATTACAACTATTTCAACTTGGAAGTAAATATTATAAGAATAATGGTTGTGTAAGATGCACACACAGCACTAATTTAACTCATGCGTTGAATACAAATCTTGATACTTAATAACCTAAGTGTCTTGTCATTAAAATTGTTGATATGATGGATTAACTCCTATATGATTATTATAAAGAATATGTTCTAAGTTACACACTAGTAAGCTTTCAAAAATTCTGGTTGATCAGAAAGCCTACCGCGTAATAACAATGTGATGTACCTACAGTTCTTTCTTTTGATATTATGATAATTGTGCAATAAATTTTTGCTGAATTCATTTTTAATACATTTTTTTAAATTCTTAGTGCTCCAAATTGTCTTAATATTTCTTCTAAACATTAACAATGTTTACGATTATTCGACACAAATAAGCCAAATTAACTGCGGGACTACGCGTCTGCTATCGCCATTAACCTGCTTCCACAACGCGATACACTTGCCACTACGACAAATTATTTTTTATATTTACACGAAACATTCGAAATATATCGATCCATTAATTTTTGAAAATGTTCATCAAATTCAATATTTATTAGACTTCACTCGTTTATTAATTTGTATATAACCGATGCACGTTAGTAGGTGTAGCACCGCAGTCCGGCGTGTAGTAGCGTGCGTCACACGGCGGTGACCCGGCGCGCGCGCGGGGCCCGGCGCTAGGAGGGGGGCGCGCGCGCGGCGCCGTCCAGCAGCTTGTCGTCCGAGCAGAACTTCTCCAGCTGCTTCACGTAGTACGTGTTGAAGTTTAGTCTGGAAATTATACATATATTTACGGTTATAGTAAAAAAATCTTTGATATTTTTATGGAGTTGTTTTACGCTGTTATAGACAAATTCAAGAAAACGTGATATTGTTTGCTGATTATAATAGAAATAGTAATAATATCACTGAGAGTCCCTTCATGCACTTTCCACTAAATTTAGGACTTTTACATGAAGTCCCGTTTCAATTGGTGGCTTTCTGAAGATTGCTGTCGACATTAATAAAATTAAAAAAAATCTTCAATATTTCTAATAGTTCATCAAAATAACAGATTTTTCTCTTAACGCCTATTTTATACTGCAAATTTCTATTCTACTTCACTACCTCCACAACTATAATGACCAATTCACAGTATTAAATTATTACCTTGCCGATATGTTGAGCAGTTTATTTGTGTTGTTATCTCGTGCCATCCGCTCAATGATGGCAAGCACAGATAGCAGTGCTGCGGTGAATCGGAGTCCGTACCGCGACACCGAGCGAGAGAACGAATCCGCGGAGCCGCTCGATGTAGGCCCTCCGCACCCGGCGTCCTGACAACCCGAAATATTTTTTGAGTAAAACTAGACAAACAACATTTTGCTTGTGTTCGTTTTTTCGTGGGAGATATATGAAAACACAGTTTTTAACAATTTTATATGGATAGCTAAATCAATAGTCCAAAGAGTGGGGTATTTTTTTGGGTTGTAATTTCTATATCAATTACTATTTTAAAATTGACAGATGAGTTTACTTGAGCTTTTATTACAAACAAGAATAACGACAATATCTAGTTCAATGTGAGAATAAAATGTGCGACATTGAAATGTTAATGACATTTTATAGAAACAATTACTGTATAACAGTGAGAACGGTGAGTGTGTACGGTGTGGCTCCTCTAGTAGAGTATGGGGTGTGAAGCGTGAACAACCGTGGTTATTACTAATTTCATACTTACACTTACATTCTAAAACAGAAAAGTCATGAAAGAAAAATAAAAGTTTAATGAATTTCCACCATCACAAATACTACATGGAAGCATTAAGTTACATTAATGTGAGTAAGTCGTCGCAGTGTGAACATAGCATAGTATTTACTGTATGTGCGGTCTGAGACCGTCGCGACGTTAACACTGCACTCAAATATGATATAAGTATTGTACATAGACATTGTGATAATATGCTCGAGTGCGCAAACTGTTACTGACACTACTCTGTACCTCACTAAAGTCTGTATTGTCATACGTCGATCCAAGCATACTGTTAAGCTCTGCGTCCACGAAGTACTTGTGCATCTCCTTTGCCAATTAATATGTATTGGTAGCGTTAAAAGAAAAGAAACATGGTAAATTAATATTAGGAAATAATATATAGTAAGCATGTTTATTTAATAACTAAAAAGGAAATTTTGAGAAATTGTAAAAACAAACTCACCAAATCATTTTCTATAAATAAAATAATAAATATGTGACACCTGTAAGAATACCTTAGACGCCACTATGTTGCCCAAAAAGCAAAAAACTTCGTCATTAATTTGCACTACATACCATAAACTAGTAAAATTGTCCTCTACCTAGATGTACGAAATTGGATGATTGTGCTACCTCGTCCACCAACCCTCTCGAAGTAGGTACTGATTGCGCCGAAAGAAACTTTTAATTTTGCAGCACTAGTGCCACTTGATAAGATACTACAAAAATCTATGAATTTTACACTGAATATGTTTATTTTAAAATGAATTAAAATTGTATCCTACGTTGAGTATGGCATCGGTACAAACTTATTACATGTCAATCATTTTAAATAAACATCTCGCGTAGAAGTGGGTGTCGATTGACAATCCCAAGCTGCTTAATGTCCAAATGTTGTTTATTGCTTATAGAATATTTAAGTGTTACTTTTATGTCTACGCACATTTTTATAAGGTATCAGATTCTTATTCTTTCTAGAAGTTTCAAGACAAAATGTCTTAGAAATAAGCACATTATGATGCAGAACGAGTGTCAACTTTGGGAATGGAAATAATCTCTCGATCTTTAAAACCTATTTAGTTAAAGTTAGCCCACCCAACATTTTTTTCGAGATTTACTTGAAATTCGCAATTGTATAGGTAATAGGAATGATCTTGTTTATATTCTCCACAAGACCCATTAACATTAAAAATATTTAGTATGTACTACATTAAGTGAATATAATATTTATGCATCTTACGAAATCTGCTTGTATTTCTACTACAACCTAAATAATGTATTCTTTCCAAGGATTTAGGGTTAACAAAATATCACCTGAATGAATGTGCAGAACTGTACGCAGACGAGACACAGCGTAGTGACAGCTTTCAGCAGCTGTGGACTGGTGAGCATGCAGTCGCCCAGGCACGACTCCAAGAAGTCGTTGTGACGCTCCAATACCTCGTCAACGTTGTGTACCTGGAATAGACACAAACGTCAATCCGAATTTAGAAACTGTCAACACATACGTAAGAATCGAGAACATTAAAAGTTTCTTCTCTGTTGCACTAGGAACATTACCAATTACTTGAATAATAGAATATACAGGTGTATTCAAACCGTGATCGAAAACTAAGGCAGGATATAGCTAAGGTGATTACAAACCCCCTGGTGATAAAGAAAGTACTGACAAAAAATAAAAAAATTGACGTTTTCCATACAAATCACGCACATTTAATATCGATGGTTGACCGTGGTCTCAATACATTCTGTATAGTGTTTTTTATTTGTTCAAATAAATCAAGTATACTCTAAAATTCAAGGGAGTTTTATTTATTTATACTGTCATGGCAAAGTGATCACAATGCACCGAATGGTTAAGCACAGTACCCGTACAAATCAATTATCAAGTAGCATGAGACGTTCATCTCTCGTCATTAGATTTTATTATAATAGAGTGCTTTGTTTATTGATGGTGCTACAAAGCGGTTATATAATGAGAAACCACATTGAATTTTTATACGAACACAAGAAGAAATACTGAGAGCCTGTTCAATGTTATCTAATTCATTATAAAAACTCTAAAGTACTGTAAAGTGATGCTATTCTAAGAGTTATTCCAAAAGATAGATTTTCTATGCCTATGATGGAAGTTCGGTGTGATTCAATTTAACCAAAGACATGGCAAATTTTGGGTTTGTGCTGCAAATTACATCTCTACTATTTTATTTACCATTTTATCATCATAGTCTAACGTTTTACTAACAGTCACCTTTTCATATTGACTATTCAGCGATCTCCATTCTATAGTGACTCTACCAATTTTATAAGATGCATCTGCTTATAAACCTACAGTTAAATTCCAGGCATTTTCGAAACCAAACGTATCCAGCCGGACGTTGTCAAACATCTAAAACGGCTATTGTTTACAGACCAGACTTAACACAAATGGTGCTAAAATCAAAGCAATGAGTAATGCGAAGCCTTGTGACGTGATCGCAAGCAAGGAGCAACGCCTACAAATTATCACAAATCTGCTCCGCCCACAGCACAAAAAGTTAAGGCTTTAGAAAAAACTTTTACAAAATGGCCGTCTTAATTGAAACATTTATACGACTCACCGTAGAATAGAAACTGAAAAATTGCAGCATTGTTTAATTTTAACTAAATCAACTCAAATGTAAACACACGTTGAATTTTATGCGGTTTTAGAACTGCGGATAGACCTTTTCATTACATTACCAAGAATATTTAGCAAACCTTTACATATCTTTGTTATTCCATTAATAACAAATATAATGCGGCATAATTTCTGATTACGACAGCAACTGCTTCTGATGTATAAGCAAAAATCAAATACGAAAGCATGTGTACGTTCACCCCAGAAAGCGATTAGTTTTTAGAGTGAGTCATCAGTCGTTGTCGGACCTTAGGATACACAATTAGTGGCTCATACAAATGCTGTAGATTGGTTGGTGTTGACTGTCTGTGCTTGGTCAGTGTGTACACTATACAGTAGACAGTAATGCAGGATTAGCGAGCAAACCGCCTCGCTGCGCCAGCGTCGCCTCACTCGCAACACAGACCCGAGTGACGCCGCACTACCGCTATGAGAAACGAAATATAGGAACAAATACTGTGCGGTGATTGTGAAAAGTGAATTTTTGGAAGTGATCATATACTTCAGGTGGGTGAATATCCAAATTTTACGAACGATCTAGACGTATGAGAGTAGTACTTCGGACGTAACATAAGAGAGTGTGTTTTGCATTTTATTATCCAATCATTTGCTTGTAAAGTTGAATCCTGAGTACTTTTCGCTTTGTTGAGTATTATTTTGTTTAGTATTGAACCCAACAGGACAATTGGATCCAACCATTAATACTATATCATCAATAAGAAAACATCGAATAGCCCGGTAACGCCGCGGATTTAAAAAAAAAAAATTTATTCATTTAAACAGGGTCGATAAATATGAATTGATTAAAACCTATTGCGTATGGCAGACAAAATCCAGAAGGTGAAACAAAAGTCAAAATTTCGTAACATAAACCCAAATACTTTAATAGCAAATTTCGTTCGAAATTTCGATATTATCAATCAAGGTTGGATGTTCTATTATGTTTTGTCGTATACATATGTGGGTGTAAACATTAAAAAGCTGATCGCCTCATGTGTTGACAGTGAAGCCCTGAGACAAGGTCGGCTCGGTGACGTCATCACTGACTCTATGATGCAGGACATGTGGGTCGGTGGTGGAAGCGACCACGGGAAGTTGTGTTAAGAGTAAACGCCAGGAGCGTAACGAGGTCGTAAATGTAATTAAAATCTTCATATTTCACATTCGGATTCGCCACGACCGAGAAACTGCTGTGACTAACAGTGTAACCATAAAGCGTAGTAGATATTTATCGTATAGGTTATTTCAAGGTATTTTTTATCCTTATAAATATTTAACAGAGTTGTGGTTCCTTTGAAAATTCATACAAATTAGAAAATTGACAATAAGAACTGAATGTAATTGAAAATTTTATCATTCTGTTGAATGTTGTATTATCGTTAGTTGAACGTGCCGCAATACGAGAGATTAGACGGTTCCTATCGAGTCCCTCGGGCACTCTCTGCATACACGCCTGTTCAGCACTAATTGATAAAGTGGCTGACGCGACGAGCCAACCGGTGCTATATTTTTGAACCGGGCAACAACATCCATTTATCAGTTTGTGACAGGGCTGGCCACATGGTTTCTTCAATAAGTAAAAGTATTAAGGGATTAAGTCAAACACGCACGCCTTAAGAGTTTTTATAGGTTCACATAAACTGATTATAACATATTTATTATATCAGAGGTTCAACATTCATATAGAGGGACAACGATGGTAGGGTTATGCAACCAAGTATAGTCGCTTCTTATCCTGAATCATAACATACAGATTGGCGAAGCAGTTTTACAAATCGTATTGCACCATTCGTTATATTACTAGTGAATCAGTAACGCGGATTTCTAAAGTGGCCGGGTAATATTCGCGAAACTGGTTAGCCAGGTTTGCTATATCGATGAATGAATGGTGTATTTGATTTCTTCACTAGCTGTTGCGGTTCAGGGTATCGTGTTGCGTTTACTTCATATCACATATTTAATACATATATATGCAAGTAATTTAACTAATTAAATATTTTAAGCCTTGATGGCCCCAGTGATGGAATCCCATAACCAATCTATTTTCCTATAGTCAAATATTTTATTCAATACATGTAAGACCGGGTCGTCTCTAACAGTTTTTTTATACTAACGACGATTGGAATCATAATATTGCGACCGAACTGTAGTAGGCAGTCACACTATTCGTTACATTTTTAAACCTGACCTCTTATGTATACGGCTATAAAAAGTATTATAAAGTAAAGAATAACATAGTCGAATTTATAATAAAATCTTCAGACGCATCAATTGAATAAGATAATTGATTGACATGTGTATGACCCCTGGCGATCTTGTGCAGGCGCCTCTAGTAGAAAGCTATCAATCAGCTCAACGTGATTATCGGCCGCCGTGCGCTCCCACGACTATTTCATACACATGTTTGGGGAAATGGCATAACAACATCATTTGATACGTAGCGATTACTATTTATAGAGCATCCTTGCAACAAGATTCGCATCTTATATGGGTGTGACATACAAGTAATCTATTATATTTATGGTAATCAATATGTCCGTTGACATTTACATACCTAAATATTTTGTAATGCCGATAAACAAAAAACATGAAAATTAAAAACAAGAGATATAAGGCTGACTACAGTGTCATCGGTAATCACACTCCTGCTATGTCAATTTTGTAACACTTCAGATCAATAGGCGAATCCCGTATTCAAACTACAGCTTTTTTCAGTTTCCCCCAATGTTTACATTAAATGTTATAACCGTTTCGGGTCCAATTTATGACTAAAAATGTACATATATCTCAAATTGTTATTCATAATTCGTAAATGACGTGTGAAACACGAACAAGTTCGTGTGACGAATGCTTGTGTGCTATGAAAGTTGACGCCAGATACGTATGTTTGAGGTTTTATATTTCACACGCCACTTAACCACAAGTTAAGAAATTCACTTCATTAATATCAAGCTTTGAACGTTAAAGCTTGATTTAATTATATCATTTACTAGCTTTTGCCCGCGACTCCGTCTGCGTAGACTTTAGGGCTGAGTGCAGGAAGATAATACGTGAATCTTTATTTCTTCTCATAAGTGTCCAAAAAATGTTTTACTTTGAAAAAACTATTCCCGCATTTATAACATGTTTATTCCACAGGAACATTTCATTATTACTTCACAGGGTCCTATTTATGTTCATACCTAAAATTATATAACTTAGTCCAATGGTTTAGAAACCGTAACAGATTTACAGAGTTACTCTTGCAATTATAACATGTACCCATACCCACAGGAACACATTTTCCAGGATAAAAGTATATCATGTTAATTCGGGGGGACCTACCTATCTCTATACCAAAATTCATTCAAAATGATTCATTAGATCTTGAATATAGCGATTCCCACGGAAATACTACATTTTCCGGCATAAAAGTATCCTATGTTACTATGGTGGGTCCTATCTATCTCCATACTAAAAATCATTCAGATCGGTTCTGTAGATCAAGAAATACCGATTCCCACGGGAATACTACATTTTCCGGGATAAAATGTATCCTGTGTTACTTCTGTGGGCCCTACCTATCTCCATACCAAAAATCATTCAAATCTGTTCAGTAGATCTAGAAATACCCATTCCCACGGGAATACTACATTTTCCGGGATAAAATGTATCCTATGTTACTTCTGTGGGCCCTACCTATCTCCATACCAAAAATCATTCAAATCTGTTCAGTAGATCTAGAAATACCCATTCCCACGGGAATACTACATTTTCCGGGATAAAAAGTATCCTGTGTTACTTCGGTAGGTCCCATCTAACTCCATACCAAAAATCATTCAAATCGGTCAACTGGTTTAGGCGTGAAAGCATTACACAGGCAATGTTACTTTTGTGTTACAGTATATGCTCATCCCACAGGAACCCTAAATATTCCCGGGATAAAATGTTGTTCATGTTACTTCATAGGATCTTACTTATGTTCAAACCAAAAATCATAAAAATCGGTCAAATGGTTTAGGCGTGAAAGCGTAAAATAAATATAGCGTTTTATACCCAATCCCACGGGAATACAACATTTTCCGGGATAAAAAGTATCCTATGTTACTTCGGTGAGTCCCATCTATCTCCATACCAAAAATCATCCAAATCGGTTCAGTACTTTTTGAGTTTATTCGTAACAAACATACAAAAATACAAAAATCCAAAAATCTAAAAATCCAAAAATACAAACCTTTCCTCTTTATTATAATAGTATAGATTACTCCGAGACTGTTTGTATGTTTGCATAAGCACGCAAGTATTTTTAATTATAATGGCTTGTAATAATTGCACGTTTGTAGTCTGCGTCAGGCGTAAACATAGATTTGCGATCACTTCTGAATATATTATAAGTTGTAAGATCCCCCATAAGGAAGACTGAATATTAGGTTTTTGTTATTGTTTCATTCATCTTAATTTATGAATGCAAAACTGTTTTTATAAAACTTTGGCCCATCAACCTATTTAGATAAATTTTGGTACAGAATTTGGGTCTTTGAAAATTGTATATAGGTACTCAGGTTTGTATCTCATCTAATAGACGTCTCAAGTTCTTTTCAATTTTTGACAACTGCCTAGTCAACTATTTCTAAATGGGAAAAATCCATTATCACTTTGTTTAAACCGAGAAACGAACTCGTGTTAATTAAATGATTATATATTTATTATAAAAAAACGCGTTATATATAAAGTGAAACCTTCTAAACTTTTGTGCGCATAATGGAATGTTTTGTTTGTCTGCGTTTGACAGGTCATCGGGACAAACGTCGACAAACGATGACGGCACATCGCCCACATAACCCAATATCGAAGTTCCATATAAGGACCCTTACGACTCGGAGTACGCGTACATTAGTCCTTTGAATTAAATTATCAACTTCCATATCAGATTCCAATAAACGGTATTTAACCGCCTAAAACAATTGACATGTAACAAATTTGTTAGGCGGTAACCCGTTTCAAGGTGCTAATGAGGACAAGTTGCTCAAGAAAACTGTACATGACCCAGTAGGCCTTATACATGATTTATTAATAAGTTTAATTATTTATGACATAATTAAGTAAAAAATATTCTCGAGTTTTTTTTCATACAAAGAAAAAGCTATTTCGAATCAACACGGATTAAAACTAATGTCAAAATAATAACAGAAAAAAGAGAAGATCTAAAGCTGCCCTACAAAACGAAGGCGTAGTTTAAGCAATCTAAAACACAAAACAACATAGAGAAAAGAAATTTCATCACGACCGTATCATGCATAAAGACAGAAAAAATTCAAATGACCGTATCTCGGGTGCAAAAGAAGAAACATCTGCAAAAAGTAGTAACCACAGAACGAGTAAGTCCGCGACGCTCCAACGATTTCAAATAGAAACTCAAGGAGTTGGTATTAACGTTTACAACTCACTATTGGATGTCGTAAATGATCAATAAGACACATGTATTTTTAAAGGCTATTAACGCAACGTAACAGAGAGTTCATTCGTAGCTAACCTCTTTAATGCAGGCAGCCAGATTGCCAATTTCAGTCGCATCGCCTTCGAATACAAATATTACATTAACCGTATTATCTTTCCGTTCCATAAGCGCATTCTGACTCACTGTTTTTACTGTGGACATGTTCCCTTGCATAAATATCGGAGTGTTTGAATGTCTGGCGCATAAAGCGAAATTTGCTTAGCTAACTTTAAAAACAAGAAAAAATACTCCAGCGAAAGTCGAAATATTAAAGGGCGAAGCGAATTCTGCGGCAGTCACATAGCGGGAAACAACTCAAAACTTGTAGGCAAGTGTACAAATTGAAATTTCGTGTGCGGAACGGAAGGTTTTTTTACTGCTGTTGTTGTTCAAGTTGGTCAAGTGCCGGATGTGTAGTAACAGCCTAATCTAAAACACTCTGTACGTGATCCAGTCGCAAACACATATTATATGCACGGATGAATCAAAATTATCTTATGAATTATCTTAATCCGAGAAGAGAATATTACTCACGAATTAACCATAAGCTTTATTTAACCGTGTTATCGAAAACCTGGCTTTCTATTTAATGCACAATCGTGGAATTTATTTTACAAATTCGGATAAATGATGTAGTCACTCTGTATTAATGAGTATCAACATACAACCTTCAACAGAACGATGAAATCTGAATCACGCAACCCAGTTAATTTTAAATTTTAACATAAAATTTTATATGTATACGTCAATTTAAATTCTGGTACTATATTTTTGGAGATAGGTACCTATATGAATTACCTTTAATCGTTAAATGTATCATAATTAAATTAGATCATGCAATTGCAAAACGACGCGTGATAAACTACAAACAGAAAATATATCGAAAAAATAATTATTCCAATGCGTTACGCGTTTACCACAAAAACTTTTAAGGAAACGTCAATACTAATTTGAACGTGTTTAAAATATTTATTGACAATAAGCATGTCATTAAATAGTGTAATGTAATTTGTTCTTCATAATCTAGTGTTACTGTTAATGTTAGCCACTAATGTCAATGTTCTGCGAAGGGCCTATAAATAGAGCCGTTTTGCTCAAACTTTTTGATTTTAGCATTTATATTGATAAAAACAAGTATTGACATCACAATTCAAGGTAGGCGAGGTGCATGTTGACTCATGGTACATACTTTGTCCACACTAGTGTCATACAGCGCACCTACGCATCTGCTGAGCACGCCATTCATAATAATCTCAGAATAAGTAGAAACATTATAAATGTTTTTTATTTAGTAGTAGCTTCTTATGTAGTAGTGGACGATCTGGTTAGGTACCGAAAACTTTAAGAATTTACACGTGGGTCACGTTCCAATAGTTTAACGTTAGCGTGAGATGGGTCAGTGTCACTTTATCTTACTATAACAGAATTTTCAAAATCGGTTCAGTAGATCCAGAGTTTACTTTCTACAACGACACAAACTCACAAACTTTAACTCTTTTTAACATTAATATAGATAAGCTATTCCTCGCAAAAATTAAAGATACATATCCGATGAAATCTCTACCAATCCCATGCAAGTACTGCATGGATTGCAAAGCTTGTACAAAATATCGTTGGTTATATCGTTGGTTACAGGCAGAGATAAAATTGAACACAGCCCACAACCGTGACAGACAATTAGACCGCAGCGCCCAACAGCGTCAGTGGTAGCGTGCCGATAAAACTCACAACTAAAAAATGTTATAAAGAAATAACGGAAGCAGTTAATTGCTACATAGATTACGGGATAACTTTCAAAACATAAAGATTTCTGTTTAAATCGAATTTTAAAAAGTTTTAAATTTTAATTAGTAGTTAATTGAATTCAGAAAGTGAAAATGGATGTATAAGTTATAATACTGTTGTTTTCGGGGTGGTACTTTTCGAAGTTACGTATTTAACTATTACATCAATTTTAACAAACATATAAATCCATAAATTTATACGTTTTCTAAAACAGCGGTATTTTTTGTCAACATCAATCTCACGGCTCACCTATGATTCAGCTTTTGGTTCATGAATTATGATCCACCACGCTGTCTTATTGCTGTAAGAGACGCATAGAAAAGCCTTCCAAGTAAATTGAACATAAGCTGTATTCATAAATATTTACATTCTGGTAATTTGAAACATAAAAACAATTTATGATTCATAATAATTTCATAACACACGCTTGCTTACGGCAGCTGTTTACCTGATGCAGACGTTACGGCCTCTGGTTAAGTAGTTGCGTGAGTTATTCAGAGATCCGACTCTTAACACACACATTTTAAATGCAAAATTGATGGAGGTTAAAGATAAGTTAATGTGAATAGGTGATCATTGTCAGTCGGCAAATGTACGCTAACTTACCAAGAGATATTTAAACTATCATTAAAAAAATGGCACGCAAAAAGTTTATCATGACAAGATATTGTCTAGTAGAGACAACCTCTATAGAATTGGTAGCCAAGCAGCCACAATATGTTTTAATAGAAAAAATAAGGTATACTTAAACCAAGATTTCACCGAAGCACCCGGTAACATAAACATGTTACTTTTAGCTGCTTTTATGCTGTGGTACAAGTCTAGCCAAAGGAACTAGATATAATATCAAGTCGGTTAATGTTTAGGACGAATGGGCCAAAGTGTCATTAATTAGACACTTAGAAACAAATAGTGTCACTAAGGGCACACTTCTAAAGAGACATTTAGATTTCCACATTTTTTTTGATAAAATAATTCTAAACAATAGTAATTCAGTAATGATCCAATTACAGCTAATAGGTATCTTATTTTATAATATAATTATATGCACTTTAATAGAACGTTCAAATACTGAAAGGAGTATTGTTGCATTAATAAAATCTAATTTAGTTTAATGGTAAGTTTTTGCGTGAGATAACTTTTCCCATAGATATGTTTTGCAATACAAGTCAAGCAGAATTAACTTCGATAATAATCAAGAGAGTGACATGAAATCAGAACAAAACGTATTAAAAGGTCACTTTATTTCAAGCCAACGTTGCTGTGATAATTTTCTGTAAATGCCAAGGGCAATAGAAGGGAATGTAATAGAACATTAAAGACCACCACCATAAAGAACTTAAAAAACATTTCTGCCATTCTTTTCGTCAATTCGATTACTAATTGTGTATTTAAGAATTATTACCCATCTTTCTGTATACGACTATTCCCTTAAAAAATCTTAGCAATATATGAAATTAAAACAGTAATTAGAGGATGCAGTATCAATCTAAGAGTTGCATTCTTTGCACCATGACGAAAAGTAGATGAATATTTTAATATCACCCGCCTTATAATTTATAAGCTCGATATTTATATGAATAAAATGTAAATGTTGAGGCGATTATATTTGGAACGAAATAATTCGACAACCGGTTGGGAAGTCATCAATAAACTGAGCATGAGCCGTTTGCCTCCAAACAGGTGATGTTACGGACACAATAGCAAATCAGTCGGTGCTGACGAAGCGGCGCGTATGGAAAAGCGTAATATATTGTACAATTCGCATCGGCGGCGTGGGCACGAACATGTGGAGTATCTCATAGCGTTCCAATGGACGGACAGCGCCATTGTTTGGAGCAAACGCTTTTGTTAGTTTTTCAACTTTATTTCGGGCGTGCATTGTGAGTCAACACAGGTATTGTTACAAATATCTTAAATATTCTTAAAGTAACTGATAGGTTGGACTATTTAGTATGAGACCGTCTGATAACATGAAATTATGACGCAAAACTGCAGAGAGAGCATTTAAAAAAATATATATATATAAAATAATTTATTAAATATATCAGTATAAATAAATCACACGATGGGTCACCGACTGCTCTAGAAACCATTAGCGTTCTGTTCTCCGCGCAGACCCAAATATTTATTTTTCTACAAAAGTGTTATCCGACTACTTCATGTAGAATCAACCCTAAGAATGCTCTTATGCATACGCCTGAGGTAGTCTAAGATCAACTTAGTGCGGTTTGCTTTCTGCCGTACCTCTCCTCAAAAAGGTTTTACTCGGCCCACTGACGAAGATTTTCAATTAGGTACCTAACGCTTTTGCTTCATCTTATCATGTAGGTAATCAACATAGACGGTCCTTAGTGACCTGCCTTTAATGACCAGAGGACTTACGTTTAAATACTACTCCATACCGTTTCTGTTGTCTTATGATACCACACAACAATAATTGCAATCACCTAAAATTCGTGCCAAAAATATACAATTTTCAATCAAAAATGTTATATGTGTAAAAATACACAAGGAATGAAATTATAGCAGGAATACATTTTTAGTTAAAAAAATACTTAAATTAAATCATAGGGTTAGCTTAGTCGAGGCAAAATCGTACGTAGCCTAAAACAAATATTGTATTAGCTTGTAATCTGAACGAGCGTATACTTTCGGTCGGATTACCGTATGATCCAAGATGTGTGATCAAGATAAAACACATTGAAGATTGTTAAACCAATTGTGAACATGGTCAAAATGTACATATCACGATATTTAAATAACGAAATCGAATGACGAATATTTGTGTAGGTAACGTAAATAAGTTAACATGCGGGTGTTCACTATGCAAATTATAAGACAACAAAGAGGCACGCGGTGGTACATCGATTGATCTACGCCCAAAAACGATTACACCGCAATACACTTAACGAATTAGACAATGTGAGAACAAAGAATAAAATTATGAGTCCACAAAATATAGGCAAGCTTTGAAGCGTTGCTTGATTTTACAATTAAGAGTTACACATTAAAGAGCAAATCGATCCAATTACGTGCTTTTGTGAGAGCTTCATAGCACGCGCGAGTCATTAATTTTATTGCACCGGGAGAAATTTTGTATAATTGCTGCTTCATTACCGACCTTTTCCTATGTAGGCTAAATAAACAAATGTACTGAGCAAAGAAAGCGTTTGTAATTAAATACTACTGAAGTATTTGATTTGGTACATACTAAACTAAGAGGTGAGCCGTCAAATACCGTAATAATTAGCATTGATTAAAGAGATTAATCGAACTAATCAAGCGAACGAGAAACAGGTGCTGATCTTTGGCTTTCA
This sequence comes from Cephonodes hylas, assembly GCA_030295005.1. NCBI lineage: Eukaryota > Metazoa > Arthropoda > Insecta > Lepidoptera > Sphingidae > Cephonodes > Cephonodes hylas. Next base: position 8,332,685 of record AP025369.1, on the reverse strand, counting down.
CAATATTGTTTACACAAACGCAAACTTACGAACACATAATTTAGTTTTATCTGTTCCCTTTAAGGGAAACAAGATGTGCACCAAAGATCGTTCCTAATTAAACAAAATTGGACAATCGTTTACAACGAGTTTTAGAGTACTACGTACGTTAACAATTTATTTCAATTGGAAAATTGGGACTATTTGGTAAAAATAATCGTTTTCCTTTTATAGATGCCAGTGTGGAGTAGCAGATGGCGAGTGACAGTTACGAGATGAAGCCCAACCGTTTGTCACGAGAAAGTTCGCTGTTTGGTGTGGATCCGCAGGTTCGCCTCAAGTTGACACTGCAGAATAATGATTTTGCAACATTTAAGAAATTGGTTAGCTATGGGGCTGTCGACTTCGAACATGTCTACCCATACCCAGACCATAAAACCTGTCTTGAGTTAGCGGTTTCCGAGCTAAATAGACAAGAGTTTGTAAAGCTTCTATTACAGCATGAAGTGGAGGTGAATAAAGTTAATGAAACACACGCCGCTGCTCCGATACATTTCGCCGTAGAGAATGGAAATATAGAAGCTTTAACAGCACTTCTAGAAGATGACCGCATAAATGTTAATATAAAAAGCAAAGGTAACACTGCTTTACTAATGGCTATTAAAAAAATTGAAGATTTAGACGACGATCGCGAACGAGAGCTAGCAACTTATGAAGATATGATAGAACTTCTATTAAAAGCTGGTTGTAATCCCAATTCCCCAGATTTAAAAGGTATAACGCCGGTATACAGTGCAGCAAAGCAAGGACTTGAAAGAGTAATAACTTTAATTCTGGATTACTCGAGAGAACCTGTTGATATAGATACCTACAAAGATAGAAGAGGAAAAACAGCACGAGATTATTTGAAAGAAGCATTCCCACATTTGGAAGCTAAATTTGAACATAATGCAGCAGATACTGAAGTGATAGACGCAGACAAACTGTTTTCGTTTTTGAGTCGTCATGACGAAGACAATTTTGTCAGAAGCTTCAATAAACTAGCCAATAAAAATGAGCACCGTTCAGCACTAGCAGCAAACAATGGTTTTAGTACCATGCTTCAGTTAGCAACTGAGAAAGGTTTCGAAAGGGCAGTAGGTACCTTGTTACTTCATGGTGCTGATCCAAACGCAACATGTTCCAGTAACGCAATGAGACCTGTGGCAATAGCTTGTAAGAATGGTTATATTAAAATTTTGAAAATGTTTGTAGACAACGAAAATACTCTGTTTGATCCAGTAGAATCTGAGTCCCTTTTACAAGTTACTGTAAAAGGTATGCGATCATGTACTCAAACTCCCAAGACAGATTTTAATGAATGTTTAAAATTACTACTTAAACATCCCAAGATCAACATCAATGTAAATCACCTGGATATGAAAGATAATACTGCATTGCATTATGCAGCTAGGAATGGCGACAACGATACTGTATTAGAACTACTTAGGAAAGGAGCTTGCGTGGGTCTGCGTAATAAATTCAACGAGCCACCACTCGCAGATATTAACGCGAGGACATTAGAAACGTACTTGGATGAATGCATTACAACGAATAGCGAGCGACCGAGTGATGACGACTACGAAATTCACATGAAATATAGCTTCTTAGTTTACCCAAATAATTCCTTCGAAAATGAAATTTGTAAAGTACCTCTAATGGATAATACTAACAACAACGTCAAAGAGTATGATGCTATTTTAGCTCCTGAAACAGATGCTCTTTTGTATATGACACGAAATGAAGATTTACGACCACTTTTGAAACACCCGGTAATAACAAGTTTTCTATATTTGAAGTGGCAACGGATAAGCTGCCTATTTTATGCAAATATTACATTCTATTCCTTTTTGTGGTTATGTTTGATTCTCTATATAATTTTGGGATATGGCGTAGAGCAAAAACAATCAGATTCTATAGAAGCACTAAACATTATTACTCATGTTGGAGCTGTAATCGGTTTGATTTTATTGATATTTAGGGAACTGTTCCAGTTACTCGTATCACCGACGCGGTATTTGCAAAGCATTGAAAACTGGATGGAAATCGCATTGATATTCGTCACAACGTGGATAGTTTGTTACGACTCGGCTGTAGAGTCCACTAAACAGCAATTATCCGCTGTAGCGATTTTATTGTCGTCTGCTGAGCTCGTATTACTAATTGGCCAGTTTCCGACTCTGTCAACAAATATTGTTATGTTAAAGACTGTGTCCTGGAATTTTTTCAAATTTTTACTATGGTACTGTATATTGATAATCGCGTTTGCCCTAAGTTTTTACACGCTATTCAGACAAGAAGAAGACGAAGATCAACAAGCACCCAACCCTAATGTAACTAACAAAGACGAAGAGGAAGAAGAAGACTTTTTCGAAAATCCTGGCCGATCCTTGTTCAAAACTATTGTAATGTTGACAGGCGAATTCGATGCGGGATCGATCAAATTCAGTACATTCCCCGTGACCAGTCACGTCATTTTCATTGTATTTGTTTTTATGATACCTATTGTACTTTTTAATTTGTTAAATGGTTTAGCTGTCAGCGATACGCAAGAAATAAGGGCTGACGCTGAGCTTGTTGGGCACATATCCCGGGTTAAACTCATTTCATATTTTGAAAGTGTCCTTATCGGTAATTCAAGAGCATATACGAAACCGTCCAAAGTATGTACTTGGCTACCTACAAACTTACAAAATTTAAATGTTATAAAGCCCAAATTGTTCTTCATAAAGCCATTCGCAAAGAGAATAAGTTTGTTTCCGCACTTTTTGCCAAAGTACAGGATATTAGTGAAGCCCAATCAAAGTAATAAAATTGAAATACCCCACGCAGAACCTTTGGGCAAGTATGGTGACGATTACGAAGACATCGAAGCAGGGTCATGCTGTTTTGAACGGTGCCAAAACTATAGGCTGGATCGAAAGATTGTGAAGAACGCTAAACTCGTAATAAGCAAGCGAACCAACATATCGGACTATGAAGAAATAAAACAAAAGATTGATAATCTCCAGAAAGAAACAAGAGAAACATTCCAAAGGATTCTCCAAGCTTTAGAGTCTGGTAGAAAGTATTAAAACAAATAATGTACTACTATGTTTTAGTTGTCCTATCTTTAATTTTAAATTCCACTATGTAATTTTACTTAGGCTTAGCTGGCTTATTAATATGTCTAATTTATCTGTTATTATATTAAGTTAATTATTTTATGACATCGTATTTTATCATATATTTTTATTAAATACTTTTCGAAGTAAAAATTATATTTTGTTTTATTATGTAGGAGTAGAATTTACTTTTTTTGTCATTTACAGACAAAAGCTTGCATTAGACCTGTCCGTAGTAGCAGGGTAAGATCAGGCTCATAAATAGATGTTGTAAAAGATAAAAACTACTATTACTTCTGCTGAAAAAAGTCGCCATCACCTTAATCTTCTATGTCTGCGTTTTATTTAAATTTCATCCACACACAGCGAGATAAGACATTATTTTACTATTACTGTTGCAAAATTCTTGGACTGCTCTTTTCATATAAATAACAACAACATACCTCACGCCTATATTCCCCGAGGGGGTAGGCAGGGATACATTTCTGCACGCACATTTCGCCAGGAATGTATCAGTCCCACGTAATCAGGAGCGAGCCTATTGCCGTTTCTTGGGCACATTTTCTGACTCCGTGCTGCTACCGAGAATTTCCTAATGGAAGAATCAATAACACTGCCTGACCCGGGAATCGAACCCAGGACCTCTAGATATAACTTATAACTGGCACTATTTAGATTTTTGACCATGATTGAAATTTAACACTGTGAACTACACTTATAGACCTATGTTTTTAATAACTTAAGTAGACGTAGATACAACGTGCGTATCGTACCTTGTCGAGGCTGTGTATGAGCTGGCACCAGGACGGCTCGATGACCTCGACGCACATGTAGTACTGCAGGTGCTGCACGCAGCTCAGCATGCGCTGCCGCAGCGCGAACGCGTCCGCGTACAGCCGCGCCTCCGAGAAACGCTTCACCACCTTGTTGTACAGCCACACCCTGATAACATGGACTGTTATACTCACCGAAAAATACAAAAAATATTATATGGGTACATAAATAAATATACCTTAAAGTCACATACATAGCTCTGACCCCACAATAGGTTACAAGTCCTGTGTCGTGGTTATAGCTACGAGAGACTTTTTATCGGTCTCACAAACACCCAGACCCGAAAAAAATATTATTAAAAGACTATCTCATGCTTTGATTATGGAGTTGTGATCAACATTTATTTTAGAACATCTTACTCTACCTACTCAACATCTTGCAACCAAACTTGTTATTTTATGAATATTTCTAGTTCAATATTTGAGCAATATAATCTTTTAACTGGTGGCTTGTGTTATTTTTAAATTGATAATAAAGGAAAACTTCTTACCTACATAACAATCGTTCAACATGCTTGCAATAAAACAGATGCCTGAATATCATCTGGTAGCAGGCAATAGCCTTGTGGTTCAGTACTAAAGACACCGGCCATTTCACCTCCATGCCAAATGAGAATGTCTCAATACCAGTCAGCGGTGGGCAGTCTTTGTTCTGTTTATATTCTGAAATATTTTCAACATAATGTAAAACACTTTCATTTAAATACAGTATACACTAAACCTACAACATGATCCAATTTTGTAATGCCAGGCTGGGTAACACGAAAACTCTATGTCGGCATATCAATCAGTATCCAGTGGCCACAAAGAAGACAATATGTATATGATTCTAATTCTTCACTTACATACAATGAAAAATTACATCAAAAACCACTATAGACTTCTGATTTATTTGTGACTTTACAGTATCACAAAACAGCAAGGATCTATGTGTTTCAATAAACACATAGATATTATGTTATGTTATACATATGTTGGCAACCCTAGTAATAATTTTAAAAAAGTATCAATAAAATAACAAACAAACCTTTTTCCTCTTCCGTTTCAATAGACAGTATTTTAAACATTTGGAACTGTAAGTCGTATGGTAAAAGTTCAACTCGCATGTCCTCATTGTAAGGATCATGACTAGCAGCAGAAAGCCTGGAACAAAAATTATTGTTTATCCTTATGAAACCCTGATTTTTCTGTATTTCTTAATTGTTATTGGACTCCATTGTTTGGGATGTCTTGTAAAAGTAAGATGACTATGGTATAAAGCAAGTAAACAAACCTCAAACAGAGTCCCAAAAGTGACTCCAGTTTCGATGGAATAATATCATCAATTTTCTTTGACAACTCTTGTTCAGTGGCATCCATAAACTGTACTATAAAGTCTCCTTGACTCATTAGGAAATAATTTTTCACAGATTTCAATCTTCCCATCAGATCATATTCTTTCAACAAGAGCTCCAGTAAAGATTTGCTTGCAAAGGCATAAGCTTTCTGTATAATAGCACCATAGTTCTGTTCTCTGAGAGAATATTTTATTTCTTCTGTATTATTCTTTGTTATAGCCTTGCCTGTAACATAACAATAATTTTGTTAAGAGTATTAATTTAATTAATTATGTGAATCTGTCACACTTCAACAGATCTTATAATACTGTAATTTGAACAAAATGAATTATTTATTTGGTGGAGATTTGAGAAAATTTAATTAAAATTTAAAGGATTATACTATTTCAATGCATCCCCTATGGGATGACTGACATTTCTTTAATTGTAATGAGAGTAAAATTTTTATTTATTAAATATTTGCAATCAGGTGCAGGTATATAGACTATAATTACTCACCACATTGGCTTATCACATTTAAATATTTGCCTGTTCTTAATATTATGTCTGTGAACTTATCTAGGAACTTGGGCACTCTGTCTCTTTGAATACTGTATCTCTTTTCCCAATAGTCTGCTGAGTAGTCTACTGGAAGCTCTTCTTTATTTATTAGTTCATTATCTTCAATCATGAATTCCTGAAAATATAATTATTTTTATTAGGAAAAATTATCTAAATTATTACTGTGATAATAATATGTTTTGATATTTGTAAAAAAAAATAACATATATTAATTTTAATAAGGTATAATTAAAAATACCTAAAAATAATTCAAACATGATTTCAATATTTAAAAAAGATAGATATAAATAACGCTTTATTGATACCCACTTAAAATTAAGTTACAATAAAATACAAAGTGGAGCAAAAGGCAGCCTTATTGCTGAAAGCGATTTCTACCAGACAACCTTTGGATGAAAAAAAAAGAAACTAAGTACATAGGAGAAACATAAGAATACAAAAGAAAATAATGTATATTTTAAAGATGTGCGGATGGCCTCGACAGTAAGATACACTTTCGTCAAGACACCGAATTGAAATTGTGAGTTGATGACAAAAATATATCTGATTTTTCACATGGTGAACTAAGACTTGATCTTATTCAACACAGAGTCCTGTGCTTAGGAGATGTAAATATTAAACATATTTTAAAAACAATAAAAATTACCTGAAATGGATCAGTTATAGTGCCTTTGTGTATCCACTGATCCAATATGGAGAGATAAGGTCGGCAAGCTCTTTCGGCAAGGAACAAGGATATTTCTTGAGCTCGGACGTCGCCCATCAGCGTGTTCGTTTTGTCGTGCAATACCGTTAGAACTGCGCCGCCGCGCAGTTCACTCTAAAATGGTACAAGAAATATAAATAGTAAAATATTTCAAAATTATATAAGTACTCATAAGTTAAAATATTACAGAGCAATAAAATTAATTTATAATTCAAATTTTCATTTACTGAATTGAATGTTGATGAAAATATTTACCTTTCCAATACTGGTTACTATAGCGGCAAGAACTTGCATAGTATGCATGGTGGGCAAGACAAAGTACCACAACTTCTGCAGAGTTAAATTTGAAGACATGTGCTCTGTTTCCAGCTGGGCTATCATTGTCTGCAAATACACAGGAAATTGGAATTTAATGCACCCAGTAGAGTGTCTATTGTGTCTAATGTTCATTTTATGGAATAAATATGTTCCACTGTTATTACACTCAATGGCAGTCCATAGAAGTCCATAATCTCCGCTTACCTTATAGAATACCGATTAATAAATGTTAACTCTTTATTTAACTAGAGCAATTTGACATATAAACAATTAAAAACTAAATATTTGACAATTTACAAGTAACACTTGGTCTTCAATGAAAGTACCATCACTAGTGATATTAGAAACAAACAATAAATGTGACGTGATACACACCTTCTGGTATCTAATTTATCAATATCCAACGTAAAACAAATAGTAATGAGATATTAAATTTGTATTTTTTCCTTATATAAATACTTACATAATAATCTTTTAAAAGTATTTCAATTGCTGCAACTAGTGCATGCAGTACTTGACCAGACCACATGTTGCAATGTTCAATAAATCTTCTAACAATGGAATAATTGGAAGCCAAAGGTAGCATTTGTTGGACAATTTGCTTCAGTGCATCATCAAGTTCATCAGATATTAAAAATGTTCTTTGGTCATATGCTTCTTTCACTGGCTGATGTACTATATAGTTGCCAGGGACTCCGGAGAATATATACAGCAATTCATCAATAATTATGTTTTCTTGTGAAGCTATTGGCACACCAGCTGTGGATAAAATAATAACACAATTTTACTTTGAATATCCCTTGTCACTCCCTTGAATAAGTTTTATAAATTAATATTAAATGATAAATTTCTCTGTTAATAACAAAAGGTAATGTAATTATTTTTGTAGTTAGTCTGTTAAAGTATTAAAAAAAAAGTCCACCTTCTGTACATTTGATCAAATTATTCAGTTGCATTATCTACTATAGTAATTATCTAGCTTCATAATCATAGAGTTAATATGTATTACCCAAGGTAAGCTAATATAGGCAATTGGGGCTTGTTGATATTCTAAAGTGATTATCTGAAATCTATGTCATTTCATTCATTTTATTTGTTTTATATTTAATTTCTTATAAGATTTCACTGTATAATGAATTTAGCTGATCTGGCATTTAGACTTCACATGCAGTAAAACAATAAAAGCATATTTATTTGTCCTAGAAGACTTAGTTTCTATATTGTATATTTAGGTCAAATAGTTTAATATTAGCTTACCCAAAGAAGCAATGATAGGTACTGGCTCTTTTGGAAAGTCCCATGACATAGCGGGGTGGTCTTTCTGCCAGTTGGGCAAATCAAGACTGTTGTACCAATTCGGACGGAGCTTTGCTTCTTTCTCTTCAAATGACTTCATAACAAGCTTTTTGCTCTCGTCTACAGCTTTCAAAAGCTTGTCTTTTATCTGTAACATATAATTATCGGTATTTGTAGCAGAATGTTATTAGTTCATTATGTTTGTGCAATTGTTTGTAAACACATATTACCAAGTGCCAAGGTTGGTTTCCATTTAATTTGGGACCAATATAAAGAAATAACTATAGGTTTAATTCCTTTATTCATTAAAATCATAAGCAAAAATTCTATAAATTTCTTAAATGAAAAGTTTTATACTAGTATGGTAACAAAAAGTATATAGTATATTCAGTGGCGTGCCTAGGGTGTCAAACTAAGGCAAGCCCAAATGTTTATTTAGTAGCAGCATATTTTTTTTGGTACGTAGGACTAATAAATACCTACTGGTTAGTACTCACATTCACATTTATAGCGTTATTTTATAAATAAACAATCGTTAAGTTCGTTATTCGGAACTATGTAAGGCAAGTCGGGCTTTCGGGCTTCTATGGAAGTACCGCCACTGAGTATATTAAAAAGGTAAAATAAAGAAAATGGTATGGGTAGGGCCCCAGGTTCCTGATATCATCGTAATAAAAGTTTTGTCTCAACAATTTATTAAAAACAGGAGAATGCATACCTGTGGTAAATCTTCTTTGGTAATTTGGTGCTTATTGTCACCTAATATTGGTTTTGGGGCAACACGGGGCTTTGAGTTTTTAGATTTTTTATCATCACATACCAACTTATAAAACAGAAGAACTAAGTCCGATAGGTTTTCAGTACTGAAACATGATGAATTTTTTTATTACTCATGACAAGAGTAAACAGATCAACTTGGGGGTTAGTAATTATTTATGGTACAACACATCCAAACAAGATGGTAAAAAGTAAATTGAGGAGTTTATTTCTGTGGAATATCCTACACCACTTTTTTATATTCATCAGATAACTGTAATTTTAATCAGTTGATTATATAGAAAGAAGATTTAATAAGAAACTTCTTAAGTACATATTTTGCTAAAATTGGAACTACATCTATCCATGAGCACCCTGTCTAAACTACATTGCACTGTAAACACTTGCTAACAAATTATTTTACTGTTGAGTTTAATATGTAATATCTGGTTCTATATAATCACATATACTTACTTCCTGTTCTTAAGATCTTCATACTTCTTCAAAAATGTTGTGGCGTTTGAAGCTTTTAGCGCCAATCTTTGCGCATACTCGTTCATTTGTTTCGGCATTAGATTACAGTTGCCATAGTTCGGATCGTTTTGTATGTACTCTAAAACCGAATCTACTTCCAAGTTACATCTAAAATTCCAGAACAATAAATTAATTAACTGTTAGTGAAATCAGTACATATTAAGATCTTTTATTAACTTCGTATATGTATGTTTGTACATACCCTAAAGCGTCGAGAAGCTCCTTAATTGTACTTTGCATTTTATCTTTAGGTATTATCCAATTTTGATACATTTATCTGGTACAAATAAATTTAAGTATACGATAAAAGCTTCATTTGTATTTGACAATTCAGTTGACAAATCAGTTTTCAAAACAATCCGGCCGGCTTGGATGGTGGAACATGGAATGAATGACGAATGAATGAAAAATGGAAAAAGATGATATTCTAGCCAATTCTACTGAAGTCAAATTTGTTTGAGTTGACATTCTCAGTAATACTTCTTTCACACACTATAATTCATAGACTAAATAACTGACATTAAAAAGAAAATATATTTTATACTGTAACGGCCAAAACATACTATATCTTATCAAATTTTAGTAATTTCTGTGACTACAATCACTTTATGGCCATTATATTATTTTGAAACGGCACGTTTTGTGATCTGTTTTCACCTTACATCCTAATTTCCTTTTTGTTATTATTATATTATTCTAAAATCCAATTACATTGGTTCCTATTAAAAGTATAATACACTAATGAATTGTATTCATTGTCACTGCTTAAAATATGAGATGGTTTTCAAAATTATTTCTTTCACATAAAAATAAAAACAGCACAACGGACAGATATTTTATCGCCACAACACATTTCGATGATTTTTGTAGACAAAGAGAACTCGTGGGATAGGTACTTCATTACTTCTTATCACTTTAATACTTATTTACTTTATACTTGAAACCATTGCCAAAAATATGAATGTTGTCGCGAGCGAAGTCATGGCTTTAAATTATTTTATTATGATCAATGTATAAGGGGCCCCATACACCTACAATAATATTGAACAATCTTTTTATTGTTCAATAATATTGAACACCCCCTTGATTCCAGACGTTCAATTAATTCTGTCAATAAAATTGATAAACTACTCTGATCAATATTTTCGTGCGAGCAACATGTCTGACGACGAAGTTTTGGCGGAAGCCACGCTGGTGATTTTGTTGAAAAGAAAAAAAAAAGAAAAATATTGCGCAATATTAACCCTACACAGCGCAATAAAAAAATATTGATCAATAAAAATTAAGCTCCATCAATCTTTTGCTCAATCACGGCGCAATGCTTCAATATTATCCCTACACGTTCAATAATATTGTACAATCAGAATATTGATCAATATTATTGATGGTGTATGGGTCCGGTAAGAATACGTCCCACTGCTGGTACAGATCTCTTCTATAAGTGAGGGTTTACACCAAAGACATTAAAATCTAGATATGTTTATGCATACGTAATAGTTATATTGCGAGCAGTGATGGCCTCGAGGTTTGGGCGCGCGGTCGAGAATCTCGACGGTCGCGGGTTCGAACCCCAGGCACACACCTCTGACTTTTCGAAGTTAAGTTCCTAAAATGTGCACAATGATATGTAAATATATATGTATGTATATGTAATAACTTTAATTATTATTATAATATTATTTATGTTTCCGGTTACAGAAGCTCAGTTTTATAATATTATTATTATTATTTTTTGTTTACTTTAAATATAACTAAAACAAACAAGTTAAACATTTCAAAATTTTGTTTTATGTTCTTTTTTATTTAAAATACCAATATTGTTTTAATAGCATTTAATGTGATTAAATAAATTTAAGTTTCATGACTGATTAGAATTTATATTGTTATTTAGTACTAACTTAAGAAGTTAAGTAAATGTATTATAGCTTTAAGTTCTGTTACTTAGAAATAAGCAAAAATTGTAAATGTGATCCTGGAAGGCTGCTGGTTCTTATAGCACAGGGTTTCCCTATTATAAGAACTAGCCGTACCCTACTGCTGTAAACTTAAAAAGTGAAATAAATAAAATTTATTATTATTATTATTAGTTATGTGTGTATTCACATTGAATTATCACTTGCTTTAACGGTGAAGGAAAACATCGTGATGAAACCTGCACACCTAAGAGTTCTTAGGAATTTCTTAGGTGTGTAGTCCGCCAACCCGCACTAGGCCAGCGTGGCGGACTATGGCCTAAACCCTCTCAGTGGTAGAGGAGACCCGTGCTCAGCAGTGGGCGTATATGGGTTGATGAAGACGTAATAGTTTACCCTATTAACCAATGCACATAGGTAGGTTTTTAGGTTTTATGCGGCCAAAATTGAAAATTTTAAACTAGTTACAAATGCAAAATGGAATATTTTTCTACGTTAACAATAGAACAAGTGATAATTAGCCGGTCTTTTCGGCTTAAATACCCGCGTGGGGGACGTGTGCAGGTGGTGGAATCTTGTTAGTCTCCCGCTGCGCCCGCGCTTTCGCTGTTTACGTTGTTAAAGTGACTTGTTTTCGTCGTTAATATTTTTGATTTGAAGGGAGTTATTAATGTAAGCAATGTGGATTCGAGTGCTTCAGGTACATACCATTATTTATTATAGAAATTGTCAACCTAGTATAATAAAAAATACTTTATTTTAAACCTCTAAAACATACAACGTTTTCTTGAAAAAATATTCTTGATTTTTCAATTTAAACGTAATTTAGTTATATTATCGCTTCCTATCGCCTCAAAATTATTTTTTATTATAATACTTAATACTCTTTTCTTATGATTTTGATACAAATCAGCTGCAGGTAGGTGCAGGTAGGGTAAAAAAAGTTATGTTGAAAAATGTTCCAAATCATTTTAATTTTCATTTTCGTCGTAGGTTTTCCTGGCTCATCCGGAATAAAATTAGTCACCCGTCAATTTCTCTACGATAAAATGCAAAGCCAAAGTAATTTTAGTAACGATTTCAAGTGGATACATGATTGATGTCAAGAAATATGATGAATACGCACTAGATACCGCCAAATTATACGTGAAGCATTATAGGTGGTACCCGATGACCCCTACTTTGCACAAAGTGCTCATACATGGTACTGCCATAATAAAGAATTCCATCTTTCCAATAGGCCCATTCCCGGAGGAGGCTCAAGAGGCCCGAAATAAGCACTTTCGCATGTATAGAGAAAATTACGCAAGAAAATTTTCCCGCGAACAGTGCAACCGCGACATTTACAATCGACTATTATTGAGCTCTGATCCGCTCATTAGCAGTATTAGTATAAAACAAAGAAGGAGAAAAAAAAATGTCTAATTCCTTTTCTCCGTAGACTTTCGACATGCTTTTACCCACCAAACCAGATTCCGCTTCACCAGAATCCTCGGACGATGAGGACCTGGAGTAACGAATTGGCATGGAGTATGTGACGACTGTCAATTCATTACTCACTAACGTTTAAAATGTACGTTTATGATACATATATATTTTTTAATATATGTCATGTTAGGTTTTTGACATTTTTTTTCATAAATGTTATATTTTCTTGAATTAAAATTTAAAAAATCAACAGAAAGTTGTTTTACATTATCAATTATGTCATATAGAATAGTTTTAGAAAGTAAAATAATTTTGGCCGCATAAAACCTAAAAACCTACCTATGTGCAATGTAACAACAATTAACCTATTAATGGCTATGTCTCATTGAACTGTTTTAATTCTGTACGTAATTTTATTTTCAGCCCCTATATTAAACAAAAAAAAAACAACCAAACGTTACCAACGCCGGAACATAAGCGCATCTTTTTCTCTTGCCGCCCTTTCTTAATAAGTTCCCAGCGTTTGTAATCCGAATGATAAATAAAAAAGGCCATAGAAAACGGAGTGAAAAAAAACCTCCTTCAAAATGTCATTTCGTTATAACCGCACAGCTTTTTTCGCCGTGTGTCGGCAAATGACAAAAGCTGTGACAAAAGTTCGGCAGCAGTTGGCGAGTACAGTCACGAGCATAAATATGTTCCTATGGGCAGGTTGGCAAAAATATCTGACCCATGATCGAGTTCAATAATATGTGCCTACACGTACGCTGCAAAAATATGTGACATTATCCGGCTGCATAATGCAGTACCGTCAAAATGATGTGATACACTCACGAAGCATAAATATGTGACACCACTAGGCGGCAATAATATGTGACATAATTTTATCTTCAATTTAATTTAATTTACAATTTATATGAAATAATGAAAGAAATAAATTGTATTTTATATTATTTTAATATGGCTGTAATTTTATACTATTCTAGCTATCCCGGCAAACTTCGTATCGCCCTACCCGCCAATGAATGTTTTGTTACTTATTAACGGAATTTAATTTTTAATTACTTAGGTATATTATCATCCCCCTGCCCTGGTCCCAGTTAATTACTTGGGGTCGGCGCAGTATCTCTTCTTCTTCCACACATCCCTGTCAGCCGTCATGTCTTCATTCACCCCTTTCTCTTTCATATTTTCAGTCACGCACTCCATCCATCTCTTTTTTGGCCTTCCTCGACTCGCCCATCCATCCACTTTCATATTCATCACCTTTTTTCCTACATATGATTCATTCCTTCTTATAATGTGCCCATACCACGACAGACGGTTTCCTTTCATCTTTTATATCACAGGAGCTAATTTCAGACTTACCCTAACGTATTCATTTCTCACTCTGTCACTCCGTGTTATAATACCACACATCCACCGCAATATTCGCATCATTACTGCATGCAGTCCTCTTTCGTAAGTCTTCTTCGTTGACCATTTTTTTTCTTTTTCAGCACAGATGCTAGCTCTCTTGACCTACCATTCATCGTACCTACATTCCAACTTGCATACCTCAATCTCATTTCCCGGCCTAGTGTCTTACGTTGCCCCCGCCTGGGCTGGTGTAACAAACCTTGCCCATTTCTCACAGGAGCCAGGTGCTGCCCCTGTGCGTCGGCTACGGGAGACGCCCTAGGCCCTGTCACCTTTCTTATTATAAATTCTGCATAAACGTTTTGGCAAATGTTTTGCAAATGTTTATGTCTGACACCAACTCTCCTTGGGACTTTCATTGTTTTGGTAATGGGGTAGAGATAGCGTGTGTTTGGGTACAGGATATTGCAGGTAAGGATATTTGGCCTGATGGTAAGGATGCTGCAGTCCCGGATAAGGAAGTAGTGGGAGACTCCAACAGCTCGGGGGGCCGAGGTCGCGTACTCGCAGCCCTGTTCCATGACTGGCTAGATCAATGGAAAAGGCATCCCCTGGCCATTTATCAATATTTCTTGAAGGAGATTTAGAGTATTTATAATATTCAAGCATAATAAAAATTTAAAAATTAGGCACTACCAAGGAGATTTGTTACACAAAATAAATTTCTGAAAGCACGCTTTAATATTTGACAGTCAAAAAATGTCAATCCATTGTCATGAGAATTCTGCATTTTTAACATCTAAAATACGCAATAATTCGAATGTTATAGATACATATTGTCGATTCAAAATGCTTATTTTAATAAGTTCTTTTATTTGAGGGGGCCTCTAACTGCATCGACGGGATAAACATTAAATGACAGGAAATTTTGTATGGTGTTAAAGTTCAAAATGACTTAAGTATCATTAATCATTACGATCCTTTTGTATGGGAATTTAGAAAAGTATTATTTTTAGACATTTTCAGGCAATTGTTAAAATGTATCTCTCCGTAAGAACAATCCTCGTACTTCAAGGAATATTATAAAAAAAGAATTAGCGAAATCGGTTCAACTGTTCTCGAGATTTGCGCTTAGAGACACATCGAGCAATTCATTTTTATAATATAGAACTCCTCCACTACGATTTAAACTTTATTGTATTGTATTAAAGTTCAAATTGACTTAATTATTAAAACGAAACTTTTGTATGGATAAAGAAAACAATGAAAAGTCCCACGGAAAAGCTGTCGAACGGGATAAAAAGTATCCTATGTTTTATTCCCGGTTCTAAGCTACCTCCCCACCAATTTTCAGCCAAATCGCTTCAGCCGTTCTTGAGTTATAAGTGGTGTAACTAACACGACTTTCTTTTATATATATAGATATATATATATATATACTAGCTGTCCCGGCAAACTTCGTATCGCCCTACCAGTCAATGAATGTCTTGTTACTTATTAACAGAATTTAATTTTTAATTACTTAGGTATCTCATCATCCCCTTGCCCTGGTCCCAATTAATTACTTGGGGTCGGCGCAGTATCTCTTCTTTTTCCACACATCCCTGTCAGCCGTCATGTTTTCATTCACCCCTTTCTTTTTCATATCTTCAGTCACGCACTCCATCCATCTCTTTTTTGGCCTCCCTCGGCTCGCCCATCCATCCACTTTCATGTTCATCACTTTTTTTTCCTACGTCATATGATTAATTCCTTCTCTTAATGTGCCCATACCACGACAGACGGTTTCCTTTCATCTTTTCTATCACAGGAGCTACTTTCAGACTTGCCCTAAAGTATTCATTTCTGACTCTGTCACTCCGTGTTACACCACACATCCACCGCAACATTCGGCATCTTTGCTGCATGCAGTCGTCTTTCGTAAGTCTTCGTCATTGACCTTTTTTTTCTTTTTCCCTTGACCTACCATTTGTCGTACCTACATTCCAACTTGCATACCTCAATCTCATTTCCCGGGCTAGTGTCTTACGTTGCCCCCGCCCGGGCTGGTGTAACAAACCTTGCCCATTTCTCATAGGAACCGGGTGCTGCCCCTGCGCGTCGGCTACGGGGGACGGCCTAGGCCCTGTCACCTTTCTTATTTTACATACTGTATAAATGTTTTGGCAAATGTTTTACGGTGCCCGCCTGTCTGACACCAACTCTCCTTGGGGCTTTCGTTCTTTTGGTAAAGGGGTAGAGATAGCGTGTGTTTGGGTACAGGATATTGCAGGTAAGGATATTTGGCCTGATGGTAAGGATGCCACAGTCCCGGATAAGGAAATGGTGGGAGACTCCAACAGCTCGGGGGGCCGAGGTCGCGAACTCATAGCCCTGTTCCATGACTGGCTAGATCAATGGAAAAGGCATCCCCTTACCATTTATTACGATTTGTTGAAGGAGATTTAGAGTATTTTAGATATTCAAGCATAATAAAAAATAAAAAATTAGGCAGTACCAAGAAGATTTGTTACACAAAATAAATTTCTGAACGCCTTAATATTTGACAGCCAAAAAATGTCAATCCATTGTCATGAGAATTCTGCATTTTTAACATCTAAAATACGCAATTATTCGAATGTTATAGATACATATTGTCGATTCAAAATGCTTATTTTAATACGTTCTTTTATTTGAGGGGGCCTCTAACTGCATCGACGGGATAAACATTAAATGACAGGAAATTTTGTATGGTGTTAAAGTTCAAAATGACTTAAGTATCAATACGAACCTTTTGTATGGGAATATAGAAAAGTATTATTTTTAGACCTTTTCAGGCAATTATTAAAATGTATCTCTCCGTAAGAACAATCCTCGTACTTCAAGGAATATTATAAAAAAAGAATTAGCGAAATCCGTTCAGCTGTTCTCGAGATTTGCGCTTAGGAACACATCGAGCAATTCATTTTTATAACATAGAACTCCTCCACTACGATTTAAACTTTATTGTATTGTATTAAAGTTCAAATTGACTTAATTATTAAAACGAAACTTTTGTATGGATAAAGAAAACAATGAAAAGTCCCACGGAAACGCTGTAGAACGGGATAAAAAGTATCCTATGTCCGTCTCCTGGCTCTAAGCTACCTCCCTACCAATTTTCAGCCAAATCTGTTCTGCCGTTCTTGAGTTATAAGTGGTGTAACTAACACGACTTTCTTTTATATATATAGATATAGATTTATGTCTAGATATTATGGTCTAAATCACGACTAAATTTAAATATTTACTTATATTTTTTTGTATTTTAATTTATCAAATCATCTTAATTAATAATTTTAATTCTTTTTTTATAAACATAAATTAAAATCTAGTATACCCCCCGTTTGCATTAATAACATCCTGTAGCCTCTCTCGCATGAATGAGACAATATTAGTGCACACTTGAGAGCCCCGGAGTGACTCCCAAATGTCGAAGGTGTGACAACGCAGGGAATTGTAAGTTCTAGCCTGATTTGGATCCCATTGTTGGACTATTAAACCCCACAGGTTCTCAATAGGATTCAAATCAGGTCTTTTAGGAGGGAAATCTATTCATTTTATCGTCTCTCTTTGCGTATTAAACCACTCACGACTTATTCGTGAGTTGTGGATCGGGCTGTTGTCTTGCACCACATAAAGAGGTGCTAAATCAGGATAACTGATACGCCTTGTACGATAAAAAAGCAGTGATGGCCTCGAGGTTTAGGCACGCGGTCGAGAATCTCGGCGGTCGCGGGTTCGAACCCCAGGCACACACCTCTGACTTTTCGAAGTTATGTGTGTATTCAAATTGAATTATCACTTGCTTTAACGGTGAAGGAAAACATCGTGATGAAACCTGCACACCTAAAAAGTTCTTAGGAATTTCTTAGGTGTGTAGTCCGCCAATCCGCGCTAGGCCAGCGTGGCGGACTATGGCCTAAACCCTCTCAATGGTAGAGGAGACCCGTGTCAGCAGTGGGCGTATATGGGTTGATGATGATGATGATGATGATACGCCTTGTCGGTATCAAAATGTCTGAAAGAATTCCTGTATATTCAACGCTGTTAAGGCGACCAGTTATCTCGTATTACTTCGATAAAGAAATTTAACTTCAAAACAATATTTCTTTAATTATTTCGTCTTCGTTCGTTAAAATAGTAATTATGATCGTTAAATTGTTCTTCACTAAACAATCTTACCAATATTGTTTTGGGGAATACTACACACACCTTCGATCAAATATACTAGATTGAAGATCGCAAACAAAATCACTTGTCTTAGTGGCACCGGTTGCATATATTTCATGATATATTTACACATTTGTAATTCAGACTTCGATTTGTAAAGTATTAAATTGAAGACGGCTCCTGGTTACAATTAACCTTAAATCTTTGCAATTGGATTTTATATAGCTTACAATAAATTTGAATTTAAGACGTTATGACATTAAAATACAGAAAATAAAAATGTCATTTTAAAATAATGTCTTTAATAAATGAGGACAAATATTTTAAAATAAACGTCACGCGCAAGTAATAAGATTGAAAATTATTTGTTCACATTTGGCATTCACGTTGTTTTGGTACTAAATATTTCTTAGTGCGTTCACTTCGAACAGTCATTATGTCATAAAGTGTCTGTTTTTTCATTCTGTTTGGCCTTACTTCGTAAGTGTATACGAGTAATATTCAGTAGCTATAGCAAAAAACCTTATCATTCACGTCACAAGTTATGGTATTGAGAACTAATTATTGAAAAGAAAAATGCAATTGCGTTCAGAGTCTGGCAGTCGTTAATACGTCGTTTGAACTATGTATAAGTTAAATCAACCATGTCTCTTAAATCTATTAATTTAAGAAACCATACTTTTTCTTAATTAATTAACACACCAAAATAATTCCTTAATGTCACAGCAGCCGTAGGCAAAATATATCTACGTATTAAATGAATATTTGAATTTGGTCGTGATTTAGAATATATCTAGGCAGAAATCTATACAAATACTATAAAGAGGTAAAGCTTGTGACTTTGTATAAAGTAATCTCTAGATTTACTTAACCGATTTTGAACATTCTTTTAGCAAAAGAAAGCTACGTTATTTGTGAGTGTCATAGGGTAAATATTAATCAGAAAATTGATAACAATTTTTCATTGTAGCCGGTTTTACAAAGTAAACCGAAGAAAAAACTGTCGAACGAAAACGTTTTTTATGAACGCTGCTTTTTTACCCATGAGAGATATTTGCTTGAGTCCTAGAGAAAAGTTATAGAGCTTGATCACCATTATCACTATCAGCCCATATACGTGCCACTTCTGGGCACGAGTCTTCTCTATCATTGAGAGGGTTAAGACCTTAATCCACCACGCTGACCTAGTACGGGTTTACGGACTACAAACCTAAGAAATTTCTAAGAACTTCTAGGTGTGCAAGAGTCATCACGATGTTGTCCTTTACCGTTAATGCAAGTGATATGATAATTCATTGTTAATACAGATGGGCGTGATGGGGTGTACGCCCGCGACCCGAAAGATTCTCAACCGTGCGCGTAAACCTCGAGCCCAGCACTGTGAAGCTTGATAATGCTTATAAAAAGTCAGCGACAGCATAATATGTCTAACTATAAAAATATTTTGTATATTGAAGAATAATTTAAATCATTACTTCATGCTAATTGATTAATATTATCAACAATTATGATTTTTTATTAAAATAAGTGAGTTTATAGATATACTCTCAAGTGTTTAAAACAAAATATTTTTTTCTTTAACTGCATACAATTGGCACGAATGGTTAAAGAGATAATACTGACCTAGTTATGCAACTGCAACTGTGCCGTAATTTATTTAGTGATATTTTCATTAAAAATAGATAAATACAATATTTTTTCGCAATCAGGAAATAAATGATGGCATTCAGTATTAACCGAACTAAAATCACAATTTAATCGCAAGTAAAAATGTTTACCCCCCAACGAAGCGAGCGCGAGCCGGCTAGTATAGTATAAAAGCACAGCCATGTTGAAACAATGTAAAATAAAATGTATTTCTTTCATTATTTCTTATAATTATTATATTAAATTGAAGATAAAATTATGTCAGATATTATTGCCGCCTAGTGGTGTCACATATTTATGCTTCGTGAGTGTATCACATCATTTTGACGGTACTGCATTATGCAGCCGGATAATGTCACATATTTTTGCTGCGTACGTGTAGGCACATATTATTGAACTCGATCATGGGTCAGATATTTTTGGTAACCTTCGCATAGGAACATATTTATGCTCGTGACTGTACAAAAGAACACAAAACTTGTTTTGATTCTTTGATAGAGAAGGCAAAGGAATCGGCAACTTGTACAAAGTGCCGCCGATTCATCGACTAAAATGATTTTGATTGTGAACAATCCATAATGCGATATGTGTCGGTAAACAATGACTGTCGACAGCGTACAAGTATTTTAGGATTTTTCTACATCTCCAATTACAATAACATTTTGACACTACATCAATGTACGTGAAAGCTTTTTGTGTACTTTAAGATTATTTTTGTTTCTTCAATTGTATTGATGGCGTAAGGTGTCTCGTATCAAAGAAATCCTGCCGTTTATTTAAGATAAATATATTTTAGACCAGATTTTGCTATTTTTATGTCTGTATTAAGTAGGTACTATATTTTACCGCGGTACAAAATTCCGTACCTTCAATGAGTCATAAAAGAAAGAGAAAGATAACACATCGTATTTAATTATAACGATCAATTAATCGGCCCTTAATTCCAACTGATACATTTGAATTGGTAACTGATATTTTTTGCAACATCCAAATTACCTATAGCTAAAATTTAGTGCGTTTTAGATTAGGCTCACTAAATGGCTCACTAAATATATTTTTGCGTAGATAATAAATTCCGAAAATATACGGTGATAAAAAAGATCAGAAAAGAGGCCCTTTTATACTGCACAAGATTTGCGCGTCGCACTGGGGCGTAATTGGTCTGATTGGCTTCTATGACATAGTTAACTATAAAATTGGTGATATCAACGGCCTCGTTATCAATAATAATAAATAGTTCTTGAATGACTTATGATTGTATTGCATCTGATTGTCTCTCATTATACCACACATTACTCATAGCCTAGTGACATGCTTCGGTCATTACATAATGTACATTCTTTACAAGGGTCAAGAAATTGTTACAAAACTTGATGTGCGCATGTGCCGTTTAAAGTTTTTATGTTATCGCCAGTACCTACTCCTAATGCAGATATGCGTAGTTTAGTTATGAAAAACGAGAATTATTGGCCCCTTTTCTATGATTCAGTCGTACCTATTATGATATAGAAAAGCAAAACAAATTAAAAATTCTATACGGAGAGTTCTAGTTCTGTAAAATATGAATACAATAGTCATTTAAAAAAAATACCTAAGCCTAAGTTATGAGCCCGCTATTACCTAGGCGGTGTCTGTCTAATCGTGCATAAAATTAATCGGTACAAAAATGACGATAATTTTAACGCACCGTCATATTATAAGTACGATACGATGGTAACAGCTATATAAAATTATTTTTAGATAGATTTCACATTACATTAGCATATTTTCCATTATCTTTCAAAGTCACGATACATTTTGCAAAACTAGTGTATAATAAACAGTTGCATTCGTTACGCGTCAGATCGTTTTAATTAACACGTCTCGTAAAGAAACAGGTCAAAAAATCGTAAAATGACAATCCCCAATAAACACCTGAGTTTATGGGTCCGATGAAAAACGGCGCGCCTTTGAAATCTGTTTCTGTGATGTTGGACAGGGATCGCCATTCTTTTGGCTTAGATTTATGTGTTTTATACGGCTAGTCTATAAATGCCGCACTTTTATTGGCCGCGAGACGTTTACTGATTAATAAAGTGGGTGGAGACGCGGAAGATTCGTCTATGGCATTTCCTAGAAACTATAAGTTCAGCGAAAGTAAATTATTATCTATATTTAATTTAAAACAAACTCACATGTCAGCTTGTTGCTTTTTAAAATTCTTCGTAAAGTAGTTATAATGTGTAATAAATTTTATTATAACATCGTTCTTCATCATCTTGAGTTACTCCAGTAAAAAAAACTAAGCACGAGATGCGTAGTAGGTACCTAGTGTGAAGAGTTTTAGCATATTGAAATTTAGAACATAATTCAAGGTTAATAGTTTATTATTTAAATTATGTAGGTACTTTACCTTATTCCAATTGCAGAGTTTAATGGAATTTTAAATAGATTTAGATTTAGAAGAGAAAGAACTTCAAGAAAATCATCGATAGCTGTTTAGTGAATGTTTAATGCTAGGACTCATTGAACAGTCCTCTTCTAGTCGAAGTTCGCACAGTAAAACAAGAGGGTAAATAAAGCAAAGCATCCGCATTACTGCATACCGACTCGTGCGTTTCGACATCCAATCTGAATTACAATGTGCGGAATTTACAGACTCCAAACAGGCGACCGACCGGTCCGTCGGACCCGTGTCCGTATCCGAGCGGAATAAGAAGCAGCTTTACTGTTAACTCTATTGTTCGTCGACACACCAAACAATGTATTTTTGCCAAGTATGGATGCGCGATTATGTCAACGCGTGTGTTTTGTTTTTAAATAATGACCAACGTCGCGGCGGCATCAACAAGTGCCGCGCGGCGGACCCACATGCTATCAGCATTTTAAACGCAATATTATAATGACTTATTTATGAGCAAACGAACAGAAGTACCCGGATTTGTCAAAAAATACCAAAGTTTTGCTACTTTATTACATGTGATCAAATCAATTGTTATGTGGCTTTTGCACCCGGCTTTATCAGCGTGGATTTAAGGATCTACTCTAGTGAGGACTTCAAGATAGCTATTAATACTCAGAAAAATCCGTAGGTAAGTACATGTTTTTAATTTTTTAATAATCATTCAGAAAAATATTGTTTTTTCAAGGCAAAGGAGAAGGTTTGTCCAAGGTAGCTCCTAAATCAAAATTCATAAAAGAATGATCAGCTATTGAGAGTTGTAAATGTTATAAACAGACTTATTTTCGCATTTCCAATATTATGAAATTAGGTACCTATTTAATACCCAGTGTAAATGGGGATGTAATAGTGATTAATTATTTCATACTTTCATTTCTTGTGAGACGTAGGGCTTGTCTCCGGCTCAGTATTGGGTAACTACAGGAGGCGCAACGCAATAAGCACTTGATGTAACCACAAGCGCCGCAACCTTTCCGCTGACGCAACACTCACTTGGGGCCAAATTCATTCGACCTCGACTTAAGTCGCAATCGAGAAAGATATTCTCTTCTGTACTTAGACACGGTACCCCACCGTGAAAGAACCTAGCGACATTCAACGCACGCGACATTATATCGGCAGCCACGGTAAATTAGGCCTACAGTCCTGACACTAGCTCTAAATAGTGTCAGTCGTGCCAACACGGAAACAATTAGAATATTACGTGATTTTCTTTAACTATATTCCTAATCAGGTAGCAAAGTTCATGAAATTAGTATCCGCTTTATACTATTTTCATGCAAAGTAACATTATAAAGGCGCGTACACTTTCGTCTTATAGAATATATTTATGATATATAGCTATGTACCTTACTACTAACTTTGTCAAAATCTACGATGTGGCATAAGAAGTAGTATACGTTTTAGATAGACAAAAATACATAGTTCATCAGATGAGCATTCCTATCATCGATCAAGATAACAGTGTCAAGAGAGTTTATAGTTCCGATAAGTTCATGGAAATGCGCATTTTCACGGTTATTGTTGTATGTTGGTGGTAGGAGCAGTGGGTAGAAGAAGGCTTGAGGCAAGGCGCACGGAGCACTGCGAGTCGCTGACCGCCGTGTGTCGCCTTGCATAAGGAGCCGCCTGTCTTTGTATTCTGGTGAGGTCGCGGTCTCCCCTAGTGAGAATAGTGCAAAACTATTCATGTTGACACTTCTCGCGTACTTGTTAACAATTGTCATTTTTTATCAACGTATAATATTGATGAGGAACGGCCATTGTACCATGAAAACGCGCATATCATTAACAACGTTAAATAAAGCGACACTCGTCTATTGTTTTTCGTTCACGATCTACTAACTTTGAGTGCTGGGTAAAAAAAATTACGTACGAAATAATTTTTGATAATAGCAATGCGGTGTTCAATGAATTGTGACGTATTAATATTTTTAAGCCCTTTTAAAAAATTAAATTATATATATTTTGTAATATATATAAATAATTGTAGTACACATATATGTAAAGTAAAATATTTGTAAACAGAATTGTCCCTTAAAGGAATCTTCAGGTATGTAAGCACGAAGACAAAGCGCTGCATCAGTATGCGTCGGGGACTGACGCTTCCTGCTGGCCGCGTTCCCGCAGCCGCTATGGTAATTTAATTGTTCGACGCAACAACGGAATAGATTTACGGACCTTCTGTTGTTCGATTGTACGCTGTGTAGGAAAACCCCCTCATCTATATCATTATCGTGATTAGACTATTTATCGACCGTTGTGCGTTGAGACCGACGCTTAGTCAGTCATCTACATTCTAGTAGTACATGACAACTTCATATCATAATATTAATCGACGGTTAATTCACACCACAGCAAATATGGCTATACTAGAATGGTTATTAGCAGCAGGTGCGTTTAGGGATGGGCCAGTAGCGCAGTTAGTGGTCCCTACGTGAGCCCTACAAACGGTTGGGGCCGTTGACACCGCGGCCGAAGTCGGCTTGGTGCCAAATGAGAATAATAACTATGTACAGAACGACCCACACGTGTCACCAGCACCAACTTGTATTCAGATCCTTGTTTGACATTAGAATTCAAATGCGCCGATATTATCTAAGTACCTACTCGTAAAGTATATTTTAAATAAATGCTTCCAAGAAGAAAGCGAATAAAACGTTTATTGATTGATTGATTTAACGATGATGGAAAAACTAAATACTTGTTTTGAAACAATAAACGAAAGAATCTTACGCTTATAGAATTTTAATGGCTTCAGTGTATTGACCTGGGAGAAAATTATAAAGCTCTTACGACATTTAGAACAAGGCATGTAGATATATTTTTGCCTACATGCCCTATTATAAGTTCCGAAGACAATAGTATCGTATACATTCGTGGTTTTATATATTCGTAGTTCAATACACTGTAAATTGTCCCAGGCGCTATGAATAAGGTTTGTATATTTAAATATTATTTTGTTATAATGAACAGCCTAAAATACGGCGTATAATTAATATAAATTAGCATTTTTGCATTGTTCCCTTTAAAAAAAAATCAATAATGTTATGGGCGCCAATTATATTTCAAAATATTAAATAAAACTTTAAAACCAACATTATGTATGGGAATTAAGATAGTACTATTAAGTCACGCATTCGAAGATTTTAAATAAGTTGCAATTAATTACCTCCACAGTCACACATACATATCAGAAACTACAAAAAACTAACGGTCACTTGGCGACGGAGACTAATGAAATGATTACTATACACGGTATCATTGATATAATACGTCGTGATTTTTTCCGTTTGCAAACCTTAGTAACATGTGTTCACATTTTTAAATAAAAAATTATAAAACTTGTTTAAAAGACAAAACCTTAAGTATTAAATGTGTTCTGTTTAATATACATTACAAATTTGTAGTTTCTAACTTTACTTCGTATGCATCGTAGAATAGCGCGTAGGTAGGTACCTAATTACTTTGTACAGGAATTCATTTCTCCACGACTTGTTAAATATGAACATAAAGCTGGAGATCAGGACTAAGGTTTATTATGACTAATAAAGCTTAAAACAATTCCTCAGAAACAGTATTCCTTCCCGGTGCAATAACATCTCACATTGTTAAAGCTGAGGATCATGTTATTTCGCTATATTGAACATGTATATTACCAAAAATATTAGAGACAAAATACGATCGAGGAAATATGCACTATTTATTATAGCTCTTTCAAGTAGCTACAGTTGACCAACAACAGTGGGCTGAGGTAAACGCAAGTAGGAACATTGGTGCGCGCCATCCAGTCATGAATACAAATGACGATATTTGGCGGTCATTCCAACTACAAACTTAAGTAAATTTATTACGTACGTACACATGGTAACATTACACCTACGTATCATCACGTAGGTACCATGTGAAAATCACTTTATAGCGATTGATACCGAGAATGTTGTCGTAACGCTTCCGGTCACATAGACGTATAGTTTCTTGGAAAAAACTAACATGTACCTCGCATATTGTGTTTGTAATGAACTCATACCCGTTCCATTGTGGTATTTTGATTTCCTTAAATGAAATTTCTGTGTTTAAACTAATCATTACTATCTACTGAATATAATATAATTTGCACTTATAATATAGAACGAATATAGATCGTAGATATTAGTACTAGGAAACAAACATACTGAATATATCTTATCATCATATCATAGTTAACAGTGTTGTATAAACAATGAATATACTAATAAACACAAAGATTTGTTTTTTTTTATGATTCATACTGCTTACATCCACTGATTAAAACAAGTATTTTTCCTCTGCGACAACTAAAACATTCATTTTAAATATAGAGGCAAATAATTTATTTTGTGGAGTTGATTAGCAAGTTTAGTTTAATATGTTCCATTCGCAAAATATCCTATTGGTGTGAAATATCTAGTATTTGAGTTAATAGCACATAAGAAATACCTGGAATATGAATACTGAATATATTCTTGAAATTCTAATTTTATGTTTATTATTTCACGGCGGAATTCAGAGCTTACCATTGCCATCTGCTATTGTTTTGAAATTGTCAGTTATTTCCAGTTACTAACAGATGGCGCTACTAACTCATCTAGTGTTAAAAATATCAACGCGATTGTTCTTCATGTGTCCAACAGATATCCCTACATTGATTGTTAAAACATTTGTTTAAGAAATCCGATTTTAGCTTTTAATAAACGTTTAGGTGTTAAAAAGGTACCTATAATTTATTTTGTGTTCGTTTATTTCGTGCCTCCTATTATAGCCTATCAAAACGGATTCTAATTTTACTTAGCCAATTGAGAATATTTTTAAACTTATTAGTCTTTACAATTGATTGAAATTTGTTATTAAAATTCATTTCAGATGTAAGAAGATAAACCTTTTAGAGTTGAATTAAAATCAACTTCTATTTTGTATCTACTTGGTAAACAGAGTCTTAATAAGGATATAACAGCGGAAACTGTTACATTCCCACGCGTCTACACATATCAAGTGGGCTAGTAATTATAGTGTACCGAAATGCATAGTAATATATTCTAGTCAGCGTTGACACATAATATCGTATTAAGTTACCTGTCGCGTCATGAAATAAATCTATTCCTCGTGACAAACAAATGTGACTTAGCCACCTTGTGTTACTAATCTTTTCTTATACTTTAAATCCGAGATAAATCATAGATGTTTCGTTAAACATCACGCGCCATATAAAGATTTGCGAACAAATATTTGCTTACATCACACAAACGGGAGCTTGCTAATTGCGTCTACCAAAATGGGTGTGACAAAGTGTTCTAGCTTTACGCGACTAGAGATGACAGGAAAATATGACTCATTTTTATTATTCATCACGCAACAACGTCGTTTCAGTCAAAAATATACTCCAGATGGGTCGAATATAAAGGGTTTTATACATAGAGCTTCATTTTGATTTTTACTTTTCCGCACGTGATCTGCGGGCACATTGTGCTGTGCCGCTCTGCTCCATTGCTCTCTATAAAAGGACTCAAAGACACTTATCGACTTTTTGTTCGATTATTGAGACATCATGACCACTCTTGGAATAATTTCTTAGTTTTATCACAGTTAAGCCATAGAGCTTATTGCTGTTTCCGTTTAATCAATTCATTCAAACTTTATAGTTAAAATTATATCATTTGCGGTTATTACGAAATCATTATCCTTAAACATAAATAAAATAATAACGTTGCAGTCATTTGTTTTTGAATTTACTATACCTAATCTACCACGTTAGGTGACTATAGTAGTCAGCTAAATGTACCGTACATTGAATTAAATTGGGTTTTTACGGCCTGTTTTATTAGTTTAATTTCAATAATTTTTAAGCCCATGTCTCGATAATTACCCAAAAAGGTAAAAGGTTAAGAACACAATGTTTAAGACAAAGGCGATCTAGATTTTTAAATGAATATTAACGGACAAGGAACTTGTCAGGCGTGCTTGATATGAATGTCTTCTGAGCAATGCGGTTTGTGGGAGTGAGTGTACACGCTCCTACTTCCTCCTAGTGTCGTCGGCAGTCACATTCGCGACCAGGGAAATGTCAAGGTCGCCCCCGCTCACTTCCTTTGGCGGCGTACCTGCTACGGCCCCCACCTGCCTCCTTCCACTTGCGTAAATAGTCTGTGAGCAAACTTTTATCGCTATAGATGTTATTAAAGTTAAATTTATATTTATTTTAAAATCGGAAAGTCCCCATTGTAGGCTAAACTGAACATATTAACTGTATTTTTTCGTTTGGTAATTACATTAAAATTTAATCATTCAGATCTAATAAACAGAATACATTCATAAAATTTATGATTTCGTGATAATTTAAAATGTATTTTTTAAATATTTAAACTGAGGTTGATGTCAAGTTTACTCCCAGGTCGTACAGTGGTATTTGTTTTTTTTTATTGAGAAATACACAATAAATTCTAAAAATACTATATAGATGTCAATTAGAAAATATAATGTTAGAGATGGATAGCTAGCACCGGCGCTGAGCGTCGAGTGGCGAGGCGAAGGGCCTGGCGTAACGACGGCGCCAATGGAGCGCGCTTCCCCCAACCATTTCTGATTATGTGCCGTGATTTAGTACAACACAACTGTAGAATATATTTCGTATTATAAATCTTGCGAATGCTCCTTTGTGAATTACGTCGACGTCCATGAGTTAAACATCTGTTATCGATGATGATAATATTCATACTCGTTTCATTTGTTTTTTTCCGAAGGACTTTACAATCTCAATTTAGCCATGATTTTAAGCTGTATAAATACATTACGAAAATTCTAATAATTCAAGATGCTACGCATGTGAGTAGTAAGCAACAGATTATATTGTGCTTTATTACGTTTTTGTTTATAAATTACATATTATAAGTATCTTTTCTCATATTTGACGAAGCATTGATGTTGTAGATTAGCAACCCTTTATAGTCTTTTTACCTGGGTAATGGCAGATCTGTAATGGATATAAATAGAAAATAAACGCAAGTATGAAAGAAAACTATTGAAGAAAGAGGCAGGCGTAACACTTTTTGGTGTCACCAGTGTAAATATAATTTTTAACTAATACAAAGTCCCTTCACGTAAATTTGAGGAACTATTTGTCTTGAAAAGTTATTTTAAAACTCTATCAAATCGGCTTTAATTACATTTCGCAGTACATCAGACACATTGTCTCAAAAACCGCTAAGGAAAATTAAATTGATTAAAAATATCAATAATAACAATAACTACTCAATGGGATGTATTGTTCTAGGTGTGATCAAGGCAGTTTTCGTGGTCGTTGGAGCGTCAAGTGCAACCAAACGCCTACACGTTTTCCCATCAGGGCGCGACACTCCCGATGCCGTCTTCTGAACCCTTATAATCTACTTATAACTCTACCAACCAATAGTATAATCATTTTATATTTACCTTTTTCATTGATCTCATGCACATAATAAATGACAGAACGGCTAGTGTTGCTCTTCCTTTTCTATCATAAGATGTAGAAGACCCAACGGCATGCAGCACTGTTGACTACGTCATTACATTTCAACTCGTGGCATGGCTATTTGGCAATTTATAAAGACTCTTAAGAGTCTTATAGTTTCCTACATTATCTTATTATACTGCATTACAAGATTTTCATGAGCTTTCTGAAAGGAGTCTAGTCGTCAATTCTTTTATAGTCTATGACTACATCGCCGGAAAGACAAAGTCACCGGCTGCGAAATAAGGCTGGTAATAATCTAGACGAGGAAATGTATGCAATAATTAAATTCCACGGGAAGTGCGAAAAAATACAAACGCGTTTCCTAGGAAATAAAAACATTTCCTAAATTACAACCGGAAACGCAATAGATTGAAAATTTATGCATACATTATTAATGGCGTATGTGATCCAATCAATCAAATTGAATTGTTCAAGGACCTAGAAATATTGTAGGGAATATATTCGTAGTGAGTATATGTTTGTTCGAGAGAACATCGCTTTGGTAATAGGGTAATTTAGGTAGGGGTAGGGGATTAGGCTTTGCCACGGCAAATTAACTGTTCTTAAATTTGCCTTTTTTAATTAACTGTTCTTTTTCTCTTAAAGAAAGTACATCTTACCAGTAGACACAACAATAGCGCCTTATGGCGGTCCATAAGGTACCTTACCGGATGTTTACAGACTGATCCAAGCAGGCATAAGTGAATGTGTATAAATATGTATGTATATCACATTGCTCTTTGTAATTTTCTAGCATTTATTGCCAATTAACTTCTTGCCTCATGATATATTGCTATAGAAAATGGATTTGTCAAGAAATGTTAATGAAAAACCGTGCGACTGATTGAATTCTTAGAGATTTTTATGCGATGTTATCGAATCCGCGTAACGCTCATCAGCTGCGTGTCGCCCGGTGCAATTGCAACGCGTGCACGCCGGTGAGAGTGCATTCCCAGTCATCTAACGACAATGACAGAGCATCCCCGCTTTCCAAGTTCATTGACAATGAAAGTGTTGCGCATGCGTGAAAACTCGCGCCAATTATAAGCGCGGGCGGTAACGGGTGCGCGGGCGCGGACGAGGCGGTCGATGGTTGCGCGACGACGCGGCCGGCTGCGCGCGCTTCATTGCCAAGGCCGGCTTGCTTTCTCCACGATCTACGAGCTATTACGTAGCACTCGGGACCGCTTGGATAATCTCATGTAATTGGAATTCGTTTCGTTACAGCTAATGGCCGGTAACCGTCGAGCTTGGACGTAATCAACGTTAAATAACAAAATACTTACCCGATCACCTCAAAATAGCACACAATGACATTCTCATTATTTCATTCATGATTTGTGGCGTTTAAAAGTGTTTTATCATATTTATTGACGCTATTAAGCAAGCTTCCGTCATAGGCTGTTGAAACTGATAAAATAATGTTGATTACTGGTCGTTCTTGACCTAATCTCTCGATGTTATACTCTGAATGCGTTGGTTCCGTGTTTATGGTTGTCCTACATTATATTAACAGTTTAAAAAAGCGAATGGCAGCACAAAATGCACCCGTTTCATTTTGCTTGTAGAGTAAAACATTAAGCACTGATGGTCCCGAGGTTAATTCGCACGTTCAAAAATCTCGGTTGCGAGTTCAAACCCTAGGCACATAACTCTGACTTTTCGAATTTATGTGTGCATTCCAGTGAATTAACGATGTAATGAATGAATGAATTACTTTAACGGTAAAAGAAAACATCGCGATGAATCTAAAATTTCTAGAAATTTCTTAGTTGCGTTATCCGCACTACCTGTATTAGGTCAACATAGTTGACTAATGCTTAAATCCTGTCCATGCTAGAGGAGGCCCGTGCCCAGGACTGGGACGTATAGGGGCTGATGATGTAATTCATTAATTTAGGTATATCCATATAATATATATATATATAATATGTATACATATTTACTTAGTTTGTCTTACGAACGTCCGTAATTTTAATAAATAAATCATTAATAATTTATAAACGTCATATGTTACACTTGATCAAATAGAAAATATGATTCCGATATCACTTTTGACAGAACATACCACTTGGTAATGAATAATTCTGAAATAAATAGGTATTTTATTATATTGTAAGACCCGACGCGTATAGGGGGCTGTTCCGGAAAGCCAACCTTGATCCAAATCAAGGCCAAAACGCAAAATCTACTTAACTCACACAAATTGGAGGGATGAAAAAAATAATTGGACAATTCGTCGGTAGTTATTCATGTGTGACCGTTAAACGTTTCCCCACACTGAATTTTGTTCAAGAGGCAATGGAAATTTTTCGTCGTCACTGGTTCCACTCTTTACAATCGATTTATAGTGCGAAATTTAAATTATTCGTTGTAAAGTTTCCGTTTAGCAAACAACGCCTGGTACACCATGTACTAATGTACGTATACCTGTACTTTTGGGTTGACACGTTTTGTCATTATATTAGTTCTTGTGTATTATTTTTTTATAATTTGCAGCGTGCTGAAGTATTCCTAAAATTAACTTCGGAATAATCTAAAAATCTAGATATTAAAGAGAAATATGATATTTCTGATACGATATTATTTCGTACACAATAACAGAAGAAATTCTGAGTGTTGCTGTCTACATAACTGTGTTTC
The DNA here is from genome assembly GCA_030295005.1 of Cephonodes hylas. NCBI lineage: Eukaryota > Metazoa > Arthropoda > Insecta > Lepidoptera > Sphingidae > Cephonodes > Cephonodes hylas. Next base: position 8,300,097 of record AP025369.1, on the reverse strand, counting down.
TAGACCTGTAAAAATGGTAACATTATACTTGTTATTAAATAAATAAAGTTACTTGATAAGCCGTAAGTAGCTAAAACTAGAATTCTTTGACCGGAACGAGTATTAAATTATGAGAATCCAAATCCATAAACCACTAACATGTTACATCACGTAGGCTCCTATTATAAGGCCACGTCGAGGTGACCACTCAATTTTACCATAAATGTATCCACTTAAATACATCAGTTCCAGTGAGTAGGCGTCAAGTCATAGTTTGGTATGCGATCTCATTGACGACCGTTGAACCGGGAAATAGCTGTTACTGTTCCTATCACAATAGATGCAGATTCCGCACTACCTACTTACGTCAACGTAATATTTGTCTTGTCTTCTTACCATTTTAAAGCTGCATTGTTGAAACATATAGTTATCGTTTAGTAAATGATGTAGTTATTTAGGTGTTTTGTGATTGCTAATTAATTTTTAATCATCTTTTTGTGTTATTTAATAAACGTTTAGGTTTATAAGTTTTTAGAAAATGCCATACGTTTCAACCAAGTCTATCTGTATCAATTCGTATTCCACTGGGTAGGTGCCTCTTCTACAACTAAGAGGAGCTAGACAACTACGTTAGTCTGGAAAATTTGATAATGTCAAGTTTTTGAAGTGGCAGGTAAACCTGCTAACACTTCATCTGATGGTAAGAGTGTTGTTCTCACTGTTATCACTTTTACCGGTTTGCCGTTTACAGTAGATAGTGGACCTTATCCTTGCATATAATGCACTTGTACTGGTAATTATGGCGGGTTCTACATATGATGTTTGGTGGTACGCTATTCAGGCTGAGACTACAAAATTGAGCACTTGGCAATTATAGAACGAAATAAACCTGTCGTGTTTCTATGGGATTGGTACCATCTCAGTCGAGCCAACCTTTATTAGCCGTATACTAACTAAATTAAAAACTAAAGACTAAGGCAAGGGTATGGATTACTAGAAGATTCTGAAAAACGAAGATCTATAATGAATGAATAAACTTGCATGTCTATGATTATTAGTTAGTATTCAAAAGTGTAAAGGAAAAGATAATGGATTGCTATAGTTACAAGATGACTCGTATTACTTCGGAATTGGTACTTTATACTCAAGTTCTCTTGTACCAATTTTGATCAATTTTATTGTTTAGCCTTCTAGTATTTCCTAGTCTTATACGTAGTAAGACGTAAGAACTTATAAAAAAATGTTTGTAGAAATATAACTCCCTGTTCATCTTTGGGAATACAAGCGTGATTACCTGAAAACCATTTTGGGGCAAAACTGTTATTCAATAATCTAGTAATATAATCTGCACTTACACATTTTCACGCAATAACATAATTTTGAAAATGTATCAATTTGGTTTTGTTGCCTTGACAGAATAAAAACCAAAGTAATCTTGCTCCAAATATTTTATTGCTTTTTAAGTATATGCTAAAATATTATTCATGAAAATGTATGTGTTTCTATATTTTTTTCATTGTTAATTAATGGTTATTCTTATGAAACCCGCTGTTAATTAATTAACACAAATTTAAGTTTTAGCTTAAACAAAGAAATATTTTTAATACTTGTTGATAACAAAAATATTTTTGAATGTGATAACAAATGCTATTGTATATACTATATGTGATATGTTATAAAAACTACATAAAAGTAGTCTAACAAACTTAAGTTAAAAACAGTTCCAATTTATGCCAATTTTCATAAGTGGTTCGAACAGTGGCGGGTGCGTAGTGGGATAGGGACTAAGTGGAACGAAATGTGAAACGCTTTAAATATTAATGTTTTCGAATAACACTCCTAGTCCACCACACAGACGGTATACAGGTTGGTTAAATATGCTCGTAATACCTACATTCTTAAGAACATTTAGAGGTCTAGGTTTCCTTACTAGTTTTTTCTTTACCGTGTTTTTAAGTAAGTCAAAATTCATTGTGAATACACACAAGTACGAAAGTTAGAGATGTGTTTTTGAGGTTTGAAGCCGTGACCGCCGAGATTCTGTATGGGCCCACGCCTAACCCACAGGTTGCAACGACTAATTAAAATATTGGTTCATTGCTAAATTATTATTTTTATAAGATGATCAAATAAGGTCATTGTTTCATACAAATGAAAAGGATTACCACCCTTAAATCTAGGGTTGGCGGACTACTTTCAGGTGTACAGGTTTCATCACGATGTTTTCCTTTGCCGTTAAAGCACGTGATAATTCATTGTGATTATTAACCTTGTGTATTGAATATTGAATCGCGGGAAGCAGCTGGATGCAGGCCGCTTCCAATAGAACACTTTGGAAGTCTCTGGGGGAGGCCTATGTCCAGCAGTGGACGTCCTTTGGCTGATGATGATGTATTAAATATGTTTAAACATATTATTTTATAAAAAATATATTACATGGCATTATAATTATTTAAAGAGGATATATTAAGAGAAAGATTCCAACTCGTTAAGACACACAACTGCTTTCATTCATACGATACAGAAATAATTATACAAATTTTCTTCGCAAATAAGAGACAGATAATGAGCTATTTTTAAATGTAATTATGTATTTTGTGATGTACGTACATTATTACGTGTTTCTGCACACAGATCAGACAAATAAAATAAATAAGGAAATATACGCATATTAAAATAATTTGTTCATGAATTTCCATGTAACTAGTATGTTCGAGATGTTTCAATAATGTACCATGAAGCGACGTGTCACTGGCCATGTTTACGCACAGTGTTTGCTCATTCACAAAGTTTTATTGAGTATCGATGAACAGAACGCTCCATAGTCATAAAGACGTATAAAAAGTGCTGCATAATACGTACGCAAGCCGGACACCCACGTCGCAAATTCCTGCCCATTATCGCTTCAATCCCACGGGCTCATGTGACACACAGAAGCCAATTCAGGGCGGTGCACCGTAAGCGCAAGATTTATTTTTTGTACAAATGCATTCTTCCCAGCAGATCACGTGAAAAGGATGTTCAGCACAAGAAGTCCTAAAGCCTCCCGGGCTGACACTAAACAATTGCTTTAAGATTGCCGTAATATTACGACCACCGTCAACAACCAAAAACAGGTAAATATAACGTAAACGTTATGTAAACAAACCGTTTACATTGAAAGCACCTTGTGACCGACTACTTCATCATGAAAAGTGTAATATAATGGGATAATTTTATACAACGTGTCGGTTATTTAATTAATACCACATGCAGATACATTGAACACTGCACCATCGTAAACGCTCATCATAACTAAGATAATGTTTTGTTATTGTTTACGGACCACCAGGCGGGCCCGGCTGTAGTGTATGTAGGTGCGTATGGGTCTCCCCCGCGAAGCATTCTCTGCCCACCTCCTGCATTTGTATTTTGTTAAATTTTATTTTTAAAGATATTCTAAACAGAAGTGCACCACATGTGTTGCCACCTGACCTCAGTGAACTTTCCCACGCTGAGCGAACTCAGTATGGCCGAGTCTCTACAACGTAAACTTAGAAGTTAACGTTAATACACATAAGGTTCTATGAAGCACCCCCGCTTGAAACTTATAAGTTACTTTAACGTGCGCTGCGACTAGCCGATGTGTTTTCGGGAGCAAATGTCTCCGCTGCAGTCAAGCTTAAAGCGTTTTTTCTGTTTACTTAAATGATCTGGTGATTGTTTTTTAATTTATTTTGTCGTTCAACGTCGTCATGTGGTTCCAATCAGAGAGCGTCGAGGCTTTTAATTTTTTGTTTTCGATTATCGGGGAGTTAGTGAAAGGGACGAATTTGTTAACATTAAATAATATTTATCTCTACGGGATTCACGTGCAACGTATCTTTATTTGTAAAATTAATGTTGGTATTTAGTGCGACATGAATGTTTATTTTTTCTTTTCATAGTAGTACATTCTTTTAAAGGGATAAGAACTAAAAGTAAAATAACCATTGGTAATGCAGGGAATGTATCATTACGAGCCGAGCATTCCGCTGCGTATCGCACTTGATTGCAACATCTGCCGTTTGAACGACATTACAGTCTATTTAATTAGCCAGCATTAGTGTTAGCTACACTGCGCTAAATGGACTTCTTTTTATAGCATTTAAACACAAAAAAATATGAAAGGCAATGGGTATATTGTTTAAGCTTGTGATGTACACTGTACTTGAATAAAATATGTATTATATCTTAGAATTGATTGATTATTATTATATGAGTTAAATGTTGATATTGAAAGCTGTATCAGAGAGGGTAATCTAAGCTGCAGTATAAAGTATTTAATAGCAATGTAATGACAAAACATGGATGATTTTATAATTCAGAATTGGTCCTCCAATAAGTAGGTCAGCGGTGGCGCCATTATTCACTTTAAAACCGTCAACTGGTAAGTAAGGAACTAAATGAATTCAACTATTAATTACACACGAGTTGTTATTCCGTCGGACAAGGAAGCTGCCGCGGCCGGCGCGCCGTCGGCGCTGGTGACGTCACGCACCGAATTAACCCGATTCCGAGAATTGAACCGTTGTATGTCAGTGCACTTGTCTTGATCGCCGACGCACGTGTGGACATCGTACATTGTAAGTGACGGTGGAGTGGCGGCAACTTGATCATACCACATCCTACTAAAATATGGACAGTATTATGCATGAAGTATGCGCTTACTTTAAAACATTTTGTGTGTCATCTTGCTATGCACCACGATTAACTTTTAGCACTTCATAAATTTTATTTTTGATTAAAACTCTACATAAAACTTGAAGGATTAACATATGACACATGGCTCCTTAAGAAACAGCATTCTGTTGCCAACAATGTAACTCTTTATTTTTGATGCAATTAACTGAATAATGAGGATTTATCTTTCACTCAGCAAGAACACAACCGCGAAAAAATGTGCGCCAATTTATATTCCCGCTGAGTCTGCCGTAAACACTGTTACCTGGTAGCAACAGCATGCTAATATTTTGTTATTGGCTGTAAGCTACAGAGTGTTGTCTGCCAATAAGTCTAGAGAGGAGTCGAAATAATATAAATAGAAATTAATCAGCCATCTAAAATTATTCAAGTACCTATTCTAATCATACTTAGTCATACGTATCTTGAAGAAATCAAGAGGCCATAAAGAATTTTATGTTAAAAATGTGATGATTATATAAAAGTAGCGCAGCTTTGAAACGGTGATCAATAACAAAAGAAGTGAAACAGTAAATAGGCAATAAGTGCCCCCTCGGAATTCCTGTTCCTAGTAAAGCGGTCATGATTCACTCCACCAAAGTAATAATCGTATACATCTATTCCACACCCATATATTTAGTGTTCTTTGATTTTGCTAATAAAATTAATTTTATGACTACTTACTGTAAAGTCAAGCTATTAGCGTACGATCGCGGCTGGTGTTTTTAAAACGCGTTAAAGATACAATAATTTTAACAACGTGATGCGAGAGGCGGCCATTGTGAGGAAACAGCCGCAGCGGGAGAGCGCATGTTATTAATATTATTACGATAATACACGCCGTAACCGAATGAGATGTTACGTGATTGTTTAGCTATTTGTGTTATGTTTGTTCGGTTCGTACTACGTAGGTTACACACGTGAACCGGGTCGATAAACTGGATACTTCACGATAGCCCACAACTATTATATCAATAGTAAAAGAACGTTGGGGAAATGCATGACTCACCTGTATGACCACATGTATTCATTTTATAATTATTTAGGATAATTGTACTAATTGTTTTAAATTAAATATAGCATTAGATGCATATTATAATCTTTTGTATTAAAACATGGATTTAAAATCTTAAGTTTAAAGATACACAGATTTGATTAATAGACAAATGTACCCCTCAATTTACAAGTTCTGTTTTAATTAAGACATTATAGTGAGATTGTTTTTAAAATCCAGAAGCCATAATGGAAAATACCTGTTGGAATTCGAGTTAATGTTCGTATGCAACAACGTAATACATTCTCTTAATTTATAACTATGCAATGTTTCTCGTCTGAAATTAAATAGGTGTTAACTTATAAAATTACTAATATAAATCAGTGCTTACGTCTCCAGTAATTTAGAGTCAATGCGTACGAGAGCTGTTTTAATAGTAGATCGCATTTTTTTGCAAATATTTAAAATGGTAATGAAATGTTTTAATGCATATAGTACCCATAAGTAGCATAGATATGCCATTTGTTTTGTTCCCTTTTGAAAAGTACACTAAAGAATCGTTTGCACATGTCTTTATGCAAAAAATTCTGTCGTCCATACGCATCCAGACTTTAACTTAGCTCTAACAATGACGAATCAGAATAAAATAATGAAAATGCAATGCAGTCAGTGAAATGAAACTAATCAATTGCAATTAAACCTTATGAATATTGTAATGTGCAATGATTGAACAAATTACAAATACAGAACGACACACAATTCAGAGTGGCGAGCGGTCGAGACGCAATCGGCCCCACAGCAAGGCTTCCGGGTCCCGAGTAGAAATCAAATAAGGCACAACCAGATCATGTATCGGGTCCTGATCAGGATAGAATAAGGCATGCCCGATCCGGCAAGCCCGATCAGGACCAGATCGGGACCTGATCAGGATAGCCTTATTTTAAATGTTTTCAAGTATTGTAAGGCAAGCCCGATCAGGACCAGATCGGGACCTGATCAGGATAGCCTTATGTTAAATGTTATCAAATATTGTAAGGCAAGCCCGATCAGGACCAGATCGGGACCTGATCAGGATAGCCTTATGTTAAATGTTATCAAATATTGTAAGGCAAGCCCGATCAGGACCAGATCGGGACCTGATCAGGATAGCCTTATGTTAAATGTTTTTAAGTATTGTAAGGCATACTGCATTAGGCCAAGGTCTGGATCAAATAGGGCTAGGCTGGTATTAAAAAATATTCAGTATGATAAGACATGTAGTATCAAGCCCAGATACCGTTATCCTAATTGTCAAAGCAAGAAAAGATGCTTTTAAACATATATTCCAGAAATACAATTCAAAACTTATTATTGTTTTGGACGTGAACGGTGAAACTCAACTCATGACGTGTATCATATCATGATTGCCATATTTATGTCACGGTGTAAATTTTATTTGCATCAGATCAGGTTATACTGGTAATTTATTTTACAAAAATCTTTTACCATAAATTTTGTTTGTCAATAACGAATTTCTACAACTTTACAAATTCACAAACATTATCTCTTTATAATATTAGTATAGATTTGATAACGCATGAAAAGTATTTTATTTGTTATGGCAACATTAGGTACTTGATAAACCGACAGGCGACAACAGGAATTGTAGGAATTAGGTGCATAAATAGAAAGTTACTTATTATCGTATTTATTTTTTTCCAGAAAATGTTAGGTAAAATAATACGTGATAAAACCATTATAATTAAAAACAAGTATTGCGGATGTTACTAACTTGGTGCGCAACTTAAAATAATGCAATACCGCTTTTGGGCATTTCCCGCCTTTTACTACAAACGGCAATTCTACATACAGTCTATAGAACACGGGAGTTAATTTTTATTTTATGTCAAGAAGACGGTATCAGTGGATTGAATTGATTGAATATGCCGATTGGTATATTAATGTAAAGATTAAATAAGTTCATTACAAAAACTAAATCGCCTTAACAGTAGTTACAGAATAATTAATATATTGTGTGTTTACCAAAACAAAGTGTATCAAGGACTATAAACTTATATCTAGACATTTACTAAGTGTGTATTGTGTATAAAATACTAAATTGTGGAGTAAACTACTTAAGTAGATAAAAATTTACATGTTGTGTGTAAAGTTTCGTTATTTAATTGAATTACCTAAAACATTCAAGGATAGTAAAAAAGTATTTAAAAATACATTACAATTCTTTGCTATTTTTCATTATAAATTTATATTTCAGATGACATTACAGTTTTATTTGTAAATGATTTATCCAATGAAGTAATTGATATAGTATCAAGTTCTTGGTTAGATCATTACATAGAATATAGTGGTACTGGATGTAAATATTATATGCCTCCATCATTGTTAAAAAGTACTAAGTATTGTAAATTATTACAAATAATAGTGAAACATTGTGAAGAGCCTGATCCGACAAGACCAACATTTCATGTTCAAATATGTGGCACAGCAGGTAATTTATTGTTATTTGAATTATAGATTTATGAGAATTGATATCTTATTGTCAAAACAATAAAACAGTAAATAATTTATACAATTATTGTTATCAGAAACTATGAAAGAGGCAGAGGAAAAATTAATAAGATTGGAAAAATAACCCTATGCTTTCTCTACTGATAATGAGCAGTCCACTAAAGCAAAAGCAGCTGCTGTTGAAAAAACTTTCAAAATAAAAGCATTATCAAAGAATCAATTAAAAATAGATAAAATATTCAGCCAAACAGCTTTGGAGTTAACCGATAAACCCACTGAAATTTGAGGTAATATCTCTTATTTAAAATGTAAATATTGTTGATTAATTTCTAATATTTTTTTACTAATGATTTTTTTTAACAAAGCATATTAACTGACACATTTTTATTATTGTTAATTTTGATACAAATAATTAAGTTATACTACTGTTGTTTTACTTCTAATAATAATAGTACATTATCAATAATTGCTGATAATCTATTTAGCATCTTTATAGTAATAAATCCAAAACAGAAACTGAAATGACTATATTAGCAGCTAGATCATCAACAAAAAATACTGTATCCAATGGTAAAAAACAAATTAATCATTACAATACCTATCTAATAATTATTAGTAACTAAGGTCATAATATGGATTCTATTCTGAAATTGTGGAGTGTTGGTAATTGTTATAATATTTATATTTACATCAGTGTTGGAATTTTGATATTTTAATAAATGTATAATCAGTGTAAAAATTTGTATTAATATATATTTTATTTTTAACAGATTCTTTGCTTGAATGTTTCAGGCATAATTATAACAGTCTATCAAAACAATTAGGGAATTTAAGAGGTCAAATTGTAAGCATATCTGCTGTTGTTGCCCAAATCCTGTCTGAAATTAAAAAGAATAACAGTACTCAACTGTTAGATTCCAGTCGAATAGATACTGAAGGATCAACAGATGTGGCTCAAAAATTAGAATTTCCACTATCAACAATGGAAAACTTTGATAAATTCAATGAAAAGTTGAAAGACAATAAAAAAATGTGAGTTTCTAAAAAACTATACTCTTATATATAAATATATGAAAGAACTAATATTTGCTCTATCTGACCATATTATTGAAATTGTCATATTTAAAAAAATGCTCCTCATTATAAATAATAATAAATTTGCTTTTCCAGAATAAACTTATATACTTTTCCATTGATGGAAAACACTACTACCCATAATATGGGCAATATTATTCGTTTTTTACATTTCAAGAGATATGGCCATGTCATATGTAGCTGCAACTCCAAAAAAAGTTTTAAAAGATACAACTTTTTTCATTTTGGTAAAAAGTATGTTAATCATTATATAGTGCAGGATACTTTCATTGATACCAAATTAATTATTTCTTAATTGTATGTTATTACTTTATAAATATTAATATTTTTTATTATTATTACTTATTAAATTAGAACATAATAGAATCAAATTTTGTATTTCAGCTGCAATGAGACAGAAATTTCTAAATAAGCAAGATATTCCTGACAGTAAATTACAGCAAGCATTGTCGTCAATATTAAATAAAGCAAACAATTGGGATGGTTACTGCTTAAAAAGCCTTTTTAAGAAGGTCAATAAAAGACACTAACAGCTTTTATTTAAATTCCTTGTATTTTTTTTTATTGTTTAAATATGTTTTACCATACAAAAAATAAATAAATTCATTAATATTGAGTTGTTAATTATTATTATTTATTATAATATTCAATATTTATAAAATCATTGATAATTAAATAAATAACGAATTGATAAAAAATAAATAATAAAATATTAAGTAATATATTTATAATAACAATTCATTTTTTTTTAACAAACAATTTTTTCATGACTATAATATTATATTCATGTTTTTTAAAAGGACCGGACTGGGCATACTCAATTTGGATCAGGCAAGGTATTACATGATACAGATGATTGATTGGGACCTGATCAGGCATTCCTAGTTTGGACCCGATCAGGCATTCCTAGTCTGGACCCGATCAGCCATTCCTAGTCTGGACCCGATCAGGCATGCCCGATCTGGACCCGATCAGGCATTCCTGATCGGGTCCAGACCAATGTTCTGCGTTACATGCCCGATCTGGACCCGATCAGGCATGCCCGATCTGGACCCTATCAGGCTTGCCCGATCTGGACCCGATCAGGCATGCCCGATCTGGACCCGATCAGGCATGCCCGATCTGGACCCGATCAGGCTTGCCCGATCTGGACCCGATCAGGCATGCCCGATCTGGACCCGATCAGGCATGCCTGATCGGGTCCAGACCAATGTTCTGCGTTACATGCCTTATCTGGACCCGATCAGGCATTCCTGATCGGGTCCAGATCAGGAACACGAAAAAATTTCTACTCGGGGTGCTGATTGAGACTGATTGATTCTTATTATTGCCGTCGCCGGACATAACTGGGCACTTGTACGGTAGCCAACTACACTTCACCACTCTTTAGTGGACCAGCTTATTCGTAACGTGTCAATGGGATTTAGGAGCACTATGTACTTCCCAGTCATTGTCTACAAGAGTTCAGGATAACTACTGGGTTTAGCTTGAATGTAGACGTAATTTGATTTGAGACATCCTTGTTTGATCTCTTCTAACTACTTAAAACTCTAAGGGCTTTTGTTAAAAGGTATTATAAAAATGAATGAGAGTGATTTCTGTATGATGCGAATGAATAATATAGCGGTTCAAAGTTATTGTGGATTGATACTTGTTGAACTTTAGTAATCAATAAAACTTTACTAATAAAAAAAACTGAATTTTATTAATCAATGAATAAATGTACATACTAAACAGTTTATAGTGTACGACTAATTTAGTTAAGCTTATACACTGAACCACTTATAACCTAGGCAGTGTTAACCGAGTATAATGTCACGTAATGGTACATAAATGTACATAATAATTATGTACCTATATCAAGTGTTTTTCAGTAGTGGACACAATAAATATGTAGGTACGTCAATTACTGAACTTATACAAGCTGTTCCCAAAATGGCAACAAACTTACGTGGTTTATCATCTAGGCAGACATAAAGATCTTACTACCCTACAAATTAATTCATAGGAAGCTTAACAAGTTTATATGTAGAGTTATCGCACTTAAGATAGTATCCAGTCCGATAGACGTAACTTTACCACTTAAAGTGAAATAAATTAGTAGTAGTATCTAATACTGCCGGCCAATTTCATATTAGGATTAAAATTCTCGCCTTTCTATCCATTTCCAATAATCTAGGCTGCTGGCGTCATCACTGCAGCCGACGGGCATGCAACTATACATTTGCCTACTTTGATAAGTAACTTTAAAACTACCACGTCAGTCTTGACGTAACACTCTTAACAATATCATTCAGTAGAGCAAGAGAAAATACTATTGATGTAAAATATACATATGCTAATAAACCCTAAAAACGCTAGGGTTAGGATTTCAATTTGTTGTCTCTATTCGTCCTTACTTTCACAATGTAGAATTTGTTGAACCGTTATTTTCGTTATCGAGATAAACATTTATCTCCCTTTGATGTATTTAAGCTGTGGTCCCAAAGACGTTGCATTTATTAATTGTAAGTTTTCCCTTTATTAATAACATAAAACGTCTTCAACAATTTAATTCCACCGTCGCTTGTGATGTTCTATTCGGAACACAAATTATCGACTCGGTTTGATCCCACGCCCGAAATAAAATATCATATTTCCTGTCAGTCGAAGCAAGCTTCAGAGCTCGACTCTTTTTTTTCCAAGCATCCAGTTTTTTAAGGAACTGCATCACACATGTTTGTTCAACATGCGCAACGTTTTCGTAAGTAGGCGAGTTGTTAGTTTTTTGGCGTCTGCGTGCTTATCAAAGCAATGTAACTTGACACATTTTTTCTAATGATTTCCAATGTGCTTCGGTAATAGTATTGAGAACATATCAAAATATTATTTACCTATTAAAAATAAATATGATGTTATCGCATCCTTTTAGAAATAACACGGGAAATTATTAGTTATTAGTAGTATCCGTAGAACAAATTTCCTTCATTAAAATAACAAAATAGCGGATAGAATCAACGTTCTTAATGTTAAGTAAATACTTGTTAAATAAATACGTGGAAATTAAATCAGTGTAATTAATTAGGCAATATCACGCTCGACAAGCGTCAACAAACAGCTTGAATTCGTCATTGCGGAAGTGGCCATTAATTAGTGTAATTGAATGCATGTTATGCAGTTTCATATGCAGCGATTATTCAATGAGTTGAGTAATGATTATTTAGTCACAATGGGTGATCAATAGTGGCAATGCGAGTTGCCGTTAGGCGAGTGCCAAAGCGTGGTGGCGCGCACTTAGCAGCCGCGGCTGTATTACAGGTGTTGCACCGCTTCTCACGCCCGGTTTCCGCGGCGCGCTTGCATAACCCGCGCCTGCGCCCGCGCCGCCGGCCGCACTCTGCCCGCCACACGTAACCTGCCGTAACAGCGCGCATTATGCATGTAGGGCGCATGCGCCGACACACAACCCGCACCGACGCTGCACTCAACTTACCGATTTTACACTCAATCACACACATTTCGCGGATAATGTGCACAGCCGCACTCGCATACAATAAGATTGCGATCTGCTTTTTATAGACTGTGTTCAATCTTTGTCAGAGTGCTAATACCTAAAATGCGCTTTAAAAGCAAACGTGTGCCCAAAATATGATCACATGGTGTATTTAAAGTGTTGTCACCTGGCGGATTAAAGAGACACATGATGACACTGATGGCTATCTAAAGTACCCCATTTGGAAGGCTATTCTCAGTCCATCGAGTCCATTGTGCAGCTACCACAGGACGCTCCCAAATCTCATGTTTCAAATGAACATGACGTGCGCACGAGACATCACAGATCGACAGATAAAAGATGAATTCTCGCTTCCATCAACAAAAGATCAAATTCCGCGTGCGGATTCGAACTCGCAGACATTCTACGGAAGCGGTTGGCGCCAGCTGCCGATCAAATATCAAATGGCTTGCAGATAAAGGATTCCTTAATAAGAAAAATGTAAAGTGATATCGGAGTGAAGCTCGAAATGTTTTCACGGTAAATCGGACCGAGACACTGGCTTCTTGTAAGCTACACCAACTTGCACTTGAATTACACTGAGACGATCCTTCTTCGTACGCGAACTTTTTGTGTTATGTGATCTGATTTTTTTTTTTTTGTAAAAATAGACTCCAGTACAGTTAGTCGATACCTCCTACTCACCCAACAACAAGTTATAAATAAAAGCAACAATAAAATATCCACAGAATTTCCCGTTATCAATTAATGAAGACAACATTTATTCCGAAGATACTTCCAGGAAATTAGATAACTTTTGCAACTCAGATTCCGGCTATCGGCGCTGGTATTCCCAACGGTATTAAATATTCATATTGTTCCCTCTCAAGACGCGGAAAGTATTTATAGTCAAATGTAAATAAAATAAATTATCCTATTACGTGGGGTTTAATAGCTATGAGATCAATTCCACATTAACGCAAAAACGACTTTGAAATTTAAACATATAATTGACGAATACTTTATGTTTTAGGACTAAGGAACCCTCTCAATGGTAGAAGTGGCTCGTGCCCTGCAGTGGGACGTATATGGGCTGATGAGATGATGTTTTACATTAGACATTATTGTAATTATCCATATACTTATCTTTGCTTGGCACAAGCATCTTTATTCTTTCTAACCTCGGGCTCTACTTACTATACCGCAAACATCTCGAGCTATGAAAAAACAGATATAATTAAACATTATTATCATTAAAACCAATTTATTGGCATATGTATGCATAATATACAATATATATTGTAGTTAATGGAGTTGAAAAGTTGGGCGCGGAAGTCCCGCAACCGGAAACGGCTGAGGGAGACAGGGAGGCCAGGGAGGATATCCGGCAACCTCCTCGTTTTTCCGCCCTTTCACTTCCGGTTCACTATCAGTACGTATTCTACGACGAAATCGAGAACAAAATGAAATATAACAAAATATACATATAAGTCAAAGTCAAATATTGTATTATGACATAATACTATAAATAAATATTGTATTAATACATTGCATTAACGGTAGTCCACAAAGTGAGTTAACCTTTTCGTCAATAGACAAAACGAAAGCTTCTTGACTAATAAATTCTTTTAACAATATAATATGTATATTCTTATGGTACCTAAATTTTCGTTTCAGTGTCAGGCCGGTCCTTCCTGTAGGCACAAATTGAAATATAACCATTAATACGCATCTTTTTTTATCATATTTCCCATTTAATTCCAAGGAATTTACAACATTTTCTTAAAGACGTGTTAAGCTCGACTTAATCATCTCTCATTTCATTTTTTCAGCATTGATCTTTAGAGTCTATAGTTGCAGCGGTTTAAACAGAACAGTACAGTTGAGGCAATATGTCGGCAAACGTTTAGTTGGACCTTTGTTGACACATGTAAAGAAACCCTTGTAAAAGGCACAAGACTTAGCTTAACGTAGGCGATTACTTTATATACGATGCTATAGGACTTTGTTTTCCATAGGCAGTTATTAAATAACACTTTAAAAGCGTTAGGAGAACACGTATGCCTTAAAAGAGACGTCTTGAAGCTAATGATGGTGACAGTAGAAGGCGTAGACCTAGATCACTAAGTCGACGCACAACTTCTCTAGTCTTTGAAAATCTTACGGTATACGGTCCATATACATACAATAGACAGACTTTTAACAGCTTAAATATTCTCAAATAGAGTGACATAATGGAATATTAATGACGATTTATATTAAGAATTCTGTGGCCGATTGTTGTAACCTGCCGAATTCGTACGTGTAACGTATGTATTCATTTCACAGATGAAATAAAATTATCATAAATAAAACATGACTGGCTCCCTGCAGCAGCGAGTCTTGTGACTGAGACATATGTATATTTTTATTTATAAACTCAGTTTTGGGTATAAGTGGGCGTTTTACCTTTTAATAAATGATTACATCAACCCATAGCTAAAATTGTAAAACGTGAGAGAACAGTTTTAAGGTTTGTCTAAGTCCGAAGATTGTAAGTCTTTTGTAGATTAGGAATCGCACCATAAGATTAATATCGTGCTAAGAAATCAGGTCGATACGTGGATTGAAAGTGTTTATTGTTATGTAATCTTGGCACAATAAATCTACCATACACTTCTCCATTGAATTATATATCAATTTAGCTTCCCCTTTGACAGATTTCATAACACCCGCTGCAATGTTGTAAAAATAAAGTTTTAAAAGTCGTTAATCTTTCCACCGTAGTAGTTAACCGGAGATATAGTAAAGTGACCCTTATATGTTAATACGGCGGAGTGACGGTGTCGTTGCGCCTATAAAATCGTCTCAAGTGTAAACACACGTAAATATCGCGCTGCACGCACTCGTAAAATCTATTTCTCGCGCTATTGCGGCTCGCAGCAACCATTCAGACTGCTTTAAGCTGACGACAATCAACATCTAATATCCGTGATGATTAAAACCCCCGACTAATTTTTAAAAAGAGTAAAAACGAAAACAATCTTATTGATGACCTCTAACCGAGAGTTATAGTCACAGATCTTGTCAAAATTGGCTAGGTATATGAAGCATGAAAAGTAATATATTTAGTCCTTGATGATACTTGAATATTATTATGTAGAACAAACTGAAAAGGAATAGCGGTACTGCAAAAGGATGATCAAAAATCAAATGAAATACTGTTGCGGGAGTACATATATTCTAGAGACAAATTTTATACATTCGTTTACTATAAAGCTATTAGGCAATTCTTATACTTTTACCGACACCGGTAAACGTGTCAATGGTACTTTAGTCTGTGTCTCCGAATCGTATACATTTAGTACTTATTGAAGTAAAAGCAAACCTCAACAATAGCGATAACTAAAGCATCTTGATAAATATTTATATCCACACATTCCTATAATCTCGAAACAGTGTTATTCAGGTATATTTTTACAATCCGTTTTTCTTGTTCGGAAACTCAAACACAGACGGGATCGCTGTAACACCCACGTTTTCTATCGGGAGATAAAAATAATCTTTCGGTTCGGGCGAATGAAATCACTAGGAAAAAAGCTGAAATATTTTTCACGGTCTGCACGTCAGACGTCTCTCGCTTTACGGTTTTCACTCATCCAATGGTTTTAACACAAAGACATGACTCACCGACAAATATTTGTTCTAATAAAGCCCCGGCCCTAATGAAAAACTCACTTCCCTATGTTCGCGTGGTTCCGTGACAGCCTTATTTCATTTATATAAATAGCGACATGAGTTTTATGAACGCTTTATTGAATTAATATTCTGTTTGATTTCCATATTCTGAAAGTTGTTTCTCTACATTGTTGTATTCAGACACTTACAGTGTGTTTTGAGTGATAGAAATAATATAATTATTGTATTTTTAAGCAACATCCATATTCTTTAAAAATCGTTTAACACAAAATTTGTAAACAAAAGAATTAAGTATCTGCATCAAATTAGCTATGCTTCCGACACAATTGCATAAAAATTAAAACGACGATAATAAAAAACGCATTATTCACCAAAACCAGAAAGTTGGCCCACTTTACATATAATTTAATAATTTATAAGCATATTCCTCAGGATGTCTTACACAATGTGATGTGTAATATCTTTTACAGACAAGAATAAAGGCAGTTCGACAAACAAGAAGTTACGCGAGTGCAACCCGATTTTGCAGTTTGCGTTCTGATTATATAAACACCGATTATAAATGTAAATTTTTTGCTTTGGCCAGAATAGCCTCAAAGTAACGCGGGTATTGGCAATCTTTCACGATAAAGAAACATCAGTTGCATACTAGCAAACATTGTCTAGACTATTGCAGCATGCACAATGCACGTCACATAAACAAAGGTTGCCACCAGAGAACACACAAGGAGCTTGGGTCACGTGTACAAGAGTTTCAACTTTCAAAAACAATAGGTACTGATTGTGCATAAATTGGTATTTGTTGAAAAAACGCGGACATCTAGGTTTTATAAACAAAAAACTGCGCGATGTGTTAATTTGTTTTGAGCTCTTGTGTGGACAGGTATCTGAGCATCAGGTAAAAGTCAATGTCAATGCAAAGATATTGTGTGTATCAAATTCAAATAAAATTGCATATCAAGCCAATTTTAATCACATTCAACACGTAAATTTATGAATAAGAACTTAATGCAAATTCCAATCAAAATAATAATTTTACAAGTGTAAGAGCGGCACTGGTTAACTTGGGCCTGAGTATGTTATGTAATGGGTGGTCTTAATTTTTTTTTTATATTTCTTTTCTTTCACAAAGTTTATTATAAATAAAAGTAATTTTCTACTTCTCGAACGACGACAGACCAGTCAACGTGCGAAAGTAGAGGCTGTGGGTTTGTTCCCCAAAACGAGACGATAGTACTTGTCATAAACATTTGTTCTATACTGAAATTTGCTTAATTACCACATTTATAACATCAAAAAAACAATTCTTTATGACATACATTTATAGAATACAAATTAACTAAGGAAACAAATCCTACAGGCTTATAACACTGCAGGAATAGATCCCACGTTTTTTATTCGTCTATTGCCCGCTGTCCTGCATTGAACATTCAGTATGATCTAAAAATACCTAACGCCAATAAATTGTGACTTGCATATGAAATTATAAAGATTCATCTTTATAATACATCTTTGAGAACAAAATCTGGTAAAGTCGAAAGTATCATATTGGCATACACGGTAACAATGATTTTTTTTTATGTCAAATGTACTTTCTAAGGATCTGATTATTATTTTAAGGAAGACGTATTAACAAATACTGTCAAAGATATAAAATCAGATACGATTGTGCGTGAATGAACAAAAAAAAATAAGTCGAATGATAAAAATATATTTCCAAAAGATCATATAAACGGGTTATTCTTGACAATGACAGTGGATACTACCAAAATCTATCATTGTTCAATCGCAAAGTTCACGGCAAACCACATTGTTCTTGCTTAATAAGCAACAAGATTTTTTTGTCGTTGTTTATTCCCCTTCTCCTATGTGAGGAGGAATATAATTTAAGAAAATCACTTGAATGGGTACGACGAAGTTGCTTATGACGCAGTCTCGCATGTGAGCGGCTGCAAGCTGAAGTCCTGCTAAAACTTGAGGAACGGGACTTTGGACCCGAGGGATGGCTTTAACGAATACTTCTCCCTTCATTCCTGGGGCTAAACGAAACCGAGTACGAGGGTAACACTTCCAACCAGCTCCCAATCTGGCTGTATCTTCTAAGAAGCCACAACAATGAAGGTAGATTGTTCGGGAACAGCAATTCCAAACACTGAAACCGAATTTACCGTCTTAGGGAATTTTTTCGTAAAACAACAGTTTTTTTGTTTTAAGTGGGGTACAATCCAAGAAAATTTGCCGTTATCTGGAAAAGTATGTTAAAACCAGGTTCTAATAAGTCTGCATAATTTTATAAAATCCTGGCAGATCAAACAGTAGGAAAGATTTTTGGTAGTTTAGCAATCAAATCACGTTTTTAGGCGTGAACAAACCTGATGTTTAGGCTATAATAATTCATTTAAGATGAATCTTCATCAACCCATATACGCTCACTGCTGAGCACGGGTCTCCTCTACCACTGAGAGAGTTTTAGGCCATAGTCCACCACGCTGGCCTAGTGCGGGTTGGCAGACTACACACCTATGAAATTCTTAAGAACTTTTAAGTGTGCAGGTTTCATCACGATCTTTTCCTTCACTGTTACAGCAAAGTCAGAGATGTGTGCCTTGGGTTCGAACTCGCGACCGCCGAGATTCTGGACCGCGCGCTTAATCCTCGAGGCCAAGAAGATGAAATGAATGATGAATTTCGTTATAAATTTAACTATCATGTCTTCATGCAACATTACTTGTTAGATTTGTTAAAACTCCTAAGTGACTACGCAACAAAATCAAATTACAGTTATAGTTACAAAATATAATATATAAATTATCTCAATCATAATGCGCACTCCATACCACAATCGTCTAATGACTTCTTTTTCGTCGATTTCAAAATACAAATCGCTAGGAGACCACGTAATTGTTAATGAGTGTAATGGATGCGGCCCAGACGATTTTCTCGACGGAAATTGCACCAGCTCACTTATCTGTGCTTTTTCTTTACATGCTGGAAGTATGTCTTCAACCGAAACCTGAAATGTAAAATGTTACCTTTAGATAGTGTTATGATAGTGTACGAAACCAATAAATCTATTGGACTGGCATCATATCGCATCCATATAGCAAAACGCTAATATAATCTATGTTAAACAGCTTATTTAAACATACACATAGTTATAACTAAGAAAAGTTCAATATTGAATTGCAATATTACATTACATATCTCAATTTTTTCTCTAGGGTTAGTGCTTATGATCGGTGGCAATGCATTGTTGGAATCGGATTCATTTGTATCACTTTTGGACGCCATAGCATAGCCAGTAAATATTTCATATTAAACATGATCTGTAAATACAAAGAATCTAATGTGTTGTGTACAAATATACGGAAATTATGACATAACAAAAAATATATACCTACGCTTGACGTTCATGTACACAAATCAGGTATGCGCAAAAAGAAACAGCCACATGGAAAAAAGTTTTGTTTACAATATACGTAATACTCTATGTAGTGAACCTATTCTCTTACGCTAACAAACGTAATATATTTTTAGCGGAAAACGACGATAAATTACACACGAAGGCCAAATAATGTACATATAAATTAAATAAATTTGCACAATTACACATTGTGCACGCATAAGCGGCTAAATATAAACGTGAAACGGACAGGGCTTAGTGGCGCTTATGAACTTTAATGGCTCGACGAGTACAAACCAGCGGACTAGCTGCAAATAATTCAACAACCGTACCGGGAACAATACAATGTAATAAAAAGTAATGCAAGGCAGTATACGTGACATACACAAATCGTTAATCAATGAGCATTACTACGCAAAAATATATTTAATTATCAGTTTTGCGTTATACAGATAAAGTTAGGTATTATTTATAGAGCGATCATGATTGTGGCAGATTTTATAAGCGAAATAATTATGTTGACGTAGCTATCGATAACCTTGTATAAACTTTGTCTACCTCATGTGAAACTGAAATTCTTGCTAGTAGATTTTCTTAGTGAAACACTTATTAGTTGCAATAATAGTCCCTTCACTGAATTAGTAGAGTCACTGATAATAGTATTAGACTCGACAAATAGGTCATAAGAAATCTGCCGCGGTATCCCCTGTTAGTTCTGATGCGTCACTTAATTACCAATCAGTGTCATAAGGTGTAGAGGGGTGTGCCCCGAACCAATACCATTTCGAGGTAGGCGATAGAGCGCATAACCTCGTGATTGTCGCGGACGCTTATTCTAGCTGAGCGTTGAATCGTGTGGAGGGCAACTTCGTTATTTCAATTTAGAATAATTTTTATTTTCTCTGGACTAAGCCTAAAAGGAGAAACAGGACAACCACCAATAGTCGAAAAAGTACATATTTTTTTTAACTAATTCTGAGCTAATTCGCAAAATATAATATCTGATTTTCCCGATGTAACATAAGGTGTTTTCTTTCGTATAGAGGAACTAACACTATCTCACAACAGTGTAGACTGTGGACCAACGTTCCTCTAACGTCTAGATAGTGTAGTAGAATGGTTTTTCGATTATGGAAAAATGACAACTAAGTCATTAGTGGCTATATTTTGTCAACGTCTTCAGTATAGTTCAATTAGTACGATGCCATATTCAATGCGTCATGTGTACTCTGTAACATGAGCTTTTATAAAAAGACCAATAGTTTCAGTCCAAGGACATTTTGACATTAAGATTCATTACTAGAACCTGTCTCAAACTTGTGCAGTTTGAATAAATAAATCGACGGTATAAACGTAAAAAAACACAAACGTACAATTACATCTTATTCATCATAGTCATCAACCCGCGTTTAAGGCATACGACAGGCCTTAACGACTATTACATTTCCGGCACGAGGTTTAACGTACCTCCCGAACCACGACAATGCTTGACTTAATTATCGAAGTACAACTGAACTACAAGCTCTACATTTGAATGGGGAACTGACATAAATAAAATATGTAAAATTATCCAGAACGACATATATCATCTGGACATGAGAATGGTGTTCATTAAGACCGTGATGGTGGATTTTTTTTTAACATTGTGAAATTTATGATATAAAATGCTACAACATGTTCCTGTCGACTGCTCTGACAAAAAGATCTGTTTCAAGGACAGTCTCTATCACATGAATGAAAACTAGAATGATCTATCATTCCGCAACGGCCATCGCATTCAAAAAAGGAATACATATTAAGCCATAAATGGACATAATACAATTGAACAGTATTATGATCGTGAAAGCAGTGCACCGACGAGACACGGTTGCGCAGTCGCCGCGACGCGTGACGACGACTCCTGAGGGAGCGGAAGTCTTGCGCACTTCCGCCCGCCGATGCACGATCCGAAGATCCGGTCCACTTGGACGATCACACTGTTACTAAACACTGCGGCGAATAACTTTCTTCACTGGAATTACCTTGATTTATTGCAGGCAAATGACCAGCCAATATCATATAAAAAATATTGTTATATACTGTTAATAGTCTGTAAGTCTTCTTCAAAATAAATAAATAATATAAATATTTAAATTTATTTTGTAACAAAATAAATACTTAATATTTTTTTCGTTGAATTCTTTGTACGAACTTCCAATTTAAAAATAAGAATAGTCTACATGCGAGATCTATTGCCTAAAACAAATATCAATTTTCTCGGTCAACCTTTCACTCGACTAAGGAAGTAACAGTTTTTAGGATCACAGTCACACCATCCAAGGCCAAACACTAAATTTAGTAGATTTCACACTGAATAATTCTCTTACACCATTTAAGGAAATTATTTAAGCAAATGTAAATACCGACAAAACAAAAAGCTTCTAAAGGGATTTTAAAACATTATGAATGAAGATGTAGTACTAGGTGACAACTTTGGGATGGTAGTCACAATTGTATGGATTAGGCCAAATTTCGTAAACCGGTTCAATCATGAAACCCATCTTTCTCGTTAAGGTGGTTAAAATAATTTTAAACCCCTAATTTTGTAGTTAAAAAAGATACGTTTAAGTATAAAAGTCAGTTAGTCCTATATTTAAAAGAATAATGATCTAAATATAGTATTTTAATATTCAAATGTTTTCCTAAGACGTTCATGTTATTTCATTCAGTTTTACAATATTTTAATACAGAAGCACGTGAGAGCTTCCAATTAATTCCAGCAATTATTCCCGTAAAATCAATTAGTCCTCACCTACATGCGACTGTAAAACCAGAAACGGTTACGTAACCAATAAATATCGTCGTGAATAATCAAACAGCGTTGTAATCAGTTTTGTTAGGAATTAAAAGCAGCGTTCCCGAGTAGACTAAACAATGAGATCAGCTGACTTATTGCGGGATGCAACATTAATACCGCCAACGACATTGATTTCCATTTTGTAATTTGCTTTTAGTTTGTTTGTCTTACGTCTATTAAGCTTTCGAAAAGTGATAAGGTGAATTAATTTTTTTATCGTGTGTATGTTATCTAGAAACGCTACATTAATCATTACGTGAGTCAACTACTTGAAAATAGTTTTGAAGCCGTATTATGTTTCACACTAGCCGTATTATGTTTTGAAAGATCTAGAATAGAAAAATGGAGTAATGAAAACACACATAACTTCGAAAAGTCAGAAGTGTGTGTCTGAGGTTTGAAGCCGCAACTGCCAAGATTCTCGACCACGTGCTTACACCTCGAGGCCATAAATGGTTCTTTATTTTATTTACCAAAAAAATGTTTCATATTATATATTTAATTCTATCAAAAAGCAATTCCAATATATTGCACAAAAAACTAGTTTCATGAAGATATTCATGTGTTTGGCATAGCTAACTCGATTGATAAAAATAAATAATTACTTTTTTCTAGTATTCAATGGCGGTTTCGACTTGAATTATATATGAGACCAAACGAGTTTAATAGTTTACCAATTATGGGTCGTTCATGTGCTTTCAGGCAGCTAATCCTCTCTGTGGCAACGATCTGACAAGGTTGTCACTTTTACCTAATCAATCGACATGCCATCTACGGTCCCATGATGAGACCAGTTAGGAATTGAAGGCATGACGTAATAGCCTATGCACATTTATTTATTTCATACAAATACGTATATTTAATCCACATAGTAAAAGTATACAAAGGTGACGATTTTTTTTTTTTTTTTTTGTTATCGAGGGGAAAGCTGTTTATGGCTCTACTTCCCGCCAGCCCGGGGGCAGTGGGGGGCGGGAAGCGTATGTCGGGGTCACCGGTCTTCCAGCCCGGCGCGCGGCGACGTCATGTCCGCGCAGATGTTAGTGCCGGGCTGGGTCCCTAACGAAGTCCCTAAACCGGCATACCGACCAAAACCCCCCGGTGGCCATCTCCGCGCCAAGTTGGGCGACCATGGTACGTGAGCGAGAGGCGCCCACCGTTAACCACAGCCGCCCGGTGCGCCTCCGAGACGTAATTGTCTCGGACGTCTCGGAGTTAAAAGGGGGCGCAGTTACGCCCCCACTAGCTTGGTTTGGGCGCCCTGGTTGTGGATGGGCGCCCGCGACGTACACAGGCCACAGTGCCGCCGCCCCGCTCGGGGTCACTTTCATTGAGGACGCGCCGCCCCCGCAGCGCGCTCAGCGACCCCGAGGGCCCCTTTGAGTCGCCTTTTACGACAGGCAGGGGATACCGTGGTGAGATTCTAACGCCCCCTTGCCACAGGGCAGGGCGCCGGGTCTAATTGACTCTGTTGACCCGGCGCCACAAAGATGACGATGGTCTAACATGGTCCTAACACTAGGGTCATCTATAAATTAAGTCACACGAAATTCAGGTTTTTTTGACCCCTCCCCCGTCCTTGTTACAGCTGGTTACATTTGATGAACTCCTCTCCTTCCTAGTATGACGTCACATCTTTGGCAATTAAGTAGAGTTGCAATTTATTTTTTATTTTTTTCTTAACAGGCTTAAGTTCGTGCTTAAACAAAAAGATTTCCCCTCCCCCTTGTCAAACAATGTCATACTCAGTCGACCCCCTCCCGCTCCCGTAACGAGTGACATAAATAAATAAATACACCCAACAGTCACATACATAGTCCTGATCCCACACTAAGATACGAGTCTTGTGTCGTGGGTATCAGAAGCTACGAGAGACGAACGAAGTCTGTATAGATATAGTATCTAATCTAAAGAACCGTTTGAAAATTTTGCTGTGACGCGGATAAATAACTTGGATTTACCAAGAAAGTTGGACTTACCTGAGGAGTGGAATGAAGGGAGGTGAAGTAACGGATGACTGTCTGTGGGAACGGCCGCCACTTCCGGTCCGCTCTACTCGCGCGCGCCTCAACACTCTGAGCTATTTCCTTTACGTAGGGTCACCGCCATCTCACATATACTTGAGACATGATATATTTTTAAATTATTTATTAAATTTTTAATTAGTTTTATTTCTAGGATTAAGCAAGTAGCTAATCTGAACATCTACTTGGAAATCGTAGGGGTATGGGCAATGTTATATTCAAAATTCTGAACCGAAATTGAAGTCAAAGATTTATCACAATTTTACATAAACCAAGACAGTATACATAGACGTCTTTATAATTGCCTTTATAAACTACAGTACTGTGTTTGATAGAGTGTACAATTAATATGTACATTTATTACAGGAAGATGTATTTTTGTCATTGTTTAATATTGGTTCATCTGTTATATTCCGACACCTCAAACGTCAAGTTCTAGAGTGAGTTCGTTATCGAACGTCTGACAAAATTTATACAAGTGTAAATGAACCGTTTTACCAAACAAAACTTTCGTTGTATAATTTCGTAAAATGGCACTGCTCCTTCCTTTTCGAGATTATAGTATTAAATATTTAATAAAACATCTAGGTAAAGTTCACAACAGTTAATATGTCTGTACTAGCGTCAGCTGATTTCTGATTAGCATTACATTACTCTTTTTCTTAAGTAATAAAAAAAAAATGGTATTTCTACCTAATCGGGAATATCAAAGAGATACTTAAAAAATGTTCTATTTATGAAATTCATTTAGCAAGTTTCTCCGTTTATGGTCAATGTCATAATACTCGTACAAGTTGTGTAGATAAAATTTAATCGAAAGCAAAAAGTGTGGTGGCTATACTCTCGAAGCGGATCACGTTGCACAACGCCACAGTGTTGCAATATCATCACTCTGATCCGTATGAACTACAATATTATACTCACGTATACTTCATAATCACAGCAAGAGGATAAAACCATCATAGTTATTGTTATCGCTGCAATATTGTAGTATGTTAATCTACAGAAAATCTTTTGCATTTTTTTTTATGCTTTTGGTTTGATATAGCATTATTTACATTGTTTAACAAATTCTCATCTTTACTGTAGATTTTAAATCTTTTAATATTATTATTTACGTATTATTTTAGTAGATGTCACTTTATTATAAATGGAAACATTGTTTATTCCACCTAAAATGTGTCCCCATTACATAAATTTCGTCGTAATCTGGGAATATTGCTCATATTTGTAAATTATGGGTTTTTACCTAATATTCATATTAATCTCTCGAAATATATAATATATCTACATAGAACGATAATTGTGTTTTATCACATAATACTTATGTGTGTACTTTAGAACGTTATAAGTATCCTGCTTTACGTCGTTACTGATAGCTTACGTGTACCTAAAACATTTTTTTCTAAGGTCTAAACCCTCTCAGTCGTAGAGGAGGCCCGTGTCCAGCAGCAGGGTGTGTATGGACTGATGATGATTATTATATTTATTAACAACCTTTGAAAAAAGGTCATTGGACATTTACACGATAGATCTGTATTTGTAACGCTAAAACAAGAACTTTTTTTTCTCCAGAATTCTGTTGGTGGTTGGAAGAACGGACATTGTATGATTGCCCGGAACCACATTAAGTTTATATTGAGTTTTCCACAATGTGCAATTGAACATAATTACTTCATAAAACGCGCTGGCATCCCATTGTCACTTGTAAACAAAACAACCGATGCGGGTCAGCACTCAGCATGTAACCCTATCTCTAAGTATTTACGAAACTTTGCGGAATTATCCGGTTAAATGAATGATGTCATCAAAGAACCTCATTAACTTCTAATATTCCGTCTACATTCTTTAAGGCCGGCAACACACAATACCTTTGTTGTTTTGGACAACTGTCATTAGTTCGACAGTCGATTACTTGCTCTTTCTGATAAAAAAATATGTCAACAGTGCAATGCCTACGTGTTGAATCTATATTTCAGTTATTTAAATTAGAAATACAAAAACACGACAACCAAGTGAATATCCAACTTGACAAACATTGCTATTTTTGGCACTGGATTGAAAACCCAGCACAAGTGACACAAGCAATGCAACAAGTACTACAAATATTGAGATTATTGCACCTCAGCACGACCCAAATAGCTTTGAAAGCTGAATGCATGTTAGTATTGAGCAAGACCGTTGACCGCGGCGGCGGGTCCGGCGAGTCCGGCGCACCAGCGGTCTTGCTGTTATCGAGCGGAAGCGGCCGGCGGAAGCGTGCAATCTCAACCAATTGGACGAGTGAGCTGTCACGCCGAGCGCACATGCCCCCAGCGCGCTCCACTTGCTTGACTCTTGCGCATCTACTCGCTGACACGCATCACCTACATTATATACATGGAAGAGAACACAAAAAACAAGCAAACATCAAATCAACGTCAATGGCAGATTGCCTATTGAAGATCAACGACAAGAAGGGAAGACTTTATAAGTCCTTCCGACTCGAACTCTGATCGAGAAGATTATTTCTCAATTCTATTAGCTGATATTATAACCTAGAGCAACATAGAGTCTGAAATATTGCTCAATAAACAGTTATAACCAAAAAACATAAATCCATACCGTGGATACAAACGCTAAAGTATGTTTGTATGTATGTGAAATCTCGCCACCTTTACCGATTTAATCTTCGAAATCGACGGAAGGTGCCACAAACTGGTTACGTTCACCGACACTTTATGTTCTTCATTGGTAAATATTTAAGCTTTACCATAAGTCACATTCGAATAATGGTTCTTAATCAACACTCAATGGAATATTGGATATTGGAATTTAGAATACATTTTCCTATATTACAACCTAAAACTTTCATAATACAGATTTCCTCAAAGTACCTCTAACAATTTCCTTCCGAGAAGATGACTATCAAAGTGTCATGACTCGAGGTCGAAATTGTCACCAGTAATTAAGTAACCTCGGAAGTTAATATCTTAGAAAATTGATTAAAAGGGTACTTGAAACCATTCACAATATAATAAATTACAATTATTTCGCTTCTACTCAAAACAACATTATTCTGCGCTACGAACCAACATTAAGTTCTAACAAAGCTACACAATACACATCTAATAGAGCTGAAGGCATATTTTCACATAAGTACTAGTATTGTGTACCCACCCACAAGAAGCGGAACCGGCAGTAAAGTTACCATTATAATTTGAACCCTTAAGCTTCCGATTGTGTTTCATAAATTCAATGGGAGAAAGGAACGTGAAACATTCGGTGAAGGTTCTCGGTTAAATGGCCGTCCGTTCGTTTGACATTGACCTCCAGAATGGTCGACGAGGCCTCTTCTCGGAGCCCATACATATTCATTACAACTTCATCTGCATATTAATGAAGCAGAAGATGAGGATATAACAAGTACATGTTTATCTGCCCACACGAATATCCTCAAGACGATCGTACCTACGTACGGGTATATATGTATGTATGTTAAGATGCCCTTTTAAAATATTAATTACTGCTTCTGATATCTGTAAAATTATAATTAGGTACATATGAATCAGTTGCAATCGCGACTTATTTGACGAATAAAGTAAGCCTCAAAGTTTAAACGCTTGTTATGGCTCTCTTTAACACGATCACAGGAAGCTATTAGAAAGTTGCTTTAAGGTGTTTTGAGAACGTCATAAATAAAACATAAAATCCTCATGTTGAAACCCACTGACGTATGTAATATATGAATTAGTGTCTACTAAAAAACCTTAATTAAATGTTACCTGCTCCATCAATTCTACGAAGCGAGTTTTTATCACTTCCTTCGCAATCCGAACAAAGTAATTGTGGTCGGGGCAGAGCGGCGGCGCTCAGCGCGGCGGCTAGACGCAAGTTCCGCGTGACCTTCGCCACCGTATGTAAAAAGCTGTGATCGTCCTCTGCGCGTAACATGTTCACGACACATAAAAAATTAAGAGTAAAATAATATGTGATCGGAAAGTCCAGAGCCATCTCGTTTTCAGAATAACACTTGCAGAACCGGTCTAAAGCACGACGCCAAATATCAACATGTTTCCTTCCTCGTCCGATACGCGATCATCGTTCTGAACGGTTTTTTTTTTAAGAATGAACTCGATTATGTGAAAATATAATATTTTATGGCATTAATGACTAGACGATTTATGGAATTTGCACATTAACTTTAAAATAATGTTGTATGTTAGGCATATTTGAATTCTAAATTGCCTGTCCGAGTCATGCGGATATTTGCTAATTGATGATATTCTTATTTAAATATCTGATCCTGTGTAGTTAAGAAAAATTCCGTTACTAACACAACATTATATCGGGCCGAAAATATTTTCTGTCCGCTTCCGAGAATCATCATGACTTCACCTCGCATCACTCTCGACCGCACGTTTGTAAACAATACATTTTTTAACATATTGTACGCTGTTGGGCGAGCACCGATGTTATTGTAGGTGAGTTACTCACACTACCCGACCTCCCTCCACCTCAATCCAGTATGACCAACAGGCGGTTGAAAGCAATTACAAATAATAATAAAAAATACAGTTTTTAGGGAATTTGGTTTATGTCGATAACACATTTATCAAATATTTTTTTGTTGGCTCGTTTCCTTTAATGTCAGAGGTCATTTGACATAGCAGTACTAATCATTTCTTGGTAGAGATAGAAGTATTTAACGTTTAACGCGCATATTCGTAATTCCTAATTAGTTACCAACCGTCAATTAGAACACCTAACTGTCTCAAATATATTATAAAACAATTACAATAACAATAACTCAACCTCGTAACGTGGGTCTGAAGAAGTTAGAATAATTTATTAATTTATATAGTCGTTTATTATTACGCGCATATGATTAACGGCGATCGAGGAATATGTAGCGTCTTCTTTTACAAATGCTATTGAACCAACAATATTTCTCAAGTAGTCATGTTAAATTAAAGAACATATTCAAAGAAGTTGCAATTATGTGTTTAATTATTTTTATATATAGTAGTATTTAGTATTTACCTATTTAATACTTATACAGATTATATCCACATAAGTTACACTTGTTATGTATAACAACTCCTTCCTTCCTGTGTCCATGCTGACAAATGTCAGCATAAATATAAGTATAATAATATAGGCCTATATTTTTACGATATTTGGCGCTATATATAATTAATTATAATTATCAAGAATCCATAAGCTCTAAAACCCGTAGGAGTAGGTACTTTGCACAAATTAATTTCTAACAGAATTATTATTTCTGTCTGATTCCAGTTCTGAAATTCACGCAATACAAGTATTTTCATATTTCGTAACTTAACAGGACAAATAAATATTACGTTCATTCTTCCGTCAAATAGTAGGAAATTTTATTACCGGTAAGAAATCTACTAGTAATCTTGCGAAATGAACCTAAGGAAATCAGCTTTATTCTAGTTTTCGTACGACTTTAGCAAAGTCTAAAGTAATCCATTACTCAGTTTACTACAATTATACATATTGTTTCTCTTTATCAGCTCCACTGCTGGGCACGGGCCTTCCAATTAACTGAGAGAATTTAGACCACACTGGCTTAGTGCGGGTTGGCGGACTACACACAAAAGCAATTCAGATTTTTTTAGGTATGCTAGGGACATCAGGATGTTTTTCTTTACCGTTAAAGAACGTGAATTTATACATAGCTTCGAAAAGTCATCAGGTGTGTTTATAAGGTTCGAACCCGCGACCGCCGCGATTCTCGGCCGCGCCCCTAAACCTCGAAGCCACTAACGTATTGTTACTAAGTTCTATTTACAAGGAACCTCCTCCACATCGAGTACTCATGAACTCATTACATTTTCCTGTATAGTTAAAGGTTGGAGTGTAAATTAGGTAATTATTATTCGAAGAACTCCTCGACGCGAGCTGAGAATTAAGTCCTGACAATTACTCGCCCCGAGGCAATGACTCCGATCAAGGAAGCAACTACTACTTGTTAACTATTGAAGAACAGAAATATATCTCAATATGTTTCTATGATAGATGTATAAGTGTGATATCGTTTATATAATTAATAAAACATTTTCATAATTCCAGTTGCCCTTATCTAACCATTACGTGTGATCGGTCAAAGAACGATTTTATTCATGTCCAGTTTAATAGAGCTCATTGTTCTTAAATGAATTTGTTATGTGTCTAGTCTAGACTAATCTTATTATTTTAGGAATTCTTGATGCAGATATAGATATAAAATAACTGTAAAGCAAAAAGAGCTCGCTTCCTTGTAAATAAATAAGTGCGATTTATATTGCGAGTTATAATTTTATATTTATATCGATTCTAAACTATTTGAATAAGACGATGAGACCATGGTCACAAGGTCAATGTGATTATAATCGAGAGACATCTCTTTGTAAAAATAAACATTTGAGAACCATACTGTATAATCGAACGTATGTAATTCTCTAAACTTTACTCTCATATCTAGCGGCTCGGCAATAACTTTCATTTTAAATTGCAAATCCCAATCACTAGGCACAAATTATCTGTAATGTAGACATCCACCGGAGTAAGTAAAATATCGATAGATTCCTTTACGGTTACCTAAAAATATAGGACAGCAGGAGGTCCACACCATTATACGAGTATCGGGCGATTTGCGAGTCGGAACGGTGCGTTCATGTATCAACTTATCCAGTGTTGTTGTTGTGTTCATTGTTGCCGTCCGTAACGCTGAAAGTAAACAGGAGACGGAAGTCGTCCATAACGTACATGCAAAACCGAACGGATTTATCGATCGCAGTCCGGCAATATGGCGACGGTGTATTTATCTTCTCTCTATCCACCTTTCTGGCGCCGCACTTCCGCCGGAAACGGGCGTCGTCGTCCCGCACCCCGTCCCGCGCTAACCCTTACCGCAGTTCCGGTTTCCGACTGTCTTTGAAGTTGGACCGAGCTTCCTCTTTGTCAACGTTGAAACGTCTCATCGAATATCGTATACAATAAATGGATTTACCGAAATAATTCCGCAAACTGAAAGTCAATTAAACAAGAAACATTATGTATTTCTTTTGTTATCAAAAGGCCACATATCCGCATTACAGTATAATTAGTATGAAACATTCACTTGAGTAAATTACTTGAACAGACGTACAAACACACGAAACTCGGATCATGAAACATCATCTTTATTTGTTCAACAGATCGGTCACATAGGGTTGCCAATTTATCAAAAAAAATATACGGTAATTATTAAATGTCGACCGTATGCAATTGACATATTAAATGTCATTAAATGTTATGTGTATTCCGTGTCTGGAGCTGTCTAGAAGCAACCAGATTCCAGGGACGTTTATCAACCTTGATGAAATTTTCACACTCGATGAAGATAATTTTTGGAAGTAGTCTCTGCTCAAAAAAACGATTCTTTCCAACTGTTCCATGTAGCCTGATAGGTTATATAGTACAGGAAACCTTTACCATATGTGTAAATAAATAATATGAAATTGTACCTGTAGATTAAAATAAATGTAATTTCGATCATCATTATTATGTAGGTAGATAGGCCCGTGTAGGTTCTACGGTCGGACACGTGCCTCTATAAGAACTGAGAGGGTTTATTAGGCCTTAGCCCACCTCAAAGTTTTCCATCACCTTTAAGATAAAAGATGAGTACACACATTACTTCGAAAAGCCAATGATGTATGCCTGGTGTTCGAACCTGTAAACCCCTAGATTCTCAATCGCGCACCTAAACCTCAAGGCCATCACTACGTTTTATAATTATTTATTTTACTTTCTTAATATATTATTTTAAATTCCTTTAATCAAGTAAAATAAAATAATTCGTATACGATACAACTTAAACGGCTGCTACACGTATTGAAAACAGTGTATTTTATTTACTCAACCAAATATTAATACACTTAAGATAAATTAATCCATAATTACATTTCTTCTTCATCAACCCATGTATACGCCCACGGCTGAGCACGGGTCTCCTCTGCCATTGAGAGAGTTTTTAGGCCATAGTCCACCACGCTGGCCTAGTGCGGGTTGGCGGACTACACACCTAAAAATCCCTAAGAACTTTTAGGTGTGTAGGTTTCATCACGATGTTTCCTTCATCGTTAAAGCAAGAGATAATTCAATTTGAATACACACATAACTTCGAAAAGTCAGAGGTGTGTGCCTGGGGTTCGAACCCGCGACCGCCGAGATTCTCGACCGCGCGCCTAAGCCTCGAGGCCATCACTGCTTACTAATTATCCTTATAGAGTAAAAACTTTTAAAAATTACAGTTACTTCCTAGTGTTATTTTCCTGTTCTATTTTATTTAGGTACCGTTTTTAAAGACTGTTATCATGCTAATCCCCTCCGCCACTTCTACGGAAAATAATCTATGTAAATAAAAATTGACGGAAGTCACATTGTTTTCGTGAGAAAATTATTATACAAAATATTAACTCATGCATGTGGTTCTCCATTTTTACCCAATGTGTGGTGTGAATGAATGCGCCAATTTACCTACTTTTAATTCGTGTCAGATTATGTAGAGGTGGTAGTTTCGCAAGCCGAACGGCGTATTCTGTTGCAAGCTCATCAGATAGTACCATTTCCTCCATTGCATCGGCGCAGCGACGGCCATACCACCGACCACTCAATTTCTTCAACCCGCGCCAACGTCAGGCCGCTCGCTTGCTTTCCTGTGTGCCATACACTCTAATGCAACATCATTGATTTAATTGGGACCCTCCAATTTATGTTCAATACTACAGTTTCTTATGCCGTCAAATATTACTTTGTTTACCAAATTAAAGTAAATAAAGCAAAGTATAATGATTATTTAAGTATTGAGAATATAATTTGGAAGTCGTGCAAGTAGGAAAAACACGATGTCAATGGATTAAAAGTTATAAATGAATATAATGGATAAAATACTACGAGTGCGTTCAGTTATGTAACTTTGAGGTACTAGTGACTAATTAAATAGCATATAAATGAACTTTATGCCATTAAGTGAGTCGAACGAGTTGCGCAAACGATGAGTTTCGGTTCGTGTTGAATGTCGGCCTAGTTGGTGGCGTCAGGCGTGCTCGGTGCTCGTGTTCACTACTCGGTGTTGTCTGACGTTACGTCACACGGCGGCAGATTGGGTCATCGGCGGCGGCGCGGGCGGCGCCTTGTCCGCGCGCGTTATGTCACACGCAACGTGCGTGTGTAACCCGATGTTTGGCGAATCCCCACTGTCGCAACACACATAATTACGTCTAACCAACATCCTCTAAACATTCGTCGCAAGGAAACATACTTTTTCGTTAGATCATTCTGTGAAATTTTATCCCAAGCACCTAATTACGGTTAAATTCTTACAACTGTAAGCAAATTGCATTGTTCCCACGTTGGGGGAAACGCATCAGCAGGTGTCCAGTTCTCAACCTATATAAATGTCGTAGCCATTTATATGCAGGCGCAATGCCAATTACAGCGGAGACCTACTTTCTTACCTTCGAACTTTTACTTCCTGCGGGCCAGGCAAGGCAGCCGGTCGCACCACGCAACAAATTACGAAAGTGGCGCGAAATGCTCGGCCGACATTCGCGCACCGCTTGCGCCACCTTCAGGAAGTGCCGTTGCCGCAGGATTACGTAGTTGCGGCTTGTTGCTGCGTCGAGCTGTCGAACCGGCGAGCCGCCGCGCCCGCGCCCTCACACTATCCCTGCTTGAGAAACATGCACGGGAGCTTGTGGTCGCGACCCGCACCTTGCCAAACTACCGTGCAATAGCGTAGCTCTTGCAATACCACTATTATCGTCCTTTCTCTCTAATATCTTACAGTCTTCATTGAGCACACGTGTTGGATAATTATTTCCCATTCCACATAAAATTACAACGACGCTTAATAATATTGCAAATACGTTTAACCTCTCATAATTTTATGTATATGAATAATAGTATATAAATTTTATTAATTCCACTGCATATATTAAAGTTATGAGGAAATTCTTATTTTAAAATAAATCAAAGATATCATATTTAAATGTTTCATATCATCATCAGGAAATATTAGGTAATTTTCTATGATAATACAAATCAGAGAGAGATACCTTAAGACGTTGAGAAACAAATGGTGTGGCGTTCATCCAAGCAGGATGTATATCTCGGAACTGTACAACGTTACCTAACCCTACGAGTTTGCCTAACGTACTATAATAAAGCTATTACGAAATTACTTGCAACATAAAATTACCTAACAGTATTGATTCTGAGTAGAAGAAATACTAGGCAAGTTTATTTATGGTAATATTACTAATTAACGCTGGATTTAGTGGTATATCAAAAATATCGCATACACAGCTCTGACTAAGCTTACAAAATGATAAAAGAATTTTTCATTCTCCATCGATTGTGCATATGTTTTTATAATTATAATATGAAACACAAAAAACAACTTGGCAGCAACTTATGTAAAAAAATATCTTTTTACAATTTCAAGTTTAAATAAAAATCAAAACAACTTGCGCTAAAAAGTAGCAATACGGAAGTGCGTGCAATAGCAATTGGCATTAAGTAATAAATATTAATAATGTAAATGTAGATCAGTGACGAGCATTAAGAAACCGAGCGTGTTAATCATTGTACTCGTTTGAACAATTGCACAAGTCCCGTCGTACGAGTTACAGCATCGGAAAAAGTAAGCAAAAATGATTTTAGGGCGAGAAAATTCACATAGCTTGTGTTCCGTTACAGCAATGCAATTCGCTCAGTGCATAACCTCATCTTCTAACACGTAATGTGTGCAACGGTGCGCACCCGATCTCGCACGACCGGTCCCGAAAGTGGGTCATCTCTTTTTGTTCCACCACGTTATTCCGTAATTAGAAAGAGCGTGAGGGGAACACACGCTATGTTCGCGCACCGGAGGCTCCATAATAACATCAAATAATCGTCTAATAACTCGAATGACCCAGAGCACATGCCTTATAAAAATACTTCCTTGCAACGTTGCCACGGTAATAATATATCATAGGAACTTCTGGCGCTCTATTGCGGAAACCTGTTGTTTTAATATGTTTAATTGGTCTCCTTATTTGGTAATCCTTATTAGTGTTTTTATTTACCGTTACTAAATACTTGTCTGCGTGGCGCGTTAGGTCTGCGCGTAATCTCATAAGAAATAGGCAAATCTTGCGAGGTGTGAGCCAAGATGGCGGCACGCGGAAGTGTGCGCCACTTCCGCGTTGCCCTGCGACTTGCGAGGCGCGTGCGCAGCGCTCGTGACTACCACGCACATTATTAAGCACTGAGCCTTTGCAGAATTATCATGCATTCTAATGTGATATACTTAAGTATCTAAATTAGTTTTACTTCTGCTTTGCATTAATAAATAATAATAATTAATTTGGCCTCATATGTAACGATTTAAAAAAAAAATGTACGGGCTCTCATTTAATACGTGATTGCAATGAAGCCTTTAGTTTCTAACAGAGCCAGCAACAGGTACAAAAAAATACCAAATATATTGTTGTGCACATGCATGTAGGTATACTCCTAATAAGTTTTAAATAGACAACCAGATATAAAGCACGATATATGTATATACAGTACTGTCACATCTTATAGATATATGGACACATTTTATAGGCACTTAAATTATTTTTAAACAATAATTTAGTAGAATTAATGTGGAATTTAGAGCGGAAGCGGTAACGCGTCTGGAGTCGGCAGCGTCGCCGGTCGCGTCACGGCGTATCTCCACATAACTCGCTTGTTCACAGAATTGTTATTGGCTACCAACACATTGAGCGGCATCGGAGTCGGGCTTGACGATCCGACGCGCCCGGACATGCGCCCACAATTACTGCCAATTGTGCCAATTGACGGCACTGCCACCCTTCCGCTTTCTACTCAGCCACTTGGCGTCATCATTCTCGGCTCCAAACATCTGCCTCGAGCGGTTAATGCGTGCGATTAATCATTACATACCTAACGCCCACATTAATTCATATTGCATTCGTCTCATTAAACGCATCCCATTAATAAGCGCTTTTTTCTAACTCTTACTTCGCATCGAGTTGGAATGAACAAATGCCACCGAACGAAGCCTGCAACCAAAGTTAATCAACAAACAAGATTGCAATTTAGACCGTTAGTTTTTTAAATACCGTTTAATAAAAGAATTAAGGCCATGCTACGTAATATTCAACAATTTAGTACGGCGTCTGTCCGTCGAGTGTCAACTGTGCACGCAGACAACTGTTGTTTGATTTCTTTTTGCGTGTGGAACTAATGTTACAATCTAGCAAATTGCCTCAATTGGTCGCGGCCACCCGTCACCCTTCCGCTTTTTAGTCGCTGGCTCACGTGCACTTGGACAATCTTTGTTCAGTGTCGTCTTTAACAATGCTTAATATGTAATTTATCTTGCTACTCAGTCCTCCGAATAGTAACCTATCTATAGTGAGTACCCTTGTATTACTTCTATGAATTAAAACAGCAGATACAAAAACCCACTTAAAATTATCGATCGCACCAAATTAAATGGAACTATAAATTGCGTAAAGGTCATTTTTACTTTCCTGTTCATTATCTATGGGTCAATTTTTTGCCTTGCCCAAAAATGGTAATTGTTCGACTTATCATAAATATCTAAATTGAGCATGATAAGGAAATCCGCGTTGGTACCGATTATGAGTATGGAATTCCGATTGGCAACCGCTTGGGTTCATACCATATGAAATTGGATAAAACTAGATTTTGTTCACGACATATACAAACGAGAAGAGTCAAAGTGTAGGTATGTAGAACTCTTTTAACAACATTTTTATTATACAATGAGTTTATCTTTGTCGTCCATCTCTATTTTTCACGGTCCTGACATACTTCTTTTGTTTTCACCACTTTCCTCTATCACTTCATATATTTTGCATAAGTCATTATACTCCTATCGCAGTTTCACGACGTACTACTGCAGTTTGATGCAAATATTTTAGAATCTTTAGTCACTCTTCGTTATTATGCAAGAAGTTCATAACTTGCCTTCATCTTGTGGAAACTCGGCTTCTCTATAGTTAATATACCGGGTTGTGTCGGTTGAACTACTGCACATACATAAGTTCATCCTCACGTTTGGGTTCTTTCTTGTAATGCTTTAACTTTTTTCCTAAAATTAAATCTTAAAAAATAAAAGGAATGTGCTTTTCACTTAATCCCACGGAACACGACAGAGAGTTGATAAATTCAAATTGAAGACAGTGATTTGATGTCAGACGCATAATCTTATTAGCAACCACGAATTTCAATCTGAATTAACATATGTTCAATTAGAAAATACCTCTCTCTACTCGATCATGAAACATCAGCTAGGTTTAAAGAGCATTTCACACAAATGAATTTAATTGATTAAGTTTATACTAGAGATGAAACGGATATCCGGTAACTATCCGGTATCCGGCCTTGTTTTCACTATCCGGCCGGATACCGGATAGTGACTCAGTATCCGGCCGGATGCCGGATAATAATATTCAAAAAAATCTCATTGTTTTACACGAGAAAAATGATACCACATTACGTTATGGACACGATTTATTTTAATAATCACTCGACAAAAATGTTTGTTTTATTAATTAGCTTAACTAATATTCATTAATACTCAAAATTAACAAGTGGCAAATTATGGTGAATGAATATCAAATTTTCTGCATTTGTTGGTAAGAGGCGACTCCGTTTGGCTTCGTATACCAGACCAGCTTCTGAAAATAGCCTTTCGCTGTAAACGCTACTGCCAGGTGATGAAAGATAAATTCTAGCAAACCTTGATAACTGTAGGTACTGATTTAAGTTAGATGACCACCAAATGTATAGGTCGTAATTGCGATTGATTCGAGGTGTCTTTAAGAAAAAGTTAATCTCGTTATCGGTTGGATTTTGTTTTACTTGATCGCGACATTCACTATTATTATTTTTTGCCACTTCATTGAAACAGTCCCAAAAAGTGACATGAGCAACCCGTGTGAAGTTAAATCCAGTTTCATCTTCTTTTACTCGTTTAGCAGGTGTTGATAACGGCGATGATCTGTTACTATCAGAAGAACATTCATCGTAAGAGTTTTTTATATACTCTATCATGATTTTCTGTCGGGCTTTTTCAGTTTCAAGAACTCCTTAATAGTCTGACTTGAACCTTGGGTCTAAAAACGTAGCAATTTGGTAGTTTTAATTCTCTCCTAAGGATTTAAAACGACTTTCCAATTCAGCTTTCAAAGATGCTCTCATACGACCTATGTTTGGAGTTCTTTGTGCAGTCTCGTTTTTGTCTAAATACTTTTTCAATGCAGACACATGCGGAATCAGCTCGGATATACAGGAAAGGTCAGAACTTGTAATTTTGGTGATTTCTTCAAATGGTTTTAAAAGATTTATGCACTGCTCCATCAGGCCCCACTGTTTTATTGTCAAATTAGTTAGTGTGTCATGTTCAGCGATATAAAGAGAGATAGCCCTTTTTTGTTCAAACAAGCGTTCTGCCATGTAGAAAGTAGAATTCCACGTAGTTTTGATGTCCTGTACTAATTGATGCTGCGGTAAATTTAAATTCTTCTTGTGCTATACCTGAATGATTGAAATGAGTTACTAGACGTCTTCCAGTAGCAATCATGTCTAATAACAGTTTTACTTATATTTATTATTTTGAACGCCTCTGGATGTTTGGACTTCAAATTATTACTCACTTGCACAAACTCCGAGCCGTTCCGATCGCTCTCGTGCGAAAACACCCGAAAGCACCCGAATATTTCCGATCTCGTTAACCGCGCGTAATTCAAATCAAACTCGTCACGTCATGTAACGCGATAAAGGGCCGGATATCCGGCGCTCCGGCCTCGTAGCTTGCCGAATATCCGGTATTCGGTATCTGGCCAAACCACTATCCGTTTCATCTCTAGTTTATACCTTTGCTTAACTATGTACTTCACTGAAAGTAACATATACCTCACTAGGCAAAAAATAACATTGCCTTTTATTAAGATGACTTTTTGATGTAGATGTGACCTTAGGACCTTGTTCTACAGATCGAATATTCTTTGTGTAACTAAGCCTGACCAAACCCATAAACCCGGCTGCTAAAACGAAAGCCGTGATTTGGGCTGGTGATGTCTATAACCCTTTGTACTAATAATAATAGTCGTATATAAATAAAAACACCCAACAGTCAATTAGCTCGGACCCCACACTAGGTTACAAGACCTGTATCGTGGATATCAGACACTACGAGAGACTTTTTCGGTCACACAAAAATTTTTCTTGGTGCGGAGATAGAATTCGCGGCCTCACGTTTCGCAAGCTGATGCCTTTTTTAATCATGCATTAAAACTTTGTGATTTAACCAAATAAACATTTCTCATACACACTGTAAAAGTTTAAAATACATCAGCATTCAGCTGAAGGACGCGTATTTCTTTACTCACGTTTCTCGAATTTTGAGTCCTACATAATAGGGACCGAGACTATTGCAGCTTTTCGGGCTCACTTCCTGTCCCCATACTCCATAAGAGAATTTTCTTATGGAAAATGCATTAAAAAAAATCACAACCCGCCCTAGTAATCTTATCCAGGACCTCTCACAAGCCGCACACTTTTTACATAATATATTTGTAATTTTGCATACATTATACACGTTGTATTAAGCTCACTTTGAATTACGTTTTTGTTGTGTTAGGTTTTTACGAAACTGAATCTTAGATGTAATTTGTTATTGTTTTGTATATCAACATTAACTTTATCTATGACGCGTACGAATTAAAATTTTAAGCTAATTTAATAATGAGGAATTATTTAGTGAGGTAATTTTATCAGATCACGTAGGGGAAAACGGAGGTAAAACCACATTGCAGAACATTGGGAAGTCCCTCGGACAGATAACGAAAAACGGAAAGCTACTTACAACTTCTAAATACAAATATTATTTACTCATTTAGGTATATATATGATAAATTATATGTTTTCCCAAAACAAACAGAATTGCGATTATAGGCTTACATTTTTTCACGCAGACAATTCTTTATTCCCTATGGCTGAAAGGCTTACTTCTAATAAAATATGGAATAAGGGT
Organism: Cephonodes hylas; assembly: GCA_030295005.1. Lineage (NCBI taxonomy): Eukaryota > Metazoa > Arthropoda > Insecta > Lepidoptera > Sphingidae > Cephonodes > Cephonodes hylas. Next base: position 8,259,317 of record AP025369.1, on the reverse strand, counting down.
TATAAAAATAATTGTGTTTAAAGTCTTGGTCTTAGGATGTCATAAACAAGAACATAATGGAGAATCTAAAAATCTAATACTGTTTAATACTCTACGGGTGGTCCTTTATAATACAGCAGTTTATAATTATATATTTGTCATAGCGTAATGGTTTAGCAAACGTCTTTTCTATGAAAGAGAAGGGTTATTATGCCTCACAAAATTGTGTAATATACATGTATTAGTCAGATAATATAAAGTAAGAGGTACCTTCATTAATACATCGCTTATATTATGATCTTTAATAACATGTTGACGCTGAAGCTAGCATAAACCGAGATTAAACGTTTCTAGGAATTGAAGACGGCTAATTAATTATAGGCAGGAATATTTGTGTGTATTAACTTCAGATATAATTAATTGATTTATGACATCTTTGCTATATCTTTGAATTATGTTTAGTCTCATCTTGCAAAAACTATCTTTGATAAGAAAAAAAGAAGCATCACTATTTATTTTTGTAACATAAGTTACAATGAAACACAAACCCCAGCCACACACCTCTAGCTTTTTGTTTGTTTCTGACTTTTTTATGCGTGTATTCGCAATGAGTAATCAGTTTATTTTACGGTGAAGGAAAACATCATGAGGAAACCTACACCTACACCTTAGGAATTTCTAAGGTATGTAGTTTGCCAACCCGCACTGACCAGCGTGGTAGAGAAGCACTTACACCCTCTCCCTCTCAATAGGTAGGGGGTGATGACGATGAAACTTAAAAATAAATATAGAGATAAACAATTTGCTACTAACAAAAAGAAATGATACAAAATCAAATAACAAAACCATATAGTATGATAACTCAGAATTTGCAATCCTAGCGAAATTTGATTACGCTAGCACGAATGGATACATAATATCCACTTAGAAACATCCTATTATATTTCTACCTTACGCATAAAGAGTTGCATCAGAATTGCGATGTGTATTAATATTCTTGTTTGGCACAAACACACATGTTAGATATCTCACCTATTATTATAATTATTAAAATAACAAATACATCATCATCATCATCAACCCATATACGCCCACTGCTGAGCACGGGTCTCCTCTACCATTGAGAGGGTTTTTAGGCCATAGTCCGCCACGCTGGCCTAGTGCGGGTTGGCAGATTACACACCTAAGAAATTCCTAAGAACTCTTAGGTGTGCAGGTTTTATCACGATGTTTTCCTTCACCGTTAAAGCAAGTGATAATTCAATGTGAATTAACAAATACATACGTAAGTGAAATCCCAAACTAAAATGCTCGGTGGGCCTTGATAAGACATGTATTGCTGTTGGAAATAACAAACGATTTTCCGGTTTAGGTCGGAGGCATCCGAAAGAAATTAAAAATTAATGAATTTCACAAATATTTTAAAAAAGATTTTTATTTTCTTGACAGCCCCGTGGCGCAGTTGGCTAGACACCAGCTTGCGAAACGAGAGGCCGCGGGTTCGATTCCCGCACCGAGACAAATATTTGTGTGATCTACAAATATTTGTTTCGGTTCTGGGTGTTTGTGAGACCGAAGTCTCTCGTAGTTTCTGATACCCACGACACAAGACTCGTATCTTAATGTGGGGTCAGGACTATGTGTGTGACTGTTGGGTGTATTTATTTTAAAGATATGTACGGAAGTAAGAGTCACAGAAAAAAATATTGGTTAGATCCACTATACACTGACAATACACAGAAAAGACTTGGAGCAATAACGGTTGCGGCTCGCTGAGTAGTGAAACAAATTTCACATCTTAGTGTGGGGTTAAAAATTATGTATGTGTAGGTATATTAATAAAAACCCTTTTGTGTAGAGTTTTCTACTTGATATCAACCAAGGAACAAATGAATTAAGTAGTTACAAGACTACCAACATATTGAAAATTACTATGATACAATCGTTGTTTGCTAATTTAATGATAAACAATGAAAAGCCAAAAATGTATGTTCATTATTTACTGTACTACAATTCGAACCATGTCAAACATTTCTGAAACTTTCCACTGAAACTTGACACGAAAATGCGCAATTAAATACCCACATGTGGTAAACATCAGGCTCCATAAAAATTCATACGTTCTATTATTTGTGAAGTCTGTTTCCTGTACATGTCGGTCCGCATGTACTTTAGGAACGATGTCCCGTTATTGTTCAATATTATGCACATATATGAACGCTTAGTCTCCGTTCTAATATTCCATTTGGTTATTTCAGTACAGTTACATATATTTGTGTCAGTACTGAACTTTTTCTTGCCACTACATTACGCAGATATTATAAAAAAATAACTAATTAGATCTACAAAATTTGAATCTATATCTTTCTAGCAAACAACCGAATTAATCCAGTTTATACCACAACCTTTATCTTTAGTAACGTAACATATGGATTCCTCCAGCGCCTGAAAAAAAGGTTAACATGTTTTTCGGTACAACAACAAAAAAATATTTAACTATGTTGACGATGCCGCCGCTGTTACGGGCTCGAAATCTGGACACTGACCGTAAATACAGACTGGGAGATCAAGAGTCATATACTCATGAGATCACACACTTACATGAGATCTATACAAGGAAATTAATGTTTACTCAGGCATGTGAAGACCACCTACTCGCCCTTGACACTAAACTCGCTGATGACCAGCATTATAAAACACCACGGAATTTGGAAGACTATCTATAAACAGAATCGAAATTACGAGTACTCATGAACCTCCGACAATCTCACTCACCTAATGAAACGCAACGATTAGGTTTTCCTTACACGAAGAGCTATACTGATAGTGAATCAGTTTATTAGTGGAATAAATTAAGATTACTTACGATATCAATTAATATTTCATTGCACGGTAGAGAAATGTTCAATATTAAAACAATTCTATGTAACTAGTAGAGGTGAGCTCAGTATTTTCCGTTGGAGACAAAACGTTGAAGAGCGACCTGAATGGTATGATATGGTTTGTTTACAAATATAATTTTGATTTTCTTTATTATAAGTCATAATAAGTGACTATGACGTCATGGTGCAGTGCGCGATTCGATTTCCGGGACAGCTGGCCACGGACGCGCTGATAACGCTTATCAGTGGCGGAGCGCGCTGCCAGCGAGCGCCGAGGTGGATGATCGATATATCGCGCTGTTTGTCCAACCACAAGCACGGTTATCAACGGTAATGCACAACTATTTAGCTAATTTGTTGCCAGATCGCAGTGGAAACTGTTCGCGCATTATTCTATTTTGTAAACAAAAATGCGAAACGGCAACTACAAGCTAACTAGCTTTACTTTCGCATTAATTAATTAATTCATGAGGCCGCATACGTACCACTACTGGGCATGGCCTCCTGTACTATTGAGAGGATTTAAGCCTTAGTCCACCAGCAGTACTTGCAGTTTTAAAATAAATTTACAACATATACGACCTTGGTCGATCCTTTAATGAGATTTTTCTAAAAGCTAAATTTAATCCCTACCCTTTCCTCTAGTGAAAAGTATTTTACATCACTCTGAAGCCTACCATCTGAATTATCATCATAAAAGTAATTATCATAACCCTCTTTTGTCTTTTCTTACATGATAATAATAAAACAAGCAAACTTCCGGATCTCTTATATTAGCCGGCATAACAGGAAAATGTGTTATATGATATCAAAACGGGTCTGATTAGCCATTGTCCATTTGTATAATAATTAATTTACCAAACATTTTGAACATTCTAACTGGACTTTTAGGAGCGACGTAAATAAACGTTGTTACTGTTCTTTTAAATGCAGGTATTAAAGTCCACACACATACCAGACGTTAGGAGAATACGCAATTTATTAGAACAACGTGATCTAAAGCACACCGGAGCCAAAGTACAGGTACTATAGGTAGGTACGCTCAGGCGCTGTGACGTTCGCCCGTCGTGTATAAATTATGATTATCCAACAGTAATCGATACCTACGTACAACAGACACGTGCACCTTTATCAGTGACACAAACGAGGAAAGCGGAACAAGACACATACCAAACAATATAAATGTGTTAGCTTTTCGTGATAATATAAAGCGCGATTGCTTATTCCGATAGCGAGACCGCCGATATCTCTACATGAGTAAGATCGTAATTTTTTGTTGCGCTCGTAATAATGAAGAAATCACATTGTTTTCCTCTCGATAGAGAAGAGAGTGACAGCGTCGAGCGAGCGTCGCGTGCGCCGCAGTCGACGCCCCCACGTTTCTAAGCGCGCCATGCGTGACCAATTGATATCATGTGTCTTTCATTTAAATCTATCTTCTACTTGCGCACTTGTTTATGTCATAAAGTCAAGGATCATTTTAAATTTCGGTTGATGTGTAGTCGTAAGACGGCCTGAAGCGGTGACCATTAGTGCTCATTTTCGTGTCCGCAGAATAAGAATATTAAAATTCTGTTGTTTTGAGTACTTTAACCTTAAGTGCTTTGAATTTCTTGATATATAACGATAACATAATAAATGTTATTGTTTTACCAGTGATTCTAAGAATACGCTTAAAAATTTAGAACTTTGCCAATTTTCAAATGTCATCTTGGTTTACCAAATATGTAATAATATAAGCTCACTGACGTCAATAACGAAAAGCAACAAAAACAGGAATTATATGAATGTTATATCTAATGAATAAAATACCTATACTTCAATAAACATGTCGACCTCTGAACGAACGCAATTATGTGGTAAATAAAAGCAATCATAAGGCAGAGATGTTATCCAGTTAATGTCCGGGAGAGGTAGTTTCGCAAGTATTCTTGAGTAATGAAGCGGGGCCTGTTTACATCCTGCAACACGAGGAAGTGCAGGAGCGGTCAGACGAGTGCCCCGCTAGAATAAATAATTAATCGTGTGAACACCGATATCCGGCTGAGATCGCATTCATTTTCCTTAAGTCGGCAGTTTTTCTCGTCTCGCGTGACGCAATCGCGGATGTTCTCGCTCTTAGTATCCATTGTACTGACATAACATGTAATTACGCTTGTTCATTAAATGACCAGACAAGTGTTGAGGCGCCTTTTTTGCTTGGCTACAAAAGTGCATTAGGAGCGTACCTTAAAATGCCTTTGCCTTCAGTAATATAACACATTCTCAAAAATTAAATAAATTACACACACACACACACATTCATAATATTTTTCACCAAGAAAAAAAATTGCGTCTTAGGATTTTTTTTTTTCAAATAACACAATATAGAAACTAAACAAATTACTATTCTGTATTAATAAGCGTTTGCTCTTATTTCAAAATTTCCTATTTAGTGTTGACTCTTGGTGTCTGTCTCTGCTCAAATGCATCTTATTTTAACAATACGCCCGACAATTAACTTGCAATTAATTTTTAATATTGACATGTTAAAATAATATGTTTTTCATTAAAGGCACGAGACCATGTCAATTTATACCGGAGTGTGGGTGGAGATGTTTTTAAAACAATTAGTTATAGGTACCTACTTCAAAAAAGGAACAATTTGCACAACAAATTATAAGTTATCCGTTTTAAATACAAGTGTTCTTAAATAAACTTCCTGATTATATAAAAAAAATAAACGAGGATAATTTTCACCAGAAAATACAAGTATCAAGTTATTTGCAAGAATGAATAAGAACAGCTAGATCATTTTTTTGTTGCATGTTAATATGATTTGATGTTACCATATTTTTCTTATAAATCAATTTTCATAAACCAAATTCATTTAGAAATAATAGTTAATTTTGGCATCTGACATTTCAACAAACAGTCAGACGATTTTCATTGCCTTAAAGCCTAATGCCTGCTCAAGTGAATATCTTGTGTATTTTCAATAGCTCAGATAAATGACGCTTATCGAGAAACACGAGACGTTGTAGAAAGTCGAGACCTTGGCATTAGCCTTGCGCGTGGAAAACGATTGACGATGCGGAAGCGGCCGCTCATTGTTTTAACTTAGATTACGTAGAATGGCTGGCAAGGGGCGCAGCGCGGAGAGGTGTGACACGACGCGCGAGACGAAGGAAACGGATGCAACAGCCAACTAATGACTTGTATTTACTCACCTAATAACTCCCTTGAAAGATAGATGTCGCTAAGAACCGCTCAGCACTTACGCAACAGATAAATCACCTACTATTACATAATGCCGATGTAATCATTGTACGGTATTAAGAACTACGAATAAAATTCTATCAGACATCGCAAAAATTACTGGAATTATTTGCAACATCAACAATAATGTAAAGAAAAACAAAATAACTTATGTCACAGGACACTGGTTAATAACAAACAGAACGTTATTTATAAACACATAAATAAATTGAATACCTACACGCACACTGATTTGAGTAAATAAGTTTGTTTAAAACAAAGTCTAGGGTTACGTATAAAAACATGTGTACAATTATTTTAATGGTAAATTTATCTACATATGATCTGAGATATACCTTAGGGGAAGAGCGGGCTCGTGTTATGTTACAGTGACCGCAGGGCAACAAAAGCAAGCCGAGAGTGTGTCCTCAATCGTGCGTGTCCTGCGCGGGCGCTCGCTCAGGGCGCTCTCTTCCAACTTTTAAACTTACATAGACATCGTTACTCCCAATTATAAAATTTCTTATGTATGCATTGTTAGCCGTCGTTAAGCTGATGAATAACGTATAATTTAAAAAGCGATATAAATGAATCCTCCTAGCAAATATCTCAGAACACTTTGAATTATTAACAAAGATATTTTTTCATAACAATTCATTTGCAATTCAATTATATAAATGCCATTAAACAGTCATACGGGGAAACAACTGCATTCAAAAAGCGTTAAATTTTTCCTAAAACCTAATAAATCCTGCTTATGTCAATAACTTATATTTATTTCTAAATAAGAATACAAGCCGGATTTAACATGATTTACACCTTATATGTTATTAAATGGCAACATCGTCGTTTTTCGTTGAGATCAATCAAAAAGACACACAGACAACAGAATGTTAGGTTAAATCATTTTACACAGATAGCAGAGATTTTTATAATCTGTTTGAAATGTTGAGCCAACCCTAAAGAGTGTGGCATCGCGTGGCTGCAGTGGTAGGCGGCGCAGGGGCAGGAAGCCGCAGGACATCCGACACGTACAGGAAGCAGAACCAGTTCCAGAGCCTTTGTCCCTCACAATCTCCCGGGCCCTCATCCCGTCTCCCGCCCCGCCCGTCTGACCACATTCCTTCAAGCCTTTACTACCGACGCGCGAGCGCACCCTCTCTTGAAGCGTGCGAGAGCATTAATCATTTAAAAACACAAACACAACGTAGGTTCTTGAAAATAATAAAAAGGCTCTACGTATACTAAAAGGTCATCACACTCTACATACTTGTCCTATCATATAGGAATATTAATGAGGACTATGCTTTTTTTATTGACTATGGAATCCGATTATAGGCTAGACACGCATGTGCCATGTGTCAAGGCAAGATTTGATTTGATCGTATCTAACAATAAAAGCGCAATTTCTGGAGTTAAAAAAAGAATACTATACCAAACGCAATCACTTTATCGTACTGCACAATATTATTAATGAGATGGAGTAATTATATAGACTCTGCATAATAGACAAAATAGTTTTGTAATAACCAGCAACTAAAACTGCTTATCAATACATACAAATATATTAATTGTAAGAGACAATCTTACAGGTGTTGTAACAACAGAATCTACAGTAATAGATTAAGTAAAAAACGTTACCATTAATGACGCATAGAATATCGGTTTTTACATACAAAAATATTCTATTGACTACTTTTTATTATCGCTGCATCACTCTAAGTTCGACTGTTGGAGAATGCCTGAGGCATTAAGTGCTCCTTTATACAAATTGTATACGAAGCATTATAAATATCCAAATTAATATGGAACACATCATGTGTGAGGTATTTTACATCACAGTGTTGTCATCGTAGCGCTCCAAACCTAAGCGTGTAAGTGTTAAGCCAAAGCAATTATCTGAACACTCCCCATTGTATATGCGATGCAAAACACGAAGAGACGAATCGTCTCCTCCCAATGCCTACAATTTTTCGAAATGGATTCGGTCATCGGTGTTACGGGCGGTTCGTCGTTGGATACGATCAAATGGAAGAAGCTATTACTGAGGGGCGCCAGAGATGTAACAATATTCCATATGAACCCGGACCTGTGCCTTAGTTATATAGCTGAAGTTATGGTACTGAGGGGCTCCAGCCCAGAAATGCAACAATATTACATATTATGGAGTTGGACCTGTGCCTTATATAGTTCAAGTTGCTGAGCTGGCGGAAATAAATGTCCTGCTCTGCTGAACAAACCAAGCTTTTACGAAACCAGGTTGTTTAGGATAACTGTAATTGTGATTAATATTACCGTTAATTGAAAAGGCAGTCTAACGATTACAAATATTAATTACAACTACAATAGATATCTGAGCTAAGTCTATTTAAAAGCATCCGAAATGTCGTATTATATACGTATGTAGATTGTAGGTACAAAATGCTTCCCGAAAGGCAATAGGATAAATTCAGAACACTTTCTTTCTATAACTCCCGTAATACGCATTCACAATACTGTATTATCTTATCGGTATTTTATTCCTATACCAATGTTTATGAAGTATTTCTTGTAAAATAAGAGACGAGTCTATTAATGTATGTGGTCACATAGTTTTACTACTGAGAAATGGGAAACCCATCGACACTCGAACCTTGATCGTATGACCATACTGCGGGACCAACGAGGCAGTCCCATCGATAAACCCAATTTTTTATTCCTGAAGCTTTTTCTCCCTACTGAAGATAAACAAGACGCAGGGCACGTTAGAGAGCACTTTTGGTAGTTAATATGTATCTACATATTTTAGTATGTTTTATTTGAAAATATGATATCCATTCAGACAATCTTATTTGTGAGTTATTCTGACCCAATCGTATTATTTACAAAGCATCAATAAACCGAGGAATACATGGTAACAGATAGCTTAATTACAATGAATAGTGTCCGAATGCAAACATTTAACATTAGACATTTATTTTAATTACACTAAGTGCCAATAAATAGTCATTGCTGGTTTTCAAATACGTATTATTAATTACACATGCTATTAATCCCATAAACTGTTCATAATCAATTAATTACCAATGTAAGGCGAATTTTTATAATGTTGCCAAGCAAGTTTGTGTCACTAAATATGTGTTACCCTGAAGACAATGAACCATAAGATAAGTCATGCGTAATCCAAAAAGTTACTCAAAAATGATTGTCGTATCCGTTGAAAAATATGTTTTTTTTTCAAACCGTTCGGAAGTGAGATCGCCAACACAAAAATTAGCCAGACAAAACGACGAGTCTGTTGTTATTATAAATATCTACATAGTAGTCAGACGGCGGTGCGATCTATAAATAAATCCGACTTTGTCGACAAGCATATGATTAACTTTGCTAAATGTCTCAGTGAAGCGGAAAAACGTCGGTACCTAAAATAGCCGCTGAATATTTCCGACTCGTATTCCTGCCGCCTCGTGAAAATGGTGTTAAAGACGGTCGGCGCGCGCGCAACTTCCGGAGTGCTGATAAACATGGCGGCGGCGAGCCAACATGGCGAAGTTTCCGGTCTTGCTGATTCACATGTGATGGCAAATGACTCTGGCTTGCTCACTGCATTTCTGGATTGTGATTCAGCTTCAAACAAACGTGTGGGTGTCCAGACTAAAATTGCTGTCTGGCACACACATTGGTACACATGTACGCAAACTACCTGAAATTTAAAATACTTTATACGTTGTAATTTACTATAACAACAAAGTTGATATTATTTACAATACACACACCTTAAATATAATGTAAGAAAACCGTAAAATTATAAGACCACTAGATAAAACGATTTGTAATACTATAGGTGCTAGCAATTTTATATCAATATAATTATTTCCGTTTTTCAGAATATTCTTACTAACTATTAAGTATTTAGATTGTTCCAGATAAGATTATCGCCAAGGGCCTTATATTTTTTAAATACATGACACGAAGACCATTTTCTGACACTTTGTATATTTAAAAGGCATAATAAAGAAATAATAAACTGATTTATTTTTGTTTTTATTTAATTTTTTAAACAATTTGTGCACAACATGTATAATATCTTAAGTACCTATCAACAAAACTGATAATGTAAGCTACACTACTGGAAAAAATTAAAGGATCAAAAAATAAATCCAAATTTTTGGCTGATTTTCAACAGGCCGTAACTTCGAAAAAAATGGTCGTGCAGGAAATTCAAAAAAAGAAACTTGTAGCTCCAAGTATCTAGTTTTTGGATTCATACATTAAAATTTTGTAGCATCAGCGGTTTTTGAGTGATCTTAGGACAACCAGCAACAAACAAATTTAACAAATTTGCTGGTGATCCTTTAATTTTTTCCAGTAGTATAGTTACTGGTCCGCCAAAATAAATGAGAAAAGAGGATTACAATGGAATGATATTAATAAGGGTTATTGACCAGTCGATACATTTATGCTATAGGTACTCCAAACTTACCAAGTTACTATACCATGCGAAGTATAATAAGTTAAAGAATATTTATTCGCCAATTAAATAATAATCCTGAACTAGTCGTACAGAAATCTGAAAATGCAGACTACCTTTATATATTCGTTATAAAAACTCCCTAGACTAACTCTTTTTTTCAATAGAGGACTTTCACGCCTAGGCTTGCTATTAAAGTTATTTTCTCTGTATGCCTTTAGCTCGTTAAACGCAGGACGCGAGTGTACATTTACGCCACATATTAATCACCTTAATGTACAGGTAATTGACAATCTAAATTATTTTGTTTATATATTTAACACAACCTTACACTTTACCTTCAAAACACCTATCACAAAACCTTCGAGAACTTAACGGAAAGACACACAAAAGTGAACTTTTATGTAACATTGAAAATATATTTAATAGGGTATAAAATGTGAAGTTAGATAAATAAAACTAATGACTAACCCATCACAACGATGACTAATACGCAAATGATAAAATACAAACAATGGTTTGATTATTGTCGGCGATGAAATGAACTATGGCAACAAAAACACAATTTAGAGATGATCCACAAACAATAATAATAATTAAAATCAAGAGCTTATTTTCTTTTAAGAAATTGTCTGGTATTACAAGTTCAATTAGATAAAGCCTTGTTGACAGAAACGAATTCGTTGATTTCACAACAAACATTGGCGCGTTCAATTAACAGGTGCCGGGTTCGATTCCAAGTTAGGCAAAATCTTATGATAGTTTGTAGAAATGCCTTTGAAAGGTAATATACTCGCCATAAAATTAAATAATCACGCAAGCATGCAGACGAGACTTTTAGTATGTAGGTATGTATTTAAAGTACCTATTGGTTCAAACTTTATGTGACTTTTTCTAGAAAATTTCAGCAAATACTTTAAAAACTAGAACCCATGACTCATATATAAACTATTCACCAACAGTGATTCAAGCCATTGACTTATCAAAAACATTTTATAATAATTTAAAACAATACAACAATTGAGTACGAAATCACTACGTCAATGAATTATGACATTACCATTTATCGTACGTGTTTGTCACGCACGTATAGCCTTCGAACCCTTTAAAGTTTAGACGATTAATAAAAAATATTTGTCCCATTAACAAAATAGTTTTTGCACTGTAAATTTATTACCACATAATATAATAAGTAATTGGAAAAGGAGGATATTAAATTTCAATATGTTAAGGTCATAAATGTCAACCGCGATCGATGGTTTCTAGGCAAGCCTACAGGACAAGTCCTGATATTGTTTTTTTGAGATTTTCGTAAGGGGGATTTTCGCGCTAAAACGGAGTCTGGAAAGGTGCTCGACAAACGGCAGCAGGCACGCCCCCGCTGACGCAAGTATGTAGTAACTGGTGGAACGTGGATACAATAATAGGATTTCTTCTCTGTCTAACATCTCTAAAATAATGCTGAGGATATAAATGTACATGTTATTTTATCAAACTAACATTTGTGTACAATTTCAAAACAATAAAAATTTATGTTCATTAGCAGTGGATCATTATTATGTAAGAACTAAGAATGTATGTAGCAATGTAATCTTATAACTTACAATCAAATCATACGTTAACCAAACCTATTTGATTAGGTGAGGTTAGGAACATTCCTAATAAGTGACTGTAACATATATAAAACATTTAACAGTCGATATAGTAACAAAAAAAATTTACATACAATAAAAGAATTTAAACACGTGGCCGCTTACCGCGAAACAACCATTTCCTGTATTGTTCAACGAAATACATTTTTGTATGATGCATAACTCTTACTAATTCCGATTACCTAAGAATGATTAACATTACATGCGTAGTATGTAAAAATGTTTTGAATAACATAAGCGAGCGTTAGCACATGGATGCGAGACCTTGGAGTGTCGCGGAGAGATGTTGAATATATAAATAATGTAGGAAATTTAGCAGTAGATCAATGTTACGAGGTGGAGTGGAGTGGGCAGGCGGCAGGCGGCAGCGGCAAGGTTGTCGCACTGCGTGGCCGTGGCAGTGAACTTAACTTTCTTCGAGCGCCAGCGTCAAGCGTCAAGCGTCAGCGACGCAGCCCGCCCCGCCGCACGCTCCCACCAACCGTAAACACTATTGCTTCAAACTATGTCTCCTTTGTACACATTTCTATTATGTAATTCGTTTTAAACAAATAAACAATCATCAATTAATATCGCGTTAATACTATGTAAAATATGATTAATGTTTGGTGCTTTATCAACCGATAAATACTCGAAGATATAAAAAAAACATACAAATTATATTCATTGTTTTATAAATGTTATGTCTCCGCATTTAAGATCGCAGCGTATGTTTGCTGCAACTTTAAAAGCAATCTTGTCTTACCTAGTGTTTTGTGATCGGTCTGATCAACCCTAAAATTATTTATCTAAACGTTGTTCTTCTATATTTATTTTTTTACACAATTAAATTTTTACACAAAGCCTGTATCGCAAAACCTATTTCAAAATTTCTTTATATACTAATTTATGGGTTAAGCTCCGCTTAGCCTTGGCCCATTTATTGAAAAAATAGCCTATAAGCAGTATAGGCTACTAGACCCAAAGTCCATTTGTAATACATTATCCTATACAAAAACAGTCGAATTAGCTATTAAGATTTTATATTTTTTGCAAACATAACAAAAAGAAAACAATTGTAATAGTTAGTTATAAATACATACACTCAACTATATAGCATCTATATTTATAATTCTCATAGCTTGAACTAAAAATAACACACAACTGTACCACCCAACTCAACTAAACACAAACAAATGCAAAGTAAATTATAAACATGCAGGTATGGTAAAAACTGGTGTCTCGCAATGTAACGCAACTTCCATCGCGCAGGCTTTAATGGTCGGCCGCGATCCCACTTCCGCGTAGCTCATCCCGCTGCGCGACCTAGGCCGGGCCAGCCTGGGCCTCGCCGTTATCATCAAGCCCGTTACGTGACGCGTATGACCCGGATCCACGACCGCTTCACTGTAAACGCGCAACACATAGAAAAACGCTTTAACTGTCACACAATACCTATGTTTGTAGTGGCTGTACTTCTATAGACGCTAGAGCCCAGATTGTCTTACAAAATTCCGAATCTTTATTGATATAATTCGTCATGTAAATAAGAATATTCTGACACGGCAATAAACGAATATGAACTAGACATTACACAATGAACGTGTAACGCTTTTGGGCTTCTATAGAAGTAGCGCCATTAGCTTTTACTTTGTCTCTACTTCCTCGGAATCGTAAACCCTAAAATATTTTGCGACTAAAAAACGACTAAAAAATTGTCCTTAACCGCATAAAAATATGCACTGATGTAATTACCACATAATTAAATGAAATTCTGTATTATTTTGAATTTGTTCTTATAAATAAGCTCCACATTATTTCGTTTAATTTTCCTTCCCTAACGGATATCGCGGAATTAGCTAAATTAACAAACTACTCATACAACAATTTGATTTAGATTTGTATTTTAGATATTGTTTAATAAGTCGTATTCAGTATTTACAGCTACAAGCGGCGGGTAATAAAAAATATTTCCGAGAACACGTGACACTGGGACACACGGATGCGTGGCTCGGCTCATCGCGGCCGAGCACTGTGATCCAACACACTACTCGGCAGGTATAATTAATATCGTAAGTAGAGTGCAGGGTGGACCGCTAGCTCCTCGGGTGACACTTATTAAGCAGGCTGGAAGCGAGCGGTACTAACGTGCCGTGAAGAATGTCGCTTGTTGCTCCACTCAACCTTAAGCCTCGTTTACAACGCAAAATAACTATGTATCCATAAAAACCCGTACACCAAGCTGTTTTACACGAGGGCAATATTTAACGATTGTCCGCAATATTGACTATATCTAATTGAATATGGTTGTTAATCAGTCGCCAAATTTTTCCCATATAAATGTGCTTTAATGGATACCATGATATGTAGTAAATAGTCACTCCGAAACCTTCTTGATAGGTTAATCGATTTGTATATAAAATGATAAAAGAACTTTGAGACTGGAGTTGGAAATACGATCGTTGACTTCTCAAGGAACGCCTAAACATTTAACAAAGGTAAAGTCGTACGACATAATCGTCCAATTAAAGAAAAATCTATTTCGTCGGGCACTTTCTTCATAGACATTAATAAAAGAAATGATAAAACATTTTAAATGATACTTTTATATACCTACCATCATATCAATTTGGGAAACTACTAATTGTAGTTGCTAGAACACTGAGTAGATTAGGTACTGAACGTATCAATTTGTCCGATCGTTTTTTGGGAATCAAATTCTTAATTGCAAATTGCACACTTATAGTATAAATTAGGTATTTACTATAATTTTTTTATCATAAATGTGGATAAAATAAAAAGATATGCGCATACTTCATAATTTACTAAAATAAATGCTTAGTTATGCAGAATGACGTATTTGTAATCTCTCTTAATCTTAGTGCCCACGAGCGCAGCGGATTTTCAGAGCAGATAATATAATGATTAGAATCAACAGAATTAGACTGATGGCCTATACAATCATTTTTAGTAAACGATGCTTGAAGTATACTCTTTCGGTAGAATAAATATCCAAAATGATTCAACTGTTTTTATTTCACATACGTCACAGTTAAGTTGTCCACGCATTTTTTTTACGTATATACAATATACATACATACTTTGTTTCCATTAACTCTTCTACACTGTAACGGAATTAATGATACACAACCAACCTAATGCTAAACAGCTGTTTTTATAACAGATTATACGTTTATTTAGGTGCAGTCATCTGTAGGAAATTCCATATATCATATTATTCTGCTTTCAAATTAAATGTTTCTTTAATTTATTATTATCAAATAAACGTACAAATCGTATTGTATATCTCAACGTGTCGTATTTGCCTACGTACGTACGTCAGATCGGCAAATAGTTGTCACGTGCGCACATTTAAGCCGTTGTGTCATGCTGATTGTGTCTGATTACGTGAAATCTACAAGTGTATTTTATCATCAAACACCAACATAATCACTGGAACACCTAGCTTTATCTCTGACAAAACATTTTTTTCGTATTTGCCAATCGAAAACCCGTCGTTATTGCGAATTCATTGCTCTAATCAAGAACGCCTGCACTAATGCGGTCTTTAATTATTTTACGACGGCTATACAATAGTAGGTACCTTATTTATGTATGTTAAAGTACAATATGATTATTTAATATCCGGTTCAATATAATTACACCGACATTTGCGAAATACTATAGATAAGATTGCGACATTATTGAAAGAATTTGTGTGTCGTTAGTGTTTTTGAATTATAATCGCATGAGTTAAGAGATCCATGTTACATCGTGGAATTTTCTTAATAGGGTATATCAAAGCGATTTTTCATTCCCAGCTTGACTTTGATCAACAGATTAGAAAGTTTGTTTCAGACACTCTCTTAGTAAAGGTATCAGTGGAACTCTACCACTAAGAACTCTTACCTCTCCTAAGAAAAAAAAAGTCCTGGAACACGCTTGAATCTCATCATACTAAGTTAACTCGTAAATTGTATCTATTTCTTCAATATAATAGTCAATAGTAGTGTGTTGGAAAATCCGCCGTGAATTTTTCCTATAAAATGTCGATCGAGAATTCTCGATAACATAAGTATAAAACCAATATTATTATAAAACCGAGGTTAGGATATCCATGCATAGTTTAAAACAAATAACCATTGCGACTGCTATGAGAAGCTGATTTTCAACGAGTTATGTGGGAACTATTAATGTCTACAAAAGTTTATTAACCAGTTAAGTAGTTAAGTATCTTAATTGTGAATTAGCAACTTGTTAATGCGATGGTGTCAAGAAGCGCATCTTGCATCACTATTTACTGCTGCGATCTTTGCAACGAGCTATGAAGACAATGTTGTTTTGCTCGGACGTGACCAGCGTCCATGAGTGTACTTAACCACTTAATTACCTGCCCTATACCGTTTCCATAAGTACAGAAGCAAGCTGACGTAATTTTATTAACATTTAAAATAGGCATTTTATTCGGAATTAATCAGATGTAAATACTTGTCTACCTATCTTTATCGACCCACATATATTGTGTTCAATATAAATATATTTCCTCATTAGGTCGGGCAAAGTGTAATTGGGGTTTTCCGCCATGAAATTCTCAAGTGTCAAAGGAAATCTGCAAATATATCCGGTAAAGGGTAGATAGTAGTAGATTCGCCTCCATGGGATTTTAAAGAACATATGTATGTATACTTAGCGTTATACAGGCGTAATTATAAATACGTATTAAGCCACATATACATTTTATGTACCACAATTATTATCTCCTCTTCATTCGCAAGAGTTTAAGCTTTAAGCAGCTATGGAGGCCTAGTCAAGGATAGAGAATTTCTGTCTCTTAATTTTTTATTATTGTTTATCAATCAATAATTTTCAACGCTATCATATTATTATAACATTAGGGTACCTGCTAATGCTAGAGGATTAATTTCATTTAACTAGTTACTTTTGCCATCATATTATTATGTACAAATCAAAATGTTATGTAGAATATACCTAAAATAAAACAAAAAAAACAATTTAGATAAAAAAATGGTATTTAAAATTTTATAGAAATGACAATTCATTATGCTATATTAATATTATATCGGACACCTAAACACATTCCAATGCTTTTGATTCTGAACACGTTTCTTACTTTTTAAAATAAAATTCAGCGACATCACTATTTATAGAACTATTTCTATTAAAAAGATAAGATTAATAGTCATTAACAACCGTTTTAAATACAAATATTGAAATGTCTATCAGTATAAATAAAACGTTCGTAATGTAGGTACACCGCATCAAATTAACACTAAGTACTTAACAACGGCAAGCGAGAACGCCAGGAAGTACTCAGATATACTTATATCTCGAGAACCAGTATTTTTTTTTCTTGTGCAAATCGCCGAGTTGTTCTGCCACTGCCGACCGATCGTAAACTGGTCGACAAAAAGTATGCATACATTTGAATTTAATTTCGCAAACAGGAAATACCAAGACGCTACGACGCGTGGTCAAAGCGATGAACAAAAAGACAACAGGCAAAATACATAGATACACAGGTAATAACGTGGAAAATTTTATCTATTTACCCGTAAATACAGTAAGTTGACCCAATCTGCAACTTCGACAAAAGAGTGTAATGGCGGATGAAAACCATCCTATGTGCGAGTAACTCTTATACAACGATTGTCACCAAGTTTCATTTCTCCCACATAATAGCGGTAAAAACAATTGCCGGAATCGAACCTTGTACCTACATCGTGCGAAATAACTTGTGCGGCAAGACTACAAGGCAATGTTTATAATAAAGAATTATTAATGAGACTGAGACAAACGATAAATAAAAATAGATATCCAAAGCATATAATGAAAAAATATAAAAATGATATTCTGCCGTTAATGATGTGAATTGTTTGCAAACCTAATTAATTTTATATACATCGTATAATTTAATAAAAACTGATAAAATCTTTCATCTAGAATCCACTGCTGACGTCAAACGGGAAGCGCGGAGTCGTAAACGCACTAAAAGAAGCAAAACGTGAATTCGTACATGTCTAATCTAAAAACCAGAAACGCTGTATTCTTAGTCACATAACTAGCGAATCGCGATCTGTGAATTATAATAATTACAAATTTAAATAGTTCCTCTTCGAGTAACAAATGGAACCAAACCAGTCGCGAGACACTTAACAATAATATCTGCACAATAGAATGAATCGCACAAGATACTGTATGTAAAGTAAATAGAAGTCTATAAACGTTAAAAGTGACAATTGCGAGAAGTTCATCAATCTTCGACGTTTGTATGCCTTCGAGTTGCATGGATATGGCACAACAATGGATCCAGTCAACTAAAGAAATTATTAATTGGCCCAACGACATCACAAAGAAGCGGAAATATAAAACTCCTGCGTTGGATATCCCGCGGCGTGAGGCTCTTTACCTGACTCTTGCCCTGCCATTGTGTTCTGCTTTAAAAGAACCTATTTTATTTGAGATGCTGTGGGAAATTGTGCAACAAGGGTCATGCATCATAGAAATACGTTGATCCGCGATAATTAAGCATCATATCATATCAGACGATAATAATCAGGAAGCGTAAAACTGGAGCTTTTCAACCCTTTCTGTACTTTTTACCTGACAACTTATTATCTCTTAAGACATGAAAAACAGTTACTTACGGAATACTGAGCGCAATCTTTTGTGCACAAAGCGTTTTTATACAACAATTCCTTCTTTAAAACTCAAAAAAATGAACACTGTCTTTTTATACGTAGAATTTATAAGCTCTAACTTGTTTTTTTTTTCTTTAAGAAATTTTAAAAATGCATGCTGTATTAGCACAGTTTATAACTTAATATTTAGTAGATGAGTCTCTTAATGAGACAAGTTCCTGAATGAAAAACAATAGTGTCGTATTATTATTTGAGGAGAGGCCAGCCGTACGTTATCTGATTGCATTTGCCATATTCTTGTCAGATTGCGATCACCTCATACAAAATCTGTCAGGTTGTGAATTCACACTTCTTTGTCCGGGACGAGGTCCGAATGAATCTTACTGTTTCGGCGAACCACCCTGTCCACTAGCCGTTCTACATCTCACAGTCGAGTGTCAAAGAACGCTTCCTAGAAAGGCCTCCGCGGCGCCTTATAGACCCTTACATTTTTTGTGCCCTTAAAGATAATAAATGATGCACTTAGAAAAAAGAATCCGACCTGTTCAGTGAGATAACGATCAGAATGAGTTTTATGGAAATGTTTGCCGGAATTATAATGATCTGGAATCCTTTGGGATGTGATGGAGCGGCCAGACAATGCGTCGGCAAACGATTTGATAACACACGTACAAACGATACGATGATTTGGTTTACATATATGATATATCTGATTGGGGTAACTATTATAACGAGAACAGGGTAACATTAACGGTGCTATCAGTGAACATTTTTATGTCAATCTGTAGGTAATGCGTCACAGTCGAATATTTCCCAAAATATTCAAATATTTCTTCTTAGTAAAACTAAATAGGATTGGTAAAAGCCTCTCAACGGTAGAGGAGTCCCGTGCCCAGTTGTGGGACGTATATAGGTTGATGAGAAAACTAAATGACTTTCTAGTAAAAAAAACTACCTAATCGCATAAAACAGACACCTTACTAAATATATTTTATAAAGCATTATCTACTGGGCTGATCTATCATAAAAGTGATGGTCTATGATTAAGATGCTCACTACCTTTTCGCGTTTCTCTGGCGCTTAGACTGCGATGCAAATACAATGTATAGAACAAGAAAAGAAAAGCGAAAAGATTCGAAATTTGAATACCTTTATGTGACAATATTAAACAGTATTTGGCAATTTGTTTTGGTCGTCTTTTATTTTCTAACCAACAGGTAAACAGCGAACAAATGCGTAAACCTATTTTGGTAAAGCCCTAAATCCATACCGCAGAGGAAACAAAGCTCGTAGCCCGTACTCTAAGTTGGACATCCAAAAGAATCACTGTTTGCCACTTCGGCACCCATACAATCTTTTATTTGTTAGTGAAGAAGTGCGCCGTACTCGGAACTATAATGTTTCCTATTGTTAGAAAGTTAATATTTAAGCTGAACGAAATACGGTGCCATTGTGCACCGCAAACGTTACCTGTAGTTGAATGGAATAAAAGTGCGGATTGGGCGCGTCATTACGCGAAGGATAAAAATAAATGCGTACATAGGCCGAATAGATCAGATAATGCACATCATCTTTTGAAAGAATTAAAAGTGGGCTGAACGATGTTATTGATCATGGCAAAAAATGCAATAGGTACGTATTAAATATTTCGCCAAAATCCTTAAACATTTATCAACATACTAAATCATATCTATTTATCGTTGTTCCTAGTAATTCATGAAATGAAATGTAAACGTTAACTAGGAAGTAAAAATGAGTAAATATTAATGAGGAAGGCAAACGATTGCGTATTTTTAATCTACCGAAACATTACTAATGGTAAAACAATAGACGCTCTTCAAACGACATGGCTTCTAATGGCAGGCATGTGTGGTGGATGGAGTCCGTCGCGTCGTCGACCTTGAATGACGCTAGAACGTTTTCCTACTTCACTTCCTGCTCGATGTCATCTTAGTTCGAATTGAATGCCGGCGCCGCCGCACAGCGC
Organism: Cephonodes hylas; assembly: GCA_030295005.1. Taxonomy (NCBI): domain Eukaryota; kingdom Metazoa; phylum Arthropoda; class Insecta; order Lepidoptera; family Sphingidae; genus Cephonodes; species Cephonodes hylas. The sequence continues at coordinate 8,238,492 of AP025369.1, read as the reverse complement.
GCCGTGCGCCTCACCTACACTTGTCTTTGTAAACGCTAGTCAAACGTTGACGTAATTATGTCAGCTTATTACATTAATACACGTCCATTCGTGCCATTTATAATATTTTTTTTTCAAAACACATATATAATTAACGAAAGCTAAATCAATACGACATTATTCAGCGAAGGTATAGCCGTACTCATTGAATGTATGCATGCATGAATGTAGCAACATCGATACGTATTTAAAACGTTGACATTTAATATGAAGCTGTCGCTCTGTTTGTGTACGAATGTACGATTTTCAAGAATGTTAACTTTTATTTTATACAACTTGTCAATTCCAATCTCAGTAATGTACAAAAATCATTCCATTAATTTCCTGCTTAAAATGAAGCGTAACCCGAATAGTTTTTTTCTTTTTTTCCGTTGCCAAAGCACAGGCGCATTCTTTTATGCCGAGAGATAAACTTCCTGGCCGTAAGCAACTGTATGGTATGGAGAGCTAGAGTTGAGACAATGTGTGCAAGCATAGACAATGTTCGCTCCGCGCCCTCGCAATCTTCCTAATGAGTGAACCCTTTCACACTATGGACAAAGCTGGGGTTTCACGGGTGATGTGACATGTATTCAGTATTCATGTCGCCTTCCTTTGTTATTTCCACCCAAAGTGAGTTTTTTCAGCATGGATCAAGAAAAAGGTGAAAATACTTGACTCTAAACGAAGCGCTACTTCATTATACAGTATACTTTAATGTAACAACTTCCTGATTATAATTATTATAAGTATAGTGCATCTCAATAAAATTAGGTCACAACAAACATTTCCTTGTAGTCTTAACGAACGATATTTTTATTATATTTCTACTATGATAACTACCTGATACTATGAAGATACGGGTGTAGAGAGTGTCTAAGGGAATATTTTACCTAAGATGTACAAAACTATGATGATATAAATATTTTGTTGTTTCAACATCTTGAAAGCAAATACACGCGTTGACTGCAAATAAACACACAGTTCCCGAAACATAGTTGGCTTAACTATGCTTGTTCCCCATAAATGAAACTCCTACAATTTGACAAATAACGATGGTCCCTGTGATCGACGCGTGAAATATCGGTGCAAGACTAAACATTCCCGTAAAATAGCAATCAAATCAAAGCAAAGGAGTACACCGCGAGTTTAAAGCAAGGTGCAATATTTATGTCTTAATGCGTCCACTGCTGGACTGTTCACAAATTGTGATTTATGACAACGCATGCTACTCGTAATTATCAGCTATTCCTAGAAAACTGTTTTTTATTTAATAATATATACTTAAAGTTGTTATACGAGCGCACATAGTGCAGGTATTTAAGATCAGGAAATAGAACAAAACAAATCAATACGGCAAGTTATAAACAATTACAATAAATGGTAAAACAGAAATATGACAGCAGCAATCCATAGAACTTGTTTTAAAGGTAGAAAGACATGCCGATGTTTATCGAGGTTACATTTTTAATTCTATTTACTAATTCAGAATCTTTCCGTGTTGAATATATTTTTTTATTAAAAAAGACCTTTTTTATACAAAAGTGTCAATTACTTAGGTATTTTATGTAACAATATAAGGGACTGATGGTGACTGGACTAAGGTAAAAATAGTTTGCTAATGTATAAAAACTATTAAGATCATCGCCACTATTCTAACCTGATCGTTACTCGATATTTACAGATTGATTCTAGTAAGTAAACCGGGTAGAGTGATTTAATAACGTCAATATTCCGTTAGAAATTGATGAAAAAACGCAGCTCAGACATTTATTGTGCAGTACCGAATAACTAGGTAGAGTCACGCTCTACTACAAACAAAAAATTTCAATAAACAAAAGAAAAGTTTATCGCCACTCATTGAGTTATTTCTCCTTAAGTCTTATAAATAAAACTCTTACCATCGATTTTCATTGCTTGGAAATGTAACTTCGTCGCAAAATTTTAAAGCAAATTACTAAAACATAAATTAAAACTGTTCAAATGCTATAAAAAAAGAGGACTTGTGGTTTTACCACCCCGTCAGTTTATTGTGTGTACAAATATTAATCTCAGATAAGAGGTAGCACGTTAATCCCTGTGTTTGATCTTGGCATGTACTGCAGGAAGCCCCACAAGTGACACAACTGCAACCCCTATTCGAGAACAAATGTGCGTAACTACTGTAATTGCATTATTGTCTGCAATGGCGTCACTGCCATGGGCAATCTCACATCCGGCAACAACAAAGTTCTATTTAATTAAGGTTTTAATCTACAGCAGGTACATTTGGGACAGGTTAACGAACTATTAGCTACAAAGGACGCCATTCAACCTGCATTATACTGAGCAACACTTTTAAGTGCTAAAAATAAGTGAATATTAAAAATAGTGCAATTTGCACGACGTAAGTTTTGTCGGCCATTTACTATATACAGGATTTATTAAGTGTGGTGGTAGAGTCACATTTAAGTAACCTTTAACTACAGTTTTCACAGGCCGCTTCAAACCTATTCTCCGGAACTAAATGTTAAATAGTAAACAAAAGAACAAATGGTCTTATGGGTAGGGCCATCTAGGGATCCTTGTTGTGTAAATCCTTGCTATGTTTTTTTTTAATTTTAAATATAACCTAAAAAAGTACTTATTTGCTTATATTGCTTGATTATTTACTTTTACTTACGATGGGTGGTTCAAAAATGAATTGCCCAAATAAATCTGATAATGGCATTCATTTTCGAAACTAAGAAAACATTATTGAAATGATTTAGTACCAATAAGGATACAGTTAAACAACAAAAGAGGTAAACAACCCATACGGCAAATAATTTACTCCGATCAACCTAGTGTTTCATAAAACCAAAGTTCTTATAATCTTTGTGCAAGTAATAATTATTTATGTAGGTACATAAATATAGCAATACGTTGGAGTATGCAAAGCTGACTTCACTCACACCACATGTGCACTCACCACCAACAATCCCTACCCCTTCGCCTTAGTCAAAATCAATTAATGACGTTGTATCTAATCTAGAGTCGATAGAGGCGACAGATGTGAGCTACGGGGGGTTTAGCGGTGAAAATTCATAGTTCTCCCTCTCGAATGCGAAAGACCCTTCCGAATTGTGCAAACTGCTCACTGCATCTGTCCACTTGCATCGTTACACTGCCCGAGTGAGCATGTACTTGACAAAAAGTATCGATATCGATGTTCGTAACTTTTTATATGTTCCGAATAGGATGTTCTATTTCAATGCCACTATCGAGAGGTATTAGAATACTTCCTTCTAGAATGGCGGTATTATTCGATACCTAAATAGTTCTCAACCGCTAAAAAATCAATTACTGTGAAGTCACTTCCTGAAAAGAGAACAATTTAGCATATACAGCGGAACTGGTATTGTTCCATACTGAGAACAGTACAAACTTGAGACATATTACAACACACTACATGCTTCCTGTTTTCAATGTGAATATAAACAAGAGCTCTTTGTTTAGTGTAAGCAGCTGACTAACGACATTGCAATAGACGCGACGCATCGTTAATCGCATTATTAAACATTATCATCACGAATAATCGATTTGCAGGATGGTTTTATCGACTCTTGTTAGCAAATCTAAGAAAAATAATAAATAATAAAAATATTTCTTTCCACGTAGAAAGTGATTTTTGGCTTAGTTCAAAATTAACTTATAGCTATAATTTTAATCATAAAATGTAAGTCGTGAATATATATTTGTATATTTGTGACTTCAGAATGTATTAATAGTAGATACTATTTAATACCAATAACTTTCATCGATATAAAAAATAATATTGTCTGTAGACTGTATCCCACCCTAAAGTAATCGGACTCTGCACTGTGTCCCTCACTGAGATAAAGTCGCCCTAGCATTCAAACAAGTGGCTCACACACACTAACAATTTATCAGGAAGTACAATGAAGATTAAAGAGACTCGATACACACACGTTCGTGATTAATGTAATAATATTGGAGTACGTACCATCCAACGTGTAGATGTTGCTGAATATAAATAATATTACTTACACACACATGGAAAGAATTTAAATAAATCGTCGCGCGTTGTACCAGGAAGTAGCAGCTCACTTACTCACACATGGGAAGCGGTTATACGTTTATGTAGTAGGTAGGTAGGTGCGTTTGTGGCGCTGGCGCACACTTGTGCGTCAGCTATGCGTGGGACCGCGCGCACATGGCCTGATTGGGGCATACCAAGTGAGTCCCCAGACGATACACTTTTTACGACACAACTTTAATGTGTCGCCGATATAAATTACACAGTATCCAATGAATAAAATTACATAATTGTGACCGTTTTAAAGGTTATATTGATTTTGTATTCTTTGAATATGCATAATAACGTTTGGAGACCTATAGTGACATTTGATAAAAAAATCAATAATTTCTCCCCAAAAGTACTTGTCGATCAGAAGTTTGGCATTATATAAAACCGCAAAATAGTAATATATATTGCTATTTATAATTGTGAATTTATTACTCAAACATATTAATTAAAAAGACGTCTCATTGCTTATCTTCGACTTAACGGTAGTAGAAAATCTATATAAAAGGATACAAATTTAGAAGATAACAACGAAAAATGAAAACAGCAAGGAAGGATAGAAATACGGAGCGGATTCGATAGGAACATTTTTATTTTACTCTCATATGGTATCTACTTAAATAATACGGCAGTGAGGACGCTACGTGCCCTCATCTATACGGGTGCATTCCCGACCCGCTTTTTTTTAATCACGTGATCCGAAACTAACAGAAGGGTCGCTTTGTTATGCGACACTTGTGCGCTCAGCTCGCCTAGGGGGTAACTCGTTAAAATCATGGATTAATTGTCCATTCAGAACGAGTTTGCGAGATATCGATTTTTATTTATACACACATAGTTGTGAAGCTGTGCTTTAAATTGTACGGATATACTTTTATATTGGCACACGCTAAAATATTGTTTGATTTCAGACATTTTAGTTTATTTATAGGGTACGTAATATGTTAGACGTAAAACTAAAAACAAAATACTTAAAGGCAGTTGCTATAAAGAACTACAACTGTAAACAAATTTTAAAGAAAAAAAATACAATAAATCTTTTGCAAAAAATTCAAACGCGCGCATTTTTGACGTAATTACATGTTTATTTCCTTTGCATGTCGGTACAAAACTCTTATATTGCTATTGACTGAGGTCGACGGAAGTAAACGATTCTTAGCCCACTACCATTACCACAGACTTAATGAACATAAAGATGAACAGAGAACGGGTTTAAATAATAAAACTAACATTTAAACATCCGTATTTTGTGATGAGTATTTACGAAGTTGTCGTTGCTATATCGAGATTTTTTGTTAATGTAAAACCAGTTTAATATTGCTAGAAATATTGCAAAATTATTTGGCAAAAACTTCCTTAGAGGATACAAAAAATATACAATGAATATTTTGCACAATTAAAATTAATTATTCGGAATAATAAATTAGAACCACGCTTTTGTTAAAAAAAAAAACTATATTTTATTCATTAAAAATGCCTTTTTTTCCAAGAGGCGCTACAAAATCTTGATTTGCTTTCAAACCAAAGTTGCATTTTAAATTAATAGCCCTCCTGTTAATGACATTTATTGCTTACAACTTTACTAAAAATTATAATCATTAACTTAATTCTTAGAACTTGCATACGATCAAAATAAAACAATTATGAACAACAACTTCAATATGCCAATTTTTCAATAAAAATTATAAAATAATTTTATAAGTGTAAAGTAAATTAATATTTCATACACTGCAACACAAAGATAATGCGTGCGCTTATAGTATTACCCAATATCAAATACATAACACTGCCCACTAAGGTTCTGGTGTACGGACAAGTGGCGCAATTTTTCGGTGTGACATCGTTGCCTAGTTCTTAGTGCCACTTGATTATGTAACAAGAGAACAACAACTTTTGAATCGGGGTCGCGCTTCGTGAGCAAACGCTCGGAAGTGCGTTCGTTTTTGTTGCGGCAGTTATTACAAAATCTTTATTCTTTATTAGTGTACCGAATGTTATCAAAAACGTACACAGTGTTTCGTTCAATGGCAAAGTTGATGATTTATATTGAATTTATAATAAATATTTTTGAATACAATTTTATAAGCTTATCGTCAGTTTGACTCAAGATGGGAATAATATTCTTTTATAATTTAACATATTCTGTATATGGAACACCAAAACAACATTCATAGTTTTACAGCATAAGAGTCACTACGTTTAAATACTAATTAAATACCGAATCAATAATACAATATTTGAAAAGACTTAAAGCTACCAATTTGAAGTCATAATAATAATATTTAGCTGCCCACGTCCGTAGGTCTGTCCATTCAAGTAATCAATGAATACTTTGAAATACGTCTAGTTATTACTTACAATGGATGTAATGATTTAATCCGGGTCAGCGCACAGGAAGTGCGGCCATTTCCATATGATTGCAATTTAAAATGGTGCGGTATCCGGTGTAGACTTCCGGTCTCATTAGATACACTTTTTCCAAGCAACGATAAGTGATTTCTTTGTTTTGCTTCGTAATACGTTTATGTCATTTAAACTTATTTTTTAGCGTATCACATATGTCGATGACAATATCAAGTATGAGAGTATGAGAATGAATTTAACTCAAAAACACCCATTCGTATAAAAAATATTATTTAAGATTATTGATAAAGTAAGTCAAAACTGGCGATAAACTTCACTTACAGTTATTGCATTAAAAAGAAATTTCTCCGACAAATTTGTTGCGGTTAATAGTAATGAACATTTTACCATTAATGGGTGTAACTAAGTTTATAAGGTTAAAATATATACGCAGATATCTCCGAAGGAGTAGGTAGAAATACGTTTTTACACCTACGTTTCGCAGCTTTACTAAATCCACTTTGAGAATAATTATAAAATGCAACATTATGTTATCACGGATTATACATAAAGTGTGAAAAAGCATCTTATAAGGCCCGCATGGGTTTTCAAGGGTCTCTACACTTGATGCACTCTTCTGAAAACACCCTTCTTACCATCAGGTGCATTATAGTCTATCCTTGCCAATATACAGGATGTAAAAGACCGAGATCAAAAACTAAGACATGTAATAATTACAGTGACTACCAACACTAAAACAATCCCAAAAAATTACATTTTTCTAATCACCATAATATATTTTAAACTAACATTAAATGTACATTTAAATTGTAATTAAGAAAACGCCATGTTTTTTCCGTTTTCGGGATTATTTTGTGTCAGTGTCTGATGTGTTCCGATCACGGTCGTTTTACACTCTATTATATGTGATACAATACTATGTACTTATACGTAACAAAATATGTGGACATATAACCGTCTGTTCCGCACGTTCGTTCCTTTTCCGCTTCACGGCCACCGTCGGAAGTAGAACAGAGATTCGCGTGTCTCCCCCTAACCCCCGAGCCCCCATACGTCCGCTGCCTGTAGGCCACCGCTGTCCAATTTCCTCTTCCCGCGTGTATTAATTTCCGGCTTAAACTATTTCATGTCTTCCATTTCCTATTAATATTCGCGTCTAGTGGATTTAAGTAATAGAATGCCTTACATTCCGTTTATTTTACCGGTATGTTTGTCAATTTATTTGAGTTCACGGGCAACGACGAAGTTCATTATGGTCAATTTATCACCACTTGCGGTAATATTATCAACGGTAGGTATATGTTTCAAAATTCATATATGTGCAATAGGTACACTTATAGAAATAACCAAAATATGATTACAACAAAAAATACAAACATAGAGTTTAAAAGTTTAAAGCTCTGTACTCTGACGTTTCAAAGTCGGATCTTTTGGTAGGTCGCATATTATCGTTCACTTTAATGGTTAATAAAATATTCAGTTAAGTATTTACTTTCATGAGAATTTCGATAAGTATTTTTAATATATTGATAGTGTCTTCCAGTGTGGCAGAAAGTTTTAATCTTCCTAATTGTGAAAAGTCCGGCCAGTTGGTAATGGGCTTAAGTGCTTTGAAATTTAAATATTTAACATTTAAAAACACTAAGTTAAGTTTAGGAAAACTATCGAAGATTGCTTAGAAGATTAAAGTGAAGAATTCACTTTATACATACATAGCAAAATGTAAATCAATGTATGCACGACGTCGTAAACATAAACTTATTCAACATTACACTGCATTATTAGTTACCAGGTAGATACGGACTTAACCAAGTCTACAGCTGAAAATATGCGCTCACGCAATGAACTTATTTCGGGCACTTCCGCATGTATTCGGATTCGAGTCCGGCTATTCGTCGCATTCCGACCGGGTCACTATCGTGGCTTATACTAACATTCAGGTAGATGTCTCACCGCTCTCTGCGGTTGCATTTTTACAGCTAAAGCTGTAATTTCATTATTTATAATCATAAAAACATTGGCAGCGACATTAATATGTATACTGTATACTATGACCATCCCATTGATTTACTATTTAGGTACTACTAATAATAATAGTGTCGCAGCAGGCCAGATTCGATTACGTTTTGGTAGGAACTACCAAACATTAGCTAAGTATTTATATTTTAATTTATATAGTAAGGTAAACACAACGAGATGTGTTTACGTAACGCTGTCGAAGAAGTTTGAATATTTAACAAAGAAAGTAACAAGATGTGCGGTCACGGTCACGTTTGACCGAACATCATAGCTTGTCTTTTATTCAGTAAATTACTGCACATAGCCCCACAGCGACCATCTGCGTGCCGACGCATCGGTCGGAGGCGAGCTAGAGCGAGACGAAACGAACTGGGAGCGCGGGGCGGGCGAAGGGAGCAACAGGTAAAGATTCCGAGGCCACTTCCGTCTTGGCTGCCGAATATTTCTGTCTCGAACCGGTAGTGGGACGGCGGCCAGGGCACACGCAACATTATCTCGACCTACACGCATACACATCCATGTATACCACTGTCTTTCGTCTGCTCCAGCAGATTTTAAACAGATCAACAGCAGAATTACGTAATGATACCGCTAAAACGTACCTTCCAAATGATTCATCGTGAAATACTCAAGAATGATGTCTACTCTCAGCCATATACAACAGCCGTATTCTATTTGTTGTCATGTTGCCTTTAAATTAATCCATTTACATTACTAGCCACTACTTGTTATTAACTTTATATTCTGTTAGATCAAATTGGTGAGACAAATTAGTACTTGCCTTATAATAGACATTTTTAAAAACTTTGACGGCAGTTTAAAAATCATGGGTAATTGAATATCTTTATACATAACATCATATGTTAACTTCGGCATGACTTAATACTTTAGAGCGCCCACAAGCATAATGCGCATGTAGTTGGGTCGAATGAGCTCAACTCAAACCGGTTAGCGTTCATATTGTCTCACTCAGCACCAGGAAACTGCCGGCCGGTTGTCGAGACGTTTCCTGTGCTTTGTCTCATTACTACCACGACAACGTGAACTGTCTATTTATTCTCGTAGTTGACAAATAAAATCCACCTTAATATTTCCTACTACACTCGCGGATCTTTATTCCTACCTACTCTAGCACTACATTGTTTCCTTGTTAAACACTATCAAACAATCGTGTAGGTAACTTAATGTCTTTCTAATAGTTGGTGTCAAAAACGTCGTCGGTATGTAATTAACAGCAATACATATTTAATGCTATCGAGCCCGGAAGCCTAATGCACTGTCGAAAAATAAAAACAAGTCTTTAGTATCCACAATACTCTACAAACAAGGAAATATGGCGAGTTATTAAAAACTGGCGCGCTGACGTAATCTCACTATACCGCTAGCACTTCCGCGTGCCCTAAGCGAGCTAGCGCACGTATAAAACAATACTCTAATTTAAATGTTGAAATCTATTTAATTCATAAAGCAGACGTACGACAAGTGTCTCTGAGAATCGGCTGTGAGCGCCAACTGCGATAACGGTTTGCGGAAACAGTGTTTGTTCGTTTAGTTAAAAATGGGACTCGGTTTGGCTCCCGAAGTTTTATCTCAGTGTGTGAGGTGGCGCGGGGCCGGCGCGGCCGCGGGGGGAGTGACGGGCGCGCGTCCGTCCACCCGCGCCGCCACCACATCATCAGTCCGCGTCGGAGAGCTGCCCGCGACGCTCGCCTGCGAGTTCGATCCCTCAGATACGCTGCTGGTTTACGGCGTGCCGTAACACGACACGTTTGGAGGGACCATAGCCGCTACGCGTGTGCCTGGTGCTCTGTGGACACTATATTTTGTGCTAATTGTGTTGTGACAATGTACAAGTGCTGATTTGTCCAGTTCCATCTACTATTTAGGATTTTTGACAACGCAACCAGTTCCGGATCAGCTCAGCCGGTGAGTAGCGGTGCTTATCGCAAACCGTGCTATCGCGGACTCACGCATTTCCGACCGCGCCCGATAACGAGATTGTACGCTGCATAAATGTGTGAGTTTAAATCCAAATGTGAATTAATCTCACACAACATAGCCACATTTACTTTGAAGAGTTTAGGCTACTTGACAAAGTAAAACATCTGATAAAAGTTTAGAAATTTCCTGATAATAAACATTTTATTTACCACAGTATTACTTTATGCATTTAAAGAATAGAAAAATACTAAGACAGTTCATATAAGAAACTTTAAATCACAAAAACTAACATTATAGCATGCGTCACTTGTAAACACACAACGAGGAGGTACGAACGGTGTATTTAAGCGATATAAGTATAACTTATAACTCTTTACAATATATATGATTAAGTAGTTAAGATTGACTTCATTGTATTTAATGCGTTGAATCATAAAATACCTTTCATCTCATGTTGTTTATAAACTGATAATTTACTTAATAAATTTTTTAATACTCTCAAGCAATTTAATAAGAAATTAAATTTTCTTGTTCTTTTTTCGACTTCCTGAAAAAAAATTTAATTATCGTAGTAATTTGAAATCACGGCTTTTGTCCACATCGTATCTTATATTTCTTATTTATCTTAATAAATTGTATATAAATAATTATAAACTGCATATAAACAGCGCCTGCTTCTACTATATTTCTTCATCAAATTTTAGTATTATTAGTCATGAAAGATTCTGCGTTTTTGTACGATAATGATTTACCTATATCATATAAAAAATAATAATAAATAGAATCCATTTTAGTAGAACTTAGCAAACTGCACTAGAACGCCATCTAAAGTGGAATAGCCAAACTAAAAGAAGGCACATCATACTTATATCTAGTACCTAAACTTATGTTTAAAAACGACTCGGTAACAATCCCTTTGTTATTTTCAGATAATCGTTATGAAAGTAGTAAGCTTGCAACTACCCTCCGGGCCCAGTATGGAGCGGCTGCCGCTTCCATTCAGCCCAACGGAGCTCCTATGGCGATACCCCTTGCCATGGGCGCCTCCACCGCCGTCTCCCCTAGGAGATACGAAGGCACAACTACCAGCTGGTCTCCCACCAGAACCCAGACTATGGACGAGAGAAGATGTTGCGGTGTTCTTAAAGTGGTGCGAAAGGGAATTTGATTTGCCTAATTTCGACATGGATCTTTTCCAAATGAATGGTATGTAACATAACACGACCAATAATAATCTATTATATGTAATCTTAAAATATCTTAAACTCATTATTTTATTATTGTCAACAGGTAAAGCCTTGTGCCTTCTAACAAAAACTGACTTGGGCGAACGCTGCCCAGGTGCTGGTGACGTCTTACACAATGTGCTGCAAATGCTAGTACGCGATGCGGCACTTTTGGGCAGAGTTCCTTCCTCGCCCGTAACGCCAACGGCCCGCGCTGCACCTTATCCTCCTTCACCACATTCACACCCACCGACTCCAACATGGACCGTAGATGGTTTCCATCATTTCCATAGCGCTGCTTCAGCTGCCGCCCAACCGAATTCAGTGACACTAAGTCCTGCGCCATCGGTTGACAGTTCAGGAAGCCCACAAAGAGGAGAAACCGTTAATTACGCCCCCGCATATGCCCCTTCTGTACCAAATGCAGCTCAAGCGCCCAGCTCTGGAAGCAACCATTCTGATTCAGATGAAGAAGCACATTTCGTCCCGCCGCCACGATCACCAAAAGATGTTCCGTTAACGAGTCCAGCGCCACAAACTCACCCAGCCCCCCAACATTCGCACTACCGTGCTCAACATAGAGAATTCTTCCCTAACGATATGCCCGAGTCAAACACAAGTAAGTTTTTAGAAAATCTATATGTTTTATCACATAAAATAAACCAATTATTCAATCTAAACTGTTACAACTATTTATTTTCAGATGGAAGATTATTATGGGACTTTCTACAACAACTTTTAAATGATCCCACTCAAAGATACACAAATTACATTGCCTGGAAAAACCGGGAAACTGGAGTTTTTAAAATTGTTGACCCCGCTGGATTAGCGAAACTCTGGGGCATCCAAAAGAATCATCTCTCAATGAACTACGATAAAATGTCAAGAGCCCTACGATACTACTACCGTGTCAATATACTACGGAAAGTCCAAGGCGAAAGACATTGCTACCAGTAAGTAGTTACCTTTTTGCATTGCAAAGCCCATAGTTCTTTTACAAATAAACATTTAACAGAATCTAACAAAATATTTTAACAATTCTAGATTTTTGCGGAATCCAACGGAACTAAAGAACATCAAAAACATTTCGCTACTACGGCAACAAATGAGTCCCACACGAGTAGTGCCACAATCAGTGGTGAAGACAGAAATGAAGGAGGAACGTTGTGAAGAAGAAACAGTTGATGAAGATATGCCGACTGATTTAAGCATGGCAGCGTCGGAGCCATGGCGAAAACGGGCGCGCTCGGATCCCGCTACCGCTCAGCCTTTAACATCACAGCACGACAAACACCGCATTAGTGCACTCATTGGCGACAATATGATGCTGAAGCGGGACGCCGAATACCCAACTGAACACTACGCACTCAACCTAAAAAGTGAAAAATGTGAACAATGATTCTTAAAAGACTTGCAACATTGAGGACGCTAACAGAGTGATACACGTTTCGTGCTCGTCTCTATTCAGTGTGCAACTGACTCCACCCACTAACTTCTAGTCAAATTCCTCTCAGAAAGGATATTTTAAGTCTTCCTATAAATATAATTCACAAACTGACAAAAGCTGAGAGTACTTTGACAGATTTAGAATGGTTTTTGGAGTTCAACAGGGTATGGACCTTAAATGCCTTTGTGCCAAGTGATTTTTTTATACCTAATAGTGTCAATTACCTATATAGTTAGCAAAGGACAAGATTTATTTTGTGTTGAAGTCATAAAACTATCTTAAAATTTTGTGCAATGGACCATCATCTCGTTGCTGACCGAGATCTCGCGAATCGCGTTATTATTGTTGCCAAAATTCATCAATCTTTTCAAGAGTGCTGTACGCACTCATTAATGCATTTGAGTAATTTAATTATAGTTGTATATTTTATATTTTGGTTTTGAATTTGCTAAAAAGATTATTGATAACTGAAACAATTAATAAACAAAGAATTATTTTTTTATAGTCGTAGATAGTGTCTTCCATTGATTCTTTTTGGCAAATCATTTCAATTGTAGCAGGTGAATAAGTTAAGCTACTATAACACCTACCACATTAACAATATTTGGAAACGAATTTGGCAGCTTAGGTAACAAAATATTGAGTTTATTACAATATTCTAAAAGACAATAAAACTAAATATTTTAACGGAATGCCTTCAAATCGATTACAAAAAGATCTGCTGTGATAAAAAAAATAAAAGTGGTAGAAATATTAAAGTATGCTAGCTAGGGCTTTTACTAAGATTTCCAGCTACAATTTTCTGTGATCTCTTTTATCGATGTAGGTAAATGTCATAGATTAAAATACTATTGTAAATATTAGTTTATTCAAAACTAGGTAGATAGGTGAGCTAGACTAAGAAACGGACTGTAAAGAGAATGTATGTATGATTTGTAAAACAAAGTGGAGCTTTATCAAAGTACCTATTATATCAATAAGTTCTAATAAAACATGTTTGTATTTTTACAATTATTTCTACATGGCAAGCATGCCATTAATTCCAACATTGTTGTACACAATATCCTGAGTATGGAGTTTAAAATAAAAATATTGTGTCAGATTTATTATAATTTAAAATAAAAAATAATGTTATCCCGGACCTTCATTTATTTCACTATAATATACTATTTCCGTCGCTTGTGCGGGGGTAAAAACATAATAGACATTAATACGTGGGTTCGACTCCTTACTTGTGGTCTCTACATTTATATCGAGAAACATTAATTGACCAAAACTAAAAAGAGTAATTAGAAAAACAAAAGATATCTAAGTAGTGCAAGAAATCACATAGCAATCAAAACTAGTAAAGCTCGAGATGCCCTCCGGTTGACCCAATTTAGAAAGAACAGGTCTTACGAACTAATAAAAACCATTATCCTGTCATATTAATCAAGTTATTCCACATTTATTGCAGGGATATCTCCTTTCGACACTTAGTGTTATCGCGATTTTTAAAGCAATGGTAAAAGAATCAATCACTATTTTACATACTAATACGAACAAATTTTAACCGTGAGAACGAATAAGCTCTAGTATACTCAGGGCTGCACACGACGTTAATATTGGTCGAACCGCGGAAAAGGCTCATGTTCAAAAGCACCATACGGCCGATACTCTTATTAGGCAATGAAGCTTGGCCTACTCTTAATCGACAAACGCCGGAGGCCAAACTCGCAAAATCATATGCTTTGGTGGATGAAAAATAGCAAACGCTTAGACCGTATACGTAACGTGGTCATCCGATAGCATTAGTGACCATGAAAAATTGTCGTACCGAAAAGTAATTTGTATTGTTTTTTTTTTTATCGCCTAAGCAGGCAGACGAGCTGACGGCCCGCCTGATGGTAAGCGGTCACCGCCGCTCATGGACTTGGCAATGCCAGGGGTACAGCCACGCCGCTGCCTACCGTGTGGAAAAAACTCTTTTTAAGCCTCATTTGAAGAAGGCCATGTCATAGTGCTCGGGGAACACCGAGGCAGGGAGTTCATTCCAGAGCTTGAACGTACGTGGTAAAAATGACCTCTGGAAACGCACCGTACGCGTACGGTATTGGTTTGATCATATTATGTCTAAAGTCAATCGTCGAATCCAACTCGGTTGGGCAGCGTTCGGAAAGTTAGGAGACGTCTTCTCGTCCAATATACCTTAGTGCCTGAAGACGAAAGTCTTCAATAGTTGTGTGTTACCAGTGATGACATACGGCATTAAAACGTGGCCTCTCACTAAAAGCGTCATGGGACGGCTCAGAGTCACTCAACGAGCTATGGAGAGGGGGTATGCTCGGGGTTTCCCTACGTGATCGAATCAGAAATGAGGAGATCCGTAGGAGAACTAAAGTAACCGACATAGCCCAACGGATTAGCTCGTTGAAGTGGCAATGGGCCGGCCACATGACGCGGAGAATTGTTGATGATTGACAATGGGAAATACTCAATATCGCGCAAAATAGAAAAATTGTACTAGAATAGCGACCTGGCACAGGTTAGTTCAATGCTACAAAAAAAATCAGGGCATTCATTATATTATAATAGGTAACAGCAAAATATTGAATAGGCCTAATCTTAATTTAGGTAAACAAATTAAAAAGAGGTTTTAAATTTATTCTGTTATAAATATAGCAATGCCACAATTTAAGTCAGTCAATATTGCTATGAAGATATGAAAAGGTACTAAAGGAAAAATATTATAAATCACAATTGCTGCTGCAACAATGGTTTGAAAAACAATCAATTGATCTAGATTAAATTAAATTACACTTCTTCCATACAGGATTCAAAGCTAATAACTCTTAGTTGCATCACATTCTCTTGGGGTGCAATAAAAATGAGATCATCCCCAAATAACCCAAGATGAAGGAGCCTGATAAAAGAAATCAGGCAAAATGAGTATGATCTATTGGAAATTATTTTTAGATAACAGAAATATTTAGCTATTATGAAGATAATAGGCTGCTTTTTGGTAATGGCAATTTTGTAAAAATTCCAACATGGTAAATATCTACAAAAAGCTTACCTTCAACTCAGTGGCGGTACTTCCATAGAAGCCCGAAAGCCCGACTTGCCTTACATAGTTCCGAATAACGAACTTAACGATTGTTTATTTATAAAATAATGCTATAAACGTGAATGTGAGTACTAACCGGTAGGTATTTATTAGCCCTACGTACTAAAAAAAATATGCTGCTACTAAATAAACATTTGGGCTTGCCTTAGTTTGACACCCTAGGCACGCCACTGCTTCAACTATGTGTTAGTAATAAAACATCTGTAATCTCTTCAATTTTGATTAAATTAAACAATATATTGTACTACTAAATATTACTTACATTTATTTGTGTATTTTATACAATGGTTTTTACTTACATTGAGAATCTGTTCTATAACTAATTAACGTTCAGTTTCAGTATTAGGCTGGAAAAATATAACATCATCTGCAATAACTGTAGATGCACTTCTGACCTGGCCATCATCCAACTTAACTTCTCCATATGATAATTTGCCTGTTACATAAACTCTTTGGCCTTTCTTTAAATATTTGTATACTGTATCCCTAAGTCCTGGTTTGAATATGCTTATTCTGTGCCAATCAGTTCTTTGCAACACATCACCAGACTCATATTTATAGCTAAAATGAGTTGCTAGTGGAAAATTTACAACTGGATGTTCTTCTGAGCCCCTCTTTTGTGGATCTGCTCCCGCTCTACCTAAGAGTGTCACCTGGTTAATTGCTGTGAATAAAAGAAAATTATGAGTGCCATTCCACAAAAAGCTCTGAATGTGTTACAAGATAAAATAATAATAACAAATGTTCTTTTAACATCTTTGTATGTATAAAAAGCAGTACTTAAAAAGAATAATTTATCTATACTAATATTATAAAAAGGTAATGTTGGTGAATTTGTATGTTTGTCATGTTGTAGATAGTAAACTCTGGATCTACTGAACCAATTTAAAAAAAAAAATACCAATAGAAAGCTATGTTCTTTGTGAGTGTCATAGGCTATATATTAGTCCGAAAATGATAAGACTATTTTGTTATAGACGTATTTGCGAAGTAAGATGGAGAAAAAATGGTTGAAGGAAAGTGTTTTTTGCAAATGCTGCCTTACCCATGGGAGATATATATTTGAGTCCTAAGGAAAACTTGTAGAACTTGATAATGCCTACAAATAAGTTAGCAATAGGATATTATGTCTAACTTTAAGGATTGGTTCACTATAACCTTTGCTATGCTATGCTTATGCTAACCAAAATTGTTCTAAAATAAAGCATTGTTTGTGAATTGTTTCTGAACTCAACCCTGTAGTCTATGCGGAGGAAGTTGCGGGCAAAAGCTAGTTGCTTTAAAATATTAATAGGAAAATGTTTGGTTATCTCATTAAAAATAATTGATTGCAACAGTTAAGATACTTTAACAACATAACAGTAGGATACAAGTCTATAGATATGAATATCAAAAAATTCTGTCACTTTTTCATGAATACTTGAATTGAGAGCAACTATGTGGTTCATACAAATTTTATGTTTAATGGGACATTGAATCCCTATGGGTTCAATGAGCCTATGCTTATGTCAATCAACCCTGTGTGACAATAGTTGTAACATTAAGTGAGATGGGTCATACTAAAAGCAGAGGTATATGAGAGTAAAGATATGTGTAACAAATATGTAAATTACTTTTCTCGGTTTTCTGTGCTTCATATCTCGTCAGAGATGTGTGTAATGACTTCGTTCCTAAGACATTCACTATTCTCGGTACCTGGAAGTAATTACATAAAACATACATATTTTGTTAAAGATTTTATTACTACTATACTCAAAAAAAGGTTATAAATCCAATTTCCATGTTGTTAAAACTTTGGATTTATTTTCAATGAGCATTACGTGTTTTACGAGCAGAGGTTAATGCTAGCGTAACATCTAAGCAAGAAGTAAACAATTGACCCAACCAACATTTCTAGCCCGTTTTGCGCGCCGGTACCCATGTGACAACTATTTATGCATGATATTTTTTAAATTATACTTACCCGTGACAGACAATTCATTGTGGTGAATAAAACAAGCCGCGATATTATTAAGTATCTTTAATACATAAAAATGTTTGTAATAACAGATTATAATGATCCCCCAATAATAGACAATGGAGTTACAAATTTTCAATAAGACGTCGTTTCACGTTTGTCAGTTTTGATTTTTGAAATTTTAATTTTTATGACCAAGCAAAGGACACTAAAGCATACAGCCTTTGTATATATGTATTTTATATGACATGATGTTCGAATAGGTACCTAATCTACAAACACAAGTCACAATACTTCATCGAACTCAAACCACAATAATAAACATAACAAAGGTAAGTTCAAAGATGATCTATTTGATGTTTCTTACACAAGGCAAAGGATGAAGCCATGTCTATAATATATTATTAACAAATACCATATTCACAATAAAATTCTAACCCTGGACCTCAATTACCACCCTTAATCTTGCTTCAATGAAGTTGATAAGGTTTCACTTTTTACATAAGTAGACAGTTTTTAACTAATCCAACAGTGAAAAAAAAACATAAAATATCGAAAATATATTTTTTATTTTCATTGTCATGGTATTAAAATTATAGACATAAAATAATTCACGTATGTACATAATATGACGTGATGTAGTTAGGTATCGAATATTTTTTTCTGATCTACAATAGTAAAGAATCAACATTTCATGTAGTAGCTCTTTAAAAGTGTGTGTTGCCAACCCAAAAAATATAAACCAATATGAAACAAAAAAAAGCTCTGCGACTTGCGTCGTTCGCGAATGAATGACAGTTGCTTTATGGTTATATAGATAGATAGAAAATTCTATCTCTATCTCTTCAACCACCACGCAATCCAGGAAAAGTTGTTGCCTGTGAAGGATGCCTTCAGCTGCGAATGCAAAATCTGAAAAGCCAGCCTCTTCGGAGGCCTCGGATAATACGCCAATACGACAGATTATGACTATTATTGAGCATAAAATCCGGAATTTGGAGAAAAGAAAGGTAAGTAATTTTATTGCGGCATAATATCAACAATAATCTTGATTTATTTTGAATTATCTGTTGTATTTGTAATAATCAATTTAACGCGAATGCTTTCGACCCAGCCTCATTTACTGCGCCATGGACTTTTTTTGTTGAGCTTCAAACTCTTTTATGTAAATACTTGCTGCAAACTGACGCCATTTTCATACATGTGCTTCTGCAATGTTGACGATACAAATCTATGACGCCCAAAATATTTGATGCGCCCGGTTTTCATTTAACTAAAGTATTTAGAGTATATTGATTGTATATTTGTATTACCCATGCGTTCTGCGATTATTATCCCTATGTACGTCCAAATCACTACCGGGAAAATATATTTTGGATACTTTGTATAGGCCGCATTATAAAAAAAACTACATTGTAGGTTTATATATACTTGCCGTATTTGCTGTAATTTTTTAATATTTTTAGGTTCATAAATATATTTTTTAAGGAAATAGATTTAAAAATAAACTTTATACCAAAATCATTAACCAATGTTAAATGGCATGATAATCATGTTTAATGGTATTTATTCCAGAGTAAATTAACATCATATCGTGATTTGCAAAAAGCAGGAAAAGAACTTAATTCTGATCAAAAAGTTGCAGTTGCAAAATATGATGAAGTTGCACAAACATTAGAGTTTGCTAGGGATTTATCCAAACAAGTCACTTCCATCGCAAATGCAGCTGAGAAAGATGCAAAGAAACAAGCAAAGAAGGTAAGACAGTAATACTCAATAATGAATATCTGGTTTATAACTTGCTCTTTTTCTGTTAAACTTATTATTTACATAACTCTTCAATTGTTTATTTTCAGGATGCGTGGGTACGCTATGCAGCTGATACCACCAAAATCCGTGAAGTGCTCCTTATTCTTGATTGTCTCATGCAAATGGGAAATGATGATGCACGGAATGATTTTCTTAATGGTACAAATGGTGCTGCAAAGCTTACTGAAGAGGATTTAAAAATTTTAGATGACTTGTAAGTAAAATTAATATCTTGTTGTGCCTGTTTAATATATTTACACTTATATTGATATTCTTGTTTTCCCTTAAGGTACCCTGAAGTAACTCCAAAGCATGAAAATAATGAAGAAGGACAACCTGGATTTTTGAATCATGCCACCAAGGCTGCTGAACATTTGTATGCAATAATTGATGGCAAGCCTAAGGAAATACTTGGAACTACTTATTCAAGGATTAAAGAAATTGTGGGCAGTGTACATGAATGTGGGTACTTTGATAAACCTCTTGATGTACCCCCTGCTGAGATAGAAGAAACTCATGCCCCTGTTGCTGAGGAGGAGCCACTGGAACAAGTGGAGGATGAGCTTGAATTGGAAGTAAATGCAGTGTATCCACCTGCAGGTGCATTACCAGTCCCTCCAGCACCAGCTGTGGTGCCTGCTCCTGCATATCCCCTTAGACCTCTACCACCTATTACTTTGCAAGAAGTGGAACATGCATATTTTGCACAGCAATATCCTCAACAAAGACCTATTGCTGAAGTCATTGGCTCCCAGAATTTCTTTTTCCTTCAAGACTCTGAGATTGATAGTCCTGTTGGAACCCCCCAACCACCGCCAATTCCCAACCAGCCATCACCCCCTGCGCCTATACCCACACAGACATTCACTAACCAGCATTTTGTGCAACTTCCTGGGGGACGTGTTCCTGAACCTGGATCTATGCCAATGCCTCCACAACCCCACTTCCCACCACACCCTGATCATGCTGGCTTTGCTCCTGGTCCTGTACCTATGGCTGCAGTGCCCGCAGCACATCCGCACATGCCTGCACCTCAGCCTACTCATGCCGTGCATGCAGTGCCTGTGCCACCACAGCCATTACCACAAGCACCACAACATTCTGCACCTCTGGTAGTTCCTCCTGCTCCTGTTGTTGTTGCATCTCTACAACCAGAGGAACGTCCGTCGACATCGCCTCTCGCCGATAAAGACGACGAGGGACCAAAAGAAAACCGAAGTCCTGATCATGAAGATGGTAACGAACGCAAACCACAGGGCCAAGGAGATGGTCAAGGCCGATACCGTCGTTTTGGCAGAGGCAGTGGGAGAGGTGCACCCAATGGACACCGAGGTCGCGGTTCTTTCCAAAATCGGCAAAGTGGCGATAATTACCGCGGCAGACAGGGCAATGATTATCAAAGCAGACCAATGAAAGACGGTTACCAAAATAGACAGTATGATAACTATCAAGGAAGACACGGAAAAGACGGTTATTCAAACAGAAATGATGGATATTATGGAAATGGAGATGCAGCCGAGGGTGCTCAACAAAATGAAAATGGCGGTCGCGAACGCTACGGCGAAGGAAGCCAAAGCTATCAGGGGGGCTTTAAAAGCCGCGGCAGAGGAGGACCTAGAGGCGCACCTCGGGGCACCACTCGTCCTCCTCGTTCACAACAATTCACAAGGAAAGCAGAAAACAATGAATAGTAAAGTGGATCTCGAAAATGTAATACATTTTCAGTGGTTTCTCAACATTGTAATATATTTGATTTCTCTGATGGACAAAATCATTCGTGAAGGCAGATTTCACCGGCAACAACGTTGTGGTAACAACAAACTAGAGATTATGGTATAAAAATATTTTAAAAAATAATAAAAAAAAAGTAAAATATTAAAACTTGAAACAGAATAAAAAATAAGTTACTTGAATTTAGATGTATGATATATTGCAATTATTATAAGTTACGTAATTCTAGATCTTAAATAGATTGTGTCACGCAAGTGACGACCAGTGACTCGGTTAGGAAGCAGACCTGTGGGGTCACCGTAAGTCGCTCAGTACCTCGTGCGTGCCTCATCCTCGTGATAATTTAAGTACAGGAGATGTGCACACAATTATTAAAACACTGTCAACCGGGACCTTTCCAAATCACATTGATCTTTGTATTTTAATACAGTTAAACGCTAATTATAAATATGTTAAGACGTTCTATGCATGTTTGCGTTTTCTTAAGCCATTAATGATCATCAAAAGTCGTCATTGTATGATTTTGCTATTATTACTGAGCTAATTTTTGAGAATTTTTGTTTTTAATTATATTAGAAAAGGTATTTCAATGCCTAAACATTCGCGATTTTATCAAGCGCGTTTATTGTCGTACAACTATAAAAAAATGATTTGGGAAATTAACAATATAGAGTATGTCGTCGTATAATATGTGAAAAAGTTTTTAATGAATCTTAAAAAAAGAATCAGTGACATTTTATCGTCTTTGTTTGTGTCGCCCAAGCTTTCTATTTACCTTAACATTGTTCTCAATAGAGGCTGTGTGCAAGCAAATTAAAAGTATTCTATGAACTTATGAATTGTTTCATTTAAATACCCGTGCAATATGCTACTGACTACATTAGTATTCATTATCAACTTAAATGACAACTGAGAATACTATGATCTCAATCTCTCGTGCTGTTTTCAATATAAAATGGCGTAATAAACTGTTCGCTCCGTTTTGTGGTAAGAACAGAAATCATTAAATTACCAAGATTAATATAATGGTAACTGAACTAATGCAGCAGTGATGGCCTCGAGGTTTGGTCGCGCGGTCGAGAATCTCAGCGGTCGCGGGTTCGAACCCCAGGCACACACCTCTGACTTTTCGAAGTTATGTGTGTATTCACATTGAATTATCACTTGCTTTAACGGTGAAGGAATACATCGTGATAAAACCTGCACACCTAAGAG
Source organism: Cephonodes hylas (assembly GCA_030295005.1). Taxonomy (NCBI): domain Eukaryota; kingdom Metazoa; phylum Arthropoda; class Insecta; order Lepidoptera; family Sphingidae; genus Cephonodes; species Cephonodes hylas. The sequence continues at coordinate 8,215,593 of AP025369.1, read as the reverse complement.
TTCTTAGGAATTTCTTAGATGTGTAGTTCGCCAACCCGCACTAGGCCAGCGTGGTGGACTATGGCCTTAACCCTCTTAATGGTAGAGGAGACCCGTGCTCAGCAAAGGGCGTATATGGGTTGATAAAGACGAAGAAGAAGAACTGAACTAATACGATATTTTCGTTAAAATAAATTATAACAATAACGACTAACAGTTGGCAAATATTTTGCTTAAGGGTTTCGTTAGATCAAACCCATTTTTTAAGAATTTTCGTAAGCATTTGCGAATGGTGTTGCTATTTTACAACAATCGATGCATTTCATTGGACTTCAGCCTCTTATGGGGATTCTCCTTATGCTTCATGTTGCTATTTTTAATAACTGCACTGTTTCTTGCCTCGGGACGCCCATGGTCTTCGGCCTACGAAATGTAACCAGAAATAGGTCTACGTATCCTAACCTTTTTTTTTATTTTTCTAATACACTTCACCTATCCTCCTCCGCGGGAGCCTCATAATAGGCTTAACTTTAATATCCCAATAGAGGTATGGTAAAAATATTTCGAATAGTTATTTTTTGACATCTTTTGCATAAAAAATTGTTGCATCATCAAGCTCAATAAATATCTTGGGACAATCCTGTACCTAACACTTTTCATATTTTATTCATCTCGGAGAATTACTGTTGCTCAATATAAAGTAACTGATATTAAGCTTGAATTCTTTTAAATAAAACATGATTCACTCGTTGCAGAGAGCATGATAATATTACATTGGTGACTTAGTGGGGAAATTTGTATTCATCTGTGGATAATAACGGTAACATCAACATAGCTTTGACAAAAATATAATGAGAATATTAGGAGGGAGGTTACTTGTAACAAAAAATAGGACTTAAGTATGAATATTTCATGAATAATTGTATGTATGTGTAATTAGGTTCATTGAAATCAGGGACTTTTTAATCATCTAACTAAAACAATTGGATATACTGCATTAGTTGAATGCAATTAAATCGTTTCTTCCACCCAGTCCAGACAATCAAATTTTTAAATAATTGATTAACGTTCAAATTTATATGTAAACAATCTTGATATGTGGATCGACTTAATATATTCACTTATTCAAATATATACTAAGATAACGTTCAAGAAATACATTACAGCTTTTTTTGTTGAAATCGGCCGTAAAAGACACACAGCTTATCAGTTTTGCCAATAAAAGTGTGGATAGAATACAAAAAATAATTATTTGTATTTTTATTATGTATTAAAAAATTATTTAAATTCATATCGTACTTCAACTAAAAGGAATTATGTATTACTTGTGTAAGATTGAATTCGTTTGATGAGATTAGTACTTTCCTACTAGTAAAAACATTTTCATCGTTGCTAATAAAAGGGCGCTACCACAATAGAGCGTCGTGACACATCTGGTTTACATCAAATAGGTATAGGACTTGTGGGTTCCCAAGAGTTGAATAGCTTTCGTAGGAAAAAAAACAAATTGAACAGGTTTATATAACCATCATATAGGGTAGGTGACCCGGTTTTGGCCATTTTAAGAATTTTGTAGACTTTGAGGCTATATCATTTTACAGTTTTTGTTATCACGAACATATTTCTTGTAAAAAGTGATTAAATATATAATAATCTAGCCTAAGGATACATTTTTTTTCATAATGATTCAATGGAAAAATAATCCTGCAGAAAAGAAAAAAAAATGGGAATTTGTGCCATTTTTGGCCAGATTTACCCCATTTCTGGTCACAGTCATGTGCCAGTTCTGGCCACCAAAATTCATCAAAAATAAAAAGCAGATAATTCAAAGTAATAAAAAGTTTATTCGAAAATCGCATATTTTACGACCAATTCGAGTCTTTATTTATAGAAAAATAGCTGACATAATATTGACGACAATTATGAAATATAATATCTCAGCTTGTAAATTAAATTCTTTCTCCTTCTTCTTCTTCTTCATCAACCCATATACGCCCACTGCTGAGCACGGGTCTTCTCTACCATTGAGAGGGTTAGGACATAGTCCACCACGATGGCCTATTGCGGGTTGGCGGACTACACACCTAAGAAATTCCTAAGAACTCTTAGGTGTGCAGGTTTTATCACGATGTTTTCCTTCACCGTTAAAGCAAGTGATAATTCAATGTGAATACACACATAACTTCGAAAAGCCAGAGGTGTGTGTCTGGGGTTCGAACCCGCAACCGTCGAGATTCTCGACCGCGCGCGCAAACCTCGAGGCCATCACTACTTGAATTAATTCTGAATTCTGAAATTCTGCTTGAATTAATGCTTGAATTTCGATGGAGGCATTATAATCGTAACTCTGAAATGATTACTTATATCAAAAAAGCTAAGTAATTAAGGCCAAAAGTGAGGTTCTACGTGCACCACTCTTGACCAGTCATGTGGCCAAAGATGGGAAAATTCATTAATTTTGGCTCCATTAGTGGCCACTCTCATAAACTCACTTAATAAACAAATAGCGATAAAATATCATTTGTACCACTCAGACAGTGTATTCTTTATGAAGGATTAACATAAACATTTAAAAAATAAGAAGGGTTTAAAAAATAATGATTGATTACTCACCCGCTCGCCTTAGCATTTTTGCTAAGACTTATAACAATTGACGCTCGTCAAAAAATAATGACTTGTTGGATTGAAGTGAAGTTTGACACATCAAAGCTGTAAACGCTATCAGTTTTGCCAATATTAGATATTTTTATTCCCGTAAACCTTAGAGTAATATATTTGTCTTTGCCTTAGTTATAACGATTTGAAGTTCTAAATGGCCACAAAGGGGTCGGTGGCCACAACCGGGTCACTTACCCTACCAGTTATAATAATGGACAGACATGATGCATTGTAGATAGTATTTTCAGTGCCGGTTAGTTCAGTCCTGGGAAGTTACTGCCACATCATAACCCAAAAGGATTATACTGATTATGTCTCAGGACGCAGGAACGTCTTTATCGCCCCTTTTTGTATACGTGTTTAATTTTTGTAACTGGTCCCGGTGTAATTTATTGATTAAATAATAAAGAAAAATAAATAAGACTTTTAAGCTAATAAAAGATTTTATTCGATAAAGTTGCCATTTGTTACGATGGATTACAATAAAAAATAGTTTCAAAACAAATTGGCCTTGAAGTTTTCCAAACTGAACGAAATAAATAAGTATTTCAACTTTAATCACCAGACAGAATCTTTTTACAATGCTATTTAATAACTACAGTTGTGTAGTAGTATTTAACCTATACAACCTAATGCAATTATACAAAATATCTCCTTACACTGTACTTATTCTTCGTAGAAATATAATATCGTCACATTTGTTCATTTATAACTTAGGACTGATATAACATTACACCGTAATAAAATATACACAAAAAAATGAATTGTGATGAAATCGTGCCGGAATGTGCAACTAATTCTGTGACATTAAAGCAATTTGGACCATTGTATGATGTTCCATTACATTCACTGGCTGCAGGTAACTTTATTACAAATCCCTTCAAGTTAAACCTCAACATATAAAAATTGACCATAATCATTATTGAATTTCTTATCGACCGATTTGAAGACATAAGTTAAATTTTAAATGTAAAATATTTTTCTTATAAAAATATGAATTGCTAAAAAATGCTATAAAAGATCACCATATTATTGCGTGTTCGTTGTATGCTTAAACGGTACTCATACACAATTATATCAGAGAGTATTAAAATACATTTTAGTGGCATTCTATCTCAATATTTATCTATACTATTATAATAAAGAGGAAAGGTTTGTATTTTTGGATTTTTGGATTTTTGTATTTTTGTATGTTTGTTACGAATAAACTCAAAAAGTACTGAACCGATTTGGATGATTTTTGGTATGGAGATAGATGGGACTCACCGAAGTAACATAGGATACTTTTTATCCCGGAAAATGTAGTATTCCCGTGGGATTGGGTATAAAACGCTATATTTATTTTACGCTTTCACGCCTAAACCATTTGACCGATTTTTATGATTTTTGGTATGAACATAAATAAGATCCTATGAAGTAACATGAACAACATTTTATCCCGGGAATATGTAGGGTTCCTGTGGGATGAGCATATACTGTAACACAAAAGTAACATTGCCTGTGTAATGCTTTCACGCCTAAACCAGTTGACCGATTTGAATGATTTTTGGTATGGAGTTAGATGGGACCCACCGAAGTAACACAGGATATTTTTTATCCCGGAAAATGTAGTATTCCCGAGGGATTGGGTATTAAACCCTATATTTTTCTTTCGCTTTCACGCTCAAACCATTCGACCGATTTTTATGATTCTTGGTATGATCATAAATGAAATCCTATGAAGTAACATGAACAACATTTTATCCCTGGAATATGTAGGGTTCCTGTGGGATGAGCATATATTCTAACGCGAAAATGACACTGCCTATGTAATGCTTTCACGCCTAAACCTTTTGACCGATTTGAATGATTTTTGGTATGAAGATAGGTAGGGCCCACCGATGTAACACAGGATACTTTTATCCCGTAAAATGTAGTATTCCCGTGGGAACGGGTATTTCTGGACCTACTGAACCGATTTGAATGATTTTTGGTATGGAGATAGGTAGGGCCAACTGAAGTAACATAGGATACATTTTATCCCGGAAAATGTAGTATTCCCATGGGAATGGGTATTTCTGGATCTACTGAACAGATTCGAATGATTTTTGGTATGGAGATAGGTAGGGCCCACAGAAGTAACACAGGATACATTTTATCCCGGAAAATGTAGTATTCCCGTGGGAATGGGTATTTCTGGATCTACTGAACAGATTCGAATGATTTTTGGTATGGAGATAGGTAGGGCCCACAGAAGTAACACAGGATACATTTTATCCCGGAAAATGTATTATTCCCGTGGGAATGGGTATTTCTGGATCTACTGAACAGATTCGAATGATTTTTGATATGGAGATAGGTAGGGCCAACTGAAGTAACATAGGATACATTTTATCCCGGAAAATGTAGTATTCCCGTGGGAACGGGTATTTCTGGATCTACTGAAAGATTTGAATGATTTTTGGTATGGAGATAGGTAGGGCCCACAGAAGTAGCATAGGATACATTTTATCCCGGAAAATGTAGTATTCCCGTGGGAATGGGTATTTCTGGATCTACTGAACAGATTTGAATGATTTTTGGTATGGAGATAGATAGGGCCCACAGAAGTAACATAGGATACATTTTATCCCGGAAAGTGTAGTATTTCCGTGGGAATCGGTATACTCAAGATCTACTGAATCAAATAAATACCCACCAAATTAACATGATATACTTTTATACTGGAAAATGTGTTCCCGTGGGTATGGGTACATGTTATAATTGTAAGAGTAACTCTGTAAGTCTATTACGGTTTCACGCCTAAACCATTCGACTAAGTTATATAATTTTAGGTATGAACATAAATAGAACTTATGAGAAGAAATAAAGATTCACGTATTATCTTTCTGCACTCAACCCTAAAGTCTACGCAGACGGAGTCGCGGGCAAAAGCTATTCTATAATAAATAAGTTTGTTATACTCCATATTTATATTTCTTAGCGACATCTAGGAACAAACGTACATATTAGACAACATTGAAAATATATATTTATAAATACCTACACCATTTTTACCGCCACAATGTAATTACAAACACACCATAAGTCATTGTAAATCTTAAGAACCAGCCAATGTTTCATAATACTGTTCATTTTGTTATATATCAAAGTAATATCAAACTAAAGTATACACTAAGTATTAAAGAATCTAATTAACACATGTCGTTCTCATTTGTGTATGTATTTTTTATTACACATATAAAGTATTAAGTGAGGCTTGAGGTATATGACAAGAAATCAATAAGTACTTTAAAAAAATGAAAACGGTTTATGTATGTTTACCGCTTAAGTAGACAGCTGTATATAAATCACCGAATTCAGATAATGTCTATTTTATTTTTTTATTCTTAGGCACAAATATCGCACTGATCATTCAAGAGCATGTGATTACATGACTTTACTTTCAGCCAAACATAAAGTGAAGCCATCGTTTTCTAAAAGTTTGAATTTATTTCATTACTGTCAAACAAAATCAAGTTATCGAAGTATGGGAACATAAAAAAGTATGGGACCGTGACGTAAAAAAAAATTGGTACAGCAGAAAAAGAATATCATAACGGGTATTGATTTCACTTTCAACACTAATCTAGACAAAAAAAATCAGAACTAAAAATAATTGCAAATAACAACAAAATACCCGTGTACTTTTAAATTGTTTAATCAATTCTGTAACAATTGTGTCCTTTTTCTCAATCACTGGAGTTTTTATTTTTACGATTTTCTAAACAGTTACATACATAAATACAAAATTATTACACAGCCTTGTCAATAGGTTAGTAATTATACTGATTTTATATACCTTTGAATTGGTCATTACAAAAACAATATTTTTTCCTAATTATTACTCATCGATTCATTTGTACGATTATAGTATTTTAAGTCACAAGCATATTGAGTGTCTGACAACAATTTTAATGTACTTGAAATGCTAACAAACTTTATAATGCAAGATTTAGATATGAATATTTATCGATTTTCATTTACAACATAATTACTTGTATTACTCAGTCCAAGTTTCACGAATCATAAAACACTTCTTTAGCATTTTTACTCCTACTTTTGTCATAAATGTTATTTCCGCACAGCCAAAAAATCAGGTATCGTCTGTCACACAAAAATTACGTTGAAATCTTGATAATTTTACGAATTTTTCTTTTGGTCATTAATAAATATGGCTAATTAATTATCTTTTTTTGTTTACGTATATTTTAAAAATGTAACATTAATGTTTGTAATGACCGACTCAATTACATCATTCATGTCATGGCTCATTTACATTATTAAAATCGAGCACGTTTTATTAAGTTTCATTTTTGCAATAAATTCTAGCTTTTTCACTCTTGATGCTATAATAAACAAAATGTTTCCTGAAAATACATTCATTACGTTTATTTTAAATTCAACCATTCATTACGTGACATCATTTAAAATCTAATTAAAACGTAATTCAATGACATCATTTAAAACGTAATTACTGAAATTAAACATACTTTCACAAAGAAATTATCGTTTATTGTTACATACTCGTTTTACATGTCAAATAGTTTATATGCTGCTACTGTACGTTCTTTGAAAACTCAGACAAGCAATAGCCACGGTGATTGCACGTGACTTTAAGAAAAATCCCAACAGTTTTTTTACGTTTTCCTAACAACTACGAGTATTAAATGTGTGCGGTTGTAAGGAAAGGTGAATATTTTTGGTTAGGATTTTTTGTAATCACTGTAGCTATTGCCTGCCTTCGTTTTTGATGACGGTCTGCATACACTCTGTATAACAGTCGTAACTGATTCCATCCTCTTGTGATACCACCCCTTCTTACCAATAATGAACGGCACAGACTAGGGTACAATAACTTTTCAATTTTCAGTTACAATTAAAAAAAATCGGGGAATTTGTTTATACCTGGCTACTACTTCTTAAGGCGGTAATAAAAACAAAGTTTTTTCATAAAGTGTTTCGGACACATGAGATTCATTATGTAAATGAGCCTGTACGCTTTCTGCGTTACCAGTTACCAATAGAGGTCAGCAGTCTTAATACCTGTTATATGTTCACATACATAAAGATGCAAATGAAAAGTGTGAAGAGTTGTTAATAATTACTGTGCCGTAAATTTTTTGTCCATTCTAGTTCGTATAGTCTACATGAAACGTCAGCATGCGGGTCAGCTGTCTAGTAAACTTGTTCTGCGTTTGATACAACATCGTCATTACAAAGAATGGCACCGGAACATTTAAAATAAATACTAAGTAACAGCCAAAAAGAACTTTTGAGACAATCACACTTCCCAAAGTGAACAAAAACTATTCTCATTAAACCTATAAAAAAGATCCTGCCCCAGATTTGTTTGTTGAATAAATGCTAGAAATTATTTCTTAATAAAAAAAGAGGAATTACACATGTAGAGCACGTATGTCACAGGTATAAAATGAAGTGTATAATGGTCCTTACAAGTGATGTACCGTGTGGCGTGTCACTTGTCTCGCCAGGCCGCCTGCGCCGCGGCGTGCCGCAGCTTGCGCTCCCACGACTCCGCCTCCGCCCACGAGTGGCGCACGTTGCGGAACAACTGCAACACGCAACACGGCGCTGCAACTCCGCGAGCAACATGCAACTCTCTATTTACAACTATGGACGGTAGGTAAGTAGCGATGGTCGCGGGTTTCATAAAAATGAATTATCAAGTAATTTATTGGTGAAGGAAAAAAATTGTAAGGAAGCCTGCACACTTGAAAGTTCTTAGAAACTTTTAGGAGTGTAGTCTAACCCCCGCTAGGTCAGCGGTGTCCTGCGGTGTGTCATACGTACACGTACGTGTATTTATCCAGTATTACGAATTTATATTGGCTTCAAAATCATCAGACTTTTCGGTCTTGCAAATAACCAAATCGATGCAAGCAATAGAAGGGCACATAAATATTTATTTCTATAGGATAATCGAACTGCTGTATTTATTTGTATAACCAACAGTCGATTTTATGTCTATTTAATGTGAGCATTACCTGTGATAACCACACTTCGTCCGCTAACAGCTCATTGAGAATCACAGTAGTATCTTTACTGGGGTTCTGCATTCGTTTGTCGTCAACACGTTTACTGCATTCTATATACATGAGATACTTCTGATGTGATATCCTTGAATACAATTGCGCGCGACCACAACACGTCGCACACACCAGGAACTCCTGTAAATTAAAAGAACAGTATTTTTATAATAACGATAGTAAAATAGAATACTTAAAATTATTGAATCTCTTTTAATTAGACTCATCAAATCATGCAGGAAATTTTGCTTGTTTATTTTTACTGGTTCGGTAAAAACTCGCGCCGGTTGAACCTTGCCAATCTTAACAGTAGGCCCGGTACTTTCTAATCTGAGCAACAATTGACGAGGGATTACTATCATACGCAACTCCACACTCATTGATATGTGACTTTACGCTACCATGAAAGAGTTCAGCATAACAGGAAATTGTACTCGGACTAAGAGACAGGTAATCTTCTCCATTACTTATAATATACCAGATAATTGCGGACTTTATCATAGATTCTTTTTTCACTTGCTGCCTTACTAAGACTGTGTAATTAATGATCTGGCATATGAATTTTTGGGTTTACCATGTAATATAGGCATGTAAGCCTCCCCAAGATAGCGCCAACACTCTCAGTCTCTCAGTCACCATCTTTCTCAAGTCGTCGGTCCATCGTGCTATCTTGGGGAGGCCTACCTTCAGCACTGGACGACGACGGGCTGAGTCTATACTCATGCCTTTGCATGTGCTTGACCATCGACGCGGCCTGTACTGCACATGCGTAAAAGGAAGTAATCTTACCTTCTCATAAGCGAGTCTGGCATCAGGCTGCACGGGTTCCAGCGTGGCGGGGTTGTAGGGCTGTCCGAAGAGCAGCAGGCGCGCTACCGCGGGTCGCGCGCACGCTCTGCACGCGCCCGCGCCCGCCGCCACACTGAGCGTGGGCCACGTGCCGAGCGCCGCGTCGAGTGCGCGCGCGCCCCCGCCCCCCGCGCCGCCGCCCCCGCTGCACGACACGCGCGACCGCATCGTCTCCGTCACCTCGTCCACAGTCTTCACGTTCGACAAGAAATACTCATCTGGAATGGATTTGTCTAGATATAATATTTGGAAGAGTCTGTGGGAGGCCTATGTCCTGCAGTGGACGCCCTTTTGCTTATGATGTAATGTGATAACATTTACATAAATAAATACACCCAACAGTGACAAACACAGTCCTGATCCCACATTAATCTTAATATCCATGAGTCTTGTATCGTGAGTATCAGATATTACGAGACTTTTGGGTCTCACAAATACCCAGACCCGAAACAAATCTTTGTGGATCACACAAATATTTGTGTCGGTGCGGGGATCGAATCCGCGGCCGCTCGTTTCCCAAGCTGGTGTCTAGCGAACTGTGCCATGGGGCTGGCAAATACTAGATAATAAATCATTTTTTCAGTGTGTATTCCGCCAACCCGCACTAGGCCAGCGTGGCAGGCTAAGCCCTAAACCCCTTCCAGTTGTAGAGGCCGGTGCCCAGCAGAGGGACGTATATGTATTGATTATGACATACCTGACAATTCATATGAATTAAGCAGTGGATTTAGAAGCTACAACCATAATATTAGAAATTTTAAGACTGAATGTTACATCCGTCTTATTTGTAACCATGGCAGCCTTACCTTAAATTCGAGTGTAGGTGCGGCTCTAAATACTATCCGATAATAAATGCAACTAGTATTGTTATTCTAACGAAATCTACAATGGGTAATAACCATAATTATAGATACATAATAAGCACCATAAATTGTTTTAAAAACGTAGCAATTACTTATATAAAGATAAGTGGTAAACTCTTACCTTCTCGTCCTTCCTCATATGTGTGCACTATTATAATAGTGCTGTCAATATTTATGTTACGCGTACTTTTTTTTAGAAATCGAACCCTGGACCTTTTTATTGTACGCGTATTTTAAAGACGCGGGACCAATGATATCATCAACATACAATTTTACAATGATAGTGTTGACATTAATAATAAACTTATGAATCATATGCCACAGTACGATCAATTTATTACGCCGTATTTTTTTAATGTATAAATAAGGTAAAAAAATGGGAATGATCGCTGATTAAGAAAAACGTTTAAAAATGGTAATACCTTGCTCCTGAAAAATTTCAGTAAGAAAATTCGGGTCGAGCGCATGCGAAATTAGCGTCTGGATATAGACCTCGAAATTTTCCTGATACATTTGCGTTTCGAGCATTCTTTTCTCTATAAAATTACAATCGTCGAATGGCAATTCATTTCTCATCAACTCTACTATCGTTTCCAAATGAGTTTGCGACCGAACCTTTACTGGTACTTGCGTATATAATTTTTTGTTTTCGGGATTCCAAACTGTATACTGTAAAAATAAAACGTTAATAAACTTTTGTAATTGTATGTTATCTAAATTTCAAATGCAAAAGTTCACTGTGCATATCAATCAATAATCAAGATGAATAGATTAAAATTTTATTTGTACTAAGTATAATCTTATACTTACCGTTGAAATATTTCTATATAAAACTTTCCCATTTTCTTCGAATGGCTCATGTTTTTGAAGTAGCGTTTTGCCGTCTACTCGCCAAATCGCAGGCCACATTTCACTTAAATCTGTTTTTAACGCTACAAATTCGCCTGACTGTAAATTCAAAGAGAGGATTTTAAAAAAATTAACGCCAATTAAAAATGTACAGAAAACGTTGTTATAAAATAAACAATCATTCTATGAAAAATTAAATATAACAAGGTCATCTACATATAATAATAAGTTATTACCTGATAAGGCATTTCCTCGATTGGTCTTGCGTTTTCCATTTGGGTTGTAGAAGAGATTTGTTGATGAGATTTATTGATGTGATGTAATTTCCTGTTTGCATTATTGTCATTGTCCGTGGTCCCATACAGCCCATAACCCAGATTAGCCCCATGACCAGACACTAGAATAAATAAATCTTTTGGCTATTCGAAAACTAAGCTACTATATACTAAAAATATTAATTGAACGTAATTCCGATTATCTTTACCAACTGAATTTGTTTAATAATAATAATTGTAACATATGTAACGTTACATGGTGGATGTTCCCATATTTATGGTAAGTATAATGGCGTTTTTGTCGTGTTGAACAATGTGATATATACCTATTTGTGGCTGAAGTGCATTAATCATCAAGAAAAAATGCGATCATCGCACTATCAGAATTATCATCAGCTTTTGTTTAAAGATATGGTAATAATCACAATTATCGTGCACATGATTTGAGTTTTAAATAGATTGAATTAATTTTAAGTAATCTTAATTTATTTATCATTTAGGAAGTTCCTGATATTTATTACTTAAAAAATATATTGTTTAGATTTGATTGTTACCAATAAGTCAAGAAATATCATATTGGTGCTATACCAAAAGCGACACTTAACTGTGTAACATTAGGAATTAAGACTGATGAACTAGAAGGAAGTATTAACACATTTAACGTGTAAATGACAGGTTTTGCCACACAAACAAAAATAGGCGAGGAGGGTGAAGGAAAAGGACAGCCAAGTGATGATGGCTCATCACAGTGATAACATGTACATACATTTCGCATAACTCTAATTCCTTAACATCAAAGCTGTTCGAGCTCATCTCAATGACATTACAAAACGCTGACAAAATGTACATGTTATCCCTATTTGGCGTTGTGCGGGGTGCTACCAGGAATAATTACAAATTATAAAAATATTTAACACATGATCAGTAATATAGTCGTGTTTATTTTATGTCTTCTCCTATGATACAAAATTATTTACATAAAATATTGAGAATTGTGCATAAACAAATAACAATTAAATAGAAATACAAAAACTTATGTTCAGGACATGGCCTTCTAATACATTATTTCGCACTTACTTATAGCTGTCAATGTATTATGCAATTTATTCCTCCTTACAATATAAAATCACTTTCTGCTAAAGAATATGCATACACTATTGTAAGTACCGACTAAACGCAAATACTGTAAAATACAATACACTATTTTATATGTACAATGACACCCACTGGTTTGTATTCCATAAAAAAATATACCACAATTTTGGAATTATTTATGGTAGCACCCCTTCAATAGCGAGTATGACAAGAGTCACAAATATTACAATTTACAATAAAATGGCACTAATAATGTGTCATCAAACAACATAATTAGTGAAATCTTGTTACAGGCTAACCTAAAATATCGACGTCTACTAAGAAAGGTACATCACATTTCTCTTCACAAAAAAATAATTATTTACAAATTATAACCATAGATTTGTTTCAATAAAAATTTACATTATCACAGTTAAAATGTAACAAGTTTTCACGGTATCCTGCCAAAGTGGCAATTAGCTTGCTCCTGTCATACAAGCTTCAGGGCTAGCTCTTCACCATCGCGCTCTACTTCTTAAGTGGAAATCTAGTAAATTGAACGCACCTTCGTCAGGCTGGTGTTGGTAATAGTATTGTTGCTGTGGCGCTGCCTGCAGCGACGCCACGGGCGGCGGGGCAGGGGGTCGTGGCTTCTTAGGCGCGGCCGGCTGAGGCGCCACCACGGCCGAGGGGGTCGGCTTGTTCATCGTCGTCCGACCCTTCTTTCCTTTGTCGTTCAGAGGCGTACTAGGCACGTTAAGCACGGGCTTGTTCAGCCTTCGCGCTTCCTCCTCCGCGTCGTAAGCGGCCTCTTCACTGCCATCGTATTTACGCTTTCGGTCCTTATTTAAATTATAATACCGAGGATCGTCCAACTCTACGCCTTTCCCCTGGGAAGTGAGAAGGTTCGACGATCCACCGTGTAACTGATTAGCACCCAACAGGCCTGTCGTACTCATGCTTGCTGAAGAACTCATGACTGGGTTACCCATTGACATCCCCGCATTTATGACATTCGTTGGCGCCATCGCACCATTAGCACTTTGCTGTGTTGCATTCGTGTCGCACTGGCTTTTGTTATGTTCATTTTGGGTATAAGGCTTATTATTTGTATTGCTATTAGTGTTAGTTCTAGACCATGTGGATTTTCTGGCGCCTCTGCCGGCCGGTGGAGGAGAAGTGTCTCGCTCTCCTTGTAAAAATTTTAAATAAGAAGCCATGAAACCTGAGCCGGGGCCCGTGACTGGGACATTGAATTTTTTATCCATAACTTTTGAAGTAGCGTCTTGTGAAGTGCTGTTTATGTTCTGCTGCTGTGAAGAGGGTGCTACCGACGATGCAGTATTTGCTCGTTGTTCTGCAAGGAAACCAAGTTCTTCCTCTATATTAGGCACTACCACCTTAGGCTGTTCCTCTTCACGTGTTTCTGGTGTTGAAAAAGATGACGAGGAAGCCGAAGGTGGAGTCTCGCTAAATGACGACAACGGTGTTAACTCCACAGAGGATTGGAATTCGGGATGAGGTCCTAGGTGAAAAGGCGGGAAATACGTTAAGGCGTGTCCATGCGGCATTGCTAGTGCTTGATGTTGGTTAGCAAAATTTGTAGCGTGCAAAGGAGCTTGGGAACCGAAAGCGGAAGTGCCAGGAAACATTTTGGGAGGAGGTGGCGGAAGATTCCACCTTTCAAAATCGAAATAGCTACCGTTTTGCTGCTGATTACTAGTTGAACTGTGGGCAGGGGGAGGAATTCTGTTTGCTAAGTAGTCTGCCATGACTGCATTCGATAATTCATTCATGTTTGTATGTGAAATAGGTTTTTCCGTGCTTTTTCTCCTCGTGACGGGTTTTGCGGTTGTTGTGGAAGGTGTTGTTGGAGCCTGGCTTTTGGTTGCCTTTACTTCTTGTAACTGACAACTTTGTTGAAGATTTTGTAAATTTTTAACTATACTCATGGGATCACCTCTACAACTAGAAAGATCTTGTAAAGCTACGTTATTTCCATCAAAATAATTTTGATGCTTATCGGCTGCTAAACTTCTATTGGGAGTTGGGTTCTGAGTTTGTGATGATGATTCATCATTATGAGTATTGTTTTCTGACAAACTACTGCTACTGTAATTAGTACTACTATTAGTACCAGAATACTTTCTAGATGACTGACGTTCACTATCCCAACAACTTTGGCTAGATGATTGTGTCTGATTACGTTCATATCTATTTTCAGAGTATGTTTTATTTTGTTCTATTCCTAATGCCCTAGTTATAACCGAAGGATATGCTACTTGACTATTTTGGGAAGGAGGTCTAGTAACAGAAGCATCCAATGGAGATCGTGGTGGAACACTATTGAGTTTATTGTAATGATCACTATGTTGCTGAGGAGAATTCATTGAATTCATTGGACTATGGTACATAGGATAAGCAGGACTTGAGCCATGGCCCAGAGGAGATGTTTGAGGTGCAGCTTGCGACGGACTTTGTCGCCTTGCTACTACAACACCACAATCAGGACCATTTTGAGAGCTACTGCTTGAATACCCCGTGTCAGTACTAGAACTACTTTTTGCACGGACATGATAATCTGATTCCACATTATTTCCGCTTTGATAATGCCTAAAACTAGATCCTTGAGAAGGAGTATATTGAGAAGTCCCAATTCTATTGGGTTTAGTAGAACTTGTATTGTTTCCACTATAATTTAATCTACCTGGGGCATCCATTATGGAATAACTAATAGGTGATGATTGTGGTTGTAATTTATCGTTGGTATCACAACTTTTCCTCTGTTCGTTATTTAATTCTGGATAAATTTTACTTTGTGCTTTAGTTTGAACTTGTGGAGGTTTTGATGTAGGAGATACAAAGCTGCTACTACTGTTTGACACTTGTCTAGAAGGCTTTTCACTGGTTGTGTTTTTGGGAGACTGGGAATTATAAATGGAAGCTGAAGGTCTTGAAGTAGTACCAGATGTGGTCCTGTAATCTTTACTGGGTGGGGTGGGAGAGGATGTGACTGGTGGAGTTGACACTATACACGATTGTTGTGAATGAGCAGTTGAACTTGCAGAACTTGAATAAGACTTACTTCCAGCATAATCCTGCTGTGATGATAGTTGACCACTCTTTGCACTGGTTGTACTATAAGAATTATCAGTCTGATTTCCAAAAGATGAAGGAGATTGAAAAAACGTTGATGAAGATGTTGATGTTGCAGGTTGTTTTGATGCAGTTGCTGGTGAACCCGACCTGTTGGTCTGTTTACCAGTACTAGAAATCTGTGAGTTGAGATGATTATTAAGAGTTTGTGCAGCAGCAAAATGAGCATTAAAGTTTTCATATGTTGCTGATGCTTTTGTTGTAGCGGGGCTTGGTGATGAGGGCACAACACTTTCATGTGGCAAAATTCCAAATGGACTTGGAAGCTGATTATTTCCCTGCCAACTTAAACCAGCAGTTGTGCCACCTGGGGTTGAGGACTGGTCAAAAAATGATGCTCCTTGTGCTGCAAGTGTTTGATGAGAGTAATTTTCTCTTAAAGTAGATAATTCAGAGTCTACTGAAGATTGTTTAGAGGCAACTGCTGCCTGTGCTTGAGCTATAACTTGTCGATGCTGTGCTTGTAAGGAAGAGCTATAATGCGCAGGCTTTGGGTTGGCATGATGAAATAAAGGCGAAAATACTGCATCATAGCCAACTGCTGGTGGAGAAAGAAATCCTCCTGGGTTAAAGGGAGAAGCTGTTGAAGAACCAAGTTGTCCTGCTAATGAGGCTGTTGTGTGTGCTGCCTGGAGTAGTAATTGACTTGTGGTTGATGGTACAGTCTGGCTGCCTAGTCCTGAACCACCGCTTGCTAGGTGGTGATGAAAGTCTCCACTTGCAGCACCAGCCTGAACCCCCGCTAGCCGATTGTATGATGCATATGCTGACCATGGTCCTACTGGATCCATTACCACCTCCGTGATGTTTTAGATTCAATGTATGTAATATGTCAATAGAAGTCCACACTTTCATCCATAGTTTGCAGTACACCATCAAATGTATTGTTTACTACAAATATATCGAAGCACTGGAACTCATGTTCAACTAGTAACTCTTCACACAATGAGAAAACATCCCTGAAAAGAAAAAAAAAATCATTACTATCAAAACAAACGTTTTACCGTGATGTCTAATAAGAATAAAATTATGTTTGAAACCGTATATACACAGTAAATAAGATTTCCTACACATTTCAAATAGTAAACAGATCAATGAAATACAAAAAAACGCATCATCGTGTTTGAAACAAAAATAATCCGCGGCATCGCCATCGAAGCGTCAATGAATGACGAACAATACAAGAACTTATTTTTTACACAAATGGTCATTTTTAAATGTGTGATGCTGAAAACAAACATACCATCGTCTTCGTTTTCTACGATCATTTATCAATGTGGTTTCAGAGGACGCTCACACGACAGATAACATCATAAATATGGCCTCGACTCCTCGAGTGCTCGTTGCGACGGGTTTTGTCTATTGTGAAATGAAAAGCCACTCAAAATGAACGTCGCACACAATAATCCACTTTTTATATTATTTACACGTGTGAAGACATATCTTTCTTAAGTTTGTTTAATAGTTAAAGTGTTTCAAACAACGAATTACTTTATTTACAAGTAAAAATACGACAACGTTTCGCCTTTCACATTAATCGCCGCCATCTTACTTGTCGAATATCTGTCGGTCGAACGAACGAACGATCATACACAACAATTATTGTAGGACCCTGCATAGAATTCAAATAAATAAATCAAAACTCTTTTTAATAATTATTTTATTTGTAAAATAAAATTCAATATATATTTCCAAAGTTTATAATGATATGTATAACCTAATAATTTTTTTATCAAATAATTAGTCATACATCTACAGACAATCACGGGTAATTTCGGTACAATAATAGCTATTGTTTTTTTACAATACAAATAGGTTTATTTTAACACAAAGAAAATAATAAATTAATTATTTTGTACTGACCGGTTGAGTTGTTTAGCCGGTCTCAACTGTACAACACTATGAAATTAAATATTTATTATCTGTTGATGGTATGAGGTATCCAATATTAAATTCGCGCTGAAGTTAACTATAGAATTAGCTAGCGTAAAACGGAGCGTAAAAATCACAGCGTACTTTTTAGATTAATTGTTTTATATTTATTTTTATTACTTTAAAAATAAATCATTGAAATAACTAACACATTTTTTGTACCAGGGAAATTGTTGCTGTGCTTATGTACAAAGAAGCCGGCACTAATAAGCATGCTCATGGATTCATAGAAAATATGAAAAGTAAATAAATGTAGGTTTGCCAATATCTTACGTTACACATTAGCTTTAAAGTCCGCGAGTTTGACTGAGTATTATGAAAGTTTATTTTTTTTATCACTTCTATGACTATCACATTTGACT
Source organism: Cephonodes hylas (assembly GCA_030295005.1). Classification (NCBI taxonomy): domain Eukaryota; kingdom Metazoa; phylum Arthropoda; class Insecta; order Lepidoptera; family Sphingidae; genus Cephonodes; species Cephonodes hylas. The sequence goes on along the minus strand of AP025369.1, from coordinate 8,197,528 downwards.
GCTGAGGATGGGCGACATTGGTTGAGAGAAAAGATTGGTTGAACATTAAAATATTAGTTATTGAAAAAAATCAGTGAAATTCTAACCAGGGACTTCAAATTTTTCGTACTTAGGTTTTTTTAGGATGTTTTCCTAGTTTATTGTCATTTGGAAGCCTAAGAATTCTACTACGGCGTCCCTGGTATTTTATAGAAGGCGAGTAAAGGCAGTGATGGCTTCGAGGTTTAGTCGCGCGGTCGAGAATCTCGGCGGTCGCGGGTTCGAACCCCAGGCACACACCTCTGACTTTTCGTGATGAAACCTGCACACCTAAGAGTCCTTAGGAGTTTCTTAGGTGTGTAGTTCGCCAACCCGCACCAGGCCAGCGTGGTGGACTATGGCCTAAACCCTCTCAATGGTAGAGGAGACCCGAGCTCAGCAGTGGGCGTATATGGGTTGATGAAGAAGAAGAAGAAGAGTAAAATGGGTTATCAAAGTAGAAAGGCGTGATCCGGTAGAAAAATGTCTATAAAAATCACTGTATGGTCGTAGCTAAAATAAAAATCGGGTATTTGGACTTCAAGAATTCTGTATTAATAACCGTTTATTATTATTTAACTTGACTAGTTGAAAGTCACGTTGAAATCCTACCGCAGGAACTCCTGCGTTTCTGCATAAATAGTAAAAAAAGAAGTTATTTTTTGCGGGAAAGCAAATATATTTCGCTTTTTAAAAAAGTAACTAAATATTAGTTAAACAGTAACAATTGAGTGGACATCATCACCACAATTTTGAAATAATCCTTAAGAAAACGTCAATGATAATTCGCCCTTTCCACGAAATCCTAAAATGAGCTACAACTTCATTGCAGGAGAGGTAGGTGAATAGTGTATACCCAGTTTTTATTGATAAATTTGTGTTAAAATAATATCCGAATCATCATCATCATCCATTAGGCAATGGGCCATTGCTAGACATACGCCTGTCCCAATGACCTCCACCGGGATCTGTCGGAAGCAGCCTGCAGCCCGCGACGTCCTTCGATCTTCACAAGGTCGTCAGACCACCTTTTCAGAGGACATCTCTCGCTTCGTTTTCCGGAACGTGGCCTCCACTTACCTCTCTGGGTGACTGTGAGCCGTCTAATGAGGCCCAGTGCAAATTGTATGCAGTAAAAGGAAAAAGTACTCATACTTTACACATCAGCCAATTTAAATTACATTGCTGGCCACGGGCGTCCTCTACAATTGAGATAATTTAGGTATAATAGTCCACCACGCTGATATAGTGCGCAATGGCGGATTATACACCTTAGAAATTCCGAAGAACTTTTAGGTGTGCAGGTTTCCTCACATTTCCTTCACCGTTAAACCAAGTGAATTCATTGTAAAAATACTCATAACTTAGAAAACTAGAGGTGTGTGCGTGAGATTTGAACTCGCGACCGTCGAGATTCTCGACCGTGCGGCTATACCTCGAGGCCATTATTACTACTTCAATTCTTTTTTACACAAAAGGATATTGGGATAAATAAAAATGCGAAAATTGGCGGTTACTCCATTTTTATTTACTTGAAAAATTAACTTCTTTGGCAATTTGTATGGAATTGATAATTCAAGGAAGACAAAGAACATAACAATACGAAAATATCAAAAACCTCCTGTAGTTGTTATGTGGTAGTTTAGTACGAAAGATAAATTTTGCACCACTGTTTAACTCAAACAATTCGATTAAGTGTCGTCTTTTGTAAGCTGACTATTTTTTTAATGTAGTATATATTTAAATAGTTAAAAAATAAAATATGATACTTATGTTTTAAACATTCAGCTATCAAATTATTGTAACTTAACTATGAAGATTCATTTTGCTCGACGTTATATAAAAAAATAGTAATTTAACGATTGAAACATTCGAAACGTTACTTTTCAATTTAAAGACGGTCTAAGAATATTTAAAATTCCATTACATATTTTTGTGTTGATCGGATATACGTTAATTACAAATATGCATCTTTCTTGCATGATACTATCTTGACATTTCACATTACAATAAATTATACTTCAGGTTTTGGTAATATTATATTCTTCAGAAATAATGGACGAAAGGCTACTTATACCTACTATTGTGCATGCAATAATGCTAAATAACAATTTAAACGGCGCGGAAGAAAAATGCCTAGGGAAGGTCAGTTTAATTGGCACGACATTATATGCACAAATTTGTTCTTAATATTACAATATCTTTTTCACAAATAATGTCGTACACAGTAAATGCGTTCTAAATCAAAGCATCAATTAATTATTTATTACATACTAACTCCCGCGTATGTGGTATTGACAACAATGTAGGACGGCAAAAACTATGAACAACCGCATACTATAGAGCAATATTTAACCACGTCGCCATCGTAATTTTTGAAAAAGTATAAAGATGATTGTGTTTAATAAGATTGAAAAAAGGCAATGATTAAAAATAGCTTTTACAAAAACCTTTAAATACCAACTATACCGTAACGAATTTCTAATACACAAAAGGTAGTTATGAATATTACAAACCACTTATACAAATCAAGAAAAGTAATATATTACGTGGTAATTTCCTATGCAACAATAAGGAACAAGTAAATACACTTCTGTATTCATCACTTTAAATCAATAATTGTTGGCAAATATATTTATGTTAATACAAAGACGAAAAAAGTTTTATGAAGATTTGAATGGAAATGTCGAATGTTTCCAATTCATAAGCCTTATACATCACTCAATAACCAATGGATGACACTAGCATCTAAGACGTTAGAGATCTTTGATTTCATTGTTTCAATAAGTAAAACTAAAGTATTTAAAAACATGCTTTAATTAAAATCTACTAGTTATATTGATTCAACTTGATAATTCACACATGCTATCAGAATATCCCCAAATCTTACATCTACGTAAATCACAATCAACAGTTAATTATTATAGGTGCGTCATTCCAAATAATGGGTAAATATGAACTTACTATTATTGCGAGCCTTACAAAAGTTATATTTGTAATTAAAACCTTTATTATGATCATCAATAATATTATTTAATAATGCCTGTTAAAGTTAAGTTTGTGCAATGTCATGAAAACAAAATTATTGTAGATAAGTGCGTCGTTAAAGATGTTTATGCTTTAAGCATATTATGGTCTATATGAAGAGATATTAATATTAACTAATTATAATTATTGCACATCATATATCATTATCTGTTGTCATGGATCAAATAAAACTAATAGAAGAAATGCAAGCTTGAATCATAAAAAATAATACGTGAGTACTTTTTCTCATCGAAGTATTCAGTGACTTAAATTTACTTGTTTATGTTACTTGAAAAAATTAACAGATCTTCATTGTACAAATAATGTTGCGTATCGCGTTGGTTTTTAAATACAAGTAAAATTAGCCTCAAATAAAACTAACGATCTAACAACGAACAACTTATCATAAAAATCAAATAGATAAAGGTACATTCTACTGCAATCATTCCTCATAAAAAATCTTTGGGTTTCCACGCGGCAAGTAAATATAATAATCACAAACTTAACAAAAAAAATATTACATTTCAAAAATCACCTAACCCTGCATATTTAAATTCTTTTGCAAAATTATGCTATGAGTACCTATATGAATAATATATACGAGTATTTTTGGCATTTCTTAAACCATTATGGCCTAACACAAGTGGCACGGAGAGATGTGGGAAACAAGGATACAAGTAAATCAAAACTTCACTCAAGCTTTTATAGACATAAAAGCTAAACTCTACTTACCTATATATTAATGAAGTCATTCACTTGGTTTGATAAAAGTTTTTGAGTGAAAAGTGGTAAAATCATTCCTTCAGGGTTTTATGGCATATATTCTTTTGCTTGGGTTAATTTTTCAATGCCAAACCCGAATAAATAAAATGTCCATTTTTGCTTCTTAATAAAAATGAAAAGCTCTGATATCCGTTTTCTTTTGTGAGGAACAAATAGACACGAGTTGTTGTAACAAATGGCCTGGTCAATAAAGTATGACATAAATTCATTAAGTAACACATAATATCATAAGAAAAAATCATGATAAATACGAATTTTAGTATTATTTAAAGGACCTTAAGCAATATTTTAATGCATTAAAATTAAATCTGTTTTGATTTCTATATATTATCACAATTTGACATTTCACGATGACGTATAAGTCGGTTGCAGGTTGCAGCGTAACTTTTAATTTCCGAATATATTAAGCAAATAAATTTCCTAGAGAAAACGAAAATACTTATATGCCGTAAAAATAATTTACATCATTTAAAATAAGAAATGTTTTTGACATTTTAGTCGTAACGGTTGAAACCAGCTATATCATACTGAGGAATTAGATATATTGTATACGAAATTGTTTCACGGGCAAGAAATATTACGCCAGGAATCAAATTTCCGGTAACAATTTTTCATATGTATAAGGAATGAGAAATTAAATTCCTTGTGTGAGTGAATTCTCCAAAACGATATCAAACTCGTCAAGTGGCTCTAGAATTTGTCTGAGGAAGGTGAGCAGACCGCGCTTGCGCAGGAAACTTTGTTCTTCATACATTTCAGTGGTGACACGCGTCATTGACATCGGAACTAACATCCGATGAAGCCAATGTTCACTGCAATTAAAATATCATATTTACCGATTGTTTATGTTTTTTTTTAATTCTGGCATCAGCATGTCGGACTAAAGAAGACTTCAGAACAAGTGCGAAATGTCATGTTTGTTGGGGTGGTAAGAATGCAAAGCATAAGTTATTTAAACACCGTGGTTCTTTGAGGTCTCGGTCAGGTCGAGTTGACGCTTTCATTTCATTGTCGAGGCTACTAAGAAAGGCTTTTAATACAACAATTAATAATAATTAATCTCTACCACTCACCGTAAACTGAGACATATAAATAGTTGGAACTTTCCGTCCTTGCCAAGAGTGCGTCCTACTGTGTTGATCTCGTCCATAAGATGACAATAGCAGCGCCAGATAGCTCTATGCTCTTGATCTTGACGACAGTTGTATGCCATTCCGCAACTTTTATTATTTTGCGCGGCAGGTTCATCGCACAAGCTCATCTTGAACTCGTCTTTTACCCTCGCTGATAATGTATTGAGCAAAATAATACACGATATTTAATAATGTGCTTATGCAGTGTGATTAAAAGGCAAGCTATGTTTTCATTGAGAGACCTCACTCTACGTCTTAAGTCATTTTGCATATCATGAAGGTGCGCTGTTCACTTGTTTTAAAATTTTAATATGCATAAGAGGCGCAGAAGTTAATCACAAGATTTTGTAAGAGCCGTGACTATAGACTTAGATTTAATCCAATATACTAATTGTGTGATTTACTATACATGACAGCAATGGTTGAAAAACAATAAAATGATAGTTTTTGCACTGTTATAAACAAAATAATAAAAAAATCATAAATTCATACTCACTAAAGTAATCCCAAATAAAAAGATTCTTTCCGAAAAGACGGGCGGACTTGAAGCCACAAAGGAATGCTTGTTCTAAACATTTCACCAAACCATTTTCACCGCACAGCAAAACGCTTAACGAATTGGCATCTTTATCCCTTTTCGACTGATAGTGCCATTTGACGATAGCGTTCACGCAATCACCTATAACAATAATACACATTACTTTACATTGTTAATATCATCAAACATTTTCTTTCTATTTAGCAAAATTTCAATTACAATATACAACGTGTTGTCAGACCGTTATCGGAAACGAAGACAGGTAATAGCTACGGTGATCATAAATTCCATTTGCATTAAAGAAAATCCCAAAAAAAAATAAAAATACCATTGATATTAAATTTACGTGGTTTGTATGGACAATGCCAGAATATTTTTTGTCCGGATGTTCTTTAACGCCAATGAGTTTGTGATCACCGTAGATATTACCTGCCTCAGTTTCCGATCGCGGTCTGAATACACCTTGTATTTAATTATCTTAATTTACTGTACATAAAATATAATATGTAAGATGCCCCATACACCTACAATAATATTGGACAATATTCTGATTGTACAATATTTTTGGACGTGTAGGGATAATATTGAAACATTGCGCAGTGATTGAACAAAAGATTGAGGTAGCTTAATTTTTATTGTGCAGTATATTTTTTTTTATTGCGCTGTGTAGGCTTAATATTGCGCAATATACATTTTTTTCTTTTCAACAAAATCACCAGCGTGGCTGCCGCCAAAACTTCGTCGTTAGACATGTTGCTCGCACGAAAATATTGATCAGACTGCTTAGTCAATTTTATTGACAGAATTTATTGAACGTCTGGAATCAAAGGGGGTGTTCAATATTATTGAACAATAAAAAGATTGTGCAATATTATTGTAGGTGTATGCGAGCGGCAGTGCGGGGTGCGTACCGATCATGTGCTGTATGGTGGAGGTGGAGAGGTGCGTGGTGGGCGTGTGCGGCGCGTGCGCGGGCGTGGCGGGGCGCGGCGCCTGCTCCCGCACGCGCGCCGCCACCAGCAGCCGCTCCGTCGAGCCGTCGTCCACGCCGCAGCCCAGCCAACGGTTGCACGGGAACCTGACACACGTGCCACATCATCACCAGCCAATTGTGATCCACTGGACATAGGCCTCCCTAAATGACTTTCACCGGGATCTATCGCAAGCCATCTGCAGCCAGCTTCGTCCCGCGACCTTTACCAGGTCGTATGACCACCTTGTCAGAGGACGTCCCACGCTGCGCTACGTGGCCTCCACTGGAGAACTACTGGGCCCCATCGGCCATCAGTTATCACATCAACATCTAACCCATTTCATATTACATTTTTTGACAAATGAGATAACTACATAAACTCCATATTTATATGCATTATTTATGTAAATATGAATTCCCCATTGTCTTTTATTTCTTCTCCCCGGCAGACCATGAAAGTGACGTGCTTGAATATTACAGTCTACATAACTTTTAAGCCGAACTACAAATTTTTTGCAGCGACTTATACTTTAGCCTTGCAAAAATTGTTTATTAAAGTAATAATAAAAATCCTTACGTGTACGTGTGACCAGTGACCTCATTCCTCATGTATACTTGGTCGAGCAACCACCTCGGTGACAAACCGGAATTATCGTGTCCTATGCGCAATGTTGAGAGTATGCCCAAGTTTTTGTGCTGCAAAATATGCATTAATTATAAACCGAGAGATACTTAAAAGTTAAATTAACTCAACGTTCAAGAGACGTTGTGTCAAGGAGCGAATAGTTTTATTGCAACTTTTAGTCTTCTGTATTAAGAACGTTAATAAATTGTAAAATATGTATTGGTGAATATATTTGACTTACATGGAAAACAAATTCATTAGTGTTCCTTGGTATAGGTATTTTCGGTGTAGATTCTCCATTCGCTCCGGATATTGAAATCCAACAATTGGCAGTAGTTTGGCTTGCTTTACGTGACGGCACAATTAAAACTCGATAAGGAAGCTCTAAAAAATAAACAAGAACCAGTTTTAAAATCTAGTATTTTGACAATACCGACATAGGCAAATATCATTGTTTTATAAAATATTTACTGACAAATCGATATTGAAAGCAAAGGAAGCTTAATGCAACAAACCCATTTATTTTAATAATACTTACTTGTGGTTGGATAAGTGTTTGTAAAACAAAAATAATCCACAGCATTCAAAGTCAATAAATGATACAGGAACTGTTCACGTTCTTCTTCGCAACGTAGAAAAGCAGTCCTTTTATATTGGGATCGCAGCAACGTTGTATCAGCAAGTAGTTCTCGAAGATGCTTAGATAATAATTTCTTTTCCAAAGAAAGACGAACCCATGCGCGGGCGTAACCTATTTCTGTTTTTATATCGGTCATCGCTTGAACGTTTCTGTAACATAGATTTTTTGTTAACAATTTAATATAAAAAAAAATATATATATAACGTAATAGCACAAAAAGACAGCACAATCAATCCTTACCTCATATCGAAAGTGAGGCTTTCAGGCAAAGGACGCAATGGGTTTGGAGGTGGATTAGACTTGCGTTCTAGCGTCCCTGAGTTACTGAGTCTGTCTCGCGAACTGTCCCGCGAACCGCCGCGGGAACTGTCACGGGATCTGTTAGTGGTGCTGGCGCTTTGTTGAGCTTCTACTTCTGCGCCCACCGACGACAAATCTTCCAACAAAATATTTGTTGTGTTAGAATTTTTCCGATGCATAATCCTAATTTTTGAACCTATATTTACAAAAAAGTTTTGTTTTTTTCTTCTTTTGTTTAATTTAGCTCAGTGGTTCCACAAAATTTATTTTGTTCATGTTTACATCAAAATATTATGTACTAGGCCGCGTTACGACTTACGAGGTACAAGAACAATACTTACAGTCAAGTCGCTTTCGCAATACACACCAAGCCAATGCTGCATGTTACAAAAATAACAAAACACATAATGAAACATATAATTTATTAGTACAGTTAGTCGAGACAGTAGTTGTTTTCTTTTTAATAATACTTTAATATCGATACAGATTTTACTGAAATCTTTTTTATCGCATTATTATTATAAAGCATCGTAACATGTAACTAAACAATACTTCACATACCTGGTGTAAGATAATTAGGATCGATTGGCTTAGTGGAGTTGCTGCATTGCTCTAGTTCTTGATAATTAGTGAGATGCATCCAAAGTGCTGACTTTCCCATTTTATGTTGTAAACCATGAGACCAAAGTCTTTCTAAGAGGTCGCAGAGTGAAGCAATCATTGTGCTTTCTTCTAACCCGGTAATGGATACTTCGCAGCCTAACCCTAGGTCGGATTCTTCCGTGCCCATTTTCTCTAAGAGCATTCTTTTTGTTTTACTTTTGCATTCCTAGAACGAAAACGTATTAAATATTATTTCGAATTCAATTAAAATCATTCATTCAAACTTTTTTATGTACATACAAAAACCGTTACAAGATGTAGTAAATTTAAATTTGATTATACAGTAAGCGAAGATCTTCTACAATAATATATAACACAAATTAGTATTACTTATAACAGCTCAATACTAGAACTTATTTCAGTTGAGTTCATTTTTAAGAAGATAATAATGCTTGATTTTGTAATTGTATACCTTCGCACACACATAACACGTTGTTAATTTTTATAAATCTATGTCTGAGATGACAGGCAAGAATATTTTAAGGGCAAAAAATACCTTTAAAAGTTTTTCAACAAATGTTCTATTGTTTTGAGCAATTGCCGCTGGCGTGACCTCGGTAGATAATCTTCGACTGATGTCTCCCAACAACAGTTCGGGAGGACAATCCTTCACTTGCCACTTAGCATTTTTTATTCTCTTCAGACTGTTTGTTCTGTAAACATTAATCAGTCCATTATGTGGTAATATCAATATATTTTTTCAACACATAAACAGCACACAAAGCGAATATTGCAAGCTAGTAGCTGTTCTATGAGAAAGTGCAATAACTTTTTAAAATTTATGTAAACTCATATGATATCAAATATTTTGAATTAAGCTATTTTATAATCTGATTTTCATTTTAAGTATGCTTCTTTGCTTTCAAGAGTCAATTTATTTTGTTACAAACGACATTTGGTCACAATTGCATTTATAAGAGAAAAATATTAGGTTCATGCATTCAAAATACTTCAAATAAACATAAATATCTTTATTGTACATATAACGGAACAATTGGCTTTAACATTTAATATATCAACAATCACTGTCGGCTATTATTAAAATTTTGTTATTCATAACGTTAACGTTTAATAAAGTACAGAAAAAGATTGAAATCGTAGTAGACATTTATTATAAATAGGTACAAAGCTCAATAACATTAACAATTCAAGTAACTCCAATATACACAAATGGATCACAAGTGGCTTGACTTTAAAAACTACTCATGCAGCCTATATTTCATGCAGGCTAAAATCGCTTTGACTACGTAACATTACCAGGTATATTAGTTAAGTTCGTATATGCAGACAAAATCCACAAAAAGTATAGTTAATCGTTTTTATGCTTATAACTTTGTTATATTTTTTGAATAAATTTCTTAAATCTGAAAATTAATTTGACAACTTTAACATATGACTTATTGTGAACTGGCTACATGTCTTATAAATCAGATTTTGAAAGGCTCATATGGGAGTATATTTATATGTTTTCGTTATGCAAATGAAAAATTAACGCCAAGTTTGAAACAGAGAAAAGTTGAGTTATTAAGAGGTAATTTACAAAAAAAGTATAAATAAACAATTAAAACAGAAACATGCTTTGTTTCAGGAGGCACATAATTGGAAGCACTTTTCAAGAGCCTTTCTAAAACTGAAAAACTGGTAATCTACAATTATAATCTCTATTAATATCGCGTTATCACTAAATAATATTAATTCGGTTATTTGTCATGATTATTATGCTAGTTATATAAATAATTTAATCTAGATTGCATATTTGCTATCCATGGATAATTTAAGCAGCTTTTGATTTCGAAATGCTGAATTGCTGTTTTTTTGTTAGTATATTAATGGCTTACTTTATTCGAGGAATATTTATCTATTATATTTCTATATCCTCTGAAACCCAACTATCTATTGTAATATACCACTGCAGACTTGTTTACAAAGGACAAGAAAAGTAATATCATCATATTATTTATAGAATATCAGAACTTGGTGTTGTCACACACAAACGACAAACATGCAGTGGAATTTTAACATGCCCCAACCACTATTTATGTACTTACTTAATAATCACAACAATGCATTGCATGCTTTGAATAGAACACTACATCGCACTGGAAGAGTTTATTTCTATAAAAATAACTTTTCTACTCTAATAATTGAGAGTAAAATTTAAAGACAATTTATCACTAATTTACTATTGCGGTGTTGAACACCAAATCACTTGCATTCAATTATTATGCTAAATAACGCCGTTGTTGCGAAAAGGAAATTAATTATTTGAATAAATTATATTTACAATAACTTAATTCATATACAAGAGATTCCCATTTATCAGTTGGCATTTAATATCTGAAAAAAGGTAGTAAACGATAAACGGAAGTGACCAAATATTTTAACAAAATAAATTCAACTAAACATCAATAACTGCTTTATTTACACTACTTAGTAGTGTCTTTACACTTATAAAAAAATATGGTATGTCAGGCTGGAATATAGCATGCTGCCACAAAAGCTATGTTAAATAAATATACTTCACAAAACAATCAAAACACGCTTCTGATATCACTCACCGAGCAAATAGTTTGGTACGCATATTTATTACAAAATTCACAGATGATATAATTCTATTAAAAAATACCGGTATTCACTCGGTGTTACCACGGTCTATCGTCAGTCACATGCAAGCGTCGCGATAGGAACGGGCGATGAACCTGCGGCAGACGGGAAATCGCTATTCTTTGCACATTATTACAACTGGTATTATTTACCATGAATTCCTTTTTCATTCTTACCGGATTAGCAAATTTATGAAATTAAATTATTTCCATGACCATTAGGGTGTCCCAGCTTAGTAGGGCGATTTTATTTTTCTCGAAATTAGATACGCATACCCTCTATAATTTTTCTAATTGACCCTAATAACTCGAATACGAAATATTATCGAAATTGGATAGCGGTAACCCGTGCCGACTTGATGGCAAAGTTTTAAGAAACAAATTGTATGGTAATTGTAGAGCACATATAAAAACTTAATTTTTATTTTAAAAATTATATCCTATTTCACCGGTATTATATATTTATTATTAAAACATGAATATTTGTGATATTTTAACCTTAAAGTTTTCTTTTTACTGTTAGGATAAATCACAGGAAAAATTGCTTTAGTTTCCCTTTAAAGGTGACTTTTTCACGAAAATTTTGTATCAGTATAACTGCAATTTGCAGTATCACTAGCGACTTTTAGTGTCATTATTTATTTCTTAACTGCTTGAAAAGAAGTATAACTAGTCTGTGAAGTAAGCAACTCATTGAGAAAAGTGTCAAAATTTTTAAAACGATTGAAGAAAAGCAAGACTAGTTTTTGATCGAAATAAAGTCCTTCATATCTTTCTAAAAAAGTAAATCACGCAGATATCTTTCCAGGGGATATGAATTGATGGATCCTCTTTAGTTAAGCTTTAAAATATTATCATTTTTGGTTCCTGGTCTCCATCATAGTGATATAGAGACAAGACAGCTACTTCATGAACCAAAGACCAAAAATGCTGAAAAATATTCTGTATAGTCATTTCTGAATTAATTTTATTGACGGTTTCCCAGGGTTTCAAAGTATTAAGCAAACGTAAGTCGTGGTAAGGTGCCGTCACTGATAATATACAATGCATCCAAGCCGTAACATGGTATATAACGATGCAAATCTAGATGTCTAATAGTTCGACTTTTTATTAGTAATTTACAATTAAAAAATAAGTTACGACATTTTTAATCAATTAATTGCTTCGGCCATCATGGTGTCTGGTACATAGAACTTGGAGATCGAATAGTCAATTTTCTTTCTGTATCACCACCAAAGAATATGGTTATAGCTATAACTGTTAATTCTTGATAGCCAACCCTTAAATTTCCTTCATAATTCTGTCCGGTAAAACAATGTATATCTAATTATATAACTATATCTATTATCTAGATTTATTTTTATCAATTAAAGGGCACTGGCGTGTGCAATATACAAAAAGTAGTCCAAGCTTGTAACAAACTCTTGACGGCACTGTACGAACACATCTTGCGATTTTTCCGCATTCATTGTTGATCTCTTCATAGCCGGTATAAGGCAACTTATTTCTTAAAAATTGTTTATTAAAGCTTAAATAGGCATATAAGCCCTTTAACAAAAAATAATTAAACTCGAATAATTAGATTTGCGATTTACAAAATTCAATTTTACTTCACGAATTTTATTAAACAGAACTGCCAATATTTGTTCTTTACAGAGAAGTTTTAAACCGTTATTTTAATGTTTGGCACCCCGCTATTAAAATTTGCCTTTGAAATCTTAATCTGACATATTGATTAAACAAAAAGAGGCGTTTACCAATACAATAAACAAGCAACCACGAAACTTCCATGCGAATATTGCGACGCGCCGAAGTTCATACAAAGTATGTAAGTACTGAAATACATGAATGCAAGTCGGCACGGGTTGCAGTGGTCCTAAGTTCATGAAATTTTATTTATAAGTGTTTTAACACCATTCGAAAATAATTAGAGGGTATGCGTTGACAAAAAAAGACTTTGATTTTTTTGGGACACCCTAATGACCATGTCCCCAAAAAGGTGAATTACTGAATTGCCTTCATAATAATTTTTATACCTCGACCTTAAATTTTTCGTGAAACGAAGAAACGTAGATCAGCAATCAAGCAGATCAACTTAGTTTTACAGGGGGCTTGCAAATATTTTGTGATCAAAACATTTTTAACGCTAAGGGGATCGAACCCGCCACTTATTTTCTGCTCGGTTCCAAATTGCAATCGAAACTCGTCTCTAAGCGATCGAAAAGCGATTTCCCGGCGCTCGGCGTCGGCGGTCCTCATGTGGGCAGGCGACGCAAGCGGCGGTGCGAGTGCATGCGCGGTCAGGCGCACCTGGCGTCGGGCGCGGGCGGCGCGGCGAGCGCGTGCGCGTCCAGGCGCGTGGGGAAGGCGCGGTAGTAGGCGGCGCGGTGCGGCAGGCGCTCGCCCGGCGCGCCCACCTCCAGCTCCACACGCGGGGCCGCCGCCGCGCCGCCGCCCGCCCACACGGCGTACCCGCGCGCGCCCAGCGCCTCGCCGCCGCGCCCTCTGCAACGCGACACCCGTCAGCTCGGCCCGGCGCTCCCAAGCCAGCGCTCCGGCCCGCACCTACCTCGTGCACTTGATGCGGTGCTCGAACGCCTGCAGGTTGGCGTCGTACTCGCCCCAGTTCGCCATTATCTTGTTGTCGATGAGCGTCGCGAACATCTGCGTCTCGAGAAACCTCGACAGAAACGGACGATGGCGCTGCGGCTGATCCGATAGAAATGATGCTTTATCGAAGTTCACCATTGATTCACGTGCGGATAACCAAGAATCACGATCCTGTAAAAAATATTCGCTTTATTGCATTTAAATCCAATATTGCACTTAATTAATTAATGCCAAACAGTCTGTTTCAATTGTAAATTTGAAAAACAATTTTTATCACGAAGCAAAGCCGCGATTAAACTTAGTTGTAAATATTTATTGAAAATACACTTACTTGATCAGGCATAATAACAAAATTTTCGTACATAAGAAACATGTGCACAAATCTGTTTAAGAATGTTTCCCTTATCACTGAATTAAAACGTATGTCTTCGTTGTACTGCTCCTCGTCATTGAGTATTTTCTTTTTAGTAGTTGGCATAACTGTTTCCGCGTCTACTTCATCAATATTAACCCCTGTAATTTGAAAAATGTAAATAGTGGTAGCTTCCAAACAAAATTATATGATATTAATGATAAATAGAATACACAGGCTCAATAATCGACTTATTGTAACAAACACTTTCAATTTGCGTTTATATTCCCGAACAATCAAAAACTCGCTAGTCATGGCACAGTACTAACTTGTTATTAAAAAAAACATATTACTATCATAATAAAAGCGAACTAACCGGTTCGTTTGACGATGTCGACGATGCGCTGCAGTGCGTCGAGGCGCAGCGGCGCGCGGCGGGTGGGGGACGCGGGCGGCGACGCGTTCAGCGGCCGGCTCTCCTCCCACTCCAACACGTCGTGGAACGAATGCTTCCGACGCAGGGCGCCTAAGCAACCATTATAATATTTATTTATATTTTTACACCATTATATTCTTTTTAACATCTCAAACAATGTCGTTATCCCGTTAAGCCCGTATTTGTCCGGGCTTCCTCTACAACTGAATGTGTAAGCATTAATCCACAATGCTGGCTAAATGCGAATTAGACTCTAAAGAAATTTGTAAGAACTTTCGGTGTTTAGATCGGCGGCCACCGAGATTTTCAACCGCGTGCCTAAACTTCGAGCCCGTCATTACTAACTAATGACATAGAAAAAAAAATGGAGCACAAAAATTGCAGTGCTTGATCGTTACGAAAGATTTCTTTCAAGTTATCCTTACAAGGAGAAAAATTAATGAGACTGCAAGGATGGTGTTTAGTCACGATATAAAAATGTAAACATAATCACTAGACGTGATTTAGTTTGAGCATTAAATTTTATCTGCGTTTTTAGTACCGCTTTACAACATGAAATAAAACAATTTCTAGTTCCACAGGTGCTAATAAAATTGTAAATAATACATACTGTAATAATTATAAAATTAAAATACCTGATGGCAGAGTGCAACTGTTGCTCATACTATCATTCATGTGCTTGTAGGATGTTCCATTAAGAGGCACGCCCAGTTTAGTCGGTTCTGTTTCTGGCCTTTGAATCTGCGGGTTTGCAAAGTAAACAATAAGTAATGATTTTGTTGCCGCATAATACATAAGTTATTATTTTTATATCAGTAAACCGTATTATTTGTTTAATTTTAATGACTGATTTACCTGATGTTTGTCCAAAATGTGATTGAGTTCTTCAATAAAGGGTGTCCGATGGGGAAATATAGGTAATTCTTCAGGTAGCTGTATGTCAGGTTTATCAATATCAACTAGACACAATGCTGCTTCAGAGCCCAACGCTATACTCCGAGGTCCATTGGAGCCCATTGTCATTGCGGCGCTATCCGCGTGAAGGCCTGTTGAATTCAAACATTTTCTTGTTACTAAATAACTAATTTTTCTTTTACATATACAAAAGCCTTGCATGATTTTGAAAAAAGTACCACAGTAGTAATTTTTGTGTTTAGATTTCGTAACTACACTTTAATTACAAACACAATCGATCTGGGTTATAAATGATTGCAAGCTACCTACAAAGCACAGCAATTGACCTTTATTGAAATGTATTGTCTTACCCATTACGAATGGAACCGGCGCGTCGAGGAAGTGGTAGAGGGGCGCGGGGAGTATCGGCACGTACACGTGCGCCCACGAGAACGGAACCAGTAGGGAAACTATGCACTCCGACACTAACATCAACTTATTGTAATCTGTTGACAAAGTATTACAGGAATTTATTAAAAAAATGTGTACAAAGTATAAAAAATTATAATATTGAAATATCTGTACAAGTATTACAATTTTGTCATTTAAGTTAGGTTGTATGAAAAAATGATTGAATTAAACTTGTGGATTCCATTTACATGAAAAACATCAGGAGAATATTTACATTAAACATAATAACAATCAATGAGAAAAAAAATATGTAATGAATACTTACCACTTGACCTGAGTAATACTTGATGTTCTAATAAAACACAAGTAAATAATTGCACTACACATTCAACACCTAACAAGGAAAACATCACACGTAAAGGATAATCAAGCAATGGTAACTCTTCTGGGGGGTTTGGCATTCTTATCACCTGAAATTAAACATATTTTAATTTATTAATTAACCTTGAAATTTGTAAATTTATTCGGATTTATCCATTTATTAAAATTTTCTGGATTATCAGAAATTTTTAAAAAATTTACTATGTTACATAGTAAAATATCACAAAAGTTATTTTTGTACTAAACAATAACTTTAAGGACATGAAAATGTAAACTTCATTTTACATATTTTTTTTTATTAAAATTTACTTCACTATTATTTTTCTTTGTGGGTACAATAAAAGTTATGTTTAAGTTATTATTCATTTTGTTTTTTTTTTTTTAATAACCTTGTTTAAATATAAAGAAGAAGAAAATTGGTTTCCTTCAATAAAAACTTTTCAGGTTTTAAATACTATTTCATGTATGTTGTAATAGTACATTACAATTTACTTGCCATATTTATATACTAATGAAATGCAAAAGTAACTTACAACAGGTATTGCTTCAAGGTGTGGTTCTGTGGGTGGCACATAGAGTCGCAAAGCTTGACCAGGCAGCGGTACTGGCACTTCATACAATAAGTTATAAACATAGGATTCTGGGCTAAGTCCTGGACCTGGCTGTCTCGGCAATGACCTTGAATTATTAAAAGAGTCATATAAAGATCTAATTTATATTGACTAAGAAATCTTATAGAAAATAGAAATAATACAGAACTAAATAAATTTCACTGACTCCCAAATCCCTTATTTTTTTGTTATAGTTTTACAAAAAAATAATCAATAAAACTTAAAAAAATTTGCAAATTACTCTTACCTAAATAAATTTTCTAAGAATAACTGGGCAACCCGTACATAAGGATATTGACATATAAGGGCAATACTTTTAGCTACATATAGTTTGTCTTTGGCTATATCATAGTATGTCAATGCAGCACCAGTGTGTGGAGTAAGTTTAAATGATCTTGGCAGGGATCTGGAGCTTTCTTTGCCTGAGCTTTTTCTATATCCAGGGGGTGTTTGTCCACTGGATAATTCTGTGATGTACATTGCCTGTAAATAAAATATTTGCATTATCTTATCTACTCTCTTAATGTAAAATCATTTGTAAGTTTGGCTCCATTATTAAATGAATCTTATATTTACTTATAAATGTGGAAATAAATGTCTTTTCATATATCCATAACTTAGAACATAATATAATAGTGACCACAGCAAGAATAAGTTATGTGAATCCTTCTAAATTTTTATGATAAAATGACTTTAATGTTGAAATAGTTTATATTTACAAACATTGATATACTAATTTGTTGGCCTTATTTATAGTTATGTTGTATATATATATGTGAGTTGGTACAACAAGAGACATTTAGTTAATTCAATACAGTAATCTTAGTAATGAAAGTCATGAAACTGCTCACCTGCAGTGTATGCATTGCGCTGCATATATTTTTGTTTCGAACTTCCTCATAGAAAATAAGGCTAAATCCATAGTATCTTGATGCATTTTCTCTGGTTACCACAAAACTGTGGAACTTGGGTTCTAATGAATGTTTCTGTGTTCTAAATTGCAGACCAGCTGGCAAACATAACTGGAATGTTAACAATGCATTCAGCTGTTAGTTAAGCATTCCCCTTAGTGTTTAATGCATGAAAGATGTTTCTTTGTCTTATTGTGGATATTATTATTTTTTTCTCTTAAATATTTCTTTGCAGATGAATTGTTAATTTTGAAAAATACACACAAAAGTGTATGCAGATAAAGGTATAAAAATTAAATTAATGTGGTTTATAATTAATATAGGTTTGAAAAATAGAGAAAGCATGTCTAATTCTTTTATAATTTTGATGTGCATGATAATAATTTTTAATAATTTGCTATATAGTATGCAATCTGTATTACTTCTCATGAATAAATATTATTAATAAAACAAGATTATATATTAATTATAATAATACTTGCTTGACATTTTACTTATGTAATAAATACAGATGAACAATGTTTTTTTTAATTTGAATTCTGTATGTAGCACTAGAACGGTAGAGGTCATTGTTGGTAATTGTTTTAATTCTCTTTGTTTTACTTGAATTAATTTTAACTACATAATATATTTGCATGAATGATACTTACCATACAAATTGCATGTTCATCAAAAGGGTTACTTGTTATATTTTCTGGATAATGTGCTAATACCTTCCCTTTATACGAACGGTCGAGGGGGGATACATGTAAATTATCACCTAAGACAAAAAATGTTAAACATTACTATAGAAAGTAAAAATATAATTTATTCAGTGTATTATGAATGTAACTTACCACAAAGTCTGTCAGGTTCTAATCCTGAGTCGAAATCAAGCCCGCATATGGCAAAGTAATCCGCGAACCGACATCCGACAGATAATTCAGAGACAGACATATTTCTATCGACCCGTTATTTACTATTTGAGACACTTTCTCTTCCCGTCACTATTTACTTGTGGATTTTGCTTCATTATTGTATTTCTTACCTTGTTCCATTTAAAAGCATAAGTTTATATATTTGGTTTACATATTATCACTTTACAGATGAATCCTTGTTGATAAAATAAATATAGTTTTTCTACTGAACAAATCCACTTGCCACTACACATCTGCGAAGGCTAACAAAAATCTATGTATAGGGATGTGCAAAGGTCAACGTTGAATAAAAACATCGATAGTTTGTAATGTCGATTCGAGATAAGATTTGACTTTTTTTGGGTTCTGCGTTCTGCTTGACAGTTTTTTCTTTTTTGAATAAAGATGAGATACATAAAAAACAGTTTTAAAGGCAATGCAAAGGTTGCACCGGCTCTTATTTATATTCTAGCTGTTCTAACTTTAATTAAAACTGATAGTTACTGGCGGTTTATTTGTAATGTGTTCACAGAGTCGAACAGTCATCCTTTTAAACTGAAATATCATATGATTCTTATCAATTTGTTGTAAAGCAAATCATCTAGATATTTATTTTTGTAAGTAATTAATTACAGCCAACTTATATAAAGGTAGTAAAAGGTTATAAAAGTGAAATAACTGATATTTATTATTAGAAACTTTTCCTGAACCAAAAATTTTAATTAATTTTATAATATTTGTGTTTGACTATAGCTTCTTTAAATAATCTGTGGTCCGTTATCCTACTCATTTAACACAGATTATACAAAGATGTTTCGCTCATATATATTTGCAGAATGTCATTGAATTGTCAAAGTTTTCGTATTAGTGGTAGGGGCGTGTGTGTGTCTTTATATTTGTAGTTTTTTAGATACATAATAGTAATTCCGTATCAAGGATGATATAAAATAATTAGTTTTATAGCGCAGCCCTTGCACCTGATTTTATTTTTCCTCTAATTATCGTCAAGTCTGTAAAAAATAAAATAGTAGTTTCTGCTTTGAATTTTTGAGTTCACGGACAGCAATATTCAAGGCAAGTTTTTCCTCATATTATTCGGTTGTTATGTGTAGTTTGTTATTCCTATTACTTAAAAAATAACCATTGAACACTTGTAAAGTTACATCATTAAAATTATTTAATTAAATCTTATATAATTCAAAATGTAACCGACTACATCCCGATTTGAATTTAGTGCATAGTGGCGAAAAAAAAATTGTTTATTTGTTTGTTGAAACAAGCAAAAAGAATACTAATTATCGGTGTGATGTTCTGTTTTGTAAGTGTTTTAAAAAGACTCGAGGTTAATGCCACCAGGAACAAACAAAGTAATCTAGTATTTTAACATCTACTTTAATTAACTCTAATCAACCTGAAGCAATTGAGTAAATTTTCATTTGATGATTTAAAAGTGTTTGCTATTTTATGTTTTGTGGAGGTTAATTTTAATGTGTGTAATATTTGTTTCAGGATGCTAAGGGGACGGGTCAAACACTTGCTGCACTGTACATTTTTTATATCATTTATATTTTTGTTCCTTGTGTTTGCTGGTGCTATAAATTTAGATGAAAAAGAAAAAGAAATAATTGATCCTTGGGAGGCATATGGAGTGTATGGTACAATCATTTTGTATATCTTGAGGCTGTTCACTTTATTGACAATACCTCAGGTGATCTGCAATTTTGCAGGACTAACATTGTTTAATGCTTTTCCTGGCAAAGTAAAGCTGATAGGGTCTCCACTACTTGCCCCTTTTATTTGCATTAGAGTGGTGACTAGAGGTGATTTTCCGAAGCTTGTTCGAGACAATGTAACAAGAAATATGAACATGTGCATTGATGTAGGAATGGAGAATTTCATGATTGAAGTTGTGACTGACAAAGCAATTAATCTGCCAAAACATAGAAGAGTTCGTGAAGTGGTTGTACCCTCAGAGTATAAGACAAAAACAGGTGCTTTATTTAAATCGCGTGCACTGCAGTATTGCCTTGAAGAGAATGTCAATATATTAGCTGAGAATGATTGGATTGTACATTTAGATGAAGAGACTCTCCTCACAGATAATTCAGTACGGGGAATTTTGAACTTTGTAATGGATGGGCAACATCAATTTGGTCAAGGTCTTATTACTTATGCTAATGAACACATTGTGAACTGGCTGACTACACTAGCTGACAGTTTCCGCGTCGCTGATGATATGGGAAAACTTAGATTTCAATTTTATTTGTTCCACAAGCCCCTATTTAGTTGGAAAGGATCTTATGTGGTTACACAGGTATGATAGTCATTTTAAACTGTGTGAGATAATTTCAGAAGAAACATTACCTAATGATTTTATATTTTGCAGGTGTGTGCAGAGAAAAAAGTGTCATTTGACAATGGGCTTGATGGATCTGTAGCTGAAGATTGTTATTTTGCCATGAAAGGTTATAAAGAAGGCTACACATTTAACTTTGTTGAGGGTGAAATGTGGGAAAAGTCTCCATTTACGTTGTGGGATTTTATGCAGCAAAGAAAGAGGTGGATACAAGGTATTCTCTTGGTAGTACATTCTAAGGAAATTCCACTTATGAATAAAGTATTTCTAGCCATTTCATGTTACTCATGGGTCACACTGCCATTATCAACAAGTAATGTTCTGCTTGCCGCAATCTGTCCGATACCATGTCCACATGTTTTAGATTTGCTATGTGGATTCATTGGGGCTGTTAATATTTACATGTATATCTTTGGTGTAATAAAATCATTTCCAATTTATAGATTTGGACCATTAAAATTTTTTTTGTTTGTTGGAGGTGCCCTGGCTACTATTCCATTTAATATTGTTATTGAAAATATAGCTGTAATTTGGGGCATGCTAGGTAAAAAACATAAATTTTACATTGTTAACAAGGAAATTAAGAACCCAGTGACTGTTTGATTCTGTATTCCATAGGTCTAAATCTTTAGAGTTTTAATAATTCTTAAATAGTGGTGCACAAGTACTTAATTTAATCTTGCACTTATAGAAATGTGAAAGTTATTTCTATGACTCATTAGTTGTGATTGTTTATAAAATAATTTCCAATCATAAAAGCAGTCAAACAAGTGCTGTCTTTGTTACCAAAGTTTAAAAAATATTAGGTAAAAGTGTACTGAATGATACACATATAAAAATGTTTTTTTCTTAAGTATTAAGCACAATGTTGGTAGGTATAAAGATACTGAGCATTAGACCATAATTAATTCTGTGTTATACATATTACATAAATTTATTTTTGGATGATTTGTTATGTGGTTTGTTATATGATTTTGATTAATTATAATTACATTGTTTTAAAGATTTTATAGACACATTCATGGTATCTGTTGAAGATATTTTATTTTTGAGACCTGACAATGAAAGTTCTATATAAAAGGGCAATTTAAACATTTGTCTGTATAATTTTGTTCATGTAAGATATCGGCAAGGTGTTAAAAACATAATATTATGCCTTATGTACCTTACAAACTACAGTTACATAATCTAAGTAAATCCAATGGCTCAGACTTCATTAAAATTTTGATATTTGCATGTTTGGACTCTAACAATCTTTTAATATTTCACCAATATAAATAAATGTAACAAAATTTTGTACGTAATATATTTATAACTATAGAAATATAGTAGACTCAAAGGTATGTACACTTTCATGGTGATCACTTCATGGGTAAGACCACTAGTTTATTTGCATCTCTTTTGGTAGAAAAAAAGACCATATTATTATCTCAGTATTTTTAGTTATTTATCAAAGAAAATGATTATGAAGTTAAGGTTTATGATTATTTGAGTTAATCTCAGTTAAGAAATCTCAATTTGATATTAGAGATTATCTAAAATTATTTTACATTGGTTGGTTCAGTGTCATGGCATGTGTTTGCTATTGCCTACACAGTGAATTGTAATTTGTTTTTTTTTGGTTCTATTTTAATTTAAGGAAAATGTTTCAGTAATATGATACCCATGAATGTAGGTATGTTCTTACTTAGGTAAGTAATGTTAAAGTTTATTCATGGACATTATTACTACAGATTCAACTAAAATACGATTGGTATACATCATTGCTGTGTTCTCATTTGTTTATATGAATAGATGTAACTAGTAAAAACATTGTCACCCTAATAATATATAGAATAAATCAGATTGTTAAATGTATGTACTTCACATATTTCAAATGGACATAAATTATCATTTGAAATAAATGTTATCATTGGCTTTATGGCTTTGGAACTACAAAATTATTATTTTATGTACATATTTCTTCAGTATTGAATATGTTAAAAATCTCAATACAATATAATCCCAGTGGAAGATACTAATTTGGGAATATTATAATACTCAATATTTAATAAATCTGTATTCAAATATTTAATTTTTATGTAATTGGATATTGGTAAGAATCTGAAATTTTGCATTATCTTCTGAGATTGATTGTATAAAATTTTTATGTTTATTATTTTTATACATATGTATTCTTCTATTTTAAAAACAATACAGTTTTATGTACATCAGTGTGAAATACGCATTAAAATTCGTGTTAATATATGTAAGTCGGTAATATAAGCAATTTTCCACAATAATGTTAACACCAGCAGTATTTGTCCAATAAATTTTAAGTCTATTAAGGTCGCAATGCAACAATATTGTTATTGCTTTTGATACCACAACTAGTCAAGTTACTTATTTATCATAACATAGCTATGAGTAAATATTACTCATGGTTGATAAAAGATTTGCTGAACTTCATTCTCTAAAACAGAGGTCAATGAGAGTTCAACTCGACTGCTTTAATAATTACTGCTCTCGTGATAAAGGTCTTTTAATTGAATATATTAATTTGTTTAATTATCTCT
The DNA here is from genome assembly GCA_030295005.1 of Cephonodes hylas. NCBI lineage: Eukaryota > Metazoa > Arthropoda > Insecta > Lepidoptera > Sphingidae > Cephonodes > Cephonodes hylas. The sequence goes on along the minus strand of AP025369.1, from coordinate 8,173,812 downwards.
TAGTTACGGTATAGTCCGTTCCAACGCTATTAGAATAAGTTGTGAAAAATGTTCTCAAATGTCAAGACATTTTGTATTTGTAATTTTGTCGTTTATTTTTGTATAATTTTGTAAATGGTTCCTTGATTGATTCAATTATTCGAATATGTTTGGTATTAGTGCGATAGAAATGAACGCAAATAGCATTTAGCTAAAATTAATTAAATATTTAATATCATACGTTGTTTTTTTTTACTTCCTTAGCATTAATTTTAAGAACTTATGTACTGTCACAAGTAAGAAATGAAGTCAAATCTACATAGTGCAATAAACGATCAAAATTTTGGTAAGCAATTAAAATTAAGTAATCCAATTGGATTGTATCCCAAAATGAGTGCTTATAAGTACGTTTCGTCAATTACCTATTGTGTTTCATTTGTTTTATCAACCGTTTCATGAAGCCATGAAGATGTCTTCTGTACCAGGGAGACGACAGGAAAGAATGGTATTTCTGTATTTCCAGCGTTCTTCATTTACAATGGTGTTATAATAAAGCTCCGTCGCGACTGGCAAACCGACTTTCACCTCTTTAATCTTCGCTACCGGTAGTCATACACTCTTTATGGTTCCTGTTATCATTAAATCTTCAATTTGAGATAATTTAACTTCGGCCACTCTTTATAAGTGTCAGCGACAATAACGAAGTAATGCTTCCTGCCCGTATATTCTTATGCAATGCAAGACATCCTACTATTTACTTCGGTAGTTCGCCTAACTAGCTCATAATATGATATCGTCTATTTGATCACTACGTTAAAAGTTTGTTTAAGTTAAGTGATTAATACAAGTAATACAATACTTAATACAAGATTGTGAAAAAAAGTCCGCGGGTTCTGTCCCCGCAAAAAGTAAGTTGTATGATCCAAAGATATTTGTTTCTTAACTGGGTGTCAGTGAGACCAAAATGTCTCGTAGTTTTTGATGTCCATGTTACAATTCGGACTAATTGTGCGTAAAACAAAATTAGTCCTTCAAGTTTCTGCTGTGGCCTTTCTGTGTGACTGGTAGACGATGAGTTGCAGTTTTCTATAACCGCAGCATAACTACTACTCTATTGCTTCCTTACACCTTTAAGACTTATACCTACCCAGCTATGTAGGTACACAATAGTTAATTACTATGATTACCTAACATTAGACTTTACCGATCCTTTTCTCCACTTAAACATCATAGATGTTATCTCTATAATTATTAACATTAATTCATTTGTAATTTACTTTGATTAATTGTGATAATATACTACTCGACCTATTTGCTTGCAATACAAACCTATCAGCAACGAGATGTTGATAGCGAGTATTCATTGTGCCAGATAATTATTATGTTTGTAATTGATACTACTGAAATATCATTTTAATTGAAGCATTTGATTACTTACTTTACTTACTTATCACGGCGCAACGACCCAAAATGAGTCCTGGCCTCCGACACCAAGAGACGCCATTTAGTCCTGTCCTGTGCTGCTTCTTGCCATGGGATCGCGCGAAGTTCGCACAAGTCTTCCTCGACTTGATCCTTCCATCGGTACCTCGGCCGCCCTACAGGCCGCCGTCCGTTTGGAAGTCCCAAGTAGGCGCGTTTGGTAGCTCGATCGTCTCCCATTCTAGTCACGTGGCCGAGCCAGCGAAGTCTGTGTGAATTCGTTTCACCGAGAATATTGGGTTCAGCCACTAGTTCTTCGGAAACATTTGATTGATCGGACCAATTTTCACTTTTGGTCTACAACTTGCTAGGGGTCATTTTCCCAATAAATGAAATCGGAAATGGAAATCAACAATCTCATATTATGAAAGATACCTAAGCGGTAAGCGTAAATAGTGACTAACGTGGTCAAATAAAACACTCGTCAGTTATGCGATATATATTTTTTTGGAAACAAGTTTTGCAAATCACGGCATTATATCAGCAACAGATGTATCAGAGATATATGTAATCTACTTTAAATAAGGTATTACTAAGTGGGCCGGGAGCGTATAACGCGTGCTTCGTGTGATGGCGCATGGGTTAGTATTTCCGGTTGTGTTTCCAAAAATTATATATCTGTTAATACTAAATATTACAATCGTATTTCCCGACATAGATATTGGGAAAAGCTCTAACGTCTGTTTATCAAAACTTTAAGCCCGTGCCTGATATATTTTCAGTAAAATATTATATTTAGTGAGTGCATTACAAGTATGTTTACTTGTAAGTAGGTAACCAAAAGAGGATAATGCATTATCTGTACGTATACGGGGTATTGTTGACTACTCAGAAAGCGACATACACACAGCGCACTGCGATGTTAGCCCGGTGTATACCTGATTAATATCCCGCTTGCGTAACTGTGTCAAATGTTGAGACAACGAATAGAACGTTAATTACGAACGTGAATTAGAACGAATTTGAAAAGATGATATATCAGCACGATACCTTTAATTTTAAGAAGGAGTATGTGACGTAACTGTAGTGTATAAGCCAGGGCGCGATGAGAACCGGATTTTGCCAATTGTTATAAAACATTGGCCTGTACAATGGCAATGTTGACTGTATCGCCAACTAAGTTGAGGTCAATTAAGTGTGCCAATTATACTAACACTTGGCATTCAAAGAATGTATAAAGTTTACGAACATCTAGGCCATTACGCGCTTCAGACGTAAGGAGTGCTGTCTATCGAGAATTGGCGGCCTCGGATTCAATCCTAGGCACAAACCTTTAAAGGTCGACGTTTGGTTTTATTTTATCTCTACGTATTTCGATTGATGTACTTTTTCAAATGTTCATCGGACAATTTAGCGGCCCATTATGAAAAACGACCTGTCAGACGGAGGAGAATCAACAAATTGAAGACTTTATTTAGCAGCAGCCACGTTACATGCGGCGCTGCACAATGGCATATCCTCACATCGCAAAGTATTAGTAGACACGGTACGCAAGTAAACAATCACGAGGCTATTACGGTAAGTACTGAAGCGATCGAAGGCAATCTATTAAAAGTTCGTGGACAACCAACCGTTCAGATTGATTGAAAAGCTTATTTGATTTGCTCTACGTGTCACAAGGGGCTAATGGAACTAGAATTAATTGCCAGCCGATCACAGCTTCGGACCTTTAACGGCTGACAAAATAAGAAAAAAATGGTCAATGGGTCCATCAATTATGTCTTAATTGTTAACAATTACCTACAACCAACAATAAACTACTCCATTCTAGTAATATAGGTACTTGTAGTAGTATATTTTTTGCTTATATTGTAGGTACAGGTATTTGGATTTGGAACATTTATGAAAATTGATCTAATCAAAGTTGATAACACTGGAAAACAGCATATCTGTTGCATGAGATTTTATACATGAATCTGAACACTTTTTCCACGCTGATTTCAAAAATATATGCCGTTTTTATGTAGCAGCTCTAGTTTTGGAGTTATGAAGTGACATGGCTTTTCATTGAAAATGCAAAAAGTTTAAGTTTAAAAAATCTATTAAATATATTAATTCCGAATAAAATTTCCTTTTTTTGGATTTTCTAGAGTCAGATGTATTATGAGTACAATTTTAAATGCTCCAACAATAGTCAACTGAGATATGTTCAATACAGTACCCCCAATACCGTTCCGTTATAGTGTAAATATTCTGGTAAAAGCGCTCTCCTTGTTCCTCGCATAGAAGTCACCGAGATTTTCAGGAAAATGGTCTAGATGACTGTGAAGGTAGTGAAGCTTAATACTCATGTTCCATCCAAGCCGCTGGAAGGGTATCAGCAACTGTTCAGCGTGCTGAATGCAGCCGTCAGACATCCTATTGCCAAAAATGTTTCTTTCCTTCGATCGGGAAGCTAAAATTTCTGTTGCTGTTTTGGACAGTCTAAGGTTCCTGATTAAGTCATTTAGACCATAATTTAGTGGTCGGGGACTACCGTAGCAAATAAAATCACTGTCATTACCACCGTCGTCGTTTTTGGTTTGTCCACTTCACTGGTCTGGATTCTCCGAAGATGGACGTGACTGCTGTGGTGATGATTTGTCACTAACACTCAAGACTGGTCTTATGGTAGATTTTAAGTTGGATATATCCACTTAGAGCAATTTTTATGGTTTGAACGTATGATTTTCGTTACACAGAAATAACAGTCGTCATGATAGTTGGATAGTTCACGCCAAATCATAGGAGCTTTGAATTTAAAAGTGGGTATTTTTTTTGTTGGCCCACAGTCGCAAGGATTCAACACAACTTTTACATACCAAACTTGGTATACAAGATTTAACGTTTAACAGCAATAGAATCCCAAAGTCGTCGAAATATGCCTTTTTTACAAAGTCCGACACATTTAAACGAAATTTTTGAACATATATTCTCCACAAATAATCCAAAAACAACCAGGATTATTTAACCACTTCCTTATTAAGGAAGACATAATGAAATTTAGAAAGGAAATAGTTAAGTTACACCGCTATTGATAGAAACTATCGACTTCTTAGGTAAATTCAAGACGGTACCTGTATCTCACTAACTAGAGCTGCTACAAAAAATCTGAGGCCAGATATGAAATCAGCGCACCCAAATGAGTAAACAACAGTTGAAAAACTTCATGCAACACAAAAAAAGTTTGATTTTGTTGTCCTGTGTAATCAATCTCAAAATAGAAAATCCTCATACAATATGACTGGTCTTTCAGGAAGAAAACAGTCTTTGCATTGCAATATTTTTGATCTCATCCATTTTAGTTCCTATTACATTAACTTATAGTTATTATACCTACCTACACATATACACATACACACTTAAACACACACTTATCTTAGTCTTCTGTCATAAGCATAATGAATATAATAGATTTATGTTTATTTTAATAATATATGATCTTAATAATGCATATAAGAATCCAGGTAAACTTATAATGCATATTGTATTACTACACGTATTTATTTATCTTTTTACTCCCTTGTTTTACCATAATTTCATCAATGGATGATATAAATTTTATTAACAACGACTTGGACCAAATAATTCGACCGATTTCACTGATTTGCTCACCGGAGGATTCTTTTCAACACTTAAATGACGTCAAGGGAAATCTTAGAATATTTCACACAAATATTAGAAGCATTAATTATAATTTTGATAATTTACTTATTCTGATACATCGTTTAAAAGTGCAACTTGATATTATTGTGTTATCGGAATGCTGGTTAAGCAAATGCCCAATTATACCACCACTTACAGGATATATATCACATCACTCAAACTTTAGTAATCAAAACGACGGAGTTGTAGTTTATGTTAAGTGTGGATTGGAATGCAGTATAAAAATTCCTAATTTTAGTGATGCTAATTGTATAGTAATAGAATTAGAAAATAAACTTGCCGTGGTAGGTCTGTACCGTTCACCATCTTGTAATATACATAATAATTTTTTAGATAATCTAAATGAATTACTCATTTCTTTAGCTAAATACTGCAGTGTTGTATTAATTGGTGATTTAAATATAAATATTGCCCCCGAAAGCATGGATTCCAATACCGACGAATATCTTAACTTAATAGCATCTCACGGCATGTTTCCTGCCCATCTTCATCCCACGAGAGAAAAAAACTGCCTTGACCATGTAATTGTTCGAACTCCCCATATTGTTAAAACCCTAATTCTAGACTCTCCTGTTACTGACCATTTACCTATTATTTTCTCTCTACATACTAATATCCAAAATAATTTAAAAGCGAATACCTTTTACAAAAAGATAAATTTCTCTGCTGTAATGTCGGACCTGAAAAAGGCAGATTTTTCAACAGTGCTCAGTTCCTATGATCCTGATCTTGCGGCAAGTACTCTCGTAAATATCATCTCAGTTATCATATCTAAAAATACTAAAAATATTTATATATCTAGGAGGAAACGAATCATTAAGCCTTGGATTACCCCAGGCCTTTTAAGATGTATTCGCCACAAAGATAAGCTCTACCGTAGCTTTAAAAAAAATCCTGAAAATACACTGAATAAAAAAATTTTTTACCGCTATCGAAATTTCTGTAATAATCTTCTTAAAAAAGTTAAACAAGAATTCGAAGAAAAGGAATTTCAAAAAACTAAGGGTAACTCAAAACTAGTATGGAATTTTGTTAAAAATTCTGCATATCTGCAAAATACAAAAACCGCTGCGACTCCACTCTTAAAGCTGTGCGATAATCCAAAATCTTCAGTTAATTCCATTAATTCATTTTTTGCTGGTATTGGTAAAACTCTAGCTTCCAATATTGTTCCGGTATCTAATAATGCATGTTATATTCATTCTCACAAACATCCTTCTAATGTGAATTCTATGGCTTTGTTTGAAGTAAATAACAATGAAATAGATAGTATTATTTCTAATCTTAAAGATAAATGTGCAGTTGGCTGGGATGGCATTTCCACAGCCGTTATCAAGTCCAATAAAGACATCCTTACCCCAGTTCTTAAACATGTTTTTAATCTTTCTCTTGTATCTGGTATCTTCCCCCAAGTTTTCAAAAAAGCCGTTGTTCACCCTATTTTTAAGACCGGTGATAAGTGTAACGTGAACAATTATAGGCCAATATCGGTGTTGACTGTATTATCAAAAATTTTTGAAAAAATTATCAATAAAAGACTTCTACAATTTATTAACGAACATAACATTCTTTCAGAAAACCAATATGGGTTTAGAAATGGAAAGTCAACAGAAGATGCAGTTTTAGAACTGTCCGACACTGTTATTAAAAATCTTGATATAAAAGCAAAGACTATTGGCGCATTTCTAGATCTAACTAAGGCGTTCGATACTGTTTCTATTCCCATACTTCTATCTAAACTTGAACACGTAGGTGTCAGAGGCATTGCTCTCGACATGTTCCGTAGCTACCTCTCTAATCGCTCTCAGTGCGTATTAGTAGATGACATTGAAAGTATTGAACTCCCCTTAACTTACGGTGTACCTCAAGGCAGTGTCCTTGGCCCGACCCTCTTCCTTATTTATATCAACGAGCTCTGCAATATAAAACTCCCAAATTCCAGAATTATCACGTATGCTGATGATACTGTTCTCCTTGTTCACGGCAATAGCTGGGCAGAGGCTCGTGATACTACAGAAAACGCACTGAGAGTGATAATGAACTGGATGTCTTCTAATTCTCTCACACTTAATTTATCTAAAACTAAATATATAACATTTTCTCCCAATCTTTCACTCCAACCCCCTTCATCATTTCAGCTACAAGCTCACAACTGCTATATGGATGGTAATCCGACACCCTGCAATTGCACATTTATTGAAAGAACATCTACAATAAAGTACCTAGGAGTAGTAATTGATAGCTGTATGACCTGGAAATTTCACATTCATCATCTTGTCTCGCGAGTTAGAAAATTAATATTTGTCTTTAAAAGATTAAGATCAACTTTAGATTTTAATTACCTTAAGATGGTTTATTATGCCTTGATACAGTCTATAATAACATATTGCATCACAGCTTGGGGTGGGTCTGGGAAAACTTTTATGCTGAGGCTAGAACGAGCACAGCGGGCAGTACTCAAAGTTCTTGCTAAAAAACATTTTCGCTTCCCTACATTTCAACTGTATTCTCTTTGTGTAGTTCTTAGCGTACGTAAACTATTTATTCTGAATACAATTGTACGTAAACATTCCCAAATTTCCTTTGATCCTAATTTTGTAATGAACCATCGTAAATCTGACCGGATCTGTAAAATCGAATATTGTCGAACAACAATCGCACATCAACACTACACATACCTAAGTCCCAAACTGTACAACAAGATTAATAGTGTATTGAATATTTATCCATTAGTACTACATAAATGCAAAATGAAATGCGTCGAATGGCTCCAGCCTTTAACATATGAAGAAACAGAAGACTTAATATATACGAGTACTTAATTATTGTACATACACACACACACACACACACATACACACACACACACACACACACATATACACACATTCTGTTACACATACTTATTTAGTTTCTAAGAATTTTATAATTCCTTTATGTTTTTAATGTTATTATTTTATTAATTGTCTAATTTTTCTATTTCACTTACTTTGATATTATTTTTAAGAATTTTATGATTCAATTATGTTTTACTAATCCAAATGTTGTTAGTTTATAAATTGTTTAATTTTTCTTTTACACTACCTACCTATAGTTTAAGAAATTTATGATTTGCTCTTTTAAATGTCATTATTTTGTTATTTGTTTAATATTGTATTTATTATTTGTTTTTTTTTTTTGATATTCGCTGTTGTGATTTGGAAGGGTGCTTGATGTCTGCGACACAGTTACAATACTCCTGCAGGCATCATCACTCATTCAAAATTTTCATGTTTCTGAATTGTTTTCTGGATTTTATTTTAATAAACTTTAAACTTTAATTTACAAAGCGGACAGTCGGATAACTGTAATTCAAGATAGCCACGACACAGGCTGCGCCTAGTGTGGTTATCATAGTATATAAGTTATTCTTGTAAATGCAAACTGATTAATAACTATTTTCAGATAACAAAAAAAAAAAAAAAAAAAAAAAAAAAAAAAAAAAAAAAAAAAAATCATTATTTTAATAAGCCCAAATTTTACACGTAAAGTATCATAGCAGTTTATAGATTCGATATTTAATTTTTCATCGAGCCCTGAGAAGAGCTCTTTTAAATCCAATCCTTATGGTCACCGACTTGTTACGTGCCTGCAAACATTAACATTCAATCTTAAAAGCTACTATTTTAAAATACTGTACAATAATACAAAGTATATACGTTAAAGAATAACGAAGGCAACATTACAGCTCTTTTGATTTGTTATCAGTTTTGCGCTCTCGAGTACCCAACTACTTGAGAAATACACTCTGACGTACATTGAGTCAGAAAGTCGTAACATTATATTTTATTGGTACTCATTGTAGGACGAACCTTGAATGTTAGTGCTATCAGATACGTATACGTGTTACTTACAGTGTTGTACTATGACTTCACATAGTCGACTTTGTACTTGATAGTCGTTGTGCAAATGCAGTCCCTGATAAGTCGTGACCTTGGCAAGGTATTTATGAAGGTGACATAAATTGAACTTCTTGCTTCATAAGTCTGCGACATAAATATGCGTCGTGTGATTGAAATGTTTTGAGTTCAATTCCTGGGCCAGATAAAGTGATTTTGGATTTTCTATAGAAAAATCCGATTAAAATTAATGAAAATTCTCAGTTTGTAGTTAAAGGTCTAGCTTGGATTATATTAACAGGTCTAATGTTGGTAATGCACCAAAAAAAAAAAAAAAAACATTTTCTAACAATTATTTACATTTTCTAATAATTATTAACGTGTGTTCAATAAATCAAAGACATGATCGTTTATAAAAAAACATGCAAATATTTACCATAGCACAAATTATCTTTACACTTATACGTACACACTACACGCAAAAGATTGTGTAAAATACGCCTACGTAATCTAATTCTTCTTCCATTTAACAGTTAACGTAACCCATAACTATGTGTGACTTTTACTCTTTGGCTTTATGTAGATAGAGCAGGCAAACCACTTTTTAAAAGGATTACTTAGACGAAGCCCTAACTATGCGTTCGTGACCCGCTTACCACCGACGGCGCATGCTTATGTGCTTCATGTTGTCTGTAATGTAACTTCGCTTAATTTAATAATAGTACTTGTTGTAAAGGTAATCTTTTACCAAGGGCGGAGTGTGGTAGTCTGCGGTATCGGTTCGACGTGAATCGGTCGGGTGACTGGTTCCCGGTCACTTTATCGGACATGGGTGCAAATCCTGAAGTGGTTGTGGATAATTGCAATGGTGTTGAGGAGGATAATGAGTCCGCCGATTCCGCTGATGCGGCCAACCAGAATGGAGACGGGTGAGTCACAAATGAGTGGTCATCAATCATGTATTGCCCTTAAATATTAAAAAATATATTTTTCATGTTGGAATTTTATCAAAAAATGCAAGCCAAAAACCCTGATAACAAGAGGCTTTAAATAAAAACATTGTTCAGTTCATAACTCATATAGCTGTATTATAACTGATGCTATTTAAACCTTTGTGTTAGTTGCAGTGCTAATTAGTGTTTACTACGAATACTATCATTCCAATCTTAATTGTTTTCATTAAATCTTTCGCTTCGTTGTATTTAATAGAGGGGGTGCATGACCTTTTGCTTGGAGAATTCAATTGACATTAAAGAGCTTAAAAGAAAATAAAAATTGCTAGATCTGTTACTGTAGATGTCTAGTGGTATAAAATTTTTGAATAGTATATTTTTTGTTTTGTAGATTGGCCATTGACCCCAAACTGGGCTGCCGTGTTCATTTCCCGAGTGGCGTCATACGAGAAACGTGAGTTGTCCCACTCGCACTCGAATGTTTTGCAAGCGGCGATGCGCCCGTGACGTCACCTGGCCCTGTCCTTACTGCCCTATGACGTATTTACACGCGCCATTCCTGCTTGCATCATTCATTCATATTCCAATTGTTTCAAGTTTATCAAGCTGCCTGTCAGATGCCAGTAGTTTGAATACAGATGAAAGTAAAACGGTTTGTTTATGACGCTAACCTTAGTTTTAAGCTAATATTTTTCACGTTTTTTAATTGCTATATAATGTAATGATTAGACGTAAGTTCTATCTATGGGTTTAATGTACGTAATTCACAAATATTTGTTGTATTTGTATTTTTAAAGTATCTGATATTCACAGGACAAAATTTGTATCTACATGGCTCTGAGTAAATTTATGGTCGAATCTATGAATTTTATTGTTGAGTTTATCAATACTGATACAATTCTTTGTAAGGTTATGAGAAATGTGTGAGATAAACGTTATAATTAGCATGATATGATATGAGAAGAGATTCTCCATGGTGTTATCTGTTTAAGTGTGATTATCTGTTATGTGTCGATACGAGGTTACCATGTAATTTGATTTCACACTTCATCGTGACGTTGGCAAAGTTAATAGCAAAATCAATTCCAATATATACCTAATTATTTTTGCAATCTTCATCAGTCGAGATACGGTCTCGGTATTGGGCACGGGCCTCCTCTACCATTAAAAGGGTTTTGGCCTTAGCCCACCACGCTAGCCTACGGCGAGTTGGCGGACTACATACTTTGGAATTTATAAAAATGTTTAAAATAAGAATGTTTTCCTCCACCGTTAAAGCAGGTTTTTGCAATCATATGATGAAAAACATATGATTTTCCTTTATTATATAGGTACAATTAATTTGATTGTATACATATAAATTAAGAGTGGAGTTCTGAGACTAAAGATCAGTACATTTTGCGTTTTATTAATGCCATTCAAATTAAAGGTGGAATGCAGATTTACGAGTAATATACATACATATGTAATTATACACAGTGGGTACTCGTGAAGCGACAGAATTAGGGTGCGGAGTCCGGAAATTCACCGAAGTGTGTACAACGAGATCCCAAATTCACGCAAAAAAAAAAATGCAAATACACACATAAGCTATGAGAATGACTGTTTTACCTTGATTTTTAAAATTTGATTATACAATTTATGGCAATGAATAAAAAATCTTCCTCGTTGCTATATTCTGTTTTGATATTTAAGTTTAAATAATTTTACACGATTAGCAATGAAATTAATTTTAAAAATGTCCTCAAAGAATTATTTAATGCTCATTTCGATATTTGGCAAAAAAACTTTTGGCATACGCCTTCTTTTAACAAGGTTTCTTAACTGGAACAAGGTGACATCTACACCACTTTAAGAATATTTTATTTCTTTATGATTGGTTGTATGGTTCTTTATAAATAGACATAATTATTACGTCAGGTTTTTGTGCACTATTATGCGTCATATGTTTCTAACTATAATCAGATGCCTCAATTGCGACAGCGTAATTTCATTACTGCAATTAAAACATTGTAAAAATAACATTGCTGTTTTATAACGTTCGCTAGTTGTAAATTATATCTTTACTGAAATGATACGTATACCAGATACGCAGCGGTCAAAATATTATTATCTACAGTTTTCCATACATTGGCATTTGGCAATGAAGGACTGTAAGAAGGATACTAGCAATACTATGAGTTATAATATGTGTTGTTCATATACGAAAAAAAATCAGAACTATGTATGTATTCATGTTTGTACTATTTATACATTTAATATATAATACATACTACTACCCTTCCTTCTATAACTTCTTGTTTATCTAATGGTTGTCTTTAAAATCGCCTTGCGCGATAACACTGCAAATTGTACTTTATTCTATTTGTGTATTGTATGTATATTATTTATTTGTGTGCAATAAAGAGGTTATAAATAAAAAAATGCAACTCATGGATAAATATATTGTTGTAACAAGCAACGGGTCGGGACGGAGGAGTTGGTATGCCAACTCCTCCGTGTTTGTTGAACGTAGTTCGTGTTTACGACTTATGTGTATTTATTAACAATTCGTTTATTTATAGGAAAGTTTGATTTAAAACCACGTACCTAATTTTATTACATAATTATGGCGAGAATCGAGCCCTGATTAAAATATTTTTTTCTGTTCATAATTTACTTAAGAGCCTTAATCTTAAATTTGATCAGGGTTTTATAATATTTACGAGTGTTAACGAGTAGTAACATGGGTCCAAAGCATTTTTTGCATAAGAACAGCACAAATATTTATTAAAGTTAACACAAGTTAGTTATATTATGTTGTTCCTGTAATGTAAAAAAGCTATTATAAAAGGTAGAACCACGTAGCCGTCGTCTCTGACTTTAATATGAATGGCCGGTCTCGGCCGGGATCATAGTATCTCGCAGATAATTGATCTCGACGTTAAACGGAAACTTTTTGAAATCCAAATAATCTTTCCATACCTTTTCTACTCCGTCTCATTCCTTTTCTCAAAGTCTTTAATATGCTAGATGATCTTTGGTTGGAATTGTCCAAGAATTTTTTCTTGAGCAATATCTTGGAGTTAAAAGTTAAATCATAAATTAGCTTCTGTAAAACATCTACATAATACGTCGTGTTAATATATACGTTTCTGGAAAAGCTGATTGTATGATTTTTAACATTGTTACGTTCAAGTTATTTTGGATTAAAATATTTAGTCAATCAAGACTTAAATACTACTATTAGAAAAGATATATTGTTGTTTTAAAGAAATTTAAATGTATTAGAATAAGTCATTACATTTTTGTCATAAATATCATAATATGATTGTTTTTATTTAGGCTTGGCTATCCATAAGGTTGAATGCATTGCACAATATTATGTCAGGAAATCGGAAGTGCAGGATATTTTAGGTTAATGTGACCCCAAAGGGTAGTGAACTGTCAGATATACCTAAGTCGATAAGTTTACAAACGCTACCCGGATGAATTCTCGTAGCCGCACGTGAAGATAAGTGAGCCCGAATGCTATAAACTGCTAACACACGCTAGTGCAGATTTGAGAAGCGTTTTCTATCACTTGTACGATTTATATTTTGTGAAATCTAGCAAATGGAGAATAAGCGCCTAGTAATGGTCTTCTTAGATCGGCAGAATGGTGTTACAGATTTCTGAGATATTCTATTTGGAACGCGGAAATTATGTAGTGAAAACAATTAAGGACACTCTATTAAATTGGTAAAAGTTTATGATCCTATCTTGTATTTCGAACAATTAATATGGCATGTAAAACACTAAAAACATGTAACAGAACAAAATACTCTGAAACACAATTTACTAGCAAGCATTTCTGTAATGTTGTTATTTTGAAATTTAAATTTCCTTATTAAGTCGAAAAATGTGTAAAGAAGGTACATAGATAAGGATAAACATACATATTTAAATAGAATGAATTTTTATCACATCGCTATTCGTTTATATGGCGTATAACACGTTGTACCCATAGAATGACCTACACACGTTTCCTGGAAAAGCTAGTGCATTGTTTAAATTTAAATTTTAGTGTTAGAGTAGACGGCACAAGTGGGAATTTCGATTTTTTAACTTTACGAAAAACTTTTTATTTCCTAGTTTTATTACGCAGAAGAGTTTTAAACAAGCCGTAGTTACGAACACAACCTAACATTTTGCATTCTTTTTAATACGATCGTAAATTTTCTAAAGTTTTTATACAATATTTTATAGTATTTGCAATAATACAAGTACAAATATTTCAAATTCTTTTCGTTTTGTCAATATTAAATACAGCTGTAAAAACCTTTTTGGTATTTTTGTACTTACAGTTTTAGTTACGTTCTTGTAACATAGATTTGCAAAATTGATAAGGAATTGTGCCTTGTTATGCCCATATGTTAATATGAACGTGTATATTAATACAAAATGGATTTAGAGAGTGATCCCAATACAGCCTTTATAATCGAAGTTATGAACATAATTATGATAAGTTTTAGCAGGAATTTAAACGGTTCGATAGGTCTAATGTTTTATGTAAGCAAAATTTGAAGTTAGTTTATGTTTTGTTATGGTAATACATGAGTTTTGTGCCTCGTTTACTGAGATATCATTTCGGCTTAGGTTGTTTAATGATATCAAATTCCAGGCACTACACAGGCTACGCCATTGTTTTTTTTGTATATTATCGCGAATTCATGCATACCCATTACCATTACCCACAAGAAATTTCTAAAGGATGTTAGTTCTTTAAGTTTTGTACAATATGAATAGAGTAGGGGCTAGGATTTAGCAGTAAACCATTTGATCTGATGTTATTAAGTGCGATTAAAACAAAATTATTAGTACCACACCGTTTGGCCGTTCAATTTAACTGACTGGCTTATGTAAAAAAATTGATCGATACGCAAATTGCTATCAAAGTATCAACCACTGGAAATGATCTAACTTTAACCCTTCTCAATTTATATTCAAATGCAATTTCCTCGAGTGCATTTTTTATTGTTTCACGGCGCTTTTTCTCTTAACATTGTTATGTATAGATATGTATAAATATTTCTATTTAAACGACGCGTCATGTAAGTTGAGAAGAGATACCTAGTATCTCTTGGTCTGTATTTTTAGGTTTGGCTTAGTACTATATGAGTTAAAATAGTACGCGAAAACAGTAATAAGTTTCCCCCATTAGCGTCCTATTACGTTAATAGAAATACGCCTCTATCTTCTCTTTAGACACATGTATGTACCTATATAATTCTATTATTATACATATACGTCATAGCTGTAGATTTTAACTTACCCTTTTTAGCCTCCTCATTTGCGCTGGAAAAGAATTATACCCAACAGAATTCTATCTCCAAGCCGAGATACAACTCTTATAACGTTGGTATCAAAAGCTACGAGAGTTATTCGGTCTCAGAAATACCCAGACCTGAAACAAATTTTTGTGGATTATATGAGTACAAATGTTTGCATCGATGCGAAGCCAGAAGCCGTAGCCTTTCGTATCACAGGCTAGAAGCGAACCACCTGCGCCGCGGAGGCTAAAAAAGGCATTTTACCAAGATTTCTTTTAAAAAAATATTAGTATGCCAATGGCACCAATATATGCTTTTAAATATTTTTGTAAGACGTGCATGAGAATTTTATTAAACTCGAGCACACGAAAGGCCACGAGCGAGTCTAATAGTAATTTAGTTCCACGTAATAGAGGTGAGCATATTATAGTTCCTGACCACATTTTCAGATTTTGTGAATTTATTATTAAATAAGAAAATTTACTTGCATTTATACGTTCATTAATGCGCTGTCTCGCGGCACATTTTGCCGTGTGATCTAGAGGTCCTGGGTTCGATTCCCGGGTTGGGAGAAAAATTTATTAGGTTCGATAATCGACCCGAAAATCGATTAGAGCCCCCCTATGACGATAATATCATTTGCAAAATGTGTGTGCGGAGTTCCACCTCTGCCTATCCTTTCGTTCTTACATACGCATATATTCGTGTAACAACAAAATTATTTATCAAAAAACCCAATAGCACTTTAGCCGATCTTGGAATCAGACGCGAGACCTTTCGAACCGACACGCCAATTAATTGGAGCATTTGAGCATATATTAACTATTCAACTTTATTTTCAGGTAAGTACTTGTCGTATACGGAAAAAGTGGAATTTATTGGACTTCTGTACAATTTCCTCCAGTAAAATGGGTGAGTACCAAGTAAATATTCGCGCTCAATGAAGCGTTAAGTTTTGTAAATTTGTTCGCTCCTATTTACTACTACATAATGTTCGTACATTTATCTTTCTTTGTATTTTGTTATGTAGCACTAATATTAATACTGAAAGGAATTTTGAAATAAATTGTAATAGCAATGTTATATTTATGGCTTTGTTACTATATCTTGCTACGATATCGACTACGGAAAATCTGTTCGTAGAGCCCCTGCGTAGCTCAGTTCCATTGGGTCTACGACTACTTAGGTACTTTCTTTTGAGTATTGTATTCTTAGACATATTGAAACAGTGTAGTTACCTATAATCAATCTACGTTTTTGACTATACAAAGTTCAATTATTGTACAACATGTTTGTTTGCACAACAGAATCTCATGATGAAATAATTAATTAAAAATAACATGAACGATAATTCAACGAATTAAGTACTAACGCAATCTCGGTATATATTTTTTTAATAAATAACTTTCGTTATTAATCACTTGTTGCCACTTTAAATGAAATATTCGTTTGCTTGCGGCCTCGACATTTAAAAATATGTTTACTTTGTTTTCTGTTATATTAAAGTAATATTTTATTGTGCTTTTTCGTGTTTCAAAACGTCTTACTCATGCAGCTGTAATTTATATTACCAAACGTCTAATAGTACTTTCCAGTGAAACAAACACGATTGTTTTAAAAATTCCAGAACCTTCCATCTAATTAATTAAGTTGAGAAAAATAAAAAGTAGGCAACACATTTTTATTTTAAGCGGTGGTGTCAACCGTTCGTCGCATAAGTAATTTTAATTGCTAATGAGTCACAAAATTATGCGTTATATTAAAATTGTTCAACGACTAAATTTGTTGGAGAACACTGAAGTTATCTGAAGAGAAATTTCATCGTTTAACAAAATTTTGAATAATTTTGTATATGTATGAGAATACATTATAATTATCAATATGTTCGAGCAATTTCTCCTACATAGATAAATGAAAATTTATTTAATAATTTCTTTACATCCATTTAATCTTCATTTCTATATTTGCTTGTTTTCCTATGTTGTAATGTAAATATGACGGTCGCCATTTGAAATTGAAGCAAATAGAATACCTATTATATATGTGTTTCATATTTACATTTCCAGTGATTGAAAGGTAATATGTCTGTATATGAATAAATCTTTGAAGTTTTCCATACTTGGGTTTAACAGGTACCTACGTTTATACTAAACGTATCTAAAAAGTAACTTTTAAAAATAGAAATAGCACAATTTTAGTATCTATTTTTATACGCGAATGCTTATATGATCACATTAACAACTTAAGAGCCAATAAAATCATCGGTATCCGTTATTATTACCCGAAGACAGATTGAAGCACGTCATAAATTCATAACCGCGGCGTGGCGAGTGTTTAACGTGACCGTTACAATATATTCGGAAGAAATGCGCCAGTATTGGTGTCGAGAGCGATAAGACATCTTTCAGCACGATCCCACGAGCTTCGATAAACACTTAGCTTCGCTTAAAAATGCGGGACGGTATGTGAAGAATTTAAGGCATTGGGCGCGGAACGAGGGCGCGGGGGCGCGGTTGCCCGCCCAAGCTCGGCTCGAGTGGCAGCTAGTCGCCAGTCGGCCTCTCGGCCTCTCACAGCGAGCGCTTTGGCTTCGGGGCCTCACGACGCTCCACGCGCCAATTTCGTAAACATACTTCTCGAACCGCGCTCGCGTCACTTCTTCACACGATTCCACTATTATTTGTTATTTTTCTATATAAAGGGTTTTTTTAAAATTGAGTGAGTGTTGAACTCAAGGACTTGCTTAGTGGTAAATCTAGTAGCGCCATGTGTGGTGACCACCACGCAGCTGCCTCCGCTGGCTGACCATTCACATCTACACCACTACCACCACGTGCATTGGTAAGTATTATTTTTAATAAATTGTTCCATCAAATATTATCTTTTAATCGTTTCTGCCACTATGCATATAAAATAAAAGTGATTATATTATTAAAAATATTTATAAACTGGGTAGATCACATATAAATTATGTTTATATTTATATCATAGATTATTTTAAATCAAGTTATTAAATAACATAAATGCGTAGGCAGTTTAGAGCCGACGTGTTTGGTGAACGTGAGTTTGGAGATCGTCTAGGAAATGTTATTTGTACAATATACAAGTAAAAAATGTTTCTATCTGAAAATTTACTGTCGTTAGGTGACATATGTTTGAAAATTGATTTGTGGTATATGTGTTCAAAAACTTTTAAGTCTTTAGATAATAATTTTCGCATGCAATAAATCTTGTAATCTGAAATCTTTGGGCTGAAAAAAATGTTCACGTTATTTTTGGTTATAGAATTATCTTTTTAAATGTATAAAATAAATTATTCAGTACATACATTACCGTATTTTAATGGGAAAAAATGTAATACTAGTTAAAATCCATGCAAGAGGTAGCATGCAGTTAGTTTTTGATAAAGTCTTACAAGTCGTGTAAAAATTTTTACACGGGAAGTACAAAGCGAAGTTTCTTAATTATAAACCCTGAGGCCTACACGAAACCTTTGTTTCAAAATAAAACACAATGTAAAATGTATTTTTATCTGGCGTGTGTTTTCATGTTACTGGAAATGATAGTATAAATATCGAATGGGCGCATTAACAATAGGCTGGGATATTACAGTTATTTCGAGTTTAGTACCGCGCATATATCTCAACATACATTTTACATCTAAGCGACTATAAAAACCTGAAAATATAACTCGGTCTCATTGAAAGAATACGAGCACCGTTTCGACTAAATATTTACTTGCGTTAAACTAAATGTAAAAACGCGTTGTTATTACATTTTACACACGCGATATCCGAGCGTTTATATTTCGTGCATTTAGAAATACGGCGACGACGGGGATAATGAGGTGAAAGGGTACTGCCTTCCTACGGCTATAAGCGTTCCATTAAGTCATTATTTAATTAATAGTTTAAATTAACCTTTGTTTATAACCCCGCAGCCAATATTCCGCACGAGGAACGTACGAGGTGTAAATAAACTTGCTCATAATTAGAGTGACAATTTGAAATACGGCCGCTAATCAAACCACATTTTATGAGTGGAGCTATTAATCAACAACACAATTATTTATACAAATATTTATCGAATATTGGTACATAAATTAAATTAACATTTTACGGAAATGTATAAAAGTCGTGTTAGACTGCCTGGTTTTCTCTTGACACGAGCATACGTCGTGCGATAAAGTACGATTTCTACACCTACTCTGTTTGATTTTCAAGTCAGGCACAGTTATAGTGTTTTTCCTTTAGAAAATTCTCAGAAATAGCACGGAGTCTGGTAATGTGCCCATAAAACGGCATTAGACTCGTCCCCTATTACCTGGATGTGATACATACCATGCGAAATGCAGAATTAGACTAGAGACCTATCTCAAAAGGTGAGGTAGTGGATGCATGTTAATAAATTAAATTGTACATAATCTGTATACCCGAAAGCATATCTATAATTACTTTTGTGTCTCTGTTAATCCTTAGCACAAAAATGAACCATTAAAATTAACGTTGATGACAATATCCGGACAGTTGTAGTTCGCATTGTCTTGCTTTTGTCTCAGTTAAATGTACTACAAAATTTCCACTCAATAAATGCTTATCCAACGTCAAGGGATTCTTCGGTGAATGCGATTAGTTCACATCTACCTCAGATTGCTCATTGAACTTGCTTTTATCTTGTTGAAAGCTAACGTACGAAAATAAGGCACCTGTTTTTTGGTACTAGATATTTCAAAGCCTGCCCGAAAAGTAGAACTTATTTGCGGTCTGTTTTTAATTGTTTCACACAGAAATAGAATAGATTAAGACCTCGTAAAGTGGATTTAAAAAAATGCAAGTTTTTAGACTGTTTTGTAAAATCGTCTATGTGTTTTTTGGAGTCATAATATAAATACACAATGTTTTTTTTTATCTCTGCACCACCTAAGGTTCGACTGGAAGAGAATGCCACGGGCATTAAGTCCACCTTTACAATGACTTTGTAAGAAGTGTAAATAAATAAATAAATAAATACACATTATGACCCCTGTACTTACCCTACTAATACGCCTAAAAGCGTAGGAAATTGCTAGAATTGAAATTGTTAGAATATGTATAGGTAATATGCTGTGAGACCTCATAAGGGACATACATTCATATGTAAAAATATATTGTTGACAATAGCCGGTACATACCTAAATGATAAAAACATTAAATATTTTAAACTCATACATTCGATTGAATTGCGGCAGTTAACAAGATTCGAGTAAATAGGGTAAAACCCCCAATCATTGGCACTCTACCAATTTATTGGCATGCTTCCGTTTTTTAAGAAAATTAAGATTTTTTGTAGCCAAACTATAATTTTTTTAGTAGAAATTAAACAGTAGTATCTTTCTTTACTCAACTGACAACGAACACTTTTTATTTATTAAAATATAACGGCGCAATAGCCATTTGTTTGACAAGCCACGACCTGTGCGTCAAAAATATTCAAAATATTATTTTTTTACTAAGGTAAGAGCTATCAGAATCTTAACAAAAATTGCAAACCCGTTATGTTGTTCCTATATATATTCATTGTGTCCTATTGTTAAATATATTAACTGCCTTTTTTAAGCATTGCTTTACAATTTAATCGCCAACATTTAATTTTTTGTGGGGTGGCAACATTTGGTATGCGTAAAATCTATTTATCCATTTTATTGGCACTCATGCCAATATAAGGGTATTTAAAATAATTTGAATTTGTTAAAAAATATACATTGTTTGTCTCAAAATTTAATGTAAATTGCATTTAAAATATTTTCGAAAGTTTTAGGTACACCAATCCAAATGTTGACCAACTGCCAATTATATAAAATCCATTCAATGGCACGGGTGTCAAACATTGGTTACAAAGGTGCCAATTATTATTATTTTCTCAGCCACAAGTAGTCAAGAGAAAAAAATAATAAAACATGTTTTAAGATTAACACAGAAGAGAACCTCCAAAAAGCTTTACACGAAGTATCAAATGGCATGACCTTAAAACTTTCTGCAAAAACCTCCAGCGTACCGCGGACTACCATACAATTCAGAATTAAACATCCTGACCACGGCTCTAAGAACGGTCCGTCTACAACTGACGAAGAAGAACTACTTTTTGTTGACTGGATAAAATTAGTAGCCAAAAAGGGTTTCCGAAGAGAAAAGAAGATTTGATAAAAAATTTCAAATTCAAACTTTCTTAAAACATTGTGATGAAACCTACACACCTAAAAATTTTTAGAAATTTCTTAGGTGTGTAGTCCGGGAACCTGCACAAGGCCACCGTGGTGGACTATGGCCTAAACCCGTTCAATGGTAGAGGAGGCCCGTGCTCAGCAGTGGAACGTATATGGGCTGATGAGATTGATAAAGCGAAAAGTCACGCTTAAAAAAAAAAGTTGTTCTACTCTTTTGTTTAAGCCTACAAGGTTTTTTATTTGTTTTCTTTTAATATTTTATGAAAAGTTTAAAACCATATTTAAAAATAAGCGGTACAACTGATATCCTATGTTCCTATACAAGTAAATGTTATTTTCCTTTCAATAAAGGCTTTTATTTTGTTTATTTCAAATTGTAATTGATACATATTATCTTTAAACAGGTATAGATATCGTAAATTACATTTTAAAGGACTTATAAGACCTAGCAGTTATTTTTTTATTTTTTAAGAATAGTGACAATAATTGGTAATAATCACTGCCAATGAAAGGTTTGACTATGCCAGCAATTGGTATTTTAGGCACTTTTTTAAAAAGGTACACTTTATTAAATAAAACGATTTAATTTATTACTGACAAGTACTTTATAATATTCTCTAATGATTAGAAGATACATAGAAATACTTTTTTCTTTGTTTAAAAAATATTTTACATACAAATTTTACGGATTTTGTGAAGTAGCTGCTTAAAGTGCCAATAATTGGGTGGTTTACCCTATTATAAATAATAACTGATCTATATATTTACTAAAGTTTACGTGAATAAGATTTTTTTTAAGACAGCCCCTGTGGCGCAGTTGGCTAGACACCAGCTTGCGAAACGAGAGGCTGCGGGTTCGATCCCCACACCGAGACAAATGTTTGTGTGAACCACAAATATTTATTTCGGGTCTGGGTGTTTGTGAGACCGAAAAAGTCTCCCGTAGTGTCTGATACCCACGACACAGGTCTAGTAGCCTAGTGTGGGGTCATTGCTATGTATGTGACTGTTGGGTGTATTATTATTTTATTTTCAAAGATTTTTCAGTATTTATTTTGCTGAGTTCGATAAATAGTGACGATGCTAAATCGCAGAAAAATAAGTCGAACTCATGTTGTTTAAAAAAAAAATTGATTAATAAATTAAAGGGGTTTCTTTTTGCATAGTTTTAGAGAGAAATCACTTTATCATACATTTAATATTTTTTTAGACACAAATTTAGCTATTCATCTATAAATATAACAATTGTAGTGACGTATTTGCTGTTCTCAACTACTCGTATAATATTTTTTTGAAAGAGTATAATAATATGACTGGCCACTATATTATTTATTGTATTCGCGGTGATATAACTTTCATAATTGTAAAACGTTGTTTGAGATAACGTACGCCCACGTGCGCGATGATCGTCATTCGCCACCTTGATACTACAGTAATTCCACTAATATTTAGTAATGGGGAATTATATATCAGTTACTAACTGAGCATCCATGGGTACCTATGGTGTCTCTATACCGTCGACTTGCCGCTCACATGCAGAAATATATCCTTGCTAGCGGTTAGACCATGCTACGTTCGGGAACAAGCCTTACTTTATTTATATACTAAAATCAGTCCAGTGGTTTAGGCGTAAATATGACAGACAGTGACAAGACTACAAAACAAGCAAAGTTACTTTCGCTGTACCAGTATATACAAAGACGTTACGAAATTGTAAAAGATATTTTCACTTTCGCTGTAATTTTTCTGACGTCGATGCTGACCTTTAATATTAAACGAAGCTAGACCGCAGTCAAACGGTAATCCTAATTCACGTTCACCTGAATTTTTGTCTATCGTTATCTCTGTAGGCCGTCAGAGATGCGAGGAAGGTTTTCGCAGAACCGCGTGTGTGCCGATTCAAGGTTGATTGGTCCGTCCCTATCGACAGCTTCTGTTCAACCTAATGTCACGTACTGGTCTTCCATAATTATATTTTTATCCCTTTAATCCCGATTGGAGATGTTTGCTTTGCGTGTTACGGCAGCTGAATTATATATGTGCGTGTGGATTTATTTTCAATTTTTGTGTCTTATAAATTTATGTCGCGACAAATTTTTAGATTCGAAATACGGGATGGCACATAATAATATACTATTGCCGCTTCTACTAAAAATAGCAAAGGTTTTCAGGCGGCGTTTTCTTCTTTATTTTCACCTAGTACGAACAAGCAATTTAAGCGGTGTGAGATCTCATTATTCCGCTCCAAATATGCAATTGCTTGTTTGCAGTGCAGCATTCGTACTTTTTAATGCCGCGGTTCTTCCTGTTCTGATTTTGACTGTTAAAAAGTATTAAAGTTGCACCGTAATATTTCATAGTCCAGACAATTTAAATATCAAGAACAAAATAATACTTTCGAGTCATATATTATATGGGTTTTAGTAACTATTAGTAATAGTTGATTTGTAGTACCTTCGATTATTCAGAGCTTTTGAGGCACACACAGAATTGACTAGTAGTAAGTTAGCCTTTCAAACAAACACTTAAGTTTACCAGTTGAAAGTGATTGAGAAATAATCTATTGTTCTGTGGTTCGGCTGAGGAGCAATTGAAAACTTTGAGACTCGATCAAAGACTGGGTTCTCAGCGTCTGTCAAATGTAAAAAGTAGATGCATCAGCGCTTATCTGTTATTTAATTCTTGTATGACTATTTTTACATTCTGGGTAATCTGTGGTTAAGTTACGTCTAATTAAGCTTTAATAGTTGAGTAAATATTAATCATTTTATATAGAAAGTGATTTGATTTACTTGACAGAATAGGTAGAACAAGCTATTGATTTAATAAGAATATTTTACGCTAGTGATAACGGGGCAATTCGCTAGTTAAAACTAAACACATAGGCTACGTGTAAAAATGATACCGAGCGTTACCCTTGAGAATTACAACCCGAAGATAAAGAGAATTTTATAGAAAAACCGATTATTTTAAATCATTTCTGGGATAACCTCGCGATATTAAGAGTTCGAAAACTGTTTCTCAAAGAGTTACCAGTCATCTCATTAATATTTATTTATAAATAGGGTATATTCGGACCGTGATCTTAAACAAAGGCAGGTAATAGCTAAGGTCGTTAAAAACCCCCTGTTGTTAAAGAAAATCCCGACAAAAAATACAAATTTTGACGTTTGCCCTACAACTATCAGTATTAAATGTATATAATATGTGGTTCTTATGGAATACGTCAATTTTTTGTTTATAATACAGAATGGGAGCATATAAATGTGATCCATTAGGGGACTTTAAATATCCAGGACTTGTGAAAGAGTAATGACGTCAAACATATTATCTTTGCAACAAAACGTCGTTAATGGCATAATACAATATTAGTTAATACCTTGCGAATCGCGATACTATTTCTATCCCCTATCGAATGGGTATAAATAGACTAGTTAAAAGGTTAAGTTCACTAGTTAATAGACAGCTTTTTCTTTTTAGTCGTGCACTCTTGGTAGAGATGGTGTATCCTTCACAATTCAACGTTATGTCTCACTTATGTGTTTGGGAGAATTTGCAGAGGCATTTTCGAGACAATCCCACGTTGATATGAGGCTAGGATTACTATTTTTTCTCTTTGTCAATGTTAAGATGTGTAGTAAAGTTCGTTACTTTTGTTCTCTTTTAGTCTATTATGAATTACTGTCATCTACATTTACGAAGTCAAGTTTATTAGTGATCCACAGATGCTGTATTCGGATCCAAGAGTAAAGAAAGAGCTGGATGATATAATATGCGTATTGGACACAACGTCTGTAATGTAAAAATTAATTTATTAATTCTCTTGACGGCAATATACATTTTGCTCTTTTTACGAAAACCATTATTATTAAAAAATATAATTTCTACTTATTAAAAAAGCTGGTTAATCAATCGTAGGCTTTCACGATTCATTTATTTTATTGCTACAAATAGCCGAAGAGATATTTCCTACGCGCTCCAATTAAAATCTAACACATTCACCACTTTGTTAATAGTTGCAATATTTTTGTGATACCGCCAGTACTTAAATTAAAAACGTTATCTTGAATAGTGCAACTCATTACGGTAGTGACGGGCGGGAAGTTTGGAATGAACACTCTAGCGTAGCCCGAAGGTTGGATTGCGTGGTGAATAGGTATTTTTTCCTCCCTTCATTAGTAGGTAGCGGGCGCCTGCTGGCAGAAATATTGGCGAAATGCTGCTCAGTGCAGTTTAACTTCTTTTTATCACAACTTACGTACATGCAAATGCTTTGTAATTTAAAATACTCCAACAAAATTACGTACTTTTCAGCGTTAATTATTCAACTAATTGGTATTTTATATAGCTTATTGTCACGATGTGCGGGTATTAAAGTAATTATATAGAAATCTATTCCGTCTACAGTTCACTATAAAGTAAATAGCCAATACATTGAACAGAATAAAGCCTCTTATGGCTTATGTGATTTAGAGGCACAGAGGGACTCGTGATTCAGGCAATTCCTTATGAGATTCGAACATACTCCACTGCAGTGCAGTGATCGCGTAATTTAGGTGAACTAATAGCCCTAGAGATGAGGCTGAGAGCCCCTCTATATTTACAGCTCGTATGTATTATGTAATGCACTTATGGCGATGAACCGAACTATATTCACGTGTAAAGAGCTCTTATAACTAACTGTTCGTATGACAACATCAGTGTCCATAATACTATACTGAACATTATATAAAGAAGATGAAAATATCTACTAAATGTATAATAATGCATACATTCTTCCTTAACCTGAAGGCTTTATTCCCTGAAGGTATTTTTTAATTAAAGAATACAATTCCTGTGTCGTGGGTATAAGAGACTACGGGAGACTTTCCGGTCTCAAAAACATCAAGGCCCGAAACAAGTATTTGTGGATCACACCAATATTTGTCTCGGTGCGTGGATCGAACCCACGGCCTCACGTTTCGCAAGCTGGTATCTTCTATCTGGCCAATTGGGCCATGTGGCTGTCAAAATATTTCTTATTCGGTTTAACATTCCTTCAAGGACATTCCTGTACGAACCTATGGTCGAATGAATGGTGTTTATTTTTCTTTAATTTAATATTATAAAGGAATTAAATTTAATATTATTCTGAAGGGATTGGGTAGGGGGTGCATTGTTGCACCCACATTTCACCAGGTTCATACGTGTTGACCGATGTAATTGGGGCCGAGCCTTCGAAAACGCCAATAACCTTTGCCCGACCCGAAAATCGAACCCTGGAAAACTAGATCGCAAGGCACATGCATGAAGCTCAAGACTACGAGCTCATCTAAAATTATATTATGTATTTGATTGTCTAACCAATCGGTTTTAGTTTATTGGCCGTTTCCTGTACAGTGTCAGTGACGTAAATTAGTTAAATGCGTGGCTGCTATGAGGCTACCTAATTGTGTATTTGTAGGTGTATCAAAATATATAGGAAATTACTAATACACTTGTTGCAAAGTAAATAAGCACTCGGTTGAATCCACCTAGGTAATTCTAGGAACCGCTCGACATCAAAATATAACAGTGTGATGGTTGCCGCACCTCATTTGTTTATGATCAATCATTGTTGAGATTTCGAGTGCGTAACATCCGCACTTCTATTATTAAATTTCTATGAATTTATACTACACATTGTATTTGATCGTGAGCCTTGGTAAACCTAGTAAATTCCCCGCGCTCAGTTTACATCTAATTGTAATTAGATCGTAAACGTATGCAGTAGCACGGTAATAGCAATAACTTCTTTATAAAATTTATTCTGTAACAAGTAGCGTATATTTTTTTTTTATTCTTTTTTAAAAACTGTCACAAATGTATTTATTTTTTAAACATGAGTTTTTTATGGCTTTTCCCTAAGGAAAAGTACGGATATTTTCCATTATACGGAGCAAATGTGTTATGTAATTATTACTGTTACCTAATCTTTTAATAATTAATTTGATTTAATGGTCATCGCAGTCGCGTAAAGGGCAGAGATATCTCATTGCCAAGACTTATGTTGAAAAAAAGCGATTAAAATTGTGCTGAAACCCGGACAGCGAATTCAACTGCACGAGATAAAGAGATAAATTATCGTACGGTGCCTGTTTCGGTCTGTAACATTCATTAATCTTGTCCGCTTGAGTTTTGTCTCTGATAGTATCTAGTATGGGGAAGCGAATCCAGTAAGCCTTACTACACATGTATATCGGCACGTGTGTTATAAATAAAAATGACATTAATGCTAGCAACGTGGAAAATCCACACAAAATTAACGGCGCTACTTCTTTATTGTCTCATAGCAGTAATAAATTAATAATAATGTGCTATTTAGTGCGTCTTTAAACTCAATGTTACACTTTACGATTTTGTTGTTGTTTTTGGCAAAGAACATACATTTGGATGTAAACTTACCTTCTCAGCAGTGTGTATTACGCTGAAAGTGGGCTGATGCGATAGAGGCCACTAGGGGGAAATTGCATTATATGTCGTAGTGATTCACTTGATACAATGCAGAGTAGTATAGAACAATGCTTTGAAATCACATTTGGCTACTTGGGACATGGTATGTAAATTTTGATCTTGTTACAATTTTATTACCTTTACGCATAAAAATACTTTAGGAACTGTACGGACACTGATACATACTTCAATTTGATTATAAACTCCGTATCACAGCCGATATTAGACGCGGAATCTTACATTCCCATTAGCTCCGTCGGACGTCTAATATTTTTAATGCATGTTTTAAAACACTTTTATTTTGTAGGATTACGCTATTTCCACAATATATATTTAATCATTTTTATTATAGGAAACATAAGATAAATACAACAAATACCAGATATATCACATCTAAATATAAAACCAAGAATACCTCTGTTACCTTGAATATTCTATACATCTTATATATCTGTGAATATAGATATGTGTTAATATTATATGACGTCTTCAGTTATCCAAGACGAGAAGTTATATAAAATAAAAATTCTGCGGAACAACATATGAATTGAAAACCAAATGTATTTTAATATACAACGCGGAAGAATCTAAAAGCAGGCTGTTATCACTCACACGCAAAACGGCGTACCATAACACGCCAATGAAAAATGTTACTATTATCATAATCTAAGGAAAATTTTTCTACACTTATTTTTCTTTCAGCGTTCGATTGTTCATTCCTGTGAGAGCTGCCCACGTGTTTATCTTATGGCCACTTTCGCTAACGTTTTGTCTGAAAGTCAATACAGTGAAGCAATGCGCTGACGTCAATGTTGCTTTATGATTCAATCTGCCGTTAACTGAGCTCTTGCCCAGCTGAGTGCAGCCCGCTCTAAAAATATCTTAACAATTTCACTTATACACGTTTTAACGTAGTCGTCGAATATCTCGCGCCTAGCCGTAGATACGACGGCACTCCGGCACTCCCGTACTCCCCAGCGCAGCTCTAGTTCACCGCGGGTGCATTAGTGCTCCCACATTGGCGCGGTTTTGGTTACAAACACAATAAAACTACACATTTGTCACTAAATTAAGTGTTACATTTTATGTTTTGAGTAACTTTGCATTCAGATTAATGTTGTTTATTTCAACTAATGTCATCGTGGTTTAATTATACGGAAGTTTATGTAGATGTCAATTTAAATTTGTAAATTGAAACTCAAAATAATATAACATTCTATTATCAGCGAAAAGAAAAAATGTTTACGACAGACTGACGTCCGTTACTTGCATTTCTTGTGATAACTGTAAAAACAAATCACTACAAAGAATTTAACGGAATTTCCCGGCGTAAGAAAACCAACCTTTGTTAGAATACATCACAACAGAAAGGCCGCGAAATTCAATTTACTCCATTGGAACTTTGATCATTTTCGTAATAGGCGTATATTGTTACGTGTAGCTATGACCTGCAAAGCTTTAGGTCCGCGCTGAATTAAAAAAAGACATTTATTAGACTTACTGCAGATGGGCTATTTTGTTCAGAAATATACGTGGAACGTGTTAGCAAGGTATTATTAGGAACACGTTCATAAATTTTTCTACGTAAACTGCTACATTAAACTGACGCCTGTGTCCCCAAAGGGGTGCTTTCTATTTCTATGTTATGTAGGTATTACCATATATTTGTTTCGTACTCAAATATAATTGTGAATTAGTTTGGTTACGTACCAGAAATCAGTCAATTAGTATCTTTGATTAAGAGCTTTACTGTCGCATTGTTCGGTGTGTGGGATTAATAAAGGATCTGCTTTCTTTTCTTTTTAATAGGATGGTTTATGGAAAAGGTCGAGATCATGAATGATGAACAAGTAATGATAGGTTTACACAATATGTAGTATTTCATTATGATCAATATTTGCAAGTACATGATTATACACTGATACACCAATATTATTTGAAATTAAGTAATACGTTGCCTTTAAAAATATTCTCCCACAATTCACGCTATAAAAATTTAAAGGGTTATCGTAACGTAATCCTAAAAAAATCCTAACTTCATCTTAATTCGAAGTTATGGATCTTTAAAGTTACGGAACCCTTGCTACGAGCTTTACTCGAACTTCGTAAATTCTTTATTCATGGTACAAAGTTTATTACCTGCCCGGTAAATCTACCTTGAATATTTTCATAAAACGGTGTTTTAGAAAAAGCGAAGCCACCGCCGTTTCACATCAACAGAGTAAAGGGATTACCGCTTATTTAGAGAATCAAGTAATTACTCTTTGCCGTGTTACTCTTCTAAGTCGTAACTATAGGGTATATTTTACTTTTCTTTCGCCTTGTATAAATTGGATTGGGTTATGCGAATGTTAATGGTGTTGAAGGTACATTTTTACACCTTTGTTCTGAGAGAAAACGATTCGGTGAGTCGGTAATGATGTTATTATAGCACTGTTTCTAATTATACGTGTTGCGTTGTTGGAGCCATGTAATCACCGTAACACTAGTTTGTAGATTTTTTATGATATGATATTGATATGACTTTGGGCAACCAGATTGTCTGGTGGCGTGATTAATTGCCTCCATAAAATTGTACCATAATTAAACCTTGTAAGTAGGTAGTTAGCAGTGATAAAAAAAAATGAATTGACATCATGATTTACAGACTTTTACATCTGGCTACTGCAATATTTCTTTTATCGCATAGATACCATAGGCTAAAGAGAGGCATACCTATAAATGAACACCTTAAAAATAGATGAAGAATGGCAAAGAAGAGGCGGAGAACTTTTTGTAATACGGACGGTAAACCAACATTTTTATATAGGTACTATTACTTAGCATAACGTTTTCCTTTGAAACACATTACGTATAATGTCGTCGTATAGAAAATTATCGGCGCGTGCAAACTCCGCCCTAGCTGAAAATTCTCGGTATTTTATATTTTTCATAGAAATAATTAAGTTTATGTCTTCGATGAACGCGATTTTCATAGAATGTTTTTATTAGGGGCACACAATCCGTTGTATTATGAATTTGCATACTTCGAGAGATTTGCATAAAAAAATTAGGGAGACGGAAAGTCAACCAACGAATATAAAGTTTTGGGCCAGCATGGTGGACGAATGCTTAATTTCAAAATGTGAATAAAATCCAGTGATGGCAGTGGATTGTAGAAGACTGATATATATGAATATGATATACTAATAATGAGTGCAATGGTCAATGGTCAATAAATGGTCAATAGAATAGGACACTTAAGGTCACATTCAGTGACGTAAGTAGGTTATTGAAATCCATGTTCAGAAGCGCATATCAGTAGGCTTAATGATAGCGATAGCTATAAATACAAGGAGATGAACTAAACAAATATTATTTTCTTACACAGCCTTTATTATTATATTGCCAGTGTTGTCCATCTTAATGTATTCTGAGAAGAATTAGACTCAATACACCTATCAAAGTGCTGTACATTTTTAGGGATCAAAGTACGTATTTGCTTTATATACTTTAAAGCCAATTTTTGAATGACAGTCATGACCTCTCGAGATGGGATTGTGTGTGATGGGTCCGACTGCAGTAGTAATACGGTCTCGTGGATTATTCTATATGGAGTATTGAATGCGTTTATTTTTCGTTGGGTTTGTGAGATTACTAGAGGACAATTTTTTGGGAGAATGTTGTATCCACCTCGATGTCTATTATAATTGAAGGTGTGCGGTGGGCTAGCTTTGGATCAAGATATCCTATTATGAACAATCCTATGTAATTGTGTTTCACGTTAGTACGTACCCTCTGTGTCAAATGTAAAAAGTATTAGCCATTCTATTAGTATAAAGATATGTCGGAAAGGTAAGTGTTTTATTTTAAGATATTCTTACGAATTTTTTCGGCATTTTCCGGAATAGAAATAATTCTGTTGTAATTAACAGTGAGCATAGCTTTTAATTATTCTATAAGACTAAGATTATACTTAGTTGAACATTTTATAATATTCGTTAGCGATAAGTCCCAATTTACAGTCCTATTTTCGTTACAGTATATTAATTGAATTTGTTCAGTATATTAAGATGTTTGTTTAATAAAAATTTAGTTTTTTTTTTGACATTATATAATATCCATGTGACTTGGAATAGCAACAAAACATACTAATTGACTCCATTTCATCTAGATAAGATTGTTTTTAATATTTCTATTTAATTAATTACTTTCCTCGTGAAAGTCTTGGTAATCGTTTTGCGTGGAAGTCAGTTGTTGAATTTGTGCTTTCACGTAATTCAATTTAACTGTAACATATAATTGATAACCACTATTAATTATCTCTTTATCGGAGTATCCACGTTGTAGTGATTCACACTCTCATGGATATCTAAAAATATCTCCTTATCGTAATAATGGAATTTGAAACCGGTGTCTATTTGTACCTTCATAACAGTAAATGACTATGAAATTTATTATCTTCTAAGAAATTCGTTGTAAAACAAAATTGTTATATAATTCATTACTAAAAATATTTTAGCTGTAGCACACAGCAATATCTTGTAATTTTTTCATATTATTTTATGAAGAGACATGTTTGTATAAAAATGATTTATTTTTTATAATGTGACTGGTTGCTCGTGTTTAATGGTGAAGTTTAAGGTAAACAATCTTGTATTAGGGTGTTAATTTATTCAGATATAATTATATTATAAGTATTAAAAGAATGTGTAGGTTAAAGAGCAACTTTAAAGGGATTAGACTTTAATACTACATAGTTTGCTGCAATGGCGGCTGGCCTCGTTACATTTAAACTTCTGTATTCTCTTCAAAAAGACTTGACAACCAAGTTTCCCTACGAAGTTTCCGTTCACAGTCAAACTACAACATAATAATAGACTGCCACTCACTAAATGACTATGGCATCAGTTTAGCTTGGACCCACGACTAAAGTTTCTTTAGTCTGGACCATTTTCATTTTAGCAGCACGTTATTATTTTTTTATTTTATATTTAATAATGATAAAATTAAGAGTATAGAGTACCTATACCTGAAATTGAATGAAAAGGGTGTAAAAATTATAGCTACTTATTGATGCTATGAAGCTAAAGTGCGCGTTTGAATCATATCGAGACGGTGCAGTGGCTTGTTCAAATTCCAGGCATTTACAATGAATTATCAACAACTTAAATAGTGAAGGAAAACATGGTAAGGATTTTTTTATCAATATTATACTTACGATGTTTAAATTATGGGTGAACTGTATTTTAAATATAAATGTATATTTAATTACAAAAACGGAATCTAACTAAAAACAAATGACGGACAGGAATAGCCGATGAAGTTTCCGTCGCAGAGATGTGGAGGCACCATTCCAATCGAAATTCGATACTGAACATAACGAGCAAACAAAGTCCATATAAACAAGCAAACGACTTGTTTGTCCTCTTCTAGGCACATTAGTCATGCCTCTTTAGTCACTTTCTAGATGCCTCGAGCCATTCTAATGAGGGTCGATTTACTTATTCCTTTACACTTTTTGTAACCATTACAGAGTTTCCCCGTGGAAATGTTTTATTTCACGCGCAACGAATTTGCAAAGGAACGTTCCGATTGTGAGAACGAATCCTCGTATCATAAGAGAATGTAAATCGTAATGGATTGCCCTTAAAATTGGAAATATGAAGATTCCGCGATCAAAGGATTGTAATATTCGATATCTAAAATTACGTGTTTTATACGGGCATTTTATGTATAAAGTCTTTGTAAGGGTATCTACCCTTGATTAAGATCGAAATGAAGGTCAAATTAGATTTAAATTAGAGCAAGTTGGATGTTTACATAGCGCTGGTATCCAATTTACAAGCACAACAGGTAAACTTATTTGCGAGGGCCAAACAAATCCATTTTTGCCGCGTAACGGCCGCCGTCCTATTCCAAAAGCGTATAAGTACCTATGCAAATCTTTATTGACAATAACCCTTTTTAGGCTTAAGTTACGATATGTGCTTTGTTTACCCCCAGGTACATTTTAGCAGCGTTTGATCCAAAATAAACACTGAGTTTTTGGGCTGTTTTTGCTTTGTTAGTTTACGATCGACCTATACGAGTATAGTGATACCGGCTAACATCATCACGACTGTCGCCTAATGGAATTTATGTCGTCCGTTCTTGCCGCCATCTCAAGTACGATGTTTTTAAGCGTAGGTGAGAAGTGACATGTTGCTTTCATATTGTAAACTCAAATGGAACTCACTTACAGATCAAGTAAACATTCAAATAGTTTCTGTCAGCTATTACATATTTCATCGTAAATACTAGTGTGTGATGTATAATACTCGCTATTAGAGTAACGGGCTAAATATTGTTTCAATGTTTTGGATTATATCGATTTATTTTGATTCAAGTCTGTTTAATGTAGTTTGAAGAAGCCGTCAGCCACTACGAATGTAATAAGCTATATAAATTCATAACAATTAATAACTAACATTCGTGTACAATGTACATACATACACTTATGAAACAAAATTTTAAAGTTTATTGGAAAAATTGTTACTTTTAAAAATCAATTTTTATATCAGTTACTTAGTTGATGCACGACTTTAGGTATCTTTAATGATGATAATATATTGATTTCAGACAATTGTGCGAATCATTAAAGATAGGACGTGGAATAAAATAAATGTTGATCTATATTTTGCTATAACCAGGGTTGGGCAGTATTTTAATTACTTGTAATTAAAATACGTAATTGAAATACAAATACGTATTTTGTATTTGTATTTCAATTACTTCCTTAAAATGTAATTTGTATTTTAAATACCTGACGCCGAGGTATTTTGTAATTAGTATTTTAAATACTTGAGGCTTTAAAATACATTAATATTAAAATACAATTAACCGCAATAGAGCGCAATAGTGGTAAGTGGCGAGAAACAGCATAATCCTCTCTATGAGTGAAACTAGGACCAGGCCTCCAGTCCCCGGCAGCCCCACTATTCCTGGTTACGGTAGCGGCCATGGTAACGGCGGGGCAGGGGGTGCTAAGAATCCCCGGGTTGGCTCCGGCTACCACACCCAACGACGACTGGCCATGGTTACACACAACATACGCACTTTGAGGACAAACGAGAAGATTGTTGATTGAATTGAGTGGATAATACTTGGGTTGTCGGAAGTCCGAAAAGTCGGGAGGACATGACAACCCTGAAGTCCGGTGTTCCGAGGAGGAGTCGGATTTCTCATCCACAGGTCTCTCATTAACAACATCGTATCCAATGAAAGTGTGTCGAACAAGGCAGTGTACCTCATATTCAGAATATTCAAAAGATATTTGTTGAAGGTCATACAGGCATACGCGCCGACATCGACACACCCAGATGAAGAAGTAGAGGAGACCTATGAGAACATACGTCGAGCCATACATACTTCCAAGACGTACTTCAATGTTGTTATGGCCTATGGGAGACTTCAACGCAAAGTTGGGCATGAGAAGCGATGCGCAGTTGAAAGTGGGGCAATTTGGACATGGGCAACGCAACCCCAGGAGTTAGAAACAGACCGATTTTCTGGAGAAAGAGGGACTCTTTGCGATGAATTCTTTCTTCCAGAAGCCGCCTCACAGGAAATGGACCTGGCTGAGTCCTGACGGTTCTACGAGAAATGAGATAGACTTCAGTGACGTCTTTGTGATCAACAGTGTGAAAACCGGCAGTGATGAATGGTTAGAGGCTCATTGAATATCAACGTCCAGTTAGAAAGGCGTCGCTTGATGAAGTCTACGCTTCGACCTACTCGCGCTCATATCCAAAACCCCGAGAGCTTTTAACTCGAGCTGAAAATTCGCTTTGAGTGTCTAGAAGAAAACCGTGTAGTGGACGAGTTAAACAGCGGTTTGGTAGAAGCTATCCGCGGCGGGACCTAAGCATTTTAGACCTCGCCGTAGAGATAGACCACAAAACTCTCGTTCACACTCTTGGCTGAACGTCGATTCCGATCGTCCGTCGTCGGTTTCCGAAAAGGCTTTAGCACCTTAGATCACATTCATATTATTCGTTTGTAGACTATGAAAAAGCCGTTGATTCGATCTAGGCCTGGCCAGAAAGTTCTCCAGTGGAGGCACGTACAGGAAAGCGCAGCGTGGGACGTCCCCCGACAAGGTGGTCGGACGACCTTGGCAAGGTCGCGGGACGTCGATAGATGATGATGATGATGATGAATCTTTTTTTCCTCATCTTTCCAGACCATGCAGATTACTTGTTAAGTATTTTGTAATTTGTATTTTGTATTTTAATTACAAATAGCTAAAATACTGTATTTTGTATTTTATATTTCAAATACCTTACTTAAAAGTATTTTGTATTTCGTATTTTAATTACTTGTGATAAAGTATTTTGTATTTTGTATTTCAATTAAAGTAAAGCATGTATTTTGCCCAGCTCTGGCTATAACAATATAAATTAATTCGTGTTCGTCCTTACAATTTTCTAATTAATACTCTTCATTTGTTGTTGTTGTTATTTGCTTCATTTGATTATATAGAAATACGACAAATGAAACCATAGATACCTTCTTTGAACAATTAGTAATTATGAGCTGAAAAAAATCATTTTATAAAGTCTACTGCGGATAGTATAAAGTTTTTGGCATAACGGGTCACTGAATCATTTGTACTCGTTAAAATACAGTGGGCTATTCTATTGTTTCTACGTCGGATTTGAACGCAAACGGAACTCCGAGGCGAAAGCTAATTTTAAACAAACACAAAGCACTATCGGCGACTATCATGTTCATGTTCTATTCAAAAATTGATATTTCAAACGTAATGAAATAGATTTTCGTGACGTCCGTATAAAATCACTGTGAAGTATGTTTGAGTATTATTTGTTTTCTTAAGCAAGGTATTGCAAACATCTAATAGAAATGCTTAATGAGCAATCACTGAATTGACAAGTTCTTTACATTTTAAATTTATTATAACACATACATGTATATTTATATGTAGACTAGCTTTTGCCCGCAACTCCGTCTGCGTGGACTACAGGGTTGGGTTCAGAAAGAAAATAAGTTGTAGTATTTTACTCCGCAGTTGTAGTTTTCTACTTTATTTTACTTAAATATACAAAAATCATACAAATCGGTCAAATTGTTTCAACGTGAAACCGTAACGCGCCGGTCGACGCCTTGACTATCATTATTGCGCGCTTGATCATTATTTTGAAACTGCGATATCTTCTAAGATACTCATTGAAATCAAATGATGTAAAGGACAAATTTATTTTGTATTAAATACTTGTAATGAATAACGTATTTATTTGGATAAGGATTAATATCATGTTTGTAAAAACACCTTCACAAATAATGCTTTAATTAAAAATAATTTGGTTAGAATAAAAAACGTTATAGTGAGTCAACCTTAAAAGATAGACATATGCTGTCGCGGACTTTTTTTTAGAATTTTTAAAGGAGAACAATTCTGTCATACATTATTTTAGCGAAACTTTAACCGTTTCTGCAGCGTACGCAGCGGAAGCTCACAAAAAGGAAAAAAGTCCCCGATTTTGAAACATTCTTTATTGCTGCTCCGCTCCTATTGGTCGTAGCGTGATGATATATAGCCTATAACCTTCCTCGATAAATGTGCTATCTAACAGTGAAAGAATTTTTCAAATCGGTTTAGTAGTTCCTGAGATCCTAGCGTTCAAACAAACAAACAAACAAACAAACTCTTCAGCTTTATAATATTAGTATAGATTACTTTTGACATCTGTAATTTTTGCCTATAATAAAATAAAATCGCTTTTAAAAATTCGCAAGGCATAATAAAAGGCATATTTTTCGGTACTGTGATTACGATTTAAAAATGCAGTGGTTTTTTAAATTATGTTTTATGTTTTTACCTACTAAAAATGTAAGCCCTAGTATAGGTTTTTATTTTATTATTCTTTTGAATGAAATTCTGAAATGTGAAATAAAGTTGTAAGAAGAAGTTGGTATAACGTTATAATAACAACTTTGATCCAACGTATATTTGTTACTAGAAATCTCCTTTAGGTACTCAGTATAACTGTTTGTGAACCAGTATTTCCACATGTATTGTCCCTCGACCTTACGCCTTATCATATAATCTGACAATTTCGTAGTACCTATAAATGTAGGGCTATCAAGGTCTTCAAGATTTTTTCTCAGTATTGTCATTTTGGTAAAACTATTAAATCTTTGATATCATCATGTATCAGGTAAACAACCATACTAAATTCATACCATTTCATTGTCAATCTTTTACCATTTTGATGTTGGAAAAACAAGATTTATAGAAACGTAAGAGTGTGCAATACCGCACAATATGAGACGACGTAAACGAGTGAAGGCGCATAATTTATTCAGCCACGACAGCACATACACGTTGAGATTCAACGAAACGCCTTAGGCTCGAAGCGTTATATCACCGCCAGAACATGGCAAATATTTGACACAAATATGAAGTACGAACGTGTGAAATATGCATCTCTTACTCATATTTATCTTTTTGCTTTACACTGGTAGCAACGCCTGTAAACGTATCAGTGATTGCTGAAAAACTAATGCATTTCCCTTGTAAAAGCCGATATCTTGTTAGCCTGATACGTAACTAAGTTAGGTTCAATGAATTTAGCGTACTATATGTAGATGTCTAAAACAGCCAAACAAGTCAAACGGAAACTCGAAAGCTTACCTTTAGGTATGTTCTCATCAACAGACACACGTTAATGCTTTTACGAGGGGCATGCGGCTAGACCAACGTTGGGAAGTGGGTATTTCTCTTTAAATTAAATCCAAGTAAACTAAAAGCAAGTACATCAGTACATGGCAATAGACGGAATTATTATTATTATTAGGCAGTAACCTACATCGGAAAAATCAAAGTGAATATTATCAGAGCGTTATTTCGAACTCATCTATCTTGCTTATTAAAAAGGGTATCAATTTATTTGGATTACTGCCAAATATGTTTATTCGGCGATATTGATGTTCATTTTGCTTCATTGATTAGTCAAAAATTAGGTTGATTTAAATTCTTTGTTAAAATAATGTTTAGCATGCATAAACTAGTAATCGATTCACCAAGTCTATTGAGTATGTAGAGACTAGAGAGAAATATAAATACGGTCTGCGATGAAACTCTTTAGTCTTTTTACGCGTGTGACAGTGAAAACGTTAAGCTGTAATCGGTCAACTGGAATATGGTAATGTTCCCGTCCATTGCGCTACTCTGTTTTATTGCGGTAATAATGAATACACGTACACCTGGATGTATACATGCATATATAAATACACAGTTAAAAAAAGGATTGCTTTCCATACGGTAGTTACTAATATTGCAGCCAGTTAATTTCATCTAAATATTAACGTTGTAAAATGTTGAATGGTGTCCATAAAGGGGAGCAGGGAATCGGGAAAATCAATAGCATGCTTATCGGCAATGTATGTAGTCACGTCAAATCGGACTGCGCACCGCACAGGTAGGTATGTAATAGCCTGCTTAATTATTGTATCGAGGGGGGCTAAAACGGAATGCTTCGTTTTATACTAATTTCATTTGAGTTAATAAAGTCTCCATTAATGTCGAAAAAAGTAATTTAAAAATTAATAGAAATTGAAAGAGGTTTTACATTCATAAATCTTAAAGTTAACTGACTTTGATGTATACTAAAAGGAAATGAGAGGAAGTTTGAAACCATTAACTTAAAAGTGTACCTAAGTCGCAGCACGTCCCCTGAAGTCAGACAAAGCCGGGTGACTAAAGAGTCTAATTAAAAGTTGTGCTTCGTACTTGCCTCCATGTTAATCTGCTAACCTATAAAGGTAGGCGTTTCTGTATAAATAAAGTCTTTGTATGCTGCCATTTATATCTAGGCATTCGCTTTGAAGATATTTTAGGAGTACTAAATCTTATAAGCTCAATTTTGTTTACTGAATGACTCAAAGGTTGGGAAAAACAGTGTTAAATAATGTAGTGCTTACTGATTTTATTTGAATAACAAATAATAAACCTGTTAGAGAGCGGTATTACGTACACGTTTGTTTATTTTTACATTGAAATGATGAAGTTGCACTAATATAAAAATATAATCATTTAATTTTATTACTCATTATTACTTTCTCAGCGCATTGTGAAGTGTTTATTTTGAAATATGTTCTCCAAAGAAAACAATGTTTTTTAACGTGTAAATTGTGTTTTTTTAAATAACGGATTATTTTTTTAGTTTTTCTCTATGTTTCTTATTTTTTCCATGTTTATGGTTGTTCTTATGAAACATCCGACAGATATATACAATGTAGTTACAAGGCCCTTGTGCAGTGTAGTGCACATTCAATTTTAATGTTCTTTTATAAAATTTAAGATCGTAACAACCGCTTCTCACAAAAAGGCAATGAAAATCCTGGAGTTCTATATTCCGTTCCTACTACAGTTACAAAGTACGACTTTCGCTCTCACTTTCTTATCTAGTGTAGCAATGTGGAAAAAGTAGCAATAGAAAAAGGTCTTTTTTGATTCCATTCAATTAAGAATAAATATAAATTTGCGCGTTTAGTAACGGAAAACTTTTTTACTTTATCCTTGTATCCACGGTTTGAAATCTTTTAATAAGTGTCGTGTTACTGTTAACGTGCTTGACAGTGACTTAGTTAGAAGGGATTACCTAGGATTAAACAAGGTTCGGGCGGCTGCGGATGACGGTGGGCGCTTCTTGCCCGCGTTCCGTGGTCGCCCCACTCGGCGCGAAGATGGCCACCGGGGGGTTTTGGTCGGTATGCCGGTTTAGAGATTTTGTTAGGGACCCAGCCCGGCACTAACATCTGTGCGGATATGACGTCGCCGCGCGCCGGGCTGGAAGACCGGTGACCCCAACATACGCTTCTCGCCCCCCTCCCCCGGGCTAGCGGGAAGTAGAACCATAAATAGCTTTCCCCCCGAGAACAAAAAAAAAAAGGATTAAACAAGGTCAATTTTGGTGGTCATGAAAGAATATTGGCAAACTGTTAGAGTAGTATAATAGAAACCTTCAATTATTGAAAACGCAACGGGCGTTCAAAAGAAAACACACAGTACTTAGTTTATTTTATTGCTCAAAAGCAATTGTAAAGAAATTACTATATAAGCTATCTTCTACTGTAAAGGTTGCGATCTTATGTTCCGTATTGAATATTAGGCATCAGTAATTACACCTCCTCGTAGTTTATTTAAACATATATTTTGCATGTATAAAATTGGTCATTTATGATAGGCGGTACAAAATATTTTTATAATTAAGTTTGCGCTGCATTCGCTTCTCTTGATCAGAATATACGTAATTAAAATAAGATTTTTTCAGTGAAAGCTGTTGCCGACATCGTCTATAAAATACAAAATGTTCTCTTTTGATGTTTTTTATCTTTATTCCAAGCTAAGAACACTGTCTGGTTTATTATAGAATTACCTTGAGTATTAACTGAGAGCCAGTAGGTCTGGCATCCGAAGCAGCAGGCGTCGGTTGCCAGACAATACCATTATGGCGGCGAAGGCGATACAAAGGAATACATAACGACTCTGAGATGTTTGTCCCATACTATTTGTTCATCATACACTATATTAATCCCGCGTAGTCCGCCGCGCCGCCGCTAGCCCCAGGAAAATGTGGAGGCCGCACGAACATAATAGAGAAGGAATTCCTTTATTATTTCACTTCTTAATTAAGTGAGGCGTCGCAGTACTTTTTAAAATATTCCACAGATGTGATATTAGCTCTTCTTTGACTTTAAATTTTCATAGCGGAATCAAATATTTATATTGGACTTTATGTTTTGTAAAGCGAACTTTTTTTAGTATGAATCTGAATTTGTAGTAATTTTTATAAAGTATTTAATAGCTTTCATAATACACATCTATATCATTATACGCAAAATGAACAGAAACGCTTAAATCTATTATTCGTGTTTGTTGATAGTTAAATTAAATGATAAATAAAGCAATTAATTTGAACATCATACTGAATGGGCAAATGTAAAACTGGTGAGTTTATTGTTCAGTACAAGTAAATTATACAATCTAATTTGTTATTCATTCTACAGTAGGTTCGGGAACGCAACGACACAATAATGTGCCAATTATTTTTCGATACTGATAATGAGGCACGATGACTATTTAGCTGTTTGAAATTTAACTCTAATTTAATTCGGACAACTTGTAGATTGAATTTCAATTGTCAAAATTAATTAATTTTTGAACTCACCTTTGATTAGGACTCGCATTATATTGAACGAATATATACTGTTGCGTTTTAGTAATACAGATTGCTTATTTTTTTAACAACTACGTTTTGCATAATTTCTTAAGTTCCTGATCGTCTTTGAGAAGGAGTTGAGCTTTCAATCAGTTTAATATAATATAAATAATTGTTAGGTAGAGATATTCTCTCAATTAATTAAGTTTGTCTCACACTGATTGGAGATGATTGCACTAGAAGCTGTTAGTATGCATAGATGCCAAATAGTGTGTAGAATACAGGGAATCGACTATTACAATCTTGTATCATTAGTGCAAATTGTATGTACACCCGGGTTAATCTCGCAAGCGGCACATTCACACCTCGTGTACTGTGCAGATATCTTATCTCCAGTTATTCAAATGGAAACACACATATCTAAGTAAAACAAAGCATTTGAAATTTCGACGTAACGCTCGCTTACATTCTTCGAGGAAAACTTTACGTATCCATCAAATGTTCTGGTTTAAATAATCCAAGTTTATGAAATTATATTGCAGTTGGTAGTTATTTAGTCTATTCGTTATTGCGAGTCTATAAAACATGAGTTATTAAATATTAAATCAACGGCTCGCACAAGTTACGCCCGACCGTGATACATAAAAATATATTTATATTATAAGCATGCGAGTGTAAGTAATAAAGTGCTATAAATAAGATCTTAGAGGCTACGTTTTTTGTGATGTTCACCTATTTGTAAAATTGAGATAGCTCCGAATTCTGTGCCAGTTAATACCCAAACTGAGCGAGACGGCCTTTTGGGGGATATTATATTATTTATTTACTATGTGGCGCTGTGTCGAGAGACTCTTGGCATTTAAGTTAATAGTATTCTAAACTAAGTTAGTCATACTGGGCATTTTTGCACATTCATGAAGTTGAATTTCAAAAAAGAACGTTAGTTTAAAGTTAAATATAAAGAATATCGGTATTAAATAATTAAAATATAATTTAAGTGTCATTTAATTTTAAAAACCAATTATCATCAAACTGCATATAAAATAAAATAAGGTTAAAGTATTGTAAAAGCTTAGATGTTAAATCTTGCGGCTATTGGAGATAGTTGTTCAACTTTCAGATTAAATGAGATTGCTGATTAGTGTAATTCGTGGAATGTTGAAAATCGCTCATTTGTTACACATCAGATTTTCTCCTGCCATTGAAAACGGTTTCTGATGATTGTTTCGTTCTCATTAATCGGCCATGTTTCTTATCGAAAAAAAGAGCAATAATTATCTCGGTGTATTTCTATTTTTTTTTACATTTCATGTGAGGAATGTATTACTTATTGATGAATGACCCATTAAATCTTCTAAAACTAGTTCGCTAATAGTATCTACAAAAAAAGTTAGCGCCTGTTTGATGTTATCCGTATTAGGTGACACGTCGCTGAAATTAGTGGAAACTAAAGCGTACCAAAATATAAAAATAATAGGTATGTCAGTCCTTAAAAAGCGGTAATGGTTAAGTTAT
Source organism: Cephonodes hylas (assembly GCA_030295005.1). Lineage (NCBI taxonomy): Eukaryota > Metazoa > Arthropoda > Insecta > Lepidoptera > Sphingidae > Cephonodes > Cephonodes hylas. Next base: position 8,130,192 of record AP025369.1, on the reverse strand, counting down.
GGTTAAAGAGTATAAAAAATGAAATAACCTTTTTACTGCAGATGGACTGGCGTTCAGAAAACATTATGTAAGGTAGTGTCGCCGAAGATGGCCCGGCTCCTAGGATAGCCCACTTTAAAAAAAATATAGTTATGATGATTTGAAACATTTCAAATTTCATGGGTTTATGCTACTAATATAATAGACAATAGTGCAAGTTTGTTTTGTTACCGGCGCGTCACCATTTCGAAATCAGATGTCATTTTGCTTGGTCGTGTCAAGACGATATACGTTTTATAATTTCAATTATCGAAATCCTTTTGAAAATTAACAAACTTAAAGCACATCTCTTTCTTCTAAACTGAGGAACATAATCTTTAATATATTTATCAGCGAATTACAGGCGAGTGTTTTTATTTGATTTCTTTTTTAGGATTTTTACAATATTTTACTTAACTCGGGTGTAATTTCCTATCATGGCCCATACTAGAATACCCAAACATAGCCCGGGCCTTTCTAGGATTATTGAAATGAAGTATGTGTGGGTTTAACCAAAGAAGATGAGGAGCATTTCATATGTCCAGAGTGCAATTAAAGTTAGTAGTCAATTAAGGACATCTAATTTGTTTGTTTACGTCTAATTTTTTTTCGCTAATCAGGTATATTTTGATTGATCTCAAAGTAAATTTTTAGTATTCCTTAGATAGCCCACCTAGAATAACTTAAAAAATTATATTTAAGAAAAAACAGAACTTATTTAATTTTATTTTTGGTAAGTTAGTTTTAAAGTTGATCGCAAAGTAAAATTTAACCCTATTTAGTAATTTGTTTTTATTTTATAGTTGATTTTTATATTGATAGATTTAAGATAGCCCACATTTAAATTTTTCGTTCATTTAATGCCTGTTATGAATAATGTTATAAGAAAGATGTGTTTTTATTTCGATATTTTATGTTATAAATATTTAAGTGTGTATTTTGCATATATTTTCATTTTTATTTTTCGGGCCATCTTAAGCGACCAGCTTCCCAAGATAGCCCAATACTATGTTTCTGAAAAGTGTTTCAATTTGTGTTAAAATGCCAAAAACTGTACTCCTTTTTTCGGTATCTTGTTTCTCAAATAAATATATTTTAACTTCCAACATGAATTGTCTTCAGTTTATTAATCTGCAAGATTTCACGAGGTTTTCAAATTAAGTGGGCCTTCCTTGGCGCCTGTACCTTATATGAAACTTTAAAGCTAAAATTAAAGAGCGAAATGAGAAGCGAAAGTAGTGAATGTCGTTCTAAGTGTTTTAGTAAGTTATTATTAAAAGAAAAAATATTATGTCGCATAATTGAATTAACTTGGTTTCATAATGTGTGACGAAATAACGATTAGTGTATTTATTCAGTCAATGAATTGTATCTATCACCTGTTATACTATCTACATACATAGCTATTAGAACGGGTATTACAAATAACCCAGAACGACCAATTAGCTAAAACATCAAAATTGAACCTTCATTTTAAAGATATGGAGTCACGCTTACTCAATTTAGCCCTCTGCCGAATCTGTAGGTAGCCAAAAAACCGGCGAATAAGTAAAAGATTTACAATTGCGTTACACGGGGTGAATGAGGTTGCTAAAAGTCTGATATTAAGTAAGCGGTAGATTGTTTCTCGCATAATCGGCGTAAAATAAATAGAAGATTGTTTTTTCCTAAAATAGAATTGTTTTATACTAAATTGCGTCAAAATAAAATAAATTAAACTTACATGCTAAAAGCTGCCCGGGGCTGTGGATAACAGCCACAATTTGCGTATTGTCATTTCAATTTCAAATTTTCGAGTTAGTTTATTTTGATTATTTTTGGTTTGATACCGCAAAATTATTCAACAACCATAAATCATCATAATATTAGGTATATTGTGCAAAGTATTATAATTTACTCAACCAAAAACATTAAGGCGGTTCCGCCTTAAAAGCTTTGCTCAGTACTTTTCCATTTAAATTAGGTACATGTAAAAAAAACAAGAACATATAGCTGCTTGAATATGACAATTGCAAAAAAAAGAACACTTAGATATTCTATATTCAAGGAAAATAGTATAAAAAAATCTACAATTTAAAGCAAGGATACCAAACCATCAAAGGGTGGTGAAATGTTTTGATGTTTAACAAAAATGTCTTAATTCCGTTTCTTACCTGTTAAGGAGGCCTGATATGGTAGGTTTACGTAGGAGCTACGAGATAAATAATTCAATATAAGTGGGTTAAGACACTTATATTTTTGTTATCATAAAATGTTTAATCACTGACAGACAAATGGGTGAAAGTTTAGATATGATCAAATTATTAAGCTGACATTAACGCTACCTTTTATCAAAGGGCTGTTGATGACGGTAAAAAGAACGAGATAACATTTTCATTCTGCTCTGAGAAGATATTGAATAAATGTAAAGCTTACTGCGAAGACTACATAAATAATGGAACGATATGGTGAAAGTGTGTTACGAATAAAAGGCTGGAGTGTCGCGGCGCGTGGATATGATTGCCTAGACAGATCATTGTGTTGCGATACTAAGGGATGTACAGACATAGGTACAGTTAAAGGTATTATTCAAAGAGTTTGCGTGCGTGATACTATATTAAATTATAACGTGCCATGCATAAAACATAACAAATTAATCACCTTTAATCACGCGATTTAAGTGCTTAATAACATATGAGGTGTTTCTTGCCGCACTGTCATTTAGTTCGGTGTTGGTAGTGATTAACAGATTATATTTTTTCTGCACGAAAGCTTTTAATGATTTTTTTATGTTTGTGTATTTTTTTTTTCAATATTTTATTTGATAATTAAATAACTCGATATACTTATAGACTCCTCGAAACCACGTGCATGCGTGAAGAGGATAATGACGGTTAAGGAAGCGAAAGAAATATTTGTCATGTAGTACTATCAACTAGTCATCTTGTTGATGTTAATTCTACGACCGGTCCCAACAGTATTCCTAGCCATCACAAAGCGATGATTTGGACTTGTTCGTCCATTTTCCCTCTAGAGTCCTACTGAAGACATACTCTACCTGTATATTCATATACATTGCTTTTAGAAGTGGTAAATACAAATAACCCACCTTGACCAGTTGGCTAACATCACAAAAATGAACGTGAAGCTCAAACTAAATATAATTAAAATAATATACATTCAACCTCTTATTGCCATTGCTGATCTCGTTGATCTTACAACGTGGGGTAGAACTTTAATAGGTACGTTAGAAGAAGTATTCGCTTTTTCCATTAGAATTCTTCGCACGGTGTAGACATATGTCCCTGATAAACGGCACCACCACCTATTACGCAGGTCTTAAATATAACTGACGGTACGTGGGAGTAGAAATAGAGCTCGGCTTTCCTCGGCTGAGATATAGACGTCAGTATGTGTAAAGGCTCTATATAAGTTTAACAATACGTTGTGGTCACCTATTGTACGACGTGTCAGATATGTTAACCAATATATTTCACAATGTACAAACATCTTGGTGGCACAATACTTACTACAAAAAATATTAGCTTTTGTGGCTACCGTAAAAATTCTTTCTCATTATGCAGTGTTGTTTTTCATTCAAATGTACAGACTTAACAAAAATTTCATCTTTTTGCATGATTAAAAAATCCAGTTGTATAATGAGAGCATATGAATAGTAATTTAGAAATATACTATCTTTGGAAGGTTTTTTCTGCGATGTGTAATTCAAAAGACCGTTGCTTATTTATTTTTATAACTACGTAATTACTCCAATGAATATAAAACATTTTCACAATACGAAGAGATCCTATGTAGTACTTTTTACTGCAGATTAATTAAAGGTGCATGAAAAAAATAATCCTTTTTCTCTGCTGCAATGAAGATTATGAAATATCAAAGGTTCTTATTATGAGGAGAAAGAAATTCTTAATTAATTTTGTATTTGTATTACTTGCAGAAGATTTAATTTTCTTGTTTAATATTTAATTTAGTGGTAAATCTGTGTAAGGAATATCTTGCGAGGCTCTCTCGTCTGGTGATGTCTAATACCGACACATCAGTATGTCACGAGGGATTTCCTTAAGCCTTACCCTTCTTATATTAAGCTCATTATTTACCTACGCACACCGCAGTACCTGAATATAATAAAATGTAGGTATTATATTTTACCCAGTGTATTTCATGTTGTTTGCGATATATTTTAGTAGCGTGCGTGCCATAAGTAACTATGTAAAATTACATATCTGCAAAATTCTAGTTTTAAAGCTTTTTCCTTTAACGTTGAAATACCTACATATATTATTTTAAAATGAAACTATCAGCACCCTTGGGCCTTGATATATAGTTACACCTAAATACAAGAATAGTAATGATTTTTTTTTAAAAGAAATCTCCGTTTGAACCGAGCCAGCGCATAAATTTGTCAGGGCGCCTGCCATTACGTTTGTGGTTTATTCGCTAAAGAATAACGATGTGTGCACTGTATGTCAGGCGCGCTCTGTTAGTATCACATTGAAGCTGTGATCTCACCGTGCAATGTAACTAGAATAACATAGAAAACATGAGACGGGTCAGAGGTACATGTCTTAAGATAAACGTGTCTGGCCTTTAGTTGCTCTACACCGCGCCCACCTTGTTGCAATGCGTGTTCTCGACGTGTTTACTTCAAAGGCTTATCTAGAAGATTCAAACTTAGTACACGTCTCAAGAATCTAGAATTGTATCCAGTGTTAAAATTGGACGAACAACCCTTCATCCACGGCACACATTTATGTATTAGTGAGACTTAGAGAGAATCTTGAAGCCGTTTTTTAATTATTCAGAGGGACATTATGTTTATGGAGCGCTCGTGAATATTGTATTGGTCGCTAGAGAAGTTTGATTCGTATTTGGGAAGGCACGTCGTAGCGAATCGACATTAAAATTTTATGGATAGTGAGTACTCAGCCCTTGGATAATCTAGACTAAGTAATGTATTGCGTCATATTTTCCAAGCGTTTAAGTAAACTGGGGCCGTACGTCAGAAGCTGCCGCTAATCCGCTTTGTGAACGCCTTTATTCCACCGCGAGGTGCGGATATACATAGTCTCATAGTAACTATAGACCGGTAATAATATTGAGCACCGGAAATCGATACTGCAAAGATTTTAACGAACTGGGCCAAGTGGAATTTTACTACGTTAAACGGCCTTAATTTCTCGGTGGCGAACCGTTCCAAGTTCCAGAACTTTTATTAATAGGCGGTTCGGAGTTTTGTCCACAAATACCTTGCTTCAATGAAAATATTGATAGCAGGCTATATCGTTGGGGTTTCATTAAAATATATTTATTTACATTTCATTTGGCATCTATGAAACACATATTACACCTAATCAAACGTCAACGTTAAGATTATTGTCGGATAGAACAGCGGTTTCATTGATGTTAGATTACTTAATTTTAGTAATGTAGAAATTAAGATGTCCCTTTTCAGTTTTGTCATATTATTTCCTCTTTAAAACCATAAGTAGGTACTTAATGTAAGTACAATTTATCGAATAATTTAGAATTTTAATCTTCTTTATATTCTTGTTGTATAGAAAATGTCCGCTTTACGAGATTTTATTAGACTCTTGTATTTAGTTCTCGAATACATTCGAATAAAATGCGTCCGTTTTGTTTTGTCGAAATAATGAAATAGTCATTCGTACCCAGTGAAGCATGATACAATTGTTTCAATTTAGGCGCTATCGTTTGATGCCAAAGCGAGTACGAACGGGATATCATGTGTGAATAAATAAACTCAACTAATGTGGGTAATAGGCTGAAACTGCTGATTTGATAACTTGATATTATTCACTGTTTTTAAATTTTAAATGAAATCCCTAAAGAGTTCACACGTCTTATTAAAATATAAACAACTCAGGGCTGTCGTCAAGTTCATTATGACATCTGAATTTTCTATTGTAGTAATAAACTTAGCATTTCAGCTCATTAACATTTGTGTTTATTTTCGTTCTGTGTTCTTTATATCCTTAAATAATGAGGTTAAACAGCTAAGTGTACTTCAAGGCGACAAACAGATTTGCATGAATCAAAACGCACTCAGTATAAAAGACGGCTGTTTGTTCATTCAGTTCACGGAAAGCTTAACCGAATACATATTTAGTGCGGCTGACATGTCTGAAGCACGGATCTCGGTGAAAGACGTCGCAGTTCTCATACATTGAGAGGCAGCCGGATCGAATATTCAATTCGATAAGCAACACTCAACCCCGTTCAATTGCATTGATGTGTGGTACATAAAACAGTTTGTATGCCAACTGGTAATTTGAACAGGTTAATATAACACGTAGTTTGGCTGTCTGAAAATTTTCTTGATTATATTATCAACAGCTAATTAACGGTCCATTGGTCTTGGCCTCCTCTACAACTCAAAGGATTTGGGCCAGAGTCTATTCTCGATTGCAATTTTTAAATATTAACAAAATTATATCACACCAATGTTTGTCAATTTATTACTCAATGATGTTTGCGGAGGGAAAATGTAAACACCATTTACGTATCGGCATAAAAAACAATTTATTTGACAAATATTTGTGTAATTAGCAGACGCAAAAAAAGATATAACTATAATACGTAACGGGAGCGCACTGATTGCTTTAATTAACTTTTTCACGCGTTGTCAGTTTTTGTAGGTGCTTTCGCTGGCTTCGGAACTCCACGTAGACTTTAATTCAAGAAAAATGCGGACGGATTTATATCAGACATTTGTGATACTTATGAGTTATGACCTTTGAATTATGACCTTTACATAGAGGCAAAAGTTTTTTAATTTTTAATTTCTATGTATTTCTGAAATTCATAGTGGCAGAACGAGAAGAAAAGTACCTTTTGAATTGTTTTGGTATATGGTATAAAGTGTATATGTAAATTGCTCAGTGGTGGTGAAGGTGTGGTGCGCGGGGCGCGCGGGTGGCGGCGGCGGGGCGGGGCGGCGACATGAGGAGCGCGCGCGCAGCCCGCCCCAGCCGCCATGCAACGCCTGCGCACCACTTTCAAACGGTCTCGGACGCCCACACCCGCCGATATGAAGACACAGAGCAGCCTCGAAGTACCCAAACAGGTGAATTACTCGTAATACCTGCTTTAAGATGCTAATAATAAGGGCCTAAGAATATCGTCCTTTGTTCACAAAAAAATATCGATTAACGATATTGTGGCTATAGGATAAAGTATTTGGTTGGACAAATTTAATTTATTCTACATAGAAAAAATGACTGGTGATACTTTAGAGACGTTCACTAATACAGCTGGTTGAATAAAGACACCGACACCATACATAATTGAAGACAGCCAGACATCATTACCACTGCAATAAGATACAAATGACACGGGCTCCGTATTACTATTAATCGTGTTATGAATATGTGAAGAGTGGCGACATTACATACGATACTGACACTCAAGATAATTAACCGCTCCACGAGTGGTAGTGAAACAATCAATTATACATGACTTCGTAGCCTAGAAACGTACTATTTTACCATGAAACATATACGAAACACATCAATGTCAACCAACTGTCTGGACTAATAGGTTTTTTAGGTTATCGAAATCGATCGGTCGAAATTGAATCAGACGAGCACACTTTCTGACTCATACAAGGTTCAATAAATTATAATTATTTAATTATAGTTCCTATAACGTCAAAATAACAATGTAATATGCAAAAAATACATAAAAAGCTACATTAGCGTCTATTAAATAATATAGCGAGGCTGTTAAATATGTACATACATACATACACATATGAATCCCCGAAGGGGTAGGCACGTTTCCCTAAATATGTGACGAACCCACGTTTCCCTAAATATGTTTCAATCCCATTCAAAAAGGGGAGAGCCTATGGACATTTTGGGCAACATTTCAAGACTTCCAGCTGCTTCCGTGACTTTCATAATGGTATAAAGAAATAACACTTTGACTCAGGGCTGGGATACGGTTAATATAGGTCGGACTCTCTTAGGACACGAGACAATGAGGCAGTGTGTTGAATAATATGTGAACATTGTGAAGGTGCGGTCGGCGTCGTTCGATGAGATCCAATTGGAGGCGGCTCGCGGCGCGGGCGCCAGTGTGCTTCTCTCGGTGCCGCAGCATGGAGCGCGCAGTCGGTCCTTCGACTCCGCGGGCTCCGACGATTCGGGAACATACCTCGAGGTAAGATGCAGAAGGTTATTATATACAATGTCTTAAATGTTGTAGCGATCTTTAAATTCATTTACCTATGTTAGCCCATATGTGTATGTACGTCCCACTGTCGGGCTTTTAAACTTTAGCATTTTGCAACTTGGCGGTTAACACGCTTAAGAAATTTTAAATATTTCTACAATAACTACGAACTAAAGTATATTTTTAAAACTTTTATTATAGTTGGTTTACGACATCGAAAGAACCCACCGGGCTTACAAAATATATTTAGGAAGCATTCACAATATTCGATAATGCAGACAAATACCTAAAAGTACGTATATATGGTACGTGCAGATATCACCTAACGGTGTTTTAGTTTACCTGACTCCAAAAACTCCCGTGTAAAATCTCTGAAAATACGCTTTGAAAAGTGAGATTTGTGCTCAATATATGTGCTTACTATCCCACGTCGCAGGTGCAACGTCACTTTAGATTCTATGCTTTTAAAATTAAACTTTATTTATAAATTGACCCTGTTATTCCATTTAGTCATAAATTAAATCTTTTGTTTGTAAACAGGTAGAAAGTAGTCCATCTCAACAAAGGGAACTTGAAATTTAATTCCGTCAGGAAACATAACCGCTTTCATGTAAATTATCCCGCAAAGAAGCACAAAAGCGCTTAAATTACCTTCTTGTTTAGCGTTATGCTGAAATCCAATAAAAACTTTTTTTCAATTTTAAATGCGGGCATCTGTTTAAAATGGACTGTTTTATTTATTAGGTACCGCGACTTTGGTCGCGTCGTCGGTCGGGCAAGGGCACGCCGCCACCATGCGTGCACTGCCGACACATGGAGACTTGGCTCGCCCGACGGAGCGAGGAGCGCACCACCCCCGAGAGACCTTTTGCCTCATCTTCGGCAGAGGACGATGACGACGACGATGAGAGCGACGGGGATCCTCCGAGAGTCACACTTGCGCCACCGCCGCCGCCTCGTACGTTTCTACCACCGCCGCAATCGCCGCCACCGTCACCGGGAGCGCCTTCTTTTGAATTACAACCGCCAGTTGATGAGCCCCCGATCCTGCCACAGAGGAGACGCTCTATATCGCGGCAAGAAGCATTCTTTGTTGAACCAACCGGCAGTTCACTTGAAAATGTCCGCGCCTCGGAAGAGGGAGCCGCCGGTGGTCCGCGGGATTCTATCGTTCACGATATTTATTTAGCTGTGCCAGAGCTGAAACGTGATCGCGCAGCATCCGTAGATTCCTGTTTTTCTAAAGTGTCTGGTGGTGCTAGAGCTGAGGAAATAGATGGGGCTCAAAATTGTTTAACCGTCCCCGGAACTGGACTTCGATCGCGGTCGGTAGATATTGTGTTACCGACAGCGGAACAATCGCGGTACAAAGCTTTGGCACTGTCAGCTTCGCAAGCAACGCCGCCAATTCATCAACAGGAAGAGCCTGCCCAACCACCATTGCCGACTCTTGAATGCAGGTTAGTGTCGACAATTGTTTTAACAGATCGTGTCTGTTTGCTTGTAATTATTATGTTGCAAATATATTTTTTATTATTTATATAAAAATAAAATTGTCTTTTTATGTTATCCTTTTTTTTATCACGATGCGTTCGACATTATGATTTATTGTAATTAGTTATTGAACTTATTTTACGGAATGTAATGAAGTCAATGGTATTGATATATTTTGACTAAAGCCTTCTTCTTCTTTCTTCTTCATCAACCCCTATACGCCCACTGCTAAGCACGGGTCTCCCCTACCATTGAGAGGGTTTAGGTTTAGGTTTAGGGTTTAGACTAAAGCCTTACACTCGAATAAAAGCTTTATCAGTTTAAGGAGATTCATAATATTTATTTTTTATAAAACTAAACGAATCAAGGATGAAACATTGCTCCTGAAATAACTCATAAAAGTATTACGTGTTAAGCTAATACAACAAATTTATATTGAGGTTTGAAATTATTGTTTAAACAATCAGAACTCCTACGTAGTGTACGTATTTAATTCGGAAGTACTTACTATTGTTTCATTGGGCAGAGTAAGTTTCGAGCTTATTCTCGCGTGATACATTACCAATTACCTCGATGTTTAATGAGACTTCTGATAAACATAATTTATTAAACCTAAAAATATATTTATGGAACCCGTCCTTAGAATTTTAATAGTAATTGTAAATATTTTTAGCCATTTTTAATTACTCATAGTACAAGTTTTTATAAGTAAACGAACTATTTTTGGAAACCTATCAAAACACGTGAATAAAAGTATAACTACGATTATGGCAATTATTTTATTATTTTTAACAAGCAATTTAATTTTGGGTTCCAAAATGGTTCATAAAAAAGGCCTTCACAAAGGTAGGCATATCTTAAAAAAATATTTACATGTTTTTATTGAACGCAGCAATTGTTAAACGGGAATTTGAAATTAAATTTTTACGTTACAAAAATTGTAATCTTATAAAAAAAGAAAGATTTAAAAATAACTTTATTTAGGTAAAATGAGATATTTATTTTTATATTCCAGATTATGGTTGTTAGGATTGAGAAATGTCCCGCGTAATCTAGAGTAGTACAAGATCGATAAGAAATTTTAATCTGTCGAGCGAAAAGCTTTTTATCTCTCTTAAATTGCCGCTTCCGTTGCATCATTATTTTCAGCGGCCCGTTCATATTCGGCTGTTAAGTAGAATGAGACCAGTCCATGATAGTAAACATAATAGATTATTTAATGGTGTTCGTCGACTGATAACTACCGCAAAATCGATGCTATTGACACTGTGTGTTGCCACAAGCTAAACTCTCGACGTCATAACAATAGTTCGCTCGGTTTGAAGTAAACCTCAGAGCACATTGTCTAAAGCATTCCGTTAATTCCGCGGCGGAATAATAATCAGGTAAATTCCTCTAGTTACAAATTACGTACACCATGTCTTCTAGGACGAAATAGTTTAAATCGTAGAACACAGAGTATACCTAAAATCTAAATATAATGTGGATTAATTTTTAAAATGCACCGCTGTCAAATGAGGCTAAAATGTTATTTGAAATAATTGATAAGTGTTTGAGGTTACGGGCTAATTAGTTTTGTTGAATGGTTTATTAGGGTTAACATTGTGATTGTTTTGTTTTCATAGGTAGGATGACATTTTCATTATATTAATATATTGTAAAGGAAAAATTAACGTACCTATGTAAATATTAATAATCCAATCTCGAAAAAAATATTCCATTTTTATTTTTAATTCCATTTTTGTTTGTAAAAATAATAAGAAAGATTCAGCTAAAATATTTAAATTGAAGAATAAATAAAATCGTACTTGTCACTTCGCCTACATTCATACATACGTGGATCATCATAATGAGTTGAGTAAAGATATGTTCACGCTCATATTACCGTATTTCTTATATAAATGTTACATAAGCGTTTTATATATTTTGATAATTGACTAAATTACTTGAGTTCTCGATGCAGCCAATATTAATTTTCAAGAAGATCTACAACATAATATTCGGAATAAAAATTATGGGATTTCTATGCAAATTCTAAAAAAATAATGTAATAATGTGATCTATTGTACGTTCAAAAAAATCTTGAGAAATTTAAAAAAATATGTAATGTACATAATAAAAATACTAGGAACAAATGTAATCTTGTTCAACATGTAACTCGTCTCCGGAAAATTAATAACTCCTTTATGGGGCTAGGTATACGCTTTTACAACAAACTCCCGAAGGGGATTAGGGAGCTTCCCTTAGAAAAGTTTAAAAAATTGATTAAAGGTAAACTGTATAGAAGAGGTTATTATAAAATTTCTGATTTTATTGAAGATAACAACCCCTGGGAGTAAGTAAATTGATCGGAGGTTATGTTGCTGCATTTTGTATCCATGTGACATTAAATTGTAAACAATATTATTAGATTGTAATCTAATTTTTAGATTATAATTGTAATTTATTAAAAAGAAAAAAAAAATGACATTTCGTGTTGCTGAGGGAGTTTCTTGCCGTTTCTTCTCCACAGCGATAACACGTTTCGAAGCGGCACTAGTTTAAAAAAAAAAACAGTATAAAAAAGTGTTAAAAAATGACGATTCAAAAGAACTTGTAAAAGTCTATTTGAATAAAGGAGATTTGACTTTGACTTTGACTTTGGTACTTGCAATTTGTAAGCTGTGGAAACGTATTGTGGTGTTGCTGGCCTGTTGACCAATCAACAATGGTGTAATAATAATAATATAAACCGATGATTTCTCCGGTATTGTGGGGGTTCGTGGGCGGTGTTGACCACTTAACATCAGGTGACTCACTAGATCGTTTGCCTTCTTTCCCATATAAAAATGGTCTCACGGGAAACGTCAGTAAAATTATCTTAGATCTAATGTGATTTTATATTAGATAGAGCACTTTTACACGTTTAATATTCTATATATTATTGTATTTTTTTTCTAATTCTTAAAAATAGATACTCGTATTTATGTAAATACCTATACCGTTAGCTTTCCGAGATAACAGCATGGTTGTGAAATTTTAAAAGGGAAATATGATTATTAAGAAGCCGCATTAAGAATAAAGTCTGAGTTTTACGTTTTTTTTTATTAGTTTTGAGTCAAGGAAAGGCCATAAATTATAGCTAATATTCGCTGTCATCACTACATTATTATTATGTGCACTTCAGAAAACTAAGTAAAGTTGAATTATAAAATTTAAATGGGTGCATAGTTATTTTGAATTTCAAGGTTTTTTCTAAGCAGGTAAGGTTTTGATGATTGTTTCTATGATGAAGCGATGTTCGAGTCTTAGGAATTGTTTACAAGCGTACAGTGCATTTTGTTCAGCACTTTCTAGGGTTCTAAGCGATTTTATTTATTTTCTTTTAGTGATTATTTTTTCATTATAAATTTTGCATAAAAGTAGTGATAACGGCAAAGGTTTTAATAAACGAGAGTAGTCATTATTACTCTAACTATTGTAACTATTTGATATTTTGTATTTAGGAAAAGAATCAGACCCGGTATAAGCAGTTTATTACAGCCACCACCTCCTCGAATTCACGATAAGAAGTATTTAGCGATTGACACAGCAGGTTTTAAAGTTCAAAAGACAAGCTGTTAAAAAAACATTTCCCAAATAAAACACCAACCAATAAATAGTAAAATTGACAGATAAAAATAAAATTGAACATCAGCGCAAAAAGTTAATGTAACGTTCATTTGTTAAAATATAATAAAGTTATTTCGAAATAAATTTTATCGGATTGCAAATATTCCACTGCAAATATTGAATCTTTTTGGAATCAAGTAATATATCTGCTACTGAATAACCATGTTTTGGGAAATTTACTGCCAATATGAATTGTGTGTAATTAATTGCTTGTTTATTGAAAAGCTTCAAAAGATATTTCAGTGTAAGGTAATTAAATTGAGACTTATTGATACCTTTTTGTCATTGTAGCAAATTTAATAAATTACTTTGATGATTTTCATTGCGCATTTAATTTTTATGGCTTTTGAAATTAATCATTTTTCACACACACGATTTAGTTTTCCGAAAAAATTAATAATAATATTAATTGGATTGAATCTTCCCTAAAAATAAATAGCAATAGTATATATGTACGGACCTAACAGAAAAGTATTATACGCTTGCTTATTTATGAATCTTTTTGGAATTTAGTAATGTTTTGCGAAGTTAGATACTCGTCCATTACTATATTTATGAAAAGGAAAGTCTATGAAATTAAGTTTAGGTAAAAGTAAATTTATTTAGATGTCAATAAGGTTTATTAAATTGATAAATAGACAATAAACATAGCACGCCATGTATTGTGTTCACGTACACCAACTTCGCATCTGAAAAAAATATGGGACAAAACAATTTATCATCATCCCGAAGGAACAAAGGAGGCTCGAAGCTATTGAGTACAAGCGTCACGTCCAACTTCATAAGAACTATTTGTTACGTTTGGTTTTTCTCTATTGTGATTCTATCCAATCATGTTATTTTCTCTATCAAAGGTGATCCCCTAAGTCGTATGAATGAGGTGTTTGATTAAAGGTAAAATTATACGTATAAAATATTTACTATTGTAAAAATATATGGTTTATTCCAACGATCTCAGTTTACATAGTACATATTGTATAAACTTAAAAAATGTTTGCTTGTTGGTACAATCCAGGAAATTGCAAAACCGCCAAATACAAATATGGGTGAAGTTCAAAACTATTTGTTTATTCAATGCTTTTCGAAGTTGATTTAGCGGCAATAATATGCTACTAACTGGAAAAAAGTGAGCATTACATTATTTAAAATCTTTTTTATCACGTCTGAAATATCTTTGTTATAATTTCTCACCAGCCCCTAACCTGCGTCATCTCATTTCAAAGGATTCACGACAGAAGCCTGACGCAACCTTGTATTAATAGGATAAACTTACTTAAGGCTTATGTATGGTATATATTTCTATACCGTAAATCTTTTTTGTTGTTTCATAGGCACATCTTATATTTATAATGCACATTGCAATACACATGCAATAGCAGACCAAAAAATGTTTAACGAAACATGTTATTTATTAACAATTTTGTGTAATTTTGTAAGCTCCAGTGTAATTAAAGTAAGATATCTTCATTTTCTAAAATCTCTATGTGGTTGGACAGTTAAAACGTAATCTTCGGTCTTTTAGCTCAGCATGAAGCAGATTTTACGGCCGGGTAGATCCTTACCACAACTTTCGCACGCTGAATAAATTTCATGATTTCTCTAAAAATTGTAATTCACACGAGTAATAAAAATAACATGCGTTATATTATATGTATGGCTAAAATTTTTGTGAAATATAAAATAATAATTTAATTTAAAAAAATGAAAAGTGCATAAAATATACCGCGGATATTAGTGGAGCGCCTGGGGGTTTGACTTCCGACTTTTGTTACAGTAAATTATTTTCTGTGGTCGAGGTTGGAAGCTGTAGCACCCTGAATGATAATATTTATCAATATTTTGAACACTTTTTTATGTACCTACTATTCAAGTTTTTAAGCTATGTAAACAAAGTACATCGCTCTTTGTATAATGAGTTCATATGAGTATTACATTTCCCGTCATTTTTGTTAAGAAGTAATAATACATAGGATTATCTTAGAGCATTGGATAATGGAACATCCGGTGTCTGAGACATAGATAATAAATTTCTGTCTTGTGTCGACAGCAGAGTGTTGTAAGGATAAATGCATTTAATATTAATCGAATGTAATACTCTCTTCATTCCCTTATTATTAATGGTCGAGAAGAGACGTTATAGTTGCTTAAAATGTTGATTGGTCCGACAATCTACGACAAACTGATGAAAAAATGATTTGGCTGGATGGCTAGTTTTTTTTTAACTAATCGGGTGTTAAATATTCGTTAAGATTACACATTAAGTTTTGTGTCTATCGAACTCGTGACGGCTGAGTTGATGTCTGACAGGCCTCGCGCCAAAATTTCATGCCCGCCAAGCACGTTTTACTTGATTTATCTTCAGTTAATTATAACTTTGTCTGTGAAACTATCCTCATTCAAAACCTTGCCTCTACAGCTGAGCATTTAAAGTATTTAATTTAAAAAGCTACGTTTTCTCACAATGTGGCTAGTACGTTGAGACATTGAAAAGTGTACACTGCATTAGTGGAGACGTAACGTTTTTGCGGTACCTTCTAGCTAAAGTGTAGCACTTTTATTGAAAAATGTAAGTTTCATTAAAGTATTTGTATGAAATACGACACGTTGGTAACGTTCTAATTTTATCGAATTGGCCCCTCAACTATTTTTTTTAACGTTAGCATGCCAAATTGAAAATTATAATAATAGCATGGAATGATTACCATAATCTACCAGTAGTCAACATCTTATATGAAAACTTAATAAAATAACAGATTTTTTAAGTTAGATAAGTAGTTATTATGTTTTAGTACAAGCCAGTTATGAAAATGTCTATTACTGCCAGTTCGCAGATTAATTTAGGACACTAATGTTCTTTTGCACATCTCATCTAAAACAAAAGTTAAATCTCTTCTATCTCTTTTACTCCAACATTTTATAAATTTTAATTATGACAAGTGAGGCACTTTGTGCTAATGCAACTCGTTATAAAAGCTGTCTGTGTCAAGGCCAACCTTCATATTTTACAGTCGGTCCATTACATATGTGAGCTGTAACGGGTTTGCGCATTTTATTACATGAGTAGATACATATAATCTTTCTCCCGTAATGATTTACAGTAATCTCTAGAGTAGTTTTATAAAATTTATTTGATACCATTTGGCCGTTCGTTGGCTCGGTACCACAATCACTTTTGTTAGGTTATTCAGACGATTTTTTATTGTCTTTAATTAAAAATTCTCGTCAGTATTATAGGGCAAGTCGCAAGAGCCCTTGCGATGCGACTTATAAGGGACCAGACACCATATCATGAACCTATAGCTTTAACAAATACATTTATATTTTTCTGATCTACGGTTTCTACCGGGTCCGGGGTTCGGGTTTGTAAGTTTCATCAGAAGGTTAGAAAATTCTTAAGAGAAAAATTATTCCACTTCTGAATCTCACCTTTATGAAAGAAATATGCAGAAAATTTAGCTACTTATGCATAACAGACATAATTTTTGTATTTAAACTAAATTGAATAAAACAAGAGTTGTATTAATTACAATAGGCATAATCCTGCCTAGTGTAAATGTCTTATCGTTAAATGACTAATAAAACCTCAATAAGAAACATAACATTCCTTTGTAAGACATTTATTTGTTCATTACAGAAGGAACAACGAGCCGTAGGCTGTAGAACATGGCGTTCGTTCCTTCTTGATATTTTATTAATAGACAACGTAGCACAGACGCTAATGAAGCAGCGAAGTTATTAGTGATTTAACAGGCGCTCCAGAAGCTTGATTACCGTTTCCCGGTTTGACTCCCGGAAGATTTAAGGAACAAATAATATAATTGCAAAACCCTGACTGCGTCTATAGTGACTTTGCCGACGACGCGAAACTTTTTTTTGTTTTGCTGTAATCTTGAATATTATAATAGGAATTTCTTGTGTGCGGAATAACTTTACTACAAAATCGGAAACGTTTTCGTCCGTTTTCGGTGCCCCATTTCCTGCTTTTAAGATTCGTGCTAGAAATGAGTTTTACACCAAACAAAATTCCCAAGGGAAGAAAACTTTTATTTCATTCAAATGAAGGCAAACCGCTTTTAAAATTGAATTTTTTATTTATGTTTATGTTTTAAATGAATAATTTAGACGCAGAGAGTGTTCGTTGATGTATGAAAGTTTAATTGCAAGTTCAAGCTTTGTCTACCTAAGTTTTATTGTGACCAACATAAATTTGTCGATTAGCAAAGATAATTTCGGACTAACTTTAACCATCCTTTGAGTACTGCATGAACGTACCCACTTATCTGTGACAAAACAAAACAGCCTCCAAACAAACAAGATCCCTCATACGGGTTTATATTTCACGCTGAAACTCAAGTCGGGAATAGTGATTTCATGGCATACCGATAATAATTTGTGTGGAAAATTTAGCTAATTTGTCTACGTACACTAGATTCAACATCATAATCAGTCTTTATAAATCATACAGCTGGGCAGGCTTCGTCTACAACTGAGACCATTCAGGCTTTGGTCCACCATGCTGGCCTAGTGCGGGTTGGCGGATAACATATAAATAAAAACGTAAAAGAAGTCAGGTGTTTTGAAGTACGTTTGCATTATTTTCCTTTGTGTTCTCGCAAGTCGTATTGTAGTTCGGCGGCTAATGGCGGGATTCTCTCAAATCTTTCCATTTCACGAGCCGAGCACCTAGGGAGATACGACGTGATCGAGCCCGCATTGATAACCTAATAGAAATTGGAGCTTAGTGAGAATTTCATTCAATGTATGTAAACTCGTGTGTAGCAAACGTACAAAAATGTGAAGTGAATAAATTGAACGTTGAAAAACACGTAGCGCTTGTTGAAAAATAAATTATTTGATTTTAGTTTGTGGAATACTTTTCCACTTAATACAAAATTGTGCACTTCGTTCTCTACTGAATTTCAGCTTTAGTTGCACTTTAGTTTATATTTTACAATTATGTAACGCGATTAATTTCGTGGATGACGTCCAATCCTATTTCCTCCAAAACTGATTTCCGTTTTGAAGGCTTCGAAAGTGCTCTGGATTTCAATTAATAGCTAACAGAATTCAAACATTTGCATACTGTCTCCTTGCGTAGGTATTAATTTAGTCTGTCACTGGTACAGGAGCTCTTATTACACACATGAAATAATCCTTTAAACATTATGAATATGTAAAGATCTTTGATTAAAGTTACCAAATGATGTGATGAAAGCGGGCGGTTTTATAACTAATTAATAGTTATATAATTCTATTCATAGTAACATTGGAGTTGAATTATATTGTTTTGTATTACATAAAGGGGATTGCTTTGTTGAGTTGCCCTATTTAAGAAGACAAATACCTTGTATATTTTTATAGTCCTAAATTAAAGTATAAATTTGAGCTCAGGGCACGTGACACTTGGAGAAATTTTAGGCTTTCAAGAAGCGAACCTATTATGATAGATTCTAATCGAAACGCTATGGAGCCTAAGAGCTCGTTATAACATATGTACAACAAACAAGAGCTGCTTTAAAACAATAGTTCTTTTAACTGCCTCATTGATAGTAATAGGTTAACCATGTGACCTAAATGTGTAACAATCGATTGTCATTGATTATTTAAAGACTTTATTTGTAGTCTTAAGTAGTAGTTAAATAACAGTGGTCTTACTGCTCGATCAATTCATTGCTTATTGTTTATTTATTGATCTTGCTTACATAAATACGTAATTAATAACTGCTTTCCCGAGGGAACAGGAACAAGTGAAATTCTGCACCTGCGTTCATCAAATGGTTTAAGTCTCTGGTAATGAAGGCGTTCTTATTGCCGTTTTCTGGGCATACTTTAAAAAAAAACGTGGGTCAAAAACGTTGTTCAACTTGAAAATCTAACCCGAGACTTATAGATCGTAGGGACATACTTGTGACACGAGACCACGACACAATCAGTGGGTGGCAGCGATGTTTGATCAGCAAGTATGTGGCTTGCTTGTTGGTCGGACTTATATTTAGAACAGAATTATGACTAAGTTCCTGTTTGCCACTTCTATTGATTGCTGTTTGTTATACAAACATATAAGCTATCAAATTATGTTACACCAACATGGCGTGTCAGTAATAACATAGACGCTGATGTCATGCAGTTTCATTCGGGCAATTGGTATAATACATGACATTTTCATACGATTTGTGTACCGGAGCTTTTGTTGATTCGCCTCGCAGTTGCGTTGTAGGAAAGCGTTTGGATTTGTAATGGCCCAGTTACACGATCGATACTTATTGACTTAACTATTTGGTCGTGTGGAGGATCCGCCCATGACAGTTTGTAAGATTAGTTTTCGGAGCGTGTTCGTCACTTTCACTTTACATATGAGGTCCTGTGTCTTCGCTGCAGCTTTAATAATATCACTTTCGACGTAGAAAACATATTTAAAATTCATATTTTATGTGTAACCGCAGCATAACTTGACCTTTCACAATCATGACTGAATAAATACGCAGAATGTAATAAAAATATGGGACAGTAGATGTTCTCATTCATATATTTTCTCATTCTATGAAAAACACTTGTTCAAGAGGGTATAGTGAATTGAACGTTTATTTTTTCGACATTAACCTTAGAATATGTATACGTTATTATTGTGTTAAAAACCTTCTCAATGGTAGAGGAGGTTCGTGCCCAGCAGTTGGACATATATCGGCTGATGAGATGAGATGAGATGATTATCTTAATAATAATACGAAACTTTCTCCTTGGCCGCAAAGATTTCTACATATTCGTTGGTAAATTATTATTGTTACAAGCAGATTGCGCGTTTCATTATCACCATATTCATACACATTACGTTGGCATTATTATGACGACTGATCAAAGAAGGCTATAAATAATTCAGGTCAATGCGCTTTGAGATTTTATGTGGCGGAGGCTTTCTGTAGACATAAACCACTATCTCGAATTAAATGAAACTGACGGAGAAAAAAAGACTCATGTTTTGCCATTGCCCATTATACATTAACACTGACTACCAATCCGCATCAGGCCAGCATGGACTAGGGCATTACTTAGTTGTAGCCGCGCAGCGGAACGTATATGAGCTGATGATAAGATCTTTCAGATCTTCAAGAGCTACAAGTTAGTTCGCTTGTTGAACCCATGCCACATAAAAAGAACAATCTATTCTGACCGATATAAATTGATGATTTTTTTCGTGCAATATACTGGAGAATTTGAATTCCTGTGAATTATTTGCAGAGTTTGATTTCCTCTATAGTGGAAATCGGAATTTGCCCATTCTGTTCTATTTGATACAATTCAAATATCCGCTAGCAAAATATTTTTTATAGTCAATTTGTTCTTTCAATTACCTCATACATTTGGTTAGACTCGTGACCAATTTCAGTACACATCACAATTCTTCTGGATTTAAATGAAGCTCTAAAGCAGAAAAAAATGTTCGTTGTAGCCAACCAATTTTGCTTTTATTAAGAGAAAACCTCACCTCAAGTCCGCTTGTGCGTTGTTTTATGTATAGGTACTACTACGCATTTTATGAATTTAATTTTGTGCTTTAATAAACTGGCGTAAGGAATGCTCGGTAATATTGTAACAAATTTTGTATACCGTATATAAATATGTAGGTTATAGATATTTTACACCAAGTCGACGCCTTAATCGTGTTTGATGTGGCTTGGCGCATTTTCTAATTCTATACATTCCATAACATGTGGTGGTATGTAGTAATAGTGATATTTCCCCTGGATTAATTTTTATGCAGTATCAGTTGAGGAAACACAAAAAATAAGTTACTCAGAGAATATAAAAAACATTACTAATTAAAAACATACAGTGAGCAATAAGCCTGTAATTATTACATATGTTACATTTGCTCTCAAAATAATCCAAAAATCTACATTTAAAAATGTGTTTCATACATTTAAGCCAGTTTATATCCTAGATCTAGAAGACGAGCATCTTTTGGCCGTCTTTGTTAGTATTGATGCCTCGAGGCAGTGGAGTCTTGTCGCTCGCATTGAGCCGATAAGCACCGCACAGATAAAATAGCGAAACCGCAATACTAGTCATAGACTTTAGTAGGGAGCTTGAAATATGTGAAATGTTATATGTGAGTCTTTGATGTAGGATTGCATCAAATTAATCCTAATGAATCAATTGAATTGAATCAATCCTATTGCAGATATTGCGTTTAAAAACCATAAATTATTAACGACAAAATTTTTGTGCCTTTATCAGAAATATTGTATTGCAATGAGCTTTAAAAAGGACGTTGCAATTGACTCGAACTGTTGATTTATTTTTGCTATGAGCAATTTTATTTAAATGTAAAAAATATTCATAGTGCAGCACGTAACACGTACGGAATAAAAAGAGTATGCGAGTAACTGGATAATGTACCTTGACGCATCTTGACGATGTCATAAAGAATTCATTTGGTGCAGTGTTCATTAAGCTAGGCTTAGGAGCCCTGCTAATAAGAGTATCAGGTTGGATCCGTGGGCATCTCGTTGAATTTATGGCGCTTGTAAAATGCCACACTCAAGCCACTGCGCGTCTCCTTAACGATCCAACTTTTATTGAAACTATCGTGTAGAAGGGATATATTTATTTATGGAGTATAAAATTTCTGCTTGTCTTTGGAGCAGCTGTCTGTAACTTCACTCGTTACTGCATGTAAAATAAATAGAGCTTATTTTAACGAAGTCTAATAATTTTTAAATTTATTTTGTTTTGCATTTTGAAATCTAAAAAGCTTTTTGTCAGTTGACTAAGGAATTAGTTACCCACAGGGTTATAGTCACAATAGCTATCTCTTATTTATTTTACATTTGTATAAATATAAAGTGGTTCCTTTATTTTCATAACTATGAATAAAAAAAAAATGCTAAGCGTGTTTTACCTCTTTGTTGAATACAGCGTCTGAACGTTCTGAATTTATTTTATTATCTGTATGCTGTTTTTGTCACAGAAGGTAGAACGGGCATTCTACCTGAGATGAATTAAATAAAATATCTCTAGGTTGAAATATGACGAGGTTGTTGTTCTTTTTGGCGTGACATTTTCGAGCGGATTAATTTGCCTGATGTTGTTCTTGGAAAGTAAACCAAAGAGACCTGCCGCGTAAAATTAACGTGTCCAAAATACACTTCTGAGTCAATTAAGCAATGCTTTTTCGACGTCGTTGTTAATTAAAGTCACAGTCACAGTATCATCAATACTTGGAACACAATCTTAGTTTCGAATTATTGTCAGATTTTATCTGGCTGCCACTACATGAACGACAATGCCTTACCGTAAATGATGTTACAGTAATTATATAAATAAATTAACTATGAAATACCTAAACACCTGTGGATTCAGTTGCCTAAGCATAGATTTCAAATAATGTTTTAAAATTTCTTCATCGAAATAAAATTTTATCGCTATAAATATCGTCTGTACAGTCGCCAGGGACTCATCTATCAAAATTGGTTTAGCGATTTAGACACGTAAACGTAAACAAGCTCCCTTTTGTATTTTAAATATTTGATTGAGTGTTGAATTTATTTAGTATTCATTTTGAAAAATGTAGCTGCAACGAGTCATTTCTATCGTTCACTTTTCTCGAACGAGAGTCGAACCCGGTATGACTGGATTTACTATCACTGCTTGATATCACCTTACATATCGTGTGTATAAACTAGAACGCTTTTAAGGCCTTCTTTTACTTATTCCCCTACTGCGAATGATGGACCTTTATGTGTCAGTCTTTCCGCACTTTAATCTTTTATGCCGCGATTTTGACAGATACCTTCTACCCTGGAGCAGGAGAAACTCGACGAACAAACCCAGAACCAAACATTTTGTGTCAGCAGGAATATTGTTGACTTATAAGACATCGCCGCTTAGAAATAATAAAGGTAGCAAGCAATAATATAATGTTCAAACAATACGGCACTTGTTATCAGATCCAACAAACAATTTAACGTGACCGTTTAAAAAAATCAATACATTATAGTAGAACACTGACCGACTTTTCGTTTTTACGGAATACATTTAATAGCGACGCTAAATTACTCTATTGTCTTTTAATGGATTATTGTATATTTCTCTAAAGTTCTTAAGAGACAAGGGTATACCCTCTCTAATAGTAGTAGAAGCTTGTATTCGTTTATTCAAAAGTAAAATTTTTCGATCAGTCAGAATATTAGGTATTTTTCCTTTAATTCATACTTTATTACGAGAGATTAAGCAAAGCGGTTTGAACTGCAGTAATAGAAATAATTAATACTTTTACTTAGATTTCATTTATAAATTTTATGTGTAATTAAACGTTTTGCTCAAGTCTTAAAACCTTTACTAACAAGTCCAGATCCACGTTCAACTGCGCTTAATCGAATAAACGGCCATTAGCGTTACTAATGGTATTTGATTTCCTTTTTCCTTTGTTTTTCACAACAACAGCAGCATTTAATTTATCGGAGGAATTGCAAATAATTTATGTTACATAGATGACATTAGGTAAATAGTTAAAATGTTGACTAATGAACTATTCAAAAGTTTTGAGATATATCTCTAATAGTCATATGTCTAATGTCACACAGTTATCGTAAACACTGTGACTGTTTGTAGAAACATAGTATATGATTTTATTTTTGTGATCATGATTTAGATACAACATGTAAAACCCCTAAGAACTCATGCAGTTAAATTGTGTTGGAGGATCAATTATCCGGTTTGGGTGTAATTCTTCAAATGTCATATACTTTGATCGTGGAAGAGTATGACATAACCATATATCGCTTGTCGATTGTCTATTAAGACCGCATTTAACTTACAATTACAATGCGCTATTTCTACCGTGCCGATATAAATTTAAGCTGTAAATAGAGCAGAGTCTCAAGGCTGAATTAGAGAAACTTCGGCGAGAATTCGAGGAACTTAAGGCCGAAAAAAGAAGCTGCAGTCACCAGACTCAACCTTCTTCAGTGAGCAGTACATATGCTAAAGTGACTGCATCTTCAGCAGGTTTAGGGGCGTCACGTTCTGTACCACCTGAAAACATGGCAGAATTGTCACGCCGTCTCTTGGCCATAGAAAAGGTCATACTACCATTGCAACAGAGACATCTTCCGTTAGATAACGATATATTGAAGGGGAGACAAAGTGTTTTAACTTCCGTTGAGAGAAAAAAGAAGCATAAGAGGCAGAAGGCCGTCGAAATGCAATCAGAGGAAATAATGGTTGCTCACAGTCAACCACATTCTTCGAAAGCGTCTCAAGGTAAATGGGAGGTCGTGACGAGGAAAAAAAACGGCAGGAAGGGAAACAAAAGTGACAAGGTGCCTAGGCTTCGTACACCCAAAACAACTGCAGTTGTTATAAAGTTGCAGCCAGAAGCGTTAAGCCGGGGTGTCACATATAGGGATATATTTAAAGATGCTTCAAATAAAATTGGGCGTCTGACAGACTTAGGAATAGATGGGGTTCACTATAGAAAGGCAGCGACTGGCGCAGGAGTACTAGAGATACCTGGTGCCGGCCCCGATAGTGAGTCTAAAGCTAATGTCCTGGCTGAAAAATTAAGGGCGAC
This sequence comes from Cephonodes hylas, assembly GCA_030295005.1. NCBI lineage: Eukaryota > Metazoa > Arthropoda > Insecta > Lepidoptera > Sphingidae > Cephonodes > Cephonodes hylas. Next base: position 8,105,264 of record AP025369.1, on the reverse strand, counting down.
ATTGAACACAGAGGATGTACAAATACAAAGACCGGTAAAATGTGCTGACATACGGATCTCTGGGTTGGATGAATCAGCTAGTACAGATGAAATAGTAGTTGCTGTCGCGCAGGCTGGGGAGTGTCCCGTTGAACAAGTTAAATGCTACGGTGTTCGCCCTTCCTTCAATGGGACTATGACATCAGTCGTAAGGTGTCCAGTGGCGGCGGCTCAAAAGATTGGAAAAAGCCGCAGATTACTTATTGGCTGGATCTCAGCACAGGCTAGGATCCTGCAGCGTAGATCGTTAAGGTGCTTCCGTTGTTTGCAATGCGGTCACGTTGCGGCACAGTGCACGGAAAGTGTGGATTATAGCGGTTCATGTTTCCGATGCGGACAATCTGGCCACAGAGTTGAAGAGTGCTCGGCTGCACCGCACTGTGTAGTGTGTGCGACAGCGAACAAACCGGCAGATCACCGTGTGGGAAGTGGAATCTGTAGCGCTCGCTCAAGCAGAGAAAAGAGAAAGAATGGTGCGGAAGGGAATAAACTCTCCTCAATACCACTCCGTTCATCGGCCACATTTAAAGTGCCGGTAGTTGAGGTGCATGAAATGGATTATCATTAATATGGCTCTGCGTTTCCTGCAATGTAATATCAACCACTGTGCCAGAGCTCAGGATCTCTTATTTCAGAGTATGTCTCAGTGGTCGATACACGTAGCGGTAGTGACTGAACCTTACTTTATTCCTTCTCGAGATGAATGGGTGACTAATCTTGATGGCTCAGTTTCAATTATTGTGCATGCAGCTACCGGTGCCCCAGTCATCGGCAAAGTAATGAAGGGGCGAGGGTATTTAGCCGCACTAATTGGCGATGTAATGGTAGTAGGTGTCTACATATCTCCAAATATCTGTCTCGCGGATTTTGAAGCACATCTTACACAATTGGGTACAATTGTTGGTGGCAGTCACCCTCATTCAGTGCTGGTTTTGGGTGATTTTAATGCAAAGTCTTCAGCATGGGGTTGTCCATTTACAAATGCTCGGGGTCGAAAGCTTGAAGAATGGGCTTTGCAAACTGGTTTGCTCATCCTAAATAGGGGCTCAGTAAACACATGTGTGCGTCAACGGGGTGGATCAATTGTAGATATAACGTTCGCTAGCCCTGCTGTAGCAAGTCGTGTACAAAGCTGGAAAGTCTTGGATGATGTAGAGACGCTATCAGACCATCGATACATCAGGTTTGATGTTTCTATGGAATCTTTGCCTACACTTCTGCGATCTTCTGAGAGGATTCATCCACGATGGGCGCTAAAACGCCTTGACAGTGAAGCTTTTCTCGAAGCTGTAGTTGTATATGCTTGGGTCAATCATAATGTATCTAATACAATTGAAGATATCGATGAAGAAACAGAACAGCTTAGACAAGATATGACGCATATTTGTGACGTGGCAATGCCTCGAATAACCAACGCACCGAAAAAACGACAAGCTTACTGGTGGAATTCTGAAATAGCTGAACTTCGCTATGCCTGCATAGTTGCCCGGCGTCAATATTCCAGACATAGAAGAAGGCGACGTCGTGTGAGTAATGCGGCAGAATTAGAGGCAGAGCTTTACGAGCGTTACAAGACCGCTAAAAAGACCCTTCAATCAGCTATAGTTGCTGCAAAATCGCTGGCTAAGGAAGAACTGTTTGAAACTCTCTGTGGGGATCCTTGGGGCCGTCCATACCTTATGGTCCGAGGTAAACTTCGAACATGGGCTCCTCCACTAACACAGCGCCTTCAGCCACGATTGCTGGAAGATGTGTTGGACAGTTTGTTCCCGTTGAGGACTGGACATTTGCCTCCAATGATGACTTCAGTCACCGATATTCCTGCAGAGGATGTCAGCGCCAGCGAAGCACCAGATATAACTGAGAGTGAGCTTCAATTAGCAATGCGTCGGCTTCGCGGTAAAAATACTGCCCCAGGATTGGATGGCATACCAGGCCGTGCATGGCTGCTAGCCCAGGAGGAACTTGGCCCTCGCTTGGGAGATATATTCAGCGCATGTCTCAGACGGAGCCAATTCCCTCGGAGTTGGAAAACTGGTCAACTGGTACTAATTGCTAAGGAAGGGCGCCCAATGGAATCACCCTCTGCATACCGTCCAATTGTTTTATTGGACGTGGTCAGTAAAATATTGGAGCGAATAATTTCAAATCGTCTCGTTCAACATTTGACAGAGGTTGGTCCAAACTTAGCGGAAAACCAATTTGGCTTCAGACAAGGTCGTTCCACGATACAGGCAGTAACCAAGGTTAAAATATTGGCAGAGGATGCTATTACACAGGGCGACGTTGTGTTCGCAGTGTCACTGGACATTGCGAACGCGTTTAACACGCTACCATGGAGTTGTATTAGAGAAGCCCTCCGTTATCACAGAGTGCCCGCCTACCTTCGATCCATTATTGCCTCGTACCTCCATGACAGAGTTGTTACGTTTCCCGGATGTGATGAATGGAAGAGGCGAGACGTCATATGCGGTGTTCCACAGGGGTCTGTTCTTGGGCCTCTTCTGTGGAACATCGGATATGACTGGGTGCTTCGCTGCGAACTTGCTCCCGGCACTACAATTATTTGTTACGCAGATGATACTCTGGTAACTGCGCGCGCGGGAACGCATCGAGAAGCTAAAGCACTAATAACGGAGGGAGTGTCTCAGATTATTGCTCGAATTCGACGTTTAGGACTTGAGGTGGCTATTAATAAAACCGAGGCCATGTCTTTTCATTCGACTCGCAACCCACCGCCTCGTGGTTCCCACATAATTGTGGAAGGCGTTCGGATTGAAGTACAGCCGGCATTAAAATATCTGGGAATTGTTTTGGACAGTCGATTAAATTTTACAGAACATTTTCGACGACTAGTTCCAAAACTCATAAAGGTATCTGGGGCATTAGCACGTCTCCTGCCAAATCTTAGGGGACCTAACTCTGCATGTAGGATATTATATGCAGGAATTGTAAGGTCTATCGCCCTTTATGGTGCTCCTGTGTGGGCAAACAGATTGACGAAGCGAAACATTGCGATGTTACATAGACCACAAAGAGCGATGGCCATTAGAGCTATCAGAGGCTATCGCACTATATCGTATGAGGCGGCTTGTCTTCTAGCTGGATTTCCACCCTGGGATCTAGAGGCCAAAGCTTTCGCCTCGTTATATATCTGGCGGGAAGAGTCTATTCAGCAGGGCTTACGTGTCGCCCCTCAAGAAATTGAGGCACAAAGAGTTCGGCTACATACGGTCACTTTGGCGGAATGGTATAGACGACTTGAGCAACCGATCTCAGGTACAACCACAATAGAGGCAATACAGCCAGTCTTACTACAATGGCTCAGTAGGCGACATGGCACTTTAACATTTAGGGTGACTCAGGTACTCTCGGGCCATGGTTGTTTTGGAAAGTACCTGTACCGAATAAAACGCGAACCAACGCCAAATTGTTACCATTGTGGACACCAAGAGGATTCAGCTCAGCATACTTTAGAGCATTGTTTAGCGTGGGATTCAAAGCGACGTGAACTAATCGCAGCCATAGGTGACGATCTTTCACTCCCTAATGTGGTTTGTGCAATGCTGGCGAGCGATACTAAGTGGACTGCATTAACTACATATTGTGAGCACGTGATGCTGTCAAAAGAAACAGCGGAAAGAGAAAGGGAGCGCAATATTAGACTCCCCATCGGGACTAGGCGAACCCGCCGTCAGCGAGATGACTTGCAACCTCCCTAAGTTTGAGGTAGAGTAGCTTTGGATCGGCTCCGGTTCACATGTTTGGACCGCGTAGGGACCCTTTGAGCCAACTTCTAGGAGGGTGTGGTCTACCGTGTCACGCGTATACCGTGCCCCCCTGCATAAAGAATGCTGAGGAATATCACGGGGTTTTAGTCGGTAGGACGTTCCAGTATTTGACAATTAGCTAAATCTAATATTCAAATACTAGAACGGTGAGTCCGACATACCTCCGAGTCTCATGCTCGGGGACGATCCGTAAGAGTTCTTAGTACATGATATCAGCCATCGAGTTTGCCAACATAATAGAGGAGTATTAAGCTTATTATCATGTGTGTGCAAAGCTGTTTGTTCAAAACATGCTCAGGATGTAGCTAGCTGTTGCACCACGCGGGCTCGGCAGCCGCAAGCGTCCTGAATGCTATAGTAGCTTACTGTCGGAGATTATATCCCTAGGGATATACTCTGCGTATATTCAATAATTCGTAACGTGTGACGCACGAGCTATGGATAGTATTTTCACGTTTAAGTCGTCCTCGCTGCTGGCTTAAATGTCATGGCCGAAATATCAATACATATGTTAAGACAGAAATGTCTTGAGTGCGATCGAGATGTTTTTGATTGAGGAAAAGTGTAATTGAATTTTTTTGGAAATTCTAAATAGCACAGGGACTAAAAATGGCACTTCGCTTGACTGTTGTAAAGTGGGACTTAACACTCAACTAGCGAAACGTGGGTTTAAAATACATTTATACTTATATGCACACTCAGAAATCCTGCAGCGATTGTATTTATGTTTTATTTTTAACAACTGCAATATTCCAAGATATAAGTATTATGAAGATATTACATTCATGAAGTTGCAATATGGTCATTGAAAGAAGTTACTTTTCATACCATAAGCTAGAGCGTTTGACATGGATAGTATTTATTGAATAGTGGAATAAATGACACAACGGCGACCGATAATTACATCTGTGCATATCACACGGTTCTGAGAACTCATATATCCATTGAACACGATGTTGCTTACTTTTCGTAATTGAAATCCAATAATTTATACCAGGAATAACTTATCGCTTAATACTTATAAGTATATTACGTATTAGAGCCCGTTCAAGTGTCACTTGTGTAATTTTTTCACAATTATTAACCCTCACTTGTATGTCACCAAAAGTAATTAAATATATTACTCCACCTTCTCATGCTAACGTTAGCATTTGTATTTTTTTTATGTTTTGGTTTCTTTTGACACACATACCTATAGTCTAGTCAAAATGTTCAAAAACGTGTTAAATAGAAATAAAGCTCCTAAAAATATGAGCGATGGCTCATTCGATTCGGAATGACGTCTAGAAAAATGTTTTTGAAGGGTATATTAGCACATAAAAAATTGCAATTGTTATTAACAAAATAAAAAAAATAAAAAAGGTATTTAGTTTTTCGTTAATAACTTTAAAAATAATAATATTTAAGGAAATTTTAAAAAAGATCCTGAAAGAGGAGAAAATTTCCAATAAAAAAGAATTAACTCCCGGAACTCTATCTATATTATTTATATTATTTTTTTTATACTGAAAATAGAGCTCCGCGAGGGCGTTACGGCATAGGCGCCGCCTAAAAAGCCGGTATATCACCTAAAACAATTTATTTTTAATATTAAATGACAATTTAAAAATTTGAAAAAATTTTGGTGTAATGTAGACACTTGAACGAAAAAAACCTCGGTGACAAAATTTTTTTTTGTCGATTTTTCAAAAAGTTACATCATTGTTAATTAACTCATTTTTTTCCAATCTCTGTTTTTATAGATTACGGCATAACATTTTTAATAATTGATCTAAAAATCTTTTCGCTTCGTGGAGCTCTTCATGTTTATGTACCTTATAAATTTATGCAAAAAAAATTAATTTAAGTTAATTATTTTGTTAATTATAATTTTTTTAAATGAACTAAAAATGAAATTTCTAAAAAATGTTATTAAAAAAATTTTTTTTTGGTAATGTATTATTATTGCTGTTTTTGCATCTAATATAGGTATTAATTATCATCGGAAATTTTTTTTTTACGTCATTTGTTAAGAAATTATTTATAAACAAATAGACTATTTTGGGACTTAAAAAAAAAATCTTTTTACCATATTATAGCATAGGTGGAATAATGATTTAAAAAAAAAAAAATTTTTCTTAAATATTTTTTTTTATATTTTATAATCGTTTTTTTTTATATTTCAATTGTTTAAATAATTAGTTCAGAAATTATATTATTCTTAAAAATAATCACTGACCCTTTTCAATAGAATAACAGAGAAATATTTTTTTTTTATAAATAAATTAATTGCTTATTAATTTAAAAATTTGTTATAAACAAATAATATTAACCGTTATATTTTTTTTGGAAAACTTCAAAAAATTACAAAAACAATCATATATAAAAAAAGTTAAGAAAAATTTTTTTTTTGTATTTTTTTTTATTTTATTACAAAATTTTTTTTCTAAACTTTTTTATATATGGTTGTTTTTGTAATTATTTGAAGTTTTCGAAAAAAAAATATAACGGTTAATATTATTTGTTTATAACAAATTTTTAAATTAATAAGCAATTAATTTATTTATAAAAAAAAATATTTCTCTGTTATTCTATTGAAAAGGGTCAGTGATTATTTTTAAGAATAATATAATTTCTGAACTAATTATTTAAACAATTGAAATATAAAAAAAAACGATTATAAAATATAAAAAAAAATATTTAAGAAAAATTTTTTTTTTAAAAATCATTATTCCACCTATGCTATAATATGGTAAAAAGATTTTTTTTTGAAGTCCCAAAATAGTCTATTTGTTTATAAATAATTTCTTAACAAATGACGTAAAAAAAAAATTTCCGATGATAATTAATACCTATATTAGATGCAAAAACAGCAATAATAATACATTACCAAAAAAAAATTTTTTTAATAACATTTTTTAGAAATTTCATTTTTAGTTCATTTAAAAAAATTATAATTAACAAAATAATTAACTTAAATTAATTTTTTTTGCATAAATTTATAAGGTACATAAACATGAAGAGCTCCACGAAGCGAAAAGATTTTTAGATCAATTATTAAAAATGTTATGCCGTAATCTATAAAAACAGAGATTGGAAAAAAATTAGTTAATTAACAATGATGTAACTTTTTGAAAAATCGACAAAAAAAAATTTTGTCACCGAGGTTTTTTTCGTTCAAGTGTCTACATTACACCAAAATTTTTTCAAATTTTTAAATTGTCATTTAATACTAAAAATAAATTGTTTTAGGTGATATACCGGCTTTTTAGGCGGCGCCTATGCCGTAACGCCCTCGCGGAGCTCTATTTTCAGTATAAAAAAAATAATATAAATAATATAGATAGAGTTCCGGGAGTTAATTCTTTTTTATTGGAAATTTTCTCCTCTTTCAGTATCTTTTTTCAAAATTTCTTAAATATTATTATTTTTAAAGTTATTAACGAAAAACTAAATACCTTTTTTATTTTTTTTATTTTGTTAATAACAATTGCAATTTTTTATGTGCTAATATACCCTTCAAAAACATTTTTCTAGACGTCATTCCGAATCGAATGAGCCATCGCTCATATTTTTAGGAGCTTTATTTCTATTTAACACGTTTTTGAACATGTTGACTAGACTACTAAGCCTTATACAAAACGGATATACGCAGGCTAATTCAAGTACGCAAAACACTTGTGGATTGTACACCTCGTGAACGCTGGTTCTATCTGGGCGGATACGAAACACGAATATCCTACACGAGCAAACTGGACCGTGGTCGGCAAATAACCTAGCCGAACGAAACATAGCTATTGTCACGTTATATAAATTTCGTAAAGTATAAAGAAGTTTAGAAAGTTAACTGAATATGAGCGGAATTAATAATCGTTTCATGCCTTATACCAGTGGCGTGCCTAGGGTGTCAAACTAAGGCAAGCCCAAATGTTTATTTAGTAGCAGCATATTTTTTTTGGTACGTAGGACTAATAAATACCTACCGGTTAGTACTCACATTCACGTTTATAGCGTTATTTTATAAATAAACAATCGTTAAGTTCGGTATTCGGAACTATGTAAGGCAAGTCGGGCTTTCGGGCTTCTATGGAAGTACCGCCACTGCCTTATACATAAATCAAATCCAAAATCTCTTAATTTGCAAAACACATATGTATATTGTATATATAGAATGTCGCTAGAATATTATAAGGCATCATTAGTAGGATCCCAAATTACCATTTTATTTAATATATACGTATATTGTAATATTTAATGTTAACGAACTGTGCATTATTTGTGTATACTCACATGCTGATAATATACCCAAGAATGGCAAGACATTAGCTTTAGGAAATGGGTTTAATTGGTTATCGGAATCCACAGTGTCTTGCCGCGTCGAGTCATGTCGAAACCGTATACCAACTGTTAACGTACGTTGGCTAATTGTAATCGTAGTTTCGCATTATACTCTATTGATTAATTATAATTCATGTCATGTACTCGAAGCTTTATCTCTCGTTCAGTTAGAAATGAGTGGATAGCGTTCCAAGAATAATTTTATTAATTAAAAGAGTTTACGTCTCCGCGTAGCACTAAAAAGATCTCATAAGAAAAATGTTTCAATATTCCCATAAACTTGAATCCTAGTTTGAAAAAGTATATGTGATGAGGAATAGAGCGTGTTTTGGATTTTTTATGCTTTGTAAAGAATGCTCTTAATAAAAAAAGGTCCATGAACTGGTCCATTTCATAAAATAAACACAAAAACGCCCCAAACACGACGCAGAATCTTATACAAATAAATTGTATAAATGAATCAAATTACGAAGAGATACCAATAGGAAGACGTTGAGTTTGAAAATGATTTATGGCGTCGCGACATTATAAAGCGTCTTTTGTTGTGGTAAAACGCAAGAATTCAAATTTCGTGGTGATTAAACATTCTGAAATATTTGCTCGCGTAGTCCGCTTCAATAGAGAAAATCTTTAAAGAAAATTAGCTGAATAGGTAAACAATTTGCGTTAGAAATAATTCTGTAGATAGATTGACGAAGAATACCTCCAATCAGACAGTTAAATCAGCAATTTATTTGCCTTGCAGGAACTTAAACATTGTGGTTTACTCGTATATTTTATTCAATTGAAAGTTATAAAATATTAGAAACATTTATACATACTTTAAGAAATTAAAAACATTTTTTAACAGAATAATGTGTGGTTATTATAGCATTATACCATTTAAGTTGCTTATGATTTTTGTATTGGTCTGAATAGCGACTATTGTAAAAAAGGTGTTAAACCCGATAAGAGACTCCCGCGTAAATCTGTAATAAAAATTATTTTTTTAATAAAGATGATGATACTGAAAACAAAAAATTACGAAAGTTCCATTTCCAAAATGACTTGTAAACTAGGATATTTTTGACAATAACCCATTTAAGTTCAATTTTCAAATATCGATATTATTCCCGTCATTTGGTCTGAAATATAATTTTGTGATTAGGCGATATTTTACTTTATCGTATTGTATTTGTACTTGCTCACTGTAGCGTTATTAACTCCAGGGATATAACAGATATGGATGTGTAAATCTTTCGTTGAATTGTAATTAACTGCGGCTTCATTTACAGAAGGCTAACTTCATTAACATTGTCATAATAAATTTCCCTGTCAAAATAATTTGTACATAAAATGAATTCAGGTATTGCTTGTTATTTAAAATCCCTATTATTTTTTACACTGACCTGTATCCAAAACGGAATCGTATAAAAATATCGCTAGCGCTTAATATTAAATCAGCATAATAAAGCTGTTTTATTTACATCTTGTTCTGATTCTTTATTTACATTATTGTTACGTTTCCCGAACCGCCACGTGCTCAATTCGATATATTTTTAAAACAAATACCGCGTCGTTAGCCGCAAATGGGATCGGAACATGTAATGGCGGGTAACAGCGGATGCTCAAGATTACATCAAGTGGAGATGATTGGGTTCAAAGCCATCTTTCTCGGTGCTCACATATATCTAAGACTAATATTCTGCATGGAACCCTCCAACACTCAAATGTGTAATTGGGCTATTGCGAATTGTTACTATGTCATCATTTATCATTCATTGTTTATGAAGTAGTGGTGACTTAAAGGCATGTGGCCTTTTTGACATTCTTTGACTTTGTTAGATGATGTGACCATTCGCGATGAATTACAAAATGCTTTAATAATGTAAGAAAACAAATGAGAATAACATAAAAACTCTTAGCTGGTATTTAGCTGATATTTTATTACGGATAAGAAGAAGAAATAAGTATAATAGAAATGGTGAACTATCGTCTCACCTCTCATGATAAGAGGGAGTCCATGGCGACCCCGGTACTCGAGCTGATGTATAACATACAATGTGGATTTCCACATTATCATTAATCCATTCGCGATCCACACCTACAATAAAAATATGTATAAAAACTGAACAATGCCAACTATGTCGGTATTTAGGTGGGCTGCCAAATCTCTTCCGTGTTTATCTGTGAAAAGTTCATTATTGTTCGTATTGAAAATAAATACGTGGCCAGAAGTGGTCGGTCACGCGCATATTTGTTGGCTATAAATATCTTTATCATTTGGCAGACGTGGCGCTACTTGCGCGAAATGTCGCGTGTTCCTGCGCAGCCGGCGCGCCCGCCTTTGGCTCGCCTATTTATTTTTACCGACTGCCATCGCGATTTACGCGATATACACATGTACGCCGGCTGTTACTATATTCGTTTATGCGTGGTTATGCTCTTACAAATATTTGCACATAGTCTGGCCACGGTCTGCCCGGGTAATTACCGCGTAGTCGGGAGAAAAAATAAAAAAATTTGTATTTCTTTTGTCTTAGCGGGGCATTGTACTTTTGTAGGGGATATTTTCTTTTTGCTTGCTTTTTTATTGGTGCATGACCATCTTATCGAAAGAAATATAGTGAGAGGTTGAGAGTTCGATCTAGACTAGATCTAGACTTACCTTAGGAACTAATTGGCTTAATACCTATACTATTGATTTATTTTTTTCGAGGTCGTCTTATATTAATATCGTCTTTTACAGTCTCCGTAGCGAGGATATTAAAAAACTGGTTAATAAATCAGAGTTAGGGTTTAGTCTTTTTCCTGAGACAATTATTTGTGATCACTAAGTATTTTGTTGTTGTGGCTACTAACGATCGGATAGTGGCACTTTCAAGCTATTTGTTGCGCTAGGTTTATTTCTGAATGAACTAGAGAACATCGGTTTCATCTTTATTTATTTATTTTCTTACACTTTATCCTATAGCACGGCTTTATATGTAAATCTTTTATTACATCCAAATCTTTGAGAAATTTTCGCCGATTTTTGATGCATTTAATGTTTTATATAGAAGTGCCTGCATTTAGTTGTATTCTGCCACTTAATATCGTCTTACCCAAATACATCTCATAAATTACTTTTACAGTAGTAAATTCTTTTATAGTAGAATTTTATTTTCATCCGTACATTAATCTATCTCAATCAAGAAAGCAAGTCCCATTTCATCTTAGTCTAGTAACTAATGATGTAGTCACATCCTCCAATTAGAGCATCCGTTAATGCAATAGAACAAAAGAAACTCCCAACCATTCCATAGTTTTCTTTTGTTAGTGTGTCTGTTACATTAATTAGGAAAAATCCAATACTGATGCCACATACAGCACATTTTTCGTGAAGCTTCGTTTTTATCCATTGGAGGGTCTTCACAGGGTTTTTTTAGTTCCACTGAAAAAGACGGTGAGTGATTTTGGCACGCTAGCTAGAATAAAATTTGAATTCGATTTTGAACGCTGGCTCAAAGGCAGCTTGGGGCGCTTCGAACCCCGACTTCTGCAATAAGTGAAGTTGGGGAATTTCGCTCGGGGCGAATACGTATTTCTTTGGAATTGTCGACAGAGACGAGTCTTTTAATGTTTGTTTGTTGGTATTAAAATGATTATTGAACTAAATGTTTGACCTGAACATGTTCAGTTTTACTTTGTTAAATCATTTGGATTTTTTCTAACACGGGTAGTTATTTCTATAAAAATTAATGATATCCGAAAAAGAACAACTGCTACTAAATACACATTTAACGCGTTCATTTCCGAAGAGGCAGGAAAATATGTTTTTCCCGTCCATTTTCTCTTATCGCAAATATATTTAGCCGTCAACACAAACTAAACTCATAAAATTAATTTAAAGCAAAATTCATGAATCGATGGATGCAGAGATTAATGAGGTTGTGTTATTCTATTCTGATGAGATATGAGCGGCTGAAATTAAATAAGTACTCAAAAGAATTAGAAAATCATGTAGGTAAATATTTCTCTTAGACTAAAATTTCTATTTAAAAATTTATATTTGTAAAAATTGTTAAGACACTAAATCAGCGTTTCCTAACCTTTTTCAGCCACGGACCCCTAGGAAATTAGGGACAGTTTTCACGGACCCCTTTAATAAAAAAAAATGTTAAGTAAGCGTAGCGATTACGAGACATTAGCATTTATGTATGATCCAGAGATGACACCGCGGACCCCCAGGGGTCCCCAGGTTAGGAATCGATGCACTAAATAACAACGCCTGTCCTTCAGAAACGATTGCTGAAGAAAATAATTAAGTAAACTTAAATTCACTTCATCATTAGTAAAGTAGTTCTATAGAACATCTCTTATTTATTGTCAAGTATTGTTTGAAACGGTTAGGTACATACATATGTGTGTTCTACTAAGAAACTTCGACTTTTAATGTGTGTTCACAAACTGAGTAAAACTACACTACGACTGTTTACTTTGATTTTGAAACTGAGTAGAACTTTGACTGTGCTACACGCGGTTCTACAAACGTTAAGTTGCTTTATCAAGTAAATACAATCAACAATTTAAGAATACAGCGCAGTTTATGAATTAGCTGGTTCGGTCACTGGATAGTCTTAAAAAACCGCAGTGAAAAAAGCGTTTAATACTTACAAAGACACTTAACATACTATTCGTTAAATAAGTTCATTTTGGCCAGTTATTGCTGTTTTTTACTTTTTTTTGTAAGGTTAATATTTTATGGATCCATTTCAAGGCTTAAGCCAAAAGATGAAATTATTATTTCTGCATTCTCATCGAATTATATTAAAAAAATCTATCTGTGGTCTAAAAGTATTTTGATTTAATTTCTACACAAGACTTTTTGATAAAATCCAGGCAAGTACAATATCTGCTCCGTAGAAACAATAATAATTGGCCAATCAATTACATACGATCCAGTACATATTGTGGTTCAGGACTTATGTAAATGATTAACTTTATTTTTTCCTCCATGCATTTAACTTAACTATTGATGCATTTAATATTTACCATATAATAATAATGTTATTGGAAATTCCAGAATTCCATATGAATACCATAATCATCAATTTATAGTTAATTAGTTACATACACATTAAAATCATCCAAAGCTGTTAAATTTAATTTTAAATCTAAAAGCAATTATGGCTTCAAGTAAAATTAGTTACACAGTTTATAATCTCATAGACTTGTTGATTTCACAAACAAACAAACATAAAGCCCAGACAACGGTTAAAGACCCCCGGCTATATTTCAACCCATAGTCCCTTTCCAAACATCACTGAAGTAAGTTGTTAAAGAAAACGTGAAACTTACTTTTGTGGAAGTTGGGCGTGTTATAAAAGGACCATTCTGTAAGTTGGTGTGTAAGGGCTCGTGAAATCTGTCTTCGAAATCGCCTGAGTAATGGTCTAATGGACGCTACTAAAAGCCAAGTAACATTACTTAGATAATATAGAGATACGGAAACTGTTTTGTGCTGATTTATGGACCTGTCCGCTGAAACCCCAACCTCAGCGTTTAATAAACGACTCTCTGAGTTGCAATTTAAAATAGTTTTAAACCGCTTTTAGAAGCTAGTTTTGTTACTATAACTAATGGTTTAGGGATGATATTTATATTTAAAGCTTGTATTTAATTGTTATCTTTAAAATTAATAAATTCATTTTCTTCTCATTTTTGTCTCATTGTGTCTTGAAGTTCTATTAGTTGCCTTACATGTCCGAAGCCGAGCTGGGCTGTTACTGGGAATACATGTATGTGTATTGTGGTACGAATATTTTTTTGGAATTTCTTCGATGTTGACAGCGCTCACCTGATGAGTGATTGCATTGTACATAATAGGGATAGAATGGCCCTTTGTTTATGTTGACTCTACAATATTCGAACTGGGGGTTCTCACGGATGACAAATTACTTCAAACGACATGCTTCCCGGGTAGGATCACTTTTTGAAGTTACATATACAAGAGTTACGAAATTATTGCTAAGTCAATGACATAATGATTTATTGCTGTGAATATATTCGATATACGTTCTTAAATTTAATAGAAAGGCATAAATTATTCGGAAAAGGTGAGCGAAATGTAACCTGTAGAGTGAGGAACGTTGAACGGGCCCACGTGTTTCCTCCTTCCTATAAGCCTTTAATGGTGACGTTTTCCGCTACTTGATATTCTTATTTAGACAGCCCCGTACTTTCCATAAGATGAGATGCCGTGCTGGCACAAAAAATATTAGCCTTAAGTACAACGTTCGTAGCACTTACACCTCACTATGATATTTTGTTCTGATAGTTCCAGTCAAATAAAAATATTAGGAACTTGTTCTTCACTATAAATGACATAAGAATTCCTTCGTGTTTTTGAAGGGGTAGGCAAAGTTGCATTTCTGCACCCATATTACGCCAGGTATCTTCAATAACATCATATACCCAGAGGTGGTTATCGTAGCGTGTAATTGTGTGTACAAAGCGCACATTCAATATAAACATAATATGTACCTAGAATGATTATATTTATCAATGTAATTGAATTACAAAAATATAAACAAAAATGATTCTGCTTATCTTTAATCTACTGGCTGCGTGTTATGGGTCGGTTTTGAAGGAATATAGCTACTCTAGACTCTAGAGTAACCTTTAAGAGTCTGATTTCACAGAAACAAATTCAAAAGAAAACTCAACTATAATGAAAAAAGCAAAACAATATCAGATTGTTATATTTTTAGGCTCACGCAGTTGATTCCATTTTGATATTTTTTAATAAGTTATGGGCTTTCAGGGAAAACGTGTTGAAAGATTTCATAGGCAGGGAATAATTACTCAAGTTAAAATTTAAAAGTGTATTTCTACGACTTTATTTTAAGTTGGGTCCAGGGAATTGGCTTTGAAACCAGACTGTTGCAATTTGAAAAGTAATTATTATACTTAAGTACGATATCCACTTTTGTCTCTTAGGCATGGCTTCTTTGTTACATATTCGAAACCCGAAAACGCGTTTATGGCGTACATACATATGAGTATTACATACATACATATTTAAGGTGGGGTGGGTTGTAGCTGATAATAAATATAAAGAAGGAATTTGATAATAAAAAGTCAATTCTTTTCAAAAGCAATTTTGTTTGCTAAAGTTACAGTGTTGTGTTGTATTGAAATACGATTTTCTCTTCTTTATTTCCAGTGAACAAAATCTGCGATCGTCGAAGGCTGTGTAAGTTCCGGAGTTTACCGGAATTCACGACTTGGCATTTTATGCAAGATGAATAAGATATATTTTCCGATTCCTTTGAACAAGACATCTTTAAAAATCAGAACAGACTACAAGAATAAGGACTATAATACACAATTTATCATGGAGTCTTGGCTTAAAAAAATCTATAACAATGATGACAACATCACGTTGATTGCAATCACTTGTATAATCAATCGAATACAATGTTAGATTTTTCATCTGTCACGTCTCTAATAAAAATAGATGCGCTAAATTGTAGGTAGGTGATTCACCTCAGAGTTTTGTAGCAACAGGTCCAACTACACTTTACTATACGATTTTGTTGCTTCGCGTTCAACTTTGTGCGTTCACGTTAACCGGCGTGAATGTTAGCGGCCTATACGTCATACAATACCGCTATCCGATGCGTCATGTGCACTCATGACATATTTATTAAAATAACCGAGTCTTGAATTAGTGTTGATAGTTTTTGATGTACATGGCCACGTGCACGGGTCACTCCGTCAAGGTTACACACGAACAAGTGCGGGGTCCGAACAGGCGAGGCGTGGCGAAGCATTTCTATTTCGGCCGAATGTCGTGGTGACGATGACGGCTAAGTGTCGGTGGCTCGGCGTCGCGTACGCTTTGTGTTCGGTTAGTCCACGCGTATGTTTCCCGAACCGAACACGTCCAGTCGACGAATCGGGTGTGAATTTTACTCGTAACGTTTTGTCATGCGCCGGCGCCCGTGTCGTACTACATAGTTCTTGACTTAACAGTGAAATCGATACATTACATCTGACCGTGGAGTGAGAGTTTAGAGTTTCTTATCGAACATTTTTATTGCAAATGTATGCCTATTAAAATACAATGGCTATTGTGTTATAGTTGTTAAGGATTTCATGACGTAAGGCAAACGATATTTAGTGGTATGATTCAAAGTTTAGGAACTATTTGCAAACAAATAAAAATGGTTTAGTTAATAATTTTGAGAACAAAAGTTTTCCAGGTTCGATTGTCTGTGGCATCAATTTGACCAATAATAGATGTTTCCAGCATAAGGTTTGATGCAGCATGTTTTTTATAAGTACCACTGAAACAGGAAAAATCCCCATGTTTGAATATAAATACAACGTATACGAGTAGTTTATTATCAACTATATATTTATGTTGACTAATTACCTCCAAGTAACTACTTATGCTGTTTTTAAAAATTATATTAAACTGATATAATTGATGAATTGTATGAGTTAATGCTATCATTTCAATATTCAATTTAAAGTCTATAATTTAAGCATCTTTTTTATCATAGATGCAAAGACATAGAAGTATAAAAAACCCAGAAATGCTGCCAATGTCTAGATACGTGTAATAAAAAATGCGCGAGCTTTAGGTTATATATAAAGAGGAATTTCCAAACAGTTGCTAGATTAAATCTATTTAGATTGCTAGCAATGTGAGAAATTCCCTAAATAATTTTAGGCGATCTTCATTAGTATGTACATAATACTTTCAGTCGTTTTTTCTTCAGCTAGCAAAAGCTGCTCATTATAAAATAAAATTATAAATTGCAAGATAAAACGAACTAAACGAACTCTAGATCAGATGATATCAGCACGAAACCCGCATTCACGGGCATTTACCGCTAATGTATGCGCGACAGATAGCAGTGTTTGTACAGTGATAATGATGCCGGGAGAGGCATGCGCGCGCACGCTGCCGCCTTACTTTACATTCTTTGCGTAAATTACACCACGTGTTTATTGTGGTAACAGTGCGCCGCAGGAGTGATAGTGACGTCAGCAACTGTAGCATGTGAAGCAGTCAGTCAGTGGAGTTGATGTTGTATAGTGCACGTGGTTTGTGTGAGCGCAGTGCGTTTGTGTGTCGGCGTGCCGATATGTTGTTGCATGGCGCCGGCGTGCGAGGGCCTGTAAAACGGAGACGCTCAGGTCCCTGCGAAGCTCCATGCTGTCCTGGGGGAGGGGCGCAAGCTCCGCGGGCAGCTCCAAACCTGCTCCGGCGCCTGCTGCCCTGTGCCATCACTACGAGATATGCTCTAGCGCTGAGGAGATATTCAGTGACATCGAAACCGAGGTTCCGCTGCTCTCGGGCGCCGCCGCCCTGGCTCGAAGGCGGCACGCCATAAAAATTAAAAGGAAATCGAAAATAGCCTTCAGAGTAAACAACAGGTCGGTTTACATTTATACTGTTAGATTATAATCGATTCATTTCGGGTAAGCGACAGTCATAACAATTTTATGGGCTGCTTCCTCTTTTTGTCATCCTGCAATATTTTTTTTATTTATGGCTATATATAAGCCATAGTTATATCCACAAACTATGGCTAATTCAAGTCGAAAAATATGTATAACAATACTGAATGTGTTGCTTATGGTTTTTCCTTGTTGTTAAATAACAGTTTACATATGTACATACATATGTTACAGGAAAACAATACGTATTGACTTCGAGTTTACTGAACATTATTATTATTTTATGACAATTCGAAGAAATACAGTTTCAGTTTAGTCGTAGCCGTATCACATAAGACGAGAAATTTCCTCACCGGTCTAATCTTAAACAAATATTTGTTGATCAACACTAAATATGGTAACCGATATGGCCACCCTCTGTAATTACTCAGTATTAGTTCCGTTCATATTAATTTTTAAAGTGTGATAAACACATTTATCGTGCATTTTTGTAATGCCGGCATAACATAGTCATATAATAAATAACTGGAATAAGCTAATATGACTACAGACGCAATATTAATGATACTATTTCATATCAGTCGTCAAAATAAAGTATAGGATGGTTTCGGAGGTCCCAATATGCAACACAAGCGTTGCGATATGGTGGTTTTGTAACTTATCTACGGAGGTCGCTTATCTCCCATCAGCAAAGTTTATTAAACTTAATAGTGCAATCTATTTTTTATCAAACATACCATACGATAAGTGCAAAAGGTATATTGATACATTACGGCACAGTTACAGATAAAAAGAAAGACCCCTATAGATTATGTTATTGGCTTCGCTTATGCTGGAAAAATAAGGTTCAGGATTTTTAATAATAAAGTTTTTTTTAACATATCACCTCAAACCTGTGGGAAAAAAACATTAAAAAATACACTTAAAAAACAAGAAAATGGCTTAATGAAGCTCTAATCAATACTGAAGCTATAAAAACTTGCTGCCAGTTACATAATTAGCAGTTAGTAACGGCCACGTAATCAGAACGTGGCTGGAACGTCCGAGGTGAACAAAAGACATCCCGCGGAGCAGAAAGGAGCCTGTTAACATTCCGGTCACGTCCGAGCGTCATTCCGCAACAGGTAGATATGGCTGGACGACGCGACATTAGTTTGCTGGCGTACCTCGTATTGTCAGTCGCCAACTTCCCATATTGTTTGCGAAAAATAATCTATCAATGAATTATTGTTATATAATAATCTTTATACGATGTATTTAAATTTAAGTGATATTTTGTAACAGCTTTAGATTACTTTGTTTGATAACAGGAGCTCAGACGGATCCGATAGTCAATTTCGGTTAAGTGTCACTGTATCTCTAAAGGCATAAGCAGGGAATGCTATAATTAATTAATTTTTTTATCTTGAAATAAAAATCGAGCACGATTTCCTGGGTCATCTTCAATCCTGATTACATTGACTGTCAAATAAATATTAAACATCAAGAAATGAAACAGAAATAAAATTATTGCAATTTATTGTTGTTATTTGTTGTTGTTTATTTATTTATTGATTGTTTTATTGCAATCAATGTGAGAAAAGCTAAAAATAACACAACAATAATAAAACACGTTAAGCACATTTCTTCTCATGTTAAAGTTCTCTTATTAATTTCCCAAAAACACTAAGCAACTGTTTCATGGAATAATTTTGTGTGCATTCTAATTGTTTGTTGTATTATGACTTTGTTAAATTATGTACGTTAAATCTTCCACGCTTTTTTGAACATCATAAAGTATTTATCGGCAATGTCGATTACAAAACTAAGAATGACGTTTGGACAGCTTTTCAATATTTAATAACTTGAGTGAAACTTGAGATATTTATAAACGAAGACAAGAGTTTTGAGCACAAATCACGCCTAAAATTTTACCATCTTATGCCTTTAACTTTTTTTAAATAATATAAATTGTTGACGTTTTATCAGATCACATTAATTAAAAATATGTATAATATCTTTTACAAAAACTCATACGTAATCGGTAAAGCTGTTTCTTAAACGCATATTATGTAATTTTTAATTTTGTTATCCGCAATACGAGTAACTTTAAAGGAGTCCACGATTTCAAAATGGTGCGAACTTTCTTTTAAGCACAATAATAATTGTGCATATTCGGATTCAACATCAACAACGTCGCCATGCGTTCATATATGAGTAGTTTAGTAAATATATTCCCCGCACGAACCATAATCAGCTACGTGCTATATTAAAAACTGATAAAGGTATCGAATATTTCATTAGCAAAGTGGTGCCGAAGTGAGCTTCAATCAAAGTGTATAGCGCAACGTCCTCTGGAACGTCCCCTATCGTGATTGAAAATTAAATTGTACCGCCAATCAAGTGCGCTCGTTGTGCGGTATTGAGCTGTACGGGCCACTCGATTTCCAAATATCAAGTGACTCCCACTCGATGACGTCCGACCATAATTATTAATACTTGGCCTGATTGACGACCAATGCACTAACTCTTTAATAATAGTCACGCTTGTTTGCCTGAGAGGTGTTCTGGTGGTTTTAGACCTCACTCATTGTAAAGATAGCTGTGTTATTTTTTGACATAATTCAGATTGCTTTTAAGATTGTTCTTAATCAATTAAACACAATATTTTGCACACATTGGAACGTTTTAATAAGACACTGCTCTATTCAAAAGGCCAATGCATATCCTGGGCACAGGTCTTCTCTACACCTAAATGTCCTACATTTAAATTTATAATGATGATTCATGGTAAATA
Source organism: Cephonodes hylas (assembly GCA_030295005.1). Lineage (NCBI taxonomy): Eukaryota > Metazoa > Arthropoda > Insecta > Lepidoptera > Sphingidae > Cephonodes > Cephonodes hylas. Next base: position 8,084,906 of record AP025369.1, on the reverse strand, counting down.
CTTGCTTCAAAAGTCAAAGGTATTATTATGATTTCATCCCGGGACCGCCGAGATTTTGCTTCCACCACATTCCTAATCCTCGAGGCCATCCCTTTTTTTATCAATGCCACATGGTAATAAACGTTTCAGCTAAACTGCGCAAATTGTAGTTAATGCATCCGTCGGAGAAAAGTCGTTTCACCGGCTGTAATCTCACTCTCCACTTGAACGATCTTACGTGCTCGTTTAACCTGATTTGACGATCTGTGACGGGTTTACGGTCTATAACATTTTTATTAACTTTATTACTAGAGGAGATAATCTATTGGTTAGTGTAACGTTAAATAGTGATCATTATATATTACGTACGAATACTAAAACTTCGTTCGTAAAATCTTCCCTAAAGTTTACTCGCAGGTTATTTTCCGTTGTAATATTGTTTGATGCCAAAAGTTAGTTTCTTTACACATTTTCCGTAATAAGAATCCTGTACTTAATATCCCACGTACGGTTTATATATTTGCAGCAAAAACATAAGGAACATCGTCGTTTAAAAAGTTATTAATTTGTAAGAACATTTTACTCGAAAGATTCACACGTGTGGCTATGCTATGTTTCTACATTAAAGAACAGATAACAAATAACTATTTGTAATCTTTAGCAAAGATTGTAAGTATTTGATAAAGTTTTTTTCAAAATTGAGTTCTTTAATTTGCTATTAACAGATAATAGAAAACATAAAATATTTCGAGACGACTAGAAATTTTAATAACACCATTTTTCCTCTGAATGTTATGTTGCGAAATTCGTATCAGGGTGTGAGTGTTGGAATGAAAAAAATAAAAATAAAATAAAACCAAGTGGCTTGCGTTCACAACTCAGCTAGAAGTACCGCAATAGAAACATTGTTAACATGTAAATTATGTTTCGCGTATTAAATTAAACCCGGAGTGTATTTTTATTTTAGCACGTCGTGCTACCGCCATTATACGGACGTTTTTAAAACAGACTTATATTTTAATTTCCGACCGCGGGGTTTTTTCACATTTTCGCTTCGTAATTCAAAGACCAGAAGCAAGTTACCGAGTTTCCTCATTGTTGCCAATTGTTCAACAGTGACAAATTGATGGCTCAATTGACCTTCGATCTGAGAATTCGATGGCAAAAAATTGTTCAGTCTTGTCGTTCTCGTGTATTTGTCGTTAGCTTTTATCATACGAATAAAGAAGTTTCATATAGAAAAACAGTTTTATATTGGTATGTCATCATTAATTGCATAATATGTTTATATACACCTACATGAGGTATGTTACGTAATCTGTAATGTAGTCATGGTGTTAATTTGTGATATGAATTTTAGAATCTCAGAACTAAAAGCTATTATACGTACTACATACGTTTTGTTTTTTCGACGATTTCGCACTCTGCGTTTTCCGGAGGCTCGCATATTAGAAATACACATATAAATATTTATTTTCATACTAGATATGTGCGATGACTTAGAATTCCAGAGATTTTGGCTTAGGGAATTCTGAAACATAGCAGTTCTGCCTTTATTCAATCATTCATTGTAAATACTGCACGGGTGTGGAATGAACTGTCAGTGCCAGTAAGACAAGCTAAATCACTTCCTATGTTTAAAAAACTTGTAAAGGAAAATTGCTCGTCATTGACATCATAGTTTTTGGTTTTGCTATGTACCTATATGTAATATCGTTTGTATATTATTTCAAGTATTTTTATACATACATATTATTAACATTATATGCTAAAAATAGCTTCATTTATACCTCATTCACGATAACTTGATTCTTTTGGCAGATGTCAATTTTTCTGAGACATGACTTTGAAATAAAAATACATATTATTTTATAATTTTAATGATTTGATAAATATAAAAAAAATACATACAACACAAAAGTCCCAAAGATATAAGCGTTATGCGAAAATTTTGAGACTTTATTGCTTCAAAGTAAAATTAAAATAGGAATACTGAAAATAATAGACGCTTGTACAATGTACAATGTTACATCGGTCGGACGGAAAGGGACGTAACATCGTCCATATCGATGTCCACGTCGATAATATTAGTGTTCAGTAACACTATGATGATCATGGCTGTGCTCCTTTTTCTTAATAAAAATTGTTTTAAATATAAAACTTTTTTATTTTTCAACCATAATTTTTACATACTGGGTTATATTTGGACCTCCTGTCAACTTAAAATAGGTGGTTCAGACCATGAAACTAAACAACTTTTCCAAAGAAACATCGAAACGTGATAAATAATTCGACCCTCCCATAGAAAACTGCTCACGTGGTCGATTTCGTGTAGAAGGTCTGATTTTTTTTTCACTTTTCGACACGTGTTTCTTAAGGGAAGTTGTTTACTTTCGTGGTCTACAACACCTATTTCAATGTGGCGGGAGGTCTAAAAATAACCCTGTTATATTAAATAAGTACTTATTATGAACTTTGACCCACCATCGCTTATCTTCATAATGTTTAACATGTCGAAAGTAATAAAGAATTTCACACATACTGCAGTATTTTAAAACGCAATATTTTTGAACTACTAGATATTTTCTGTTTCCCATTACTAGTCGATATGCCAAAAGAATCAAGTTATCGTGAATGAGATATAGATATATGTATCATAGTATAAGCTTTGTTATTTTTTTAAATAATTTCCCCTTTCACCCATTACATATCCCAGCGGAGGCAAGCATTTGCGCGAGAATTGTGAATGTGAACCAACCTCACATATTCTCTGTGTATTTTCACAATTCCTACATAAAATGAAACTGCTATGACAGACCGATGTTTGTTTGTCACAGAAGTTCCTAGAAACTAGAGATGCGCCGAGTTACACTTTTGCCGAGTAACGAGTACCGAGTTTTACTCGGTTCAATTTTTTTTCAACCGAGTACTCGGCCGAGTAACTCGGTTCAATTAAATTTCCAATTCGCGCGTGGTACATTAGAATTTAAATAGCCTGTTTTCGGAGGCCGGTAACGTCTACGAAGAATAGAGGAATAGGCTGTTACCAGAACGTGCAGCGAGGCTTGTGTTCCTGCATCATAACTTCATCATCAACCCATATACGCCCACTGCTGAGCACGGGTCTCCTCTCCCATTGAGAGGGTTTAGGCCATAGTCCACCACGCTGGCCTAGTGCGGGTTGGCGGACTACACACCTAAGAAATTCCTAAAAACTCTAAGGTGTGCACGTTTCATCACGATGTTTTCCTTCACCGTTAAAGCAAGTGATAATTAAATGTGAATACACACATAACTTCGAAAAGTCAGAGGTGTGTGCCTGGGGTTCGAACCCGCGACCGTCGAGATTTTCTACCGCGCGCCCAAACCTCGAGGCCATCACTGCATCATAACTTAGCTTTATCCAATTTTAAATATTAATTATTTTTATTATGTACTATAATTTTGATTTTATTTATTGAGATTTTCAAAGATTTCCTAAATTACTAAATAATTTTTGATTAACACAGTTGTGTACGAAATGAAATTAAATAATATTTACTGAATCTATAAAATGTTTAATACATCGCTTAAATTCAGTCATTTCAAATTTTACCACCCTGTTCACGACCTTGTCAAGGTCGCGGGACGTCGCTGGCTGCAGGAGGCTTCCGATCAAATCCGGTGGAAGTCATTGGGGGAGGCCTATGTCTAGCAGTGGACTTCCATTGGCTAATGATGATGATGATGACTGTTGTTTAAATTATATCTACCGAAATATATTGCATTTCTTAAACAGAGTATACTCGGCATTCAAACCGAGTTATTCGGCCGAGTACGAGTATCAAAAAACCCGCCGAGTACGCCGAGTACCGAGTATCAACCGAGTACTCGGCCCATCTCTACTAGAAACTATAGCCGCAAGGCACGTTTTACATTCGGGGAACTTGCTGAGCCTAAATGTATAATAAGCAATTTCTCAGATATTTTTACGCATATAAAGCAGTTGACCTATATTTAATCAGCTGTCTTGTTTTTTAAAGTGAATGATTATTATTATGGTGTAATAAATTGTAGATATATGCATATGTTTATTTTCTACATATGAACTTCAGTTATAATTTCAGGACAGTAAAAGCGAAGCAATACCAGTAACATTAATTGTTACATTTTAATTAGATGGGAAGTTTGTTTTAGATTCTGGACATATTCTCCTATATGCCTTATTTACGCAATTATGTATATTTCTTAATTTTGTTTAGATATAGGTTTTAAAGTAATATATATAGGTCAAGTATAGGTAGTATAGTAGCAGTGGCGTGCCTAGGGTGTCAAACTAAGGCAAGCCCAAATGTTTATTTAGTAGCAGCATATTTTTTTTGGTACGTAGGACTAATAAATACCTACCGGTTAGTACTCACATTCACATTTGTAGCGTTATTTTATAAATAAACAATCGTTAAGTTCGTTACCGTAGAGTCGTATGACTTTGGCCCAATATTCAGCAATATTTTCATTTATACCTTACAGTTGAAAGAAGTTTGTCTATATTTTTATTTTATCGAATTAGTTGAATTATTGGGGATATAAGGAAACTATACACATAAATATTTGGTAGCCATTTAAAAGATTTAGTATATATATTTTTTGTCAAACTTTGGGTCAAAGTCATCCTAGGGCTTGGGTGACTTTGGCCCACTCACTTTCTTGTTCTGAAATCGCAAGGTTGTTGCTGCTGGTACAAACTAAACTCCATAAAATAAATCTACTGGTGAGAAAATACAAATCCACATCAAATAGAGTAATTTTTTTTAATTTTTAGTTAAATATTTTTATACTTATGTTAACAAAAGCGTTTTATTTTATGGCGCTCTTACCAGTCTTCCATTAAAAAAATCAAAATGGAATACAAAGTAAAAAACAGCTTACAAGGCTTACAAAGCTTACTAAGCTTACAGAGTTACAGCACTACTAGGCAATTTTAACGTTTATTGTTACAAGATTTTTAAATTGACATGAAGAGTAGATAAGAAAATAATACTAATCAAAATACCATAAACTATAGCATTGTTAGTTATAGTATTGTGGGGTCATGTCCATTTTAATTTGTGATCCATCTTCGAACTCGACGTCGTCATCAGGTAATTCTTGAGTAGACGAGACTTCGCTCATTCAAGATCTACAACTATTATCTACTAACTACTTATTTATCTACTAATAGAGTCACGGCTCTGTTGTCGTCTTTTCTTAGGCTTGGCGAGTGGTTTTAGCGTCAAACCTGATGAAATTGCTTCTGCAATGTCTGCTGCACTAATTGACTAACCAGCATGGACGTTCAGTTTCTTTTTTAGCAATTTTTTTTATATAGGCAGCTTTCATTTCGTGTTTACTCCAACTTTCCCATGGGCTAAAGTGAAACAAAAATTGATTAAAATTCTGACCAAATCACGTTTTCGCAATATCACAAAAATAGTTACATTTCTTCATAAAAAAGTGCGATGCCAAGGGTCACTAACATAAATACCACACTTTTAACCAGATATTTAGAAGGAAACTCACCTGAATTATTAGTTATAGACGAAAGTTTGCACTACAAAATTTTGCTCCATAAACAAACTTTTCGAAAACAGCTAAATCAACCAATCAGAATAGGGACCACAAGCTCGAAACACTGTTTTACTGACAACTTGTGCTTCTTGTCTGCTGATTTTAACGCGTACTTTTTCGAAACAGACTGCAGGAGAGGTGTGGCGCGAATTCCAAACTTTTACCTATTTTGGGCCAAAGTCACCCCCTAGGGCCAAAGTCATACGAATTTACAGTATTCGGAACTATGTAAGGCAAGTCGGGCTTTCGGGCTTCTATGGAAGTACCGCCACTGTATAGTAGTAGTAGTATAGGTCTTCAATGCAGTGATGGCCTTGAGGTTTGGGCGTGCGGTCGAGTATCTCGGCGGTTGCGGGTTCGAACCCCAGGCACACACCTCTGACTTTTCGAAGTTATGTGTGTATTCACATTGAATTATCACTTGCTTTAACGGTGAAGGATAACATCGTGATGAAACCTGCACACCTAAGAGCTCTTAGGAATTTCTTCGGTGTGTAGTCCGCCAACCCGCACTAGGGCAGCGTGGTGGTCTATGGCCTAAACCCTCTCAATGGTAGAGGAGACCGTGCTCAGCAGTGGGCGTATATGGGTTGATGAAGAAGAAGAAGAAGATAGGTCTTCAACCGAAATGTAGTTATCAAATTGCACAACATTCCCACGAGATACACTAATTTTTTTGTTTAACCGTAGCAAGTCCAACAAAAGCTAGCTAAAATCCTTTACTATTGTTAACTGTATTCCTCTTTGAAATCCTCAACTTTATAAAAACATGGTGAAGTTTTTCTATGAGTAAGTGAACAATATTGACCGCTCTGAAATGAACTGTACATAATTAAGCTAAATTAGTTTCACCAGTAATTTACCTTTAATTTTACCTGCAACGCAAAGAATAATAATTTATCTACAACTACTTTGTAAAAAACCTCATACTCTGTTTTATATTTCGCAAGGTTTTTTCCCAGGCGGTAAAATGCACGGGCCAAACTAAAAAGTAAACAATGCTTCTATGTGTCCACTCGTGAAGTCCAATTAAACTCCCTGGGCCGTAGTACTTGCTACTTGAACCAGTAATGAAATGATAAAGAGAACAATAGATGGTGAGATTGCAAGAATTACAAACCTGTTGTTATTTTTTTATGATTCCAATAACTTTTCAGTACTTTATTAATTTCAACGCAACAAACGATGGTTGTTCGGAAAACATGACTTTGTTTGTAAATATATTTTATGTTAATCTTGTTTATCGTAGAATGCATGTGCTGTGTTTTCTATGAAAAGTCCAACTTAAAGCGTAAATATTTTCCTAATCGCATGTACAAAAACGTCTTATTAAGTAATTTCAAACCATCAGCGTCTATTTTTTACTACTTTTAATCATGCTCTTCAATGCACCTGGCTAGGTGGGGTGACGATATCCGCAAGGTGGCTGGCAACGGTTGGATGAGGAGAGCCGAAGATCGAGCCCAGTGGCGTGCCATAGGAGAGGCCTATGTCCAACAGTGGACGATTAAAGGCTGATGATGATGATGAATGCACCTTTTACTGGCCTTGTAATAGTCATCAAAAGTAATAGTAATACATCTACTTTTTTATTTTTTTTTTTGTGCCTGATAGGCGTAAAATTTCAAGGCGTTATTATGAATTCTCTGTTGATATATATTTGTAATCGCACTGTTGTCATTGTTGTCTGCAAAGAGTATTGTCAACGATTGCAACGCGCAACAGCATTGCAAAATCGCTTTCAGCATTGCACTTAGTGCAGCGGTTTGTGGTTTGAACAAAAAGGAAAATAGCGTGGATTCCGCAGATGAGTGGTCTCAGCTGCGTTTTCATTGTTAACTCTCTATCTAAACTGCCTTTCATCATACGCTAATTGAACGTATTGTTGTAAAAATAATGGAAATCATGGTTTATCAATCATTTTGATATGTTCGAGTTTTGTCATTTGTAAGTAGCTTGCCGTACATTAAAAATGTGTATTCATTACTTAATTCCAAATACAGCTCTATTGTTATAAATATTCTAAATTTATCTAAGTTTCAAAAATCAATGTAATATTAATATAACTTATTGATTGAGTTGCGGTTACTTTTCGGCGTCATGGTATAAATGCATTGAAACAACGTTTATGTTTGAAAACTGTGCAGACAGAACTATCTACTCACATTTCCATACTCTGTAAAGTAACTTCGTCATTATTCTGCATTGTTGCAAAGTACTCCTCAGAACCATTTGGAGCATCTGCGCCTTGAGCAATAAACACCTCGCCCCATCTCATAAAACACCTAATTAATCCAACAGAATTAACCAAGACAAGACCTCACTGGGCTCTTTTAATTTTTGCCTAGAAGAAATATTTCCCGTGTCACCTTAAATAAAATTAAGCACTAACCTTCAAGTTCCCGGTCCCCGAGGGAACATTTTAAGAAATGTTTCTGCTATTTTCTTTGAGCTTGGTGAATTTTAAATCAAATTACATTTTTCGTCATTACGATGTTCTTAGCATTGATGATATTTTGCGTCGCTTGTGATATTAACATTTTATTTGAAGACGAAAATGGTATTATATCAGTTAATTATGTACGGAGAAGGAAGACCTTTAAACGATTTTTATAGACACGTTTTTATTTATGCGGAATTCATACAAAAAGATAAACAATAATGACACGTGTTCAGAATGCCTTCGTATTAAGTGAAGAGCGTTTAATGTTACAAATAAGTACGAGATTATAGCACATGTGCTTATTTTGAGCCTTTAATGGAAAAAAATGTATAAGTATAATACGCATAATGCATATCTATAAGTCTTGTACAAGGCAAAGATGTAAATAAAAGACGGTATTATAACATTGACAATAATAATAAACGTGTCAATGCCTAAACCGCACTTAGGTATAGTAACAATAACGTCCTCAACGGGTTTATTGATTCTTCGAAAGTTATGACTTACTTACATATTTCTATTTTAACATATAAAATAATATTCTTCTGAATACATATTTTCTTTAAAATGATTCTGTTGTTTATCGCTGCAGAATACATAACAATGGATTATAATGCGGTGGAAGGCTAGGAATCATCATTTGTTTTTATGTGGTCATGCCTTAACCGGATAAAACTCTGGTGTGAAGTCGAGAGAGGTCTTAATAAGGTTCGACAACATAAAAGTGCTTTAAAGAATCAATGGGTTCGTTTTTGACAGAACTCGGGTCTGAAGTAGGTAACGGGTAGCAAATTAGGGTGGCGCATTTTCGGAATTGGCGGGGACAGCAACAAGTTGTAGACTGTGCTATTGCTAATACATTTCAGTACAAGCACGTCCGAAGGCTACTGTATAAAACATATCTGCCGGATTTTTCGTAAACCTTGACCCTGTCTATATTTACCTGTTGTTTTTTTAATATTGTAGGAATAATTTCGAAGGTAGCTTAGCTTATTACTTTAATGATCGGAAGTATGCTTGGCATCCCCGTGTGATCTTATGATAGGCTGCAATCTCCGGGTTATTATATTTAGTGGAATGTTTCCACTAGCCTTGAGAATTTATCTATTACACGACGCTCAAAGGAAGAGGAATGACAAAAGATCTAACGCTGCGAGAAACCACTCGAATGTTATCGTATTATTTGATGTTATTTACTTGCTCATAATTCTTTTACCAATAAATTTATTTTTTCTTTTTCAGGTAAGATATGCTTCCTGCTGAGATGTTATGGTATGGTTTTGTTTTTCCTTCTTATATAACAGATTACTGAAGTATAAAGTATGCATTACAGTACATGTAATGTCTAATAGATAAACGTCAAAATTTTTCTGGTTGACTTTATTATGCCGATTTTTTCGAATTCTTGAGCAATGATAAGTTGAGCAATACTGCATGTCATTATTAGTGTTTATTTTTACCTAGCCTATCTTAGTCCACTGCTGGACATAGGCCTCCCCCAATGACCTCCACCGGGATCGGCTGGAGGCCGTCTGCAGCCAGCGATGTCCTGCGATCTTCACGAGGTCGTCCGACCTAAGATTGGCTGATGATGATGATGATTTTTAGACGTCGTTAGGGTTAGGAATTTTATTTGCAGTTTCAATTTACAGGCACGGCTAAATGACCGTAGTGACATTGGATGGTAGACGGAAAGCAATTAAAAAAGTGTATTCTGACGTGAAAGATTTCGACCTCTTTGGTCATACTGGCTTATACAAATACAGAATTGATGACTCCGGAACTTGACACACTTCTTATTTGCATGGGTTGCTTTGGCGGACTAGATTGTCTTTTATTTAAGATTCGGAACGTTTCCTTAAACTTCTTGAATGCTCATTTTAGACCAAAAACTAAGGCTTTACGCAAGGTATTATCTGATAGGGACATCACTGAAGTGTCACTCACCAAACAATATAGAACAATGTACATTGTAAAACAAAACGGACTCTGACACTATCTGGGCCGGCGCGTAACAAAACTGATTGTTATCAATGTTTTGAATCATATTAAAGACGCCTGTGTACTTTACTACTTACGGTCATTACTTGCAATTTGCAAATATTGCTTTATTGAGGAATTTTTTTTTTCATTTGCTCATTGCCTTTATCCAGTTTTTTATTCGGCCTACCTAATTTCGTTAAGTAATGAGTAATATTTGGACCATACTACATTTACTGCGAGATTTATTGCAATCGTTTTGTGGTGTTTGTATAAAAAAATAAGTTATTTGTGTTCCAATAAAATAAATGAAGTATGTTCCGTACTCGCATTGAGCAATATGAGCATATGCATATGGTTCTGTGGAAAGAAATGAGCGCAGAAAGTTGTACGGCGACAAAACCTGTGGTTTCATCATAAATTGAAACAGCTGTAATAATATATTCTTATATAATTTTAAGTATTGCCACAGGTATAATCAGATAACCGGTGTATGATGTTACACTTTTTACACCAATAACACCAGTGTACACAAGTCTCGCTACTGGGCACAGGCCTTTTGAAGCTTTGACCTGCGAACTTTCATAGGCGATACAGCATATTTAGGTAATACGAGGCTTATGCTCAGTGCTGCGTTATACACGAGCCATGCTTCTTGTACCGTAATCCCACGTTACACGGCGCAGCGCGATTTGTAGCTCAGATTATCGGCTCTCATAATGACCTAATTTTTACTCTCACATTCACCAGTATGCCGCATTTCTGCTACATTGTTGGAAATGTCATACATACGATACAAGTAATTGTTATAATATTAATGTGTCCTAAAATAAATGATTCCAATGACACACTTAATGCAAATAAAAACATCTAGATTTATGTTTTACCGACTGTGTCACACGGGCGATAAATTAAGAACAACACTCAAAGAGAAAAATCTACAATTCACCGGGCATTTAACCTTGTTTAAAGAGGAAAGATGTTAAGTATGCAGAAACACAAGCGGTCTTAATATTAACTCCCCCATCTAACATGGCACGGAACAATAGTCCCCACACCCTCTCATAACATAAAACAAGGCTTGGGCACAACAATACAACGTATACAAACCACGTCGTGACAGTTTAATACACCGCTTGGACCTAAGAAGGTCACAAAATTGTTCACACAATACCGAAATAAAAATACACGTGTGCAAAAATAAATTATGCAGCTGTTCTCAAAAATTAGCACGGTGGAAGCGAGTTTCTTTTGATTTCATCACAAGAATTTTCATTGTTTTTAAAGGATTGCATAACAGCTCTGTTCATTCAAAAAGTGCTTGACAGACACGGTTACATATTATGCATAACAGGACCATAAATTGTATATGCAAATTACAAGCAATTAATAGATAACTTTAAGACCCCCTCATGATTTACTTATACCTACTTATAATTAGACGGCATGGTATATTTTCAACAATTCCTTTATTCACCAATTTCAAAGCAGCTCAAAAGCCGATCGGCTAAAATCGCCTTTAAAGTGGATAGATTTAGCCGGTGGTCGACTGGCTGTAGGTAGTAGCCGGTGTGCTGTCGCCTAGTTTAGAACGCTGTTCGGAGTTAAAATAGAGTTTTACAGTCCCGATATAAACATGATCGGAACGAGACCTTCTCGCCAACACTGTTTCGTGCCAGTGCACAGTTAATTTTTAGGCACACAATATACATGTGTCTTACCAGACATATACTTGTTATAGCATAGCGGCGAATTTTTTCGCCTTTATTAGTATCGTTCAAGGGTCGTAATAGTAAGAAGAAAGTGTTTTGAAAAAAATAAGGAAATTGTAATAGGTTTAAATATTGATAAAATGTATAAAATCATTAGAAATGAATATATAAGTGTAACTTATTTACAATTAATTACATTCTTAATGAGATAACTCGAAGGGTGTCTTAATAATCTGCATTTGATGTCATTAATCTTAATAAATGCTAAAATAAGTGTAAGTTGTAACATCGCTTATTACATTAAGCGGAAGAATAGTTCTATTGACAAAGATTGCACTTTTGAAATATTGCAGATTTTATAATTTAAATTTCGATAGTCTGTATTGATTTTGAAATTGGCGATCGCATCAATATGAATTATTATTGGTTTTAAGTTTCTTAATGATACTCATAATTATAGGTCGAGATATGTATTTACTTGATTAACCCAGATTAAATTGTATATTTCTAACCTTAATTGTTATTTTTTTGTAACCTAAAGACCATTATTATTTAGGTTAAGTATTTCAAACTGATTGACGTTATCGAAGCCATCAATGCATTGTCTTCGTAGTGTCTATGTACGTCCAGTCGTACATATGTATTCAACACTGCATAGAAACCGTAGATCGTCGTAATACCTATCCGTTTTACATTATAAATGTTTCACAGAACAGACCACTGTGTCTTTGTGCTGTGGCTGTAAAGATTCCAGACAAAAGTTCGAGGCCGACTGGTTACAGTTGTACAATACTTTAACGCCGGATAAGTAGGGCAATCAGTCGAGCTCTTTTGTAACTCTTGTTCTGTATTGAGACACGAGCAAATCATGTAAAAACACCATTGATGACTCATTTACTCCCGATCAGTTGTGAAATGTTTTACGACTTCGCTACTGCACGAACTATTGTTTTACGAACGGTATTTGAGTAAACTGATTCTTTTATAAACACAGAAGTTACTGGTTTATACTCAATCATTTCGCATTTATTATCGTAGTTTATAGCCAAGTGATAAATTGCGAGTTACTGAATGCGTAAAAAATCATCATCGTATATTATGCCCGATTGTCATTTTCGTGTTTTTGTTAAATAATTATAGTTTTATGAAACACGATACATAAAACCATATGCCAGTATATAATTATTGTTAATAATAAAATCTTGCGTTGGGTAATAATTAATCAACATTTTCAGCAGCTTTTAACTAAACTAGGTTTTATCAGCGATTCGACTCGCGGTACACATTGTTGTGTAAAAATGTTTTAATTTCTTTTTGCGGCATGAAAAATATTATGCCTAAAGGGCCTGCAAATTGCAATACAAACATCTCTCCACCGACAAATTTATTTTCATACGAAAATATATCAAAATCGGTCGAGCAATTGAAGCATGAATACGTAACAAAGTCAATGTCTCATTTATATGTAGGTATATTAAGAAGGATAAAAATTATGCAATCTATAAAACTGCACATAACAATATTAAAAATGACAAAACTTATGTATTTATTAACATTACTCTGGACAACATACGTAAATTGCGGTACCGAATTGGCAAAACGCGGTAATAACACCTGTAAAGTTGAAGGTGACAATGAAATGTACAAATAGTGAGTCTATTTAAAAGACCAATACGAGAAGTGGTTTTAGTTTATAAGTGAACGTGAGTTGAGTGTCGCGAGCGTATAATATCGTTGGTTGCGCGTCACGTCTGTTTAAACACTCAATACGAAGATCTAGAGGCACGTAGAGAAAAAACTGTTGGGGCACACGGCGTGCCGCGAGCAGCACGTCCATTGAAGTGCATCGCGCTGCACGTGGTGACACGGCGGGCTCACTACTCACTACTCGCTAGTCGCTAGTGCACTGTGCAGACTCCGCGGGCCCCTGTCAGGCCTACAGTCTCCGTGGTCGCGCTAATCGCTTAGTCACGGCACACGTCGCCGCCGCCGCGCACCTCACCAGCTGTCATAAATACACACTACTACATCTGTTTGTGATAAATAACGTGATGTTTTATCTGTGATCATGGGTTTTCTGGACGGTGTTTCGTTCTCAGTGTTTAAAAAGTGCCCGAATCTCAAACTCAAGAGGAAGCGCCACGCACGAAACAGGTAAATTAACAAGCCCGATGTTAAAACCGTGTGTTAGGATATTAAAATTTTGAAATTACATTATGAAAGGGACGTTCTGTTACACGTACTTCAAAACATGGCCTTTGCAAACAATGTCGTTACAACGTTCAAGTATAAATAGACATGTTTTGTTTTGAAAAATAAATATTGCGGTAGGTTTACCAACATTCTCGGGACGCGCCACCGCGACCGGCTAACTTACTTGTAAACATTTATGAATAATACCGCAGTGTCAGCTATCCGCACAGTAAATATAATCTCAATTTATATGCACAAATAATGCGGACACATATCACTCGCATTATCAGATAAAATAGTCATCGAAACTCTCATAAGCACGTGGGTACGTTATCGTTGGATGATATCAATCAGCTTGTCAGTTAAATAAGTAGGTGAGTGTGTTACTGTGTTCTTTACTTCTCTTGTATGGATTTTATTGAAAACCTTGGGGCCTAAACAAATGTCTGCATAGTGGGCGCAGCGGGCTGACCGCTGTTGGCATGTCACAGTGCGGTTTTGATGACTTGTAGGCGGTTAATAAGCCACTTCCACTCCAACGTAGTTAAACGTTTTTTTCTAATGTACTTATAATGACATCGCGGTCGGAATTCAAACCAGTATCGATAATTTAAAATCATAAATTACACCTACCTATTGCTAATGATCTTTCCATTTAAATCGATATGGGCATTTTCATGGTAGCATCTGTAGATTGTGGTTCGATATTTGAATCAAGCAATTTAATCACGGGCAGTTTATTTTCATCGATTAAACGATCGATGATCAATGATGTCGGTTAAAATATTTTTTGAATGAAGAAATACCCAACGTTCTAGTACAACACAGACCTGTAAAGCACACCCTACATACTTGTTAGGGGAGGTCATATTACCTCAACGGCCTTGTCGCTGTTGATTACAATAAAAACTTATCATACAAATATTCTATCTCCGTTTTATATACAGTTACAGTTAGTTGGCAGAAACCGTGGATGCATTGAACGCAACGGTATAATGATTAAAGATAGCTGCACGTGTGGGGGAAGTTTGTCTAAACACAAATTCTACCACAGTACAATTTTCTGCTCAATGAAGCATGTCGTCCTTTATTAGAGACCCGTGGAATAACGTAGAATCGAGAACTTGTCTTTTCCTCAACGAATAATTGATTTGCTAATATCTTGCGTCATTAAACCACGTGTACTTGCAATCTTAACGTGATTTAATCCAATTTACAATTTGTAAAATGTTTAGGCAACGTACGATACAGCGGAATAATAATTAATTGATGTAAAGCAAAATATTATTATCAGAATGATATAGACAGATATAATAAATTACCGATTAAAACCGAAAACTAATAATTGGTTTCTATTTCTAATGATTATTAGGTTTTAATATTCAGTATAGCATATTGTCCATCTCTGTTAATAAATAATAATTGCCTAGTAAAGTTTATTCACCAATAATGTTCACGTGAGCTGACATACGGAAAACAGTCATGCTCCGGAACCATGGTAGTGACCCATAACGACGCGACGCACCGGTGCGTTCGTACCGACAAACCAAACATCAACTTTAATTGAAACCAGTAAAGTGTATCTTTGGTTACATACAAAAAATGTATCCCCTACATTTTCACTGCGCCGTGCTTGCACCCTTGACATCGATTGGCTTTAGTATTATTAAAATTAACTTTTGTAGCAACTCGCCCTTTACGCTTAAAAAGTTCTCGATGTTTCTTTATGAGTATGAGAAAGGAATTCAGTTTTATACGAAGTTATCTCTATAAATTAAGTCTTTTTTAGTTCCAATAACATAATGCAGTACTAATACAAAAAAGAAGGATTGGTTAAAAGTGGATTAGTTTCTGAATTGGGATTTTCATAATGAATGTATACAATACTATAAAAGGAATAATGAATATAAGAAGCAAACGATAATATTTTTAGTATCTTGTACTTGCATACTTATATATTCCCTGAGAGATACTTTAGAGTTTAGTTGGGAGTATTACTTCGATGTTTATGGTCGCAAATTCAATTCTATTGCACTTCTGAGTTTATGGAATTACGCAGTTCACCACTGAAGGAAAACAAGATAAGGAAATAAGCTTGTACAGTAATCGGTATTTTGCAAATAGTTTCCATGAACTTTGAATTTGAACGCATCGTACAAGTTTTCTCTTTTCGCACTAGTTTAAAACGTTGGTTTAATACGTGAACTTCCTTTATGAGGAAAAGGCTCTTGCTTATTTGTGGTACTACATTTTATGGGTTTTATCTTTTATATTAAAATTCAAAATTGCAATTTGTACCTATTGTTTCGAGAATATAACAGTTTCTATAAATACAATGACATTGACAATACAGTCTGCAATTACAAGTTGATTCCATGGTTATTTATGTAAGTGCTAGTTTCAATTGCAAACCTGTTAGCATAAATGATTTGCAAATGTTTGCCTTATACTTAAAGCGAGAGGTTTCTAAGAGGTACAATACTGATTCTGGACGAGCAATTAGAAAAAAAGCAGTGATGGCCTCGAGGTTTGGGCGCGCGGTCGACAATCTCGGCGGTCGCGGGTTCGAACCCCAGGCACACACCTCTGACTTTTCGGAGTTATGTATGCATTCACATTGAATTATCACTTGCTTTAACGGTGAAGGAAAACATCGTGATGAAACCTGCACACCTAAAAGTTCTTAGGAATTTCTTAGGTGTGTAGTCCCCAACCCGCACTAGGCCAGTGTGGTGGACTATGGCCTAACACCCTCTCAATGGTAGAGGAGACCCGTGCTCAGCAGTGGGCGTATATGGGTTGATGAAGAAGAGAAGAAGAATTAGAATAAAGGTGAGGACAGACTTTTATTTAAAGAAAGAAAGCTACTGCTAAAAAGAGAATAAAACACAACTATAATTCTGCGCAAGTTTAAAAAAGCGTGGAACAGTATCTGCCTACGAAAAAAACATGCAGCATGCATGTTTGTACACAAAAATATGCAGTCTGATAACGAAAGCGTAACTAATTATCATTGTTACGCAAGATCAACAATAACTGACATTATAAAATAAAGTGCAATAATAACCAATATGGCTCATATGTATTATATACCGAGAATACTTAATATGTTATTGTTTACGACTATAATGGATAGCACGATAGCATTATCGTGAAATAGATTTGATTACGTACTATATTTAACTACAGCTACTCTCTATATGTACGAGAAACCGTGCACATTTCCTCTGAAGTTATAATGGAAAACAAAGAAAAGAAAGTACCATCTCTTATAAATCTCTACAAGAATGTCTAAGGAATGCAAAGTCCAACCACCTGTCACTGGGTAACGTGTTAAAGCATTCAAGTCCCATGTACCAATAGTGGAGTATAAACAGTTTAAAAAAGATAGATATCAAGATATAAATTTGAGAGTTATACGTATTACAATTATTGCTTTCAAATTATGTTATACGTACCTAACGTGATTCATCGTATTACTAATCTGTGTATTTGTATTTGATATTAGCATAATATCTTAAAACCGCCTACTTACGCCACAGTAGAACTTATAAGCTCCTATGCGTCATTCTGACAGACAATATGACATCAGAATGTAAAATAAGTCCCACATGGAAATAAAATACGTGACGAAATTTACAATGCAAACAATGTACGCAATTTTAGTAAAGAATCCAAACAAAGTCTTTTCTGGGTAATCTTTGAAACGAGTGACATAAATACTGGTCTGTGAAGGTATAAATATGTAAAGTAAGAACAATTGTTCGCCGCAAATAATTTGCGCTTAAGGTTAGCTTGGTTAGATTTTCGTTTCTCTTCGGTTGTTAATGAAATAATAAGGATATTTTGTTTCCTTTTATAGAGATTTACAGTTTTGTGTAATGTATAGGCCTTGTGTAGGTAGGTCATCTTTAAAGTTCTTACCATCGTACCAATCTGAAAAATAATGACAATCAAAAACTTGTTTTTATGTCTTAATTTTTATTAAGTTCATTGGTAATTTGACATTTTAAATTTAATGTACGTATAGTAATAAAAATGGCAAAAATAGTTCTTACCTATATCCCACTCACTCAATAATTTATAGTAATTGACAGCTTCCGCGTTGTAGAAGGCGAGAGAACAAATACAATATAATATTTGTTACGAATATTGTGATTGTTTCGGACCCGAAAAGTCCTTGTATTTTTATATATGAAGCAGAAACAATGCGGAAGAATTGGGTTTATTAGTCTATTTCTTATATTTATTAAGAAAATGATAGTTAACATGACGGCCAAAACAAAAGTGAACATGCTTGTAACAACATGCTAGTCACTGAACCAATTTGACAATGGGAATTGAAAATATTAGGAATAATATGACTAATGTCGATGATGATGATGACAGTAGTGTTCATTAAAAGAATGCTTTTCCGTACATGTGTCATAAGTTACAAAATATTGCACCAGATCGTATTCCACATTTGTTTCTTAAAAACATTAAAAATGACGCTTATTGTAATATGTAAGATAACGACGCCTGTATACGAATACGCATGTGAGAAAATTAAAGAAAACATTGCCCTGGGAACGTAATTGGCAATCACTTAAGTAGACTGAGTTTCATATTGCGTTACCTACTTACCCCAAAGTATGAAGAAACAATGTGTGAGAGTCAAATTAAATCACGCAATTAATAGGATTAGACTCTCTGAAGAATGTCTCAGGCATTAAGTTCGCCTTTACATATTATTTATGAGGTATAAATTTATCAATAATAAATTGAAGGCATGAATAAGCAATTTTTATTTAAAATTTAACGGTTATAACAAATACCGACGTAGTGTTGGGCAAGGGCTTCCTTAATAGTTAAAAAGGAATCTTAATACCACGTTAAAAACAAAAGGACACACCATTTGGTTGCTTCAGATATAAATCTTTAAATCTTACAATGATTACTTAAAAAAGTTTCTTGACCTACGCGTATTTTTCTATATTTTTTTTACATTTGAAAGCGATTTTATCCGGTTCGCGATCTACGTACATAAGATGTGTATGCCATAGTGACCTTGCAAGTATCACGTTCTAGGAGCGTTTTGCGGTTATAAGCAAGACATAATCGTGACGACTGATATCTGATCATAATGGTTTCTCACCTATAATATTTCTTTGGACTGTACAGCACTCACCTGTGTAGGTACTTGTCAGTATAAAAAATATAATTCATCAAGCCAGGCTAGTGTTTCTCAACACGAATTTCAGAAACACGGTTTCATAAGTGAAAGGAATAATCATGAGGTCAATGTCAGACCGGAGTCATACATGTGCATCATACGCGGAGTATGCCGCAACAATAATTTCCTTGTATGCTATGTGCTGTAACATTTATCTCAGCATGTGAAGTAACAGAAACTGTTGATACAATTTTAGTAAGCTTTTAGTTGATTTTAACGTATTTCTATAAATATAAATTATACTACTGTATAATTTTTACAAGTTATTATTTTTACTTTCTTCTGATTATATTTTTGGCACAGAATCCCTTCTGTCAGAAAATACTAGTTTGTGTTATGAAAATAGAACATGAATAAGGTAAAAGTTTATACGGCAATTTAATCATGTTCAAGATAGGATCAAAAATTTGAATACGGATTTAAACATAATAATTAGTTAATTATAAACTCTAATCAAGCATTTTAATTCTTGTGCTTATTAGAATTTTATGTGACGGTAGCTTAGCTGAATGAGATAAAATATAAGTGTGGCTTAGTAAATAATAAGTAATAACCTTTGCAACAGTTAACGACATTATCGTGCAGAAACAAGAAATTTCTTAAAGCCAACTGGGGAAGTTGTCTATGTGTTAAAATACCAATCAGGACAAATATTAACTATTTGATTAGGTGTTACATACAGTCATTGACTTAATCTTTATTGAATCTACAGTTCCATAATGTTTGCTATACAAAGAACCGTAAAACCGTAATGTGTATTATTAAATCATATTTCACCTAAACACTTAGCAGTAGGTAATAGCCGACATTACGAGGATAATGTGTTTTACCTATATAAAACTTGGCTTAAACATTTTATGTGTCTTCATGAAGACGGGTTTCAAGCTTTTATTTCTACGACGATGATTTATGTTGTGCGTGCTAGATTCATTTGTTTTACTTTAGTGCCTATTTGGGAAATTAAATGTTAGAAAATATATATTTACAAAAGACTAAATTCATTGCGATCATAATAAAAAGTCTTTTTAGAGCTTAGCGCATGACTAGTAACAACCTTAACCAACTGTTTCACGGCTAGTTCTTCTTAATAAAATATTTTGTCTGCTCTGTATTTATTAAATTATACGTAAGTAATCTAGTTATAGTAAGAAACTATGAGAAACTTTTACAGTCTTACTTTTATACGAAACAATTATTATTTATCGATGGCGCCTATGATCTGTGACCTAACGAAGTCGGTTCATAGACGGCGAATTACAAACTAAATTAACAATGTGTAAAAGTTTCTTAATGACCATCTTAATTCATTAGAGGACCGAAACACGATATATTTGTATTTGTGTACTAATGCGTATAAATTATTTCCAGTGATTTAAGTTATGCGGTTTTAATTTGGTAATTGAGTTGAGCATATCGTTGATGGCCATCAAACTATTAGTATTTTACGTCACATTATTACTTTACAACTAATTTCCTATTTCCTTGCATCTATATTAAGTAATAAAATAACAATTACATCGTTCATATGACTAATCCTTACATTAATTTAAATAGCTGACATTGAAAATAAGTTGCAAATTTAACATTACGATTTTACCGATCTATTTTTTTATTTTAAAGGTTAATGTACAAAAAAGGAATGTTTACATCTTCCGGTATTATTTAATATTTGCGCACGAATCGCGTTTTCTGTCTCATGAAGAAAATACGGTGTTTCTATTATAAACGAACATACGGCAGCGTCCCACAATATTGTTATTGATTTTGTCCTGGGCTTAGAAATTGCTATCCCTCACAGCTCACTATAACTTTAAATACAGATGATATGAAATATGTACCTACTACATGGAAAATATATACAATATTAACGACGAAATAATGTAAACAAATATATATATTTCATTTGTGTTATAAAAACTGAACAAACATTTATCTCACAAATGTTTTATTGTAGTTAGCAGAAATACGCGGGAGCAACTGTCGTTATTATTTGTAAAAACACTAGTTGTTACCCATGTCGTACATTTTGTGTAACTAACTGTCAATTTACAACTTAATAAATGATTGAAAATAAATCTGTAAGGTACTATTTTTTTTATTCTAATGTTTAACGATGTTAGTATGTATATGTCACTCTTAGTGGTGCAGTTTGTATGTGGTCTGTCAGTTGGACACCGCGGGCTCTTATACCACGGGAAGACTAGAATTATTGAGATCTAGAAATATTTTATTCACATTTAGGTTAGTGAGACGGAAAATACCATTGTAGTTTGTGATAACTATGTATATGTTTCGATTCTGTTTATGTAGGTTCATAATATTACGTAAATAAAAAATACTGCCTTGTGGTTAATGCGATTTAGATGTCCCGTGTTCGGTTCCTGTCTGACAAAGTGTTATTGTGGTAATTCTCGAAGTCTAGAATCATGCTCGAAAATTTGCTACAGGCTCGGTCTCAATCCCTAAATAAGACAAAATCGCAATTGGTGAAATGTGGATGCAGAAATGTACCTGCCTACCCCTTAGGATAATGCAGACGTGAGTGTACATAACAAAAAACTCCTTCAAAGTATTTTTTCAAACTGACAAATTTAATACCATTGATGTTGTAACTTAAGTTTAAAAAAAAGGGAAACCCCATCATTGGCAGCGACATTTCTGTCTTCCCTTTACCCTAATATCAAAGTGTTGGGAGCAATCAACCGTTATTGCTTTTGAGAGCCTTCGCGTTTCCGACTATTGACAACCCAAACACAATATTACTTGTATCTTTAATGGTCGGAAACTTTATGACATGTCAAGTGTAACAAACATTATTGAAACTATCAATCATGCATGCAGAAGTATATATATGTGAATTAAAAAAAAATATTCAAAACTTTATGGAAAGTCCAGAATATTTTGATGAATTTTGTGTTTTGCGTAATGCCTAGGTTACGTTATTTATAAAGAATAAATACGTATGTACATTAACTTTTTTGCCTCACATTTATCGCATAGAAATACAGCGGAGGACACTAGATCATCTTTTAATTTTCTATTTAAACACCTGCCCAACTATATCCTGCTAACTAGGATGTCATTATATCTTCTCCTAATACGTGCTTTCTAATACAATCCTGGGCTTTTCGCACGCATCCTCAGCCAACTTGCAAAGATGTTTGATTAGGCTAGCACATAATACCTTACATCCACGTGGGGATTTACACTTGTATACATATAGAACATTCCGAACTCCACATGGAATAAACTTACGAATAATAGAAATACTTAGAATAGTGATATCCATGACGCTTTCATTTTTTTATATTGACACTTATAGATGCAACAATGCGCTTGATCACAATAGCAGTGCAAGACTAGATTATATTAAGAAAAGAATAAAATCCATAATATTCTGTCGATGCTTGGCTTGATTTTTTAACCGACTTCAAATAAGGAGTACCCCATAAAAATCAATAATTTTAAAACACTAAGCCATAAAACAGGGAATTGAAGTAATAGTCTTGCATAACATTTAACAGGAATGTACATGAAAAAAATACCATCGATAAGTTCCGTTGTCAAGGTACCAATTTAGATCCTCGTTGCAATAACTTGTTCGGCTAGAATTACGCACGATAGGCCCGGAGCAATGCCGGCAAAACCGGTTCCATACATTATAGCACCGGTAACAGCAAGCTGTGCACTGTCATTGTCAGAACCAGTATGTCATGACAGTGGTCAAATTACAAGTTTATGAATGAAAATGTTGCTCTAACAGACACATTAACATAATAATTAAAATTTATTTACAACGTATGTGGTCTGGTCATTGACTTGTTTGCCAAATTTAGGTGTGTGAATCACGATATGTTTTGTTTATATTGAATGAATATTTAACCGTTATGACACGCTTAATTATATCACACGATCTTTTTGTGCACGTTGTTTCTTACGTTTTCATTACATAAGTCTGGCAAATTAGTTGGGAAAAGGGCAAGGAATATGAGTTATCAGAATTTCTGGTGAAGTGTAAATCAGTAGCATACGTAGTTAATAAAGCTATGTTAGATTTGAACGAACTTACCAAAATGTTTAATGAATATAATTTTTTCTACGGAACTCCAAAAAAGTCTCCCTAAAGAAACAATTTCTGGTATTCTCTTTTGTTACAATGGCTTTAACGTTGTAAGCTATTTCCATGCCTGTGCTAGAGAATGCAAGCCTTAAGCGTTGCAAATTACGGTATGTGAATTTAATTTTGCATCCTCCTACGTATGTGTTACGTCCGCCCCTTTGTAGGATTAAGCTCGAGATTGCGTAGCTAAACGTGAATTAATAATACCGCATTATAACCAACGGTAAGAACACATAACACTGGAATGACCATGATGCGCCATCTTACATATCTTCCTACACGAATAACGTTATTTGCGTAGAACATTTTTTTGTGTGCTATTCAATGTTTGTTTTGTTGTAAATTCTAAAGTTCATATCGCAATATCCTGGTTCGTGTCCAACAGTTGTATATGATTCTATGTTATATATTTTAACGGTTTTGCCCGTTCTAACAAAGTGTTGTAGCTTGAATTGATTCCAGAATATAAGTCATTAGTTATGGCTCACTGACCGCAACATCTAGCGGCAGTTGGGGTCAAGTGGACTTATTTATTTATTTATATACACTTTATTGTACACCAAAAAACAACAAATAGAAAATAATAATAATAACAATAACCAAAACATTAGGTACACAATAGGCGGTCTTATCACTTACTGTGATCTCTTCCAGACAACCTATTTTACAAAATTAACATAAAAGAGGAGATGGTGCGGGTAATTCATCACAAAAAAAAAAAAAAAAAAAAAAAATAAATGATGTACATAAACAAAACAAAAAAAAAGCAAACAAAACAACAAAAAAAATTTACAAGTAAAAACAGACAAAATAAAATAACATAATATATATATTTATTTAAGTTAAACACTGGAAAAAGCCTCATCTATTATTTTTGCGAATAAAAGATTCTGATGAGTCTCTTAAATATAGGAAGTGACTTAGCTTGTCGTATTGGCAGTGGTAATTCATTCCACAAGCGAGCTGCATGTACCGTGAAAGAATGATTTAGGAAAGATGTGCTATGCCTAGGTATGTCTAGCGTTAAATTCTCTGCGGATCTTAGCGGTCTAGCATGCGTGTTGCTTAAGAATTTGAAACGATCCTTGAGGTAACGGGGAGTAGAAGGAACGAAGAGGACAGAATAGAGGAGGGAAAGAATGCGAGTATTCCGGCGATGTCGGATAGAGAGCCACTTGAGTTTAGTTCGAAATTCGGAAACGTGGTCATATTTGCGAAGGCCAAATATAAACCTTATACAGAAATTCTGAAGTCTCTCAAGCTTTTCAAACTGGGCCTCGGTGAGATCAAGATAGCTAGCGTCACCATAATCAAGAAGAGGAAGTAGAAGGGACTGCACGAGCGCAATTTTCGTAGGAATAGGTAGAAAATTCCGAAGTCTTCTTAAGGACCCCGCAGCAGCGAACAATTTCCTGCTGAGTTCTTGCAGTTGGGGGCCCCAGGATAAGGTTTTGTCAAAATAGATACCCAGGTTCTTGACTTTGTCACTATAAGGTATAACGCAACCGTCAAAGACAACCTGAGGTAACAACTGGGCATCGATTCTGGAAACCATCCTGGGGCTGCCGACAACAATGACTTGACTTTTACAAGGATTGACTTTAAGGCCGTGAGATATGCTCCATTCCTTTATGGATGTCAGGTCTTTGTTGATAGAAGTTATAGCTTCCGTCACCCTGTCCACTGGAGCATGATAATATATTTGTAAATCATCAGCATACAGATGGTAGGAAGAAATAAGGTTACGGGAAATCGAATTAATAAATAACGCGAAGAGTAAAGGAGATAAAACGCCGCCCTGAGGGACGCCGGCAGTTACATTACACCAGGACGAGGTGTCATTTTCAACACGTATTCGTTGCCGCCGTCCCATCAGGTAACTTCGAAACCAGCCAATAGCCGTTGGAGATATGTTAATAGAGCATAGTGTACTAAGCAAGACCTCATAGTCCACGGTGTTAAAAGCGTTGCTAAAGTCTAACAAGGCTAGTACTGTCAACTTTCCGTTTTCCATGGCAGCTCGTATGTCATCCGTGATATGCACCAGCGCAGTAGTGGTACTATGTCCCGGACGAAATCCGGACTGGAAGGGATTTAAAAGATTATGATTGTTAAGGAAGGAGTTAAGCTGGTTAAAAACGAGGTTTTCTAATACTTTAGAGAGGAAAGGCAAAATGGAGATAGGTCTGTACTCGGAAAAAGAAGCTGGGTTGGGACGTTTAGGAAGTGGGATGACCTCCGCATCTCTCCAGAGCGATGGGAATGAAGAATTGGATATAGAGAAGTTGAGGATGTGACAAAGAATAGGGAGGATTACGTCTAGGATAGGTAATATCATACTGCGGCTGATGCAATCATTCCCAACTGCATTAGAGGAAATAGACAGAATACTCTTCTTAACATCACAATCGGACAATTGACTAAATACAAATGGAGGATAGATAGGCGTTGGAATAGATGAAAGATTGTGTAAAGTTTTATTTTTGATAGCCCCGTCAAAAGGGGGCACTTCAGTAAAATATGAATTTAATAATTGGATATTTAAATTATTTGGACGAGAATTAGTTTGAGTTTTTCCAACACCCATAGATTTCAGAAATTTCCATACTTTGGCAGGATCGCCATTTTCTACTGAATTATGAACATGACGGCGTTGTGCGTTCCTACACATCTTGTTGCTGTGATTACGGATACTTACATACCTGTTCCAATTATCCTGGGTTGGATTGATTTTAAATTTGGTCTTAGCTGAAGCTTTCCTCCGGATAATCTCTTTTATCTCATCAGTAAGCCAGGGCGACGGAAGTTGCTTCATTTTCACTGGCCTAACTGGCGCATGCTCGTCGTAAAGTTTTAAGATTTTGGATGTGAAATAATCAACCTTTTCATCAATACACGTCGATGCAAACAAAGGATCCCAGTCAATTTTGCCGGCATCCTCAAGAAGACTTTCAGCATTTATTCCCCGAAAACTACGCTGCATAACAATCTTTCCTCTCAGTTTAGGGGGGCGAACTTTATAAGAAAGATAGATTAGGTCATGATAAGAAAAAGAGTCGGCCGAGAGCTGCCCATGGCAATCAACAAGGCGAGGAGATGAAACAAAAATAAGATCGAGTAGGGAAGGAGTAGAGTGGGGGAAGTGGTGAGTAGCGTTGAGTGGGAGAATAGAAAGATTGCAAGAATTAGTGACATTATATAGAGAGGAAGAACGATAATCCTTTTTAAGAAGGCACGTGTTAAAGTCGCCCATGATTATGGTATGACTGTATGATGGAGTGAGATTAATGAGGACAGTTTCAAGAGAAGAGAAGTAATCGATGCGAAGTGAAGGACAGTAATAGACGCCAAGCAGAATTTTAGTATGGTGGAGTTCAACCTCCAGGAACAAATGCTCGCCACCGTTAGAAGGTGGAGGCTGCTGAGAAGCATGAACAATGGAGCAACGAATACCGTGTCGCAAGTATATAGCGACCCCACCGCCATTACCGGTGACGCGATCGTTCCTGAAGAGTTGAAAACCAGGTAAAGAGTAAGAGCTGGAGGGAAGGCAAGGCTTGAGCCACGATTCAGATATAAGGATAGCATGAAGATTCATACAGTCAAAGGTAGCTAGCATATCGGGGAAATGAGCCGGAATACTCTGGGCGTTTATATGTACAACATTAAAATTTCTAGAAAAACCAGAGAATTGCGATGATAGAGAATCACCAAGCGACGGCAAGCTAATAAAACTGGAATCATCACTACACACTGAAAAGTACTCATCAGAATCATATTCACTACATAACATTGTGAACAAGAAAAAAAATATATATAAAATTATAAATGATTATAAAAAAAAATAAAAAACAAAAATTAAAACAAAAAAATATGTATCTATAGCAAAATAGTATACTTCCGTTCGCCGGTTGTGTCAACAAAACGCAACAAAGTTACTTACAAAAAAATTTAAAACATAATAAATAATAACTAAGCTTAAATAAGAATAACTGTAACTGTGCAGGTCCAGGTAAAAACTTTATTATGCAAATAGACAGAAAATGCAAAACTTTAATTGACAATAAGATATGTGGGTTAATAACGAAAAAAAAAAAAACAAAACAATAAATTGTAGGAATAAGCAACAACAAAACGCTAGTGATGACAAGTGACATTTATGTCAAATTGTTAGTGTAGGTTAAGTTTGTTTTGTTTATACTGAGTCAATAATAATACACTAAAGAGTAAAGTACAAACTAAAAGTAAAGTTAACATAAAAGCAAATATCTAAGCTTAAAAACAACTTAAACTAAAAAAGAAATACCTGGACTATGCAGGGAACTAAAAACAATTTACTTTTTGGAAGCTGCAGCACGTCTGGTCTTGGAGGGCACAGTTGTCTTCGCAGCAGGATTCGGTTTGCCAGTAGCAACAGCAGCAGCAATGTCATTGATGGCAGTGATCGAGCTCACACGATGCCGAACGCCGGCACTCAGTACATAAACGTTGCCCTCTCGAGTCCATGCATTGTTGACGCCGAATTTATCCCGAGCCGCCATGAAGATGTCATGTCTCGGTTTCGTCAGAAACTCGGATAGAGTGATGCCAGTACCCTTCAGTTTCGTTTTATTAAACCACATCTTGTCCCTTAAGGCAACGTCAAGAAACTTGACGAGTATTGGCCGAGGCTTCTTCAACGAAGATGAACGACCAAGCCTATGGCAGCGTTGGATGTCCGTGACGCTGAGATCGGCAGTACCAATCCGTTGCTTGATTACCTCCACAAACAGCTGTGCAGTGTCTTCCTCCGGCACCTCGGCAACACCATGCAACAACAACATTTTTCTGCGCCTCTGCATCTCGATGGAGTCGATGTTCGTGCTTAGGACATCAATTTGTTGCTGGATGAGTGTAAGAGATTGTGTGACAAATGTCCGAAAAGCAGCAAATTCAGTGGCCAAACCAGGTGATGTTGCAGTTGCAGAGGATGACTTTAGAAGGTCCGCTTCAAAAGCTGCCATTCTGGCATGAAACTCCTGCTTTAAATTCTGTACCGTATTCTTCAGTGTTTCTTCCATTATATAGTGTTGTGTAGCACAGTTAAAAGACACTGTTCAGTGAAGTGCCCAAAAAGTGATTTTGTAACCAATTGTGTAGGACAAAAATAAAGGAAATAACACTATATCCGGCAAAAGGTCAGTCTAATTGATAGATGTAAACATGAATTAATGCCCCCAGCGTGTATTTAATAATTAAATTTAAAATAAAACTACAGAGCAAAACCGTTTTTGACTTTTCTTGATGACTACCCACCCACAATCATGGACTTATGTATCAAAAGAACCTTGAATCTAAAGCGTTCTAATTACGTACATTTGCCTACCTAAGTTCGATTGCGTGTTACGTTTTTAAACTCAAAGGTGATTTGAACTTGTACCGTTACGCTAAAATGCTAATAACACAAAATTTGTAGTGATGCTGTTTCAAAATCAGCTAAGTTATGTTCAGTGTAAATTTGATTTACTATCTCGAATCAGCATAACAGATTTGTACGTTCTCACAGTCTGCATATCTAGACAAACAAAATATAATGTATGTGCATTCCAAATTACTCGTATAATTAGCAAGAATACTACTTTACATAAACCCGACTGTAAAAAAGCGTAATTCCGAGCATTATTTTAAAAATAATCATGTAATTATAACAAACGAGATACACTGTGCAGTATCTATACATGTAGTTTGAATACGTGAAGTTAAATGCTTTTAGAATAATTCTAATGCTTTTAATGTAATTATTTGTCTCAAGTGTAGAAATTATTCATTCTTGTTATAATAGTGTATGGGATAAATCTTTTTATCTTTTTTGTCACCTCGTTAGTTATACGAGAGTATTAATCTGTTATTTAGTATTTATAGCTATTCAATTACAATGTTAGGTTAATTTTTATCCACATTTTATGTACATTATCAAATAAACCATGAAGTCTATCTACCTAGAATTAGATGTAGAAAATAAATCCATAGAATGACTAAAAATATTATGAGCGATAGAATATTAAAAGGTGAGTTAACCGAGATTGAAAAGTTACGTTTTAATTGATAGGCTTCTTGGAATTCGGATGTACGCAGTAATACTCTGGTCCTCTATAATTTCTACTTTTTATTGCAGAAACAGACAAATTTTGTTTGTATTTTGATCCTACGTTGTTCACTAAAGGTTGTAGTTAGGTATATCTTCCTATTTATCTAACTCGACATCTTTATATTGGTTTTCTTACGTATCATAAAAATTGAGGTTGAGGGAAGTTTGAATTTTATTTAGGTGCGTAGAATTTTTTTAAAAGGTATATCCGCAAAAAGTTTTCTCAGAAGATTATTAATTGTGCTTCACTTGACATGTATTGTACAATTATCATTGTTTCCTGCCCATATCAACTACCGAGGCTACAGAAATAGTAACTCAATAAATGTATTTAACACCGATAAAATGAGCGCATACTACGTCATATTGCAGTCATTAGCTTAATGCGTCAATTAGTTATACACAATTTTTATATATGTTGTTTCATTATAGTGATGTTATGACATTTTATGCATTTGCAGATAGTTTGTTTAGGTCATGGATTCCATTTGGTAACTCATATTTAATCTTCTGAAGCTGGGTCTCCATAAATAAGTGTAGTCAGTTATATTTGTTAATGACAACGTGAAGGAACCTAATCATCTGAAGTTTTGTATGAGAGACAACCCGAGAGTAATATTCGGAAAAAGTATTGCGCAATAAAGAGTAAGCAGTCCTAACCCATAAATTTGTATCATCAGTAAAATTATTTTATTTAGTTTGGGAAAGCGTCATCGGTTTTTCCGTTGAATAAAGTGTTGCAATTCTCATCACCCCCACACAATCTGGAAATTTGCCCGGTAAAAATCAATAGGCCAATTGCAGTACACC
This sequence comes from Cephonodes hylas, assembly GCA_030295005.1. NCBI lineage: Eukaryota > Metazoa > Arthropoda > Insecta > Lepidoptera > Sphingidae > Cephonodes > Cephonodes hylas. Next base: position 8,054,741 of record AP025369.1, on the reverse strand, counting down.
TAATAGGAGGCGAAACGTGGGCGTAAAAATACAGGCCGGCAACTGTTTTCGAGAAAATACGCGTGAGGGAATATGTATGTCTGTAAATTTTAATTACGTCGAAGCGCCTTTTTAAAAGGTTAATGAGTACTTGACGATATATTCTCTAATTTTAATGAGGTCTTAATTTTGAGATTTCTGTTAACACTTATATTGGGAGTATAAATTTAACTTTGTCAAATAAAGTAGGTACTAGTAACGAATTTATTTTTGGAATAAATTAATTAAGTACCTACAATGTTAGAATTTAATTATTATTAAATCTACACGCTCCTAGCTGCTAGCATGTATGTATATTTTTTGGTTTGAAAAATATTTTTTGGGCTAACATAAAATAATCCATTTGAAGCTTATCACTATTTTAAATAAATAATATGTTTTTTAGCCACTTACTTTTTACTTGCAGCGCTTCTGTTTGGAAAAACAGCTGCATGAAGTTGAATAGACAGAACAAATGTAGGCTATTTTCAAACCAATGTCGTGTATATTCGTGTAGGCATTTGAAGTGATTGACAAACCAGCATCCAGTATTAGTGACATTTCCGCAGAGCTTTAAGTAGGTCAGTTGACTGCTCTTTTATTTACAGCAGTTTAGCCAGTTTAAACTGTGCCGCCGATGTTTCAGCCCGTGATTGGTTAGGAAAATGGCAACATCGTCATATTTTGCCGTGACTTTTATTCGCTGCCTATAAATTGTGTTTCTAGTTTCCATATTCAAACGTAGTTAAGATATATGGGGCTTAACTGTCTTTTTGGGAAATGATAAGGGTAATAAAATATTTTACTCTCTAGATTAATTTACACAACACAACAAAATGGCATTAAGTGTATATCAATAAGTCGACCTAATATTATTATGACATATTTAAAGGAGTGGTAACGTCGTCCGTGTTGAAAAAGTTTTTGTTAAATGAGGAGCCGCGGGTCCAATCTTGACACAAAAATAAATGCATGATCTCCATGTAAGCTTAAAAGAAGAACGTCTCACAGGGAAGCTATTTTCGGAGTTTCAACTTGACAGATTCCAACGCGCAGCGGGCAAATAGTCGACATTGAAACAAGAGACTAGATTCTTGTATAAAGAAAAATGTTCCAAACGTATTTATTTAAGGATCATCTTTTTAATTTAAATCGTTAATTTGAAATTAGAAACTGTAACTGTTCTTGCGTTTATGTCGAGTTTGCTATTTCCATAAGCTGTCTTGATAGTTGAGATAATGGGAAGGGAAGGTCAATTCCCGTAAGGCACAGAGGGACTAAGTCGGTTAACTCTTAGAAAATTTCTAACTTGGCCATTATGTTTTAAATGTTTGAAAATCATGTGACTTCAGACGATATCGTCCAATATTCGTGACTGCAATCCCCGTAAAACAGGATCGATATGCATAGAAATTACAACGAACAACTAAACTCAGTCTTTGAGCGGTACGAGTTCTTTTTTTAATTTGCAATGGAATTCATTTGAACAAAGAGACGTTGAAGTTCGAATAGTGGGACTTATGTATGTGCCTAAGAGCTATCTTAAATAGATTTTTAGTACGTGCGTTAATTGCGATACTTTGTTTACACCTTCGTTATTATGTTGTTTGACTTACCAAAAATATCTCATTAATTCATTGCTCTGCCCACGGGAACACTAATAACTAAAATGCAAACCTTTCTGCTCAAAAAAAAAATTAATAACGCCTGTAATAACTTTGCGAGCAATATTGCGTGTATGTGTTTTTATATTGTATAGGGCCTGCATCGCCCCAGCATAATTTTATAAAAAAAGAAACTCACATCCTTTCTTTAAACCATACTATATCGTCATACCAAAAACCATTCTGTTAGGCGTAAAAGCGTAACAGTTACTTTCGCATAAATTTAAGGGTGATCATAATTATGATAACATTAATTTCCACCTTTGCAAACCTATTTATTTAAAAGTTTTATCGCGTTCTGTAAAAACGCAGTCTTCACGCCGCTGTAGTACTTGGAATTCATATGAAGAGATTATGCAAAGCCTAATTAGTATTTATAACAATTATTGGCACTTGATTGTGTATTTTAATTTTATGTGTATATTTTAATGGTCGGAATTGGCATCATTTTTGTTCATGCCACGCTGATGGTTAGGCAAAGAAACATAGTAATAAACAGTGTCTAGACCACAGGTCTATTTTTAATGAAAAATAAGGCCAAATAAACAAGGACCATGCAAGCGTGTTATTTTCCAGGACCAGTTATCGATTGGATTGTGAATAATATCGAATGAGAAGAAACGTCGATCTTTCTGTGCATGTACATTGCAAGCACAAGTCTTCGTTGCTTTTGTGCTAAAACGTGTGCATTTCAACGTGATCTTTATTCTTTAATAACTACCTAACTTCAAGTGTAACGCTGTTGCAGAAAACAGCTGTGTTTTCCGAACCAACAGAATTTTTTTTTTGCTTCTTACAGATTTATCTGTGTTGTTGTTGTTGTTAATATCAACACACCATGTTGCCAATCAACTTATTTACCTCGATGCCCTTTCGGAATAGTTATAGCTCTCGATTGAGGGAAACAACCAATTCACCATTTACGGAAAATTCATTTCAATTCATTCGTAAATATCATACAAGGTTACGGAAAGCTGGTTTCATTTTTATTATCATCTACGGTTATTTATTATTTTAAATACAATAAACACATTTTGTTTGACATTTGGTGTGAGAATAATAGTGTAATCGTAATTCATAATGTCGACGACGATTTACACCTATAATAATAATAAATACACCCAACAGTCACATACATAGTCCCAACCCCTCACTAAGATACGAGTCTTGTGTCGTGGGTATCAGACACTACGAGAGACTTTTCGGTCTCACAAACACCCAGACCCGAAACAAATATTTGTGGATCACACAAACATTTGTCTCGGTGCGGGGATCGAACCCGCGGCCGCTCGTTTCGCAAGCTGGTGTCTAGCCAACCGCGCCATGGGGCTGTCAACCTATAACCAAAGAATACTCAATATGTGTTCAATTCTATTTTAGCCCACCCTAGCCATGTCTTTTTGCAAAAGTGCTGATTTTATTGGTAACAATTTAAACTCTTCAAATTGACGTCAGATAACTTGCTTTACTTTATGTTCTGACGTCAACGCAACCAGGACCAGTGTCTGCTTTCTGGTACATTCCGCCGCTGCTTCCTCGATACGACAAATGGCAATGAGACCGCACGAGATTTTAAGTCCTGCACGGTCCAGTATACATTTATCGCTGCCTAATTTATTTTAATAAATAGTTCCTATTTTATTATTAGTAGCCGAATGCTCAAGAGGTAAAATTTTGTACGATAAAATATCACTTAAGATCATGAAACGTAATTTTTATATGTGAAAATGCTGAAATGTTGCTCAGAAGGCTGTCGGATGCGACCTGGAAATCGTCAACAGACGTATGTCACATCTGGCAACCTTACACGGGTCGATAAATTCTTCACGACGGTTATTAGAGGCACAGTCTAATACATTTTGAAATGTTATGTGATAAATGTTTGATAAAATAATTTTCAAAAGTATGTGGAACTTTCGACGCGAAATGGGCTGGCTTCCATTGTAGATTTAGAATTGACTACAGCTAGCGTGACAGGAGATTCGCGCCTTGATTATTATTATAAGACTGATATAGGCATAGGTTACTTTTAAGACGATTGCTATTAAGAAAAAGCAACTGATATTACAAATAACAAGGTGTCAAAAAACGATTAAAATAGTTCTTATTCTTTAGGTAGTTTATGCAGTTAACGGATTTTAAAATAATGTTACTAAGCAAATGAAAACCGCACCGATTAAATGGGTATTCGATGAAAGTTTGGCTGAAAAAAAGACAGACATATTTACATGAACATAATTACTAATATTTTACGCACCTGAGCACAACAGTTTGTCCAAATAAAAAAAACTTGTGCTTAAATATCGTTCAGGTTGTTGTAATAGAAAACGGTCTTATTAAAATTATTCAAAACGATTTATCGTAGGTTAAGTTTTTCGTAAATTGAATATCTATTGTTTCACGAAGTAATATTTTAAATGTTACCAATAATATGCACATTTAGAAATCGCATGCCGTATTCTTAGAATAAAGACTTCCTTATTGGTTCTAACGATCCTATCTCCTACAACTGCGGAATGATTTACGCCACAAATAAGTATTAGCGCAGGAATACGCAGACACCTCAGGCTCTCGGCAAGCACGGAAAATATATTAATCTTTACAACATCTGTCCGCTGCTTCAAGCTATCGCCCTGAAATGCTTCAGGTGTTGCTTTGCTATTTGAAAAATGTACCTACATTTACCAGTTGAGAAAACTAGAAACTTACAGAATCTTTCTAGAACTTTCGATGTCACTTTCATAAAACTGCGGCTGCTGTAGGCATGCGGTCTAATTAGTTTATTGCCGACATCGGAACGAAATACGCGATTAGCAGCAAAATTTTATGCCTTTGCTAGCTATGGCATAGAAGCGAGACGAACTTGTTGCAACCAAGCAATTTAACAATCACTACGCGAGGCTATTAAACGTTTTCCACTCCGTTCAGAGGTTATTACTAAAATGCTGTCAAGTACTGCAAGATCAAACAATGTATTTCAGTAAAAAGACAAACAATTTAACAATGTCACACGAGACGGGCACTACGCACGCACCGGAGCGTCGACCTTGGGCGCCATCGCTGGGCAGTTCATGGTTTCGCATCGGTAACACCGCCAACTGTTGGTGCTGGGGACCAGGTGCTCGCTGCTCACGCACTCCAAGTGGAACTGTGACGAGCATGAACTGCACTTTATCGTAGCACAGCCGTTCATGGTGCGGTTACAACAGGCACAATCCATTCTGAAATCTGAAACAAAATCAAATTAATTGGCAAATGTACAATTTTAAAGCTTTTTTCGGATACGACACGAAGCGTAAACTCACAAGTTTATAAGCGAATTAATAAAATTTTATAAATTTTTATGAATTCTAAAAATTTTAATTTTTTTGTACGATTTTAGATGAGTATAGCTTTGCCAACAGAATACAACTGAGAAAATTTTTCGATCATGACAATCTATTCTTTGATCCTTTTTTTTAAATATTCCTTTTTCAAAATAAGTAGAATAGCTCGATTTTTATGGCCAGTATTAGTTTTGGTGCAAGATTTATTTTATTTTTTTGTATTATTTCGGTGTTTTACTTAGTACGGCATAAATGCACGAGAAAGTAATTCTATTTAATTAATTTGCCAAATTTATATTAATCGTCAAAATATATGGATGTGTGAGTATTTAATCATAATCTAAAGCACTTTTAACATATTTATGGATCCAAAGTCAATGTCATAGCCCTCCAAAGAGGAATTAATGTTAATTGAAATGAGCGGCCATACGTGTTACTCGTGTACATTTGTATACATATTTAATAACTCATTTAGAATTATTTATTTGAAACAACTGGGCCACATCCATGCCATATACTTTGTTTGATGTTGGATATTAAAAGAGAATCAACAACAAAGCTGCAATCAAAGTGTCAGGACATTTTGGGTTAGCAGAAATTTTGATACGTAGTATTTAGTAACAAATAACAATTATAAGTTACGGAGCAGCCATTTATTAATGCCTGTCGAGCAAGAAGAGTCTTTTGCGAAATTGATAAATATCTCAGCTGTGGAGTGTTTTAATTTAACTCAGCTTTCTCGTTCTAAAAAGTTTCATCTGCAATTTGAGCCGGCTTGAGATATTCTTGACTGCATTATTAAATCGTTTGAGTTAATTCTGATCACATTCTTAGAAGAATATCAACTTATAACCTTACTTATAAGGTTACATTGTTCTAATAAAATATTTTGATGTGTTTTATCGCTGAAGTAACAAATAAACGGATAACATGGAGATTTATACCCAAATAAAAATGTAGCAGGTTGATGAATGATACGGGCTGCAAATAGTATTTCATTTTATCACGGCATTTTCGCAGAAAAGACCGGGCAATCTGAGACTCTCGAAATTTGTCGTGATTTATTTGATTTAGATCCTTGGATTGCGCCCTTTTTTCGCTTTTATACAGTAAGAAGTATTATTGGTGTGAATAATTGGATAATATATTATCATAGGCAATAAAAATAAAATTGACGTCTTATGACAACCAATTTTCAGATAGTCTTAATTCAAGTACACAGTGTGATGGTTATTGGATTTTCGTAAAAACACAGTGTATTCAGAACGTGATCGGAAACTATGGCTAATGGCAGGTAATAGCTACGGTGATCACAAACCCTTTGACAAATAATCACGTTTTCCATACAAACCACAAACATACGTATAATACGGAAGTTGTAAAGTTTTTGATTACCTAAGCTATTTACCTGCTTTAGTTTCCAATCACGATCTGAATACACCCCTGTATACCAATATAATTTTTAGTACAATATTATCTGACATACATACTGTTGTAGGCAACCAAGAAGGTCTCGATAATAGCAATTCAGTGACAAAGGCTATTTTTGCATAACTTGGACACTTTATTAAAATAGTAATTTTCTTTGAAATATATTTTGGGGCGTTTTGAGTCCTTGTAAATAAACAATCACTGTTTAGCCTTTGACTTGTTAATGGAGTTTTTACAATCATTATTTTAGTATTAGATCTTTCATTTTCAACGTGCTTACGTATATTTTCGCCTACAAAAAGTAGCCTGGTTTGTGTTGAAAAATGTGGGCCCGTAGAATTTACAGCAAAGATTAGTAATGTTAATCTAATAAACAATTCAACACAATAAAAGTGAACCTTTTAATTTCAGTCAAGGTCGAGATAATTAGAAATATATTAGAACGTCGCAAAAAATTCCAGATACTGACGAAATGTTGTAATTAAAAGCCGACCGGATGGGAGACAAGGAATTCTGGCGCCGCTGATCTAATGCGTACGACAACGTTCATTTTGATACATCCGCGTTCTGTTTTATTATTATAATTATTAAATATTAACTTTTATCTAAATACTGGTAATACAGAAATAATAAAAATGAGGTGGAAAGCCAATAAACATAAAAAAAAGTTTTATTAAAAATAATGTATTATTATCTTAATTCACATTGGAGGAAAAAAATACTTGGTACAGCTTATTTAAATACATCGGGCATTTCATTACTAAACTCAAAATGAACCAACTTTAATTGCGAGTTTTATAATCTCTACACCTATTACCATTAATTTTATGCAATTTACATAAACGTGAACTTAATGTGATTGTTTATATTGATACATGTGTACAGTTCATTGCGACGTTTGGGATTTTTAATGAAAATACATAGTTAAACGTGTATAGCGCCGAGTTTTTCAAATAAGCAAAGTGCCTACAATCTATATCTATATTATACAATATTCGGCCACGGAATACTGAAAAAGTTCACCCGCGCCACACACGTTTTTTATTCAACATTATACTCCACGTTGGTTTTGTAGTTGGTGCTTTTTCGTGTCATACAATCAAAACTTTATTTTTGTTATTTCTATGCTTAGTTGCGAAACATATTTTACATTTGGTATATTTAAAAAATATACTCTTTGTCATTCTTATTTCAAAAGGTCCTTATTAAATATTTTTTGTTTTTAACTTTTAAATCTTTGCGCCTCAGCTTGTTGACCTATATGGCGAGATTAAAAGGAGTTCAACCTATGCTAATTGCTAGTGGAAGCCACAAGTCGTCCCGTGTCTGGGTGTCAGGAGAACTAATATTTCTTTAATAAAGTAAAAGACGGCTCATGCGTGTTCCGCTCTAGTAGATATTTTTAAGTGCAATATTATCTATGTTTAAGCAGCGTCGAGTACCGTAATTGGCGACGATTATGAATACTCACAGGTGCTTCCATTAATGTTTATAGTTAAAATTCCATATGTACCATGTCATGCCTCGAAATGCGATACATAAATATATATCCCTGTTCATTGCCGGCTCCCTCTCGATGCGGCCATTTGTTAATTGTATCTTTCAGTTTTTCAGAAGTATACAAGCTGTTTATTGAATTTGTGGCCACTTTCCATTAGCTGAGCTGCTTGCCTGTTCACCTTGCTATAGTATCATGTATGTACACGTTGTGCTAGCGAGACGGAAGGGCTGTAACAAAGTTAATATCACGCAGCTCGCATGGCCGTGACGTTCGAGTGACATGGCTTTCATTCCCGCAGTTTTCATCAGAGAGCGATGGCGGTTAATAGCTTAAATATTGAGTACACCGATGCTTTGAAGAGCACGGTATGAGCTCACTTCCGATTGTTGCCATACATAGCTTAAGTTATTAGACTATGCTATATAAATAGGTCATGGCTGAGTTAAACCTAGATTGTTATTCATCCAGATTTTACCAATTATGATTTTTTTTAATTAGTGAAATGCATAAGTTGTTTATTGCGTAAAGTTTTAAGTTAAAGCCTGGATTTTTAGGTAAATGTAATGTATTTAACCAATTACCGAGATTCTTAAAGTAAGGCATCGCGGAGAAATTTGTATAATTTTTTTGGGATTCATAGTTCATACAAACCCGATCGTTATGCATTAAGGAATAGTCAACTAACAAAACTCAATAAAGAATCCGTGCTATACAAGTTTATTATTTTCCTTACATCAGTCCTTTAAATATCGGCATATTAATCAACCAGCGTACTATACTTACCCTATTACCTTTGATAAAACCACGCGTTGACGTTTTTTTATGAATTTCTTTGTAACGTGTATGTATTTGCGAACAGACGAGGCGGCGATGGGGGCGGCGCCCGAGTGTTGCGTTCGACGCCCGACTGGGGCGACGCGGCAATCAGTGGCGAACACCTCTGGTCGCCCACTTCCGTGTCCGGAGATTGCTGTTATGTTGGCGACGCGGAATGCCAGGTAAGCAAAAAGTTTTTATACTTTTTTTTATTGAACCAGGGAGTTATTGTTACTCAGGCGATAGAAAAAAAAATTGGTGTAACGAGGGATGAATTTTGTATCAAATTTATTTAGAAATTGGAAATTAGCAGTGATGCCATGATAAAAGTCAAAAATAAGGTATTTGATAACCAGCACTAAGCAACATTGCTGTTGAATGTCGTTGAATGATTTTTACTTATTGGTCAATACTAAACCACTGAAAAATGTAATGAAATCTCTTTTTTTTATTTAAACGGCAAGTTTGTTTGTCTTGCTTGACAGAATATCATAGTAAAATAATACGTTTCGTTCAGTGAGCGCGGTTTCCAAAGGTCCAATTTTCTGTTGGTGTTATTCGATATTTGATATTCGTATACGCCCGGATCGCTGCCACCATTCATAAGGTATAACCGTCACAGAGATACACTCGCGAGCGCCATTCTTTGATAAGGCTGTGTATATCGACATGTATTGAAGCGATGGTAGTCTTTTCTTGCCAGTTGACATTACTTTGTACGCACTGCAGGTACAGTGTGCACGTATAGTCGCTTCGTCTTGTTAGTGTAAAAAAGTAATGCATTTCTGCAGCCACAAATTTGTAAATACTACGTAATTGAGGGCAAGGTTTTACCGTTTACCCAACACATTTTCAGAGTCCGTACTACTACTGAAAACATCCATACAAAAAGTCAAATCGCACTGTCAGATCTGGAAAACTCTAGATCACATAAGATACAAATAACTCTATCACATAACTCTACATTATATACACATACAAGTGAAATATTCCACCTGTCCAATGCTTTTAAATTATACAAAAGGCTATCGGTTTGACCCCTCGCGTTATTCATAAATAAAGCCTTGATCGAAGCTACGGTGACGGTCGATTATTATCCATTCTATCGATGATTAATGTTGAATATAATGTGTTTTCAGTTTTAAAGTAATCATCATCATGTATACAACCACATCGTGTAATATATAAAGAGCTACATAATATGTTTTACTTCATTACTGAGAACGGTCTGTTTCGAGAATTCCTGACGGTTTTGCCTCAGTTTACTATTTATGAGGTTCCACGTGTCTCAAAGCCCTTATCAAGAACTCTCAATATATGTTATGACCTCTCAATGTTTTCTTCTGTATTAAAGTGCCTGTCCATATGATAGTTAACTATGTATTGATTAAATAGCTTTCAAATATTACGACCTAGATATAAAATTTCAACCGTTACAAAATATAAATTTTTTAACTATTTTCCTCCACGGTAATATTAGGCCCAACACGTAAATCAAACCCAGGACTGGACTTGTACTGGATCCTAGATCGATGCGCACACAAACTGCAGATATTGTTATTGATTTTTAAAAAGTCAGGAAATTAACAGAGGTTCTTTTTATTAATACTTTTAAAAATAAAAATAAAACAAAATTCGTTTTTGACAAAATACATGTTAATTAAATAATAAAAAATGTATAATATATACATTTTGTAATACTTCCAAACAATAAAGTTATATAATAAAAGTTTTACTTTATTAATTAAATTCTACACTTTCGTGGAAAAAGTTATTTACATAGAAATTTCGTTTAAAATTTTTCAAATGTACGGAAGTAGTGAAAAAATAACATTGCACCCGGACGGGGCTGTCGGCGTTAATTATGAATAAAACCTCGTGGAATAGTAAATCCTCATAGCGAGGAATATGTCACCAACTGTGAATCCACTCTTGGCGCAAATTGTTTGTGATAGCAACAACACATCGTGTGCTCAACTAGTTAAGTCAGATTTCGCATCGAAACCAACACACGTCAAATCTAAACAAAATAAATTATGTTTATCCATACCCTACTCAAATAAATGAAATCGAAGAATTCATTTGTATTGTTAATATAACAAAGGAATAATCTGAATCAATATAATCTTTACATACCAATATATTTTGCAAATACGTTAGTTACTTCCGGGTTATTCTCAAAATATTTTTAGGACCTTAAACTCTACTATCATTTTTAGGTTTTGTTTTGTAAAAAGTAAGGTTAGTTACGTATTCTCTAAATAAAATAAAAATCTTCGCAAAAATAAATATAACCTAAACCAATTTTCAGCTTAAAACTGATATAGATGGCCCGTGAACAAAGTGGCAAAAAAATTCAATGCGAGCCGTCAAGTTTAAAAGCTAATACTGAAATAATAAATTATTAACGAACAGAGGGAGAGAGTTATTAAAACAATACTAGAACTTTTATAAAGGAGCATCTTTTCAATTCGGAATTTTAGCCCAGTGCCATTAAAAATTAAAACGTAACATGGTTTTTGTTGTAAGATAAAAGGTTTACGAAAAAATGCTTTTCAATTAAATAATTCGAGAATTTACGTTCTATTCATATTGTTTCTAATAACATATAATATGGCATTAAGTCCTGTATACAGTTTTGTGTATGAAGTATTTTAAATAAATGAATATGGGAAAAACAAAAACGAACTCATTTGACTGCTGAGGCCTGTGATTGTATTTATAGACGTTATTCTAAAAAATATAAGCAAAAAAATCCATGATTATAAATAAGCTCAGCAACAATTACTGCAATGTTATCAAAAATATTCTAACGTTATTTTAAAAAATATATCTATCAAAGCTATTCATTCATACAAGATGACATTATAATAGAGATAAATTGCTTTATGTTTGTTTTATACACGACACATTACTTTAACGTTTAATGGAATGAGAAAAAGATGTATCCCATTTAGCCACGTATTTTTTGCTCATATACACATCCGTCAACTTACTCGTACATTCCAGACAATTTATCTTTTAGTCTATTTATAAAATCTTTCTTCATTCTTTATCATTCGCCACAAAGGAGCTCTCTTAAATTATTGTGAATGCCGGCACCGGTACGAAAAACCTATTGAGTTTGACACAGGCAGCGGTGAATCAGTCTTCAAACAATTCAGCAGGTGCTACTGGAGCAACAGGGCAAGAAATTGTAATTTCCCCGACAACCATTAACAAGTTTCCTGCCTATTGTGTGGGACGGTCGGCCGTAGTTGAATGTAAGATTAATGTCCCTTGGCTATGTTGCCACTATTACTGTGACGTTGACCCCCTATCGGCAGTACAACAAAAGCCTGTCTTCGGGTTCGTGCTGCCAATCGTTACATAATAATGGCGCAATTCAAATTAATAGCAAATACATCCTTGTATTCCGTCGCTCCGTCTCTTCAGTTAACAATTGAATTGGTCCAAAGGCTCGAGTTTACTCTCTGAATTATACATATTGAAGATATGCTGAAAGCCAATGTAAAACAAAATTCAAATAACACTGTTTTCTTTTTTAATTTTATTTGAATAATTTTCTCTTGATGCAAATTATTACAACAAAAATAGTTTCTTACTTTCCCGGTTAATATAGGTATAATAACAAAATAAAGAATAAAAAATTATAATCGAACTCTCATTCGTGGAGATAAGTTTAGTTTAAATTAAATCAAAAATTCAACAACAGCGGGAGTTACAGGTTGTTAGAATGTTCGCTCGGTATGGCCGGTATACGTGACCGTCATGCAAAATTACACTCAACGTTGTATTTCGAAGGTATCTGTACCATCACAACCATGACTTATAATTATAAGCAAAATAAAAGTATTCATTCTAAAGATTACTCTTTAAATTCCAGTATTAATACAGCAGTTACTTGTCTAAATGATATCTACTGAATATTTAACGAGCATCGAAAAGCCCTTTGGCCGCAAAGTAATTTTTTACCTTTTCGTTTCGAATTCGTTGGTTTCGGGTGCCGTGGGACCAAGTTTCTTATAGTTTTCGATATTCAACACACTTATCTTAAGGGTTCCGACTATCTTTCATTTATTTTATTCCTGACCCTTATCCTTTAAAAGTTAGATTTTTGAAAGCGAGATTTGCTAGTTTCGGCTACCGTGAAATATTAGGTTAATCTTTCACTGAATGAGTTTAACGTGTAGTTCCACGTAAGTTTTATATCTACAATTTACATTTATATCTACCTAAGCTAAACAAACAATTATTCCACACATGTTTGATCACAGTCAATAAACACTCACAACAGTTGCCCCGTACATGTTTGAAAAAGGATTCAGGGCGGTAATAAGGTCGGAAATAGGGTTAAGGATTAGGCCTCTTGCAATGGCTCTTAACGGACGGAGCCACGACAAAGCCGTTGCTGCAAATTGGTTTTCAGTGAAGAACAAATTACGCCTTATAAAGTCAACACCATTTGCAGTTTAAACAGAAACGGTTTAATGAAACGATCAATAGAATATTATAACACCTATCAGGTTCTTCCAACAAGCGGTAAATGAGTACTGGAGAAATGTGATAAAATTTAATAGTGATTGAAAGGATTTTACATAAACTCGTAAACTAAAGCCCCGATAAATAAATTTTGTGCGAAAAGTTTCATTAATTGAACGTTATGTAATATTTGTATTACTCGTTGAATATTAAACATTGGAACGATGTCTAAACCGGGAATCATAAATTTTAACAACCCTGCACTGATTAATTTGTATTCTCATCAGTTCCCTTCAATATTCCGAGCAGACAATCTGCTGCGTTTTCCTAAGCTTGAATAGCTTATGAATTTTAGAGCTAAAATTAGAACAATAGGAATAGCAGCTGTTCTATTAATCTGTTACGGTTTTAGCATTTGAAAGTAAGACAACTAGGGACACAATTACGATTATCTTCTACTAAAAGATCTGATTTAATCATTATAATACCGCAATACAGCTTAAGGTTTAGGCACACGATCAAGGATGTTGGAAGTACACACCTCTGACGTTTCAAAGTTATGTGCGAATTATCACTTACTTTAACGGTGGAGGAAAATGTAGTGAAAGAGCACACCTAAAACTTCTTAATATTTTTTTCGCAAATAGGATGGTATGGTGTCCACCAGGCCTAAACATGCCAGTTGTAGAGGAGGCCAATACCCATAATTGGGACATGTATTGGCTGACTATGATGATGATGAATACCGCAATGCGCATCTGTGCTGTTCTTTTATTGTATTATCATTTAAATCTTTGTTAATTTACTTAATTATCTTATTGATTGCGTAATACGTGGCGTGCGATTGAATGATCTTGAGGTCGAAGGGCCGCGCAAAACCAACTAAATTCGATACATATTCAGAGCTCTTAAAGACATAGCTCGGTTATTCTAGTATGATATGTAGTTATAATACTAGAATTACTTACCTGCCTTTATTCACTCTAGAACACTATCTTTAGTGTATATTAATATATTTGTATAATTCAACAGAAACACGGCTCCCGCATGAAGTGCTCGGCTTGCAAGATCGTGGCCCACATAGCATGCATCGACATCCTGATGGACCGCGTGCAGTTCACGTGCAAGCCCACATTCCGAGACGTGGGCGTGCGTCAGTACCGCGAGCAGACCATCACGCATCACCACTGGGTCCACCGCCGGTCAGAGAAGGGCAAGTGCAAGGCTTGCGGCAAGGTGAGCCAGCTCCGACCAGCCAACACGCACCGCTCCTCATTAACCCCCACCTAATACTCATTTCACGCACATTAGAGCTGTCTTGCGTCCGTTAAATTAGCTCTGCATTGTACCTTACGTTTATGTCGTGCGCCATCACCGCCTACATCGCACCTTGTTTATGCATTTTAATTATAATTTTTTTTTAGTTTTCTTACGTGCTAAAGTTGTGCAGAAAGCCACAACGTAGGTAACAATATTGCATGCTAGTAGTACATGTTTAACGTAAACAACAATGTACGTAAGCTCATGCTGATATTTATCGTAGGGCAGTAACAATTCACATGTAACGTGCCCAAAATAAAAAGGCTATTAGCACATCTAAAGGAAATAAAATTAACACGGTTGATTAGCTATTCTTTGGGATGGTTCATTAATATGTACGGCGAGTAGGGCGGTCGGAACGTTTTCATGCAATCGACAATTCTAGAAGTTGCTTGGGCAGACAAATCCATTACATTAAAGTCCTCTTGCTTAGGCCACTTAATTGAGCCTTATTGAAGATCCGTAAGTAACTTCGTACACGGTTAGTATCAATTAATTGCAAAATGTTCTAAAACTTTTCCTCATTCGCTTTCAATGAACTTTGCAATTTGGATTTAACAATCCGTAAAGTTTCACCTCTATAACTTTGTACTTCAATAGTTAGACCAAACAAGAAACCAGTGTTGCTGGCATTCTAAGCAAATAATGTCTTATATTTTACAAAACAGACTGTTTTCAACTCCTGTTGAATGCAAGTTTTATATAAAGTTCACATTGTTGTTACACTGGTCTAAGCCTCAATGTCAAGCTACATGTTCGTAACTTCTCACAATTACTCTTCGTACTTTGCTACAATAGAGCGATGCAAATATTACGTTCTGAAATAGCAATTAAAGTGCAGCAGCTAGTGCGATATCACGGTGTTCCAGTGCGTTGGCGTCATCATTGTGAATATATTACATTGAAAACAATACCACTGGTTCGTCAATTGTGCTATTTGGTTGGTAAAGTAGGTACTATATAATGAACGAGGCATAAAGCGAAGCCACACATGTTTTATTTTACGGACACGCAACCGGAAAACTAATTAAATAATTACGTCCATTGTTTTGTTTGACCGGGTAACATGTCGGGTATTAAAGTTTTAAGTACAGCCTGTATCAGTGGCTTCAATATATTTCAGCCGGCGTACAAAGCAATGCATTATACAATTAGCGGCCGGCAAAATTAACATGAATGAATGATGAGATTGTAGTGTCGCGGCTCGTCGATCTTCATTCTGCCATTCGTTCTCTCCCGACCGAACTGGAGACTCGGCTCTCAACTCGAAATGATTTGCATTTACCTCGAATATGGCTCGCATGCGACACGAACACCGGCGGACAAGCTCCACGCGAAATTAAAACTTCATTTTTAATGACGTGTTAGCACATCATCCATACACCACCACTACTCGCTTAAAAATCAAGGTTTCCCTTTTACGTGGAGCGTTAAAATTTAGTTGACATTTGCTTGATGGATGTTATACGCTCAGTTGATTACAATATTTAATGCTTTCAATTACACTCTAAATTACCTACTAACAAAAAAATACCTACGTAGTGCTTTTTCAAACCAGCTCAATTACATACTCAAAGTTCAGTATTTTCAAGTCATCATGTAATTATACCTACGCGTGAACCGGTACTTCGTATATTATTCGAGGGGTAAAGTAAATACGTTACTATTTTTTTACAGACTAATGACTGTACTTAAGGGAACAAATTAGCTTCATGAACAAAACCATTAATCACTTATTTTTTAAAATAAACAATTTTTACGTACATTGTATTTTTCAATTTTCTAGCGATCATATTCTTGGTAAACGTAATATAATAAGTAATATATAGATCTCAATATACCATTTTCTGGCAAAATAGATATTTCTTATTATAGCAAATGCGTTTGGGTAATGTGCCACATGTTTCCACAATATATGTAAAATATTTTTTGTGCAAAAAATATTTTTGGGGAAAAATTCACTTGACGGTAACACAATTTATACATCAAAACACCCACTCACGATCAACAAAAACACGTGTTCACGTTATTACTACCAACCAACAGATACAGTAAATTTATTTAAATATTTACTTAGAGCTAACACGTACATAGAAAAACACCTTTTTAAGGTCACAGAGTATATTATTAACATTCTTTATTACATATTTATTAACAAAATAATATTCCAGATACAAAATTCATACATAAGCTTTGTGTTTGATCGTTGTCATTGATTTCTTTTCACTATTGTTTTTTTTACGGATGTTGATATTTTTTTTTTTTTTATCACGCGGGCACTTTTTTTTTCATTTCGCATGTGTGTTGCATGGTTGTCTTGTTGTCACAGTCATTCTGGCGCAGTTGCTGTGGATGGTGCGTACCTACACGCCTTTCTGTAGACAAGGCTATACCCGTAGACAATGACATTGTCAACCATGTGCGTATAACATCACGTCGTTTACACAAAATAGTGCGGCGGTTCAAATTTACGGTGGGAAAAGGGATATTCTTGCGAACGACATTCATTAACTTCATTGGTTTGAAATTAATTCATATTACCATAACAACGAAACACAACCATTAAAGAATACATATAAACGTTCACGAGAATATCTGTAATTAAAAGTCAGCTTGTGTAATTAAGCGTTGCTTGGTTTTCATTATAAAACGTGGCGATCCTTCAAGCGTTCAATTTGTTTTACGGATATATCTTTATGTATTGAAACTGTTATGTGTTCTTGCCAACAGTCGCTGCAAGCTAAATTGTCGTTCAGCTCGAAAGAGATCGTAGCCTTGAGTTGTTCGTGGTGCAAAGATGCCTACCACAACAAAGAAACTTGCTTCAACCTTCAGCGAATAGGAGAGGAGTGTTCGTTAGGTATGCTATATTTAGACCTTTACAATTTGACTTACTATGTTTAATCTGAGAAATGTATAAAAAATAACTCGTTCCTATATTTTGGTTTTATTCAGGTTCTCAGAGCAATATAACAGTGCCGCCTTCTTGGATCGTGAAATTGCCTAGAAGGGGTAGTTTTAAATCTTCATTAAGAAAGTCGCCCAAGAAAAAAAGTGCTTCTAAAAAGAAAGGGAAGGACGCCAAAAATGATCAAAGAACATTTGTGATAAAACCAATACCCACGTCTAACGTGAAACCTGTGCTGGTATTTATTAACCCAAAGAGCGGCGGCAACCAGGGCGCCAAACTCCTGCAGAAGTTCCAATGGTTATTGAATCCTCGTCAAGTTTTCGATCTCACACAAGGCGGTCCAGGACCAGGGTAAAGTAGCTTTATATTATTTAATATTCATTTCAAATATTTTTATTTTTAAAATTTTTATGTCTAGAATAATCAAAAATCTTTGATGTCGCGACTGCCAAG
The DNA here is from genome assembly GCA_030295005.1 of Cephonodes hylas. NCBI lineage: Eukaryota > Metazoa > Arthropoda > Insecta > Lepidoptera > Sphingidae > Cephonodes > Cephonodes hylas. The sequence goes on along the minus strand of AP025369.1, from coordinate 8,036,819 downwards.
ATTAACTGTTTATAAATATTCCTGTTTTGCAATGAAATGGTTGATCATTTTCAAAGTATCTATTATACGAGAAGAAAATATAGCTATTTTTACTTGGAAATATTTGCAACGTCCTGATACGTCTGTTCGCTGCCCAATTGTATCGCTAAATGCATCGGTCGGGCCGATTAAAGTTTTCAGAACGAAGGCTTGCTTCAGCGTTCTATTTATTCTTTTATTATTATAGAAAGCTCTTAGGAATTGTCAAACTAATGGAAATGGATGAGTTTATAGTCACTAGAGCTATTTGAAATTTTATTCATCGGATTATCTACAGGTACTTTTAAATGTATAAACTAGGAATGCGTGCTATTTTTCAACTTCGTATTTGAACAGCCAATTGTTGCGTGGCAAAGTGCCATATAACATTTTATCCCGGGAAAATTTAAAGATCCCTTGGGATAAGTATCATAAGGCGCTGGAAGCCGCGGATAATTAATAGCCTCGTTACTTATAATAGCTCGTTATTTACAATTTCCTCGAGTTTGGTTCTTAATTATAAGTGTCGACGGTGTAAGTAAAATATAGCATCATTTAAAATCGCTAGCGCGGCGATAAAAAATAAAAACGAACATTATTGCCCGGGGTCTTAATTTAACTTAGAGGTTAATAAACACTCTTGACAGTTAAAATTTTTAAAAACAGCATTCCGAATGAAAAATATTTATTGCATTTGAAAATAGCGTCTGTTTTATTATATGGATTTTTAGTAACTCTTTTTCCCCTTGCTCCTTTTTGTTTGCTCCAATGGCAGTGTTTCCATAGAAGCCGAAAAGCCTTACACGATAATTTTGTTTTGTCTGGTTTATAATTATTTATTGCGAGGTCAGGATATTCTCATTCTCATTCATATGTCAACTTGATTTTGTTAAATAAGCGTTTACATCTTAAAGATACATATAATTAAAAGTTGTGTAAGGTTAAGTAGGCTTATAGGTTCCTATGGAAGTATCGATCAATGTATGACCGCTTTGGTACTCGTTGACGAGTGTGTCGATCAGCGTAACGTTATGTTTTACCAATCGATACTGTCCTTGAATAGCACAGCATGTCCCAACATTTTTAATATCAGTATAAAAACATGTTCTATGGGGTTCTCAGTATGATTATGGACAGGCTGTCGTCCTAACATCAAAGTGTTCGAAACTTTATATATTGTATAAATCACCTTCAAACTTCAAAGACCATAGAGTCATTCCAGTATCCACAATTTTTTTGAATTCTAAACCTGCTGCAAGCCGACACGGGATTTTAATCAGGGGTAATGCTTTAACTACTTGGCTCAACTTTGCCGCACCGGTGGAAAAAGCAAATAAAAATTTAGCTGATGTCAGTAGAGCTCGGAACTCTTGCTCGTTGTAGCGACATACCGGGCAACTTTTAGTTCATTTTACATAAATGGATGTTGTATGTAATCATCAGTACTGGTATTTGCATCCGGGTATGTTTTCTATATTTTATATATTCAAAATAGTGTCTGCTTCATTGCCCTCGCGTTATAAAATCATTCCCGGTTCCGGTATAAAATTCCCATTTGCTGCATCTGAAATTGTGACTGTGATTGTGAATTGAATGACAATGGGTTCTAACCCTTTGATATTTGGCAAAAAGTCATACAACTGACTATTAATGGATTTTTATGTAGAAGAGTAACATAAAGTTTTATTTCAGACTGGAGATGTTTCGGAAAGTGCCCAACTTGCGTGTGCTGGCGTGCGGCGGCGACGGCACGGTGGGCTGGGTACTCAGCGTGCTCGACCGCATCGGTTCTCGGCCTGCTGTGGGCGTCCTGCCGCTCGGCACTGGCAATGATCTCGCCAGAGCACTTGGATGGGGCGGAGTAAGTAATATTAGCAAATTTACTCCTTGGGACGTCAACTGAAAAACAAAATCATATATCAAAAACAGAATGTAAACTTCTGTACTTAGGATTTATTGCATAAAGTAAATATATAGTCTATAATATTGACAGGGTATGCAGTCATAGCCGAAATTAAAAAAATAATTATCTATTTTTAATATTTTATCATCATTGTAACAAAAATACAAGTCGCGAAAGCAATAGGAACAACATTGATTTTCCGCTCCTCTGTACGTATCGATATGCTAATTACTTGGGTTTACTCATTCAAAACTTTATATTATACTGCTGAAAGTTTATCCTGGCCGTCTATTTATCTGTATGAATAAAGTTTTGAAATGAATGTTTTTGTTTTTCCCACTCAACAGTTTTGCATTAAACTTCTTACAAAGTGCACCACTTGAATGAAATTGCTTGTAAAATGTAGGGGTCATATTCGTATGCTTTCGCCTTACAACAGGTGTTTGTGTAAATGTCGCAGACAGATTCGCTCATTAAAAATTCTCTGCGTCAAAGAGAATCGGATGTAGCTTTTCTCGAACATGGACGGAAGCATTAAATAATTTGAAAGGGTCGGGCTGCCACGTCATACCAATATTTTACGAGTGTTCTTTCTCGTGCTTCTGTCGAATTTTCTTTTCAGAGTTCCAAATAGCTGTGCTATAGAACCATTATTCCCACGACTGAATTTCATTGTTTGAGGGATTGGCGACATCACATTTACGGCTTAGTCATATAAAGCAGTAAAAATAAAACTCGAACATTCTTGTCGTAATACTACAAACGTTCAAAAGATAAAATCTTGCATTCATCCGCAAACAAATCTAAATCCGGCTTTGATTCCTGGAGAGCGTTAAGCTCTTTGACCGCAGTGGAGGCAACTTGAAACTTTCGCATTTATGCCAATATTTTCTCAACAACGCTATAAACAATTAGCCATGACACGCGACATTTTCATAAAGTTCGCTTTTATAGAAGGGGATAAAAAATTCACAAAGGGAAACATGACACGTGTTTTAAAAATACCGGTTTTGTTCTCGCTAAAAAGAAAATTAATTATTCACGTTTGAATTAAAAAATATAAAATACGGTATGTTATTTTAACCTGCACTGTTTCAACCGTTGTCCATTATGCACACACATATTATCAACTCAACTAGCTTTTTTCCGAAACTCCATATGCAAAACTTTAAACTTCGAAAAAGTATTTTTGTAACTTTTGTGCCACAAAGGTCATTTATGATGCAAATTTCTGTTGCTAAGGGATGTAAATTAACAGCAACTGATCTGCTTCAGCATATAATAAGCCTATACGAGCATTTAATATTATTCGGAAAAAATATTTAGATTGAATACATTCCTATAAACCACTTAGGATATGTCACTAGTCAGGTACTATAAAATACAATATTTCAAAAATATGTTCATGAGAATTCTGAATTATTTACATCAGGCTCAATTAAAAACAAACACTGGCCTCAAATATAAAAAGTCATTTATTATTTTTATAACTTTCCTTTTTCTATGAATATGAAAACTCTATGAATATAATATAGCTAACTTTTCGGTCAGGAAACTTTTAGATTAGTGTTATCCCCTATTGAATGTTTCCACCTCTATTCACTCGGAGATCAAAACGTAATAAAATATTTAAAATGTTACAAAAAAGATATGAAAGTTTCCCCGTCTGAATATTCTCGTCTAAGCAAAAAAGGTAAAAATAGATGGAGGCTGCGTGAAGTTTCAAAGGTAACCATCAAAAATCAAAATATGTTATTTTTCTTGGCTATGTATATTTGTATGAATGTGGAGGGGAAGAAAGAGCGTCTCGGAATAAATATGCAAATTCCATGATTACCTGTTGTCGCCTGGTGCGAGACAATGTGCTATAATGAGACCATAAACAAAGTTTATCGCTTCACTCGTGAACATTTTAGTATTCTCAAAAGCGACAAACAGCTCCCGAGATCGTGACAGCCTAATGATATGTAATTGTTGCTTATTACAGTATCATTTCATTCTGGAATTTTCTGTTCGATGGCTGCCTGTTATTATCTGTTTGTCATTCCGATTGCCCCTGTTTATACTTTTTTTACTTATTTTAATTCATTCATCATGGGACGCACGTTTTTATAGGAAAAAATTGTGCTGCAATTGTACGGACGATTATGATCGTTTATGTCCATTACGTAAAGCATTCACCGTGACATTACCTGTAGTTAGGCAGGGTAACAGCCTTTTTTGCTTGTCTCGACAAGGATATCCCCGTCTGGCCTTTTTTTTTTTTTGTTATCGAGGGGAAAGCTGTTTATGGCTCTACTTCCGGGGGCAGTGGGGGGCGGGAAGCGTATGTCGGGGTCACCGGTCTTCCAACCCGGCGCGCGGCGATGTCATGTCCGCGCAGATGTTAGTGCCGGGCTGGGTCCCTAACGAAATCCCTAAACCATCCCCGTCTGGCCTATACAGCATAAAGTTGTAAAAAATTTCAACCTTGGACAAATTTTCATTGATATTTATCAATGAATATAACCCGTATTATAATTCGCATTTTGTTTATTACATGAGATTCTATGTGTATTATCTTAACATTCAACTGCTGTCCGCGGGCCTCCACTAAAATTAAGAGGGGTTAGACTAACACCTACGGTTCGGCTTGACAAACTAATGTCTACGCCACCGGCCTTTAGCGGGTTTGCGGAATACATTTAGATTGGAAATTCTTTTAATGAGATATAACAATTGATAATAAACTATTTGTAAATAAAACCCACAGAAATAGATATTTTACAATATAACCAATATTTGCTATACGTATCTATGTACAATATGAATTTGAGTATAATGACACAGGGCAATATTATTAAATAATATATCCATATTTTACATATATGAGTGTGACGGTGGAGCCGTGACGCACAAAATTGCTACTTGAATTTTCATGCCGTATAGGCAATGTCCGATATTGATATTACGGAAATAAGCCTTACGCACGCCCAGTTATTGGCATAGACACGGGTCCCAGTTTGTTATTACTATTTGCAAGATATTTAAGTTGGGTTGACGTTTGCAATATCGTAACTAACTTTATGGTTTTCATGATACACTTTTTTCCTTCAAATGTGAAAACCATTTTATTTTACTTATGGATAATGTGAAGCAGTGATGGCCTCGAGGTTTAGGCGCGCGGTCGAGAATCTCGGCGGTCGCGGGTTCGAACCCCAGGCACACACCTCTGACTTTTCGAAGTTATATGTGTATTCAAATTGAATTATCACTTGCTTTAACGGTGAAGGAAAACATCGTGATGAAACCTGCACACCTAAAAGTTCTTAGGAATTTCTTAGGTGTGTAGTCCGCCAACCCGCACTAGGCCAGCGTGGCGGACTTTGGCCTAAAACCCTCTCAGTGGTAGAGGAGACCCGTGCTCAGCAGTGGGCGTATATGGGTTGATGATGATGGATAATGTAACAAAATTAGTGTTCTAGATATAAATGTTTATTAAACACTGTATTAAAAAAATATTTTTTTTCCTAGAATTTTATATTATTTATACTTAAGCTATAAATACATTATTCATTGATCATAATGTTTTACAGTAGAAACACACAAATAAAATGCTCGTTTATCATTCGTTAGGACACGTATCCCCTGAACACATAATTGGAATATAATGACAAACATACATACGGTTTAAGATAAACGATCAATAATTATGAGTACCTTTTGAAAAAATATCACAATTTACAAATAAAATTAATAGCAACAGGTAAAACTTTGTATAATCAATTACTGTTTGTTCATTAACTCCGAACCGCTCTCTTACTAATGAAAATATCGCATTAACAAAACTTTTAAACTCCAAACAAAGCGAAGCAGTCTAGTTTAGTTACAAATTATCTCACGTGCAAACTTTGGTTTTAAAACTAATCAACGCAATCTGTACCGATCTACCTCGCGAATTAAACTTTAAGCAGTTCCATTACGACTTTATCGGGCAACAATGTTACATTAAGTACATTCCTAAGAAAAGATTTTATGTCTGCATAGTATGTACATTGTACATCGTAAGTCGTAACACAGCATCCTGATTGTAAGAAATAATGGTTGTTTTTTTATGAATCAGTTGTTTATTGCGCATTATCTGACATGTCAATCGTATTAGCTATGACGAAGGAAAAACATCACGAGCTGACAATTATAAGTGTATGTAATTATGCACTAGAATTTTTAATTAGTTTAAAATCATACTAAGTAAGTATTTAGTTGAATTCCAAAGTATTAAAAGTTGGAATTAAATATATGGAAATTTTAATACATACTTACTACTTCAGTATGTATACCTTAAGAAAGCAATGACAGAGAAAGTCACATAATGTTTAGCAACTCCCCATAGTTATCCTCTTGTAACAACAGGCAACAGGTAATATAAATTCATCAATTTTCTTCCCTAGGGATACGAAGACGAGCCGATATCAAAAATTCTGGCCAATATCGGTGAAAGTGACACAGTTCTATTGGATCGATGGCAACTCACTGTGGAGCCCAACGCAGATGCGTCCGGTGAAGACACGAGCAATGCAAAGCCCGAGCTACCTCTCAATGTCGTCAATAACTATTTCTCATTCGGCGTCGACGCCCACATCGCCCTCGAGTTTCACGAAGCTAGAGGTAACTTTTATAATTAATTAACTTAAATGTTCTTGTAAAACTCGATTTTTCTGCTTCTTCTTTCGCACAGCTGTTGTATATAAGTTTGTATAATAAGTGTTTTTTTTTTAATAATTTTCATAGGCACAATACCTGATTTCATAGATTCATTATGAAAATAATAATTAAAAGTTTGCGGGAATGTTAATGAACGATGAATGTCGTTCGAATACGATATATTCAATGAATTGAGAATTTAATTACGGTTTTCACAGTTTATTTCGCCTGGTGTAATTGAGAGGGTGAAATATGTGTAAAACAATGTTATGCGATATTGACGTGTAAAATTGCGGTATCTATACTAATATTATAAAGCTAAAGAGTTTGTTTGTTTGTTTGTTTGTTTGTTTGTTTGTTTGAACGCTAGGATCTCAGGAACTACTGGTCCGATTTGAAAAATTCTTTCACTGTTAGATAGCACATTTATCGAGGAAGGTTATAGGCTATATAACATCACGCTACGACGAATAGGAGCAGAGCAGCAATAAAGAATGTTTCAAAATCGGGGACATTTTTTCCTTTTTGTGAGCTTCGGCTGCGTGCGCTGCGGAAACGGTTAAAGTTTCGCTAAAATAATGTATGAGAGAAATGTTCCTCTTTAAAAGTTCTAAAAAAAAGTCCGCGACGGCATATGTCTATTTTTTAAGGTTGGCTCACTATAACGTTTTTTATCCTAACCAAATTTATTTTTAAATAAAGTTTTATTTGTGAAGGTGTTTTTATCAATATGATATTAATCCTTATCCAAATGAATACGTTATTCATTACAAGTAGTTAATTTTAAATAAAATTGCCCTTTACATATTTTGATTTCACTGAGTATCTTAGAAGATATTGCAGTTTTTAAAATATTGATCAAGCGCGCAATAATGATGCACAAGGCGCCGATCGACGCGTTACGGTTTCACGTTTGAACAATTAGACTGAATTGTATGATTTTTGGTATAAACATAAAAAATACTCTGAGAAGTAAAATAGACTACAACTTATTTTCCTTCTGAACTAAACCCTGTAGTCTACGCGGACGGAGTCGCGAGCAAAAGCTAGTCTATACTAATATTATGAAGCTGAAGAGTTTGTTTGTTTGTTTGTTTGTTTGAACGCTAGGATCTCAGGAACTACTGGTCCGATTTGAAAAATTCTTTTACTGTTAGATAGTACATTTATCGAGGAAGGTTATAGGCTATATAACATCACGCTACGACGAATAGGAGCGGAGCAGCAATAAAGAATGTTTCAAAATCGGGGACATTTTTTTCTTTTTGTGAGCTTCCGCTGCGTGCGCTGCGGAAACGGTTAAAGTTTCGCTAAAATAATGTATGAGAGAAATGTTCCTCTTTAAAAGTTCTAAAAAAAAGTCCGCGACAGCATATGTCTATTCTTTAAGGTTGGCTTACTATAACGTTTTTATCCTAACCAAATTTATTTTAAAATAAAGTTTTATTTGTAAAGGTGTTTTTATTAATATGATATTAATCCTCATCCAAATAAATACGTTATTCATTACAAGTATTTAATTTTAAACAAATTTGCCCTTTACATCATTTGATTTCACTGAGTATCTTAGAAGATATTGCAGTTTTAAAATATTGATCAAGCCCGCAATAAGGATGCACAAGGCGCCGATCGACGCCTTACGGTTTCACGTTTGAACAATTTGACCGAATTGTATGATTTTTGGTATGGAGATAAATAGGACTCAGAGAAGTAAAATAGACTACAACTTATTTTCCTTCTGAACTCAACCCTGTAGTCTACGCGGACGGAGTCGCGAGCAAAAGCTAGTTATTGATATGTATGAAGTACATTGACACAATAATTATCTGCTTCGTACAGCTGTCCAAAAACCGCAGATGTACCTATATAAATTCATCAACATTGTTTGCAATGTTAAAAAACACATTTAAAAAATTGCCATGAATTTATTTTGAATAATTTAAATTTACAAAAATTTCATTTTCCTATTCCATTCCGATGTTTCAAAGTAGAAACAAATGCTCCGCTGTATCCCCTCTGGGCGGAGAAAAACGTTGAATAAATAAATAGCGAGATGAACTTGGTAGTTAGGTTTCTCTTTGTACTTTGGTGTTTGTTTTGTATAGCTAATAGTGGTGTGGAACATTCCACACAAAAGTGTTAATGGTGAGTAATTCGATACGTATGCGACCTGGTTCTGTTGCCAAGGGGGAACTTACTTTTTCAAAGCGGTTTCCGTGTCACTGAGGGTGAATATACGTTTCATTCAAATTAAACGACTTATGCCATTCTTATTCAATACGATTGTAAAAAAGTGACGTGAGATATAAACTTAAATCAATAATGCAAACACTATTACAGATTTTGAAAAATAACTCCAAATGTCATGTGCAAACCAAAGAATAATAATCCAAAATGATGTTTTTTTTAATAACAGAGGCGCATCCGGAGAAGTTCAACTCGCGAATAAGAAACAAGCTGTTCTACGGAACGGCGGGAGGGAAGGATCTCATGCAGCGCAAGTGGAAGGGTCTGGCTGAGTTTGTCACCATGGAGTGCGACGGCAAGGACCTCACGCCAGTGCTAAGGGAGCACAAAGTACACGCTATCGTATTTTTAAACATTCCAAGGTACTATATCAAATTGATCCATTAAATACACACATCAATACTATCATTACAAATTCAATGTCACTCCATCGAACATGTTATTACCTGTACTAGAATTTCATAGCACAGAAGGTACAATTTAACTTATGTCCATTTGTACAAACGCCGAGTCACGAGTGTCCCCAAGGGCATATTTTCTTTGCGACGTCAATACTTTATGAATGTTTACAAGCATTCTGTATTTACAGTTACGGGGGTGGCACCCACCCTTGGAACAAGTCAGGAGGCTCTCATGAGCCTTCCACTGAAGACGGATTAATAGAAGTAGTAGGATTAACCACATATCAGTTGGTAAGTATGTACATGACAACTATCGATCGTATTGTGAATTATCTTCGCTCACGAAACTCAGTGCGGACGGATTGGTTCTTAGTGACGTTTCTAAAAGAATTTAATGAAGAAATACCCATCGGTACATGAGACTAATTACCTGAAAATGAGTTAAAACTAAGCGCACTGTTAGTTTGATGTATTTATTTGAATTAACGGTCCGAAAACTACCAATCGTAACAACTCATGGTACCGAAGCAATAATACATCTTCTCCATTAATTCCCATAACAGTTTGCCTGTAGCTAATTTCTATATTTACTATTAATCGGAATACCACATTTACATAATAATCAATTATACAAACAAATTAATGTATGAATAGGTCAGCTTCTTGGAAGTACGCCATGAAATCATTAAACTAGATAGAGGGCAATTGCATACAATAATAGTTGAGTAATTCTTCAAACCCCACAATAGCATTTATTATAGCACAGTGGGCGGGAACACGATACCCCTATGCAAGCATGTGGTGTGACTATTTTTACTTTATGTATGTGTAAACCAATTATGTGTTGGTATTAAAATTAAACAGATATTTATTTTTGTCACGATGTCCGGTGTCGCGAGATTAAATATTACAAACAAGGTCTCTCGTAGTAACTTTCATCCATGACAATAGCATCGTGTTCCAGATAAATTTAGATACTATATTTTTGGATTTAGTTTTGTGTCGATGATACGCCAGTTATGAGTATGGTGTGACTAAGAGTAACGTATACTTTTAATTTTTACATAAACTAAGCAAAATAGCAGTTTCTCCAGTGCATTTTACTCAATTATTGAAACCTCTATGCAGTACCTCCCTCACTTATGCCACAATTCCCAATAGACGGTACGTAATTACGATCTTATCAGTTTAAGTTGTACGCCATATGTTAAAAGGTTTGCTAATTGCCTGTTCTAAACTGTATCAAGATATTAATTTGGATAGTGGCCATAAAATATTGCCAATAAAATCTACTAAAACCAGTGATTATTGGTTTAGTTCCTATATGTTGAACCAGTTTACTTTGCCAAATTATGATATGTTAAATTGCTGTAATGGCATACATACCTGCACGTGGTTTTTCATTTGAATTAAAAAGTAAGTTTTATTTTATCTTGGACATTAGAGGCGGCTCAATTGTAAAGAGACTCAAAAGGAATAATATATTACTAGGAATAAAGAGCGAAGATCAAACCGAATCAATCAAGTGAATATTAATTATTATACCTCATTCACGATAAGTTGATTCTTTTGGCATATCGACTAATGATGGGAAACAGAAAATATCGAGAAGTTAAAAAATATTGCGTTTTAAAATACTGCATTATGTGTGAAATTCTTTATTACTTTCGACATATAAAACATTATTTAGATAAGCGGTGGTGGGTCATAATAAGTACCTATTTAATATTTAAACAGGATTATTTTTAGACCTCCCGCCAAATTTAAATAGGTGTTTTAGACCACGGAAGTAAACAACTTCCCCAAAGAAACACGGGTCGAAAAGTAAAAAAAAATTCAGACCTTCTACACGAAATCGACCACGTGAGCAGTTTTCTATGGGAGGGTCGAATTATTTATCACGTTTCGACCCATGTTTCTTTGGAAAAGTTGTTTAGTTTCATGGTCTAAACAACCTATTTTAAGTTGACAGGAGGTCCAAAAATAACGCAGTATGTAAAAATTAAGGTTGAAAAATTAAATAGTTTTATCTTTAAAACAGTTTTTATTAAGAAACTGGAGCACAGCCATGATCATCATAGCGTTCAATAAAATTATCGACGTGGCAATCGATATGAACGATGTTACGTCCCTTTCCGTCCGAACGATGTAACATTATACAAACGTCAATTAGTTTCAGTATTCCTATTTTAATTTTACTTTGAAGCAATAAAGTCTCAAAATTTTTGGATAACGCTTATATCTTTAGGGACTTTTGTATTGTATGTATTTTTTTATATTTATCAAATCATTAAAATAATAAAATAATACGTTTTTTATTTCAAAGTCATGTCTCAGAAAAATTGACATCTGCCAAAAGAATCAACTTATCGTGAATGAGGTATAATAAAACTTTTCAACAGCCTTTACTACAAGCTGGTGGACATGGCACATGCATAACTCAATGCAAGACTGCAAAGATAGTGACTACGAAGGTGATACCGATGCAAGTTGACGGCGAGGCGTGTCGACTGGCCCCGTCCGTCATCACGCTCTCCCATCTCAACCAAGCCACCATGCTCGCCAAGAAGAAACCTGGCAGGACCCTAGCGCCGTGAGTATTGGATCAATATTGTATGGTGACCGACTTTTAGAGGGTTGACAATTTTAGTAATCTTTGTTCTATGCTGCGCCACCTGCTCCTGTCTTTAGCATCGTTGAGCGAAGCATAAAGCTCCGTAAACATAAAATTAAACGTATAATGGTTTATAGCATTTTGTTTAGCTATAAAGCTACGTCAAAAAATATGAATGTATCAGCTGTATAACTTTATATATTTCGTTTTATTTTCTGTAGTGTAGTCATTACTGTTATAGCTGGAAAACAAATTCCTTTTACTATGATAATAAAATATAATGTGGTTCTCATTTGTTCCAGACAAACAACATTGGACAAACTTACACTCACTGTGAATCTCATAAGAATGACTGATTACGAAAGACACCATTACGACAAGGAATTGCTCGCCAAGACAGGTAACTAACTCCATTCAAAAACTCCATAATGAAGTGAACGTTTACTTAATCAGCGCCATTCCAAGCAAATGCCGAATCGTCCATTTACATAACTGTATTACGTTTATAACGCAGGAAAATTGTTATATTGGCCCAAAGAAGTTGAGTGCTTCTGATCATATAAGTACTACGCTTATAGGTTTAAAGGTAAAGCGGAGGCAATGTTCATTATGATAACGTCTGTACGGCGAGCGCGGAAGTTTTCCCGTTTATTCTCTCGCTTCCGTTTAGAAAACGAATTCATCGTTCAGTTTTATCGCAAAATTGGCCAACTCCATAAAATTACGTTTGCGATAACCGCTACAGCCGGATGAACAATAAGGTTCTGAAGTTGTGATTTTATACCAGAGCAATCATTTCTATATTATCGTTGCTGCATCAACATATCGGTAATTCACGTCCCTAATTGGATTCATATTTATGTGATGGCAGAGAGTTTGTTGATTTATAAATCGTAAATTTCAGAGTTCTATTTCTTGTTTGAATAATCTATATTTTGAGTCTCCTTATATAAATTAAACAGTTCCTGATTTTTTACAAAAACCTATTGCCATTCAGAAAGCTCGTCGTAAATTCGTATAACAAATCACCCCTGCAATAAACCAAGAAATTATTATAGTCGATCTGGGGTTATTCTAAGAAATATTCTCGAAACGTAATAAGTAAAGTACCTAACCGGTACAGATGAAGTTAAACCCTAAAAGCAGCCCACAATAGCCATCATATTAATTAGAGATACGATAACGGCAATAGAAACTCGATACAGGTTGTAATGTGTTAATTCCAGCGGAGAGTATTGGCTCTTTAGAAGTGAACCCCGCGGCGGACTTGGAGCAAATGCGTACCCTCATTCAGAACATGATCAAAGAATCTCAACAGTACTCAAGCCTCGTGGACTGGTGGTTTGTAGACTGTAAGTACACTTGCACATGTTTTCGACGCAAGTTTTCGCTTTGTTTCCACAACGTCGTCAACTTGTTTTAGTTACGGAAAAGGTCTTTAATTACGAGTCACGTCATACTAGACATTCGAGTAACTATGTTCAGGTTACACTATTAGTCTTAGTTAAATTCACCCAAGCTTATTTAACACAAAATGCATGTTTAAAGCATTTACTAATTTGAACAGAATACTAACAACTGTTGCAAGTGTTCGTAGAAAGGTAATGCTAATTAACATTAATATATAACAATGCTATATCTCACACCACATTCGCAAAGCATTTTTAAATAAATAATGGTCTGGCACTCGTAAATATATCACTCTGGTTTCAATTCCAACAAAATGTTTAGAACATTCAGATATTGAGAAAATGTGTACATTGTTATAAGACTCTACTTAATGATTCTTCAAAGAATGCTAGTTCTTTCACTAGAGAGTGCTACGAACGTAATTGAAAAATCATATTTATCGATTTTATACGAACAATTTCAAATAATTGTATACTTCTAAACTCATCCCATAAATAATATTTATTCAAGTCCAAATAACGCTTGTATGTAATTCATACTGTTTTCTGCACTTTACCAAGAAGATACACGGTACAACAGCGCTAGATTCAAGCTTACAATTTATCCATATTATACCAACATCGTAAACATAGGTAAAAATGTTCTAGAATATCACCGGGAACCACAAGTTGGACGTCACCATGTTTTCATTTTTGCGTCGTCAATCCACGTGAGAAAATCCGTTTAAGCTGCGCCGCAGCTTTGCCGGCGAACAGTTTAATATTCCCAGCAACATTAAATATTGTAGAAGGCTTGTTTTTTTACATAGCTAAAGGGTAAAGGTCATATCGATTCCTTTGAAACGAAATATTTTTGGACGTAGAGGGACGGGCTTGAAATTTACATTCGTCGCTTTTTACGTATAGCAACTACCCTGAGGATTCTTGAATTGCCTTTGTGCATTCTAGATTTTTACATTTTCAAAATAAACCTAGGTGTAACGAAGCCTAACAAGACTAAAATAAAATTTATATATTTATATGGTTTTTACATTTTATTGTCAACGTTCCATAAATAAACAATCATTGCTGAACTATCCGCGTTTCATCTTTTTTATTAATTTCTGAAAATTTATAGATGTTACAAATGTGAAATTAAACAAAACAAGTTGGTGGTTGTTTGGTTCGTTGCTAAAAATAATTCTACATAAAACCATAACGATGTATGTCTATGACCTACATATTTATGACAGCGGTGACAGCAGAGCGTTTCTTCCGCGTGGACAAAGCGCAGGAGAACCTGCACTACCCCGCGGACATCGGGCACGACAACATCTACATTCTGGACGCGGCGCCGCAGACGCCCGACACCGAGACGACGGCGCAGCCCGACACCACGGCCACGGCGTCGCTTGACCGCACCGGACCCTCAGTATCCCTCGACACCACTACCGGCCTCTCCGTATCTCTTGATATCTCGCAGAGTGTCGACACCCCTAGTGCCGGCGTCTCGCTTGACGTTCCTGAATCTCATGCCAGGTCAGTGAATGAATGTATGGTCATTGAAAAAAATTACAGAATGAAAAATTTACCATGTTATAAGTTTCTTTCTTCTGTTAAACACATTGTGGATTTTACCATAGCAGCTAATAAAATAAAGAATAACATTGAAATTAAAGTCAATTGGAACAATTTGAATATCAATTATTAAACATGCTAAGTTGTTGTCTATTGGTGAATCAAATCACCTGTGATGAATATAAGAAAGTAAGTAGATTCTAAAAAGTTTTGACATGTGACACAAGCTCGCCGTAAGCGGGCGTGCAAAGCGTGCACCGCATGCAGGAGGCCCGTCTAGGGGGTGGGAAATTAGTTTTTTTGAACAAACCTCAGAACAAGTAATAGGTATGTAAGACGGTATGACGGGGTTTGCACGCGAGTGCTGAAAAAGCTAACGGCGGGCCTGATGGACATGACGTTGTAACAACGTTAGATGTACAAGGTGCATAGGAAACATTTTCGTGTTCGTTAATACAATCACGTCACGTCATATGTAGCCGCGAGCACAAAACACTGTCACGTTCCGCGCCACTGCAGTATTTTAATTTTTCACGCCATGAGGCCTAAACGATGTGATGACCTTGCACTAGACAGCGCACCAGTTGAATAGGGGCGGAAATGGCTCGCGGCCGTATTCACTAAATGACCGAAGTCCATTCAGCCGAAGCCGTGCCGTGAATAACGCACAGCGAGGCGTACATTATGGTACAGTTGAATAACTCTATAAACAAAACTGCCCCAGGAAACAAAGCCTGATGGATATTTAAATTGCATGAGTCTTCTAGCAAAGGTAGATAGGCTTAAAATCGTTTGCATTTTTCTACGTATTTGCTACTGCACTCGATGGACCTAATCGTGTTCAAGGAATTAGTTACATGCTATTGCACTAGCCGTAGTTGTACGATTATGACATTTTGTACAGTGAATCTGGTTTGGGAAGCCCGGCACGAACATCTGAAGAGTTGTTGACTCCGCAAACGCCTCCGCCGGGTGGGGTGGTATCCCCTGCACCCACCGCGCCTAAACCTTCAGCGACAGCTCCTACAAAGACCCCCGCTCCGTCCACTCCTAAAACTTCAGTTCCTTCCACTCCCAAAAGTGCGGCCTCCTCGGCTCCACCTAAAGGCAGTACGCCGAGTCAAGAAACATGCTCGCCTCCGCTTTGCGCCAGTCCGCCTGCAAAAGATGTCCAGCCCACCCACGACTCAATCGTTCGCTTTAAAACGTGAGTACAGACGTCATGGCGTTTTCTGTGTTTGTGTGAGTTTGAGCTTTAGAAATAAGTAGTTTTATTTAATGATGGCTCAGGTATTATACTGCCACATGTATCGTCCCATTTACGTATGCGAAATGGGTTTTACATCAGCTGTAATTTTCACTGTTGTGCAAATTACATTACAGATGTTAATTCCAAACAGAATAGTAATGCGCAAATATGATTCGCAATATCGAAGCCATCAAAACTAGATTTACAAATACGTGATTTGCAAAACAATTTTCGTATTGTATTGGCAGTTTGAAGCGCAACTGACTTGTAGAGCAACACGTTGATCGAATATTTTGCCATTACTCGCAGTCACTGCGGTAGATAGGTACAACAGTGTGATTGTGTCTATAAGTTAATAGCACACGTATGACTACTGAAGCACAACGCACACTAACGACTAAAATCTGCACTCTATCTCTTCTTTCTTCTATTGCATGCAGCATTCATGAAAAACTTTTTGGACTTGATCAAGAAGTATTTGGCTATAGGTGAGACACACTTATTAGTACTATAGTTTAGTGTAGTTTATGTTCAATTTAATATAGTTTGACCTTTTACTAAAATCTTTTCACTGAATCTCTCAGCTCTAGAATAGGTGACTTTCAAATTAACCTTTACTTTAGTCCAACATTTTCAACTTTATTAAAAAGTAATTTCGAAACGACAAAATGATAAAAACAAAAATCAACCATTCATTTTTGTTTCAGAAATTTGTTAGAAAAAACATCTGACGCGCTTCTCAAGGCCGCCAAAGTAGGCGACCTGAAAATGGTTAGTACATCGGTTATTATTCGAGCGTAATTGCCGGCTCTCGACTGTCCTTATGACATGAAATTATACGGGCTTGATTATATTTTATTATTATTTAATATTCAGGAACTGATTGCGTGAAATCGTAATTAACTTGGACACAGAGGTTTTCAATTTAATGAAAGTCTGTCATTCACTAAAATATTCAACGTATTGCGACGACATAATGTCTATGTTACTCAGGTAGTAATTAGAATATGTGGAAGGCATATAGCCACGTTGTTCGGCATAATAGGCCTTATTGTTTCTCAACTTAAACATGCTTTGAAAAATTGACCCTTATAAAAACGTACATAAAGCATATTAAAGTTATAAGCCACGTCTTTTTAGATGAAGGAGTTGCACGCGGCGGGCTACTCATTGATGTCGATCGACGCTCGCGGGCAGACAGCGCTGCACATCGCTGCGCGGTACGGCAACAAGGAGATCGTGAAGTACCTGATCGCCAGCGC
The DNA here is from genome assembly GCA_030295005.1 of Cephonodes hylas. Taxonomy (NCBI): domain Eukaryota; kingdom Metazoa; phylum Arthropoda; class Insecta; order Lepidoptera; family Sphingidae; genus Cephonodes; species Cephonodes hylas. The sequence goes on along the minus strand of AP025369.1, from coordinate 8,019,476 downwards.
TCCCACTGCTATGGTGAACATGCGAGACAACGAACGTGGCCAGACGGCACTGCATAAAGCGGCTGCACACAAGCGCCGTGCTGTATGCTGTATGCTGGTGGCCGCGGGAGCTGCGCTCTCGCACCAGGACCACGCCGGCCTCACCCCGAGACACCTCGCGCTCAGGGCCGACGACCATGACCTCGCCGCATATCTAGAGAGTGAGTTTCTACGTATGAGAATATTTTCTGATAGCGCTGTATATGTATTTGATAAACTAACTCCTTGGAAAGGTGATGATGCTGCCAGCTTTCTTGTCAAAAGAAAAAAAATAGGTTATTTGTATTTTATCATGCTTCATGCATCTTAATGCTGAAGAAAATAAAAAAGAAAGCTTGTATTTACAACAAACATTTTCCAAAACATTAAGTTTAACAACCAGTTTTAACGAGGTTGATTAAGATCCAAGTCTTCTTAAACTATTTCTACATTATTTCATTTAATTCTGTTGAACTGAAAGTTCTGATAACAAAATAGGTTGCTGGAATGTTTACAGAACTTTCAAAGAACATAAACTTCAGCGGTTTACGGATTGTTTGCTATACAGAAACTACAGACAGACATTGCATGACAAAGACCAACAATGTCTTTAAAATTTATGTACTCTCAGTTAGCCGAAGGCGGACAGTAAAGGTCTTGTAATAAAAAATAAAACAACAACATAAAGACATAACATTTATTAGATAAACATTAAAAAAAAAATTCGCAGACGAGTACAGATAGCAAAATTATATTATATTTTTTTAATATTTTTATGTGGATTCTCGCGTCGGTAATTTTAACGACTCCACATAGGTAGTTTTAGTTAAATAAAATTATTATCTACACTATTAGATTCCATAACATATTACTAATGTATTTCGTGGTTATTACGGTAATATTATTTCAATTTATTTAGGTATAACAAACAATGCTATATTTAATAGCGTATTCAAAATTTCGATTTGAAGAATCATTGTGTTATCCATTTTGGGCAATTAATTCTGAACTATTTAGTTTAAATTTTACACGTAGTAACGGTGAGTTAGTAATTAAAACAAGACTGTTCCCGATTTAATTTGTTGCAAGAACGCACACCGTTCAACTTATTCAATATAATATCGTGAACGGTCTGAGTCTTGTTTGAAAAGTAAATATTGTAAAGCGCTCAATGTAATTACCATCTAATAGTTCGACTTTGTTATTGAAGAGTTTGTACATTTCAGGTCAAGAGCATTTTCAATTAGTCTCCGAAGATTTAGAAACTGCGGTTTGAAAAGTGAAGTCTAAACTGAATGTGAATTTCTCTGCGTGGTACGGGATACAAGACTCTAGTGATAGTGATGAATACATTTTATGAATAATTATATTATATTTCCTCTAACACCAAAGTGATATTTAGATCTTGTGACTATTGTAGCATTAATGACATTTGACTACTTAAATTATCCCAATAAAGTGTTTAATATACTATTTAATTGTAATTTAATGAAATTCCTTTGTAAATTATAAGATAAAAGTATAAACTATTGAAGCGTATGACTTTAGATATGTTACATAAAGCAATCATTAAATTTAAAATTCTGTAGCGTTGCTTGTACAGATAGATATTAAATTAAATGCACTATTTAAATTATCTTTCCAAAAAAACGTTGTAGCATTTTCTTTCTGATACTAGATCGCTTTAAATTTCTTGTTGTTTAAAAAAATATTGTAAGTGCAGCGTATTTTCTGTATTCTCTTTGTTTCGAAATGTAACCCTCGTGTTTACATTGGCAGGAAAGGATAACGACATAGTAAGTGACCGCGGTTGTTTGGGTTACCGCATGCTGTCGGTCTTCTGTTAATAGGCTTTCATTACCATTCCGATGGCTAATTCAATTGAACGTAATTGTTCGCGTGAAGGAACCCTCTTATAACATATATCGTACGTCATTATCACCACGAATAGTTGAATGTCTTAATTGATTTCTATTTTGTTAAAAAAAATACAAAACTATTGCTATTTAAAAAGCCTTCCTATTGTTTATAATCGTGTAACAACGAAAAAGAATTTGGCTAAGGTGTTTGTAACAATATTCAAACAAATTCGTTGTCTTTTAAGAGCCAATGTAGTAATGGAATTAATTACACTAAATTTTTCACTCGTTTCGAAGACCGACAGTGAGCATTATTGTGGTTTCACCGTGCTGTTTTAGTTGTTTTTTTACTGACCGTACATTTAAATTGTTCGTTTATGTGACTTTATAGTAGTTTTTATTGCATCAAATTATATTTATTCGATAATTATGGATGTAGTGAAAACTACTTTAGCATTTAGCTACTAATGCAATAATCTGTAAGAAATACAAGACGTAGTGTAGTTAAAGAAGACAATTTACTTCATTGCGTTTTGTTGTGAGTAGATTGACGGGCACTGATGTTTTCGCGTGCCTACATTACATGGACTTTAGAATTGGGCCTAAATACTTAAATAGATTTTGCGTTGCAAGATTGTAAGCTGTAATATTTATGTCCAGTAGCCTGGTGTTAATTCGGCAATAAATTATGTATTAGAAATACATCTTGAGCTGTAGTTAATTTGTATGTTGATAAAGTCGGCGTAGTTTCTATTATGATCTCAGAGTTTCTTTAACATTGTAGTAATAAAATTAATATTATATTTCAGTAATATGAAATGTATTTAATGGAGCTTATTTATTGTGTTGGTTTGTTATCACAGGTGGAGTGTTGTTATTTATGAAGCTTTGTAGCGTAGTTAGTTCTCATCTCAGTAGAGCAAGCGCTTCGCAACTCAATTGTCTTTCAGCCGCTGGAATTACCCGCGACCCACGCGTCTATTGTTATTTATTATCATGTCGAATTATTCTATTTCCTATGATTTGCGTGATTTAACTTGTACGAATTGTAATAGTTAATGTTATTTATGACTGTAATACCATTACCTCTACGTATTGTACCTAATAGATTAGTGTGTAACGAATTTACTCGTACTACTCGCTGTTAAAGCGAACAATGAAAGACAAAGCTGTGAGAATTTTGGTCTTAATGTAAAAAGTAAGTTCTTTTTATCGTAAGCGAGAAAGATGTACACGTACCAATACGCTGTTTCGTGATGTTTAAGGTGAATGTAATGTGGAATATCACATTGCTGACGCCCGTCGCGACGCGAGCTCCAAGCGAGTATACTAAGCGAACGATTATTGTAACGAATTTTATTATTGTTCTATATAGGGAATGAACTCTGTAGCGTGTGTACTTACTGGAATAACAATGCTTTCCCCGTCCTAGCGTGACATTCAGTGAAACAATACACACCAAATGGAAAGGCACTTTTGATTCAATTACATGCTAAAAGCTGAGTTCGGGATGGTGAATCAAATATTCCGAAGTAATGGGATTCGAACTCAGCGTTTAGCCACTGAATAATGTAAGAATGTAGAGTAAATATTAATGCATGTAAGGTTCGGCGATCCCGCTCCCCCATTGTTGCCAACCACTACCTCCCGCACACGTGGATTAAACAATGGAACTCTTTAGCTACTTTAACCTCGTAGGTCAACTTTCAAGTGGTGTACATCAAACGCCAACTTTACCTTTACACTTATAAGTGAGACTTTTCCAATGAGATATGTAGTCTTTATATGTATGTACATATTGTATCAGAGGCCTTCATTCGGTAGTGTACTATATATTCTCTTTTGTATATGTATTACCTAGTGTATTTCACGACCAATGCTATCTTTAAAGAGTAAATATCACTAGGTTAGTATTTCGAGTACTGATATGAAATTGTGCTTTTTGATCAAACGTTTGTTCAATAGCAAACGATGTTTTTATTGACCCAATTTTATTCGTAACACGAGGTTTTTGCATGTCCTTTATAATGTTACTACGACTTGTGCACGTGAGATATTTTTTCTAATATGTACTTTTTAATGTATAAGATACGAGTATATGGAATGTGATTATAAAAATAAATCTACGAACAATCTGATTGATATTTAATTCTGTGCATTTCTGAAAGTGAAATTAATTGATGGTTTTGCCCATTCGGCGCTTATGATAATACACTCACAAAGCATTCCATTTGAAATGTAATTAATTAATCTGTTTTCGCCATTGAATTATATCGGGTTTTGAAATTAGAATAATTAGTAATATTACAGCGATTTAGTAGAATAAAGATTTCCACGTAGCACCATTCGTGGTGACTTACCGTACCTACCCTGCGAGTAAACTTAGATATCACTTCATATAGTTATTATAATGTAACATTTACAGTAGCTAAAGTAGATAAACATGATGATTATGATCACATTATTTTTGTCTACTTTATTGTCCACTGTTGTTTAAAAATATTCGCCGCAACCACAACCTTATGTAATTTCATTGTTGAATATTTGTCGTGTATCGTTCATATTGATATAATTATAATAGTTATCTTTAAATATTGATAGTGAGAGCTAGAACCTCTCTCTACACTGCAAACTAAAATATACTAAGAGATTAATCAATGTGTTTTGTGATATATATGAAATATTTTACTTCCACCGATTAAAATCTTTTAATAGCTAATATACTCATTGCTTTTTCTAAGTGGAGACTTTAATAATCTCGTAAAAGACAATTTTGACATTTGTTTAGTGTGTTGATTCGCAAAAAAAATATGTGAGTACATATATCTGGTTATTGACAAGAATCCAACAAAAATAAATGTTAAAGTGATCAAGATAATTGAGTCTCGTTGAAACATCTCGTTTGTGAAAGCTCAGCTCATGTTTATTGCATTGCGATTATGAGATAAATTTAATTGCATACAGAGACGATATGCACATTCAGAAAGTTATCGAATGCAAAAAACATACTGTATGTTAAATATTATTCAACAAAATTCATTCTTTAAGCACAGATGAATTTTACTTAAATTCCTAAAGTACATTATGAAACGTTTTAATAATATTTTCTGAGCACTAGTTTCATTGTAAGTACATACTTATTTTTGCACTCAATAAAGTCACTATTTTAAATAAAGTTATTTAAATCAAGTACACTGAAAGAACAATAAATAAAATACGTCTTAATTTGTGTTTTATTGTCTCTCCAATGTTTACCAGTTAAACTTTTAAATTTAACGGATGATACTTTCATGTTTTACCATTACCGGGTTCTTAATGATTTATCATAGTATTAGTAGTCTGACTTAAATTTATGCAGTGGTCATACTAGCCTTTAACTGATTCTAAGTAATATATCAACTAATAAAATAAGACTATTTCATAAGAAACAATTACATATTACGCTATATATATTATACCTGCGTAAAATTGTTTAATGATTTCTAGAGATAATTATGAATAAAGAAATTCTAAAAATATTTTATTCCTTCATAAACTTACGGTAAAATCGCAAGCTTTCATGACGCCCCTTATGTCCGTATTAAAGGCTTAAATAAAAATAGTAAAAAAAAATAGTGGTATATCTGCAATGAGAAACCTTTGTATATGCATAGGTACGAAACTTACACACACAGCGAGCACAATTAACGTGATCCTATCGAGATGGACTGTTGAAATGTGGTTCCACTCATCAATTTTACGCGGCAATAAGACACACAATATCCGTTTTTACTACTTTTTTTATTTCTCCAAGTTACAGGCTGCTTATTAGATTGTGTGGGACTGTGTAAATGCCAAATAGCACATATGTCACGACAGCCTTGTACGGCGCTGTTATTAAATCTTGTCCCACGTCGTAAAACCTTACCTGTCGCACATACATGAAAAATATGGCCCTATTTTTGTGTACTTGTTAAAAGTCGTAAATGAGTAATATTCCAAATGGACGGCTATTAGTGGCAAACACTCAAAATATATGACATAATTTTTATGTACATTTTTATTAAAAACTTGTGGTAATCTAGCTCTACCCGGTTGCTATTGAAAATCTCGTGCTTGTCCCATGGGAACAAAATAAATTGCCTATGGTAATTCTCTGAGCAATATGTCTCATGAATGTGTCTCAAATCGTATTAGGCCCGGACGTAATTTTATTTAAAAAAAGTAGCGCATCATACTTCGGTATTCCCCATCTACATTCATATCAAAAATCGTTCAAATCCGATAAGTCGTTTTTGAAATACTATAATACAATCCTATCGTCTTTATAATGTTATTATAGTGTAGGCATTGTTACAATTTTTTTAAATATTAAGATGACTATCATTAAATAACGTTTTATCCCAAGGTACTCCGTTAATTTTAGCCAGTATAAATAAAGCCAATAAATAAATCATTCATTCTTTTTCATCCGTTTACTAATCCGATTAGAGAACGTTACGCCGGCCCAGCCTATGAAAGTTTCCAAGTCCATGCAAAAACCATATATGCAGTTTAATTACCTATATAGTATAATGTTTTCAAGTTTCGCAATCTGTACATAGTATTGCGAAATATTAAGATTTAAACAAACACGCACTCATTCATTCACGCATTGAAAGGGAATTCCTATGTGATATCAGTGTTGAATATTTAAGCAATGAAAAAAAGAAAAATCGATTTTCGACGTATTTATTCGCTTAAACATTAGACGGCAGCATTGGCTACCTTTGCTTATGACAGAAGACCGTTGACTGAGAAAGCGGGTAGGTGGGGAATGGTTCTCCTAAACTCATCAACGGTGCAGCAGAAGCTGTAGCCGAGGTCGATGCGGTCTGGTTGCCAGCCGATCCAGTTGAAGGCGTTGTTGTTGCGGCAGCGATCGGTACAGAACTGCAAGCTCCTCACTTCGTTCCACGTGTAGTAGGGATTGTTGATACTGATGAACGCAGTACCGAGACGGCGCGAAGCATCGTATACAACCTAGGTAACAAAAAGACAAAAGTTTTAGTGAAATGTCGTATGAAAATATAAATGAGTAGGACATAAACAAAAAGATAATAATATAATATTGGTTTCGATAGCCAAATTATAATATCAAATAAAAACCTTAAATTTTATTTTCTACTTAAGTGATTTTTTACTGTAAATGTAATTTATTAACACAATTAAAAAGATATCCCCATTATAAAAAAGGTCAACCTAATATGCTTAGTCTAAAGACGTAAAAACCTATCCTACATTTATAATGTGCGTAAGGATAAATAAGATTACCTTGTAGAAGTAAAGTGGCACAGGGATTTGAAGGGCGCCGTTGGCGGCACGGTGAAGGAAGATGTCAACCAATCTATTGTTTTGGTTACGAAGCTGAGTCACGCCGAAGGTTCCGGTGTAAACAGTAGTGCGATATCCAGCGGCGCCGATACGTCTACGAAGGTTCTGTTAATATTCGAAAAAAAGTTTATTAAAAACAAAACAGTGATAAAGTATGATTTGGCATAAAATAGTTCCTTAATAGGATTAAAACTTACCTGTTCTAGCCAGTTCCAGTTACCAGCATTGAATGGCTGCCATTGTGGTGCAGCGTTGATGAAGTAAAAGGTGGCACGTTGGCCGGTGGCATAAATGAAGTCAGTTTTTGCCGCCAAATGACCACGCGCCAAAAATTGCGTATTTGTCACATATCTGTCAGCCAGAGCACTACCGACGAAGCCAGCAATCATATTCTTTTGCGAGACTTGGGTGTATGCATTGTTCACAGCAACTCCAGGGAAGAAGCTGCCAGCTATAATAAAAACATATTTGCTACAAGGCATCCAAGGAGTGGTGTTAGTAATATTGCTATTATTTTAAAAAATACTTACCCAACCAACTGGGACGATCAACGCCAGATTGGAACACAGCATTCTCAGGATTCTGTTCAAACCACACGTACAATACTTCCAATCGGGCCTGGTTGAAACAAGACCAATACAGAGGGTAGAAAACACCATGGACGATGAAACCAACACTGAAATATAATAAGAGAGTTTAAAATTATATAAAGAAAATTACGATTAAATATTTGCTTCACCATTACAATAGTAGCTAAATCTGAACTTACCGAATCACGAGATTGTTGTTGAAACATCTGGTGTTAGTTCCTTGCGCCTCGTGGTGGGAATGAGCAGAGCAGGTGATTTGGCCAAAAGCCCTGTTTCCGTTTAACCAACCGGCGCCAGAAACGAGGTTGTTGTTTACACAGGTTGCAGTCTAAATTAAAAAATATACTTTGTTACTTTAGTTGAAATTTCTTGTGCCCAACAGTCGAACTTGTAATAAATATATTACATTGTTATTTAAATTTTAACATCTTTTGTTTACGAAACTAATCACACCTTCTGACAAAACGTGATAAGGTTGATACTTACAGCAGATGCCCTATTGGCAACGATGTTAGGATGCTGAATGAGACGACCAGATCCAGTACAGGCGACATACACTTGTTCGCCAGTGTTGAGACGGATTTGTCCAGAGTTACCGTTCGGGACGAGGTAGTTACCCCTGTGCAAATACACTGGCTGAGGCTGACCTAAGTCACCGTTTACTCTGAAGGTACAACCTAAAAAAAATACATAAAATGAACTGTCAAATTTAGTTTAATACACAAGACGTTGAACACTTAAATGTAGAAACACAGTAGCATTTTACCGCTTCGTTGTTGAGGTCCAGGGTAAGTGCTTTCATTGGCGTATTTGCTCTGTTGCACACCCAGCCAGGTGTCTAAGTAATCCTCAAAGTCATCTTCGTCTAGCACGAAGGCCAGTTGACCTGGTTCGGGCAGATCAAAAGGCAGAGCTGCCACTGCCGCTGTCAGGGCAGCCAATACCAGAAAAACGCGCATCCTTAGGATTGCCACCTGCTACTGCTATCCATATTACAAGCCTACATTATTTATAATGATGTCCTCGTATGGTGTTATCAGTACAGACATGATCTCCAGGAATAAGTATAATCAATTAGACAATGGTCAATATCTTCCGAGCCGGTGTTCCGTAGCTTTTTAATTTTTTTATTTTTTTTCTATATTTGTATTTCTGATATATCTCGTTCTCTTTTCCATTTCAGCTCACTTAAAAAATATCGTTTGCATTTCAAAAAATAATTATTTAAACGGCTCCATTTCCAACGTCTCCATCCGGTCTTGTTTGTCATTTTAAATTTGCTTGCTGCGATGTGCATTAATTAGGAGTACCTGTTAAAAGCGTTTTCTGTTTAATATTTATGGATTCTACGGTTTCTATTATCAACAATGGCATAAAAAGTATTACAGCATTACCGTTTTTCAACTTTTTTACGACTGCGACTACTCAAAGTTTTCATGATTTTAACCAGAACACTTTATGCACTGCGAAATACGAGTACTTCTCTTGACTCGGTTATTAATGTCAATGGTAGATTCTAGTACTCTCCACGAGTGTTCATTACCCAAGTTTTCTCACAACTGAAAGCAGTTAATCGACATTTTTAAGTATCTAGCACATAGCTCTTAAATTTACTAGGAAAGATTTTTATGATTTTAATAATATTCAAAATGATTTTTTATTTGCCTGTCATTTTTAAAATAGTGATTCATAATACATAAATATTATTAATCTCAAAACCACGCAACTAAATACGTTAGCTTAAGGTAACATTTTAGTTTAATTATAATCTTATGTAATGAGTAAGAAAACGCTGTGAACAGACTTACAAGTTAAATTAAAATATCTTGCTGTAACCTTAGTTTCTTACAGCTACTTCGATTTCAGTTGTGTACTTTATAAAAGATGAAAAATATCATCATTTGCCTACATAAATTCTTTGACTTCCTTATAAAACTTATAATGATAAAAGTGTAACAATACAAATAAATATAGGCAATCATTTCACAGCTTTTATTATTATTATGGTGGTATAATAAAAAATGATTGTTTTGCAATATGATAATAATATAATGCTTACCTCTAAAAATCATCAAAAAAGATAAACCAAAGATATGATTCCCTAATCTAAATAAATAAAAAAATGATAAACGTGTGATTAATTTTGTAATATGTATGTATGTGGTGCAAATGTGCTAAAATTTGGATTTCAATCAAAAAATGTAGTTCCTCTGTTGAGCGCAGATCTCCTCTATAACTGTGTGGGTGTAGCCTTAATCCGCCACGCTAGTCCAATGCGGATTGGCGGAATACACACCTAAAAAATTTCTAAGAACTTTTAGGTGTTGGTACTTATAATGTGTGTAACGATGTTTTCGTTACCCGTATAAAAACATGATATTTTATTGTAATGATCGTGGGCAAGAATTCATGCAGAAATCTGCCTTGTTGGTCCTATCCCGACAGACACCACTGTATCTCTCAGGATTAACGACAGTATGCACAACATTGACGCCAAACACTTAAGCTCAGCGAGTCAAAGGGAACTTAATTTGTCATGGTCCCGTAACGATGTAAATCAGAAAGAGATATAAAGGAGGAGTTGGAAATAAATAGTTGCTCACAAACAAAAACGATGGCATAAATTTTATGTATGAAGAGTTAATCAACCCGCATTGTTTAATTCAGAAACCTAAAAGAATTACGGTATCCAAATTATACGACTTTGTATTGCAGTTTAATTATAGTCCTGTGATGGCATTTTAAAATAAAATAAAGCCGTCCGCTTGATAGCTGAGGGTTTTTTTGTCTCCGAAGAAAGCTATTTCAGGGTAGTTCCTAACTTATGTGAATATTCAGTGTATCTATATTACTAAAATATGTATAACAATTGCTTGCAACATAAATAAATTTATGCTAAATCAATAATGGCCATTAAGAATAAGACATTGAAATTGTATTATTTAGGTAGTATACGTAACTACAGTCTACAAGGATTAAAATAAGTTTTTAGACTTTACTGGTGTTAACCGGTATTGTATCACGCAATTATCAGTGCCCCTATTAGATTTATAAAAAAGCACTACCGCATTTTTTAACTTCATATGCAAAAAAGAATAGACAAGACAGACAGCGTGGCGCGGTTGGCTAAATACCAGCTCCTGAAACGAGAGGCCGCGGGTTCGTTCTCCACACGGAAACAAATGTTTGTATGATCCATAAATATTTATATCGGGTCTGGGTGTTTGTGAGACCGAAAAGTCTCCTGTAGTTTGTGGTACCCCGCTAAAGGACTTATATCCTTGTATTGAGTCATTGACTGTTGGGTATATTTATTTATTTAAAAGCAAGAATACTGAAGTACTATACATTCATTTCAAAATATTATATGTGTATTGAAATTTTATTTTAAATTAGGAATGCGTTAGTTATTCAACGTATAAGGGTACTGTAGAAACGATATGATTAAATCATATCTCGCTAATAACATATTGAAATCAAAGGTGTGTGTGAAATACACACAAAAATCGTCACTCGCATGATTTGCGCGTGAAAATGTGATCGATCATGTTCCTGGATTTATACGATAATACAACTTTTCTTAACAATAATCATTTGATAAAATACTAATTAGATGATTATAACGTTACAATTAATCCACTTATAATCGTTTGTTAATTGTCAAACGATGCCAATCATGCTGGTGATGGTTGGTTCAACGCATTTGAAAAATATTTATAATATTCTGTAAAAGGATTGTTTGTTTGTCCTCAATTTATTGACCATAGCAATCTAATAATACACAATGTATTATTGCAATTTTTTCTCCACAGACATTTTTTGAAAATTCCAGGTTTCCCACTATTTTACATAACAAGGCGGTTGATGAAAATCTTATTTAATCAAACTGACTGATGAACATTGTATCAGATCATCTTTTAATTATTGATTACCACCGTCCTTGTCATATAAGCCCGAGAGATTGTAAAAGCGATACTGTCCTTTGGTGTCCGTTAATACATCTCTACATGAAGCGCTACAGCTGTCGTCACGTGCGTCACAGTTAAGCAGACGCATTAATATAATTAAACTGAGTAAGTGATAGATCACATACATAAACTTACGCCTGTACTCCCCGAAGGGATAGGCCGAGGCGTATTTCTGCACCCATGTATCGCCAGGTATATATCGGCCCTACGTAATAGGGGGCGACCTTATTGTCTTACTGAGAATTTTCTTTTGGAAAAACCCAATAAAACTTTGCTAGAATCGCGCCGTGATTTTACTGCGAAACGAATAGCTAGGCTTAACAGAGGCAGAAAACCAACATAAAGCTACCCTGTTCGGTTTCATTCAATTAATGAAATAAACCAAACCATCTAAGGATGAAGTTCATATGTGTCTGAAAGACTACTACAGTATTACAGGTGCTATACAACTTGAGTTACGATGCGGTCATCACTATGATGGTACAGCTAAAACATTCCGCCATAATCGTGTTACTTAATGTCGTTATCGATTTGTACAATCTTTAAAGCTTTATTGATTTTTTCCATAAGGAAATTTCCAAAAGCAGCCTAGAATTTTCAAATATGCCCAACATATAAATAATTAGCAAAATTACGGTACAGAAATGCGCCATTGTCCACTGCTTCGGAAAATATTGTTTATACACCTGACCACACTGCAACCATCATGAACTGTTGATGAAATGACAATCGACATCTGACACTACCGTCAGAATCCAAAAGGCTTTCTTAAACGTATGCAGCATAATATTATTCTATTTACTTTTCTAGACAATCATTACAACTTGTTCAATTCTAGTGGCTTAGAAACACAAGTGGCTAAAATCTATCTATTGTTAAGAAAAAAATCGACGCGCGAATAGCACTTTTAAGTTCTGCCAAATTTGCGACTGTTGCGTGCCCAGGAAGCACACAGAGTTTTCTTATGTATCCATTTTTAAAGTAAAATAATGTCATATGTTAAGACATTTCATAGGTAAGCATAGGGCTAGCTAGCTGGAATAGACAATAATTGAGCATTAAAGGACGTTATAAATTTTTACGTTTCTTCTTTTTGATATAGAGAAAAAGAGTAAAAATACAAAGCACATTAGAGTATCTATCTAAAAATTGTATTACAGAAGACTTGTCCCTAAGACACGACATATATTAAATAACGGTTTAAAGTTAGCTCAAAGATACATCTCGGTGTCGCTGGCAGCAGCTGGGCTGCGCTCACGTTCCTACAAAACTTGGAACACGGCTACATCGTACATCTCGCAATAATGGAATAGCCGCCGGTCACGAAACAATTGAACCAGATGCACTAACTTCAGTGGCGAGTTAAGAACAAAATCGTACGTTCTGCCTTTAACACAAATGTTTAGCCACTTATTATTTGGACTACCAATGAAGTAGATCCATTGATTAGTCAAATACATTAGACCGCGTGACATTTGCCAGCCCTGTGGCGTAGCTGGCTAGGCACCAGCTTGCGAAACAAGCGGCCGCGGGTTCAATCCCCCCACTGAAACGAATGTTCGTGTGATCCACTAGTATTACTTCAGGTTTGGGTGTTAGTGAGACCGAAAATTCTCTCGTAATTTCTGATACCCGCAACAGTAGCTAGACTCGTGTCTCAATGTTGGATCAGGACTATGTGTGTGACAGTTGGGTGTATTTATTAATCACTATCATAGTACCTAATATGTATTATTAATCTAATCTCAACAAAAGCGTATAATTGATTGCAGAAACATTTTTTATGGAGGCTTAAAAACTAGACACCCGGTATCAGATCTCAGCGCTAAGACATTTCTAAATAGTACTGTTATAACAATTTTTAAAATATGAAAAATAACAATAAATATGAACAATGGGACAAATAATGAAGTAAAACAGCCGCACCGCTTGAGAGGGCCGCCTCAATCGAGAGCAGAAAATGATTTTGCGCGTGATGGGCTCCTTAAGATTATTATTTTATAATTAAAATCTCGCCTGACCATTGCATAAACACCTTCTAAATTAAGTACCCAGCTCCCCCTTTCAAGATCGCTTTCTGCAAAAACAAACACACAGTCACGCTTTCATCCCCAAAATTAACAGGCAAAGTTGCGACGTTGCGTACACATATTTATTAATTTTATTTAATCTCAAAAAATCGACATCTAGTACTGTACTACTACTGAGAATAGCCTTATGATAATTAGGTTACTAGGTCTTTGTATCACCCGGAAATCGAACCCATGACCACTAAACTACACGGTCAACACTGCACGTAAGGTAAGGGCCTAACGGTTAGTATAAAATGTTACAAAAAGAAAATAAAAGCACAGTTTAAATCAGACTTCAAACTGTAATGCTCCTGAATTTTAAACAAAAAGGTGGTGTACATTTATTCAATATCTTAGTAACCTAATCACTCTTGCTTCGGAATCTATTGAAGTAAAACAATCGTACAACAAATTTATACCTAATGAATAAAATTGTTCTGAAATTTCAATTAATTGACTATCATTCTAAGAAGAGCAAGTATAATAGGGTTTCTAATATTACATTGCGATGAGAAACTTTGCCCAACTTTAGAAGACTTAAGAAATCTATATTGATAAGTAGTGGCTCATTCCAACTTCACTCAAGTACAGAAATTATAAAATAGTGATAGTATTTATACATCTATACGACCTAATAAACTGCCTTTGTGATTCTCCACGTTTCATACTCACTGGCCCATATAAATGTATATTTCACTGGCGAGCATAGGCCTTAAATTTATTCTCGTAATATGTTTAATATAATCTCTACATATTTATGTGCATATATTTTCTAAGTTTTAGATAATCGTTGTTTCCCGAATAAAAAACGAGTAACACACGTTACTAGAATAAAGTCAGTCTCACTACAATGCTTTTTAAAAACTGTTGGTTGAAAAAAATAATCTATTGGTTAAAAGCCCAGCAGTCGGTTTTTGTTGATTAATCACTTACTCATTAAACTGTTGTGTATAGATAAAGCGCTTATCCCAGATTACCCGCGGCCCAAATGAGATAAACCATAAGTAGATAAAAAACACGCATCGGTATCCGTCACACACCCTCGATCCAAAGTACGCCCTTGACCACGCCTATTACTGATTAAAACAATAGATCAGCTCGTGTACAATGTACATCCCACTACTGAGTGTTAGGCACCAGTACTATTGAAAAGATAAATTTAACCTAAGAAATTCTTTGAAATTGCCTTTCTATCAGATTTTTTCAAAGTGTTTTCATTACCTGTTATAATGAATATACGAAACTTTGATGAGTCAGAGCTTTTTTGATAAGGACATTACTGAATTTTAGTCTAAGCCTTGCGCCTAAACCAACAGTCATCACGTCATCAGTTAATCTCTATTATACTAATATACTTTTTTTACTATATTACTGTTACGAGAAACGATTAACACTAAAACGGCTATAACTCTGTCAACTTAATATAATAATAATGAGGAATAGTTAAGTTAAGGTGCTGAGCACACCTTAGAATCATGAACGACGAATAAAGAGAGGACAGAACTTGTCTTAGTTTCCTCTTTTTATGCCTACAATTAACTACTAGTGGGGCATTAATATGCAACTGAATAGGGATCACATAAGGTTAAGTTAGGCAAGAACCAAACTAGTTTCAAATCAGGTCATGTGCATCCATAATAAGTCATGATTAATGTCGAAAATCGTACGGCATAATTTTGTGGATCAATGAGAGATAAACAATAGATTTTTTTCAGGTCGTCAATCTCATTGAAAATCAAATAAGAAAAATCAGAGTCGCAAAACAACTATCCGAGAATTAATTTACATAATAATTTATAATACATCTTTTAAAAAATACTCGTTCATCCTTATATTCATTATGAGGAGCTTCCTCACGCCATTCAAGATTTATTACATATCGAAGGGGACCTGATTAAAATGAAATAAATCCGACTCCTGAACCAATCTTCAATCTCTGCTCGTTTATTTGAATTAAAAATCCAAAGGCAATTGCTAATATTTTATGTATGTTAAAACCATTTTACGTTTATATCATTGCACATACATAAATATTAAATATTTCTTATACATTTTTAAAGTAAGATTCCGCTTATGTTTTTTGTTCACGTCTGGTTCATATCTTTCCCGTTGTTTCGAGATGAAGTCGATGCCACCACTGGCTCGTTGCTTGGGAGTTGGGAGCACGTCGGAGTCATAATTATATCTCTCCTGGTGCAGAGAGCTGTGTCGCTCGCTAACTCTTAATTAGTAGTCACGTCACTGACATCTTTTGCTTATCAGGTGGTAGCTTACGTAACCTGTATTATCGTTTATTTTTATTTGTTTTTTTTTTTTATTGATACAACTAAGTTGGTGTATTTTGCTTAGTTTCTTTATGCTCTTGGCATAAATTCCGCCTTTTTATTCGCTTGGCTCTGAATGTACTGTAAGATAAAAGTTTTACTAAATTGAAATAATGACAATAGCATTTCAATAATAACACGCCAATCTAAAGTCGGGTATACAAGTATCTAAACAGGTTTCCAAAACATGTACATAGAAATACCCGTAATAAACTACTCATAAGATGAAGATTTTAATGGATATAACCTATATGATATGTATGGATGTACCTACCATACGAGTATATTTATTAATAAAATAAAACAAACATAATATACGTCCTGCGACAGGGCACGGGCCTCCTCTACTACTGAAAGACACGCTGGCCTAGAGCGGGTTGACGGACTACACACCTAAGAAATTCCTAAGAACTTTTAGGAGTGCAGGTTTCCTCACGATGTTTTCCGTCACCATTAAAACAATTGATAATTCATTGTGAATACACACATAACTTCGAAAAGTCAGAGATGTGCCTGGGGTTGGAACCCGCGACTGCCGAGATTCTCGACCGTGCACCTAAATCTCGAGGCCACCATCACTTCAGACTGAACTGACGAGAAATGTGTATAAATACGTATATAAAATGAATGGAAAAATATTCCAATATGATTTTTCGCTTAATATCTAGTCGCAATATATGTAGGTACACATAGTACACAATTCTAAATATTAATTAACCCAGCTAGGCGCTTCAACGAGCGGCGTATGCAGATTTTGCTAATAAATAAGATACGTGTAGCAAGAGATCGATGTTGGGAAACTAATTAACGTTCATAAATCCTTCCAGGTGGCCGAAACTAAATAAACTATTTAAGTTATGATGCCTACCTTATCTCGTTATCACAAACTTGAACAATAAGGGGAATCGGGCCTGTCGTCACATCACCGCAATTTACAACGTTTACTCTCTTTTGTACTCCACGAATCGCCCCACATTCACAAAGAGTTTTACTTCATTAATTACATTGAGAGGGCGGGAATGTTTCAAACTTCATTTCATAGTTGAGTTAATGCCTACTGATAAAGTTTGCGGTTATTGTTATTTGCAACGTCTTTAAAGTGTAAGAAGAATAATGTTTTACTTTGATTTTCAATACCGTGCTACACGATTATGCTGAGAAAGTTTAAGTTTAATTTCGTGACATAAGTTCTGGTGATTAAAAAGACGTGTCTGTTATTCTCAAGATTCCACAATAATAGTGTTTTGTTAGAAATTTTCATTAGCAGCTCGTAGTTTAAATATATGCATAGCAAATGACAAAATGGGACATTTTGAAAATGTCCCACAGGACTTTTTGAAAATAACAATATCAAACTTATTAAATAGCCAAAACCATTTGAACGCATGCATAAAGCTGCAGGATCCAAATCAAAAATGCATTTTTTCAACATTTTTTGAAAACTACCATACGTTTTTCCCAAGGTCTTCCTGATATCCATGCCAAAAACTATCCAAATCGGTGCAGCAGTTTGCGCATGAAAATTGAAATCAAGACAGGCAGAAGTATTTTGATATTTATAATATTAGTATAGACCGTTACAAATATAGCAGCCTAAAGTACGATTATCATATATTAACTTTGATACCTTTACAATAGTGTTATTAATAGGTCCTTCATAAAGACGTTTGTAGAGTTTAATTCAAGAAGGGACCATGGGGAATAAAACATTGACCGACCAAGGGAGTTGGTTGAATTGAATCATTAAACTAACCGCACTGGCCTATTTTGAACTTCTATGAATGATTAAAATTTAACTACCGGCGAAATAAATTGTTCTTCGGCCAAGTTTAAATTGTAAGAAACTTTAATTACATTACTTAATCATGATTAAAAGTTTGATATTGATCGATAGTTCGTCGCATCGAGATCGAGCAATCAAGTGTATAAGTAAATATTTTAGCAGCCACTATGGCGCAGTTGTCCAGATTTCTCGTTTACGAAAACGAGTGACCTTGGGTTCGATCGCCATACCGCAATTAATTCAGATATAAAATATTTTTATCTTTTCTCGAAATTTGCAAAAATAAAAAGTTTCTCACAGTTTCTGATGCAACACAAGACTTACACCTTTAGATCAGAACTATGTATTTGACTTTTGGGTGTATTTATGTAAGATTGAAGTGCTTACATTATGTCAAACTTCAAGTAACGATAATATTGTCGTCCAGTAACAGAGTCAATATTCCACCTGGATAATTATTCCTAGACGCAAATTCATTGAAACCGGAGTTAAATTATCTAATGGCATCGACGTAACTCCAAGAAGAGGTAAGCCAAATTTAGCATTGCATCTTGCTGCTACATTAAGCAACCCGGAGTGCTTTTAATTAAAACAGCAAATGAGAAATTCTTAGATTAATAACTTATATTCAGTATTTTGCAGATTTTCGCACAACTATTTCTCGCTGTAGCTGGATAATAATATTAACAAGTTGACTGGAACTAACGTGAGCTGTTTCTTCATATGAAAAAAAAATTCTCAGAGTACTTAAATCTGACTCCAACAAGATCTTTACGTAATGTCAAGGCTTCAATCGACACGTGATGTGAGTGACAATTAATTCTATTATTTGAGCAATTTGCTACGTGGCCTACATAATCCAAAAATATCCATAGCAACGTTAATCTAAAATATTACATCGATAGTATATCATTCAACGTCACAACCCGCAATCTATACTAAGCTAAGCGAATTGCCATCATGATGGATTTTATTTTCATTAGACGCTGAATTCACGCTCAAGCCCACAAAAGTGCCACACGCCTTTGTAACCGGAATGTTGCACGTGATGTCAGAAGCGATAATAAAGGGATTAAAATGGATAATAAACAATTAATTACGTGCTCGACTCCTTTGTCTAGAGCTTTTTATTATTTCACCAGTTTTGCAACTAAACAATCCTTTATCAAAGAAGTAAACCCACGGATTTCATTCACTGCAGCTGGGGAAAAGACTAATGACTACGTAGTCATTAGACAATTGTTACGTAACAAATGTTCTTATGCCATTCGAGACTGTAAACATCAAATGTATTCGAGATAACCTTATATCTGTTTGAAATTAGTATGCGTACCAAGGGATGTAAATGTATGAGCAAAATGCATGCGATCTACTTTCGAAACCTAATAACAATGTAAATCAGGCAAAAAATAAAAAAGCAATCCCCGATAAAATTTTGACAAAAACGAGCTTGCATATAGATTGACAATTATAAAATGTTATGGAGTAATTGTGGTGACATGTTACTGTAATACCCTCTCTCCTCTCAGAGAATTTACTGACATAATTATATTCATAACCAATAACGATAAGAGATGAATACCGTATAATTAGATCAATAACTGTTTCTTTTAATATAACAACTAGTTAGAATATTATTTAAATACGATTCTTTAAGCAATATTTTTATTTGACGAAAATTATGCCCTAATTTACAGTATATTTTTAATGATTTATCTAGATTTAATTGTCGTTATGGATCAATAAATTAATATATGCCGGGGCTCTTTTTATTACACTTGAAATCAGTTTTTCTTTTAAAGTTAACTCAAGTTCAATTTAAGTAAATAATATGAAATCTAATGTTGCTCCTAAAATTTTATCCTCAGGGCGGTTCGGCTTAAAAAATGAATGGAATCGTTACTTTTTTGCTTTTACTACTAGACTTTTGTACATTGTAAAACAATGAAACATATATTCGTCTTGTAGACATGCCATTAAGATTGAGGATATCGTTTGTTCTTATCATAAAATAATCCTCTGTTGTGGTTGTACTATTTATATAGTCACAAGTTTGCTGTATTGGTATCTGAGATCTAAAACTTGTGTCTTTCATATCAAAGGTATAAAAACTATTCAAAACATAGGCGGGGATTTTGCCTATCTTTATTACTGATTGCCAATGCTATTTACATTTGTTTTTTACCGTACCCGCCCTTTATTTAAGAACTCTTCAATTTAGATGCAACGGAACCCGACTAGTTTTTCATCCACACAAATTATACTTACTATATCCATCTGTTCTAAAACTTAAACGCTCTTAATTGTAGAAAAGGCCCATGCCCAGCAGCGGAACGTATATGGACATGATGATGTTCTGTTACAAAAGACTAAACCATCAGAACATTTAACTATACCATCTTTTTACTTAACTTCAACGCTATTGATTACTCAAATGTTCTAATATAACTTAATAGTGACACAAATAACGTAGTGGGTAACCTACGTCTATATTATTATATTTACTTGCTCCTACACCAATTCAATTTTAGGTATCGAACAAACGTGTCAGTGCCCATATACTATAAACACCTTTCTTTATCCTATCTACCATCAGTATACGCCACACTTGCACAGACCATCAGTCAGGTGTCACGGTATAATAAAAACATAATCACGTAATCAATTCTATATTGATCCACAAATTCAAGTGTTATGCGTAAAATCCTAATCAATTTGTTTTTACACATCCCTCATTATATCTAATTCTCAAAAACCAATATTTACCACTTCGGGTTATCATTGCAGCAATTTAAATTGACTTGATGCCGTAATATTAAGATATAAACATGGCTATTTCACATTATTATATTCTGCCTCTTATTGAATACATCCCATCCGTCGGTTTCATCAATGCTGAGAATCGTGACCGCAACAGGCTGAGGCTATAAGGGCCCTCATCGACGCTGTAATCGACGGAGTGAGTTGCGTCATGCAGCTTGAGTTGCAGGCTGGAGTGGTCTGTTCAATCCGTTAACGCGTTGTCATGCTTCTTCCATCTATATTTCCATTCAATTATCAAATAAAAACATATGCCTGCTGACTCTTGTATGACGGTTGTGCATGAAGAGCTATTCCTCAACAACGTTTCTTAAGGTTAAAGTTGAACCAATGAAATAAAAAAGGTCGCCTAACTTGTTATTAATTATGGAATAAAATGTGTAAAATGACTTTGGTTGGTCTATCTACAATTTTAGAACGAAATAATAAGAACCAAACCGGGGTTTCGATCGCATTATACTAGTTTTTACATAATGTAAAACGAAGGGTCGCAAATAGTTTTAAATCAGGACTCAAAAAATATCCCTTATATTAATTAGTATTTTGGTCTAAAGAAAGAAACGACTGGTAAAAACTAAATACGACCAATCGAAACCACCATTTATGCCAACATAATGCTCAATCTAAAATAAACAAGATTATTTCGTTAACATCCAGCAAACATCAGCTGATTAATCATGATGATAAATATTTTTTGTATCAAAGTATTTGCTAATATTTCGAAGATAATATCCAAAATAGCATCATCGCGTTGTGATTTATTCATTAATACTAACAACCGTATACACATAAACATGATGTTTACCAGAACCACAGTTTCGTATTTGTGTAATATAATTATTATAATGTTAGACTTGGTTTATTTTCCACTCAGTAATCACAGTATCTTTATTATAATAATTACCAACAATATATTTCGTAATTCAGTAGACAGCGACATTTTCGAAGAAAACATATCCCTTATGTGAAATCCCGGTGTTAGGTAAGGGTTTTCTTTATCGTTTCTATTTGTCTGTAACTAACAAAGCAAATCTTCTAAAAAGAGATTTGTACAATAATTTTTGCGTTCGTAAATTTTTTTTCGCCACCCCCGCTATTTGTAGTGTCGGGAAAGACTTTATTTTCTCTATAGTTATTTAGGGGGAGGTAGTAAAGCCTACATCGGTATATCGATATTTGTTGAAACACGGAGTCTGAAAAGAAGACCGAGTTATGAAAAAAGGGATCTTCAAATTTCATTCTAGGTGAACTAGAATATAGGTTTTATGCTAAAACTAGAAGAACAAGGGCATGGGTAATATTTTAAACATCCGCAGTAATGTGAACCTGCAATATTTTAATATAATATCTTAAGCATTAATCAGAAGATTAGGTAAACAATGTCATTGCCTCCACGTTTGTGCGAAACGGCATTGACGTCATGTTCAAGTAAACTTTCGACTTTTTCTAATAACTCGGCTGTCTGACGTCATTTTCCCTATAACAGGCCGTCTCGAAGGTTTTGTGACACGTAAGAATAGAATATTAATTTTACATTTAATTAAGAGTTCACAGCATATGTAGGTGGCGTTATATTTCGTTATGATTCAATTCGTGAACGGCCTTACTAACGCAAACTTCCCTACACTTTCAACAAAAATCGGGTTATCAAGTTTTGATGCAAAAATGTAGGTATGTATAGTGTCTTAAGTACCACTTAAAAAAAAAACGTACAGTTGATTTTCTAGTAATCCAAAAATCAACAACCGACTAGCTTTATAACTTACACCCATATAGGTCTCTCTATTAGTTAATAAAGACTCTACCCAAGGGACATGAATGTGCTTACAAAAACGTTACCTAAAAGCTTACTTATGTAGCTACTTCGCCGCCACGTGAACAAATTAAACTAGGTTACGAGCCTAAACAGAGACACATAATAACAAACAGCCACGAATTCTAATTTTGATTGTTCCATCAGGATTGCTAATTAATATCAGAGTAATAGTATTCTGGCAGACAATTAATATTGTGCCAGTGCGCTCAGCCATCGCCCTCGTTTGTAATGGAAAACTTGTTATACAGTATACTCATGATTATCTAAAAGTTTCTCTATTCATACTTCACGAGCGGCGTAGGATCCATCAATAGTTGCAGTTTAAGAAGTTTGTTTGCTCCGATAATAACTTTGCAAATAAGTTTTTCAACTAAACACGGCTTTTAGTGAAACGAGTTTTCTTTAAACAATGCTTTACATTGATGATATTTCCTCAGATAGTATTTTACAAGTTAGTTATTGATCGTTATTGTTTTCTAAAACCACATTTTTCAGACTGAACTACGCAAGAATGTTTCAAAAGTATATTATTATATATGTAGGTAGGTTTATGAGCCTTACCTTTTATCAAAAGCATTCAGGGATACTCAATTACACTAAATTTATTCGAAGAAGTTCCTTATGAAGAGTCTAGTGTATAATTTCTTCTCTGCAATTAATTAAACTTGAATTAACAATTTGAGGATCTACATAATACAGTGGAATGAAAAGGTACATAATAAAGTTAATTATATCCATTTACACTAGTAAAAATGCAGTATAGAAAAATACACGTAAAGGCAAAAAAAAATAAAGTAATACAATAATTCGAAAAGATCTATTATAATTAGTCTCTGGCCAAAATATGTTCAATAAATTGATCATTCCACTTAACAAAATAAAATGCGACCGGTGATTGTAGCGCAGATTCAACTTCTTCATCAACCCATATACGCCCACTGCTGAGCACGGGTCTCCTCTACCATTGAGAGGGTTTAGGCCATAGTCCGCCACGCTGGCCTAGTGCGGGTTGGCGGACTACCTACACACCTAAGAAATTCCTAAGAACTTTTTAAGTGTGCAGGTTTCATTAAGATGTTTTCCTTCACCGTTAAAGCAAGTGATAATTCAATTTGAATACACACATTACTTCGAAAACTCAGAGGTGTGTGCCTGGGGTTCGAACCCGCGACCGCCGAGATTCTCGACCGCGCGCCTAAACCTCGAGGCCATCACTGCTTAAGTAAGCCTATAACTCTAATTTGATTTTCGCTACGCGATATTGACTTCTGGAGTAAATAAAGTTAATGATGGCTCTCAGACTTCATAATTGGCGCAATTCAGGTATTCAGGCGAGTTTCTTGTATGAAGTCATTATAATAAGAAATTTCCTGCTACGAAGAGTTCTGAAAATAGTTGATCGGTTTTATTGCTAGTAAAACTAAGCACTTAGTTGCCAGGTCGCATAAACGCTTTTGTTATAAAAATGTAAAAGTGAATCATGTCCGAAAACATTTTCTTTACAGTACTTTTGTTTGGTGTATTGAACGATAAGATAAACTATTTGTGATACTTTAAAGATAGCAGTTTAGTGGCTTTTGACATCTTTATCGGAATGATTAACAAAGGAAACGCTGCAATAATATATCCATATTTCAGTTGAAAATAACACTCATGATGTAATTCATGAAAAACTTAGTCGTTTATCATAATAATAGACGTTACGAAAAAAAATGGCTTTAATATCATAAAATATATACCCGTTATCTGGGGTAGTAATTATGATTACCAACGAAAAAGAGTTAGTCATAGCAGTGACATAATTCTTCCCATTTCAGACCAAAGAATGAAATCTCCGGATCTACGGGTGCACACTAAAATCGCATAGAAAATTGACTAAAAGTAAGAGAGCTTAGCTCTCACAATGCGCTCGGTAAGAAATATTTTTAGACATAATTGATATTTGAACACTACTCATTCTTTTCCATTCATTTCCTTGTAAACCGTTTGCTGAGTACCTATGGAAAATACTGCTTCTTTTTTACAGTTGTGTCAAAGTGCTTGCGCTGGCTATTTGCGATCAAAGTTTAGAAGAGAAAGACCATTACAATTATCACTGACAAAATTGAGCGTCTTGGTTATTTAATACACATTGAGGCAGTATCCAAATCACAATACAATTTCGTAGGTCAATACCGCACATTTCACGTCTACTTGAATATTTTTTCATCAGCAAATTATTAAGGTGGTTAGTTTTATGAAGTTAAGAGAGTAATTTTTGAGGTATCACTAAGCTCTACCGCCATAAAACTCTTGTTACATGTCTTGTCGATATTTTTTTGCCATTCTAATCTCTAAACATTTAGTCTGATGGTATATTGATACTACATAGGGACTAAAATCTAGTGGTATTTTGTAACTTCAATAGTTTGATAGAGAATTATCGAAATATTAATTCAGATAATAATCTTATCTCGATTGCTATCGATAGTAAGTGGCACATAGACATAAAATAAACACATACAAATAAACACATTTATATCGTACAACAACAAACACAATAAAGTATACCTATGTATATCTGTGATCAATACACTTCAGAGGGAGTCGAAATAATTACGTCACGTCATGACGGTTATGCTGATTACAAATTATCAGATTATTTATTATACATCGATTCTACAAACTAGCTAATAGATTTTCCTGAAGTTAAGATATCGCGCTTACTAATTTAGCATAATCTTTAAAAGTAAATGTGATAAAGTGACGTTTATATAGAATCTTAGCTTCAGAATTTGGACATTGAGTCGTGTGAAAATGACGCGGTTGCTTGTTTGGGTTTTGGCGGTTGCAGTGGCCGTATCGGCATTGCCTGCGGATTTGCCGGAGCCCGGCCAGCTTGCCTTGGTATTTAACGAAGATGACTTTGAAGATTACTTGGATGCTTGGCTTGAAATTGAAGAAGCGAAATGGGGAAACGTGTCAAGGATTGCACCCCGCAGTGGTAATATTTTGAAACTTTCACATCTTAATGTTAAATCTTTATTCTTTACATATTTCATTTTACTCACACAATTGATTCACTAGTAGTAAGAATAAACTAAAACCTTGATGCTTCACCGAAACGGCGAGCTGACTTAATTTAAATATTCTAATATTTACCAATACTTTGTAATTTCCTGAAAAAGTTAAGAGCTCGGAGCTTTGCATTTTAAATCAGCTCTGTCAGCTTTATTTACAAATATCACGTTTAGCCTCAGTAAAACCAGGAAAATAGGAAGTGCAATAATATTCATCATTTCCATCAGGTTGTTCGATCAGAGTTAACGGAGATCTCGGACAACCCCAACCAGTTTACTTAAGAGGAAACAACTACGTGGTACCTACTGGTAACACAGGAATAATTCACCTCAACACCGGAGAGCAAGTTTTCATAGCGTGCACTGGTTCTGGACGCACTATTCAGCACCCTAACATCGCTTCATCAACCGCTACTGGTGTAAGTTGGATCTACGGTATAACTCGAATAATTATGGACTTTCAAAATCCGACAAATGTTTTGTCCCTGACTTTATAATTACAATTACCGTTCTGAGAATTAACATACATATCTCCATTATCTTCATTATAATAGTTATGTAAAAAATGAAAACATGATAACTCTACTCAAACATTTTGGTATTCCTGTCAATGGTGCTTTCATACCCCCATCACATGCTGTGACTACAAGAACTAATTTATTCCTACTGTGTTTTACATACAAAAAGCGAACCTAACAGCTCACAGATTTCTGTCAAAGGATATTGTTAACTAAACTGTGACGTCAGGCAATTACGAAAGGACTTTCTCCGACGGAGACAATTCCAACAAAAAAATAACTACAGCAACACACAGTTAAAAAATAGTTTAAATTTCAGACTGCTACATGTGTGAATAACGCCTTGGTATCGGGTGCAGGATGGTTAAACGGAAATGGTGCGTTTGGTCAAATAACATGCTCTGCACACTCTTTCCACGAAGCAGAGGGCACAAGCACACGATGCTTTAACAACAATTTAGTTATACGGTAAGTGACGATAAATAGTATTTGTACCAAATTTGCGGTTTTCTTTTAAAAGGGGAGACGGGATAGACCGGTAGTATTTTTAAATTATGTTGTCCTTTTATAACTACAGATTAAATATAAATTGTGCTACGACTTAATCAGTACTAGGTATATTAGTAGCGCGAACTTTTTTACCATTCATTATTTTGGAACTCCACCTTGCTACAGAAAACTTAATATTCATTTCTGCCTCGAAGCTAACAAGGCAATCGAATACCGTTATAAATATAATATACGACTGAATAAAACCACAGAAAGTTGGATACGTACATACATTAGGGTGTCCCAGCTTAGTAGGGCGATTTTTTTTTTCTCGAAATTAGATACGCATACCCTCTATATTTTTTCTAATTGACCCTAATCACTCAAATACGAAATATTATCGAAATTGGATAGCGGTAACCCGTGCCGACTTGATGGCAAAGTTTTAAGAAAAAAAATGTATGGTAATTGTAGAGCACATATAAAAACTTAATTTTTATTTTCAAAATTATATCCTATTTCACCGGTATTATATATTTATTATTAAAACATGAATATTTGTGATATCTTAATCTTAAAGTTTTCTTTTTACTGTTAGGATAAATCACAGGAAAAATTGCTTTAGTTTCCCTTTAAAGGTGACTTTTTCACGAAAATTTTGTATCAGTATAACTGCTATTTGCAGTATCACTAGCGACTTTTAGTGTCATTATTTATTTCTTAACTGCTTGAAAAGAAGTATAACTAGTCTGTGAAGTAAGCAACTCATTGAGAAAAGTGTCAAAATTTTTAAAACGATTGAAGAAAAGCAAGACTAGTTTTTGATCGAAATAAAGTCGTTTATATCTTTCTAAAAAAGTAAAGAACGCAGATATCCTTCCAGGGGATATGAATTGATGGATCCTCTTTAGTTAAGCTTTAAAATATTATCATTTTTTGTTTCTGGTCTCCATCATAGTGATATAGAGACAAGACAGCTACTTCATGAACCAAAGACCAAAAATGCTGAAAAATATTCTGTATAGTCATTTCTGAGTTAATTTTTTTGACAGTTTCCCAGGGTTTCAAAGTATTAAGCAAACATAAGTCGTGGTAAGGTGCCGTCACTGATAATATACAATGCATCCAAGCCTTAATATGGTATATAGCGATGCAAATCTAGATGTCTAATATTGCGACTTTTTATTAGTAATTTACAATTAAAAAATAAGTTACGACATTTTTAATCAATTAATTGCTTCGGCCATCATGGTGTCTGGTACATAGAACTTGGAGATCGAATAGTCAATTTTCTTTCTGTATTACCACCAAAGAATATGATTATAGCTATAACTGTTAATTCTTGATAGCCAACCCTTAAATTTCCTTCCTAATTCTGTCCGTTAAAACAATGTATATCTATTTATATAACTATATCTATTATCTAGATTTATTTTTATCAATTAAAGGGTACTGGCGTGTGCAATATACAAAAAGTAGTCCAAGCTTGTAACAAACTCTTGACGACACTGTACGAACACATCTTGCGATTTTTCCGCATTATTTGTTGATCTCTTCAGAGTCGGTATAAGGCAACTTATTTCTTAAAATTAGTTTATTAAAGCTTAAATAGGCATATAAGCCCTTTAACAAAAAATAATTAATCTCGAATAGTTAGATTTGCGATTTACAAAATTCAATTTTACTACATGAATTTTATTAAACAGAACTGCCAATATTTGTTCTTTACAGAGAAGTTTTAAGCCGTTATTTTAATGTTTTGCACCCCAAAAAAAATTATTTAAAATTTGCCTTTGAAATCTTAATCTGACATATTGATTAAACAAAAAGAGGCGTTTACCAATACAATAAACAAGCAACCACGAAACTTCCATGCGAATATTGCGACGCGCCGAAGTTCATACAAAGTATGTAAGTACTGAAACACATGAATGCAAGTCGGCACGGGTTGCAGTGGTCCTAAGTTCATGAAATTTTATTTATAAGTGTTTTAACACCATTCGAAAATAATTAGAGGGTATGCGTTGACAAAAAAAGACTTTGATTTTTTTGGGACACCCTAACGTACATATACAATCAAATCTATTGAGGTTTGTTTCAAAACAAGATACCTAAATGTAGATATTTGTCTAACAAAGCGCTTTGACCTGCGACCGTAATCAATCCCCAAATTAAATTTATGGCACTTTAGAGTCTCTGTAATGATTTAATGGTTTCCGTTAATTGGCAAGTGGGAACCTCAATTGACATGTTTTTAGAAGGGTTTGATTTGTTTGACATTGATTTAGTGATAATTTAATATTTATTAGGGACCCTTTAATTTACTTTAGTTTGGGCTCAGTTTTATCTTCAGAGACAATTAATAATTTCGTAGGAAAATTGGAATTTTTAATGTGCGTTTCGAATAATCGAATGTTTTGTGTTTTGTGATGCAACGTAAATACTGAATGAGTAAAATCAATAATCTTGACGTTACATAACAATATTCGATAATTTGTTTATAAGATAACATCTAATTGGCCAAACCCAATCCGATCACTATTGCTTGATCATTAATGATAGTAATCTAAGGATTATTATTGAAACGATTCTTATACGATAGAAGAATTTTAATTAATGAAATATTTATTTTCATTTCAGAGTGGGTTTCATTGTAAATGGAGTATTTTATCCGTTGTATTGGTCTTGTTTTGACCAGAATCGTTTGGAAGTTCTATACGTATGGTATGAGCAAAATCCACCGAATGCCGTGCACCAATCCAACGTCGACCGTCCCAGTTGGCTAGGTACGAAGACTGATTTTTTTATTCTTATAAATAAAATATGGTTTAAATTTTCATAACAGTTTTTTCTCCATTTAATACATTAGAACTAAAAGATCAATAAAGAACAAACAAATGATTCGCTATCTCCTTATTATCGGGTGTATTTTTATTCCATTTCTTACCAATATTTTTCTTAACAAAACAAAAATGTTTTAGCTGGAAGTTTCTTCCCTGGAGTGGCAGTTAACACTATGTACACCCAAGTTCAACAGAAGGCAACTATCGCGCGTCTCGTAGGCAATGATTTGGCTGATAGATATGTGACGAACACACAATTCCTTGCTCGCGGCCATCTTGCTGCTAAGACAGATTTCATTTACGCGACAGGACAACGCGCTACATTCTACTTCATTAATGCTGCGCCCCAGTGGCAACCATTTAATGCTGGAAATTGGAACTGGCTTGAGCAAGTAAGTCAAATAACTCCTACCCATAAGTAATTTTCGTTCTATTCCCTAAATTAAAAATTCACCAGTCCTGTGCAATTTTGCTCTATCTTTTTATTAATTAATAAATTCATTATATTCAACAACTAAGGCAACAAATGTAAATAGCATAATACAAGCATGTTCAACACAAAGTTTATATTGCAAATTACAGAATCTTCGCGCACGTATCGGAGTAGCCGGTTACAATACCATCGTATACACTGGAACTTTCGGCGTAACCCAACTACGTGACCAGAACAACCGCCTTGTCGACATCTACCTGCATTATGGTGCAAACAATACCCCGCAAATTCCCGTGCCTCTATATTTCTACAAGGTAAGCATTTTGAATTACCTAAACAAAACTACTTAAAGGACCTAACGGAATTAAGGACAGCAGTGCGAGGCTTGCTTTATACAGGGTTTGATTCCTGGGTATTGCAAATAATTATTTGGCATGTTCGAACTAGTTTAGCAATTAGTTTGAAAATAAGCTTGTACGGTGTCTCCTTAATGTTATATTAGACCAGGGTAGAAGCCTTTAAAAATAATGAAAAGTGAAAAAAAATTATAATAGAATGAAACCCATTAGAAAAGGAGGTAAATATGATAAAAATGAAAGGAAAAATAATTTACGGGCGATCTGAGGTTGGGAAGGGGATGGGGGTGAGGTTTTAAGGGTAAAAAACGGTTTTTCTCGATTTCCGGCAAAACTAAAAGTCCTATCGAAAAAAGTCAAATGGAAAAGTTGTAGATAATAAAAAGATCTAAAACTTTTGAATTTACACTTTTTTCACATAACCTCAAAATTTATGTGAAAAATTCAAAAAACCAAGTTTTTGGTTTTTTATTTTTATCTTTTACAAAAAAAAAATTTTTTTAACGAAATTTTGTGAAAACTTACCTTTTTATGTCCCAAATACGCTGTAATTTATTTGATTAAAAATATTTATTTTTTCACCTTATTTTGAATTAATATCGAAAAAACACCCTAATTTTCAATCGAAAATTCACCCGTCAAAATATCAGCTTTTTTCAAAAAGTTGGTATGGTTTCTGTTCGTTGAAATCTCTACTTTCCGATGGTGAAAAAAAATATATATGTTACTATGGTAAATCTTCTCAGAAAACGCAAAAATTAATTTCAATCTTTAGGTTATGTTAAGTTAAGCATACTATTTTTTAAAGAAAATATCACGATTTTTATGGTTGAGTTGATTGATACAGATAAAAATAGAAATAGTATTTACCTTCCTATGCAGATTCGAAAAGTTTTAAGACCCGCCGGTCTGGGTCTTACTACATACATAGTACATACCTACTATTATATACTATATATTTCGTAGCAGCTGTTACAACCGCTAGCCTAACCAGTATTCGAAATACAGTAAAGTATACAACATCGTTTATAAAAATACACGTGCACGCTGAGTTTCTTGAAGATAATTGTGACAAGTTTACTTAAAAAAACAATAAAACTTTTCGAATCTGCATAGGAAGGTAAATACTATCTCTATTTTTATCTGTATCAATCAACTCAACCATAAAAATCGTAATATTTTCTTTAAAAAATAGTATGCTTAACTTAACATAACCCAAAGATTGAAATTAATTTTTGCGTTTTCTGAGAAGATTTACCATAGTAACATATATATTTTTTTTCACCATCGGAAAGTAGAGATTTCAACGAACAGAAACCATACCAACTTTTTGAAAAAAGCTGATATTTTGACGGGTGAATTTTCGATTGAAAATTAGGGTGTTTTTTCGATATTAATTCAAAATAAGGTGAAAAAATAAATATTTTTAATCAAATAAATTACAGCGTATTTGGGACATAAAAAGGTAAGATTTCACAAAATTTCGTTAAAAAAAAAAATTTTTGTAAAAGATAAAAATAAAAAACCAAAAACTTAGTTTTTTGAATTTTTCACATAAATTTTGAGGTTATGTGAAAAAAGTGTAAATTCAAAAGTTTTAGATCTTTTTATTATCTACAACTTTTCCATTTGACTTTTTTCGATAGGACTTTTAGTTTTGCCGGAAATCGAGAAAAACCGTTTTTTACTCTTAAAACCTCACCCCCATCCCCTTCCCAACCTCAGATCGCCCGTAAATTATTTTTCCTTTCATTTTTATCATATTTCCCTCCTTTTCTAATGGGTTTCATCCTATTATGATTTTTTTTGGTTTTAAAAATTATCGACCCTGGACTATATAAGCATATGAGACGAAATAAGAGGCAGAACAGAATCGATATGATACTATAGAAGCGTAAGAGGTTTGTATAATTTGATCAATTAGTGAGACATAAGATACTTCGGCGCGAAATTCGAATCTCCGCTCTATGATTTCACGCGCTTGCCTTTAACTTTCTTTTCTTCAAACGTTCTATACAAATGTTGACCATCTCGCATTAGAACAACTGAATAGCTTTATCAAACAAGAAAAAACGGTAGACATCGTATAGTCCGATACAGTCCTTATTAGTAGAGTAGAGATTTCAAATGGCTTATCTAACGTATAGATGTTAGATACAAACCATTAGATACAATCAATACATTAAACCCTATTATAATATTGTAAGCATGAATCGGTTTATTTTTGTACATTAGTGCCACTCCGCCTTTGAAAGGAAAACATCCATCAATAAGGATTTCGAAATAATTCTTGACAAAAAGGAGATAATGTAGATTGGTATCCATATAGATCTCAAGCAATTTTCGGGAAAATAGGTCATAATGAATAACATTACATGAAAAGCTTACTATTATTAACTATCGTACAGAAATAATATCTAGTATCCTGAAATAGCAAGCTATGAATATATTTTTTCCTTAAAACCAAAGAGGTGAACTGGGAACATTTACTTTTATGTTCATTTGTCCCAAGTGGCTAGTTGAAGTAAAATGAAAAGAAGAGTGTATGAGTGAATTTACGAGTAGGTATTACTTCGTGTGTGGAACAACTTTTCCGTCGGTATAATATTATCAACCCTGTAGCTGTTGGGTTCAAAAATTAAATACTTTTGACATCAAAGCTTTTCCCACATTATCGCATTTTATTAAGATTCAAATTAATTATCTACAGCAGTTATTTCAAACTAGCTTAACCGCGTTGAAGAGTGCAATGCCGGGATCGATCTTCCGGTCATGGCCATATTAATCCTTTTTAGTATTGAAACCAAACATAGCAAGATCTGTACACTCTTGATGGGTGAGATGGGTGAGCTTAATAAAAACCTGTCACCGAAAAAGAAGCAACTCATGTATCGTGTTTTATGATATGCATTTTAAGTTATCAACGTCCAACTATGATGTTACAATGTTTTCTTTAACTACGATTTCTTTCTTAGGTTGTCTACGATGCTTCACGCCGCCTTGGTACCGCATTCATCAGTATCAACAACCCTTACTACTCGGAAACCGAGGTTAGGAACCTTCAATTCTGCACTGACCGCTGCCGCAACAATGCTGCTTTCAACTGGATTGGCTGGCAACCAGACCGCATTGACCTCGGCTACAGCTTCTGCTGCACTGTCGACGATTTCAGAAGAGTAATACCGCATCTGCCTGCCTTCACTGTCAATGGACTTTTATCTTAAAGGACTTATTGATCTACTTCACCATAATCATAAGGAATGCGACATATTTAACTGTTCAATGCTGTTTAATGTTATTTTTTCCACAATCAGTGGCTGTTAATGTAATAACTAGTTGTTCTATTTTATTGAAATAAAGTAAAATAAAATATGAAATTCATATACTTATAATAAGTATATTTATGACAATATATGTATGTAAGTAAATAATGCTGTATTCAGCATTACCAAATATAGGTTTCTGTTAGGTGCCTATTTCATATTTTACAACAAAATCGATGTATTCAAAATAAACACGCCATTAAATATTTTAAAATGCTTTTTCACTTTACACCTCAAGACTCAGGACTATAGAAGGATACAAAACCGTACCTGGCAAACTATTCGAAAGCTTCGTAATACTATGTAGGTATATATCTACTTGTGTCAAGATTCGAATTTAAGATTGTTTCCTAGTGACATGAGGTACTTGTAACTATAAAACTGTAGCTTTACAAGGAAACTCGTTAGGTTCTATTTTTTGTAGTTTAATTTGTAATTTATTATTTGTATTCGTAATTCTTCACCGCGGGTATAATCCATTGTAAGTATCGAATCCCGATATCTAAAGGATACATTCATGGTACAATCGCCCTAGTGGTACAGTGCGTTGACCACCATAATGCTCCGTTTTACACAAGCTGCAAAGATTAAAGCATCGATGCACGCTGGTCAATATCCCCTTCAATGTGAATCACATTGATTAGATTCACATTGATAGCTGAGAACACTATACCCTATTCACCGGGGCTTGAGACAAAATGTAAACAAATAAAAAAAAAAAACAAGGCTTCTCAAACTTTTGTTTCACTGTTTCTTTTTTTAATTTGACTCCATGATAAAACAAACAATACCTACATTTAGTTTCTGTACTTTGTTTATCTTACAAAGTTCACATGTATGAACAAACAATTGCAAAAGTTTTATTAGAAGGTATATAACTATGAGCATAATGAAACAATAGATTTCCTATATTTAATTATTTATTCAGCGAATTCCGAGGATTCTGATGAACTCTTACCAACATGAATAAAAAAAGTTATAATCAATTATGCCATCCAACCATATAATCAATTTTGAGCATGTTTTTTTTCTTCTTTTATTACATGGTCAATGCACCTTTGACAATCCTCTACTTTTATGTTTTTACCAAGTAAAACTTTAACTTCATTAATTTTAAAGGTTTTATTATTTTTAGCCACAAATCGTATGATCTGTGGTCTATAATTCAGTAGTACTAAAATGCGGTCGAAGTTTGGGAATCGGGTCTTTGTTGGGTGTTTTTACATGTGCATAACTTAATAACTAATAATTTTAAATAAAAAAATATTTAAGGCATTTATGATATTCAAATTCAAATAACTCTGTAAGGATTACACAAGTTTTACAAATATCATTCTAAAATATCATTTACAGTGTTGTCAGTGTATTACTTTCGTACTTATTTTTATAAAATATATTGACTTCAACAATCGTGAACCTATAAAGTACCCATTTTATGGTTTGTTTACCTTTTATCTCACGGCTTCCTGAATAGGGTATAAAAATATAAGAGACAATCAAAATTCTTAATTTCACCTTATTCAATTTGACATTTAAGCTGCAAAGCTTATTATCTCCTGATTTTTAATGTCAGGTCTTAGCAAAATGAATTTGTTTGTTTTACTTTCACGCTGAGTCATGACTTTTTAGGGAAAATTTTAAGCTAAACTTTTTTTTATAATTATAATATCTGTTATATAAGATAATTTATATTAAACGTCGACACAAATGAGTATGCAATGCCATAGTGTATTCAATAATAAAAACCGTTAAAAGTAAATGTACATAAAAATATTTTGTCAATATATAATAATTTATTCTATGATATATTGCTCACTGTATTTATAACACATTTTCTTTAAAAAAAAATACACGTGTAACATATTGCAATGATTTAAAGCTATATTGAAGTACAATGTTTAGCGTGGCTGTATAGACTGAATTTCTTAACCTATGCATTTAATCAGTTAAAAAATAACGAACCAACATCAAAAGTATTTTTTTCGTTATCACTTTCGATAACATTTAATTTAAGTATTTATTTGCCTTTGTTTTACCAAATAAGTAATTTAGTTACTTAAGTGACGGGTAAAAGCTTAGAATATAATTTCTGAAAAATATATTAAAGTAATGGCTGAAGAACTCAAACCAGTTAAAGAAGAAGACCTAAAACAGCTAAAAGAACGCATGAATTTAATTGTTAGTGCAGATCCGGCTCAATATCACAATGATTTTTCATTGAAAAGATATTTAAGAGCGTTTAAAACCGTTGATTCTGCATTTCAGGTAAGTACTTCACAAAAAAAATATTTTACCCAGAGAAAGTTTAGCGTAAAATTTATCATTTATGTTTATCTTTCAGGCTATTATAAAAACTAATAAATGGCGAATAGAATATGGAGTTGCAGATCTACAGAATGACCAAGAACTTATTGCTAAATATGCAGATAAAGCTAGGGTCCTGCGACACAGAGATTTGGTGGGAAGGCCAATAGTGTACATACCAGCCAAAAACCACAGTTCCAGTGACAGAAATATTGATGAACTTACAAAATTCATTGTTTATTGTCTGGTTTGTATTTTTTTAAAGAGCCTATTATTAACATACTTTTTCATACTTTTACCACTCCATCAAAGGCAAAGATTTATTGTTAAATCCTCTTTCTCCTGTGCCATTCACCAGTTTCATTGGTCACTTTATGCCAGAGCAGAGAAATAATAGCTAAACTTAATATCATTCATTCTAAAAAAGTTCTATCAATATTAATTTATAATCTATGTTAAATCTTCTATTTTTGTTATCAATTGTTTCCTTGAAGGGAACTAATTTTCCCATTGTTGCTAGTTCATGTTTAAAAATATTAAACATAGGATTACTTGTCTGTGTCTGCATGATTCTAATATCCTGCTACCTACAATTACTACCTGGTGCTGATAGTTTTTAAAAATAATTTAATAATTACAGGAAGATGCAAGCAAAAAGTGTTTTGAAGAAGTAGTGGACAACCTATGCATTGTTTTTGACCTAAACAACTTTACATTGTCATGCATGGACTACCAGGTTCTGAAAAATTTAATCTGGTTGCTGAGCAGACACTACCCGGAAAGACTTGGAGTTTGTCTCATCATCAATGCACCAACATTTTTCTCAGGATGTTGGGCTGTTATAAAGGGATGGTATGAATACTTTTCAATTTATTACATAGTTTTTTACATAGATATTTCAATGTTTTATCGTCACTTCTAATCTAAATGATAATGTTTTGTTTTATAATATTATAATTAGGACCTTTGAACTCATTTTGATTAAGGATGAAGCATTATCTCAAATTAAAGTGAAGTTACAAAATTATTAAAACTATAATTATTCTTAAAAAAATTGTTAATCTTAAAAGGTTTATTTCCTTCCATCCTTTTGTTACCTTGAAAAAAAATCAAATAAATATTGCTGTATTCTATTTGAATTTATGATTAATTTGCAAATATTGAATATTAATTGCAATAGATCAATGTTATTGGTTACAATAATAATAACAATGGTTTAGACTGCTTATCTCTTATTTTTTGGAATGGAAAATTCAATTTGTAACAACCAAATTTTAAGATCCTCTTTTTTTGTTTATTTTATAATGTTCTGTTATTAAATTAGAATTCCTCTACTACATTTAAACATGCAATAATTGTATGAATATCGAATGCATGAACTTATAAATCATTTATAATTCTCATTTTTTAACATGTCTTTTTAACATAAAATAATTCTCATTATCTATAACATTTTTTCAGGTTGGATGAAAACACTGCTGGCAAAGTAACATTTGTAAATTCTGAGATGGACCTCTGCAAGTACCTGATACCAGATATCTTGCCTGATATGTAACTGATTAGATGTGTAAAAGGTAATCTTATCAATTATCCAAAATTTTAGATTAAGTATATATACTTTGTGTCTATGTATATGATCTTTATGTATACAATAACCAAACTCTATACTTATATAAATATTTTTGTTGTAATTAGTTAGGCCAAAAATTGAATACAACTTAAATACCAACACATGTACATTGAATGTTATGTTTTAAAGTACATATAATTGCATATTTATATTTATAAGAAAATGTTTCTATCCAATTGGTTAAACTACATTGCAAACCATATAACAAAGCATTGGTAAAATGAAGATTTGATCTGAAGTATCAGTCTATCTTAATGGAAAGCTAAAATTTATTTTCTTCATCATACATAATTTATTTTAAACCTTTTGCAAAATTTCTGGACTTTTATGAATATTTTAATGTAACAGACGATAGATGATGAAAAATTTTAATATTAGTTTAATCTATAAGATATATTTGATAATATTAAGTGATAATCCTAATTGTTTAATGTGAGATGTTGCATTTCTTTCATTCCAAAATTAGTATATCTGAGATGTTTTCTGAAATAAGTAAATTTGTATTTCAATGAAACCAATTATTTTTTATTGCATAAAACATTGCTTCAGTATAAAGAATTTAGTGGTTATGTGTACTATGTAGGTAGTACACTACTACAATTGTAAACAAAATTTATCAGAAGTTTATAATATATTTTTATGTTCATTGTTAAAATTATGTAAAACAAAAATTATATATGTTTTGCAAATGCAAGTTATTCTTATTTTAGTCAATTTGCTATGGATGTTTGAATTTCGATTATGCTGTCTTATTGCCAATTCAGGTTAATATTCCAAAATAACACCAAATTAGTCAATTAAATATACAAAGCTTGTTTTGTTTAATGTTTACTTAATTCTATAATGTGTAGCAATTAATACTTTCATTAATGTGTATAAGTAATGTACCTAATTAGAATTAATTTGTCAACTTGTTATGATTTTATAAATTTGAACAATACTTTATATTTTTGGACATGTTTGGGTCATAGTTGCCTTTATTTAAGTCTAAAAATACCTGCTTAAATATCAGAAGATATAAAAAAATTCAACAAGAAATTATGATTTGTTTACTTTTTTTTGTAAAATCATTCTAATTCTCTTGGGCTAAAAAATTATGTTATGTGTCATATGTCTTTCCTTATATTAATATTCTTAGAAATTTCATTTTCTAGTCAATAAGTATGCTTGTAAACGAATTATATTTTATTCATAAGTGTTAATATCTCTAAGCTTCGTAATTTCTTTCATGATTCCAAATCCTGATTAAAGTACAGGGTCACTTGTTATGCTAACACCAAGAATTTTATTGATTGTCATTTGTGGTAACAAAGTTGTATGAAGGTTTAGCCAATCAAAATGATAAATGGACTTAGTATGGCTGAAGAGTAACAAAAGCCATCAAAATAGGCATAGTACATGATAAGCGCATTTTACCAGTGATTAACAAAAAAAAATTAAGTAATGAACAAGCATGAAGGCTTTTTAGGCAAATTTTAAGCGGATGTATTTGGTAGAATATTAAATATTATGCCTCTCAACGCCTATTAAGTAGTGTCAACTGTCAAGTTATAAATTCTTGTTTTATGCTTTGTCGTATTATTACCTACAAATTACCTCTTAATTTATACCTTTGAATGTAGAACAAACTATCTTGATACACATATTAATTTATTATGTTTAGTTGTAATAGTGGACGAATTAGTATGTATAATTCAGTATCCGCCATTTTTACATTTTTTAATTCAATAACTAAATACCAATTTACGTTTTATACTCAACATTTATATTCATTTTAAAATCAATGTAAAATTCAATGTCACAGTGTACAAAAACACAATTTGTACGGAATTCAATGTTGTACTCAAAAAAATTTAGCCATTTATAATCATATATATTTATAATATGGTCTCGTAATCCACTCTTAGTAGTGAATTTGTTTTATCTTCCTAAATTTGATTTATTGCCATTTTTCTTATGCCTTTCATTGTTCAGTAATTTCAAGTAGTTAAAAAATTAAATATGTTATTATTTGTGTAAAGTAAAAATTATTATGAAATATATTCTAATGTCCAGAACCGAACTATTAGTCTATCTCAATTAAAAGGGGCCATTCATAAATTACGTCACACGTTAAGGGGCAGGGAGGGGGTCGACTAAGTGTGACATTGTGTGACAAGCGGGTGGGACGGCACTTAAATATTGTGACGTCACATTTCAAAATCTTGTTAATATAGGAACTTTGCACTGCCAACGAAAAATTCAGAAAACTTTGCAACTCTTCTCACATAAACATAACATTCAAATTGTTTAATCGGCCACTCGCTCTAATAGAGTTACGTGCCAGCGCCGACGACCTAAGTCTCTTTGATAATAAAACTAATTCGAAACTGTAGTTTTATTCAATCATTTCTAGATTTAAAATTACAAAATATATGATGTCACATTAGGGAGGGGGGTGTCGTACAAATGTGACCAGCTGTGACAAGGAGGGGGGGTAGGGGTCAAAAATTCACGAATTTCGTGTGGCGTGATTTGTGGATATAAATTATATCCCTAAATTAACAGTTACAATTATTTTGTTCAAGAAGTTGACTCATATAATATGTATTGACTATTTTATTTAATTTTTTACTAATTTGACATTATTATAAAATAAGTTCTAAGAGAAATCCAAAGTATGTTATAAAAAAAGTTAAGTAACTAATATCTAGTCTTACAGACATGCCTAAAGGAAACCCTGTATCCACCGATGATCCATAATTTGAATTACTGTTTTTCTCAAAACATAGTCATAATAAAATTAATAAGTAATTTCATTGAGATTGTGTATAACTTTTAAATTTATTTTTTGTTATATGTATATGCTATTACTAAATAAAATATTAATCAAGCATTCATGGGTGTGTACTTATTACATATATTCAATCATCTTTGACACGTTTCTCATCTATAGACATAACAAAACTGTAGTGTTAAAATAAAATAAATTTTAATGATTTGGAGTGAAAATACCGGTAAAAGCTCTCTAAATTATTTTGTGTATGTCTATTTGCACTCAATTCTAAAACAAATAGACCGGTTTCGACGGGATTTTCTCTAAAGGATTGGTACTTACCGAGAGTTCGAAAATACGAAAGTAATTTTATACCTTTAACCCGGCGGGAGTGTGGTGCGGAAAAATTACATAGAGTATGTGGTGGGGTGTAACATACCCCACGAAATAAAACGCCTTCTATCTAAGTATTTCTCCAAAATAGTACAAAATTATTACTAAGTATTATGAATGAGAATCCCTGTAATAAAAAATTAAACAAATAAATACATTTTTTTAATACTTTTATTACTTACTTAGTAGTTGTACAATTTGGGAAGTTTTTGGTAACAAAAATTTACTTGCGCTATTAAAATATTCATAAAATCAACCATAATAATTAAAACAAAATAAAAACTTCTAAATTAACAAAAAATGATATCTTCTTTCAATTAAAATTAAAAAAACACTTATACAATCAAATGGAATATCTTAGTAAGCGGCCTCGCCGTCAGCACAATTTTTGCAAGAAAATATTGCATGTTCTAGGCACAGTGATTTTCTGCAGCTTGCACAGACATGTTTTGTCTTCCGATCTTTTTTCCGAGGACAATCCGCACATCGAGCATATCGTCCGGAACTGTTTTCCACTGCTGGGCGCAATGGCTCCCCCATCTGTGCTGAAATTCTTTGGCGAATGTTAGATGGAATATTTTTCTGTGTTTGTCGCCTCAAAATTTCTTCATTTGTATGTATCAATAAAATACTCATAATTTCGTCGGTAATAAATAATTTCCAACAATCCACCACAGTTTTAGCCTCTTTGGCAACTCCTTTGACTCCAGGTTTATCAGCTATTATATTCTCCGATCGAGTTCGGACATTGGTACGTGGAGGTTGTTGGTACCATTTTTGGCCATCTTTAGATTTACGGTAACTTACATGATCAGTCCCAGGAGACGGACGAGTTCTTTTTGCAGCAAGGGGAATATTGTCATCCAAATCCCACTCGTTGCTGATCGCTTCAAGGTCATCACACACTGCTTGCGTGTCAGATTCAAGCTCATGCTCACTGCAATGATCAAATTCTTCGGTAGAACTTGATTCATCTGAAGATTCGGCTAAAACTTCATTAATAATGCTTCTTAAACGTCGTTCATCTGCCTCCAGTGCCATTTTTATTCAAAAACTATAAAAAATAAAAGTATACATAAAATAAAAATTAAAAATTAAAAATATGAAAACAATACGCGGACTATGTGGCGGGGTGTGACATACCCCACGGACGTTTACGCACGTGCACTCCAATCACCAGCCGGCGTAACACTAAGATCACACCACTATCCTCTCCCGCAACCTCTTACCTCCAGCTACACAAAGCCACGAAATCTAGTTGTTACCAGTTAAAAAAATATACCTAGGTAAACTAGTACTGGGGTATGCTACACCCCACCACACTCCCGCCGGGTTAAATATTTTTCTGGCTAAGATGGATATGACCATTGGAAAGAACATGACATAATAGAATTCTGCGCTGCGCCGAGGTCACCTGCCTCCAAAAGTTCTGGACATTGGTGTTAAAATAAAACTACATTATCACAATATTTTTTTACTTGGCTTAATAGT
This sequence comes from Cephonodes hylas, assembly GCA_030295005.1. NCBI lineage: Eukaryota > Metazoa > Arthropoda > Insecta > Lepidoptera > Sphingidae > Cephonodes > Cephonodes hylas. Next base: position 7,977,280 of record AP025369.1, on the reverse strand, counting down.
TTTACAAAACTGTTATACAAATTAATTGCTGTACAATTCCGTAAAAGTCACTATTACAACGCAGTATTCACGTAATATATGTATGTACTTCTATTGAATACAAATGATTTCAAATGTTTATCTGTACTACTTTATTTGAAACTGCAATATATAGTTACTAATATAACCAAGCAATTAATATTTATCACAAAACACATTTACATGCGATATTCTTTGTAGTCGGCAGGAAAAAAGGTACCCGTTTTCCTGAACTCCATTGCATGCGAACGTCAAATTCTTACATCATACACACTTTAAATTATACCACAACAGAATATCGTTCCTTTCGTCTCATAATACCGAAGCAAACTCTGACAGTCGAAGTTAAGTAAAAATACTAGATTTTTATAAACGTATAAAGATTATGCGTTAGAAAAAATTGGCACGTTTGTATGCCACTGCTGACATTAACTGTATTATTTATTATGAAAATGCCATTCTTCCAAAAATACTGCCGGTCAATATAGATAAATTTCAAATCCAAATGGAATGTTCAATTTTCGTCACAGACATGTGACTAGTCTTTACAAGGAATGTATCAGTCATTTTTTGAAGCAACTGCTTCGTGGACATTGACACAACAATCACAAATCGATGAAATCACTACAACAGCAGTGACAATGTTTTCGTTAAATCTAAAATTTATTAAATATTATTCCGCCGGTTACGAGTTACCTACGTAATGTGTAAAGTGCGTAAAAGAATAATGACTGCACGTACTGTGTCGCATGTACCTAACGACTAGTATAATAAAATTCTATACTATTTATATACAACAATAACTATATGATTAATGATATGCGGATGATAAAATTAATATTTGTAATCTACATGTAGCCGAGTTTCTTGTCTTATATACGTATATTGATATAATAATTACTAATCGGAATTGTGCACTTGGCTGTAAAGTAGCGTAGTGCTGTACTTATAAACTGAGCTATGCTTTTAGAAAAGAAATCGAAAGCAAGCAATTCTAATTACAAACTTCCTCTAGTATCTTTAGAAAATGTTTGTATTGTAAAGGCGCAAGTTAAAATTGAACGCCTGCATTTGCTTTCTATCGTCTCTCTCACTATGTAAACTAAATAAAATAAATGACGTAGACACTATTGTAAGCTTTGAATGGCAGTGGACGGTACTGTGACGGAACGTCTAAAAAAACTGGTAGAAAAGCCTAACAGAGCAATCTATCAATTCCGCATTAAGTCCCTCTTATTGTCTACATTCGATGACAGACAATTTTGTCGTTATTGTAATTTTTATACTTTCATTCTTTTCCTAACACAATCTTTGAACTAGTGTTATGGATGAATCTCACGTATATATAAAATAGTTCCATGGAAATAAATAATTAATCATACAATACTGATTGATTTCTTGTATCTTCTTTTAAGCAGCTGTAGTTTTGTTTTATATCCGAACACTGCCGACCCGTAGAAACAGAAATGCTGCGATAATTAACGCCCACTATAAAAAGACTCGTCGAATAACAATCGAACTAGTAATATATATTTGGAGTAGAGTCTAGAGTTTTTATGTAAAAATATAAAAGTATTTAAATGGTGACATACATAAGATCGATTGTTACGGCGACGTGAATCAAAGTTAGTTTCTTTGGTGGAAAAGCGTCTCACCGCACGGTCAAAGCTTCGTTATTAACCAAACGATTCCGGTAATGTTAAATACGGCAAAACGTTAGTGCGTCACGTCAAACATTAAAATTTAGCGCTCAGTCGTTCCACGTGCATAACAAGCTGAAAACAAAGTGTACATCGGGCTCGTGCACAACGTCGGTCCCGCACACACACTCCGCACAGTCGGCGCACTCGGCGCACTCGGCGCAGTGTCAGCGCAGCGGCACTATCACACGGGCGACGCGGCGTGCACGCGGCGGGCGCGCGGCAACGTGGACGTGGGGCGGGACGCGTGCGCGCTCACCCCGCCGCCACCCCCCGCGCCGCCCGCACCGCCCGCACCGCCCGCCGGGCCCGTGGGCGACGGGTGGAGGCGCGCGGGCTTGCAGGCCTGCCCGGGAGTCGAGGGTGTGGAAGGTGTGACGGGCGCGGGGGGCGCGGGGGGCGCGGCCGGGTCTCGCAGCAAGTGCAGCAGCAGACGCAGTCAATCAGCCAACACGCTCTGTGAGATGACGGCGAGCTGGTCCTTGAGCACGCGGAACGACGGCCGCTCCTCGGGCGTGTGTCCCCAACACGCGCGCATCACCTGAAACACGCAGTCAATAATACAGTTTTAACGAATTATGAAAGCAATACAAGAACGGTGCCCAGCTGTGGAACGCATACAAGCTGATGATGACGATATCAACTCTCTTTCTCCCTCTCTCTCTCTCTTTATATATCTCTCACTCTATCTCTCGCTCTATTTTGCTGTCATGGAATAACAAGACCTAGTAATGAAGCTCCGCCAGGCTACTAATCTAATATATCATAATATACTCACACTGTAAATTTCATTCAAACATCCTTTTGGTTTTTCGAGGACTTGTCCGCGTTGTACTTTGTCAACCACTTCGGAATTTGTCATGCGACCGTATGGCACTTTTCCGCATGTGAACACCTCCCACATTAATACTCCTGTCAACAATAACAAATATGTGGTTATTCACATTACTTTTGGTTTTGTCAACATCATATCTGTAAGCGTAATTAAGTGATAATAATAATAATAAATAAATAAATACACCCAACAGTCACATACATAGTCCTGAACCCACACTAAGATACGAGTCTTGTGTCGTGGGTATCAGAAACTACGAGAGACTTTCGGTCTCACAAACACCCAGACCCGAAACAAATATCACACAAACATTTGTCTCGGTGCGGGGATCGAACCCGCGGCCTCTCGTTTCGCAAGCTGGTGTCTGACCAACTGCGCCACGGGGCTGTCTTATCTTTAGATGTCTATGTCTTGTTTATGCCTTGTCTTTAGATGCCTGAATGGCAGTCTGCTGAGAAGATTTTATCACGATATGTTACATTTACAGTAAATATTCTTAAAAGTGTACGTACCGAAAGCCCACACATCAGATTTCGAAGAGAAGCGTGTGAAATTGAGTACTTCCGGGGACGCCCATTTAATAGGAAATTTGGTGCCTCCAGAGCTCGTGTATTGGTCATCTAAAACGTATCGAGCTAGTCCAAAATCTGCGACCTAGAAGACAGAAATACAAGTTAATCAATTTGTTAAATATTAATTTTCATTGTGATGGTTTTATTACATTTTTCTTACCTTTACTACTTTTTCATCTCCAACTAAACAATTTCTTGCGGCTAAGTCTCGGTGAATGTAGTTATGCCTTTCTAAATACGCCATGCCTCGGCAAACCTGAAATGGTATTTCAAAATGCGTATAAAAAAAATTCACAGCACAATTGAGCTTTACATTGTGAGTGGAGTGAACAATTATGAGATAGAATGTAGATAGCTGTAAAAACACCATATTCATCCCACTAGGGATGTAGCAATGCGTGATGATGATGCTATCATAGTACCATACCGCGTTTAGTTGAACAGCGAGCCGTACCGCATGTACTGCGTCACCATGTACATGTACATGTAGTGTGTATGTACCTGTATGCACATGTCGAGCAGCACGGCGTGGCCGAGCTGGTCCGGGGGCGTGCGGCGCAGGTAGTTGAACAGCGAGCCGTACCGCATGTACTGCGTCACAATGTAGATGGGACGGTGTTTCGAGCAAACGCCGTACAGTTGCACTAAGTTTTGGTGATGCAGCTTGCTGAATACAAACAAATCGCAACAATTAAATGTATGCCTCTATAAGTAAGTAAGTCTCTATGTTAACTTTGTATTAAGCAATTATGATTGCTGAAAGTAGCAACAAAGCTAACAAAATCTCGAAAATAATATAAAAATAAATATGCGTGTGTACTGACGTCATGACTTTGGCCTCCTCGATGAAGTCGTCCTCGGACATGGTGCCTTCCTTCATCATCTTGACGGCGGTGTCGATGCGGCCGCGCCACATGCCGTGCCGCACCACGCCGAACTGGCCCATGCCCAGCACCTCCATCAGGACCAGCTCGCTCGGGTCGATCTCCCATTTGTCTGCAACACAATTATTCACTTCTTAATCATCTACTATTTATTATTCTGCTGACTTTAAACTCATACTTAATAATACTGTGTGTATAAAAAACTCCCATACTTTTGTGGCATAGTAAAGTTTACATGGAGAAGAAGTTATTGAGTTGGAATCAGTCGTTTAGTTTAATGTTTTTGATATATGTGATTAGCTATTATTTATTAAACTACATAAATCTAAAATCACTTAAAAATGTATTAACACTTATACTACTTATGACAACGTAATTTTTCTTAGGACTAAGAGAAAAAGCAAAGGAGTTTCACTTCATGCAGCCAGACCCAGTGTTGAGGAAGTAATCGATAATTTAAATTGATTTATTGTTTATTTTTGACAAAGTAAATTAAATTTAAATGATAGATTATTTTAAAATGCGTATGTTGAATGTTTTTTTCCGAATTTGAATCAGCAGTTTTACACAATTAAATTGAAAATTAAGTATTTATGGAGCGAATACTATGAGAATAATGTACCTATTACATAAAGTAGTTATTCCTCTTTCTAATTAATGATATAATTTTCATAAGATAATTTATTTATTATAAAAATATTGTAAATAGGCGAACTTAATGCCTTAGGTATTTTCTTTTGGCTGTGAAACCGAAAAAATTCCGTAGTAACTTATATCTACGACACAGGATTTGCTTAGTGGGGGCAGAACTATGTCTGTGGCTGTTTGGTGTATTTATATATTTATGTATACTGACCGTGTGAGAGTCCGGCGGTGGTGGGTGCGGGTCGGTCGCACGGCGTGGTCTTCAGCCGGGAACACAACCCGCCACTGTTATGCTTGTGGTAGTTTATCAGTTCAGGTATACTCGCGCAGCAATGCTTGTCGGATAGATAGAACTCGCCGCGACTGTTCTGCTTTATGTGGTAGTGTTTCGAGTGAGGGTGATTACTGAAAATTTTAAGCGATAAAATTAATGTTACTTATATTGTTGATGGTTTAAGAAATGCTTTCATAAATGAAAATAAAATTCGTGTACAGAAATTATGGACAAAACAAGTAGTGTTAGAGAAATGCTATTTCAAGTTTTGTTAGTATTTTTTTATTTTATAATTTCCTCTTGTGACCAAAGCGTGTAGGTAAAAAATCCAGGAAATCCGAATACAAATAAAGTTGACAATGTGTTTTGATTTGCGTATCATCATTGGGTTCCCCCCGAATGTCTATCAAATAATTTTACACTTAGCTGGTCGATGTAAAAAAAATGCAATTTTATTATTTATTTGTCAAAAAGAAGTCATTATAAATATTTAATTGTCAAAAGCAAAATTTCGTGTAAATTAATACCCATACAAAAGTTTCCTCATTTTAAACAGTCCCAGTGGCACGTTAATGTTACGTCATCGACAGATAATGACTCAATTATACAACAAGTTATCGGAAATGCAACAGGAATGTATAAACGTGTCGTCCCGCTGAAGTAATAGATCAAGTTTTATTAACAAATACAAAGCGATATTGTATTCCTACAAAAGTGAAATAATATTAGTGAAGAAAAATCCTCTCAACAATAAAAGAATATCATTTCTACAGCAGATGCAAAACGAGAATCAACCGATTCGACTCAGAGCTTTAATATTAGGTCTTCTTGTTTTATGACATAATTTTTTCTATTCTTTTTAGAAATATCTAAGACATAATATGTTTCTGATTTTGTTTTTTTTTTTTTATTGCAAATATTTTTTTTTTTTTTTTAAATAACTAAAGAATTATCACAGCATATCTTACACAACGTACAAGGTGTAAATGTTGTTATACTCACACTTTGGTATAGAGCGATAGTGTGTACATTCCCTTGGTGGAGGAGTTCCGCACCACGAAGCAGCCCTCCTTGTCCTCCTGCGTGAGCAGAGACTCGGCGCGCTGCCGGGACATGTCGCCCACGAACCATCTGCAAACATACACACATACAATGTAAAACTATTGACTATCATTCAATTATTTTATACAGTCTGAGTTCGAATATTGTCAGATTTTCGTCTGGTTATAATGTATGTAAAAGTTCTGTATACATTTTTAGGCGATACTAAATTAAAATAATTAATGTTCATCTATTATAGCATTTTTGCAAAAAAAAAAACAAAAGTGAAGAAACATAAAAAAACAATCCAGAATACCGTCAAACAATACCGTCGCAAACTTACGCAAACATAGTTTGACAGAAGTTACAAAACAATAAATATGAAAACAAATTACTCACTCATATTTTTCTAAGCCGATGGTCTCCTTTTCTTTGACGTAATTACTCGGTATGTACCCCACGGAGCTAGAAAGGAATGTTTCGTTACACATAAATACATTTGAAAACGAAATCATGTTATGCTATGGAGCGTATAATGCGATTGTGATTACGATTATTGAATAATATCCGTAAAATTAACGCACATTCTTAATTTCCGTCCTGGACCCAGGATATGACTCAAACTAATGATTTAATGTTTAAAAATATATATTAAATTGCTCGTTTGCAGAGTATTTATGGCTCTATTATTAAATAATACATAATTTAAATATTTTTGACGTTTGATCTTTTAATATTGATAAAAAAATTGAGCTTTAAGTCAATTCAACACTTAAGCACTCTTTATAGTAATTTAATGAGACATTAACTAATAAGTTTTAAACAGATTCAGAATCATGTACTATGTATAAACAGGTCACAAAATAAAATAGGGAATCCGACCTCCAGCTTGATTACTTGTGTTAATTAGATGAAACCACACATTTAATATCGCGGATTTAAACACGAGTGTATTCTCAAATGAATAATTGTGATGATTTGAGAAATCCACTTCTCACATGGACCCATAATGACTTATCAGAAATACAATCAAGACATAGCAATACAAATATTTATACGCACCCGTGCTCGTCTTTTACTTTCCACCAATGATCTTGGGAATCATCTATGACTTCATATTCGGCGCCCTAAAATAATAATAAAAAAAAATATTAAAAATAATCCAAGTATTACCTACGCACCATTAAAATATTGAGAGTAGAAGCAAATTAGTAAAAGTAAGAAGATTAATAAAATGAAAAATACACACCTTTTCCAAGGAGAGGTCGCCACTTTCAATCGCTCTGAATGGATACAGAGCCACTACTACTTTAGATCTTTGTTTTTCCTGAAATGAACAAAAAAAGGATTTTATTTTTTTCAAACCAAATAAACACCCCTCACAAGTCATGTTGACAGTCCGATGAAACTAATAATGATTTTGTTGTTCGAAATTGGGTTACACAACATTTAACGTAAACATTGACATCACCCCGTTACGTACTACCCAGTGGCTTTACCACACTGTGGGGGGAGCGCATAGACGTGCACTAGACTTTAATGTACTAATTTTAATGAAAAGACCCAAGTTTAAATGTGAAATTAGTGACATAAATAAACAAATTAAATTGGTAAATTTCCTCATCCACGCTCAAATAAATAACTATCTAATAATATAATAATCTACTGGGTGTTTTCGGACCGTGAATGGAAACTAATGCAGGTGATGCTAAGGTGATCACAAACCGCCCGACGTTAAAGAAAATCCCAACAAAAAATAAAATTTCTGACGTTATCCTAACAACCACATTTTATGCCCATGGTTGTAAGGACAACAAGAATTATTTTTATTTATTGTCGTGATTTTTTTTAACCTGCCTTAGTTTTCGATCATGGTCTGAATATACTTTTAATATTTATTTAATATAAGTAAACTAAATAACCCTCTTCTACACGTAGGATCCTTAAAATTAGATGAGCATTCATTAAATAAACAAGTCCCACTCATTTTGAGACCTCTTTTTAAAAAAGCGTGACCCCGCAGTAAGCCTTACGAACCGGAGAGGGAATCCATTGGGGGGACTCTTTTTTTTCACCCACTCTTTGTTAAGAACCCTCAGACATAGTTCATTCACAATACGTTTCTTTAATTCAACAAAAAACGAGCTTCATCCTTACCGGATGTAGGAAATTCAGCTAACTCTTTCAACAATACGATGAGGCACACCATACGTGTTTTGGATACTAAATATATACGAAGAACTTTTGTATTTCTGCAGCAACTTGCAGAAATATTTTTTCCATCTTAAAAACAATACCTTTAATAATTAACCGGTATATCATCAGTTTTGACCATCATTTACGTTAAGTTTTCTTCCCCAAACATAATAAAAAATGCTTTTTCTGTTTTATTTCGGCAAGAGAATTTCATTAGACATGGATGAACGTAAATTAATATTTTTGCACGACAAACTCTATTTAGACGTAGAGAATTTGAAAATATACATATGTGTGTGGTCTGATATGATTATATTAAAATTGATTATAAAACTAATAATTACCTTTGGCTTTGCAGACGGAGTGCCGGGAGGGGCGCCACCTCCCCCGGGCATTGTGACCGCCGCCGTCACAGCTGCACGGAAAACTTCACGTTATTATTACACTTAAACTGCGCTTATTTTATTACATAACACCGTATACTATTAATATATTTTTAATTAAAACATTGCTTATGATAAAGAAATATGTGAACACATTTTATTATTGGAAGAAACAGCAAGGAATGAATTTGATTTAGCTAGGTTGCCGATCATGCAGTTTTTCCTGAATGGGATAGTTGTATATGTAATAACGTTAATTCACAACTCCATTCCTACCTTTCCATTGGGAGAACATATATTTGATAAAATAATATCTAAGCAACATTGCACATCAACAATTTAAACACAAGTGCAAACATCGACAACTGCCAACGCTATATAATTTGTTTAAAAATTTTCATGGTCGCTGTGAACGAGGAAATCGGCAGCGTGACATCCAGTTCCTGTGTGCATGCTGTGCATACAGTTTCAACATAGTTTCATACATCTCACAGTGTATGCGTCGAGAATACTCCAGAATTATCATTGCCATCAGCGTCCACGCTACGGTCCGCTGCCCCTTGTCTGTCTTTTATAGTTTTTGTCTCATTGTTTCCTTAGCAATGTCGGTAAAGAGAATAATGACCACCTGTAGATTTATATTCTTTGCCTATTTTTTCTCAGTTTCACAAGTCTAGCATAATACCAGAATAATGCCGTACGAACAATATACATAAAAAGTATTGTATTTACATTAATATAAACATTAAGATTATTGCAACGTTCACAATATAATCATAACCGCCGGTTGAATCGATGTGGAACTTAATGACGTTTTTGCTTCCTTGCATCAACAAAAAATCTCGTATTGAAGAAGCCTCATCAAAACCTATTTATATATGTGCGTACCGTATCGAATTGCACCTTTTAAGGCAACAACATTTGGTACGTACTTAAGTAGGTAAACAACTTTTAAAGGCCTGTCGTACATTTCAACACAGGGCCACTGAATATGTAACGCAAGTAACTGTCATTACTGTAGATTTTTTCCTATACTTCTGAAATTTTCTTGTTTAATTAGTTGTTTAAATTTCTGCATTTGTTAGAACTTCAAGGCAATATACATAAAAATATACGTAGAATAATACATTTCAATGAAAGAAATAGCCGATTTTAATGTGTTAAAACGAATAATATCTCACTGGTGATCCCAACGCTCTTCACTACGAAGATAATTACAGATAGACGACATCAAACGTTCTGCAGTCGGCGGTAGATTCAAGGATTTCCTCGTTAGCATTTTTAAATCACTGCGATCGAGCACTGCACTATCCAAATCACTGTACAACATCACTTTAGTGGGCATTACACAAACGCATTACATTACACCTGACCAAGACAAGAAAGTGAGTGCAACCGGTGGCGCGGCGAGGCGCGAGGCAGCGAGGCAGCGAGGCGGCGAGGCGCCGAGGCCACCGATAGAGGTCATACTCAGGTTTACCGTACCCTCTAGAGCCGGCAGGAACGAAGATAACGACAGACATGGTATCTTGGATTTCTTCTTTGTCACTATTGGTTCGTCATCAGGTTTGTTCGGCAACATCGGGACTTGCGGCAAAGGCCGGACGTCACGCGCGACACTCCGACGGCGACTGTCTACTGTGCCCAAGTACCGATACCGGCGTAACTAAACCGTTATGCACATGGCTGACGCACACACGCCACGTAAAAGGTGCAAATATTTGCTCTTACATTTTGCAGGCCCGTCTTAATCAGTATTGCAAAACAATTTCTTTTGACAATTGATCTGGACACATTTGTAAGTCAGTAGCGCCACTAATAACACCTCTGAATTAAATGTTAGAGGCTTGTTTATACCTATTAACTCAATGCTTTTTTATATGTATTCTATTAAAAATATTATAATTTTGATATAATAAATATTGCTATTTTTCGTGTGACTAATTAACCGGAAAAAATTATATTAGTTGTTCGACTTAGGAATAAAATACGTAATAAAACAATGCGTTCGGTGTAACAGGCATAATAGTGAAGCAGGAACACTGAGATGCTGGTGAAAACAGTGCGACAGAAAAACGTTGACTGTGCATGGTGGACGAAGCCTTACAGTTGTCGAGACGAGGAGCGAGGGCTACAAAGATGGTCGCGGCCTACATTCACCATTCGATGCGCGGGCGCAAGCTTGCGGTCCCCCATTCACCTACACGTGAATCAATTAGTGGGAAGGTGACAAAACACTGTGTATACGTCACCAACGCCAATCGACTGATTCGCGTTAGACATTATACCATCCTTCAAACGGAAGCCTCGCGATCGTGCGTGCCGGTAAATGTCTGCCTTATTCCAAACAAACCGGATGATTTGAATCATTTTAATGTTATATAACACTAAATAAAATAATCCAAAATTAGACACCACATGTTTGTATTTTTTTAATAATTTAATGTTGAGACTTTTTTATTGGATCTTTACGTTAGAATTTTAACTCGAATCGAGCTTAAACATTTATTTGAATTATTCGAAATAATTGCAATTTAAATTAACAATATTAAAAAATATATGTTAGTTGGTCGAAATAATTAAAAAGGGTTTACTAGAATATCAAAATCCAAAAAAATATTATAAGAAGTAAAAAAGGAGCTTTAAAACCAACGTTGTTACAAAATCAATTGAAATAATAAGATGCGCGTGAAGGTGATCTATAAAAAAAATTAGACAGTACAAGTTGATTAACCTCAAAATGACAAAAAAGCTTGCAAGCTGAGACTGCGAATATCATATCCGATGTATCGTCGTCTCCGACACTTCATTAACAGCTTTAAAGTGGTTTAAGGAAAAAATAATACCAGTAATAAACAGCCATAAAATTTATAAAAAAAATATTATTATGAGCCCATTTCCTTGTAATAATTTGCCGAATGTTATTTATACATTTAATTTGTCGCATCTCTGTATATCTTGATTTTAATTGTCAAAATTTAAGATTTTTTAAGTACCAATCATTGAACTAGTACCTACCAAGAAGCAATTAAACTTTTTTTTTTTACCCTATCCCACCACACACCCGCCACTGCAACTCCTGTACTACAGGATCAACAGCGGCACGCACAGTATTGGCGCCGAGCAATGAAGCTCAGCGAAGCTAAGGGGACCTAAATTGTCACAATCCCGCAACGAAGTTAATCAGAAAAGCAATGTAAAGGAGGAGTTGGAAAACAAAGAGTTGTCCACTTCCCTCCACAGCAAAGCGGGCGACAAAATATTGAGCTATGAGGTTTAACCTCACATAAAGAAAGACAATTACAATTACCAAAAAATTAGACGCAATTGACGCACCACGGATTAATAACTATTGCTTAAATTGGACCTAACGTGCGAACTGTTATACAGACTTCCAATAATAGGCATGGCAAAATCGCTGAAAGGCACGGAAATTCCTCCTAGATTCAACGAGGTCAGTATAATAAACTACACCAGACGTTACGTGCATACTGTTACGCTCATCCGACCAAAGATTGCACTCCCAAAGGATATGATGTGCGGACTGTTCATATTCGCAATCATGTTTTCGCAATCAAGCAATTAAACTGTAAAACTATATTGGGTTTTTGCACATTCTTGCTAATACATTTTAGGATTATCTACTCTGAACTTGGCGTCCATATTCATGTCCGACGATGCATATTTTTTTGGTAATACCAAACTCTACTTACATTTCACTTTAAATTTTTTTTTATGTTGATTTAAATCAGATTTGTATCTTTATGCATATGTATATGTCGCCGCGAACATCATAAATCTAATATTATAAGTTAACTTTAGAAATATTTCATTATCATTCATTGATGATTTAAATATCATTAAAACCTGTTTATTCAATATTGTGATTTAGACATGTCTCGTTAATAAAATTAAACAATCTTTCAATTTTATAAGTACTTCTATTGATACACTTCTTTGTAAAGCTTTGTCTGAAATAATTCTAATGAATGTTTCGTTACTTTAGGACATTGAAATAATGTTTAAAAATATTAAAATTAATTATCATGATTTGTAATGGTATCAATTTGTTGTTAAATTAAATAAAAGTATTTCAAGTTATAATAAAGATTGTTCGCCAATGGAGTGGCGATTGAATGTCAATTTTATAATGGCGTATTGCGTGTGGAGCGCACTCACGCTGCGGCTATTGCGAAGTAAACATTGTAAGTAGAAATTCTGTTGGTTTTTATTATAAAAATACTTGATATTTATTGTTGTTTGATTATTTTGCTTTGGTTATAATTCCCATAGTTTGCAATAAATGTAATTACAAATAGTCGTCATAAATTACAAGCTAATATGGCGGCCATTAGGCGTAATGTAAGAAAACAGAGCCGATGACCAAACAAAGGTCGACGGTTCTGCATTTTATTCTTATAAAAAAATAACCGCCCTGTCTTATATTCGACATCAGAAGTGGGATCACCTAGCTTTTTCTGTCCCTTTAACTGTATTTCAGATTTCGTGTGCCTGCAACAGAAGTGTGCTATTCCGTGCCACAATGAATACTCAAGATCGATCAGAGTCAACAGTGCCGAGTGAGCCTGCGTGCACCGTGCCCATGTCGAGTGCTGAAGACTCGGGGCCGTCTAAATCAGCTGCAAACTTGGTACTACAACATCAGGGCGGTAATGTACCCCCTGAATTCTACTTACACATGATTACAATGATGCAGAATATGAGCGAAAGACTGTCGAAACAAAATGAAAAGATCAAAATTACCGACGTGTTTTTGCCTTCGTACGACCCGGATGGTAATGTTGGGGTCCGTGAGTGGTGTAATCATATTTCCTCTGCTAAGAATAATTATGAACTCAATGATTACGATATTCGCATGAAAGTAACTAGCTTGCTCAAAGGTCGAGCCAAAATATGGGCTGATGACTGGCTTGTTACAACGTCCACGTGGGATGAGTTGCGTCAAAATATTATCACCACATTTGAACCAGAAAGCCGCTATTCTAGAGATGTGCTAAAGTTCAGGGAACATAGTTATGATCATAGCAAAGATATTGCTGAGTTTTTATCACAATCCTGGGTTTTATGGAGACGGGTCACTAAAGATAAGCTTGACAATAATGATGCGGTCGAAGCAGTAATAGGTACTATTAGTGACGAACGCCTTCGGATTGAATTAATGAATGCCAGAGCCACCTCCGTGCCAGAGTTAATTTCTGTAGCCTCTTCGATTCGTGTTAGACGTTCTCAACAACAAAATTCAAACCAACCGCCTTCTAAACGTTCAAGATTTTCTATTGATCATCGAAACTCTACTTATTGTAACTTTTGTGGGAAACCAGGCCACACTTTCCGTGATTGTCGTGATAAAAACAATGCGCAAGTAAATGATGATAAAGCACGTGGTAGTAACACGGTAACGTCATTACCTAAACAAAATGACACTAGGGTTTGTTCATTTTGTTCCAAAACCGGGCATACATTTGAAAGTTGTTTCCGTCGGGAGAAACAAATTACCTCTAATATTAACGCTATTGTAAAAAATAAACATTCCTTGAACACTATGCGTATGAAACTAGGTGACGTAATTATAGACGCGGTGTTTGATAGTGGCGCCGAATGTTCTGTTATGCGCGAGTCCATCGCAAATAAGTTACCGGGTAAAAAACAACAAGTAATTAACTATTTACGTGGAATAGGCCCGTTTCCTGTAATATCGACAGCAATGTTGACAACTATCGGTGTCATTGACAATATAAACGTCGAAATTGAATTTTACATTTTACCTGATTATGAGATGACGTCAGATGTACTAATAGGCGCGAACCTCTTGCGTGGGACGGGTCTAACCGTGATTGTAACTCAGGATAGTGCGACTTTGCGTTCCCAACCACGCGTAATGCATGTGCATTCAACAGTCAGTCTGTTCGAAAACATAAACCACGATCTAAGTGACAAATCAGAAATCGACCAATTATTATCTTTACTTAATAAATATTCCATGATTTTCACCCGCGGGTATTCACAAACGCGTGTTAATACGGGTCAATTAGAGATTCGTCTAAAGAACCCTGACAAATTCGTGGAGCGAAGACCCTATAGGTTAAGCCCTGTTGAGCGCGAAAAAGTTAAGCAAATTGTTAAGGAACTAATAGATAACGATATAGTGCAAGAAAGTAAATCGCCTTACTCTAGCCCAATTATTTTGGTTAAAAAGAAAAACGGCGACGACCGCATGTGTGTTGATTATCGCGAGTTAAACTCGAACACAATTCGCGACCAATATCTGCTCCCATTAATCGGAGATCAAATTGATAAACTGGGGGGTGGTTTATACTACACAACTCTAGATATGGCTTCTGGGTTCCACCAGATCCCTATTGCCCCTGATTCCATAGAAAAAACTGGATTTGTCACTCCGGACGGATTATTCGAGTATAAAACTATGCCGTTCGGACTATGTAACGCGCCTTCTGTATATCAGAGATGCATTAATCGCGCATTAGGTCCCCTCTTGAATCCAGGCAGCGCAAATAATGTAAATGATAGCGTAGCCCAGGTATATATAGATGACGTCATAAGTAAATGTCGCGATTTTCCATCGGGTCTCGAATATCTAGAGCGGATTTTTATAGCATTACAAAAATCTGGGTTTTCAATTAACATTAATAAGTGTATGTTCTTCAAGAAGTCTATAGAATACCTGGGTAACGTAGTACAAAACGGTCAAGTACGCCCCAGTCCTAAGAAGGTTGAAGCCTTGATAAAGGCTCCAGTACCAACTAACATTAAGCAAATACGTCAGTTTAACGGTCTCGCGGGATACTTTCGCCGATTCATACCCGACTTCGCGCGAATCATGACTCCTCTCTATGAATTAACTAAGCAGGGCGTTCGGTGGCAATGGACTCATATTCATGAAGAGGCACGTCAAAAGATCATTAGTCATTTAACATCCACTCCTGTCTTAACAATATTCCATGAAGGGAAACCTATTGAACTGTTCACTGATGCTAGCAGTCTTGGTTTTGGCGCGATACTCATTCAAATAATCAATGGCCGACAGCACGTAGTGGCCTACTTTAGTATGCGTACAACCGACATAGAAAGCAGGTACCACTCCTACGAACTCGAGACGCTGGCTGTAGTTCGAGCTGTTAAACATTTTCGCCATTTCCTGTATGGCCGCCAATTCAAAGTAATTACTGACTGCAATGCGCTGAAAGCTTCTAAGCATAAAAAAGACCTGTTGCCACGTATACATAGATGGTGGGCATATCTCCAAAATTTTGAATTTGATATAGAATACAGGAAGGGCGAGCGGATGCAACATGTAGACTACCTAAGCAGGAATCCAGACCCCCTGACCGTCAACGTGTTAACCAGTAACCTGGATTGGGTAATTATTGAGCAAAGACGTGATAGTCAACTGCGATCTATCATAGACGCTTTAAACAATGGCGAAGGGATCCCTGGATATCATCTCGAAAACGGCGTACTTAAATTCGAGAGGCAAGACTCCGTCCTAGGTTCACAAAAACTCATCGTTGTGCCAAAATCTTTTCAATGGAGTTTAATCAATACCTTCCATAACGCTCTTAAGCACCCGGGCTGGGAGAAAACTCTTCATAAAATAAGAGAAACTTATCATTTCGACAAAATGAGCACCGCCGTACGAGACTTCGTTAACAATTGTGTTATGTGCCGAACTTCCAAACAGACATCTGGAGCTACGCAGGTACAATTGCATCCTATTCCTAAACCAGTCGTTCCATTTGAAGTCATACATATGGACATCACAGGGAAGCTGGGATCTCCCGACGAACAGAAGTACGTCGTGGTTACAGTGGATGCCTTTACCAAGTATGTATTGTTGCGTTATACTAACGATAAGAGCCAATACAGCACTCTGGCGAGCTTGAAGCAAGTCATTCACCTGTTTGGAGCTCCGAGGCAAGTTATTGTTGATGGCGGACGCGAATTCTTGGGAGAATTTAAAACTTACTGCGACATATTTAACATAGAAATCCATTCCATAGCACCAGGGGTTAGCAGAGCTAATGGACAAGTGGAGCGTGTGATGGCAACATTAAAGAATGGACTCGTGATGATTAAAAATTACGAAACGCCTGAATGGCACACTGCACTAGAAAGTCTTCAACTTGCCCTCAATTGTACTGTGCATAGTACTACCGGTGTAGCCCCGCTTACACTATTAACACGACGTCAAAACTGCGTCCCACCGGAGTTGTTAAATTTAGTCAATTTGGACAACGGCCTGATTGATATCAGAACTTTGGAACGACACGTTCAACAAAAAATGACACAAACATCTGCTAAGGATAAAGCTAGATTTGACAAAGGCAGAGCAAAAATTGATCATTTTAGAAGAGGTGACTTTGTTATGATAAAAACTAACCCCAGAAACCAGACTTCTCTTGACCTAAAATTTAGTGTTCCTTACGAAGTCCATAGGGTCCTTGATAATGACCGTTACCTTGTGAAGAAGGTAATAGGACATCATGGGCGACCACGCAAGGTCGCGCATGACCAGCTGCGACGAGCCCCACAACCTGGAGAGAACGCGCAGGCAGCCGTGTCGCCCCCCCGTTAACCAGCAAGCTGGATCTTCGGGCAGTTCTGGCGCTCCACCAACCCTGCAACAGCTGGCTACATCAGAATTATCACTGTTTTCACACAAATCATTCATTCACACAAATCATTATCACACAAACATCTTTCATTTGTGTTGTCCCTCTAATTGTTGTCTATATCACAAAGTAAAAGATGCTATTGACGCGTGGAGCAGTTCAATAAGCCACTGAAAATATTTAAAAGATGCTATTGACGCGTGGAGCAGTTCAATAAGCCACTGAAAATATTTAAAAGATGCTATTGGCGTGTGGAGCCGTCCAATAAGCCAAAAAAAAAAAAATATAAAAAATAATAATAAAAAAATGCAACATTAAAAGATGCTATTGGCGTGTGGAGCCGTCCAATAAGCCAAAAAAAAAAAAAATAAAAAAAAAAATGCAATATTAAAAGATGCTATTGGCGTGTGGAGCCGTCCAATAAGCCAAAAAAAAAATACAATATTAAAAGATGCTATTGGCGTGTGGAGTCGTCCAATAAGCCACTTAAAACCTATCATCATATCATCTGAATCATCGACATCATCACATCACAGCATCGACCTTTATTCACCTATCCATTCCCTTATTGCATTTATTCATAATTACTGTTGTCATGTGGAATGAGCAGTAAAACCGAATGTGTAATCTGTTGTCACGTGGAGTGAGCAGAATCTATAATTTACAAAAACATTAACAGGGTTATGTTTACTGTGGAAGTACATAGCCTCACAATATTCTATTTATCTTGTTAATCAATGAGCCAGGAGCGATGCAGAGCACGCATCACTCATCAGAATGGCCGTGTCGCCGCGAACATCATAAATCTAATATTATAAGTTAACTTTAGAAATATTTCATTATCATTCATTGATGATTTAAATATCATTAAAACCTGTTTATTCAATATTGTGATTTAGACATGTCTCGTTAATAAAATTAAACAATCTTTCAATTTTATAAGTACTTCTATTGATACACTTCTTTGTAAAGCTTTGTCTGAAATAATTCTAATGAATGTTTCGTTACTTTAGGACATTGAAATAATGTTTAAAAATATTAAAATTAATTATCATGATTTGTAATGGTATCAATTTGTTGTTAAATTAAATAAAAGTATTTCAAGTTATAATAAAGATTGTTCGCCAATGGAGTGGCGATTGAATGTCAATTTTATAATGGCGTATTGCGTGTGGAGCGCACTCACGCTGCGGCTATTGCGAAGTAAACATTGTAAGTAGAAATTCTGTTGGTTTTTATTATAAAAATACTTGATATTTATTGTTGTTTGATTATTTTGCTTTGGTTATAATTCCCATAGTTTGCAATAAATGTAATTACAAATAGTCGTCATAAATTACAAGCTAATATGGCGGCCATTAGGCGTAATGTAAGAAAACAGAGCCGATGACCAAACAAAGGTCGACGGTTCTGCATTTTATTCTTATAAAAAAATAACCGCCCTGTCTTATATTCGACATATATATTCGGTGCATTCATGTTTATTTTTAACTACGAATGTTAAAGCACTTACAAGGTACGTCCTCAGAAGTCTTGTTATTGTCTTGTGGTTGAGGCACGAGTTCGATTTCGGTCTCGGGAAGGGGCCACACATCGGCCGGGACGCAGCCAGACGCTGAGCGCCTCTCGGCGTCACAGCAGTTCCACCGTCGCGCCGACCACACCGCCGGGTGGTACCTCTTACGGATCACATTTTTCACGCACACTACGACAAAACATTCAACTTGCAACTTCACTCATTTCGTATTCGCCTATCTACCTTCCACCTATCACTGGTATTTTGCCTGTTTGAATAAAAACAGGTTAGATTTGAAATGCAAGAACTGAAACTGTAATAGTTTTAAGATGAAGAAGAACAGTTACATTACCGCATAACCAATCGTACGATATTCTAATCATTATCGTTATGTTGGCCATTTAAAGTTTTTGCCGCAGAGTTTTTTTTTAAATAATTGAACACAAAGCTCACAAGTGAAGCAGTTAAGCTTATGGCTTTAAAAGGATAAATGGACACCATATATAAATAAAATGAGTCAGTGAATAAATATGTCATGAAAGCGGCGAAGCCATCACTAAAATGAATAATCTTACAGGAAAATTTTAACGTATGGAATTAACTAATAAACACCATTAAATCCACTAAGAAAACGTATAGCAAAAAGGTGTTTAATTTGCTGGTAATATGTAATAGAGGAAATATTTAAACTTCGTAAATTTTTATCAAAAAGTTACAAATTATGTCCAATTGTAATCGATTTATGCACTGTTTATTTTAGTTCTTGATTAATAGCTTTTGCGTTATTTACGTATCGCTATTAAATGTCATGTAATAAGAATAGGGTTATATAAAAAAGTCAAATATTCAAATTCATATTTTTAATACGTATTAGGTTTAGAAGTTATATTTGCACTGTAAGTTTAACAACATCTTATTTGTTATTTGATAGATACTAAATGTAAGTCTAATTGACCAAAAAGAGTGTAATAATAACTATTTCCTTATCACCAAAATCTTTATAATGATGTTACTTGCTCATTACTCAACACAATTAATTAAACCACTCACAGCCGCAAGAAAACTTGCCTGGTTTAGTACAATAATATTAACAAGCATAAAATTTAACTAATTACTTACCAGACTTCAGTGTGTGTATCCATAGTAAACGAACAGTAGGGTCGGCGGCTATCAAATACAACGTGTAGTCTACGTTCTGTTCCGTATACCCCACCTACGGACAATCTGCTATCAACATAATTGTACCACAAAAGCGTTTATTGATCATATATGGCCTACCCAACATACCTGAAAAGGATAACGGTATGTAGGACTCTTTTCTCCGTCGCCTTCTGGTATCCTCTTGCTAAGCTCTCCCAGCTGTGCTTGTTCCACAGTGTGAATTGTATCTGTTTTGATGCGGCCTCTCTCCTTTCGCTTCTGTTGTGAAAAAAACCACAAACCTTTTAACCATGACAAACTTATTTTTATGATTTATTTTTAATATGTCATTATAGTAGGTCCAGTTGCCTTAATATAATCGTTTAGTTCGAAGTCAAAATATGTAATGTAAAAAAAATATCTCAAATAAATTTGTTCCAATTTCATAACACGAGAAAGAACTTGTCAGCAAAACGAAATTTTAATTAATCATACGCTACAAAGGACGATAAAATGAAAAGCAATTTACGCTTCAGTTGCAACTAATTGAATTCGGCGAAACTGAAGCAACTGAATGTTTTGTCGATACCTACCGACTACCGATGACGTGTGACAATATAATTATTAAATTCATATTCACCGGCTGTACGCCCGTTTATTCCATACAAAGCAAAGTTTTTTTCTGAACACATTGAAAAATACGCGTGTAAAAATACACGGATGCTAGTATTAAGAGACACAAATGTGGACACGTGATGACGTTAAGATGTCGAAGACAAAAGAAAGAAATGCAAATATACTGAACGCGGTGTAAATGAATTCCGCATATAAATGAAACAACACGTTCATTAAAATTTTAAAAATGAGCATTCATATTCCAGAATTTTCCAAGTCGCCTTAAATGTTTACAAATAAATTTTTACGCGAACTGCTTACAATACAGAAATAATCAATCTATTTTTTCATACATAACTTGATAATAGATCTATTCTATATAGATTACATCTAATACCGATACTACAATGTGTACGTTCTGTGAAAGGGACTTCTAACTTTATGTCGTCAAGCAGCGCCTACCTTTTCCGGTCAAGCATCGGAAACCTAATTCTATGGCAATACAATGTCGATTACATTGTGACTACATGATCATAAACACTGCCAAAAATATTTTACAAAAGAGAGTATGCTTATTCTTGTATAATAAGAAAGATACGATTGTTAGTGTTCTATAATTATAAACTTTTTTATAAAAAAATACTTATTAAGACATTTCCCAGGTTATACTTTATGACTTTTTGGATGTCTTTTTATTGAAGTAAGAGCCAAACTGCAAAGTTGTTGGACTATAACAATTAATAAGATCGTATCAGAGTTTACAGCAGTGGCCAGGCCTGAGAGTAACAGCCCGAGATAAGGGCAACTGCCTTTTTGGCTCTGTGCCAATACCCCTACCATATATCGCCGACACATACGAGCAGCAAACCACTAACAACACAACTGTTAGCAAATTACCCAGCTGAATACATACTTGTGAATAAATATTGACAAAAAAAATTGCAACTCCAATGTGTACGAGTGTAAGTGAATTAAGTAAACTCACGCAAGCGAGCCGGTTAACGAAACTTGGGCGCCAATTATAATGCAATACGTATTTCGGTAAGTGGAATAAATTGAGTATATCGTTTTACAAATTTTTATTAAACAAATTTCAATCCACGCAAAGATGTATGAACACGCTACGCGCACCCGGTTAATGTAATATTGCATATCTTTGAATGCGTTAACAATTTGTAATATACGTAACACGAGGTTTTGTGAATAATTACGCTTGCATTCAATCAGAAAATAGCCGTTA
The DNA here is from genome assembly GCA_030295005.1 of Cephonodes hylas. NCBI lineage: Eukaryota > Metazoa > Arthropoda > Insecta > Lepidoptera > Sphingidae > Cephonodes > Cephonodes hylas. The sequence continues at coordinate 7,955,570 of AP025369.1, read as the reverse complement.
TGTACAAAGTGTTTGTTATTGATTAATGCACTTATCAATCAATAACAAAAAACGTACTAATTTGAAAATAACAAAACATCAGAGACGAACGTAGCGATTGCAGAAAAGAGAAGGATGAACTTATCATCGGGTTATCCCTGTTCATCAGTTTTATCTGGCTTGCGTCTCACGATCCCGACCATCTCGGAAATCAAACCGCAAAAACGATTTCCGCTTGGATCTGAGGTCTATCGATAACAAACCCACTGCTGGCAATTTCCGATTGTGTTAGAAACCATAAATTGTGGTGAGGTCGTTTTGATTTGTACCAACTGTAAAATCTTTGATTTGCAACACGCAAGATTTTGAGTATTTGGTATATGTATGAAAATTGAGAATTATTTACCATTTACATGTGTGTTTTTACAGTTATAATTTGAAATCCACGTATTTTCGATCACAGATAGAACATAAACAGATTTTTATCGTTTATGACATTTTTTGTGTAATGTGCACGAGACAATAGAGTTTGTAAAAGCACATCACACGTATGCAGCTAAAAAGTATAATTACAGAAGTTCCAGGTAAAAACAGGGTGGAGTAAGCCTTTTTCAAACAATTAATGCGACTCGGAAGGGCTCTCTATTAAAACTGCTCATACAACCACGGCACACCGGGCTTTGCTACACATGCATAGTGGGTCGTGAACGAGGGTTGTCCCGGTCCCCATTGTAGGGACGGATTGCAGTGCACACAATGTTTAACTTCAAAAAGCACTCACTGTTTTTAATTTATATTGAGTATAAAATCTTTTTGTCGCCTAATAAAATAGTTTTGTATTAACTTTTTAAACGATACTTAATTCATGGTACGTTGTGATCATATGTATTGCTATGAACAGTCAATTGATTGGCTTCAGATCACATTTTTAAACTGTCACTAAATCTATATTAGATTAATAGCTAATCAAATAAAATGATATTTATTAAAGTGCAACACTAAATATAAATCAGTATTGCAAAATTCATTATAATTTAAAAAATGCACGATAGCTTGATACGTGGAACTTTAACAAAAGCACTAAATATCACGCCGGTTTTGTGGTCAAATAAACAAAGTAGCCATAAAAGTGTTAGTATTTAGACAAAAAAAGACATTTCGGCGTGGGTTGATGTGGAAAAAAGGAATACGTATAATTTTGGCAATTAGTGTGACGACTCGAAAATTACAAAGTTGAAGATGGAGTTACGTCAATACCGAAACAATAATAAAGGCTAAAAGTATAATAATGCATGCAATTAGAGATTTATGAAAGATATAAGTGATTGATAGTTACCAATGGATGGTGTGCGAGCAGGTGCAAGTAATGGACGAACGACTTTGCGGAACTGCCGCTGTCGTCGCCGGGAGTTGCGCCGGGCGGCAGACACACCCAGTCCGCGCATGCGCGCACACCCTACATCCTACAATATTCACCCTTAGGCCAACTTCCTACTTCGTTACTTAAAGGACAGTGGAAAATTTAACACTACTGCCATCCATGATAGCGCTCGCTACCTCTAGGAAAGTGTAACCCTATTCGAGCTACTTACCTTTACGACGATATCGCTTCTAAGTTCGTGACAAATTGACTACAAAATACTTTAAATGAATTAAATAAAATATAATATTAAATACTGAACCCAATAGTACATCAACACACCGCACATATGAATGTGTTAAGTAGAAAAATTCATAATCAACTTAGTGTGTGCCATGTATTGAGATATAATATGTAACCAATACATGAGGACAATAAATATACGTATTTAGATATATGTGTGTATATTCTCACTAAACATTTTCGAATCACGATGCTACGTCATCACAAGAATTGGTATAAAAATCTAAGTATAGAAGAAAAGTTCAAACACGATGCCTGTATTATTTTTTCAAAACAATTTACTATTGTTTATTAAAATTAAAACAGATTTATCTCTACCAAAACGGGTTTTTGATTACCGGGTAATCAGGGATAAATATTGCCAACTTAGGACTTACTAACACAACGATTTGTTTACATCGACAATGCCGGTATCATTGAGAGGTTATCTTTGCTTCACAGAAAAGTGAAGAAAACATGGCTATTCTGTTCGATTCTCTTTATCACTCCATATAGCCAAAAAGAAGAGCTTGTTTTAGCCAAAATACGTAAAATCTGTCATAGCATCTATATTTTTTCTATGAAAACAATAATAATTATAATTAATCAGAGTTACAATTTTTAAATTCATATAAATTTTTAAATTAATTGAATGAATTGATCATCAGTAGGTAGGTACAGTATAAAAAATATATCTAAGTAAGCTATAGTTGTTTAGAATTGTTATCGTTTTGTTTAACTCTTAAGTCGAACCGATGGTCACTGCACCATATTGTATTGTAATGTTTTTAAATAATTGTATTTGGTTTCTGCAATACAGGCCTAGAGCCTAGTGCAGAAACCGCCAGTATATGATTTATATGTAACAGCTTTTTATAGTAAATAAATAAATAATAATAAGTAAATACTGAATGTGAATGGAATGATAAGAATAATGAAGATGACTATTAATTAAACGGTAATAGAACGACTACACGCTCTCCGATCGAAAGTTAAATCTAAATATATATAACTCAAAGGTGGCTGACTGACTGACATAGTGATCTATCAACGCACAAGTCAAACCACAGGACGGATCGGGCTGAAATTTGGCATGCAAGAAATGCTAAGAAAGGATTTTGATCAATTCCACCCCCAAGGGGTAAAACAGGGGATGAAAGGTTTTTGAAGAAGGGGATGAAATTATTAAACTTTGTCAATTTAAAACCGATCGGGCTGAGACTTTGCATGCATAAGGCTACTATGACGTAGTTATAAAATAAGGGATGAAAGATTGTATAAACCTTCTTAGATTTTCGACTGATTGAACTGAAATTAAAGATTCAGACCAATTTGTATGATTTTTGGTATGGACTTAAATAGGACTCTGTGGTAAAAAAAAGACTACAACCTATTTTTTTTCTGAACTCAACTCTGTAGTCTACGCGGACGGAGTCGCGGGCAAAAGCTAGTGTATTTTTAAGTCTCTCGTATTCTTGCGTTACAAGACAAGAACAAGTGAGGCGTATAAAATCAAAGGCAGCTAAATCCAAGTGAGTCAAATATTCAGTAATCTACAAAAATCGATAACTTTGTTTAGGTGGCTATGATATTTTATATTTTAAAAGAGATTTATAAAGAATGTGAATACCACTAAAAATCAGACTTTTAAATTATAAAAATACCACAATATTTGAGTACAGACTGAATAAATTTGTATTTAACTGTCTTTGATTCCAACTGGCGTTTAGCTGGTTTTGATTCTATAGGCCTCAAGTATTCTATGGCAGTGTGAGAAGAAAAATGATATTATATGCAATGTCTTTCAAAATTCATTTCAAATAATGAACTCGTGCGGTTTTAATGTTGAGTCAAAATATAACCACTAAGTTCTTTATAAAATGCTGCTAAAATAATTTCATCCACCCATAAAAATAACAGTTACGAAATTTTTTTATTCGCCGAAAATATATATTGAGAAAATAAAAAACAGCGGCAACATGGTAATAGTGTCACCAACTATATGGAAGAATGGCGTGAGTCTGTCAGTTATCAAATGGTTAAATTTTATAATTTGTGATTAAACTCCTAAATTAGTATGATAATATAGGTACTTCAAATAAGGCATATATTTTTACACAGTGTGGTGATTTGTAAAATGTATTACAACATATTAACAAATATTGCATTCTGCCATTTTCACTCAGTCAGTACTTAGTCAGTCAGTAGATTTATGATTGACAAATAAGATTATTTTTTTTGGTATTGGCAAAATAATATTGAATATCAATCTAAATATTATATTTATTTTAAAGCTCATTAAATGTCTTTTTTATGTTTTTGTTGAAAGAAATTATGATATGGCAATTTTACTACCTAAAATTCATAGAACTTACCTCTATAAATCCTTTGTGAGCATGAAATATAACAATGATTGTGTCATTAATGTCAGTTATTGCCACTATTAATAAAAGCAAGCCCATGCTAGATTAAACTTGTCATCAACAAAGATATTTCTGGAAGACATTGTTAAACAAACCATTTTTCAGGGCCAACTTGGAATGTAACTAAACTTATCTTTATTTTTTGTATATTAAATGTTACTTAAACTAAAAAAATATCATATATTTGATGGAATATGTATTTCTTAAAATCTTTCTTGTTGCATTACAAAACTCTGTCTACCAAAACAAGTTTTAGTAAATAAAATTGCATTGGGAAATTAAACCTAAGCATTAGTCAATGGTTATTCAACTAAATAATGTTTGTCCTTAAAAATTATATGGTATAAGTTTAATAAGTAAAATAAACATTTTCAAACATAAGTCAAGCATAAACATGCTTTTTTATTGTTTCAATAACCAAAAAAAATACCTTAGTGAGCTGCACTTAAAAAGTTTAAAACACTTAAAATTATATGAAACAAGTTTTTTCAAAAATCTAATTTTAATGAGGATAAAAAGTCCTAAGGATAAAAAGTGAACTGAATAAAATTATTTTTGCTACTGGAATTACCTTTTTGTGTCAAAAATTTTAAATGTACTTCACACTCATAAATACATATTCTAAATCAGAAGTAATTCAAAATTTAAAAGGATCTAGGAAACAAGAGTTAAATTTCTCAGGTGGAAGATGAAGGGGCAAAGAGCTGTGTACCACTATAGACATTCATGTTGTTGTTATTATTAATATAAACAGGAAATAGTGAATTGGTTACTAAAATATACTGTAATGTTTTGATTTTTGTAATGTGATAAAGTAAATTATTTTAACAATTATAAATAAACTGTATCATCAACATTGCATTGTATTATAAATTCCATTACAGATGTATTGTGTATGATTTAGCCGTCATAAATTCACCTATGAGAAAGTATTGTAAGTCTAATGAAAAGAAAGCTATATGCATTTCAAAAGTTTGATTCAAGCCTTTTTACCTTCAAGCGGTCGCGCGACGTCGAATCGACCGCTGCCCGCACATTATCGGTGATATTAACAATAATTCTCATTGAATCCATATCATGCTCTCAGTAGCTTGTCATAATCTATCTACCTACCAAATAAGCTGTTTACATTTACGATCTGCACCCAACTTTACAAAAGGAGTGTAACTGTTTAAGTCGTGGCGCAGGCGTCGAAACGACTCCGCGCGCCTGTCGTACAAAAAGTTACGCGCGACGCTTTAAGATAATTTTTTTTTGTAGTTTTCATATGGTTAGATAAATTAAACGTTTTATTTGGTAAAAATGAGTTGTCGACGACCGATAACATTGAGGAAATACTATGAGAAAATGAAGAAAGTGAATTGGAACTTAGTAAACAAGGATCAGAAACTTCTGACTATTCATAGTTTCAGAGGCACATACCTGAACCTTCCGAAGGATCTAGCAGCTCCGATTTAGATGAAGATGAGATTCCTCTGTTGGATGCAACTTTATATTTTACGGGATTTTTGATAAGGCATCTCAGTGGAGAAAGCCTAACCACAATAAAGTGCAACGATGAAAACTAGACTTAAGATGAACGCTATTTTAATTATTTGATCTAATAAAGTCAACTGATTTTATAATATTATCATTTGTTATTAGTTACTATATATTTATAGGTAACTACAGACACCTAAGTTGATTTTTTGTTCCTAAACCAAGGTTTTGATTCAAAGATAAGTTATTTTGAATATTTTTACTTTCATTACTTAGTTTTTACTAAAAGTTATATTTTTTTTTTACAAATTATGTCCTAGAAAAATAATAATGATTATAATTATTAAATAATGAATAAAGTTGATTACAATTCATGTTTTATTTCTCTGATTTATCACATAGGTCTTTTCGGTTACGCGCGACCGCTGCCGTTACAAAAGACCTCGCGCCCGCTTGAAGGTTAAATCCTACAAATTATTATTAATATGAAAATGAAAACTTTGTAAATGTTTAAAACTTTTAAAATGTAATAATAAGTAATAAAATTTCAAACTGTTATGATCAAGACTATTTAAATTATTGTTACAAAAAAATTATTTCATACTTTCCTTTAGTTTATGTTTATTTTTTTAAAATAAATATTTATATAGCTATAAATAGATAATATTTAAGTAATATAATATGTTAAAGTGGGACTTAGTGATAAATTAGGGTTTGGCAAAACTTTGTACTTATTTATTATATTTACTTATATTTATTAGACTAACTATAGGTTTATATATTATAAGGTTAGAAAATTCTAGAATAATGAGAACGATTAATTACAGTTTCGCTATCCTTGTTTAACAAAATATAATTAACATGCATGCAAATTATTCAATATAATGAAGTAATCACCTCTCCATCAGAATCATAATAAATAAGTGCCCGACGTGTCAAAACCAGCCAACGTTCTTTAAAATTCACCGGCGTAAACAACTTTTTATTCAGGGACCTCTTCACCATAAAAGTTTCTAGTATTACCTCATCGTCGTCTTTGCCGGCCATGTTACACTAAAAAATTAGAAAATAAACAAATACTTGTTATTAATCCTTATTGTTTACAAAAAACACTTCAGAAAAACACATTCCTACATTAAGAAATGTTACGTACAGACCAAAACAAAGACACAAGATATTACTGGTAACTTATATCGGTGGCACGATGTAAAAAACAACACTCAAACGAAAGTTGATGATAAGGCCGTATCTAATTCATTGGTATAAACTTTTTTCAATTTTGAATTAAGCCTTATCTTGCCGGAATCCCTTGAATTAGTCATCAATGCAGTTACTTAAAAAAACATTTAAAGTTCGGACATTCCAATCCTGACAAGGAATTCCAAGTTTTGTTGCTGTCACTAAAAATGTCAAATTGTCAAATGAACAGAAAACAATAACCTGCATTATAGCATCGTCCCTGTCGGTAATACGAAACAAATGGTTTAAATGTGTATCACTGACTAAAAGATAGTGACATCTATAAATCGTTTGCCTTAACTACAAGAAATCAAATAAATATTTATAAATATGTAGTGTATGAAAATTGTGTTTAATATCTAATCCTATGATTTATTTTTCAAAAACACATTTTAGGTACCTATAATTTTTGTTTTTTCGTCGCCATATTACATCTGTGCCTTTTATAATATAAGGTGCTCCATACACCTACAATAATATTGCACAATCTTTTTATTGTTCAATAATATTGAACACCCCCTTTGACTCCAGACGTTCAATAAATTCTGTCAATAAAATTGACTATCCAGTCTGGTCAATATTATCGTGCGAGCAACATGTCTGACGACGAAGTTTTGGCGGGAGCCACGCTGGTGATTTTGTTGAAAAGAAAAAAAAAGAAATATATTGCGCAATATTAAGCCTACACAGCACAATAAAAAAATATTGTTCAATAAAAATTAAGCTCCCTCAATCTTTTGTTCAATCACGGCGCAATGCTTCAATATTATCCCTACACGTTCAATAATATTGTACAATCAGAATATTGTTCAATATTATTGAAGGTGTATGGGGCACCTAAGCTTCAAAATGATTTAAATAATATTAAATAAAAGTGTTATCTATTTTTTTGTGATTGTAACAAATATAACGTTAAAAACGTCCAGCATATTATATTTTTTAACTTCAAGGGTTATTTTCTGACTCATTTAGAGTGTGACAATATAATAATTTGTGAAGTTTGATTGAAAAATCAGTCAGGCCAACGTGTCAGGAAAGTTCCTGACTGAGAATAACCGTGGCCAATAGGTAGTGGGTCGAACAATTATTGTTATAGAAAAACGTGTAGATTTTTAAAATAGTTACCTACGCTTGTAAAAAGGAGCTTTTAGAATTAATTCTATAATCACGGAATGTCAGCGTCAAGCTGCTCTTCAAATAGTATTATTTTAAGCTCTTTTAGAATAATTTTTATTCGAATTAATTATCAAAGCTTCCTTTTACAAGCGTAGGTAGGTAACTATTTTTAAAATCTACATTTATTTCTAACAGTAAGTAAGTTATTTGTAACAGTAAGTATAGTAGTTACTCTTCAAATAATACTATTTAAGAGCATCTTGCTGTTATTGGACCCATTGACAGGCTCGTACTAATAGCATAATTTAGAGAAACATAAAAAAAGCTTCGCCTCGGAGATCAAATAACAAATCAGAAATTCATGAATATACGCTGCCAATTTACGTTATGAGCCAAACGAGTCAGGCGTAATCTTTTAATATTAAATGATATTAATGGTAAAAGTTACAAATATGTATAAATTATTAATAAATGTTTACGATAATAGATAAATGTTTTGCATCAATTTAAAAGTAATAATTGCTTTTTTTAATTGCTACAATAACTATTTTACAGAAAGACGTACGGTTAGGTAATGAAATAGGTAAATAAATATACCCAAAAGTAAACAATTTCAAAATTATTAATTGCATAAAACCGAATCCCGATATTTTCGAGTTAATTTATTGTATTACGATTTCTGTATTAAAATCGATTTGTTTTTGGTATGTTACCGCACCCATACACCTTCAAAAATATTGAACAATATTCTGATTGTACAATATTATTGAACGTGTAGGGGTAATATTGAAGCATTGCGCCGTGATTGAACAAAAGACTGAGGGAGCTTAATTTTTATTGAACAATATTTTTTATTGCGCTGTGTAGGGTTAATATTGCGCAATATATTTCTTTTTTTTTTCTTTTCAACAAAATCACCAGTGTGGCTGCCGCCAAAACTTCGTCGTCAGGCATGTTGCTCGCACGAAAATATTGATCAGAGTGGTTTATCAATTTTATTGACAGAATTTATTGAACGTCTAGAATCGGAAGGACTTTACAATCTATACAATCGATTTCAGCGACGGGGAGGGGGGAGGGGCGGGGGGAGGGGGGTAGATACCCCCCCTCGAAGGGGGAACTGCGGAACCTCATAGTTTTTTTTTTATGAATTTTTGAAAATTTTGAGGTTAGGTCTCATTTTGCAATGTATCCAATAGATTTTGTTGCGGTTTCTCAATGATTGTAAAGGGGACAGGCGAGGGGTAGATACCCTCCACCCCCCCTTGAAGGGGGGGGGGGCTGCGAACCCTAATTTTACTTTTATTAATTTTTGAAAATTAGTTTTGAGCAGACTAGTGACCATCTCATTTTCTTTTGCGTGATCATTAACCTAACCTGACCTTACCTACTCATTTAGTTTTCCACAGACATTTGTTTTCGTTTGTGTTATCACAACTCTAACCTAACCTAACCTACTCATTTGTTTTCGACATATAGTTGTTTTCGTTTGTGTTATCACAACTCTAACCTAACCTAACCTACTCATTTGTTTTGGACAGATATTTGTTTTCGTTTGTGTTATCACAACTCTAACCTAACCTAACCTACTCATTTGTTTTGGACAGACATTTGTTTTTGTTTGTGTTATCACAACTCTAACCTAACCTAACCTACTCATTTGTTTTGGACAGATATTTGTTTTTGTTTGTGTTATCACAACTCTAACCTAACCTAACCTACTCATTTGTTTTGGACAGACATTTGTTTTTGTTTGTGTTATCACAACTCTAACCTAACCTAACCTACTCATTTATTTTGGACAGACATTTGTTTTTGTTTGTGTTATCACAACTCTAACCTAACCTAACCTACACAATTACTTTTCATTTACATTTGTTTTCTATGCGGGGGGCTCCGCCCCCCGAACCTAACCTGACCTAGCCTACACAATTACTTTCCATTTGGATTTTTTAACAAAACAAATTTGAAACAAAACAGCGTCGCGTCGTTAGTGTTGCGTTTTGTTTCTACTTTTTTTTTGTTGCATGTCAAAACAATATTGTAATAAAAATACTCCAAAAATACTTTTACATACATTATGGTGTGTATTACAATAAAAACTAACTTAAAATATAAAAATAATACAGTAAAACTATTTCAAGTGTTAAAAAAAAGTTTAAATCGAATAACGTAACGAATAACAAAACGTCAAAAGTGTTAAAAGTGCATTACGAAGCTAGAATACGCGTGTTTTCATACATTTTTTAAGAATTTCAAAAATTAATATCTCAAAAACTATGAGTTTCCGCAAGTTAAAATCTTAGGGGTAGACTAATATATATAAGAACTATTCAGCATAAAATTTTCAACTCTCAAATCGATTGTATAGATTGTACAGTTGAGCCCTAGAATCAAAGGGGGTGTTCAATATTATTGAACAATAAAAAGATTGTTCAATATTATTGTAGGTGTATGGGCCCCTTAAACAATTTTCAATTTACAATAATCACATCCCTACTGCAAATGACATTGACAGTCATCCCTATTGCAAATGACATTGACAGTATACACGAAATTCCTGTGCATATTGCATTGTTTTCATCGTTCTATGACTTGAATTCATGTAATTTTTTTATTATTGTTCGCTACATTCTATTCACTTACATCAAAATGTCGTCTTCTGAAACAGCGCAAGTTAGCTCGCTCCCATTGCCACCTATGCAATATATAAATTTTTACACTGATGAGAATGTAAGAAGAAATAGAGCGCCGTTGCCTCCGCGTCCTATCCACGATTCATATTCTATGTTTGGCCATGCTTTTAATGCTGACGACGCTATCATAAGATCCTTGGAGAGCCAGGTAAGAAACGTTATTCTATTCTCATTGGTATTTGAAAGTAATTCACCTATAAACATATATTTTTTTACAGGGCTTTCGACGACTATATCCTATGCACTTTGAAAGGAGAAGAGAATTGAAAAAGTTAAATCATTCTTTGCTTGCAAACTTCCTGGATTTACTTGATTTGTTAGTACATTGTCCAGATTCCCCAAAGAGGGCTGAAAAAGTTGAAGACCTTAGTCTACTATTTATCCACATACATCATTTGCTCAATGAATTCAGACCTCATCAGGCAAGAGAAACTTTAAGAGTTATGATGGAACTCCAAAAACGTCAGCGTGTGGAAACTGCTACTAGGTAATAAACTGTTCCAAATTTAATGTATTCAGTGACAGTCTATCATTTTAATACCAAAACCATATTTTTATCAGATTGACAAGAAAGTAATGTATTTGGGAAAAATTATTTATTTAAGTCGGGATTTGAACATTTTAATTAGATAAGGATGTATGAATATTTAATATTGGCATACTTGGGCCTATTTATTACTGGCTTTATACTTGTGATCAAGGTATTTCATATTCAGTATATTTGTTCATCCTCATCCTTCTAGCCTTCCCATTGACACAACTGCTGTTTAGCAAATTGGTATATTTTGCAATAGTGTTGTGTACTCATGTATATTTTACAGATTTAAGAAACATTTGGATAAAGTGCAAGATATACTTCAGAATGCTCTACAAAGCCTCCCTGATCAGAATGAAATTGAGTCAAACTTTAAGATTCCAGTTGAGATGTTGGAGCAAATGGAGTGCAGCTCTAATGACACATCTATTGTTGACCCCTGCTATGATCTTGATAGGATTATGTGTAATGTTGTCGATAATATGAGATAATTGTACTTGTAGGTAGTGTTAGAATATAAGTTCAGCTTGTAATAATTATGTGGATAAACATGTTTTCTTTTCCAAACTCAAAAAGTAAAGAAAATTGTAAAACAAAAAAATATTTGTTGTTAATCACATATAGGTACCTCTGAAATAAATAATGTTTTTCTAAACTTGAATTACAAAGGTTTAGTTTAAATGTTAATTTCAATTTTCTGTTTGTCATCATCATCATCATCATGTGGGGTGTGCAATACACACCTAAATCTTCTGTGCAGGTTTCATCACAATATTTTCTGTCACCGCAAGCAAGTGAATACACAGGTCAGTTCAAAAGGTTGAAGGTGTGTGCCTGAGTTTCGAACCCGTGGCTGCTGAGAGTCTCAACCGTGTACCTTAACCTTGAGATATGGGACTCACTTTTTTCTAAAATACAGGCTTAAGTTTGTGAGACAGAAGTATAACTATATCTAGGACTATGTGGTATAAGTTTCTTGTAATAGACATTTTTGTAAATTTTAAATGCTCAACTTGTACATTTAGAGAATATCGAGCCTTTACCGCCGTCTTAGCGTAACCGACAAAATCAAAATTTACAGGTTTTGTTCATAATATTTTTAAACAGAAATATGCCAGTAAATTTAAATTTTACATATATTAATATTTTTTAGACATTTACATATACAATTAAAAAAAATACACCGGCAGGGATAGGTTAAGGCTTTAAATAGTAGTTTCGATAATAAACGCATTTTCGACAAAAGTGTCGCTTACGATAATTTGGCGGTAATGGCGCGATATGATTAGGCAGTTACAATTTATAAATTAAATTAATAATCATCTGTATGTCTCACAAGACTCAGGCCCTCTCTGCTATCAGTGTTTATTGAGGAATTTTAGTTTTTATATAACATTATCATACTGGTACTATGTGGCTTAGCTATAATGTCCTTTAGGTTTGGGCATGTGCACTATGCCAGCATGGTGGGACTTAGGTCTAAATCCACACACTTGTGGAGGCTCATGGCCAGTAATATAATGTTTATGAGCTAACTTTTTTATCTTACTTTGTTTTATTAATAGAAATTGATAAAATAAAATAAGTTTTGAAATCAGAATAATGGAACAAAATTTTTTTACTGCTGTGTCATAAATACAGATTTAGAAAGGCAATTTATGAATGTGTGTGCAGCTAGACGTTTTCCCATCACAGCTTCTTATACACATAAATAGCATATTCATAAGGTATGTCGGGATATCCTTTCTTTACATGGTAAGAAAAATACTGTTTTTAAAGAAATCATTTATTGAAGTAATAAAATCCGTGTATTGCAATTAGTCCACTGAAGGTACTTCTTTTTCACAAAGAAGTTCTGAAACAAGAACCAGATGCTATACCTTTGCATAGTCACTGCCTTTGTCTGCAGTCGCCTTGAACAGGTACACCAAGAGCCATAAGGTAAAATAGAATTTATGAATATACTTACTTTGAAATTAAAGAATTTCATGAAGTTCAGTAATCACCTTACAATCTTCAAATCAGGGACTTTACGTTAATGCAGTTTTTGCCCACTTGCTATTATCTAAAAGTCTTAGGTCTAATACTTACTCAATTTGTAATATTATAATAAATACAGGATCCAGGACACCCTTAATCGAGATGAATATAAAATATAAGACTATACTTACATTTTTACGTCACTTTCGGGATTCCACTGAAAAATCTATCTGAAAATGAATAACTTCTAATGTCTTCTCTAAAACTGCTTCAATAAACAAACTAGACTAACGAACTACCTGCAAAATCTGCAACTTGAAACAACCATGCTTGTGAAAGACGAAAAGGAGAAATCCTACAGAACTGCATGACAAAAAAGCTGCTAATCAATTATTATTTAAAAAACACTATGAGGTTGTAAATAGTTAGTTTTGTGTTTCCTAATATTGCTGAACACTTAATTCACGTAACTTATGCTTGTGATATTTTGGCTTCCAAGATGTAAAAAATATTTTAGTTTTCAGAATTTCCAAATGTCATAATGCATTTTCTTGGTCACATATTTGTTTGTACTTTTCAATAGTTCCGCCTTCTAAACGGAGCTCCATTGCCCCTGAAGTCACGTTTAGGGTATCCACCTCTGCCTCTGCTTGAGTTGGATCCAGGGAAACGCCCGCTATTGTTAAGCCTTGAACTATATTTTCCAGAAGGCGGCATGTACATTTTCATGTTCCTGTCACCACTTCGAGCGCGTTTTTCTGGTGACCCTTTGTTGTCTCCATTATCAAACGTAATTGGGCGATGTCGTTTCTGTGGTGACTGTTTTTCTGCATTATCATTATTCTCATTTGAAGAATGTTTTTCCTGTTGACAAACACTAAATATTAATCAAATTAAGTTGTAAAACAATTAACAAAATAAAGTTTTCTCCGAGTCTCATAAAGGACATCATGAATAAATACTAGTTAGGAAGCAGTTATTGTCTAGGTGTCACTGACATTGCCCGCAGGATAAGTACGCTAAAGTGGAAGTCTGCCGGCGGTCGGATGGCCGGTGGAGTAGACAAGTGTTGGAGTGGAGACCGCGTTTCGGCAAACATAGTGTGGGACGTCCTGCAGCACGATGGACCGACAACTTGAGAAAGGTGGCGGGAAACGGATGAATGAGAGCTGCTCAAGACCGGGATGGTTGGCGCTTTCTTGGAGAGGCCTACGTTCAGCAGTGGACGGCGATAGGCTGAGTATATATTGTCTAGACTCTAGAGGTTAGTATGTGAGACATCTAAAATCTATTGAGTATTTGCCTCAGTCATTTTTACATGCATTTTAAAGGGCAAGATTCATGGGTGGCTAATTTGTTTAATTTTACAAACACAAAATCTATACTAAAAGATATTATTACCTCTCTTTCAGATTTGGCACTTTTAAATGATAATTGTACTTTGCTTTTAAAGCTAGGTGGTGTACGGAAAACGTCCCTTATTAAAGAATTAATATTAGATGTTGTCTTTAAAGCAGCAATCTTCAATTTATTTTCTTCAGAGTTATCATCTTCTCCTTTTGAACCCTGCAATTGACAGATTCATAAAATTAGAATCATTAACTATAATAAATTATATTGACCCACTAAATATACTTAGAAACAATTTGTACCTGTGTAACTTCTTTTAATTTTTTGATGTATCCTTGAGTTAGGCGAGCTGTATACTGAAGACGTAGCCGCAATGATTTTAAATTAGTAGCATTAGCACTGAGTGCTTCTGGAGATTTGCGACAAAGTGAGTGCAATGCAAATAATGCACATTCAACATGAGAAAATTGTAATGAAGGAGCAGATTTTGCCTCTTCTGGTTTTTCTTCTTGTTTTTTGACACTTTCCTCACCTTCAATTGGTGCTTCTGGTAGATATTTCTGTAATGAAAATAATTTTATTTTAATTGAAAGAGAATAAGTAACTTCTATTCTTTTAATGCACCTCCCTAACTCTTAACACAAAAAATTGTCCAAACTTGATAAGCTTTGCTACTTAGTTTAAAAGTGAAAACCAGATAACTACATGTAACTGCAAATATGCAGATAACTGTATATGAATTTAGAATAGGTACTTACCATGAGCAAGTCAAATGCCACATTTATTTTCTGTTCTATGTTTTCCAAGTCACCACAGTGTTCAGTTATCTCGGCAAACAGTTTCAACAATTCTAGTTTGGTATCAGTTCCTCCTTCAGTTGTAACAATATCATCCCATTGTGGTAACACATGAGTGGTAAAGATATCAACAAATGTATTTGATTCAACCAGTGCCTGGAGTTAAAAAAAAATTTAAGTGCAGTTACCACACTAAATGTTTTAGTGACTAATGTGTATAGATTACCTAAATATTGCTTCAAGTTAAGGTTAGGTTACACATACATACAAAACAGTAGAGAATTGTAGGATTACAAATATTTGTATGAATGAGCATGTAAGAACACTTCAGCATAGAAAAATACCTAATTAACTATGCTCAACTTGTCTTACAAAAAAGGCAATAAAAATAGGTGTACATAAGTAAAAGTAACCTACAGAAAACAAAGGCACTGCATGTTGTGTGCATTGTATAAGTCTATCAATGTACTCTGGATCTTCAGGATGCCAATCACCAGGTGTAAAAGCCAGACTTGATATCATCTGAATTAATTCCTTCTTCCCTGCAGGTGTTTTCCCTAGTCTGGACCATGTTAATAAGTCCATTATATACTCAAACTCTTCAGCAGCAACATCCTAAAAGAAAGAAATTACTATATTTTCATAAAAACTATTAGTAGTTCCACTGCTGGGCCAACTCATCCTCTATTGAAACAAAGTCACCATGGCTATTAAGTGCCAGATCAAAGACTTAATTCAATTGTAGAGAACTCTGGAAATTACAATTACTTGATGGTCTTGCTTGCTCAAAATTCTTCAGTCCCATTTGAAAGTGCATAATCATAGGAGAAATTTACAACAAGTTAATAATCATGTTGTCTTTTTCAAATGGTGCTGATGCTCACCTCCATAATTTTCTTGCACTCAGCAATAATAAGATCCTCGGCTTCCTTATTTATAACATCTCTTCCAAGCTGCTTAACTTTAGTTGCCAAAAACTTAATGCATCTTTCTCTCACAATTTCATTAGTTACTTCACTGTCAGTATTCTGGTGTATTTGTGAGAACAAGCCCACTAGGGCATTTTTAACATCACCTTTTATGATTGTTAGCAATGAATTTGAAACAAGATTGATTTCAGTAACATCGTCAGACTGTAAGAGTTGAGAAAGAATATCTGCAACCCTTTGTGTGTGTTCCTTGTGATCTTTGCATAGAGTTGGTAAGTCTTTAATTGCTTGTTTACGGATCTGTAATGTGAATGTATATTTAATTTAGAAATATCTATAAAAAAATGCATTAACATTATTTGAAAATTAACACGCCGCTAATTAACTAACGATCCGATATGCATTATTTTATCAAGATACTAATATATTGACTTCACTTCTATGACTCATTATTAAACGATGAGAAACTGTGCAAAAATAACACGTACCTTAAAACAATATACTTAAAAATATTGAGTATACATACCGCAACATCATCGTCCTCGCATAAATCGAACTGGGCTTCAATTGCTTGTTCTGCGAGGGTGGGAAAGCTGTTGAAAAATTTCGCAATAAACTGAGATGCTAAACGTTTCTCTTTATCTGAGCCTTTCACTGCAGCCAATATTTCCAAATATTCCTTTTCATGCTGCAAAAAAAACCATTTGTGATTATTTTGAACTATTTGGAATAGTTTAAATCGCGAGAAAAAGTTAGGTTACCTTTGAAATGTCTTCTTTGGCGTCAGCTAATATACCATAATTTTGATACAATTTCTCAATATTATCTGCTGACATTATTACTATGTTATGAATTCAATGTCTATAGGTTAATAAACAGCACCAATAAAATGCAATTGCGAATTGAAATCAATGAATTACAGAATACGGGAAGCCAAGCACCACAAACCACAACTTTTTTATTTAATGTCGAGTTAGTCGCTAATCGCTATTCGCTACGGGGCATAGACAATTACCATTTACCAGAGAGTTTCGTGTTCTTTTTATAAAAAAAAAGGCAAAAGGTTGCAGCTCATACAGCCAACACCATAGGGTCATGAATCATAGACAATGTAAATACTGAATTAGACTTAGGAAAAAGTAATTTAACTATATACTTTTATTTATTTATTAATTTCTATTGTACACACGTAGTAAAAGAATGGCATAAAGACACAGAGGGAAAAAAGTACAATTGACGGTCTTATCGCTCAATGTGACCTTTTAGCGACAACCACAGGATGGAAATAAACAAAGGTAAAATGAAAGGGGAATTAGTGTGTATATGTACACCCGTACTAAATATATTCATATATACAAAATTCTATCCAATTATATAAGTGTATGTTATATTAATAAAAGAGTATAAAGTCGGAAAAATTGAGCTTTTCAGCAAAAATTAGAGGAGTAATGTTCCTTAAGAATTTTTGAAATAAGACATTGTTTGTGCACGTCTTACCTAAACTAGAAGTGCATTTCACCATTAAACAGTTCAGTAAAGAATATGTCTATAAAAGTGGTGAATTGCAAAGGTATGCTCAGCTTTACATCATCACTTTCTTCATTGAAAATTAGCGCTGCAATAACGGAAATGCGTGTACCTTAATGACGGGACCATTGTTGGCTGTTTAAATTATAAGTAATTACTATTTCTCTTGGTTTCCTTTTTTTGGCCAGCAATAACAATTTTCTTCTTTTTTTAGCTACATTTTCTGATGACCTCAGGGATCAGCCGTTTGATTCGCTTCATGAAGAAATTCAAATTGAAGTCTTATATATGTAGGTATAGAAGAGAAAAGTAAGCAGTAATGGCCTCGAGGTTTAGGCGCGCGGTCGAGGATCTCGACGATCGCGGGTTCAAACTCAAGGCAATACACCTTTGACTTTTCGAAGTTATGTGTGTATTCACATTGAATTATCACTTGCTTTAACGGTTAAGGAAAACATTGTGAGGAAACCTGCACACCTAAAAGTTCTTAGTAATTTCTTAGGTGTGTAGTCCGCCAACCAGCGTGGTGGACTATGGCCTAAACCCTCTCAATGGTAGAGGAGACCCTCAGCAGTTGGACCTATACGGATTGATGATAACGTAATTTCAATATTAATTAATAAATTCAATTGTGCACAATATAAATATCTAATAATAAAATGTTAAATGGCAACATTCAACAAATTGTAGGTAGCTAATTTGAAGAGTTAAATACAGCGCCCAATATAAAGCCTAAATCTTCTCATAATGTTATATCTAGGGTAGTTAAAAAGAACGACTATTTAATTTTGTGTTGAGTACAAACGTTTACATTATGGAGTCTACGTATTTTGTCGTACCAGCATTTCGGAACCTATTGGAGATTATTTCTTATTGTCTGAATATGAGTTTGTGGCCGAATGAATCTGTGATTTTGCAGTCTAGACTGCAAACTTCTAGAAGTTTTTTGTAAAATAAAAAGCTTCTGTTCCGATATTCGTATACTTATTAATATATTCGTATAACATTAGTTTCGGCACTGGTTGTTGTCAAACTTAAAACTTTTATCGTTTATAATTTTTACAGTGCAGTAATATACCGCTCTTACTCATGACTGTTAAGTGGATTATTATTATTAATTGAATAAAAAGTAATGGAATTGTGGAACAATTCAAAATTCTATTTCCAGCACTGTGGGTTAATTAACCCAGCTGTAGCAACAGGCACCTTTCTTAAGCTTACGTCCGTCCCTATAGCATAAATCATCGAAAATGGTCCAGTGACCTCAGCTAGGAAACCTTACAGACTGACTAACATATGCAATAGTAATATGTCTGGGTGTTTAAAAAAAAATAATATATTAATCTTCTTAAAGATTTCCCACGGTTCTGCAAATTTACTAAATAGGTTTTGAATAAAAAATATGGTTTTAATTTTTCTTTCATGCTTAAAGCGCTATGTCAAATAAGGCTTGTGTCCAAAGGATTGCCGCGATTTTTATGACCTCATCATCATCATTCATTCCTCAATTTCATTTCATTTCATTTCATTTCAGTGATTACGCTGTTTCTCAACGGTATGCGCAGTATGGTTTAAATAGAGGATCGACTGGCAATACGCCACTACGATGAGGGTAAATCTATGTGTAAGCACAATACTACAACGATTGAGGGGGGTCAGTAGTATAGCAGTCCAAATCAGGTACGGTGTACCTCTTGCAATATCATTTGAAGTTCACTTTTGAACAAAACTGTACAACAGCGCATTTACCGCAGAGTATCTCCTTAGTTTAGGGTTATGTATCTCTTATGCAGGGGTGGTTATTTTCTAGTGCAGTTCTAAAAATATCTACCCAACGATTATGTCTAAGGTGCCGAAACAAGGTTTGTTCGTATTTGCGCGCTTTATATACCGTACTTTTATTATTTTATGGAGTTATTTTCTTAGTAACAGAATGGGTTCAAGTTCATATCAACAAAGTTGTTTATATCAAGGAACATCTTATTAAAAATAACTTATGCTTGAGCGTTGAAGTTACCCCTTGCCCTTTTTGAATTGCGTAGTAATTTTCCTATACAAAGTATCTACATAAAATACAAGAAAATAAAACAATTTTGAGTTCATTTGTGACTATTATTAATTTTCAAGAAACTAAAGAGCACGTACCTGCTACAAGTAAGTTGATAAAATTACAGAATATAGATTTATGATCTCTATTCATATTAATGTATTTGATGTAGGTACGTACTATTTCTAATGTAGTATAATATATGTTTTTATAGTATGTTTTTTTGACACCTAAAGACTAATTGTGCGACTCAAATATGAATCCTATAATAAAGCCGTCTAATATCACACTCCTTGCTTATAACGTTGTTTTGATTCAATACTAATTTTTAATATAAAGTTTCACTTAAATAAATATAATATTTATTATAATTTCAACTTCACGCAGTGAATTTTTTGAAACCAGCAGCACAGAGTCCGAAAATTATACCGATATATGTAGATATCTGCATCAATACGCTCGCCCCTTGTTTCGTTTGAAGTTGTTATATACATACAAAAATACACGTTCGCCTACCCCTTGCCACTTTTGTAATTAGTATACCAATTCCAGGCTAATTATTTTCATTTTATAATTTTATTACAAAACGAACCTTTCTGTTAAGATTTCAACTGCGCTGACAAAACCTACATAACTCTAAAAAATATAAGTTGTGTTGACACGTCATTCGGTTTTAGAAAACTTTTGTTGTGTGAGATAAGACAAAGCGTAACACTATCTACTTTTATTGTCATTTAATACCGTATCACGTATGTTTGGCATGAACGTCAATGCTTAATGTACCTACTCATATTCAGCTTTGTTGCAATTCAATGATGATTAAAATAAAACTGTACAGGGTTTATTTAGACCGTGATTGGAAATCCCCACCATAAATGAAAATTTTGACCTCTTCCATACAAACCACACGCATTTAAAACGCATTTAAAAAATACGTTTTCCATACATCCATCGTATGGAAAACGTATTTTTTTGTCGACATTTTTTTAGTCAATGGATCAAGGTCTGAATACATACTGGATTATTCACCTTATATCTTACGTATTCTCTATTTCCATATTAAAATATCTGATGGGATTATGGCTAATATTCATTCCTCCACTGTCTAGTGTCTACTAACCACTAAAGATCTATCTACATATGACGTATCTAGAAGTGATGAAAAACTTATTGTGTTTTGATAAAAAACCATGTTTCTGGTAGGAAAATTGACGTTATGTAATTCAATTGATATTTGCTAATTCAGAACAAATTGTAGCTAATGTTACTCGAAGAGTTTATCAAAACCAAAGTTGTATCTTAGCTAATGTATGTTCCAATAAGCGAATTGTCCCGACATCTTTTGATGCTCGACAGTAGTAAGAATTTATTTCTAAAGTAGAAATTTCTAAAATATAAAGTATTGTGTACCTAGTTGAAATTATATAAGTAAATGAAGGCATCCGGCCTCTTCGTTTATAAGAGATGTTTTTACCTACTTGTTGAAGCAAGTAGGTAGATAGTAGGTACGAGCGAACAATGTACAGAAACGAAAAAACTTGTATATTTATATATTTACAAGTTGTTGCTGAAAAAGAGAAACAGTCAATATACGATAATTTATATTAACATTATTGCATAATATAACCAATCTAAATTACCCTTTTGTGATATAAATATTTTGAAAGCATGTTATGTAATACTTACGCATTCAATTATCGATACTGAAAGTTGCTCTCCATGCATATGAAATTTGAAAGCTTCGATTTGTTAATTTGTATTAACATGGACACGGTCAATAATATGCTTTTTGCATTTATAACGCATCCATTATTTATATAACTTACTTTGTAATAAAGACCCAGACCCGAAACAAATATTTGTGGATCACACAAACATTTATCTCGGTGCAGGAATCAAGCCCGCGGTCAATCGTTTTGCATGTTGGTATCTAGCCAACTGCGCCACGGGACTGTGCAGCGATACCGCAGCTTCAAAAAAGTCACGTTGACTATTAGAAGATACATTTTCTAAAACAATTCTTAGGAAAGGCTATTTCCAGATGTGGAAAAGATTATGGTACACTGCTTGTTCATGAACAAAACAAGAAACCCGATTCAAATAAAAAAGTAAGTATGTGATGATAACTTCCCACACAAAATCATAAATGTTAATCTGATCTATGAAAGTTTTTATTGTTCTTTTTTTTGGGCAAAAAAATGTTAAACACTTATTGTACGAATAATTTTAAAGGGCTTATTTACTTTAATTACTTTATCTATCAACATTATCTTAGTATTCTAAAAACTATTTTCATGGATGTGTGTGCATTTTAACTATGAAAGAACAGATATACTAAATATAACCACCCCTAGGTAGATCTAGAAAGGTGTATGTACAGACTACTAATATGTGTTATAGCTTCTTAAGGATTATTGGTGATAAAGTATTTTAACAGCTCAATAATGTACTTTTACATTCTTTATAAGTTTTCATAGATACACAATAAAAAATATGCGTAAATAAAAGATGCGAAAGATCGCGCAAAACATTATTTATTGTAAATGGTGAAAGGCGGCGAAGATCACAACATCTGTATAGTAGAATGTTACCATGCAATAAAAATAAAACAGATTAAACACATTCAGAAATACTTAGTACATCTTGCACGCAGATACCGCAAAGCTACAACACCTGATGGTAAATGGGTCGCCTTTGAGATGCTTTACATAATCTCTTTTTTGTGCCTAGCTAATTCACTTATCCTTTTTAACCTACGTCCCAAACAAGTGAACATCAAGTAAAATCTTACAACTTTTATTAGGGCATTTTTTAAATAATAAACTTTCCTTAATCCCCTTTTTGTTTATGTTTTATTGTATTATCTTTTACAGTTGTTAGTGGGTTCTTTCTTGAATGTGCCGACAAAAGCAATGTACCGCTACTATTTAATATTTTGCTATGCTTGTAATATTTGCAAGTTCGGCTTCAAAGTCACGTACTGCAGAGTTATTAATGCGCGTTATACGACTGAATCCTCCCGGTTTCGTTTCAGCGTTGGTCGGGAAAGCGGTAATTGGATATCACATTAAGGAAGTAACAATATGTTCTGTGGTCTAGGAATGTTTTTAGCCAATAAAACGCTAATGGAATCTACTACTAAAGGAGTAGCATCGTAAGAGAGTATAATACGTGGGTATAGGAATGCGCGTTTGTCTACCTCATCGTGTATGCCGAGTGGCGCCTAGATACAAAATATGTAGGCATGTCATTATAAACAAAAGGTAACGTAGACATTTACTAAAAATTAGCCTATAAGATTAATATTACTTCGGGGATGTATAGACATCGCTGTTGTTCAACAATAAACATTTTGATCACCAGATAATATAGGTATCATTAAGAAGTTTAGAAAATTTTTATAGCGTACTTTTTACAAAAACCTTAATTTCATCAATTGACGACATATTTTATAGGCTGTATCTAAAATAATATAAGAAAAGTAATTATCCGTATTTAATGTGAATCGATCACCGGGGTAATATTTGAATAATATCTCGGTCCCCAAATAATGCTATGAATATCAACCACGAACAGTGATGTCTTCCTACGACAAGGGCATGTGGTTCTAATCAATGCTATAATGTCGGGTTTATAAATACATATATGGATATTAATAATATAGAATTGCAATGTTTATTATAAAACAAAGTACTTTGTACTTAAGTTGTGTTATGTGCGGGTTCAAGTTAATTCTTTCTGGTCAATGTCGACATAACACATTACATTTATATTTTTCCACTACTATTAACTAAGTAAAAATTAAAATGAGGGATGCAGTATTAATTGATTGTATAATGAAGCAGTGATGGCCTCGAGGTTTAGGCGCGCGGTCGAGAATCTCGGTGGTCGCGGGTTCGAAGCCCAGGCACACACCTCTGACTTTTCGAAGTTATGTGTGTATTCAAATTGAATTATCACTTGCTATAACGGTGAAGGAAAACATCGTGATGAAAGCTGCACACCTAAAATTTCTTAGGAATTTCTTAGGTGTGTAGTCCGCCAACCCGCACTAGGCCAGCGTGGTGGACTATGGCCTAAAACCCTCTCAATGGTAGAGGAGACCGTGCTCAGCAGTGGGCGTATATGGGTTGATGAAGAAGAAGAAGAAGAAGATGCAGTATTAAAAAAAAAACATTTACTTAGATTTGTACGATTGCCTCGTAGTCTCGTGGTACAAGTATGTGCTATGCGATCCTGGATGCGATGTGAGGTCCTGGATTCGATTCCCGGGTCGGGCAAAGTGTTATTGGGTTTTTCCATTAAGAAATGCTTAGTAGCAGCACGGAGTCTGGTAATGTGCCCGGAAACGGCAATAGGCTCGCCCCTTATATTACGTGGGACTGATACATACTGGCGAAATGTGGGTGTAGAAATGCACCTCTGCCTACCCCATCAGGGAATACAGGCGTGAATTTATGTATATACTAGCTTTTGCCCGCGACTCCGTCCGCGTAGACTCTAGGGTTAAGTGCGGAACGATTTTTGCATTTATAACATGTTTCCCACGGGAATTCATTTTCCAGGATAAAATTATCCCATATTAATTCTGTGAGCTCTACCTCTCTCCATACCGAAAATCATTCAAATCGGTTTGGTAGATATAGAAATACCCATTCCCACGGGAATACTTAATTTTCCGGGATAAAAACTATCCTATATTAATTCTGTGAGCTCTACCTCTCTCTATACCAAATTTCATTCAAATCGCTTTGGTAGATCCAGAAATACTCATTCCCACGGGAATACTACAATTTCCGGGATAAAAAGTATCCTATGTGTTATTCTGATGTATAAGCTATATCGTGGTAAAGTTTCATTCAAATCCATTCAGTAGTTTTTACGTGAAAGAGTAACAAACATCCATACATCCATACATCCATACTTACAAACTTTCGCCTTTATAATAGTAGTAGGATGTACATATATTTGTAT
This sequence comes from Cephonodes hylas, assembly GCA_030295005.1. Lineage (NCBI taxonomy): Eukaryota > Metazoa > Arthropoda > Insecta > Lepidoptera > Sphingidae > Cephonodes > Cephonodes hylas. The sequence continues at coordinate 7,930,857 of AP025369.1, read as the reverse complement.
ACACCTACATATGTGTAGTATGACAAACTGCATAATGCGAGCGTAGTAGACTAAAATTGACTTATGTAAATATCTATATAGTACCATGCCCACCAGTAGAAAGTATACACATTGCTATTATTTTTAAAGAAAATTGGTAACTACATATTGATGCCAAGTGATGGATATATCTATTTATACTATATTAAGTATGCGATCTGGACGCCATAATGACTGTCTTTCCGGGCAGCTGTCCGTTCAATTAATAAATTAAATAGTATGATATGAAATTCCCGATTGACCGATATCTCTAATACCGGTTTAGTGCATACATATACGAGTAGCAGTGTATTTCCATATCCACATTTCATCAGCTATGTATTTTTAAATTTTCAATTACCGGAACGAACCTATGACCGTTTACTGAACACATACAAATCTGGACATGTTTTTTTTTACGAAATAGAAGGCAAACGAGTTAGTGAACCACCTGATGTTAAGGAGTCAGCACCGGCCATGAATAATCCACATTACCAGAAGTATCATTGGTGTATTGCCGGCCTTTAAGGAAAATATAGACTCTCTTCTTTAAGGTCCCTCAGTCGTATCTGCTTGGAAATACCGCCAAAGCAAGCTGATTCCACAAATATGTTATGTGAGTGTTTAATAACCAAAATCTTAACGACACTCCCGACCCGGGAATCGAACTTCATCATCATGACGCTGATTGGCGTCAATTTTTTCCGGAATTGCAATTTCAACTCATCAGTGGAACCTGGTTAAAATAAAACATAGATATTTAATGTATCATACAATCCAATATGATATTTTGAGTAGGAATTAACACTTTAAAATAAATATAAATTGATATCTTTTGTTTCACTTATAAGTATAATATTTGTTTCATGATAGTGACCTCTTATATCAAACAAAACGTGACAAAAATATTTACGTTAAGGCAGTTTTTGACAAAGTTTTTAAAGTAACTTAATAAATTAATACTTACATATAAACAATGTCAAGTATCCAAAATTAAAATTTGGACGTTAATTTAAAAAAAAATTCACAAAAAATGTAATATGAAAATGAAAATAAGGTAACTACCACCGTTGTGTAATGTACATAATATTATAATCCAATGCCCAAAATTTTTTTCTGTCTAATAAATACTGACCTAATAAATCTTAATGTGACTTCAATCACAGGGACCGTGTTTCCTATAACATACCTAGTCTATATATTCTTCTATTTCATCTGTTTGTACAGCCTTAAAGTGAACAAAAAGAAAGAATCAGACCTCACCTTGATATATTTAATCTCCTTTTTTACAAATTACAAGTATATTATATATGTTATACATACCATTATACTACTTCATATTCAATGTGAGTGTCCAAACTTGACATTTTGATCCGACGGAATCGAATACGCGGTGTTATTGATACCTAATTACACATAGCAATATGTTTTATACAACAATCTTCAGATAGTTCATACAGCAGCAAATAATTTGTGTTCCGATGTTTCAATTACTTATTACTTAGGTATTATTTTGTATTATCTATAGTTTAGTTTTCTTTTTTTTTTTTTTAAATAGATAATTATGTACATTGGATGAAGTATCATAAATCATACTTGATTTATGATAAAATAAATTTAAAGCAGGAACAATTTCTCAAGCTAAAAAAAGCTTAAATCAAGATTGATCTGAATATTATCATTAGGAATTTATAATGTTTATTGGTTAGGTACCTAAGTAGGGACACAAGTTGTGTGCTTTAAGTGAAACCAATAAACGTTTTTGCTTATCTTTAGCAAGTATAGCACATTTGAAGCAATTTCATATTTTATCACTTAAGTTAACGCAACATAATAAAATTAAGTAACATAAACAAAAAATAAGACGAACCGTACCCGTGAATCATTCGCCATAATTTATATATAAATTCCGGTGAAGAATTCTCATAAGAGGCCGGCTTCATTATGGTGTTCATTATTTTTGTTGTAATTAGGCAAATTAAATGATAGCGCGGAGTGCGAGGCTCGGGCAGGCCGAATGCGGCGGTGCGGCGGCGCGGCGGCGCGGGCCCGAGGTCGAGCGACGCCGAGGCGGGCCGGCGCAGCCCCAAGCCCCATTGGCCGCGCGAGTCGCCGCCCCACGGCACCGTACTCGCCCCTCCTGTTTTCCTCGCCGCTTCCTCAGCTCGTATCATTCGTTTTGCTCAGTCGCGATAGCTGCGTTGCTCGTGGTGTATCTCGTGAACGGAACGGTGGTGTTATTGTGACAGCGAGTGTGTGTGCGATGCTCGGACGGTGATCGAAGCATGGTGAATTACGTCAATCCGCTCGCCATGTACCAAGGCAAGGGCGGGCAATACGGCGGCGGCTGGTACGGCTGGCAGCACCAGAACTTTGAGGAACAACAGTGGTGTGCTTGGAACGGCGCGCCGGCGGGAGGCGAATGGGCGCCCGATCCACATCACTTCCCCAAGAGGGAACCGGGAGAACGGGAGATTGCCGACATGCCCTCCCCCGCGCGAGGAGACCTGGCCAGTCCCGCGGAAGGTTCACCAAGTTCCGGATCGAGGCCTTCACAGCCACCAGCCCCACCGCGTTCCCCATACGAATGGATGAAGAAACCTAACTACCAGACGCAACCCAATCCAGGTATCTATTTTTTTTACTACCTACACATTACATTGAGACATATCATCGAATATCGTAAAAAATGAGTTTACAATTTATTCGTGGAACATTTATTTTTGTTGTAAAATGTTATAAACCCTAATAATTGTCTAATAAATTTATGTGTTGAATTAATTAATGTCTCGCTAGGTGTGTACAAAGGATTTCTTATTTCTTTGTTGAGTTGTCTTTGTCACACTATTTATTGTCTACCCTCGTATTTTTATATTTATCAATATTATAGTAAACAATAACACATTCACTACTTGCATCGCGACGACCTAACATTATATTGCCAAACACAAGTAAAAACTTATTCAATCAAAATAATAACACGGGAAAGAGAAGTAAATATCGCTAAGTAAAATATATGGCGCAGTTGATAATTTCAAAGATAATTAAGCCTCACAATCCAATTTTTCATGGATTTAAACACTGAGATAACCGCAAAACCGCTTAGTATATTTTGTCATATCAGTTTTCAAAGCGCCGCCGGTATTGCACTGATGAATAGTTTTTGCACTTAAATATACATTAGACTTAAGATACAGTCTAATATATTTTATTGCGTGTTAAATGGATTATATGTTTTATTTGTTTATGTACTAGCTTTATTACAATCACGACATATACCCCCAATACAACTGTAATTAAGTTTTAGGATGTGTTCAGCTCGGTAAATAGTAGAATCGGTCTGAATTTTTATGATATACGAGTCTTACGTGTAAATTATTTCCTATTAGTTTTATTATGAGTTCAACATTGTACGAGTGTGTTTTGTTTTACCAACATGTGTTCTGGTGAATAATTTATATAATGTTTTCTCCTGATTTCTAATCTCGACTCAATACATACGTTCCAATTTAGAAATTCATTTATAATGTGTTAATTACTATCAATATTATTAATATCTAAGTACTACATATCACTGCAGATACACAAACATTTCTAGACGAAACTCATTGTGATTCAAAGCGCAATTTTAAAATCCATTACCACGTTTATAAAACACAAATAAAATCGCGCAAGAAGCAAAATTAATATGACCATGAAATAAATTGTTTTATTGCTTTTATGAATATTATGTAACTTGTTAATATAAAAGCATCAAGTTGTTTTAAATCTCAAGTTCATTAAATTTTATCAACTAATAAATCTTATGTGATCCAGTTTACGCACTACTTAGTTCTGCTTATCCTTATTTAGACTGAAGTATAAATCAGTACACTAACATGAAGTAAAAGAAACATTTCAATTTTGGATCGATTCCAAATGCATCTTCCAACCTCTTATTGCAAAAACGTCGCATTGATAACTTCTGCCAAAGTAGTATTCTAGTTTAAAGCACTACTGCTAACTTTTGGGCACTAGCCAACGCATGTTAGTTATATTACTTCTTACTCAACTAATAGCCGAATAAAAAAGGGAACATGGAAGGGAGAAACGAAAGTATGTACCTAATCACAAATAACAATAAGTTTTCTAAAATATTTATTTACAGTAATGTATAAACTATATAAACCTTTATTATTTTATTACTGTCATTCAGTATGGAGAAATAGAATACTGTAAAACAATAAACGTGTTTATATTATTTATTTTTATTCGGTAGCGTTTCTACTATTTTCTATATTGTTTAATATTACCGAGGTACTACGCACACACTATTATAAAAGCAGGTCCAATTATATGTTTATGGTTTTATTGCGTACTAGTATAGGTAAAAGAGAGACTTATTCCTTGACAATCGTTTTGTGTCTATAATTTATAGTACCACATCTGGAACACAAAGCTCTCTCCCTAATAAAATATTATCTACGATATTTTTTGAAAGTAACAAATCACAAATTACTCGAATCATCATATTAGAAAGTACACAATATAATTCCTGTTTAATATAAGAAAGCAAGAAGCTTGACTTCAGAGACAATACCCAAATTCGAAGAAAAGTGTTATAAAGGCATCTCGACTTCAACTTATTCATTTGCCGCTATTTTTTATTCGGAAACCGCTAATTTAAATTTAAAAGGGTGTCGTTTACTCAAATTATCCTTAAATAGGTAAGAATAGCACATTAACACACGTAGAATTAGTAAAGATTCATTTGTTTCAAAAGATAAATAAAAATTACTGTCTTTAAAAAGTTTGGAAGCATGTTTCAAGCCCTATAAATTAATTAATATGTCTTAGTAAAGTTAAAGCGTTATTAATACCTCAATTTTATTTCAATGTTATCTGGTTTAAGGTAAAGTTGTTGTATTTAGAAGTATACAAGGAATAAATAAGCATCCTAGTGTAGTATATATAAATCAATACAGAGTTTGTAATATCTAGGTAACATCAATACTTTTTACATCTATTTCATTTAACTATTCCCATAATTAATTTTCCTCTGAAGTAGAATTTTACTTAAATTGCGAAATCGTAGGTATAAAACACAAACACTTCTTTCTTTTAAGTGATCATCATTATCACCTTCAGCCTCAGCCTCATCAGCCTTTCACGTCCACTGCTGGACACTATTGGTCACTATTGGTCGCTCGTGGGAACGGGTCTCCTCTACAATTGATAGGACCTCACGAATAAATCGGCTTCGACTTATTGACATTAGGGAAACGTAGACTGTATCCCTAATGTTTTTTTTTCAATTTCGGTTGATACGAACACATATGGCAAGAATATAGTGTTAGTAACATAAGCCCGGGAGTGTGGGACCTGCCCCCCAAGTTACTGGCTTACTGTGTAGAACCGGACCACCTTGCACCACCACCCTTGACTATTTAGGTCCCCTTAGATTTGCTGAGCTTTATTGCTCGGCGCCAATACTGTACGTGCCGCTGTTGATACTGGAGTACAGAAGTAGTTGCGAGTATGGGGTGGGATAGGACCAATAAAGTCTACGTTTCCCTGTTTAATCTAATCCATTTCTGAAGTAGCAGTTGTATGATAATCTGTCAGTCCAAATAACACCAAATGATTTGGTCGGTCAACACTCTACTTTTATGCGGGGCTGAAACAAATTATAGAAATTGGAATAACTTACAACACATTTACTTATATTTCCAACCCTTACACTAGAATCTTTAAAGAGTACACACTCGGACCCGAAATAAATATTTGTCGTTAAACACATTATATTTGTTTCGATGCGGTTATTAAACCTTGCGATCTTTTGTGCCATGGGTAATCTAACTAATTGCGACACAGACTGTACCAAATTGTACTTGACTAAACATAGCAAGGAATATTAACTTGCTCTACTACAAATATAAAATACGATTTATTTATAAAAAAAGATTAATTGGTATTAGTATAATTAAGATATACTTGGGATCAAGTATTCTTAAGCTACCTAAAATGGCTTTATTGAATATTGCGGAGTCGTGATCGAGCTTTTAGCCGTAGAGAATGTTGATTCTACGTCATAAATTCAGACTTGGGAAGTATTTTTTTCAACATTTTGTTATAACAATATTCGTTTGACATAATTTTTATAAAAATATTTCTATTTCTATAGAAGTATTAGAACTTGTGATGAATTTTTAAGTAAAAAGGCTTCTAACATAAAAGTATGCGAATAAATAAAATGACTTAATAATTTCATAGTACAGGGAAATTAACATATATTATCATCTCAATAAGAAATAAACAGTTGTTACGTCAAAAAAACCTGCTGATTTAGAACAATAAAACTATTCATTTGGATACACAAGTCTGTAACATTGCATAGCACAGCGACATATCTTCATACAGACATCAATAACAACTCCTGTCTTACTCTGTCCCATCGCATAAGCCACCGTGAAACAACCGGTCAGATTCTTAAGATGCCGTTACAACAGTACGTAGTTGGAGACATTCGAATAATTAGATTCAATCATTGTAATCACCGGAGACAGCACCGTGACCAAATCGAGTTTTATGTCTTTGCTAATATTGTCAACAGTCACGCAAAACGCATTGATGAGTGATTGTACCGGAGTTTACTTTTATTAATTGTTTTAATAATGCTAAAAAAGTGTATGGCGAATATTTCCATTGATTATTTTTTAAATATTTTCTCCAATAATTAAAAAAAAATGTAATTCAGTCGCATTGAATGCGCACTTCTTGTATGGGCATTTGCGAATATAAAGATGTAAACTGTAACCTACCAATAGTAAATCAGATAATATGAAAGTAAAGTTCTATCATGGTACTGGTAGCCTAAAATTTATTATGAGCTGTACAATACCTTCTATCTACAACCAATTACCATGCATTTTTTTTATCTCTATAATTCTATTAGTCTGTCGTTAACTTTAGCCATCTTTCCTTCAATTAATATTTTGATTTGATTTTCCACTATCATCATCTACTAGATGACGACTACTACATATTAACCATCTAAAAAACTGTGAACAACCATCTGTATTGTTTTATAATACCTATAGGAAAAGCGAACAATGAAACTGAACGAAACGCGATATAAAAATTTTCGTATTTTAGTCACCCATGAAGTCTTTTAAATAGTCACATATTAATCCCAATTTTGCGCCCTTTTTCACCCAATTTAAATTTGCTTGAATGTAGGAATGGAACAAGTATTCCTGTCGCTTTTTGTAACATATGTACATGCCACATGGTAATATAGGTCTCCTAAGCATTATTCGGTTTAAAAATTATAATTAATGTTTCGTAAATATTTATAGTGTCTTTTTAAATATGGTACTTCAATAGTAGTTATGGCGTTAGTAGTCTTCATTCAGTGCCTCAATATCCGTTTACTCTAGAGATTCATAAAAAATGTATTCCTTTTTGCAAAGCTTTCAAGATATTGAATTAAGTGTCTTGGTACAATTAACTTGCTATGATTGTTAATACTCCTTCCTTCAAATTAACCTCAAATTAGTCCACAAAAAGTATATAATGAGTGTTACCAGCTTCCACACTGTGCTCTTACATTGGGCATTGAATTTGATCAAATTATTAAAATCAAGTTTTTGCCTTGGTTTAGATTTGTGATAAAGAAAAACATCTAAAATTCATGGATTTTATGTGTATTTGGAACAAAATTACACGGAAATTTGAATTAATACAAGCAAAGATAAAAATATTGCAATCAAAAATGTACTAAGTATATTATTTGTTTCTCTCAATGGACAGCAAATAAAAATATCGAGCAAATAATATTGCGCGTTAGTAGTATGGTTCGATTTAAAATACAGTAAAAATTTTCGAAAATATTCTATGAGCAAAACAACATTTTTAACAAAACTTTTAAGGTCTATAATAATTAAGTAATATTACGTCTAGTTTATTTTTTCTGCACCACACCAACTTCGAATACTTCGAAACACAACGTCAAATGAGAGGGATAAATCGCCAATGCCTATTTATAATCAAACATTTCGAGCTAAGACTACAAAAGAAATGCCAAATTTTTAGTTTCTAATAAAATATACTTCTTAGAAATATGCTTAAACATAAAAATAATCATGTTTTAATTAAAACGGTTGGTAAAGGACTTAAATTATGTATTGTAAGAAAAGTACGGCGCTAAATTTAGAGGTGCTTTAAATGCCCATAAAATAAACGAGCATATAAACATTTCCGCATAAGTTTTATAGTCTGAATATTTTTGTATTAGCTTATCAAATTATTATAAGTTGTACATTATGAAACGCTTGCTTCATTTTTTCGAATGATCCAGAATGGTTGTTCTTCGTTACTACTCGATATAAAATTCACTTTACTTTGCAAAGGGTTCTGTATTTTTTACTCTGTGTCGATGTTCTATCTGGTTATCAACTTGTTTATACGCCTTACCAATTAAATAAAAAATGTCCTACACATTAAATGCGGCCATTAAAGTTATAAATTACAAAAAAATAAAGGGTAGAGTTGTAGTTTCATTAAATAAAATCATGGTATCGGATCGACTCTACCGGTTTAGTACTCAGAAGAAAGAAAAGAAAAAAGCAAAACCTTTTTGTTAGAGTGAGATATTCCAGTCTATTGATAATTATATACTTCAATCTTACATCTTTTGGTTTAAGGATACACACCCTCATTAGTCCTATCACATCTACGCGTAAATGGAAGCGAAAACAAAGACTACGCTTATATTATATACATATATAAAGATTTTTGAAATAAAAAACATATTTAACGCTGGCGGCATCCTTTAGAGTTAAATGATTTACGGTTTAATTAATTCTCAACTATAAAAAATGTATTCAGTCAAGAAGTTGTGAATTAAATTATCATACAAAGATTTTTATTTAGCTGCTGAATATTTGCAGTGCTTTAGGTATATACAATATACACACAAATTTTAAATTATGTTTTTATTTAACGTCTATTTATGTTATTGTGGGACTTTTGGTTGCAAAAATAGGAAAATAGAAATTCAGTGTTTAGTATAAGACGAGCATGGTGATAAAAACCTGGTGAACCCTACTGTAAGATGTCCACGAATAATACAAGTAGACAAACGTAATGCAAATAATTTACGATACATTTATTTTTACATGCAATTCAATAAACCTAGTCCGCGTGGGCACATAAAAATGATTCGCACGTTTTGAAACAATTAATTAATTACCATTTTACAGCTTTGTTTTCCGAGTCGTTTATTAACAAACCTCGTAAAGATATACGCATTTAACATTCAAATTGTCAACTGGTCGTGGATCATTGGGCGCGCATTATTTTGCATTTACTGTTACGGTTGTTAACGCGTGCCTTGGGAGCGAGTGCATGGTGTAAGCAATTAATCCCGCAATCCCGGGACATGGCGGAGTCGGGATAGAGGGATGCTCCCGGCGACAATCACATTCAACGGCGCCCCCGGGACCTCTGGAACAAGTTAAATCTTTGCAAACTTACTCCCAGTATCGTTGCTCGTATTGGAGAGAAGTTACAATTTTGATTTAAATTGGCACGTTGCATTTGTTGGACTGCTGTGAAATTTGAGAACGTTTATTTCGAAATGGTCACATTTTAGTAGTGGGTTCTTTTAAATTACACAGTCATTTGTAATGCTTATCGTGCTTTCAATAGATGGTAGAGCTTACAGACTAAAAATAATTTAATAACTAGGATATGTCATGATTAATTAACACAATCAATGAGCAGGTATATCGCGTAATATAATACATGATTTGTATTTTGTCGTTGCCTAGATCGTAGCGATACAGGTCCTATTACAATATTGGTCAAATCTATATGTTAATGACAACTACCCTAAAAGTGTCGCTTTGATTACTGATTCAGGTAATATTAGAAAGCACATTCATCGGTCATGATACAAATACCTAAACGTTTCAAAGTACATCATACATCAAGCCACTGAAATGAAAAAGCCCCTTTTATGTGATTGTTGTGTCCGTCAAACTATGATCACATTATGTCACATCAATACAATGTGGAGTTGACACATGTAACATTGTGTTTGTATTGTTAGTTGTGTCTACAACGTCCTTCCCGGCCGGCTCTGTGTACAAAACCACTATTTATCTTCACGTTGTTTGCACAAACCTGGCGTTCCAAGAAATAAATCTCTTATTTGTCTACATTCACCAATCCGAAGCACGCGCGGCGGGATGTTGCCCATTTCACGCTAACTAACATGCTTCGAAACGTCGACACTCACAATAGGTACTATGAATGGGGGACTCATAGCGAATTAGGGCAGTTGAATGCTCTCGTCTGCGGTCGCCGCGCCTCAGGGAGTCTGGGACTCGCAAAAAATTCGGAAGCTGTCACTAGGTGGGGATTATTATTTGTTATCATTTCTTCTCGTGACTAATCAATGCTTTCTGTCGACATCTTTTGTTTGGTGTCAATTGTCATGTAGACATTTGGACGCTGGGCCCGGGTGGCAGATAATTAACAAGTTTACTAATAGCCAACACATGACTATGACGTCTCCTATGATGTCTACAATCCATCACAGAGAATTTGTTAATCGCACAATATTTCACGTTTCGGCTCATCAGTATTACAAAATCCCACGAAGTAATTAATTAACTTTGTGTTTGATGGCTGACGTAGTTTTGTTGGTTATGCTGTCAATGAATTGTTTTTTTATGACGATAAATATTTACACTGGTTATCATCGATTCTTAATAGATATTGTAGTTAGTAATTCGGTTATAAAGCCGGATAACGTACGCTCTAGAGTTATAAAATATAATTGCGACATTCTCTTGGTAATTTCTGTTACATGACAAGATTCATTCCCGGGAAAACGGAAATTTCCTTGGATACACATACCTTTATCACAAGAGACCGCTGTAACAATAGGCAGTGTGCAAATAATGCCGGAGGATATGAATTAATCTTATCATCGTTGTTGTTTTCCAATTGACTCAAATCCACAAGCAAACAGGAGTAGATATTGAACTAGTACACTCAATCTGCGCAATCAAGCAATCGAGATGGGATCAATTCATCTAGCACATCTTTAGCGTTCGTGAGAAGTGCGTTATCGTGGTGATAGTGGGTATCAGACGCTCCTCGTCCATCAAAAAGCCATTACAAGCGGTTACAAGGAGGTAACCGTGTGATATGACACGGCGTTGAGTCAACACTGTCAAAGGTGCCGCTATCGCTGGCGAGTTGTGATTATCGCGCGTTAACTGAAAGTGGTATTTCGGCAGGCCGACAAAGCCGCGGCCGCTGATAAACCGCCGATTAATCGGTTTCCTTTCATAATGCCCACTATAAGTACATGTTCGACAAGCAATCCGTGGCATTACATAAGTAATACACGTGTAATCAGCGTAATAAATTACGTTACACATATATTGTGACAGATATCCGTAGATTTGATCTTAGCGAAATGATTTTTGGTGTTCCATTACTTCTTAACTTTTAGCTTTAACGTTTCTTTATTAACATGCGTTGAGATTAAAATTTTTCGTATTACTCTACTTACTTAATATATGTTAGAATTAGTGGCATTATTTGTTTCTTTTTTCTGATAATAATATGTTTTTTACTTACGCATTAGTGTGTATGAAACATTAGAAGTGACCTAAGTGATAATTCGCCGTCTTTATCAGCGATTGTTAATACCTGATAACATTTCCTACATATACCTCTAAGAAATTGTTTCTGTCGCATCCAAATAATTTTTGTGAAATAATAAAACAGATTGTTTTAAATTATAAACATACAAATAAACTTCTTAATGTTCAGATAATCTTCCTTTGAAATATTATACTACGGCTCAGAAATGCCCTAGTACCCTCAGTTTATGGACTTCAATTATCTTTTGGTACGAGTATACAGTACATTGCGAGTACATTCCTTTAAAATTTTTGCATCGAACGCATGCAAAATTCTATCTTGCTGATATTTTTACAGCTTACCACAGCTATCCACTTATTTCTCGAATGAAAAACTTATCTAAAGTAGATCACTCGACGCGAGGCTTATTCCCGAAATCTCATTCTCATGGTTATTTTCTCGTTATCGAATTAGGTAGTTTATCGCCAATCCAGTTTATGTAGGTAGTTTACTTTTTTACAAGCAATTGTTCATTATTTAGCAATCAAGTTTATTATTTAGCGTGAGCGATATTTTATCAACATTTACAAATGAGTAAATGAATGAGTGTCCTGTTATCATAATTACTATATTGTAATAGTAATAGCTGCTATAGTCTTTATAGTACACAAGCTATTTATTATGTTTTACTGATTTATTATAACAACACAAGCCATGTGCATTTAATTTAGTAGGTACATTTCGTTTGTTTTGTTATAAAATCAAGGTTTTAATTGCTATTAAAAATATCTTTTCAACATTCAAAACAAAATCTAAATTAGTTTAAATGTATGTATGTGATTTTGATTAGCACACGATGAACCAGTAGACAAAATTGAGAATCATTAGATTGTCAATTTTAGTACTCATGAAACATCTCCGTAAAGTACAAAACTAAAGAATTCGACACGTGAAGGTTGTATGCAGTTAGCTGGTGTGCATCCCAGCGATGGTTGGGTTTATCTGGCACGTATGTAAGTATGTATTTGTCCATGATAACCGCTCACTAAACACTCCGGTACGCCGCCCTAGCCCGCCGCCCGCGCCGCGCTCCCCACCCCGTGTTTACATCGCACAAACAAGACGTTTTTTGTGAAAACCTAGCCCGATAACACTCAGTATAATGCTATTTAGATTATTTGTATCGTAAATTGTTATAGGTTCCCTTGATGTGCACTTGTATTTCAATTTTACGCGTGCTCAACGACCACTTGAAGTGAGACTCAAGATTTTTATAGTACTTCTTCATATTTGATATTCGGTCGAAATAAATTGTTTTCGAATCTGTATGGTTTATATTGACTCCTGGTTTAATTATCAAATTAAAAAAAAACCGTTTCAACATAAAGACTAGGAACATAAAACATTGTGTAATAAGGGAACACACATTCCTAAAAGGGATGTGACATCAGCATTACAAGTGATGCGTTAATTTTGATTTAACATAGTTTGCTTTGTTTTAAAGCGGTGACATTGATCGTCTGGCCCGCTAAAAGCGTTGTAATTGAATTATTAGAGCAACCAACGCGCCGTGGCGCCGCGAGCTCCGCCGGCCGAAGGCGCCCACGGCCGGCCGCCGCACGCTCAACAACCCGGCCTGGCCAGTGTTTACTCTACACATTAGCGCCTGCTATCAAACACTTCGTTGCCTATAATGTCTATAGACAAAATTCTTCTGTTTGCACTAAAAGTTCTCCGGCATCTCCATTTGTTTACTCCCCTAACAGGAAATTTATTTAAGTTGTAATTTTCTGTCATTCGAGCGTTCTAAAGACTTTATCTCGCATAGAAACCGCCTCGAACTCGTGTTGGAAAACATGTCATGTTGTTGACTTTTGACCCGCCGCCGTATTGTAGAACATCGTGGTTCAAATATTAGTTTCGATTGTATTCCTTTAATACAAAAGGTAGTGTTGAAGGAGCGTACGTGGCAACGCGAACGAATATTTCCATTGAGAAGTAAAAGTGTGTTTAAAATTCGCGATAATAAAAGATAACTTTTCAAAATATCAAAATGAAAATAAGATTGTTAGTAATGTGAAGTGGTTGTCATTCGAACGTTACGTAAAATGTTTAATTCCATCTGATTCTCTCGCGTGTGACAAACATAATTTATGAAGTTCTTAATACCAAGATAAGGAATATTTACACACTGAGTGGGTAGGTACACAAGCAGACATCTCAGCTCTGTCTTAGTGTTATGTACATAGATATACGTATGTAGGTAATTTTACCCGTTGAGACATCTAAAACGTAGATAATAATAGTAAATAAACTCTAGGTACCTATTCAATTTTTTGAGAGAAAAATGTGCAATGGAATTAGCTATTTGATGCTGCTTTAACTCTTAATCTGTCTGTCTACATTAACACAGGAAAGGTAAAACGTAAATAGCGTTAAAGATCCACTATCAAGTGATAATGGGTTTTTAAGTTTATGCTCGGAGGTATGTAAATGAGACAGTTATCTGGTCGAAAATTACCCATCCGACTCATGCTGACATGTCGTAAAATGTATCAGTTAAGCGCTTTCAATCTTAGATTACCAAATTAAAATAGTAACAAAATTTTATGGTGTACATATACATTATTGTCTAAACTTAAAAAAGATCTTAGGAATTAAGATTTGATATGGCCAAAAACGTTAAAAAGTGTAGACGACTTCTTATAAAACCTTCTATCAAGGCTACGTTTGAACATACATGCATTTTTTCTACATTTACAAAATTTTTACTCTCATAAGGCGGTTGGTTAGCTGAATACATACATAATATGTACATATAAAGCTTGTGTGCCTTGTGTCTCGTTGCAACACAGTTACTTGAATACAATGGCGCATATTTTATGTCATGATGTTCGTGTTTGTATCGGAATGGTAGAGACGATGAATACATACCTAACCTACGTCTTTAAACGAAAGGTCACATATCTGCAGTAAACTCGAGTTTACTCCGCAAAAGTTATGCTAATATTGGAGTACAATAGCAAAATGAAAACATTGAGTATACTACACACTTTACATTTTATGTTTGCGGCATTGGTTGCCCCTAAGCTGCCATCAATAATGTACGTCCTACACAACCAAACTAAAATACATACGTTCGTACATTAGTGACATATCTATGTATAGTTGTGTAAATGTATAGGTGCATATAGTGTCGATATTTATTCAGTGGAGTCGCGAGGTGTGGTCTCGGGTAAATCCGAGCGCTAATCTCCCTGCGCGCGGCGCCTGTGATGCTCGCAGCCTGGATTTACCTTATCGAGCCCCCGGGATTTCTTCGTTCAACTCCCCTCGCATTACACGCGGCCGAATACGTGGCTCGTTATGACAACATAAAAGACCTTTCAAACTGTATACCGACGAATTATCATCCTAGTAAAGTCACTAAAGACTTTTTACTTCTTGTTGGTGCAACGTTGCATATTATAATGGAAAAAATAATGTAACAAGAGTTTTGCTATAAAGCAAAAATATGTTGTATTTAATTTCTGTGTGAACCTAATTATGAAAGATGCGTGTGTAACCTTTACATTTTCAGTACATATCAGTCCCTATTATCAAAATGGATTTCTATTGTTGTAGGTAAAACGCGTACAAAAGACAAATACAGGGTGGTGTACACTGACCACCAGCGGCTGGAGTTGGAGAAGGAGTTTCATTACAGCCGGTATATCACTATTCGGCGCAAGGCCGAACTCGCTGTCAGCCTTGGCCTTTCGGAACGACAGGTGAGAATTGCAACATTAATTCTGTCTTCAATAACTTACTCGAGGTTGATTACACTGGTCAACACGATTTTTGGGTCTGGCTCCTGAATATGAAATTTTAGTTTCTCCTATGTCACAAATAAATAAAAAAATATCTATTCTGATCAAAGTTTGCTTTTGTAGAAAATAGAGCAATTTTATGAATTTAAAAAAATGTATACAATTTTTTATCTATTCTCTTTAATTTTATTTAAAATTATAATAAGGTTTTTTTTTATTGAACACAAAAAGTGTGTTTATACAAGAAATATGACAAATAATAGCAAACAAATAGAAAATAACAAAAAGTCGAGTTCAAAAAACGATTTTTTAGTTGATCTTTTATGCATGTATGGGCGTTTTTCGTCTTTTTCTTCATCAACCCATATATGCCCTCTGCTGAGCAAGGGTCTCATCTACCATTGAGAGGGTTTAGGCCACAGTCCGCCACGCTGGCCTAGTGCGGGTTGGCGGACTACACACCTAAGAAATTCCTAAGAACTTTTAGGTGTGCAGGTTTCATCACGATGTTTTCCTTCACCGTTTAAGCAAGTGATAATTCAATTTGAATACACACATAACTTCGAAAAGTCAGAGGTGTGTGCCTGGGGTTCGAACCTGCGACCGCCGAGATTCTCGACCGCGCGCCTAAACCAGGCCATCACTGCTTTTTCCTAAACCTCGAGGCCATCACTGCTTTTTTGCGTTTTTCGTATGAACCCCTAAATACCAGGTTGGACTTCAGCATTAGATAATTTAGTAAAGAATCTTTTTAAATATCTAAAAGCTCCCGAATTATGATCTAGACTCTAGAGCTTTCAAAATTATCTTCATTAGACCTAACTTTATACATTACGGTGGTATCAATATATCTTTGGGCTTGACGATTGGTTTAGCATTCATATTATGTTTTCCAATTTGAAATTAAAGTCGATCAGGCCATATACGCCGTTGGTAATGTTTTAAGTCTGCTCTGCTATTCCATAAGCATAGGTGACAAGAATATTTGGTTTATCCGCCTTATCCTTGCTTTGATAAATTCACCGCAAATAAAACAGAATGAATCAACATTTTCTTTACACAGTCTTGTTGCCATTTTCTATCTAGATACGACATAAAAGTCGGTTGTTATAACTGTTATAGTTTTTTTTTAATAGTAATGGACAAGTAAACACTCACTAGTGTCAATTAGAAATAATGCACTATTTGCAATTAAGATAATCAAAGTGCTACCACCCATTGTCTATAATAATCAATGAAAATCTTCAAACGAACTTATCAACATAAATCAGACAAAAGCAAACTTTAAGACCTAAAAATTTATATCCGAGTATTTTTCGATGTTTGGAATCAGAATCGAAGCATTAGAACAGAAACCCAAAAAAATATATTTTTTTTGTTGACCTGTGTTATAAATAAAAAAATACTACATGTCGTTTTTTTCACATTCATATTTATAATTCTAACTGAATGCTGATTAAAATTTATGTAAATCGTCAAACGATTCAAAAGAATTAAGAGTAACTTAAAATGAAAGCATGAAGAGAAATTTATTTGACTTGTATGTAAACGATGTATGTTATTTGCAGGTTAAAATTTGGTTTCAAAACAGACGAGCTAAGGAAAGGAAACAGGTGAAGAAGCGCGAGGAGGTGGTGATGAAGGAGAAGGGCGACCACGCGTCGCTGCAGCACGCGCAGCTGCACCACGCTACGATGCTGCACCACCAGCAGATGATGAACGGCATGATGCACCACCACCACTACCACCAAGGCGTGCTGCAGGGCGTGCCCGAGCCGCTCGTGCCCGGCGTGCCCCCGCCCGTGCCGCTGCTGTGACCGCAACACCTCGACTACTGCGACCACAGTGATTTCGCGTAGCCACCCATACCAGTGATTATTCAATTTAACTGCTTACACGGACATTTTAGTACGATTACGATATGACCTTATTATGTGTGATTTTAGTGCAATCTCGTGGGAATTTGCGTGTCGATATAACATCATAAATTATAATTATAAAATACTCTTAGGCGCTACTTCGGTAGTTACCTAACAGCTGTAAGCGCTGGCACTTGTAAAGTTCTGGTATCAAGGCTCTTTCATTAATGAGGGATCGAGATTGGAAACTCCATCATTTTATACAACCATTATAGAAATAGTCGTTATATCAGAACAGCTCTATTTAGCCTTTATTTTAGTGCTAAAAGTAAAAGTCTAAGTGTTCACGCCTTAAAGCTATTTTAACCACTTTCGACGGAAAGTGCGATTAATTTTAATATTATGAATTTTGTCCTTTGACTGTATATATAGATTACTATATTTTTATATTATTAATATAATAATTAAGTATTAATTTTTATTTTAAATGGTTAATTGATTTCTCAATGCTACAAAATGTATTTGATAAATTATATCGTTGCAGGTAAGGTAAAAGTTGTCAAAATTTAATAATATTTTTACAAATAGAGATAGTTGTTCCGTTTATTTCATCTTAATGTAACACCTTAAGAATCTCATACATAAGTTCGCTTAAAGATTCAACATTCCAAAAGTATTACATTTGTAGCATTGAGAAATGGGTGCGATAATTTTTTTACGTTGAATGAGATTATTCCTAGTTATAATTGTTCTGTAAATAATACATTAAATCTTAGATTAAATTATTGCTATGCCAGTATATGTAGCATAACACCGGACAAAACACTCATTCACAGACTAATTGACTACTTTGTATAACTTTGGGTAATATTGAAAGGGTATTTTATACGTCTGCAGTTAATTAGGTTCCGTTTGAGTTGTTAATAAATGTTTCACAGTATATTATTTATTGATTCGCAGTCCACGGAAACGATTTTGTTTATCTTTTGTTTTGTGATTGCTAACTTGTACGATGTGGTGCTAACAGTATTCGAATAATTCGATTAAGACAATTGACATTCCGCTTTGTAATGTAAGTGTACGTCATAATGGTTTTTGTAATTGTTGTATGTAAGATGTTGTGTTGATGTTTTGAAAGTCGTTTGTAACACTTGAACTGTTAGATATATGCAGCACTATCACGAAACACATTTGATAAACTAAATAAATCCATGTTAATCGAATTTAAACTGTGTTTAATTTTCTTTAAAAATCCTCTACCGAAAATTATAATGCTTTCAGCTCATATTAATATATAACAAAATATCACCTCCTGGCAACATTTCTTTCTGACAAATGAAAAATATATTACTTACTTGGGTTCCCATCGCTATGTCTATAATCTCAAACTTCAAAAGTTAACTAATGAAATGAAAATCATTTATTTTAGTCAGTCAACAATATTTAATCTGATGATTCTAATTTTGGGATAGATCAAGAAATACATATCAACTGACAACTAGTGTTGATGCCTATGTAGTTTTCTCCAATTAAGTTATTGGACGTTAGTGACGTGTTGAATATAGGGACAGGCCTTGTGTGTCTTATTGTACGTTTCAGTACCCGACAGGATTAGAACATCATATGAACAGATTGTAAGGGAAATAAGGAATGAGTTTTCTTTTAAGCTTTCGAACTTTTTGTCTACAACCGACATAGGCGGGTTCATTCTTTATCATTCCTATGTATTGAATTGCATTGACCAAAGACGAACTGAATAAACAACAATCACTGATGTTTCCTTTTGGTATAACATCAGCACACTGAATATCATGAAATGTTATTCGTCGAAAGAAACCCTCTGTTACTGATTGATACTGAATTTATATAAAACTGTTGTACCACCACCCTGATGAAATCGACCAAATGGCTAAGTAATTTTAAAGTTACGTTGAAATTGCGCCACAATCTGTTTGTCTTAACTCAAGGTTTTATAGGTTTAAAGTAAAAATACTTCGAATTTCCTTCACACCGGAAATGTGTATGACACGGCGCAAGAAACAAACGCTTAGTTAAAAATTAGAGCCATAATAGTAACTAAATATTGGTCGATATTGAGGAGCAACGTAGGGTTGTGCAGCTGCCGATAAACACACTTGACTTGTTAAAAGACCAAAACTATATGATATGATACTTTGTGACCAATAATATTATTCTTACATAAATTGACTCTTAACATATATTAATATTTTGATATGTTTTACTAGTTTGTCATAATCATCAGGCCATATACATACGTCACACTACTGGGTACGGGCCTTTTCTACCATTGAGAGGGTTTAAGCCTCGGTCCACCACGCTGCCCTAGTGCGGGTTGGTACTTGGTAGACTACACACCTAAGAAATTCCTAAGCACTTTTAGTTCTACTAGTATTCGACTATTATTAATTAATAATTTTTTTACCTTTTAAGTACTTCATTCTAATACAATAGTTGGTTCATTTTTATATAATTTGTACGAAACTGTTTATTTTGCTACGATTTTTGCGACGTAATAGCATTCTCATTGTCATCGCGCTATCTCTATCACTCGTCCATACGAGAAGTAGGATGACGTCACTATACATATTGTCGTCCTTTTTATCAACTTTAGAATTTATCCACGCCTACCAGCCATGAAACTTTTGTGTCGCATTTATTTCTCTACATTTTACTACTTCTTTCTTTCGTTGGTATATTAAAATTAAGATGCCTTAAATTCACCAAATTATGAATAAAAAACCTACAACTCCGTATGGGAGACGCTTTATACTTCGAATATATTTTTTCGGTTTTGATACATTTTCCTAAGGTCTTAGAGTGACGATAAAATGGCTCCTTAACGCTGGATATTTTTTGAATTCTTCAGATTAGCGCGGTCAAGCATACTAAACTTAGTAGAGATTAAATTAATTTTCTAGAGCGTAATTAAAGTGGTCAGAAATAAAAACAGTAAAATATTTGTGAGTTAACCCTATCTCGCAGCCAGTAGGCGCAGGAAGGAATGTGAATGCGCTAAACGTTATGTAAACCGATGCTTATTGAGAGCATTTTGAGGGCAGTATCAAAGGCGCCGCCGCCTCGCATCTAGCCGCCCACAGACTTCGGTTACAGCTTGCCCTGCTCCACATACACGCATTGCGTGACGACCCATTATGACCGTATGCTGAAAATTATAGAAATTAACGTTATTTTCGCGTAATAGATTGTGTCGAAATTGAGTTCCAATTACGAATCTGAAGTTTTAATTTTTTCATGTAAGTATTTAAGCAAAGGCGACGCGGGTTTTTTTAAATCTATGCTTGGATAGATAATTTCTATTAGTACTTCATATAACAGAAATGTGAAACCTTTGTCGTAAAATAAACTGGAGAACCTATGCACCGTGTAGTTACTAGCATAGTTTTAACTCTTTCTTTGTTGAATTCAGTCGAAATTGCAACTGAAAGCAAGTCACCTAAAATATCTATATATATAAAAGAAAGTCGTGTTAGTTACACCACTTATAACTCAAGAACGGCTGAAGTGATTTGGCTGAAAATTGGTGGGGAGGTAGCTTAGAACCGGGAATAAAACATAGGATACTTTTTATCCGGTTCGACAGCGTTCCCGTGGGACTTTTCATTGTTTTCTTTATCCATACAAAAGTTTCTTTTTAATAATTAAGTCAATTTGTACTTTAATACAATACAATAAATTTTAAATCGTAGTGGAGAAGTACTATATTATAAAAATGAATTGCTCGATGTGTTCCTAAGCGCAAATCTCGAGAACAGCTGTACCGATTTCGCAAATTTGTTTTTATAATATTCCTTGAAGTACGAGGATTGTTCTTACGGAGAAATACATTTTAAAAATTGCCTGAAAAGCTATAAAAATAATACTTTTCTATATTCCCATACAAAAGGTTCGTAATGATACTTAAGTCATTTTGAACTTTAACACCATACAAAATTTCCTGTCATTTAATGTTGATCCCGTCGATGCAGTTAGAGGCCCCCTTAAATTAAAGAACGTATTAAAATAAGCATTTTGAATCGACAATATGTATCTATAACATTCGAATAATTGCGTATTTTAGATGTTAAAAATGCTGAATTCTCATGACAATGGATTGACATTTTTTGGCTGTCAAATATTAAGGCGTGCGTTTAGAAATTTATTTTGTGTAACAAATCTCTTTGGTAGTGCCTAATTTTAATTTTTTTATTATGCTTGAATATCTAAAATACTCTAAATCTCCTTCAAGAAATATTAATAAATGGTCAGGGGATGCCTTTTCCATTGATCTAGCCAGTCATGGAACAGGGCTACGAGTACGCGACCTCGGCCCCCCGAGCTGTTGGAGTCCTACTTCCTTATTCGGGGCTGTGGCATCAGGCCAAATATCCTTACCTGCAATATCCTGTACCCAAACACACGCTATCTCTACCCCATTACCAAAAGAATGAAAGTCCCAAGGAGAGTTGGTGTCAGACAGGCGGCCGGCCGTAAAACATTTGCCAAAACATTTATGCAGTATAATAAGAAAGGTGACAGGGCCTAGGCCGTCCCCCGTAGCCGACGCGCAGGGACAGCACCCGATTCCTGTGAGAAATGGGCAAGGTTTGTTACACCAGCCAGGGCGGGGGCAACGTAAGACACTAGCCCGGGAAATGAGATTGGGGTATGCAAGTTGGAATGTAGGTACGATAAATGGTAGGTCAAGGGAGCTAGCATCTGTGCTGAAAAAGAAAAAAAAATGGTCAACGAAGAAGACTTACGAAAGACGACTGCATGCAGCAAAAATGCGAATGTTGCGGTGGATGTGTGGTAACACGGAGTAACAGTCAGAAATTAATATTTTAGGGTAAGTCTGAAAGTAGCTCCTGTGATAGAAAAGATGAAAGGAAACCGTCTGTCGTGGTATGGGCACATTAAGAGAAGGAATTAATCATATGTTAGGAAAAAAAGGTGATGAATATGAAAGATGATGGATGGGCGAGCCGAGGAAGGCCAAAAAAGAGATGGATGTGTGACTGAAGATATGAAAAAGAAAGGGGTGAATGAAGACATGACGGCTGACAGGGATGTGTGGAAAAAGAAGAGATACTGCGCCGACACCAAGTAATTAATTGGGGCCAGGGAAGGGGGATGATGATATACTTAAGTAGTTAAAAATTAAATTCTGTTAATAAGTAACAAGACATTTATTAACTGGTAGGGCAAAACGAAGTTTGCCGGGACAGCTAGTTACCTTATATAATGCTATGAAGGTAAATTGCGTGACAGTTTCATTTTAGAAAGAAGTATATTTATTGCGTGGGCAAGCCCTGCGTGACTCGCGTTGTGATAGAGAACCTATTTCATTTCGAGGCACGGGCTGAAAGTTTCTAATATTTTGTGACAATATTAAAACATTTGGGTAACATATTAAGTATAAATATATATTGAATGTAGGTACGTGTTGTATGTAAGATGTAGTAGTTAATGAGACCGCGTATTACCACGCTTAATTTCAAGCGTATTCTAATGTAATCATTGTGAACATTAAAATATATACAGGGTGGCCAAAAAGTCGTGGATCAAACGAAACAGAGAGATGAAGGAGGTAATTTCCAACAAAAAATCTTTCTACAGCATGGCCATAACTTCATTGCACGAAAATTTATGCATACTTTTGTGTTTTTCAAGGAAAGTACCGAGTTTTTTTACAATTTAATCAATAAAAAAAACAAATTGATTAAAACAATAAAACAAAAGGTTTTGTATTATGACTCGATAATGTATCAACACAAAAAAAAAGTATTGCAGCTCGTGGTACCAAATTTAACGAGCAATTAATTTTTTCCCGTAAATTTTGAAGCAATACAAAAAATTACTTCTCACTTTAAGAGCATCCTGTGAAAAAAAAATGTATTACGGAAAAGTGACCCTGTATCAAAAAAACTTGCTGATTTAATGTTGTTTCAAATGAGGTACAACACTTTACTGAATGACCTTTACTTTTGGTTTTATGGTCGATTTTTCATATCAAAATGCAAATTCATTAAATTTGCCTTATTCAAAATAATTCATTATTCTATCATAAACGGCCAGTTTTTTGTACTTTGGAATGCTAGAACTGTTCTGTTCTTGTTACACTTAGGGTTTATGAAAAGGACAGAAACTCTTTCACACTAACCATTTAATCCATTGTCGAAAAAGTGTCTTAGTTCAGGTAACTAATCATTTTTAGGAAACAACAGGTTCATCACAACTCTGTGAAAATAAACTGGAGCCATCATGAAATAAAAAGAACAATTATGACTTAGAGGTTTAATGATTTTTTTTTTACATTAAATGTTCAAAGTGCCTACCTCTAACCGTAATGCACAATCTGCACTGCCTAATAAAATTCGCACGTAATCGGCGGAATGTACCTGTGTTATTCATAATTCATAACCTAGCAAACTCGAGCTTCTGTCGTAGTTCTTGTTCGGTTGAACATTTAATGTAAAAAAATAATTCATTAAACCACTAAGTCATAATTGTTCTTTTTATTTCATAATGGCTCCAGTTTATTTACACAGAGTTGTGATGAACCTGTTGTTTCTTAAAAATGATTAGTTACATGAACTAAGACACTTTTTCGACAATGGATTAAATGGTTAGTGTGAAAGAGTTTCTGTCCTTTTCATAAACCCTAAGTGTAACAAGAACAGAACAGTTCTAGCATTCCAAAGTACAAAAAACTGGCCGTTTATGATAGAATAATGAATTATTTTGAATAAGGCAAATTTAATGAATTTGCATCTTGATATGAAAAATCGACCATAAAACCAAAAGTAAAGGTCATTTAGTAAAGTGTTGTACCTCATTTGAAACAACATTAAATCAGCAAGTTTTTTTAATACAGGGTCACTTATCCGTAATACATTTTTTTTTCACAGGATGCTCTTAAAGTGAGAAGTAATTTTTTGTATTGCTTCAAAATTTACGGGAAAAAATTAATTGCTCGTTAAATTTGGTACCACGAGCTGCAATACTTTTTTTTTGTGTTGATACATTATCAAGTCATAATACAAAACCTTTTGTTTTATTGTTTTAATCAATTTGTTTTTTTTATTGATTAAATTGTAAAAAAACTCGGTACTTTCCTTGAAAAACACAAAAGTATGCATAAATTTTCGCGCAATGAAGTTATGGCCATGCTGTAGAAAGATTTTTTGTTGGAAATTACCTCCTTTATCTCTCTGTTTCGTTTGATCCACGACTTTTTGACCACCCTGTATAAAGAAATTGGCAAAATTAATTAAAATATAATTATGCAATATATATTTATAGCGAAATAATAGAAACAACAGAAGCATAACATTTGATTTATCAGCAAGTCTTTAATTTTATAACTCCAGGTTTATTAGAACACATTTTATACTCTTCGTATGTATGTCTATAAATGAATTAAATCAAACTATTACAAAAGAGTGACCCAATCACGATGTTAATTGATTTGAATGCTAATTTCTACAAAATCAAATTGATACTGCGAATAATTTTAATCAATGTTTAGGTTATTGGTTATTTCCGATCTAATAGAAGTGTTTTTTTTAATTTACAGCTTTCGGAGCGCCTTGACTGTTTTGGGTCTATTATTTTGTCGTAAAGATGTGGTTTCTCAAATATAATTAAGTAATTTAGTATGGGATAAATATAATTTGCACATGTGAGTATTTTTTAATTAAAATTACGTATTAATTACACAGTGATGGCCTCGAGGTTTAGGCCCGCGGTCGAGAATCTCGGCGGTCTCAGGTTCGAACCCCAGGCACACACCTCTGACTTTTCGAAGTTATGCGTGTATTCACATTGAATTATCACTTGCTTTAACGGTGAAAGGATACATCGTGATGAAACCTGCACACCTAAAAAAGTTCTTAGTAATTTCTTAGGTGTGTAGTCCGCTAACCCGCACTAGGCCAGCGTGGTGGACTATGACCTAAAAGAAAGATTAATTACACATCAATTTGAAACGTAAATGTAGAACATGGATAAGTTCCTTGCTGACGTACATTTGTGTGTTTATGTCAAGGTGTGCCGTTCAAGAAGGTCAATAATTGAATTATTTCGAAATATAATTCTGACTATAATATTGGATCAGCAATTTTAGCTTATTTTGTCTTTATACATACCTGCGTTCGTCTCGGGGGGCATAACAGCCATGTTTTTTTTAAGCACCTAGTCAGGAATTCCTTGAAGGCTCTCGTCTTTAGGATGACCTCATTGATATTTATTGAAATCATTTTAAAATTCAACGTTAATAAATCGCCATAACTCAAACTTACAAAGCCATGATGTGGGTGTTGATAGAGGTGAATTATTACAGCCAGGTCCTCTAGCTGTTCCTCTATCTAGCTGTTGTATAATTTCAAATCAAATTCTCCATTTTAAAATACAAGTCCTAACACAACACGCGCAGACTACCTACATACTCGTAAATAGCTAATCAAAACATACCAATCAGTTGTAGATACTTACAAAACGGGTTATATACAAAATTAATTACTTTAATTAATAAAAGTTAGTACACTTTTATTAATTTAACTTACGTATTCATTAATACTCAGTATACAATATATAATAATTTGGCGTTCCAAGGTTCGATCTTTCCCGTTGCTATATACATATAACAATAAGTACATACATATACCAGTGAAAATATCATTTCTGTCAATTATTATACTAGTAGGTTCAACAATCAAGAATAAAATATTTTATTCAACATTATAAAAATATAAAATTATATTATTATCTGTAGACTGTACCCAATTGGCTTTTTCCAGAGAGTGGAAAGTTTCTTTCACTGATAGATTCTGTTTACAGCAGTAAACCTCTCATGTATTATGTTAAGATGAATTACCTCGTGTATGCTGGGTTGTAAAACCACCGTAAATCCTGAAAACCGGCGATGTTCGAAAGCACATTACTAATAAATTGGAAAACTTGGATGAAGACGCCACATAATAGGTTAATTATTTAGCACTATATTATTTATAGAGCCAATTTAGACGATAAATCACGCTTCTTGAAATAAGTACCATTTAGTGTTGTATTCAAATATCATTTGTATATAACGATGTATTTTGTGTGTTCATGATATTATGTACTTTATATTAAAAAAGTTTAACGTCTTAGTGTTGGTAATATTTTAATTTACAGCTACGCTTTTCATCTCTGCACCTCCTAAAGTTCGACTGGTAGAGAATGCCTCAGGCATTAAGCCCGCCTTTACATTGTCTATATAAAAAGTGTAAATAAATAAATAAATAATATTGTATATTAATTTATTTGTTTTCCAGACAATAAAATATTTTTAAGCGCGATTTTTAACATAATGTTTTATTTTAAACAATTTTTAACCATTTTACGCTCAGATAGTTTCCCTTTGTGTGATTTTATGAAATGAGCATGGGTATTTTGACTTATCATGGTAATTAAAGTAAATGAGGATTTTTCTTATTTCACAAGCTTTGTGCGCGTAAGCAGAAGCGTCTTGGTCAACGCTCACAATTATAAATATTAGATTCATATAATCGATTTTGTCAACCAATATAGTTCAGAAAGCTTACGAATCTTACATTACTTTAAAAAAAGTTTGCTTATAAATGTAGTGTCCATAAGGGGCCATCCATAAATAACGTCACACGAAATTCGAGAATTTTTGACCCCTACCCTTGTCCCTCTCCTTGTCACAGCTGATCATTTATACGACTCCCCCCTCCATAATGTGACATCACATATTTTGTAATTTGACATCTAGAAATTATAGAATAAAAATTCAGTTCCGAATTAATTTTATTTTCAAAGAGACTTAGGTCGTCGGCGCGGGCACGTAACTCTATTAGAGCGAGTGGCCGACTAAATAATTTGAATGTTATGTTTATGTGAGAAGAGTTGCTTTTTGAATTTTTCGTTAACAGTGCAATAATCGTGTATTAACCGGAAGATTTTAAAATGTGACGTCTCTCACCCCCTTGTCACACAATGTCACACTTAGTCAACCCCTTCCCTCCCCCTTAACGTGTGACGTAATTTATGGATGGCCCCTAACGTATCTACTATCTACCTATTCTTTCATCGGCACGGAAATTTCAGAACCGATCATCAATATAAGCATAATGGCGGCAGATTTAAGGGGGCGGCAAATTTGTCCCCAAAAAACATTGTCCTAATTTTCAGAAGATATAGGTAATTTAAAAACAAATTTTTTAGTCCGAAATTTTGTATTCACCACTGGCTATAAGCGTGAATGTTTAATGAAGAACTAATTTATTACTAGGAATATTAATTCTTTACTATGTTAATAGATAATTCCCCAAACTAAAACACAAATTTTTCATGAAAAAAAAACATATAACTGACGCTCTGGTAATGAGTACACTGTTTATATAGTTATAAACGTTAAAGTAAAGTAATTGTTTTAAGCTGAGACACAAGGAAGAGGGGTAAACAAAGTTTTTGTCGGCGCGAGCGACCACCGCGACGTGTTGTGATCACCACACAGGGGCCCGGCGCAGGGCAAACACGGCTTCACGTGTTTACCCTTTCCCCGGCTATGTTTGCCCTTTGACAGCAGTCTCACAGGTCGTTAACACGTCACGGCTAACTGGAGGATACAGACCCGCCACATTCATTACATTAAATCATCAGACACGTCATTAAACTACGTAAACATAACTGCGGCCGGAAATAGTTGGAACACTAATATAAATATAACCTTGAAATTACCAGTTTTGTTATTGTACTAGAACACAAATGAAAGAGTCGCGGGAATGATTCAACGTGACTAAAGATCTTAATTGTCTAGATAATTGCGCGTTAGGTAAGCACTGAGTATTCTAGAAAAACTTACTTTGTTTGCTTTTTATACCAGTTATTTTTTTTAATGTTTAATTTATGTAAGCCACAAGAATGTTTGCCTTCTGTACTAAAAAGCTAGCGTGTTCAAAGTTCAAATGTGACAGAAGTTTGTAGAATAGTACCTATTCGTATTTTTTTAAAATGTGAAATACAATTGATCGAACTAGACACTTTATTCCATTAAAAGCTTACATGTAATGTAGTGAGACTTTAAGTTGTTGCTAAGAGCCAGCTATACAAACCAACGTGATGGATGACATTCGCTTGATAAAGAAGAATAATGATTAATCAACAAGGCTAAGAAACTTGCCGCCGTGCTGGGTCGATAAAAGATAAAGGAAATTTTAATAAAAAATAAGGATTTCGAGCTTTGTTCTTTAATGGTCATGTCTAATAAACAAACTTTCATTCTGTATCCAAAATTTTATCAAAACTGCATTTGAATAAAAATAAAAAACAACAAATAAAAGTTTTGTCTTTAATGAAATTAAATGTATATTATTCAAAGGCTAAGTGAGTGTGACCTTGGTGATACGAAATTATCGGCGCCAAGCTTTCCTGGTTTATACAAAGGGAATAAAAAGAAACTTGTCATTAAATTGGCAAAAGAATCATGTCATGGAGTTGCGATGATTTTGTAGTCTCCTTCACGCTTTACTTCGACAGCACTCTACTAACTTATCGTTGATAAGAATTTGTGTGTGTACATAGTTTGAGTCAAATGTGTGGAAGAACAATTTGAAGAAGGTCTGATCCCAAGTGCTTGGTGATTTTTTGGAGTTTGTCCTATAATTTAGTCCGTACATGCAGAAAGCATAGAATCGAATTACGTATTAGTTCATGCCACAGGTCTAGGTCTAAGTTCCTTCGTTATTATTGTGATGTTTCCCAGACGTACAAATTTATTAAAGTTGTTTTACCTTGCGAGATGAAAAATAAGTTTGTTTTCTAATTATTATTAATAACTTGAGTAAAACCATCAGTACAAATGTATTATATTTGCTGATTGTTAATAGTTTTTATCAAAACCCTAAAACATTGGTATCATTTAGCGTCGAAATCTTTTATTTCCGTATTACGAACAACAATATCAGAAGGACTTCATTGCCAGAATTTATAGATGGCGTGTCTTGAACGAAGAAGTATTAATATGGAATATGTACATTGATTGCGTACAACAGGTAATCAGTTGTTATCGTGTGCATTATATTTAACTAGGTGGGTTAATCCTCATGATTTGATATCTTGATAAAGTCAGGATTATCGGCGAACATGAAAGCGGATAAATTAATTTTTAATCCCGCTTTCCTCCGTCGCTTGGCCATATCTTAGTCGTGTACCGCGTAGGTACACAAAGTACGTGACACTACGTCGTTTGATATCAACCAACAACTCACATCGAACCACTAGTTGATAGACGAGACGATATACTTGAAAATAATACACGGAGTTTATAAAGATATCGTTAATAAATATGGTTATTGCGCTTATAAATTAGCTATAAAATTTCAAACGGTACATTAACCTGCCGAATACCTCGTTTTTAGAGTTTTATTTTTTTCAAATCAAATAGTTAAGTATACCTAATTCTCATTTAAGTAAATATAAGCGATTTTCCTAAAATATTCAAATAAATATTTGAAGCACTAAAATACAAGTGGCTAGTCTAAAAATAAACAGTGAACTTTGACGGTTAAAGTGAATTGAAAATTTGTATTTGTGTAGGTATACCATGAAAAATGAATTTTAAATATTATGACAGATTACTTGCAAACAAAACAGATTACATATTTTTCTTTTAATATTTGTATGTAGTTCCAGAATAAAATGAAATTATACAAAGTGGTCCTGAAAATGTGTCTAAAAAATTAAAATAGGACGCTCTATTTCATGGTATTTAAAATGCAATAAGTCAAACGGGGTCCACCAACCCGCACTAGGCCAGCGTGGTGGACTATGGCCTAAAACCTCTCAATGGTAGAGGAGACCCATGCCCAGCAGTGGGACGTATATGGGTTGACGAAGAAGTCAAACGGGGACAAGGCAATGCAATTTTCTTACGCGTGAGCGAAATCATTCCTTTACTCATTAAAATACAGATATCAGCCGCAGATTTCATCGTCACCAAAAAAAATAAAGGACAATTGAAAAATATTTTTATTAAATTCGCATTCGCAAAGTTTAGCTGTTATATTTTGTAATAATTGCCTACGACAACCGATATGTTTATGTGTGGTTAGTTATTTGTAAAGTATTATGATGTATAAATTAATAGATGTATTTTTAAGTTTCATTCACAATTAAGTATCACATAATACGTTATAGTCTAAATCATCTATGATAATTAATTGATTAATTACAAGTCGTCTTTATTATCTAAATCTGGTTTCGTTTCTTGCAAAAGGTTTAAAAAATACGATATCTTGTTAGGTCAGTCTATTAATATCTTGTGCACTTTACGTCATGTTACAAATTCCTCAATACGCATAAGGTTTCTTTCCGGTTTTTCCATTCCTAATCATTTATTAAAGTATATGATATATATAGACAGTCATAGTTGTTGTTATTTGAATACACGACCGATGAAATGGTGCCAAGATGAGAAGTTTTACAGCTACTATGTGTGGTGTGTGAGAACCTGAGAATCCTTAGTCACCCATATTCTTTAATGCATCGACAATAACAAGCGAATGTTTTAATATTAATAAGTCTTCCAGGATAACTACCACTTGCAAAATTTCTAGATTGAGTGAAGTGATTTGGTTTTTCTTTTAGGACATTTTTAGAAGTAACAATGTATCTGGAAATAACTCATGTTCGCCCGGAAAAAACACGAAAATACAATAATATGAATATTTTTGCTCATAATCTACGCATAGACCATTACTATAGATACCATTCGGGAGGAGTGGAATCATACCACTAGTGTTGCATACTTCCCTGTATATGTAAATAAAATTTGTAGGCGGCCCACAAGAAAAAAAACGTTTCTGTCACGACATTCTTGTATAAGTACGCACCAGATGGTTCATGCTGCATAAATAAAACACCAGTGCAATTTTTATATATTAATCTAAAATGTGAAAATGACAATTTATTATCCGTATTTGCATCGCAAATTCAATACAAATTAATATGGTGCTAATGCTATAGCATTCATTGGCAGATTTTTCATGATGCTCCTAAATTATATCCATCTATATAAATAAAACATTTTATTTTCTGTTCAAGTCATTGACGTGTTTGAGTATAATAAGTATTATAATCGTCACACATTAATTTTTAAGTATTTTTTTTTTATAAGTGAAAATGAATAGCTTATTTAAATTAACTAAAAAGTAAGGATTTGAATTACAAGGCTTTTAGGTATGTAGATTATTCGGTAAAATTTTATCAAACGCCGTAAAATTAATGGGAGTTATTTAAGCAATAATAAAAAAGTATTGTGTAACATTTTTAATCATTATTGCAACATTGCATGAAATATTTTTATATTAACATTGCATACATTGACATTACCAAAGTATTTAAATGACTAGTATGTAAATTTAAAAATATTTTTATTTCATAACTCAATTTTCACAAAATGAGTACCTCTTAATCGAATAATTTAGTCTATAACATATCGTATAAACGGTTACTCTTAAAAGTTGCTTGCATCGAAACTGCCGTCTGGCGAAGTGAAAATTAAACAATTCCTTTTTTATAATAAAGGCACGACAAAGTAACAAAATAAAAAAAAAAAATTAAGTGGTGAAAGGCTTCTATCTCCCATAACTCAACATACCTTTACACCGACATGCTGAGGAAAGGCAGGACTATCAGAAAGGGAATCACATGACAGGTCTCGATAGCGACGGGAATATGCTAAAAAATGTCTAAAGTAATTGATGTTTAATTTGTAAGGATCAATTAATTTTATTTTTCCCAACGGACTAAAGGCGTGCATCATGTACTTTCGTAAAGTATTTATCGTCTAGCTGAAGTTTTACTTGTATATAATAACGATTAATGCTGTATTAAATTTGCATATTCCACTAAACCACATTAAATTCCATCTATACTTAATGTATGAAGTGTAAATAAATACATAATTTCAAGCAAGCTTCGCTTTTGTAAATTCTTTAACATAAGTTATACACTTATGTATAAGAGCATTGTAAACTTGTATATGCTCTTAACTTTAATGGTATGAGCTTTTTATTTAAATAAGGGTCGTTCGAAAAATGTTGAAAGCAATTTAAAAATTATAAATAGCGTTCATAGTGCCATAACATTAAAGTAAATAAATAAAACAAATTAAATAAATTCCATTTTTATAGCTTGATTGATTTCTGAGGTGACAAATAAAAGCGTTAAAGAAGAACTAGTTTGGTTGCAAAATTGCAAACTCCTTATTTTTTTTATCAAATTCGTGATATATAGCATCGCATTAGATATATAACCCGTTTATCACGAACAAAGATACTTCTTTGCATACATTATAAGAAACAGGTACCTAAATGAAAATGTTATCGTTGTATTTTTTTACAAACTGATCAGTTCTTAAGTGGCATCGGTTGTTTAGGTTTTAATAACGCTCAGGCATGAATATGTGATGCGATTTGACGCGCACCGAGATTTATATTTATAGCACTTTTAATTTATAGACCGTTGTAAAATACGTCGAGTCTGTCGATCGATAGCAGTGTACTGCGGACGTATCAACGCAACCTCGTAGGTACCTATGTATGTATTTTATTGTCTCGATGTAAAGTTTGGATACACAGTTTATGTTCGCCGCAGACAGAATGCGTGTCTAGTCTTGACCTTTAAGTTTCCTGTATTCAATCTAAAAAACCTATCGCAAAATATTCACGCTTCGCAAAATATTTTAACCAACAAGTTTAACGGTTCACTCACAGCATTGTCTTAGACAAACGGTAGATAATGAAAGCAACATTGAAGCTTAAACAATGCTGACACCTAATAACTGTCCGTTTGAAATGGGCGCAACATTAACACGTGATCATTTTGCGAAAACTAAAAAGTCGGCAAAGCTCAAAGGCGAGTTGTATTGAAAAGGGCGTCGAAACGAGTCAAAATATGTACAAACGCGGTTCGTAATGGGCTAAACAATAAAAAATGGATATCTTATTTAAGTATTAACAATAAGCTCGCCTGCATTTCGACCGGGATTGCTCCGAACAATAGTCAGTTTTACGACGTCATAAAACCAGCGTCTTTGTCCACGACTCGGTCAATAAACGTAGCTCGGCGGCAGTGCTGCCCTCTTACGAATGAATATAAATTAGGAACGTGGGTAAATGCAAAAATCTACAAAAAATACGAAGACGGATCTTGTGCCGACTGGATAGAATTTCCTAGAAGGCACGAGGTTTTAGAATAAAATAGGAATTAATTAAATTATTTTCAGAATCAAGTTTATGGTGGTATTTTTAAGTTTAGTTGTTTTTTTAATGTGCACCTTCACGTGCTGTTTCTAACATCATTAGTCATATTTGAAAATTTGTCTACTAGCATTTTCTTAAGAATGTTTATGTTTCATGGAACGAATATTAGGACAAGCAATATTTTTTAAGTTCTATTAGGTAGTTAAGTATATTGTGAATAACGGATGAAAGCGAGAAATGTATTATTGGTTAAAGCTTTTCCCTTCGTTAGCGACCCAGAATATATTTTATTAAGTTAAGGATTTAATAATTAAAAAATTATTAAGTTTCGCGTTATACAACATATCTTCATTTATATTTTTAGTAAGGTGTTAAACCTGTCTCCCACTGCTAAAGGCCTTCAAGATTGACAATACGAGTACGTTACCGCAAGAACTGCACAAAAGGTCTTTTTGTAGTCTTCACAAGTAATGGCAGCGGTGCGTGATATATGAGAGTTAAACGCCACCGTCTGGCGTCGCTGGTGTCCCCTTGAGATTCTGCACTGATTTAATGATTATTATAGATACACACATGCTTTCCACTACGCATGTGTTTGTGGTAAGAAAATCGTATACAACAGCCTTCCCATTTCGAGATCGTTTATAGTTAGAGCATACCACCACGTAAAAGGCAAAACACGTAGGTAGAATACTTAGCGATCACCCGTAGATCTTATATTACTACCACTACATGTAGGAAAATAGTGTTGGGCTCGAGGTTTAGGCGCACAGTCGAGAATCTTGTTGATCGTGGAATAAATTCCAAAGCTTACACACCTTTAACGTTTCTGACCTTTGTTCGAGTTTACAATTTGTTAAAACTTACTTTAACGGTGTTTGAAAAAATATGAAGGAATCTGCAGACCTTAAACTTCTCAAGATTATCTCAGGTGTTTAGTCCGCCAGCCAGCACTACCCAAGCATTGGGGGTAATTACTTACCCCTTAGAGGAGGCCAGTACCATTGCTTCAATCTATTATTAGGTCACAGTTAGGGTTTGCAATCCCGCATTCCGCGTTCCCGCATTCCCGCGGGATCCCGCATGTTTTTGAGTACTGCGGAATTCCCGCATTTGTGCGGGAATTCCGCGCGGAAAGTTTTTGACTTCGCTAGGTAATAAATTCAGTACTTCAGCTATCACTGAAGGTTTATTAGCTTCATACAACAGCGCAGGGGCATCAGACAGCATCAATTAACCGATCAAGCAAAGTAAAGTATAAGAACTGGCGGCGGTTTGGTTATTCTAGTAGAAAAAAGTAAGACTACAATCAAAGTGACACTTAGTTGTAGGTTGCTAAATGTTGTTTCTTCGAAAGTTTATTACTAAATTATAGTAACAATTATTAATTAAATAATTGAAGTAAATGATAGTCTCGAGGTTTAGGCGCAAGGTCGAGAAACTTGGTGGCCGCGGGTTCTCACTTCAAGCACCCACCTCTGACTCGTCAAATGAATGTGTGTATTCAAAATGAATTATCACTTACTTTAACCGTGAAGAAAAACATCCTGAGAAAATATGCACTACTAAAAGTTCTTAGGAATTTCTTAGATGTGTAGTCCGCCAACCCGCACTAGGCCAGCGTGGTGGACTATGGCCTAAACCCTCTCAATGGTAGAGGAGACCCGTGCTCAGCAGTGGGACATGTATGGGCTGATAATGAGTAACAGTTATTGAGGTTAGGATCATCACCATCAGCCCATAAACACCCCTCGCCTGGGATCAGGCCTCCTCTACCATTGAGAGGGTTTAGGGCTTAGTCCACCACGATGACATAGCGTACTACGCGTACAAACCGTAAGTTGGCGGACTACACACTTTAAAAATTCCTAAGACTTTTTTCTATACCGTTCAAGAAAGTAATAATTCATTGTGAATACACACATAACTTGTAAGTCATTGGTGTATGCCTGGGGTTTGAATCCGCAACCACCCAGATACTCGATCGCTTTTAAAAATCTCGAGGCCATGATTGCTGTTTAGGTCAGATTGGACCATATTAACACGCAGGAAACTGTTGGAATGGAGGAACACGGATTGCGGGATTGCAAATCCTCTACCTTACCTAATAATAACTATGGGAAAGTACTTGTTCTATTAGTTGAATTGTATGAATGTTTTTTTTTATTACTTTTTAAACTGCGTAACTAATCTACAGGGAATATAGCATTATTATAATGCATATTTTTGCATTTTTAAATTTTTGCGGGAATTCCCGAGGGATCCCGCGGGAAAGGCAAATTTCTCGCAAATTTCCCGCGGGAAAAAAATGACTGCAGGATTGCAAACCCTAGTCACAGTGTGTTTCACACGGTTTTTTTCGGTATAATATTATTGGTAAATGGTATTTTAAAATATATCTCATTACATTTACAAAAACGCTAATAAACGAACTTGTAAAAGAAATATCAACACTTGTCTTTAAAATAATCTTTAGAAGAAAACATCAAAGGCAACACGTGCAAATGATATTATTCCTTTACAATGTAATTACATCTACAAAACTGGGCTTTCCAGGTTATGAAATTGGTTTGTTACATAAGAAAATGCAATGCTTAAATTGTTTTATAAATTATAATAAAGATGCTTCGATAAACTGGCAAAACAAGTGTGTACCGTCTGGCTAAAAGTTTCTGGATTAGATTAAAGAGTTGTGAAAATTTTTATGTATTTTTTTAACAGAAATAGCTAATACCCTATAGATATGTCTCTTTATCACAAATCTCACTTAAAACACGGTTAGCTAAACGGGTGTACAATGTTTTTACCAATTGCTCTACCAACCTCGCCAGAATGAACAAGTCATGTTATTCGAATTTATATTGCACGAAATTCAATAGAATTACTTCACGCCTGTTTTCTCTAAGATAATCTCTTAATTAAATTCATGAATTTGATGTGGCTTATTAAAGTTTATTAAAGTAAAATCCAGAAAAAAAAAACAATTCAGAAACATGAAAATTTAGATTGAGTGATGATGCCTGCAGGAGTATTGTAACTGTGTCGCAGACATCAAGCACCCTTCTAAATCACAACAGCGAATATCAAAAAACAAAAAAAAACAAAAAATAAATACAATATTAAACAAATAACAAAATAAAGACATTTAAAAGAGCAAATCATAAATTTCTTAAACTATAGGTAGGTAGTGTAAAAGAAAAATTAAACAATTTATAAACTAACAACATTTGGATTAGTAAAACATAATTGAATCATAAAATTCTTACAAATAATATCAAAGTAAGTGAAATAGAAAAATTAGACAATTAATAAAATAATAACATTAAAAACATAAAGGAATTATAAAATTCTTAGAAACTAAATAAGTATGTGTAACAGAATGTGTGTATATGTGTGTGTGTGTGTGTGTGTATGTGTGTGTGTGTGTATGTGTGTGTGTGTGTATGTACAATAATTAAGTACTCGTATATATTAAGTCTTCTGTTTCTTCATATGTTAAAGGCTGGAGCCATTCGACGCATTTCATTTTGCATTTATGTAGTACTAATGGATAAATATTCAATACACTATTAATCTTGTTGTACAGTTTGGGACTTAGGTATGTGTAGTGTTGATGTGCGATTGTTGTTCGACAATATTCGATTTTACAGATCCGGTCAGATTTACGATGGTTCATTACAAAATTAGGATCAAAGGAAATTTGGGAATGTTTACGTACAATTGTATTCAGAATAAAAAGTTTA
Organism: Cephonodes hylas; assembly: GCA_030295005.1. NCBI lineage: Eukaryota > Metazoa > Arthropoda > Insecta > Lepidoptera > Sphingidae > Cephonodes > Cephonodes hylas. The sequence goes on along the minus strand of AP025369.1, from coordinate 7,893,496 downwards.
CGTATGCTAAGAACTACACAAAGAGAATACAGTTCAACTGTAGGGAAGCGAAAATGTTTTTTAGCAAGAACTTTGAGTACTGCCCGCTGTGCTCGTTCTAGCCTCAGGATAACAGTTTTCCCAGACCCACCCCAAGCTGTGATGCAATATGTTATTATAGACTGTATCAAGGCATAATAAACCATCTTAAGGTAATTAAAATCTAAAGTTGATCTTAATCTTTTAAAGACAAATATTAATTTTCTAACTCGCGAGACAAGATGATGAATGTGAAATTTCCAGGTCATACAGCTATCAATTACTACTCCTAGGTACTTTATTGTTGATGTTCTTTCAATAAATGTGCAATTGCAGGGTGTCGGATTACCATCCATATGGCAGTTGTGAGCTTGTAGCTGAAATGATGAAGGGGGTTGGAGTGAAAGATTGGGAGAAAATGTTATATATTTAGTTTTAGATAAATTAAGTGTGAGAGAATTAGAAGACATCCAGTTCATTATCACTCTCAGTGCGTTTTCTGTAGTATCACGAGCCTCTGCCCAGCTATTGCCGTGAACAAGGAGAACAGTATCATCAGCATACGTGATAATTCTGGAATTTGGGAGTTTTATATTGCAGAGCTCGTTGATATAAATAAGGAAGAGGGTCGGGCCAAGGACACTGCCTTGAGGTACACCGTAAGTTAAGGGGAGTTCAATACTTTCAATGTCATCTACTAATACGCACTGAGAGCGATTAGAGAGGTAGCTACGGAACATGTCGAGAGCAATGCCTCTGACACCTACGTGTTCAAGTTTAGATAGAAGTATGGGAATAGAAACAGTATCGAACGCCTTAGTTAGATCTAGAAATGCGCCAATAGTCTTTGCTTTTATATCAAGGTTTTTAATAACAGTGTCGGACAGTTCTAAAACTGCATCTTCTGTTGACTTTCCATTTCTAAACCCATATTGGTTTTCAGAAAGAATGTTATGTTCGTTAATAAATTGTAGAAGTCTTTTATTGATAATTTTTTCAAAAATTTTTGATAATACAGTCAACACCGATATTGGCCTATAATTGTTCACGTTACACTTATCACCGGTCTTAAAAATAGGGTGAACAACGGCTTTTTTGAAAACTTGGGGGAAGATACCAGATACAAGAGAAAGATTAAAAACATGTTTAAGAACTGGGGTAAGGATGTCTTTATTGGACTTGATAACGGCTGTGGAAATGCCATCCCAGCCAACTGCACATTTATCTTTAAGATTAGAAATAATACTATCTATTTCATTGTTATTTACTTCAAACAAAGCCATAGAATTTACATTAGAAGGATGTTTGTGAGAATCAATATAACATGCATTATTAGATACCGGAACAATATTGGAAGCTAGAGTTTTACCAATACCAGCAAAAAATGAATTAATGGAATTAACTGAAGATTTAGGATTATCGCACAGCTTTAAGAGTGGAGTCGCACCGGTTTTTGTATTTTGCAGATATGCAGAATTTTTAACAAAATTCCATACTAGTTTTGAGTTACCTTTAGTTTTTTGAAATTCCTTTTCTTCGAATTCTTGTTTAACTTTTTTAAGAAGATTATTACAGAAATTTCGATAGCGGTAAAAAATTGTTTTATTCAGTGTATTTTCAGGATTTTTTTTAAAGCTACGGTAGAGCTTATCTTTGTGACGAATACATCTTAAAAGGCCAGGGGTAATCCAAGGCTTAATGATTCGTTTCCTCCTAGATATATAAATATTTTTAGTATTTTTAGATATGATAACTGAGATGATATTTACGAGAGTACTTGCCGCAAGATCAGGATCATAGGAACTGAGCACTGTTGAAAAATCTGCCTTTTTCAGGTCCGACATTACAGCAGAGAAATTTATCTTTTTGTAAAAGGTATTCGCTTTTAAATTATTTTGGATATTAGTATGTAGAGAGAAAATAATAGGTAAATGGTCAGTAACAGGAGAGTCTAGAATTAGGGTTTTAACAATATGGGGAGTTCGAACAATTACATGGTCAAGGCAGTTTTTTTCTCTCGTGGGATGAAGGTGGGCAGGAAACATGCCGTGAGATGCTATTAAGTTAAGATATTCATCGGTATTGGAATCCATGCTTTCGGGGGCAATATTTATATTTAAATCACCAATTAATACAACACTGCAGTATTTAGCTAAAGAAATGAGTAATTCATTTAGATTATCTAAAAAATTATTACGTATATTACAAGATGGTGAACGGTACAGACCTACCACGGCAAGTTTCTTTTCTAATTCTATTACTATACAATTAGCATCACTAAAATTAGGAATTTTTATACTGCATTCCAAACCACACTTAACATAAACTACAACTCCGTCGTTTTGATTACTAAAGTTTGAGTGATGTGATATATATCCTGTAAGTGGTGGTATAATTGGGCATTTGCTTAACCAGCATTCCGATAACACAATAATATCAAGTTGCACTTTTAAACGATGTATCAGAATAAGTAAATTATCAAAATTATAATTAATGCTTCTAATATTTGTGTGAAATATTTTAAGATTTTCCTTGACGTCATTTAAGTGTTGAAAAGAATCCTCCGGTGAGCAAATCAGTGAAATCGGTCGAATTATTTGGTCCAAGTCGTTGTTAATAAAATTTATATCATCCATTGATGAAATTATGGTAAAACAAGGGAGTAAAAAGACAAATAAATACGTGTAGTAATACAATATGCATTATAAGTTTACCTGGATTCTTATATGCATTATTAAGATCATATATTATTAAAATAAACATAAATCTATTATATTCATTATGCTTATGACAGAAGACTAAGATAAAATATTGTGTGTGTTTAAGTGTGTATGTGTATATGTGTAGGTAGGTATAATAACTATAAGTTAATGTAATAGGAACTAAAATGGATGAGATCAAAAATATTGCAATGCAAAGACTGTTTTCTTCCTGAAAGACCAGTCATATTGTATCAGGATTTTCTATTTTGAGATCTGCTTCCTTAGTTATACGTATTATCGGCGCATTTTCTTTTTGACGGAGAAATATTTTGCCATGGGAAACCCAACAAAACTTATAGTCATTACTACTGGCAAAGTCTCTGGCTAAGAAGAAGAGTCTTTTCATTTTTGCAGTGAGGTTTTCAGATATATAAATTCTTTTTGTTGGGCCACTGATATGGAGGTGTTCTGTTGTAAGTTTAGATGGACTTTTGTTGAATTCTCGAAACTTAGTAATAATTTTTTCTTTTAGCAATGTACTAGTAAGATCTACTATAATGGTCCTGGTGTTTGGATCTTTGGACTGAAGTCGAAAAATATCTTTAATTTCGTTCTTTTCGATCGGCATGTTCAATACTTTACCAGTGTTGCTAAATATCTCGACAAGGTCCGATTTCGTTTCTGAGGCGGTTACAGGAATATTTCTCAGTTCTAGGCAGGTCGATCTAGCACCACGTTCTAAAATTTCTAGTTTTTCTTCTAACTCCTTGATATGTTGCAAATCATTTTTACGGTCTTTTTCCAAGATATCCGCTTTAGCCTGTATTGATTCCAACTTGTTTGTAAGAAAATCCATTGATGAACGTATATTTTCAACAGCGTCATATAATTTGTTTGACGCCTTTTCTTGTTCTTCCTTAAATTGTTGGAATAACTGTTTCATCTCCGACATAAAATCTGACAATTGTTCTTCGTCTATAGCAGGCACAATTTTTCTCCGTGAGCTACTGCTTGATTTATCATTTATATCTTGCGCAGGCAATTCGGTTTGGTCGGAATGGTTTTATTAAAGAAATAAATTCTCCCAACAGTTACATAAATACGAGTAGTTCTACTACGTCAGAGTTTTTGGTAAAAAGACACACCGACATGCAACAAATATTTGTGGATCATATATATAAACAATTGCCTTGGTGCGGCGATTAAAGCCGTGGCCTTTCGTTTGGTAAGCTGGTATCTAGCTAACTGCGCCACGGGGATGTCAATATTAAATTGTAGAGTCAGAATAGAATTTGTCAGTGATTAGCATCATATACTTTATGTAATAACATTATCACAAAGCTTTTCTGTGCTTTTGTGTACGTAAGTAGAGAAAAAATGTACGTCATGTGTAACGACTGTGGGCTAGTTAGTAGGTACCATTGAGAAGATTTAGGCCTTACTCTACCACGCTGGCCTAGTGTGGGTTGGCGGACTAGATATCTAAGAAATTTCTAATTCCTCAGAACTTTTAAGTTTGCAGGTTCCTCACTACAAAAAATATCTCGCTCAAATTAAATATGTTAATACAATTTACTCAAAAATGGAGTTGTGCACTGTAAACAAACTATTGGCTACCTGCATTACATGTTCCCGTCGGTTCCTACTAAAGTCGTCTTATTGTTGTGAACCGCCTGTGAAGTTAGGTCCAAACACCTTTGTTTAAGGGCGAACTGCAGGAAAATCCCTTTAACAAAAATCTATTGTATTAATGTCTCAAAGGAGCCGATACAATAGCGTACTAAACGGTCGGGGAAGTCTTCGTTATCAGCGTCCAAACAGATAATTGAATTATTGTTGGCCACATTGACTTAAATAATGTTTTATTATGATGAACAATGGAAAAAGCGTATTACACCGCCACGCTGGTGTTTTTAGCGCTTCTGAGTGCTGATTTACGGATATTCTCGGATTACCCGAAATCTGGTTGTGTTTGACCGAATATAAAATATGGTCCGTATTAATTCTTGTTTTCGTCTCAGTATATTGGGACCGAGTGTTATAAATAAAATGTAATAAATATTAAGGGACCTATACACCACAGTGATGATAATGTCATTAAAAATATAGTTTTTATGTTTGAATTTCCAGTCCCAACAATTAATGGTGAATAAAAGACTCTTGGCTAATCAGACCTTAACATGAAAATCATAAATATGGTGGAGTGATATATCCAAAAACTACTTAGCCAATTTTATTTATTCTTGGTATGGACATGATATGATATAGTTGGATGAAGTTAATGATTAAAAATTGCAAATTAATTGATTGTTGGATGAACGATCGGGCAAAATCAAAATAAATCTAACAAATTGTATTAGTACAAATCTTTAAAGGTTTTTCATGCATTCATCGTTTTTTCTTTAATAAATTCTTTCAAGATTTCAATTGCGATGGCCTTTAAAAGCAAATTATATATTCACAATGGTCGGTTTTGTTGGTTTGATATTCACTGGGGTAATGACGTGACATATTTATACATTTATGCGTATTTGCAGTACATTGAAGATCGTTTTGTACTTTAATTAAGACGATGGAAATCTTCATATTTTAATAAAACAGTGTTTTTGACAGGGATAAATCAATATAAAATAAAGAAATACAAGAAGAGTTGGAGTTTAATGAGATTTTAGAAATCAACTTTCCAAAAAAAAACTTACATGCGTCACGTTATTTCCTTTTGGAAACTTGCTACGTCTTCATAAATTTCTCTTTTTTATTGCTTAATTATAATTTAATTCCAGTATTTTACTATGTTTAAGTCACCAATTTAGCTCTGGAGCATAGTTGGCTGAACACCAAGAACGTGAGACTGTAGGTTCGATCTCTGAGTGTTTGCGTTATACATAAATCTTTGTTTCGGGTAAACAAAAAAGTCGCTCGTAGTTTCTGATACTCACGGAACAAGACTTAAAACTTCATCAGGTTGGATCCCACGCTGAGGGTCAGAACTACATACATATGTATGAGTCATGTGATGATAACTTTTTTAGTAATAATGTCATTTTAAAAATGATTATTTACACATGCAGAAAACGTGCTGTACAATGCAGAATTAGCTTAATTTGATTGCGCCCTAATACAAACTTTTAACAAAACACTGAGCATGTCATGACGGGATTTATTATCAAAATTTCCAAAAAAATCCTAGTTCTAATTTCCTTACACTGTGTACATTTGTAATCTATTATGTTGATACATTTGCATGGGTTTTCACCATTGCGTACCTCAATGAGAACCTACCAAAACGTAGGTATTGACTTATCTTTATAGACAGTATTAAAAAACGTACGATTGTATATAGTTATTTTATTGTTCGAGATAATACAAGAAATATTTATTTGGCGGTTACGTTGTTGTGATAACATTGACTTTGTTTGTTGTGTAAATAAAATATGTTGTAACTTAAACTCGATCACTTACTTTTACTTATAAATACTAGTTTACCTAACTACTACTTGAGCACTCTTAGGCTGATCGGTGACAACAGAGAAAACAGGTCAAATCATGTTAGAGGTTTAAATTTATAAATGGAGTTAATAGATAAAACGAGAACTGATAGATAAATGGAAGTAACATAGCTGATTTAAAATTCAAAATATTTAATTTAAGAATAAAAAAATGAAAATCCCGGTGGAGGTCATTGGGGGAGGCCTACGTCCAGCAGTGGACTAAGATTGGCTGATGATGATGATGATGCTGATGATGATGATACCTAATATGGTACGAGCCGTTTTGAGATTGAATTCTAGACTGAAGCTCGAGCTCTCTAACTCTAGATTGTGCTACTATAACAAGAATTTCTAAATTGAAATCTAATAAAACTGAACTATTCAGGAACCCGGGATCTCTAAGTCACACAGTACATATTATGTATATACTTTTAGCGCGAGACCACGATGCACTGAAGCACTAAAAGATTTAAATGATGTATTTTTTTAATTATTTATTTGCCTTCACATTCTAATAAGATGATTGTTGCTCCGCGATAAATGTAGAGTAATTACTGCGATGAGTAATTTACAATTTTTATGGTTCCTGCATACACGGAAACAATGATATCAGATATCTTTTGCTTAGATATATACATAAATATTTAAACAGCAATAGTAATGAAGAGTTATAAAGAATGTAATTATGATAGCTTTTTTAATAATTATGTAATTTAATACATAAGCCAGTGACTATGCTTGTGTACTTCTTAGGCATCGATATGTGACGTGAATAAATGAAAAGACTGGTGAAGCAGATTTTTTATGCGCCAATCTTTATAAAGAGGCGTGCTACATTTTTAAATTATTAAGTTAACTATGTAAATCATATACTTTACACACCTTCCAATAATCATAAACAGTTGGTACCTACCGAGAGTGGAGCGATTTGTATAGGTAGTTCTATTGAAGCTTTCAGAAAACCGACACGAACCAGCAGTTCTACTATTGAGATCAATTCCGGCTTAAGATTGCCTAAATATCTCAAGTAATGTAAACGTCACTCTGTCTGTCTTCTTTTATTTCCATTTTAATTTTTTCAAATTTTTCATTCCTTTTTTTTAACATTTTGTATGGCTAGTAGCACCTGCAAAATTAAGTAACGCGATGATGCTAATTCATTGGTTCTTGCCCATGTCTACGTCTATAAACTTAGTTATGGTATCTATATGGCCGCGTTAAAAAAGTTTTGTTAAATGGCAAGATTCTTGAAATTAAAATCGTATCAGTGGTGAATTTTGAAATCTGCTCGTTTTTCGTCCGTTCTTATTTCTCATCATTTGCAGATATTATGTTGAAACAAAATGTAGGAAATCAGAAATCACTAAGAAATAAACACAAACGGTCTTATTAATAAAAATCGCTTATTCCTCTCTTATTCCATAGTTACACCGGGAATAGTTAAACCGAGTTTAGTGTCGGAATAGCTACGTGTCAAAAACGGTATTAATAAATACGAAGTAGGTTCGGAATAACAATACCATCCTTACACTGAGACTAAGGGGTATATTATGGCAGCCCACAGATATTAAAAGTAAAAAGAATGAACAAAATGACCGGGTCGAATAAAAAGACACATATACTTATAGTAAATTTTGACATTTGACTTTTTTTTGTCCATTTTCATTACAATTCAAAACAATAGGCAGTGGACCTATCACAACTTACAAGCGAATGTTTATGTATTGATGCATGCGTGGATTTGTGGTATTTTTTATTAGTTAGCAGATTATTATGTGACTATAACAACACGCCAACTGAGATTTAATTTCTAATATTTACTTTGATTTGCATTTTAACTTTATTTAAACTTGCATTAATTTAATTCTAAGATGTGGCTGCAAACGTTTAACCAGAAAAAATCTGCGAGTCATAAAATGTATTACGGCAAGAATATCAGTACCGTATTGTTTAATACTGTATTCTTCATTCCATAATTGTTATTAACAATTGATGCCGGGGCAAAACGAGGAAAGGGAAATATTAGAAATAAGAAAGTCACAAGAGTTGAAAGAAATTTAAATCAATTAAAAATTATTTTGTGGTATCACCATATATTTTTTTATTTAAATAAAATACTAAAAATTATTCTTTTTTCTCAATTCTTTATTTTAGACCCACACTGAAGTATTATAAAATAAAATAAAATCATTAATAAATGCTGCCCTTGCAACATTTCCTCTGAGTGTATTATTAAATGCCTGTGTTACTGGAACATTCCGCTCTTCTGGTTCTGGGAGTAAATCTTGTTTCCGCAGAGCAATATTACACATTACTGCTAATGCAACAATATACAATATAGTATTATCTAACTTGGCTGTGAACACTCTAATAAGACACTGGAATTGCTGCTTCCATACTCCAAAACACCTTTCAACAGTATTATGAGTATGTTTATGAGCTTGGTCGTTTCTTTGTTATTAGTTGGATGCAATATTGGAGTAAATAGGTAAGGAGTACAGGCATAACCTGAATCTCCCAATAGTCTTCCCTTAAATTCTCCTCCTTCAAATCTTTGTTTCAACTGAGACTCATTGAATATCCTGGAGTCATGTGTGCTGCCTTGCCAGTATGCAACTATATCCATAATCTCTAAATTTGCATTTGAGACAATCTGTAACAATGTACACAAAATCACTTTGGTATCATAAAATTCTACAAAATGTTGTGTGGTAGAAACCTTTCAATAGTAATATGCTTCAGGAGCAGAAACAAAAACTAACTTGCACATTTATTGAACTGTATCCTTTCCTGTATCGTCCAATATCTCCTGAAATTTTTGGGATGCGAATCTGTGTACAATCAATAGTCCCTATAACTTGTCTAAAGCCAGATATTACATAAAAATCAGCAATTACACTGTTTTGTTCACTGATGGAGGTAGACATTTTTATCCATTGACCCCTGTGTCCAATTATTTTTAAAGCAACTTGTTTGCACACAAGGGATATTGTTGGCTGACTATACCCACTCAGATCTCCTGCATCATCTTGAATCTGTAAAATAGATAAGTGGTATGGATTCAAAATTTACTAGACAACAAAGATTCTATTCTTAAATCTTTGTAACACAAAGCCAAGATAACATTTTCTAAGCTGGTTGTACCTACTATCTATATCCATTTTTTTAAATAGGATGGAAGTTTTATGTATGAATATATAATTAAGTAGTATATTTAAATCTGTTTACACATTCACATGTAATAGTCTGATAGCATTATATTAAATATTTATTCAATTGAACTCAAACTTGGCTATTAACACACTTCAAGCAAGAAATTATTACCAATAGGGCAGGGATCAAGCCTTATAATAGTTTAGTTTACTTACCTCTTCACGAGCCCAAGTCCTTATTGCAGCTAAAACTTTCAAGTGAGGTGGTATAAAGCCTCCTCTTGCATCTCCAGCCAAATCATTTTTCACCATTTCAATAATCGTCAATTTCTTCTATCATTTTTCAAATCGTCAATAAAATAATTTCTATTCATTTTATCCCACAATAATTACAAAATCAGACACTAGGAAATACTCGAACGAACACTAAACAAACATGAAAATATGTTTACGTTAAATTTAATATATACCATTTCGTCATAAATGTCAATGGAAGTCGGAATAACAATACTAATCTATGCTTATTCCAGCGTTAAACCAGGGGCCTCCGCGGTGTAACTTTTACACCGGGAGTAAGTGTGGTTTAGTTAACACCATCCTTACTCCTAGTTTATTAATACCAAAATTGCCTAATCTATGCGTAAGTCTTGGAGTAAAGTTATTCCGACGCTATTCATAGTTTATTAATAAGGGGGAAAATATATAACATTTGCGTGCGCGTTTGTGTGACGAAAATGATAAAAAAGTTCACATTATAGGAGATTTCATTTAACCTTGACCTCTGGCTAAATTGATTGAATTACCATCAAAACTTTCACCATTTTCTTGTGGTTACTAATTCACACATAAACTGTATTACAAGATGCACAACGAATATCGACATTCGGTGTGGATTATTTTCGAAAGCGTAATGGATTAACCCACGCTACAAGTTTTCAAAATTATGCTGTGGCCTTAAGCCGATATTAGTCGATGCGCGTATGTTGCCCCATACATAAATTATTATCGAAAATATGATACTAATATGTTTTAAATAGGCGTTATACAGTCAGTTGAAATTAATTCAAATTTTCAAGTCTAGTTAAGATATTCCGAGTCAATTCAAAAATTACTGAAAATTCAAGATTGTTGGTACTGGATCAGCAGCTAATAATTGCCGTAATTTCTAGACAATTTTTTCATAAGAGTAATTTTTTAGGATATCTTATTTCACGGCTAGCTTATTGAGATAGTTTGACAACTTATAGAGAGTTTGCCGTTCATAACTGTTACTTTCATAAATATCTACATATGTATGTGCCAGTTAAAACGGTAAAATCTATGGCATATATAACCCATTTGTTTGCTTATGAGGGCTGCTGTGACAATTATGTTTTTGGTACTCACTAAACGACCTTTGTATTTAGTCAGTAGTAAAGCTTAATTTTCAAAAGTTAAACAATTTTTATTTAAAAAATAGACTGTACTACTAATAGCCTTCCTTTCCTTTATGTAAAATTACCGAATTTTGGTCACTGGCTTCAATAACTGTACTTTTAACTTTTGTGCACTTTGAAATATCCAAAAGAACATATGGCTTCGCCTCTACATGAATACATAATATTATGTTGGTGTACGCCAAATCTCTCTAAAGCTTTAAGAGTCTTCTAGTTACACATGTTCCTACCCAAAAATAATGAATATTAGTTAAGAATATAAGCTATGATGCCAAAAATATTGTCAGATTTCTCCAGCGACTGTGAAAGTTGCACTAAAGTTCAAGATTATTTACCGGTAGATATATACCGAGATCCATTTACCGGCAGTTACGTTAGGAAAGGAAACCACTTAAGTTTTAATAAGAGCAGCGATTATGTGCCATAAAAAGCTGTAAATATGTAGTTAGCCGGGTTCCCTGACGACGGGCAATTTGCGGGGTCCGCGCTACGTGCGTGCCTGCTCTAGGCACTGCTTCGTGCTCGTAAATACGAATCGTACTCAACCCTTACGTAATAATCTGTTCGAATTAAAAACGGTTTCTAATTTAAACGCAGTGTGAAGTAAACCGCTAATTTATTTCCTAGTTACTATTGGTCTTGGGAAACAATGCAAGCGCGCTATGACGACACACGGCGACAATTAGTAATTTACATTCTAGTCTGCAAGCAAGATAAAACCAGTCTCAGGTCTTTAAGTAATTTAAATTGCATAATTCTTTATGGGTACCTACTTTGCTTATGTACATTCTGAAGTAATAAAACTAAAACGCTTGACTTAGTTGTCAGTTTATATTGATACGAGCCTCCTCTACAAATGAAGAAGTTGAATACGTCTTTGACAGGTCGGGTTATAAATAAAGTAAATCAAAGTAGTTTTTATGTAATATTTCTAATCATGTAGATAACTACATCGTTAATGTTGTTGACAAAAAGTTATAACACACTCCTAACAAGACATGAAAATAGGAAGCACAATGTAACCAAATTTGACTTTTTTTTTACCAAATTTGATAAAACATGACATTGCACTTAAATACAATAATTTTATATTATTTTAACTTTTTAAATGTTTTTTTTTTCTTAAAATGGCGTTTATATCGTTTAGTTTCTGCATGTTTTACAGTTACTCTACGATGTTGTAGTCAGGGAAAAGAAAGGAATCTCTATGCTTGTGACTTTTGTTATTGGGATACTTTATTTGAACATTCAGTTTTAAAATCTTTAGTTTTAAGGTTTCAATTTCAGAATATTCACATTATTAAAAGAGTTTCAGACTTGATATCTAAAAAAGTTTATTCGACGTCATTTCCTTATCAAGCATTAAAAACCCCCACATCAATGACAAAGCGAAAAAGGTACATATGTATAATCTCTGAAGGTGAACATGCTTTTTGTCAGAAAGATAGGTATTTTCTAAATACTGCGCAAAATATTATTGTGAATTTTGTTTCAAATTATTGGTGCAAATGAAATATTGCATTTTTAAAATCGTATTAATTTTTTAACTTTTGTTATGAACTTATAAATAATAAAAAAGAAAAATATATAAAAACCTATGTATTACAGAGGTGTAATGGCGTCCTTATCGCACAAGGCGACCTTTTCGAGATAAACATAGGACGAACTTTCTGTAGGGAAATAAATTCCTATGTGGATATATATATTTATTTAAAAGTTGACTAAATCCACGATCCTCGGCGTTAAATTATTTTTGTTATAACTGAAACAGAGGTAAGCATTATAACTTTCAAAATTCATTTATAAAATGAAAGATAATTTTAAAATATAAATTGAGGATCAATAATTCTCTCCAGCCGACTCTCCATTTGTATGATCGATTTTCCATAAATGACTCTCTCTAATATCACTGAATATATCTAAAATAAATAACTCTACTTACCACAAGATGCTAATGTAATATATATTTCCATAAATTATACATCGAGAAAATATCATTTGGAAATGGGCATGATAAACAGCAAAATGCTTTTCCGCCATTACTATAACTAATTAAAATTTAAGCCACTCACTCACACATTAAGGGCCCGTGCTTTTCAATATTTGGCGTATAAATCTCTGCTTAAACTTTGGTGGATACAGGCGTATAGTTATGTGTGAGATAATTTCAAAGATTTCTGTAATAACCAAGTTTACAACTGTAGAATTATGTGCTCTTAATGCGTATGAGGGATTTTACGCACTCATTTAACATTAATGAGCATGATACTTGGAGCGAAATGGGAATTTTTTATCAGTATTTGCTTGTGACGAGTACGAAAATGACTTCATAGTTGACTTTGTGAGTTTGTTTTTTTTTTCCAAAGAGATGTTTCCGTGTTAATTTAGGTAGTGCTTTTTATTGTTGTCTGAAGTATAGTTTATGATATACTATGTGGATTGCATTGCGCTCAAAGGTCAAATTACGTGAGTTCTATGATTATACTCTTTTACGAGAAAGCACGTACATATAAAGTCGAAATCGGATATAACAACGTTGAAGGGGCCGTATATTTCGGACGTTATATCCGATATGGTGTTATAAGCAATAGTTATTAGTTCGTATAGATTCCTCCGGGAAATTGCGATTTGGCTGATCCGTCGTTATAACCGGTGTCTTTATAGTTGAATTTGACTGTAGATTAAATGGATCTTTACGTTTCAAGCATTAGTTTCTAATCATAAGCCTGTATACGTTTACCTGTTGAGCACAGTCCTTCTTTACAATTGAGGAGGTTTAGTTCTCAGCCCACCACTACTTGTTCGGGTTGGCGGACTACACACCTAAGAACTTTTAGGTGGAATTTCCTCACAATGTTTTTATACACATACTTCGAAAATACTTCGAAAAGCCAGAGGAGGGCGCCTGGCGTTTGAAATATTCAGCTTTAATAGATATCTACAGTCTATATGTCCCAGAAACCTAGCTTTTACTTCGTCTTGTGCATTACACGTTTAACAAATTCATTACTTAATATAATGAACAACTTGTATGTCGTGTATAAACTGCAAGACAGTTACATTGTTTACATGTTGTAAACCTTGTAATGCAGGTCAATCATTGCAATATCCTGACCGGTTTGTAACAGTGCGTTTTAGTATATCATTAAATGCATAGAGGAGAATTTAACAAGAACAACTACGGTTATTTTCATGCGTATCATATATTGTGCATATTTTATTGCTCTATTGGCTTGAATGCCGTCAAACTTGCAGTCAGTTTTTAAAAGATTGGCCAACTTGAAATGAAAGTAACACGCCTTTAGGAAACTTGTTAAGATATATTCGAGCTACTTTAAGCATAGTGCGCTTTAGGTTAAACAAAAACTGACAAAATCCGATTTAAAAGAGGATGAAATTGACGTAGATCCGATTTTTAATTATTGATTTATAATTTTTTAATATGCCGCGCCTTTTTAACAAAATAAATTTTGTAAATACGATAAATATACGGCAAAAAGTAAATTTTCGAGTAGAATTTATAAGAGAAGTGTTAAAAGTCTATCCACAACTTAGAAGGACGACATCACAGGGTTAAATTTGACATAGTTGTTTCTCGAAATCCATATCCTATACGTAAGGCTTAAAAAGGAATACTCTATACCCTTTTTTACTGCTCCGCTATTGACCATAGCATGATGATATATATAGCTATCTAACAATAAAAGTTTTTTAAATCTCATCACTAGCTCCTGGGGTAAGCGTATTCAAGCAAACAAACTTTTTTGCCTTATGATATTCGTATACACAGATGTACTACTTCAGTTTATTACCGCCAGTGCAACTCCAGGATCGACAGTCAAAGGTACAGCAATAAGACCGAGCAGTAAAGTTAGCAAAAGTTTTTCAACATCTAGCGTTTTATATTTTACAATGAAATTATTTAAACGATTATGAGTCAGAGGATTTGAAAACATTGTCCAATAGAATATTGAAATGGAGGTATCAACTCTACGTGCAAGAAGTAAACAACTAAAGAAGCTAGGTTAATTACAAAGATTCACTAAGGTCGCACAAAATCTTTGCATGCATGTCGTTTACAGCAGATTTCTTTCGAAGGCATATCCATTAAAACATATCCAAGTTCTTACAGAAATAATTGAAAGGTTGATTTACCGAATTAATTTTGCATGTTACATTTAAAGCCCATCGTCTCTCAGCAGACGCCGATGCTCTTAGATACAATACATATTTATTATTATGTTCTCTAATTGAAATATGTGAACAGTTATGCATATAAAAGCGCTATTAATAAAATTTTAATAGTCTAAAATGATTTTCATGCTAAGAATCCATGCTGTTTACAACGGGCTACGGTTTGGGTCGATGTGATTGCCCCACGATGGGGATTTGATACCTACTCGTGGATTATCATTACATAAACACGCATGATGTCCACGTGAGTGTTGATATATAGAGGGTAATATCACCGCGAGCGGCCAACAAACAATAAGGTGTGATAAGCAGATTCGGCGGCGCGTTTCATGTGTCGCCTTTGTCCGAGTTTAATCCGCCGCCCGTGCTAGATCGCGCCGCGCCCGCCGTAGTACTGGCTCCGCCTACGCGCTACGAACCGTAGGCACGTAGACTCGCGCACTTACGAACAAATACATCCCAAGATTTATTGTTCTAAAGCAAACCGCGTGCGGTGGATTATATGGAAATGATGTAATATGTGTAACACTATTTTGTGCACGCCCATGTGAAACGCTCAGCGCGGTTGAATAACGGTTCAAAATAGCCAATAAATTATAACGTCACTCGACGCTTTTTACATGTCAACGTTATTTTATTATATACATAATTGTGTAACACCGACTCATAAATGTACCGTCTGAAGCATCCATATTTGGCCATTTTAATAGAGTTTTTATTGGTGTTTAATTAGCACCGGTGCGTCAACACGGCCGCGCGGATATACGGCCGACGCGGCCCATTTGTGTCAAGGCGAATATCTGTTTACGGTGTTTGTCTCCCAGTAATCGGGCTCAATATTGAGTCGCTAAGTCCCAATACAACTGGCCATTCACCAATTTCACGGCGGGTAATTAGGGCCGACGCCGCGCCGGCCGATTGTTCTAAGACGTTGCTTTACGTTCAGTGCACAATGATGGGCGCGTTTAGTGCGCGTACGGCGAACGCCACTCCATAAACTGAGGTGACGCCGTTTTGTTCCGAACAGCCTTTTTATTATGCACTGTATAAATTTATGGAATCATCATCGCGTTGTATGGACTCCTCTATTCGATGGCAGCTCGGGTCCATAACCATTACGGATTGTATTTTGATACACATTTATTTACACTTGTTAAGGCAACGGTTTTCTTTTTATGCGGTTGTAAAAATATCAAACAACTCAATTTTCGTTTACGAAGCGGCGCGTGAGATATAATTGACCTGTAACCTCATTTCTCATAAATCACTTTTAATACACTGTTGTTTGATTGACTGCAATGAATTTGACATTATATTTCATAATATTTGGTATTCACAAATATCAAATGATATCAATAAAATTCTTAATTATTTACAGCTATGTACAACTAGTATGGTCTAGAACGAAACGGTTTATGGCAAATATAACAGATGACAATTTTATTCCAATCAGTTTCATATCAATTGAGTGAAGACTATGACCAGTGTACACATTAGCACCTAAGCAGCAGTGTGCATAAGAAATTTACTTGCTGATGATATGGCTAACACGATGGTCAAACATAGAGCGTTAACTTCACATATTTACTCAAATACACAAAAAGAGAGCAATAAATATTTCGGCACACGGCAGCTGTATATAAGAGGCATATGCGAGCTATAAGTATAGCCAAAGGCGAGGGCTCGTTATTTTCTGGTCAATTGCCGCTTTACTGCGCCCGCGCATCCTCGCTTCCAATTACTGCCCAGCCGCCAACGCTATAAAAATTTTATTTAACACAAAATGTTGTATAAGCCAAAGATTGTATTCTAAAATCACCTTTATCTCCCACAGAAGTAAATCCATAATTGTGTCAACCGTAAGCGGAATATATTAGAAATGGTTGAGACGAATGCAAATTATGCTTAGGTAAAACGTGTTTGTTGTCCATCCCGAGTTTTATTTTTTACAATTATATCGGCTCGGTTACTTGGAAATGCATTCACGAGAAATCCAAGAGGGTTTCGTGATGTTTAATAGGCTTAGATTAGAAGTTAAAAGCCGGGCCGTGGGTCGAGGCATCATTATATGGTTCTCAGGACATGGCATACATGAATTAGCTCTCATTAGGGAAACAGTTCGTATCAATAGTTTAAAAACGTGTTTTATGTTTCTCAAACATGTACAACACGTACAAAAACTTGTGTGTCTTAAATTTTAATGCGTACGGTTTTATAATTAATCAACACCCAAGTCGGACTTGTTTCGAAACACATTTAATTTGAAATCTATTGTCCGCGATTGCGAACACTTTATTGGTTTACGACAAAACAATTGTTTGTTTTGTTTGAAAAGTTACTACAACAATCAGGTAGAAGTTTGCGCAATCCCCTCGTTTGCATTTTTCTTTTAAGATCCTTCGTTCTCGAACATTCAAAATGAGTTTTACTTAGTTCTTAATTACGAGGTAATAAACATTTACTTTTGCAAGAGTTATTAAGGATGATCGCCGACAAAGGGCCGCTGTGCTTTGAAGTTGCCGCCTGAGAGCAGCATCCGCTTTCTCCTTGTAGATAACGCCGGATGTGACGTGGCCTTGGAGCGACGGAGGGCTGGAGAGCGCTTTTCACGATTACTCGACAAATTCCAAGCCGAGGATAAAAACGTGTGAGTCATTTATGAATGGAATCGCTGGCCATTTTCATCATCCTGCGCCTAAATGTACATTCCTAGCGCTCACTGGTCTTTATGTTTATAGACTTAATTAAACACTTCGTACGAATCCATCATGTCCCTAAGTAAAAAAAACACACTTTATTATTCATAATAACTGCGTGTACATATTTCATGCTACTGAACCTACCTTATTGGATTTACGAGTTTGGTAGTTCGAATTCACTATCAGTTTTACGACGCTTTAAATTATGCAGTTTTAGCAATGCACTTTCCGAGCAGAAGTTGTCCGTACAAAGGAGGGAACTCCGAGTGGGGGAGTCGGAAGGGCGGAGAGAGGTGGGGGCGTTCGTAGCGGGCCAATAAAGGCACGCAGTAAATCCACGTAATTTAGAGCGGTCGTAAATTAAAGTTCCGCTATAAACGCGGGCCGGCCGCGTACCTGCCGCGCCCGCGCTCGCCGCCGCGCCGCCGCCGACCGCCGCCCGCGTCACGCCACCGACCCGGGGGTATAAATCAACAGCCCCGTGTGAACCCTGCATGTACCCTGGCCCCGGCTACACTCACATGCATATCATTTATAATAGTTTCCAATTAATTCGGCCGTTAATGGCGCGAGGCGAAACGTGCGGGTGTCAACAGACGCATGAAAACATGTCGCGGTGCCATCATGACTGAATACATCATCATTACCGTCGTGTATGGACACATATAAAACTATGAAGTTATTTGTTGAATTCTCTTATCTAGTACCTACATATGTATTTCATGTGCTTTTTGTTTCACAGTTATACCTTAACTGTCGTTTTAATTATTGACTCTTCGTCATCATCATTACGTATCATCATTATGTGATCTACATACATACGTCTCACTGCTGGGCACGGGCCTCCTCTGCAACTGAGAGGGTAATATTTAGACTACGGGAAAAATTTAGTTTATATTGGAAAATTTTCAAACATATCGAATTTTAAATATAAATTAAAAAAGATGGTATTGACTCCAAAATAGTTAAGGTTAAATTTTATTTTTTTATGTTGATGTAAAAGTTTATTTATTTATTATTAAAACAAATAAAAATAGATGTAAAAGTAAAAACTGAGTCATGGTTTAGCGGGACAAAGGTTCGCAGTATAAGTTAGAAATCCTGGGTTCTATTTCCGGGGCAAACAAAGTGTTGTGGGTTTTTAAGTTAGGAAATTCTCAATGACAGCACGGAGTCTGAAAATAGGCTCGCCCCATTTTTCGTGCATTTTAAAATACAGTTAGTGAAACCTCTGTGCAGAAATGGATATCAGCCTAGCTTTTTACGGATACAGGCGTAATTATACGTGTATGTAAGAGTATTTCTTTTCCTTTTGAATAATTTCCGTGTTCAGCGCAACTCTAATGTAGCGAAGGAATAAAAATGAATTATGGCGTTAAGGGGGAGAACTTTTTTCCATTTTTAATTCAACTTAGATTTGTGATGTGATAAGTTATTAGGTTTACAGTTTTTTAAAAATATTTTAGATTATATGAGACGTGGGTATAAAATAAAGCAAATTTATTTTTGATATACGGGTCTTATCCGAAATATTAAAAAAAGGTAACCAGTGTTTGTTGATATTTAAATATATAAAGGACCATTTTAAGAGGGTTTATTAATTAATGTTTCAGGATTTATTATTAAAACACCATTCAGTACATGTATATTTTTTGTTTATACAATTCTAATACCTATATGTGAATGGATGACGAGATGCGTGAACATAGGAGAAATGATGTACCTACCAGTATATTATGCATATATACTAATACCGTAGCGTGTGACTCCTAAGACTTAAAGATATTCATTTGAGATGAGGCAAAAATAATTAAGTATACCATTTATTTTTATATAGCTTAAGAGATACTTACGTTTACAGACGTGACTGTAAATATAATTAAAAAAAAAAATTATATACCTATGTATGCCTCTGTTGTTCCCAAACTGGCATTTTGCAGTAATATCGATCCTTATAAAAAGTAAGCACTAAAAACAGATCAACATAAATTTTTATAATTGATATTGCAGCCGTGTTTGAAAAGTTTGAAATGTCGGGGATTAATGTAGTTTTTGGTACAGACACAGAAAATGTGGTTCACCTTTAACCAAATTCAAGAGAGGTTGAGAAGTATATCATCTTTTATAATATCAGTATATTACCACAAAAAAGGGTATTATCATTAAATTGTTATTTTTTAATTATGTTATACTGTGCAGATAGTAAAAAATTGTCTTTATAAAACCAAATAAGACTTTGCTTGGTCAAGTAGCCAAAGCAAAAGCTATAGATTGCACACCGCGCATAAGTTTTGCGGGACCATAGCTACAATGTATGTTGTCGAGTCGAGGACAATATTGATTGATTTATATGTGATATGTGCGTGTAGCTTGTGCTGCGGTTGTAGAGGAGGCTAAAGGTAAAAAATTTTTGGAACTTGGAAAGGATTTTTGTGTTTTACACTGCGTCAAAATTACGTGGGCAGGTTATTACCACAAGTCTTTAGTCCCTTATAAGTCTGGCGGCATGTATGACATATTTATACGTTTAAGAGATCCAAGGTTCCGATCCAATCCGAAGATACCATCACCCCCGAGTTATTGGATTACGACAGTATTTTTGAGAGGAAGAAATTCTTCTCTTAATACTTGCGATTTTAGCTTTTAACACAAATCTTCAGTCAAATTAGTTCCATTCCATCATAAGCCAACCCCACGGAAGCGCCGATAATAGCACATAGAAGGAGACACTGATAACTTGCAAATATCTAATTGATTTATGCCACATATTACATATATTTTTATAATTCCGCGATACTTTAAGCCCATTATCATTTGTGATGGATTTAAAATTTTCACCGCTTCAAATATAATTTTCTGAAAATTATACTTATGATTTCGTAACTAGAATCTATTTTCTAATTAAGCCCGTTTATTTAATAATTCTTTGTTGTACCAAGAAATGTTAAGGTATTTTTTATAAAGACCTTTGTGTGATTAGTGTTATTTTTAATCTTACATACGTTTTATTCATATCGACTATAGTTGATATGAATATATCGTGTGTTTATCAAACTGTATCTATTGATTCCTGGAAAAATATTCAACATATTTACTTACTGGTTTAAACAAACACTATTTTTTGATAAAAACGATTTAGAAGATAGCTCGCTTGTTCATCATTATTCTACGAGAAGAACAAATAGAGGTAATCCGCTGTAGTGACATTCGTGTTATATTTATTATATTATGTATTATACATATATTGTATTGTGATATTTTTAAGTTACTCTAGAGCACGATTACGATGAATCATCAAAAGGCAAAAAAAAATTGAAGCATTTTTCTTTTCAACTGGTTTTCTCAACCCAGTCTGGTCTTCCAAATCATTAATTTTTTAAACACTCTCCTTAAAATTCATCACTTTTAACGACGAATATATTTAAAATCCCATCCATCTTTACAGCGATGATCACACATTCACTTTGGTAAGTACACTTGTGGATCTTGAAGACTGTTATTATTTGGACGCAAGGTTTATTTAAAAGAGGCAGAAAAGTTTTATGAACTGAACGTCAAACTGAAAATTTACCAAGCCATGAAAATAGTTGATATTATGATCATATTTGTCGTCAAAATAAAAGATGTTTGTTTGACTGGTTCTTTATTTCAACTCGTGCTTAAGGAACTCTTACTACAGTACCTAATGACAAAATGCAACAAAGGCAAGAATTACTAACTTTATTGGCAAACGCCGAGCTTTAGTTAAGAGTTTAGCTATAGTTTTGATACCTTATCTCAAGACGTTTGGTTTAAACTGAAGAGGAGACTACAAAACCGGACCTGGACACAAAGTTTTTCGATTTATCAATATCCCCAGAATTGATAAACGCCGTACGACCCTAACCCTTTTGGCAATGATTTACGCGCAATATAACTACCCCCATGTGGGCGACGCGAAAGATTCCATTTTACGACTAAATACATAAAGAAACACATTATCTGTTTAACTGACCTAAAACTCCCCAAACAAAGAGATAAAGGTGCCTAGTTTTCCATCCTCGTATAAATAAATTCTGCCGACGTATTGTGCTTCGTCTCGGATTGTCTAATGTAAACTTGGGATACATCATGGTCAGAATTGTCGCCATAAATCAATCTGGGGGCATCACGTACGTTAAAGGATTTTATAGTGGGACTTGTTATCCTATGAAGAGATAAGTTCCCAATGACGTTTGATAATCATTCACTTGGATTTGACATGTTAAATGTTAAGGTGGTTACAGTTGACGTTTATTGTCCAAGGTTTGTTTGGTTTATGCCTACAGATTTCAGATACTGAATATACAAATAAATTTAACCAGTATTTGTAAATTCATTGTATACTAAATAAACAAATAATACGAGCAACATGTAATCAATGAGAAATGTTTTCATATCCGTTGAAAACCAGCTAATGCATCAACATAGATAAAGTGTAGATACCGGCTAATACATAAAAAAAAGACTGACCACATCTTACATTAACAAAAACTAATGTACAGAATGGTGCATACATTAAAACTTATCCTTTGAGACTTTATCGGCTTAGTGTTTTTTTCTAATACAAAAAATGAGTGGTATCGGTATTGGTTCGGCACGTAGCGAGCTCGACCGCGCCGCTCGTCCGGTGTAGAGCCGAGCTTTGTTATCTGTGGAGGCCCCGCCCTGAGCGGTGTCGCGGCACCATCAAAGATGGCGGCACTCGGCTGACGGCACGGCACGGGTGCCCGGTGCCGCCGACCAGGCCGGCGCGACGCCCATTTATACTAGGGATGTTGCGAATATTCGCATCCGCATCCGCATATGCGGAACATTCGCATCGATTTAGACATCCGCATCGGCATCTGCATCCGCATAAATCGCTGCGGAGCTGATGCGGTTGCGGATGTGTAGCAGATCGCGAAAAGAAAGAAAGGGGTGAGGGGCGGCGAGGTGCGCGTGTCGGTCTCGAGTGTCGAGTGGTTGACCGCACGTGCTGATTGACCAATAGGAAAGCAATAACATTTTATACAAATCAACCAATCGATCAATTTTATACAGATCCGCATCCGCATCCGCATCCGCGGATGTGAGCCTCTTAAAATTCGCATCCGCATCCGCATCCGCGGATGTGAAAAATATTGAATCCGCAACATCCCTAATTTATACACCTAATGAAAACCACTTTAATTAATTCACAGCAATCTCATGCGCCGTGCATGCCGCTGCTTTTATGTTTATTGTTTCCATATCATTTTAAAGCATTTTGATTTCTCCAGAGTGTCACTGCCGTAATGTTTTGTTTGGATAATGAACGCTCTGTTTATTAAGAGTTTATTAATTATTATTGCTCAAATATTCACTTAATGTATTAATTTAGATGATACGCCCATTGCCATTTATTGCGTTTGTAAAATGCATTAGGCCAAGTGGTACGCGCTTTGACTGTTGCGTGTAAAATGGTTTTGTTGTACATTTTAACTCACAGAGCTTAAGACTTTAATGGGAAAGAATTCTATATTCGCTGTCATTTTTAATATTTACATTGTTACACGTTTATGTACTTACTTTAGAAAACGTTTTGGCGTCTTTATCTTGTATAAATTGTAAAGGTTGTGTTAATAATTATCACAAATGCAAGTTTTACATACACAATCACTTTTCATGTATGGCTGATTAAATACTTGTAGGCACCACAAAAATTGTATTGCGCGTTTATCGAACCTGCGATCTCTATCGAAAGCTAAGTTCTTACTCTGGAGACCAATAATTTCTAATGTATTATTTTATTTAATAACTGATTAACAAATAATACCCGTGCGGCCGTACTAATAACTATAATTAGGTAATCTTTTGTTATGGCTTATATAAATCGTAGCAGTAATTTTCTACGAGTAAAAATGTTGAAAGCGTAGTTGGCGCTATAATCTAATGACTTTGTAGGTTGTGAAAAACTATTTTATTGGCTTAGAATATTGACTAGCAACCTAGGTTATAAACGTAGATTACATAGTTTTCCTTTATCTGTCTAATGACCTTAGATGTACGTCAAAACGCGACAAAAATATATCAGCTTGGAAAGATCTGATATTGATCAGAATTTTCATTTGTGAAAGTAAGGTGAAAAATAGTCAATGTCGTAGTAAAAATTATGTTTTCTGCTTATTTGCTCTAAAAATGCTGTCAAGTTTTCAACGGTTTGCAGTCATTCAAATAATTTATTTCACAAGATTTTTATAAATATTTCATTTACCTATTAGGTAGGTACATTACATGGTAATATTTGGAAAGTGGAATCGACCCAAAATGCTACAATATAAAAAAAAAGTAATAATCTATAGTATAGAAGAGGTGTAGGTAGTAGAAGGTGCAATGTATCGTTATTACAGTATAAATATGAATACTCATTGTGATCTTTCTTGAGATTATGCCTAGAATACTTTCGGCCAGTTTGTATCATTCAGTTCTATCATTGAATATAAAATTTGTAAGGTAGTTCTACTTTCTAGGGCATCAGGCGACAATCTTTCTTTAATAGGAGGGCGCCTTAAGTTCACATGTAGTCTTTCGGATTAGCAAAACACAACGCTGTTCTAATAGTAGAAGTTGCGGCCCCATACTGGTCTGTAGACGAGGCGATAACTACATATAATATGGGGAATGTGCATCTTACTGAACCAATTATTTTCTTTACGGATTAACGTGAATCTCAATAAAATTGATAATGTATATCTGATACTCGTTAGTCGTTACAATACTGCGAGTACTGACGGCAGTTAAACGGCCAGTTTTGTTTTTGTAGTTAAAAGCCGGCAGGCTTGGATCACTAGCACACCATATGATATATACATTTAGTGTGTTATCAATAACAAAAACAGTGAGTAATACCTGACTTTCTTATAAGAATACAGGTTCAAAGAGAATTTTAACATACGTTCTAGGTAAAACCTGAGAAATGACTTGCTTGTGATATTTTAAATAAAACAGTTTTAATATTTTTTAAAAATACGACGTTCAAATTCTTGTAAAAAAATTAAAAAAATTTTAAATTTATTTTTATATTTTAATTGTACTCTTGAAATGCACTCTGGCTGACCGCTGAATGCTTTCTGCAAATATTTAGAGACTTTCTTCTAGGAGTGGATCTTTTATGCCTATGCTTCGTTATCGAATAAACATACAAATAAGTGAATGTGTGTTTTGGAAGTGTGAAATCCGAAGTTTAATTATTGAATCAATATTTGTAAGAATCCATTATCCCTTCCGAAAGCCAACATTATTGCTTCTGATAAAACAATATTGGAAAATAGATAAAACTTAGATGCAAAATTTTACTAATGTCATAATTATTTATTATAGTAATTAAAGGTAAACAACGTAAATAAAATTATATTACATTATAATACTAAATCAGTATTGAGTAGAGACAGTACAATAACATAGGCCGATCGATTTGACTCCTGTTGTTGCCAATAAATGAAAACAATAATCATAAAGAAAGATAAAATTACAACAATTTGTATTATATGGAAATAAAATATTAACGCGACAAACAGTAGCCGAATCAAATTTCAAATTGTTGTTAAAACGTTTCGCTTTAATGTTTAGCGCGGAAACAAATGTAGGGGCACCGTTATTTCGATTCTACGCCGGAAACGATTTCGCTTATTTAGGAAAAAACATGCTAATAGACGCTTGATTGGATGCGTGTGTTTTTTGTATGCATTAGACACTATGGTTCTTAATTAATGGTTTTATGAACGATGATGTATGCAAGAATATTCATGTGCTTGATCGCAGCTATAAAAAAAGAAATAACCTAGATTTGATTTTGAAAGGGAAGACAATTTTAAATTTATTATATGTTCACTGGTATCTACTACGTACTTATTGTTATAGTTGAAATGTATGTTGCACAGCCTTTGTGTTGCAGTTGGTAAAACGTCTTGTTATGAAACTTGAGGTCGCAGGGTCAATTTCCACACCGTATGGATTCCACAAACAAGTGTTTGTGAGGTTGTAAAATCTCCGTCTTTGTTGATGATTATCTTAGTATCTATGGTAGGACTTTGTAGTATAAGTATAATTTTTGGAGGCATAATTTTAAAATATTACGAAAATATTCTTTTCTTTATGTATAAGTGATTATCTTCATATTTGAAGTCGAGTAACTTGGACCTAACTTTATACTGCGTTCCGTTTGTAAAACACTTGACAAACGTTTTTCAGTAATTTACAATGTATGGTGACCCTAATCGTGGTTGCGGCGTGCGATTTGTGCGGGTCGCGATCTCTCCCCCGCGGCAATTTGTCGCGAGCGGCGGGCGGCGGCATCCCGGCACATCTCCCAGCGGCCTCGTTTGCGGCATTTCGCGTCAACGCTACCCGCTGATTTATTCACCTCTCGGCAGCCCGCGCTCGATACAACTGACACATAAATGTCGCTTTTGTTTCCCTTTACCAGACGATTTAGTGTCGCTATGTGCCGAGGGAGCGACAAGTGCACGCGTTAGCGCGGCTGTAAGGTAATTTTTGTACGTTTGCTTAAGTGAGCAAACACGGATGGAGTTATATGGACTTGTTACGAGCTTGTCACTACTACTACAGAATAGCTAATTATCGCACTGCACTGCTCGGTTTTGGTTGCTAAAGTAAATTTTTCGTCGATATTTATGGTGGCTTTAACTTTGAAAAACCGCCGCCCATGCGCAAGGTGCCTAATATTTGTAAGGAAGTAAATAGAGAATAGAAAAAGTTATGTAAAGTTAAGTAATTTATCGTTAGGTTTGCTAACCTTACAAAGTGGTAGATCCACACCATTGACAATACAGAACCAAAAGACAGAATTGGCAGCCAGTAAAAGTTGGTAAAAGTTGCGACAATTAAGGTAGGAGCGTGGTTTGTCTTTACGAATTTAAACAGAGAAAGTTTGTAGGAAACAAATAGTTGAACACACGGAACACAAAATATTCGACTATGGACTGTGATTTGTAAAGTAGATACAAGACATAGAATATTTTGATTGTCCGCTGTTATTGAAAACTACTGGTACGTATTTATGGGTCTCAAATTGCGGGCCGTTATGGTTGATCTCAACAATAGGTATGACAATAGCGCTGAATGTAGGAAAATGATTCCTAGAATTTTCAACTTTTGTAAGTATTTAATTCACAGATAATAATTAATTTACCTTGTCTATCAGCGTCCTCAACGTGAGCCAGTTTACTAGTAAGTGTTCATATGTACTGTAACTGACTGTAACTGGTAAAAGTGGTGAGCCGGGACCTTTTCCATAATTTTATCTGTCTCCATGTCAATAATCACCCAAATCCGCCAAATAGTTTCAGTGTAAATTATTACAGACAGACAAGTTACTTTCCCATTTACATTAGTATGAATTGTAGGATATCACAGATTATATTTATTATAAGATAGCAGTGAGAACCTTTGAGTACAATACAAATATAATTACGGCTTGGTATACATAAGATAAATATCAATCTCATCCGCTAAAGAATAGATAAGGGCTCTCAAGATGAATAGTATTTATTTGTAATCGTGATATTTGAGCTTAGCGATTATAGAAATATAATAGCGATAGAAAAGCAAAGTAGAGACAAGACAATGACTTCATGGCATACTAAGCGCCTACATATACACATTGCATAACGATACTTTCTTTCATTAATATAATGTAAAAGACTAGCTTCGATAAGATGCGGTTATGAACTGTAATAATAAAAATAAACAATAATTTACATGACTTAATATTTTTTTTTAGATGAAAAAAATACTAGAAAAAATCAAGCAAAAATGTGTCCGATATCGATGACCGACATACATAATATATTTGTGAGTGACATGGATTGGATAGGTATTATAGCACATCCTTACAATATTTTTTTCAAGTTTGGCTCTTGTTCGTTGAAGGAATGGGTAGGAAATAGTGTTTGGAATGCACGATGTATAAGTACTTTATCTAGTGATTGTTCATAATCCTGATCAATTAGGATTATGAATAAAATGTCCAATACTCAACTTCACCTGACTTATTAAACCAGAAAAAAAGTACAGTTCTTTTTTATTTTTCTTTTTTCTGCAAAATACTCTTTGATTATTAAATAAATGTCAAGTACTTTAGTATCTTACTGGAAATATAAAACAAAGTTTATCTGCATTTACAACCAAACAAAAGTTTATTTAGAGACACACAAAGTTAATAATTGATCTTTCTAAATCCAAATAATTTAGAAAGATTAATTATTAACTTTTAATAGCATTTAGCTTTTTACTCAAAATACAGTATTAATCATAGCAATTTAAAGTTTGGTTGGTGGGGCCCTCAGTGTTGCAACTATATTACTATACTAATGTTCATTTTACTATTCCGAGAAACTTTAGCGTCACGACCGCATTCGTTAAATGTATAATTTTATGATATCCAATCTGTATGGTTTTACTATTTATTAATCACTATTCAATGACTGGATACATAGGCGAATCGATGAAGCTGACTAATAAATTTGTTATCATAAATATATCGTTCAACAAATTATAATTGTGCATAGATATTTATTACTTGCTTATATAGCTTATTGATCTTGTAACCTGCAAATGCCACTTAACGATAACATTATGAAGCAGAATTCCAGGATCAATTAAACGGAGTGGACGTCTTACGTAAAATGGCTAAAATTAGTATTTCTGATGTGAATTTGCTATCAGATGATAAATTTGAGTGTGTTTTTAGTAATGTAATAGAGCTGTATCCTAATGCCGCAGTACATGTGAAGAAAATGAGGCCGTTTGCAAAAGTGTTGGATCTGTGTGATGCATTCAGTAAATATCTCCAAGATCTGAATTATGAAGGTAATGTTCATATTTTATTATTATTTTCTACTACCAGAGTAGTGAGCTTTACCATTTTTGAAGAATGTAATACAAAAATAAAGACGTTGAGAGTTATGTAGCAAGAAAAAGTTACCACAGTTAGCCACATTAAAAGAAATTTAAAATTTTATTTGGACTGTCTCGTTTGTCCCGCAGCACAAGTGTGTTGCCTTGCAAATTTATAAGGTCACGGTTTTATTCCCGGATCGGACAGTCTCTCATTTTAAATATATTTTTCATAGAAAAAATAGAAATTTTGAAATTGCATCCTGATTTGGCTGGCCAGCTGGCGACGCAAGGAAGGCTGACAAAAGAATCTACAAATGAACAACGCGCTGCCGGATTGCATGAGCTTACGCCTGAACAGAAAGATATTATAGACAAATATAATGACAGGTAAATTACATATTTAATTTCTTTTATTTATAAAACAGTCGAAACAGGGGCGGATTAACACATTTGCTACTAGTAGGCTATTGAAATTCATCCGCCCCTTCATACTAAAATATAATTTGTTTCTATAATCATCTGAACCAATCTTATGTAAAGTAAGACAAAACATAACTTTTTGCGGCAAATTTGCCACCCTCAAACATCTGCCGCGCTAGGTTTCACCCTACTCAGCCTGCTGGTAAATCCGCCACTACGTTGAAATATCTTTCAAGTGAACTCTCAACACAAACGTTAACTTCAAAATAAACAGCCCCGTGGCGCAGTTGGCTAGACACCATCTTGCGAAACGAGCGGCCGCGGGTTCGATCCCCGCACCGAGACAAATGTTTGTGTGATCCACAAATGTGTTGTTTGTGAGACCGAAAAGTCTCTCGTAGTTTCTGATACCCACGACACAAGACTCGTATCTTGGTGTCGGGTCAGGACTATGTATGTGACTGTTGGGTGTATTTATTTATTATTTAAACAGCCCGGCTTCTTGAGTGATAGGTACCTACTACAGTGTCGCAATTGTACAATAATCTTTTTTCTATAGAAACTACGGATAATAATCGCTATGATACTTGATACTAAATGTGTACAAGGGACACAAATAAGACAAGAGAAGAGTACCTAGTTTGTTGGAACTTACGAATAAGTAGATACAGATTTAAAAAATAATCAAATTCGTCTCAGTTTAGTTAATCAATGGAAAAAATTCAAATAACAGGTAAAGTTTTAATCATCACCATAAGCCTTAAGGTATATAGAATTTTACAAGGTGTATTAACTGCCAGTTAAAAAAATCATCGAACTAGACAAATTGAAATAAGTAACAGAAAGAAAAACAGAAAAGACAATTATAGAATTAGTTTAACAATTTGATCATTGATTGATTAATTAACCATTAATGGATAGCAAAGATGGTTATCTAAATTGCATTAAACGTGTTAAAATTTGTGTTATTTCTCATAAGTTATTTTTGTGAATGCTTAAAAAGCTTGTGTGTAGCAGTGATGGCCTCGAGGTTTGGGCGCGCGGTCGAGAATCCGACGGTCGCGGGTTCGAACCCCAGGCACACACCTCTGACTTTTCGAAGTTATGTGTGTATTCACATTGAATTATCACTTGCTTTAACGGTGAAGGAAAACATCGTGATAAAACCTGCACACCTAAGAGTTCTTAGGAATTTCTTAGGTGTGTAGTCCGCCAACCCGCACTAGGCCAGCGTGGTGGACTATGGCCTAAACCCTCTCAATGGTAGAGGAGACCCGTGCTCAGCAGTGGGCGTATATGGGTTGATGAAGAAGAAGAAGAAGAAGAAAAAGCTTGTGCACTCATTTGCGTTTAAAGTCCGTAAAACCGACGGAGTGACAGATAATCTCTAAAATAGTTTCATTATCACTTAGCCACTAATCTTCATGCAATGACGAATTAACTAAACAATGTAAGTAGGTATATTGTATACACAAGTGCACACAACTCAAACGTTTGTCACTAATCGTCTCTTTTTGTATGAAGTAATACTTCATATAACTATTTAAGATAATTTAAATATTCTGTTGCAATGTCAATATATGTAAACGTGATGAAACTATAGAAAAAAAAAAGTTTTTTGTCTCATCGACATAAGTCGTAATTACAAGACGTAGGTAACTTAAAAAGGTAGTTAGAACTAGATACCAAGGCTTCCGTGTATTCTAAATATTCCTCTCGTTTGACATTGAATGTATTGCAGGAGTTTATTAGTGAAATAAAAAAAAAATGTTTACCTTATTATTCAATCGCACAAATGTGCAATCTTTTACTTGTAGATTATTATGTTTTGCAAAAAAACGTAATGGTTATCACACCCAGTATTGCCATCTAGTTTTATTTTTATGTAATGGCATATTATTGAATGCACCTTACGAAATGTTTCATTATGATGGTCATAGATGGCGTTGTAATTAAAAGAATTACAAAAAGCCTCACCAATTGTATCATCGGCGTTTTATAAAATAAAGCCCAAACTCTTGGGCTATGTGGTTATTTTATATAACTTTTGTCCTCATATAAAAGTTGTTTGTACTAACTTCCTTTTTTTTCAGATATAAAACCAAATTTGGTTTTCCATTCATAATTTGCGCTAGAGAAAATAAGATTCAATCTATAATTCAAGGTTTGCAACAGAGGTATTGTAATGCTATGGAAGAAGAAGTTAGCATGGCATTGGAAGAAGTGAAAAAAATATGCAAGTTACGAATTCTTGACATAGTCAGAGAGTATTAATAAAAACTATTTCTCGTACTCCAACCTGTATGTTTATTCGATTCCCGGTCGAGGCTAAATGTTATTGGGGTTTTCCAGAAGTACATGCTATGTAGCAGCACAATGACGGGAAATGTAGCCGAAAAAGTCAACATCCTCGCCCTCTGTTATGTGGGAAAAATACATACTGGCAAAATATTGGTTCAGGAATGCACTGTTTGTCTATACAGAAATTAGGTTATGTATGTTCATAATATGAACATATTATGTTCAAATTAATCTCGTATGTTATTTTTTTAAAGTAACATATCAAGAAGAGTAGTAATGGCAAAAATAACTGCTGTCAAGAAAATAGGTTATCCAAGTCTACATTTCAAATTTTCTTTTTTAATAATTCATTTGTACGCATTAAATATCTCCCGAATAATTGTATGGCATCTACGGATTCGACCCTTCGACAATAGATATCCTGATTCGAGAAATAAGACGCCCAATTATTAAGTTCAAAACGATGAAATTTTATGAATAATAATGATAAAGAAATATTTATTACTTTATTTTAAGACATTTCACATTAAAAAAGATTAAGAAACTATTTTATAACAGTCCGAGAGATCTTTCGATAACGGCATGTGGTTGTCCAGCCACCTCGCAGAGCTCACGCTGATTGAGAATATCTTCAAAACCAATTTCAATATGTCTGCCAGTCAGGACATCATGTTGTAAGTTTGAGCTTGGCAGGAATGAGAGGCGACCAACCTGTAAATTACAACACAAAATTAAAAGAAAATCTTATATTGATATGTCGAGCCATTACCGCCAAATTATCGTAAGCGACACTTTTGTCGAAAATGCGTTTTTTATCGAAACTGCTATTTTAAGCTTTAACGAACCTATCCCTGCCGATATTTTCCTAAAAAAAAAATGGTTATAAAGTTATAGCAAGTGCTAAATTTATCGTGAATACATATATTTTTAAAGCTTTATCTCGCAAGCGACAACAAGCATTTTTATCTTACGTAACCTGCGATAGTTTTTTTTATCACCTGAGAACAAAAATTTTTTTGAGCAAACCACTGAATATAAAAATCACATTCTGAATAAAGAAGTATGCAAGCAACTGTTTTTAGAAGACTAAAAACTTGGCAAAGCAGCTGATTCTAACTCCATATGAGTGAGCTTTGATTTAGAAAAAGTTCTCAATACTCCACATGGTAAAAATGTGACTTTATATTACTCGAGAAAATACGCATATTATAATGAAAGTATAGGTATATGGAAGTGGCACAAGGGATGGATATTGTTACGTGTGGGGCGAATGCCAAGGAAAAAGAGGCTGTAATAAAATAGTTACAGTAATGTTTAAGTATTGAATATGTTAGACCAAAAAGGTACCTATACTGCTGTTAATCTATACTCTGATAGCTGTGCTGGGCAAAATAAAAACCGTGCAATGATATCAATGTTAATTCATTTCTTGAAAACCGCAACAACAATAACAGAAATAAAGGTCATTTATCTTTTACGTGGACACACCACGATGCCTGTTGACTCAATTCATAGCAATATTAAAAGTTTCGTACGTAATAAAACCGTATGGGCTCCCTGTGAGTGGCCAACTATCATTTCTAATGCCAGACATAATCCAAAAAACTTTTTTGTAAATGTATTAACATATAGAGACTTCACGGATTGGAAGTTTTATTGCCAACTAAATTTAAAATCAATTTTAATTCATTAAGAGTGGTGCAACTTCATAAAAATAATCCTATTGTTAAATTTAAATACGGTTTTTTTGAAGATAATGATAATTACGAAATTAATATGGATTTCATCATCAGATCGAGAGCAAACAGTCCAAAAAGGACCCAAACTTTTACATAACGAAGGCCTCAAAATTTCAGCAGCTAAGTAGTACAAAGATTTATAGGAGCTTTGCAATAAGAATATAATACTAAATAGATACCATCAAGAATATTTAAGTATGAGGCATGATGAAACTATACCTACTTGATTCTTTACCTGAAACGGACGAAGATGATTCGGATAAATAGAATTAAAAAATACTAAACTTCATTTTATATAAGTACCGGGTACATAATCTGATAGATCTTATTATCCAAAACTATGATGGATCAATACGTGATGCTATGTTAAAACGGACGAAGAAAATTCGTACCAGAAGAAATATATGGTAAGTTTAACTAAGCTGATTGGAATATATATTGAGAAAAATATTTTGCAATTATATGATTTTTTCATTTACAACCCTTTTAAAATGTCTATTTATTTAACAAATACAGTTTCTAAAGCATAGTAATGTTAACAGATATTGTTATCGTAAGCGCCAAAATAACCTTAGATTATGACAGCAAAAGTAATGTAAGCGCCATAAATAGCTTAAATATTTATTATTTTTGTGTTTTTTTAAATTATATATGTGAATGTCTAAAAAATATTAATGTATGTAAAATTTTAATTTACTGGCATATTTCTGTTTGAAAATATTTAAAAAAAACCTTCTCCTGTAAAATTTGGTTTTTGTCGGTTACGCTAAAACGGCGGTAAGGGCTCGATGTGTTTGACTTTAAAGGATTATGTATTATCTTTGCCGCGCAGTTTAACAGGACGCCAACCCAGCAAATGACACACACACTCCTATAACTCAAAGACGGGTTCTTAAAAAAATAATTAGGAAGGAACAAAAATGATTTCTATGATTCTGTACAGACAGTGAGACTCATTTTCAAGTAATTTATTAAGTGTGTAAAATTTATCAACCAACACTAGACCAGCTAAGAGTAGATTTGTGCAAATCAGTAAATATTATATCGGTTGATTAAATGGCAATAAGACTATTTTCTATTATATTATATAGGTGCGCTTAATAATAATAGATGCACTTGGCATAGGTGCATTTGGTATATTATTTTAGTATTTGTAGCTTATAATTTTTAACAAGCAATTACTAATATTTGTCAATAAAAGATGTTCATTTGCATTTTAAGTAAAAAGCAAATATAAGCATCAATATATTCTATAATTTATATACTAGTAGAGGTTGATGAACTACACAACTAAGAAATACCTTATGTCTTAATAATTTCTCAAAATAATGAAGAATAAAATCTGCAAAAAATATCTGAATTTCCAGAGTGACTGTATATACAATATAAACATAACAACTATTTCACTTACTTTACTGGCAAACTTCCTCTCCATTGTGATCTTCATTGGTGCATGCAGTCCTTGAATGTTACGGAGCATTGCCAGATTCATTTTCTCCTCATTCATATGGTACTGAAAAAGTATAATGATGATGATGAGAATATAAATTAGGATATGGTGAATATGACTACTAGTTAATACGATATAATGAAATTGTTAATGAAAAGTATATAATGCTGAGTCACTGAGAAATCTTTGTAAGTACACAAGAAATCTAATTCTTAAGCACTATCCATCAGCCAGGATATATCACTATACTGAGAACTTGAAATATATGAGAAAAAAAAAACGACTAGTTACATTTCTAACTACACATAGCTACATAAAGCGGGGCCAAGGTTGATAATATATAAAACACAATGAGGCTGAGTGATTCTAGCTTTGGAAGACATGAATATTATACACTTGTAGCCAAAGCAAGAATTCGAGGTATCAATGTCATAGAACTGACTATGTCAATACAGTTTACAGCCAGATATTTTTAGTACTATAATTCTCATATAATCTTCTTAGTTATGGCATTATCCTATAATTTGTAATGTTTCTACATGCTGAATAATGAGAGAATTGAATCATTATTTTATTTTGTGGTGTATACTTACATTCTTTTCAGACAGTTCTAGAGGATGAGCAAAGCCAAGTTTAGGTCTGGATCCAGCTACACCAGCGACCATTGGGTCAGGTACCCCGAAGGGACCTTCATGAATCGGCATAGCGTTGCCTTCATGTTGTGGCTTCACTTTCAAAGACGGCAGACCAAAACTCTGAAATGTAGTGAACACACATGTTTATAGTATCATTCATGTTTGTAAAACATGTATAACTCTTTGATATTGTCGTAATCTCACCATTTTTGTAACTTCTTTAAATACTTCAGTTATTGAAGATAATATTTGGCTAGTTTTCGAATACAAACTTTGAAATAAATGCAATTTACACAATGAGCGGCTTATGATTTTCGTACGTCAAATTACTGTCAAAAATTGTCAATTCATGTCACAGATAATTCAATACACTTTCAAAGATGGGAGAGCCACCTGTTGTCGTAAACATGAAGTCATCAAGGACTCTAGTGGAAAAAATGAAAGAAAGGAAGAAGATATATTTATTTTAAGCATTCGAATGAGATGCCAATGTGACTTTATTAGACTAATTACAAAAATAATTATTAATTCTGTGATAGTTGTTCTAGTATAATAAATAATTTTGTATGCTAACAATGCAATAAAAAAGACTAGGTAGAGGCTTGACCATCAGTAACTAATGGTGGAGAATAATTTAATGAATTGTCTAGCCTCTAAAAAAAAGGTATCATGGTGTTATAAAATTCTGTCAAAACTGGAATTAGCATAATATTTCATGAACAGAAAGCAGTAAAATTTGTATCTACACATTCTAACGCTTGCATTTCTCAAAAGCACATGCATTAAGATGGATGTTTTTGTTTGTTCTTATAGTCGTCTTGATAATATTTTGTGAATGATTGAACAATTTAGGAAATTCATTTATTTATAAGTGAATTCGACCTATAAAGCGGTAAAAATAATTTAAATTGAATAGATATATGTAAACGAAATAAATAAGCATTTTTTTTTTGTTTTGCTTTTATTATTAAATTTTAAAAAATCTGAACATTATCGAACAGGTAACCATGGACGTAATATATATTATTATTATTAATTTTGATATAACTTCCATGCTCCTATGTTATAACATGGCAACATTAGACTGTGGCGGGATATTTAAAACAAAAAATATGCTAGCTTTTTTGTACGTCAAAAACTGTATTTTTTATTCCGTTTCATACATTACTTTTAATTGAAGTGAACAGTGAAAGAATAATATGTCGTCGGGTCGAGGCAAGAAAGAAGGAAAAAAAGAAGCGGTGAATCTTTATTCTCTGATACTTTAATGTGCCGTCACTTTTTCTTTAATATTTAGGTTTTTATTACGTTTTAGGACCCTGAGGAGCTTATGAGAAAAAAGTTCCGAGCAAAATGCTTATTCCGTGCATTAGGACGCTTAGTTATGGCGAATGCCTATTGGCTCATCGAAGCAGTGGACCAGTACGAGGGTGTAGAAGACGTTAAGCGAAGAGTTCAACAAGCTGTTCGTGGAAAAGCGAAAAAGAAGCAACTCCTATCAATAAACGTTAGATACCTTTATTTCTTACCGTTCATACATCATCATCATCATCATTCTTATATATTTGATGTAAGAAATACAACCAATAATTTAAACTCCGAGAAATATGAAAAGAACTCAAATAAAAGTTTTTGTTGCGGAACAGTTTAAATTTTAAAAAAATGGGTCATACGGTTTAAACAATAAGTACCAACTTATGGTAAAATGATTACATAATATATGATTATATTAGTAAGCAAGTAATTTTATATGAACTTTTACGTACATTTTAGGACAAAGCGCTTTTAAACAAGCCAGCTAATGAACGCACGGAACAAGAGAAGAAATATATTTACCGAATTATTGGTGGTTTAAAATGTTTCAAGCGCTATCCAAATGTAAGAATTATCTATAGATTTTATTGTATTATATAAGCTTAAAGGTAGTTTCATACATGACAGCCCTGTGGCGCAGTTGGCTAGATACCAGCTTGCGAAACGAGCGGCCGCGGGTTCGATCCCCGCACTGAGACAAATGTTTGTGTGATCCACAAATATTTGTTTCGGGTCTGGGTGTTTGTGAGACCGAAATGTCTCTCATAGTTTCTGATACCCACGACACAAGACTCATATCTTAGTGTGGGGTCAGGACTATGTATGTGACTGTTGGGTGTATTTATTTATTTATTATTTATTTATTTATTATACGTTTAATTTGTAGGAAAGATAGTACCTAAATAATTATACAGTATGGATAGTAGACTGCAGATTTTTTAAGATCGATTGCAGGATTAAGTATATGGGATTCTGTCTAGTGAGGTCAATGTTACTGAGTAGGTGATAGCAGGAAGCGTGAGTTTTGTTACCTGAACTAACACTTAATACTTCCAATAAAGCTATGCTAGGAAATAACTGGGAGAATTTTATCGTTAGCTCTAACTTTTTATTTCGTATCGCTTGTCGCCATAAAAGGAATTCCTATCAACGAACCTATTAATAAACTTGTTTACACTATCGCTCCGTACTTGGAAAGGTACGTAATAGGTAGCATACATGCTTATTTTTTATACACAGCGTAGGCCCGTTTGGGAGCAGTCGGCTGACATGATAATACGTAAGTGAATGCCATTCCCCTTAGAAGCGACAGTATTTTTACACCTCAAATTTCAGTAACTTTATAGAATATCGCAACTCAACCTCGTAATTTCATGTTTTCATTAACGTTTATTCTTATACATTGACGGTATCTAAGCGTTTCGGAAAAGGCAGCTGCGCATACCTGAAGGTTGAAGAGTAATAAGTTTACAGATCTGTATACCTGGAAATCTGTTCCTTTCATATTACTATCGTTGTACCAATATACTTGTACTGCTCATATAAAGCTTCAGATGCTTTTGGCTCTACAACAACTCATGTTTTCCTATCTATTAAATGATTGATATTGTAATCTAATTAGTTTGGCCATAAACAATTTTTTTTGTATGTATTTGCTACATAGGCAACTTTTATGCGATTTATTCACATTTTATTCTTCTTACAGCATGTAAAGAAGAAGCTGGCCTCTGTAACATACTATAAATATTACGGCCCTGGTCGGGCAATAGTTCGACAACATCACGAGGCCCACGCACTGTACTTTATTGTAGCCGGTGACGTTATTGTCAGTCAGATGGTCTTCGACGAACTTTTACAGCAATATGTGTCGGTTGAAGTTGGCTCTATGCATTCAGGAGACATGTTTGGCGAAGTGTCGTTACTGCACAATATACCCAGAACTGCTACAGTAACGACTGTTGGTTAGAATTTTACTTGGTGATATAAACTAGTAACTCTGTGTAAAATAATTTGTTTAGTAGAAGGCAAATTGAAGTTGCAGCTGTGAAGTTTATAATGTGGTATACAGACAGAATAATTGGTTGGACGATAATTTAAATTTCTAATTAAAATATTGTCTTGTTGAGAAAGTAGTAGCGTACATGCGTCTTATAAGTTTTGCCTGCTTATATTTATGCCAGCATTTTATAATAAATATATTACCGACGGATATCACTAACGTCAGCTTCAATTAACAAAACTGTCTGTTACTCCCCGATAGATTTCATGTATAATTTTCGAATATTAAATAAAGGTACAATATCACTGTATCATATAAAGATATTATGGGTTACATTGAGAATTTCCAGAATATGACATAAATGAAAATTGGTTAACAGAATGAACTCATTCGTGGTGGTTTATCGACCAAACACAGTTATCCGAGTAACCCGTATTCTGATTTAACACCAGTTGGCAATCGCAACGCGTAATTCCCTCAGCCATTATTTAATTTACGTTTATCAGGTCACTGCGAATTGTTGGCACTAATGAAAGAGGATTTCAAGAATATACTACAGGCATCTGTACAAAAACAGTGGGATGAAGTTAGGCGAGCTATGTTGGCCTTTACATATTTCGATGCCTTGGATGAGGTAAATGCCTGTAGAAATGGTTTTATTTCGTAGTTAGTTTAGACAGAAATATTTTTTGTTTTTATCAGCCTACTTAAAAGAAGGGATTGCGGTTTCATTATCCGTAATGAAAAAAATTGTGTCAAATATTTTGTAGACACTTTTTTCATAAAATTTCATTGCGTATTAATTTGTTTGTGGTGATTTTTGTGGCTGTAAGGCGATCCTGTTTTATTTTTCTATATTTTTTGGAACCTAAACATCTCATGCACGTTTTGAACCTCGTATCTTCGTCCTGAAGTCTCAAATTAACAATACTTTGCAGCTTAACATTTGGCTAGGCAATTGTCTCATCAACTGAATCTTGAACGTTGTCAAAATGTTGAATAGCATGAATACTTTAAGACATGTGAATATTGTTACCAGGTGGCCCGTCGCGAAGGTTGTATAGTTGCAAAGATGAAATCATACGAGCCAACGGAGACGCTGCTCGGCGACGGCGTGGGCATCGCCAATTTCGTCTACTTTATACTGTCGGGTCGTTGTCAGATGATTGAGACACTACAAGTAACCGTCAAAAAACATCTGGGC
Organism: Cephonodes hylas; assembly: GCA_030295005.1. Classification (NCBI taxonomy): domain Eukaryota; kingdom Metazoa; phylum Arthropoda; class Insecta; order Lepidoptera; family Sphingidae; genus Cephonodes; species Cephonodes hylas. The sequence continues at coordinate 7,853,843 of AP025369.1, read as the reverse complement.
CGAAGCTTTTACACGCTATACGATCCATATGTTAGTATTTGGAAACACTTAAGAGTTTATTGAATACACATGGAATTATTAGTCACGTACTTTAAAGGTAAAAGAAATATCGTGAGGAAACCTGCATAACTAAAGTTCTTTGGTGTGTAGTCAACCAACCCACACTAGGCCTTCATGGTATATTAAGGTCTAAAGTAGAGAAGTCCCGTGCCCCGTGGTTGGATATAAAAAAGCAGATGATGAGTTATTAATCGATTTCCTTCAAAACCATTGAATAATTACTGGATCAATTTTCGACTATCTAATTTTATTTATTTTTTGATTTAGTTTAGATTTAGCACGTTCCCATGATTATAATTGTAGCTACTTGTTGTTAGGTACCAGAAGAGGAAAGCGAGCAAGATTTCGACGCAAAATATTTTGGCGCATATAAAAACATGAAGGAAAGCGGATCTATTTCCGAAGAACGATCATCTTCTGTAGCGAAGGAAAACCAGCATCGAGAATCGTCCAAAGCCTTAGGCAGTATTCTAAAGCTACCGAGTTCTACGAAAGAATATAGATATTCGGGACAAAGGGAAAGCGTTCAAATAGCGCTTGATCCAAGGGAATCAAAGCGAGCAAGTGCGGGAAGTACGGGTAGTCAAGGACCAGGCGAGCCATCGAGATCATCCAAGTCACAGGTCTTACTAGACCCGTCTGAGCAAACTCGGGATTCTGTTAGGTATGAATAACGTTGAAAAATCGTTGGTATCGAAGAAATATTTCTTTCTTAATTAATTTTTAGAGTTAATAGTAAATTTAAATAGATTGGCTAAACAATGAATTGTGAAACTTATTGTATGTCTTTACAATTTTCCTCTCTCTATTGATATTTTTAAGAAAGTTTTAAGAACTTTACACCAGTAGATTAAATCTATTTATTTTAATTTAAAAAATTGTATGTCTTCGATAATATCTCTGCCCAGGTCATGGTTGACAACCATGGTCTGATTCACAACCTTAGTATCTAGACCACGCATTATGTTTATTAACACTTTTTAAAAAAGCTATAATACCTTATTAGGTTGATAAATACACAGGCCACCACGTACCAATAACCTAGATCAGCTCTTTATGAATGAAGTCTAGAGAAACTCCAATTTAAGCATCCTAACGTAATAAGCTAAATGTTGTTGAAATAGTGAACACAGTTGCAATGCTTTGCTGATTGCTAAATGCTTGTAGTTGGTTTCAAGTATGCCGTATGTGCGGCACAGTATCACTAAACTGTAATGAGATTGGGCGGTCTACGTGAGCGGAATAAATGTTAGATCCGATGATTATGCCGAGATAAACTCAAGGGAAATGTATCGGAGAGATTTAATGTCGTTTTCATATGTATTGCTAGTAGTAGAATTACACTATAGATAGACTCACGAAGAGAAATCGGACAACCGAAAACGGTTGGGATTTTTAGTGACTGTAGTGGATTTTTATTTTTAGTAAGGAATGCTGCAGGAATTCTTAACAAGCTAAAGCAATGGCTTTTGTTCAACGATCGTTTGGAGATGACAATGAAGCTGTCTTCATTGTGATTATGAATATCAATGAAAGATATTTTTTTCAGATTGAGCGTTGTTCCCAAGATTGTTGACGCGGAGCGTCGGCCGGCAAATCTTCTAACTTACTTTATGCAGGTTTTACTTTTAAACTGAGTCTAGTACGAGTGTTAGTTATTGAGGTCATTCGGTTATTGTTTTATTATCTATACTAATATTATAAAGAGGTAAAGTTTGTGAGTTTGTATGTTTGTATGTTTGTGACGTTGTAGAAAGTAAACTCGGGATCTACTGAACCGATTTTGAAAATTCCTTTACCAATAGAAAGCTACGTTCTTTGTGAGTGTCATAGGCTATATATTAGTACGAAAAATGATAAGACTTTTTCGTTGTAGCAGGATCTGTAAAGTAAGTCGGAGAAAAAACGGGCGATCGAAACCGTTTTTTGCAAACGCTGCCTTTCTCATCGGAGATATATAGTTGAGTCCTAGAGAAAAATTGTAGAGCTTAATAATGTCTACAAAAAAGTCACCGGTAGCATATGTCTAACTTTTAGGGTTGCTTCACTATAACCTCTTTTATGCTAACTAAATTTGTTATAAAATAAAGCATTGTTTGTGAAGGTATTTTTATAAAGATTATATTAATCCTTATCCAAATAAATGCGTTATTTAGTATAAGTATTTAATTTAAAAGAAATTTGCCCTTTACATCATTTGATTTCAATGAGTATCTTAGAAGATATCGCAGTTTCAAAATAATAATCAAGTGCACAATAATTATGTACAAGGCGCCGGCCGGCGCGTGACGCTTTCACGTGATTTGACCGATTTGTATGATTTTTGGTATGGGCATAAATAGGACTCTAAGGAGTAAAATAGACTATAACTTATTTTCTTTCTGAACTCAACCCTGTAGTCTACGCGGACGAAGTCGCGGGCAACAGCTAGTATACAATAATTAGCAGGTTTAAGATTCAGAGTATTTTGTTAAGCTCACACTGACATAATAATGCACCCTAACGAAATATAAATATTGAAGTATATTTCCATATATCGAAGGTTTCTGTAAACAGTTTTGAATACTGCAAGGAATTATTTCATTATTTTTTTCTAAAATTGTATTAAGCGCTTGGTACTGGTGCATATTTAAATTAGCGAGCCAAGGTTTTTAAAAAGTTAAGAAATGGATATTCCAGGATAGTTTTTCGGCAGGTGTGTATATTCAACCCGGGTTCCAGTTTTGGTTTCGGCGAGAACATGCGCGACCGGCGTATTGTGGCGCTGACGCCGGTCGATTGCATGCTGCTGCCAAAAATATGGCTTCTGCAGCGTAACACTGCAAACATATGGACTCGTATACAGCACTACCTTGAGAAAAAGGTATTTCAAATAGTTTTTATATCTCTTTTGCATGCGGACAGTTCGTTCACAGGTATATTATGTGTCATCATCATCATCATCATCATGTCAGCCCTGTGTTGGTCCACTGCTGGACATAGGCCTCCCCCAATGACTTCCACCGGGAACGGTCGGAAGCCGCCTGCAGCCAGCGACGTCCCGCGACCTTGACAAGGTCGTCGGACCACCTTGTCGGGGGACGTCCCACGCTGCGCTTGCCAGTACGTGGCCTCCACTGGAGAACTTTCTGGCCCCATCGGCCATCAGTTCTCCGCGCCATGTGGCCGGCCCATTGCCACTTCAACGAGCTAATCCGTTGGGCTATGTCGGTTACTTTAGTTCTCCTACGGATCTCCTCATTTCTGATTCGATCACGTAGGGAAACCCCGAGCATAGCCCTCTCCATAGCTCGTTGAGTGACCCTGAGCCGTCCCATGACGCCTTTAGTGAGAGGCCACGTCTCAGTGCCGTAAGTCATCACTGGTAACACACAACTATTGAAGACTTTTGTCTTCAGGCACTGAGGTATTTTGGACGAGAAGACGTCTCCTAACTTTCCGAACGCTGCCCAACCGAGTTGGATTCGACGATTGACCTCTCTCTCGAAGTTGGACCTGCCTAACCGGACCACTTGTCCCAAATAGACATATTCGTCTACAACTTCGAGAGTCGAGCCCCCAACTGCGATTGGGGTGGGCACAACATGGACATTCGACATGATTTTCGTCTTGTCCATGTTCATTTTAAGACCCACCTGTTGGGAGACTCGATTGAGGTCTTCGAGCATAGTGCTAAGGTCCTCCAGCGATTCTGCCATGACTACAATATCGTCGGCAAACCGAAGGTGTGTGATATACTCGCCGTTGATGTTGATGCCGAATCCTTTCCACTCCAAGAGCTTGAAGGCGTTTTCCAGCGCGGCAGTGAACAGTTTCGGAGATATAACATCTCCCTGTCTCACGCCTCTCTGTAGTGGAATAGCCTTCGTGCTCTGATCTTGTACTCGGACCGACATGGTGGCGTTGCTGTATATGCTTTTCAACACCTCGATGTACCGACAGTCAATGTGGCACCGCTGGAGAGACTCTAGCACCGCCCACGTCTCGATCGAATCAAAGGCTTTCTCATAGTCCACAAACGCTAAACAAAGCGGCAAGTTGTACTCCTCGGTTTTCTGGATAACTTGCCGAAGCGTATGGATGTGGTCTATGGTACTAAAGCCTTTTCGGAAACCAGCTTGTTCGGGCGGCTGGAAGTCATCAAACCTGCGTTCGAGACGATTTGTGATGACCCTCGAAAACAACTTATAGACATGGCTCAGGAGCGAGATGGGCCTGTAATTCTTCAGCAAGGTGTTGTCACCTTTTTTGAAGAACAGTACCACCACGCTCCTGCTCCATGCCTCTGGCGTTGAGCCCTCGAGAAGAACGGAATTGAAGAGCCTCTGAAGGACTTTAAGTACCGGCGTTTATGATCAGTTATTATGTGTCATGGTGAACAAATGTGTATAGCTGCTGACGCAATATTAGATCTCGTTATTAAATTTAGTTATAGCGGGTAGCTAACTAACATAATTTCTATTTTGTAATACAGTACGATTTAAGTATTTATGTCGTTGAGTAAGTTAGGCACCCATTGCTTTTTTTATACTCAAAGAATCCTAAAAGGATTTACAAATAAAAACCCTAATGCGTATAATATAATATCTTAACTTAACTTCTAATAAAGATAAGTTTAAAAAAGACGATACCGACTGCTCCAATCATTTGGGTCATTTTAGTATTCAGGAAATTCTTCTAGATCCCCACAAAGAAGCAGTTGTTCAAGAGTTTCGTGGAGGAGCGTCGCTGGCGGGACTTCCGCGACCAGTTGGTGGACGACGTGGTCGCCCGCTCCAACACGGTCAACTGGACCTCCGTGCACGACGTGCCCTACTCCATACGCATGGATGAAATGCTCGATATTTGAATTGTTGTTATATTTTTTTTTCTAAATAAAGGCTTTTTATTTCATAACCTTTATACGTTTTACTAAACTCGGGCCTCCTTTACAACTACTGCTGGGCATAAGTTCCTCTACAACTGAAAGGGTTTAAAGCTTTAATCTAACACACTAGCCAAGTGCGGGTTGGAGGACTACATATTTAAGAAATTCCTGAAAACTTTTGGGTGTGCAGGTTCTCTCACGACATTTTGCTTCACCGAAAAAGCACGTGATAATTTCTTGTGATACATAACTTCTTTTAATTTACACTCAAATAAATATAATATGTATTCGTGTAATAAATGGAATAGTCGTTTCGTAGGATGTGGGGATTGTAGTACTTACGAATATCTGGACGGGGCACCGGGCCAACTTATATGTATACAGTTTCATCACGGTTTTATCCTTCACCGTTAATGTACGTGATATAATTCATTATGTATACGCACATAACTCCGAAAAGGTAGGTGTCTCAGTTGACCGCGTTCCTAATCCTTAAGGGAGGGATTTGTTTTTTAATCTAAAGACTTTTTTATAATTGTACTTTTTCCAGCTAATTAAAAAGGTTAGCATGGTAAATGAAGCTTAACTCTTACGAAAAAATATAAACATAAGGCTATAGAGATAAGAAAAATAAAACATTCCTTTTATTCGCTTGGATGACAGCTGAGAACTGTAACATAATTCAATATTTAAAATATGTGATTATGTATATAGTATGTTTTAATAACACATTATTAATGATTGTAATATATGACTTATATATGGCCATCAATTTTATTAATTATTTGTGTAGTGCATATTTTCATCCGAAAATTTAGTAAAATGGAACGACATTGCTAAAAAGCGCGAATAACAAATGATATCACCGCGTCGCGTAACCAAGGCAACCGGTTTTGGCGGGAAGCGCCCACGCGCTCCAATCACACCCGTACCACGAACACAATTCGAATTGCGAATACATTCGACCGCAGTGCACCGCGAGAACCGAACGCCGCGCGTTTTTCGACGACGACAGCCTGGCTGATCGAAATTTCGCGACAGTTAACTACATAAATAAATAACATAGGATTATAACGACATTGTAACAACTTTAATAGTATCCCTCTAACATTAAACCTTAGTCTGACCTCGCATCAGCACTTAAATTGCGAATATAGGATTATTGTTGGCAGTATAATCAGGTGAGTGAACACTTTTACATTGATTTTTATTTACAAATAAGTCGGTAACTAATGCATAAATAATACTTAATCGGTAAAAATAACAAAAATAATATTTAATAATTATATATTATAAGAAACAATGTTACAGTAGAATTAAATATTTTATAAAAATTTCCTTACAATGACTTCAATTCCGCATTTAACAATTTGTTATAATTAATTAGATACTAATAAAAGAAATGTTGAAGTTACAATTAATTTCTACAAAGCAATTATTTTTGCAAACCAGGCTCATATTGATTTATCTAATCTGACAGTTTTTTCAATCTGTTATTGCTTTTGTATTGGGAAATCTAATCATTTTCCGTTTTGATTTTATTAGCATATTTGAAGCTATGCACATAAAACAGGTATCTCTATGTGCATAATACCGCCCGAATAGGCGTGAGCATAGCTTCCTATAAATACGCATAATCGATTCCATCCTTCAGTTAGCAGAAGGATGACCGCAACTGTAATTGTCCAATTTTCTTGTGTTATTTTTATCCCTGTCTTGATGGAACAAAGTTGAAGTTGACATTTGTTAACGTGAAAGATTTAACAAAATAAGCTTTATTAAAGTCCTTTTTATTTAGAAATAAATTGTTTTTGTTACGTTTAAGACGTTGTCGTATGATGTAATTCTTTTAATATTATATATGACGTAATATAATCTAGTGAAATTTGCGTATGATGATGTAAACATAAAGCTTATAAATAGATACAAATGCAAAATATCCTAGCTTTCACAGACTTAACACTTTTTTGAAAGCATTTATTAAAATAATATTTTATACTGAGCGTTACTCCAGGATCTAAGTTAACTTATTTATTTACAAATACCATATTTATATTTACCAACAATCACTTCCGATCTTAATGAGATCCGCGCTCTGATCACGGCATTACGGATGTCATATACTGAGACAACCGCAAACGTAGCATATCGCAGTGAAGTATTACATTTCATATCGAGTGACAATGATTTGCAACTCTCGTGTTACATATTGCCGTAGTCGCCTCCTGCTGTAAATATTATTAACATATGTTATTAGGATAAACGTACTACATGTACACAGTTGATGTCTTAGCCCATTGTTCCTCTGTTTATCAGTCAATTATCGAGTACCAGCGAGGATGGCTCGTAGAACGTGACGAAAGCCTCTTCCGTGTCGCACAATTCTCGTTATTTTGTGCGTTCATTCGTGGAAGTCATATTTCATCGTCAGCATGGCACGCAAAATGTACTTAATTTAACAGGGACATCATGAAAGTGCTTTTATGTTTACCATGGGGCTATTAACTGTGTTGACTATTAACAGCGGCCTTAACATTTCAAACCCACAGTTGATGTTTCCTGATCGTAGAACAGCGAAATGTGTGCCTCGCGGTACGAAATAGTCGATGACGGCATTTGCCACGGCTGAACAGGTTATCGTTATGAGTCTCAATTGAGAGAACGTCTTGATTCACAGTATAATTTATTGCTTAGGTAACTGTGCTGAACGTTCAGAGCTAATAGTGTATATGTGACCTATGGATATTGATAACTCTTTCAATAATTGCCAGCTATTAGCACTGTACAGACAGTACCGATGCAAGGTCATGAGTGCCAAGCGCGTTGTCGTGTTTATGCATTCTATGAAATCAGTATGCAGTCATAATTAAGTACACGTATGTTGTATAAACATCTCTCTGATGGTACCTGATAGAAATATCAATTGGGAAAGAGTTTACATGTTACATTAATGACTTGGCAAGATGCTCTGTGTGCAGTTTACGGTTGGACATAAACGAATCTGTTAAAGAAAACGAAGAGTCAAGTAAAAATAACAATCCATACTTAATGTTGTTCAATGTTTACTGTTCAGCGATAAAATTTTATTATAAACTTGTACATTTGAAACAACCAAGGTCTTCAAGTTCTACTATTTAGATTCAGTCACCACGTTCATATGGACAACACGCTATTTACATCAAACCTGTTATTGATTTACTTCTAGATCATAAATAATTAACACCAATTTGGATGTTTAGCATCCTCGACAATTGCGATAATTGAAATCAATTTATTGCCATTGTGGCTCGCTGCTGGCTGGTTAACTGATCGTTGAGTAAGGCGATAATGTCCATTGTGTTCTAATTACCTTTATTTTACTCGATCGATTATATTACATCGAAAAGTGAGTGCTAAATCATATAACACTTATCACATATTGCACCCCAGACTGCCTGAAAGCCAACAAGATTTTAAAATCAGGACTGAATGTATAATAGTTAAATATTAAACTGTAAAGTTAAAAATGTTAAGACATAAGACCTGTTTTAATACGAAATTCTTTTTAGGTTCAGAATTCAACAGAGATAAATTAAAACAAATAATAAACAACAATACGATTTTCACAGACAGCGACCGCAAGGAGCATTTAAAAATAGTGCTATAAAACTAGTTTTTGACAGAAGAATGAATTGAGTAAAAGTTTGATTATTCGCGAAGGCCGCAGGACGCGCAGCGATGGCCCAAATACGATTTTATTCATTTTTCACGACAACAGTGACTCGCACCACCTGGCACTGATTTTGCTTTTCTTTCTGCCGGTGACGCAAATGTATTTCATATGAAGTACGTTTTTAATAATTCTTGCACGATTGTAAGTTATTTATGACATATACCGAATATAAGAGATATTGTTTACGACTAAATCCGTCAACGTTATGTCTTGAACATGTGTTTTACAAGGCCACTTGCCACTGTAAACAACTTGAATGTGTGAAAAATCATCCTCTGTGATAGCGTCTTATACTCCTAATATCCTTATTGAGTAAAATTATAAGGTTAAAATATATTGTATTTAGTAAATATCTAACAGTAAATAATGTGGAACTAAACAAAATATGTAATTTATGTTATGGTCTTCGCCGTTACTGTTGTGTTTATTTTTATATAGGTAGCTTGTCGTAATTATGGTTGCAATACACAATGATCGTCTTCAATCTGGCACCCCTCATTAGTAGAGCTGGTTCATGCCTGGTAAAGGAACATAAATAAAATGATATCGTCTTTATTATAGCCCACTTGACCTAGAGATACTGCATTTGAATATCGCTGCATTTACCTTCGAGTTTATTCTAGGTGCTTTGCGATAACAGTATAAGTTAAGTACCTAAGGGTCTTAGACCAACTACAAACATAAAAATTGAAACATATTGCAAGAGTTTCATTGCTGAATTTTGTTTGAAGATTAACATCGCCAGGGAAAGGATAATTCCTCGTTCTGTGCTTGATCTATTATTTAATTCTAGTAATTCTACTCTGACATGGAAATGTTTTGGACAGTAATCACTTAACATTAAACATTTGTGTATTTAGCGGATTTGTACAATTAAAATTATTTTTTCTTAGAAAAATCATTAACAAACAGCTCAACAAGACTATTCAGTCGTTTAGTACCTGACTGAATAGAATTAATAGTAAAGAAGTCGCACGTGCAAGGCACATACGAAGGTGGGCGGTTATGGAGGCGTCTCGATGAATAAACCAAGCAGATTTACCATTTAAATTTAAGTGATTACAATGGTACATTAATCATTCCCTCATAGTATTATTCAGTGAGTACTACCTATGTATGTAATGGTGTCTGGTAGTTCATAGTGATGTTTAAGGTATTTTACTATAGGTATTTGTCGGTAAGGATAGAAATAATATTTTGAAAGTAGTGTGGAATAAAAGTTGTACGCAGTTTTTTTTACTGGAAGTCATCTTCGTTTCCTCTACAAATGGGCTGCAGAAATGAATCTCTACCTACCCCTTCGGAGAATATAGGCGTGAAGTATTACAATATTATGATTTCTAATGAAATAAAAACATAAATAAACGATATCCGCTATAAATTAATTAGAAATTCAACTTTCCTCTCAAATTGTAAAAAACATTTAGAGCAAATTTTTCATAGTATAGTGTCAAAGGAAACTGGGATTTAATTTTTAAATACTATATTTATTTCTTTAGAACCATACTTTCGAGTTCTATAACAATATTTACAATGTAAAAAACTGCCTACTTATTATAAAATCACATTGCCTTATACTGTTTTGTGTCACATTAGCTTCTAAAGGTAAAACAACTTTCTAGCTCGAATAAGTTTTTGCGAAACCACATAACTCTCTACAAGGATTACATACATATGTATGATGTTTTTATCGCCATCAAGACAAATCAAATCCTAGCAGTTTAGAAAATGCGGCCAATTCATTTTTTATTTTTACGAGTACCTATTTATTTTAAATCATACGAATTGTGTCAGTTGAAGTAAAAAAAATGTCATAAGCATTTTTAACGTAATCAAAACAAGTAATGATTTTCCAGATTACTAAGAATTTCCTAATAAATAAACAAGTAAACTTAAGGTGATCGTTCCGGTGGTAGATACAAAAAAAATATTTTGAGCACAATGTTTATTTAATGTTTAGTCACATTACCAGAGTTAGCGTGTGATAAGTGACATTTACTTGTTATTCTATCTGATTCCACCTGAACCCGTGAGTTTAAACATAGATCCAATAACCTTTTTGAAACTAACAGGTTTTAAATTAAGCAATAAAGTATACATGATTTTAATCATCGCGGAATGTTGACTCTGTCTGGCATCATAAATCCTGCTGGGAAGTAAGCTCGCAGGATAAAAATATAACATTTTACGTTTTTAAATCTAAAGCATATTATCTTAAATAAAGTGCATGGCTACATGTATCCTTTCACATTTAATTATCATGCACGTAGGTCCCTGAAAAAGTACCCAGAGAAAAAGAATCTCTACCAAACCGCATCGTGCGTTGTGAAAAGAAAATCTCAGGAACCGCGCTACGTAGTACACACACATAACCTCAAGCCTATATTCCCCGAAGGGGTAGGCAGAGATGCATTTCGGCACCCACACATACACGCTACGTAGTGAATAGTACAATGATACTTCCCAAAGAAGTAAAGAGTTTTTAGTTGGGTTGCGGTATTTATTTTATTAGTAAGAAAAGGTGAAATCAATCTATAAGAAACTTTGTTAGGAAATAATTACGTCTTATTTAGATATTTTAAAACACACACGATCTCATTCTACAAGGTATCATTATAAAAAGGATCAATTTTTCGAAAAAAATAGAATAGAATAAAAGTATATTAACAAATATTTAATTAAAAATATAATAAAATCTTAATCGAATATCAAATTGCATTCATCATTTGTTAATTTTAAATCCACATTATTTAAAGTAGGTACATGACGTATTTTGGCGCTGACCTTCATTATTTTTGTTTCTATTGCAGCATTCAGTAACTAAATGTAGTCATGCTAGCGTGCGATGTACCTATTCCTTTAAAAATTCACGTGACATTTTATCAAATTAAGTTTTAATATAGTGAAATAATCTTTTGAACTTTTGTTTTTAACTTTATTGTACTAGGAATATGAATCCATAGTCATGTTGTGGCATTCGGTTCGGTTAATAAGGTAGATAGATATAAGATATACGGAGCTCAGATGTATTTTTTCTGTCTCAAGATAATCGATGCTTAAGCATGTAGGTTGTTTTAGTTTTCCAATCATATTATCAGCAAAAAAATATAAATTAAAAAGTATAATCAGACTCGTTTTTTTCGAGATGCAATTGATCTTCTATTAGTATTATAAATCAAAAGAACCGAGTATATTTAACGTGATAACATTAAAATTGATAGAGCCACAAAATATCTTTAAAAAAAATATCAATCTATAGTAGTTCGTATAATGTTAAACTTAGATGATCGATTTCCTTCTGATTTTAGCTTTATAGTTTACAGCAAGTGTGGAATGTATTATTGGAAGTAGGTCTATTGCTAATGCTTATCACGCGGTTGCATAAAGGACATGACGCGTGTCATAGCATTAACTATGTATTTTTAATGTGTTTCTATTAATACACCACTGGGCGTTGTCGATATTGTTGGTAGATCCTGTTTATTTATATACTGGGTTAATATGTTTTACCTTTTATATTCGTCCACGCATGCATAACTGCTAGGTAAAGCTATCGCCTACAGTTTTAAGGAATTGGGCCTTAGCTTGGTTTACAGAACGTGTGTCCTCGTTTGTGTCGCAGCATTTTAACCCTCCGCGTCAAAACTTACATCAAATTCTCTTGGGGACTATTAGGCCCTATAAGTTAATGTTGGAGGAGAGTCACATAGTGTTTGCCATTTTGGTATTTGAATTTGCTTTTATGAAAATAGTGATCCTCAATTCTTAATTTTATTTAAAAATAAAAATAATATGTTTAAAAATCCATCCATAAAAAACTTTAACCTCATTGGTCCATTAATGTTCGATCTGTACGTACATTAAAGGCATGTTTATTGAAAAAAGCCAATTTTAAATTGCGCGTTTATTCCTCAAAGACTACTGCGTGTTTTAACAAAACTCATGAATCACTGGAGAAATCATTAATTAATATTGTCGCTATTGAGCAATGTGATGCAACAAGGGTAATATTTGTTATCAACTACGATTTTGGTATGATATGGCATGAGACTGGATAACTATGTTCTACTCAAATCGACATGTATTGCTATAAAAGTGAGCAACATTGCAATTGGTTTGGTGATACAGCGGCCACTTAACTTTTATTATTGTAGGGGCGCAGTTATTACATAATAATTAATAATCTTATTCAGATAAACCGTGTACATCGTCGCTTGCCTCCTCTGCTTTTGCGATCCCGTGAATTTTTTATAAGCGTTGTGTGATTTAAAAGAGAGTCTACTTTTTACAATCATTTTTTTATTTGTAAAAGAGGCGTAAGACGATAGGATTACAAATATGTGCGTATCAAAATAAAAAGCGACGCTTATGTTAAGAGTAACTTAATTAAAAACTCATTTTTAGGCCGTCGTTGAAGTTAATAAATGGATTTTATAGCCGTTTACTCGAATAGATTGAGATGGGGTAAATCAGATTAGAGACTTTATTTTAATAAAATCGGCTCCTAGAAAATAAAGGTAATATGCTTTGTGGAACACTGGAACTTGCGGCCATAGCCAATAATAAAAAACTTTTTGCTTTGTTTTATGTAAAAACTTTTTGCTGTTGGAGTCATGTCATAATGTTAATAAAATGATGTAGAGTTAACATCTTGTCAATTGTCAATTTCTAATTTCATGTTTCTGTTTGAGATTATATACTTTTAATTTTTGTTCGATGTTCTCTAATACGGAACAAATAGTATTATTATCGTGAATCGTTTTATATGCGTTTTAAGTGGAATCATTATATTCATATAAAAGTTTTAATTTGTTATTACGATGCAGCAGGCATCTAGGGCAACAAAATTATCGTTTAGCACCATGCAATCGGTAATATGCACATTAATTAATGTTTTTTACTATAAAATATATTTTTTATTGATTTTTTATATCTTAAAGTTTGAGTTCTGAATTTGTATTTTGTTTCTATATCGATTTTTTGCAGATAAAATGAAGGTTTCGTGATCGGAATTATTATTAAACCTTTAAAAATTTAATTTTAGAAAATTCTGTTTCGTATGTAGTAAATCCTTCCAGCTGTGACAATTTAAATTGTTGATGTCAGACGAGCTGGAAAACTAGAAATAATCCACTTTTCTGTGATTGGTCGACAGAAACATAAAATGTAGGAAAATAATATGCGGCAAATAACTTTATCATATTGTTCTTTCTGTTGAAGTTCACGATAACAGGCAACTGGCTTATGCCAAAGTTTTGCAAACATAATAATATTAAGTTGTTATTTTTTCTAACAGGAGCGCTCTACCCGGTATAAACCTGAGGTGTACGCGCTAACCACAACATCTTTATCGAAGAGGCCTTACCCGTGCGAGGCTCCGATGGGCGTTCGTCAAAACCCGTGGACTCCAACAAAACGTCGAGGTCCCATCGCAGCCGAGGCCGCTAGCCCAGGCCCCGCGGTCGTGTCTCTGCCCTCACTTATAGGTAAATCACTAAAGATAGTTACATTGCTAGTAGTGTATTTTTATATGAGATTTGCCACGGTAAATCTGAAAAAAAAATACAGGTAAAGAATGTGAGTGTTGTAAGAATGAAACGCGAAGTTTGCTAATTGACTACATAAATTTAATTGAGCATACTCATGGTTTATGTATTTGTTACAATATAGTATGTTCATATGTAGTTTAAAAATTAGGATAAATATGGGGAAAATATCTGTATAATTATTATCGTCGGTTCCGACGTGACAATACATTTCAAAAAGCGTATTATACTCGTCTGGGTAATGTTTGAACACCTTTACACATAACGTATGATTAGTTTTTGTCGCGTTAGTTTCGGTGCTGCTTTGTTCGCGTTCTCTCGTGCGCTCGCGCTTACGTCAGCTCCCGATTCCATCAGAGGTTGTGTTTTGAGTTGTGAGATTATCGCAGCCGCAAACGCCGACCTCACTGCCACTGTGTATCGTAGAAGTGATATCATAATAAACATATTTTTCGTATAATAATATTTTTGTTTCGGCTATTTATAATGCTTAAAGTAATGGTTGTTTTATGCGGTAATAAATTACACTATTAGACATGAGTATAGCAAAGGAGTAGTGCAAGGTAATTGTGTTAGTTCGCAACATGGTCAAGGATTTTTATTGTATGTTTTTAAATATTTTGCTCTTTATTTATATACATAAATAGTGGTGTTGATAAGATAAATAGCTGTTTAAAAACAATATGTATTTATGAAAGAATTGGCTATAGAACGTGGGCGCAAACATTGACCCGGTCCAAGGTGAACTCTATCAGCAGCGCTTGAGACACACAATATTGTTTGACATTGGCGAATCGTCCTACTCTCGGCTGTTTATGGCTGTGCAAAAAACATTTCATCTTTTTTATTTCTGTTGACTACGTTTCGTACGAGTCAATAAACGGGGAAAATAATTGACGTTCTTTCAAGGACATATCACAACACCTTTTTTGGAATGATAAATAGTGAAGTATAAATAAGTACCTATAACATCAACTATTGAGACCCAGATATTTTCTTAGTTCAATATTAAAAAAAAAAAAAGAACATATTGGAATTTTATAAAGCTGACCTTTTTTGTAGGGAAGCCACCACCGGAATCTCGGAAGCCGCGTGCGCCTGCTTTCACTTTTGGACAGAAATTGGACCCCGCAGGCACTACCGCTAAGGCTGGCCCTGGACCGGCATCTTACAACACAGAAGGCATGACAGCTAAAGGTAAGATTTTCTTCACAATAGCCACTTGATTATCGGTGTCCTTATGAAATTGAACGGCAAGATTTTTGTGATGATCTCATTTGGTTTCCGGATTATGATAGAGATGAATAGGTTCTTATACTTTACATAAACCTGGGTTAATTTTCATTAAAAACTAAGGATGTTGTTTTGATCTCATGACAGTGGCAATGGGTATTCAGCGACTTAACATGCCACATTTATGAAAATAAATACGACTCTACAACGGATTTTTCTGTCTGACGAATATTTATTTGAATATAATATGTATTCTTCGCCTCCATGTGTTATATTGACAGATTAAATAAACAATTTCATGGATGTGAAGTACAAATATTATTTAAGGCTTAAAATGGCGTCGTGGGCAATAAAAATATTTGGACGAAAATATCTGTGACCATAATTTGTTGGTTCGGTTTCAAAGACTTGTTTAGTCACAGTGAGATAATTCTAACTTCAATGTTAAGTTTAAGTATCGCTTCTATTTTGTAATATTTTGTATAGCTTACTTTGATTTATGTTGGCTTTTTTAAATATTAATTTGATATTCAAATCTGTCTTTGAGTGGTGATTGTCATCAGGGAAATTTGGATTTTTAGTACCAAACTTCCAGTCGACAGCACTTAGCTCACCGGTTTGGTTGCTAGAGCATTTTAAGCAAGATGCATATGCGCCTTCTAAACTTTTCAAAGTATTGAGCCATTCCTGACGTGTTATTCTTTCAGTAACGTATAAATTAAAGCCTTAAATCGTGTAATATCACACTTTGCACTCAATTCTTGTTAGTGAAGACCATCAGAGAGGATCTCCTGCATCTTGTATTTAAACCATACTATATCTAATTGTTATAAGGTTTAAAAAGAATTAATGTAACAAACGGGTCACTATTTAATTTTCATAAATTGAACATCTTACACAAAAATATTAAGTTACTAAACTCGGTTTTGCAAGGATCACGAGACAATAATATTTAAATGCTAAATACATAAAAGCGATTATAAAACATTACATACATAATATGTAAGTATATATAAGAAGTAAATTCTATCAGAAACATATCTCGAGTCGAATTAAATCTATGTTCATATCAGTAACAAAGTAAAATTAGCTATAAAATTTTGTATGGGCAGAAATAATCGTTATTAGAATACCAAGTAGGCTTGCGTGCTCACACGACATTCTATGCAAATTACTGACCGGATCACTGCTAATTACTGGTAATGACTTGAATGTCAAAAGAACGAGCTGCGAAACTATTGAGACTTAATTATTGAATACGGCATTCTATATATTATATGCTCCTTTATAGTTTCATGACCAATGTAAAAGTTTTGGCAATAATCTTCAAACACGAATGGCACTAACTGTTGGATTCGTATAGTTTATGACGACGATTTATGACATTTGCTTTGTTGGCGAACCGATATTGGAGGATTCACTAAGCATTTTATGTTATTCAGAATAATATTTTTATACTTGCGATTCATTAACTTTATGACAGTAATAATTTGGATATCTGAATCTGGTCCCTATAATAAGTTATGACTTAGTGTACATAGTAACTGTTGAGGGCTTTAGGGATAAACCATTTTTAAGAACTTTTTTTTTAAGTGAATCCATTGGCTTTCTGTTATGTTGAAGAGGTCATCTCATCATTAGTTGCGTTGGATCAGTTTAATACAATTTACACTTTGTAATTCAATAAGCATAATCGGAAAAATGTTATGTCGATCAGTGGTAACAACATTAATTTAGTAGTACATAATTTAGGTTACAAAATTAATGATTGTAACTGGACCTCTGAAGAACGAAAAAAGGTTAGGGAAAGATAAATGGGTAAGTATGTAAGAAAAGAAACATTTGTTTCACAAAATTAAGAGTTTCTTTTTACATCAATAGGGCTCAAGGACTTCAGGCCTTACATATATTATGCCATTGGTGAATTGTAATAGCTTTCATGATTTATACTTTTTGCTATTGTTTCAAAGCAGGCAATATTAAATCACCAAATGTAAATACATATGTATATTTGTTAAAATTTTATAATATGTACAATAAAAGGATATTTTAATAACAATACCTCATAAGCCGTACGTACTGCACCCAAAGAGGCATTATAATTATCAGACCGTATCGGTAAGATCACATTGAGCAATCGATTTTACTTGCTATTTAACCGTTTGACAGAAACGTGGGAAGTAACTCGGTTATTGTCGTCGCATGTTATTGGTTAATTGTTCAAGTTGCCTTATATTGATTCAAAACAGTTTCTATGACCAATTATACAATCTACGCCCACAATTGCCTCGCTTTTTTTCATCTGCGAATAGTTATATGTTTTGTTATAAGTTGAAAATAAATCGTTTATTGGTATTTGGGTGTCAGATGAGTCGGACAGATAAATTTCTTAATACTTGAATGTGATTCTGCTCGTGACTTGTAATAATTTAAATTATTGAAAAATATTGACCTACAATAACCTAAAGTTTCTTATGTTGTTAAGAAACTTTTTAATTGGCAATTTTTACAACCGCGCGAAATTTTAAAGGGATGCTTTCACGATACGTGATTCAGTCTGCGACACTTTGGTTGTAAGTGGGTCATGACTGCAGTCCCATTTACATAAACCAATGTCGTCTGCAGTGTTCGTTTTGTACTTGTTTACTTGCATGAAAATATTTGACGCAGTCCGTCGTTTGCGCGACACAACGCCATGTTGCGCTTTTGGGTTTTACAAAGACCAACAAAAAAAACAATTAATTTCCTTTTATAATCGGACAAAAACAATCTCCATTCATAAATAGCGCAAGGAATGGCGTTGGCATCTACATTATCAAATATTTAAAATGAGCCAATTCAAATATTGTATCAATATATTTACACAACGTATTCATTTTTCCCTAACACCAACATTAACAGTGAAGTGTGTTTATTGAGCACACAGCGTCATATTTATTTCTGAATGAATGTAAACGATTCAACTTTCTTAAATAAGTTGACATTGGATGTTTGCGGCAATTCATCGGCTTGCATAAAAGCGATGTCACCAAATAAGTCCGTATGAACGAAGGTGATCGGCGCTGAGTCAGACCGACCGTGTAGGTGCCCCGGATAGACCATGAGAGCTTGAGACGGCTCGATATGGGCTCAGTCGCACATCTACCTCGCTTCACTAACCACTCTTGTTTGGGTGCCTTGAACTTGTTTTATGCAAGTTGTGCTAAGGTTTTTTTAGTGTTGACAGAGGTTCATTTTGTTATTAGTGCATAGTGATTTGAAGAGTGCATTTCTGAAGGTAATTTGGATTATCTAAAAATATACTTATTAATTGGTAAAACAATCGTGTTATGCTGCAGTTAGGTACCTACTTAATGTTATTGTAAATAATACGAGTGTATGCTGTTATCAGTAGTGAATAAGCGACGCTAATGAAGTTGAGTATGGTCATGCTCACAGGTAAACTAGTTATTAAAGTATGTAAAAAGGGGATTTTTTTATTACAACATCAATTATCTTTGGAATTACGGTTGAAAATTTATGGTGATTATTACAAAGTTTCTAAAATATAAGAGTTTATAGCCAATTTAATGTTTCACGCTCTTGAGTTTTTAAAAACGACGACGACGTTGACAATCAAACAAATACTTGGGGTTTAATTTCAAGCTTGTTGTTTTTAAATATGAAATCTAACAGAGTGTGGAAACTAAAGCGTGTATTAAAAGTAGAAACACTGTTTTTTATGATAACTACACTGTTCATCGCGCTATGGAATAGTGATATTTTAAGAAATTAACACCTTTTTTTCTTAAACAAATCAAAAACAATTTCGTAATTTACCGACTATAATATCTACGAAAATTATAATTAGATAAAAAATCAATACTAAAAGTGAGAGGATCTATAGGACGAGCAGTGGGTCCGGCAGTGTCCCTCCACGGACGCTGGCCGCCGCCGCGCGTCGCTCCGACTCCGGCGCCTTGCGACTACGAGCCCAGCAAGGCCGCCCGCGCAGTTCTCGACCATGCCCCCGCGTTTTCCATCGGCCTTCGCGTAAGCCTTCCGCAGCCAGGAGGCAAAACACCAGGTGCCGCGACGAGGAATTTAAAAATCCTTTCATGTCACATCCCACCGCCAAAATTTTGTTCTTGTAGTAACCGTTCGTGTATCCATTTGTCTTCACTTTTTTATTGTTCCATCGGCTTTCACTCGTATGTCGTAGCACCTCAATTTGATTTTTGTGTATTGGTTCATTCTGTTGCTTTTTGCGTCACCGTTGTATGTTGGCTTTTCACACTTTGCGTTTGTTGGATGTTTTTTTTACTGTGATGTTTGTATATGATGATACTCATGTTCGTTCACAGCTTTAATTAATCTGTTCGTTTTCGTTTTATTGTGACTTAAATGATGTCATCGATGTGCAACGTTCCACAAGGCGACCACTTAGGCATTGTTTTTGTAGCTCGTTGTTTCATTACTTAGATCACGATTCATTTTAGGTCTGTTGAACTCTCGCCATGTCACGTAGTAGAATGCTATCATGTTTCTGACGTCATTTAAGAATGATTCTATTCCTTGGGTTAATACGGCACTTATTTGTTTCCAGCGCCGAACACATATTCTATGCCACCGGTCCTCGGCGAGGCCAAGGAAGGTAGTAAACGAGCAGCGCCAGCTTTTAGCATCACAGGGCGAGGTAAATCCGTGGAGTCTAAGACTCCTATGCCTGGTCCTGGTACCTATACAACCGACAAAGCGACAACAGTGCTCACAAAGCGACCTCCAGCGTTCACTATGGCGCCGCGAAGAGAACAAAAACCAGCAACTGCTGCTGTACCTGGCCCAGGGGTCTATTGCCCTGAAAAGGTAACTTCCGCAAATCACTTTGCAGAGCGATGTATAAGCAATGTAAAATGACCTTGAATATGGTGATATCATCACACAAATAATTTTTTATGACGCTTTTGTTTGCATTTCTGATCTCAGATGCTTCCAGGTATTTCAAAGGACGTTGAGTTTAAGACAAATCTTTAACGCCATTTATATTCATCTCAAAGTAAATTTCTCAAATGAATAATACCAAGTAATAAATTATTCTTAAAACTATGTTATTTATTGTGGCTTAAGATTTTGCAAGTTGGTGGGTGTAATACGTCGTTTATTATCCTTTCTAACAACATCATCCACGCGGAATCAATGTGTTTCCGTGTAACGCCCGCGCAGATATAACTTTGCAGATTTAAATATAACTGTTCCGCCTATCTGTCTAGTCTTGAAGCAAGGTCTTTTTCATTTCTCATGTTTTATCATAATACTACTAACTGGGGGTGGCATAACAGGTGTGCGTGACGCTGCCTTGGGCGCCGGCGCATACATTCGGCATCAGGCATTCTCCCTTCGCCGGCCAAGCAGTTCACTATCCCGCGCCGGAAGGGATCACAGCCATCTAACCCTCACTCGTCTGTAACAAGCTTTATCATTGACGTCGTCTCTAACAACTCATTATTAACCCATTTTACGGATTCTTAGTGATTTGTATATTTATTATTATAGATGATTTTTGTTGAATTTGTAAATTTATTTAATATTTGCTAAATTAAAATATTTTTAACAATTAACAAAGTAATTTCACTTAAATTTTTGTAAGTTCAGAAAACATAGTAATGCCATCTTAATTCTTAATATCATAAACTGCTAATTAATAATGAGGCTTGATAATCAACTTAGTTGACAATAATAAAATAATTATCTTGAAATATCTATTTGCATGCCGCTTGAACCAATTCTTCAACAGAAATCTAAAAGGTATTGTTTACTTGCTAATATATATTATAATTCACTAAACGTTTGATAGCATTACTCTATTACATGATTATAAGTTATGTTTGTTTTATCACTATCATTAGTAGTTGATTAATATTTTATAACATATGCACGATTATAATACTGTAATTTTTATTGCTGTCTTAATTTTATTTATTTACACTAAACGTATTCTCATTTCAGGCTGATGCGTTTATAAGGGAAAAATCTCCGAAGCATACGATTGCAAGTAAAATGAGACTGGAAAAAGTTGACCAGGTTCCTGCACCAAACGCGTATTGTCCCGAAAAAGCAGATCGTCTGTTGCGAGAAAAATCACCAGCCTTCTCATTTAGGACTAAAACGGAAATTGTTAAATCGCATGATGCACCAGCACCAAATGTGTATTCTCCGGAAAAGGCCTTAAACACGTTAAAAAGCGGTCCCAAATACACTCTAGCTGGCAAAGGAAGTGCCGAAAAGCACGAAGTCACGCCGGCGCCAAATTACTACACTCCTCAAAAAGCGGATAAGATACTACATGAGAGTGCACCTGCTTATTCCATACGTCCTAAAGAATACATCGAGAAAATTGACCAAACCCCGGCACCCAATGTATACGCACCAGAAAAATCAATGCACATGATGAACGGTGGGCCTAAATTTAGTATTTATGGTAAAGCTGGCTGTGTAAAGATTGACGATACTCCAGCGCCCAATAGTTACGACCCCCAAAAGGCTGACAAAGTGCTTCACGAAAATTCGCCTGCCTATTCATTCCGTATTAAAGAGGAAATGATTTTGCGAAGTGATTCTCCGGCCCCGAACGTATACGCCCCAGAAAAGGCAATACATGCATTACATGCGACCCCGAAGTTTACCATTGCTGGCAAAGGACCTTCCAATAAGATTCCCGATACTCCGGCGCCTAACGTTTATAATCCTGAAAAGGCAGATAAAGTATTGCACGAATCTGCACCTGCTTATACATTTAGAGTAAAAGATCAAATTAACAAGACTAGTGACACCCCGGCTCCTAACGTGTATGCCCCGGAGAAGTCCATACATTTGTTGGATCATTCTCCTAAGTTTACTATTGCTGGAAAAGGACCCTCTGCAAAAATCGAAAATGTTCCAGCGCCTAATATGTATAATCCAGACAAGGCCGATAAGCTACTCCATGAATCTTCACCTGCATATACATTTAGACCTAAGAATGATATGGCTAAGCCAAGCGATACGCCTGCACCTAACGTTTATGACCCGCATTTATTAGATAACTCTCCCAAATATAGCTTATATGGTAAAGGAATAAATGCAAAACCATCCGATACCCCTGCGCCGAATGTATATGATCCCCATCTGCTCGATGGTACTCCAAAGTTCAGTCTTTATGGTAAAGGTTTGGTCACTAAACCTTTTGATACGCCAGCGCCAAATGCCTACGACCCGCGATTGCAAGACGGAACACCAAAATTTACAATGGCGGCTAAATGTCCATTCGGAAAATCATCTGATGCGCCAGCTCCTAACGCCTATGATCCTCACTTGATTGACAATACTCCTAAATTTAGTTTGTATGGCAGAGGACCTGACGCGAAACCATCAGACACCCCAGGGCCGAATGTTTATGATCCTCGTTTATTGGGTGGTACGCCGAAATTTACCATATCTGGTAAGGGACCAGACTCAAAGCTTTCTGAAGTTCCTGCACCAAATGCCTACGATCCTCATATGTTAGATGGCACTCCTAAATTTACAATTTCTGGAAAAGGGAAGCCTGAAAAAATTGTCGCAACTCCCGGCCCTAATGCTTATTGCCCAGAAAAAGCGGACAAAGTTTTACTAGAGAATTCACCGGCTTACAGTTTTAGAACCAAGCAACCATTCCACAAACCAGAGAATACGCCTGCTCCTAATGCTTATGATCCCAGTAAATATGACTATATGTTAGACGGCACACCAAAATACACTTTTGGATCTAAAGGACCTGCTGACAAGCCTTCTAGTAACCCTGCTCCAAACGCATATAGTCCAGAAAAGGCAGATAAGGTTCTTCATGAAAATTCCCCGTCTTATACTTTTCGACCCAAAATAGATGATGGAAAAGTAAATAACACTCCTGCACCGAACTATTACAATCCTGAAAAAGGAGAAAATTTGCTACATGGTCATGCTCCGGCATACACATTTAGGCCAAAGATCGGGGACGGAAAAATACCTGACACGCCTGGACCCACAGCTTACAATCCACAAATTGCTGATAAAGTCATCTTACAAAAATCCCCAGCCTACACCTTGTCACCCAAAGGAAAAGATGGCAAAGTTAGTGACACACCTGCCCCTAATGTGTACAACCCAGAAAAAGCTGACAAGATTTTATTGGACAATGCGCCACGATACTCCTTCCGAATCAAAACGAATCCACACAAACCCGACGATATTCCTGCTCCCAATAAATACAACCCGGACAAAGCTGACAAAGTGCTATTACACAACGCTCCACAATATACGTTTAGGGTTAAACCAGACACATTGAAGGCCATCAACACTCCTGGTAAGAAAAATTATATTTTTGTAAAGTTTATGTGTATGTAACGGCATGTAGTCTTTCACATCCTTATCTTTTGTTGTAGCACCAAATGCCTATACTCTTCCTTCGCCTGTCCAAACGCCTTTGTATACTATATCAGGTAGACATAAGGAACCTATTGACGAGCGCTTAAAAGTCCCCGCTCCGGGATCATACAACCCGGAAAAGGGCTACAAATTCATTTTGACTTATTCACCGCAGCACACATTCGGTATCAAGATCCATACCAATAAGTTTGGCGATACACCCGGTGAGTTCACAGCTCCATCTTCGGCTGGAACATGTTCAACGCTGCATGAGTCGCTTTACTAACGTTTACTATGCTCTGCTGGTTTCCTAATTTAGTTAGTCGTCTATGATAGTGACCTTAATGAATAATAATGAAATACGTCTAACTGGATCTGAAATACTAAGATTTAATGTGTTAAATACTTTTACTTACCAAACATTTTTTATGATTACAGCTCCCAATACCTACCGCATTCCGTCAGTGCTAGACACCCCAGTGTACACGATATCAGGCCGACACAAGTTGCCCGTAGATGACAGAGTTCGTGTGCCCGCACCTGGTACATATTCTCCAGAAAAGGTAAAGTTGACACTTGACATGGCGTCTATAATCTCAAGGCTAATAGTGTGCCGTAGTCACAAAAAAACTAAAAAAGGCTATTCCATCTTTCAAGTATGTTTATCTGACATAAATACATTCGTCTCAACTAGGCAGCACAAAATCTATATTAGTCTAGAAATAAAATTAGAGCTTTTTTATTAAGTTTCGCCTTAAAAAAAAGCCGACCTAATGTCATGAATATATCTTAAGATTCCTAGACGTTAAACCGAGAAAACAATTATTAGTACCATAAGTATATCAAACTTACAAAGAATATGTATGCGGAGTAAAATAGAATCAGAATCACTGCATCTAACTCACCCACAATAGGAAATATCTAGTTTTATTTGTATCTAATGTAACGACTTAACGACAAGTGACTCGCTCAAGTTTTCTCAGTAAAAACACTAAACAGGTTCAGCTATTATTACAAGAAAGTTAAAAATATTTGCGGATAATTCTTAACAAATATCATTATTATCTACATACATCTTAAAAATGTTTTTCACGATAAATTAATATTATTACTAACTTTGCTCTTATTTCATTTCAGGTCCAAATAAATAAAACTCCCCAAATAACGTTCGGAATAAAACATTCACCTCTTCTTGGACAACTCAAACCGGTTTCTCCGAGAAACACACCTTCCCCACGAACCCATGACACTCCGCAGGATACTTCAGAAACGACGCTGAAGAGGGTTACGCAACTTGTAAAGAAAAATGTCGAACCCAATGAAGTAAACGAACAAGTTACTCAAGTTATCAGGAATATTGACGATGATTCCAATGACAATTCATATGGGTCTCGTACTCATGTTACACATATCAGACAGGATAATGAGATTAGAAGCACTACGGTCACCCCTGAACCTGTGCAAGAAACTTTAACGCAAGAAATTGTTTGGATACCCGAGAAACCCGCACGACGAGGATCGTACACTATTGACAAATCTGATGGATCAGGATATGTCGAGCGTTATCAAAGCAGCGAAGTGGTCCCTACCGAAAACGGGGTTGTCAAAATGGCTGAAAGTGGTGAGCGTAGTGGAATTAGTTCCGAAGCACATAGCCGTGAAGTTATCAGGAAAAATGGTTACGAGCAAAACGTTGAGAGAGATATGAAATCCTCAAGTGCTCACGAAAGGAATCAGAAGGCAACCGAAGAAGTACGTACTGGGACTGAAGTGCAACATCTGGCGAATGGAGGCGTATCAAAGACAACAACTACCACGACCATCAGGAGAGTGGGAACAGCTGACCGAACTGCAAATGCTAGTACTGCTGTCACGCGAACTGCTACCACTGTGACGTCACGTGACGTAGGCGTCAAGTAATACAAATATATACCGAACAATCTCTTAAGATGCTTTAGAGCTGAACTAAAGTTACTACATTTCTAACTTATTACTTTTTAATGACAGATATTTAACTTCGAATTCTTGCGTGATATACTCTCTTCTTCACATAGCTGATAGTATCTAAAATGAGAGTAATTTATAACACCAACAAATATTTTTATTAACTTATTACAATTTCTCGTTTAGTTTTTCTATACATAAAATAGAGAAACGGGATCTCTTATAATGAAATGCTTATACGCTTCATGAATTTTATGAACTATGAAACTATGTTGCTATTAAATTTAGAAACAAAACGACTATGGCCATCGCTGTCGTCAATTAATTTTTAAGGAAAAATGACAATTTATTTTATTATGTATTTCCATTTGTTAACGTTACTAATGTTGTTTTGAAATGCATTTTTTGAAATTATGTGTGATTTTATTTTTCTCCTTTCTTTGTGTAGATACTATACGTAACAATATGACTTGGAAAATCAATACGTCAGGTTGCTTTTTTATATCTTTAAGATATCAAAAGTAAGAAGATAGTGATATAGTTAGAATTTTAATAATTTTTAAATACGAAGAATTACGTAAAAATATTTTTCAATTATTATTTGTGACGCATTTAGAATTGGTAATGATGAAAATAATAATAATTTATATTCTTTGTTACTTCTGTCTAGCGACAATATTATCAAATTTAAGAAATAAATTGCTCGTGCTATTTATTTAGCTCATATTACTCAAGGATGTTAAGTACAATATAAGTACATAATAACAAAAAAAAAATCCAATTACTAATTTAAATTCTTTGGTCGACTCCCAGATGCTGAACTAACTAAAACTCAAATTATTTGGCTCAAATGTTTCGGCGTAACAAGTATCAGAAGCGAAGCTGTTACTGACATGAAATCATATTGACTATGTACTATATGTTATTACATAGTAACGCGGTTTAGTCATTTAAACAAACAGTTTTTTTAAAGTAGCGAGTACATGTTATCTCTTGCTCATACTAATAATTGTCACGGCGGATGTATTCTGTTGATAAGTTGATGGTCGTGTTCTGTTTGTAACGGAAGCTTCAGGAATGGACTCTGGATAAGTGGGCAGTGAACCGCATTGCTCGCCCACGCGTTGCTCTATAGTAATATGCGACGTAATAGTACGGCGATAAACAAGACACGAGAGGAAAAAATAAACCAAAAAACTTCTATTGATAGGTGTTTATAAATGTGACAGAATGGTATGCTGTGTTAATGGACTAGCTCGAAAATAAATGTTCTATTGTTTTTAATATCATGAAAAAAAGTGTTTAATACGATTTGTGGTCTAGTATGGTTCACGCCGTAGCAGAGATAAAAATATTGACATACCTTTTCGTCAAAACCAAGATTTGAGATACACTCATTCCTTTGTCTTCTCAGTGTATATTTATTTCTATGACAAATGAAAAACTCTTTTCTTTTTCATTATTACTACAATTTCCTTTACACTACATCTATTGCTTGACTTAAGACATTGCTTATGGTTAGTATTATTGTCAATCGCCATTTACAGAGTGCATATTCTGCCATTGTGACCATTTAAAGCTAGAGCTGATAATCCTTTACATTTATAAAATAATTGCCTATTGGGAAGTCTTAGCTTAAAAGCTATGAATGATGGTAAACCATCAAATAAAAATGTCGGCATTTTTCTTTTCAGCCTGCATGAATGTATATTTAAGCAAATGAAGTCATGAAGATGCTAAAATTATACACATATATATAACGCAATTTTATATTTGAACAAAAAACATGAGAAAACGGCATATCTAAGAAGTCTCCGCTCGAATTTTCAGTGTATTATTGTAGGGACGTATGTATACTGGGTAATAAAAGTTAAAAAAATGATAGTAGACCTTTTGAGTTGAAGAACAATTAATATTGTGAGAGGCAAACATGAAATAAGATCTACATATGGTACAGGACAATATGAGTACCGGAAAATGACATCCGGGTAGAACATATAAGATACAAATATTCACCGTGATGATACAAGTAGTGATGACCTCGCCGGTCGCAGGTTCGTACCCCAGCCACACACTTCTAACTCTTCTGAGCTCTGTGTGTATTCACAATGAATAATTACTTACTTAATAGTGAAGGAACATATTGTGAGGAATCCTGCAGATCTAAAAGAAAATTTATGTCTGTATGTTTGTACATATGTATGTCTGTGTGAAATTGGATGTAGACGAACATCAACATATGTGTAAAAGTCCGATGTTTTCCGAGCTTATCGCACGCAAAAATTTCTGCCGATACCTATCAGGTATAGAAATCATATTATAAAAAAAAACGTTTTAAAGATTTGATAAATTTGGATAATGAAAAGTAAAAACCAATGTTTCGTAATACTAAGTAGTACTATAATACATTACAATTTTAAGTATTCTCGCATTTCTCTTTGTTGTACGGACAATGCTACAAATTACAATAAACGAGTCACTCACTTTTCCACTTAATATTATCGCTATCGCCATATTTATAAAGTAATTGTATACAAAGCTTCTACTTGTAGGTATTAAGACGAACATAATTTGATTTTTGTTGCTTCCACGCGATTATACCCTCTAGATTCTTTCGCAAAACTTAATTCTAGGTGAATTGTTTTACTGATTGCAAAGTTGTTTAATATAACATTAGGCTCTCTTAGTTTCATTTTAAACTGCCAAGATTTTATATGAAAAACTAGAAAATGCTAAGATTATATTCAACGGAATAAGTTAATTTCAATGAATAACAAAGAAAATGCCAAATGAGGGTTTAAAATTTCGGTGAACTCTGACGTTAGCATAGGCGTCATACGTTAATTCCTACTTGAGACATGAGTTCTTTATTGTGGGTACTTTCTGTCTAGAGCTTTCAATAGCTAAATAATCAAATCGAGACAAGCAATTGCGATATCTGAGTTGAACAAGTACTTTTTATAAACTCATTTCTTTTTTACTTACCTACAAAAAAAAATCATAAATTATATTGGTGTCCTTTTTTACTCTTACATAATTCAAATAAATGTTCAGTTCCTTTAAGTGCTACGTAATAGAGCACCAGTTCACGGCCGTTTTTCTGTTACATTACACTTGGGAATCGCACTGAAACCTGAACCCTGTAGAACGCATAGCAGGCATTTATGCCGCGAAATAACGAGCCAGTTATTAAATAACACACCACTATACAATAACAGACATACATACTCCTTAAACATTGCATGTAAATGGGATTATTTGAAATTTTCGCTTCGTAAAATTCACAGTGCTTACATCATAACTAATGGTTGCTCATAATCCGTGATCATTACTCAAAATTTTCTTCTCACTAGACAAAAAATAATGTGGTGGATGTAAATAATCCTATTACCCGTGACTGCCTCATTTTTCAGCAAAATTTACAAAACCCACGTGACCTTGTGACGTAAATTGAAAGTAGTTGTTGTGACGTAATTACCTTTGCCCGCGGTTACCGCTATTCTCGAAATACCTCCCTAATTACAGTGTGAGGCGACGCGATACGCACAACCAATTCTTTAGTGGAATTTCTGATTAGGCCGTGCTATTTACGCGTGTAACATGAATTGTTTGCGTTATCCATAGACGATGCTTTTATCAAATTGAATTAACCCAGAATGCTAACAATTTCGAGATATTATATTGAATAAACTTTGTTCCAATCAACAATGTTATCTTTCTTTTTCGAGTATGCTACTACCAGTCAGACATTTTGACCGTTCTTGATCTCTGTAACGAGCTTGAGAAGATTACAAAGCACGGAAAGTATGATAGGTAACGAAATGTAAGGGGACAAGTACATCACGCGACTCCCAAGCTGATTGACGCAACTACAGCCCCGCTCCGCACCCTCTGCCTGCCACCCAACAATAAACCAAATTAATGTTTGTCCCCGATAAGCTTGTGTGGATCGCACACCAACAACCTTATCGGACCTTAAACAACACTTTTGTTTAGTGACGCGATAGTGTACATCATAAACAAAGCAGTATTTAAACTGACAGCACTGTCCGGCATGTCAGACCTAAGGAAAAAAAGGCGGAAATAGTTTATCATAATGTCAAAGGGTAAAAATATAAAAAAAATGCCAAAAAAAAATAAACGTAGTTTTAGGAATTGTATACTCCAGGTTGCTGCTTAAAACGCTCTATATTTCGCTCTATATTAACGCTTCTATATTTATTACAATATTGAAGTAATAAAAAAGAAATAAATCGTATATTTATCTAACCGGAGATCCCATTGCCTTATTGCGGTGATCAAAGAGATAAATCAGCCCTGGCTATTACCATCCTCTGACAACTGGGGAAGGAAGGTGGCGCCAAATTGATATGATTATCTGCAGGATGACTAACACGCTCAATGTGGGAAAAATAGCAAAATACGACAAAAGAGCTAAAAATAACAGAGTTGGTTACATTCGCTGTATGTCGGAGACATTTCCAATATTTCTAAAAAATGTTTATTAGGTGCTTCTATAATAAAGTTAATGTATTCACCAGCTCATACCTGTGTTTAGTTATAATATATTGAAAGCATGTTTAAATTTTCTTTTAGTTCTTTTAGTAGTTTAATTATTTAAAAAAACACAACATTAGGTCCTCAAACATAAAATTGTATTTTTATTTTCGTTTTGGCTTAATTTATTAACATAATACCCTTGAATTACTTAATTCCTTGAATTAAGTTTGATATGTGTAATTAATTTTGAATGGCCTGACATAACTCAGTCGTCTGGGGAGAAATAATGGTTATCGCTCCTCGCCAGTCGATACTCCATTTAAAACCATACTACACTTACTGTGTCCACATCACCACGCCATAAAAATAAGACCATCACGCATGAAACTAAAAGGAATTTGATTCCTAAAATAAATAACCAATAATCCTCACTGAATTATCGCCAATTCGTACTTGGCCAGCCAGGTGGATTAAAGCCTGACCAATGACAATTAATATTAGAGATCTGTGCTCAGCAGCGTGATGCTGGATAGGAAAGTGGGGATTGCGGGACCTTAATAATCTTCTAGTCTGGTAAAATTATTTTAGCAAGATGTTTTGGTAGAAGGAAGTATTGAAATCTAAGTTCGTGGTTAATTATAATTGTTTCGTGATTTTGCAGCACAAGTATGAGCCGTACGATCTAGATGTCTTGTTTTTTCCTTGAGAAAATTCAGTAGCAGCACGGAGTTTGGAGATATGCCGATGATGCGTTTAGTAATGCGTGTTCATGGGCGGTGTTGAGCAGCTAATATCAGGAGGCTGACTTACTTTTGCATTCGCCTTCTTTCCCATAAAAAAAATATTTAAAAAATGCCTATTAAGGTGCGTACTGCTTTGGTTCTTATATAATTTAGCAAAACATAAGTTTTGATGGAATTATTATGGGGAAAAAGGCAACACACTAATCTGTTTATATATTATGTTCAAGGCAAAATAGACAAGAAAACGAGTCTACGCAATTCGAAAGATCGTTGTACGTAGGCGTTTGAAAAACGTATCAGACATTATTAACAATAAAATTGAATTGAATAAGCGTCCTCAATAGTAGGCCACTCTAGCTCCATTCGAAGTGACCGAGGTAAAATAAATTTTCTTCAAGTCATTCAATATGTTTTGTATTTTTCAATGATTTATCATGTTTACATTATAAAGAATATTTTGCATACAAATATAATGCATTTGTCGGAGAGTATAAGAGTAATGTAGAGATAATGGAGTGATATATAGACAGTATTACAATAAGACGGACATCACACTGGTTGATTTTACAATAACTCTATGATTATGATTAAATGATATAACTAAAGAGGTACGCAGTCCTATGTTGCTCGGAACAGCAGTGACATCACTATTATGGGAGGACGTTATGAGAAGTAACTCAAAGAATCAACTTAAATCATAACCCCTTGTTATTTCCCAGTAAATTGGATGTTTACTGTCCGCGCGTAGACTGGAGACTCTCGCGAGCCATCGTAGTGCACGCCGTTTTATAATAGCTTCAGCAGGTGGGGGAAAAGCTGTGCTGTGCAGTGTTGTCAATTTGTTTGTCGCCTACCCGCCGATATTGCTGTCGTCTACCCGCCGATATTGCTTGTCGCCTACCCGGCGACACATTTATATTTATGAAAAAATAATAAACTTTTAATATTACGTTATTAATACAAAAAAATCAAAAGTGAATTTTATTTGTACGTTGAAAAAAATTTATCTTTAACACTGCCCAGGGAGATTTGCTGCATTTGCCCTTCGTGCCAACTTTCTGTAAGCTTCATGAGGTCATCAGTGCACCTTATGGGTGGACGTCCATCACTGTGTCAGCACGTGACCTCCATTAGAAAACTATTTTACCCCTGTGGCTGTCTATCCGCCTACCTACTAACACTTCAGCTTGTTAGTCCGCTGGGGTTTCGGGCTTTGTTTACTAGCGCTTCTTCTAAATTACAAAGCTATATTAGCTCTAATTGACTAAAAAAAATCAAGTCGTCTCACTAATCTAATAAAAAGTGTTGTAAGCGTTCTTAAAAATAAATGGAACTGAATCCAGGAGTTCGTCATATAATAGTCGATGCAGACATTTATATGTAGATATATCATCATCAGCTACATAGGTACTACTGTTGGGAAAGGCCTCTTTTACTACTATGGGGAGGGATTAAGAATTAGTTTTTTAAAGGGTTTGTGCAGGTTCTCTCACGATGTTTTGTCCACTGTTAAGTGACCTGGTAATTTATTTTAAATACTCATATACCTATATACTGTTTAGTGTAATTCATCAATAAATGTTAGTTCAGACGGTAAAACCTATCAGCTTACCTAATAACGCGATATGTTTGCTATAGTCTATAGAATATTAAAACGCATATAGCCTCGTCCTTACCTTTATCAGCAAATATAAACTAATCTATTATCATTGCTAATAATACCACTTAAAGTAATTGGTTGATTAGTCTGCCAGCAGACTTACTTAACTAAATTAACAGTACATAATTACCTGCATACCCCATAGCCATTAATTTGCAGTTGTAACACATATATCACTTCGGTAAACAGCGCAATTCTGTTTCAGATACGTAATACGTACACATTAAATTTAATTTATGGCTGCTATTAAATAAAATATAAAGTTGAAAAGGACTTAACACAGCGTTATTGTGACGTGACTGCTTGGTTCGCCGAAAGTTTGGTGCAAGTGTAATGCAATGTTTACAATGCTTTTTGTTTTGTTAATAAGATGTCTACAGTTTTAAATTATAGAATTCATTTTAATTAAAATGAAAACGTTACCTTTCATATTATTATGATTACAAACTTTCTTAATTAGGTTGAATGCGTCAAATCTATACACACCTCTTAATTGGGTTGTTATCAATACCTATGTAATTTATATTTAAATGGTGAATATAAAAGCATCTTAAAAAACTTTACATAAGTTGTTTTTTAAATTTTATTTGTATCTACATGTGTCTTTAAGTGCTATTTGCCAGACGAATAATTTCGTATCGTTTATGTCACCTTCGCTGTTGCTGACGAAGCTACCTTATTAGCCCAATCCAAAATTCTGTCTTAATCATTTCCTCTTTCATATCCGTTAGGATTAAGTTACATTGGCTTTGTACTTAAGATTTTTTTTCACAAAATTTGTCTGGTAGACGACAACAGGACCCTGTAACGTTATACTTAAAAATTGCTGAGAAGTAAGTATACCTTTACTATTTTTGGATCACAGTGTTTTCAATACAACCACGCTTGTAAGCTATATATCCAAAAAGACTTTAAGCGTTAATTTACTCACCAGGTATATCGAGTGTTCATTAGTGTGTGGACGAGTCCTTAGCAGCAAATTTTCTAGCGACATTTAAACGTCAACACGCGACAGGTCAAGGGCGGAGTTTACGGACTGCCGCTTATTCCCTGCGCACCACAATTGTCATTTAGACCATTATGTGGAATTAATGTCCAATGCAATGCTACTATAATACTCGCTACGCATGATGTTCGACAATTTAAATACATGTTTTTATTAGTTCTAGGTAACGTAATGTGGCTAACAAGGCATTAGTACTCAACAAGTATGACGTCATGTACTAGCACCCTTAAGTTTCACATTAGAAAGTCGTTGATTTATATATGTTTATTTACAGTTATCATATTAAAAGTATATAACTGTAACTATAACTCTAATGCTAATTTATTGCTAGAATCAATATTTTTAAGTAAAAACTAATTTCGCGATTCTATAAATTCAAAAATATAATCAATTTCCCCATATAAGCTCGCAATACTAAGCAATATTGAACATTTTTTTGAATGTTTGATTAGACCATTGAACATTTACGGTAGAACCTGCATGGCATAGGTTGAATATTTAGAAGTTTGGTCGTAAGTAACCTACAATTTTGGGCAAGCTGTAACAGATTTCAAAGAAGTTTAATTAAATTTAGTTGCGACGTAATAAAAAAGTACTAAATTTCCAACAAATGGTATTAATACGAATCAAACAAGTTGCAGTTTTTGCTCTGATAGCTATAAGACCTACACCGTAGAATTATTGGTAGCGCCATGATAGCAGAAATTGGAAAAGTCAAAGGTAAGTGGCAAAGTTCCTCACAGCGTTGTTGTAAAAATGGAGCTTTACACCACTAGCACTTTAATCCCATATAAAACAGATGTGAAGCAATGATGTAACGTTTCATTCTGCAAGGATGTTCCTAAAGATTCAGTTTGCTCCGCATCGACACACATGGCGGTAAATTCTTTATACCGTTCAAGGGCAAACTGTGGATTTCGAGCTGGTATGAACAGATTGGCTTTGCAAGGCATGATAATAATTGTTTCCACCTTGGCGATACTCATTTTGCACCTGACAATCAATTTAATATCGCGGTTTTAGGCGTACCTACTACCTAAGTGAGATTCAGGCGGTTCATCTACTTATGTATGTATTTGCTTCATATAAACGTTTTGGGAGACCTAAATTGTAATTTAAGTTTGTGATACTTAATTCTAAGCGAGGAAATCGTTTAGGAAACTTCCTACCAGAAATTTCCGTGACTGTCGAAAGCATTTATTTCAGCACAAGCTATAAGACGACCGAAGGCCGTTTCAAAGATCTGTCATACGTTTATAATTCTAGTCTTATTTCCATTATTCGCTCTAATTTTTGTTCCTGTCAACATACTGCATGAATATAGTAAAAGTGTACAACCGGCGATTGCGAGACAAATTTGTTGGTTCAATATTTCGAATACAGTGAGTGTCATTCAGTGTAACGAGTTACACTAAAAATAATTATAAATCCGAACCACTATCAGTTATCGTTATCATTATCGCTGTGTAAACACAAATGCAAAGATAGCACCGTTTGTGAGATGTCATATCAAGTTGTCTACAGAGTGTATTTTTTTGCGATTGCATTATCTGCCGTTGATAACTATTCTACAGCTATCTAAATTGTTCTCTATTGCTCGCTCAAATATCATATTGCAGATGAAACGCTTTTATGTAATGGCCTAGAATTTGATTTTCAACTGACTACTAATACGACTAGGAAATAATGTATATACCTTTTCGATTAAATTTGTAGAAGACAATCCTTTTGCCTATCATAATTATCAAATCGATATACAAGGCTTCTTTTCAAAATTTTGATGTAGGTAAGTCATTGAGTACTAACTGTTACAATTTATTTTTTTAACTAAAATGTTTTAATATGCGTACAATTGGTATACCATTAAAAGCCCATGTAATCAGCTTAAAATGACTTCATTTAGGGCAATTAGAGCAATGTTGCTGGTTGTAACCTCCGGTGTAAAACATTTTTGGCAAGCACAGAGCCATTAGCTTAAATCTGATTAAACCTGTTGATCTGTTTTATCTATTACATTTTATAGCACTAGATCCCTTCACTCATATCGGTTGGTAATATTTAGTAAACCAGAAACCGTATGTTCAAGTAATATCAAATAATACTTATAATTAATTATACTTATAAATAATACTAATAAAAAAATCTGTGTATGCTGAGTACTTGCCGCAAAAGTATGTGAAAAGAAAATAAATGACGTATACTGACAGACGCCGTGGCGCATTTTTGTGTGATCCACAAATATTTGTTTCGCGTCTGGGTGCTTGTGAGAGCGAAGTCTCTTGTTGTTTATAATATCCTCGAAATATGACTTGTTTCTATGTGAGGTCCGTACTATGTAGTAACAATTGATAAGCAAAATCAAAATTTTCCTATATTTCTGTAAAGGAGTAATTACATAGTATTATATTTATGAAAGAAGTATCCAATATTTACGAACTTTTTAAAATATAGGTGCTAACTTGCTAAGAAAGCTCATGTTAGTGTAGTTAAATGATGTGAATATTCAGTCAACAAATTTCTTTTCCGTTTCCCTCATTTAGCTTCCAGTTTTCTCTCTTTTCGGCTCCTTGTCAGTTGTTTAGGCAACTTAGCTTGTCAAGTAGTAAAGGTAAAGGTAGTGCATTACTTTTTTCAAAGTTTTTTGTAATGCAATTTGTAGCACATTTCCCCAAACAACCTTTGTACCATCTGTAATGGTATTGTCCTACTTTGGTGCGACCTTTAAGATAGCAGGTAAATAGTCGTCATAAGTAGTCGATGCATACCTCTCTATAATCTTAAGCGATGTCACTTCAGAAAAATAAACTTGGGAGATATGGGTGTATCTGCATAATTTGTACATTTTTCGCGGGCTGTCTCAATCAGTTCGTCATCGGCCCGAAAACGCCCACTGCTGGGCAACTCTTCAACCGTTTCTACATTTCATAATACAATGATTAAGTTCCATTCAAATCCTAGTTCTTAGTGCAACTTATTTGTGCACACATAAAATGAACGTGAATTTATCCTGGTACAAGTGAATTGTCAATGTTATTTTTAAATTCCTCACAGTGACTTCAAGTATTCTTATTTTCCTGTTACGTACGTAAAGAGCTTGTTGAGCACTGGTAAGTCTATAAATTGTTGTAGTAAATGTGTTTATCCTTATTGTTTTATTGTTATAAAGAGGTTTGTGGATATATTCATTCATTAGCATTTTGTTAATGAACATATTTGTAATTTTACAAAATCATTTTCGCCGTTTTTTATTTCTGCTACAGTCACTGGGTAAATATTAGTTTTAAAAGTACTATACTTTGTTTCAGATTACATACGTTCCTGTCAGAAAAAAATATTAGGAATTTTTGAACCTCTTCTGCCAAATAATTAAATAAGCTTCCATTATAAACCTGTGGCCAATTACTGGTAAATAAATATTTTGTACTCCCTTGCCAACATAATTGAAACTTTGTTTGATGGCCTATAAAATCCCCTTTAAACAAAATTTATATTCCAAATAGCACGATTTAACCGAAGCATTATTAAGCCCTGTTTACTATTACTGAATAAACATTCACTCGGCCAAGATAAAA
Source organism: Cephonodes hylas (assembly GCA_030295005.1). Lineage (NCBI taxonomy): Eukaryota > Metazoa > Arthropoda > Insecta > Lepidoptera > Sphingidae > Cephonodes > Cephonodes hylas. The sequence continues at coordinate 7,816,600 of AP025369.1, read as the reverse complement.
TTAGCACTAGTCCAATAACATTAAGCGCTATTTTTAAATGTAAAATTTAACAACTGAATCTACAATCTATAGTAAACAGCATAAGGACAATTTAATTTTAATAATGCCAGAAATTACAATTCCTGATAAATAAAACTGAAACACGTATTTTTGTTGTTTCATAATATGCTACGGCACTTTAGATCGATAAAGCACTAATATTATTTACTATGTCCCCACGTTTTACACGTGCTTTCCTGTGCAAAAACCCAGTTGATAATAAATTTCCGCTTAATAATTCGCTTCTATCGCACATAACACGTAAAGTCTAATTTATTACGTGTGATCAGAACTGATATTATCATTTTCTTTTTAAAAACAATGAGATAAACAATAGAATTTGAATACCCTGTAGCCCATAAAATGTTTTGTTATTTTGGCTTCCGGTTGCAATTTTCAGTCACTGTCAGCTGCTCGTTTACCAAACTTGTTAGTAAGACTATATAAAGGTTGAAAGAAAACTCACTAAGATATGTTATAATATTCGTTATCTTACAGGGAAAAAAAACCGTCATAATGGTCTAATGTGAGTAAAAATTTATACTAATTGGATATTTCAAATAAAAATATTACAAATAAAGATCAATGTATCAAAATCAGAAGGTCGGAATCTATAGGCGTAAAGCTGATTTAAATCAGAACGTTAAATACTTTACTCGTACTTTGAAGAACAGATATACCGCGCATATTATTCGTAACGATGGTCTATGAATTTATTAAGACGTTTACGATGGCAGTGCAAAGCGATGTGAACAGATGCGGGGGTCGTGGAGTCATGGCAACGATGGACGTATAAAATTTGAATTTTAAATTTTATTGGATACGTTTGTATCAATTCTCAAGTCTTCAAGTCGAGGTGTAAATATTTCCTACTATGCAATAGTCCTTCATTATCGTGTCGAATACCATGATTTATGCATATTTCTTGCAATCCATGCAATTTATTAGGTTAAAAGAATAATAATGTAAGCTTAAAAAATTAGTATTTGAATTAAGAAAATAAAACATATATTTCGTTCCGTCTATGCTTACTGCATTGATCTACACCTACAGGAACGTATGTCTGCCGTGGCTCCTCCACATTTTTAATAACTCTGTGTACTTCAGACTTACAAACTCTTCGATTTTTTCTTTACTATTTAAATATATGTATTATTTTTGTATAGTAGACTGTTTAGCTGAAGATACAGTCTAGGAAGACGCTTTATTTAATGAGCTGTATTGCTGGAGATCCAATATTATAACGACAGTATTACCAAATATGCTTGGATACTAATCACCTTGAGTAAGGTATAAAGTCCGGATTAAGCATAATTGAGGCCTATAAAATCAAAGGCAGCTAAATCCAAGTGAGTCAAATATTCAGTAATCTACAAAAATCGATAACTTTGTTTAGGTGGCTATGATATTTTATATTTTAAAGAAATTTATAAAGAATGTGAATACGACTAAAAATCAGAATTTTAAATTATAAAAATACCACAATATTTGAGTACAGACTGAATAAATTTGTATTTAACTGTCTTTGATTCCAACTGGCGTTTAGCTGGTTTTGATTTTATAGGCCTCAATTCTTATGTTCCGGAATCTAACTGGGTATCAATTTGGTATATTTTTTTAAGTGTAATAAGTTTATTGCAGTATCAAAATTTAAAATACAGTTGCGAAGTTTAGAAGAATGAGGTAATCTCCAAATAAACTCTTGCGCAGCTTCCCTAGATACCTATTGTTACACACCTATCATAAGTTGTTATCGATTTATATTTATAATGCATCGGTATTACCCAATACGTTATCTACATTTACCAATATTGTTATTAGCAATCACCGTTGGTATGACCTTGAGGGTTTATCTCGACAGAGTATTCTTTTATATAACGTACAGATGGGATGATTGTCTTTAAAGTGGAAATTTGAATCTTTACGCATCTAATTAGTACACAATCGCGGAACATATTCGGCATCAATTGCAATGTCCTTCCACACAATCACGCGGTTGATTTGTTTTGACAGACTTAATCGTTTTAATCAATTCCTTAGTTTGTGATTGTACGAGTTTAATTTGAAGACAGTGCAATTACTCTATTGGTTTTTTCTATCTCGTTCGCTCGCATGGTGGTGCTAATATGGTGTTATCGTGTTCGCAGGCCGCGGTCTCGTACACGCGAACGGGCTGGGCCGCCATTCGTACCTATTTGACATTCCGCCGGAGTTGATGGCGCGAAACGGTCGCGTCACTTATTACAACATTTTTACTTCGTCGAAACAATAAATGTTTGTAAAGTTTACTTTTGATCCGGTTACGGCTGTTACGTCTCCTCGTTTTTCAATTACCGGTATCGGTCATTAAAAAGTGTCGAGTGAAATTTCCACCATGTGATTTCTTTGGAAATGTTCGTATTTTGTTTACAATTACCGCGCGTATGGTTGAAATCAAAATGACTCAGTGTTTTTAAAATTTTATAGTGTTCTTAGTAACAGTGATCGAGACTCGTAACCTGTGGAATGTGTGTTATATAGCTTTGTTCAAACAGAAGCCCAAGACTCGTAAATAGCACTCCGTTAAAATTCCAATGTCATGGAATAATTAGTCGATTTCCTACTGGAAAATTGACCCAAGTTCACACATTGTAATAAAGGCTAAGGAATCAATCCAAAATGCCGAACTACTTTAACTGCTGGACGTATATTGCCATGACGGGATTTTTAATCTCAGTCCACAGCGTGAATGCAGATTTAGGAGATTCTAATAGTACTACCACAGGTTTGATAATTTTTATTTTTGATTGGGGATGCCAACATTAATCTTTTAATATAATTCACTTGGTCAAGTAAAACGTCTGATAATAAACTCGGCTCGGAGTATTTAGGAATGGAGAAAGGCAAAATTTAGTTTTGCATCGCTGATGCACCGAAGTAGACACTATTTACCAGGTATTGTATGAGGTAATGCAATAAACGGACCGTGGCTTACGATTTTTCTTGGTTGATAATATTCCAGTCGTATTGTTAATTATCAGCTTAGTTATAATAAAATTTGTTACACCATATATAGGTATATATCTTTTGATATAATTGGTACTATTTTATACTGGCATACAATACACAATATTGCTCTGTTGGAAACGTGTAAAGGACCACGTGTCAACAAGTGTCGCTAGCTATGTTGTTCACCTATTATTTTACATACGTATAATATGCGATATACTATGCGTTCACTGTTAAATTCAGATAATATCTTCTGTCAAAGGTTTTATATTCGATGTGATATTATTACTATGTATGCCGAGTTATTATCTACATACTTGACGTTTCTGTTTATGTACTAAAAGGTCTTTTATATTCTTCGCTAGTAACACTACAAGTTTTGCACTCTTGCAATGTATCAGTGCGCACGAAAGTCTTTTCAAGATGTGAATGCAATACCGCTTAGCATTATTTTAACTGGCAATAGCTTTTTGGGAGAAAGAAGTACTTAACTTTGGAATTTAGATTTCAGCGGAAACAGTACCGTGGTTAATGCTCGATAGTTTCCACCCATAAGTACAAGCTATAGATTGCACGCACCGAAACGGGTGTGCCGCTAATTAATTTAAAGTACAGGCGCGCTATGTAAATAAGACTCAATACATTTACATCGCGCGGTATTGTATATTGTAAAACTTATATATCCTTCGATAATATCATATGTAAAAATTACGCGGATGCCACAAAGTTGTCCAATACTTAATGAATGCTGAATAACAAATGAGTTGTTATTTTCTGTCACAGAACATTAGATACGGAGTCAGGTCTTTAGATATCATGATACGTCAATATTTATTTAAGGTTTTGTTTGATTAGACTTTTGTACACTGATACTGGTAGATATACCTTCACACCTACCTTATAACATTAAAAATAATTAACAGCATTGTGTTTCACTATCTTCTGCGTTGTTGGCATTCTGAAACTCTCAGATCGTCACTAATTAGATAATAAGGCTTGCTACTTAACAAATTTTATGAAATGCGTTTTATGCCTGGGATATTTATTTAATAAGACGTGGATATGCTAATAATGGTTGTACAGAGAGCTTGATTCGTATCTAAACTTGCAATGTGAATAATGAGCGCTCCAGCAAAACGCACACAATTACTTTCTCTAAGGTTTGTAACTAATATTGAAACCATTCACCCGGTTGTGACGTTGCTACTTAAAATGCAAAGGGATGAAGCATTGTTCATGGCACAATGTTGCTTTTGATTTTAATGGAATGTTACATTGTTATAAAAATGTTTTAGATGATTGAACTTACATTGTAAAGGTATCCTTGGATCGGCTCTAGTTTTATTTATTGCGCAGTCTGTCATGATACTCGTAAAATCTTTGTTATGGCTGAGCTTGATTCTTTTGGCAACGTTACAAAACAGAACTAATTGAGATAGCACATTTCACGATAAAAGTCGTTGGTGTCTTGCATTTTGTTTAGTAACACCATTGTTTAAGTGTTAGTAACACCGAGGAAGATTATGGTATGCGCGAATGTATTTTGTGATTATATTTTAGACGATCGTCAATAGATTTATTTGTGTTCAGTATTGAGTAGATGACAGGAGGCTTATTCTGTAAAATTATCAGAACTACTACCATACTTCCAACTAAATCTCCTTCTGGTAAAAGCCAACGGAAAATCAATGTAAATTAAAAAATATAGTCGACATTTTGAGTGGGACGAATAGTATGCTGTTGTCACATATTAGATTTCATACTTAGTCATCTGGCATTTAATCATTGGATAGACTGCGTGCATAAATTTTAATCGACATACATAAGTCACAGGCAACATATACGGCGTTTAATCACTGTTACATCTGATTAAAACAATAATCAACAGTGGCAGAACCAGACTGTAGGACATTTTGCCTACAGCTTTAATGAAGGACCTTGAATTGGTACCGAACACTCACAATGTAAATGTTTGAACTTAGCCGTTCATTTTATCATATTATGTTAATATCTAAGAAATAGGACAATCAAAACATGTTGGGGACTAAGCAGCTAGAAAAAAGGGTTTTCTCATTGTTTACGAAAAGTATAGAAATTCAAAATGTCCAAAAATTTGTGCTGCGTTGCCAGGAAAAAACGTGAGAGAAGGAAGAAAAGTAAGGACAGATAATACCCATTGCATTCCTTTTGGAATCTATCTAGATTGATTTTTTTGTAGTGTAAACCAACTACAGGCTCTTTCTCATGTTCAAGCGATCGAAATAGAAGCCAGAAGCATCTCTCAAGTTATTGTTAAGCTTTGTACTAGGTGTAGGTGGACTTACAATTGTTATGTACAATTGCCAGGAAAAAACGTGAGAGAAGGAAGAAAAGTAAGGACAGATAATACCCATTGCATTCCTTTTGGAATCTATCTAGATTGATTTTTTTGTAGTGTAAACCAACTACAGGCTCTTTCTCATGTTCAAGCGATCGCAATAGAAGCCAATTATATTATTTCGATCGCTTGAACATGAGAAAGAGCCTGTAGTTGGTTTACACTACAAAAAAATCAATCTAGATAGATTCCAAAAGGAATGCAATGTACAATGTATAAAAATGCGACAACCGAACAAAAAATATAATGTCTGTCTGTGTATAAATTGTTAGAAAAAGCGGTCAATGTATAAGTGATCTTGGGCTGACTTAGAACTCGGTGCCTGCCACGAAATTTTGAAGTGTGTATGAAGAACTTAATAAAACCACTATGACGTTTGGCCCAATTGGAACGTGGGCCGTGGTGCTAGTTTCATCTTTTTAAGAGGCAATTGTTTCTTACGTCCCAGCAACAGAAACTGGCTAGAGGTGCGAGTGTATTCCATTACAATTGCACCATGGCCGTGTGTTTATTTTTCTAATCCAATGCGATCTAGTTCCAAGTACTGTCGGAAACAACGTGGGAATTAATTACATTGATCTTACAAACATAAACCAGATCTTGTGAAGATGTAAAATCTTATACACCTGAGTTTAGTTACAGGAATGCAATATGGTTTAGTGCGAACAATGTAATAAATCGTTCAGGTCAAAGTGCACAATGCGTAATGACTAAATCAGTTATGTATTTAAGATAATGAGTCGCTGGACTTATTTACACTACTTATTAGACAATTAATGTAATTTTTTTATATTGTCCTTAAATATGGGTACAGTGGGCATAACAACCTGCAAACTGTATATGGGTTGTTTTATTATATGGGTCTCGGTAATCGTGTTTTATAAAATATGTTTAAATACCTCAAGTTAGTGTGTTGTGTTATACATATATTACAAGCTGTGTAAGGTAAACGTCAAAAGATACATCATTTGTTTTACAATCGAGATAAATTGACGCACATCTACAAACAAATAGACGTGAACTTCACGTTCGCGGCCCGTGGGTCGATGAGTGAGATATTGATAAATAGCACTTCTAAATGCTTATTGAATGTACTTTGTATAGTAAAGTGTATTGAGTCTAGAAATCGGATGGAATGGGTTGACGAAAATGAGTAAGCTGATGCAATTCTATCGACCTGAGTCAAGAAACTGTTCATATTCAGCCTCCGTCTGGGAGGGGCGCCAGCGCCGGCCATGACTCATCAATGGCCGTCTCGGATGAATTCACAACATTTTACGAGAAACGTATATGTAACTTGGGCGTGATTCATTCAAGAAACTGTAGATACCGATAATTTTAACGTTAATGACACACACCTTAAGTATATTATAATGGTGCAAGCGATTAAGAAAAATTCTTATAATTTCACTTTAGTGATATCGGGACACACGTGAATGTCTTTCAAAATTTCGAACTCAGGCAATGTTTACTGATAAATGTTATCATTAGTTATCATGTAACTAAAGATAGACTACCTTCTACATAACAGGCTTGAAGATCATCGAATTGTACTTTATCGCTTTGATTTATCGGAACGTATTGTTATCTTACAATCATTATAAAAGTTTGCATACCTGTTCAGAAGTTTAACACCCAATCAAACCAAAACGGATATAGAAAATAATTTTCAGAGACCTATGCAATATCGCTATCGGTCACTTCGCAGCCTAAGTAGGTAGTATACTTGTAAGCCTTGAGTGATGGCGATCAATTTGTAAAATTTCCTTAGTTACGTGCTAACTGTTTGTTAATAGTCACACATTTTTCACGGTCTCGAGACCTAATTCTGAAGACCACGCAGACGAAGTTGTAGGAAGAAGCTCTAGCCATTAAAAGGTCATTGACCCCTGATGACGCGTTCAACAGACCAAACACGAATAGCTTCACGGGCGAGAGCTTTCACTTTCTGTTGATTCTTATGAGCGATGTTTTAGTTTTATTTTATTGTTCGACAACTCAAACAGATTTTTTATAGCGAATTTTAAAGTGTTCAGCTTTAGTTCATGAGTTTTCAGTGATTTTTGAATTTCCTGATGACGCTCAGGCATCTGTTACTTTGAAAAACATTTTATGATTCATCAGTTTAACAAATGCACATGTGGGCTATATAGTGTAGGAACATCCGTTTTGTCTCAGTGTATGACGATAGTTCCGGCATCCACTATACATATTGGTTAGCAGAATTTATTTATTATTTTCTTTGTATTTTCCAATGAATCGTCTGCATTGTATCCTTGCTCCATTCATTTTTTGCGTGTTATAGAACGTTTCTTAATATTTTCGCTCAGGAAACAGAATACAATGTTTTTCTTTGTTGAAGAACCTGTTTTGATAGAACCGGTTTGATGACAACACCAACGAAGTGTAGGTTTACTAGTTCTTTTTTGGTATATATGTTAGTTGCAAGTTACATGAAATGAACTAAAACTTTAATGACAAATAAAAGAACATTAAATCATGTTATATTCTTAAACTAATTTCGTATATTACGAACCATAGTTAATTTGTTCATTCTTTTTATTACTATTAAAAATTGGATAATTTATTGATTTCATCTAGAGAGATTCTCATTTGACAATCGTTTGTAAGCTTTTTGCTGGTATAATTGTAAATTTCCATCAGCCATAGTTATGATAGTATAGTGATGGCCTCGAAGTTTGGGCGCGCGGTCGAGAAACTCGGCGGTCGCGGGTTCGAACCCCAGGCACACACCTCTGACTTTTCGAAGTTATGTGTGTATTCATATTAAATTATCACTTGCTTTAACGGTGAACGAAAATATCGTGATGAAACCTGCACACCTAAAAAAGTTCTTAGGAATTTCTTAGATGTGTAGTCCGCCAACCCGCAATAGGCCAACGTGGTGGACTATGGCCTAAAGCGCTCTCAATGGTACAGGAGACCCGTGCTCAGCAGTGGGCGTATATGGGTTGATGAAGAAGAAGAAGATGGTTATGATAAAGCAGATAAAACATCCATTTTATTTCGTAAAGCATAGGTGAACGTTTATAGCAATATATATATTTTGCAATGACCTTATTGAGATATGGCGGGCATCTGGTGTGCATATTTTATTTGCACATTGTAATAATTATACGGAGTAACGCAAAACTCTTTAATTGAACCATTGTACGTAATCAAACACATGAGATGAAACGTTACATGTGTGGTGACCTGATATAAACTGCGTCATTAATAACACATTTTAGTGTTACTTATTGCGTCATAGCATGATTTTGTTATTCTTATTCAGTACATATACGTATATACGTTGTTGACTTGATTTTTCTATATGCACCAATGTACAGATATATATGACTGCCTCGTGGTCTCGCGGTAAAAGTATGTGTCGTGCGATTTAGAGGTCCTGGGTTCGATTCCCGGGTGGGGCAAAGTGTTATTGGGTTTTTCCATTCGGAAATTTTCAGTAGCAGCACGGAGTCTGGAAATGTGCCCGAAAAACGGGCAATAGGCTTACCCCCTGTTACGTGAGACTGATACCTACCTGACAAAATGTGGGTGCAGTAGTGCATCTCTCCTTACCCCTTCGGGAAATATAGGCGTGAGGTTATTATGAGGTTAGGTATGTATGTATGTATAGATCCAGCTTCTGATTAGATGTTAGAAATGTATACTAAAACGAGTCCATTTTGGTTTAAGCTATGATATCCATTTCCGATAAGATAATACTCAATGTATACCCTAAAATACACATGACACTATAATCGCGTTCAAACACGTGACATATGCCACTTATATCAAATATTTGTAAATAAAACTACGTTTTGTCTGTCGTTTTATTCATGACTAAGGTTAACCGTTTCATGGCGACTTTTGTTGTGTGACGCCACGTACTAGAGAGAGGTCAAAGTGTATTTTCATTTTGGTGCTTTAGGTATTTGAAACTAATTTATCTTATTAAAGATAAAGTGTTTTTATTCTTGCGTGATTATTACGCGAAATTGTTTGAATTTTTATAGAGAGACTAGTCGCTCGAACATTGGTATTATTAAATATTCTATACGCAACTATTATTATTAGGTGGGGTTTGGGCCAATTTTGTTAAACACGCACGTTGCTGTAATATTTAGCTTATAATTTTACGATGTTAGCGTAACACATCAGTTATGGAAACAATAGTGTTCTTGGTAGATTATGTTTTTCAAGTGACGAATACAAAGATTAATAAAGCAAATGCTGTGTCATATAATTGAATGTAAAAATCAGGTATTGTCAAAATGTAGCCTTCAAATCAAAGCGTAAACTTTTGAATTTTAAATTTCAAGTGTCTTTCCGCTTGTCTTATTGAACTTACGTATCGGATAGTTTTTCGGTCGCTGTTCCTTATTAATTGCAGAAGAGACTAATACCCAAAATGAGTTCATTCGTTGAGGTATGTAAATATCGGCAGATATGATTTAAACCAATGAGGTTGTTAAATTGATGTTATTATCTTAAAAATAACGTAATTAGAACCATTGTTATGAGTTCAAAAGTTTGGTTTAAGCAGTTATTCATTGCTTAAACTGGAATTTACGGCGGAAAGGTGATAGAAAGTATTTTTTTTATTTGTATCAGATTTAAAGTGAAGGAGGTTTTTGTGTAACAGGATAAAATGACAAATATAACAAGACGTAAAAATGTGTTCATAGAATTTTAACGTTATTTTTACAGATAGATTTATTTAATACGTAAAGTTGTGATAACTTCATCGATTCAAAGCGCGGTTGAAACAAGTCTTGACAGTCTTGGTCAAAGTCCCAAACTCACACAGTTCAGACTTTTCTGAATTGCGTGTGTATTCACGTAGAATTATCATGTACACTAAAAGCCAAATAATAATCGTGAGAAGACATACTGCGTAAACTTTCACATTGATTTCGAAAGACCGCAACATATACCAGTGTGCTGGGGTACGGCCTAACTCCCCTCAGTTGTAGAAAAGGCCAGTGCCCAGCCGTAAGTCGTATGTGGGCTTTTGCAGGTAGCTGATAGACGTATTGACAAGAGTCAATGTTTCATAGTCTTTGTTCTAGTATATTATAATGTTTATCCTGCCAACACATGTAATTTTGGTACAAAAATCACTTATACCAACAAAAAGTAACATTATAATATGTTTTATAGAATAAGTCTTATTGCGTCAACGAATTTTTTATTTGTTTTTCGTCCACTTTATGTATACAAGTAAACAGATTAACTACTACTATAGGAATAATGATTTGCTAAAATATGAACTATCTGATACAAGCTAATTAAAAATCTAGATTCATTCGCGTCCATTGTAATCCTGAGATTATAGTCTTTGTATATTACTATGGAAGTCACGTCAAATGGCGCTTAAATATTTTGCGTCTTACAAGAATAGTTCCACGTAGGAAATTTACATCAAATGTATGAGAGCACGTGACAAAATTGAATATGCGAGCACAAAACACGGTTGCTTCATTGTTAAAAAATCCTCAGGTAGTTTTTGCCACGTTGACCTCTACTCTCCGTCCGTCACAAGGTTATTTGTACCAGAGCCACATAATGAGACGTATATTGTATTAGTGTTCAATAAAACATAGATATTGTAAATGTTCTCACGTGTCTAAATATAATTAAACGCAAAAAGTAAATTACTAGTCGCAAGAATCTACTCATATTTCGCTAAGTTTCAAAAACAAGAAAATTTCTGCTTTCTGAAACTTTGTTAGTCCCGCGGAACACCGCGAATAATAATTATGTCCCGGTACAGTGAGGTCCAGGGTTCGATGTCACCGTCGATAAAATTGCTTTCCAGACACAGTTTAATTTTTTAATATTATGATTGCTTACTTACATAAGTTATATGTCGAAGGTTTATGCAGAATATCACGCTGATAAAATGAGCTTTGCATTGATCTCTGAGTCAGTCAATCAGTAAGCAGTGAATTTTACATACATACATGTTGACAATGACAATGAAAAACCACACAAGCTAGTTAAATCTTTAAAAGGGCATTTCGTTTGCTACGCAATTTGTGACGATGGCGCATACATATTACTAAAGGTTACAAAATGCGCACTTATTGCAAATAATTTATCATCATTATGTTTTCACTCTATATCTCAAAAGCCTGCTCTTAAAAAATCGCTATACCTTCTTACAAATGATCATTTTACTAGGCGTGAAATTGATGGAGTCTAAGTAATCTTAGTTTTCCCGCGGGTGATTCCGTCCTTTTACGATCGTGCTATTAAAACCACGCGAAAATCGAGAGATGGCCATACGGTGTTAGAGTAATTTCACACAAGCGACCGTGGATACATTGTATTTTTGTTTATAATAAACTAATTCATAATATGCCATTTTGATTTGGTAATTGACGATTTCTCGCCATTTTATGTTAGTCAATACCATTCAAAAGTTCTTAGGAAGTCTTATTGTTTTCTTCTAAGGCTTAACCCCTCTCAGCTGTGAAATAGGCATGTGCCCAGTAGTGGGACATACATATATAGGCTTATGATAAACCATAAACGGTCAAAAAGTATACGTGATAACTCTATAATCTTACTGTTACAATGAAAATATTTTTTGTAGGTCGACTCTTTAGCTAAAATAATATGAGTATGATCAATACCCAGAAATATTGTTTTAGTTTGCATCAGCCCAGTAATAGAACTGCATTCGTACGTGATGGAAAGTGCAGCGCGGTCCAAACAAAATATCGAATGCTCAAAAGAAATAAGCCATTAATATTGAACGGAATTATGCAGGCCACCTTTAAAGCGTTAGTTATTAATACCTGATTAAATCCAGACTGTTTTTGCCCACCTGCAATTAGTTCATACACTTGCATTAATTTCACTGAAAATTATCGTCAAATTTTGTAACTGTTTTGTTACGGAAAATTTTCGAATTGAAATTTTCATTTAATCTCGATTGATTGATTTCATCTGTGCCATATTTAATTTTCTGGGACTCCTATGTGTAAGATATTATAATATTCAGTGTAATAAAAGCCATCTGGATTTATTCACTCATGTAGTGTATATTCAAATATTTGAATTTACACTAATAGTATAATTTACATAAATATACTGCTTCAATACGCAATATTTTTAAAAACCGTAGTACAAATTAACATTATTAACTTCCGAAAAGTACTATACGCCCTTTGTATTTTTTATGCAGATCGTATCCTCACTGTGTTGACCTCAAGTGTAATATGACCTTACGTCAGGCGCTATGGCGTGCTACTTGTTTTAATAAAAGCAAGTTAATAGTTTCCTCCTTTGCCACTGTCAAATAACAAGTAATTGACTTGCTTTTACACTCATATTATCATTATAAAATGTGTTTTTACCTAAACTTAATGAATACTTGCATGAAATTATCATTTACCTTGTTTTTTTGTTATTTGAATAATACATACAATATGGGTTATACGTAGCTACATCCCACACTTGAGACCAGTCTTTTTATAGCTCTGAGTGTTAGGTCTTAGTTCATCGCGTTGGCACAGTGCGAGTACGTAAAACATGTGTTTTTCTGGCAAATTAGTGTAAAGATTTTGGTATTATGTCTCGTGTAGAGATTGTCGCGACATAGACCAATTGCGTCGTAAAATAAAATTTATTATTGCCATAAAATAGTTTCTGCGTCTAATGGATCTACCGCAAACTCGTTATATCTCATTCACGATAAGTTGATTCTTTTGGCATATCGACTTATGATGGGAAACAGAACATATCGAGTAGTTCAAAAATATTGCGTTTTAAAATACTGCATTATGTGTGAAATTATTTATTACTTTCGACATGTAAAACATTATGTAGATAAGCGATGGTGGGTCAAAGTTCATAATAAGTACCTATTTAATATAACAGGGTTATTTTTAGACCTCCCGCCAAATTTAAATAGGTGTTTTAGGCCACGAAAGTAAACAACTTCCCCAAAGAAACACGGGTCGAAAAGTGAAAAAAAATTTAGACCATGTGACACGAAATCGACCATGTGAGCAGTTGTCTATGGGAGAGTCGAATTATTTATCACGTTTCGACCCATGTTTCTTTGGAAAAGCTGTTTAGTTTCATGGTCTAAACCACCTATTTTAAGTTGACAGGAGGTCCAAAAATAACGCAGTATGTAAAAATAAAGGTTAAAAAATAAAATAGTTTTATATTTAAAACAATTTTTATTAAGAAAAAGGAGCACAGCCATGATCATCATAGTGTTCAGTAAAATTATCGACGTGGAGATCGATATGAACGATGTTACGTCCCTTTCTGTCCGACTGATGTAACATTATACAAACGTCAATTAGTTTCAGTATTCCTATTTTATTTTTACTTTGAAGCAATAAAGTCTCAAAATTTTCGGTTAACGCTTATATCTTTAGAGACTTTTGTGTTGTATGTATTTTTTTATATTTATCAAATCATTAAAATAATAAAATAATACGTTTTTTATTTCAAAGTCATGTCTCAGAAAAATTGACATCTGCCAAAAGAATCAACTTATCGTGAATGAGGTATAAGTGTCGCAGTGATAGAAAACAGGTTATCGCGAATTTTATGACAGGCCTAATGAGCGGTATTACTTGCAATAATAGCTTTTACGGTATTGTATTTGTTCGTTTCTCTCTGAATATTCCATGGAAGCTGAAGACTACTTAGTAATTCGTTAGAATGTTAAGACCTCCCAAACAACTACATAAATTAGAAAAAAAAACTTATAAGATCTTATAGTTTATTTATTGAGTTATCATAGGGATACTTTGAGCCACAAGTTACCATTAATTATTATAAATGAGAAACATGTCGGTAAAGTTGGGTAATTAATTAGTTCAGAAAAAGAGACATTTTACTCGGTACACAAAAATATTTTACCAAGGCTGGAATAGGCGGATAGTTGGTGAATAATGCAATAATGATTTATGATCACAGATCAGCGAATTTATTGGTGTAATAATTATATCATAGTCTCGATATTCACGACAATCCATATTCTACTTTCCATACACATCTCTTCGTAGGTACGATGAAAAATGTAGAACCATGTCCCAGGTAATAATTTGATTTATAATATATTTAGTTTAATCTGCCTATATTTTATAATAACGATTAGCCAGATAATAAAATGTTGAAACCTGCTATATAATAACATTGCGTGTCACGAAACTCGAGTCCTTAGTGTTGAGTTTGGACCGTGTTTGTCGTTGTTCTTTTATTTCTCCTACTAAGAAACCATTTTGCTGATGATAGCAAATAATATGAATAAGTAAAATGAGGACCTGATTTGTAATCAAATTCTCATCTCCAAATAAATTTGCTATCTGTTACCATAGAGAAAATAGAATTTGGTTTTAGTTCATAGCCTATTTTCATCCTCTTATAGCTGTAAAACATAATAAACCCTTTATAATTTTTTTCTCATTTTGGTTCTTATAAACAAGAATAAATTTCTGTTATCAATTTTTTAATATAGCAATTTTTATTATAGAATTATAATTATTTGAAAAACTAAATGTATTGCATTATTTGAATACATAGTGAAAATTATTAAGATGTCTTTGACGTCGAGAACTCTCCTCGAGAATCTTCCTTTATTTCATCATTAAAAAGCCGGACTGGTACGTACTTGATCACATGATGAATATTTTTGTGGGAATTAACTTCCAGTTTACTTTTAGCTCATTTATGACCCGTCTTTAATTGCGGACGTCTCTTGATTACATTTTTAATCGACCACACATGTGTTTTAACTATTGGCAAGCCTTGGCAAAGATCACATGCCAGATTTTTTAATTCATGAATGTTTTCGAGCAAATAATAAGTTCAAATTAGTTGCGTATACGTGGTAGCCTGTTAAAAATAAACAACAAAAAAAATACACTATGTTGTCAGTCTCGTCTACCGCACTAGGCCAGCGCGTTGGACTGAGGCTTAATCCCGCTCAGCTGAAGAGGGGCATAAGTATGATAGTGATAACGAGGATATATACATCTTTTCATACGTAAGTGTAAACTAATTCCTCTCCAATTTCGCATTCGTGTGATTACTTTGGAGGAAAATATGATGTTCTAAAATATTTTCCTGAATGGTTGACGTCAGGCGGTTGATAATAGAACCATCATTCGTACCTTTTGTTCTAATAACGAACCATATTCTGTGAATCCCATCTTAAGGTTGGAATACGAAAAGAAAAAAAATAGGTGCGAGGGATCTTTATTGTCTTCAGGAAATTTTTACAAATTCACTTGAAAGACATAAACGTTAAAAACATAGGTGGGTCAATCAACTTTTAAATGTACCATCAATGATAGATTTTATATATCAATTTTTTTTTCTTAAATTTGTATATTTTATACGTATTTTTTGTTGATAATTATTTATATTTAAGGAATTTAAATAGAGCAGAACAATTTATGGTAAATTTTACTCAAAAATTCACATGACTGTAGTTAAGATAGTACCTTGGACATTTAAAAATTCAGTCAAATTGTTTATTTACTTTTAAATATTAGAATCATATTTAAAAAACCTTACTGTTCTTTTAAAGTAAAAATGACGATAATGTGTCTTTAGGAGATAAGAAAAAAGTGGTTGTCCAGTGGACATAGACGTTTATCCATAGGAAATACTCGGGTGTCCAAAGGGGACTCTATGATGAAAATCGCCTGTATTTCTTCTTCTATGTAATAAAAAAACAACTATTTGAAAATAATTATCAGTATTAGAAGAGAAAATATTGAATAATTCAGACAACGATCTTGGATGTCCAAGGGACTGGTGGTGATATTTATTAGTCTTTCCGCTCCCTGGTAATAAATAATAATATTTTGAATTAGGTCTTACGCACAGTAAAAAATATACATTAAATTGAATATATTCCACTTTAATTTACTACAATATATAAAATACAAAAGTTTTTGTGCTGGTTGTCCAGTGGACACACAATAAAGCCACGCTCTTTTTCAAAATACACTCGGTCGACTGGCGCCACGGAAAAGATGAAATCAAAATCGGGGCTGGATGAATGTTGTCACGAAATAAATCGACTTGAGTTCCAAGCAGTAGTCACGCCATAAATGTTTGGATTTTGGAACTTTTTTACCGTTGTCCGGTGGAAGTCAGAATAATAAAATATAATAGGGACTAAAATAAAAATGCAAAAAGGTCGTTAAGGTTTTAAAGCAAACAAAATCTATTTACTAGCATCATAGTAGATATTGTAATTAATAATTATGTTTCATTGTAATGGATTGCCATATATATTTTTTTTGGAAAAATTAATGTTTCATTGTACTAACCTACTGAGGGACAAATTTACATAGTACTGATAGGACAGATAAAAGTTGATTGACCCAGGTACATGTGTATACAAAATAACCATGCAATACATAACTAATTAATATAAGTCAACAAAAACAATAAATGATGATCAAATACAACTATAGGAATGAAATTAACTTTGAATGCAATATAAACAAAACTTCGAGTGGCGCGCTGACACAACTTGTATATAATATACAAATGTCGGTACTTCCATGGAAGCCCAAAAGCGTTGTATGGTAATTTTATAATTTCTAGTTTATAATTGTCTATTGCAGCGCCAGGATATGCCATTTATTTGTCGAAATTCTTTTGTAAAATAAAGAAAGCTAAAAGATTATTTAACGCAATTACGCCTACATTCTTCATATAAGTAGTTATAGGTGTACATCTGTAACCAAATTATAACATTGTTTTTCATCCCACATAAAAGTGGGCGAGCTTATTGCTCATTATTGGTGCAGATTTCCAGATTCCGTGCTGCAAATGAGAATTTTTTTGTGGAAAAAAGCATAGTCCTTTGCTTCTCACGGCAAATACTTGTGCGTCAGACGCCATAAGACAGTTACAATTAAATGTGCAAATGTTTAACATATAGCAGGTGTGATTATAAAATCATAATTTATATTTAGCGTATGACACAGCCATTGTTGATGAATAAGTACAATTAACCAGTCGTCATTTAAACAAGCTTCGAATGTTTCACCCAAATATAAAGAGATAACAATATATGGAAACTCATTATACAATTATTTAACTTCATTCTTATGTTTTGTTTCGCTGCCGAAAACTTTATTAGTCATGTAAGAGCAAGAAATAAATTATTTAAGTTTAATATAAAAAGTATTTTGCAAAGGGCTGTATGTATAAGTATTAAAATGGCTGGCGAATACTAAATTATTATGTTTATTGTTACCATTCCGATGACAGAAATGGTAAATGCGCCAACAATACAATCTCGCTAAAAGCTAAAAAATGCTTTTAGTATAGAAACCAAATGGTTTTAATAAGTCGTGTACTCCTCGTATACGAGACATAATCGTTTTTCTTCTTCTTTTTGGTTTGGACTGCCATTAACCATCATGGCTGCAAACTGGTTATACACTACTGGAAAAAATTAAAGGATCAAAAAATAAATCAAAATTTTTGGCTGATTTTCAACAGGCCGTAACTTCGAAAAAAATGGTCGTGCAGGAAATTAAAAAAAAGAAACTTGTAGCTCCAAGTATCTAGTTTTTGGATTAATACATTAAAATTTTGTAGCATCAGCGGTTTTTGAGTGATCTTAGGAAAACCAGCAACAAAAAAATTTAACAAAAAATCTTGTTTCTTTTTTTTGATATACGGACGTGGAAAAACATGTCCTTGCTAAACCCGTAGAAAGATCAGATACTTTGTTTATGTAGCTTTAATTTCGTTCTTTTAACACCTCGATATGTTTAGTCCTCGCCGAGATATCAGTCTCCAAATGGAAAAGGATCCTTTTGTCTTTAAATATCGATATCTCAGCAACCAATAATTGCACATCAAGTGAAAGGTGCGTTTCAAGAACTTGAATAAATATCCTTTAACCACCAGTTATTGCTTTTTCGAAAAAACGGGAATTCTTCTTGTTACATGAATTTGAAAATGCAACAAAAAATGAGCTTTAGGTGGTGTTTTGGAAAATCAAGCGCTGGATCGAAAATATTGTGAAAACCAATAATGTTAAGTGTGCGTTTTACAGTTCAATATGTCCACGAAAATCCTACAAAGTGCCACATTAATCCATCCAGCCGGTTTTTGTGATTGACTCGATCGAATTTTTGAAAAAAATAAGGAATCACGTTTTTGCTCTGCAAAGCTCATAATTTAAGAAATGAAAAATATTTATTTTTTAAAGCTTTTTCCACGTTTCTGTTGTACGAATTTGTTGTTTTGGGGCAACTTGAGGAAATTCAAGTCACCAACGCCAATATTGCCCGTTGTTGCTAATGTGTGTGATTAAGGAATTTTCGAGCAACAATATTCGCATTGACGAAATATTGAATTGATTGGGCGTTTCTTTGTTAAATTTCCTCAAGTTGTTCCAAAACAACAAATCTATACAACAAAATGTGGAAAAAGCTCATAAAAAAGAATATTTCTCATTTCTTAAATTATGAGCTTTGCAGAGCCAAACGTGATCCCTTATTTTTTCCAAAAATTCGATCGAGTGAATCACAAAAACGGCTGGATGGATTAATTTGGCGCTTTGTAGGATTTTCGTGGACATATTGAACTCTAAAACGCACACTCAACATTATTAGTTTTCACAATATTTTCGATCCAGCGCTTGATTTTCCAAAACACCACCTTAAGCTCATTTTCTGTTGCATTTTCAAATTCATGTAACAAGAAGAATTCTCGTTTTTTCGAAAAAGCAATAACTGGTGGTTAAAGGATATTTATTCAAGTTCTTGAAACGCACCTTTCACTTGATGTGCAATTATTGGTTGCTGAGATATCGATATTTAAAGACAAAAGGATCCTTTTCCATTTGGAGACTGATATCTCGGCGAGGACTAAACATATCGAGGTGTTAACGAAATTAAAGCTACATAAACAAAGTATCTGATCTTTCTACGGGTTTAGCAAGGACATGTTTTTCCACGTCCGTATATCAAAAAAAAGAAACAAGATTTTTTGTTAAATTTTTTTGTTGCTGGTTTTCCTAAGATCACTCAAAAACCGCTGATGCTACAAAATTTTAATGTATTAATCCAAAAACTAGATACTTGGAGCTACAAGTTTCTTTTTTTTAATTTCCTGCACGACCATTTTTTTCGAAGTTACGGCCTGTTGAAAATCGCCCAAAAATTTGTATTTATTTTTTGATCCTTTAATTTTTTCCAGTAGTATATAAGGCAGGGAGGTCATATTCTGCAAGAATCCAGTCCAGTTAACCTTGAGCCCTGTGTGTGCGATTTAATGTTTAAACATTATAATAATTATAATTAAAATCTAGAAACTCAAATTACGCTTACGCCTGTCTCAAAATGGTAGAAAGAAGTGAATTTTATTTCGCCTGAGCCGGCGACCATAACTAGAACCCAGCGATTGCAAGCCATACACCTATACCGCAAGGCACCGAGGCCGTCGTATATTCCATGTAGCCTTAGTTTACAAATAACAATAATGGAGTACACAAATAATCAAAAGTGAACAGCTAACCATTTCGTTGTTTATACATTATAGGCTAATTAAAATACTTAATTATTTAATTAAAAGGGTTATACCGCCCTCTCTACTGGGAGTGGTAGAGCAGAAGGCCCGTGCCTAGTTTTGAGGAGATTGTATATGGACTGGTGGCGATAATATCGAGGAGACATCACGGACTTGGCACTTGTTCGAATACAAAATAACATTACAAATTACAAGTTACGAAAACTGACGTTCATTCATATAGAGTAAAACACTCGTCCCAGTTACAATTGCCGGAAACACCCGATTGTATTCAAAGAATTTTGCTTTATATGTGGTCGTTTGTTTCCCCAAGTGCCATATTCTCTGCTGTAATCCTGTCGAATTAGTGCAGGATATATCGCAAATAGATGTATAGTGCTGATACGTTATCAATATTACTCACAGTTTGATTTGCTGTGTAACAGACTCGGTAATTGACTCGCGTGACTGTTTATAGCCGCTGAAGACGATCTGTTATGCTTCCTAAATCGACGCTAATATTTTTATTATCCAATAAACTGTTCATCAATTTATTTACGATCAATCTAACTTGAACGTCACTGACGGCTACCGCTGTCCCGGGTTTTGTTATTTCGTATTGTAGAGGTAATTCCCATTAATAAAGTATTAGTCACGAGTGAACAAACAGTCAATCTACTTTCTTAAGTCTTTCATCTGTATGTGATAATGTGTTCTTTAGTGCGGAAGGAAATATCTCATTTTGTGGTAATTTTTAGCAGGATATGTATTCTGATATCATGCATCCGGTACCAGTACGACAACAATTTGAAGTTGTACATTTGAATGAACATATATACCATGTACCATATATGTTTGTAGGCTATAATATGTAGAGATGTGAGGTAAAATAAATAGCGTTTAAATGGAAATGAATGTAAAAAAGTTACTTTTGTAATGGATTTGTGATAATATTACTCCATAAAGAGATTGGCCTCCATTTTTTGTAGTAGTTTCTGGGCGTGTCACTGGCAATCGAGATATACAAGAGTTCCAACTTCGAGTGTGGCATTTATGATGTTATAGTATCTATCGTCGAATAAGCAATGTCGGACTGTTCATTACTGTAGCTTCACAGCCAGATCTATCGAACGCAACACACTTCGAAATTCATTATGACGTGTTATCAGCGTATAAAACAATAACATGAAAATATTTCAAATTAAATTTAAAGATAATGTTTCTTATTATATAGTTCATTAATTACTATGGTATAGAAATAATGGTGGCTTTAAAACGACTAGCTAGCTAAAACAGATGTTATTTTCGTTTTGTACATACAAACGAGTAGGTTTAATAAACAAGATATTTTTTCCCATTTTTTTGTCGAGATACACTACATAGTGGGATATGTACGTATACAAGTAAACACCCCAACAAAGACGTCACCGTTTGCACTTAACGTGATAAGATGGCCATTAATTTGTTGATAAGTAGAGCTGCAGGGTCCTAATCACTTAATTGGTCGCCCTTTCTAGCGGTTGATACGATCAATTGTTATCAGCGAGCGCCCGACGACGCGGTTCATTTGCTCCTACTGGTAGGATTAATTTTCCGAATGTTGACCACACCTCAGCCACGCCCCGAACACGAACATAGCTAATTAACTGTGTTTTCAATAGACGTGCGACGCGTCGCGACGTCGTAAACCGGTGTTCCAGCTCATGTTACAGCCACCATTAGCATGATGATAAACCCGTCAACTTATAAGGGTTTCGTCGAACTTCTGCTCCCTTCGTAGTGATATATTGCTATCTCGTTAGTGCAATGTTACTTCAAACTCAACCTTGTTAAGGTCGCCGATGGTTGTCCTTGCACCATGATTAATTACCATATAAGTGATCTCCTTTCAACATTGATCAATGTCTTACGGAAAATTGTAATTTTCCAAAGTACCAAAGTATACCAAGTTGTTTATAGGAAGTATACATATCAACACACCTACTTTTAATATGTTCTGTGATTAGTATTCTGAAGAATATTTGAACAATCTAAATTAATAGTGATCGGTACCTACCAGGGTTTAGCTACAATAAAACACAAGAATTTTAATGAAAAATATTTAATGAGTGCTGAAAAAGAAATAAAAATGTAGAAACAATATTATGTCGTTTCCAGATACACAAACATCAATCGGCCCGATTATATCGCCATATCGAAGCGAATTCATATTGCAGAAGGGACAAAATTTCTCAATACGGTGTAAAGGAAAAACCGAAATCCAATTTAAACAACAAGAAACACCAGAAGAAATAATTGGCTTGTTTAATATGACACAAATACGAGCCGTCACTACAGACATTGAGTATCCGTATGAAGCGGTTCTAAACTTATACAATGTTGATCAATTTGCAATAGGTTACTATGCATGTTACGATAATACTGTCAATATAAGCAATATATTGAACAATCTCACTGAAGAACTCAATAACACCGAACATGCAACATTCTTTTACATTTACGTTGATGGTGAGACACACTTTATTAAATCAAAGTTGTTTTAAGTTATGTGAAATAAGTTAGATTACATGGCCAGTTATCGGGTGGATAATATTTTAGGCACAGACAGCATCTTTGCCCCGATGAGAGAAGTTGTGTTGGCCAGATGCACTTCTAAGATCGTTATTGAATGTAGACCCTCAGTGCCAGATGTTAAGGTGGAACTATTATCGGTATGTATGGATGAAAATGATTTGGAAGATTTCATTAACTATGTTCGTGTTAAATAAATTACCTAATTTTGTATAGACATTCAATATTTTTATAGATAATTGATTCACGCTAGGCTATTCGTTCAATTTGCTTTATGCGTCTGCATGGTCATATGTTGACTACAAATAACAAAACACATCGGTATTGCAGCCTAATGGGGCAAAGTTAATCAATTCTCCATTCAAATGCTTAAATCCGTTATCACCTAGTCAAAGTACTTCATATGAATGGTGGCAGCGGATCAATTTGCATATAAATTGCATTTTAGAGAAAATCAACGTTGTCTCATGCAAGGCTTGTGAGTAGAAACTAACCAACGCTTTTTGCTGAACACATAGCCGAAACTAAAGCATGTAAATCAAGTAATATAATATAATGTTTGTTATAGTAACTTAATGCCATTCTTAATATTCAGGAAATTACAGACACTTATCAGTTTAGCCCCAAAATTGGGTACATACTCGATAGCAATACAGTTCCGGATGTTTCAATTATCACGTTCATTTGCAATTTTGTGAAACAAAACAGGACGATACCGCGATATGCTGTCGTAAGAAAATGTAGGTGATTAAAAGATGTGTAGTTACTCTTTATTGTTATATCTCATGCCACGAACACGGAAAAAGATCTCACTTTGATCATTACTCCTTAGAAATATTTTTGGTATACTAAATTAATTTGAAAAGTAATCAATTTTTTGTATAAGCTTTTTTCGTGGTGGTGTGCATATGTTTTTCCATTTTAACAATCCGTTGCTCTTTAAATTAAATTTACAAATTCATTTATACATATATGAAAATGAACTACACGAAGCAACAGTTAAAGTTGAAAAACACGACTTATAAAATATTCAAATATGCGTACTAACCATACATTATTTATTTCGATATAATACATAGTCGCAGAGTAACAAGATCCGAGAATCGATATACTTTTCTTCAAAGATTGGGTTTTTAATAGAGAAAACATGTAGGTCTGGTTACAAATGCAAAGGACAACGTGGAAATGCGACAGAATGGAAACATATACGTAGTAAGTAGCGCTACAATCTTGATGTCACCTAACAAGGTAGCGTGGTGTGATGGTTTCATTCACTGAGAGATTATTTAATATTTTGTGTTCTGTGTGATTGGCTTGACGCTTAACTACTTCCTTTCCGATTTCTTACTTCTTTGGTGTGTTGCTCTGCGTTATCTCTATGCATGCACACGTTCTTGTACTATAATATACTAACCATTGTTTCTTTAATATCTGTAGTGGTACACGCTATTTGTTTCTTATAATTTTAGTTTAGTTATATAAGTAGTCACATGTTATTGTCATACGTATCATAAATTATTTATAGGATAAATCAATCCAACATAATATATGCTATTCAAGTAATAAACCTCATATTTTAATAAATTTATGAACGTTTATAACGTCTAATAATTTATAAAAGTATTTATTGTTGTAAGCATATGATTTTTAAATCGAATGAATGAATATTAAAAAGCTTTTTATGTATATTGAATGTACAATTTAAATAATTATATAGAAATTTCATAAAATGCATTTAACTGACAGGGCGTTTAATTAATTACAGTTACGGAGGCTCCACCACGACCTCACATAATTGCTGATTATAAATACTTTCTTGAAGGCGAGACTTTTTCTATTAATTGTACCGTTTCATACAAGCGTACATCATCTGTCAATCTTAAACTGAAACATCCAGGTGATGATGATATCCGTGAGGTACGTGTCACGTAACACAAACGTTAAGCATGAAATACATTAACATGTTGTTCTAATAATATTTTGCTTGTAGGAAGATAATAAGACCAACGCATATGACATTGTAAATGGTATATTGTACCGTAATATAACGGTTCATAATGCGACTAGAAAGGACGCGGGAATTTATACATGCGTGTCACAAAACAGCTGCGGTAAAGAAGCTCAAACATTTAGAAAAGTGTTTTTAGGTAACGTCATATTTTTCCCCTTCCTTTCTTTCTCTTATTCTGTGATTGCCCGATTGTTATGAAGGTACATGTTTAAAATATAATCATGAAAGCACGACTTGTACGTTTGATGATCAAGTAAATATAAAGCGTTCCTGTTCATTTCCAGTCCACTAAAAAGGGCAAGTGATTAAAAAAGATTCAATAGATATTAGTATTATATTTATTGAAATATTTTTAACCGAATAAGTAATACAAATATATCAATATACCTATTCTAACATTATAGAGAAAAATCTAAACTATAAAAAAATAACCATATTTTTAATTTTAATTATTAATACTTATTCATAAACGTGACAAAAATGCAATTATACTCTAAAGATAACAGAGTAGGTACTTTAATATACCTTGAGATAAAAGTATGATGATTACCGTCGAGATAGTAGCTTTTTATAAGTATAAAAAGTTCATTTCAATATTTTTTTACACATTTTTGAATTTTATCCCCCCTTCTCCCATATTAACATGAAAGCTATCCAACAAGGTGCGATAGAAATTCTCTTTTAGTAATAATTTTATCTACAGTGCTTTGACTGTAATCATTCTTTCGTTATTGAAATGTAGTTTATTTCCAATTGAGAACGTTGAAATAGCAGAGAACTTTAAACTAAAAGTTATTTAGGTACTGATTTTGGAATATTTTGATTTTGATAAATCCAAGAAGTAGGAGGCAGGATCAATCAGATTATAGATATACGTATCTTTTGTGTAATGTGTATAAGTAGGTTTAAATATTATTGTATTTATGACATAATATCATATTGTGCGCCTTAATACATATAAAAGTAATTACGTAGATATAAGTAAATTTTATTATTATTCGCCTTATTCACTTTATATCTGCACCGCCCTAAAATTGACTGGTAGATAATGTCTGAGCCATTAAGTCCGTCTTTGTACAAATAAACATAAACAAATATATGTATATTAAATTGGTATTCAAAACAAGACAATACGAATTAAGAACGATAGGTACCGTATTATAGAGAAACCATTTTAGAAATGGCACAAAAAACATGTGCTGTTCTTGTCTGCTCCAGTGACTATGCGTGAGTCTAATATTTATATCTTTTTTTTAGAAAAGCCGTACATAGATCTGCGGTATGGATCGAGTAAAAAAGTACAAACCAAACAACCAATGGTAACTCTTCAAGGAGAATATAATGCTTATCCACCGGTAGAATTCGAATTGTAAGTATTGTTATCTTTCAATCCTAAAGTGACTACTTAAGTTAAGCCTATGACTATAGGCTTTTAGTTGTAGCTTACAGTATTTCTTTAAGTTCAACGAGCGCGCGATTTATACAGAAATTGCCGAACATATTTTTTATAATTAAACGTTTATAACGAACCGTCAAAGGATCGTGAAGAAATTGTTGTATACAAATACCACACATCGACGCTGGATATGAAACTCGTTCTCATTAATAAAAAGTGTAGGTTTGTTCAAATTTTAAAAGCATCTTAGCGTTTGAACTTTTGGGGCGTGAGATATCAAATTTGTATAAAAACATTCAAGTTTTCTATGGTAAAAAAAATTAAACAATAGCACTCAACTGTCAGAGGTGTTTGGTTTCGTACTCCATGTCCATAATCTGATGATCAGACGACAGCTGATGTTAAAACCTTTACAAATCAAGAAATAATTCAATATATTTTGTTAATAAGGGAATAAGTAACGCTTGTATTTTTTGTAAGTTGATGAATTTTTCTTTTTGCCAGTTATAAAGACGGGAAAAGAATAAGAAATTCAGAGAAATATACAATCAACCAATCTCGCTCGGACACCGGTGACCCCATCATCAAAATCAAGCACGCGAATTTGTACGACTCCGGCAACTACACGATGACTGCACGTAATGATTTAAATATGACTGAATCCATTACTTTCGACGTGCGGATTATGGGTAAGACATTGTAAAAAAATTAATGATTCATATTTTATAATTTTTTTTTTTCGCCACTGTGACGGTGATTATTCATATTAGATTTTAAACTTCAATTAATTATTTTACCCAAAGTTACGTAGTAGTGGGGGTTCCGTAGAAGCAAAAAGCATTATTAATTGTGGAGTCAAACTAAAAAATAATAAATTTCACGTTTTCCTACAACCATTGATATAAAATGTATGTGGTTGTCATTGAGATATTACTGCTACGTATATTAGCTCAATGGTGGTGGTTAGGAACACGTCAAAATTTTTATTTTTTCTTGAGATTTTCTCCAGTTCTTTAGTTTCCGATCACGGTCTAAATACAACGTGTGTATGCCAAATTGTTTTTCTAAATACGGATTTAAAGATTAAACATTTTATTTGGAATTTGTTAGGCTATCTGGGCTTTTGGGCTTCTATGGACATTCCGCCATTGGTTAAGATTGAATTAGTTCCTATGAGTCACAGTGTAACGGTGTTTCAGCTCCGCCGAATATAACTTTCGAGGTACCTAGGAGGGTTATGTTGAACAGTTTTGCGAGTTTTAAATGCTATGTTGCTGGTTATAATTTGCCTGAAATTACTTGGACATTTGCGACAAACGGAACAGAAGTGCCAATATACGTAAGTAAATGTATATTTTGTTGAGGTTCGAATTTAGAAATCAGCATTTTTTTCAAAGCTGGTAAATTCTAATAACTGATGTTACGGACAATATGTCAAAGGGCAAATTAAAAGCGCCCAGCCCGCTCCGGGGATTGAGCCCGGGATTCTCTATGCAGTATGACACACCTTTTTGCAGCGAGATCATAAGGAAAATTATTCGAAAGTTTCACTTAATTCAGTTAACTTTGTGTCATTTTACTACTTGTTATATCTTGTGGAGTATGTCAATCCAAAACTATGTACACAGCAGCAAAATACGAGAATTCATAGTTAACTTAAAGAGCAAACAAAAATACGCCGTGCGGTAAGCCTACCGCACTTAAAGTAGGAAGCCTCCAACTTGTATTTTAAAAATACAAGACAATTCTGTATAACTATAAGAAAACAAATACTTCAAAGAGATGCAAATTGATATTTAGTAAACATAGAGGCTAAATGAAATTCAAATCTTGATGAATTCATTTTCATAAAAATACAATCTAAATAGAAAATGACTCAATGAAATTAAATTAACTTATAACACAGTCAGAAAGCCTGAGTCAGTGTCTTCCTCTTATCAAAAAAGTAGCTTGTGCATATTGAAATGTCTGAGTCTATAAATTCTCTTTAAGAACATGTTTCGCAACCTCGGATACTCCAAAAACCACCACAAGTTCTAGGACTAACTCAATCCCAACGTAGCTAGGATATATCTGAGAGTTCGACTTGAGTTAATGGTTGAGACTCAAGTATCCTTAACAATGCTTTATTCAGTTTCACTTTCAGAATATATTTTTTCCAGAACAACGCGGTGTTAGAAAAAAAATCTTTGTACGAGGAGATTTCAATTCTCGACATACCAGTTAAGAATTCTGGAAATCTAACTTGTAATGCAAAGAATGACTATGGAAATCGTTCAATCTCTCGTTCAATCTTCGTCTATGAGATAGAGAGTGGTTTTGGTATAGTAATACCAAGCACCAGGTGGTACTCGGAAAATGATAACATTACTATCCAATGTCTGGCGTCGATATACGATTACAGTAACGTAACATGGGTAGAAAACGATGGCCAAATCTATGGAATGGGTAAGCAACTAAGAACATTAAACTTAAATATATTTGTTTACAGGAAGGGCCTATGTTATTAACTAGAAGTATAATGAATAGCTTAAATGAGGTGTCGACATCTTTAGAAAAATCAAAACCGCAATTCGGTTGATATCACAATCAAAACTCGTGCAAAATCAACCTTACTTCGCAGACGTTAGACTATGGGGATAGCACGGCTTAATCAATAATAGCTCCTCTATGTTGTTCTGACATCTGTGTTTAGGAGATGACAGTCGGGCAGATACACAAGTCCTTGTCTTAATAAAAGCTTTTTCATTATGATTATTGTCTTCCCTAATTTCTTAGGTGTGTAATTTCTTAGGTGTGTAGTCCGCCAACCCGCACTAGGCCAGCGTGGTGGACTATGGCCTAAAAACCCTCTCAATGGTAGAGGAGACCCGTGCTCAGCAGTGGGCGTATATGGGTTGATGAAGAAGAAGAAGAAGAAGATTGTCTTCCCTATGAACTCTTTTGGAAGTATCTGGCGAGTTCCAGCTGCTCTGACTTAAATCGGTCTTATATTCGAATATGTGTTTTTAACCCCCATAGGTTTCATTTAGTTTTAATACCATGTATCTATGTATCTTCCATGTATGAACCATGTATCTTCTATATTAGTAGGCAATTTTCAGAGGTTTTGTAAGTTTATCTCGCACTATTGAGTTTATTTATTTATTTTGTAATACAAAAATTTTATTTTTCAGGTACAACGGTAGTATATAGAAACTCGATGTACTCACACATAGCTGTACTTAAAATTGATAAAGCCCAAGTAGATAATTCTGGTGCTTACACTTGTATAGCTCAGACAAACGGAGGAGACATGAGGAACGAAACAATAATGATTACTGTTGAAGGTATGTAATTTTTCAAATACTTTTAATAACTATTATTATATTTTAAAAGCCACTGGATACAGATTGCTTCCAATAGAGCGCTATGAATGTCTTTAGGAAATACCTATGTTCTGCAGTGGACATCTTTTAGCTGATTATGATTCGTCTGAATGATGTCAATATCACGTTTTGTCTAGATAGAGCTTCCTCTATAATTTACAGTGGTTAAGACTTAGTCGACCACACAATCCAGGTAGGCAGATTAAGAAACGGCATGTGGAATGTATACATCTTTTTTGGTATTCAGATTTCCCCAAGATGTTTTTCTTTGTCAGGATAAAAGTTGACATTGAGAAACAAAGAAAGACTAGCTAGGCTAGTGACAATTACTTTAAAATCATTGTAAATAACAGAGGGCGACTGTTTTTTTAATTTGAACGCATTAAATATACATGAAACGAACCAATACAGTACATAGATATACGAGTATTAAGGATTAATTATTTATGAGCTACCAATTGCATATTTGTTTCGTTGGAAATGCAATATTGCTAGAATTATCGTACCTACTATGTTTTAATGATAAATTAAACGAAGCGCATAAGGTATAGCGGAAAATCTTGGAATTTAAATATTCTTTCGTTCTGGTAGCTAAAACGCAACGCAATTCTTTGTCGATGGTGAAGTATAAAATATCTACAACGCTCCAAGTCGATGCTTTTTGTTTCTAAACTCGATCGAGCTATTTGTTCACGCTGCCAAAACGCAGTAATTCGGCAGCTGTGTTCAATCGGTTAACGCGTTTACAACACGCACTGTTTAGGTGAATTCACATAGGCACGTAGCAAATGCCGTGAAGTTTACTTAAATAGTTCGGGCCTGGTTTAGTCACCTAAATTTTAGCTTCTGTTACGAGATATTGCAGAAAAAAATGCATCTGGTTTGAGGCAGAATATGCAAAGGGAGGGAACGGATTTTTTTTGACCTTGAAAAACAAAACTTTGATTCCTCGAATAGATATAATATACCTATGCACTGCGTTCATCTTCTCTTTCCCTATTATCTGGCCCCCATGACATAACATTTTTATTTTTATGGTGTTCCTATCGTAGCATTTATTGGATGTTTTTTCTGTTAATTATATTTCTTTTGAATTTTTTATTGTTTAGAACTGCGTTCACCACACATACACGATCCTGTGGAAGATACGAATATTGACCGGTATCCTTCTGTAGGCGTTCAATTTCATTGTGTTGCTGATGGGGTGCCCCCGCCAAATATAGAGTGGTATAAGGTAAAATATATACATACATTAAATAATTTTGGTTTGTTTTGAAATTAAAATATTTACTGAATTTTGATGTATAAAGTTGGTAAGGTAAAAATACCATACGTAACTGGTAGTTAAGAAATTTTAGTGAGTCCATCTTTTAAACTGTGCATGTGATGTTATAGTACCTGAACCTATAGATTTATATGCTTTCCAGGATGGAATCCAACTGGAGAACAATACAGAGAATGCAGTAATCTACGAAACTCGATTCAACCAGACCAGCATCAACGCGACTCTCGATCTTGGTGGTATGCAAGAAGAGAAAACGGGAAAATATGAATGTGTGGCTGTCAGCAACTCCGAAAGGGAGAGTAGATACTACTCACTCATCTTGAAAAGTGCGTATTGTTACTTTTAGCTGCATATAAAACAATTTCACGTACGTACTTTCTTTACCCACAATCTTTGCTACCTGACAGTAACTATAATAAAAATGTTCCTAATTTTTTTTAAATTTTAAAACATAACAATTGTAAATGTAGTGATATGTTTTGTACTGTTAAAGCAGTTTATCTAGCAATTTATGGTAATGAGCATATGTAAATTTTGAAGATTACAAAATTGTGTTGATTTCAGCAGAAGAAGCATACACAACGTATTTAATCGTAATAGCAGTTATTTTCTTCGTTCTTATATTGCTAGTAGTTTATCTAACGTGGAAGATTAAGAAGGAGAAGCAATTCCGAAAGGAACTGGCAGAAGCTGGCTTACTGTATTTCAAGGAAGGTCATACCAAGTCTTTGAACCCTGATCTTGGCATTGATGAGCAAGCTGAACTCTTGCCATATGATGAGAAATTTGAATTCCCGCCAGACAAGTTAGTTATTGGTAAGTTTCTATGCCGTATTTATTTTTCGTTTCTATACCTTCAGTATTCATAACGATTGAATTCCATCATGATCATATAAACTGGGCTTAAACAAATATCAAAACCAAAAACATTTGTAATTGTAACTTAAATGTCACAATCGATCGATTTGGAAGTCTCATAGCGATTCAAATGCGTATTCTCTACTTGGTAATTCGTATAAGTACATTATTGGGAATCTGTGAAATCATTGTTCATTCATAAATGATATCTATACATTTGTTGTTATAGCTGCAAAAACTTATTTAACGTAAACAAAGCTATTTTTGTCGTCCAGTGGCCGACTATTTTGCACTTCCGATAACGGATGAGTCATATGCCACAGCTGTGTCCGTTGCATTCTGAGCAAAAACATGCAAAATACGAGTAAAATTGAATTCATTGATAATATTTTATACCGAGAAATGTGCAATTTATCATTTTTTGTCAGGGTGGAATGAAAGGTTATAATAATAAAAACAATTACTTAACGAGCTCGTCTCACTGGAACAATATATTTCATTGTTTATTATGTTCGTAGAACATCGTCGTATATTATCAGTATTAATTATAATAATGCTTTAACGCTATCATATTATATTTAAATGTTTTTCAGCTCTACTACAGGGGAATATTTTGCGATGATATGGTTGAAACTGTGCTTATATCTATGCAGTTTTTATTTTTAGTCCTAAGTAATGTTTGTTGCTATTCGACTGCCTCTTCAATTCAACGGCATTAAGGTGTGGCAATCGATAGGTACCCAGTTCGTATTCTATATGTAAGCGATAGTCTACATGCTGCACTGAAATTTATCGTACTTGTGTCTAGTATACACATAACTAGTTACAGTATAAAGTGGATGATGAAGGGGAGGCGAATTTACTCATTGACATTTCGGAGTTTAAAGTTCCACGTAATAGAAAGAAAGACTTTTGAATACTTTATATTGCTACTGAGAGGTTCTTAATAAAAGAGGCCTTAATCAAATTTTGTATCCGTTATTTTTACCAGGCTAGGATGAAGTTATTAAATATATTGTATATTGTCCAGTGGTTTCAAACGCGGAAGAAAATAATAATATTATTCACACCATATGTGTCATTAAGACTAAAATAAAACCTACAACATTTTATTTATATCGGATATATTGGGTACGCTCACGGCTTATTTTTATCAGTCTTGAGACCGAGTAAGATGGAAACTATAAATATCATTGTCCTCGTGCGTTTTTAAGAGATCAAAAGAAGGTATAAATGGAATATTAACACACCCATCTGGTCTCTATGAATTTAACTTAAAAAATATATTATCTTCATAAAAGCATAAACGGTTGTTGTGAAATATTAAAATTTGACAGTGTAACAAGGCATAAGAGTGCCATGAGAGATTTCGAGTTAAAATGAGGTGAAAAGGTATTGAATTTTTCTGTTAGGAAATTATTTGTTAAGCCTAAAAAGTATCTACTCTAGAAATACGATTAGAACAACTTAACAACAGTGTGTCTACTCAATAGATGGTTATGAAGGTGGAATGAAAAAAGCGTGGGGAAATAGTAAATGCGGTTAAATAATGACACGAAATGTCTTTAACTTGTTGATTTTATATCATCTCGATACGTTTGAAGTGGACTATACTAACATAGAAAGACACGACTTCCCAAAGAACTTCATACTTTAATTAGTTTTTATTTGGTCCTTAACAAGCATACTGTCCATCCACTGATTGCTATAATGGAGCGTATGCAATTTCAATCACCCGCAATTACTATGACTCCATGAATAGACATATATTTAAAATACGAGGTGATTATTAAGCACGTATAAAGAAAATAAAAATACTTTTTTTTCTTCAGGAAAGCAATTAGGTGCAGGAGCATTCGGGGTGGTGTACAAAGCTGATGCGCGAGGAATCATTAACGCCGAGGAGACAACACCAGTCGCTGTCAAAACAGTCAAAAAAACCGCTGACAACATGTACATAAAAGCGCTTGCTTCTGAGTTGAAGATTATGGTACACCTGGGTAAACACGTGAACATCGTCAATTTGCTCGGAGCTTGCACGAAAAACGTCGGCAAACGTGAGTATTTGACACTGTTTTATGCCAATGTATTCAAATTTTATATAAAATATAGAAATGGTAACCAATTTTTCTATTTAAACTGTAATGGCCCTGAGATTTAGACACGTGGTCGAGTCAAATCTCGGCATTCGCGGGTTCAAACCCCAGGCAGACATCTCTGCCTTTTATAAGAGTTTTCATAATTAATTATCATGATTATTAATGTCGAAGAAAAAGGCCATGAAAAAACTGGAACGCTTAAAAATTCCTAAGAACTTTTCGTGTGTTATCCGTCAACACACGTATCTAAAACTTGTGGGACATTATGCTTTTGTTAATTGACATTTAGCATATAGTATGATGCACACTCATGACTTGATAAGGCTCTCGTTAGTGCGTGGGCTAGTACTTAGTACTCACATTTTTCATGTTAATATATTGCTACTTTTTCCTTCATTCAGTGCGTGACATAAAATAGCAATTTATAAACAGGTGGAACTAAAATTTAACCATATTTTTCATTAAAAAATACTATCAACCGCTAAGTAGAGTTTGCTGAGCTATCATTGACATATTTGAAAAGCATTTTAGGTCAGTTGTTATGACTGTTTCTATTACAACTTCTCTGCGTGCTAAACATAGTTAGGTCTAGTCTAGACGAAAACAGAAAATTGCGTGACATAAAATTAAAGATGTGTCTCTTACTTGGTGGTCGGCAGTCCTTTAGGAACTCAATATGATTCTGGAATAAATGTAACTTATAAAATTCGCGTCAGTCCCATATATCTAAATTCCAAATTTAAGACGACAAAACATTTACAAAGATTCATTTTTGTATTTATAGTATTGAAATGGTATTTGAACAACTATTTTTTTTCTTACTTATATACCTTGTAGGACATCTATCGAGAATACTTGTATGTATACAGGTGGACTCGAAATAATAAATATTTATTTGCCTCGTGCTTTGTGGTTATTGAGGTTATTAGCACTATGTGGTCGGATATCTGAAAAAAAAAATGTGTCACACGATGATAGTTCATTAAAACAAAATTACCAATGTTATATTCTTATTTCAGGTGAATTGATGGTAATCGTAGAGTACTGCAAGTTTGGAAACATCCACAACTACATGCAAAGACACAGGGAGGTGTTTATCGACCAACTCACAGACAACGTGGAAAAGAATCTCGGTAAAATTAATAAAGGATTTACGTATACGGGAAGTGCTGGGTAAGTTCCTTTGAAGTTATGACTCATGTATAATGTGTGGCTACATGTAAAATGCATTTGTTTTATATCAATATGCATTACTTATATCTGTTCTCTAGGGTTATAGTGGCTGCAATTTTGGTGGTAGGTGTAATTTCTTAACCATCATCATCATTATCAGGCCTTCTCTCATTGAAAGAGTTTAGACCTTAGTTCACCACACTGACCTAGTGCGGGTTCAATCCATAAACCATAATCATTAAATAATTATAATGTTTCATTAATAAAAACAAAGAAATAATTCTTTTGCTATCTTTTACGAAAATTTTGTATCAAATCTATGCGGGTATGAGTTGCATGTTTTATGTGTTCACTGAACCACTCAAACATTGATTAAGTAAGATACATTTGATCCAGCGCAGGATGATGCCACTTGAACATAATTGGTGTTCGTTCCTGTAATTGGTAAATGGGTTTTATTCCTGTTAGGATAAGTTTCCACTTAAAGCTTTCAATTTCTATTTTCGGTTTTTATTATTTTAGTTTGTGTAGTTTGTGAAACTTGGCATTGGTCAATCCACAAAAATTGCAGGATTTTAACCTTTTTGCATTTATAATATCGTTGTTCGCCATTTAAAAAACATATATTGATGAAATGACCATGTTAATGTCTCAGCCCATAGACAGAGACATAACACGCAAATTAGACCGGACATTTAGATGGATGTTAAAAGCATTTTTCTGCAACATTGAGCGTTGAAACTAGCGCTGCATGTATTCAACCCATATGACAATACAATAGTCGGGCTCACAATTAAAGATAAATTTTCATATGAAAGGAACTTATATATTTCATTGTTTATTTGCAGAGCGCACTCCGACTACTTCAACTCGGCAAACACTCAAGAAACTGATAATACATTCCTGAACACCGGCAACACCAACAGATCTACGAGAAAAGGTATTGTTTATACAATAATACTTAAAAATGTATTTCAAAAATAAAAACGAAATATTGTGTGCTGTCATAGCAATATGACTTCATTGGCATGTGGTAAGTGAAGATGTGTTCAAATTAATTGAAGAGAAACGATGGTGATTATCATTAGGCGTCCAACAGCTGTCATATTATATAATGAGAAAACATCTATCATATTATAATGGTAATTAAACATAATTTAATTTCCTACCAGATATACCAAGTCAGCCAGTGGAATTGAAACAAGGTATCAACAATTGCATGTGTCTTCAATGAATGTATCTTTTACTTCAGCATGTATGTGCCGTTTGCTAGCTCCATAAGTTATATTATTTGTGCAACGTTCGGGACTATTCTTACACCGGCTTTAACATTATACACACAGATGTGCAATCCATTTATCATCGCTGATTCTTCCTTGCGCCTCTGTCTAAATGTAGCTCATTTCTCAGCTTTTATATTTGACACAATAGAACGCCCGAA
Source organism: Cephonodes hylas (assembly GCA_030295005.1). Taxonomy (NCBI): domain Eukaryota; kingdom Metazoa; phylum Arthropoda; class Insecta; order Lepidoptera; family Sphingidae; genus Cephonodes; species Cephonodes hylas. The sequence continues at coordinate 7,780,468 of AP025369.1, read as the reverse complement.
TAAATTTTACTTCGAAAGTAACTTTGTGTGTTGACGTAAAAATAATGATTTATGAGGAGATTGTTTTGAATAAGAAAAAATTTTAAAGGTTGAAATCAGTCAGCTATTTTGATACAATTGCGAAGAGAACGATCAGAAATAAACATTCCGATCGATGTTATGTTTACAAATCGCGTTTAGATGCAGTTGCTACAGAAGTAAACAGAATGTTGAGTTATTTCTATATGCAACTAGCTGTCCCGGCAAACTTCGTATCGCCCTACCAGTCAATGAATGTCTTGTTACTTATTAACAGAATTTAATTTTTAATTACTTAGGTATATCATCATCCCCTTGCCCTGGTTCCAATTAATTACTTGGGGTCGGCGCAGTATCTCTTCTTTTTCTATACATCCCTGTCAGCCGTCATGTTTTCATTCACCCCTTTCTTTTTCATATCTCCAGTCACGCACTCCATCCATCTCTTTTTTGACCTTCCTCGGCTCGCCCATCTATCCACTTTCATGTTCATCACTTTTTTTTCCTACATATGATTAATTCCTTTTCTTAATGTGCCCCTACCACGACAGACGGTTTCCTTTCATCTTTTCTATCACAGGAGCTACTTTCAGACTTACCCTAAAGTATTCCTTTCTGACTCTGTCACTCCGTGTTATACCACACATCCACCGCAACATTCGCATCTTTGCTGCATGCAGTCGTCTTTCGTAAGTCTTCTTCGTTGACCATTTTTTTTTCTTTTTCAGCACAGTTGCTAGCTGCCTTGACCTACCATTCATGGTACCTACATTCCAACTTGCATACCTCAATCTCATTTCCCGGGCTAGTGTCTTACGTTGCCCCCTCCTGGGCTGGTGTAACAAACCTTGCCCATTTCTCATAGGAACCGGGTGCTGCCCCTGCGCGTCGGCTACGGGGGACGGCCTAGGCCCTGTCACCTTTCTTATTATACATACTGTATAAATGTTTTGGCAAATGTTTTACGGCCACCCGCCTGTCTGACACCAACTCTCCTTGGGGCTTTCATTCTTTTGGTAGAGGGGTAGAGATAGCGTGTGTTTGGGTACAGGATATTGCAGGTAAGGATATTTGGCCTGATGGTAAGGATGCCACAGTCCCGGATAAGGAAGTAGTGGGAGACTCCAACAGCTCGGGGGGCTGAGGTCGCGAACTCATAGCCCTGTTCCATGACTGGCTAGATCAATGGATAAGGCATCCCCTGACCATTTATTAATATTTCTTGAAGGAGATTTAGAGTATTTTAGATATTCAAGCATAATAAAAATTAAAAAATTAGGCACTACCAAGGAGATTTGTTACACAAAATAAATTTCTGAACGCACGCCTTAATATTTGACAGCCAAAAAATGTCAATCCATTGTCATGAGAATTCTGCATTTTTAACATCTAAAATACGCAATTATTCGAATGTTATAGATACATATTGTCGATTCAAAATGGTTATTTTAATAAGTTCTTTTATTTGAGGGAGCCTCTAACTGCATCGACGGGATAAACATTAAATGACAGGAAATTTTGTATGGTGTTAAAGTTCAAAATGACTTAAGTATCATTACGAACCTTTTGTATGGGAATATAGAAAAGTATTATTTTCAGATCTTTTCAGGCAATTATTAAAATGTATCTCTCCGTAAGAACAATCCTCGTACTTCAAGGAATATTATAAAAAAAGAATTAGCGAAATCGGTTCAGCTGTTCTCGAGATTTGCGCTTAGGAACACATCGAGCAATTCATTTTTTTAACATAGAACTCCTCCACTACGATTTAAACTTTATTGTATTGTATTAAAGTCCAAAATGACTTAATTATTAAAACGAAACTTTTGTATGGATAAAGAAAACAATGAAAAGTCCCACGGGAACGCTGTCGAACGGGATAAAAAGTATCCTATGTCCGTCTCCTGGCTCTAAGCTACCTCCCTACCAATTTTCAGCCAAATCTGTTCTGCCGTTCTTGAGTTATAAGTGGTGTAACTAACACGACTTTCTTTTATATATATAGATGAACATAAAAATATGAATGTTGTGTCGTGAGAAAAAATATTCCTCTTGATACCAAACGGTCTATTAACGGTATAATCGATGTCCATGAACAGTCATGTTCTTTTAATAACGAAAACACTTTTAGCAAGTCGCATATAAGCGGGCTTTCAAACAGACTATTATTTGCCTTCCATGTTTTTTGTTATTTGCTGCACTTAGATATTAAAAATTAATGTATGAATCTCTTATCATTAAAAAGTGTGACAATGCAATCGCAAGTATGTCTATATCGTGTGTGTGTGCATTATGTTTGGTGCAACCCACATGATAGAAATGGATCGGAAATACTATTTGTATACAGGGTGTATTTAGACCGTGATCGAAAACTGAGGCAGGTAATAGCGAGGGTGATCACAAACCCAGTGGCGATATTAAAAATCCCGACAAAAAATAAAAATTTTGACGTTTTCCATACAACCATCGGTGTTAAAAGTATGTGGTTTGTATGGAAAACCTTAATTTTTTGATTGGGATTTTCTTTAATGCCAAGGGGTTTGTAATCACTATCAGTCTTACCTGCCTCAGTTTTCGATCACGGTCTAAATACACCCTGTATAGTCATTAAAAAATAACTTTTTTTCAACAATTAATTGAATCTTCACTTGGGTTATTTAATGTTATTGTGATTTAATGTTAAGTTTTTATACTTTTTAAACCTATATAAACTCCATAATAATTAGAGTATAAAACATTTTCAGTGTCTGAAGGATACGTGCAGCCAGAATGGCGGTCAAACTACGAGAGCGACTACAGCTACGACGGGCGCACTCCTCGACCTCTGACGTCCCGGGACTTACTCGCGTGGGCCTTCCAGATAGCCAGGGGCATGGAGTACCTTGCTAGCAGGAAGGTAAGAAAGAAATGAAAAAACTTATAAGAAACTTTTTGCTAGTATTATGTTTAACTGCAGTAGTAAGTAGCTATTATAAAAATAATATAACCGATGAAAAGCTCTCAATTTAAGTGTATGTCAAAAAAAATGTCTTGCATAGGATAAAAATGTAAATCATTTATTTTTTTACTTAATAAAAATACGCTCTTAATTTAAAATAACTTATAAATAAACTATGTACGAAATATGAAAAACAAATATTCAAATATATCGGACAATGTATCACAACCTATATGACATTATGATGAGAAGGAGCCTTTGTTTATATGTATAAATACATACAGGGTGTATTTAAACCGTGATCGAAAACTGAGGGAGGTAATAGCGAGGGTGATCACAAACCCAGTGGCGATATTAAAAATCGCGACAAAAAATAAAAAAAATTACGTTTTCCATACAACCATCGGTGTTAAAAGTATGTGGTATGTATGGAAAACCTCAAAATTTTTATTTTTTGTCGGGATTTTCTTTAATGCCAGGGGGTTTGTAATCACTATCGCTATTACCTGCCTCAGTTTTCGATCACGGTCTAAATACACCCTGTATGTATGTAGTATGTACATTACAAGTGTAGATGTTACCCAAGATCTATTTTTAGACATGAAATCATATCTGTATTACTTCGGTCAGTAATGCGGCGACAATTGTGTACAATATTTTGTTAAACTGAGCTCTTTACAACCATTTCTCACGCTCCATATAACTAAAATGATTTAAAACGGCTATTAATAGATGTGACATAATGTAACAATCTTACACTGGAGTTGTTTTGAGCATTAAAACATAATAGTAATTGTTTATCTAATTTCAACAAATTCATACAACAAATGGAACCAATACAGAGTTTTCGACGTATTTCTTAAAATTTAGTACTTTTTTTCTTATTCTAAGTTCAATTCTCTATTTTATATTATGACATGGCAATGGCAATGGCAAAGTTATGAGGTGAAAAACGATTTCGACTGAAAAACCGAATTACGTTACTCGACCAGGGAATAGAATACAGGAGTTATTATTATTTATTATGTATTCCATGCTTGTTCTACGGGGTTCATGTAGCATTCCTGGTTGTGTCAGGCTTAAACTCCAGACCACAAGCTGACAGCTCGCAGTAAACTACGTTTCCAAAGAAATTGGCGAGCTTATATTTTTATTTAAAAAATTTGTTACATTATTGCGCGCTTGGCCTTATTTCTTCAAGACATTAAATAAACAAATCATGTCTTGCTAAAAGGAAAACGGTAATGAGATTCCTCAACCTCCTTAGGTTAAGGAATCTCATTACCTACTCAATATCCTTATATTGCATTGTTCTAAGTGAAGTGTTTTTAAATATTTTAATGGGTGATTACTGTTATTAATAAATATTAATATTTTTCAGGTTCTACACGGAGATTTGGCAGCAAGAAACGTTCTGTTAGCCGACGACAACATTGTGAAAATATGCGACTTCGGCTTAGCTAGAAGCATTTACAAGAATGACGAGTACCAGAAGAAAGAAAACGTGAGTTACAATTTGTAGAATGGTTTGACTCAAAATCAATATATTTACAACGGCAATAGCAATAATTCAAAACAAATTATTTCATATCTCCTGTGTTTTTTTTTTGATGATTCACAATTTTAATTTAAAGTGGAGTGTGACTTATTGAACATAACTAATAATATTAGTTTTTTCGAGTAAATAACACAATCAGGTAAGATCTCTTGGGTGTGTAGTCTGCCAAACAGCATTAGGCTAGAGTGGTGGGTGGACTAATGCCCAGCAGTAAACGTGGTATATGGGTTGATAATTATGATTTAATTAATATACATAAAAGCTTATAATTCGCAAACAATTTCTCGGTAGAAATCCTGAAATTTCTTACCTTCTTGCATCACCAATCCTATTCGATACCGTTTTGAAATTCATTAATAATGACGTTATTGTTTCTATTTCAGAGCCCATTGCCGGTGAAATGGTTGGCAGTAGAGTGCATGACGGACAGGATATTCTCGACGCAGTCCGACGTGTGGTCGTTCGGCATCGTGCTGTGGGAGTTGTTCTCTCTCGCCAAAACTCCGTACCCCAACATCAGCCCCGCCAACTTGCTGCAGTGGCTGTCTGAAGGGTAAGGGAATCTAGGGAGCAAACTGTATTACTCTCTGTTTTTTGTCTCCTTTGGATGAATTCAATAACATTTCATAGCATCCATCCTAATATACAGCAATTCAATTGTTTCATCTGCTTGTATGGTTGCTCTTCTCTTATTTGGTCTACGAATAGTTTTTTTTTGATTGTAATACTTATATTTATCATGTTTTCTTTCATACTGTATTTGTCTTTATTTAAGAAAACGGATGGAAAAGCCGCCGTATGCGGATGATCGAATATACGATGTGATGCGACGTTGTTGGCATCAGAAACCAACAAACCGGCCATCGTTCACTGAGCTACAGGACATCCTAGGAACCTTCCTGGAGGATAACGTACGAAATGTAAGTACCTTCAGTTTTGCCCTACATTATAATACAGCGGACATTATTACATTCGTGTTTAAAACAAAATTAAATATCTTTGTTATTTGACTTCTGATTTATATACCTGGGTCAATCAACTTTTATTTGTCCTGTCAGTACTATGTAAATTTGTCCCTCAGTAGGTTAGTACAATGAAACATTAATTTTTCCAAAAAATTTATATATGGCAATCCATTACAATGAAACATAATTATTAATTACAATATCTACTATGATGCTAGTAAATAGATTTTGTTTGCTTTAAAACCTTAACGACCTTTTTGCATGTTTATTTTAGTCCCTATTATATTTTATTATTCTGACTTCCACCGGACAACGGTAAAAAAGTTCCAAAATCCAAAAATTTATGGCCTGACTACTGCCTGGAACTCAAGTCGATTTATTTCGTGACAACATTCATCCAGCCCCGATTTTGATTTCATCTTCTCCGCGGTGCCAGTCGACCGAGTGTATTTTGAAAAAGAGCGTGGCTTTATTGTGTGTCCACTGGACAACCAGCACAAAAACTTTTGTATTTTATATATTGTAATAAATTAAAGTGGAATATATTCAATTTAATGTATATTTTTTACTGTGCGTAAGACCTAATTCAAAATATTATTATTTATTACCAGGGAGCGGAAAGACTAATAAATTTCACCACCAGTCCCTTGGACATCCAAGATCATTGTCTGAATTATTCAATATTTTCTCTTCTAATACTGATAATTATTTTCAAATAGTTGTTTTTTTATTACATAAAAGAAGAAATACAGGCGATTTTTATCATAGAATCCCCTTTGGACACCCGAGTATTTCCTATGGACAAACGTCTATGTCCACTGGACAACCACTTTTTTCTTATCTCCTAAAGACACATTATCGTCATTTTTACTTTAAAAGAACAGTAAGGTTTTTCAAATATGATTCTAACATTTAAAAGTAAATTAACAATTTGACTGAATTTTTAAATGTCCAAGGGACTATCTTAACTACAGTCATGTGAATTTTTGAGTAAAATTTACCATAAATTGTTCTGCTCTATTTGAATTCCTTAAATATAAATAATTATCAACTACAAATACGTATAAAATATACAAATTTAAGAAAAAAAAATTGATATATAAAATCTATCATTGATGGTACATTTAAAAGTTGATTGACCCACCTACATAAATATCGACATAACTACATATTTCATTATTTATGTTTTTAACAAGGAAGAACTGCTATTTGATTTCTTACTTTCAAATACAGTTTTCATAAATAACGGTTTTATAAACAAACAGAAAATAATAATGGTAAAATTACGTTTTCATTCGTGAGAATAAAAAAAATATATTTTATCATCATCATCACTTGCCTTTGACGTCCTCTGCTGAACATAGGCCTCTCCTTTATATTATAAAAAAAATTATATTTACCAATATTCATTTGTTTTTCCAGCACTACGTTGATTTGAACTCCGCGTACATAGACTTGAACGCGAAGCAGTCCAACCAGGAGGACTATTTGGCGATGATGTGTTCTCCGGACTACAACAACCTGGTGACGCCGAGTCCCCACCACTACGTCAACATGGCGAGGAGTTTCTTCCCGTCAACGCCTACTCCTGTCGGTACGTACATACTTTCCTTACCTAACTTTACTACTTCGATGTAAACAAAAGATACCGAATCTCTAAAGGGATGGGTTAATAGGTAGAGCTGTATTTCTATGTTGAGTTTTCGCCAGAATTTCGTGATTGAAAAACACAGAAGCAATGTCTGAATCGAATTGGAAATCTGGAACTTTACTCTATTTGTTATCGAATAACAATGCAATAGTAAGGAATATCGGAAATTTAAATTAAAATAATCTATAACAAATAATTATATTTTGTTGAAATACGGTTATTCTTTTGACAAAAATCATCATGTTAAGTTATTAAAGGATTGTTATCATTGAGGCATGACACTAATTCGACATTACTAAATCGATATTATCTTTCATTGTTCAGAAATAACGGTTATTAAAAAAATAATTTGTATACACATATTTTATATGTCAACATTATTACTCTAATTTATTAATGTTCATTTTCAAGCAGCTGAAGTGAAAGAAGGTAAAAAGTTATTATTAGCAGGGTATGAAACGATGTATAGTTTTAATTACTTATCTTTATTACATGTTTGACGGAGGTGTTCTACAGTTAAGTTACATTATGAGGCTCGTAAAATTTAGTTAGAAAAAAAAACTAGATATTTAATATCAAATACATATGTTAATTTCCTTTTGTCAGACGAAATCGGTAACACTCCGTTGTGACTACGGATTATCGAACTTACGTACGTAAAATGCGTGTAAATACGCACTTAAAGAACTTTGCACGGGATGTCTCGGTGTGTCATGTATTTGTCGTCACTAACAATAATAACCGGGTAAAAGTCGCACAACTGTCGCCTACTTCTCGCTTTCCAGAATTAAATATCAAACTCATAGCACTCCATAATTTACTAAAACTTTCGATTTCGGTCTCGGTACTCTGCGGTAGTCGCTGTTGTGATATCTGTATTGCATAATTCGTCAGCATATGTACTGGGGTTGTTGGGTTGCAGACGAGGAGGGGTACCTGCAGATGAGTCCGTCGAGGCGGGAGGCCCTCAGTGCGCGCGCGCGGAGCCCGCGGCAGTCGCGCTCGGAGCTCACGCCCATGCTGACGCTGAGCAAGCTGCCGGCGCGCAGCGGCTCCGACTCCGAGCCCGAGCTCGCCTGCCCGCCCCAAGACGACGAGGACGACGTGTTCCACAGCCACAACCACAACCACACGGCCGTCTCCAACCCCACCTACATCACCTTCGACGTGGACAAGAAGACGGACCTCCCCTACGTCAACGTCAACGCCGTGCCCAACGGTCTAGTCAATTAGATTCTCTGTCGTGTGTTCTTTGTGTCCGTTGCTTTGTATTCGTGTCTGATGATCTCTTCCTTTACTCATAATTTACTCTCATCTGTTCTTCTCTCCCACTGTCACTGTTTTCTATTTCGCATCTATGTATATAATGTAGGTTGAGTTTCTTCAAACTTTCAACGACCGGCTTCAAATATTACGTGCAGGAAAACCGTTGCCGTTGTATGTCGTCGCACAAATTTATACTGTGTGATGAATATGTGATATTTATTTAGAATATAATCGTGAATATAAATGTAGTACGCTAAACGATCCCCACCATTTTAGATATAATTGTAAATATTTTTGATTTTTTTCTTTTCATAATCATTCCTCATTGTGTATTGTTTTCAGTGAGATAACAAAACACGCATAACCCTTTAGTAATATGTAGTGTAACGTGATTTGTTTACTATTTCTTAGTACCGTCAGTACAAATAACTCAAAATACTAAAATGTATTTCGACATATACCTGCTGTATCATCAGTGCCCAGATAAATATGAATAGGGTTTCTTTTATTACCAAGACGTTTATTCAAAAAGGAAGAACTTTATAGTAGCACTAGTAGTACCGTCGAGTTTGTCATTTTTGGGATTTATAAGAGGCACCTAAGGAATTCTCATTATATTAATTTCCCCTGAGGATTCTTCATTATATTCATTTTATTTACAAAAATAAACATCCAAATAGTAAACACTGGCATAAATAGGAAATCAATATTTTAAATTATATTTAAAATATTCATACCTATGTATCACAATTTTTTTGAGAATTTAATAAATAAAATTAATAAATCGCAGTCGCTTTATCAGCTGAAGCAGTGATTCGTCACTTTTGTGTATTTTATATATTGTTTAAGAGAACATATTATTTTATATTTTCATGGAAGTTCTTATATTATTTCTGTAAAAATAATAGTATTGTATCGTTTATTTTTTATGTGAATGTTAAAAATATTTTCTGATAGATTATAGTGATTTCGGATCTAGGACATCAAACATATAATTAATATATTTCTATATCAATATATTTATCACGAAGTAATTCAGTCAACAATACTAGTCTTCGATGCTACAGATTAATATATTTATGTTATGTACAAACATTGTCGTGGTATAAGGGCTTTGCGAAGATTTTGTTGTTTTAGATGAAATATCTATATTGTATTGTGCCGCAGAGGCATGAGTTAATTAAGCTTAGTTAATAAATTAATGTGATATTAAAAAAACGATTCGTGTGTATTATTTTGCGGGAGCTGCATTCTGTAATTTCCAAGTAATGATTCAGGCCTTTGTTGCCAGAACGTCAGTTTCAAAGAAAGCTGTTAGCATTTTGAAGGTAAATAGCAGAAGTAAATCTTTCCTCTATCCCCTATTTTGCTGCCAAGATATTAACTCGCCAATCGTCGCAATAGTGTTCGTAAAGTATACATCGACGGCAGCAAAGAATAAAAAGACAACTGCAATTTTTCGTTTTTTTGATTATTGCAGAAAATAACTTAAAATATCATGTTCTACAACATAACAAAAAAAAAGTTTAAATATAGCCTTATTTTTGGTACTTTTCGTACGTATAAAAAGACAACTACACCTGTTTGGTAAAATTGCACGACGTACTAGATGCGGTTATCTACCCGATGGCCGTTATTACGCGCGGCGCACGGATACCCGCGGTCATGCAAAATGTGTCATCAGTCAGATGTCATCTTATTCGCCGGGTGGCACGACGGCTTATAAGGCGATATTACGTGTTAAAGATTATAGTTATGATTTGGCTAGCGTTGGTTAATTTTTGCTTTGAAGCGATGCATAAGCGACCATCTGCCAGTTGACTTTTTTTACTTTGAGAGACTACATGTAGATGTCTCAGTTTACATTAGGTTGATTAGTATTTTTTGATATGGGGTAACGTATACGGGTCTTTACTTATGTATTTCTTGTTGTTGTTAGCTAAATTAGTCCATATAAATATGGGAAAGCTGAAATTTTGTTTATTCGTTTGGATATACGGCTTAATCTCAATAACTGTTAGCACAAATTAAACAAACAAATTATGTGGTATAATAATAATACTTTCCCGAAATTTAGGCAGGCTATCGATTATGTCACCTTTAAGCTATCAATCACCACTAATAAACACGAGAGATGCTACTCCAGCAGTAGATTCTTTAATATTTTACGCCATCTTCATTAACCGGTAGGAAATGACGTCATTTCACTATTGATACAAGAAGAAGAAAGCATTTGAGTCATAAAGACAAGTGAATTAATACGAGGCGTAAATTAAATAAAGAGGCTTTGATTCGATTGAGACCTGTGCTGTGTTACGAGTCTCTCCAGCGGTGCCACATCGACTATCTTTACATCGAGATGTTGAAATGTATATACAGCAACGCCACTATGGCGGTCCGAGTACAAGACCTGAGCTAAGCTAAGGCTATTCCACTACAGAGAGGCGTGAGACAGGGAGATATTATGTCTCCGGAACTGTTCACTGCCGCGCTGGAAAACGCCTTCAAACTCTTGGAGTGGAAAGGATTCGGCATCAACATCAACGTCGAGTATATCACACACCTTCGGTTTGCCGACGATATTGTAGTCATGGCAGAATCGCTGGAGGACCTCCACTATGCTCGAAGACCTCAATCGAGTCTTCCAACAGGTGGGTCTTAAAATGAACATGGACAAGACGAAGATCAGGTCGAATATCCATGTTGTGGCCACCCAAATCGCAGTTTGGATTTGACTCTCGAGTTTGTAGACTATTTAGAACAAGTGATCCGGTTAGGCAGGTCCAACATCGAGAGGGAGGTCAATCGTCTCATTATTGGCCTCATAGCTCATATAAAAAAAATAAAAAATACTACTATAATAGCAATTATTGAAATTGATGTTAATTATTGCTAAGCATGTAAACTTTCCTAGATTTCAATATAATTATTTTTATAAGAATTTTTTATTAAACCAAAATAACTAATAAATAATCACAACATTTTATTTAACAATGTTATGACATGATAATTTTTTTACTTAATAAATAAGTAGTTCTTCAACAAATAATTCATTAGACTTCTTTTCAAATCATTAAACTTGCACAAACATTACAACGTAGAAAAAGACATGTGCAAAATTATATTATAAATAGTGGCGTATTTAGGATTGAACACTGTCAAGAACAAATATTTCATAAAAATAAATGTTGCATATACATGTATATACAAGTATTTCCTAAAATATATTTAATATACTTTGAAAAAACCATATTTCTTAATTCCAATGTAAAAGCGACCAAGTGGTAGTTAACTTGTCGTAATTTTATGTACAATTTAAATGCAGACAACTGCAAATATCTCTTAAACTAAAAGTAATTCGAAAAAACTAAATATAGGGATAAATGGCTCATTACATAATAAAGCATTGATGAAATTTTCATCAAATTTGGTTTGAAATCAACAAAATGGGAGAGTTTTTTTCCTTTTTTGCGCTCTCCTGAAAAGTAGCTGTTTTGTAGATAACCGTTTGTTCTTTGCTCCCGTCGACATGGACTAAGTACAAATCAAATATGAAAAATCCAGATGATTTAAATTTAAACCACAGTCCCACAGTGCTGAAGGATTAGATTTTGTAAATCCAGTCACTTTGATGTTTATCTAAAGCAGGATTACGCATCTAAAGTATTACAATATTTGGTTTGTAGTTCTTTGTTTAATACTGTTCCTTGGAAATTTCGTGTTTTTTAGAATACATAGCTTAAAATGTAATCTGCATTGGTTAAACCATGAATGCCGTGTTCAGTAACCGTACATTCGAAGTCTAAAATTGATTTTTGAAGTACTCCAAGACGTACTTTTTGGAAATTTACTGGAGAAAGCTCGTATAGTTACGTCATGTGTTGACCTGACGAACAAAATCCAGAAAAGTGCTATAACTAGAGTCGGGACCAAGCCGGGGTGAACCTCGATCTATGTGGATGTTGACCACCAGTAAAGACCTTTAAGCAGAGAGAATGGACCTCACTACGACCCAAAACAGTCGCTTATGGAGAAGAAAGATAAGAAAAGCCTACCCAATTAGAAACGGGAGAAGGCTAGACGAAGAAGATTACCGTAGCAAGTTTAAATAAATTTTATAAACTATTGCTCCTCAATTGCTGAACTTTTATAAATATAAGCAACTAAAACATCACGTTTATTAATAATTTTTAATCGCCAAACTTTATTACAACAGAATGGACATATTATATTACTTATCTTACACCCTCTGGATTCACTGTCTCGCGAAATCTTTAGTGAGCTAAATTGTTAACCTCATTCTTGCCACGTTAGAAAGATATGTCAGATTGAAATGAAAAATTATAACCAAGCTCTTAGTAAAGAAGGAACGTGCAATAACTTCTTCATTAGGAATAAGTTATAATCCTCTACGAATGTGCAAAATTACATTATAGTAGTCCTCTCATGAATGCGACAACTAGCGCCTCAATTCCATCTGCGGCCTGAAAAGTAAAGACATGAATAATTAATCAATGATTTGACCAATTAGATGTTGCGATGGGGACTAATAAAAATTACTTGGGTGTAACTCATTGCAGAAAATGTTGTTTATTAATAAAATATTGTTTTTACTTACATCTTTAAACGCTTCAACTAATCCCATTGGTATATCCATAATCATTTTCACAAAGCTAGCAATAGCCTGAAACATCAAAATTTATTTAATACCTCGCAATTTTTTAAACACAAAAATATAACAAACACATTTTACATTTTATGTCCCAGACATTTTTTGTACATTTTCTAATTAGCGATGCGCACCGAGCAATCACTGTTGAAATTGCATTCGTACTTCCATTGGGAAATACTTGAAACTACGTCTCGGAGACACACTAATTTCATGGTAACAGATAACTAGTTCATTACATTGGAATTATAAATTACTGTAAAATTCTGCTGCACAGATTAGTTTCAATATTCCCGCAAATAATGTAAATGTTATCGTAACAATTAGAAAATATGATTGAAATAAAGTGTTAATTAGATTAAGCCGCAACGTCAGTGTCTCAGACTTGTAGAATCACTTTAATAGGTATTAAAAGGAATCACATTAATTATCGCCGAAGAAGAAAATTGTAATAATATAGGTAGGTACCATCTTTTGAAATTTCGAGACTAATACTCGTATTTATTATCAAGCCTAACAGTTGAATAGGCCCTAGTGTTTAGAATTAATGCATCAGTGGAGATGTAAAATATGTATATTAAAAAAAAGTAGTTGGGAATAATTAAAAACTGTTTCTCTAATGGAGTAAATTTTCATAATATTATTTTACACGTAGCTGTATGTTATTATAGTAGTTAGGTTATTTAACTCACTCCGGGTTTTGGTGCTGGACCAGTGGGGGGCGCAGCGTAACCATTAACCGTATCATTTTCAGCACACGTTATCCAAACAAATCCTAAGATTAAAATCACTTTTAAAACTATACATGTTGTACTTATCATCGTACTGTCAGTTATTTTAAACGGTGCATACTTAAATACGCTTTCCTTGGAGCTAAGAATCGCATGAATAATGGAAGTTGTAATAAGCAGAGATAAAGTATTCAGAATGCCCAAAGATATGTTAATTACTTCGGCAAGGCAGCAAAGGCCGCCTGTCAAGTGTTTGTTAATAACAACGAGCATGAAAACAAGGTTAAACTTCGTGAACCAGTAATGTACAGATGACAGGTTAATTTAAATATTTCTTTATAGAGTACGAGTTGTTTCTTACATAGCTTATTGTTTCTACATTACATAATAAAAAATCACTTTACCACAGTTTCAAAACATTGAAACTATATTATTAACTTAGTGATAACTGCGATTGAAAGCTAATTTTTACTCGATAATGCTTAGCCTAATTTAAAATTTTGTGTCTGTATGTGTGGTGGCGGTGTTTAATATGTAGAATGCCCTACTGAGATACGAAATGTGGACCATTGGGTAGTGTTAGTATGTACTATCATCGTATGCATACTCGCTAACTTGGTCGATGGGCCAATTTACAGATATCAGGTGGCCAGGGTACCCAAAACCGTCTAAAAGAATTGAGGGAAAATTGACCTCTTGGATTGGTCTGACTTCTTGTCAAAGGTTACAAAATAGCTGTCTGGTGAACATATTATATCAAAATGGAACATCAAATAGGTGAAGTTAATTCATTATTTTGGATCTTCAAAGCGTCTGCAAAGCAATATGGCCGACGGAAAATCCCTGGGGGTATTGACAACTTATTTTTAACGATACTATCTAAAATATACGTGAAAATCAGCCATGAGAATAGATAGAATAGACGGTTTTGGGTACCCTGACCAGCGGATATTAGTTAACGAGTATGCATACGATGGTAGTACATACTAACACTACCCAATGGTCCACATTCAGTCCATCAGAATATAAGTAAGGTCAGGCGGCTCTGGGATCTCGGTCTATTATGTTGTGATATGAATCATGCCCAGCAGAGGATAGAGACATATTTTAGTATAATACAATAGAAAAGTGAGTGGCAGGCCAATCAACGGCTAAATAATTTTTGAACCGATATAAATTAACGTTAAGCTTTTAGCGCAGTTCGATAGAGCAGCCTACGCGTTGTATTAGCAAGTTTATTGTGACAGTTAATTGACTATCGATCTTATGTTGTTAACACGTCAATTTCTATATCATACTCATATCTATGTGTGTGTCGCAGTTAGCAGGATAATAGCTATTCATCATTTTTTCAAAAGTTCGAAACCTGCATAAATCGATCTTTAATTTTTTCTAGTTTATCTGGCTTAATACAAAAACTTCCATGAAAGATTAGGATTATCATACGTTCCGGTAAACTTATTATGAATATTTTAATTAGTTTTTTAGCAGTGTGGTATGTTTATTGCGTTCTGCCTACCGCGTACATATAAGTTTATGAACAAGATCTGAAGAACAGGGAACTCAAATACAATAGCTTTTCATTATTATAAAAATATCTTTTATTTAAATACAAGAATTAGATTGACTCCATGAACTTGATTCACTATTATAAAACGTCTACGTTAACAGAGAGGTTTTATTTGAATAAAATTTTTCGTACATGGGAAAAGGATAAAACAGTTACCTACTAATTGTAGGACAATAATGGCTCTATGTAATGTGATTTCAAAGCGTATAAATGTTCTTTTCCATCACTTTCATCAGGAAAATTTGTTTCCTAGCATCGACAGAAGCTGTCTACTTAAAGATAATAAACCCTCATTACACCAGTACTATTCAAAATATTTGTTAATTTTTCTCGAAATATAAATGAACATCCATTTTGATACGATTATAGGAGTGTTTATAATTCACATGAATAGAGGTAGGATATACTTGTGATTTATTTAGTCTTTTGGGTGTTAATACATTTTTTAAAGCAAATAAAATACATTTTGGTATATTTTTATGGTAACAATTTATTTCAGATAATTCAATTAATTAAGACACAGCTGAGTCCACAGTCAAACATTACAGCGTCAATTTATCTTCTTTTTCATTGAAATGCTTTCTGTATTAAAACTCCTGTCTGAAATAAAAAAAATGAACATGTGTTAAAAACAATGTTGATACATTAATTTATTTTAAATGTAGTAGAGCTATGGTTTAGTTCCGTATCTGTAAGTTTTCATAAACCTTAATTTCATTTTGTGGATCTGGCGATATCGCCCTCTGAAAATAAATAATTACTTTGGAAGTATCTCACACGTTTACGAGATGGCGCTAAGTGCTGCTTCCAAAATGGTTTTCAGAAATTGTTTAAAAGAAAAAAAATAAAATGTGCAACTTTTACATTTTAGCATTTATAGTATTCATAAATTGTTTATGTACCTACCACAAAGAGATGTAATTTTGATGTTCAAAATATTTTGTTTATAAACTAAAAAAGCTACCACCGCCTAATTACTGCTCAGTGATTTGTCATTGTCATAAGAGCTTTCTCAGTAGTACACAATTTTTTTTTGCATAAAGTTGTATTGTGGAATATAATTAAGATTATAAATTTATTTCTTTCAACAAACCTTTATACACGCTTGAGACATAGCGTTTGGGATAACTCCAAGTATGTTCAAAAAATCGCCCACTACCTGAAAAAATTATACAATGTAAATTGTAGTGGAATACTGCCGGTTTTAATAAATACGGTGTCAAACGAGTCATTTTCCGCCACTCCGAGGACTCCTGAAGCTGGTTTATAGATTTCGCCCGTTTAATCTATCTCTACCATGTGGCTAAACCACAGACATTGTCCCCTTGGCACTGTCTCTTTGCTTTTTGAGTAGTCTGAAGTTTAGCTTAGGAAGAGTGTAGCGTATCTCATCCTATTTCTATTCATTAATTCATTCATTATATCATCTATCTACATTACTACATAATATGTCAGGCTACTCATTGATCGCCCATTCAAGCATTTTTGCTTTTTAGGCAAGATGAAAATCTCACAAAGCCGAACTATTTTCTATTGACATGACAGAATTAAACCTTATCTAACTTCCTTACTAGATAAAAATGAATGAATCTTACTCCTCTGGTGTTAGGTACTGTGGCTGTGGCAGAGGCCGCGACCGGTGGACTGGGTGCCCCTGTGGTAACATTGTCTGCACATCTCACCAATCCAATTATAGCTAGGAATACAGTCAAAAGTCGCAAGTCTATACGCGCCATATTTATCAACTGTACTCGTTCAATATCTCCACGTTTTCTTATATAGGAAAACTTGACAAGCGAAACAGATTCTTTGAACGCATGACGCGCTAGAACACGACAACAGAATAATGTGATGTAAATTTCATGGAGCTAAGTAATGACCTCCGTCTATTTCGTTACACCGTGGTGAATCTTTAGTCTATTTTTCTGGAAGGTTCGTTTTTACTATCGTTTGGCTCAATAGTTAATGTCAAATATGTACGTAAAATTTCTTGGCCGTTAATATACCTAAATATATTTTTAGGCCATAATAACATGACCAATCTTTATAATTTTATGAAAAAACTGTTTTTTTTTTCCAGATATCATTGTTTTTACTTGTATTTAGGAGAGTCATCCTCAAACTTCTACCAACATTTTTCCTGTTATGAAATTTGTCTACCTATGCGAGCTTCAAAGATAAAGGCCTCATTAGTAGTAAAACAAACACTATCAGGCCAGAATTATAATTAGGGTTCAATTGAGTATTGAGTGTTTCACTCTAGCGGTAATATTTAGTCGAATAATTACTGTTACAAAGCGCACCCAATTATCGTGGTCTGGCGCGCTCTTCTAGCATGTTATATTAAACACAATGTGCTACGTGTGTGCTATCGTGACAATATCTATTACACGTTAATTGAAAACATAATAGGACGTAGAACATTATCCGACGAATGAAGTGGCGTGTGCATGCATACAAAATGGAGGTAGTAGTAGCACAAAAGAACATTGTGTGTCGCACCTCGTTGTTAGGAGAAATTTTACGTGCACGGAGAAAAACCGGCAGTTGTCAACTACTGTATCCGCGGGGAAAACGTATTTCAAAGCCTTTCTACCTTGTGTTACACAGAAAAAGCGTTGTGTGTATTAATAATTGTACGGATATAAATGTATTTTTTTTCAATTTGCCTTTACTTTAAACTCTTACGTGTGATATTATGTAGAACGTATTTTCTCGTTAAACAAGTTTGATAAAGGATGAAATAAAGTCTTGAGGATTGATACTATTGGGGATGGATTAAGTCTTAGTCCAAAGCGCTGCAACTAAACTTACACCCGTATCCTATTGGAAGAAAGGATAAAATAAATGTATACCTTCTTCTGGAAAACTAGTGACTAGCACTAGGTGACAAAATGATACTAGCCTCTTTACTATTTCGTAAATACATATAAAATTACACTTAATTACTCATATCACTTGAAATAATAACAGATGTTCTTTGCTCTAATCTCACTGACACATATGTACCGTTGCATTTATAAATATTCGATCTGAGTAGATGAAGACATAAAAGTAATATGGTGTTAAATATTCAACACATGCATCAGTATCCACCCTTCTCGAGATGGCAGGAAGTCTTTGAAGATATTGTATAATACGTGATCGATATATTGGAAGGGAGCCTCACGTCTACAGGAAATATTTAAGTGGCTTTTGACCTTTAAACCCAAAATTATTGACCTTTAAAAATGTTTTCAGATTTCAAGTGAGTTTAACAACAGCCAAAAATACCTTAACCTTAGAGTATGAATAGATTGCCTGAAAACATAGCGTATTAACGATTTTGAATAGGTGCTTACTTTATCCTGGCACATCAAAGTGACAGCGACGGCTTTAATTCTAAGTACCCACAACACCAAAAAATAATTATTATGTCATATATTGATGGGCTCATTTATAATATTTTACTCACACCGAAGTTCATCTTCAAGTTTGTTTTTTTTTTTTAAATAATATTTGATTTTAATATCAAGGTAAAACAATTTTTTTTCACGCTTTCTCTTGTCAAAGTGGTGGGTAGTTTGAAAGTTTGTATCGGTAGAGGCAATTATATTGCTATCGATGTGTTGAGCGGTAGAATAATAGTTATATTCTTTAGAATACAATTTATTTTTAGGTATTAGTTTTTAAGTATTTGAAAAAAGAGTTAATGATTTGGTCTTTGAATGTTTGTGTGAGTGAATGCTGCATAATAATAAACAGAGTACGAACGTGTCTTACAAAACTCCAGACAACGAACAGTAAGCCCAGGTCAGTGCATATGAATAATATAAATTCAGCTTAGGAAACCGCTTTCTTATTTAAATTATATTTGTGGTATGCACAGAACACTTTAATGTCAGCTATTCGGTAGCGATATGTTTTGTTTACAACTTCTGCTACAAGCCGTTAACTCTTCATCTCATCGGCTGTAATTCATAGATTCACACTAAAGTATCATATTTCCTGTACTCACATATTTGATCAGGAATAAGTGTGCACAATTGTTTATCCGGTTTATTCGTTCGTTGTCATCATTATTTCCTGCTAGATATGTGTATTAATTTCCGTACCGACGCGGTAAGGTCATTAAGTCACAGTGAAAACTCTGTTTGTGACCGAAAATCCTCAGTTCGGTTGCGAGGAAATGAACTTTCATTACAATAACAGAAGCTGTTTATCTACGTAGTTGTTACTGTTGTGAAGCCTAGTCGGAATTCGTTTCAGCCCTTTGTGTGTTTTAAAGCCTAAATAAACACAAGTTATAACTTATCTATCATGAACAGGTGGCTGTGTCTCACACATTACTTTCTTGGGCGAATTCGTTTATTGAGCATCTTTAATCATTATTTAAAATTGTATTGTGAAAGAAATTCGGAAGCGACAAATTGTCTGAATCGCAGTAATTTTATTATTAACTGAAACATGACATTGAGATTTTATTTAACTTCTTTTTCGAGGTAGAATACTGGCCTGGTCGATTTGGCACAGTAAAACTGTCTGCTACAACTAAAAACAGCCACACATAAAATTAAAATTTGAGTCAACAGTTGTCTATTGCGTGACATAAGCTTCTGAACCATCTTAGTTTTAATACTTTTCATATTTAATTTAAAATGGAAGCATTAGATCCTTAATTTATATGACAGGTAACATAATATTTTTTACAAAGCGATCGTCCATTAAAACACTGAAGATCACTGAGTAAAACCGTTCAATCTTGTTCAACCAAGCCAGCATGTCCAACCCAAAATTTTCGGAACTGCAAATAAAAACGGACATATTTAACCCTTAATTCAATTTTCAATACTTAAAAAGTATACAAGTATAAGATATTTCGTAAAGCAATATGAAATCCGCAGCATCGAAAATGTGCCTTAAGATAGCATTTTACGATTGGAGTTTACAGCACTCGCGTATAGGGCCGAAATAGAATTATCAGTCGTTTCAGGCAAAAAACTGGAATGGAGTGGCTTTTAATGTTTTTTCACTCAGGGCAGAGTTTGAAGTTAAAACTGCGATATTGGATTATGGTGCGGTGTTTTGCTCTTCGGTATAAACTTACAAAGCTTTTCACTAATAATAATTTAGTCGCCGTCCGTACTCGAAATTGATTTAACGTGCGAACCAATCCTAACAACAACTTGCAAGTTTATATCTCAGTTCCTATTCTAATAAAGTAAACGTGACTGAGTTTCAGAATTTCTAACAGGAAACTCATATACTTCAAAATTAAATTTGTTCCTGCTTGTCTGTTTTGATAACATAGTTATCACTGTCGTGTTTGAGATAGAAAGGTGGAAGTTTGGATTGTGAGTTGGGGTATATAGGGGCTCGTAGGATTTTCGTACCCACCAGACAGGTCAGCAATCAGTGTACATAAATTGCAATAACCGCCGGTTTCTCAAGCGTGTGGTTTGACCACCCTGTGGATTGGGGGTGTAAGAATTCCGCCACGGTATCCCCTACCTGTCGTAAGAGGCGACTAACAGGGGAAACTGGGGTTGCTGGGCGTACTGCGGGGGCGGTACCCTATGATAGCAACCCCGAGATTGGCGGCAGAGGGCGTGGCCTCTTAACTGTCGCGGACGTTCACAAAAGGTGAACGTCCAAATCGAGTAAGTGGAGGGCAAAACAGCCCTCCCAATTTGGAGGGGTCCATAACTGGACGGTGCGCTGGGCGGCAGCGGATCATTTAGGGCACCTCTGCCCTGAGATGCCGTAAAACCGCCCTAAATGCGCGTGATGGTCACCGAGAGGTTTTAGTCGGTATGCTGGCGTAGCCAGAGACCCCGACATACCCCTCAGGGCCTCCCCCGAGGTACCGAACAGGGGAGCTTAAGGTGCTTTCCTCTCGTAAAAAAAAAAAAAAAAAAAAAAAAAAAAAGCGTGTGGTTTGAGAAAAATTGTTTCGATGGTGGTGTAATATTGGTGTGAGATCGAAATAATTTCGTGTTTCCAATTACCCAATGAACTTGTATTTTCAGTCCCATTTTATTTCAGAATTCTTGTTAATATACGAGTATGTCTGTTTATTACCATACGTAATTCAGGCCCAATGTAAGATAATCTTTTATTAATTGCGACGGATTGTTCAGTGTATCAAACACCCAGGCTAGAAAAAATATTTGTAAATCTTACAAACTTTTGCATGGTCGCTAATTGAACCAAAGAAAATGTTATAACATAATAATAATGTTGATTTAACAAGTTTTCTCTAAATAGTGCTGGGAAGCTAAACATTCAGCTAAACCATGAGTGCGGGCTACGTAATTTAAACACGGAAGCATGGTGGATGTATTTCGGCGAGGCTCGGTGCCGCTTCCGGATGCTGGGTTCTCGTCTCACGCGAGAAACCTTGCTTATTCCGCAACCCGGATTACCTCGGTAACAAGATCGGCTCGCAATGAACCAGTTAGATTACCAAAGTAATAGCTTTACTGAAATATTTAATTCGGGTTACGTGCTTAACTATATTCTTTGTAGAGTAAATCTAATTATATCTGTTCATTTTGCAATCTTGATCACGTGTTATATGTTTGATATATAGGCACATATTATGTGCTATGTACATTTACAATCCCTAAAAATCCGTTTAAACATGGAAGCGTACGAAGAAGAATTAAGAACATTATATAGTGTGAAGACTAATTTACGCGAGCTAGAAAACTGTAGTCCAGGAAGAAACTTTTATCATAACAATATGCCATAGGTGTGTATTTGCGATAATCAGGCGCATTAGATCAAGAGATGTATGATTCCATTCATAGGTGGAGAAAAGTCTTGATGTTTTTTTATTACATATTCATATAATTTTTATATACTTTCAGATAACATCAGTAACGGCATGGTCCTTTCATAACCATATCCATAAAAGCTGTGATAAGAAGCGCAATGCGTAAATAAATTATTACGATATCAAAGAGTAAGTGTCGAAGTCCATATTGTTGTCGAATAACAAGCTGGAGGTAATGCCTAAAATGGAGCTTGGATTTATAGCGGGTCGAAACACAATTTAAGCAACTTCAGGATGTTTTGGGACATTCCACTCGCCTTATCCTTTCACGTAGAAAATTAAACGTCTCAGTGTAATATCCGAGGGTCCCGCCGCTGGTTTTGGCACTTGATCTGCCGTTGTCTTACCTGCCTTTCGCGGTCACCGGGTAAACGCTTGAAATTAACTTCAACCCTGTTTCTAACATACGTCAACTATTACTGTATATATGTTTAATGCACTTTTAAGATAAGTTTAATGTAACTTTATTTATTACTTATTTACATGGCGACGTTATGCTAGTAAAATTTTCTTTAAAAAATAAATCTCTATTGTAAAAAATCCTTTTATGCTTAAGTAGCTATTTAAGAAAACCTCGTTTAGCAAAGAGTATACTTACCATATTTATAAACTTAAATGGTATCACCATTTAATATTTATGAGGCTTCTTTAAAAATAAATTCTAACAAATGGCCCGCTTTATAAATTGTAGTAGTATAAAGGCGTCACTGGCAACAGCCAATTCATTTGCGTAGAGTGGCAATTTAAGACATTGCGAAAGATTTACTCGGGAAGTCGATGTGAAATGTACGATCATCATATTTTTGGGCGAAACATATTTTATAAAATATTTTATTCATTGAACATCGTAATAAACGAAATGTAAGGAAACAAATATATATATTCTGATTCTGATTCCATTTAAATTTGTCAATAATTAATTCTGCTAATAATAGTCAACCACCAAGACAAATATTTGTTTGTCAAAGCTGTCTTAAGCATTAATTATTTGCATATATACCAAGTAACCCATGGGTTCCTCTGCAACAAGAGGTTTCACTGCCCTGAGAAAAGGAATTTATCCACCACCATATCTTTTACCTATCGTGTGAGGTGTTTAAAAGAGGCTTACGGGGTCGCTGCAGCGATGTCAGTCCGAAGTGACCGAATTTTGCAGCAGGACACGGAGGCAACTGTATATGGGGTTAGAAAGCCTGTTTATCCGACATTGATCATTCCCGCATCTTTTCCTCCATGCATTGCAAAATAGAATCAATGAAAACCAAAAAAAGTCTTACTCACGTAAGACTTATTCATAGAAGATTTAAATCTAAAACCATAATGATTATACACAGCTGTATTAACTGTCAAAGCGTTTATTAATCAGAATTTTAATTCAATTAATTTATTCAGGTATTAACATCTTTTTCGTAGCCGAAACGCAGCATCTGCCCTGTGGCAAGGGGGCGTTAGAATCCCACCACGGTATCCCCTGCCTGTCGTAAAAGGCGACTTAAAGGGGCCCTTGGGGTCGCTGGACGTGCTGTGGGGGCAGCGCGTCCTCACTGAAAGTGACCCCGAGAGGGGCGGCGGCACTGTGGCCTGTGTACGTCGCGGGCGCCCATTCACAGCTGGGGCGTCCGAACAAGCTAGTGGGGGTGCAACTGCGCCCCCTACAACTCCGAGACGGCCGAGACGTTTACGTCTCGGAGGCGCACTGGGCGACTGCGGTTAACGGTGGGCGCCTCTCGCCCACGTACCGTGGTCGCCCCACTCGGCGCGGAGATGGCCACTGGGGGGTTTTGGTCGGTATGCCGGTATAGGGATTTTGTTAGGGACCCAGCCCGGCACTAACATCTGCGCGGACATGACGTCGCCGCGCGCCGGGCTGGAAGACCGGTGACCCCGACATACGCTTCCCGCCCCCACTGCCCCCGGGCTGGCGGGAAGTAGAGCCATAAATAGCTTTCCCCTCTATAACAAAAAAAAAAGCCGAAACGCAGCACAACGAAAGAAAATCACAATAACCCAGTCTTGTACTGCAAAACGTAATATTTTACCATATTTATAGATATCCGCGGGTGTGCATATATAAAGTGTTTTTTATTTGGGTTCCTTGCTCACCTCGGCGGGATATGATGCAGTGCGGATGCTGCATTTGCATAAAAGCGTCCATTATCCACAGCTTCAACCAAATAAAAAATCAATAGCTGGCGTTCCATATACGTTCACACATCTACATATTGGTAAACAAAAGGTTCAGTTGCTCATATTGAAATTGCGATACGATGAGTTTTAGTTGTAATGCAATGCATTTGTTAATATGTTATTAATACGTTATGTTTTGTGAGTGCGAGCACTGTTTGGTGTGGACTTCCAAAATATTAATCGCTGGTTCTAGATGAAAACATATTTTACAGTTTTGAAGTTGTGTGATAGTTTTTAAATAACGACAGGTTATTTAAAGTGTGAGCTTGTTTTTCCAAGGCAAAAGGGTGCAGATCAAGAGCTCTAATGGCGAATTCATGCTTTTTTCCTCAGATAATTTCTCAAATCATCACAGCATCGTGCTGTAAGACGTCCAACACTATGTCTGCCTAAGCGCGGTCTCCACTCCAACAATTGTGTGCTCCACCGGCCGTCGGATCGTTGTGGAATGGGATAGGACTGCCCACGACCGGGATGGTTGGCGTTTTCTTGGAGAGAGCGAAAGATTGAGAATAATACTAAATATTGGAATGTTATCGTATGTACTTTAAACGGAACCCTTCTTTTTCTTTATTGGTCTAAAATTTCAAGAATTGTACTCAGAACCTACAATTCACACGAAGCAATTTATTCTTCGACCTACTGAGGGAGTCGTCAATTTTTTCCTTCTACTCAGTGTTAGTATGTTACTATACCTATATCAAAAGATTGTTAAAAAGTAATACAGTGTTATCACACACATATTCTCAAAGATTTACTGATAGTTTGTATGGGATATAACAGACGGCGTTTCTATGATTTTATGGGTTACTACAACGGTGCGGTCATAAATTACGATATGGAATAAACGGTCCCGTGCAATGTGCGATATTCACCGGCAGTTTATGTCATCTCTACGTCTAATGGACTTATCTATTGATCTTACACGTTCCTATACCTGTCTTATAAATCTTATAATAAGTCTTTTAGAGTCTACGATTCGCTTATTTAAACGTTTAAGGGCTATCAATTGAACTTAACAAATCGTTTTTTAGTTAGTTACACAGGCGTATTCAATTTTGGAAGGAGTAGGATTCTCAAAACTAGTGTCATATTTTTTTATGTCTTATATGTTTTATTTAAAGTTGTATTAACTACAAAAAATCCTTATTAGCTTAGCGAATCGTACTTTCGTTGTGTAACAAAATCACGAATAACTATATATACATATAAACGTGGTAACCTAGCACAATGAACAATCTTATTTAGTATATATATATTAATTTTTTTTTTTCTTTATTTCCCATAAAGCACACAGCTGATAGTTAATGCCCAAAAACTCTGTGCATCAAAATTAAAAGAAAAATGTAATAAAGTTTTTAGAAACACACATAAGGCGACTAATTTATAATCAAGAAATGTCAGTTCCGTCTTTCGAAAGACGCGAAACATTTTGCTAAGATATTTTACTTTCGGTTACATAGTTCCTTGCGAAATGTTGGTATGCATACATACTTTATTCATGTTCAGTCCGGTAGAAACCAGCCCGGGCCGCTAGCTATATGACACTGTATGAAAATCCTTTGCATGGTTTAAGAGGCAGAGCTCACAGCGTTTTACTTTCATATTGTTGGAAGGAAGTGATTCTCTTTGTGCAATTAAATCGATGTACGTTTTTAAAAGAAATAAGTTTTAGTTTGAAAATCCGAAAATAAATTAAAGCTAACGCTTCGTAATAACCATTCATTTACTTAATTACTTTACATAAATACAAGTCTACTAGTGTTATGAAGGCAAATTTAATACTATATACCATTAGCCGTAAAAATTTTAGTCCAGTTGTGTTGCACATACATACATATGTATATGTAGACCTGTTAGGTAACTGAATTGAGAGGTAAAGCTACATACAGCGAATGATATACAAACCGCCGGTCTATATATCATAGATAACAAATTACAACAACAAATCAAACAGATCGTTTTGGATGTCGACTTGTCTACAGTTGTTTATTTGTGTGTAAACCATTCACATAACACAAAGTTTCTAGTTGATACACACTGATTTGTGAGTACATGCTTCCTTTGATAGGAAGTTTTTTTTTAGAAATGTTAAAAATATGTTAAAACGCACGGAAGTTAGGTATAGGCAGAGGTGTTTGTGCAACCACCTTAGGCTATTTTTCTTTAATTATTTTATCATGCCTATCTGTTTTATTTTGTAGACAGAGATGTATGAATTCCATAAAGTTTTCCAATCGGAATCGAATCCAAAGCCCTTCGACTGCGCGGCGAAGTTATGTTACTCGACTAAGTACAATTGCAGTGTGAATATTTTGTAGCTTAAATTCAATGAATAAATAAAGCTTACAAAAAACTAATGGGAGCGATAGATAAAAATGTTAAAAGAGTGAAATGAGTTCAAATTGAGAGGCCACATTTACGTGTTCAGCGAACCGTGATACTAACATTTATATAAAATTAGTGAGGGCAGGCGGGGTGGCACCTGCTTCCGGCCACCGACGGCGCTCTAACTCAGCGATCCCGGATCCCACCAACGGTACATTTAATTCTTATGTGCGGGTCATGAAAACAGCGTTAACCAACCACCAAATATTATTTCCATACAATAGAAGTAGCTGCGAAGTCACAACGCGATGCCATATCCAATATAATCTTCAAATACGTAATCGTATCCATAATGTTCAAATCAAAACAAAGGTTGGAAGCAATACTTCCACCGACCGTCAATTGTTTTCGTATGAGTTAACAACGTAAAGACTTTAATTTGTAAACAGATGAAGTTTAATTACGTGTACATAGGAAGTGTTGAACAACTTAAATCATCGCCGTTTGTTTCAAAGCCTCGAGTCTACAGTGCTGCGGTTTCCGCCTGCTGCTGCTGACTATTAACTTAATTCCAATTTTACTTTTTTCTTTAGTTCACGCTCACAGTGTTTGAGCGAATCGTCTCACAATTCATTTGAACTCAAATTGAATTTTTAAAACGATTAAGAAACGTTTTAGTTAAAAAGTTTTTGTATATTGCTTAATTTGTTTCACTCTTTAGAGTTTGCAAATTTCATCCGTGTACCTAGGTAAAAGTTTCAAACACAGGCCGATTATTAGCATAACTCTGATACGAGTATGTGTGAAAATGTATATTGTGCTCGAAATTTATTGTAAGAAAATACTAAGCCCTAACTTACTATGGGTAAAATTAGATAGATAGATAGAAATTACATATAAAATATCCCTTCTAATTGAATAAGATACATACGTTGTTTCTCCATTTGTGAAGATTTTTTTCAATACCTATTATTAAGGTATCTTTTACAACCTTACTTCCACGCATATTTGCTGTTTATGAGTCTTAAAACACCGAAATGAAACTTGTATAGCGAGGAAGATTACACATTCCCTTTACCAACGTACCTACATACACATGTACAGTACCTACATAGTAAGTCGATATTCAACAAAAGCCCGATATTGACGGAAAAAATATTAAGCCATTCTTCAATTTGTATCGTTCATTTTTATTCGAAATTTACAGAACTACGGAACGAGATAAATGTATTCAATTCTATGAAAACGTTTACATTGGACATTGCTTTTTGTGTAAATAATGAGATGTTTACTTTTTTTATGAGAATGAATTGGCTGGTTCGTAAAATGTGTATGCCAGATACAAACTGAGTGGGTTTGTTTTAAATATTCGCTGAGGCAGAGGGTCTGGAGATGAGACCACAGGTGTTGTTGCGAGAGACCTTTGCCCCAAGAAACAATGTTTTTCTTATCTTAATACAGAGTATATCTTAGCTAAAGTATGTTAAGCATTGTTTACTAAAGGATTTTATACGAATCAATGTAATCATAACTACGATAATTGTTTAACTCTGTTGAAATCAGTAATTTGTAATATTATTGGAAATGTGTGATATTACAAAAATTGATATAATGTATTTATTTAATTTTAATTTAATGACCAAATGTATTTATTTTTGAAGAAAGAAAATTGAGCTCCAAAAATAAATTTATTGTCGCCATTTCGGTTTAAACAAAAATTCAGGACAATAATCTACTTTGAAATAAAATTTTGTAATTAATGTATTCATTTATGTCAAAATATGAGTAATGAAATTAACTACTTAAAATCGCTGAAAGCAAACTTTACACCTACAGCAATTATGTAAATTGCTGAAGTCTGTACAGCAAATTATGAAACTAAAGCTTATGTGGTAATATAAACAGGAATGTTTACGTTTTAAAATATCAGATACAAAAGTTTAAAACAATTTCAGCCGAGCAATAATAACAAAATTTTGGGTGGAAGTATTTCGCTGAGTAAACGCAGCACAGAAACCGGCAATAACAATAAGTGATACTAAACGGATATACCTAATAGTGAGAATAAAGTAATTAGTTTTGAGATTAGCGAACCAATTTGGCGAATGTAAAAAACTTGTAAAACAATTCTCATAATGCGGCTTCGGCGAGTTTCTAGTTCCTTTGAGGTGGAAGACAAACTTTTGGGTCAGGTACGAACATCAACGACACTATCACATTAACGAGTCACTTTGTTTGTGAACTAGCTTCCAATTTAATTAGCCCGTCGGCCCTCTTCAGTTTTGCTTCAAATAGAATAGACTTATCAATTTTACTCAACTTCACAAAACTACTGCATCCACCTACCAACTTCGAACCATGTTCTTCCGTCGCATACTTTATGTGTTATCGAATTAGAAAGTTCGGAGTTATTTGTAGGTACGCTAACTCCCGGGGCTAATTTTAAATATTCGTACGGCAAAATGCAGAAAACTGGATTGCTACGAGTACATCCATATTAGTTATTTTGGTTTGGTTTCATCATCAACCCATATACGCCCACTGCTGAGCACGGGTCCCCTCTACCATTGAGACGGTTTTAGGCCATAGTCCACCACGCTGGCCTAGTGCGGGTTGCGGTTGGGTTGGTTTATAGATACCTAATGAAACATAATCAAATGGAAAATATTTTTTGTAACGCTTAAAGTCCTGGCTGATGCGCTGGTGAAAGATGAGCTGCGCTGGTCATATTAGATTATTGTAATTAATTCAGTAATAGCTTTTTCCAAAATTGTTATTAAACTGAAAATTAATGGTTAAACTCCAAAACATTAACATATTATGAACAACAATTAATTATAATACTCTTTAAACGGAACAAGGTATAATTTAATATAGATAAAACTATAGAGATTGGAATAGGAAGTTTATTTCTATTGATTTGTTTCTATTTGCTGGGTTGTCATCCGGTGTATTAGCAGCGATTAGCAATCGCGGCCTCCCGCTCTATTTGGGCTTGATTATGTACCAATTCGTCTTAATAGCGTATTATTATCGTCCGATGAATAGTTCCGCCGTCGGATTCGGAACGCCATCTATATTATATTGACCAATAAAACACGGAAATTTATATTGCAGAATAACGAGACTTATATCTTCGCACTGATTAGTATTGTCATGTGTAGTTTCTTTTATGTATGGTAAATACTATTTTACCGATCAAAAATTCAATGAGTTTATCGTTATATCTCTTTGGATGCAACAAAGAATCTTATCAATTTGAATCCAACTCACTCCATATGCATGTGTTAGTGTCTCTCATAGCGTATCCCATATCTAAGACTTGATTACAACTGGATTGGGTGTCTTGATCTGTAATCCAAGAGAATTGCTTAATGGTTGTATGCATGCTTTATATCACCTGTTAGTTACTAATAGTCACAGAGGGGGTCTCTAGATGCCCAGTACATACCTCTTCTATAATACTTCAAGAAAAATCTATAGTACTACAACAAGAAAAATTGAAGAGGATTATTAATTATTCATAAAATTATTGTAGGAAATTTTAATCGTTTTTATAATATAATATGATTACAAAATACCTTCGCACATTTTGTGTTACAGGTACCGAAAACAAATTTCAAGTCTTAGGGAATCATTCACGCAATTTGTTTCCAACGGTTCCCTCAAGCCCACGAAAGAAGATTATTCTCGGAATTTCAACCGCAGTTCATCGATCACTACTCAGAATTCTCAAGTTGTGGAATTTTCACCTCGCCTAAAACAACATTTTTTTTCACTAATTTGTTTTACGACTACCTTTAACTAAACGTAGTCAATTTACTAACATCGACTGAAAATTGAATTTAGAATATGCTTGTTTAACATACTGGAATGTGGTAGTTAAACACACCGCATTTTATAGCTTAGAACTTAGAATAGACATTTATTAGGCTAATATATAAACCTCACGCCTGAATTCCGTGAAGGAGTAGGCAGAAGTGCATTCGT
The DNA here is from genome assembly GCA_030295005.1 of Cephonodes hylas. Classification (NCBI taxonomy): domain Eukaryota; kingdom Metazoa; phylum Arthropoda; class Insecta; order Lepidoptera; family Sphingidae; genus Cephonodes; species Cephonodes hylas. The sequence continues at coordinate 7,749,780 of AP025369.1, read as the reverse complement.
ATTTTGCCAGTATTGTATTAGTACCATGGAATAGGGGTGGAAAGTATTATCGATTATCGCGCACATTTCCAGCGTCCGTGCTGCTACTGAAAATTTGCTAATGAAAACACATAATAACAGCTTGCCCATTTCAGGAATCGAACATGGGCCTTTAGATCACGCGGCAAATAATTGTGACGTTGTCGAGAATAAGAAATTTTACAATATTATGAAGTTAACACGTTCACTGCCATGTCGGTCAGTGCTGACCGACAGTGAGATTTCCGTTTAGACCAACCAAAAATCGCAGGTCCGGTCAAATTGAGCCAAACATTTTTTTGGTTTAATATATAGATTTCATGTTTAAATATATTAGTAGAGTGCCGTAAGGCATAAAAATGGTCAAACCTCGGAACCCAGGGCCAGTCAATGAATCTGTATATCAAGTATGAGACTGCATTATTAAGACCTCAAATAAAAAAGTTAAAAACAAAAAATTGACCGATCTCGATTTACAACAATTTTTAACAACAATTTACTGAAAAATGAGAGACGGAAGCGAGAAATTTTTTTTATAGTGAAAAATTTAGTTTTATTTGTAATAAATTATATGTGCAGAGTAACTTCAATGTAATTTATTAGATTATCGTAAAAAATAAGTTACAAAAAAAAATTATCATTAACTATTCACATTGTTACATCGTGTACATTTCACAGCTTTCACCATTGCATTCTAAGCAAGCTGCTGTGCAGTTTAATCCACTTTTCCTGCACCCACAAGATGCTCCACATCCTGTTTTGCATGAGCAAAAAATAATTTTTAATAAAGATTCTGGAGCTGGTCGTTGCGTCATTGTTTGCGGTGTCAATATTCCGCATTCCAAGCCATGTTTGAACTTGCAAAAATACTCTTTTAAGTTTTAGTACAAACGCCCAATTAATTCAATATTTCGTCAATGCGAATATTGCTGCTCGAAAATTCCTTAATCACACGAAATAGCAACAAAGGGCAATATTGGCGTTGGTGACTTGAATTTCCTCAAGTTGCCCCAAAACAACAAATCTATACAACAAAATGTGAAAAAAGCTCTTAAAAAGAATATTTCTCATTTCTTAAATTATGAGCTTTGCAGAGCAAAAACGTGATCCCTTATTTTTTCAAAAATTCTATCGAGTGAAACAAAAAAATGGCTGGATGGATTAATTTGGCACTTTGTAGGATTTTTGTGGACATATTGAACTGTAAAACGCACACTTAATATTATTGGTTTTCACAATATTTTCGATCCAGCGCTCGATTTTCCAAAACACCATCTAAAGCAAATTTTTGATGCATTTTCAAATTCATTTAACAAGAAGAATTCTTGTTTTTTCGAAAAAGTAATAGCTGGTGGTTAAAGGATATTTATTCAAATTCTTGAAACGCACCTTAAACTTGGTATACAATTATTTGTTGCTGAGATATCGATAATTAAAGACAAAAGGATCCTTTTCCATTTGTAGACTGATATCTCGGCGAGAACTAAACATATCGAGGTGTTAAAAGATAGAAATTAAAGCTAAATAAACAAAGTATCCGATCTTTATAAGGGTTAAGCAAGAACATTTTTCTCCACGCCCGTATGTAAAAAAAAGAAGCATTAAACATTTTGAAATTGTTTTGTTGCTGCTTTTCCTAAGATCACTCAAAAACCACTGATGCTACAAAATTTTAATGAGTTAATCCAAAAACTAGAGACTTGGAGCTACAATTTTCTTTTTTTAAATTTCCTGTACGACCATTTTTCTCGAAGTTACGGCCCAAAAATTTGGATTTATTTTTTGATCCTTTAATTTTTTCCAGTAGTGTATTTATTTATATTCATCGGTATACCTGCAGTCCCTAAAGATCCAAGATCAAGTTTTCAAGTTTGTAATAGTTGTTATTTTTTAAAATATGACTTTCGACTAATATAAATCAATTAAAACCCAAAAAAATTAATAAATGTTTATAATAATAAAAAAAAATTGAGAGCGCGAAAAAATTTTTTTTTAACATTTTTCTATATGCTATTAAAAACATATTTTCAAGGTTTATATTAAGATTCATAGACTGGCCCTGGATTCCGAGGTATAAACCTTACGGCGCTCCACTATATGACTTTTTGACGTAAAGTGAATTTGAATTACAATTTACGGAGATATTAAACGTCGGTCAGCACTGACCGACGCGGCCTGTGGAGCCAAAAAATCGTCTTTTCGTTATAGGGGGCCGCGCGGGTCGCGGTGTCGGGTCCCCACTCGCTGCTCCGGGAATTAGTAGTCTAGCAGTTTTCGCCCAAATCTTCGTGTGAGATGCTGTTTAATCGATTAATATTACAATAGCAGTTATCCGTTTGTTTAAATTTTTTACATTTATTATTACGATGGATGGTCTTTTATAAATTGTTGTATTTTTCTCAGTCCTTTATGTGTTTCAAAAACCAACTTCTTTTGGAGTAACTGGAGGGCCATGCGGGTCAATGAGTATAGGATTTAGTTTGATAGCCCTGCCCTTCTGCCTATGAGAGTGGATTGAAAACACTTGCAAAATGCGGTCAGCACTGACCGACGTGGCCTGAACGGAAAGTCTTGTTGTCGACCAGCACTGACCGACGTGGCCTGAACGGGAAGATGCGTTTTTTTAGCTGGCAGTGAACGTTTTAATAATTATGATCTAATTAAAGGCTAGAAATTACAATTTGTGGTGTAACACAAATACGCTAAACACCAGCCTGCTAGTTTTGTTTTGAAACAAAGCCTCAACATACAATTCGGAGCTAAAACACTGAATTTATAATTAAACCGTATATTCGGGATCCGTTCATACATCCATTAATAATTAACCGACTCGCAGCTATTTAAGGCAACATTTCTGGGGACTTAATAAGGCTATACAATCCGGTCCCAGCGCGGCTAAGTTGTAGTTAAACGGGTCGTTATAGTAATGTTTATTGGGTGCGGTATCGTCTCGAATGCTCGCGTTAATCAAAGACCAGGGCGGTGGTGGCGTGGTGCAGTGCCGCGGGCGGTTCGCGTCGTCACCCTACATAAATCCCAACACAACGGGCTCACCGCACACGGATGCCACTGCTCCCATTACACACAAATACATGTATTCTAAACGTTCAAACAAAGACTAATAGTGCCAGTTTATTGCGTCCTTTATGTAACTTTATTTGATATATTTATATCTGATATACTTGTTTCTATACTACACGACCAATAAAATCGCTATCTGCCATCTCTTCCAGAGAACCTATAATTACAATTAGATGATTAAATAGTGGCAAAACAGAGTTTCCTACTAGATATTTGCACACACAAACCTCAAACATTTCAAGGGTTTGTGTATATTCTCAATCAACGACTCTTAAACAAACAGCACTCGTGATATACAAATTCAAATCACTGTTAAGTCCAATCAATCTTATCCAAAAACCTTCCTTCACCCCGTGACAATTGAAAAGGTTTCGTAAAGCGCATGTAATTTACGGCATAGTTTTTCAAATTACATGCAGCGTGATATGGGTGGAGATATGCTAAATGGTGGATGACACGGTGACAGCGACACCGCGCAGGCCGTGTCTGCGGTTATCCAGCGACCGCACGCGCTCAGAACACAACCCGTCGACATACCTAATCATATAATAACATCCTATAGCCAGGGTAGATTGGTGTCAATTAAACCAAAGTTGTTGAAGTGGTTTGATTGAATAATTGGTCACTGTTATGAAATTATTTTGTGAATTTAATTTTTTTATTTAGGTCTTGCTTATCAAATATAACCTTTCAGCGATGATTTGTGGATCAATGATGAAAAGTACGGATTTTTTATAAATCGCTATTCGATTCATGGCTACGATTATTTAAGGCTTTTATAGAAATGTTTTAACAAATTCATTTATTATTGAAAAATCTTCCAAAAATGATTTATCGTTGTTCATCTTATGGCTTATATATAATACATTTTTCGATATCTTTGTGGGACTTAAAATACAATTACTACTATATTTACTATCCCTTCCGGGGATACATAATGAAATACCGTAATAATGCAATTTATTTTAAATAGAGATAAATACAAACAGAAAATCGTGTTCCACGGAAATGGTAGAGGTTTAAAAATCAACTTGTAGTTATGTTACTTGTTAAAACATTTGGAACTTGGAGCACGGATGCGAGTAAAACTTTTAAACTTGGCATCTACTGCTGTGTGTATTTTTTTTTTACTTAGTACTTAAGTATGTTGAATAGGGATAAAATATTTGGTCAATACTATATTTCTCAAATTCTAGTAATTTCATGATAAACACTTAGTTTATGCATTTTTAATTTTATATGATAAGGTAACATATGGCCCTGATTCAAAAAGGTATTAACTCCTCAATCCTTGAAAACATGTCGGCCTATTCAGATCTGCCGACTTTGAAGATAAATAATAATATTTAATTCTGTATATAATTTAGTATATTTTGTATTCAGACCGTGATCGGAAACTAAGGCTGGTAGTAGCTATGGTGATCACAACGTATGTACTAACCAATGCAATGGTGCCAATGCATTAAAAAATCTCAACAAAAAATTAAAGTTTTTACGTATTTACTACAAACATTTAATATAGATGTTTGTATGGAAAACCTCGATATTTTTATTTTTTGTCCGGAGTTTTTTTCAACGTCAATGGGTTTGTGATGGCCGTAGATATTAGCAGTCTTAGTTTCCGATCATGGTCTGAATACACTAACTTTCTAATTTTTATGTGGTTATTGAGATACCGACGATTACCTTTAGCAGAAATTGCCTCGTGGTCTCGCGGTACAAGTATGTGCCGTGCGATCTAGAGGTCCTGGGTTCGATTCCCAGGTCGGGCAAAGTGTTATTGGGTTTTTCCATTCGGAAATTCTCAGTAGCAGCACGGAGTCTGGAAATGTGCCCGAAAAACGGCAATAGGCTCGCCCCCTATTACGTGGGACTGATACATACCTGGCGAGATGTGGGTGCAGAAATGCATCTCTGCCTACCCCTTCGGGGAATATAGGCGTGAGGTTATGTATGTATGTATGTAGAAATATTTAATAAACATGATATTTAATATTAAATTGTAATACTGTTAGTATTACTATGAGAATTTGTCAGTAAGCTAGCGTCGCTCCTATTTTACGCGCGAAGCCGCACTTTTCATAGAAATACATAATGAATAATTCTATGATGCCGCCACGAAAAATACTTCCAAGAAATTGTGTGGTGTCTGCAAAAACTTCATTTATAATTTTATGTAATTAATAAGATTTTTAATGGTGATTGAAAACTTAGCAATTTAGTGAACTGGCAGTCGCATTAAGAATTCCTAAAAAAATATAGCTGTATTTTCCAAAGTATTTAAACTTTTGCATATTTTACCGACGAAGAATGTTGTGAGAAAATATAACGGCCAGAATGTTCTTTTGAAATAACAGGTATTAAAGGTCTAATCTATTGTACACTAAAGATAATGCTCGAAGCTAGAAGCGCCCTGGTATAGAACTAAAAAAATATTATCATCATTTTAAAATTATATTACTTTATGGAGGAACCAAATTTAAAGAGTGAGATCTTAAGTACGACAGTCTGTTACTCCAATTTAATTTATGTTAATAACTAAGTAAGTCATCATTATAAATTATGTATTGTCTATATGGTAAAATAATTGTCATAATAAAACATCATTTCCATACAAAATATTCCATGCATTATTTTCGTCATCAATGTTGGATAGTCTTAATTCCAGTCAATCGTAAATACGCAGAGGTATAATTTACATAATTACATGGTTGATATTGTTAATGAAATGATTAATTATTTTAAATCTGAGCATAGTCACGAGTTTTTCACTATGAACAAAATAAGTTTAAATTCGGAGCGAAATAACAACAAACAATAGAAGCCAAAAATACCTGCTAAAATTTTCAAGCAGCTGTCCGAACAGGCCCGAGAATTGTATCGGAAGGCATTTTGGTAGAGTGCTTTGTCCACCGACAAAAAATAAAAAGTAAAGTTGGTCACATTTTAAAACTCACACATGTCTGCTATTGAAATCAAATATGATCTTGAAAATATTTTACTGTCAGCACAGTAAACTGGTTGCCAACCATAAAATATCTAAAGGGCCACTTATTTCGTTTTCAAATCCAACTCCTTGAAACTTTTGCTTCCAATAACTCTAACAAACAAGTAACCTACACTGTCAGTCATTTGAAAAATTTTAATATAATGTTGGTATGTATTTTTATGTATATGGGCTATGTAAGTCAATTATATTTCTAAATAAATAAAAGATCACCTTGAGCGATTGGAACGCCAATTCTATATTATTTGTAAATTGTTTTATTCATTATTTTGTTAAGGCACAATAAAGAGTTCATACATAAATAACCTAGGTTAGAGTGCATAAGCATTACAGCACATCATAATTTTTTTCACTCCACTTAAAAGACCAAAATTACTCTGCGTTCTAATTGTGGCACTTGCACTAATCATTAAGGTGTCGAAAGGTGTTCACGTGAATGACAACAGGGTTGGTTCGGTCGTTGTGGCAGTGAGTTCTGTGGAGGACAGAGTGCTAGCCGCTCCATTAGACACTACACACGTGTTGCTGTTTGTGCGGAAACCTCGTTATCGCCCCCAATGCTTTCACTCTACTCACACGTTTCTTTTACTTAGAACGTATAAAAAAACTATCAAGCTTTATGGATGTTTGATTTCTTTTTTTAAGTGTAAGGATCTGGATATTAAATTAAAGTATTGAATGCGATGAACATTTGTAAATGTTCGGCTTCCATTAGAAGCCTTTTCCCACTGCTGTACTAATAAGGACTATAAGAACTAATGATGTGGCTAATTTAAATCGCAAAGGCATTATAAATTTGATTAAAGTATAATATCAAATCACAATAGTCGCTTGCATATATTACTACACTAGATAAACATATGATTCTCAACGGAAATATTATAAGTGTCTTTAAAGGTTCAAATAAAAATAATTCATACACTTGCCATTCACACAGTTGGCACTAGGCGGCGTCATATAAAAATTCGAGTGCGAGAAGTGACATCTAAGTAACTTAGAGGAATCGCGTGGCAATTTGCATAACGAGCATCAGGTGCCCAGCTCTTTGACACGCCAACTCGCTGCATCTGCAAATGAGGGATGCTCTCCATCAAATTACCACTTTGTGTTGACACAGACGTCGAACCCAGCAAGCAACTAGTCAAATGTTTTGTAAATTACCCCATTTACTAGTCTCCGGTTATCGCAGGCTATTATTTGTTTAAGGCAATTACTGTATTAATTTAAATGTAAAATATCACGTGGACTCGCAGAAGAAGTACATATGTGCCATACGATCTAGAGGTCCTGTTTTCGATTCCCGAGTTGAGCAAAGTGTTATTGGGTTTTTCCATTAGTAGAATCTCAGCAGCAGCACAGAGTGTGGCAATGTTTCCTAAAAACGACAAAGGGCTCACCCCCTATTATGTTGGGCTGATACATACTTGGCGAAATTTGAGTGCAGAAATGAACCTCTGCCTACGCCTTCGAGGAATACAGGCGTGAGGTTATGTATGTATGTAAAATGACTTTTTGAAGCTACTCAAGTACCTATTCGTATTCCGTCATGGTTGGAAATAATCTATCATACCTAAAATCATACATCGTCTACATAAATGTGGGTGGTGATTTCCAAATATCGAGACACAACAAATATGAAAATAGACTTCAATTTCGTTGCAATAGTTAATTCGCAGAACAGATAGGGACATCTGGTATCACCTAACTAACCATCTCCTATAAATATCCGTGATAGATAAATATTAGTAAGTGCGCTCTCATGACATAGACGGGACAGGGAAGATTGAACTATATTTTATTGGTTCAGTGCAAAAGCGAAGCAGGTCGCTAGTGTGTTATAAAACTGTGAACGTGTGTATTCACGAAATAGTGTTATGTGCTTCGGACGCAGGTGTGCCCGTGTTAAAGGCGTTTTAGATGCGACACTGACCAGGTGGGTCAACTCCACTGGGTTAATATTGAACAGTGTTTATTGAAACAATAAACGAGTAACAAGCGATTAGGAAATTTGCTTTTGAGTATATTAAGGCTCATAAATTAATCAATGAAATTAGTAGATTTATATTACATATTATAGAAACTATATTACAGAAACTACGTGGGAATTTTTCGCATTACAACATCATAAGGGGTAACTCGTTTTTTTAGAGAACATTAAAATGAAATCATTTGAATCGATTTACGATTCCTTTCAGCATCGTATTGCATCGCGATAGTCTGATGATGATGATAAATATACCTAAACTACATTAAATTTATACAATAAATAGATACAATAAATAGACTCCTTACCAGATAATATTTTGACGGACCACACATCGTCTTTTAGTCATGGTCTAAAAGACGATGTGTGGAATGTTCATACATTCCCAAGCTGGTAAGAGTAACTTATACCATAATTTTTTTTTAATAGCCTTTTACATGTCTACATATTTTATGAGTAGGTATTTTGCTAGAAAGCAGCGGTTCATTTTTGGCGCGCGGTTGAAATCTGTTATGTAAATACGAACCTGTGGAAGCGGAAAATAAGTTCTCCGCGTCACAGTGGCATTGGCAGGCGGGCCGACTCGCAGCTCTATTAGGCGACGAAACAATTTAATGTGCGCCGCCGGTACTTTATGAATAGTAATCAAACCGCTATACCCCATTCATTTATCTGGCGAGCGGCCGCCGATGAAATGCAGATGAGGCCTTTCTGATAAGCTTCCAGTATTTTGTGCTTTTACTTTATAATTACAAAATGCCTGAGGAATTTGCAGCTGACATTAATTATTCCACCAAAGGTCGTCTCGTCTCAGTTTTAAGATGAAAACCTAAATATTCTTTATTGATTTTACATATTTTATTGTAAGATCAAATTTTAAATAATTTGCAATGATATACTTAAGTAACTTTATCGGCTGGACGCGGGCCTCCTCTACCATTGAGAGTTTGGGCCTTAGTCCACCACGCTGGCCTACTGCGCGTTGGCGTAGTATCTGAAATCGAATCGGATCGGAGTAATCGAAATTCCAAGGAACTTTAGTGTGTGCAGGTTTCATCACAATCTTTTCCCTAACCGTTAAAGCAAGTGATAATTCATTGTGAGTACACACATTCATCGAAAAATTAGAGGTGTGTGCCGATAAGTATCGATTTTTTTAAGACCACAAGTATTTTCACTCAACTATACTGCAGAAAATAATACGTTAGAATCACTAAGTTCATCCCGACTTACAATATATACATAAACATAAAATAACTTCTTGATAATTAGTAGTGTAAGTCTTTTCAAACTAAGTTTCTCGGCCGTGCTGACTTGGCCTGGTCTAGTTGGCTTGACTAAGCTGGCTTTGTTCGTATTATAAAGTTATTTTACAACGAACTTAAGCGCATGTCCTCCACATTAACCTAGGAATCAAGCCTCAAATATCTTCAAAATATATTTTTGGTTGCCTTAAAATGTTTCCTTCGCCGTTGAAATAACAATCCTTTATATCTGTTTACTTATTCATTCTAGAAACAAGTTTATATTTTAAGTTCATAACTACATCTCCAAGCGCGGGTTTCGCTCTGGGAATAACCTTATTGTCAAGCAGAATAGAGTGCTCCGTCTCATATAGATATTTGAGCAATAGTGACTGAACAAAAAAAGTTGAAATAGTGAAAAGTTTAGGACCAAAGGTGCGATAAATTCGCGACATAGAAATTCTTGGAAGCGCCTTATTTTCCTCTCCAACCACATATAAATGTGATTTAGCGCCTGAAGCATAGTTTTTATTCTTATTATTTGTAATATTTTTGCGTGTTCTTTGGTGTTATAACACATTTATATGGTAAATACGTGAGATATCACATTTGCTTAAAGAAGAACAAAAGAAGTGTACGAAATGTTTGTATAGCCGCTGAAGTGTGTTTGGGAGTTTATTAACTTTTTCTGGCGTCGTAAGAAGTTTCATTAGTAACTAGATTAAATGCTCCTGTTATTTTGTTGTGAAAATATAACGTTATTGACGTAAATATTTATAGTAAGTAGCTTGGGTCCGTGATCTTCTAGAGTTTTTTAAAGGTTGCATACAGCCAGCTTACATGTTCTAAAATATATTATAAAAACGAAAGACGCCTATTGAAACCGTTGCAATTATGCGATTATAGTCTTTACTAACCCGATCTGGATACGGAGTATGGCCATTAGATGAATATTCATAATAGAAAAATTTTGGAGATTCATCATCATCAGCTGTAGTATGTTCAATGCTAGGCACAGGCCTTCACTTAAGACTTCCGGAGTGTTCTATCAGAAAATTCACTTATCATAATTTGGCGACTAAAATCAGCATTATCCTTATCCATGTCACATATTTTTTGGCTTTTGTATTATTAATTATAAGAAACTGTTAACTGAAACACTCAATCATATCTTACCCGAACCAGGAGCAGTACCAATAGTATTCATCATAGTAGCTATCAGTATAGACCATCATCAGTAACAATGGAACTTAAAATCATCTTTAAAAGTGGAAAGTCGACAATATTTATACAGTATGATAAAACAGGGGTGAATCGTGGCCGCCATTCCGCCCCATATTGAGCTCGCGACCTGATTAGGTTCTAGACGTGACAGGTGCCTGCCTATGCTGAATTGAATATGAATCACGCACAACCCAGAAATAATATTGGAATGAGATGCAATATTCCAACCTATTTATGTCACTGTAAAATCAGTGCGTAGGCGACAGATTTAATTTCCAAGAAATGAGCCACGATTTTCTTTTATTTAAACTAATGTAATAAGTAGATGTGACAGCTTTGTTAACCCATCGTATATGTATAATAGATATGTTTTGACAGCCTCGTGGCGCAGTTGGCTAGACACCAGCTTGGGAAACGAGCGGCCGCGGGTTCGATCCCCGCACGGAGACAAATGTTTGTGTGATCCACAAATATTTGTTTCGGGTCTGGGTGTTTGTGAGACCGAAATGTCTCTCATAGTTTCTGATACCCACGACACAAGACTCGTATCTTAGTGTGGGGTCGGGACTATGTGTGTGACTGTTGGGTGTATTTATTATTATTTATAATGTATATAAAGAATTATTATGATTTTCCATTGCTGGAATTTTTTACCATCAGCAGCGGAAAATATGACAAAAAATAATATTAGGTTTTGATAGTAGAGATATTAAATTTAGTAGTAATTTTACCATGGATAAACTGCAAGAGTGCTGTTAACTTTAATAATTTTTGTTAATATTTTATACAGAAACAAAAACTTTCTCAAATTATTTCATATAAAATATCAAAAATGAAAAAGAAGCTGTTTTAAATAGAACCAGAAGGATAGCGGCGACATTTTGCTATCTCTCCAGTACGAACTTTTATTACCGTAATGTCAATATTAACGCTATGCAGCCGTTTTTAATTACCTAGCAATTATCCCTGCCACCAGATTCGAAACTTTTATAACTTTTAATATCTGGATGAAGTTAATTCTATCGGATTTGGAATTCATTTAAAAGTTGGATATTAATAATAATCGATTGCGTAATTTTACTCTGTGTTATTTGAAATAAATTCTAAAACTTGTTCTCTATTTCTAAATTGAGTTTGAACGCATCGGAAAAATTGCTTCCGATAAAAGCTAAGTGAGGCTCGCTTCGTGCAGGACAGATGTCAATCAAACGACATCGAAGCGACATCGGACATGTGTCAGGTTCTTGTTATCGTGACCCTCATCTTTGGAGAAATTACTTCCTGCATCCATGTCGCTGGGACCGACACCCCGTCTGTATTCCTGATCATTTGCCCCGTTTAACCTGTCCCTATTACCGCCCGTCCCTAAAATTTCTCCAATAAACACATAGCAAACATCCTTTATGATTAATTTCTGCGCTATTTCAGATTTGATAACAAAATCGTCGATGAAATGAGATCCTATTTAGAAACAGTTTGATTGAAAATATGTAAGATTGTATCTCTATCGAAATAGAAATTTAAATTATGTATATTTTTGTAATTGTCAGTATTATTTATCGAATATTTGAGAAATAATATCACGTTATGTATAAACGATTATCCCCTCCAACTGCTTGATTAAAGAAACCGCCTAACCAATTTAGGTGTTGACGTAGACGCGGTATGACAGCATTGTCACAGCAAGGAGCCCAGTCGGAATAGGAAACATACAATAAATTAAAAGTGTTAAAACATTAATAAGTTGAATTAGATTTGAAGTTCTCTACTGTAAACATTTTGAAAAACGCCATAATGAACTGTTATTTTTATCAAATTTGTATTTTAATATGTTGCTGATTTACACCACCAAATATACACTGCCTCTCATTATATCTTTATGCAGAGTTAATAAACACCCTCATAAGGGCATAAGTATTTTATACAATAAGCTCAATAAGTCTAATGTACCGTATAATTTATACGCCGAAAATTTACTTTATGAAATGAAAAATATGAAGACGAAAACATTCAAGAAGCGTCTACAGTTGAAAAATATGGCTCATTAAGGAATGTTTACCCAAGCTAATTTAACTAGAGGCCTTAGGTATCTCCCGGGAAATTAGCTACATTGTGTGTATGGTACGTACTTTGGAAGTTATAAGAGTTTGTTTGGAACACTGATGGCCGACATTCTTAAGGCGTTGATGATTTATACTTTGGGATGTCGCAACGTTGTCCGCGTGACGTATAATAATAATCGAATGTGCGAAGGTTCGAACAAAGGTAAATTGCTTAGGTATTTGAACGAATGAGGCCGGTATTTCCAGGTAATTGTAGCTGTCGCCCGGACAAATGTGCTGTCCAACGTGCGCCAGATAGTCACTCTAACTGCCGCCATTAACCCGAGAGATAATCTTAAATTACTGCCGACGCACTCAATTGTTACTTCACATCGAATTGCTGTATTTATAATAAATACGAACAAAGCGGCACAGGCTTCCTGATAACAATTCAACTGGTGTGAATGTTTGCGTTGGAATAATATCGTCGAAACGATTGCGCAATTGCAGGGCCTTTTCGACCGTGAGAAGTGTTTTTGTATTTGCAGATTTTGATAGTCAATTTTACGAATTTTTGTACGAAAAGTGTTGAGGCTCTGGATAATATTATTAGGCTATATTTTACCTTCCTTTCAATAAGGCGGTTGCGCTATAATTGGGAATGAAGAATTATAATTCAGAAATTAAAAAAAGCTACTATTGTAGTCATAGTGGCCCAAAGGTTTTGTGACAATAAAAATCTTAAATAAATCACTATTTTATGATTGAAAAACACGTAACCTGGCCTTCCTACAGTACAGTACTAAGCATTGTGGAAAGGATATGTTTGGCTTTCCAACCTAGCTCGCACCTAGATTTTAGGTACGCACGGGATCGCAATCGACAAATCTATGCCGGTATACCAATTAAAACCTCTCGGGTGACCTAACACTTACAATTATTATTATTGGATGTGCGATATACTATAACACAAAAATCAATGTTTGTCTCGGCGCTAAGATCTAACGCACGATCAATCATTTCATAGATCGATCGATGATCTCTAGTCAACTGGGCTAACAGCTATGTAGGCGAATACTCACATACACTCAATGTGTTTATGGGTGGCAGTAGAGTTTGGCGATGTAACATAAATTTATGTTTTCTTTTTCGTTTCATTTGAAATATTTTTATTCACATCTTGTAAAAGAAAGAAAACTCTTTGGACGGTTTTCGCAACAAGCGTCCGATACGAATATGTGTCACGCGCTACAAAACAAATAAAAGAGCATTGTCTCCATGATGTAGACGTCGCGATGAACAAAGGTAGGTTTGACAAACAGCGCGACAGAGGCCGTTGTATTCCCAACCTGTTATCTCAAGACGAACCCTGATATTTAGTGTTCCACCACTGCGCTTAGAACAAAGCAAGACGTAACTTAATATAAACCATGTTAGGATGCCCACAGACCCAGGGGGTGAGTTTCAAAGACGATCCCTCAAGTCTCCTTTATGCAAATCTCGGGTAATTTCTTTGGTGTGAATCTCAAGGGACCCTTTGGCAAGATTGCGTTGACTTTTCAACTGTGCCCTACCTACGTCTTATTTTGTAAGTATTAGTATACGCAAACACGACTCGTTTACATCAGCATATCAAACGGACTGAAGGCCTTTCCAAATACCAACACGCCGCGCCGAACTTAAATAGACTTGAGGAAAAACAACAAAATGACTTTGCTCATAACATTGCGTTACTTGCTTGTTGAAATATAAATTCACTTTTCGTGAACGCGAAAAGTTCGAAAAGCAATTGAAAACTCAGCTTGTAAGTGTTGGCGTATTGCAAAAGTGTTACTCCGCTACATTAGTCCAGTGCTTCGGGAACTGGGTTCCGATCGTCAGGCACGGATTTCTACATTCGAGCATACCTATAAAGTAGCATTTCATTTTATAAATTTAATGTAATTTTGGATGTAAATTTATGTTCAATTAGAAAAAGCTTACTCTTTGTCACGAATGGAATGTCAGCGCAGTGCTATTTCAGTTCAATTATGTTTAAGTCATTGAATATCCGCGTGTCTAATCTCGAAAAGCGAGACAGGGTTATAGGAATTTATCCTTTCCACTTAGGGAAACTATATTGTAACACACACACATGCGCACACAGAAAGTCAGAGAAATACTTTTATATGATGAGAGATACTTATCAGAACTGAATAATTGATTTAATTTACCGTGAAAAAGGTACAAATCTAATTTTATGCCCACAATTTTCCATGGAATTCAATTATTTCAAAATCAATTACTCGCACGATTGCCGCGATTCAGAAAAAATATATTGATGAATCTTCTTCTTCATCAACCCATATACGCCCACAGCTGAGCACGGGTCTCCTCTACCATTGAGAGGGTTTTAGGGCATAGTCCACCACGCTGGCCTAGTGCGGGTTGGCGGATTACACACCTAAGAAATTCCTAAGAACTTTTAGGTGTGCAGGTTTTATCACGATGTTTTCCTTCACCGTTAAAGCAAGTGATAATTCAATATGAATACACACATAACTTCGAAAAGTCAGAGGTGTGTGCCTGGGGTTCGAACCCGCGACCGCCGAGATTCTCGACCGCGCGCCTAAACCTCGAGGCCATCACTGCTTGTTATATTGATTCATTCATTCATTCATTCATATTGATGAATCGATATACCTAAATATAATTTATAACAAAATGCTAGAAATTATTGAGAAAGAAAAGTTTAGGAAAACTGAAATATGATTATTTAGACTGCGTTTCCTTCGTTTAGTACTTCATACAAAATCTTCTTATCATAAATAGTCCATTGCTTGAATTTTAAAATTGAAGCACTTTAATCGCTTTTTGAATATTTTTCGCTTTTTGAATATTTTCTTTTTGAAGTCGATCCAAAGAAATTATATGAACTGGTAAAACTGTAATCCCATTAGAGAAATATATGAAATATATTTTGAATAATACTTCATTTTAGAACTGCACACTAGTCTGCTTGTTTGGAAGGCTTTGCAAGTGGTTGGGTGGAAGTGGCTGGCTTTGTTCCTCAATAAGCTGTTGCTGGACAACACGGTACCCGACGAATGGTGCAACAGTTATTTGGTGCCCATTTTTAAAAACAAGGGGGATGTTCAAGACTGTAACAATTATCGGGGAATAAAGTTAATGTCACACACTCTGAAAATTTGGGAGAGAATAATTGAGCGACGCCTGCGAGAGGAATGTGAGGTTTCGCGGAACCAGTTCGGTTTTATGCCTGGTCGTAGGACGACGGATGCCATTTTTGCAATTCGCCAACTGTGCGAAAAATACAGGAGAGCGCATAAAAACTTGCACATGGTATTCGTTGACCTCGAAAAGGCTTTCGATCGGGTTCCGCGTGAAGTTGTATGGTGGGCCCTTAAGAAGAAATGCGTGCCTGAGAAGTACCTGCAGTTGATTCAGGCCATGTATCGTAAATGTAATACCCAAGTCAGGACGGCAGCTGGCATTACAACCAGATTTGATGTCGCTGTTGGGGTGCACCAAGGGTCGGCTCTTAGTCCCTACCTCTTCCTGTTGGTTATGGATGCTATTACTGCAGATATACAGGAAGAGGCACCCTGGTGCATGCTGTTTGCGGATGACATTGTTCTGATGTCAGAAAGTGGCCACGAGGTGCAGAACAGATTGGAGGCGTGGCGGCATAGACTTGGAAATGTTGGCCTTAAAGTCAGCAGAACCAAAACTCAGTATATGTTTTGCGACTTTGGCGGTCTTTCAAGTTCTGTGTCCGTCACACTTGATGGAATGCCGATACCAGTCTGTTCCGAATTCCGCTACCTTGGGTCACTTATGCAAAGTGACGGGGGTATACATCACGATATAGGGCAGAGAATCAACTCAGGATGGATGAAATGGCGACATGTCTCATCCACAATATGCGACCCAAGGATGCCCCTCAAATTGAAGGGCCGAATATACAAGTCCATGATAAGACCTGTCGTTATGTATGGATCGGAGTGTTGGGCAACGAAGAAGACGGACGAAAGATGACTGCATGCAGCAGAAATGCGAATGTTGCGATGGATGTGTGGGGTAACTCTGACTGATAGAGTGAAGAATGAATACGTTAGAGGAAGTTTGAAAGTAGCTCCTGTGATTGATAAGCTGAAAGGACACCGTCTGTCATGGTATGGGCATATTATGAGGAGGGACGAAACATATGTTGATAAGAAAGTAATGAGCATGAAAGTTGAAGGATGGACAAGCCGAGGAAGGCCAAAGAAAACATGGATGGAGTGCGTGAAAAGAGATATGAAAGAGAAAGGCGTGACTGAAGACATGACGGCTGATAGGGACGTGTGGAAGGAGAAAACATGCTGCGCCGACCCCAAATAAAAATTGGGAGCAGGGCAAGAGAATGATGACTAGTCTGCTTGTTTGTTTTCCGCATCATTTAATTTACAATATATTGTTACTTACAAATGATCAAAACACATTAATCTACATATTAATAACGTGATTTAAATTGTGCGAATCACTAGAACTGAAACAGATTCGAGTAATTAGACCTACATAAATTTGAATTCATTGGTTTAGTGTATTCAACTAGACACCAATTTGTTTAAGAGCTTTCTAAACATTAATTATTCTTACAATATTATCATTTGATTATATTCCCGAAGCTAAAGACAGTCTTATAATTCGGTACACCAACTTCGGTCATGACAGCATTACAATACTGAAGTTACTTACGCATAAACACTAATACGAAAAGTACAATATTATTAGCGTATTTGAACAGGAGTTTCTACCAAGTTGACCAATGACCCCCTGATTTTAAAATGAAGCTTTATTCACATGTCCATAGAGAAAGTGTCCAAAAAAGCAAGGAAGCTTATACCGAGTATGTTTATGATTTTAATAAACCCAGGTACAAAACGTATAAATCCTAGGCTTTGCATACGAAATATCTAACTTTAGATGTCAACTTGTCTTGCGACTTAAAGAATATCGCTTTAAATAATGCATTTCGTAATATTATCTTCACGAACGTGAAATATAGAATACATTACTAATGTATTTCTCTTGTCTGTGATTCCTTCTATGACAGGGAGTGTAAAAACGTTATATTCTACTTCTGCAAAAGTAATAAAAATTTTATAAGCAGAGTAATCTACAAGCATATATAGCAAAGAACGAATCGAGGGAACCAAGTCAACTGCCCTAAGTACAGATTTATTAGGTGTTAAAAATCTGATATCATGTCGTATCTCGTCAGCCCATATACGTCCCACAGCTGGGCACGTTCCTCATCTACCATTGAGAGGGTGGTTTAGGCATTAATCCACCACGCAGGCCTAGTTCGGGTTGGTGGACTACAAACCTAAGAAATTCCTAAGAACTTTTTTAGGTGTGCAGGTTTCCTCACGATTTTTCCCGCCCTCCTCCCCCGGGCTGGCGTGAAGTAGAGCCATAAACAGCTTTCCTCACCGTTAAAGCAAGTAATAATTCATTGTAAATACATTGTATGTGTGTGCCTGGGATTCGACCCCGCGACCGTCGAGATTATCGACCGTGCGTCCAAACTTCGAGGCCATCACTACTTTCATGTCTTATGAGTATGAGCTCTTTTGGATAATGAATTCGTGGTGGTCAGCAAATGCAAATATCCTTGTCCTAGGCCCTACAATGTAAATACAAAGACCTCCATGATTTAAATAAATAGTGACGCTGTTCTTATTTTTTGTGCTGCACTTTGTATTTCTGGCAAGCAAAAACATAATAGAAAACCTGTCAGTTAAAATAAAGAAATTCAATAGACATGTTATGGCACATGAAAAAACTATTTGAAAACCAAATTACTTAAATACTAAATGTTAAGAGCACTAAAAACCATGATTAAATACATGTTAAAACGTATCTATTTATAAGAATGTTGAAGACAACATCTTTCCGTTACGTTAGAAGCAAATTAATAAATCATCATATTATAACATGAGATAAAATATGAACTACAATTTTTTCAGCTTCCCCACGTCACAGCGTGTGTCTCAACAGCCGCGTCATATAAAATTCTTTATATTATGACCCTACATAATACATAAAGTATTATACCGTATTATTCACGACCACCTCAATTTACGGAACTCGAGTTTGCGGCAAGTCAATTTCGGAGACATTGTAAATTGCCTCAATGATGCCACGCTGAGTTCTAGGCCCGGTTTATTATGAATATGAAATAATGCAATAACTTGCTTCCTTATTTGAGAGTGTAGAATTTATACTAATATTTTGTTATAATGTTTAAAATTAATTTTACGATGTCATAATAGGAAAAACAATAAAGGGTAGCTTAATTACTTTCAGCTCAAAACAAAACCATAGAAGATCTGCCCAAAATGCCAACAGCCACAACTTGTAAAGTTCTGATTAAAAAGATTTTCGAACTAGTGTTTGATGGTATGCAACGAAAGAAAAAGAAATTTTGTTTGATCGAACCAAATGAATTCTCGAATGCTGCCTACCGAAAAACGTGTGTGTGTGTGTGTGACGTAAATTATATTAGCAGGACTTATAAATCAGCCATAAAATAACGCCAATTCAAGTTCATGTCTGAAAAATTGAACTATATAAAAAATAGTAATCTAGCCCGTATTACATACCTTATTATTTTCATCTTTAGTTTCAGCGGGCTTCTTTAGTTGAATAAGTCTTTACATAAGATCCTAATGCCTCGTAATCCGCCATTTTTGCCTACCGCTTGGCTATGAAGAGAAGTGCAGACTATCTTTCCAACTCTTTGTATATGTTTCATTCTTTGTGAATATTTTTTGCAGATTGAAATAATACTACTGTTCAAAGTAAATATCGGTCTTTAGCGCTGCTACTATGATTACTATTACTACTATGCTACTATTTTCTTGTCAATTAACAAAGATTTATTGATTGCGACGCTGGAATATTTTTCAACCTACATCTAGAAAAATATAGGTGACCCAGACAGTTCCTATGACAATTTTAATCAATAAGAAGTTAGCGAGGTGCGGCCGTAGCCTAAAAGAGGTTAGTAATATGACCTTAATCAAAAGTTTTCTTTTCTTATTATCCGAAATGATATTCTGCACTTCATTTGTAGAAATTAATTTATTTAAATAAAATTTTACCACTTGCTATTTAATCAGAGTAGTAGTAAACTTTTATTAAATGTGACATATTTAAAATCTATAAAAATACGTCATATGAATGAAAATGAATACGAGGTCCCGTAGCTTAAGGATGGATTTTTTAACAATCAAATTAAAGGCTACAAAAATATAACCCAAAAGTCACGCATGAAACACTCGTATTTTAACATAAGAAGTTACCAAAGCTTTTACTATGTTTTACGGTGGAGCGAATCGAAGTGTACTTCGATTTGTAAATAGAAAACCTTGTAGACACGATAACATTTAATAATAAAACGAGGATTACCAAGAAGAGATTTATGCATCACGTATTCAATACACTATCAACGTCGCCTCAACACGCTGAATTATCATCAGGCTCGAAATGTGACTGAATTGAGGGCCAGGATCAGTTCATATTTCACCGCCCATTCAGCCACGCGTCAATGGCTGGACGATAAGGGCCGCGCCAAGCCCACACGAATAGTAACTCACTGGGCAAATATTCGCCTTAATCTAATTATCTTCTGCCAATCAGGCACTCTCTTAAATACTAAAATTGAATCTTATCTGGATGTTGGTTTGATATATTTTAGGGTTTAATAGAAAAAACCAGAGCCCTTATGGGATCAGTTGTTTCGCCGCTGTCACAGACAATTTCCTACAAATCTATCAAGATTGACTTGAAAATATTGTTCATTTATTGTAGTTCAAAGATTTCAACTCGGACGTATACAAGTTAAATATATGATTTTTTCAAAAATAGGGTGTGTTGTATTAAAATATCGTATTTTTAACTGTTTCAAAAATCTGGTCAAAATTAAGCTGTTTAAGAAAAAAATATATAAATAATACTTCACCTCCCCTGTCTTCCTTGTTTCCTAAAATGATTATAAAAGAAACAAACAGAATAAAGTTTACTTAGACATACAATACATATGTACAACAGGAAAATTAATAAGAAGTCATCGGTGTGGGGTTGACTTAATGGAACATGGTAAATCTCTTAACATTAAGCTCATATTATTATTTTTATCTTAATACCTAAATTTATCAGGTTGCAATTAAAATCAAATGGTAGATACCAACAGCCTCTAGAAGCTGTCAAAAGTCAAGTATTATGCCATAATAAGCTATGACCCTTCAGCTTCAAATTAAATATAACTTTCTTACACGCGGGGTAAAACAAATTTGTAATATATTTCCTATTGTGATAGAAACATGAATTATCATGCACTTTAACGATGAAGGAAAACATCGAGATTTATCCTGTACAAAACTGGTTATTTACTATAACATTTCATATTTTGCTGCAGAAAAATGCTTAATTGGTCAAAAGTGCTTTTAACCACAGGCTTTCGGCAATTATATGGGTATGTAGCGAACCCTGTTCAAGTAGGCTTGGGTCGCCTCAAAGTCGTCATCAAACACATTCCTTGAGTAGTCTTTCATTTTATTGGCAATAACTACTATTGACGTGTGCAATATTTTACTGATTTTTACAGTTCCAAGTAGTATTGATAGACAAAGTGTATTTTACTGTAATATTTTACTTACATTTAAATATCTTAATTAGTATGAAAAAAAAATGCACCCTACAGTCACATATGTACGTAGTTTTAGCCCCACATTTCGATTATTCATATGTGGAGAGTATCAGAAACTACGAAAGACTTTTTGGCCTCACAAGCATTCAGATCAGAAAATAATATTTGGGGATTGAAGCTCGGTCCCTCATTTTACAAACTAGTGTCCTAAATCTTGGCCATGGAGCTGTCTGCCGACTACAGAGACAATAGGCTCGTCTACTGTTACCTATTTACCTAACGTGGGTACAGAAATGCACACCTGCCAATCCGATCTTCGATTCAGGCGTAAGCGTTTGTATGTAAGAAAAAAGAGGCTTAGAGACGCTATAGACTATCTCGGAAAATATAACGTTTCTGAGGATTCACATTTCTGAGGATTCAAAAAATAAAGGAAAATTTTCTATATAACATCAAAAAGTAACAGGTCCTTTATCTAGTATTTTTTAACTAAAATACAATTTGAAACATTAATTAGCGACCTTGTCCGCATTTCAAGTGACTTTACGTGAAACAAAAAAGACATAATTTTCTATCATACCTTTTTTGAATGTTAAATAAAATTAATTACCATATTTTCTCTCTGATTAATCTTCAATAAAAACAGGAATCTTCCATTTAAATAATATTCCCTTAAGTAAATAATCAGCTGGCGACTCATTAATGCTGAAGAATGAAAAAAATTACGCCGCCCGAATATTTAAATTAATACGTCCCGAGTTAGAGGTATAACAACGTCCCAACACAATTTGTTTTGGTACAAGAGTATCACAAACAGTTTAAAAAGGTTAATTCGGTAGCAGAGCGACGAACCATGACATGAATTCAGAGCACCTGGTATTTGGTGTGACAAACAAATTTACATTTTGCCGTATAATTGTGTGTAAAATATTACATTTCGACCCAACGATCACTATTGTGTTTCTGATTTTACGAACTCCACATCTGAATTGTTACAGGTTTGACATTTTATTTTCTTGATAATTTGCACATTCGCTCGGTTTCCTTGTCGATAAGTATGTTTAAGATTGAGATTTTAGTCATACAGTTTCATTTGTTTTTTGCTCTTCTCATTTCATTTATTTTATTATAAATTTAGTTTCTCTAAAAGTCTTATCGTTGTTCTTTGTTAGTCTGGTTCAAATAATATAGCTCGACCTCTTGAGCCGCAAACCTTCGACGTATAAAATCTTGTATCAATTTTCACTACTTGACATTACATAAACGGAAAAATACTTAAATCTGTAAAATCAATGGTGTTTGTTTAAAAACGATAATATCTTACAGACAATTGGATCCATTTGTCAAAGAAGAAATATAACACTTATTTATTGTAATCAATGTGTTGATTTTAGAAATTACTGAATGGAACAAACAAATTATTTAAAATTTACTTTACATTTATTTAGTTGGTGAGTGAGACTTAATCGCCACTTCTGTTACCACGATCCGATCGATAGCGATCTATCGTTTTCATTGAAGTACAACAGACGCCAGATTAACATAGGGTCTTGAATAGCGCACATTGAGCGTGCAATGAAACGGCAATGATTCAGCCGGAGCAGCGATTCGCACGGCCTATGTCCGGCGTCCGGCGTGCGCCATCCAACCGTCGACGATAATCTCTGCCCGCAGGACTGACTCCGTGATCACTCACTTGTAATCGATGATGTATGGCTATTCAGATGAGTGTAAAGTCAGTGCACGTTGCGAAATATAATTGCCACGTGTGCCCGATGCGTTTGAGCGATAGCTTTATCAGAAAGGCGTCATAAAAATCCCGAATTCGATGTGTAACTCAGAATAATTTGCTACATTGAATTACTCAAATAAAATTACTTAGAATTTCGACGTCTGTTTAATATCACTACATTGTTATGAAAATGATAAACTTGATTTTAATTACTTGACTTAAAACCTTTATGACATAAGTTGTTCTGAGTGCGAGGCAAAGTTTTGCTTCTGGTGATCTCGTTGGGGTGATAAGACCCAGCGCTTAATAACGGTACAAAGGACGTAAGGCAAGCCTCATGTTTGTCATTTGTCCCGTAGGTCGGTACACTCACTTATAAAAGCCTTTGTACAACATTTCAACATATAGACATCAATTAATATAAAATAATTTATTTTTAATACCACTGCAAATACCGCGAAAAATGAAAAGTTATTCGAGGAGCTTCATCAGCAGGCAATCTTTTTAGGCAACCTTGCAATATAAGAGATATAAGATGGTGGTGTATCTTTACAGTAAAAGAAGACATAATGTAATATGTACCTTTGTTCTATAACCCACATAAATATATCCCGTAAGTACACATAAAAATATAAAGGTTGTAACACTACTTTTCTCTATTACATTCTATGCTATTATATTGTATTAGGTATTAGTATAATAATTTATACCAAATATTTGCAATATTATGAGTGCCAGAACACAAAAAAGATATTTATAATTTATTAAGAAGAATTTTCTTAAGTTGAGAAAGACCGACGACTTGAGAAAGGTGGCGGGAAACGGATGGATGAGGGCTGCTCAAGACCGGGATGGTTGGCGCTTTCTTGGGGAGGCCTACGTTCAGCAGTGGACGGCGATAGGCTGATTGATTGAAGAATAATTATTTGCAATCTATTGTTTTGTAAAAATTAATTAATATATAAGTCAATTGTGTAAAATGTGGAATACTCTTTATGTTTTATATCCATTCATTAAAACGAAACTTTTGTAGTTCTCTGTACTTACAGTCATACTCCAAGTTTTGTCTTGGGTCAAAGGAAGTTTCTGAAGTGCGTCGAATCGTAAACAACTGACGTATAGGCATAATTTTTGAGATACACGTTAAATTTAGTTTGTGTTGACATAAGTTACATTTGCGAGTCTGATTATTATCTTTATGTACCTTTCTAAAGTATATTATGTGATAAATTATAGGAGATAGGGCTAATTATGTACTCATAGAGGTTTATTATGTAAATTTAAAAGGGGAATTTTATCTACGGGATTTTTTTCAATATTCTCATTTATAGATGTGGTATATGATGACCTAATAACATGTTTATAGGTTTCGTTTAAGATGTAATCATCTGCCCAAAATAACTTATGGGATACGCTCAAACAGGAAAGAATGTAGATTACAAAAGTACTTAAACCATAAAACAACAGTTTTCTCTCAATAAATCACATAGATGCGTTCGGGTACATAAGACTAATTTAGTTAAGGAAAGAAATTACGGCGAGCATAAATTTAGCGATTTTAAGAAAAATTGGGTATCGCACCTGTGCCGCGTAGAAACGAAAATGAACGCCATTATCCCACACCATAATCTTAAATCACTTCGGCTTAGTGTTTCGATTACAGACAAAGGTTCGGTACGAAAACCCACATTATGATGGTAGTTGAATAATTGTATAGATAAGTGGAATTGATGGCTTCCGCTATAGTTCCCAGTTTACGCCTTTGGAATTTCCGTGTTCAAAGCGAAATCATTATCCCACGAACACAGAGGTGTGGGCCGGTGTATTAATAAATTTCCAATTACCAAAACATAAATCGGTAAAACGCTATGAGGCTTTAAATCTTATATTTACCAACTACGTAAAATGACGGGCAGTTGAAGTATAATCGATGCTTTGTTGAATTAATTTACCGATGGAAATTGGTTTCTCCCATATCCCGTGCAGTTATTCACCTGAGGTACATAGAGAATGTGAAATCGCAGTGAAGGTGGGCGGGGAGCAACGACCGTGCAAACAGCTCCACTCGATAACCCTCCAGCTTTTGCGTGGTCGACTATTTGCCTTCCTCTCCATATGTATTCATGTTTACCCGCTTTATCACGTAATAACTTTATCAGATTAGCACAAATTCTTTAGCCTCCGACTACGATTGTAAAACTGTTCCATTTTATTGGATTGAGTAATTTACGTCTTGTTTTATATGAAGCGGATTTCACTGGAAGCCTGTATTAAACAGATCTAGCGATATCTCATAACCGTAAAAATTCTAGTCGGCGTCTGCGTAGAATATCTGCAAACACCGAGACAGATGTTTACAAGCAAATTACGTTAGTCACAGCCGAAGGACTTAAAAAAACCAAAAATTTTATAATACTAATTTATTAACTAGATACTAGTTTCTTGATCGATGTTAGATACAAGAATTATATCTTTCTACAATAATAACAATATATATATAGTAAACTTATAACTAATAATTGAGGTCGCGGAGTCGGCGTTTACGCGGCCTTGATCCGTATGTGGAACGACGAAGCATCAGCGATTTTGGGTAACCGGGCCATTGTGGTCATCAGCAATCCTTGTATGTGTGTCGCACGTAACACCTCCCCCCTCAGATCAGCAACTATTTGAGAACGTTGAGCGAAAATGTTGCTGGGGTGGATGTCTGAATTTTTCTTGTTTCAGGGGTTGCATATATTTGATCCTCGCTGGATGGGGTGTCCTTTTCAGATAGTGAGGGCTTGTATCCTTTAGACTTTTTGAGATAACGGCGTGCAGTAACTCCAATACTTATTGCGGTTATAACTAGTACCACAGTGTAGAGAGGTATTGTGGTATGATATATAGCATGGTCCAAATTTACTGGATGCTGGGCTTGAATCTTATCTTCAATATCATGTAGTCCTTTCAAGTTGATTGATGCTAGTTCAAGATGAGGGATGCTGGTATCATCTCTTGTAAGGTAGCCATTCGGTATGTTTGCTATTTTCAGCGGCTGTCCTTTAATTTGTCCATTGATGTTAATAAGGGTGAATTCGTCGGTGCGCAGCGAACATTTCAGAGGAATCGTGACGAGGTAGCTTCCGCTTAGCGTTACGTAGTCCTGGCGTCTACATTTCAGTTCAGCCTTTGTTGGTTTAGGGATGACGATTGTATAGTGTTGATCATCTAGCTGCTCCATAGCTTCTCTGGTGAGAACGATTTCCGTCGGCTGGCATGATTTATGTAGGGGCTGGTTTCCGATGAGACTCTGGATACAGTCGGCATGGCCTCGGGGCTGATGATTGATGCTCTCCTCACAAAGATGTCGACGATCGAACTTCGGGCATTCAGCCTCCATGTACATGAAACTTATCCCATTAGTTGCCATAAAAGGATATGAAGGGATAAAGGTCTGGTGGTGTTTATTAGGAACAATGGAAAGCCTATACAACTCGAAATTATCTGGGGAGACTATGGGAAATTTAAAAATAATGACTATTCTTTTATCTATGTAATAGAATCCTGGTTTAATTATATTATAATATTCTCTTAACTCCGCGTCCAATATTTGATCCTTGTTGTATAAGGATTTTAGCTTACCTATTATATTAACTAAATTTTCTATTTCTAACATACTATGATGAGTGCTCGATGCACTTATAAATGCTAAGGTATTCTCTCCAAGTTACCGGTCACACTCTTTCGAGATGACTTACATGTACGTTTAAGTCTAGACTTTGCAATGGGTCCTTTCTTTTTAGACGTATATATGTGAATCGGAAGGTTTGCAAGTACAGTGTCTTGCGTGTATTGTGGCGCTAATTTTTGCCTACTCGCTAACGGGTTACTTATAAATACTTGTTGGTCGGGTTGATACTGTTCTTCCGGTTCCCTATTTTTATTACGGTTATTCATTAGGTTAGTGCGATCTACCGTGGTGGATTTATTTATAAGATCATATACTACTTTCATCTGGTCCCGGTGGCTTAAAATATACTGCTGCATAAGATGAGCTGTCAGGTCTATATCTAGGGGGTCTCTGGGGTCAAAATGACCTCGTATGATATCATGAGGCCTGCACTTAGTAAAACTATGAACTGAACTGTTATACGCTAATACCGCATAGGGCATTTGGTTCACGACAGGTTCATCTTTTTGCTTTAACTTTAATATACGTAAATGTTCTATTATAGTGGAATGGAATCTTTCTATTATGCCGTTATCATTAGGTGAGTTCGCCAAAGTCTTATGGTGGTTAATTTTATGTAATCTTACAAATTCGGCAAATAATTGATTCGTGAATTCTGTACCGTTATCTGTAACTATAGTTAAAGGTAGCCCATGATGAGTACAAAATGTTAATAATCCTTGTAAAATACTTATTGCAGTTCCGTCGCGTAAATGATAAGCCTGCCCGTACTTAGAAAATGAATCGACAAACGTTAGGTACTTTTCTGCTTGAGCGGTAAATAAGTCCATATGTACTATTTCAAAGGGTTTGGTGGCTGGGGGCACGATGTTAAATTGTGGCCTGATAGGGTTT
This sequence comes from Cephonodes hylas, assembly GCA_030295005.1. Taxonomy (NCBI): domain Eukaryota; kingdom Metazoa; phylum Arthropoda; class Insecta; order Lepidoptera; family Sphingidae; genus Cephonodes; species Cephonodes hylas. The sequence goes on along the minus strand of AP025369.1, from coordinate 7,722,183 downwards.
CTATCATACTTCGACTGTCCACAAATTGTGCATTCGTTAATGTATTTGCTTATCTCCTCTTTCATCTTCGGCCAATAAAAGCGCCGGGAAAGTGATAAGTAACATTCGTTTATTCCCCTATGATTAGTCTTACCCTCGTGATAGTTTTTAATTATTTCCTGCTGTCTTAAATATTCTTTTACGTCTTCTAGTTCAGTCTTTGCTAAGACTAAATTCATAGAAGAGCTTTTAAAATTATTTTGTATGATCGGAATTATGGAATACATCCCTAATGGGGGTGTTATTTTAAGGGCAGTTTTTACTTTCGGATTAACGTATTCCTTTATGGCATTTACTACGTCTTGCTCTAAATTGGATTCTGATACTTGAATGTGAGTACGGGTGTGTGTGTCGAATGGTTTTGTGGCTGTTGTTCGTCGTTTAATATCACCTTCTATTGTAAAACAAATCTGTCTATGGAACTTATTCAACGGCTCATCGGTAATGGGAACTTCAAGAATCGGGTTTTCATTACTAGTGTGAGCTGTCTCAGTTGACGAATCAGCGCGACTAGGTGGTCTCTCGGAGGGGTTTACGAGCATCGAGTCTGTTTCCTCATTATTAATTTGGACTCGTGATAAAGCATCGGCATTTGTGTTACATTTGCCTTTTTTATAGACTATAGTATAGTCGTATTCGCTTAACTTGAGCCGCCAGCGAGTTAACCGGGAATTCGGCTCTTTTAGATTCATAATCCATTGAAGGGGTTTATGATCCGTTAGAATTTTGAATTTACGACCGAATAAATATGGTCTAAAATATTTGGTTGCCCAAACTATGGCAAGCAATTCTTTTTCTATTGTGCTATATTTTTGTTCACTATCGTTTAAAGTTTTGGACGCATAACATATGGGCTTATCTGAACCTATCGGTCCTTGTGAAAGGATGGCACCTATCGCTACATTAGAGGCATCCGTTGTTAAATTAAACTCTTTCGAAAAATCCGGGTATTGTAATATCGGATCGTTTGTTAATAAATTCTTACATTTTTCAAAACTATCGATATACTCGGGGTCAAACGTTATCTTATTGGTCTTTTTGAGGCATTTAGTCATCGGTTTAGTTATACGTGCGAAATCCGGAATAAATTTTCTGTAGTAACCTAACAGTCCTAAAAATTGTTTAATTTCTTTGCTACTCTTAGGCAGTGGATATTTTTGAATAGCCGCTATTTTATCAGGGTTAGGTCTTATACCCTCTCGACTAATTATATGGCCTAGATATGGTGTCTCCAACTTCAGAAATTCAGATTTATCCATTTGGATTTTGAAATTGGAGTCACGTAGCCTGTCGAACACTTTTTCTAGATTTACTATGTGCTCTTGCAGGGATGTACTAAAGACGATAATATCATCGAGGTAAACTAGACAGATTTCATTTTGTAACCCTCTAAGCACATTGTCCATCACTCGTTGGAATGTGGATGGTGAATTTTTTAGGCCCATTGGCATTCGTAAGAATTCGAAATGCCCATGTTCGACATTAAAAGCTGTTTTTTGGATATCATCGGGGTCCATCTCGACCTGATAAAATCCTGATGCTAAGTCCAGGGTCGTGAAGTATTGGCATCTACCTAGTTTATCCAGAACATCCGTGATGTTAGGAATCGGATACCTATCGTCTATGGTCTTGTCGTTTAACTTCCTAAAATCAACAACTATTCTCCACTTCTGCTTCCCTGAAGCGTCAACTTTCTTAGGGACTACCCATATAGGTGAGCTCCAGGCGGAATCGGATGGCCGAATAATGCCTTGTTCCAACATCTTAGTAATCTGTTCCCTAACTTCCTGACGATGAATAAATGGATACCTATAATTTTTACTATATACCGGTAATTCGTCCGTTGTCCTAATCCTATGCTTAATTTTATTCGTAAACGTTAAGGGTTCGCCATCGAGATAGAATACGTCTGCGTAACGTCTGCACAAAGCTTCCAAATTGCATTTCTCCTCTACGTTCAAGTGATCAGTTCGCAAACGATTTAAAACATTTTTAACACGTTCCGAATCCGGCCCTGGCGTTATGCATTCGATATTAAATACCTGTATGCGCGGTTGTTGTTCAAATTTAATAGTAATATCGTCACAGGTGGGGTTTTCGATTTCAATCGTGCCTACTCTGTCCGAGACCTTAGTAACGCACTCATGGATAATGCAATTAGAAACTATTTGCTGGGGCACATGTACGTCACCTTCCGAGTCATATATCGGTACGTTTATTAGTTTGGATGAGCCGGCTGGGATCGTTTCGTACGGGTTCGATTTTCGACACTTATAGCACTTGAGATGTATTGAAGCATGTTCCGTAATTAACAAATTATTCTTTAAATCTATGTTACAATTTTCTAACAAGTCCAAACCTATAAGTCCGTCGAAATAATTATGGAATCTATATATGAAAAATTTCGCATATCTTTGTTCATTAAATTCCTGAAAGTGCGGGATGGTAATTGAATGTTCATGTATGCTAGTACCTCGCGAATTAGTAACTTCGAAAGGATCAAAATCACGTGGAATAGTGGGGAAAAATTTGTCACATGCTTCAGGGCTCAAAAAGGATTGATTCGCGCCGGTATCAACTAATAACTTAAGTGGGGGATCCGCTATTTGTACGTAGCGTAATTCCCTTTTGGAATGTAGATTTAATTCTATCTTGGTTCTTTCGTGGAACGGCCCTCGGAAAAATCCTGCTTATTATCAACCGGGCTTTGCGCTTCCGCGTCGGTAACATTATTCGCGTTTGTATGATCGTATTGAGACTGATCGATAGCGTATTCATATTCCGGATTCATGTCGCAGTAATATTCCGAATAAGGAGGATATGTAAATGGCTCATAATAACACTCGCCGTAATAACTATCGTTATAATCGTTGTAATCTGCAATTTCGTTAAAATTCATCTCCCTACTTTTAAAATAGTTTGATGGCGGAGGATTACCGTGAACTCTCCAATCGCGTCCCGTTAAGGTTGGTGGTAATACCTTCGGTACGTAATGGCTTACACCACTCATGGGTTTCGGCCCGGCATTATATACTGGTACATTTTTAGGAGGTAATCTAAAACTGTTATTCGGATTATAATTTGGCGGCGGCGCCCGGAACATTTGCTGAGTACGCGTGGGATATGTAAGCATGCGTTGCTGCGGATGAGAAATCTGGGCGTTCGGACGCCATTGGGGTGCCTGTTGCGATGTATAAGGGTGCGCAAATACGGGTGATGGTTTCGGCCACGCTGGACTAGGGGTAGGTACACTAAACATTTTAGGCATGTTCATATTAAAACCTAAGGATGGTACCTTATGTGGTGTGCTCGGATGTGCTGGAGTGTTACGTCGCTCAGGTACGGAATCATTTCGCTGCTGTAGGTACATTATATTAATCTCTTCTTGGACAAATTCCAGAGCCTTTTCAATTGTCTCGGGTCTCATACATCGAATACGTGACCCGAGGGGTTCTTTTAACCCTCTTACGAAGGCTTGCTTAGCCAAGTTACGGTAAAGATCGCGTTTAGCCTCTATCGTGGTTGTAACTGATTCGTGTAAGGACACATATGTCATAATTGTACTAAATAAGGTCTGGCATTTGTCGTAGAATTCTTGAGGTGTATCATTGCCTTGAGTTGCGAGAGAAAGATCGTTATAAAGGGCGGTTTCATCCCTTTGGTCTGCGAAATTATTTATCAAGGCGTTTTTAATACCTAGCCAGTTTGTAGGAATGCCGTTAGAATTTATTGTTCTGGCGGCAGGACCCGTGATTTTATTTAAAATTCCGTTTATGAGACACAGATTACTTAATTGATATGACGGTTCGTTTTTCATGTATTGTGCCACTATTTGGTCACAGATTTGTATAAACCTAGTTAGGACATTTGGGTTCCCATCAAACTCAGGGACCGGCCGTAGGGCCTTATAGATATTGTCCGGGTCAAATGTCATTTTATCTAAATTATTATCACTTCCTAAATTTCTATTACTATCTAAATTCCTACTATTATCTAAAGCGAAGTTCCTATGAATCTGTCTTGAAGAGACAGATTCCTCCCCTTTATTCCTTGGATGGAAAATTTTGGAGACAGGAGGCAACACTTAGGATAAAATTTCAGAGTACTTACATAAGTTGGTTTTTCTTTGTACTGATGTTTGAGTACGTCCCCGGCCGTGCCCTCGTAGGTTTCGGATTCCAGACGATGGCTTAAGAGCCCGCCAGCGACTATGCGGAGTCAAGCTAGGCAACGATTTTTGATACCTATGACCGCCACGCACTGACTCTAGAATCCTACCGACTGCGCCAATTACGTTAGTCACAGCCGAAGGACTTAAAAAAACCAAAAATTTTATAATACTAATTTATTAACTAGATACTAGTTTCTTGATCGATGTTAGATACAAGAATTATATCTTTCTACAATAATAACAATATATATATAGTAAACTTATAACTAATAATTGAGGTCGCGGAGTCGGCGTTTACGCGGCCTTGATCCGTATGTGGAACGACGAAGCATCAGCGATTTTGGGTAACCGGGCCATTGTGGTCATCAGCAATCCTTGTATGTGTGTCGCACGTAACAAGCAATAAAATCGCTCGAATGGTTATTGAGCAACAAATAATAATAGAATCCGAAAGTCCAATTGTGTGAACGCACACAACTTTTCTCGTTATGTGCGCTGGAGATGTTTCGAGATTTGCACGAACTCCGCAGTGCATCGAGCACAATGGTCCCTTCTCTTATCCTCTTTGCGGGGGACACATCTATTTCGACTTTTTGTTGAGGCTTGGAACAGTCGGTCGCGGGGCACGTACGTTCGCTCGTCGGAGACGCGCTTAGAATTCAATATCCCCATTTTACGTTGCCTTTACACACACATAAAACAAACGAAAGGTACTCCGGCTTTGTGTATCCCATTTGCTGATGCTCTAACTAAACTGATGTACGACACATGTAGAGGATAAAAACTTTAATCTTTACACGGAGCCCGGCGTGGATAATTTATTAGACGAGAAAAATTCTAACAAAACATTGTAAATGAAGTACAATTTGCAAACAATAAAGCAAGAAGTAATGCGCAGACAATATTTGCAATGTTCTCGACTGAGAACAATAGACAATGCGGTGCAGAAAAAAACATGTCATACAAGCCATGCTTGTTTAATTACAAGACGAAGAGAGCGAACAAAGAATCGCCTAATTAGACACAAATCCTTTCATATTTCTTTTTGAATGAAGTTAAAAGATAACCAATGATGATTATCAGACAAAACATGTTCTTGTTCAATATTATTGTTTAATAGCGTACGTTCATTGCTGTGTGTGACGTTATTGCATTAAAAGTTCATTTTTACCTCTTACCATGCAGCTATGAACTCAAACTTTGCAATTTAATTACAGTCAGTAATTGTATCGTGTGCGCCGAACTGCACCAGGTTCACCGATGGCTATAGACTGGGCACGTGACGACACCTCTAATGTATTCACGGATATACACGACAAACTTTTCGCGCGTGCAAAACTCGAATAAAATCGTGCATTTTACATTATTTATTGGCCAATGTAACAAGCGATATTTTTTGATATAAAGACAATGGTATTTAAAAGCATACATCACCATGCACTAGAAGAACCAGAACACCAGAAGAAATGCTTCTGCATCAACCCATGTACGCCCACTGCTGAGCACGGGTCTCCTCTACCATTGAGAGGGTTTCTACTAGTCATTTAGAATTATATTTTTTTGTGCGATAATTATACTTAAAGCAAAACTTGAAAGTCTTAGGTTAATTATCACATAATAAATTATTTCATCTAAATATTGTCAGTTTTATGAACAGACTTTAATTTTCAAATATAATTAATGAATTCCGGTAAAATTGAATTTAAGCATCCCACGTCTACTGCACCTCGTAAAGCGTTTATTCGCTTACATAAAACACGAGTTACTAAATTTAAAGGCTCTGTTTAATACCCTATTTCGTACATAAACCAGGACGAAGATAAACCTACTTATCTTCTCTGAGTACTTTCAAAGAACTGTTCATCTCGCTTCAGTTTAAAGCGTTGACCCATTGTAGTGTTTGAAACTTAAGGACTGTTTATTTTATGAGGATCTTGCCCTAGAAACAGCTTCGATGTCATGAAGTACGTGTAAGCAACGCGACCCGGCATGCTCGCTACTTATTATCCATAGTAACTTGCCACAATGCTACTTTCCGAACCTTTCTCATTTCGTTTTTGTTCCGTTCCGCGTTGTTGCCGCAGTCGCAGATGTTTCTGGGAAAGCTACGGCTCATCTACGGATTAGAACACGTTAGGTTTTCGTATTATACGACAATGCCCTACATCACAAAAAGAAACTTGGCTTGCTTATATTTTGACAGCGATGAGTAAAGTCTGCGTCAGCGTGGAGCGTTTTTGCTACGAGCTTGTCTAGCGCGTTTCATATTAAAATATTTTACATGCAAGTTTAAACTACTCTCAAAATACTTTGATGAAATCCATTAACTAGTTCGCCGAGCATAGAAATTGATATACTTTATACGGATAATAAAATATTGAAAGCATTGTTTCCTTCCTAAGCGACCGAAAAATAATTTTCAAAAGGGTATGTAATGCCGTCTGATTTCCCGAAACGATTGAATAAACGTGATGTTTGATACCAAATTGACCGCGCAGACAGGATAACTTCCAAAGAGACTCGACTTTGTTGGTATAACAAAACAAATAAAAGGAGATACAGTTAAACTCGAACGACATCCTAAACGACAAGCCAGCAAATACTTTTTGGCCGTCGTTTGAGCTCTTACAATTTAAGAGGTTTTTCAATTCTTTATTAAAATTTAAACCTAAGTATGCCGGTACGTTAGAACATTTTACGGTGTCCTTCAAAAATTGAAGAGCCCAGGTAAGTATTAATGAGAGGCCGCTCCCGTTACAAAGTCCGGCCAGCGCACTCCCACCGAGAAAATTACGCGGAAATTTACATAATAGAGAATCCGTGGCTGCCCTAGTCCTTTGAAAGTTGGAGCTGCGGGCCCGCTTCGAGTGACACTGTCGCACATTAAATTAACATCTCCGTCACTTTGTTTGTGAGGGCTGCATCCAAACCGGCTGCCTTCGCTTGCAAAGGGAACTTCTTGTTAATTTGCGCTCACCCATCGCTTCCAATCAACAAACTGCAGGGAATTAATTTATCACTCTAATACGACGAAATGGAAACCAATTCAATAATGTATATCAGTACATATTGAACAAATGTGCTCTCTGAATTATCGAGTAATCCGACCGAATCAGCGGAACTAAAAACGTAAATGCAGCAGTCGCCGTAATTGGGTAACCGCCGCGCATCATTAGGTAATTGCAGCTGCGGCTCCGCTGCCCGTTTCCACCGCCTACTACCAACCTCATCCTCACCCCATTCTCACCCTACTACCATTGTACATTACTATTGTTCCGCCACAGATGTATTGTGCAGGTGAAAAGCTTGTGACCTTTTGTTTTGTGGTATATGTAGTAGCTTTCTCTATGATGATATGCTAGTCACGCCGATGACCATCGTATCTTTAGAAACCTCTACTGTACTGGTACGAGCTTACAATTTACTCTATTGAAACAGATTTTTCTTCATTCTGAGTTTCAAATGTAAATTCTTGATGATTTATAATTTACTTTTCTCCAACATATCCCTATTTGTTCAGCATTAGCGGAAGCGTGACGACGCTTCATTAATGAAGGCATACCTAACACAAATATAGTCTTTCAATCACACAAGTGTCATTTGGTTTATCATTGGCTCCGAGTATCAAAAACATATAAACTTAAAACATATTCCTATGCAGTTGACAGTTCGTTTGAAAGTCAAACTTTTGTATAATGATACCTTTTATAACTTGGTGTAATTCCGTGTCAGATTGTTATTATCTTTAATTTGCTGTGATTAACCAGCTATCAGGCGGAATAACGGGGTTATTATTGGGCCTAGTGGTGGCCGGGGAAGTTACATTAAGTTTGCCGTTCAGCTTAACTTGCTGCTTGGCTCGCAGGCTTTGCTATCACACGACTTGGCCGTACCGTGTGGTATACGGATATCCAAGTAGTATATGGTATACGCGATAGCATACCGCTTCTAGATTACTCCAGTTCGAATTGGCTTGTTCAGTTCAATGCCTCGTGTAATACGTTTTGCTAACAGCCCCTTTTAGTTCATGACACGAAATGGCATTCGGTTTTGTAGACCTATTAGGAATAACAAATGAATCAGCTCTGATTCCATTTCAGTATCTACCAAGATTGGGGTCACGTTAAAAAGGTTTAGTATTTGTTTGTAGGAAATAATAAAATGTAGGTTTTCTTTTGCAAGGTTTTTACTGTTTATATTTTATTATACGTATAAATAGTTATGAATAAATACAAAGCAATGTCTGTGATTAAAGAGGAATGTAGAGTCATATTTCTGCTATTGTTTTCTTTTTTGTTACCATTATTAATATCCATTACATCTACAAACCAATACTTATCGCAGCAAAGAAATTACAAGAGCAATATTGGTAAGAGCAACAGCAGTAAACATTATAACGTACGAGGAATTATTGGGAATCAGTACAACACGTGCAAATTACGCAAGCTCCCAGAGATCAGCAGTCTCAGTGGAGGGTGGAACTTTACGAGGCAGGAATTACATCCGGACAGTGGCACAATAAAACGAACACGATCATTTTATCGTACAATTTATAGCAACGTTTTATGAAGTGTTTTGTGATCGGAGCACAGCCACTGGGGCCGGGTGATTATTCTCAACACCAAAATTGATTCAAATCAATTTATATTATCCACACACGGCGTTAGTACAAATTGAGTTTTTGTATTTTATATTTTCCAATTACGAGGCGCGGCCCTATTCCGATTCAATACGCCTTTTGTTTACTCAATACCTTTCATTCGTTTGGATAAAATGATGGCGGGATATTCAAGCGTTGTCATGTTTGCTGTACTGTATATAAGCATTTACTGAATGAAAACATAACAAAAAGTCAAATGACATGGTGTACAAAAACCGGTGTTTCACAAGGCGAAACCGTATTTTGCTCGTAAAGTTCAAACGGCTGTCATCCGAGCGCATTCAGGGGTAGGGTTTACGTCAATTTCGCTATAAGTTCAGTACTTGCCCTCAGTTAGCGCGTCGTTGGCGTCTAGAACTCGTTTAATTAAAAGGGAATCTACTCGTCTAGTGCAGTTAAGCCCGTGTTTGCTCTCCATCTGTGCCTCCCGCGCCGCTCTTGCCGGCCGACTCAACTAATGCACTACATATGTACACACGTATTCCTATTACTATTACTTTGTTTACTTCATTACACTAAATCATTCCAATAGATATACATACATACCCTTTCTATGCTGCTTAATCTAGTTTTGTTAACGTTGTCTATTTTAATAACGCTTAGTATGAAATCACTTACCTAAACATTTGTTTATTCGAGATTATTGTAGCGCCATTTGTTTTTAAAAGTTTTCTCGCAATGATGAAAAATTTATTTTAATTTATTCAAAATTTGGTTAAGATAATGACAATAATATTTATAATATAATAATTAAATATTTGAATGTAATAACATTAAAAAACGTTCAATATAATGACGTTCATATTTGCAGTTAAATAATTTGCAACCGAAACAAAGTCTTGGTACAAAGTGAATCAAAAATTCAAAACTAAATACTTTTAATCCGAGTTTGTTGTAAATGCAACGTGTACATTGCAGAAAACTCGTGGATCCGAGAAGCATCCGTGTACACTGACAACATCTAGTAAATGAAAACACGGATAAAATCTACGACTTGCTTCCGTATTGTGCGGATGCAAACTGTTCTAAAAACACCTTAAATAAAAACCTAGAACTACATGGAACAGACCATGGCAACACATATTTATTCGTTTATTTGGTTTCTGGTGTATTTTCGACTAATTAGTCTTACGGTATAAATATGTATGACCTGTACGATCAAGAAGCACTAAGCTTTATTCACTGGCCGATAAAAGTTTTGATAGGTTATTCTAAAATGTTTCCAAAAAACGGCAATGGCTTAGTCTCTTTTTAAAACGTGACTATTAGAACGAGAAAATAGAAAAACCCGTCTAACTTTCAGGGTAAAATACGAGAGTACGTAAGTATTTTCGCCAGAATATGATCTCCAATTATATTATTCGCATTTCATGTTAATTATGTATAATTCGAACTAAACACCGCCTATCCAAATCAAATCACAATGGTCAAACTACAATTAGCGATAGAGATAATATGAAGTCTACATCGAATATGTTGTTTGGCCTAATTGAGCAATTCACTCGGCCCACAACAATGGACGGAACAGACAACAATTAGTTTAATAAAGCTGCATGGTGCGAGCGTGTTTTATAGGAAATGTTTTAAAAATAAAATAGGTAAAAAAGTACCTACTTTTCGTGACGTAGTGCTTCATTTATGACGCCATTTGAAATACTAACGCATCTATACCTCGAAGGGGTAGGCAGCATAGGTGGCACGTCCATACAAGCCTAAAAGCTCAACTTGCCTTACAATATTCCAATCAATATTCTACAAACAAAACAAATATACCTCACGCCTATATTCCCCGAAGGGGTAGGCAGAGATGCATTTCTGCACCTACATTTCGCCAGGTATGTTTCAGTCGCACGTAATAGGGGGCGAGCCTATTGCCGTTTTTTGGGCACAATTCCAGATTCCGTGCTGCTACTGAGAATTTCCTAATGGAAAAACCCAATAACACTTTGCCCGACCCGGGAATTGAACCCAGGACCTCTAGATCGCACGGCACATACTTGTACCGCAAGACCACGAGGCAGTCAATCAATATTCAATCCAATCAATATTCTTTATGCTTTAAATCTTTATGTAGCAATTCGAGATATAAATGACAATGTAATGAGCTGATAATAAACAATTTCAAACAATATTGCACACTTTTGCGTAACGCCTTTGGGCTTCTAAGAAAGTAGCTACTACCGCTGGTAGACAGATAAGCATTTCTACACTCGTATTTCCCCAAATTTGTCCTGTCTCATGTAGTGGAAGGCGAGTGTATTGCTATTTTTGGGGCACAATTTCAGACTTCCTAGAACTTTTTAATAGAAAACCCTATGAAACTGACAAATTTTAACTGCCTTTCCCATAGAAAAAATTTCCGGGAATCAAATCTAGTAACTCTAGATGCCCGGCACATACCCATACCCCGTGATCACGAGACAGCCATTTGAAACACTTCACAAAAAATCCAGTCTAAAAATAAATTCCAGTAAAAATCAATCATATGCAGACCCAGTTTTACAATTTATGAGCGCTATGGAAGTTACTGGCGTGCCGTTGGTTTTATTTAACCTCTTTTTTTGTGACAGAAGTAGCATTTTCATATTTGCGCTTTAGACGAAATAAAACAATGTCTCTTCTAATCTGAACTATTATTTTAGTTACTACCTTTTTACCGTTACTTTACTTTCTTTTTACTAGTACCATTAAGAATATTTTTGCGATATTAAATGATTAGTGCGAACACAGAAGAAGCACACCTCTGTCAACTTGTGACTGACTATAAGTATATAATAATACTTTTTGTTTTTTTTTTTTTTTAACTCAATATTTGTGCATAACAGAAATGTTTTCTTTTTATTCGATTGCAGCTTAGTAACGTGTAAGCCAGTGCCGTGTGTCGGGGGAACGTACCCGTAAATAGCTGGAGCACGTAGGATTTAGCCACGGCGAGTGGTGCAGTTGTACTGACTGCTGACTACACAGTACACATCCTAAGGTACTCGGCTCACGTACGGAGCGAGAGGCCTGCCCCATGTGTGTACATTATTAATCATAATAATGGCACCCACTCCTCAACGGGCGGCTTAATTTAATTAATTAAGCAGTACTAAATATTGTAGACGTACAGCTAACCGACGACGTTGAAATGTTAACAATGTTATTGTTCTAGTGGATTAAATCCAACAGCGGATGGCTCTGATATTAATTTGAATGTTTGGGTGAAATCCTCAGACAAGGTCGTAGCTGTTACGATGTATTAATTTAACGGAGCGCGAAGTTTATCTAGAGTGTTACCGTGAAAATTGATTTGATGTACTATAGCCTGGACGGATTAATTTGTAACTACACGTACAGCATTTATTCAAACAGTGCCCTGCTGCTAAAGTTGTTCGACAATTCTATTGTGACCGCGATATACCTATATATCTTAAAATGGGACTTCTGATAAATTTTACCTTGAGAACTTAATAAGCTCAGTAAAAAAACATAAACCGGGATATAATTAACCAGTAAAAATACATAAACATTATTATAAAAATTGTTGTTTAATCTTACTATGAAAATATTTTTACGTAATAGATTCATATAGATTGCATTGCTTTACTTACACAAACCATTGTTGACTTTTAAAAGGAATATAATACGAAAGAAAATGTCTGAGTGGATTATACAGCGACAGATTTACCGACTCTTACGTCCTATAGACTTAATATCACGAGTAACACAAACCAAGAGCGAGCCTTTTGCACGTATTTCTTGGACAGAAAAATATATTAGAAATCCAGTTTAGCTTTTAGATTTAATTCTGGGAAAAGAACAAAGTATTTTCTTAAACACAGACAAACAATGGCGTAAAAAACCGCAGAGATTTTCTTTGATAAAGCAATTAAGCTTTGTCTGCGTTCAACCAGTTTTTAAACAATAATTCCTAAACCTCAACATTTTCCGGGGCAAAATTTAGTATACAAATGACTAGAATCTTATGTATCTATGCAATAATCAGTTGGGTTGAAAAGGCGCAACAAAGTAACAAACACGAACCCTTTTCCGCATTTATCATTTTAGAATGAGATTCTTGGTATCTACTTTGTAACATCTAACATGTTAACCTGTATTTTACACAATGCAAATTTAATTTATGAAACTACGTCTCAATTTACCTCGAGAAATTTACACTTGCATGCACGCCGTGAAGCTAGTGAATTAAACACGTGTTCCAGTCGAATTAGTAAATTTTACGCCGACCCTTTCAACGTATAAGACTACTTCGAAAACTTTGCCACCTCAAAAAAACTTTACTTTACCCCAGAATTTGTATATAACATTCCGAGATGGCTAAGCCAATTAACACTGTTTTAATATTCTGCTCATATTCATAGCCCTTTAAATTAGGAAGATATTTACAATGCCGCTATTCCGAGAACAGCTCGGATTAAACTGTGTCAGTATCTAATTGTTTGCAAACAGTGTGCAAAGTGAAACTATAAATAACCAATAGAAATAAGATTGCAGCGTCAAATAAAGTGATACCTGTTCAACGGGGTTTGCTGACCTGTCGAAAACTAGTTTCAATTCGAAAGAATCTACCCCCTTATATGTACCTTTATAAAGTATTTTATTTAGCTCTTAATAGTTAAATAAATGTTGTTTAATCTGTGCGTAGTGTTATAAGAACTTCATAAGTAAAAATATGTTATTGACAATATCATTACCTGGCCGATTACGAGCCAAATCACTCCGTTATAAATGTTGAAAACCCCATTTAGCACAAGGTGCAAGTGGAAGTAAAATAAGAACCGGAATTTTTACGAACAAATTCTTTTCCAAGTTTTGATTGTACACACTAAGGCAACTTTACAGCGACTACCACTCGTACGTTTTATGCAACCTTACTTCAAATCCTAGCGCATATTAAGATGTAAAGGTGAGTTTGTAGCATACCCTTTGACGCCTTAGCCGTAAATATGAATAGTTCAGAAATAGATTCACATGTCATGCTTATAAACTTGTCGGAATTCAAAAGGTAGGCAGGCAGAGTTTCGATAGGTTGTCTTTTCTAGCTGCTATCTTCTATTGGGTTACTACTAGTTACATGGCTTTAGAGTTTCAAGCCACGCTCACACAGGTCGAATAAGATATTTTTTTCATAGATCTTTAATTGTCAAGATCCACATAAACTACAAATAGAAGAGGGTAGAGGCTACTTTTATAACATAGCACTTATACGTAGCCGAGTTTCATTCTTACCAAGTCCGAACTTTTGTTGAAAAAAATCATAAAAATTAAGCGCATTCTTTATTCCAAAATTACACTAAAGAATATAATGTTTCATAATTAATGAAAATAGCCTCGTGGTCGCGCGGTACCTAAAAGTATTAAAAATTTACAGTTAGAATTTGATTCTGGGTTCGGGCAAAGATTTTTGGTTCAAATAAGTCACTGGCGTTGACGTTAGTTTTAGTTTTAAAAAAATTGCATAACAAAGTGTTAAAAAATGACGATTCAAAGAAACTTGTAAAAGTCTATTTGAATAAAGAAGATTTGACTTTGAATTTGACAGCTCAAGCAAATATATTGCAGCCTTTTTCCATACCAGTACAAGTAATATATCAGAGTCCTACAGCAAGCAACGTAAGTCGACGGTTCTCTGGCCCTCGCCCACTGCTTCGCGATTTAAAGGTCGCCGTAGCCTGAGGAGTTAAGCAACTTTCCCTAACTAGTGGAAAATATCGTGAGATTAAAAACTAAAGCTTTGTTTCTCTTTTAAACTTAATAATAGTTAATTTCTTTATAAGTTAGGTATATTGGCATTCTTATGAATACCTTTAGAAACAGATTATTCAGAAACAGGACGGATAAAGGAACTGTGTTTTTGTTCATGAGCATTGAGCATCAATTCAAATTTACTCAATACAGGGATGAAATATTTAGTATCATGGAATGGATCGTATTTGGACTGATATCATTGTAAGGGTAAAGAATTTTTCTCAATGGAAGTATCAATTGAGAGTTCAACCCCATATTAAATTATTCAGGACAGTAAAATTTATTTGTTTTCCCTTAATTAGTCTTTAAATTCAAACTGGTATTTGCTGTTACTTTGACATATAAATCAGCTTTGACATATTTCTGACCCATTTACAAATGGATTTACTGTGACTTAATTCTTAAGCGAGGGTGACATAGCTTTATGATATAAGTATTAAAATGAGTTAACAACCCTATTAGCCCTAGTTTGTGCAGTCAAGCACACTACGAATCCCGTAGGAAGAGCAGTAGGGGCGAGATAGGGCTGCCAACTGAAACATTACATAAGGCACCTCTAATATTATACAACAAACCTAGGCATAGTTATATTAAATATTCATTTTGAATTTCCATAACGATAGTATTCATTAGAATTTTAATCAATATCTCCTTTTTGTGTCCTCAAACCTAAGAAAATAACATTATGCATGCCTTTAGACTAGTAATGAAACCACTCTCTGACAAAGTACATATTTAATTATAAATATGCATTTATAGATAACTATAGACTCAAAAGACTGTGAGTAAAAACAGTGGACATAAGCGATTATTTTATTTTTTGTCCATTTATAATAAGGATGTTATCATACTGTGCCACCCCTAACAGATATGAATACAAGAGCAAAACAGTAATATTTTGATATATTATAATATGCTATTTTGACAGCAGTGATGGCCTCGAGGTTTAGGTGCACGGTCGAGAATCTCGGCGGTCGCGGGTTCGAACCCCAGGCACACACCTCTGACTTTTCGAAGTTATGTGTGTATTCACATTGAATTATCACTTGCTTTAACGGTGAAGGAAAACATCGTGATGAAACCTGCACACCTAAGAGTTCTTAGGAATTTCTTAGGTGTGTAGTCCGCCAACCCGCACTAGGCCAGCGTGGTGGACTACGGCCTAAAACCCTCTCAATGGTAGAGGAGACCCGTGCTCAGCAGTGGGCGTATATGGGTTGATGAAGAAGAATATGCTATTTTAAATCCTGTTAATATTTTAACTTAAAATGCATACGGAATATACTCATAATGCAACGAAAATGTTAGGTTCTTTCGTTAAACTAAAAAATAATAATAATTTACATATGGTATTGTACGTTAGTTGATCTATACCTGATTTGTATTTGTGGGATATACATAGCTTTTTCGGGCACACTTCCATACTTTGTGATGCTACCGGGAATTTCCTAATAAAAAACCCATCACCACTTTGCAAGACTTTGGAACCTCTAGATCAGTGTTTCTTAACCTTTTAGTCATGAGGGACCATTTTGACAAATGCCAGCCCTGCCAGGGACCACCAAGCTGGTTAATTGGTAATATAACGTACATAAATGCGAATACGTAAGGGATTGTTTGCACAATCTATAAAAATGCATATTTTTCAACTAATACTTTTATTCATTTGATATTACACAAAGATTGATAATATTGGAGTATGCAATCACAACAATCTCATTAAAATTTAATGAGACTTTTGTGACTGCATGTTTTTTACTAATTTATGTATCCTTGGTTCAGTGTTACTCAACGCTAAGCGCATGTCGGCAGTAGCGTCCAACCGATTTCTGTACTTGTTTTTAATAACTAAAAGCGCCGAAAACCCTTGCTCGCATAGATAGGTTGTTGAAAATATAGTCAGGTAACGGATAGCAATTTCTCGAAGTTTTGGCAAAGAAATTGCTTTTTGGCCCCAAAAATCTTCAAGATTAATACCTGATTCAAATGTATCTTTTAAATTACTGTCGTTTTGCATTTCAATTACTTCCTCTTGAATTTCTTCTGACACTTCGGAAACGTTGATTAGGAAAGGATTCCGGATCAGTTTCTGGATACTTTTGTCCTCACAGTCTGGAAAATATCGATTGAATTCACTCTTTAAGTTTGTCAAATGGAGTATCGATTTCTCCTGCATTTCTACTTTAATCTCTGCACCACGATCGTCAATAACTTGGTTGACCGTATCAAATGCAGAAAAGTTTTTTCTTTCGACTTTATTTATCCATAGGTCAATTTTAGCAATAAACGCTCTAATTTTATCTTGATACGTGAATATATTGCTCATACCTTGCAACTTCAAATTGCCTGACCCTTGCAGTTGAAGGTTCAATTTATTCATATGCGCAAAAAAGTCGACTAAATAAGCAAAACGTATTTGAAATGCGGGCTCACAGAACTGATCAAGTAGCTCTTTGTTTTCCTTACTAGTTAAAAATATTTTTACTTCCTCTTTTAGTTCGTACAACCTGGCCAGCATGTTTCCTTTTGAAAGCCAACGGACTTCCGTGTGAAAAAGGAGAGTTTCATGTTCCGAGTTCATGTCACTACACAATTGTTTGAAAAGACGAGTATTTAGTGCGCTCTTTTTAATAAAGTTTACTACTTTTATTGCTGTTTTCATTGCAACAGCAAAGCAATCTGGAAGCGTTTTAGTTGCCAATGCTTGACGATGAATAAAGCAGTGCGTCGTGATTACCGATGAATTTTTGGCTTTCACCAAAGTTGCAAGACCAGAGCGAGAACCAAGCATAGCAGGAGCACCGTCCGTACAAAATCCGACAAGGTTTTCCCACATTAGTCCATGTTTTTCCATATATTGCGTTATTACGTTCATAACATCTACTCCTTGCGACGTCGTTTCAAGTTCTTGAGAAAATAATAACTCTTCTTTAAACGTTTTATTGTCTTCCAAATATCTAATAAACACAAGCAATTGACAACATTGCGAAACATCTGTGGATTCATCACATTGTAATGCAAAATAAGGACTTTTTTTAATTTTATCAATAATTTGGTCTTCAATATCAGTTGACATTTTTTGAATACGAGACTTCACTGTGTCATTAGAAAGTGGTATTTCACGAATTTTCTTTTGAGCGTCTGGACCTAAAAGCTCTTCTGCAATTTTAAGCATACAGGGCTTTATTAGAGACTCACCAATTGTGTGAGCTTTTTTCGATTTGGCAATCAATTTTGAAACTTCGAACGATGCAGATAATGTTTTTTCAGATGTTGCATAACTTGTTCCACTGGATCCGAGTTTCATTTTTTTAAGATTTGTTAATTTACCTTCAAAGAATTCTCGCGGACGGTTACAAAAATTCGGATGTACGGTCTTCAAATGACGTTCCAACTTTGCCGGTTTTAAAGCGTCATTGGCAAGAACAGTCGTACATAAAACGCATTGAGGTCTAGTTTCCCCATTTATTTCTATTGAAGTAAAGCCCAGTTTAATGTATTCGTCGTCATATTTTCTTTTTGGTGGCATTTTTCTGAAAACACATTAATATTATATATTAACAATACGTATAAAATTTTTCAACAAAAAATATGCATTAATTTATGACAGCTGTTGGAATGAACTATTGAATGAATTTTAATGAAACTTTACATTAATATAATTTATACATCAGAATAACACATAGCCTATAATTTATAAAATATTGAGATATATGTTCAAAATATAACGATAAGTACTAATTCTGCGCAGACGAAGTCGCGGGCACCAACTAGTCAAAAATAAACTATTTACCAAGGCAAACAAAAGAAAATAGCGTTTGTAATCCGCAATGGCTACGTGTGTGATGTAAATATAACTAATAAGATATAAATATTTTACTTACCTACGTAGGTACCTTTTCAAATCTGAAGTAGTAATTCGCTTTGCTAACCTATGGCTAACAGTATTTGACTTATACCGTCGAACTTCAAGAATGAAAACGATTTACAAATATAACTACGAAATAAACAAACGCTCGAAACAATTAATTCTTCTAAAATCCTCTTACTTAGGTTAGACGGCCACTAGTGTCACAGGCACGAGTGCGAATGGAACGAAGTATTAAAACAAAGAATGAACGGAATAAGCCAACTCCCTTCCCGCGGCCCCGCACCGCACTCGCCACTCGTGCGTTGCCTATTAATTCAAAACTCGTCTCGAGCGAGTCATGTCGTCAAGCACTGCACTTGCTTATTCCGATGACTTCGTGGACCACTTGAAAAGGCTCCAGGGACCACCAGTGGTCCGCGGACCACTGGTTAAGAACCACTGCTCTAGATCATAATAATGATCTACATTCAAATTTGCAAAACTAATTTATCTCGACTTTTTATTATTATTTTATAATCCAGTTCATTTTCATCCAGTACTTCACAAAATATCAGTAGCTCACATTTATAGGCTAGCGTGTTACATTCATGAAATTTCCTGTGTTACAGTGAGGGTTTTAAAAGCTGGTGTAGTAATAATAAAAAACTTTAAAAATATACATTTCTCAATTACCGCGATAGTCCGTTCGACCGACGAGGTCATCGCCCGTCCACAAATAAGAAATCTAATATGAACTCTAGGAACATCCCACTGGAAACAATATTAACAAAGAGCGCGCTCGCGGCATAAGCGCATTTATAACGCAAATAGCATGCAAATTAAACATAAAGCAATAGGTTGAATCGCTGCCTGGGGATCGTAGCTCAAGTTATAATCTCATACGGGGCAAGTGGGAAGCAAACAAGCGACGAGATTGGCGCACGTCTCCCGCAAACCACCTTGATACCCATCACGGGCGGCGGGGATTACTCATTGTGACTACTGCATTGTAACATCCTACATTACTTGTCTTTTAACTTATGCTTTCTTAACTGTTCCCTTTGTTATAAAGACAAATGACGGTATCTTGAGCTTCATCAGTGTTTTGTTTATTGGAATAGCTCATAAAAAATCTTATAAACCTGAATACAAGTTTCTTACTAAAACTATTCACTCCTGTTTCCCGAAATCTGCAACTGTTTTGAAGGGACTAAGGGAGTAAGAAGGTTTTTCGTCTATAGACGTTTTCCGAGGATATTACCTGACTCCGTAGGTACTTCTTCTGAGATTTTCTAATGAACTACTCTCACTCAACTGAAAATTTACTTTATATAATATTAAGGAAACAAGCTTTACTACGCTAACAAGTAGAGCTACTGATCTAGATTTAAAATTGATAAATGATTCTTCAAAATTGAGCTGAACAATTACTGTAGCACTAAAGTTCATCTCTTGAAAAGATTGAAGTGTAATTACTATTTCAACAGCTTTGTCATCTGAAATAATCTACAAATAGTTGGCTGGACCGAGAAACTAGGCGAGCTGTAGTGTAGTGTTAATAGTTCTCGTTGACTTCACCCAATTTGAGATGAACGTCTTGAATTTTTGTTATGCGCTCAAATTTAGGCATCAACGCTTATACAAATTGTAATTTCACTCGAATAAACATGAGTAATGTACTGTTAAGATATGCATTTAATGCGTTGCCCGTACACCCTTGTCTGGCACTTCAGTTGCTTGTGAACCGTACGTAATTTATCATAGCGCCCCTCACCACTCTAGCATAAAATTACTCCAAAATTTACAATAAAACAATGCTGCTAACAATTTAATTTGAATTGGATTTTAGTTTGTACTGAAACTCATTTACGGCAAATTAGTTGTGGAAATACTGAAATGAAAAATATAAACAAATATACCGCATTTTTGTTCATTATAGTAGTCCTTTATTTGTAACACTTTTTACAACACGTCAAGGTTTTGTTTTAATCGTTTTAGCAAATTTACGTAAATAAATAATACATAAATAAATATACTATTAAAATAGACTTGCCTCTCATATAAAATAAATCTAAAAGTTCACGAACCAAGCACAATCAAGACAGTTAATTGATATCCCTATAGCTTTAAAAGTCATTATTAATAAAATCTCAGACAGATTTACATTATATGATTTATTACGGAGCTGTGCATTCCACGTTTACAAAGTGTGTATTATCGACAGATTTTCATACTAATTGCCGGCAGTAAGTCTCGTGGAAATCGGTTTAAGCTTTGACGCTCGTCTGAGAGTAATTTATCAATAACTTAGCGCGTGCAAGAAGACGTGCTGTTGAAAGTGGGGATCAATGTCTGTTACTAGATATTATTCTAGGTAATTTGCTTACGGAGAAATATAATACTTGAACAAACAGAATTGATTACAAGTAACTTAGATTTGGAATGTGTAAATTCAACAATCACCTAAATTCGTGTCAAGTAATTTATCTTCTATCGATACACATTAAGCTATAACGCTTGAACGTTAGCTCCGGTTGCATTAATTGCCCGTCATGTCATTGTCTCGGTAACACTAAATGCCTAGTTACCACGTGGAATACATTCACAGATAGACGCCTTTGTACCTACATAATAGTTCTAGTATGTCACAAAGAGCCGGTTCTTGAAAACATGTTTATTATGAGTAACGGTCTCTTATTCGTATAACCGAGCAACATTTTGTACTTTTATTTTTCCTTAAACCTTAGATACAAGCTTAATGTTGGGAATATGACGGCCCACTATATTGCGAGGTAAGAGTATAATATTTAATAGTTGGCCTGTGGGCTAACTGGTGCTTGCAAGTTGCGAGCACGCGAAGCTTGTTGTATAAACAATACAGGCTCAGTGGAAGTAAAGCTGCTCGGTATTTGTATGCTAGGTGTGAGACTCGTTACTGCGATGCGCGCCCGCGGGGCATTGCCATGTCTCAATTATGTCTAACTTCGTCTCGGCCGCGTCATGTATAGGTATGACTCGTTACCAACTCGTGCTAACTGTTACAATACGTTTGAGTAATTAATTCCACTCTCATTGAAGTGGCATTACCTGTTATGCCTCGGACTGCCGTAGCAACACAATTCTCATAGTCAATTTTTTTCTGTTAATTAGTTTAATATAAATATTCATCAAATTTCGCAAGTAGTTTCAGATAAAATAACGAAATGTATTCAGTTCTTTGATATATCCATTAATATATAATTACTTATCATCGAGTAATATTATTCATAAAGCTTTAAAGATTTCCCTTTAACGTAGAGTCGACATAAAAATCTCAATCTTGTCTCAAACGCTTAGATATTGTCGGCGACGGCGGAAGAGCCCGCTCTCGGTATTGAAGCGATGCGCGGTGGTGAGATTTTACTTTGTTCCCCGGATTTAATCCTAAGCAGCGGGTACAAACATTGGCTCCAACCAGTATTATAAGCGTACATCAATTTGTTAGAGTGAGTTTCATACATTTTGCGATGCAGGATACATCGGTCTGATTGAAAAGTGGAGTTGATGCGATTAAAAGTTTATTGCATAATACTGCTAACAACGTTTCCTACCAACAGCGGGAAACTTGGATGTCGCAGTTTGAACTCCAAACTCTATGATCGCATTACAAATTTCTTTAAGAGATTTCTGCAGCACAGTTACATTTGCATTGGTTTACTGGTTGTTATGTCGGTAGTTGGAATACACTCTAATGGCTATATTATCGAATAGGTTTTGAAAAAGTTTTCGAGTGGAAATATTTTGGTTAAATTTAAGTAATAGCACAAGTAAGTTTATTTTTAGGCTTATGAACATTGATAAATCCAAATCAAATACTTGGTGTGATATTTTTACAACAAACACGTTTCTGATCTCTCCAGTTCATCCAAAGGTTGCCTGAAAGAAATCGCCAAATAAATATTTATATTCTACTTCAACTACTCATTCTTCCATTACTAAACCTCCACTCTCTTAACCCACCTCCACTGCTTTATAAATCTCTACGCTGTCATAAGTTGGACTCATCAGAATTAATATTTCCATCCTAAAAAGAATTCTCCGAAACTAAAAATTCCACATAGTGATTATTACTACGACAATTACTAAAGAAAAAACTTTCAACAAAACGGTTAAAGGGTAACAGAAAATGGCCCTTTATAATTTCAATTCTTTATCTACCACGAAATGAGGTAGTAGAATTTAGCTCGCGAAATTCCTGGAACCTTATCTTATACTAGCAAATCGGAAACGTTAACGAGTTGTACACACTCGTATTCGTAATAATGAAGCTGAAGTAATTTCTTAATAATTGTTGGGTGGGGAAGCCAAGCAAGTTGTTGGTGTGCGAGACTTCAAAGAAATTAATGAGTGTTAGGAACTCGCGACGTGCCACCGCCGACTTGATCAGTTTGGACACGGCCCGAACAAAGTTGCCGCGAGAGCTTAAAGAAATTTCCTGCTAATTGCTCCCGCCGGATTGTTATTACAAATGCTTGATTAGACCATTGATATCTTTTAAAACAATGGGAATACCCCTCGGCGTTGTTGTTGTATAATAAATATTATCTATTGTACTTGAATATTGTCGATGATGTTTTATTCGATTGATGGAATATACTTTAAAAATAAATGGAGGATTTATAGTTTATACTTTTTGGTAATCTCTGTTGAATCCTTTCAAGTCCTATTAAATACAACAAACTTTACGAAATATGAAAATGCTTTATTTTTTAATTATGTTTATAAGAGTCATCAACACTTTAAATAAATAAATACACCCAACAGTCACATACATAGTCCTGAACCCACACTAAGATACGAGTCTTGTGTCGTGGGTATCAGAAACTATGAGAGACTTTTCGGTCTCAGAAACACCCAGACCCGAAATAAATATTTGTCGATCACACATACACTTTAGTTGATTTTGCTATTAACGTTTATGGTATAAATTGAAGGTAAATTGGTCAAACACTGGGGTTGTGTGAAAACTTTGATGAATCAGCTCCTTAATTTCAGAACAGTTTCGATATAGAAACCTTTAAAACAAAAACACTTCTTGTTAGAAAATTCAAAGCATTCTTTAGATATGCATGACTTAATTATTACTATAATGAAACTCTACTGTAGCTTGCCTCTTAATTTACTAAATGATAATACGTACTTACATACATATAATAATTTTAACGTTTAATTTCTTAGTATTTTGTTACTATTTCACGGAACAGCTGCTGCGCACGTCCGTTTACAGAATGTATTTCAAACTTATGAAAAGTAGAGGCGAATCATCTTGGATACAAACTTATTTTCGTCAAAAGTAAAGTAAGAAAACTAAAAAGTACTAAGTAAGGCAAAGTCAAAAGTTCAGATGCTTTGATATTTCGGCAAATTGGTCTAACTAAAATACATCTATAATAAATAAAAAGCCTTAAATAATAAATTTACTATAACCATATGATATTAAGGTTATTTCCTCGTGGTTGTCATAACTATGTGCCGTGCTGTCTTGAGAACCCTAGTGTAGGTTATAGGTCAGATTTATGGTATTAAGAAATACTCATTTAAAAAGAGAGTAATCTTCTTATAAAACGGTGATAAACTCGCCCCCTATTACGTTATTATAAGTAATCTAAGATTATAAACCGAATCGTCTTTGCCCACTCTATCGGGGATACAGGCGTGAGTGTGTATGCACTATGTATGTAAATGTTGGCCCTATCCCACCACACATCCGCCACAGCACTTGACGATGAGCAATTAAGCTCAGTGAATCTAAGGGAACCTAATTTGATCGTATCATTGAAAGATAATGCAAAGAAGGAGCTGGGGAAAAAAGATTTGAAGATCAATTTCCTACTGAGCAAAGCAGGAGACCAAACATTGAACTATGTGGTTTCACCCTCACATAACAAGACAATTACACGGGTAAATAACTATATGAGATTTATTGAACAAATAGAACCCAAAGTACGAATCGTTATGTAAATGCATGAGATTATTGCATTTGTAATCTTATGTATATTATGAATCACACTATAAACAACGCCCCTGTATAAGTCCATTAGAGCTGCAACCAAAACGCCCCCTGAGGAGTTATACTGTGATTATGTAATATGATTGCGGGCAAGCCGTGCCACCGAGGGCAAGTGAGATTTCCAACACGTGCCATTGATTATTGTCGCCGCCTCTGACCAAAGTACAAATGCATTCGTGGCCTCCCTTGAGACAAATGTTTGCTGCGACTGGAATAACACGCCGGCTTTTGTATTTACATATACTAAGAGCTATCTGATATGATGTGACGTGAAATATCTGGGGTACACGAATATATGCGCTGTGTTTATCTACCAACGTATAAGCTATACATAATTTTCTTAAATCACCTACATTGTTTGAACGTGTACGTTTAGCCTGCGTTTTTAGAACAATGATGCTCGTTTCGCTAAAAATTGTTTGCGGTGCTCTTTGTTAGGTCTTTATTATTTTTTATTTTTTTCTCGTATTTTGATTTTTGTGCTTGATGTTGTATTTAGACGTTTTTCGACTCTTGGCTGCTTTGTTGATCTTATTATAAATGTAAGACAAGCTATCCCGGCTTCGATACCTGGGCTGAACGAAGTCCGATTATGTTTTTTTGTTAGCAGCATCCCTATGCTAACAAAAAAACATAATCGGAAATGAACCTGGGAATGAACCCAATTTTACTTTAAACATAATACCTTACAAAACATGGGTGTAAAAGTTCAGCTCTATCCACCCCTTCTATGCTCAAATATCTGTGAGAGAATATGTATGCATGCACTCTGCTCTTCAGAAAAAAAATGGTGGGAAACACACTTACATATCGCTTTGCTGTTTTTTTTTTCGTAATATAAGAACTGCAAACGAGAAACGAGGTCACACGTTGAAATGAATCCTGGCTGATTTGTCTGCTTGTGACGAGAAAGGATGCAAAGGGAGAGATGGAAATTTGCAGCCTTTATAACACTGACGTGGTATTATGTAAAAGCTAGTTTTCGCAATGATTTTTACACTCGCATTTCGCCTGTTCAAGTCTCGCGTAATAGGGAGCGGGTCTATTACTTTATTCTGGGCTCATTTCGTATTAGGAATTTCCTGCAAAAGCCCGTAAAACATGACTTAACGTGGAATTGAATGCGTCACCTCTCGCGCATTTTTACATCCCGAGAAAAGTATAAAACTTAAAATTTATTCTCTCCTTCAACCCACACGCACCTTATAAGTCATTTCAATAGTTAGTAATTTCGTTATGTCTTTGTTTCTCGTCTTATTTATTCAAAATGTGCGAATATTCAGCTAAAATGGTTTATTAACATGAATTATTACAATTAAGTTAGCGTACACTAGTGAGAGCTAACTAAACTTAATTTGGGGAGCGTATCTGTATCTTAACACTATTATAAAGCAATATTGTCTGGAGAACTGTCTTCGCTGCACACAAACACATGCCTTATAGTATGTGGAATAAGTAAGCACACGCAAGAGATTTCGCCGCCTCTCAAACTAAACTAAAACTTTCCGCTTAAAGCTAAAACTGTACGCGAACATGCATTTTCAGCTACAAACAAGAAATGTGAACGTTATCAACAAATTAACGAGCGTGTCGCTAAAATGCTGTATTTTACTTTAATTGTGAAGCGTTTGTGCGCTTTTATAAACGGCCTATCGAAACGAAATGATACCGGATTATTTAGTTTTATGTACTGAGTGATAGAGTAAAGGTAATGCCTGGCCAACGTTAATTTTAATATTGCAGTTTTAAATAGACCAACGTGCCATAGGTTATCAAAAAATTCCAATTAGTCTTCGCCACTTCTGTATCCTTTTGAATAGACTTAAAACTCGGATCATAAGCGCAGTCAAGTTTACACAGACGGTTTGTTTATAAATCATAAAATTCATAAAAGAATCTATAATAGTACACTATTCAATTAAATCCTGTACACTCAAAGATCCCATAAAAATGAAAGCAGTGATTAGGAATACTAGTCAATAACACATTAGCTTTAACATCGTCTTTTCGTGTTGCATACATGCATGTTACATTGAAGCCAATTTTTAAAAAAATGTCCTTAAATGTAGCAATTAGAGAAAGTAGAGGTAATTAAAAACTACCAAGGTCTAAAGCGATTCAAGCGTCATAAAAGCTCTATAGTCTATTATTGTATTTTCAATCAACATTTTCAAAACACAGTCAACGATACTAAATTCAATGCGTAGGTACTTCATTATTCATTACTTTACTAGCCAAATAATCATTCTATAATGAACATTGTAAAATGGCCTAATATTTAACTCGAATTCTCTCTTATCCCAACGAATAAAAAGTAAACAATCTTTAGAGAAATTTAGTTAAGTTAAACAGAACACTTTTCTATATAACTTTACGGTAATTCCGACTCTACTTAATCGTCCAAGTTTGTACTTTTAAGTTAATTATAAGTCAGCTAGTGTAATGAACAGAAAAGCGAACGCTGTAACAAGGAAATGATGTCAAAGAATCTTGTGAAGTCTCTAGCAGAGCTCGGGGAAATTAATGATTATTGGTCAGCCATGGAAAAGGCGGAGTTGATTGTTTAGACTTTGGAGGACGGCGGCTAATATTAGTATTAAAGATAAAGGAGCTATTAACTTATTAAAAACGAATACCTTTTGACGTAAAAATTTGAAATACTTATAATATTACTCACATACCGGTAATGAGCATTATTTGAAAGTAGTCAAGCAGACATTGTCACATAATAATATTATGACACAAGAGTTTCAAAGTAATGTTCCATACTTAACAAATGACATTTTTGTTTGAAACACTTGCATTTAGAATGTTTGTTCACAGCATTTCCAAAACATAAAGTGAAACAAATTTTTGTGTATTCCCGCGGCGTAGCGAGAGAATGCACATTGTTGTGCGAAGAGCGCGATTTCAACCGCATATTAGAATATATGTTTTAGCAAATATATTTATACATAAGCCTTTATCTTGACCCGTTTGCTTAAAATGTGTACGTGATATTATAAACTACTGAGGAACATTATTAAGGTCGAGGTTTTATAATTTAACAATAGTTATATGTGGTTTATATTTATATATGGTTATTTGTCTGATGATATCTTTATATACTATACTTTGGTCGTCAACAGATCTTTTTGATTTCGTATTTCAGGTAGGAATCTCTCCAATACAAATATTGATTCAAACACATTGTCACATTTCAAATCGCATTTGAATAGAAGCCGGTTGCGTAACGAAACGCCGTGTGTCTTTGGTACACAAATATTTGTTCGGAATTTTATTTTTAGAAGGACAAAGTTCTGAAACAACTCTTTCCACGACCTCACCTTAGAATCTAATAGGGGCCGAATGCAATGAAGAAAGGTAAAGGGTGAAAGCAGTGACGATGCCTGCCGACTCGGCGCGTCGATCACATAAAGCACTCAAACTGTTTACCATATAGATTGGCACAGAATAGGAAAAAGCTAAAAAAACCATAGGCTCAACACGGGGTTTCAACGTTATCATGAAAACCGCCGCCGTAGTTTGCGTGCTCTTAGTACTCTTTACTCCTTACTACATTCTCCAAATCCACCTTCTTACTTAACTTCTTCTTTTCAACACTTAGGGTCTGACCACAACCGAAATCTACGTTCCACTAAAAATCTACTTCTTCGCTGTCCTCCACATCATTCTAACTTCGTACATTCTTCCTTTAACATCCAATCCATTCTTCTATGGAATGCGCTCTCGCTCAGAATAAGGACGTCCACTACACGTGAAGTTTTTAAAACGAGAGTACGAGAACTGTATCTCAAAGAGTTAGCAGAGTCATCTTATTGATATTTATTTTATATATATATATTTATTTGATATTTATTTTATATATTTATATATATTTATATTTATTTTATCGTATATATTTCTGCATATATATTAATTATTGTATGAGTATTTAGGTATGCATGTATGCTTAAGTAATATTATCACAATACACCTACCGAGGTTCATCTCTGCACTCCCCTAAGGTAGACTGTAAGAGAATGCCTACGGCATTAAGTCCGCCTATGTACTATCTATGTAGTATATGAAGTTTAAATAAATAAATAAATAAATAAAACCACAAATGTGACAATTAGTAAATACATGATGATATAAAAACTATTCATGATTTTTAGCACAATCGACATCAATGTTGCCCCAATACATTCCCACAAGTTATCTAGTACGCCATTACATTCTACTCGTACGTTCACAACACGTTTTCCTATTACCTGCACGGTACCAAAGCAAGTTTATTTACAGAGGCAACTTACGCTTTTCCTACGTAAGCGTTGTTTGACGTTCGTAATTTGATTTGGTTAAATGAAGTGAACATGCATGCAAGTGTACAAAGCATTCATTATCATGCTCTCTCGCTCGTTGTCTATGTGCGAGTGCTGATATCGCAATGCGATGCGCTGAGCCGTTTCCCGGTAGACCGTCCGCTTAATTGGCACCGTTTTACAACTACTGCTAGATGCCGGCGGATGCAGCTTTCAGCTTGGTTATTCAATTGTATTTAAACGCTTCTTCCCGTCAGCTGCTGATGCTTTTATACTGCGAACATTAGTATGCGCGGTTGCTAGTCTAGAATCTTTAAAGTATCTTAGTTTCGCGTTAATTCATCCTGAATACAATATAGTTGCCAAGTTGAGTTTGTTATGGTTTAAGCTTAATAAAATGCAGGTATATAGATTAAGTTACTTCGTGAAATTTGCTACCGAGATGAAAAGATAGGTATTGAAATGAAATATTTAAAATTTCATTTAAATCATTATGCCGGATCGAAGTCGAACCATACCTCTATTAGATGTATTAAATTTTATGACTTTGAATATAGCTAAATCCGCCATTAACAGAGATCATTGGAAAACTATTTATGGAATCAGAATAGTTATCAAAGTTTTAATCACAAACTAGCTTAGGCGCTATAAATTACTACAGCAACTTTTCAAAATGTTCTTTTTAAACTACAATTTGATAAATTATGTAAGTATGACATCATAGTTCCGCCTTTATGATTTTGGATTTATAACTGGCAGAAATCGCCTTAGATAATATATTAAAAACAATAAAAAATGGAGCACTAGCTTTTCAAAGCCATAAGCTTAACAATGACGAAAAACATAACGAGTTTTCCGCCCGGGTCATCCATTCAAAGAATGACTGGGACCGCCAAACGTTGTTTGACGACGCGGACACTGCCGCCGTGCATCCCTAACCAAGTTACCAAACCAATGAATAGTCAAAGATTCAATGGAACAACGAATGTATCCGCCAGTACAAAATAAATTGCCGTTCACCTACCGCGTATTAGTGTACGGAAAAAACTCCCCGTGGATTCAGAATTCATAGAGCGACGCACATAGATCCCTCAATATCATTTGACAGAACACTTTCCGGGAAATCTAGATATTTCCAACTGTATAGAAGGCTTAGATATTAAAAAGAAGTGAAAGAGAAACAGAATATGTTATGCGAAATCCATGTGAATATGACTAGGTTGAAAATAACGTTTTTTTTGTATCACTAGCGGGATTACTTAGCTCCATGGCTGGGTTTTTGAGGGGGGTAAGAAAAAGGTGTGTGTGTGGGGTTTGAACCAACATACACTACAACTGTTGAGATTCTCAAACCTGCGCCTAAGCCTCGAGGACATGACTATTTTTTACTTTACAAACTCAGAATCAAAGTCAAAGTTATCACTATAAAAATACTTTTACAAGTCCTTTTGAATTGTCAATTTTAAACAATTGACGACCGCAAAGCTAAGCTAATGATCTTGTCACCTCATTTTTTCTTAAAGTGTATTTCAAAGTGAAGCTAGAATATTGCAAGTATCAGTTTTCTTAGCGAAAATACAAACCGCAATCACAAATGAACCACTTTATCGTCTACACATTCACGTCTCGCAGAGAATTGACTCGATTACAATCACCGGCGTCTTTGAATAGAATCTTCACAACGCTATTTCCTCTAAAATATTATTTTATAGAACGCTTTTACCAGACATACACATTTTAACTAACAAAATAATTGTAACATTAAATAATGGTCAACCAATAATCTCATTAAAAATAGGGATATGGATATAAAAGATTTCTGTATTTTATAAATGTAGGTAACATGTTGTTAAAAGAAATAAAATAAAAATAAATAAAAAAATGAACATAACTTGGTTTAATTATCTCAGAAAATTCAGAACGAATTTTGACAAATTTTAAGATCATTAAGCTTTAAAAAATATTAACATAGACCAAGCAATTGAATCAACAGCCAAATCTTTTTATTTAGTTTCATTCTCAATACTATTGAAATTTCAGTCCCATTTCAATGGTTTACGTTCAATAGTTGCGAATTTTGAATAGATGTATACATCTGGCCTAAGGCATGCATGCATAATACCCACGTAATCACTGCTTATAAGAACCAGCAACACCTAGTGATAAACGAGTACATAATTATGTATATTCCATCGGACGAATGATGTAAGAAATATACAGGAAATCTAAAAGGCATTGAATTTTATACAATCTCATCAAGTAATTTGCGACGTTAAAGCTCCTACTTCACCACAGTTTTCCATGAAAAGCTCAATGGTACACAGTACTTCATTATAATTAAATTTATTCAGGTGATATTAGCGAGCGCACTATAAATTGTAGCCATTGAAATAAGGAGCTTTGATAATTTAAAAGTGTTCTAAGGAAGCTTATTGTGTTTCATAAATACTTGTCTTTAATTTCTATTCTATGTTCCTTTGCCTGCTTTCCTGGTCCGTCAGTGTTTCGAAGTAACCACGAGCAATCTAAATATCCTAGATAAAATTCACTAACTACTAAATTGTTTTTATTTAGGAAATTTCCCATAGCAGCTTAAAGTTCGTATGTGCCTAAAAACATCAAAAGTTTTGGATTCTTTGACAAAAATTATACTATAGTTTTTGTGTATATTTATTACAAAATACAATACATCTATAATAAAACATAATATGCCAGTTGTTCCGAAACCTCGTTTATATTTTCGTAACAATTTAAAAAAGCATACGCACTCATGGTGCGTTTAAAACGTAACTGGGAAGTAGGTTAAACCTTTTAATGCACTTGTGTCACATACAGTATCGTACGCTTACGAATTGCGCGCTGCGTTCGATTTTATTCCAGTTTGTCAAACTTTTCAACGCTAACTAATTGCTGTTCTCGAGGGCGCTCGAAAAACCGCAAGCTACATTTTGAATGGGAGCTGCTAAAACAGTGTACAATGAGCGGTCGGCGTGGTCTGTCGCGGTCGACGAAACAAAGCTTTGTTTTGTCGCGTTATGTCGCGGCACACCGCCTGATGTGTCGCCGACAAAATACCATTTAGTGCCAACACACTTTCATATCGCTAATATTAACTGGACACGGTTTACGCTTCATTGTTTTCGATATAGCCATTGTTCGCTTTATGAATACTTTCAAGCTATTCAACTACGCTTTATCTTTATGGTAGAGATTTCGTATCTTTTCTTTCTATCTGGTGTTATATCGACTAGCACCTGAGTCCTTTTAAGAAGGACAATAATACCTCTACTTATACAGAATTTTAGCATTCTCCTCAAAAAATGGTTCTCTAATCACATTTGATGACATAAAGGGCCTAGATCTAGTAAAATAAAATTCTTTAAGTACGGAACAGAATATTAAAGTAATATTTTTCTATTGCTTACTCTCATAGAGAATTTCTCGTATATTTTTATAAGCTTTTGCGCATATCTTTTTTATTTTAAATTTTATACGAAGGTAAAGCGACAATAATGCACCTGATGGTTGCACCTAATGTAGTGCAATCTAGCGATTCTATTGACTGCGTCTATTGTACAGCGAGAGATTATTATCTCTATTGTTTGAAGCCTGATGTCCATACCTTAGATACTATAGAGGCGGGATTATTTTCAACGGGTAACTACGACTTTCCTTATTGATTTTACGCATTTATTTTCTTAATTTAATATCCAAAATGTAAAAATCTATTGAGTTTGCTACTAACTAACTGTGGCTTTAAACATTGTATTTGGCGTTATGTACGACTGGTCCGTGTATACTTCACGTTCCCTGAAAAGTGTCGGACTTGTTACCATATACGCTTTACGTATCTCGTGAAATAATTGAATCATTTAAAAATATTAAATTGGTACATGCATATCGGTAAATATAAGCAAAAAATGCAATTAACAAAAGCCATTATCGACATGTCAGTTTATACGTAGGGACTGTCGATTTGTTATAGAAATCGCACAATAAAGGATATATTATTTTTCATTGCAGCATTGTATTCATATTTAGCTAAAAACTGAATGAAAACTGAATTAGTCAACTGATTTATTTAAAATATTTTATTTTAAAAAATATATTATATTTAAAATTAACCTCCTCTGAACACAATATGTTTGGCAATTGTATACAATTCTTCAATTTTAAATCATTCATTTGCTAATAAATTAAACTTCCATTTGCTGTACGTTGCGTAGTTAGGATGTGATAAGAGTAGCCTATTTGTTACTCAATAAATAAGGTTTTATATGGAAATATTTTTTTTGTTCCTATAGGCAACTTTTTAAATCCGAACGTTCAAACAAAAAACCTCTTTAGCTTTATGATAGCAAAATTATAATTTTATAGGTGGTATTAAATTGCATTTTCCACTTTAAAAACAGAATCCGCTTACTACGTCCTTGAAGCAATATTATTTCTTTGCTACATAATTTGTATTTGTTACTGTTTCTAGATATTTACGGGGCCGAAAAGGATTTTTGATCTAATTTCTATATCATAATTGCAATTTTATTATTAAGAATATTGTTTGGCTAATGTTGGCATGGTACTATAAATTTTGGTAAAGTCAATAACACGTGCCCAAGCTACAGGATTTCCTATATTGAAACCTATCGATATTTAAAAACGTGTAATTCAGAAACCAAGTTATTAAATACAATTGATAATATAAACATTCACAATTACTCGACTAAATTTTATTCTTCCCGCCCGCTTAACTACTGTATAATTAAATCCGAAATCTTCCACAACAATAATTAACTCCCTAACTTATATATTACATATCTTTTATTTTATCGAGATACATATTTAAATTTTTATTTTATTATCCAACAAACGCATTTTGTATTTTTCTATTTTTTTCTTTATCCATGTTTCGCCTTCCATTGTACATTATACGTCATATAGGTAGTATGGTAGTGATCCATTCATTCTCTACTATACTTAAAATTCAACACTCCTCAATCTAAATGAATTTTTCTACCCTGAAACCGAATAATATACCTCTTGATATCACGTTGTACAAATACAAACAATATCAAAGAATAGTTTTAGACATTGATTTAGTTAATTCTCGCCTATTTTTAGATAAATAACTTGAAGTATTTTCCATTGTCAATTTACAGCTATTGCAATCAAATCGTTGGTTAACTTTGACGGACAACATTTAAGCCGCTCTGTGAATCGGTCGTCAAATATCGAAATAGGATGAATTTCTAATTGGTCTAATTATGTTTTCACGCTTCAATAAGTTTAAAGGAACTATTTCTGCATTCGCTAAAACTTGAGTGAGCAGCAAGCGGTTTGATATTTTCTTTGTTTTTGAAAATTTGCATACCAGAAATATGAACATTACCATTTTATATTTTAAACGTAGCAAGGCAGATAAAATCATGTACTTTCTACGGTTGCTTGAAATCGTAATATTTGTTTTTATGGCTTAGACTGGCATTTTGGGCAAGTGATATTAGCGCATAACTTGCGGTCATAAAACGAACCATAGGTTAATGAGAAGTTATAAAGCACCTTAGTGACAAAGCACGTTTGAAGCAAACAAAAATCTTCCTTTTTATATGACGTCGTCAAACCGTTAATCGTCGAAACATCTGAATCATTATTAATGTAAACAAAGAGTACCTCTTTGAATAAAAGGGGCTCTCTAAAACACTATTCCAAATTAAAAAAAATCACATAAAACACACATGACTAATAAATCAATAAAACAAACATAAATCGCAAAAGCCAATAGTCTCTATAACAACGTAAACATGCCGATCGCGATATTCAATTTTGACCCAACCTAGATTCAAGTCGGTGGCAATATATCCGCGTAAAGCAATATAAGTACACATTATAAGACCGTAAACATGCTTTACTTTTCAAAATCTGTTTGCTATTCTAACGCCGCCATGACCCGATTTGCTCATGTTAGCCTCAAAATGCTAGAGATTGATATTTTGGCTTTGTGGGAATGACAACCGAATAAAGACAGCACTGTGCCGCATTTGGCTGGATCCAGACAAATGTTTGTGTAATCCCGAAATATTTTTCTGGTCTGGGTGTTTATTCTCACAAAAAGTCTCTAATAATATTTGATACCCAAGACACAAGTCTTGTATCCTATTGTGGGTCAGAGCTAATTATTTATTTATAAGAGATCCAACTCCATCATTAGGCTGCACATAGTAAATAATGTAACCTTAAATAAATTTTATGGGCATACATACGCACATACATAACCTCACGACTGTATTCACCGAATGGGTAGCTGTGGATGCTTTTCTGCACCTACATTTTGCCAGTTCCGCGTGATAGGGAACAAGCATACAAAACATAATTATTATAACCACCTCATTAACTTAAAACAAATGCACCCTGAACTATTTCTTTACATTTATATTAATATCTGTAACTGCAAAGGATTATACAGGAATGTATTCTCATTCTCATCTTTCGCATTATTTAAAAACCGTAATGGAAAGCAAGGCTATTAACAATTTCATTAGCCGGGCTTATTACTCAGCCCGATGCTACTATTAATAATTACTGATCATTAGAACCAATGTCATTATTCCCAACTTCAACTGACGATCGCATCTCTACATCGCACGCGCCAATTTGTCGTGATAGTTGACACTGCTGAGACGTAACAAACTTATTCTTAAAAGTCGCCTCTAAAATTTTTGTTTGGATATTCATACATTGGGTTTTTCACACAAAGTTACATGATAATCAAATTCGTTGGTAATGGAAATTAATTATGCTATTACGAGTACTTGTAATTCAAAAGGCAAGATAAGAAGTATTTTGTACTATAGCAGTTACTACCGCTAAAATAGTATGTTCAGTTGCAATAATAATATATGATTTAAATTAAAAAGAACGCGAACAAAACTTTTTTAATTCAAGCGAAGACAATAAACTTTCAAAGTTGGTGGTTCAGAGCTCTCGAATCACTGCACGACGCACTCCTATATATTTTTTCACTAAAACTACTGCAATATCTTTATAATTGTGTACCTGAGTTCAATTTTAATTTCCTCTTGCTCGTTGTGAAGTATTTTATTTTATACGACTTCAGTTCAAGTCGAGCAAAGCTATTAATTATGGATTTACACGTCAATACAATTAAGCAAGCTTCGCAGGGTTATTTGATTTATTAAGTCAGTATTTCATTTAATAAGAAATAGTTTTTCGCAAGAGTTAGTGATAGCAAAAGTTTTAATTTTATTTCATTCATCATGAAATAGTTAGATAGACTGGCATAATTGTGTTAACTTGTGAGAGGTGGTCGCGGTAATATTTTTTTATTTAGATCATAACCACTTTATATTGCTGTAATATGGACGTTTTAATTTTGCAATATCGATCCACCCAAGCTTCGTAGATTTAAATTGACTATTTATTTAATAAAAATAAATAGGTTAAGAGTGAAGCAGAATAAAAAGTGTTCCAGAGTGTCTTGTTACTGATACTAATAAGAAAGGGACAAGTGACTCAAATGGGGGTAAGTAATCGACGAGATTCAAAAAAGAAATGGAAATATTAAAAAGCTGTGTATTTAATAGCTTAAAAAACATAAGTATTAGTATTTAATAAGTGATTTAGGTCCAAATATGCGCCCCTACACTAACAGAATAACATACACAACAGAAAGAAGCATCATGATATAGCACAGGTATATGTAAGTGTTTAAATTAATTAAAAGGTATTTAAATATACTGCATTATCAGACGGTAAAATCTTGACTAGACTAGGAACTCTTAATCTTGCCGGTTTCCTCGCAGCAATTTTCTCCTAAACAGTTAAAGTGAGTTAATTGCTAATTTACACGTAACTTCGCAAAGCTAGACGTAATCCTTTGAACTCGAACCTCATACTACCGGTTTAACAATCCACAGCGCGTCAAATTTCTGTAGGTACTAGGTATTTTCATCAAAGCAGAAACTCACGTACAAAAATGTAACAACACGGAAAATTGATAAGCTGTACCTTAAACCATCTAGTCTTGTTACATAAACAACAAGTAGTCACGGTACATTAACATAGTACCTTATTATTTTTACATTCCACAAAACAACGAAAACAAGAATCAAGAGGTTACTTTCGGGTTGATCTAGTGTTCAACTTTCACGATAGAATAAGCCAATGGGCAAAGTTTCGCCCCGATACGATTGTTCGCGCCTGATACCGTGACCTACAAGTATTACAAGATTTACGATAGCCAAATTACGTAAGTACAGAGAAAGAAAATACTAGAAATACTTTTGCTACTGTAAAATGCAAATTTTCTAAAAGAAGACAGAATTTAAATATATCTGGTTCTTTCATTTTACACTGTTGAAACTATTTTGTAAGACTTCAATTAACTCGAAGATTACGTAAATGTAAAAATATTTTGCTTTGAAAATCTACACGAAACATCACTAGCACAATTTTGTCTGCATAAGAACTTTGACTCAACAGTTACATTTGAGAGCTATTTAAAGATAGGACATCCTATCCAATACATCTATTCTATTTTTTGCGATGTTCTACATCCAGAATACGGTATTTTTAGTGGCACTATTCCTCTACTGGTGTCTAGTTCGCAAACTAAAACATAGCTTCATTGCAAACTGCAAACGTTTGTTTTTTACTTTTAATTGATATGCGGACTTTGCTATCCAGTTTAAATCAATATGCAATAGCTGGGGCATTTGATACATCATGCTACGTTTTTATATTTTTTTCAACTGCAAACAATTCAACTTTCAGAAAGTACGGAGCCGGTTTTTTAAAAGCAGGAGTTAATAAAAGGACGATGTGAGCCCCAAGTACAAGTTAATCTAATAGCTTAGCCGGGCGATGCATGAAAGCCTTCTTAGTTCCGTTTCTTTTGTGTAATTACAGCGTATGCGGCGTTCATATACATAACACAAGTAACAGTGGTGCTATCTGGGTGTAAGGCTACGGGCGTGGAATTTAAGTGATCTTATTTGGTGACCGGCAAGCCGATTCAGACGGGCCGGGCGCCTGACGCGTGTTTCGAATCGACAATTCCAACCTACCTGCTCCATCTTCTCGCCTAATTATTACTTGCGAGTCTGTATTCAGCTCTATTTAATTATGTAGGGTCGCAATACTGCAAATGTAAAGCCTTATTTTATTCTTATCTTGTATCAATTGTTCTGTTATATTCATTTCTTTTTTATTTCCCTATTGCCTGATTGAATATTGTTATTTAGTATCACCTACGATATATATTTTTTTATTCATTTTTACAATAAAGATAATATGTGATGTGTGTTCTTGAAGTGTTAAGCGGCGCCCGCGACAGGAAGGTAAATTCGCTACTTGATACGGTTTCACCTTCCTTCGCAAGCATTTAGTGCATAATGTGTGGTGGTGTGTGGTGTGCTTGAATGAGTGCTGGTGTTACATATTTATTGAATTTGATATATATCTACAAAAAACAACTTAATAAAACAATACACACAAAAAACACAATACAAAAAGAAAACACAGAGAGAGAAGTACAATTCCTAAACAAAAAATAACATTATATCTAATAATAACAATAAAATAATAACAATAAATTAATAACAATAAAATTAATAATATGGCACTAAAACTAACCAAAATAATTACAGTAAAAAGTGAAACAATAAAATTAATAACATGACGCTAAAACTAAAACTAACCTAGATAATTACAAAAAGAAATGAAACAATTAAATTATTAATTTAATCGTTCTGTTATATTTGACAATTATACTTTCGCGCTATCTTGTTTTATAAAGGTGTTTATATATTTTGGTAGATGCATGATATACAATGCTTAAAATTGTACATAAAAATACTGCATAATTGACAAATCAAATTATCCAATGGTCCTGAAGAGAGACGACCTCCACAACATCATTAATTGTAATCGTTTAACATAACCGCTACGTGGAGCTACCTTGCACAAATAAATAAATAAATACACCCAACAGTCACATACATAGTCCTGACTCCACGCTCTAAGATACGAGTCTTGTGTCGTGGGTATAAGAGACTACGAGAGACTTTTCGGTCTCACAAACACCCAGACCCGAAACAAATATTTGTGGATCACACAAACATTTGTCTCGGTGCAGGGATCGAACCCGCTGCCGCTCGTTTCGCAAGCTGGTGTCTAGCCAACTGCGCCACGGGGCTGTCCAAACATATTTATTAATATAATATATTTTTCCCGTTGTAAATTGATAAAATCCTTTAAAATATTATCACTGCCGTGTACTTTCTACTAGTGTATTACTAAATCATTATGCCGAGTTATATAATAATAACACATTTTGATTAGCATTAATAAAGTCATATATTTCTAACCTGTAAAGACCTCCCTATTAACAATATTTCATATGTATAACGGCTTGAAACTGTTGTTAAGGTATATTAAATAAAAGCTGTCCGGCAAGATGAAATGTTAATTAACAAATCCATTAAGACTTCTCAAATTATTACATAAAAACAGAACTTTTAAAGCCAATTGACATTTCTATAGACATCAGCACCTCCCTACTTTGTATCCGAAACTAAGGCTGAGTTTTATTTCTAAGAATTACCACTATCTGAAGTTCAAACGCAAAAAAGAAGAGTGAAGTTTTCGAAATCCAGTCCAGATGTAACACGGCATCCAAATAGAAGATAAGACGAACTGAATCAGGTGTAAAATGTTAACAATGCACGCCGGGCGCTGCGACGGCGCCCGTCGAACAGTTAGTCGTCAACTTAAAGTCGGCTGATTTTATTCTGCCGACCGAGTTTGCGAGTAAACGTCGTTACCCAAGCAAAGTTTAGCTATCGGGATCTTCCATTATTAAACTTTTATCCAACTGGGCCACATGAGAACAGATATCTATACAAAATTTGTAAACGATTTCTATTCTATTTACGTTGAATATTTCAAATAATCTCCAGTTATTTTTAATTTCATTAGTGTTTGAAGGAATCGCGAGCAAGATTGAATACTTCTTTGATGTTTCTTTTTGTGTTACAGTAAGAACGTCTTATAACTAAATTAAGCTATTTCAAATAATATTACGAAACAAATTACTATATTAACTTAATTCAATATGAATAGGAATAAATTTAATGTTATTTAGGCTACGAGAATATTATACACAGCTTCTCCTTTGTAGTCAAAATTTTAATACAGTATTTTATACTATTGAAGCTCTACGTTTGAATAGATTCGCTAACAGAATTAATATGATACGGCAGGAGCTTTTCAACGGCAATAGACTCGCCAATATTATCAGGTAATCTCCTGTCCACACTGCATTACAAACTTTTTTGTACTAATTATCTGCGACGTAGATAATTTGATACTATTACTGAAGCAAGACGCAACCCTTTGATCATGATTGATGAATCACTTTGATTTTGATTCGTCATTGCCAGAAAAAATAAAAATAACCGGAAACAAACAAAAAGACACAACAAAGTATTTAAAATTCTCTAAAAATATGTAAAAGCTTATTACAATTAATAACCCCGATAACACATCAATAAAATAGTATAATAGATATTAATTAATTAATACGCTAATTACATCATAATACAATAGCCATAACTCAAGCACACAAACACGCTCACGGGATGGCCAAGTTACTGCAACTCAGTGATTAAACACAGACAGCTCTCACCAAATTGAATTACATATTGCAACAACACTCCTGCACTTGTAAATAATGATACGGATATGTTGCAGTTACAGAACGAAATGCATTAATCATTTTAACTCTGTGGTTTTATAAAACGAGATTTAAAGTAACTACGTAATCCCACCCATTTGCCAGCCTATCAAATTACAGTCAGTTTATTGCACTCATCATGTATGTTTAATGAAAATAGAGCTTTAAACTTTACTATAAAAAAACAAACTATCAAACTTAATATCGATATTTTCAATATATCATAACCAACTTCCGATCCATTAACATTTTTAGCAGCTTGTTATCCTAAAATGTCTGAAACACCAGCGTCCTGTTAAAAGTGACAAGCTTAATTTTGAAATTAGTATTTAAAAAATTTAAAGTGAAAAAATAATGACAATGAAAAATCCCGTTAGAAATAATCTTGTATCTTAATATGCCTCATTCATATTTTCAATTACGTATTCAATAATTATCGATATATTTTATCCGACAACCTCGTTAATAAAAAAATATTCAGTTATTTAAGGGGATTCAGAATCAAAATATTTAATACGCCCAAACCGCTTACGTCGCTACATGCACTTTCAAACGATCAAAGCTGCCTTTGTCACCGAATCCGATATATTGCCTTATTCTATCTGAACATATACCTATTCATGACTCTGTTAATGTATACATACTCGTATGTATAATATACCTTATGGTCTAAGCAGCAATACTTTCACGAAGAAAATATGTTCTGTTCGAACATTGTCTTGTGGAAAGGCGATCAATCACGGAGACTGGTTTAAGTTTGGAAAATTCCACACTTAACAGGTCTTTACAAAACCTTACACCGCAATAAAAATACTGAAACGATAAGCATGAATAAAAAATAGTAAAAATCTTCATTCATTACCAACACATAAAATCGCCCCACTATTGGGCATAGGCCTCCTCTAGATCTGTGGGGGTTGCTTTAGTCCACCGAGTTAGTCAAGTGCAAATAAGCAGACTACACCGCAAGAAGTTCCTAAGAACATCTAGACGCGTAAGTTTTGTCACGAAGTTTTTTTTCACACAACTGAAGCACCTGATAATCCATTTTAAATATTCACATGCAACGACAAGCCAGAGGGGTTTGAACCCGCGACCTTCGAGATTCTCGATCGCACGGCTGGCTATCACTATAATTCAAATTCGCAACTAATTGGATACCTCATAAATTTTAATGTACGAGCGTTTTTAAAAAAAAAACTTCTTAATTTTTTTTACAAGATTCTTCCCTATTTTTGAATAACAACACAAAATTAGTTCGCAAATTCATTACGTGCATATAAAAAAAAAATACTAGCATCGATCCTGTCACTAACAAAACAACATTGAACTATACCGGTATAACTAACTGAAATATTGGCTCTAAAGCCAAACATAGTTTTAACATTAACTCGGCAAAGAAATTAATTCCTTGGGCAAAAAACTAAACAAAATACGCGCACGTTAAAAAAAATGTAGGTACCTTTATAAACGAAATTCCTAAGGTTTAAATTTTTAGTACATATAACAATGAATTTTTTTATTCCATTAACAGAGCTTAGGAGCAATTTAATAATAAAATAGTTGTGTCTTGCCATTATGAGTAAAAAGGTTTAGGCATTTAACATCGCTAGACTAGTGCGGTTTAATATACGTGACAGGCCTTGTAACTCCTTTTTGTAACAACGAAAACTAATGTTCCACCAAAAAGATTTTACTTCATACCAATATGTTTGAAACAGTAATTTCATTACTTTCAAAATAAATGATTCAATGGAAAATTTTATTGAATGGCTTCTGGATCAGGTTGAAAGTAATTTCTACAATTGCTTGTAACGTATACAAATTACTACGAATTGTATACATAAATGAATATAGAGGAACTACTACAATTGGTAATAAATATGAACTCAATTCACTTTCATTTCTGATGAAACGTTCTATTGAATGAAAATTTTATACTTTATAATATTCGACATTATTTCTATTTGTGAATTCATATTCAAGTTGCAATATGTCTTTGTAAACATTTAGGTGAAAATATCTGTGCTATAGCTAAAAGATTTAAATAAAATGTTTTAGACATAAGCTTTAAGCCCAGGTTTAAGCCATAAAGGAAACTTCCTAGGCTTCTTGGTATTTTCATCGTATCAAGTTATAAATTTGCCGATATCGTCTTATGTACATCCCCCGTCCTAAATCCTAAGCCAATGCTGGGGGCATAAGCGAGCAGTTATCTTGACAAGAATGTCTTTGTACATATTACGTTTGATATTATAATTACGTCTCAGTGACAGGAACGCCTTTCGTACACGGGATGCCTGATACAGACCAAGACATGTCAAATAAATTTACACGAGGGATTGACTTTAGAAATTTCAATGTCTAAGATGTTTGTGCTGTATGAGATTTTACTTTTAATTTAAAAACCAATAGTTTGCATAAATATTTTTCTTCTTGAAATAGCTTATAGAATGTATGTATGTATTAATTAAAATATAATTGCTTTAATCAATCAATCAATCAATCAATCAATCAGCCTATCGCCGTCCACTGCTGAACGTAGGCCTCCCCAAGAAAGCGCCAACCATCCTGGTCTTGAGTAGCCCTCATCCATCCGTTTCCCGCCACCTTTCTCAAGTCGTCGTCGTCAATTATAATTGCTTGTTGTTAAATATTATTTCGCTTCATAGAAAAGCTGTACGCACACCCTCACCACCGCGGACGAAGGTGAATATCCGCACCCACATGCAAGCACAAGCAATTATAAAAAAATGTATATACTATTGAAAAATTATATAAATGGCACTGTAACTGAGAGTTCATTATCTCGCAACGGTCATCGACAGGCGCGACTTTATTAACGTTGAAGTTCTCGTTATTTCTGTTTTTTTAAATATTGAATTTCTTAAATTACTTACGGGTAAATGAACGTTCATTTCCTTTGCTATTACTTTTGATTTAAATTATAAAGAATATGATCATCACCAGCCCCCATATACATCCCACTGCTGGGCACGTTCCTCCTCTACCATTTAGTGGGTTAAGGCGTTAGACCGTCACGCTGATCTAATGCGGGATGTCGGACTATACACCTAGGAATTTATTAAGGACAGTCCCGTGGCGCAATTGACTAGACACCAGCTTGCGAAACGAGCGGCCGCGGGTTCGATCCCCGCACCGAGACAAACGTTTGTGTGATCCACAAATATTTGTTTCGGGTCTGGGTGTTTGTGAGACCGAAAAGTCTCTCGTAGCTTCTGATACCCACGACACAAGACTCGTATCTTAGTGTGGGGTCAGAACTATGTATGTGACTGTTGGGTGTATTTATTAATTTATTTACTTATAGGTGTGCTGGTTTCGTGAGGATATTCCTGCACTGTGAAAGGAGGTAGTAATTCATTGGGAATACACACATAACTTCAAAGATAAGTCAGAGATCCGTGCCTGTACAAATCGCACCCACAACCGCCAAGATTCTCGACCGCGCCTAAACCATCGCTGTTTATATACATGAAGAATATATATTTCTGATACTAAGTTGAAGGATAAAACAACATAAAAAAGTAACTAAATGATCTACATTCGACATTGTATACCAACGCAATAGTAGACTCAACCTATGCCATGCCATTTACATAGATTGCTTAAAAATTCCGTACAAAAATATTTTGCACGTCAAATTTACATAAAACGAGCGCCTGCTAAACAATCAAATTCCCTGATAGTGCATCCGAATCGCAGCAACAGCGTGATGTGTTTACTAAATAAATTAAATTTCAGTTGTTCCATACAGCTTTTTGAACCGTATTTTTATACAGTTTATTAAGTTATAATTTGGAAAGCGCTGATTTGTGCCGTCCGGTTTTTGATGACTTTTGAAAAGTGTTACGCGATAGTTATTATTAAAAATGTTTTGACATTGCTTTAT
Source organism: Cephonodes hylas (assembly GCA_030295005.1). Taxonomy (NCBI): domain Eukaryota; kingdom Metazoa; phylum Arthropoda; class Insecta; order Lepidoptera; family Sphingidae; genus Cephonodes; species Cephonodes hylas. The sequence continues at coordinate 7,677,697 of AP025369.1, read as the reverse complement.
GAAATTATTTTATTACTAAAGCAATGTCTCGACCAAGCTGCGCTCAAATGCTATGTAACATTAACAATATTACCTCTATCTTTATACAGTATTGTTACATACTGTCGCACCTGTATTCTTCTAAGGTATAGGTGTCGATAGAACTGCATTTTGTCCCATAATTCGTCAGGTATCTATGTACTTTTCTCATATTGCCGTCATTCAGGCACATTTTTAGATTCCTTGCTTCTACTGAAAATCCCCTAATGGAAAAACCCGATAATATTTTGCCTCACCTTGTGATAAAACCCGGGATCTTTAGATCTCATGGTACAACACGTGCCGCGCTTTATACATATCACAAGTCCAAAACTCTTTATAATAGTTTCAACGACAAGTAAAATTGTAACAGACAAACTCACTTAGCATTTCTAATATTAGGATAACCTCGGGAAGACTAATAAAGTTATAAGTTGCTCCTATGTTGTGTAAACCATCCATTGTTGTATTAACATCAACATTTTAGCAGACATTATACAGCACAGTTTCGCAAACAAAACAAAAGATATTACGTTACAATAAACAAAACGTTTCCCTTTGTTGGTAATGTTGAAAAAATACTTATGTTTTCAAACAATAAACGCAAAAATTTATTGCGCGGTCAACCACGACTCTTAAATTTCGATGTAACCCTTTTAAATTAATTACGACGTGAACCGGCAACGGAGAGATTTACCCGAAATAAACCTAATATTTACCATTAATTTATTAACTACCTGAATTATTATAATCGAATTGATTTCATTTGATCTGCAATAAAATTAAGAGAAAAATACTGTTTTCTCGAAAGATATATTTTTTTAATGATTTCATATTCGTTCTAACGAAAAACGTACTTATCCATTAAATGAATATGCATACATACAGTACGTCTATACTTATCCATAGAGACAAGAGTCTTAACTACGTGTACGTTTCGTTCATTAGTCTTAAACTAGACGGCACTAGTTTTAAAAAATAGCATAAAAAAATGACGATTCAAAAGTGCTTGTAAAAGTCTATTTTAATAAAGGAGATTTGACTTTGACTTTGACTTTCACTTTGACTTTAAAAAATTTGTTATTAACTTTGAAACCTCAGATTGACGCCGCGGTTTTAACGTTAAAGTTGGCATTCCTTAAGGTTTTTTTTTAGTTATTACAAATCAGAGTTATCTCCTGAGTATTCTTTTTTCTATTGGTTCAAAAACTTGAAGGATAACATTCAAGTTTTAAGAATAAGTTTAAGAATAACATGCAAGGGAGTTTCCCTTTCAGATTTTAATACATATAAGTAAAAATTATCATGAATAACTTGAGACGAAAACTACATACAACGGTGGAATCTATCTTTTAATATTTGTTATATTAGATACACCGTTAGCGTACCAAGAAGAGCTCATAACTAATATGTACATATGTAAGCTAGACTCGAGACTATAACGCTCGTTAATGAGCCTTGGGTTTCCAGACATTAAGTAACACAGAAAATTAGGGATAACATTTACTTCAAAAATTAGCCCTCATTTAGCTGTGTGTAATAAGACGCTCCGTCTAGTTCTCGGCGAGACTTTATTTGAAAGTCAAAGAGATACTGCCGAGGTTGAGTAGAACAGGCCAACAATAAAGAGTGATAATCTAGCCCAAAGAACTTACATCTTTTCGGGATGATAGCATCATAAAAATCCGTTCGGTAAACCACGAAGTATTTCAACGGGATTAGCCGAAGTTACGATTGAACGATTTATTATGAAGCCTTTGAGTCGTCTACCATAGACGAGCCGGATTTTCGGCGTACGTTAAAATAGAATCATGCTTATGCTGAGACTTCGGTCGTCTGTGGGGAAATTTCACATATTAGATAATATTCTCAGATAGGTATTACCAACTCAAACTATATCAGATATACATATAAAGAAGATTCATCTATCCTATTCGAGCGATTTGTTATACTTATCCATAGCTGCAGCATTGTAGGCATATTAATTTATAATTAAGTTAAAATATGAATGTAAGTATGGCAATATTCATCTAAACATGTATGCATTTTTTATTGTATTCATAAACGCTGTAGTTTTGCTCTTTGCTAAACTGAAATCAAAACAGAAGTGTCAATTAAATATAAACTTCCTGCTAGAATACACAAGAGCTTCTACCTAAATTACTTCACATAAGTACACTTACGGACGTAGGCAAGGAATTCTCTGCGCGCAAGTTGCACTAGCACTTGTCTGGCTTTGTTCTCCTTTCTATGAACTAATAACCGGCTGAAAGTAAATTGTTACCTATTGAAGTTTTCCCAAGAATACTTTGGTGATTTTACAAGAGACAACGTAACATAAAATACTTAATAATTTGTATGTAGAGAAACGTCAAAGCTAAATATGGTAAAATTTAATTATGCACTATTCGGACGCGTCTAGAATTTTCCAGACAGTGCTAGTTTTGAAATTATACTTACGTATAATGAAGAAGATAGTATTAGAATACTAAGTACAGCTAGGTGGAGGGGAGTTGGCTCCGAGCAAATAGGATCACGTGCGAAAACGGCCACGGCGCACCGCCGCGGACTCGCCTTATTGTACAACTTCCACAGTTAACTTTGTTAGAGATAACGCACAATTCTAAATAGCTTTTATATTTGTTCCCGTCTCTTTTAAGCGCGTCTTATAAAATGTTTTATACGCTTTTTATGTTTAAATTAATTTAATTAAGTTGAAAGAATGCTTGCTACGTGCACTCTTTGTATGAAATAAATTACAATGGTCAACGGTGTTGGCTTCTTTAATTTCAGTTTAATATTTCCCGAAACAAAGAAATTTTTCACATGGATAATTGGCGCTCACAGTAAACCGCATACTATATTACAATGTCTTACATAGTGGCATGATAGTTATTATGTTTAACTAACTCTTAAAAGTGGCACATCCTTATTATCACTCAATTTACGTCCCGCTGCTGAACACGAGCCTCCGATTCAACTGAGGGCAGATAGGCCTTAGACCAACACGTTAGCCTAATGCGGGTTGGTGTGGACTTCACTCATGAGATTTTTAAGAATTTTTAGGTGAGCCGGTCTAACAAAGAAATACACACAAATATTATTGGTAATTAAAACAATAGCGGCGAAAAGTTGCCCATGCATGGTGGTATTATCTGGGTCCGGGCTCACATGTCTAAGTGTTTAATTACACCCCTTTGTTGTTATAAACAGTGCCGCAAGCCGGCGCTAGGCCACCGACCACATCTGTGCCACCATGCGGACATAAATTGCTGACCGTACCCGCCTAAGCAAATTTCCAAGCCCCTCTAATCTGACACTTTTAAATGGATTACTTCTGAAGTTAGACACAACACAAACAGATAGCGATATGGCTTAACGGTTAGATTCAGAGCAACACTCGCAAGTTTATAGCGAGCGAGACGAGCGGGGAAGCGCTAAGTTTCTCTATCGAATGTATACTTTACCGCATTCGAGCTTCACAGAGCTTTTATGTTGGCCAAATAATACCAACTCACGGTAAGTGGGATTACGTATTTATTTTGCCCGCATTTTTTAAGAAGCGCTCGTATTCGATCAAACCTTTTAACAGCCGTGGCATTTGTAAGGCAGGTTAGCGTTTGTAATTTGTACTATATAGCTTGAGCAATAGTGTTTGTGGGCGTTATGAGCTGTTACCCTTGGTGTGTTTATATTTAAAAGTATATTTAAAAAAAGCATATCAATATAATACTGGGAATAGATATTTTATTTTTGAAAAAACAAAACATAAATGCATCGATTGGCTCGTGGCCTCGCGGTATAAGGATCTAGAGGTTGCATGCTCTATACCTAAGTCTTTCAATTAGGAAATTCTCAGTAGCATTACGGACTACGGCTCGCCCTCAATCACGTGGGACTGAAACAAATTATAATACTAGTGAAATTTGGATGCAGGAATGCATCTCTGCCTACCCCCACTAGAGTTACAGGCGTGACGTCATATATGTTAAAAATAACATCAAAGTTGATACTAATAGTTATCCGAGTTAGTAATTTATTTTTACACAAGTCATGTTTTAACGTAAGTCGTTTGGAGCTAAGAGAACAAAGGACCTACAGAAAGTGACGACCAATAACTAATTGCGAAAAGCGAAGAATGGACACGTTGGAGAAACCTATTTCCTCTTTATAATTAATGATTTCAGAATACTCTCATGTATCATTTTTGGGTGTGTCCTTCGCAAAACCACACTAGGCCAGCGTGGTGGACTAAGGCGTAAACCATCTAACCACATTGTGAGAGAAGTAAATATACTAACAAAGAAATCGTGCAAAGCTAACTAGTTTATAAATCAAATTTCAACTAAATGGTTTTGAACGGTTACCCTCAAAATTATTTTCCCGTCTTTTTTATAAAAATAGCAGACAGGATATAAACCCAATTACAATTTCTATTCACCAATCACTGGTCACCGGTCGCCAGTTGAGGCGACTCGCTCGATGTTCTTTTGTTTCATAGTTTACATAATCCATCTTCGATTTGTCATTTAATTGAACCATGAATAATTAATTTTCTGGCTTCTGGTGCATTTCATTAAAGTCTTTTACTTCTCTGCTGGCGTCAGCTTACTATTTTAATTACATTAGATTCATTATTCCGACAACCCGCGCTAGTTGTAGAGAAGGTCAGTGCCCAGGAGTGGGGGACGTACATATGTATTTATACTGAATCATAATGTAAGTCCCGAAATGAGGTCAAAAATTGATTGAAATTTTTTATATAATCAAGCCGGAAGGAGTAGCCAGAGATGTTTATATATATTTAATATTAGGACCACGTGTTCTCGATATTATGTTTGAAGTACCTAAGTATAACAGTGCGATGAGTATTTTTCCGTTTATGGGACTGAATCCCAAACCATGTGCCGTTACTAAACAATACGTAACTTTGAATACATTATACCCTACCTGATATTCGAACCCAGTATCTCTGAAATTTTGCTACACATACCAATGAAAAAGTTATAAACTGATAACATTTGTTCTAATTTTTAACTAATTTAGACAATACAGACGCCTTTTCAACAAAGTTCGAATTTAAATTTAATCAATGAAAAAAGGCAGTTTTAAACAAAGGTTGTAATTTTTCCGTTATTATTTTTTTACTTTACTTACTAGACTTTTTTTTAACGAAATAAATTGTTAGGTATTTACGATCTAATATCGTAAAGATAGACCACTGCGACATAAGCTTGACTTACTACAGTAGCATTGGCCAATCCACTTGATGTTATTTTTACACTAGTATTAAACACTTAAATCTGTAATACCCTTTGAAAATCTGAAAATAATTAATAAATTAATTATCATTAATAAATTTTACCTATAAATGAAATTGCTTGGCTATAAAAATAGTATACAGTTAAGAGCAACTTTCAAAACACTTAATACAGTTCACTGACCTATTTTATTCCGACACAACGACAGGACAGTCCTTATCCAGACCACCACTTCAAATAACAGCAAAACTCCACTCGGCTATATTTTTAGCTGTTATATAAATTCCTAAGGTAGACTGTATTTCTGCTACATTTTTACTATTATCAAACATTTTTTTACCGTCTAATTATATGCTGCGAACGGTTTTGTCGAAGTGACATAGAGAAGTCCCGGGTTCAAATACTAGGTAAAGTTATTTTTTTTCATTGGGTTTTAGTTCTGCAGGAATACAGACGTTAGTGTATGTATTTCAACATTACTATCCCACTATGCGACACAAATCTCCATGGACTATTAAGCACTTTATTGGAGTCGTAAAAAAACTGTTATAAAGAACTTTGATTTGACTACTACGAGATTTTGATTTTGTTAATCATTTAAGAAGGAAAAAGTTTTAAGGATAAAACACTTCAATTTGAAAGTTACGTTAAACTAACTTCAATTTGAAAGTTACATAAACTAATTAAATTGAAATACCAATTCAATTCAAAATTTGTCATTAAAAACTCTCACCACATTTTATAGAACCTATATTCTTATTCTGTACAGTTGTTTAGAACAATAGTTAGGATAATTTACTCACAAAAGCCGACGCTATGTTTAATATAATTTAATTAAAATAACTATTTTAAAATTATAATCCACTTGAAACATTCCATAAATATTTGTAATTCTTAAATCCAACAAATATTTAGTAAATCGCTTAACTTAAAAGTTCAGCATTAATGAGATATTCGCGGAAATAAATTTTCAATGAAAATACGAAAATGGTTTAAAGTTAATAATTTAATTTACTTAATGAAATGAAAATTAAAACAGCTTCGGTGTGTAATCCGTAATACTATCACTTGGAAGTGTTGCCAACTGCCCTACATAATTATGACATCTGGTAAGAGATATTTACTTCTAGATATTAATCTTTTCTTGCCTCTTGTCCCCTTTAAAACATATTTCTTCTTTTTTAGAAACCAAAGGTATATCAGTCCTTTCCTGTACCTCGACAGTGTAATCTTCAAATGAATATTGGCTCATACGCGTTCAAAATCCCAAAGAAAGTCAGTGCGTGGTAAAAGCTTTGCGCTGTCCTAAATAAACAAACATATAAGTGTGTATCCTACACATCAAAGTTCTTAAATAAGTGAAATACAATCTATCTAAAACGATATAACGAAACCACGAGCAGTTGACCAAAACTAGGATATTAAGTTATAAAGCATCATCATCATCAACAGCCTTTATTTAGTCCACTGTTAGACATAGGCCTCTCCTACAGCACGCCACTGAGCTCGATCTTCTGTTTTCCTCATCCAACCGCTGCCAGCTTGCGAAGTGCAATATTGCAAGTTATAAATGTTGCTTCTAAAATATCCCTCACAGGCACAAATGTGCCAAACCATCAAACCGTTTGACAAATTTGAACGTTGAAATAACCAATCCAATAATATCGGCTATTGCGATGTTAAATTCCAGACACATTTTATCTACGTTATATGAATGGAAATATTTGAAATTTGTAACAACCTGTCCTGATAGTTTTATGCCGTTAATTGTCACGTACGGCCTCGGTCACTAGTTCGATTCTCGGATCGGGGAGTATTTGAATTTTTTAGTATGAAAAATCACAACAAAGATTCTGGTGATGTACCTAGTAATACCTTAAAAGCATTTATATAACTATTTAAAAATATAAATGACTACTACGTGGATAAAAAATTCATCTCTACCTTCCCCTTCAGTGATACCACTGGGAGAGAATTCGTATTTTTTAACGAAAATAATTCCATTAAAGATCATCTCTTGAACTTGTTTTTACACCGGTAATAAAACCAGAGAGAATACAAATATAATAAATCCCATCATACATACTTGCAAACGGTTCAAGAATTGTATCTATTTCCAACCAACTAATTATTATTAAAAATAATTATGCCCACTATTTTAAAGCCGAATTAAAACGAGTTAGTCCCGAAACGCATAACGCCTCCGTGAATTTCAATGGAAAAATCAACACCTTTCCATAAAATATGAAACCCAAGTTATGTTTTCATTACACAAAACAAATACAGAAAGTGCATTGGATAAAGTTGCTATATTGTACTGACATATATATGAGATCAATAGATTATGAACAATGGAATTGCATGTGGCCGCATCTTGAATGCAACTCGTATAAACTTTGTACAACCACACACTCATAAACTAGGACTTATTACTTACTGTTCGGGCTCTATACCGAGAAACTATTGAACACGGCCATGTGGTCTCTCATTGTACATTAATTGCTTTTTACTGACTAATAGGAGACTTTACACATATGTTGGAGAGTCGGCTTTTATTACTTCGGCTTACACTACATCCTCATGCTGGTATCCCTGGAGAGGTAGGCAAAAATGTAGTTTTAAAACTACGTTTCGATATTTAGGGATGTTCTTGACTTATAAGTACGGTCCAATGAAGAGTATTGGAGCATCAATACTGCGGCTTTCTCTTTGATATTGGACATTACGCTCGACAGAAGTGACGACCTATTGAGGACGTCTCTGGCTCCGTGGTATTGTCTACCAGACTTGATGTTCGTGCTGCCGGCAAAGAAATAGAGACGGAGGTTTTGAATTAGCTTTTCAATTGAGGATTCCATCATGATAATAAGAGTAGTGGGTTGGCAACACAGATTAAAAAAATGCTTGCAGAAATCGCTGAAAATTGTAAGTTACATAAGTAAGATGGAGGCTAACGTAACGCGGCGTTTTAACAAACATACAATGTTAATCTTAATATTACGGTAAATCTCCCTATAAAATTTTCTTAAATAGGCTCCTCTACGTTCTACTGCTAGACACGGGCCTCCCCTACCATTGAGGTCGTTTCCTATATTATTGACGTATAATGTTAAATTATCTCCGAAAAGTGCTACAATATTATTAATATCTAAAGTAAATTACATTTTTCCCTTGACCTATACAGGATATAAATGAATCATTTCAAAAAGAATGAGAGATCAATTTATAGGTTCATAGAATCCATGCGAATATAACATTACTAGAACTCATTTGTGAGTCTGCTTTGAGATATAGTGTGGCTGATTGCAAAAGTAAATATTCTCCGTACGGAATTAGATATTGCTGGAAACTGCCATTAAATTGTAATTTATTAAATGAAATGGCGAAATTTGATTAGTACAATTCTAGTTACTGAACAACGAGAACATATAGTGAAAAGTAAATTTGATTTGAGAAGTTTTAGTTGTTATTAAAACTGCATTCATGCTTTGCACTTCTTCATAAAAATAGTGATCTTTCAGGCGTTAGGCTTGCGAGTAAACAAGACATAGTCTTGGCAGCAGTGTGTTTGAATTTCAGAACACTCTTCAGATTTTTTAGAGCTATCTACAGTAGATATAGCATAAGCCTAAAACATTATTTATAATTATGTAATTCCTTCTATCTTTTGAAACCATATAACATTTAATGAATCTTTCGTTAATAGAAACCTACGCTATCCGTGAGTAACATGGGCTATACATTATCTTGGTCGAAGCCCAGCACCGCAACGATTTATAATAAATAGCGGTTGGGGGAGCAATTATCAACTATGTAATAAATAACACTAAATGGTGTAACAACTTTAAAATAATATCTCCCAACGTCGAAGAATCTCTTACCTTGCGATAAGACAATGCAGTAAAGAGTAAAGTGTTTTATCAGCAATCTAAACCGAAGTCGTTAAAACACTCGTAAAATAAATTCGAAGGTTTGTATCTGTCCGAAATACTTTACGCTGAATTAAATTCTAAATGCCCTTTAAGCTTTAGACCTTTAAATGGGACAGAAAATACTAATAGGTACGCACCTCATAATTTATTCATTCGGATTTGGTGAGAATAAATTGATTTCAGATTTACAATTTATTAGTACTTACCTTCTTTTCACAGACACGATGTCGCACTTAGATGTAGTTTAAACGTATTTTTTTAACTACTTTACAAAAATAATCTTATAATACAAGTAATACAATTATGTATGTTATTCACTTTCGCCACCAATAATCCCAAATGGCTAATGCCAACGTTTTTTTAGAAAAGTTGACAACCCTGGTATATAATACATACAATTACTCATTTATTTATTCGAGACATCTTGACTCATAGTACGCCACCTCACTGCTAACTATAACCTCTTGAATGGCCCTCGAATGCTTTTCGGAACCGTCGGGAATGTGGCCGTTTGACAACATTCCAATTCTTTTGGCGACTGATATAGTACACAAAACGGCATAATTCCAGCAACTTCGCTCCCAGCAGTCTGTGCCAATACGAATAATTTAGATCACCGTATCAAATTTGAATGTGAAATTCAATTTCTTTTTGTTTTGTTTCTCAGTAACGATAAAATTGAATTAGCAGATACAACTTTTCCGTTTGTCGGTAATCCTATTGCGGTACGGGCTCACGCCAGTTGCTCCTAAAAGTTAGGGTGCGCATTACCGACAAAACGCTGCTAACGCCTCAAGAGAGTCGAGACTTACTGCACCCGCTAAAGCTTCACACAAACCACGCGTCGGATTGCATAATGTGAGCACTTACATTCTATGACAATTGTGACACACTTTCCGGGACAAAGTTAGAGAACATTGTATTTGTGACGTTTGTTTTCGCGACCACTAAATTATCCTTTTCACAGAAGTAGAAACAAACAGGTCGGCAAACTAAATAACGAGGCACCGTGAAAGACAATTTAAAAATCCGTTTACACGGTCTGACCCATTTCACAAATAAGTGAATGTAATTACACAACATCATTATGCTGAAGAATTAACTTTAAAATTTAAATAGTAATTTCAATTGCGTGTTCTGCGGTCGTGACTCTGGAACCAATTAAGTCTGAGTGAGTTCTTATTACTACAACTGTTGTGCTGCGACCTACTCAATTTAAAGTTCAAATGATATCTGCAGATGGGTCGATGTTGTTTTTTATCTAACATCTTGCTTCAGGTGTGTTGGGAAGATGTTATATACTGCAAAACATCTAGTACTTTGTTCAACTCGAAGCTGCCTCGCAACAATAAACAGCTCAGTTTAATTACATGAATGTTAACATAAAGAGTTAAATTTACGTTGTAACACTGCATTCGTGCTGTTGTATGTGTGTTACAATGCTTCGTGAAACTATGGCACTAACCATTCGTTTATTTGTGCGACACAAACAGTAAAATTATTTTTCTTTGACTAAAGTATTTAAATGGTAAAGCATACTATTATTGTACATGCAAGAATAACTTTGCATATAAGTCTAACTGTTACTTTATAATGTCTGAACCAATTTTGATCAAGTTGGTGTTAAAATTATGGTGACGGATGCGACCTCCGCAAAAACAATTTAGATTATGTTTCACCACCGCTATTTAACTTTAAAATAAATTAATGGCCATGATAGCCAAGAGACCTAGGCGCTCGGTGGTCTTCTCTGGCAGTTTTAATTTTGAATTTTTACCGCCCACGAAACCAATCAACCCGCTCTAGTCCAGAATGCTTGACTTGGACCTAACTTTAATGATTGCTATGGGCAACCAGTGCCTTATAATTATCTCGAATAAATGCATGTTAAGTCTACCAAAACAAGATAATGATAACTAAAAGTTACTCATTAGTTGATAAGGTAAGTGAAAACAAATATAAATAAAGCGCTCGGGCACACGGAGTAAACGTGATCAAGAGAAATACGTGCAGGGAGGGAGCAACCGAGGCTGCAACGTCACTTCGCCTCGCATTATAAAATATGCAGATAAGTTACGGGAATTGATTCAAGGCACAAAGGAGGAGAACAAACTGTCTATAGGCGGGCGGTGAGATTTCGGCAGTAATTTCCCACGAGACTACAGTTTTATCTCATGACACAGAATATTTTGAATTACATTATTTAAATTAGCGAACACGTACAAAGAATAATAAGCATTTCCAATTATTAGTTGCCACTTTGCATAAACCGTGAGTGGATCGCGCATTCCACTTTTCCATTATTAAGCCATTAAAAGTTGGCGAGCCGATGCCGCGAGTGCAAACTGCGGTGCCTATGTGTTACGCCAAATGTTAACTTTATAAGTGAGACGTTCTCTTAATGGGATAGGACTGTGATATCCGGCGGCGGCGACGGCGCTCAACTTCACCTCATTATACTACCATTAACCAAATACTTACTAATTGAGTGACACATTCACTCGGTTCATTAACTTTGTACCCCATTCATATTTATTACGTGGCTTGCTTCTTTATACGAGTACGTTTCGCGCATTCATTCACGTAAAAGATTACTTAAATTCATTTTTAACTTTGGCTTCTTTAAATATATTAGTCATATTGACTTTATTAAAACAAACTATTCCGCCATAACTACTCATAGATCACAATTAACAACAAAACTGTAAGGAGATAAGCAATAGAGGCAATAAGAAATTCCTCGTACGCTTAAGTAACACATGGTAAGAAATTAAAAGAAAATATTCAGGTACATAAGTATAACATACGTTGTAAACTACGAGAGGAATGTTGAATAAAAGTAAAAACACTTTAAATTTTAAATAGTTAATGTTATCGGGCAACGGTATTGTACCTTCAAGCAACAGTTGAAGATGATGAAGATGATTGAAATAAAACGTCGAAATCACCAATAATAATTAATTCTCATTGTCGACACCGTTTAATTTTTTTTACCACGTACTCCCATATACCAGTCCCTTGATTGTATTTGAATACTTGAGATAACGTTAGCAGAAAGTTATCGTATTTTTTTTAGGTTAAGGAGCCCTACAACGTTTGGTTTTGCTACTACTTACATGTGATGCAATTGAAATAAAGTCCAAAATCAATCCAAATCAATTAATTCCTCTTCTCCTAACCATTTTAAAGAGGAGTTATAATACAATTATCGATGCTGTTAAGATCTATAGGCCGAGCAGTCCACTTGCTAAGAAGGTATTAAACAAACATTAATAATAATTACCTGTATAGTTATAATTTTTTTACGAATATCAATTACTATAAGAAGCTTAAGGAAGAGGTTTTTAACATGAAGAAAATACAAAAACATTTCTATGGATTTGGGGTAAGAACCACAAACCTCTCGTTTTATAACGATCTATTTAATTCACTTAAATACAGACCCCAACATTATTTACAATAAAAATATTTGTGTATGTATCTAATTTATTCAATGGTCCTGAGCGGAGTCGGAAATTTGAATACGTGTTTTAATTGGGTCCTGTTTAATTTGAAAGGTAATTTAAGTTAAAATTTTGTTTTCCCTTCCCTGTCCCTGAAACTCGCGAAGTATTCGAGGACATTGCTTACATTGCTGTTAAAGATTTTATCAATTTTGTTGGGTGTTAAAATCTCACACAAACATAAAGGTGTTCCGAGTATTGGGAAACAAACACGAATTGTTTAGTGTAATGTCGTAAGCCGAGTATAAGAATAAAGCAAAGTTTTTTATTTAATTAAATACAATAACATGGTAGATTGAATAATATATAATTGTAATAAACTAAGTAACATCTACAACTCTATTATCTAATTCATGATAGTATGATCATAATATGTCTTTATACTATTGTAACCTAATTTTTATCACAGTAAGTTGATACAGGGAATTAAATTTATTTCTTATCTATATAAGCGCTGTTAGGGGCTGATCACAGACCAAGTATTAAAAATATACACATATATACGCTGAAACCACATGTAAAGTACAAGCGATCTGGACTAACAACGTCGTATTCTTGGGAAAGCGCTCGTATTCCAAATGGGAGTAGCGCGTACTCGTGTCCTACTTTTGTATTAAAATCTATATTAATAGATATTCTCTATTCACTGAGCATTTGATTGTTGTTCGGTAATACAGTCATTGTTAACTACATTTTAGAATTCCCTATAGTTTTCGTTCAATAGAAATCTATTGTCTAATGCCGCACTTTCACTCTTTTAGTCAAATGAATATGTATTTACCAATGCCGCTTGATTACTTTTACAGCTGTGACACAACTTTAAGAGTTTTTAAGGGTATACTTCCACTCTCCCGCTATAGAGGTACACGCAGATTTGACATCGCACAGTGGTACTCGACCGATATGTATGTAAAGAATAAATAAATTTCTACGTGTTTGTAAGATTTGTTTAAACCTCAACACTTGATTAGAAAGAAGGAGTAGTCGAAAACAAATAAAACATATAGTGTTAGTAAATATCCAATTAATAACTTTCACACTTTATGATCATAAAGCCCAATTCATTCAAAAATTGTGTCTTAAATATCAAAAACCTTCTTAACATATAGTTCAAATACACCAACAATAATATTTATTAGACGCCTTAATGTAAACATTAATTTATAATTCCTCTGTTCGGATGGTTCGCGCTTATTAAAATACGTTCTTGAAATCGATCGGGGATGAAATCTCTAGTTACACCGATGACCGGTCATAGTTTCACCTGATAGTCTATAACCACCTTAGCCACGTTGCATATTACATATAAAATTAATTCCCCTAGAGCGTACAAATTTTTGTTAACTATTTTTTATAAGCTCATTTTTATAAGGATGCATACAAATAATAATTATGTTGAGCGTCTTACATTTTCGCTGCGCTTGGCTCCGTGTCGACTACCCGCCGCTGTATTACCGCACGCCATCCGGATTTGTATTGAGATGCACACTCTCACGGATGCATTGTTATTTCGCAACCATCACTGAAAATGCAGGCGCTTTTCGCCTAGTAAAATTTTAGTGTACTGGTGTTATATACGAAAACACTTTTGTACGAATTTTCAAATTATAAGACGCCGTAATCGTGGACCACTTTTTGATTGCAATAATTAATAAGGTTTTAAGAAATCATTTAATGTTAGGTATATTACAGTTTCAATTTCATTTTCACGCACCTAAAAAATTTCGTACATCAACAAAATGGCATCGCCACGTAATGAAGAGCCTCACCTGAGCGCAGTCTCTCTATGCTTCTTCACAACATTTCCGCAAGTAATTTGCATGGTATAGGTGTCAATCGGGTGCTTGTTTACGCCAAACTCGGAACGGGTCAGGAGGGGGACTCGGGAGGCATTCGCATGCCAAAACAAGGCCAAAACCGTCGAGTGCTGATGGAACTCAAACACGGCACACTATACTGAATTAAGTTAGCAACTCTCTCACAGGCGAACCCTTTCCCGCTTCACACGTACATACGTGCCCTGTCTTACCAACATCTATTTTACGTAACCCTGTTCCACTGCTCTTTTTAACTGTGCGTGCCGCTGACGTCGAGTTTTTGATATTCATATTTCAACGCAAACAAAAACAAAACATTGTCAAAGCCGCCAACGCTATTGCCGTAGTGGCGCTGCAAATATTTTATCGTTGCAGTCAATATTTATCTGAGCTCTCATCTGTGACTCATTATTAATTTGCCAAGGTACAATGATAACAAAAATCAGCGGCAATCGCTAACGAGACGCGTAATGCAATAACCATCAATTATGGACATGTTGATTGAATGATTGGTCCGAATGTGAAGCTAATTGAGATTCTGCCAAACGTGAAATTAAATAACTGCTGGAAACGTTTACCGGGCGTGCTTCCCGTAATTTCTGGCCAAAACATATTTTCCTCTGCATTTTTTATATGGAAAAGAAAAATGAGTTATTAATTGGGTAACTTAATTTTCTAAATATGTAGGTACAATACGCTTTCAAAATTTCGGAAGCGAATTTTAAATTTAATTTGAATCACGGTATACGAACGTTCAAATACAACGGCTCTATATTAAATCCTTTGAGATTCAAGTCATGAATAAATCATTCATAAAAGGACAGCTAATCAAAAACGCAACAAATTATACTTTGTACATTGTAATTTATTCAGCGGCGTAAAAATACAGTGTTATTTTTCTCTACTATAGCATGTTTCACAGGTCGTGAACTGCGTGAACCGAATAACGGGCGTGTATTGTAGGTTGTAAATTGGTCAACCAACGTTCTGGCCATTGGTACAGCCTATGGGCCTGTAAAACATTGACAATTTGACAACGAAATACCGGATGAGGTGTGGCGCAGCTGCACGCCAACATGATTTCGGAAACGAACCATTCCCGTAAAATACAGGGACGAAACAACTACTGACTACACAATCCTAAAATAAACACAAATAAAAATGTACCGCATAGGGTAGGAAATATTACCACTTACTCGCAAATTTGGTCTACATATACGACAACAATTTCATAAGTAACTTGACTAGAATATAAAACCGCTGCAAAATATCGTTGCAATTCCTAAACATACGCCAATAAAATATTCCAAGAAAAGTGGTTCTAAATTCCTCAGTTCAATCTGTGTTCTTGGTCAATTAAATTTTAATAATTCAAACAATCCAACCTCCACTTGCTAACAACCTGCGCTTCGAATAAAATTTATTTCGCAGGTCAGAGGAAAAACATTGCTTTTTTGTGAGAAGATAACTCAAAATATAACGGATTTGCGTAAAATATGTGAAACCTTTTGTATGCTAATACGATCCTATTGTTCGGAGATTGAATTTTCGGGTTATCACGCTTAAGAATTATTCATGACAGATAGGTTATGATTGTTATGATTTTTCAGAAATCAGTGGGGCTCGTGTATAAAATAATTGAAGCCGAAAACGCTCGAATTTCATTGCGCAACATAATTCGAATACAAATTGTATCCCTACTCAGAATTGGGTTTCATAAAGAGTTTAATTAGCGGTCTGCCGTCGCCGCAGGTGATGACAATACTGACTGCCATTTGTTAAGAGCGTATAAACACCGCGCGGCACGCCGAGTTTAGGTAAATACGACGAGTGTCGATGCAGCGACGAGCGCGCGCGCCGCGTCTTACTTATTACTCAAAATATCAAATAAAATGAAATTAAATCATCATTATTGAATATGTATAGTGTCAAATAGATCACTTAGATTAATTCCTTTTAAAGTTTAATTAATCACATGTTCGGAAAGCAGAGATAATAGCAAAAATATTTATGACGCAAATTTCGATGGCGTAGCGCAGAGCGATACGTCCTCTCCTTGAAAGGCCTCGCGGCGATGTGATTTGCACTGGCCTGGGCCCGGCGTTTTATAGCACATTTTAAAATATTCATAAAAAAATAAAGAAATAGAATTTATTTAAAACAAAAATTGTACGTTTTCAAGTACACGTTCTTTTATTAAGGAAAGTTGTTATTTTGTTAAATTGAATATCGTACAGGGGTAAAAAAAATGGTATAGTAACAGTAATTTCACAATATTTTGAATGCCTTAATTTTTTTTTTACTTGAATATGCAATCTAAATCTTAAAATGTTTTTAACTAACTATTTGCTTGGGGATATATACAATATAACAAAATTTTATTTTGATTAAATATATTATGAATTAATTCGAATTTTGAGCCTCGAAAATGACTCTAAAAGTGAATTTATGACAACCTTAGCTCAGTTATCTTGTTATTTATTAAAATTTACGCAAAAATCTTAAAATGTTCTTAACTAACTTTTTAGATGACAACATTCCCTATAATAATTGGTAATTAAGGTATTTGTACGATGGGTCCTTCATCAATTTTAAGGGCTTCGAAAAGTACTGTTTTTGCCGAAATATGTATAAACCCTCTTAAGTAAAATGAATACAAGGTATGCTATTAAAAAATTCTGAAGATTAGTTCTTTTACATGATTTTTTCATATACATAAAATTGATATGGACGAAAAATTCGTTCCATTCTTATATAATTTTATTACGATCTATGTTCAAATTTATTGCTTCATTTAGTTCGAAACTTTGATATACGTTCATATTTATACATGTAGTATGTCGCACAAAATGCTCTTATTTCACGCTACAGTATATTCGAGACGAGACTTCAACTACGCAAAAAAGTCAATGACTAAATATTGTCTAAACGAGACTACTAGGAGTCACGTAAGATGGAAAAGAATATACCTAAGTTGAAGATCCAGATTGCATCCACTTTGTGAGGTAACTGTAGGTCAAATTAGCTCATAATAATGATTATTTTGACTTTTTATTAATAAAGTGTGGTCTCTGTTCTATTTGTACGACTTTTTAAATTTAACCTTTTGGCACTTACCGACTACCTTTACCTTACATTTCTCTTCCTCCATCTCCATCCGTCGTTATCTGTTATAGATCGCCATGTACAATAAAACCACCTTTTGTACTATTTTTCTTCATAATTTCTATCTAACGTGTAAAATAAAGTTTTAAATAAATAAATGAAATTTTTAATCGACATCATAAGCATTTTCTGGTGCGGAAGAAGCGTTTGTGAGTACACTTACTACTGCGTCGGATGATTATCTGGCTGTTTACTGACACCTGTTTGAAGGCCCGTTACGTTATTAAAAAGTACAGAAAGATTAATTACTTAAAGGTAATCCTATTTCACTTGTCAAGTGTCTTCAAGGAATTTGTATACTTTGGGTGACTTGTTGGCGATAGAAAATTGCTATCGACATGGATAAACTACTACTATCATAAAATTTGTTATTAACATCCAGGATCAGATATAGGCCGGTATAATTCGGTTTATTGGTGAGAGAAAATTCTTTCTCAAACGGTAATTCTTGACTCTCAGACCATTTACCAGTGTTAGCGCGGTCATTAGTAATTTCAATATACAACTTTAAGATTCTGACATCCCAACTATCAACGTGCTGCAATTTAATATTATAATTACATACACACTCTCACTATTTTCCCAAAAGTGTGTTAAAATTGCGATCGGCAGTAATAGAAATACAGGTTATTATTGAATTGAATATGACGAATTAACATTAATTGCCATTGCCGTAACTTTCTATTACTATGTATCTAGGTCGACCCATAGATATATTCAATTTGGTACTTAATTTTAGTTAGTAATGAAAATATGTGGAGTCTTGAAAAAAAAAATTAAATGAAATAAAAAGCTTAAGTTTTTGCTATTCAACATTTAATATACATTATACATGTATTGTCAATGTCATCTGGATATACCTAACGTAACACATTATTATTATTTTTTTTCTACTCTAATAATTCAAAATTACCTTTACGGCGTCACCTTCCTTCTTCTAACTGCCTCTGTCTCGAGCCTTACTCATCCAGAGTGCTCCTCACATCTGTACAAAAATATTACGAAACCGCTTCTTCAGTCTTACTTGTTTTGATATTATCTGGAATCTTGAAGTATGTTATAGCAACAGACAGAAGAAAATGCTACACAATGTCCCCTGAGTTACACAACGTTAGTTGTACTTTTTAACTCAACAAGAGACTTTAGGCATACGCCGAGGAAATATGTTCGTTGAGTTCATTATTTAACATTCAAAGGACGTTTCCGAGCGACGATATGTACATCGGCTGGTGCAGAAAGGGTGATAATATTTAAATTATACATTCGTTATAGTTGATCAGCATGATGAGGCAGTGTGGAGTAGTGGAGAGAGATAGGCGATATCAGCCGTTCATTTCGGCACGCGGCGCACGTACCGCGACGGCGCAAGGAAATTGAAACTTTATATTTGAGCGCACTTTATCTGACCGAGGAACCTGCAATCTCTCTAGCGGAAAATCCTTAGTCGAAATAAAATAAAACGTGCACAAATTTCCTCAATACTTTCTACGAGTCGAACACGCTTCGCGGTTTTCACAGCGATTTGTGATATGTTTTTATTTGGTCTCTCCTTTGATGTTGCACTATTGACTTTTGTTAACAAGTCACATCTATTGTCTACCATGGATTTTGTTGTAATAACATATCAAATTTTGTTCTTAAAATAACATATTGTTACATTACGAACTAAATTTTTACATATTGAAAATATCAGCATCATTCACAATATAAATGACAAATCCAAAGCTTCGAATACATATTTTAAAACACTTTCAAAAGTCTTACCAGCAGGTTGATTAGTCAGCAATAATTACTATGTTTTCACAATGTCATCATCATCACTATTAAAGTAAAAAATAATTGGCTATCTACTCTACATCCATTATAAGTGAATCACACTGAATCGCACTGCTTAATTCTTGGAATCATTTCCAATCAAACGCATTCATTCAATCACTTTGATTCACTCGTCTTTTGTTCGTTACACGGCTCACACAAATGTTCTTTCAAACTCGAATGGCAAGAATTCCAGCTATTTTTTCTGAATAGCCAACTAGTTAACTCTTTAGAAAATATTTTAGAGCTCAACCAAACTTTTGATCAGATTATGACTATTAGACAATCCAAGTATAAAGTCATGATCTTTAAACCTAAAACCGCTTAGCACAAAACGCAATAAATAGCTTATCTCACTGAGAACAGACAAAACTCTCCAACTGTTTTAATTTGGCTTCAAAAACAGTTTTGGAAGCGCTATTCCGCCATAATATACATGCCACAAGCTACAACGCACGGAAATTGTACTTGTTCTCGAATTTTAATTATGAAAATGATTTACAATTAAGTTTTCTTTTTACCGCACTAAATATTAATAACTAACTATTCATAAATATTAATAAAACACAGATCTTAAAATGCTCTTCGTTGCAGTTAAACCTATTTATTTTGCACTTAAATAAATAATTTGACTAAGTCTGTAAATATTTTCATTGATTTATATTTTTTTTTGTATTTCTCAAAATATTATATTTTATTCACGATGCTATTAATTGGTAGTAAAAGAGGTTGTGGTAATCCTGTTACACTTTTATTACATCGTCCCATATGAAAAATCGAACCCGGGACCACTCTATCGTTGGTCACACCGTCATTTCGCGGGACAAACCAGTGCCTGTTTAAAAATTATAATAACTCATTTGTCCAAACAAATGGAACGAATTCCAAATTAGAATTCAAATAAAAGAGAACAATTGCAAGGGAACTACATCCACGGCGAAAAGTTAAAAATGTTACGAAGCAATAGAAATAGCTATGTTATGTCGATGTAAAAATTGATTCCAGACTTTCCGACTCCTACTTCGATTGGCTATTAATATTGATACATTTGAAAGCAGTGATGGCCTCGAGGTTTAGGCGCGCGGTCGAGAATCTCGGCGGTCGCGGGTTCGAACCCCAGGCACACACCTCTGACTTTTCGAAGTTATGTGTGTATTCAAATTGAATTATCACTTGCTTTAACGGTGAAGGAAAACATCGTGATGAAACCTGCACACGTATTGTTCTTAGGAATTTCTTAGGTGTGTAGTCCGCCAACCCGCACTAGGCCAGCGTGGTGGACTATGGCCTAAAAACCCTCTCAATGGTAGAGGAGACCCATGCTCAGCAGTGGGCGTATATGGGTTGATGCAGAAGAATAAGCGGCTGATAGACGTATTCCTTGCTTTTTATACGATGTATAATAGATGGGAGATGAAAAGATGTTTATCGCCTCATTAGTCTATAGGCATCGGCATAGATTGTGACTATTGAATAAGAATCTATAGCCTCTGCTATTTATTGAATGAAAGGAAAAATTTAAGTTAAAATTTTTGCTAAAGAGTTAATACTACTGTTAAGTATCTATAAACCTCGATTAATTTTAATATTACATTTTATTACTTATCTTTAGTATTGATTTTCAATGCTATCACTCCGATATTATTCTCGTAAAGAAGATCGTCCCATGGCTATGTACCTAGTGACGTCCTTACGAATCCCGGCCGGTACAATTTAACTAACTTTAACATTTGCAAAACAATTAATTTTTCACGGAAAATTACATTTCACTCAATTTCACAACAAAAGTTAGTTCATTAAACAACACTACACTCATAATTGAAACGATAAATTAAAAATTGCGGCACGAGGTTAAAATTGGAACAATTTGACTTATTGAAACACACTACAATCTAGTCAAAAATAATTTGAAGCCAGCAAAGTTTTAACAGCACAAATTCCATATTCACACATTTATAAATGCAAGGTATATCCTTTGACGCACCTCTGCCAGCCGAAGCTCTTGTTACATGTATCACAGCGCACATTGTAGTGTATAAGCATTCAGTTCAGACGGATATTTCATTACCCAAGCGGTGGGCCAGCTCTCCCTGCGACCTGGAACAACTTCACAAACATCAGACTGAAACTCGTTAGCCGTAGTCCTCCCCACGCCGCCACCCTTCGCTCCCCTTAGCAAATAAATGACTCACTTCTATTGCTTACCTGTAGATTGATACAAATTAAATATTCCCGGACACTATTTATAGAATCAAAATTTAAAGACTTTACGCCATTTGCATTGTTTATCGTATTTTGTGATTCATTTTAATTTTGTTGGAATAAATAAAATAAAATTGCAAATCTAGTATGTGTTACATTGCCTTCGCAAATTAATTAATAGACGTCTGATCTGGTCGTTGGCCTCGCCTCTGTGACTTTCACAATTAATTTGCTAAACCAAATAGTTTTAATCCTGATTAATAATACTTTGTTTAAAACTGAAGTGGACCCCACATTGGGGTGGTTCTTTTGTGGATACAATCCATAGCGAAAGTTAACAAAATCGTCGAAGTTTGGGTCCTTTTAGCTCTAATCCGTTCTCAATGTCAGTTCGGATTTTATACAACTTTCTGAGATACGATCACAGCACCGCTAATTCCATCAGCCGAAATTAGAAAATAACATTTGTTATTTGTAAATGAACAAAGTGCTATAATGGATTCGCATTTGAATAAAATAATACAATAACCTCGTTGACATTGCCCGTCTGATGCGCTAAATTGGAATTTTATCATTTCGCTGTGATGCTCAGTGTTTTATTTGGATATGAAAAAATAATGTTTACATATACATTTTGGTATACGCCTTTCAATTATTTGATTTTAATTAATTCCTTAATGCATAACTGAATACACAGCTGCACGTGTGAATGAATAACGCTCTGTAAAATGTAAGCACGAGGAGCTTTACTTACCAACCTTGCTAATATATTTCTCAAGTTAGAAATGTTTAAAACTGAACTGCCAAACAGTAGTCGCGAATTCGAATTCAGAGCACACATCTTGAACTTGAAGTTACGTGTGTGGAAGTAGTTTATCGGACACTTTTTGCATTAAATAAAAACGACTTAAACACAGCTGTATTCTCGTGAACTCCTTAAAATAATTTCAAAGGGAATGTATCGTTTATTATTCCGTCTTAAGTCAACGCTAGTCAAAGGTTTTACTCTCATGTTTCCAGATTGCATATGCTCTTTAATTGGAGGTCGATAAATAAATGAACGATGATCTAGGAACAAAACACAAGTTTCGTTTAGAAGCTCCTCTCGATCCTCTCGATTTCCTTCATCCTTAAAGTAACAATTCATTGTGATTTTATACCATCGAAGAGTAAGAGGTAATATAAGGTGAAGTTTGAATTTGCGACCGCCAAAATTCTCGACCGAGTGTCCCTCCCTTGAGACCACCACTACTCTACATGCGTATAATGCCTTGCCAGTCCATAACTATGTATAGGATAAAAAAGCTCATACAAGAGAAGTAAGCTATATTAAACGTCTAAATATCTCAAATATCGAAAAAAAACTTCAATATTCTAAAAGCCGATGGTACTACAACGGTCAAAACTGCCCATTGTAAGTTCTTCTACTCACTCTAAACTGTATTCCATGCCCATTCCGCTTACCTAATTTACATCTAGCGCACGCTCTCGATATTCCTGGAAAACCTCTTTTACAAAAGAATAATCATTATTTTGTTGTATCAACCCAACATCGCAATTTTGACCTTAGGCTAGACTTAATGCCATTTTTAAGGCACATTTGACCAACATTTAATTCATTTAAAAATGAAGGCTTAAAACAAAGAGCACAAGCATCAAACTCCAAAAAAAAGAAGTGTAATTCCACCACCGGAACTCGCAGTACATAACAACAAATGTTTCACGAAAAAGTTTCCAACCGAATCCAGATTCCAGGTGTCTCGGAACAATGCAATTCTTTGAACAAATCGTTTCGTCGCGTCGGGAGCCGCGTCTCGCATACTCACAGCTCGGCATACATCTTTTTCTCGCTTCCCGACTGGCGCAAACTAATGTCTATCTATCGAGCCGTACATCCAACGCGACACACAAAAACTGTACACAATTCCACTCCCAATACATCGGCGTTGAATCGCATTTCATTTGATGAAATGGTATGTTTTATAGTTCATTTACATATACGGTAGGTATATACTGGCTCGGGATTGACTTCTTTGTTTGTGAAATGTTTTACGTAGGTCCGATAGAGAGGAAAACAGCGTGTCTTATGGTTAGTTATTACTGCAACCCGTTGTAAACGAACGAGTTCTAACCAACTTGACCAGTATTGATTACAGAAGAACAAGCCAATAAAAAGAAAATAAATTAATAAAAAAGATTTTTTTTAGATATCTAATTGTCAATACAAACTTTTTTCAAAAACGGGGTTACTACTTAAAGTTAATTTAGTGATAATTTACGCTGGCCGTATTTACATTTAGCTCTACAATAAGTTTAGGGTACAAATTAAACTACCAATAATAGCTGCCCTAAAAAAAATCGTCCGAAAGAAACATATCGTAACAAATGGACTTATCAGAAATTAAAAACACATTCAAAAGTAACTTAATAGTGGTCTTTTATATTTCTGTTTGTATCTTTGATGAAAAAAATATCAAACAATTTGAAAAGCATTGCGCAGGGATGTATTAAAATATTAATTTCTGATACTGTAATAGGATTTAGTGAATATAACAAATGGAAGCTGTATTACTAGCGTATCTTATTTCAGAAGTATGACAATATTAATTCAATATTTTTTATTCAGTTTTAAATATATTTTTACAACGGCATACTGCGATTTATTTTTGCTCCTTAGTTCGTTGGCATAAGTGTGCAACGTGCAGAAAAAAACATTAGATATGATTATCACTTTAGTAAAATTATTAATTCTGGACAAAACAAACTTATGTCCCGTGCATTCAAGTCCCGGGTCGGACATATTGTCGGTAAAATTTTGAAGTTCTCAAGAGCAACAAGAATACGTATGTACATTTATTTATGCAAAATATTACTAAATAGGCACATATCAACCGAATATCATAGACATAATCCATTGAATAATTCCAATACACGCAGCACAATACCATCAGATATTAATATCTTTTCGAACTAATTGACGTTGGTATTTTCATGCGGACGATTCTATTAATACGAGTAATAAAGCCGGGAGGCGGGCGCAGGGCCCAAAAGTACATTTCAACCGACGTAATTGAAAATGTTTATTCTTTATTTTTCAACCTTTTTTCATTTTGCATAACAAATATGAGCGTACGCTGCGTTCATCGCAAGTAATCAAAGAGTAGATCCATTCAATTCGTTCGAAAATGTCCTCTATTTGCATGAAATGAATTGAAAAAGTTTGTATATATACCTACATACGCACGCTTGTATCAGAAGCAGGCAGACGTTTTTATATATCTAGGTATGATTTGCAAGCTACTTTTAACTTTCACCTAATAAGACACGTCGGTGTCGCCATTACTTGGGCACATTCCGAAATTCAGCGCTTCTACTGAGAATATCTTAAACCAAAAAAAAAACAATAACATTTAACCCGACTCAGAAATTGAATCTCGAACTAGATCACAGGCCTGTGGCTTTTACGTGATACCACAAAGTAAGTTTATTTGCATTTTAATCTATATCAGGAGCTCGATATTCATATAAATTTGCTTTGTAACGGTGAGAGAGTGATTCAATAGAAAAAGGTATTTTTGGAAGAGATACGGTCGAAATCATTATTCATAGCTCACGTGTGTCTGGTGCAACTAATCACACCCTTATTCATCTCTCCAACGACCCTCTCAGTCAAACCTCCCGTGCCACGTATCGCTGCTCGTGTCGCCTACGGTTATACATATCAACTACCGGACATTGTATAATTTTTTACATACTTTACGAGCATATACCCATAGTAAGTACTCATACAACATATGTATATGCAATAGATCAAAATAAACCAACGTTTTGCTAGCCAAAGCAAAATTAAATGACATTTAAATCCATAACCTATCTATCACACATAACCCACTGAAATAAACAAAGCAGAATTTTATAACAAGAGTTAAATTATATTATTTGAATAAATTAATAAAAGACAGAGCGTATTTGTGACTATAAAAACGATACCTAATAGGGCAAAAAATATATATTTTATCCGTCCATTCATACACGCATATCGTAAAAATATGAAAATTTATGAACCTCTGCAATTGAATTGACTTTTAACACGGTTTTTGCAAGTGTATGAAAGCTTGCTTTAAATGTTTTTCATTCGAAAATACATTGAGCTAAAACTACGACCCGCAAACCTAGATGACACAACACCAGAAAACAGCTAAAAAATTCCCTTTTAGAACACCTTCTGTAATACAAAAAATAGTAAAAACATTAATTACTCACGTCCACAACATCTATCTTAACTAAAATCTTAGTATTGTGTTGTCGTGTATAAATCGCACTGCAGGACAAATTCACCTGAGTGTTTTCGCCTTAGTCCATGGCACTGGCCCAAGCCGCACTTCGCTGTGCACGTAAGAGGCAAATGACGGCAGTGATAAGTTTTCCACTAGAAATTTAAATCTCAACTTTACCGCCCCTTGAAAACAGTCTACTATAATTCAAACGATTTTATGAATGAAGTTGGATGCTTGTAATATGTGTGATGGTATAATGTATGCTATTAATACATCCAATGAATGGAAAGGAATTAATATATTCATCTTTACAAAAGATTAGTTATTGTTTTTAATACCCTTTTATAAACTTGTGACAATTAAGAACTACTCAATCTCTTAACGGTTGCAGACATTTAAATTGGAATAATTCAATTTAAATTTCAATAAAACAAAGAACTGAGTTTTCGAAGTTAAGCAACACAATTATCATCAGCCATGACACGTCAAGATTACAGACGTACTATTACAAACGTCCCACATCCAACAGTTACATGTATATTAGTCATTGACGAGGGTTATCCGCCACTCAAGCCCCTATAAAACAAATACACCAAACATAAAAGGGCAAACTCATTATTATTTTCAACAAATACTGATGTTTCGGTATAGTTTATGTTTAGAAAGTAGGTGTGCGGGTAATTTAATACAATCTAATGAAGATTGTATTAGCATGTAGTCATGTTAAGCACTGGCCACAATGAACGCTCACTCGTTAACACTCCATGCACGACCGTAACTAAGCTACGATGCTCACGAATTAGTACCTAGTTAAGTTTAAATAAACTCCGTGGTTCACGCCAAGATTACACCACGAGGATTTGCTCTTCTAAATTGCACCTGCACGGATATACAACTTTATACACGTAGTGTTTCATGTTTCTATTTAGACTTCGAATGACCTGATCTCTGTGTAGATGGTACTGTAAACCTGCATACGTGGTTAACGAGGGTCATGTAAACGTAATCAAACTATGTCATAACCAGACCGCGAAGCTGTTTTATTGTGTAGTTCTCTTATACTTTATAGGTTGATTCGCCCTACAGCCAATATAATATCTACAAACATACATACATAACCTCCCGCCTTGTATTCCCCGAAGAGTTTGGCAGAGGTACATTTCTGCACCCACATTTTGCCAAGTATGTATCAGTCGCAGTTCGGCGTACAAAAAGCATATTTTCTAAAGCTCAACTTCCGCTACTCCCGTATTTTACTCCATCTTACCAAAGTTACGTGGCCAAATAAAACACAGAAGTCCTTTTTAAAAACTTCTAGTATCTCAGATTCCAATTTATGTGCTTTCATTTCTAGGTAAACAAATCATAAATATAAATGATTTTCCTGTTGGTTTCTATTACTATTCATGTTTTCTATTTTTCTACGAACGCTCAGTCTCGTTCGGATTGTATGTTTGTAGCTTATTGTGGATAATATATCTGAGCATACACACATCACCTCTGAGTTCGGGCCCTGAAGGAAGGACTATGGGTATTTAAAGAATTACCCACTGCATAAATCTGCCTATATTGCTGAAAGTGTCAATTTGAATATAATCATCGCAGTATAACTTACTTTCATTGGTTAACGTCATAAACAAATGTAGCTCACAACATTTTTCTATTGCTAAACTTTCTTTAAATAAATACAAACACGAGAATAAAGCTGGAGTCGTAAAATAACCAATAATAATATACATGTAACCGGCAATTACAATTGTACGCAGTATAAATTGAGGCTAATGTACCTTATCTATTTTGGCAGCCGACCTACTAAGAGGTATACAAATGACTTCCGACTACTGCCATTTACATTGCAGTTCCAATGCGTACTATAGCGAAGGATTTGTACACGTCATTCGATATCGAGTGCTCAAAAGACCGATGGCTGCTGGAATAAAAGAAGCGAATCGGCCAAAACAAGCAAAAAACTAGTACGAAACAATAGCCGATACGAGCGTCGCTGAAAGCCCCATGAGCTTGCCGATTCGTTAGCAAAAAGAGAAAAGCGATTAAACGTTCATATCTAGTATCTCGTGACTGTTACAAGACTTATAATCGATTCTGTTTTACTACTCACTCATGGGACATTGAAAAACACAATTTAAATGCATGCGTAAATCATGTTTAATCACATTCTGTACGTTATCCGATTAAGCTTTATTATTACTCGTTACAATTGATGCGAAAACACAAACGTTAAATTTCAAACAATTTTCGTCCAAACTCGAAAGTTTTATTCGGTAATACCCTAGAGTAATTCCTACTTTGTTTACAAATAAACTTGCCGTTGAAATTGGGAAGGAAAAAGCTTTTTGAAAGAGGATAGGTAAATCGATTTATGCAAAACAGATAGCGCTTTTTGTATGCAAATTTTTGTTGATTTCCCAAAGATTGAAATCGTGGTATTGTGAAATGGGAAAATATTGATGATCCACCTACTGGTAATAAAGTTCGTGTCTAGTGTATTATTTCAATTTACAAGCGGAATTTATTTTAACTGCCGCGCGGGATCGACGTGGGAGGATAACGAAGTAAAGGCACATTCACCAAACTGTGATGTTAACAGGAAAATTGTGTAAGTTTGCTTTATTTGCAAGCGTTATTGATCTTTCGGTTTCGCGTAGGAATCTTATAAGTCGGCTATTATGTTGAATTAACATTGTTAAAGATGCTCGTTTATTTTTATGATCAGAATCGAGATAGCGTAAAGTTTACCGTCTGCGGTTATTATTAGATGTTGTATAAAGTTATCTGTTAACATAAAAATATTTCTCCAAGTACTTTTTTAAAGATGCTTATATTTTTAAATGGTAGAATCAAAATATAATAAACTAAACTTACCACAAGCGTTTATGTCTTAATTTGACATAAGATAGGTATTTTGTTGCGCTGTGTATATCCCAACAAACTCACATTAACTAAATTGCATGTTATAAATTGTATCATGAAATAATTATTAACTTCTAGATGGAATAACTTATGTAAATAATAAAATTATGGAATGGAATTAATTATTAAGAAGAAATCTTTATTAAAACCCGCAAAACTTTTGGAGTCTTGTAGATACGCTATAGTTTGAATCAAATAGAAGTCAAATAAAATTTAACCACCATAGCTTTACAACGCATTGAAGCTATGGAAAACTACGGCTAGTTAATTAATCTCAACAATATTAATAAAGAAGTTAGAATATTTTCCTTCCTATGTTCGATTTTGAAGCTACGTTCAGTGACTCCTTCCCATACACCTTCTCAAGTTAATACCAACCATCCCGGCCTTGGGTAGCTTTTGTCCATTCGCTACCTGCCAACTTTTGCGAGTCGTCGAACCAACGTAATTGTCGTGTAATGTTCATTAATTAAGTTTTTACTTTTAGCATGCAAGAAATAATGTCAATTTAACGAACGATGTCGACTCGTTATACCTTTGTGGATAAAACGAAATCACATCGAAATTTATGTAAAAAACTGTGAATTTAACATAGCAAGTAACGTTTGCATGTGATGGTACGATAAACACAAAGATCTCCAACGTGTATGTGAATTAACTGTCACTCTACATATATGTTTTCTTTTGAAATAGAACGTCGAGGCGCCGACGTTGCTGCATTAATTAGTTTCGTTCTATCACTTCATTTTGTGCCGGGATATGTGGAATCCTTCGTTTTATTTTTAACTAGGGCGTGATCGGAATATGACTTGTGTTCGGTCAAAAATTAAAATAGCTCGGTCGATATGTATATCTGCTTTTTACTTTATGGTTTTGTCCTGGATTTATGTACACAACGATTACAATATTGGCAAACGATCTCGAAAAATACTTCGCTGGATGGTTTTGTAAATGTAGAACCCCATACATAATTTTTATAAATAGTTTTGTATCGGGGTTAGAAAACTACAAAAGGCAAAACATAAGTGAAATACACAAATTATCTCAGTGCGAGAATTGAACCCACAGCATATCTTTTCATAATCTAATGTCTGGCTTTTACGCTACGGGGCTGTACAAAAAAAGAACACGAAAAATTGTGTAGTTAATATTTGATGACTCAGCAAATTATTACATGAAACGAGGTGTCACGTTACATAACGTTCCAGCAGCAAAATAAGATGAGTCGGAGATTGATAAAACATAAATTTCCTTAATCAAATCTCGTCAACCACCTTTATAATAAAAACAAGAAAGAAATGAATTATTGTTTCAGAGCCCGCTGTCACCCGACTAGGTAAATTAAGAACCGCTAAAATCTCACAAAAGTGATAAATCTCTGTCGAATTCGTCAGCCAGGAGTTTTATTTCTTTTTCCTTTCGCATCGGATTTCTTTTCAACAAAGTTACGCAGTGGGTGTATAACCATAGCAAGCTGCGATTGAGCAGGGCTTACGGCGAGAACTATAGGAATTTATAGCGAAGACAGATCGTTGTTTATCGAGTTCATATAAAAGTTATTTCACAGCTCAGGTAGTAATTCCGAGGCAATCACACAAAAATCCCTCACTTACATTGTTGTGTCTATTGTTAGTACAAGCTAGTTATGGCAGTGATTTGATGTATTATATTTTTGTAAGTACTAGATACCTTAACAATTTAGAACGTACTATAATCTGCAATGATATTAATAACAAAGTTTTTCTGAATAAAGTATCCTCTTGTAACCATCACAGATTCACACCTTAAAGCACGCCTGTTTTTAGTCAGGTTTGTCTCCTAAGTTGTTGGTTCGAATCGAGAATCGCCTTTACCGAGTGTCTAAAAAAATTTTTTCATAGGAAGAGAAAAGAAATATGGACATATAGCTGTTATTTTCAATAGGATACGATATATTACCGTTGTCTGAGATATAAAGTTACTTGCCTAGATTCGCGGAACTAACACACTCTTTATTTCGAATTGCCTGAGTTCAACAACCTCGCTAATATGTATTCAGATGTAAATAAGTGATAAGTGATATCAGGCCATCATCATCACTTTACTGAGCACTGAGCTGTACCGCAAGAAAGATTAAATATAATAGGCTGACTTTGCTTGGTTTGGTACACCTTATAGGTAATAAATGTCTCGTTAAAGTCTCAGACATGTTGATCATGTTGACCCTTAGGATCATAACTTTCTGGGTTTTAATGTGAATTTTTTTTAGAAAAACCCACATGACTTCGAATAGTCTAAGGTGTATGTCAGAAATTTAAACCCAGTAGTAATAATGATTCGACAACTCTGTGTTCAGTCCTCGAGGATTTTTATGTATTTAGTTAAGATTTAATCATTGACTGTGAACGTCAAATGAACTCTAAATACAACCTCCATAATAATAATGATCGTTAAGTCTTGTCAGAAAGATTATACTATTTATTAAAATAGTCCTTTGATATCATTGCTTCTCAAAATAGACAATAACGCCTACTTAGATATAACGCTCAGAGATGTTACAGACGCTACGGCAATTCAGACTAATTGTGACAGATACTAAATATATCTAGACAAATATTGAAAATATATTACTCTTGCAAATGTTATAGTATATATAATAAATGAGGAATGGATATGGTTGTCGATGAAGCTTGACACATCTACGTAACATGCTTATCACTTGGATTAAAATAAAAATACTTTTTATCTCGTAATAATAGAAGATATTATATTTCATTAGTGCAACACACATTTTGATCTTTGCAACATTTTGTTCATTTATTAAGTAATTATTACAAACTTTTAGTTTACATAAAAATGTTTTCATTATTTACAAATTGTATTTTTTACATTCATAGAATTCTTGCAATAGAAAACTTCGAGCAGCAGCGCGGAGTCTGAAAATGTATCCCTTGTTATGCATACATATGCCATAGCATAAGGTTGTCTCTCCATTATATCAAACCACACACTTTGCCAGTGTAAGGTAAAGAACATAAACATAGAGTATGTACTCTACCTTACCCTTCGATGACGTAGGCGAGGGAGGGTATATGTAGGCAGCTAACCTTATTGTAGGCAATCCTAACATAATACAACTGATTTTACGTAATTAAAATTTATATTATTGTTTTATTTTTCGATATTATTTTATATTTGCGTTTCTTATTACTGATGTGATTACACAGTATTGACTCGAATACATTTTTATTTAGCAAATCTTTTTCATCAGCCTTCTCTACAAAAAAAGAGGTTTCATACTTAAATTTAAATCATCTGCATAAATCAGTTCTAAAGTCACAAACATAACCTCACGCCTATATTCCCCGAAGGGGTAGGCAGAGATGCATGTCTGAACCCACATTTCGCCAGGTATGTATCAGTCCCACGTAACAGGGGGCGAGTATATTGGTACTTTTCGAGCACATTTCCAGACTCCGTGCTGCTACTGAAAATGAATGCTACTAATCTGGCAGTTGAGATCGACTTTTGCAGATCGCTTTGAACCAATATACCGAAGTACATTAATCATTATAATTAATAATTATAACATCTTACACATAGCTGGTGAGTCCAATATTGTTTAACTCTTTGCACTCCGTTGTCGCCGTATTTGCGACATTAAAAAACTAACAGTAAATCCGCTGTCGCCGTAGCGGCGACATGGTTGTTTTGCTGCCTCGGCGCCCTTAACAGGTAACAGGTAAGCAAAATATTATGTGCTTATCTTATAGTGTTTAGGATACGTTAGTAAAAAGTGATCTATTTTTGATGCCTATTCTATTGTTGATGGTAGTCTCTATGCATTACTAGGTTGGAGTGCAAAGGGTTAATAAACAATTATAGTAAAAATGAAAAAAAAAATCCCTATCAATGCTTGCACAAAGGAATCCCACATCACAATGTAATGCGTACACAATTCAACCAATTTACGTTGTACATATTAAACTCGTAATAAAACACTATGGTAATTCAGAAAGCACGTGACATTAAATTAAAAATGGAACGCGACCGGAACAAATGACAACTGTCATTAATTTTATTAATTCACATAAATCATTAGCGCGGACAACTATTTGTAAATTCACCGCGCGGATTTAAATACTGTTAATTATCGTTATTGATAATATCGCGTGAATAATTGCTTGTGATGTAAACGTTCTACAAAATGTGTACAGTATCTATGTTTACCAATAACATTACCGTTTCAATTTTAATTAACGACACGGCAGCTAACCGTTTGAATGATATTGATTTCAGTAAAGTGTTTGTTAAATATTTATTCTAAAAATTTATCGTGACTAGCTGTTACAACCAATTTTTAGTAAAAACTTTTTATCGGTGACAATTATTAATTAACGGCAGTATATAAGTGAATCCTTAGTGTGTTTTCTTATTTATAATCTTTTAATATGTATTACATAAACACATGTATACGTATAGAATTACACATTCTCTTACACCTGCGCACACTTATCAAATTGATGGCTCATACAAGCAATTGGTCCCACACAATTTGTTATACCTATATAATATTTTGATGACCTTAAACGTTATCTAAAAACAATAAATAATGCACAATGGCTAAATGAAAGTGCTGACGATGTTTTTAAGCCGAAAATTCATACAACAATTTACATCACCGTCAAGTAACAAAGCAAATTATATTATTTTAATAAGGTTCAAACGAACTTTTTTAAAAACCGGTTCTTTTAAGCTTATTACGTTTTTCATTAACGGTAACTAGATATACAGGGTATATTTAGACCGTGATCGAAAACTGAGGCAGGTAATAGCGATAGTGATTACAAACTCCCTGGCATTAAAGAAAATCCCGACAAAAAATACAAAATTTTGAGGTTTTCCATACAAACCATGTACTTTTAACATCGATGGTTGTATGGAAAACATCAAAATTTTTATTTTTTGTCGGGATTTTTAATATCGCCACTGGGTTTGTGATCACCCTCACTATTACCTGCCTCAGTTTTCGATCACGGGCTAAATACACCCCGTATAGACATAATTTGCCTACCAAAAAATCGCTACCAAATTGTTGTGATAATATCTGTTTTTCATCAGGCCGGTTTGATGGACATACCTAAGTAATCCAAAATATAAAGCAGACATATGCTAAATTACAGGTTGGTGGTCATCAAATAATGTCGCTTTTCTGTTACCAGTATAATTCAACAACTTAATGCTTACTCTTAATGCAGGACATAGGGGTCTACCAAAAGACTGTCAGAAAAACCACACAAGTGGCCAGCATTGATCAAAATTCTAAACAGTAATATACCACCGATGTTTAATAAATTCATTTAATAGAAATCATAAAGTTTAAAACATATCTATTATTTAATAAAATACCTACCTACCATACTGAATCTTCGCGACAAGTTATAAATTATGAGTACCATTTTGTCACACTCGTTACCACAGACCACGCTCCATTTTTATTTCAATGACCGCCTCCGGCCCTAGACAAAATAACATTATTATATCGTTACCTCACTGACGTAAATAATTTATATTTTTACTCATATTTAAAGCCTTCGATAACGTAAAGTGTCCACGTATGTCACATCTTATTCGCTGTTTATCATAGTCTAGATATAATTTTATTACTAGCGTTTTTGCGTAATTATTTTTGCTCGGTTTCACAGCGCGCCTTTCACACAAAGAGCTTTCCGATACGCAAATGTACAGGTATATCTATGTCCCGCCAACGTGCTGACAGATAATTCAATTTGTCGGGTGACTCTCTCAATTATCATATTAACGCCTCCACATTTTAAAGACTACGCGTGTCCCATTAGTTATAATTTAATTTCATATCGATCTTGTACGATAAACACACGGTGAAATATAATTGTATTGTATGCCATCGTGCCACATTATTTTTACCGTGAAATCCTTTGTTTTACCCTAATCGTCTTGGCTATATCATATGACTTGTGTTCGACCCTTATCTTCCCATGTCATCGATTATCCTTTTTGTCGGACCTCTTACACACTTCCCGCACTTAAACGTTACACTTGTGAAAAAGGATCCCAAAGTGAATACGATCCCGAATATATTTCGATCAAATAAATTAGTTAAAACCTTGTTTCTATTTCTAAAAAAAAATATCAACACACAATGCGATTTAAGTATTAAATTCAATTTCATTCAGAACTAGTATGGTGGGGCATATTATTTTGAATTAAAAACGCTTAATCAGCCTTTATTGCAAAACAAATCCGCCCACATTCATATATTTGTGGCTTCGGAAACAGTCAAATCACGACCGAGTAATTTATCTTTAAATAATAGACGACTGGCATCAAGTTTTATTTGCCCGCTGCGCGAAGTGTCCGTAAAATTAATTGCACGCTGCACACAACTAACTCATTCCCTTATAAGCAAACATTTTAATATTCACAATTGCAATTGTAGAACTGTTGAATTTTGCCCGTGTCATTGCTAAAATAAAGGGTCGTTACAGCTACATTTTGTATTAATGGCTCTCTTTTTCCGAATGGTAACCGTCAGCTGCAGATGGACACGTAGATCATTAGGGCGATTCGCAGCTCACTCGCTACGCCTCACCGTCGTCGCCCCCTTCTAATCACCCAGAGTTTTTCAAACAAGATACGCAGGGATTCGTTTTTATTTCGCAATGTATACGGCTCATGTACAAACAGATTGTTTTTGTATACCTTATTATGATACCTGTTATGCGCGCTCGTCAAAATAAATACGGCGACATACACATAAAGGCAAAAGAGAAGTTATAGAAATTGGGAAAAGCCGCGTAATATCAACTCGGAAAAGTTTTCTTTTTCTTTCTGTATTCACAAGAGCATTACAGGCAGGATTTAACGAAATGGAACGGAAAATCACTTTGATGTGTAAATAATTGAAAGTTAGATACAAAATTGGCGAACTCCGTTTGTTTGGTTTGGAATCTCGGCAAAATATTTGGCGGCAGTGTGGGCTGTAAACACGGAGTGCGGAGTGTAGCGGCCGCGCGATCGATAACGCACTAATGAGCCATGAAGCGTTGTGTCGACAATCGATATGTGTGTATCCGAGCTGCAACAGCACGCGCCACCGCACGGCCGCGCTCGCCGTACGCTTTGTGCTGGCTGCGCATCCCGTGCTGTGTCCACGGTGCCGGCGCGCCGCCTGAATACAAATAATGTGCGCGCTCAACTCAACTATCATTACCATTACTATTATTGCCGACTATCTTGAGTCTGGTAGAGTTTTTAAGCTCGCTTGCAATTGTGCGAGTAAAAATAACTAACAGACTGTGCTATAAAAAGCTACATTAATGGCAAGTGAGTTAACGCCTTAAGTTTTCAGCGAGAATTCTTTATTGTTCTGGTTATCGGGTAGATCTAAGAACAAGCGATATTTCTCCGCGTCGGACGGGCAGACAACGGACGACGTCGTCGAAGAGCGAGCGGGCGGCACCAAGTCCCGCGCACAGCTCCCGCCCGACAGGACATTAGTCAGTCGCTATCTGATGTCGTCTGCTAATTGACTAGAAATACAGATAAACGTTATTTTTATACCGCTATAAATCTTCAAATAAAACGTTATGTACAAATCTAACAATTTAAAACGTGCTGCTCCCTAATATCTTTCTAATGAATCCAAGAATAATCAACATAGAGACAAATATCTTGAAGAAGAAATTCAGAATGCTTACTACGCTAAAAGGTATTTTTCCCGCTAACCCCTATTAAACGAGTAATGAAATGCGATACCACTTAATTTTAGTCAGCGTTAACGATATATCGCAAAATATCTGTACCAATGAGCCACGTAAAGGTAGGTAGGCGGATGTAATGGTTTACAAACAAAGACAATAAAACGGCTATTTCCAAAGGCAAATTTTATTCATGGTCCAACGTATACACAATGAACGGACCCTTTTAATGTAAAATTTCGCATTGTTATATTTAGGTAATTGCTTATATTACAATATTTACAAACGGGTAAATCACACATAACTGAACACCGTGGGCGGTTAGCTCGCGAACGCGGCCAGTATTGCCGCGGTGAGTGCAAGGCGCCACTGCACCAGGTGCGGCGTCCGCGGGGCCCCGGCGCCGGCGGCGGCCCGGGCGCGCGCGCTGCCGCCCGCCTCCCCGCGGCACCCGGCCCCGCCCGCCGCCGCGCTAGCCAGGCTGCGACCTCGCACCTTCAGCGGCGATATGCAATAATTCTCCTCTGCGAAGTCCTGCGTCAGTGCCAACGGATTGGCGAGAGGATCCTTTCCGCATTCACAGGGCAAGTGATTCCCACGTATTACTATGTTATCCACTTCGAGTACCACCGACTCCGGAGAATCTAACATGTGGTTGCCTGTTAGCTTGAAGAAACGAACACTGTTGTTTTGTACTAGTGAAAGTTCTTCGACCCCGTCTATTTTGTTGTTGCATATTTCTAGAGTGTCCACGTTCTGCAAGCCATCAAAAGCGCCAACGCGAATAATGCCAAGGTCGGACTCGCGAAGTGCCAGGCGCCCGACTCGCATCAAACCACGAAATGTGTCGGGTAGAAGTGATGGGAGATCCATGTAAGCGAGTTCCAATACTCCGACACCTTCGAGTCCCGCGAAGGCCTGAGGCTCTATAGATCTGATACCCGAAGGTAATTCTATTTGGGAAACATCATTGAGTCCAGAAAATGCGTGTACCAATATCCGTTTGATGGGGTTGTTTCGAATTGATATAAGTTTAATAAAATTCGTTCCCGCGAAGGCGTATCCCTCTATCTGCGCTATTCTGTTGTGCGTCAACACGATTGATGTGATGTTCTGGAGGGCGGCGAATGCGAAGGAATCGACGGTGGCGAGCGGCGTGTGTTGGATGTAGAGCTCTCGGAGACGCGGCAGGCCACGAAAAGCGAAAGGCCGGATGCGCGTTAAGTTGCACGCGTCGAGTGCTAGTCTCCGCAACTGGCGCAGATGAGCGAAAGCGTCGGAGCGCAACACTCGCAGGTCGGCGCGCGACAACGACAGCTGCGTCACACTCGGACTCAGCGCCGACGGCACGCCCCGCAGTGTCGCACTGTTGCACACCACCTGCAACAAAATTACGTTTTTAAAAAAACTACAACAAGTCAAAGAACTAAAATGTATTTCAGTCATATATATGGAATTAAATATCACATTCAAGAACATAATAAGTACTTTTAAATCAAGTATAAGAAATATATTACATCATTCAGTTTTAATTTTAAAACATTAAAGATACGATGATTTGCGCGAATAAAAAAACAATAAAACTCGCGATAAATGGAAAAAATGATTGAATTGCCAGTTTATGTCATGTCACAGCCTAAGCGCCACTTCCACCGTTTGCCGTGTCAATAAAATTAATCCTTCCCGAAATATCACCGGCCACGCACACAGGCACGCTTCCATATTTTGATTGAATTGTCCAAACTTAAGCTTCGCAAATAATGGACCAAAACAAATATCAATTTGCTTCAACTCCGCTACCTACGTACATATTACGTACATATAAAGCGTCCACGGTGCAAGTTCAATTCAATTTAGTAGATCAAGTACTATGTACTTTGTTATTACAAATATAAACGTCGGTACACACAAAAGCAAATACGAACTTATATTTAATTACGGTCTTTGGTGCTCTGAATTGCAGAGCAAAACATTTATTGGACTCCACATGAATATAAAATTAGACAGTTATTTTCTATTTGTTTTGTTCGACAGTCGTACATAGTACGTATTTATCGAATTGTTGATCCCGATACCCGTATAAATTTATTATTAATTCTATAAACCCAAACATGCACATCAACAATGTACATATGGCTGCTAAATACAAGATCCTGAACAAATAACTTATAGGTTTTGCTTTAAAATCGTTTATATTAATACAATTATAGATTAGTGATATTTCCTTCATACTACATCCGATATACGAGTAAATGACACTTGTGTCCATTCTCCAAAATAGTATAAAGAAAGATAGCCAAGTAAACTTAATGTGTGAATGTTGGTTGGTGTACCTGTGACTGCGACAGGCATATGCAGTGTGTGGGGCAGGGCGGCGTGAGTGTAGTGAGCGGGAGCAGCGGTTGCGGCGGCGTGTGAGCTTGCCCCACGCCGCACAGCACGGCCCACGCCACCGCCGCCGCCAGCCAACGCACCACCCATCTGTTACACACAACACATTCACTACTATTTTCCAACTACTCCTTATATTATCTTGTCTTTTTATATAATATCTTTTTTCACGAGAGGAAAGCGCCTTGTTGATCCTCGAGCACAGGAGTTACAATGGCGTGTGGAGGGATAGGGCCACAAACACATATGATAACACTTTTTAAACAAGTGAAATGAAATAAATATTCAGGTCGTGATTGAAAACTAAGGCAGGTAATAACTACGGTGATAACAATCCCATTGGCGTTAAAAAAGTCCTAACTAAAAATAAACATTTTTGACATTTTCCTAACAACCACATACATTTAATAATTAGGGGTTACTATTGGGTTTGTAATCACCGTACCTATTACCTGTCCTAGTTTTCGACTACGGTCTGAATACACCCCGTGAGATAAATCATTATCAAATCAAATATTTAATATAAAGTATCTTGAATTCATCTCTGTAATTCTACGAGAAATTGTAAGAAATAAAAAATGTGTTTACGTGAATGTTACGGCGGGCGCCATGGGCGGGCGCAGGGGGGGCGCCCCGCCCGCCGCGCGCCCTCACCTGAACACCTCCATCACACAGCACGCGCCTGCCGACAAATAATGTAACACTTTCATACTGACTTATTACTATAATCCTATGGGTATTTTCAACGATTCATATATTCAGATGTTAAGCAGACCACACACATTCAACTAGGTAAGCAACCTTTATGTTATATGAGGACATTTTATAGCATATTGTATATGGCATCAGTTGTAGCCTATTTTTTAAAATAATCATTAAAAGGAATCTTTTTTCTCCAGGCGCACACAAGCGTTACAAAATACAAGTGTTAAAATAATGACATAAGGTCATATCCCCCACCAAAAATAACGCGAGACAATTGCTTCATATCAGTTTTACCATGCCATCATAAATTAACCTTTATAATAATAAATATTATATTCCTCGTTCACCATTAGGGCAAAATGTCAATGTCATATTTTGTCACAGTTCGTCTGTACAATCCATTAATACTATATTAAAGGGAACAAACAGCATATAAGGTACAAAATCACATATTTTTTTTGCTTTGGGTTTTTCTGATTCTATACTTTTATCATGATAACAATATAGGCTTGAAATTTAATATAATAAAATTGCTATGCCTTTATTTAAAATAAATAAAGGATATTCTTGGAAAATTCTGATTTTATAAGCCATTAAACAAAAAATAATCATGAATAAATTCGTTTAGCTACACACAGATACGCCCGTCAAACTTACGAGTATAACACGCCTTTTAGTGCCTAGTACAAAAACAATCTCTCTGTTTATGCTCCAATAAAAATTCTCTTTTAGTGAATCCTGTTTTCTGTGATTTTAATATTACGAAAGTGATTTAAAGAGTCAAGTTTACAACTCTTATTTACCAGAATCCCATCTTGCGTTTACGTGTTCACGGTTCAAAAGAATTCTCGGCACAGAGCCCCGCTCTACTTGTAGGAAAGCGATATTTTCCTAGAAAAACTAATGGGTTTCACATTTGAAGTGCCTTTTTAAAATTAATGTGTAACTTGCAGTCAGTTTACATTTAACATCAACGGCTTTATTGCAAATGGCATACAGTGAAAATCATTTAGAAGTTTGCACGAGTGAACCGAGTCGCATGTGTCACATGTAGCTAATTGCTTGTATAAATAAGTCAGCAAGACTATCTCGTCTCGGTTCTGCGCCAATTAATTCATAGCCATGTAAATATACCGACACTTCACCGCCGCCTTGTGTTTGCTAAACATATTCAAAGCATAAAAACCGGCGTCTTTTAAAAGCGTTGATTTTACATAGTGAGAAAGCAAACATTATATTCAAGATTCAATTATGCTTAAACGGAAATTGAAAACGAAGTCTTGATAAGGCGGACCCGCCAGCCGTCAGTCCCACGGGAACCTATTCGCATCTTTTATACAGACACACACAAGTTTTTTTACTGTTTCTACTATTATATTTGTTTGTTTGGGAAAATTTATGGGCGGAAAATATGGCTGGCTTGTTGGCTTCGCGGTATAAGTATGTGTGCAATCCAGAGCTTGAATATGGGTTGAATTCCTAGGACGACCAGTGTTTATGGATTTTTGTACATAAATTCTTAGTGGCAGCAAAAAATATTGAAATATGATGATGAATATCTTGTCTCATTTTTGGTACAACTCAAAAGATATCATTTCATAAAAATTTATTGTAAAATTTCATATACTACTATGTACCTATAATCATAATACTACACAATGTAAGAAAAACGTATTTACGTTATTTCACAAGTCAGTTTTAATAACTATTCTATTTAGAAACAAACAATTTATAAAACACGATTCACAAAACAGCAGCCGTAAAAGCTAGGAGATGGAACAGTGAAAAAGCCTACACGAAGCATTTTATAAACATCGGCGGCGCTTCCTTGTAATACAAAACATTTTGAATAATGCCAGAGCAGTACGCCAAAAACTTAAAATTGTAGGAACATGTTTTGTGCCACGCCGTGCGAAGATTTCCACAGCCAAGAATGGGCCCCGAGAGCGCCATTACGCCGCCAGACCAAAACGCACACGCTTTTAAACAAACCCACGACTAAATTGTACACGAAAGATATTATGAATGTGATATCTTAGCTGGAAATAAACAAGCATTCGCCGGCAACTCTGTTTGTTTGTATGAAAAAGAAATCGTTGGAGAAGTAAGGGATTATTATTTTGCATAACATTTAGTGAAAAGCCGCTTCGACTAGGGTTCTAAAAAAATCGGTGAATATAATGACCGATATTTATCTGATATCTTGTTTAATGCGCAGCAATACTTTTGTTATAGAGGGTTACTAGTTACTACACAATTGTATGAAATCGTAATCTACCTCATAATATATGATTATGACTCACTAGTATACAACTGAACTGATGTCTCATGATGACTGATGTGTCAACAGCATAGAACTGATGTCTCAGTTCTATGCACTTCTGTAATGTGCATAGAACCAAAACAATAAAATAAGTTTTCAAGAATTTCATTATAACTAATGTAGTAAAATACACGTAAACACGTCGTCATAAAATAAGCTACATTACTAAGAAAACGAATACTTTAGCGAGCTCACAATGAGAGAATGAACAAATGTAGAATGAAAAGTGGTAGAACCGACGAGCTAGCACGTACAAATTAATGACAGTAAAGGAAACTAAAAAGGATGAAGTGGTAGTATATTGCGCAGAAGCTTTATATGCCCCAATCAAAAGCATATTTATTGAAACGCTTACGTCTGCAACCATAACATGGTAATTTAGATACTACTATTTAGTCCCGTAGTAAAAAAATGTGCTAAGGAGATCTGGAGAATTCGACTCGCGGGTCGGCCAAAAAGGTTTTCTATCATAAACATTTATACTAAAATATGGCTAGCGAAATGTAAATATGAAAATATTCGTTCAGGGACAACCTCAAAGTTCATCATAATATTGATTTATCATGATTCTTTCTAATTGTTTGTATATCGACCATGGCCACATCGATGTACTATCATATTAATTATAATAAAAAGGCTTGCAAAACAAACAGATATTTTGTCCAGGCTATCTTTTAAATTACTGGCAATTAGCATGCTCAATTCAAATAGTTAAAGGATCACAATTACAAAAAAATAAATACTTCAACTCAAAAACATAAAAAAGTAAAAATTTTGAGGTTTTATAAAAAGTTTCTAAGAGCTCCAAATAACGATAGATATAAAGATAAAATAAAGACAATATCGGGAATAACGCTTACTTACAAATTTTATGTATTCTAAATTCTTATTTCTTGACATTATCTATTTTGCATAATGAAGAATATCTAATCACTTAGTGTCCAGAATCGAGTTAAATAAGAAACCTAAACAACCATTATTAAGATTACTTAGAACACGTAATCGTCAGCATGGACGTTAATGGAATGTTTACCGTCCATATATCTTACTAAATTTTACTTCATCCAGTGTAGTGGACAAGTTTAATTGGTTTCCGGCAGTGCGATCAATCATCGGAGTGGCCGGCCGTGTCATCGCAGAACAAACCCTCTACTATGGTAAAGGTTATTGCTTTTACGGAAAAATTGCTCTGTATAGCCGTCCAGTCGACTATCGAGTTTTAGTAAAACAAGTTTCCATTCCAGACTTGGTTTTGAAACTTTTTGCCGTAATTTAACTGGATTGTATTTCTGCAAAGATTGCTTCTGGGTATATATTTCTCGTTTTAAAATAGGTAAATGAGTCATTTCTATTTCTGTTTTTCAAGAACATTTTACCTTGAAATATATTTAATTCAGCTTGATACAAGAACTGATTAAGGTGATTTTTCTAGTTGATGCAAAATTATTTATGTAAAGGTCTAAAAAAAGTTTTAAGATGAAAATTCCCTCGTGACACGAAAAAAAGTAATAGATTCTTAGGGTCAGACAACTAAGCATCAAATTTCCTAATGCTTTTCACAAAGACTGGGCGCTAATTTAATCCCTTTACTGAAATAAATTGGTAGGCAGTTTAAATGTAAGAAAAAAATGTTAAACTTTTTTATTTTATAAAAATAAGATTATACGTGTAGGTATTGCTGCAAAAATTTAAAGTTTCTAAATTAGTTTTTATACATTTACTTATGGATTTTTCAGATTTTGCAGAGAAAGATTTTCTCCTCTATTATACATAATTTATGAACCATGATATTTCTTCTGACATGCTAACGTAATAAAAAACGGTACCAACTGCTTGTCGCATATCTACGTGACATTTTCAATAAATAAATAATTAATTAATTTAAAAAATGGTAAGGGAACCTCCTGCGCCA
This sequence comes from Cephonodes hylas, assembly GCA_030295005.1. NCBI lineage: Eukaryota > Metazoa > Arthropoda > Insecta > Lepidoptera > Sphingidae > Cephonodes > Cephonodes hylas. Next base: position 7,633,727 of record AP025369.1, on the reverse strand, counting down.
TCCGTATGGAGCGTGAAATTGAGAGGGTTCGGGTTTGGTTCTATAGTTGTGCAATATGTTCTTTTCTCGTTTTTTGTTTAAGTGTCAGCACGGAGTATGGAAATATATCCGAAAAACGTCACTAAACTTGCTCCTTTTACGGGAGACTTAGAATGCTTGCAGAATGTGATTGTAAATACTTAATAGAAAAAAATATATATACATAACACTATTTTAATTCCCACCATTTTTGTTTTTGTTCAAAAAATTTGTGTCACTTACCCCACGTACATGTAGAGTTGAAAACAGATACAAAAGTAATGGTTCTATACAAGGAAACCAAAACATATGTTGAAACTCCCTAAGCGCGTACACAATAATATGACGTACTCACAGTAGATAACATTTGTCACTGTTCTGTTCACAAAACATACATTAAATCTTCACAGAAAACTATATATTAACTTATTTCGCACTCTACCAAATAATACAATTTTATTCTTTATTTCAACTAAGGTTTGTGTGGGAAATGAAATCTCCGATTTCCTACTGAATATTAGTCCTTTCAAACTTGAACAACATCGAGGACGTTATTTTGTAATGTCTTGCGGTGGTATTATTGTCTCTATTCTAATTTCGAAATGGATACTTTTGCTTTATTTTTTAATTTTAGAAGGTTTTATTTTAGTAATCAGAAATATTTTCGATTCGAATGGCTATTTTAATCTAAAAATCAATTTTTATTTTAATATTTACTATTCATAACATAATTTTTAACATTCATAACCAAGTCTTTCAATTTATTTTTTAATACTGTTTATTTACTTATTTATGCTTTTTATACAATTCATATAAAGGCGGACATATTGCCCGAGGCATTCTCTAACTGTCAACCTTAGGGTTCTACAACGATTTCACTTATAAGGTAACATTTTCTTTTTTGTTCGTCATATTAAAGATAGCCTATTGTCATTTATCTGGCACATTTGAGAGTCCGGCTGTTATTGAGAATTACTTAACGGAAGACCCGGAAAATAGCACTTCACGCGATTGGTAAAAGCAATATAAAGGCCGGTATAAAATATTCAGATTAATTAAAATATCAGATTTAATTTAGGAATAATTTTGATTTCATTAATTTAGAAATATTAATCGATTATAATGACAATATTATTAACTTAAAAGAATAATACTACTAGTAAAATTTATATACAGCATTCATAAGCATCTGTTTCATACTATAAAACATTTCATTTGTAAAGATTTTCTCATTCTTATATTATTTATATCTAAATAAAGAATCATTTCAACATCGATAACTGCAAAAAATGCACATTGATAATAATTTGTCAGCATATTTTTTAATATTTGTTGTTTTAGCGAGGTATATGCATATATAAATGTTGGGTATATGACATATCAAATATCTTTGACGTTTATCAAACAAATTATCGTTTTAAGATGTTATAGAAATGTACGCTGTAGCAATGTTAGCGCTACGGCGTAGCAACAGTGGTTACGTCATAGCAATGTCGTAGCCGTGCTCTAGGCGGCATAATATACTACCGACCTATTATTATTATTATTACATTCGCACTTATGTCTGTTTTCCCCGGAGCAGCAGGTAGAAGTGAAATCTGCCCTCACATTTCCTAATCGTGTTTTCATTTCCAGCCAGCTGCTGAGAAGTGTCAAATAGAAAGCTTCTAATACTCTGACCCTCTTGGACAACGATGATCAGAGACACATTAAAAGTAGTGTTGCCCAAATGCAAGAACAAGACGAGACTTAGCCAGTCTTGGTCTTGGTTTTGCGCCAATACACCTGGTCATGGTCTTGGTCTTGGTCTTGCGCTCCCAGTCTTGGTCTTGGTCTTGGTCTTGCAGCAAGAGTCTTGCAAGTCTTGCAATTACCTATTAGTCTATTACTATTTATTAAAGTTTACTTTAAATCTTAGAAAAACGTATTAGAATTGGAACATTGTGAGCTTGAATTAAAATAGCCATAGTAAATATCAAGCAGATTAATAAATAGCTGAAGAAATTGATAAGAATTGATAAGAAATTCGAAAAATCAACTGACCTATATGTCGTTTTCCATGGAAGTAACTGTTTCTTAATAAACATTTATGATTTATTTAGCTTACATTTGCTAAAACATGTAAAAAACAAATTAATTACAATACTTTACTATATTTTAAAGAACCTAAGAATATTTTAACCTACGCCCTGTGGCGGCAATCAAATAGTGTCAAATGTTGTGATTTCGGCGCGACGGCAACGATTGTTGTATATGATTTTAAAAGAAGCCGCCGGCGCGTGTATCATAACCATGTACTTCCGAAAAGCGGCAAATTACTTTGAGAAGTAAGTACAAAACCTTTGATGCCGCATTATCAAAGTGCCGATGGTTTAAAACATAACTATGCATGCACTCAGTTTGATTTTAATTAGAGATGGGCCGAGTACTCGGTTGATACTCGGTACTCGGCGTACTCGGCGGGTTTTTTGATACTCGTACTCGGCCGAATAACTCGGTTTGAATGCCGAGTATACTCTGTTTAAAAAATGCAATATATTTCGGTAGATATCATTTAAACAACAGTCATCATCATCATCATTAGCCAATGGAAGTCGACTGCTGGACATAGGCCTCCCCCAATGACTTCGACCGGGTTTGGTCGGAAGCCGCCTGCAGCCAGCGACGTCCCGCGACCTTGACGAGGTTGAAATGACTGAATTTAAGTGATGTATTAAACATTTTATAGATTCAATAAATATTATTATGTCATTTCGTAAACAACTGTGTTAATCAAAAATTATTTAGTAATTTAGGAAATCTTTAAAAACCTAATTAATAAAATCAAAATTATAGTACGTAATAAAAATAATTAATATTTAAAATTGGATAAAGCTAAGTTATGAATTATGATGCAGTGATGGCCTCGAGGTTTGGGCGCGCGGTCGAAAATCTCGACGGTCGCGGGTTCGAACCCCAGGCACACACCTCTGACTTTTCGAAGTTACGTGTGTATTCACATTGAATTATCACTTGCTTTAACGGTAAAGGAAAAACATCGTGATAAAACCTACACACCTAAGAGTTCTTAGGAATTTCTTAAGTGTAGTCCGCCAACTCGCACTAGGCCAGCGTGGTGAGAGACATCTATGTAACAAAGCCTACTATACAATATCAGAATATATGGAAGATAACGAAGCCTGGGTATAAGTAAAATGTTATTGTAATCCCGGGCTTGACTGGGTCTACTTTAATGGACATGGCTGTACATACTTGATTATTATACTTGATTATTATTTTAGTAACTTGTAAGCAATCAGGTATGTCATGCTCGCAGAAATGTCTGTGCTTACGGCGGCGTCGTGTGCCGGGTCGGTCACTTCCCTATGAAATGGTTGAGGAGGCCGATGGCTGGCACATGCGTCATACTCGTGAACGGGTGCTGTTTGTGGGGACTGGTCTGCCTGATTTGCTTATTTCCATTAATGAAATTTCCATTAATGAAATTTTAACCTGGTTAGATGCCGGAGTCTCCATTTAAGATGACTATGTTGTTCTTATATACAAAATTCTGATATTGTATTAATGAGCTGCTCTAATTCGGGAAATTGAGTCTTTGTATCTGTATTGTAAACTATCTCTTGATTGGAAAAGAGCAACACTAGAGTTTCTTGCCCGTTCTTCTCTAGTGATGACTGCCTTCCGAACAGGGTGGTAAATTTTGAAATGACTGAATCTAAGTGATGTATTTGACATTTTATGGATTCAATAAATATTATTTCATTTCATTTCATTTCATTTGGTGGACTATGGCCTAAACCCTCTCAATGGGAGAGGAGACCCGTACTCAGCAGTGGGTATATGGGTTGATGATGAAGTTATGATGCAGGAACACAAGCCTCGCTGCACGTTCTGGTAACAGCCTATTCCTCTATTCTTCGTAGACGTTACCGGCCTCCGAAAACAGGCTATTTAAATTCTAATGTACCACGCGCGAATTGGAAATTTAATTGAACCGAGTTACTCGGCCGAGTACTCGGTTGAAAAAAAATTGAACCGAGTAAAACTCGGTACCGTTACTCGGCAAAAGTGTAACTCGGCGCATCTCTAATTTTAATGGATATTTTTTTATTCGCAATGTAGGTATGTTTATGGTATTAGTCGTAATGCGCATAGGTCCAGTTTTTCATATTCTTTGATACAGTTTTTTGCGTCTCATAGAATTCCTAAGCGTACCTATACACCGAACTGTTACACCTAACTACTCCGTGAAATAGCGCTAAGTCCTAGCTGCAAGACGCAAGAGTCTTGCATGCTATGTCTTGTTCTTGCTTAAGTCTTGCACGGTCAGTCTTGGTCTTGGTCTTGCTAAAAATACGCGGTCTTGTTCTTGGTCTTGGTCTTGCAAAAACGCAAGAACAAGACCAAGACTGCAAGACCAAGACTGAATTTGGGCAACACTAATTAAAAGAGGTTTACCGTCTTAAACAATATCCGATATTCTGCGGCATTATGTAACAGTTTTTAGAACATACTATTTATGAATGTATACAATGTACAATTATAATATGCGTCTCAGTAATACAAATGAAAACTAAAAGGCACAAGGAGTTCAATAATAGCAAATCTGTTAAGAGCACAGTCCCCGCAAGTGTTCGACGTTTTCTCTCACTATTACAAGCGGCTTTTGTAATAAATTGAATTATTAAATACCTAGAGTTAAGAGTGAATAAATTATCCGACATCAAAGTTATTGTGTAAGCCAGCGTATTACATATAACGATATGTAAATTAACTGAGCCTTTCCTACTAACAAAATCCTTGTATTTCTTCGTTAGCAAATTATGAATCTCAAAGTTAATTACATTGTAATTTATTACAAAATTAATAATTATTTCGAGTCCTTGTTAAGCTAAGTTCTGGGATAAATATAGATGTGATATAAATTCCGAAGCAGTTATTGTACGTTTTCGTATAAATTACTAGCTTTTCTGTTGAAGTGGAATTTTCCTTGAATCGCCAAGTAACAATCACACAATGTATTGATAAATAATTTCCTACTATCTCTTCAATGGTTCAATTATATATTCGAACATGCCCTAGTTATTTTCCCCACAGATTCATTTTAAAATTCTTTAAGTTAATTTAGTACAGCTTTATACATTTCCTATAATAAAGTAAGATTTCGTAATGTGAAATGTAACACTATAATATGAGTCATCAATGTTAACATTATAATATTTTTTTTATTATAAACGAAAAAAAAACATATTTAAAATCATGTTCAGTGTTGTCCCTATGCTATGTAATATAGGTACTACTGAATCACTACTACTAATGAAGTTCTTTATTGGCTGGTATAGATTATTATATTGTAACTCTCCCATTCATCCCCGTTCCCATTTTTGACAGCCCCGTGGCGCAGTTGGCTAAACACCAGCTTGCGAAACGAGCGGCCGCGGGTTCGATTCCCGCACCGAGACAAATGTTTGTGTGTTCCACAAATATTTGTTTCGGGTCTGGGTGTTTGTGAGACCGAAAAGTCTCTCGTAGTTTCTGATACCCACGACACAAGACTCGTATCTTAGTGTGGGGTCAGGACTATGTATGTGACTGTTGGGTGTATTTATTATTATTTTATTATTTATTCAAACGTGATTTTGTAAAGCAAAAAATTTTATGTTTGTTTACTATAGTGACCCAATGTAGGCTAAATATAAAGTCATTGCATTCCAAAATACCATCGATTTTACACTTTATGACACTGCACTAGCGACTAGTAATGTCCAATGTATTGCAAAATGTTCTCTTTAAAATTTCTCAGTAGTAAAAATTATATAAATATTACTGGCGTCTAGCAAGTCGGTCGAAGTTAAAGTTACTACGTTGTGTCGTTTATAAACATATTCTAAACAATGATAATTTTATTTAGTGCTGGCTAAAGATCTCTATTCCGCCAACCCGCGCTAGGCCAGCGTGGTGGACTAGGCCTAACACCCTCTCAATGGTAGAGGAGACCCGTGCTCAGCAGTGGGCGTACATGGGTTGATGAAGAAAGATCTCTATTCTCTTCTTTCACTAATTTCGGAGGATACAAAGTGATTTTTACACCGCAACAATGACCCAAGAAATGGCTTTTTTAATGGAAGTTATAATTGCCGTCCTTGAAAACACACGACGCTTGCGAAACCACAGGTGCTTTGCGGCCTTAAATAAGGAAGGATGTATAGAAGAGGTTTCCGTTGTATGACACACTTCCCTGCTTGGGTTTTAGTGTATTAGTTACTTTTTAATACTTTCTTAACAACGTTAGTCAACTAATAAGTACTAAATCAATATAACCTGATGGTTATGCTATTCAATGGGTAGTGTATATTAAAGACTGATAAAAATCCAAATGAAAAATCCAATTATAATTTTACTTATACTTATAATGTAACTATTTAAAGCAAATTAGCAAGCAATATTAAATATAAGTTTCCTCGAGGAAGTAATATCAACATATTATTAAGATAGTCGAACGTTATCAAATATTTTTGTTACATTATTATTATGAAAAAAAAACGGTACTGTGGTCGTGCCATAGAAAAAAGTAAGTCATGTTCTAAGGAATAAAAAGTGTTATTTGCATTGTACAACATAGAATTACACACAGTTAAATTCTAAACGATTTATTACACGAACGTGTATTTTCAAAAGAAAATAATTCACAAATTATGCAGTTGATACTGAATAACTAAGGAATTTAATATGCTTTTCAGCAGTCACTAGTCATGCATCTTCTCGATAGCCATCCGGCGTGTTGAAATGACGTCATATCCGGGATATTCAAACAAAAGGGTCTGCATTCTGCTTCCCGAGCTCTTTAATATTAAGGACGAGAATTAATGAGAAAAGTCTTGAGCGTCAGAATAGCATCCATAACATCTAGAATACCATTGAAGGATTCTGTATGCAAATGACATGACTCTTTCGAAACAAGACGAAAATAGATTTTCGGAAGCCTTAAGACGACGCGAATTGATGAATCGTTCTAGGTACTTTCAGAATTGAACTATTACCCTACGTTTTAAAATAACTTCTGCCTACTACTTGCGTGGGCGTCACTTGAGTCACTTGAGAGAAATAAAAGCAATAACTAAAGCGTCCAAGATGCTAACAATCTTTCATGATTCTTTGTACGGAATTTAATAATATTAACCTCATTTAATTCAATTAAAACTCCTGGAGGAAGTAGTCAAGAACATAAAAAAAACATACGTCGACAATGACCATCTTTCAACCTACACTTTTAAAAACATTATATTTACGTGAAGCATTCATCAAAATTTGTGGTTGTGTTCATAAAAGCTTGAGAAAAAACATGTTTTCTCACGATTGGCATTAAAAGACCTCATTAGGTAACAAAATATATTCGCCAAAGCTAGCAGGCAATACGTATGCAAAGCGACAGCTATTAACTTTTTAACAAAAAAGGAGCATAAAGTTACTCCGCATTCTAAAACTCACTGAAATTTTATTTCATTTAAAGAGACACGTGGGTATTATTCATGTGTGCACACTTTACAAATGTCCCCCACTTTAATACGTTTGCCTCATTTGTGAACATTCGTAAAAGCAAAGAGAACTTCAAAGCGTTATTATATCAAAGAAAATATTAGCGGATGAAACATTGAAAACATGTGAATATAACAAATGCTATGCTATGTGGAACAACCACAGCCTCGTAAATAAAGCAAAACGGTTGCTCCATTAATTCTATTCGGCTTAAGTTAAGATAAACATGTGATACATCGTAGTTTTATATGCTAAACAACTACATTGATTACGTAGATGCTATTCATACTAATTATCTAGAGAAAAAATACTATTTTTATTTCTTCTTTCCAAACTATGTATATAAATGCAAACCTAAACTAAATTTTAACAATAAGTTAATACTTATGTGATTTAAACAAGTATGCTTTTTTAAAAACATTTAAACATATATGACTGTCCCGTTAGTCCTACGGGAAAAAAGTGTGAAAGTATCAAACAGTCACGGGTTCGTTTCCGGGTCGACAAGTGTCACTAGATTTGTTTCATTATCAAATTTTCAATATTTGCGCGGGATATAAAAAAAATAGAAAACTGTTTTCTGTTACTTTTACTTTGAACTAAGAATTGAATCATGGATGAAGAGAAACACGGTTATAAACTTCCTGACCCGGGAATCGAAATTTGACCAGTAGAAATAAATTTTAAAACGATTTAAATATAAAGACAAGCCCATATTAATTGGTCGTGTGCTCAACCCAGTAGATATACGATAATATTTGGGCTTGGTCGGTACATTGAGAGGGAACAGGAAACTTGACAAAGTTCGGTCGTCGTGGTCTGCCCACTTTGTAATTTACGAGTTAGTGTTGCGTCGTTCCCTGAAATTAGTTTATAATTTATAATCTTCAGCGTTTGCGTAGGAACGAACACTCAACGCCATTCACCATAACTTCAAAAGTTTCCACAAAATTCATACGATTATTTACCAAAAACGTTACAGATTAAAATTCGTACAACTACGGATGCCATTAGCAGGTGGAACCGCGACTGTAATTTATTCTTAACATTCACGTAAACGTTGAAAAGGTAAAATTGTTTTCGGTAACGCATGAACCAGGGGATATTTTCCATTATCCCAAGATAAACGGCGTGGTGTATGTTGACACGTATAATCTTATACAGGAATGAGTATGAGATTACACATGTCACCTAATGCCTCGTGTTTCTTTCACAAAATGTTGCCGAAAATTTGATATTACCTTACAATATAAATGCCTTCTTAAATAAAACAAGCTTAATTAACTTCTTTCATTACCTTTTTGTAACTTGAATATACACACCGGTCTGAATAGTTTTTTCCCCCAGAATGTAACCTTTCTGAGAGCAACACTATTTTATGTATGATTAATGTTCAATTATTCCGCCACAAAGACGTAATTAATCAGGAAAATTCTTGTTACGAAACTAAACAAAAAGAAGGTAATTAAGCCTGACAAACGAAGTTTGGCGGCTACTTTAACACCAATTTCACACAAAGAAAAACGACATACCTACACACAAAATCGTTAGACGTCGACGAAATGGGATAGCAAACGACTTCTTGGTAACAAGTATTAGAAATATTGTTTATAAAAAAATATCTGTCTTTAGTGCTCACAACTACAATAAAACTTCAACTAAAAGCATCTAAGTATTAAGATCAAAGCCAAAAATTCCTTGAACTGTGAGGATCTAAGACATTCTATTACAAACAGCCCGTAGAGCTGCTACAGTAACTAAGTTAGTCTTCAAAGTCCACAAAGTGGGAATCCCTGTTACTAACTGTTGTTGTAAGTACTTAAGTGGGTTACTTGTGGACACTCCATTTGGATCATGGATGTACCCGTACCGAGCACACAGCACGTCCCTGAACAATATAGCAACATTTTGTTTATAACATTACGGCGGTTAGGTAAAACATCGTGCAATATACATTACAAGAGATATCGCCAAAGGCTCAGGGCCCAGGCGTTGGTACCGCGCTAACAGAGTTTCGAGGGAGACATCGTTATGACATGAATAACTGATGGACGCCGTCCTTTCTTTTTATCACTTTATTAACATTCAGAGTGGCTCGCAACTCCAAGCTTGGCATTCTTGTAACAATACCCGAGCAAAATAAAAGCTTTGCACGTTCACTCGCTGAAAGGCAGACTCACCCAACTTACGTCATTCTACTTTTCCGTGTCGCAAAACTTTACCGAAAATGAGAACATCAAAATCTATTGTGAATCGGAATTATTTCCATTTGTGGTTTTAACGCGAATTTTAAAGATATCTAACACGGGTTATATACGAATAAGCTTTTTAAAATGTTGTGTTGTCATTTACACTTAATTTCATTATTTATGATATTTAATTTTTAAATTAAGATTTATTGAATAAGTAGTAGAATTAATTTAACATATGTTGGAATATGATGTCCATTTCTTTAATGATTACACTATATCAATTAAAACAACTACTTTTAGTAGTTGAGTTTAAGTGGTGAACTTCATAACTATCTATTTGACACGGTTTTGCTAAATAATTACCTACAATATTTCTTTACACTAGAGTCTAGACCTTAACACACAAGAAAACTTGTTAGAACAAAATCATAAAAAAGTGCACTCAATATTACAGTATAAAATAAAGACACAATGACATGTTTATTGTTTTTTCATTCTTGTGGGTACGATGTAAGAGGACGTGAAAACCTATTGTTTATGCATTCAATACAGTTGAATTAACAAAATACAATAAATACAAATTCCTGTCGGTTCGTCGGCATTAAACGAAAGTACTTTAAACGGGTATAAATTTTCTCCAACTCATTTAAAATTTAAAGTGGTGACAATACAAGCCCGTGCCACGCTCATAAAATCTCTCATTATAATCTCAAATTATTTTGCAATTTTCTTGTTTCGTTTCCATATTTTTATTGTCAATAACGTACTTTTTACGCATATGTTAATATAAATTATTTTTTATACGCTTAAGTGACCGTACTTACAGATGATAATAGGTAACGAACAATCCAAAAAAAAAACAAAAACACTATTATAATTAAATGTTATTAGTAAATGCAAGCTAGTCAGGTAGCTAGATAGTTCATCAAGTAAAATTACTCTTTACATCTACTGCAGGGATATATAAACTGCCCCCAAACCGCGACATACCTTTATCAATCGCAGTAGCTGGTTAACGTCTTAAGTACTTGTTAACAGGGCAAATACTCTACCGCCACACATTCCATCCCCGGCAATTTGACTAACTGATGGGGACAGTTAATCGACTTTATGTAAAAGATGCCGGACTATCTATGCGGTAACTAATCCAATAACAAAAGCCGCAAAACATCAATATTTTTGCGTTGTGGTTCTTTTAAATATTTTTTGTTAAATATTACTGTGCAATTAATAATTATAATAAATTATATATTACCGAATAGATAAAGAGATAAACCCACTTTTCACCAGTTACGTCTCACCTTATGAGGGGCGAGCTAATTGCCCTTTACCGTAAATATTACCTGATTGGGTGCCATTGCTATCAAATTCTCAATTGTGAAACGCTTTACCCGACCTGGAAATGGATTTCGGATCGTTCCGATCGCATTATTCTGAGGAACACTGACGGACCAAACAGGCAGGCAGCTATATTACCCAAATATTTCAATTCAAACAGAAAAAAAAACACCAAGAAAGTAAAGAAACAAATTTAGAACATTTAAAAATAAAAGCAATTCCAATTAAAACACTACAACAGCAGAACCTTTGAAACTCTACGAACATATTAAAAATTTTCTTTAGAACTACTAATATAGACGGTGAACTTTTTTTAATTATCTACAAGGCATTGGAGGCGCACATTGTATTCCTGTACGGACAGTACTTTGTGCAATCTCTACAACAGTGTATGCACGTTTTGTGTTGGACACGGTCTTCCTCTAACACTAAGATGGAGGATTTTGAGACTAAGACTGCACCAGCTATCTGAAATAGATAGAACGTAGGAGGAATTTAGATCTTACATGCCCATATGTACAAATCAATGTTTCTGACGAAGCTTACGAAGACCTACAATTTGATGGGCCTAACACATTTTCGTCACAACGCCCGCTAAGTGGCAGTAACAGGTTTCATAAATATTTAATTAATAATTCCGAGCGCTAAAAATTGCAAATGAAATGGAATGGAAAAAATATTAAAAATATACACGGGAATTAAATTTTAAACTCTGTTTTAATCTCTGAAAAAAATTCATTGAAGCCCGCTGAGCTGTTTTGAAGCCTATTCGAAGCAAACTTTCGCACAAAGGAAAATCTAAAAGAGAACATTTATGTTTTGACATCGCATAAATTTTAAAATCGCTTTTCAGCATTTTTTTTCATTCACAGACAGTTATGTTTTATTTATTAGTATGTAAGTCCCTATACGTTTAAATGCATACATATTATACTTCCTAAATTGCGGACTACGAGATTTCCACAGAGCTCTGAAGGACGTTGCCTCTTTTACACCTCGGTGGCCTTATGAAGGTCATTGACTTTAGAGAGATCAGTTCAATATCTTAAACAGAGCAAAAAAACATTGTAAGTTTAATCTAAGCAATCCTATTAATTGTATCATACAAATACTCTTACAATAAGACCAAAATATGAAGAGCAAAAGTAGATATTTTTGCTATTTATGTAGTACAGATTGCCAAACTGAATCAAACTATAACTTTGACTCGACTCCAAAAAATCCACATCAATTGATTTATTATATATCTATTTGACTGCCATAGAAAAACTATTGTATTCACTCATTTAACTTTATTAATCTGAAGAATATAAACAATAACTTATTATTACCAGTGTTCGCGCTGTTAATTTAATATTAAAATCACCTTGTAACTTGGCTGTACAAATATCATTACACTTGGGGTAATTACTTCGAGAGAACCAACGACCCACCCCTTTTGAAAGAATAAATATATTCACTAGAATATTGTTCTTTGTATAAGCTTTGTTTTCGGTTACAATTATAAATAAGTGTTTATTTTAGGGTGACCTTTTCTAAATCTCAATACATTTATTAACAAGTAACCTTTGCTGAGGTGCTTGTCTGCACAGACTTTGTACTTAGAACTAAAAGCATAACAAATATATGTGTTTAGTAAAGCGAAAGTAAATTTGTAAGTGGTAGTGCCATGTCGCAATAAACTTGGTTTATGGTACGACTGGACCCGGTGATACCATTATTTTTTATACTATTGACGTGAGCATTGACTGGAGCATTTCGTTCAGTGAGTAAGGTAACCGGAGTTCCAATTTGCTCATCGTTCATCGTTCAAGGCCTTTCTTTATTCTACTACTAAGCCATTACTACATACTCTCTCTTTCACCATACCATTCGCCCATTTTTTTCCCACTTTGCAAGTGGGAGGATATTCATAGAGCTACGACCAAAACGTGTGAGTGTCGAAGCAAACAAACAAATTTTTGCTAATCAACTGAATTTTGACCGTACAGCGCAGTTACATGTTTACCACATTCCCGCACCAGTAAAAAAAGTTCATACATGGTATAAAACTTTGATATGAGATCAACTTGTGCTATGAAGAGGCAGTACGCTTGCAACAGGTTGGACTATAAAGGCCTCCGTAGGAGACGAGTAAGACCTCTGTTTTGTAATAAACAATCTCTGAAAACAGAACAGCTTTACTGTCTCTATTTACGGCTTATATGTATTCTTAGATCCTCGCCGTTTGTCTCCTTTTATTTTATAAGTATTTTAAAAGTCCGAAAACGCCTCTACAATCTTTAAACATTGCTGGTGTTCCCAGGAGGCCGTAATCACGTGTCTTTAGATTGGCTCGCAAGACTTCTGGACGTTATCCAAGAAAAAGTTTTAGAAGAGGCTCAGGCGCTACAGAGCTCACGGACTGACAGAGATAGAATCATTATTATGGAAACAAAAATATACTTAGGATTGTCTGAAGTTTCTTTTACGAAATTTGCTTGATCGCTTGCATTTTATAGAAGCAATTAGCAATAACAACCGCAGTCCGCCAGCCCGCGAAGGCCAACGTGGTGGACGAAGGCCTAGACCCTCTCAGTTGTAGAGGAGATCAGCAGTGAGACGTATATGGGGTTATGATGATGATTATGAATAACGAAAAGCATATATAAGTTGAAAACCTAAATTTCACGTTCCAATAAGAACTTGATTACGTAATTGTACTTTGAATTTGCTCACAATCACACGAAATACATACGCTGATTACCATATTGGGAGTTATAGAATTACAACATCCTAAATGCATTAAGCTTATGATTACGCAATGTTTACTAATTACTTGTTTCATTCATCCTTTGAATATAAATTATACATCAGAGCTAGACTAGTTCCAAGCTAGGTACTTAATGGATCCTGTGATGTATCACGTACCGACTGCAACGAACGAAATGATTTTCTGTGTGGCAGTGATACCCTCCGAAGCCAACTCGTACTGCAATTACCCCTGACAATGGCAAGATCCTCTCATTTGCAACTCGTTTCTTGTGCATAATTTGGCGTATATATTAAATTGCTGATATAAAATACCAAAAAAGTTTTACACAAATTAATTGTCGTTGTAATTTATTAAATTGTTACTTCTACTCGTATAAATAAGATAAACCATGCACACAATTACCAGCCATGAGATGGATTACAGTCTATTTTTGATTAAAGATAAATAGATATCTCTATCCCTCTTGGATTCAACAGCACTTACCAATACAAAAGAATCCGTAGTGAGGTTTTTCTCACTCAGCGTTTAATTAAGACAAATAGTGTAATCTATTACGGATGTAACTACACGTGGCAGCAACATCTCTTGTAATATTTAATAGTGCTAGTCTAGCCCACATTCCCAAGGGCCAGTCTCGACCCGGTGTCTACCTGATAACTCTTATATACTCGCCCTAACGTTTCTAGGTAAATAATCTTCGCATGTTTTCCCACAATGAGTTTTTTTTTTAATATTTATGTGTCTTAAGTTATTAGGGTTTGCTAGGTTTAATAATTTACTAGCTTTTTAGCAGTTGCCTCGTATTTAGATCTTATGCTAAAGCTACTTCACTTTTTCCTTTCATTAGCTTTGTTCCGTTTGTATTTCGTCCGAAATACACTGTCGTTTTAAAGCATTTTATGCAATGTTCTATTTTCTGCCCTGTCAAGCTATTCAATACCGGCAATAGTAAAGTCTCGCACAAATGGAGTTCAAATGGTACACAAGGCATATTTCATTCGAGTGACAACTGAAACAAATTGGTTTCACATCAATCGTTTGCGCCAAGTGGTACGCGAAACTAGTTAAAAATAATATTCTCAGTTCAAACTAAACTTTCAACGGTTTTAATTCAAACTGCAGTTTTCGCATGTATAGAATGTTGCGAGAGTGCGAGCACTAAGATATTTACACGAATAGAAACGCGACGGTTGCGTTAGAAGTAGTTTTAATTAGATACTCCTTTTTATCTCTCGGCAAATATTTAGCTTACAGAACTTGTGACTAAGTAACATCTCGCTGTATACTCAAGTGCACGAAAGTAGCTGAAAATTAATGAAATTTTCAACAGTTTTAGAAACGCATTGGCTTATAAAACACACTTGGTTGGTAGTTAATATGAACAGTTCTATAACTAAATCGAGAAATTTTATTTTAAATTCTAGATTATATTTTTTAATATCTGTAAAGCACATCTGGTTAGTCTCTTAGTATAAATGTAAGCTAGGCAATCAAATGTAATTTTTCTTGAAAAACATATTTTTGCTAAATCAATTCGATAATTTTTTTTTTATATTCTTACCGAATATAAAGTTTCTTAAATCCGTGTGTAAAACATCTAAGTAGTAAGACCTAAGTTCCTATTCGTTTTACGAGGAATGAGTTTAACACCGCACCGACGTCTCGATAGCACAACTCTCGCAACATCTCGACGGCGGCTATCAAAGTCAGTACCTCCTTCACGTTTTACGTTGAATTATATCTAACACTTGGTTGTGAATGCGTCGTTATTCAACAAAATGTATCCTCGGAGAAAAAGGCCGGCCATTAGTATACAAGGTCGGTGTTTCTCACTATTATGGCTTATTTAAATAACATTATATTAAACGGGCAGTATGAAAAGCAGGAATGTGGAGGATTACATGAAACTAAAAACATGTAATATGGCTGTTTTTCTAGGTATAAAAATGTATTTTTGTTATATCTCAAAGTTTTATTTAGGTACAAAATATGTAAGTTAAATAATAATAATAATTCTAGAGGATTCGTTTTTTAAATCAGAAAAATTATACTATGAAGATATTAGGTCATTAATAAGGATTAATTGCTTTATCTTTACAAATAGCTATGTAAAAGTAATTCTAATGAGGGATACACATTTCACTCTAAACTAAAATAAAACAGTAAAATGATTAATATTTAAAAAAAAGAATAAAATGACTGAGGTTAAAGTACTGAACCGCTACTAAAGATTTTACAAAGAATTGACCAGAAAGAACAATTGGCATATTTTCACTCGGATAAAAAGCCTAGTTAAACCGTAACATAACCAAAAATTCATGGAGCACACAGGTAAATGGCTGTAAAAAATCGCATAGATCATCCACGAATGACCGCGTCGCTTTTGGCTCACTTCCGGTGACAAGGGAACGCTTTTTAAATCACATTACCGACGTTACCGCATATGAATGCAATTAATGTAACCCCACACGTATTTTATACCAAAATTATAAATCGAACCAAAATAAAGGCACGAAAACACGCAGAAGAACCTAATTCACAGCTAGACATTACACCGCGACGTTGTTTATCTTTTAAGAAACGTGTTTAAAAAGCCTTCCGCACGCGTGAGTTGGTGGAAGTTACAGTTTGCGGTAATAAATGGCGTATACAGACATGTTTATGAAAAGATATTTGAAAGGAGCTGTATACTTTAAGGGTTTATAAAGATTATCTTCAAAGCAGTGCGCGAAATATTAAACTTTCGGCGGTTGGGATCGTCTTTTAACGACGTTAATAAATAGATACATTAAAGGAGGCTCACACAGTCACTTGCGTTCATAAAAAACAGGATGTTTAGGCATCCATTCGACCATGGTAATAAAAGCAGACATGCCGTTTCTATTCACAGCAATATCCCGGTTAAATTATGCCATCGCCATAAAGGTTAGCCGGTGGATTTTCGCTATTATGGAGGAGCGAATTTTTTACTGTCTTTCGTAATGAGAGTTGCAAAAACTGTAACGCGCACTTTTTGTTGCGTACCTATTGCATTACAAATACTAATAGTGAATGCCACTTCTGGGGCTCACAATACGATTAATGTACGGCGTCCACATGTAAATCTGTGGCAGAGCAAATAAATGTTTTGTAAAATGTTTACCCCCACCGGAACACAACACCTGATAAATGATAGCTACGGGCGGTTTTATGAAAATGTAAAACGATAAAATGTTACCTGCGTCACCTTGTGCGACAGCTTTCACAGAAAATAAATATCTTTTTACAACGTACGGCCTATTTTTATACGATTTAAAACTTAGAATCTGGATATCCATACTTCACAATCATCGCATCTACAATCGGATATTTTTCGTAAAAATAATAAATGTGACTAAGTTATGATGTAATAATATGATAAAACTAAGAAATCAAAAGATGATTTTATATTTGTGAAAAACTTTAATATTAATAAGAATGAGCACATACGAAAGATCTAAAGCGTCATTTCAGTTTGAGTTGAAATTAGAAATTTATACACCAACAGTCAATACCCCTCGCGAAGGCTCATTTCCTTAAACTTCCGTTTACTTGATTCTATTTTTAAACGACGAACGTAGGATTTCAATTTGACTATGTACATTAGTATATATGTACGTATGTACATATGTGTGTATGCTGCAGACATTTAACGCCCACATTAGCTCGGAAATAAAAAGATCGTGTATCGAATGAATTTATTAAGTTTGTTTTTATACCTATTTATTCTACGAGTTTTTATCATAATTAATATATATTTTAAACTGCCAAAAGTGAGTGCACCGGCATCTTATGCCAAGTGCAAGGAGATTGAAGTAGAGGCAGTAAGTTTATTATCTGCCACAATCGTCACAATAATGTATTTGATTCAGTCTAACCAGAAAAACGTCACACTAACGCGAGTCCCTTTAACATTAAAGTTTTATACTCGTAAAACTTGTATAGTGATCATCGAAACAGTTTTTCTATGGATTTATAAAACAAATTCAATATGCGAACATCATAAACCGACTCTATCGTACATCAAAATCAATGTATAAGTTACATCATTAGTTTGCTAAATATATCCTTATACTCACTACTTCTAAGAGTATCACAGCATACTAGATCGGATTACGCGAGGCTAATTAATTAAATCCATGCATCGGATGCTTCTAAGACTTCTAAGTGCATGAAGAAAATGATCTGACAATGTTAAAACCCCAAAGCCCAAGAACAAATGAAAACGTTTGGGAATTAACCAGCTTTGTGAAATTAATCCACATAATTCGTGAATAGTTAATGGCGTAAGAGTGAAAGAGCCCGCATCCATCACTATCAGAATACCCACCGCATAACCTTTTTTACCCCACTCCACAGAAACGAGATTAATTCTGGATCGCAAAGTTATGTTAAAATCTTTCCATGCTTCTGTACAAAAATAGGACGTTTATGACTGCATTGATAATAGGATGGAACTTTTTGAAATAAAAATGTATGCGATGTCGACCAAAAATAATATCACATGGATTATAATTTACCTACATAATAAACAACCGTTGCTCTTTTCTGTTATAGTGTTATATTTCCTTTACAAATATAATAAGTAGTTTTAACAATACGAAGTTGTAGTTAGCGTGAAAACGTCATCCAATCGAAATAAATAAAATAATGATAAAATTTATACAGAAATTTTAATAGCTTTCAACCACCTTTACAGAAGAAAAAAAATTACGGAAAATTTAAAAATCTTTTAATGTAACGAATTCATTTCAACACAGGTATGCATGGATATTTCAATGAAAAATATTTATAATTCGTTTCTGTACAGTTTATTAATTTCATTTACAGTATTTAATTTATGATGCCAATATATCGTATTAAAGCATATAACGTGTGGATGAAAATGACATAATTTTTAAGCCTTTGTACACGATCAGACGTTTCAGTTTTCGATAAATTAAAACTACGCTTTAAAACTTTGCTATCAATTGTTTGCAGAAGCGGTATAAAATTCTAGTGTAAAATTCCCCAAAGTCGTGTGTGTCGTGTATTGCAAAACAGGATAAGCCTTTCTACAATACATTTTCGTTATAAATAACAAAGTAACATCACGATTGGATGAAATACTCGTAATAGTGTCATACAATCAATATACTCGTACATATAGATAGATGTATTTAGGTAAGCTAACATTTTCACAACACTATTCAGAGTACATATTTAAATGCAAGCAATTTCTTAGCGGAACTGTTGATTTCGTTTTTTGGCCTATTCGGCGCCTCGTAAATAATTCAGGGGCGTACGAAATCATTCTAATTAAGCTCAAGGAGGGACAAAAAGTAAGAATGAATTCAATTCCCGGGGAGTATGAAGTGGCCGCAAGCAAAATAATTTCAGCTTACGATTCAAGATGAGCCGCAGCGAATAACGACAAACACAAGGGCGAAAAGGCAGTGTACGCATAAGTCACTGTCACAAGCCAAGTCGGACGACACTTTTTTGCTGTTCCACGGGGTTTGTGGCTGCAACAATGATAAAATACTCATGTGTGCCGTTCGTTTCGCACGAAAAAACTAAATTTTCCTTATCGCGTGCACGTTTAAATTAATTCTGTTATGAATTATTTTTTAACCGCCACCAAATGTTTTATGCGACTTGAAAATTTATTTCAGTCTGTTGCCTTTTATTATTTAGAAAAATAACAGAATATTGACTTGTACAACTTTAATGGAAAATTATTATTCATAAATGGATTAGGTCTGTCTGCGTAAAACAGAAATAACGTGGTTATGATTCATAAGACCGCAAATCTAATTCGATGCTAGTACTGAAATATGCTTAGTGTGTGGAACTAGAACGAAAAAATGTATTTCTAACCACTATAAAAGCTATAATAAAATATATATTCCATGTCACTTATAATAGAGTACAAGTTCCTTTTATAGTAATCTCAAATAACAGACAATTAAACGCAGTTAGAAACGCGATAAAGGCCAAGAACCTGCTTGTTATTTAGTTTAATTCAGGTCAAAAACAATATTCTTCAAGCTTTTACATACCAATTAGGAATGGTTATTGAAAATTCGCGTGTTCTTTGCCTAATTATTATCCACAAGGTTAACAATAACATCAGGAGTTTAGAAAATATGTAGTACATAATACTTATGTGCCGTGCGATCTAAAGGTCTCAGACTCTGTTACCGGTTCGGGCAAAATGTTATTGAGTTATTAGATGATACTTAGTAGAACCATGGAATCTAGAATTGTTCCCGGAAAACCATAATACGGTGAATACAGGAGTAGGGTTATGAGTTATGACTTATGAATGAAATGGGCAAAAATGGGTAGATAAGTAATACTAATCTAAATAAAAAAAACGTAATTAAAACTGAAAATAGGTTTAGTTACAAACATTAATCATCATTCTCTTGCCCTGCTCCCAATTTTTACAAACGTTAATATTTATTATTAACCAGCTTATTCCAGTTCTGTGTGAGATAAGCCTAACATGTCTTAATAGTAATACTGTTAGAATATTATAAAGTTTAAACAGCAATTATTGACGACATCGCACCTTAGTGTTAACTATCCGATAAACCAAATTATATCTTCTGCCGTTAGGAGTTCATAAACCAATTAGGCAAGTGATAACTTTAGTGAATTCAGCAGTATAAACAACCTTATAATTAATGTTTAAAGTTTCTCGTAAAAAGGAGTTTCTTATATAAAATTAACGAACCGTGTTACACGGCACAGATTCAGATTTCTAAGTGCCTATATAATCTGAAGGAAATTTTGTTTTAATCCTACTGAAATGAATGTTCGGTTATAAACGATATATACATCAAAATCTCCGTTATATAATTGAAAACGAAGGGTTTTAGGTAATGTTGAAATGAATTGACTGCTTCGATGGACTTGCGGTATGTACGAGCAGCGTGCGATCGGAAGATTGCGGTTTCCAATCCAGGGTTGGATAATTGTTATCGGGATTTTCCATTCGGAAATTCTCGTTCACAGAAATAAATTTGGAAATGTCTTGATTATTGAAAACTCAAGTATAGAAAAATATCTACATCCACCTATAGCGCTAGTGCGTGTGTATGTGAATAAATTCCAATAAAATCCTCCATGACTATTAAAAATTTTAAACATTCCAGGGATAATCAAAACAAAAAAAAGCATAAATAAGAGGTGCGGTAAACCAAGTATTACTTAATGCCCATATCTCTTTTAACACTAGGTATAACAATAATACCATACTTTTATAATTAAGAGCGGCGGGAAATCAGTAGTTGTGACGTCATTAAATAAGCTACGTGCGTAATTGGGTGCCGCGGAAAATAATTTACCATCCGCTTTCACAGCTCTCGAACGTGGAATATAACAGAATCAACTTCCTGTAGGTAGGTACATTCACGGTTCTTGAATATCTTCAGTGACCGCTGATCGATACTAAAGGGCCCTGTACGAGGCACCGAATGGAAGCAACCCTCATTAGTAGTAAGGGAGAGTCCTACAGTACCGGCCGGCATCCAGTACTGGCCAGTTGCAAGTTCTCTGATTTTATAATAGATAGCACTGAAACTGTTGTCGCCATTTTGGCAGGACGCTAATCGAAGGCAAAGACCCAAACGGCGTCGATTTTTAGCGACAGGTTTACCGTCATTGCAAAGAATTGTGTTGCGTGAAATGGACGTACGCTGCAAAACTAAAATTCAGTGGCTGATGTGCGGAGTTTGGAGAACTATTTTAAAACCACTCAATCCAGGTATGTTTAACACATTTATGTAGTTACCAAAACTGTATTTTAAATGAACCGTTATGCATTATTTATTTGCCAGTAATCGGACATATTGTTTATTTCGTTTCCTACAGTACCGGCCACAACATTGTCCTACAGTACCGGCCACACTTTAATTAGATTTTTAATGGATTTATCTTGCTTGCTGATACACAAAAATGGGAAAAGATCAAAGTGAGGGTACCACAAAGAAAAAGAAAGGTACCTGGGATCAAGCCACGGAACCAGTACCTAATGCAATGAGTGCACGTTAAGTCGCTGATCGCTGTCAGGTACCACGAACTACATTAAATGATCGAGTCAAGGCTATTCATAATAATCAAGAAATGTCTATTGAGCCAGTTATGGGTCGTTTTTACAAGGCTTTCTCACCTGAGCGCGAAGACATATTAGTAGAATTAGAATTAGAAGAATTTTCTGCCCGGAAAAGATGTTATCAAGAAAAGTAAGAGTTTGTTTCCAGGAAAAAAAGCTAATAGAAAAGGTCAGAGTTTGCTGTCAGGGCGAGACGTAAGCAAGAAATCGAAGAAAGATAAAAATGAAAACCTGATTGCTCATGACAACCCGAATGAAGAGACTATTTGTTCTTTATGCCTTGAATCTCATGATGAGGATTGGATATAATTGTAAAAATGGAAATTGTAAGACTTGGATCCATGAGGCTTGTGCAAATATATCAGAGCTATCAACTCAATATATTTGTGATTATTGATCAATATAAATGGACATATATTAAACCAGAACGTTAGTGGCCGGTACTGGAGGCCAATTTTCTTAAGTCTGATTATTCCTAATTTTCTAATTGTAATATTAAAGCTGATTATTTCTAAAAATACCTATATTTTTTTCATTTTATTGATAGTTTATTA
This sequence comes from Cephonodes hylas, assembly GCA_030295005.1. Classification (NCBI taxonomy): domain Eukaryota; kingdom Metazoa; phylum Arthropoda; class Insecta; order Lepidoptera; family Sphingidae; genus Cephonodes; species Cephonodes hylas. The sequence continues at coordinate 7,611,215 of AP025369.1, read as the reverse complement.
GTTACTTTTTATATAACAAGAGGCATTGAGCTTGTAACCTCAGACAATTCGATTATATTGTTGATAAACCTTAAGGTGACGGTACTGTAGGACTCTCCCCTATATTAACGCCTTAGCCGAAGCCTACTAAAAATTGCGAGTCAAGACTCGCCGAAGTGGCTAAGATAGTAATTAAGTTACTTTTTACTGGCTTTCGGCCACAGCTTGGCAAGCGTGTCATAGTTTAACTAATGTCTTCGTGAAGAAATGAGCGTTTAAATAACAATTATGATAAATGCTAAAGAATAAAGACCAACAAACTTTGATATTAATTAGGCATAATTTTAATATTTAATATTATTTATAAATGTCGGACTGCATGCACGGTATTCTGCTGCAATTTTACCTAAAAAATTAGACATTCTACAAACAAAAATCCTAATAAAGATGAATAAAAAATGTATGTAAGTAAAAAAAACATTTTAAAAAAGCATGATCTGTTAATTAGCGATTCTGCGTGTCGAATTTTACTAGTCTAGTCTTGTCTAGGTATAAATGCATTTTTTATTCTGTATTGTAACTTTTATTCCTAGAATTCCAAACATGCCTCTTATGCGTCATTTAATTAACTCGTTTTAATAAGTCCTTGATATGAACTGAGACCTATATAGGCTAAATCCTGCGGTATCTTAGTGACAAGATATTAAATCTTACTATTATTACCCGACACAATGATAATAAGCATTTCAATTTAGTACATTACGACATTAAGCTTATTTGCGCTATATATCATGAGGTCGTAACTATTAACACAATAATATATGTACATATGTAGCATATCCATTGACATAAATTTTACTTGCAACGATGCTCGTGGGCATTAAGGGCTAGGTACTAAAGGTATATTTAGATATTTAGATTTGAACACAAGCCGCTTACCTAAGTTTTGTGACAACATGTTAAATATATTAAACAATATTGTGGAGACATGCCAGTGTTTTAATCTCGTTAATACTTGGAGGCATTTGGTACGAACATTAGTGAGGTTTGGTAACAATTTCGATGCCAACAATGAGAACCGCACAATATGCACCGCCGGGGCTTGTGGGAAGCATATGCGAAAAGTTCACCGCACATAACTTTTGTATTTATATTGAAATATTTAAAATTCATGCTCATATTATTAATGAATATAATAATTTTCATCATGAAATAATACACAATAATATTAAAATGAATTTTTAACGAAAACTACATAGGTACAATCAAAAACAAAATCGTGAATTAAAAATGTGTTAAACAAATAAAACAAAAACTTTTTTCAGCGTAGGCATTGCAATATTACCAAACAAATTGAATAATTTGAACAAAAACCGGTACTAACTATGAATCTATCTATGATTGAGGATAATATTTAATGAAGTCCTAAATAAATGCTGAAGATTTCTTTTAAATTAGACAAAATCACACCTTAGGCTATATTATAACAATTTCCTCGATTGAGTTAACAACAAGCCAAATAGCCGACGGTGTTCAGGAAAAAATCATGGCTGTACCGTCGTTGCGTAAGGTAATATAACTTGTTTCCTCATTTAAAAAATATTACAAGCCAGCCGCGGGCTAGAGAGCGTACCACCGAAGTATACAAAGCAGTAAATAAAATATAATTCCGAAGGTAGAACAACTCCCGTCGAATGTTCGCCTCTTCCGCATAAAAATTATAATTTAATTTACCTTCCGCATAAAAGCATTCATTACGCCTGTATTTTTATTTACACTCCAAATAATGACGTAGTTCATGAATTTTACGTCAGCTTCATTAAAAGCGGATCAAAAATCTGTGAAGTGAAAAACTTAATAAATCCAAACTCAAACCATTTTTTCATAAAAACGTTAAATAACAAAGTTGACCGGCGTGGTGTCACCAAAAGTTTGTGTCCCCGAAGAGTTGTATTAAAGCAATTGTTGGCTTAGTGACAATGTTAAACATATTAATGGGCAATTTACCATAGCAAAGTTCACCTGTTTTAATGTTAATATTAATCACTTCAGCTGTCACTTTTAAGTAGTTGCAATCATGCAATCACGCGTGTGTTAACATTACACGTTTCCCGATTTACGGCGAGCGCTTGGGGGGAAGGACGGGGTGTATGGACCGTGGCTCGCGCGGTAGCTGGAAGCCGACTGTCGTACTATTGTGGCTCGGTGTGGCCGCTGCATTCCCCACGCTCCGCGCAGTCGCAACTCCTGAAGCGCGGTCTCGGCCGTGCGCTAACTCGCCAATGTGTTATGCTTATGAGAACGAGGTCCTCGACAGTTCTGGATCACCGTGGGTGATCTCTAGAAATATTGTAATGATCTTTCCCTCGCTACTGAGAATAGTAATGTTTTCATGTTATATGGAGTTTAAAGTTAATATTGTATTGGAGTTCCACTATTATTGCAATTTAAGTAGGGGAATATAGATTATTAAGTTTTGCATTTTTTTTTTAAGTAAACCGTTTTTTATAAAAATTAATAACGTTCAGAGACAGTTATTATATCATCCGACTATAATATAAACTGTTAGATGCGATATTTAATGAAATGAGCTATTTTAGATTTCATTAGGAGGGCAACGTTAATATCTCTCGTGAAAATTACATGCGCTCTGTCACGAAGAGTTTAGTCAGTGCTTTCTTTATTTTTGATTAACCGAAAATGTTCAAAATCTGTTTCAGCTTTTATATACATATACATATTATGCAAAAACAACAAAACGTTTAATTTTTATTTATACATCATCAAATACTAACAGGCTATCTAAATTTTAAGGTAAATAGAGCTAAACAATAGCCATTTCGTCTGAAAATTGTATAGAAGCGCTGGAAAATGACAACCAATATCACACGTTTTTCACTACAGGAAAGCTTTTAAGCAACAGTTTTAACATCAAGAAATGAAAAAGGCAGGGCACTATCTCTAGCCTTGTAGCCTAATGGAGGACGTTCGTTTTGGGACCGCACTAATAGCCAAGTCGGCATGCTGACTAAAACCTTTCGGCGATGCTCACGCGCATTTGAAGATGTCCGAGAACGAACATGGTATAAGAAACAATCAACCAGCAGCCCTGCGCACTAAAATTCTGCTATATTTAATTAACAAATAAAAAGTGGGATCACCTACATATGTAGTTATAAATCCCATCTAGTTAACGTGGGGGATAAGTGCGAGGTCATGTGTTCTGCCGCCTTAGTCTGCTGATCAGAGCAGCAACACCACACCTAATGTTTAGCTATGCATACAAACCATCTAAAGGCATAAGATGCTTACCATCCCACAGTTGTCTCACCTAATATGACATTAAATTAAAAGAATTCTGTGATAACGGCATATACGATGCTACACGTCGATTTTCTTTAAGATATGATCCTGGTGGAACCAATCCAATCGTTGAGCAATCAAGGTGACCACAGCATGACTCTACCAGTACCACATACTCACTTTCTGTTATTATCGCTGTATTTACTTTAAAATACGTTCATATACTGTAAAAAAAGGTAGTGATGGCCTCGACGTTTGGGCGCACGGTCAAAAATCTTGACGGTCGCGGGTTCGAATCCCAGGCATTTACCTCTGACTTTTAGAAGTTATGTGTGTGTTCACACATATGTGAATTATCACTTGCTTTAACGGTGAAGGAAAACATCGTGAGGAAACCTGCACACCTAAAAAAAGTCCTTAGGAATTTATTAGGTGTGTAGTCCGCCAACCCGCACTAGGCCAGCATGGTGGACCAAGGCCTAAACCCTCTCAATGGTAGAGGAGGCCCGTGCCCAGCAGTGGGACGTATATGGGCTGATGAGGGCTGATGAGTCCATATGCTGTATGCACGCCTGTATCCTCCAAAAAAATATTTTTTGAGGCAATCCCATTTATTTTTATATCAGCCTACTAATTCAGTCATTGTCTTCAGTTATTTTATTATTTAAAGTTTTTGTTAATAAATAATATGACCACGTTTCCGAATTTCATACTTAGCTCAAGTAATTACCTATATGACGTTGCCGGAATACCCGTGTTCTTTCTCTTCTATTTAACATTGAACCTGGGACCTCTAAATCGCACGGCACGAAATTGAGCCGCGAGACCACAAGGCAGTCTTAATTAAATTATATTTATAAAATATTATGAATACACCAGTCATTACGTACTTCTGACTCCACACTAAAACTTGTCCCATATGTGTTAGAAACTAAAGACTTTTCGGTCCAAAAACCGTAAATATTTGTGAATCACACTTGCATATTTCTCGGTGCGGGGATCGATCCAGCCGCCTTTGATTATGTTTAATTAAATTACGGCACTCATAGTGGTTTTAAACAATTTATTTCAACCATACAAATGCGTAAATTCGTGATACCCGAGAACTTTGAGTTCTATTGGATAATGCGCAGGGTGACAGCAGGGACAAATTCGAGCGTCTCTCGCCCTGAGATTTCTCGTACTAAACCAATGCGCGTGACGATTGCTAAGGAGTAGTGTAGAATAGTGTTTGAGTCTATCAGATATTTCTTGCCAACTGATCACAATTTTATAATGACTTACGTAAATTTATACCTACATACTTACAACTTATAAAGTTTGCTTAGCGTATTACAAAAGATCTTTCAAAAATCACCTTTTAAAAAAATCTATGAACTACATGAATAGGTATGATTAATACTTATCTGAATACTGCTATCTCATTTCAGTTATCACAAAATCTGATTATTAAATTACTATGCATTTGTAAGCTCATTTTAAAAACAATATCCTTTAAAAGATATGCCACCGTTCTTCGATACAAGTTTTTTTTAACGTCTTTCTTATTTTGATAAAAAAAACACAAATACAAAAAGAGTACTTAAACGTTCTTGGGTAAAATTTAAGGCACAGAAATATAGTTAGTTCCTACTTGTGACATGTCACGATTAGTGCCTTAAGAACATAAAGTGCCTCAAAATCAGCCCGTATGCCTCCCACTGCTTGTGTCTCTACAACTAAGAGGTTTTAAGCCTTACCTCTGCACCAAATACTTCTAGAATTTATTTTTACGTCTTTAGTTCATTGTCTTATATAAAAGCTTGATATAAAAAGTATTTTCTAACTATATAATATGTATAAATGTTTTATATGTACATTGTACCTACTACGTGTGTAATATGTAAATTGTAATACATCGACCTATGCATAGAATAAGGTTACTTATGACTATAACACCAAAGTACTTTTTATGTCTTAAATAGAGTTAACCTTGTTTATATATTGCACTAGTGAAGTAATAATAATCATAAATTTTGTTGTTGGTTGAATAACATAAAAAGTTACTGATAATTTTGTGCCCAATTAAGTTTAAATCGCTGTGATAGAGAAGTTGTGCAATAGCACACATAACTTTATTCTGCGCATAGGTCGACATGTACCTACATCACCTAATGCCCAGATTTATGTGGTACAAAGTACCTACTAATAAATATACTGTTGCCCTAGATAATGCTATTTAATTACAGATATGTGTAATAGTGTAAAGTAGTTCTTAAAACTAATTATTAAAGTGACGTTTAATTCAAAAGTACCTTTGCCATATCATTCATTCAACTGAAGATACATAACGTTTTAGTTCATTCAAATAGCGAAACTGGTGAAAATAAATGTGAATAGGTACATAGTTTTAGATACTAGTTAGTATAAGACGTTTCAAATGTGTTTGTGTAGAAACAATTAATTATTATCTCCTCTAACGGTTAACGTGACGATTCTTGCAACCCTAAAAGCTCTTAGGAATTTCCTTACTTTCTTAGCCAACCTACATCCGCTAAAGTACGCAGTGCCTCGGGCAAAGAAGTCAGAGGACTTTGAACTTCATCTTTTTAGGTTTTATTATGCATCATCAACCCATATATGTCCCACTGCTGGGCACGGGTTTCCTCTACCGTTGAGAGAGTTTTAAGCCATAGTCCACCAAGCTGGCCTAGTAGTACAGGTTGGCGGACTACACACCTAAGAAATTCCTAAAAACTTTTAGGTGTGCAGGTTTCCTCACGATGTTTTCCTTCACCGTTAAAGCAAGTGATAATTCAATGTGAATACACATTCTTATTCATAACTTCGAAAAGTCAGAGGTCCGGCGACCGCCGAAATTCTCGACAATGAACCTAACCTATTATTATTTAAAACAAATTTTCCAATTGTAACTCTTTAACAAACATTACATTAGAATTAATTGCTTTTATATGCTTCAAGGGACCATTATTTTATAGCGCCTTTACTATTTCCCTAAAATACCTGAAATTACTACAATTTGACATATTTTAGCCAAGTTCCAAAATATTTTCTCATGACATTTTTCTTTGGAACACAGCAGTTTAGCTAACTAAAGCAGCTGAGCAACTTAACAAAATAGTATAATTGAGTTTGCGGCACATTGATGCGAATGTAGCACCTCGGTTTATTAAAAACGTAATAAAACACAACTTTTTAGTACTGATATAGCACTAATCGATTACATTCAATCGAACTGAACGCGCTCATATTTTTTTATTATTTTCAAACATAAAATGTCAACGTGACGTTTGTCACAGCAAACAATTGACCATGACATCTGTCAGTTTTGTTTTCGCAGTTTTGTCATTCACCTACTTTTACCGGTTCGATTCAAACGCGTTAATTAATAAAAAATGAGAGCTAAATCTGGCTTGACACGATTCCATAATTGCTATATTTTACGCAATAACAAGATTGTCAAAGAAGATTTCTGGATACGAGATGGTAAAATCGAGAATCCTGAAGAGATATTTTACGTGGAACAACTGGAAGCAGACGTAACTGTTAACTGCGAGGACTTGCTTATTGCTCCTGGGTTCATTGACATACAGATAAATGGTATGTAAATTATAATATTTTAAAACATTACTTTGTCTATCTTGGCATAATTCTTGGGCTAATAGTTTAGTTTCCTAAAAATCCACCTTGAAGTATTCATTCGATTATAAAGGTCGCCAAAATACTTCTTGTTTTCCTCATCGTGACCTGCTTATTAATGAAATGTCTCCTTATCCTTAATTTTTTCAATACAATTACCCTTTACTATTCACATTGTCATTGAATTGATGTACTTTTTTAACTATAATAAAATTCTATTATTTGCATAACTTTCTTTTATGAAATAACGCCCTACTTTTTACTTTACATCAATAAATATTATATGTATTTCTTATGTCCAAAAAAAATACATTATAACGTTTTAACCGACTTTCTTTTTAGGTGGATGGGGAATTGATTTTTCTTATGACTGTGAAAATGTTGAACAAGGGGTGTCAAAAGTCGCAAAAAATCTTCTAAAGCATGGAGTGACATCTTTTTGTCCTACAATGGTGACATCCGATGTAGAAAAATATCGCAAGACTTTGCCAAAAATAAAGAAGTGTCAAGGTGGCAAAGAGGGTGCAACTGTTCTTGGAGTTCATTTAGAAGGACCCTTCATAAGTCCAACAAAAAAAGGTGCCCACATGGAAGAATACATAAAAACACCACTTAATGTTTGTATGAATCTTCTTTATTCTTTCTAAACATTTTTCTTTACATTTTTTCCTAAACTATTGCATCTAAGTATTGTGTGTATATAAAAAAAAATATACTAAACAAAAAAAAAACCTGTAGAAAATTTCATACTGATACCATTTTAATGATAATGTATTATTAAATAATATATATATAATATACTTTCAAATGCTTAATCAAATTTGAGAAAGTGCATGAAAAAAATGGTATTTCTAAGACTAGTATTTTAAAAAATTATATCATGATTAGTAAATAAATAATTAAGGGCAACATGGTGTGAATTTAAACAAAAGACGCAGTATAATAAAAATTAAATCACCTCAAATGAAATTATCATATAAATTGAATGGAATATCCATTCAATTACAAAAACGTAGATGTCCCTACAAATCCAAAGTGATGTTTTTCTTCTTTGTTTAATATATCTTATGTCTGTGCAGTAGTTTTGCTATCTTAGTGTATAGACTATGATGCAATCAAATAAAACAATTTAATGCTTATCTATACTATTATCAATAACCCACTTTCAGTGTGGCTGGAGACCATTGTGGTTGGTGAACTCTTTATGTGTTGTTGAACTTTTTTATCAACCACATCATAAATTACTTTTATTGACATGCTTGCATGCTTTTCTGTTGGACTAAATTTGTTAACATTAATAATTATGAATACAAAACATTACAAATCAAGGATGAATGTGTACTCATTTAGAATAATTTGAGATAATAGTGATGTAAATATCTTATATATGTTATGTTTATTTCGAAAGCTATCTAGCATCATCATCATCATCAACAGCCTTTAATTCGTCCACTGCTGGACATAGGCCTCTCCTATGGTAGGCTGCTATCTAGCATGCTTCACATAATATATTCATTATTATTCCTAATTTAAGGAAGTGTATAAAATTATTTCAAATTTCCTATTTTAAATTACAGGGCTTAGAAACAATAAAAGAGGTTTACGGATCACTGGATAATGTTGTTATAGTAACTCTAGCGCCAGAGTTGCCAGGAGCCACAGAAGCAATTAAGGGTTTGACCAGCATGGGTATTACGGTAGCACTTGGACATTCTATAGCCAGCTTGGCAGAAGGCGAAAAAGCAGTTGAAAGTGGAGCTAACTTAATTACACATTTATTTAATGCCATGTTACCAGTAAGTTTGCTACTTTTTGATGATGATTTTACTTTACTTTTTAATTTATTTCCTTTGATGATAAAAAAATCATTTAAATGATTCAGCTTCCAAAAATGTATACACTATTCATTGAAGTCGTCGGACCATCATGTTGCGAATCGGCCTGCATCATGCTTACTAATAAATTATAATGAAATGGAAAATAAAATTAATGAGATAGGTGAGAACAAAATATCTTTTTAAAAATTCTTTTTAATTTTTTCAGTTCCATCATCGTGATCCTGGTTTAGTGGGATTACTTGCATCTTCAACTAAAAAACAAGTTTATTATGGTATTATTGCCGATGGCATTCATACCCATCCCGCAGCACTGAGGATAGCATGTCGAACAAATTCTGAAGGTAAGTTTTCTTTTAAATTACGAAATCCATTACGAAAATAAATATGTATGTCATAATACTGCATTGTTAATCAGAATTATTAAAGAGTACAATTTTTCATACTTGTGGCAACTTATCCTTGAAATCAGGATTAGCCTATTACCTTATTAGCATCTCCAAGTAACACGCGCATAATTATGTTCGAAGGGGTGGGTAAATATGTTCTTCTACACTCATATGCAGCTATATTTTAAAAATCCACTTAAAAAGAGCCTATTTTAAGGGGGGGGGGGATCGAATCTGGGACCTTTAGAACGCACAACATCCACAGTGACGTTAATATATTTGCGTGTTTCTTAAACCTGTTTAGGCTTAGTGCTGGTAAGCGACGCGGTACCAGCCCAGGGCTTACCAGACGGCGACTTCCGGATCGGACCACAACTGATCACCGTTGAAGGTGGCCGTGCTTACGTCACAGGAACCAAAACCCTGTGCGGCAGCACAACAGCTCTCGACACGTGTATAATTAAATTCAAGGAATCTATAGGTAAAATACTTTATATTTTTGTAGTAAATATTGACATTACAATAGGTGTCATGAAGTGTGAGATATTACACCTGTTTAGACAGAATGTTGGCACATTTCGTGAGAAAACTTGCATTCCAAGTTTCTCCATAAAAATGTCTTTGAAATACAATCATAAACGTGGCATATCACAGTTGATTAACCACGAGTTTTTGTTTAACACACTAATATTCGTTTGTGGACTTCTCATCATTGACGATATTAGCTACCCACGATCTTTGTATGAGTCGGTACTTGTATTTAATTCCTAAAGCATATTTTTTCTTTAAAAATCTTAAGATTGTTTACAGTAAAAGATAAGTAACTGACATTTTAGTCTAGTTCATTTTTTTAAACTACTTAATAAAACGAATTAATTAATTATTGACTATCATATGTGTCTTCTTTTTATAGATTGTTCCTTAGAATACGCCTTGGAAGCGGCGTCCTTACATCCTGCAAAGGTTTTGGGCATTGAACACAAAAAAGGAAATCTCAACTTCGGCTGTGACGCAGATTTCGTCATACTTCACCCTAAGACTTTTAAGGTTCATTCTACATGGATAGCTGGAGAATGTGTTTTCAACAGTAATGGTGAATAAATTTTTGACGCAGCTCTGCCATTAATAGAATTATAATAAAAAATATGTGATATAAAGATAGCTTATTATTCCAAGAAAGTGCACTTAGTAGAATATATGGATTCTTATGTAGCACTAATTTGACATTTTTATATACTTGCATCAATCTGACGTTTTTATAATGGATTAAATCAATTTTATAATATAGCCGTTCTTAAAAAACATATATGTTAATGCAATTGTACATTGAGTACACATCTTTATTATAAAATGCTTTTTCTATTTATATGCCTTATATTTCAATGTTTATATTATTGCTTGTTATAATAAATATTATTTTTTAAATATTGTTTTAATTTTCCTCTTTAATATGGGCACCTGCATTGTTGAGTTACGAATAATTAGAGCTTATTAGCTTGTCTTATTTGTGTGTTACCCAAAACACGGGCTTGCCTATATTGGGACCTGTTGATAGTCAAAACATTGTAAGTGTCTTATGAAATAAATTTCATTTCATTTCATTTCATTTCAAGTAAAAAAATAAAATGGTTACGCCTAACGGAAATCAATTCCCATGTAACCACCTAACCGCTTACATATTTCTTCTTGCCAGAAAATAGGATATAATAATTACTGCCAAAAGTACATCTGAAACTGATGCAAACCCTTGATTGGGTGATAACAAGCATATAAGGAAACTTGCACTAAAAACACAAGTAGATAAAACCACAGCTATATTTTTAAAAATCACAAAAAAGCTTTTGTAATACTGAAGTTCAATTACAATGTTTTTCCGTTCCTAGTACTAGATCAAAATGTTTGATGCCGTCTATTACATCAAATTCTACTTAGGATCTATGAGCAGTCCTTACCAAGAGCTTGGACTGTACATTTGCCATGCCATTTTTCAAACACAAAATAATACTAATTTAGACAACCATTTTAAAAAAATAACATGAATAATACTAGGAAAAGATCAACATAATTACCAATAACAGCATGATCTAGTACTTTAATCGTATAGAATAGTGTCGCCTTACTATTCATGTTCCTGGGCTATTTTAATTATCAAATGCCTTGCTGTAAAAACTATAAAATTGAGGCATCAATTGTTATCAAGAGCTTCGATTCAAATTGACAAATGTAAAAATAAAAAATATATTTTAGTGGCATGGAAAATCTTTATTGAAGTAAATATATTTATAAAGTCAGTACAATTTAAGTTCAATAGTTTCCAAAAATATTAAAGTGCAGGTTGCTGATCACCTGGCAACGTTAAATATGATTATTTCTTAATTAAAATACAAGCTAATATTGAGAAAACTGTAATATGTGAATAATAACATGTATATACCTAAATAAAATCATGACAAAAATATATTTTAGGCAGGCTCTGAATTACACTGCTCTGTGCTGTTGTTATCCTGGCCACAGTTCACGTTTATAGACTTATTTTTATAAGACCGCTAAGATCACGTGAAAACTTGCACTCGCCATTCAAATCAAACTAAAGGAAAGAGTGCAATGACACAAATGTCCAAATTCTCAAGTAACTTCAGCGGCGAATGAAATTGGTCAAAATAAGATGTGCAACCAGTTTAAAACAAATAAATCTTATTTCTGTCCACTATGAAACATCAAAACTTTCGGTTGCGGCGAATAAAACAGCTTAATACTCAATGCACTCAATTCCAGCACATCTCCCTACACGTGGACAGACAACCAGTTGGGCATCTTAATTTTACAATAAAATTAAACATCGAGATACAAACCACGCAATGTATATTCATGTATACAATATTACTAAGTGTATGTATGTATATAATGTAAATACATTTTCATGAAAAACAAAATAATATCATGGAATATTTAAAGAGCCAAAATATTTGAGATTAATTCTACCTTGATACCATTAACTTCTAAGATCTAGGCACAATGCAGCAGAGACTCCTGTATGGATTACATAACAATTTTCGTTGACTGTGGGACAAAATATTACAAACGTGCAGTCAACACCATGACACAAGGTACACTGAAGACATTATCTAAACTGCCAAAAACTTCATTTGTGGGATATAAAAAACAAAATATCGGATATTAGCTGAACCAGTGCGGATAAAGCTTGTTGGTGTAAGTATTATTGCTTATTATAAATAGATCCAAGCAGTGTAGTATAATGGTTTCAGCCCCAGTGGCATTCCCGAGTGTTGAGGCTGCTGGAGCCCCTCGCAGCTTGCACTCTGCGGCAAGCCGCCGTGAAGGCAAACAACTACATCTAATAAAACTTCAACTTTTATATTATTTTTTCGAATGTTTACGGAGGGTATTGTCTGTTCGATATAATTTCGTGTCTGAAGTCCACATTCACACTAAACTCGTCGTGGACTACACCTAAGTTTAAAATACTTTAACAGAATTAAATTATTGAGCAATATATTCTTAAGAGAATATAGTAGAGATTTGCTCGGCTGCACCAACTCTACAGAATAAATTCATGTTAATCCTAGTATCAAATACCGATGCACACTCCACAAATGTCATTTTTGTATAATGAGAATAAAATAATTAAATTAATAAGGAATTATTGAAATCTTTGGATCAAAATTAAGGTATGCATACGGAACTTGCACCTTTCACACTAACTATTACATAAATTTCACATTATCAACATAAAAATGACAAGAAAAATAAGAAAATGTTACCTATAATATACTTAAAGTCTAATTTCAAATGAAAACAAATAGCCATTTTACGGTACACCTAAACCAATTATGTTGCAAAACACCAGAGTTGCAGACAAATTCTATGTAAACTAAATTGATTCGGTATGATATGTTTTGTTATTTACTGAATAATTTGTGAGATGAGAAATATCTAAATGGCCGCTTACATGAAAAAAATTATGCTTATAGTTAGAGAATCAATTAAAATAAACATCACTACAATACGTAAATACGAAGAATTGTATATTAAAATATTTGTACTTTTACTGACTAAAGGAAAAACATTGGCAACTGCTAATAATCCTACAATTGTAAAAAAAAATAACTTGTATAATGTAGACTGAAAACTGTCATCTCAAATTCGTTCACTCTAGATGTGGAATGCAATTAGAATTCTTTAACAATATTAAAAGGTATAATAATATATTAAATTTTTATAATCAGCTCAACAATGTATATAATCTATAATAATTTAAAAGCCTAGATCCAAACTGTGATATTTATTGCACAAGCACACATGTGGCTTAAAATTCCAATGGGAATAGAGCTCACAACCTTATTATTAGTTATGTTGTTTCAAAACAGTGGAGATTATACCGCCAAGGTGGGTGAAGAAAATTAAATTTATTCAATTATTTGAGCATGCTCTCTTCAAATTATTTAAATAAGTGGAAATGTGTCGGAAAGTAAAAACAAACATCAGATTGTAACCCACCCACAGTCAAGTGATACGGTTCGTAGATAGATATTCCATTAGTAATGCCGCGATACTCCACCGGACCCAACGAGCTGTGCTTGGTGCCGCTAATAGGCAATACGCCCACCTCCAATAGGGAGAGTTTACATTAGAGCTCACCTTGTGCGCTGCGAACCCTACTACTACCACTATATTTGGCACAGCCAGCGCAAACCACTTCCAAATCCTACCTTTTAATCAAACGTCTAAGACAATCGCTTACATCAAAGACATTTGCGACTCTCAGTGCCACATACAGTGATACTACACAACTACTGAAATATTTATTGCTGGATACATAAAGGAATATAGATTCAAGAGAAATATATTTACCAAAATTGCTTTAAAGTGTATATAGGTAACTTTTAAGATTCCCGAGAAAGGCTACTGTAATGTACTCTAATGATACAATTATTATCAAGTAATGTCAATGGACAATAAATACCATTTGACCCGCCTTTAAATTCACGACATAGTGCTTACTTCTACGGCAAATTATACAGCCAAGCAGACGCGGCGAATACCCGCCGCGTGCCGCACCAACCACTAATAAACATTTCTAAACAACACCACCGTATAGGCAAACTTGTGATACTGTTATGTGTATATCAATTGAAAAATACTAACTTCTACAAAAATTTCTACACTGATCCCTACGTAAGATATATGGCAAGAACAGAGGAAAATCGTCGATGAAGACATCACCAAAATCAAAGAAAAAATTTAATATAAACAAAATAATACTTTTGGATATCAGAAAAAAATTGAAAATAACTGCAAATTTTCAATAAATTACAGGATTATAATTAAATCGTTTTTAACTTTGAAATTTTCATAATGGAAATCACACATAAAATAGTATAATTTGTAAAATCATCCAAAACTTATCACACCACTTTTTAATAATTTTATGCAACCCTAAAGCAATATTATTAATAGCGTCAAACGCTCCCTTTGGGGCAATAATAAGTTCTATTCCGGTTAATTTTACTTCACTAACACACAATAATTTTGATCAATGACAACGAATTAAAAATTGAACATTATAATATTAAAACCCTGAATATTAAAACAAAAAAATTGGCAACAATCAATAACTAATTTTTACATATTATACAATAAAATAATTACTATGTGCATGCACAAATATCGTAAGAAAATAATTTGGCAGTAAAATTCGTAACTATAAAGGCCTAAAACACACTGGCCAAAATACTATTTATATAATAGGCCCGGAACATATAATTAAACAAAACAATAAAACGACAAAATAAGAGTATTAATCACACCGGCTCAATCGCGAGGGGTATGTAGACTCGTTATTTAAAACTTAGTTAAAATAAAGAAAATAAAATTCCCTAATACTATCGGGACAAAAATCCTGAAACAAATAACTTAAAAACAATATGAAAAATTAACCCAAAAGTTACTCACTAATAAAATAGAGGAATCAGACTCAAATGTCAAATTAAACTTATCACTGGCTTCCCCTTGGCCACGCGTATCGACCTACACTCTTGTCTTTCAAAGTATTGAGTCACATAAGTCTTAATATGTTGATTCATTATGTCTCTCTATTATTGCTTATATCACATCAAATTTTGCGTATCGAATATTGTAAAAGTGTTCCAATACACAACGAATACATAAAATAAATACCTATTGCTAATTAAGTACAACATTCATTTATATAATAGAATTATTTCCAATCATATATATATTTGTAATTCTCAAATATAACCACTTCAGCTGAGTGAATACAATAAACAATGTGACAAAAAAAAATGTTGCCGTTATGTAATAATGCAACATAGAGTGTGAATGTCCTACTTCGTAAAATTAAATGTACCAGTTCAATCAACCAAACAAATAATCATACTGAAAAATTGTAGAATCAATAAATTAGAGAGCGTTTTTTATAATCAAAATTGACTGCAAAAAAAATATCACACTTAAGTTTAGGTGGTTTTGTTAAGTACTGTTTCCAAGGGAAAATTATTGCTGCAAACCAAAATAATGGTCATGTACAACATATTCGTGAATTAACTAACAAAAGTTATACGTAATGAAAATATTTCTCTTGTCGGCGGCATTTTTTTCATTAAATAGTAATAGTGATACTGTTAACATTTTTGGATTTATTAACTTGTTTTCAATGCTTTAGTATAGCTGGAAGACCATGGATTCAACGGTAAACACTTTCGCGTACACGTACAAATTGTATCTGACCATTACTTGTGAATTACAATTAGATGAATTATCAATCAATCTACTCTACTCGAACCCTCTAAACGAAAATTCTTATTATAAAACGCAGTAGAGGGACCAACTCATGGTAGTGTGAATATCTATACTATATCGTGTAGTTTTTATAAACCGCTATTTGTAACATCTGTTTCCTAAAAACTAAATTTTCAATTTTGAATGTAAACATGGATAGTTATAAAAATATATATATATATACATCATATATATATATTATTATACATTTAGCTATTTGTACGTCAAACATAATACGAGTACATATTGCTTATATTTGTTACATCACGTACTTAGCAAGTCCTGTACATACGATAGATATTTCATTACATATGCATTCATTAAGGTGACAAGTATTATTTAGGATACTACTAAAGTAACGTGAAAATAGTTATCTTTAAACAAATTACTTCTTATAAAGGCAAAGTGAAAGTGCCCGAGCGCCTAATACGTATCGTTAATTTTACTATATAAGCATACACATACAAGTATTTAATTTTAACAGCTCGTATTACATTTGAAAGAAGAAATAAACTCATGATTACTATGAAGTCAAGAAAAATGTTCGTATACAAAAACATGCCAGATGAGAAGAAGCTATGTAAGAGTTGAAATTGTGACTATCCAGTATCCACAGTACACGACAGCAAATTAATATTTGACATACAAGCGGTTCTTCAAACGTGTAACGATACAGCGTTGCAGTATTCTTTCATACAAGATTCTTATATAAATTAAATCTTAATCATGTTAATAGTAATGCAATGCCTATCGATTCAAAATTTTTCAAATATGTAATAGGCTCTCAAAACAAGAGTACACGAAAAACATTTTGTATACACACAAGAATTCTGTAAATGGTAAATATAATATTTTTAACGGACAATATATAATATTGTATACGAGATTAACCTAAACTAGATGGCACGTTATTTTAGTGTCGCCTCCTTTGGTCACAAGACTAAAAATTTCGTAACGAACTCAATTGTGCGTTTATATTTGTTCATTATCAAACAACCCGTTGATCTCAAAAATAAAATTTAATATTATCTAAATAATACGTATATTGGGCAAAAGATTTGGAATACAGAAGGTTTTATTCGAGGCGACACCCTACGCAGTCCCCTAATTGACATGTTTTAACTTCACTCGAACTAGGAACCATATCAGCTGCTAAATTTAGAAACGAAATCAGAAGTCCTGTCGATGGGATGTCAGTTAAATTTGGTTATGGCAGTCCATTTTAATACAATATTAAGTTTCGGCCTATACATTATCTTAGGATACCATCTACTATAAACGTCGACTCAAACTAAATCTACGCTATTCATAAAATTGTCGTAGTTGCGTGTGATGCGAGCCTGTATAGCACTGGGTAAGGATCACTGCGAGGTACAAAACATTTCGTCCAGAACCGAAACTTTCACCTTCCATGACCAAATGTAACAATTCTTTTACCAAATGGACTAAATTCAAAACAAGATTAAAGTAATAATTATACTAACCTTTGGATTTTCTGTTACTATAACTAAATGCAACCATAAAATAATAAATGAAAGATGAACAAACCAAAATATACGCAAGTAATCAGTACTTTGGAAATAATGACTTGTAATCTGTCCCCAGCAGCGAAACTAGTGATGAAAGTGATACACTAATTCCTACATGCCACCAAACATAAATCACGAAGCATATTATAAAGGATCACTTCGTGTTCCACTGTCAGGGGACAGCGTTAAAATGAAACTAACATGAAATTTAACACAAAATAACGCAATAAGTAGTCAAATACTGGTTTAGCAAAAATGACAAGCTTTGTAAAACAGCAATTAATATAAAATATTTAGGGAATAAATGTGAGATCTTGTAGTATGCAGACTTACAGCCATCAATCGAGTAACTCCTCAGACAATGTAAAGGGTGTTGAGGACTAGAACATGATGATTATTCTTAGCCAGAGTGACGATATATCCTTCAGAGGTTATTTTCAATCCACAGCAACGAGAAACCTGAAACCAAACACGCTGGTGTTAATGGCACCAAAATTGGACAATATGCCTTGATGGATCCAAAAATCTATCCTTAATGTTTAATAATATAACAAAGGTATAAAGTTATGCCATTTAATTTAATTAAATGTGACATTGCAATAGTCTCGCCAACCTTGACATAGGGGCACTCGAACTCAGTGACGAGTACTCCCTCGCGTGAGAACACTGCAACGTGGAACTTGTTTCCGTGCGAGTCGCCGATAAGCACGTCCCCGGCGTCGGATACGTCAATGCCGTTCGGGAAGTTGGTGACGTTTTCGCAGCCGATGCGACGCAAGAAACGGCCCTCGTCATCGAATACAACCACGCAGTGACCTTTGAAGTCACACACGTAGAATTCCTTGCCTGAAATCAATTAAAATATTGCCCTCTAGAAAATACAAATGGGTTTATTAAGCTTAAAAAACATTCGAATACACATAGTGTTAATAGTTTGTAAACCACACATATTTATACGAGAAATTCTATTTCATTAAACGTTTAAAATAAACACACAAATAAATTTTAAACAAACCGCTGATAGCAATATCCGACGGCTCCCTCATGCACTCGCTGCAGTCAAACCAGCTCATGAGGTCACCTTCTTCGGATAATATAAAGACAGTAGGTGTCACACTGTCCACGGCAACAATAAGTCCTTCGGCAGTAACAGCTAAGCCAGCCACGATATCAATAAACCGCACCTTTACAAAAACAAATTTGTGATTACATGATGAAACGGGGAAAACAATAAAAAAAATTGTGTCAACTTACAGCAATCTTCTTCAAAAAGTGACCATTTTTGGTGAAAATTTGCATACGCGATCTTTCGTTGCCGCGATCGCAAACGACGAATTTTCCAGTCGCACGGACAACGGCAACTTTACGCGGATACCATAGCTGACCTTCCTCTTTTCCAGCAATTCCAAAATTGAATTTGTGGTTGCCAGATTTGTCGAAAACCTAAAGAAAATACAATTGCAGAAATTAGTATATTTATTATTAAACTATTAAAACTTACCAAACAACTAAATAAATTACCGTAATGCGATGATTATTGGTGTCGGCAACAATAATATCTTCATCGTTTCCAAGGCAAAATCCGTGAGGGGAGTTAAATTGGCCTTTGCCACCACCGAGTTGCCCAAACTTGAATCTAATATGCATGGGCGTGGCCTTTGTAGCGCGCACAAGGGGAGCTGGGGGAGCTACTAATGCAGCTTCTTCAGCTGCAGTTAACAGAGGCCGTCCGGGCGATACGCCACGCGGTCCTACTCCACCAATTCCACCCACGCCGCCGACAGCGCCTACACCTCCAACGCCACCGACACCTCCAAAACCATTCACTTCTGCAATATAAAAAAATATTGTATCCCATTTTCCCAGTATTATTGTATAAAATCCAAAAGTACATTTGCGTACCAGTGTTCAATCCGAGTTTAGCGAGTGCTTGCAAATTATTGTATGCCTGAGGCGAGTTAAGGTCTCCAGCAAGGAGTTCAGCCAGAGTAAAGGAAGGAGCTGGAGATGCATGAGGCGGAGGTGGCACATCTTTTTCTGCGATGCTGGCCAGTTGTTGCAAATTGTATTCCACCATCGAAGGGAGGGCGGGCACACCACCGACACCGGCAACGGCACTAACGCCCGGTACGTTATTGATATTGACTCCACCAGAAATAACACTGGTATTGGTTACACCGACTACAGGTACAGCGCCTACTCCTATTCCTGGAACTCCAGGCACTCCAACGAGACCTCCAACGCCCGAAACTCCAGTAACGCGTCTAACACCTCCCATAGGGAAATCATCGAAAACGGGTGCATTTGTCACGGATACGGCGGGTGAATGCGAGTTGGATGGCATAGATACAATGGCAGAAGATTCGCTAGCGCGTTTGCGTTCTTCAGCTCTGGTAGTTTCAGTTCGAAATGTTCCAAACGTATCATCAACGATTGTATCAAACTTGTCCATTTTAGTGACGAATTCCAAAGAATAGTCGACATCGAATTCTGGTGCACCTTCAAGTAAACGGGCAAATTGAGAAGCGACTGTCTTCTTCAGCATAACTATTTCGGTACCATCTCCGCGACGGAGCAATCTCGCGGTGAATTTACAGGCGCAATCTAAACGTTGGACAGTTTTATCAACCCGATCGTATAAATCCATGACCTTCAACTCCCGTTCCTTATGTAAACGTTCAAGCTCTTCAAGGGCTTTTTCACGACGCCTCTCCAGTGCTAGTTTATATGCATGAAAAGCTTCATTGATAATACTTTCAGCTTCATCCCGCTGGTGTTGCAGATCTCCAAGGGCATCATCGAGTTTAGCAGACGCACTGCCCGCAGTAGCTGCTCGAGTATTAGCTTCGACGATAAAGTTTCGCAGTTCTGCACGGATATTACGTTCAGCGTCGACAATCCGCTCACAATGATGTTCGCCAACTTTATGATCCACAGTCAGGCACTCGGTGCAAGCGCCTACTTCACATTCACAGCAATAAAACTTCAAACTTTCACCAGCATGTTGAGTGCAGAAAATTGGCTTATGCACAGCAGATTTCTCCTTAGAAGACCTCAGCGCATCAAAGGGAACCACTCTGTGATTTTCAAAGCATCTCATGAATTCATGAGCAGAGTTGCAGTTGGAACAAAGAAAATGAGAACAATCAGTGCACCTAGCCACAGCTGGTTCCTTGCTCTTGCAACAAGTGCACACAACAGATTGATCCATTGCAGAGACATCCAAAATGTTGGTAAGGACATAGTCTGATGGGAGTGAGGCAGCTCCACCTCCAGGTATCTGATAAGAGAGGTTGTTTTAATCAGTAACAAGTTATGGAAATAAAAACAAATACTGAAATATTGATAAGCACCTTTGTTTCCTGGTTGCATAGTGGACATTCTACAGCCAAATCAAATTTAAGTGAATCTCCAGCTTCATTGACCATCAATTTGTCAATGCAGGCTTCACAGAATACATGAAGACAAGACAATACACGAGGACTGCATAGTTTATTGCTGTGATATAGAAAATATAATGAGAGCATCACCTTTATGAAAAAACAATATACATTCAAATGTGTTCAAAACACTTACTCGCAAATATTACAATTTTGCTCCTTTTTCCCATTATCCGTGGACTCTAAAGAACCCTCATCTCCAAGACTAACTAGACCATCGCCATAAAGCTCCCCATTAATTTCTTCCATTTTAACTTATAATTATGTTGGTGTATAAAGTATATCCTTGACCTTACTCAACAAGAACCTGTAATGGTGAAAAACATAATGAAAAGCACCTCTTTTAATATTCAATCCAAAACCGTTTCTCAAAAATTCAAATAGAAAATCTTTATAATCATCATCAGCCCTTATACTAGATCCTTAGCCCTTTAGTCTCACTGCTGGGCACAGGCTCCCTCTACAAAATAATTCTTTTTTTTAAAAAAGATATTCTAAATCTTTCTGCTGAATAGGTGACTATTTTCATATGTCCTTGTTGAAAATACATTATATTTTAGTAATTGTTTAACCCATCCAGTCAATAATCATAAAAAAATTATATACTATACATAATATTATTTGTGACTTTATCATCATTGTAATAACTGAAATACCTTTACATAACATTTTATCAACAACATACAGGAAACAATCTAAAATGAATGCTAATAATAATTATAAAGTTGTGTTACATACAGCATAACATTCAATATTTTTAAGAAGACAACTTATATCTAGCAAAATTCAACATTAACATAACAGACAAATCTTGCTTAATGAGATAATTAAAAGGTTATTATATTGTAAGGCTGTATTTATTGTAGGGTTTAGAATATGGCTAGTATTATTATTTGGAAAAAGCACTATCACAAACATTTATACCCAATCAAATGTGTAGTGCTTCACATGTTTTAAGAAAGAATTCAAAGTATATTTTATTGATATAACACAAAGAAGACATGGTAAAAATCTGTCAGATTCCAATAAGATTACATCATATTGCTAGTTTCCATCAGATTTTCTACACCTTCCCTGGGCAATTCCATTAGATAAGATGATATATATTTTTTAATGTTAATTAAATCCCATAAAGTCAATCAATAAGCTGACAATTATTTGAAGGTCAATATTTAACTGAAGATGGCTAGTCTTACTCAAAATTTAGTAAGTAGTAACATTTTTTTCACTCATAACAAATATGTAAAATATGTTTTAAAATATAATCTGTAAAACATACACTGAAACACCAATCAAGAAGTAAATTTGGAGATTGAAACCGTTTATTTGTAATCAGTGGAGGTTTTTTACAAAACTGTACAAGTATAAAGCCAAAATATTTATTACTGCTAAAATATTACAGCATGTTACCATAGCCTCATAGATTTGAAAGGGAATGTTTACGTACTAATCTGCCCTTTTTTATAAATCCAAAATTATATTATGACGATATCAATCGTAATTAACCGTTCGCATTTTAAATAATAATTGTATCATTATTGAATGATAAATCTGTTAAGATGTTTTAAGGTTTTTATAAATTACTGAATTGCTGTTATAATTTATAAGTTAAAGTAATATAGACATCGCTTAATAGGGTTGATTTGCGACTAGAATAAAGAGGCTTAGCACCTACCACTCACCTCTGTAACATCGATGTTCTTCTTCAAATGCATACGCGCCTTTCCAGCATTTATAAATCTTATAATACATTAAGTAAGCATTGCAAATCCACAAGAAAACGATCAAAATGGCTTCATATAGGCACGCTGTATCTATCTATGTACCTACATATCGTACAATAAACGCAATGCACCATGCAGACAATGGCGAAGGTCGATAGTCCGTTTACACTTATTTTTTACGAAAAATAAGTAAACAATGTCCCGAAAAATATAATGAAGATAATTTAGTACTAATTAAATAAGTTTTACTAACCTTTAACAATTATAATTTGCAGCAAAAGCAGATAATTTACGCGCAGAATGTTCTACCACGCTGTAGCTATGAGAATACTCATCACTTTGTAAATAAATAAAAAATGAGCATCAAGTCTCAACAGATATTTTTTTTAAATAAAAATGGTTTCTTCGATGAATTAAATAATGTTTTGTCACGTTCTCATTTTAAAAAGAGGAATACATCACGGTGTATTGATTTTCTGCGTTGCGGTTGCGCTGTCTGAGCCAATGTTGCCAGCATCTAAATAGGTTTTTATTTATATTATGTAAGAAATCACTCAAACAATTTAAATAGCCTAATACAAAACAAACATAATAGGGTGTACCTGACTGTATACAAAAGTGCTTAATATATATAGTTCCTAAATTTAAATTTTGAAAATAGTTCAAGTTTTTTCATTAATAAGAAATTATAACGTTACATAAAATATTTTTTTTAAGGAATTTATTAAATAATAAGCTAGTTGCTAATTCAATAAAATTAAGACCTTTTATGTTATTCTTTAGTAAGCATTAATTATTTCAAATGCAGTTATAAAATAAGCCAATCTGGATGTCGAGAATACTTTCAAGACAAATGTATCTAAGAAAGAAATATAGTGAATGTTAAATAACGTGATTGTAGTACAAGATTTCAATTTATTACTTAGGTGTGATGTTCGCAAATCGACACCAGTGAGCATGGCGATATAACTGGGCTCATGCTTACCAATATGTGGTACTTATATTACTTTTAGTTTAGTTTTGAGTTTTAGTTTAGTTGGCATATTCTAAGTTTGTATAGACTGTTTACCAACGAGATGAGTTGCAAACAATGTTTGAATCTTAGCCTATTGATCTTTAATCAATTTTTGTATATGTGTTGCATATAAAACTTTAATCTATGATTCTAGGTACGGTGATATCCTGGTACTTACATGAAATGAAAATGTATTAAAAATTTAAAAAAATACAAGCCGTATCTGTGTAACATTGTATCATCAACCCATATACGTCCCACTGCTGGGCACGGGTTTCCTCTACCATTGAGAGGGTGTCCAAATATTGTAAGACGAAATTTGAAATGTTTTATAACGAACTTTCATAACCACAACAATCACAACAACTTGGTTGTATGTGTTCTGCAGATAATTCGAGATATAAATCTAAAAAAAGATGTTATAATCCTAAGATATTGAACAGATATCAATGTGCAATATTTTGAAAATAACTTTTATTCCCTGTAATATTTTGAATTCCATATATCACACACACAGACAGTCGAGTGTATATACACAATCGAGTTTAATACGAGGGTAATCATAACGTCTTGGATGCTGTCATTGTCCCTGATAGAAATCGTAAACCTAGCTTAGTTTAATTAACATTAATTTGTGTAAGTGAACCCACATTGGAGAAGTTAAACGGACGAAATTTAATTAAAAGAAATGTTTTAATAAACATGAAGTTCCAGTTTTGGTACTTGTACCTCAGTGCTTGTACTAGTGCAATTGTACCTGCAATTATTGTACTCGTAACACGATACACATCTCATTTATTCTGTATCTGTTATTTAAGGCACAAGCTTTATAAGTCATAACCGATCACAAAAGTTTATCTGTGGCCACTACACATAATTGTGACAATTCACGTCACGTTCAGCTGTCATTTGTCAAAGCTCCAAATCCAAGTTCCACATATTGAACACATTGTGTGTATAAACACAGAATATATTGCAGAAAGTAAATGTAGAAATCGTTTACTATTCTTAATTGGTGTACAGTTTTCTTATTTACGTAAAATGACGTTCATAACAAATTGGGAGGAATTTGAGAAGTCTGCAGAAATGTTGTATTTAAGGGACCCAATGAATACACGATACAGTGTAAAATATTCTCATTCCAAAGCACTTTTCGTAGTTAAAATTACGGATAATAAAAAGGTAACACAATAATAGCAATTTTTCCTTTGACTGCTTTTACATTTATTTTGTGATACTTAAGTGGGCTCTTCTTACACGCACATCTTCGTCTCTTCTTTTCACGTCTTAAAGAACGTGTAATTATAATTTAACATGGTCTAAAACTTATTGGGACATTTAATTACCAACATTTTTAAACAGGAGTATATTTTAATTGACGATTAACGATATTATCTTGGTATAAAAACTGTTTGTCTAGTCAAGAGTCCCCACTCGTAAGTTACATGCGAATTTTTTTAAGAAAATTAAAATACTTTTTATTTCAGTGCCTACAGTACAAAACAGAGGTCCAGCAAGATGTCAGGAAAATAGACAAATTCATATCAAACTTAATTAGGCACATGGCATCTAATGACAATTAATGTTTTATTTAAGTTATTAAATTTTAATTCTAACTTATATGTGTTTTTATTTATTACTTGTTGTTGCCTACAACTACTTATGTGAAATTTAGATGTGGCTACATGGAAAAATATATTCATACATTAAAATCCAAATGAGGTACTCTTACTGTTTTAAAGTTCTCTAGGAATTATGTTTAGCACAGCTAAATTTTTTCTGGGAGCTTTATTCACCACCTCATTTATTCTGGTTGCAAGTCTTAGTCCTAGGGAAAAATACTTATATATGTTTATATTTATATTCAAAATCTTAATATTCAATCATTTTGACTATGATAGAAATGCTCCTTTAGGAGATTTTTGATATGAGTATGAAGTTTTAAGTAGCAATAAGCCTGAACTTATTCCATAGTATTAGTATGTAGTGAGAGGTAAGGTAATGGTAAAGGAGACCCGTGCTCAGCAGTGGGCGTATATGGGTTGAAGAAGAAGAAGAGAGGTAAGGAGTTCCCAGACTTGATTCTGGGGTGTCTCAAAAAATAAAGAATATACACACTATGAGCAGCATGTAATATAATTTTCACCTCCAAGTCAGTCACGGAGCATAACATGATTGACTTAATATATTTTCTAAAATCAAAGTAGCCTTAGTTAACTAATAATCTATAACTATTTTTTTTCCTTTAATAGCCAACTTTCAGTGAAAACTGAGATAAAAATGGTTGAGAAATTATAATGAATAATATGAACAATTGACTAATAATTTCATTGTATGGTATTTTCAGCCAAACCCAGAAAAAAAATTAGTTCCATGTTAGTGGTGTTACAAAACACATTTTAAAGTGATTAGCTGCACTTACAAGTGTTTCCCTCAACCATCATGTCTTAAGCCCTTGCTAACATGTTTTACCTAAAGGTTAAAAAAAAACATTTTTTTATTTAAATACTTTTTATCTAAGGTGACCGAGTCCATACAAAAACTTAAGATGAACATTTAGACAAGCAATAATCAGCAAGCTGTAAAAACTGGTTTCTGGACTGTGTTTATAGGATTACAAAAGCTTATAGCTATTCTATACATATCATACAATTTAAGTTAAAATAACAATTTTTTATTCGCTGTGGACCAATGTAACACATCATTGGATGACGCTAATATTAAAAACACATAGGTACATAATAAACTCACGCCTATATTCTCTGATGGGGTAGGCAGGAACATTTCTGCACCCACATTTTGTCAGTTACGTATCAGTCTCACGTAATAGGGGGCGAGCTTATCGGGCACATTTCCAGACTCCGTGCTGCTACTGAGAATTTCCTAATGGAAAAACCCAATAACACTGCCCGATCCGGGAATCGAACCCAGGACCTCTACGTAGCACGGCACATACTTGTACCGCGAGACCATGAGGCAGTCATATTAAAAACAACGGTGCTTCATTTATTTTAAATTAGAATAGTTTTATTTTAGAACCCAGCGGAACATACACATGAACACATTTGCCGCCAGTAGGCTATTAAAATTTTTCGCCCCAACACGCTAAAAAATTATTGTTTTTTTTTAAGATATAGATTATATCTTATGAAAGCAATGCCAAAATTGGGGCAAATATTACCTAGGTACCGTCTTCTAAAACCTGCCGCCCTAGGCTCTAGCCAACTCAGCCTGTAGGTAAATCCGCCACTGCATTTACCACTGACAAGATTGTTTGTAGGCGTTGTAAGTTTGAGTTAGTCCCATGCGTTCAATTTATATTTTGTTATAAATTAAAGCAGATTGAGGTCGTAAGCAAAATTAAAAGTTTTAGTGATAGTCACCCAATAAATTCATCAAGGGCAGATCCAGAGGCTGGGTCATGGGGGTCATGACCCCCCCTGGGCTAAGTCCAAGACCTTGGTGGACCACTAATAATTCTATTTAAACGTAACGTTTTTTTCCTTACATACATTAATAAAATACATTATTGAAATTATAAATTCTCTTGCCTTAACTGCGACTATATGACACATCCTGGCGCCAAAGCTGGATCTGCTCTTGAAATTCATACCTCCCTGCTGACCTGATCAATCTATGAAAGTCCCGTCAAAATCGATATGGCCGTTTAAAAAATTATAGCCACAAATCGACAGAGAAACAGATTTTATTGAATGTAGATTTTTTATTATTAGCAACATACCTAGGTCCTCAAAAGTTAAGAAATTAGTAATTTGAATTTATTATTTCAAATATTTTAGAAGTACAATGCATTACATTTTCTAGGTTTCGGGGCATAACTTATCGGCATGCAATTAAAAATCCCGGATTCGATTTCTAAGTCACTTTATAATAAAATTATAACTGGACCAATGATCTTAATTACATTGGGGATGATAAATGTTATTTATTTAAAAATGATTTTACAATTTTAAGTTATTATTCCTATTTTCAAAAAAACAATGTTCATCTCTGAGTTTATGTCCATTATTGGTGACCACAAAAAAGTTTGGAATATTTTGTAGGCAGTTTATAAAAATAAATTATTATTTTAAATGCGAGATTTTTCTTATTTCATATTTAAAATAAATATTATTAGTAGATTTTAAATTTATTTTTGCTGATCACTAATTCATTTGGGCTGTAGGTAGAGATAACCTTTGCACTAATAAAATTAAGAAAAAAGGTTACTACACAGAAGTACGGAACTGTCAAAAATGTTGATGGACATTGGACATGTTATTTTACTGTCACATAGTGTGAAACATAAATAAAGCATATTAGTTTTGCTAAAATCATGACTTAATACTCAGGCCTAATCTACTAATATGAAACAATATATTTAAAAAAATAACTGCCACTTATACATTTGTTTTAATTAATGACATTATGGATGGTTTAATTCACGCGGCATTGGAAGCTGAGGTATTTTATTGCTTTCTTTTATTTATGTCGCTTGTTCGAGAGCTTAAAATCTCTATAGCATCTTTATAAGTACCATATAATATTTTATATTTCAGGTAATTCTAAACCGGGCGAAACATGTGAATACAAATTTATCACAATTTGGTAGTGGTGTCACAGACCATAAAATGACTTGGACGCACGATAAGATGCATCTAGCTGAATCTGTTGATGAATCTAGAATGAAGTTTCAAAGAAACTCAGTTGGATCTGCGTCTAAAACTAACGAAAAATTTGACTTGTTCAAAAACCTACATGAACTTTACAATGAGCTAAGTAGAGATGAATCGTCACAAAACAACTATGTAAGTATTAAAAAATGCTTTTTTTTGTCTATAAAAACACCTCAGTTTTATATCAATTACCAAGTGTCTATAATTAATTGAGACGGTGATGTATTTTCTGATAAAAATGTAGATACATTTTGTATTTAATAATATCTGAGCTGTGTATTTGTCTAATTATCATTACTGTGTGAGTGACGATTTTGTGTTGTAAGGTGTTCTTTTAAAATTTTGGGGATTAGAAGAGAAAAGTATGTATTGGGGCGATCAATTATGTGATGTTGTCTCTGTGTCCCAAAGAGCTTACAAAAATTAAATTAAAACATTAATGTACTTTCTGTATTCTAAGGTTTTGATGAAATATGGGACAAGTATAGTAAAAATACATTATTTTAAAAGTAACATTACTTTAGTTGCAATATTCCTTTTTCAGGAGTATTATCATCAATTACAATTTGCACATAGCAAAAAAATATTTGTATAATTCAAGTTATCATTATTCTTTTACAGCAGGGTCTTAAAACAACATCATATTTGTTGGAAAAGTTGTTAGCAAACTATAATCTTAATACATTAATAATCAACTTGTATCCAGGAAATAAAGGATATTCATTATCACTTAAAGTTAATGGTAATACACAATACTTAAACCCACCAGATGGCCATGTGAGTATCATAACTTTGACATGTATTTATAACAAATTAGTCAGGCTACAGAAATGAGAAAAACAGTTCTAAAAATATCACCCAATATTCCTGTGCATGTTATTCTTTAATGAGGATGTTTTTGTATTGCATATTAATTTTATTGTGTAAGTTACAATTACAACTAGGAATTAATTCCTCATTTTATTTATCATGAAAAATAAATTCATAGTATTTCCGGTTGTAATAATTACACTTTTTCTTCTCCTGTGAATACTTTGAAGACATAAGTTGCATGTAAGATAATTGTCATTTTAGACATCAACAAATCAAGATGAAACATTAATAGAGACACCAAGATGGCCATATGAAGAGGAGGAGCTGCTTAGTTACATAGACAATGAGGAGTTACCAGTGGTGTTATTAGATTTGTTAGAAGCAGAGCACTCAAGTTTATTTTATTCTGGATGTATAATTGCACAAGTCAGAGATTATAGACAAGCATACCCAAGTTTCCTGTGTGATACTCATCATGTACTTTTAAGGCCGACAAATCAGGTACTGTTGTCATCTCACATTGTTATAAAATCTCTTTCTCATTTATTTCTCTTTCTCTTTCACTTTTATTATAATTTTGTTTAGTTGAAAAGTTTCACATAAAAATATTTTATTATATTAAATGCTTAACTTGGTCATAACATAATAACAATATCACACTATTTATGTTTTAATGCTGTATTTATTTCAACTTATACACCAACCATTCTGCTTGCTGGTGTGGTCACAAAACTTTGGAATTGTTTGGGTAAAGGCATATCTTTACTCAAATTATATCATAACATAAATAGTTTTGAATTACTTTCTGAAGTTATTAGAGCATTATTCTTATGTTAGGTATATATGTGTAATGTAAATAAAATGAAAGTGCATTTCATTCTACCCAGAGTATAATAACTGATGCTATGTGCATCGGTGGAAGATGTGGATGGGTGGGAGAAGAAAGGAGTGCACTGGAAGCAGTAGAAGCTGCTTTAGTACATGCTGCTGCTCCCCCATTATGTCTTGATCCACGGCCTGCTGTTGGACTCCTTGCAGCCAGATTACATGCTGCTCCCAGATTATTTAATACACCTTGCATTAGGAGACAAGCTAGAAAATTTTCACAGGTAAAACACTTAAATATTAAATACCCTTTTCATATCACTATTCACTAATTGCTTAACCAGTCAAACTACTTTGAAAACAAATGTACATTTTATTAAAGTCATTTGTATTACTAATTAAACAAACATAATCCAGTTTATTTGTTGCTAATAGTTGTGTTTAAAATAAATGGCGTATTTTAGATAAATAGTGTAAGTTGGCTACTTTGTTTGTATTTTTAGGTGGCTGTAAACAGGAAAAGAAAATTGGATCAATTTACACACTATCATGGTTTAGAATTGCTTGATTTAATACATCGGCAAAGAGCGAAAAACAGTCGACAATCAGTACCACATACAAGACTTACTTCAAAATATCCGAAAAAACCACCAGAGGTAAAGTATCTTCATTTGCTATACTTTTTCTTTATCAAAATTAGATTGACTCAAATAACAACACTTTGACCAAGTTTTCGTTGAGTTAGCTAGAATAGATTGTAGTTAAAAATATAAAAGATCCTATTAATCAGTACAGATTAATTGTTGATGCAACTGTTTTATCCTACTTGTTACATCTTAATTGTTGTATGACATAATCTTAAATATTGATATGACTTCAAACTTTAAATTTAATGTAAAATTATTTTCAGGTGTTCAAACCTATAGAAGCTCCAAAAATGGATCCTTTACCACTAGCTTTACCTTCAGAGCCCAATGGGCCTATTCGCTTAGCTCGCGCCTACGAACGTCCAAGACCCACACCAGACTGCCAACCACAATTAGTTGAAGAATACGTATTAGAGACTGAGAAAACTTCACCTCATGCCGGCGCAGGCTTTTTCCATATTAAATTATCGATATTACAAAGGCCGTCCGATCAAGAGTTCCTTGGAGAGCTGTATGTTGATAGAGACCATGTTGAGGGTGAAAGGAACGGCGCGGCCTGTCGGTTCACATTAGGTAATTGCAAAATATACGTTTTTGTATAATTTATTTTGAGAATACTTTCACCCAAATCGCCTTTTTTATTTTGCTTTTCTGATTAAAATAATGCCCTAGGTGTCTGAGGAAACCTAGATGAGACGCGCTTTAGTACCTCAGACACCTATGTTGTAATCATGAATCAGTTTGTATACAAGACGATGAAGTAACTGTAATGCTCCGATATTGATGATTTATTTAGGATTTCATTACACTTGTCATCAAGAGCTGCTGCAATCATTTTGCTTTTGTAAATAAAAATTAAACATAATTTCATCTCAATCTTCTAGAATTAACAGTGTCAATTCACATTTATTAAATTGTTTTTTTCCCTAGGTTCAAGATTACAAGCAAATAAATACATTCAGCAATTTACGGAAATATTTACCGAGGAAGGTCGTAAGTCAGTTAGGATAAAACATATTGTACCTGGTCAGCTGCCTAGAGTATCGTTCACTGGAGGAATGAGAGAATTGGTGAGAATAAATGTCATTTAATTGGTTTTGCTTTATTAATTGTCATACATATTAAAATAATAACTATAGTACAATTTAAAATAATACATCCTTTAGATTTTATACCAATCCAATCAATCAATCTATCTACGTCTACATCCTACATTGTAGAAAAACATTTTGGGGAAATATGCTCACATAAAAGTTCTTAAAATTTATTAGGTGTGTAATCCATCAACCTGCACTAGGCCAACGTGGTTGAATAACGATTAACCATTCAAAGTTATAGAGGCCCATGCTCACTAGTAAGACATATATAGGCTGATGATGATGGTTTATTCTGTAGAAAGCTTATATAATTTTTATAAGCTCCGTAGCCCAGTCGGCTGGATACCATAAACAACAACATAAACGAGAGGCCGCGGGTTCGATACCCCGCACTGAGACAAATGTTTGTTGTGGGTCTGGATGTTTGTGAGACCGAAAATTCTCTCGTACTTTCTAACATCTAAGACCCAGGATTTATATCATAGTGTGGGGTCAAGACTACGTATATGTCTGTTGGGTGTATTTGCTGTACTTATTTATTATGAATGGATTGTCTTGTAGTCTGTGCTGTGCGATCTGGAGGCCCTGGATTCGATTTCCGGGTCGTATAAAATATTGGGCTTTTCTATTAGAAATTTCTGTAGCGACACGGAGACTAATACAGGGAAATGTGGATGCAGAAATACAGGGGAGTACACTCCTCAGCTTATGTATGAGTTACGAATGAATTTTGTTGCTTCCAACAGGTCGCTATGGAAGTGTTTGGGGAAGGCCTATGTCCAGCAATGGACTGTCCATTGGGTGATGGTTTGATTGAATATATCTTTATGTCGTTTTGTTGTGTAGGGTCAGCAACTCCTGCTGCAGCAGCGCAACGCCGCCGCGGCCGCCGCAGCCGCCGCCGCCAGCAGCGCCGCGCCGCAGCCGCACGCCGCCGCCACGCCACCAGTGTAACACATGCTTTACTGTTACATATATATACCCTGTTTACTTTTTTATTGAGTTGTGCTTCGTGGACTCGCGGCTGAAGTACGTTCCGTGCGGTTCAGGGTTCGATCCCTGGTATGGTAGTGTTTTGGGTTTTTCTATTATGAAATTGTTATTAGGAGCATGTAGTTAATCTTTTAGTAACGAGCGTACTATCACGTAATTGTCCTAGGCATAGGCAGGTCGCCTATTTGACCTAAAAAAAACACTTTGAACCTTATTGCAAGAAACTATTTAGATTTTTTGTTGGCATGATAAATAACGATGAGATGATGAGTTAACTACTATACGGTCTGCTACCCTTGCGAATATTAATATCCAGTTATATATTGAGTATCAAGCAAGTGACGGAGTCGCGATAAATAACTGTTTTTAATTATTTTGCAAGCATCAATTTGCATAAAATATACGTATTGGTAATCTATAATTATTATCAGTATCTATTTTCCCCTGTAGCGATTCAAAGCTAATCATTAAGTTTAGATAACGTAATAGTTTATTACATTTGTTGATATTTTCGTTTTACAGTACCACTGCAATAGCGCCGACGTCTAATACTCTCACAAACACTCGTCAGTTACCTATCTTGGTAAGTGTACACTTTTACATTAATTTGGTACTTCAGCGAAGATAATTTAAAGATCATTATAATCAACTTCTAAAGTTAAATCATATTGTGCATATTTTTTACTGTTTACTTTTGAAACACCATTAATTAATGTACAAGTATTAACCGTATATATACTATATCGTTTGAATGGAAAAATGTGTTCAGGGAGCTTAAAGAATTGTTTTATGTTTTCATCTCAAAAAAGTGTCGATCGGCGAGTCAATATTATGATTTCTCTATTGATAACTTTGGTGTAAATTACTGCTAATACCTTTCGTATTTTTTTTAAATTTAATATCATATCACGAGTTATATTGTTCATCAGTTAATTTATGTCATATATAAACGTAAGAATGTTGACATACTTTTTGTAATAGCAGGCGCAACTGCAGCAAGGTGGAAATGCTGCTACGGTGAGCAACGTTGTGGGCAATTTAGGCAACGTAAGCAACGTGGGTAATGTGGGAGCTGTGGGCAACGTGGGCAATGTTACCAATGTCGGCAACGTGGGGAACGTGGCAACAGTGGGTACCGTAGGCGCCGTTGGCAACGTCGGCAATGTTGTCGGCAACGTGGGCAATGTCGTCGGCAACGTAGGCACTGTAGTGGGCAACGTCGGTAACGTGGCCAGTGTCGTGGGCAACGTTGCCAATGTCGTGGGCAACGTTGCCAATGTTGTCGGCAATGTGGGCAATGTAGGCAGCGTGGGCAGCATTGTGGGCGCCGTGACCACGCCAGCAGAAACTGCTTTGAAGCAACAACCTTCTCCAACGACGCCACGACTTTCGCCACAGGTAATAAATAATACAGAATTAGATTTTGACTGATGTTGAAAATATTTAAAAGTAATTGTAAAATTATGATTGAAAGTAATTGAAAAACGTTGCATTATATTATGAAGGTATATAAATGTGGTAAAACTATTTTAATAATTTACGTTATGAGGATTGATATGAGTTGATTGATTGGCAGGCATCAACGAATCAACTGTTGGCGCAACAATTGACTAATCCGCAGCAACCGCTGAACACACCCAAGATGCAGTCGGCGATTATTCACATACAGCATTCTTTGATGCCCAACACGGGTACCTCACAGGTAAAACCTAATATATTTCAAAAAACGAATAATAGAATCATTATGCGACGTTCTTTTTATAGTAGACCAGCCCATAGCTTTTTCTCAGTACCTTCAGTATTGAATACAGAGACAATTAAAAATAGTGGTGTATTAAAAATACATACAAACTGTTTATTGTACACATTTATAACAATAAAAACATTAAAAGAAAAGGACAGGTACAAGTGGCGGCAAAAATACTAAATTCTTATTAATTACATGCTATCAGCAACTGTTTAATATATGGAGTATGAATTCATAACATAGGATGAGAGTACATTTCTTACACCCATCAGACACGTACATACTTGTGGCCCGCCACTAGGGCACTAGCTTGGGTGGTGGGTATCAGGGCTTAAGATCGTTTCGGCCTCGTGATTCACAAGCTGGCGTCTATCCCGCTTAGCCACGAGCCTTTCCGTAATTGTCTTGTATTAACCAAGATTATTATTGATCCTAGTTGATTATTAATTACTATATTTTTATTTGTAATATTTCAGGTACAAAATATTCAATACACAACGACTACGACAACGCAGCAGAAACCGACCATCACAAAGCCGAGAACAACCAATCCGGCGATAAGTGCGCTCGTTACTAGTCTCATGAACTCCGCGCAGCAGTTCCAACAGGGTCAGTAAATCATATATCTATTTTGTTGAATATAGGTAATAATATGGCCGGAAAGGAATGCTAAAATTAGTAATTGCTATTTTCGAATTTTAGTATGACTTTCCACTTATATCTGCAAATAAAGCGTGTGTATTGAGAACGTTCAAATCATTCCTAGAATACCGTTTTAAGGGATTTTATAACATTATAATCATGTCTTTCTTCTTATGATAGTGTTCAATTTTAATATAAACAATATGGCATTATCTCTTAACCAATTAGAGCAAACTTCGAGACATTAGGCATAAGATTTCGCGTGGTGATGTATGAAGCGAGTGTGTAAATGAGCAGCTATATTCACAGAAATAAAACACAACAATAACGTTAATAAAAACTTTATAATCTAAAATATCAATTTTTTTCATATCCACAGCGGCGGCAAGTCAAAACGCGGCGAAGGCGGCGGTGAGCACAGCCAACAGCAACGCGACGATATTGAATCTGTTGAATAGCGCGCCGGCGGCCATGACGCACGCCACGTCGAGTGCGGAGGCGCCGCATGCAGCGCTCAGTGCGCCGCTCACTGCGCCATTGGCTGCGCCGTTAGCTGCGCCATTGCCCGCAGCCTCGCACGCGCCGCTTGATGCTCACAAGCTGTTGGGCAGAGTATCCATCGCCGGCGCCAGACTCATCGCTGCCACCACCGCCTCGCATACCATACCCACATATACTCAACAGGTTGGTATCCTCAATGCTCAGTTTTGTGATCAATTTAGTAGTATATTTAGCTGGTGTTAATTATTGGGGATAAGCAAGGATTATCCCAATTACTTCTATGGATTATAAGCGTTAGGATCCAGTCAGAACTTAACAGCTTTCTGGATGGATTATTTGAAGCAATGGACATCGTTTGACAAAAAATGATTGTCAAATTTCAACATGAATTTGCACAATCATTTTATTGCACACCGAAATAATACTTTTGGAACATACGCAGTAATGCACTATGACATATAGGTAAATTAGGTAAAACAAATTTTATTTAGTAGAATATTTTTACGGCATACGTTTCATAGTACTGACGAAGGCTCTAATGAAGGCTTCATTTGCCATGTAGTATTTGAGTCAACTCGACAAGTGAACCATAAACCGAGTGTGTATCGGGCCATTTTCGTACACAGGGTGTGGGTGTACAAGTAATGAGTGGGTTCACGAGAGACAATGAGTCGACCAACGTGTCAAGTAGTGAGAGCGCACTGTTGGAACGGTTGATGGGTCCGGACACGCCGGCCGCGCCCGCCTCACAGCCACAACCAGTTTGCCATTTGCAGGCAAGTTTATACAATATTTCTTGCTTATCAGCATGGCACGAAGCGTAGTGTTTTATGCATTTTCAATCTAACAGGTTCCAACTAAAAGATATGTTTTCCTAAGCTATGTGAAGACTAATTGACTCACGAAAGTTTGCTTATTCATTTTTTTATTTTTTACGCATATTTTTTTTATATAATAGCATGGCAAAATGACAGCAATGGCGCTTGATAGCAAGTGCAGTACAGATAGCTTCAAATGGCGAGAATGAATAACAACTATCACACACCACTCGACCTAACTGTAGCTGCCTGGTTGTAACCAAATACAAAGAGCTTCAATAAGGAAGCATTTAGGTGGGTCGCGCTTTATTCACAGAGAGCCTTATACTAAAATTCATTGTTCTTTTGTTTCCAGGGTCTCAGCTTGACGTCCCTGCAAGGCCTGCAAGGTATCCAGGGTCTGCAGAACGTGCAGGTGCAGATCCCGGGGCTGTCGGCGCCGATCTCGCTGTCGCTGAACGTGTCGGGAGCCCCCTCGGGGTTGCTGGTGTCCGTGCCGCCAACTACGTCCGTGGTTCTCACTAATCAGCCATCTGTTCTCTCCTTGCCTATAGGTATGTTGTACCTTTAGTTAAATTCGTGTCTCAAATATATTTGTTTGTCATTATTATAAATTTTCTCAAACTTATTACCTCATTTGCGTTACTCTTATGAGGATAAGTCAGTGATCGGTAAAATAATTATCAATCCGTATTTGGAACTATCTGTGAAAGCGTCCATCAAGCGTTTATTTAGTTGCTTGAATAGGTAGTAGTCCATTGAAATGTTACATGAGCTTTGCATTTCTTAGAGGACGCAACTTTATTTTTGGGATATGTTTGGGGGGTCAATAGAAGCTTAACCTCAAGTTTGTGGGGTCGCCACCCTTGTCCCACGGCCGCCATTTTGAAAAAAAGGGTGAAAACACTTTGTTTGCGATATCTCTGAAACTATGCGTCTCACAGAAAATTTATTAAGACATAATTTGTAGCAAATTATTTTTCCTACAAATATGATTATATGACTTTTGCCCTAAATTAAAAATTAAAGAAGTTATAAGCAAAAAAGTGAGAAAATATTTATAAAAATTGTCTTTTTTGCTCTATAACTTTTTTTACATTTTAACAAAAAATTGCATAGGACCAATCTTGTAGATTATCTCTTGACAAAAAAAATCCTATGATTTTTTATAATTTAATTCGTTTAAAACGCTGTTACAGCACTTTTAAGTTGAACGGGTTTGTTAATGCTCATGAGAATCCAGTTGAAACCAAATGTTCAACTTATTTTTTTTTTTTTTAAATTGTTAATACATATATTCCTACAATTTTTTTTATTAAATTCGTAAAATTTTACTTATTTATTCCTAAAAAAATATTCCTAAAAAAACGCGCTTCTAAGAGTATAAGCGCGTTTTTTTTACGTTGTATCCCCAGTAGGCCTACTCCACGAACATCTTGCTTATAAGGTAAGCTTGCTTCTCTAATCGACTTTTTTTCGATGGTCCAGGCTGTGGCCCAGAGTGTGTGTGGCTCAATGTCAAACGTAAAAGTTTGAGGATTGACAGGAATTAAAATTGGAGTTATAGTTGGCAGTTCATCCTCAAATTCATTTTCTTTCATTAACTTTAATATTTCCAAAATGTTGCTGCATGTTTCATCAGAACAATGGAGACAATCTGTAGAGCATGTCAGGCCTGCTTTTCTGCAGCCACACATACTTCAGCCGTTTCATCCACACACATAAGATATGGGGTGCTGGAAGCTTCGAAGCTTGTATTGCCCTTTGAATGTTTGCATGCTTTTTCCAGCCCCAATCTTCAGAGCAAAAAATGAAATTGCGTCCTCTAGTAAATGCAATATTCGGTCCTTAAATTGTAACATTTCAATGGACTATAGGCAGGGTTTAATATTGATTAAATACTAATTCGTGCTTATGATATTAGTATACTGATTTCTTAAACCTTATGGCTAATGATAAATGATATCATCTGGTGATGATATCGTTAAGGAGTCCTCTTATTTATGTTTAAAAAAAACGAGTTGAACTTCTGGTTGATACTCAATTGAATTAGTTAATTTTCCTATAATTTATCCGTAGAAAAATATCAAAAATGTTTTGCTAATTTGCAAATGTTTTTCGTAACTATTGTGTAACCGAGTGACTTCCCATTCCAGCCCAGCTGATGTCAGGCGGCGTGAAAGGCGCGGTGCGCGGCGGCGCGGTGCAGGTGGTGCGCAGCGGCCGCGCCCCCCGGCCCGCGCCGCGAGCCCCCCCGCGCGCGCCCGGCGCCGCCACCACGCCGCCCGCGCCCCCCGCGCCGCCCGCGCCAGCCCTCGCGCAGCACGCCCCGCAGCACTCCGCGACACACCCCGCGCCCGCACACTCGCCCGCCGCTACAGGTAACCAGCTCGTGTTTGTAGATTACATTGTGTTTTGTAATGTAGACTGCAATACAGTGTTAACCTCGACTACTGGACGATCTATCTGTCTTTAAATTTTAAGGATTTTTTTATGTCTTTCCATTGCGTTTTAGGAATTCTCTAGTGACACAAATATAATTTAAACATTCCGGCGCCATCACCCCTACAAGTTCTTTAAGGAATAGTATTGACTTTACTTTGAACTAATCATAACCCAAAAAACAGTGTATGACGACTTTGGTTTATAATATGCCAAATACTATTTTAATGGTTTAGAAGATATAAGGAATGAGCTAGCATGAATTATTAATATCTTAGATGACAAAAAATCCTCAAGCTCAGCTTCTTGCTGACAGAAAACTAACTGTGTTTCAGGAACAGCACAGTTCATAACTCAGGGGCGAGCGCAACCTCTCACCGTGCAGCAAGTGAGGCGGAAATCCAACGCGGACAGTTCATAGTAGTCGATTAATTAGCTCACTGCCGTTATACTAGATAACATTGTAAATATACTATTATGACGTGGAGATTGTTAGTGAACGCAGGTACCGCCAAAAGTGGATCATAATCCTACGACTGTGTCTTTGTATCCACCAATTATGTTAGTTATCTTCGTAAATTAATCTGTACATACACTAAGGAAACAATGGATTTGTCTTTACACGACTGAATACTGATTATCAAAGACACCAGGTATTCACTGTTTGCTGTTTCATTTGTGAAAAAAAATCCAAATGTAATATTTTTTATTCTATAATACAGTAATTTTTGAATATCAATTAAATATTATATTCGTGACATTTTTAGCACGAAATAGTCAAGTGCAAAATTTGTTTTAATGCAATTCATCTGATATCTAGTTTGTATGTCTTTAAAGTACTTTATTTTAGTATTCAATATTCTATGACTGGTCGCTTTCAATCTCTATACAAGGTGTTTATTGAAACGTATGATGTAGCAAACAGTAAATAACCTTATTAAACTGACGTAAGTTTCAAGTTTTGTACATTATGGAGTTTATTTTTGCTGAATAAAAATAATTTAATATATCACATTAACCAGGTCCACTATAGGAAATAAATTGTTGATTTTCTATAACATCGTGCAAAATAGGTAATTGTTTTTATGACAACGTTTATGATGTAAATTAATACGATCTGAGATATTTGTGAATGAATTTTTTGCGTGTGATAACTTCCACTAACCGTTGTCGATGAATCATGGTGATGCGTATGTTTAATTTAGTCTCAATCATGGGTTATTTTATTGTTATTGTTACGACACCTGCACCGCGCATATTAAAATGTTTGAGACAACACTGACATGGAAGTAATTAGATCATGACATTAATTGTGACCAAAATGTTATTCGCACCGGCGTGCGTCTCGACATACTTAGGGTAGTGAAGATTTTATTTGTTGTTGGAACTTGGCATTGTATATAGATGCGTTATACGTAGAAAATGTTTAACTTGTTGATTGAATCGGCGGCAATGGAGGAGCCAAATGTGCATTAGAACAAATCAATTGTATAGAATAATAATATAACATTGTTCTTTGCAACGTATTCAAATTTGGGTGTCAGGATTTTACGTTTTCAATAAACTTGCCTGATCAGTATTAAGGTCACTGTTTTCAAACTTAACGTTTCTGAATAGAATGAAGTACAATACGTTTGCAGTGATTATGTAATCTGTGTTATATATTGTAAATATTGTATTATATAGTTTTGTGTTAAGCATCACAAGTGTGTATAGTTGCGTTGTGAGGATGATGTATGTTTTGTATTTATTTCGGGGCTCGTAATTTGCTGTGCAAACTGTGTCCATGCAAGGAATAGGAATGCAAAATGGTCTACAAGGAAAATACAAAATGTTAAGTTTAAGTAGATATGTTATACAATTGCAGTTTTTGCCTTTAGTTTACAGTAAGTGTCAAAAACAACGAAATGAATTTAGTTGAATTGTTCATAGTTGAGAGCTGTTTTCTTTTCTACTGTGGCTCAAAATTCCGAGTTAGGATTTGTTTGAGTTTCAGAGCCCCGCTTATGTGGACGTGTTTTGTTATATTTTTGTATATAGAAGTTTTTCTGATTCATGCTCTATATGAGCGTAGAAATTCTAGTGAAGTCTCTAAATGAATACACGGCTGGCTGCTGAGTGTTGAATGCTAGTTAGATTGTAAGACGCGATGGTTACTGTGTTCACCAATATCTATCGAAATGGAGCAAATTCCAATAGTTTCAATGTATCATGTATTCAATAATACAAGCTTCATACATTTCATATATTCAATGGTCCCTTTGTTAAATTTAATTGTATCAAAATTAAATAAATAGATTTAAGAATTCGCTCCATTTCGATAAATAGAAACAATTCTAACTTTAGCGGTTATCGAATGCATTCGAAATTTAGAAATTCGAAATTAAATTTAAATCAAAATTTTCAATAACTTTCTAGCGTAATTTAGAAAGTGTGAACAGAATTTGTGTCGTCAGAATCGTGTTTAATCCATCTTCGAAGTATTGAAATATCATTAGTGATCGTTTATTTCGTCATAGATAGTGTCATTCACGCGCACAATTATTATGTTAGTTATGTTGCGGCAGCGTCTCTCAGTACTGGAGTGTGGCGGGAGTGCGACTTGTCGGGCGACTGGTCGGGCCACCGGTCGCGCGACCGGCCGGCGCCTGCGTGCCAGTGCGTGGTTTGTATTTATTTTAGTTTATGGACGTGTTCATAAGGCGCGGTGCGTGCCCAGCGCAGACATGGCGCACGAGGCCGAATAATTGTGCGAATTGTTGATCTCATTTGTTTATGAACATGTAGCTCAATATGTAGATGATTTTGTAATATACACTTTATTTCGAACATGCGAATGTACCTATATTTTAAGAGATAATAAAATTTTTATTGTATATATTTTGTAATGGAGACTTTTATAGATAACCGATATTATTAATTTCAATGGTTGTACGAAGTTTACAGTGTCGTGTATTCGAGTGTAAAATAATTCATTGTAAATAATTATGAATGAGATGTGATATGGCATTCTGACGTTTGTAGTATAAAAGTGTACAATAAAATGTATATGATTGCGTTGACATGGAATTTGTGTATAAAAATTGATATTTTAAAAAATAACTTGAATACGTTGTTCAGAGATTGACGTTTCGAACATAAATAAATAACTTTTACACGAAATGGCTTTTACTGGTCTTTTCATATGATTTTAGGATATTGAGATCAATCTTCCTGACTGCCGGTAATGTATGTACATTCATGGTTTTTAAACTGTATGGGTGTTTTATTGAAAACGAAAACTACAACTTGATTTGGTTAAAAAAGTATGCCTTTTTATTTTTTCAAATAGTCTTCATCTAAATTTATAAGAACATTGGACACAATCGAAGCTTTTTTACCGATAAATAAGTATAAATAATTTTATATTCACATAAATCGTCTTATTTATACATACATACATTACATTTATTTTTATATCAGTCCTCTCAAAAGGTCCATTCTCTCCCCGCAAATTAAATATTATTATTTACACAGCGATAGGGATCCATGACTACCGTACATACATACATCAACAATTAACAATTAATAGAGACTATTTACAAAATATATTTCCACGAACACTCACACGGTCATCCGTCACCGTTCGCTCTGGCGTCGAGTTCACATTCACACAGTTATTTGGCATATGGATGGCGGCGCGTCACTAGCAGACGTCGTCCCAGGCGAGCCACCAGGGCGCTTGGCAGTCCTCGCGCTTCCGGCGCCGGCGCTCGGCGCGGTCCGCCCGCTTCTTCACGAAGCGCACGTTGTACGGGTCCTCCGCCAGCTCGGGGTACCGCGCCACGTCGTGCACGTACTCGCCCTCGTACCCGCCCACCGAGCCCGCCTTCTGGATCTCGTCCAGTTCCGCTGCAGACCAGTCCAGAGATCCGCCCAGCCCGCTGCGCAGAGCTTCGCGTTCGCGATGCCACGCCTTACGAACTGCAGCGGCGCGGGCGT
The DNA here is from genome assembly GCA_030295005.1 of Cephonodes hylas. Classification (NCBI taxonomy): domain Eukaryota; kingdom Metazoa; phylum Arthropoda; class Insecta; order Lepidoptera; family Sphingidae; genus Cephonodes; species Cephonodes hylas. The sequence continues at coordinate 7,568,361 of AP025369.1, read as the reverse complement.
GGTGGAGCAGCCGCTGACGTTCCCGCTCCGCGCTGGTTCCGTATCGCAAGTTGACGATACTCGTCTGTCCGTGTATCTTTACGTCTGCATAGGAGCGACCGCCTTCTGCCACTTCATGGAAAGTAACGTTGAGCTTGCCCTGCATTCGTTTCAGCTGTTGTTTGTCGTCGGCGGCGCGCCACGTGTCTTCCTTCACGAAGTAGAAGACGTCTTGTTGGTCGCCGTGTACGACGAATGAAAATGGCAGCAAATGAGATCTGTTAAATACTGATGTGTAGACGTCGCGGTAAATGGCGTTCGCAGATGGCACGGCGGTGACGACTGCACGCCCGCGAGAATTACGTGATACAAGAATACCACGTCCGAATGGAGGTTCCGAGTCTGATCCAATGCGTTTTGGTGCTAAATGGAGCGCATCGGTCTTCAAAGCGGACATGGCTGGGATTGAAAGACTTCTGAAATCGGCTATTCGCTTGTTCGACATGTGGGACAGGAAGCCCGATTCAATGGTGACACTCGGAAGCAAAGACATAGCTGACGGTAGGCCGGGTCCTACGTCGGTTGGTGCAATACCCCAGACAGAACGTCCACGAGGTATGCTGGGCAGCACTGAACCACCAGGAAGCTCATCAGGATACAGTTGCGGCGCCAAGCTCTTCGTATCGTAGCCCAATAATTTCAGCCAAGATAAATGATCTGAAATAAAGAAAAGAAACATTTTATTTATCATTCAGACTTTGATTAAAATGAGAGAATAAACATTTTATAAAACAATAAATGTTTAATGTACCTGTTGGTTTCTTATTTTGTGGCCTGACGTTAATTGGATCGTTGCCATTAAATCTGTACAGATGCAATTGTGTTGGGCTGTGAATTCTTTCAATCAAGTTTTCCCAAAGCGGAGACATCCATTGTCCAATAAGCGGATCGTATACTTTTCCATTAGCCATGTGAACCAGTGATGTTACTTGATCTAGAAGGCCTCCACAGAAGTCAACCGGCAGGTATAAGTAAGGATTAGAATCATAAACGATATGGCCATAAGGTGATCTCATAATTTCTCGAATACCTTCGCCGTACTGATTGAAAATCATCACTGGGGTTCCACACTGGTCAGTTGCAATATAGTATTTGTGCCGCGCAACCTAAGAATAATAAATTGGGTTAGAAGACTAGGAAATCATTTTTTATCTTTAATGGTTTTTAAGATGCTCTAAATACAAACCTGAGTGTAAATTAAATGTCCTCTGTCGTCATAAACTAATGTCATAAATCTGTTTTCTCGAGGTGAATAGATATGACTGACTTCATGAGGTTTTTCCTTGTTTGTGTAGAAGAACTGTGTTACGTTCCCAAAGTTGTCTTTGCGCGTAGATAATCTGTAAATATTTTTTATGATTAGTAATAATCATTACCCCCAAAAAAATTACACTACATAATAATAGATTTTTTAATGACATACCTATCGAGGTGATCGTAGTAATATCGCACGTCAAATCTTCCTCGTTTGGTTGCTCTTATAAGCAAACCTTTGGAATTATACTGGAATCTTTCCTCTCGAGCATTTTGTGATACAAGTCCTCGGCTATCATATCTGTATTGTCCTTCGCCGAATTTTATTATACGATCCATGTCATTGTATTCCATTGGGATAGTATTACCCCGATATGTTAATGACAACATGTTGCCATTGTCATCGTATCTGAAACCCCAAGGTTCTTGCGCTTCTACCCCTGTAAGCTGGCCATCGCAATCCCAAGTGTAGTTCTTTACATTGGTGTAGGTATTGACGCCAACGTTTCTTGTATGCGTCCTTGTTTGTGATATCCTTCCATGTTTGTCATATGAGAATTCCATTCTGAAGACTTCCATTCGGTGGATATTAACAGTTACTTCTTTTTCCAAAAATTGGTCGTTCAGGACTCTTGAAAACATTGCAATACCGTCATATACTGATGTTTCGTTCCACTTTTGTGTAGATACAGTAAATTGTCCTAGAATTTCTGGGGCACCTGTTTTGCTGTTGTAAATAATATGATGCGGTATCAAAGTTTGTCCACCTATGCGTCCTTGAACGGCGGTAATTCGATAGTTATTGTCATATTCATATATTATTTTTGCATTGCTTAAACCGGTTTTGGCCCCATAGTCAAGTCTTTCTTCCATGAGCAATCCACCCACATAAGTAGATTCCCATCTATAGTCCACGTCACGATCAACGTGTAATATTTCGGAAGGAAGTCCGCTGGTTTCTGAGTAATGGATTTGAGTTTGACCATCGCCGTGAACTACTTCTGAAACTTTGTTCGTAGTAAAATAGCGGTATACTACTCTGGCACCATCTCCTGGGAAAACTGTTTGTAACAATTCTCCGGTATGTGAATAATGTTGCAAATATTTCTTAGATGAACCAGGCGGTGCGTATGTTACTCTTAAGAATCCAATAGATGGTTGGACACTAAATGAATGGTTAGTTCCTGATGGCAAAATCACATGCGTCAGTCCGCCATCTCCGTCATATAAATATCTAAAGCTCCTTTGGCTAGCCAGTGTAATTTTGGAGACCATGTTCCCTTCATTGTAGTAAATGAATTTTGTTCCATCTTGAGGACTTGTTATTTCTGATAGCATACCGTGTGGATCGTAATTGTAGGTTTCTTCTGTATCACCCCATTTCCAACCATTAATTCTATAGAATCTGTCATACGAAATGTTAAGTGGCACTCCGGCTCCATGAGGATTGAACGATAAGGGTAAACCAGCGACGTCATAAGAAATTGTGAAAAGAGGTATCCTATCAGCATTGAAGAAAGTCTCTTTGCTTTTAAATTGATCAAATTCAATAATGAGAACTCTGGAATCATTGACCCATATTTCGCGGTTTAAGGTTTGCTGTGGGTTTCTTACATCACCGACCAAGGTATATAAGGAATACATGTTATTTATTAATCCATCTCCAAAAGTAGTTGTTTGGTGTGACCACATATGAAGCATTTCGGCTTCAATAGGCAGTGCAGCTTCTAATAATGGGTGTTTAGCCGCAGCAATGCTTTCGAACTTCCCTGACCAAGGAGTTTCAAGCATTAGAGTATTATTCGTGTAAATACGACCTTCTGTGACCTGTTTTCCATTATTTATGGTAATTTGCTTAAATGATTGACCGTGTAACACGTATTCACATTTCTTCGCTACACCCACTGGAATAGAACTGGATGGGTTTGACACGGTTACAGCTAATCCGTAATTTTTGGCTAGGCCTGACGTGATTTGTACTTGTTCGCCAGAAGGCATTATAATCTTCGTGACACGGCCCAACTCGTCATAAGCATAAATCACTGTTTCGCCAGCTCCCGATCGGCTATTAAGTAGGCCACTGCTAGGGTCATAATCAAATTCAATTTCGGATGTACCTTTCTCTGCTATTTTTGTCAAATATCCGATGCCAGATATCTTTAGTTCAAGTTTATGATCTTGTGTGTTTTCTATCGAGCTAACCACATTACTATAATCTCTGAGAAGTTGTATCTTGTTCCCTGAAGCATCCGTCACTGTGGATAACTTGCCAAAGCTCGTATTTTTAGAATATAAGAAAGAATATCGGGTCTTGCCAGACGTCAAGTCTTTAGTTGTGATGTGTTGTCCATAGCGATTAAATACATAAATCTCCGAGGTCGGTGGGTATGGTATTCTGAATTCTCCATTTTCATCATGCGTTGGTAAATAGTGACGTAACGCTAATATATGAAGAGAACCTGCAAAAATAAAATGACGTTTAGTGTTTATTACTAGGGGTATTTGATTATGCGTTACATTTATAAAAATTGTAATCTTACCTTGATCAACTACATTTAGAACGCCATCTGGAGTCACAGCAAGAGCAGATATAGTTTGGAATTTAGCATTGGAAGAGAGCAATGTCTCTGTGCTTGTCGGTGGTTCGTCTCCTGCTGCTACACTGAGCCTACATGGGCATCCAGCACCTTCATCCCGACTATTTATTGGAAGAACCGTTGCTGACATAGACATGTTACATTCGCAGCTCAACTCCTTCAAGTTTTCTTGAAGTTTACCAGCGAAATGGGTTATCTTTCCAGATGGGTCAATTGATTTTATTGTGTTCGTCTTTTTCGAGTCTGATTCCGCAACGTACAAAATACCACTTGGCGCAAAAGCGATTGCTAATATAGTTCCGAGACTTGAGTCTTCTTTTGCTTCTGTATTAGTTCTATTAGTGGCTTTAGTTATTGGCTTGCCGTCAGCTGTTATACGGCAGTGTGATGGTTGACCAGCGACCACCTTGATTTTCATATCAACGGTAAGTTTTAATATTATCCTGTCGTCTATGAAATACAGTGATCCATCAAGAGGTGATAAAGCTACGCCTGTGGGCCACTGCAGTTGAGCTTCGTAAGGTGGTATAGCTCCTCGGCAAGGAACTGGGGACCAGTGATTGTGATGACCATGATGGCCGACTAAGGTGTGTATGATGCCATTTGGATCCACTGCTCTTATATTCGTTCCGTCTGCGATATACATAGTCCTATCTGCGGCTATGGCGAGACCTAAAACAAAATAGTAATGTTGAGTATTTTTTAATCGCAATATTTATATAACTCCGATATAAGTAGGTTTATTTTTTGTGACTATATGTGACTATTATGAATATTCAATATTTATGTTTAGTTTGGTATATCTCATTATTTAAAATCATTTAAACGTAGAAAAATTATTTTACAATTTAATTTACCTTTGGGATGAGCTAATTTCGCTTTGATTGCGGGTCCTTCGTCGCCACAATTAGAATCGTCTCCAGGCACGCATCGGTCACCGTTTCCAACCACTGGTTCAGAATTTAATGCTGGGTCCCTTACTTTCTCCAACGACAATATCTTTCGGACTTGATGCCTTTCTGAATCTGATATGTAGAGGTATCCATCCGCCGGTGATATGCAAATATAATATTGATATGCTACTTGTGTTGTTCTGTGGAGGAAAAACGACGTCAATAAATATATTTTACTACAAATATTTTACGCTTGGATACAATCGAAATATTTCACTTACTCAAGTTGAAGGACAGTGGTGACAACACCTTCAGGCGTTATACGACGTACGAGATTAAAGTCTCCAACGTATAAAGACCCATCTGGGCCGGAGGTCAGTGCAGTAGGTGTCAAGAGACGCGAATCAGCGGCTTTTCCATTGCAATGATCTGGGCATTCCAGAGCTCTTTGTAGTCCAGTTCCCATCACCACCTATACAAAAATCAATGTTGTAAATTTTCAATGAAACTGAAGTCACGATTATAATAACATTAGTGGCAAAAGAGACTGTAAGTTTACCTGTACGGTCCTGGGATACTGTTTTAAGTGCAACAAAGCACCGTCACCTTTCTGCAATATTCCTTCGTGGAAGTTATAATGATGATGAATGTCCAAACCCCATCCTCCTATATCAGAGATGTCCACATCAAAGCCAGCTAATGTTGCAGTTTGTGTTTCCCACACTATCGATGAGCAAGAGGAGTATTCGTATCCAATCGATATTTTGGCTTGTGCTTGTCCGTAAACCTAAAATTTTGACACAGCTATAATGATGTGTACTAAAATTTTAATTTTCGACAGTCCTTTAGGAAATCTTCATAGGAATTGAATAGAATCGTGAAATATTATGAGACTTCCGATAGAAAGTTGTGTTACAACGAAATGTGCAACTACTGGGTCCACGTACTTCGCGCTGTTAATTATTTAGAGCAGAAAAAAATCTAAGATTATGTATAGTTGTTACCTTTTGTTTGTAAACATTTCTCTTGTTCCAAGCGAATACATGTGTTAAATCTGGATCTGCTTCATAGGTTTGAGTTTGTAAAGACCCCTCTATTTCTACTCTGACGTGGACTCTAGATAGGGCCGCTGGAACTATTCGTCTTGTTAGTTGGATGTGGACACAAGATAGATATCCAGCAGATTGTGAAGAACGATATGTTAATTTCACTGATGAGCCCGGAATTCCAATAGATTCGCTCACGATCTGTAAAAAGATTTTTTTCGTCAATAATGCTAAGAAGTGGGGACCAAATGAGGAAACAATTAATAAGTAAAAAGTACATATTAAAAAAAATATTAATTGAATAGTTAAATGTATGACGAAGTTGAAACGTGCTAATGCTTTTAATAATTCTTAGACACATTCTCTTTACCTATTTATATTACCGTCGATTCTTGGAATTCGGATTATTCTAGGTAGGTACATAGTGTTAAAATTATAATAAAAGAATAATTTAATAGATTTTGTAGGTGGACGATTTTAAAACTATTGTTTTGGAAGAGTTCACGATGGGTGGTAATTTAATATCTGGAAATATTGGTCGCCTGGCCATCATAGTAGGTCATATTGGAAAAAATGGTCTTATTACCTGAGCTTCAGGGTACACGACTGTGGTGGTGGTAGCAGATGAGGCAGCAGGGGCTGCCAGTGGCGGTACAGCGACCACTTCTGGCCGCAGTCGTTCGTGATCATGTGCAGCGCACGGCGGTGACGCCACCTCCCACCACTGTGGGGTTGGCGACCAATCGATTCGAGATGGAGATCTGAAAACATATGTTTTGGTTAGGTAATGTAACCCTCACTAGCGCAGCGTGGTGGACTAACGCCTAAACCGCCTATACTATAGAGTATACTTTACCAAATCTAAAAAGTTTAAAGGGGTTTCTTATTTAACACGTTCACTGCCAGCTAAAAAAACGCATGTTCCCGTTCAGGCCACGTCGGTCAGTGATGGTCGGCAACAAGACTTTCCGTTCAGGCCACGTCGGTCAGTGCTGACCGCATTTTGCGAGTGTTTTCAATCCACTCTCATAGGCCGTAGGGCAGATCTATCAAACTAAATTCTATATTAATTGACCCGCATGGCCCTCCAGTTACTCCAAAAGAAGTTGGTTTTTGAAACACATAAAGAACTTAGAAAAAAACAACAATTTATAAAAGACCATCCATCGTTATAATATATGTTAAAAATTTAAACAAACGGATAACTGTTATTACGATAACAGTTATCCGTTTCTTTAAATTTTTAACGTAGTAATATTACGATATTAATCGATTAAACAGCATCTCACACGAAGATTTGGGCGAAAACTGCTAGACTACTAATTCCCGGAGCAGCGAGAGGGGACCCGACTCCGCGACCCGCGCGGCCCCCTATAACGAAAAGACAATTTTTTGGCTCCATAGGCCGCGTCGGTCAGTGCTGTCCGATGTTTAATATATCCGTAAATTGTAATTCAAATTCACTTTACGCCGAAAAGTCATATATTTAAACATGAAATCTATTTATTAAACCAAAAAAAATGTTTGGCTCAATTTGACCGGATTTGCGATTTTTTGTTGGCCTAAACGGAAATATCGCTGTCGGTCAGCACTGACCGCCATGGCAGTGAACGTGTTAACCCTTTTAGTTGTAGAGGAGGCTCTGGCCCAGTAGTGGGACGCATATGGGGTGATGATGAAGTAAATATAAATAAATGAATAAATCTTGTAATTTACCTCGGGGTCGGCACCTTTACACTATCGTCGCTGAGCTCCATTTGTACGGGCGGTAACACAACGATTTGGTTCCACGGCACGAATACTGTTTTCCTGAGCGGTTTGAACGGCGACCTCTGGAACTGTAGTGTGACAGCACCTCCTCCATTCACTAGCACGTCGAACCTGAAGTGTTTGTCGTCAACATATAGTCAGGAAATCTCAAAGTATATTTGTTGAACTTCTAAAATTAATTGCGAATGAGAATCTTAATTTAAAAGCGTGTAAATTTAAATGGGTCAGTGTTTACAGCAATAGTATGTAGAATGTATGGATCGTAGGTATTCTCGATGGGAGATTAAAAATTAAACAGTTTTGTTCTGTGGCGGCATTTAAAAAATAAGGTTAAATTACAGCATTATTCTTATTAAGTTTGTCAAGATAAAGCAAAAGTAAATGTTTGTTTTGGAATAAAGCTTCACGGGCCTACATCACAGATTTATGATAATGGATATTTAAATGCTTAAACGTGACATGTTATTCGATTACCTGTTCACATGATACTGGTTCCGTTCCGCCGCCAAGTAATTCGATTTCATACTTGATGCTTTTACGTTATACGTGCGAGGAATCCACAAAGACCGTGGCCGAAACTTAATGACGATAGTACGGATGTTAAATCAAATATTTTCTATTGGATTCTTTGTCAAACATTTTGGTTTATCACGCGATACATTATTTTTTTGTGTATACATAAATTCCATATTTTTTTAAGTCGATTGAACCACATAACAGAAACAGAATGGTAAATAAATACCGATACAATCTATAATTGCCGCCTTTATTCACGCGGCCTATATTACAAATGACTAAATAAACGTTTACGTGGCCTATTTTTACAAAAACAATAATAACTCTATTAAAATAAAAAACAAAAATATGTTTACTAACCATCCTCCTTGTCTAGTTAGTGTAAAGCCGAAACGCGCCTCCCGATCGACTGAAACTCTGATGCCGATGATTCCAAGACCTTGGGGCGATACCACTTGTCCCCTCATCACCGATACACGGCTGCACAGATCACTTCACGTTAGTTGAAGTCACATAGCATTTAGCATAGCCCATCGAGCGATACGACTTTCATTACGAATAACAAAAAAGTATTTTTATATTTCATTTAAAAAGAAACTAGCAACAATTAATCCAGTTAAGATAAATTTAAAGTTCCAAAAAAACATAATTATTCAAAATAAAAACAGATCGCTCGATGTGCTACTACGACCACAAAATGATCGAAGTGCTATGCTTTGTAAACTTTAAAGTACTTGCACGTGAAAGTGAAGTATAAAATAAAATCAAAATAAAATATAAATATGAAGTTAGTAGCATTGCACATTCTCGTCTGAGGATCAGCTAAAGATCTAGGATATATTTCGGTTTACTCTTAATTTACACTTGGTATTATTTTGTATTAAAGTTAATTAAAGAAATATCCCAATTTTGTATGTAAATGTAAACAGAAATCTACCTAGAAAGGTATGTATGCATGTAACAGCTGCCACACAAACCATAGTCAGTCAATTTTGTTATATTCTTGTTCATTATGATTGATATATTCATGATCATGAAAGTTGGTGCAAAAAATATATAGTTCATAAATATCCTCAAACCAATATTTTTTCAGATGAATGATGACTGACTTTTTTACCTCAAGATTAAGTTTTTGTTTAATGAGGCACATTTAATGACAAAAATTAAACTTTTGTGATTTCATAATTCGATATATTTTAATGATTTTACAATGATTATTCTCTAATAGCAATAACGTTTTAGTCTTAATAATTACATTGTTACATTTTGTTTTTGTATTAAAAAGATTATGTAATTTTTTAAATCTTCCAAATTAGCATACTAAGCATATAGTATTCTTGCATGAAAGGAATATTTCGGGAACCGTGTTGGCGATAAACGTCACTGGCTGTTGGAAATATCGACAATTCGGGCACAACCGTCTTCTCGCATATAAACAGTCAGCTTCAGTGATTTATTCAACGTAAATACACTATTACACACAAACTGGTTAAATTAACGCACACAGATGTCTTATTTCAATTTCGAAGAATGGTGTTCCTTTCCTGTCATGACTGTTTATCGACGATGTTGATTCATATCCTAATTAAAATTTATAAGTACATTTTGTAAATGGAAAACAAAATTTTAAAATTGCATGAATGATATTGTAAGCTTATGAAATTCAATTACAAATGTAAACCAAAGCGTGATATTATATCTATTTTTTCTGATCTAATGGTAGCCAATTTAAATTCGAAAGGCCAGGAAGCGTTCTATATACGTATACAGTTGCATAAAATGTAAAATATATGTTGATCTATATTAAAATTATTATATAAATATTACAGCGTCAGACAGTGTGTAACTACGGTATGCAGAGATATCGAAAATGTCTTATCTCGTAAAAGTCACAAGATCCTGAGTGAACTCCAACGGGATGCTGAAATGTGCTGCTTTGAAAAAGTACAAACACAAATATAAAATGTAAAAACTATATGATTGTAAATACTATGAAGCAGTATAGTTTGATTTTAAGGTAAGTCCATCGTAGTGCACCAAATTTAAACATAGTAATTATTCAACATATCTTAAAACTAAGTCGATCTGTAATAATATAAATAAATGTGTGTATATATTTTTTTGCACCAATTTCAGTGTATCATTATGTTATCAATGGATGATGAATGGAAGCAATGATTGTAATGTACAAGTCGATAACTTTGCTATTATCTTGCTGTGAAGTTGTAGGAGTACATCCAAACAAGTTGTGTTTTGGTTAGTTACAATGGGTGGGATCTAAACACATAAAGAGCTCGGGCGAAGGGCAGGGAGTTGGTTAACAGATGATAGACGCAGACAAAGGGTAAGGAATACATAAAAGGGTAAGTTCATTTGAAGCTAAATTTGCGTGTTCGCTGAAAATTTGCGCAATTGGTATCATACAATTCGCGTCTCGGTTCGTATTTTTTACAAAGCCTACACCTGTCAAATGTGTTTTAACCGTTTTGCGTGAAAGCGTAAATGATTTTCCTATTTTTCATACTGTATAACAAAATTATACCACAGTATACATGTGAAATATAAGCCAATAGACGAGACAAATAAACAGTACAAAAATATTGTGACTGCGGCAAAACATACTTGAAACATAACACCGATTGCGGACGGCCGCGTGATTTACGGTGAAACATTTAAGATTTTGTCGCAGCCACCCGAGAACATTCAAGACAAACATACAGATGTTACATACACATAGAGAATGAAACGAATACAGACAGAGGATTGAACATAAAATGAAAAAGCAACAGTGGCTCCGTCCACGCGTCGAGGGTGGACGCGCGGACTTCACCGGCATCACACACATAATGCAGGAGTGGCAACCAAACGGAAGAGGTGAACAGATATTGAACACTGAGGGGCGAGGGCGGGCTGACTGACACTTACCATGGTGTAAAGGAATTCCAGAACTCGCTAGGAGTGGCGGACACACGGCGGCACAGGGACACAGAAAGACAGGACAGATTACTACACAGATACCTACATCCCTCAGTGCAACCCCACCCCGGATTTGCAACGGCTCCGGCCGATCGCACTCGTCTATATTGGTTACCTTGCGTTTAATTTTTTGTTCATTATTTAAACTCAAATTGCGCACCGATTCACTGACGAAGCCCGTTTGCATTAGAACAACACCACCACTATTATTTTTATTAAAACGTTTAATATCGAATAATTTATATTTATAGATTTTGAAATAAAAATTTAGGTAAGATACACGTAGGTTGCACCAAGATTTTTATGGAATAAAAACATGCTGGATGGTGAATGCATGAAGGGACCCCGTCATGTGTTACGTTTACTAAGGTCGATGAAACATATACTTGAACGCAATATAACCATTCTAGACTCTCAACTTAAATAAAATAGTGAAGCGGCTCGTGTTTTAATGCAAACAAACTTTTTGAGGCGCTTTTGCATATTAAGCGAGGTGGGTTGACTACTTTTTTCTTCAGATTTGCTTTGTCTTATTTTTATAAAAGATCGAAAGTTATACTAACGCACACGGTGTACAGTAGGGCAAATAAAATTTTAAGAATTTTTACAACTCAGATCATGAAAGACGCTTTGAAAAAGTTGTTGAAAATTCGTTTCCAGCTTTCAGGTGTTTTTATTTAATGCCTTCGTCTGTCATGATTTGAGTAGGATTTTTTCCAACCTTTTTTAATTTTTAATTAATTTATTCGTCGAGAAGACAAACCAAACTGTTCGAAAGCCTGTGAGCGCTTACTCGCTTTTATACTCCATTAGAATTTTCTAACTAAAGACGCCATTGTTATTTTTTAGACAAACAGGGAGGGGTAGACACACACAAGGGATGAACATTAGACAATACACAACACATCGGATCTGGTGTGAAAAAAAAACATTACAAAAATAAAATGTAAAAAAATGGTTAATGATTAAAACATAACCATGCTAGGATTGCAAATAAAAAATCATTATTTTACACGCGAGAAAACACAGGAAAATCAAAACACTTCCACCAGATGGTAAAATAAATTGTAATCGATAAAAGTATTTTACTAATTGAAATTATAAAATAACCACACCAAATCCTTGGAGAGGTCTAGGAAGATGAGCGGGATATTTGGTGAAGGTGCTATTACTTAATTTTACTTTATGTTATGAATTTTGTATCTTCTCCTTAGGGTACGGCGATGATATCGCTGATCTAAAATCACTTTAAAGTGCAAAGATATTAATTTTATGGATTGTGCAAAACCGATAGACCAATCCTAAACCAACTTATAAAAGATATCGTAGTTATCAAAAAATAATAGATATGGAGTCATTATGTTAGTACTTTAAATATGCCTACGATAACTTTTAAGTCCATGAAGTGATTTGGTGTTATTTACGATTGTTCTCTTAGATTTAATCACTTACCTCTCTGAATATTCGTCCATATGTGCGTAGCTTTGCACGGAGTTTTCTTCGATCAGGAACTTTACTCTTTGGTAGAAAGATGCGGTGACGGATGGTGGTTGTTTACGGAGCAAAACTTCTACAGGATCGTTGGATGCTAGACACATGATGTGTTCAGCACATTCAGGACGACTGCAGCATTCCGAATCCGAGCAGTCCGTCATCCCATCTTCAAAACGGTAGGGCATTGTGAGGTGGTACCAAAATATTAAAAAACTTATGCCATTCGCGACGAACGTGGCTTTATTAATCTGAAATTGGACATGGCCTTACCTTCATCATTATCTTCATTGTCGTTGCAGGATAGCTCGAGTGCAATGGAGCAATCTGTGCCAGCCCAGCCGTCGGCACAGGAGCACCGATATACTCCGTCTTCCAGAAGACATTGTCCATGACGAGAACATCCATTAGGACAACCGGCTGTCACATAAAAATTAAAGATTTAACTTAAGAAAATTATTTATGGTGTAGCTTGTTTACATAAACGTTTGAAGTTGAATGCCAGCAAGCATAAGGAATGATGAAATGCCCGCTTAGATTCATTTTCTATTAACACTTACGCAGTGTACAATGTCTGCCATTCCAGCCTTGAGTGCAGACGCATGTTCCATTCTTGCATTGTCCGTGGTCGTGACACCTAGTGTCACACGGTCGTTGGTCGCACATAGACCCCGTCCAGCCTTCATCGCAACGACAAACACCTTCAGCGCATACACCGTGAGGTCCGCAATCGAGAGAGCAAACCACTATGGATGAAATATTTTCAAATTTAAAATTGTGTGCATATAAAATAATATAAAAAGTTGACAAAGTTTTCACGGAATTGAGAAAAATAAGAAACTTATTTTTAATTTATCTCACCTTGTGAGCAATCATCACCAGTGTAAAGTGGGTCACAAACGCATCTTCCAGCATCTAGGTCGTAAATTCCTCTTTGTGAGCATGCGGGTAAGCAACGCTGCACTCTTGCATCGCGTTCGGTGCAGGCCGAACCACGCCAACCAGCACGACACACACATCGCCCACGTACGCAAGAACCGTGTCCGCCGCAGCTCGGATCCAGACAATCCTCTGCGAATGGAAAAAATGTATAGAAACTCCCCACGCTAAAATGTGCATTTTTTTATTGACATCTATTTACCTTCATCACATTTAGGTCCTTTCCATCCAGCTTTGCAGTGACAATGCCCTGCTATACATTGACCTCTACCAGAGCAGTCAGCTGGCTCACAATCATGAGCTGGTATATCGCATTCTGCACCTTTCCAACCCTCAGCGCAGTGACAAATTCCACCTGCATATGCTCCGTGACCCGAACACAGCACAGGGCATACACCTATGAAAAGAATTTGTTTACAAATACCCCATTCCGATGAAAATTTTGTTAGGTAATAAAAACAATGAACATTACTTACTTTTGGAACAGTCATGTCCTTCGTATCCGTCCATACAATCGCACTTTCCAAGATAACAAGAGCCGTGGCCAGAACAGTCATCGGGACAAGAGTTAGTAACGCCCTCAGCTTCCGACACAATCATCTCTACGTTATGCGGTTGAAGTTCGTCATTGTATATCGATATGAACCATCTTCCCGTGTCGAGATACTGTAATATACTGACGTTCACTCTCATATCTGTCGATCTTTTGCTTATCGTGTGGTTCCATCTGTGAAATGGGCTAATCGTGCTCAGTAACGCTTCCCAGTCGACAAAAACATTTTCGTGTGAAGATTCTCTATGTGGACTTCTTCGTTTTCTAAGTCTGTGATCAACTCTGCCGCCTCGAATAAATTCCACGAAGTCATATTGAGTAACGCTGGGAGCGACGTTCCGCCTACCGTAAACGGCGAAATTAGCTCCCCAGGGCACAGTAAAATTAAGGCTAACATAGGCGGGTTGTTTGTTACGAAATTCCGAACTCCAAAATTGGTAAGCGGGTATTGTTGCACTGTGCAGTTCGTCGAATTCCCTTACTTCCAGAGCTGGGGACCAAGGCGGTGGTGCTGCCTGTTGTGCTTGCTGAGGTATTATAGCCGATTCTAACGCTGCTTCTGCCGTAGTCGACCATCCGCCTAATGATGATGTTGATATTGATTCTACAAATACACCGATATAAAATTAGAAACTATCAAGTAAATAAACAAAATAAATCACTGTAACAAATTCTAATACCGTCTGAAGGTGAAGATGTTGATAAAGCATCCCTAATTCCTTGTGCGTGTGTAACCGCTTTCACATCTTGTACGAGGATGCAATTAGAATTGTCTATATTACTTTTAATTGACGATAGCGCTGCAACAAACAAAAAGCAATTAGAAGATATATTGTCCAATTTAAGTAAGAAAAATTACTTGTTAACATCCAAACAAATCTTTATTAAACCAATAGTAGCTTTGGGAGAACCATGACGCACTGTATTGAGTATGTTGGGAGTTGGGACGCGACAAAAATGTGCGCCTTATCGATATCTCACATCAATAACCAGTAGCCGACCTCTAATTTTGTATTCTTATTCATACAGACGTCACATCGGCGGACGGGTATTACGAAAGCCAATACAATAAGACGTTGTTTAGGAGACGCCCAGCTGTAGGGATATAAGATGTGATGTCCCGTCGAGTTTTAATTAAGCGGAGCACAGCCGTGGTGCATTTTGTACTAGTGTGACGGACCGATTAGTTTCGCTTCCGCGGGCCGACTCTGACGAGCACGTAGGTGGCTCGTCGATATAGTCTTGTTTCTTGCTTTAAAAAATGCCGTTGTCTTCTCATTATACGACAGTCTCGGGAGATCGAATTAATCATAAAGAAATACGCTACGCTGTTTAATTGGATAAGCCTTCACGGCCTTAATCAAGTAAAGCACGAGCTTGTCTTATAGACTCAAATGCAGTTTAAAAATATCCAAGAGCTTTAGTGATACCCTTATAAATATGTCTGTATGTATGCAATATATCGTTATTTGCATTATACGAACCGAGTGCAGTGGGCAAATATTGTTTAGCAAAGAAAGTTCCTTTTTTAATGCGCCTATGTTGTTTATGAGTTTACAGTTTCAATTTAAAAGAAAGATTGGGGTGCAACCAAACGTTGCTGGTGTTATATTGAGAATTTATTGTGTTTATTTATTGGTTTTGTTAGTAGAGTACGAACGGCCGGGATTTGTGTTTGGATGGGGGCGCAATATTTATTTGTTTCGGAGCGTATGCGCAGGGCAGGATATACGCCTAATATGCTGTGTTGCTTGCGTTAAATCTCATATATCAATCCTGGTACTTAATTGACGTAACGCCGATTTCAGGCCAGCTAATTAGCGTCGCATACATGGGATTAATTCATTGAAAGATTTACAGTGTCTTGTTAACTTGAGTCTTGTTGGACATTTGGAATTACAATAGACGACTAAAGTAGTTGTAATATTATTTTGTTCAAGCAATCTT
This sequence comes from Cephonodes hylas, assembly GCA_030295005.1. NCBI lineage: Eukaryota > Metazoa > Arthropoda > Insecta > Lepidoptera > Sphingidae > Cephonodes > Cephonodes hylas. Next base: position 7,552,340 of record AP025369.1, on the reverse strand, counting down.
AAAGTGCTTTTCTTTTAAGTGCACAACTATCTTAAAAAAAACACTTAATCCTTAAACTATGACTGATAAATCTTTAAAATCATATAATGTTTTTAAAATAAAAACGATTTTTAAAGATGCAATCTTTTATTTATGTCGAGTACACGATAAGATTGTTTTTATAAGAGTGACGCCAAATGTGTCAACTCTATAATTGATGTTGATAACCCGAGGCTGTGTTGGAGCAATTAAGTTATCTCCCGCTGCCCCAACAGTTGACGATCTATCCCTTAGATCCGCCGGGAGATAAGATACGCGGACCATTGACGCCATTTGGTTGGTCCAACTTAGTATTGGACAATTCACATTAAATTTATGGCGGACACGCGTACATTACGCAAATCTAATGTTGTGACAATGGCTCTCCATTTAAAACGATTTGCGTTTTTTGTTGACTTTATTCTCGGATTTCCAATTAATTTCCTCACGATTTCTTTATAAAAACTGCTTCTACGATCTTCCGGTAAAAAAACTATTTTACACAACAATGTCAAGTTTGATTTCGTGCGTTTCTTGTGCAAAAGATCGTCGAAGTTTTCAAAAATAAAATTAAACACTTCCTTGATCTATAACGACAAATACAACCATGACTTTTTCTACTAGTTTAAAAGAAATTGGCACGGTGAAACTAGTATGACAAGAAATTGAACAGCACAAAGCAGTTTATCATGCGAATTCCAAATGTCGACGTTACAAGCGAAAAGATGACGCAATTTCCTCGTAAGATATAAAGTATGGCAATTGCTTGTATACGCAATAATCCCTCGTAAAATCTATAAATTCGACATTGAATGCGGAGGAAGTGGAGGGTGCTCGACGGCGGACGCGGCACATGCAGCATTCTGTGCAGATGGACGATGTTTGCTATCTCAACTATTTTTCGAGTTAATACAATTTATTGTAATACGATTCAGCATAGATTGCATCGCGAGTTGGGGGAGCGAAACTCGTTTGATGGAGTCCCGAGGGACAGGGCGACTGACTCGGTATTAGTCACGTGATAAATCTTCCCATCCTGTTCCCCGGCTTCTTTTATCATCACGTCACTATTATCGTCCCTATTTCGTCAAGATATCATATTTATTCTATTCTATATAATTTTTAAGATGTATCTTTATCAATAATTATTTATTTTATAAAAATAGGTCAAACAATTTAGGAACTTTAATTTTACACAAAATTTATAGTCGGATTAAACGATTACACTCATTTATCATCGTACTATTTGTTCCACAGCACAGTAACAATGAAGCATTGTTATCGTTATATTAAAATTTGTTTGAAATTTTTTGTTGCCACTGTTCTAGCGCGTATTGATCGTGTTTTAGGAGCACTTCAAACGCGTTAATGCTCAAAGCTGAGAGAGCTTTAATAAAACATTTGGGGTCGTCACGATTTCAATTATATTAAAAAGTTGACGGTCCCGTATTTGCCCCTATTCAACGTGCGGCATGTACTTAATGAAGGGTGCAACAGATGGTATTTATTTTTTTATTTGGCTAAAACTACCGGCAAACGCCAGGATTTATGCAGGATTAATATACAGAAGCATTATTCATTGTGTACAAATTCGTGACGGCTGGTAATAGCATTGAGAAAAAACAGTTACACCAAATTTAAAACTCAATAACAGAAATCAATGGTCCAGTAAATTTCAAATAGTTCACTACAAAAATCTTAATGTGGTCATTTACTCTTCCAACGTACTTGTGTTTAAAAGGGTTATTTCGTTTTCATATGGACACCTTGCCGCTTCGTGTGTTTGTGGAAAAGCTTTATCTTTTGTCCCTATAATTTAACAGGCATCTAAATGAAGCAAGATCCGATGCGATAAGCCTTATTGACTGGGGACACCTTACATCGCCCCGCTTCATTACATTACTTTCGAATACAATTGAATAAATTTATTTTACTGCTGCCTTATTACGGGAATCTAAATTAATATAAAGTATTTTTTTACTCGACATAAAAAGTAACATTGATAGATTAATACGTTGGATTTTTTGTTTAGCTGGATTACGAAATTGGTAAAGTTGTTAAGCGTTCGCGTGGCGTGCTCGAAGTATATTATTTAGTGTTTGCTGAAACCATTTAATAGCGGCGGGTTAAGTTAAATTGAAACGGTAGTTTAGACAAGCTACGGCCCGAGAAGGAGCTATTACAATTACTATTTTAAAGCCAACCTTACCCGCTGACTATAAAACTTGGAATAGATATCTTGTTAACAATGGAGGTAAAAATAATAAAAGTTTTCTAACTTTTAATGATAAGTTTCATAGTTTTCCTTTTATCTGTAGAAGCAATTAAGGCAATAGTCTGTTAACATGAAAATGTCTTCATAATTTACCGAAAGAAAATATACAATGAAATAAATATCCATGTTGGTAATCTCTGCACTTGAACTATAATACCAAAATGTAAACCCACACGAACGTAATCTCCAACAAAATCAAACTACGTGAACTACATACAAGTAGCATAATGTCAGCACCTTTGATTTTTACCGTTTAAACCGCAAGTAGTAAGTATTTAAAGGGTAATAAACAAAAGTAATTTCCTGACATTACTGAGCCAGCGCTTTCAGTATAAATGGCGCTGAGCAGCCAAACAACGTATTGTTTCTGCGAATGTACCGCGGTTATGCGGGATTTGCGTGACACTTGCACCAACTCGCTTGCCAAGCTTTTACCAACATGTACGTACATTTAACATGTGATAAGTTCTACCGCTCATGCACCTATCAAAGAATTCCACGTTTCGTGCTCTAATAAAGTAATTTTAATGTGTTTATGTTTATTTGTGAGTGACGATAGGAACTAGCCTAATCGATCGATATCCTGAATCCTGCTGCGCTTATCATCAATTGCATAGACCATGCGATCAATTTGATCGTAGTATAAAAGGAAATATTAATTTTAATGCGATTTTAAATGTATTTTTCTGGAATTGCCAAGTGACAGCACCGCACCTGATGCTAAGTTCTAACGCGGTCGAAATATTGATCACGGCTCACTACCAGACAAAATTATGCCAGCGGAATTCAACTCTTGTCTTATCTTGAATTGTGTTGCACAATCATATCGAAAATCTACTAAGATAATGTAAATTACATTCGCATCATTACCATATCGCTGGATAATAACATCATTAACACAACTAATTCGTTTAAGAAAGTCCCATTGCTTTTACAGTCCATTATGCCTTGAATGGTTTTATAGCTTTCTATTCAGTATATCTGAGTTAATCCATTTGTGGGCAACAATTTACCAGGTACGTATCATTATTTTCCGATACACGGAACTGTTGTTTGAATAGTGAGCGAGGGGCTCGGCAGGGTAAATGCACTTCTCGAAAGTAGGCCAGAGGTAACACTCCCGTAGTGTTTCGTGTCGACTTTGATGCTATTTTTGTGATATCTTATGTGTCTGCGGTGACGTTTTATTGCCCGGGGCTCACTTGCGGTTGATTGCACGCTACTAAAGTAGAAAATAGCGGGACAGAAAGAGCACTTTTGTATTTTAAACGATGTAGCATTTACATTCTTCACAACTTTTAATCTCTCTCTTTTGAATATGAAAAGCTTGGTTAATTGTTTAAATATAAAATGTTTTATCAAATAATACATTTAACATTTACCACGCGATTTGCGATGAGAAAATGTGGTTTCCGCTGCGTATAAATACCTGGGAATGTTGTTTTATTATACGAAGACGAATAGATTAGTCGTTTTGCTTCAGAATGTGGGATTTACCTTCGCGATTTATGCAGCATTCTGCTTGTAAGTATAAATTATGATCGGTCGTTTGGCGGATAGGCCAGGATTTCGAGCTTGATATATCCGTAGTAAAATAATACGGGACATAGAAGTGTAAGATGATTTATACCCGAGCAAACACGGACGCGCAGCCCCGAGGCACGCAGCGCGCGTTGCCTTAGGTTAGGCGCATCATTTATATTTTTCCGTTGTTTGTTTAGTTTTTTATTAAAGCCCTTTTCGGATACCGGTTGCGAGATAAACAAAGTAAAATAATAAAAGACTAATGGCGTATGTCTGTTTTCATCGAAACATCAATGCTTAATCATTTCATTTGTATGCGTGCGATGTATATTTATATTCATTTCGTAACAGAACTTGGATGTTGATTGTGAAATATTTATAAGTTTATTGTTTTTTGTACGTAAAGATAGGTAAACAAACTGATAACCAAGATGTTATTTCATAGCAATAATCGATCAGCTATAAATTAAATTAGATATCTGTTCGAGAAGGTCTGTGTTAATAAATTGTGCGGGAAGATAATGAGCAACCTTAAGCTTTTCTATAAAATTTATGGCGCTACTTGGAAACTGATTGCAGCTACTGTTTCATATTGAATAGAATCCCCGCAGGGCTTTGTTATTCTATGTGGCCAGGAAGCTAGGCCCTTTAGTTTCCAATCGTAAAGCTACTGCTCCGCCCTAATCAGGAAGATTATACTATTCCCCACGGAGATTGCTTATTGTGCCAAGAAAATTACAAATATAGAGGATGACATTAATGATAGATTTAAACGTGGAAAAATATTGCATAGATATTTTGAAATGATGAAATCTTTGAATGCGTTCTATAATGAAATGTTTAATCATATCTTCACGTTAATTATAAGATTTTATATAAACAAAAAAACTTAAAAGAAAATGATATGTATGTTTGTTTTAGAATACCGGACGGACAGCTTATCGAAACATGGTACGACTATAAACTATTGTCTCCAACCACGTTTAAATGAAGTCCGTTCACAACATTAATGGATTGAAAGAAAAATGTTATGAATATTTTAATCGGCATTCTGAGTGAGTTAATAAAAATACTATCCTAACAACTAACGAGTGCTCCGAACATCCCGCTGTGATTTTATGAACAAAGATATATCGACAGTATAATTCAAAGGAATTCGATAAATAATCGACATGCTACATTAAAGGTTCCCTTACAACTTTCTTTATTGTCTCTCCCGATTTTAATAATGCAATACAAGAGGGGATGTTTCGAAAATACTATTTACTCATAAGTACGAGTCTGCAACTTTTCAATCAAACTTAACCGCTGTAGTTATAAGTTTTCAAACTTGGATTGCAACAAACTTGCTACTTAATGGATGAAGAATGCGTGGATTGCTTAATGAAATAATTATGGAATTGTGTAAAATATTAAGTTTGTGTTTAATTGCTATTTGCAGTCGTAAATTTTGATTTTATAGTGACCACCAACTTAGATATGCAAGCAATTGAAGACATAGAACTCATGTTATTAAAGATCTATCTGTATCCGTTAACACATATATGTATTATGTAACTCATTTTTTAGAGTACTTCAAGGCTTAAAACTTGTTGAATTTATAAAGTACTAGAGTTTATACTATCAAAATTGACAACGCGTTTAACCACATGTATTGTATGTGTAGCTATTATTCGTCATTGAAATAAAAATAAAGATCAAAATAACATTGCACAAATAACATAAGAGAATACAAATCTAAATTCAAAATTGCTTACCTATAAAGTATGCGAGCATTGCAGCCAGTATGACGCAGAGGCATATCATGGATATTGCGAGACACTTCCACGTGCACCGGTGTTGACATCGCTTGTCTATGTGGAAGCGCGACGGCGAGTACACTGGGACGGGGCTGGGCTGGCTGGCTCGCAGGGGGAACACGGGCATCACCAGCGGCTGGTTGGCGAGCTGGCAGTGCCCGCTGCCGAGGGTGCCGCCGCCCATCCCGCTCGACATCGCCGCACCGCCCAATCTAAGGGAAAAGGAGAAATCAATGTCTTTGGCCTAAGTAGACACAGGGCAAGATAAATCACCACATCATAATTCTTAATGTTCAATAATTTTACGCTGAAATTAGATACTGTTAATGTTCCATAATTCTTTAATAACAATTAAACATTGTATCAAGTTCTTGTACCTGCTGTCATGATCGTTTAATTTGCCAGCTGGTGCCATAAATCGGTGCTCGCCACCATATGACGCTTTCTTTCTTGCGGCCGTGTGGAATCAGAACGTATCATTATCGGGGTTTCCGACAAAAAACGATGATCGCGGCGTTTAAACACGTCCGCCCCGAAGGCCATTAATCAATTATCCGAACTTCACTGTCACGACTAAATTTAAAGGCCAGAGAACATATGGCGCGCCCAACGAACCGCTCGCCAACTGACGCCATCGTAATGACCATAAAGAAATAAGAAAAAAGTGCGTAATAATAATTGGACCAACTTTAGCAAGAACGAACCGTGACTTCTAAAGGGTTTGTTTCGAAGACCCCTCCATTGTAATTTTCTTTTGAATTGCGGCCGAGGAGCTTGGGAAACGTTCGCAAGAAGGACGAATTCATTAAAACGTGTACAGAAATCACATCGCCCAGAGACGAAGATTTGCTCTCAAACCACTTTATAATTATACCGTATTTAATAGTTTCATCTTAATTTGTTACCGTTACTTTCGACATTTTTATACAACAAAGTCTATTTTGTATGGAGCTTTTATTTATATTTATTGACGCTGCCGGATTTGTAAGAAAAAAAAATGAAGATGTTCGTGTCGAAATATGTGGCAACATAATAATATATTGTACAGCCATCAAATCGTGTTGGTCAGTGTCGATTATGTTGGCGTCGGTAACTGTAAACGAAATTGATTTTTTTCTATCCATCATGATGTTGATGGATTTTATTATTTGTAATATCATGTATGTGTCATTGCTCGTTGTTCAAAATGCATTGATTCGGTACGTTACTGTCGGGATGAGCGATTGGATTTAACTTTTATATGAAGCTTTTCAGCGGATTTGTATTTTGTGCGACGCCACAACACGTTTATTATGAAACGGAATGAAGTAATCTATTGTAGGTACATAAAAGTTGCTCTTTTGTGTGAAGTACACGGCGCAGAAGGGAGACAACTAAGACAATTAACGAGCTCGACGACAGCGTTATTGTAGGACAATGCTGCGATATTTCAAGGCACGGCGGACGAACGGGCGTTCGGCGAGATTTTGACAGTTGCTCGTCGTGAGAGAGCTCTTAATGAAGCGGTAAATAATGAGCAGAGGTGTTGCGTTGCGCCAGAACCGTGTCTAATTAACGCGAGAACCACGACCAGTTTATACACTCACATATGGAATTACGTGTGCCGCTTGTGATAAATTCACATTACCGATTTAGGTATAAATACGCAACGTCGGAGACGCGCGGGTAACGGGACCGGTATCTCGATCGTACACAGTTAAAGGGAAGGAATGACGGAACAAAAACATTGGCAGGTAGCTTAAAGCTCGTTAGGATCGACGTGGTCACACAGTTTTTAGTATCGTAATGACGCTTGCAGCGGTGAGTCTAGTCCCGCGCGGGCAGCGGCGACCTCTAGCTCGGAAACCAGATGAAACAAAAAGAAAGAAACGCAGGCACGGGCCGTGAGAACTCGTCTCCTCCGCCGCGACCGCTCCGTACCGTCCATTTATCTTGCACAGTCGTGCAGGAATGGACCGGACAGCGATGTGCTTTTATTGCCTCGCGCTCCTAAATATAGGCTTGTGCGGCCAAACCACAATGCTTTTAGCCCTAAAATGATTAGTCCACGAAACTGGTCGGAATTGTAGGTGTGCTGCATGTGAATAGGCTGTCAGGGAATTGTGCTCTGTTTCAACGTTTTTCTCGTTTTGAGTAGTTATTTTGCACAGTAGCGGCGCGGGGAACAACAATGAAGACGGTCGGGTGCAGAGGTTTTGTTTAAAATTGTAGTCACTTTTGTAATCCGGTAGCAAAATACTCGTTCAGCTTTTAAGTACAATCGCGATGTTTTTCCTTAAAATGAGAATTAATAAAATATAATATTTTATTTCATTTAATGTAAATATCATAGAATACCATTATTGTTTAAGAAAAGTAGAAATATCAATGTTAATAATATCTAATGATTTAAGTTAAACATTTTTAAACTTCGTCTTTTATGAATAATACATCACAAAACAAAAATAACAGTTAATTTGTATGGCTGGTAGGTGGGGTACATTGTAACTAATTCGTTTTTTCCTTTTGTAGCCGCACTTGAAACGCCTCCTACATTCGTTGCGAGGGTTCGAAAGCGCTTAAGCGATGTTATCGATTTTATTTTGAACGAATAATATTTTGTAACAACACTATCGAGTTGTTTTATTTCTGATATCTTCCAACTAATTGTGTAGGACGAATTCAGAACAAAGAAAATGAACATAAAACGAGCATTGATCGCGGCCGAAGCTCACAATGATGATTGTTTCGCATTGAACGCAAATTAGCCATATATTCCTGAAGGCTTCACAATGGAGCCTTCGATTCGTATTTAAATGCACCACACAAGTGCATGTTTTATTTGTAGAATGTGTGGATGCAAAATGTTCCTCCAGCGGTGAAGACGCGCGCCCCACTGGCTACCCTCCTATTGCAAGTCATGGATATAAATTCAAGAAAGCCCCTCAATTTAAAACGAAATGTATAACAATAGCATCGACCCGCTGTGCCAATTTCCTCCCTCGACGAACGTTTTCACTACAATGAAACTGAATAAAATTATCACCTACTTATACTTATTACATCGTATAGAAATTCTATCGGGTTGTGTATATGAAATAATATCAGTACATAAATGTAATGAAATTCAAATGTTCAACGAACGAACGTTTACGTTAAGGTTAAAAAAACGAACGACGCTGATGTAAAATAAAATGTTGAAGAGTTGTACCATACATCTCTCTTAAATCGCGGCGAGACACGCCCGGAATCTGTCCACTTAAATAGCTGCCTTATGCGCCAGCGATCACACTCGACGGATTAATTAAAAGCATTTGTCAAAATGGGTTTTTAAATGGGAATCTTACCATAAACTGTAGACGTATTAATTGCACGTTGAGGTAATAAACTAAATAATCTACGACAATCGATTAAGTTCATACACTCGTTTAGATGATCGAACGAGTTCATAAATATAAATTGATATCGTAATTGATTTCCGTAAAGCTACAATTCCGGCGCTCATTAAATGTAAAGCCGGGTAATCTGCGCCGATAAATAGCGCCACGCACAACACATGACGGGCCGCGGTCGGAGCCGCCGGCCACGCCGCGTTGCAAAATGATACACGGATTTAAGCAGCGCGTAGTCGGATTCATTGAACTCGCCATTCTTATTAATAGCTCTCATAGCGTGCTATTCGTTTTAGTCGTCTCGTGCCACGGTTAGGTAATGCTAAAGTTGATTCATGAATGGGGATTGCGAGTCGCGAGTCGCGGGCGGCGGCAAGTGCAAGCACGCGCCCACACCTACCCAGTAGCCACACATGTATCTTGTATATGTTTAGCGAACGTATTTTCCTAGAAATATATTGCACGACGGAAGTGGTTACATTTGCATTTAACATTAAAATTGAATTTCCAATGAAAATAAATACGCTCCTCGGCCGTTCCGTAACCTATTATTTTATATTAAAGATAACGAAAGTCGTATATTCCTATTGAACACCTACTATCATGAGAGATTTGGTATAATTAAGCTATGTAGATAACGCTAGGTGAAGTAGCATGTTACGACTAGGAACTTTATCTAATCTTTAGTTAAAATGTAAATTCAACAATCTAATAGTAACAATCCAACTAAGATAATCTTGTACAGTGGCATCGGGGGAGCTTAATGCGCAAAGCTCGGAGAGCGCCCCAGGCACCAGATCTAGGCAGGTTTATCGCGAGAAATGAATGGATGCGATACTGAATAAACGGCCAATTACTAGCCAACCGCTAAACTGCCGGCTGTGCGCACATAGCCACGTGTAAAAACACGATAAGCGTAAATCCATTGGAAAGTGTCGGTGCCGCTAGGACGACACCAGCTCCCACTATTATAAGTGACATAGAGTCCCGTAAATTGTATCTTTTACTGTAGTATTCGTCATTGGAGGATATTATCATGGTAAAATCCGAGAAATGCAAATTAAGCACGGCTATAAATAAGGACAGAAATGGTCACGTATAATTTATACAGTATGTACGAAGGGAAACAGGGTGATTAGAGTATCGACTCTAATCACCCTGTTGTATATCGATACAACTGGAATGCTTCGTTGTGAAAAATTCTCTTTAAAGATACTTAGAGAACGGTTCGCGAGACCGTTTTGTGAACTTATCACCTTGTGTGACCCGATTCCGCAAGGAACAAAAATCCCAAACTAAACGCTTGCTATTGTTCAGTGAAACGGAAAAACGGTTTCGCAGGAGGCGTCCCTCCGCGGGCGCTCGTATTTCACCCTGAGTTCAATATTATTTCGACAGTCGCCGGCACAAAGAGGCGGAAAGCTCGTGCCCTCACTGCCGCAGTGCCGCCGCAAGCGCCTCTCGCGTATCGCTCCACAATATTGTCCTCCCGCCTGCTGCCTCGGGTTACTGTAAATATTTTTCGGCGGTTGCCTGATTGAAAAATTTTATCGCATTCCACCCCCGCCTTCTACGATAATCGATTTTGTTCGATTTTAGGCACGCAATGATATGGGTGTTGTCTCCACAAAAAATCTTTTAGCCGGTATATTTGTTGACTTCGAATGTATGGTAAATAAAAGCTGCTTCAAACATTTATGTGCGAGTATTTTTAGGATTTTTTGTTTGATGTTTAATTGAAGGTCGATGGCATGGTTCTGTTTTAAGAACCTTCATTAGATTATATGAGTAGCATAACATTTCCCGCTTGACAATTTTTCTTGTTTTGTCAACAAAAACCTACATACATTCCCAGAATAATTAATGCATCAGAAGATGTACGTGGTCGCAGCTTGTTCCACTGCTCCAATTCGCACCGAGACAATATCTAATTGTATTTGTTTTAGACGGCCATGAGGCGTGCGGATCGTCGCTCGGCGCCATTATTTATACAAAGGAAGATACAAATGAGGATCCATTACGGGATTTCCTCGATTTGAGCCTAATGAAAGACAAATAACTCGGAGTTCAAAGCAATCGATAAGACCGTTTGCTTTAATTTGGTCTGCACCATAGCTTAAATGAAGCAATTTATTTACTTTTTTAGAGAGATACAATTTATTTAAGACGTTTGATAATACACGATCTTTAATTTAATGCGATCATTGAAGCATATGTGGTATTTTACTGAATATATATGGACTTTTTGGTCGAACGTTTTACTAAATTATTCATACATATACAGGAGAAGATTATAAAGAAGTTCTAGAGTTTATGCATAAAAAACTGTTTTTCTTTTTTTTATATTACTATAGATTTAAATTAAACCCGTACATTGTATAACGCAATATATGAAAGCAATTTATAATATTGGTGGGGGTGAATCACTTTGTCGCACTACATTACACATGTCCCGCTAAATAAGCGAAACCCTAAAGCTCGGTATAGACCCACTATGACATTTTGTCTCATTTACATTTTTTGCCTATAACAGTTTTCATGAGCCGTGAATTTTGTGAAGGGACAGATTCGTGTGTAATATTTTATTAATTAAACACGGTCGGTTTCGATTTCAAGCTTGTGTGTTACCATTTAAAATTATACATTACAGTTGCCATATGATTTAATATTTTGCATTCATAGCAAACACCATAAATCTTGTAATTGGAACAAATTCGTTAAATATTGTTTGGTTTATTTAATGTTTTGGAACGTTGTAACAAAATCAATAGATTTTAGTAGGTATAGAAACCAATTAACTTATTCCATTGGATAATAATAATACATCCATTATTTTATAGTTTCGCCTCTTTTATATTTATAAGTAACGGATTATTTTTTTCCTCCTGGCAACTACATCCTTGATGTAATTCCTAACGTCTTTTTGCGACTGCAAGTTGTTGTGAACGTAGTTAAGAGAAAGACTCTTAGCCACAAGAAACGGCAGTTATTTCCACGCTTGAAATACACCGGCAAAATGTAAAGGTCGCACTTTCGCTTGCAACCGAACACATAGAATTGCAAAGCAGTTTAACGGCGCACTGAATATATTCATGTTACGTGTGTTATGTCTATTGATGAGCAACCAATGTGATTGGCATTTAAACTGTGAACACAAACTGGTTTGAAAATATAACAGCAGTCGTTTAACCCTCAGTGCACCGACTGACGCATTAATTGGCTTGACTCATACTTTCACACTTTTAGTGAGTGCGTGATGGCTCAGCTGCGAGTGAAACACTGTTAAATCAGTTGATTTTGACTCGACGCGCATTTTGAAGTTGGGTGTATTTGTACCTAATTATCATTCACTTCGTAGGAAAAAAAATGTGTTGAAACATACATGCCAGAGGAATTTACATCAACTAGCAACGAAGAAGCAATCTTTACTTCTTAGTCATCATCAGCCAGTCGTGGTCCACTGCTGGACATAGGCCTCCCCCAATGACTTCTTAGTAATGACTAACTTTTACTAAGCTAAGAACTGTCATATATATAGATTAAGATTAATACCATTGACTGATAAAAAATGCGTTCCGAGTTAATATTGAGTCACACAAAAAAAAAAGATGCTATTAACTATTAACCATTAATTATGATTGTTGGTCATAAGATCTGCGTGAATATCAGCAGTCTTTCAATCCGAAACCTTAAATAGCACTCGTAATTTAAAAACATATCAAAATTTTTATGATGGTCATAATGACTAGAAAATGTTTTGTTACGAATGGCCATAAGCAATGGCATTTCATTACCGATAAAACTTGCTAGGTCGGTGTTGAATGACATTGGAATTACTCTTCGAAAATCTCTATTCAAAATGTTGGTCCTAACAAGTCGCAAGCGTTCCCTTTCACCAACGGGGTTTGTTGTTAGTTAATCTATCACGCGGACTTAAAGCGGGTTAGTCGCCAGTTTTAGACCGGTAGGCGGTCTAGTGTTTGAATTTTAAGCCACCCACAGAGCCCCGACACGGCTTAACGACTGTAGTTGCTTGAAGGAATTGGGTCAGCTTTTATATCCTTTTCGAAGTAAAATTTCTTTATATTTCTGGGGATTTTCATTCAGTAAGTACAAAGCTTATTTCCTCAATATATCGATCGCACACGACGCTCACTAAACGTGCTACTAGACACTCGAATACACTTAACACTAGCATTCCAAGCATAAACACAACATAGAAGTCTTTTGTTTGCATGTTTGCTTAGTTATTATCACGTGCCTTTCCGAAGCTCGCTCAGAGGTACCGATTAATGCTATTATAGCGCCATACATGGAAATCACCCACATTATGCCGCGATTCACTCCGATACCAGAAGTGATAAGTGGTAAACACACCGCCCGCAGCCTGTCGTGGATTAATTACTATCGAATTAGATTCTGAATTTTGCCCTCGATTTCGTGCTCGTAAACAACTACCCGTCGGGGCAAAGCCGTTTTACAAGATTAAAGTTTTTATTAAGTTAATCCAGAATATGAGGTGTTTTTGTGCTCGCTCTCATAAAAACAGATCGAATACGGTTGAGCCAACGACCTACAAAGAACATAACCCTATCAGATTAACTGTATAACAGTTTTTGAAATAGTTCTTTTGATGTATATTTAAATGTCATAGGTGTAATTCCCAGTTTCGAAATACATTTGTATGCTGCGTTGGGTAGTTTAAAATTTCTAGTTGAAGACAATGTAGTTACAAGAAATTTCTAGTTAATAAAAGTTTAAATTGAGTTATTATCATATTTCATAGAAGAATATCTGTGTAATGAACTTAGGGATTCCTCTCTTCCATTTTGAAGTGTATCTAATCTTACAGTGAAGTACTTGCGACCTTCTAGCCGTCTCGTTGAGCATGTACTTCGACGTCGAAGTCTTGTATTTCAGTTTGAATATCTGTTTAATGCTTGAACTTGAACCGACTTTGGGTTTGGTTGTATATTAACCGCTCGAGGTTACGATCTCATTAATGCTGCCTGAGATAAGAAACTAATACATGAGAATGATAAGGTTAATGATTAATTAGTAAATAAACTTAAGAAAACAAGAGATAGGTAATGTCATCAATATGAACTGCCACTGATTATTTTTCTCACAAGAAATAAAGTGTTTGAAAAATAAAATAAAATTTGGAAACCTTTCATATTGCTTTCTGTAATGAGACTTTTCTTATTATTAGTTAAACATAATAAAGACAATCAAATATGTTTTTGTAAGGATGTTTTTGTAAAATAAAATAAATAAAACATTTTATTGTTAGATCGATTCAGACATCATTAAGAAGACTAAGAGAAAAGTATAAGTACGGAAGCAGGGACAGGTTTAAATAAAAAGAGTGTTTGGAGTAAAATCGACAGGGAAAAATTGGTATATAAACGAGCGACATTTCGAGTTTCCGTTTCTAATCTACGCTTAATTGCTACATACGCTATGTCCACGTCAAAATCACCGGAAATAAAGAAACGTTATTTTGACATTATTCAAAATACAACCAATGGTGTATGCAAAGTTATGTGACATAATTTAGGTAATTTACATTAAGTTGTTGCTCAACTATCGTCATTCCAATCGCCCACGCGAACATATTGCATCGTAATTTGTCCGTACGTCACTGCCGTCCACGAACTTGAGTATTTATATTACAGCTAAATGTACCTGTTAGTACAAGGGTTACATGGTAAACTATTTAATGTACGTTACCCGCACCAAATGAAAAAGGATTAATGTGTTTCGAGTGGTCCGTGTTATTGGTGTATGTAATTACGTTTTAGTTTGGATGAGAGTTATGGCAATGTTGGGCAGCCTGCGTAGATACCGGGCCTCGGCCGCGGCGACCGGCGTCGTCGACTTATTGATACTTACGACTCTGAATTTAGGGTCTGTAGGGCGAGCCATTCGTTAGTCACGCCCGGTGACGTGTACCTTGGACAAGACCAAAATTGTTATTAGAAAGATTTCGTCGTCAATGTTTTTTTGGGTACTCGTCTTAAAAGGTTTTTTATACTCTCCAACTACGGACACATTAATGTGTTTTACTCAAACTTTTTGTTTTTGTTTATGGTTTAAGTTGAATGAGTTACAAAAACCATTAGTGTGCCCTATCATTCTCGGAATAGACTTTTCCTTAGTGCCGTAGTGTGCATCATCCCTTTAACTGCAGGTTGCGGCAAAATGCATGAATTTCCGGGCGCAAATAAATGTACTCGGCACGCAAAGCATTCAGTACTGCGAAGTCCCGAAGGGTAAAAAGACGTTTCGTGGTAAAAAGTGAGTTAGGGGCAGCTTTGTTTGTGTATGGCTCGAGTTAAGTGTTTAGATAAGTGCAGCCGAGAGAGGCGCGCGCGTTTGTTATCTCTCGGGGAGCATACGAGCTCAGACAAATGGAGCCACCCCGTGTGTGGTCCGTTATTTGGTCGACACTCACCAAATATGTGCTCTTTGCCGAACTTGCCTAATATAGCTGAGTAGTTGGGGAATATCAATATGCCGTGGCATAAGGCATCTATTGATTGTAACTTATACGAAGAATAGTAATTTTGCATGTTTGAATTAAACTATGGGTCAATAGAACTATTGTGTTATGTAATTTAAACTGAAACAAGCGGTTGAGTATCGATTGATGTCATTATCTTTACTGTATGAGCCTTGCGCTATGTGTTTTGGCCACTGCGCCGCGGTGGTCGCCATTACCGTTTTATTGTACAATTAATTAAAGATTACAGGGCAACAGACCTTTGATAGAAACCGTGTAGAGATTATCACAATCTCGTTTAACAGTTTGACGTAGTTTTTTTAATTTATTGTCTAGTTAATAATTTATAATTTCAACATGCATCCCCGCTGGTTTGGGACGGTGATTAATTTTACTGATAGAAATAACTTCTCGACATGCCTCAAGATTAGGGTTGTTCACCCTCTCCGTTTAAATATTATATTTATTTTTATCTGTATGAAAATAATAAATATAAATATGGTATCCTTATTAATTTTTACGTCGTGGGTGTAGAATCGGCATGTGTCGACGATAAGCTCCATTCAATTCAATGTTACCAGTAGTACGATGTCCATATAAAGCTTTTAATGTCATATGCATTGTCGGGCACGAGGCAAAACATCCTTCTAAATTATAAAATATTCAAATAAGGAGTGAAATAAATCCGAGCGAGGAAACGTTGACATTACATATTACTGCAGGAACGCCGGCTGCCTATTCATTACAGTTATTTATAGGTGGTAGTGTCAAAGCGTGGTTTGTATTTATTCGGACGGGCGCAGTTTATTTATTTTTGAAACGGGTTAGACAGAAATATCCCTATTCCCGATAAGCGTCCGGTGCATCGCCGAAATGGTAGGCGATGATTTGGCCGATACTGTTGATGTTGCTGTCACCGATCCAATATGCGCTGTCTCCAGACATCACCAAACATTCACTATTATTAGATATTCATTATCCGACGCGTTCGATGAACTCTCCTTAGGATTGACTCGTAACGCATGTTCTTCATATTTCGCGAGCTTATATAACTGCAACGTATGTTCAGCAGCTAATTATAGGTAACAATCATTGTCTACATGTGAATGAATATTCCAAGAAATGTCTCTTACAATACTACAATAGTTTAGTAAATGTGTACAAAATTACAGAAACCATCTATCATCAGGGCAATTATTCACGTCATAACGTGAAGCCAAAATACCACATTATTTAAAGTGTTAATAGAAATTTGAACATTCAATTCCGTTTGGCCGGTGGTGAAAACATCGATGTGAGAATCAACATTGACAGCACACAACAGGAAACCAATTTCCAACGCTGACATTTGTAGTAATAGAGATGAACTCAATCAATATCGTGCGGAGACAATGGTCGTCCCTTATTCAAAACGGAAACTATTACAGTCTTACTATTGTATTCAGTGCCTCACCTCAACGAGTGCATTATTCAAACGAAAAGTGGTTTGTTTACATACGTCAGAAAAGATAAGTAGTAGGGTACGACGGTGACAGGAGATTATGTCTGGCTGTGTGTTTGTGTGCGTGTGATAGTGGAGGAGCGGTGGAACGAGGTGCCTGTCGATCGATGTCGCCATGAAAGATTTATATCCAACTTCGTGACAGTGTTGTCGTTTCGACGATCCTGGATTATCCTTTGTTGGAAATGTAACGTCATCTCTCGATAAGCTTTGTTTTAGTAGCGATGATATGTCCTTAGAATAAAATTGTTTTACAAAGAGAAATTCGACGAACTAACTCTTTACTTTACCCACTTTCTCAATATTGTTTTATACAAAAGTTTTGTACTATTTCAATTGATTAACATAATCTTTAAAAAAATTAAAACGTGTTAATTGACGTCTTTCACATCGTCCATTTTAATCAATCTCCTTTAATAAGATTTCATAATGCACAAATTGATCCACATAGTAGTGTAATAAGGGCGAACTCTAAAAGCATGTTGTGCGATGACACAGTAATTGGTCCGTTTGATCAGACCAATTAAGAGCGATTGAATCAGCAAGATTCATTCTAATGAAATGATTGTGTCGACATTATGTATTAAAGTTAAAGGAACATAATTGAACTTCCTGCAGCGGGCTACGATTGGTTTGAAGCGAGTGCCGACGGGATTCAGTGCCCCTTTCATACGGCGCAAGGAGTCACCGACACACGGCGCGGGTTGATGGGCCGCTTCCTCTAATTATACACACTATTAATAAAGTAATGCTCGAGTATCAATAAACAATCGATCACTATGCTCTGTAGTGGCACCGTAATGGCTTGCCCCAGCTCACAATGTCAAGGGTAGATATGAACAGTGCCAGATATAGACGTCATTTATATGTAAAGTTTCAACCACGCACTATTTTAGTATTCACAATTTTAGTAATTCTAAGTCATACATCCTTTATGACATCCTTTTGAACAAAAATAGGTATTGCAAATTTATATATAAGTGCTCTTTTTAAAGATCGATTAAGCAAAAATTAAAGGACGTGCGGTAAGACTTTATAGTAGAGTGCCGTAAGACATAAAAATGGTCAAACCTCGGAACCCAGGGCCAGTCAATGAATCTGTATATCAAGTATGAGACTGCATTATTAAAACCTCAAATAAAAAAGTTAAAAAAAAAAAATTGACCGATCTCGATTTACAACAATTTTTAACAACAATTCACTGAAAAATGAGAGACGGAAGAGAGAAAATTTTTTTATAGTGAAAAATTTAGTTTTATTTGTAATAGATTATATGTGCAGAGTAACTTCAATGTTAATTTATTAGATTATCGTAAAAAATAAGTTACAAAAAAAAAAAATTATCATTAACTATTCACATTGTTACATCGTGTACATTTCACAGCTTTCACTATTGCATTCTAAGCAAGCTGCAGTGCAGTTTAATCCACTTTTCCTGCACCCACAAGATGCTCCACATCCTGTTTTGCATGAGCAAAAAATAATTTTTAATAAAGATTCTGGAGCTGGTCGTTGCGTCATTGTTTGCGGTGTCAATATTCCGCATTCCAAGCCATGTTTGAACTTGCAAAAATACTCTTTTAAGTTTTAGTACAAACGCCCAATTAATTCAATATTTCGTCAATGTGAATATTGTTGCTCGAAAATTCCTTAATCACACGCAATAGCAACAAAGGGCAAAATTGGCGTTGGTGACTTGAATTTCCTCAAGTTGCCCCAAAACAACAAATCTATACAACAAAATGTGAAAAAAGCTCTTAAAAAAGAATATTTCTCATTTCTTAAATTATGAGCTTTGCAGAGCAAAAACGTGATCCCTTATTTTTTCAAAAATTCGATCGAGTGAAACAAAAAATGGCTGGATGGATTAATTTGGCACTTTGTAGGATTTTTGTGGACATATTGAACTGTAAAACGCACACTTAACATTATTGGTTTTCACAATATTTTCGATCCAGCGCTCGATTTTCCAAAACACCATCTAAAGCTCATTTTTTGATGCATTTTCAAATTCATGTAACAAGAAGAATTCTTGTTTTTTCGAAAAAGTAATAGCTGGTGGTTAAAGGATATTTATTCAAATTCTTGAAACGCACCTTAAACTTGGTGTACAATTATTTGTTGCTGAGATATCGATAATTAAAGACAAAAGGATCCTTTTCCATTTGTAGACTGATATCTCGGCGAGAACTAAACATATCGAGGTGTTAAAAGATAGAAATTAAAGCTTAATAAACAAAGTATCCGATCTTTATAAGGGTTAAGCAAGAACATTTTTCTCCACGCCCGTATGTAAAAAAAAGAAGCATTAAAAATTTTGAAATCGTTTTGTTGCTGCTTTTCCTAAGATCACTCAAAAACCACTGATGCTACAATTTTTTAATGTGTTAATCCAAAAACTAGAGACTTGGAGCTACAATTTCCTTTTTTTAAATTTCCTGTACGACCATTTTTCTCGAAGTTACGGCCCAAAAATTTGGATTTATTTTTTGATCCTTTAATTTTTTCCAGTAGTGTATTTATTTATATTCATCGGTATACCTGCAGTCCCTAAAGATCCAAGATCAAGTTTTCAAGTTTGTAATAGTTGTTATTTTTAAAATATGACTTTTCACTAATATAAATCAATTAAAACTCCAAAAAATTAATAAATGTTTATAATAATAAAAAAAAAATTGAGAGCGCGAAAATTTTTTTTTTTAACATTTTTCTATATACTATTAAAAACATATTTTCAAGGTTTATATTAAGATTCATTGACTGGCCCTGGATTCCGAGGTATAAACCTTACGGCGCTCCACTATTATGTGAAAGTTAAATTTGTACCAGCAAACGTCGGTTCCTAATTCCATTGTTTACTAAGTTAATAGTACATTCAAGGGTGTATAAGTCTAAAATAGAGAGCGATGCATTTCTGACTAATGGCCTGACAAAAGCGAGTGTCTTAATCATTGCATCTGCCTGCGGTAATGTAAACTTTCCACATCGTACGAGGAATAACTGTTAGCTGAAGTATTCACTCCATTTGTAATGCAACAGTTTTGTTTATTTACAGCGGTTCAATGAACTTTGGAATGTCTTCACCGACTGAAGTTGTAAACACGTTCTCCTTACGTGTACGTATCTCTGTTTTATTTCTTGCTCTTCGAATGCATATATCAATTAGTCGATATATACAGAAGTATTTGAACAGGATATGGAAAGTTGAAATAGCGAGTACGCGAACGCATTAGATATGTTACGGTTTCCATTGCGAGCGTCTAAAGGCTATTAACTAAGTTGCAAGTTTGTGTTAGAGTTTGATGGGTGAACGGTGTTTGTTCTGTCCGTAGCCGTATGGAAATCATTTCTTGCTAGGGAGAACTTCCCGGCTCTATATATGCCCCAAATATTTGCCGTCAGTTTCAAACTCCACGCGCAGTTCGGCGATCGTGTCTTTGCAGACATATGCCGCATTTGCTCATGTTTACGTTTCCCCGTTAATTACGGAAACTCATCGACAAACATTTTCAATAAACTCTCTCGTTTGGATAAGTTTCTATGTAAATATTTTTATAATAACTTTTAATGTAAATTAAAATACAACGTAAATAATTATTTATGGAAACCATATTTTAGCAAATCTTTTTGGTTCAGCACAAATCTATTTTGGCCAATGACCGAAGGTCTTTTATAAGAACATTCGCAAAGCGTGTGTCATACCGCTGGAATAAAATCCTCCAAGTAAATCATTTCAGCTGTTAGCAATTCACTTAATGAAGATATTGATTGGATGTTTATGAATCATTATGACGAAGATTTTAGATAAGATTTGGAGGTTCATTATTTATTTAAATTATATTGTTAGGAACGGGGGCGTATACTCTCAATATTCGCCCACATTTATTACCGTCTTAAAAACTAAAATTAGTTATGGACCTGTAACGCGTTGATGTAAAAGTCGATTATGGAGAGATACTTATGATAGTGATTTTTCTATTTCTATAATGTATAATTGAAATGATTATTATCTTAGAGATTACTTTTGCTATGGTATGTAATATGAATAAATTAAATCTAAATGCGAAACTTAACATATCATTAAGAATTAAAACATTAAAGAAGAATATAGCGATCAAGTTTTTTTCTGCCTTACAAAGTAGTGTTTAATTTGTCATAGAGTTGGATGACCTGAACGTCGAGAAAAACACACACATTTTGCATATAAATGACTCTAAACTTGTTTACTAGACTAAAAGCGAAGCGCAGGTTATTATAGACAATGTATCAATAATGTTGGTCAAGTGTTTATGGTCTATTGCATTTGTATAAAAGTTTAGCAGTATTTGCTTGGGGTTGTTACCTCGTCGTGTCCGGTGCCTTCACCGTGACGGACTCGGCACACGAACCCGCGATTCATCGAGGCGCCGAAGGGTGCCCACGATGCTATCTACCGACCATTGTTGCGTGCACTTAACCGTCATAGTTTGCCTAGTTAACTTCGGCCCTTGTTAACACATTGTAAAGGAAATTACATTGTTTACTCACCGTTAGCATCTTATATTGTTTACCTTATAGAGCATTGCGTGTGGAATCCTATAAGAGTGTTTTTTAACGGCTTCTTTGGTCACACGGGCTAGATCTACGCGATCATCATAATATCAAGATAGCAAGCACCCTTGCTACGTGCACTCAAAAATATATCACAGCCTATCTCTTAAAGATACAGGCAAGTATGTTTGTTAAAATAGATAGGTATGTGAAACTTGTTTATTAATATTGCCTCTAATAATGACGATAAATAATTCGATGTAAATTGAAATAAAACTCAGTTTAATAAAAGTAAAAAAGGAAGCCTAATCGCGGCGGTGTACTCGGTTTTTCCGTGAATGCAATATTATCTACCGATATTGCGATATTAATAGTGGGCTTCGCCCTCGATCTGTTGAAATTAAGCCGAACAGGGATTGGGGTGTCGCAGATGGCAGTAACTGCGCTGTCTGCGCCGCCCGCCACGAGCGTGCGCCAAGTATAAAAATGTGATTTATGGCCGAGCATATATGTAGAACCGCACATCCGGCCGTGCCTGTCTAGCCAGCGACCATTAGCACACATACCATTTGCATACCCAGTATCCCTTACTCGTAACATTTCCGAACGGGACATTTCTTATTGCGAGAAATCGCAAACCCCCAAGGAGAACCCAAATAACAGCACCAGAATTAGTTTTGTGTAGTGCTTTACTTTAATAACGTTCTTTGGTCTTCGGAGGTTTGTCGGGGTTCAATGCGACCCGTGTTTATGTAGTAGTATGGGCTATATGAAATGATGTTTTCTGGCTTCAGGCTCTTTGTTATTACTTTGAACTGTGGCTGGGCAAGGGCGGGTGTGGTTGGGGTCGGATGGAAGGTAAACAAATGCCAACAACTGATTTAAACGGCCAATCCAGTACGACTGTGGGTTTGTGTGAATTCTTAAAATCTTGCACGTAACAATTTAGATTAAATGTGAGGCCAGTTTATTTTATAAATTTCAAATAGGCGTCCATTAAATTGATATAATTGATAGTCGCGTAGAAAATAACTATTACACGTTTATTCCCCGCTCATTGTGCCTTTTGAATTATGAGAGCAGTTTGTACTCCGTTGAGCTTTGAGCAGTCGGCTTTATCAAAAGCTGTGTAATTTATGTGCGGCCGTCGTCGGATCAACAGCTTTAGTTTTTGTCTTAAATTTGTTAAACATTAAGATGTTGCGTTTATTGGACATTAAATTGCTATAAAACAAGAGACTTAAGTTGACAATAGCATTAAGTTGTCTTTACTAGAATTTCAGATTGGTTTACATTGTTATCGTTCTCTGAGGATTGATATTGTTAGTATGTACATTATACATATTATTTGGATTAGAAATGGCATTTCTTTTTAAGTTATAATACTAAATCGATAATCTTATACGTTTTAACTGTCAAAAAGTTGACTACGACATGAAGCACGCTCCGTTTGAGTCCCGACTACTCATTTCTATTATAATATAACAGCATTTTACACAGACATGCAGCTCAGTTTTTATAACGACCGTTAACTTCATACTTACCGACGACGACTGTATAGTAGAAAGAAACTCACCTAGGATCTACGAAGGGCTCGGCGTAGATGTTCCTGACTGGTTGTCGCCGGGGCAGCGGCGGCGGCACCGGGCTGAAACCCTCCATCATGTCGTCCCGCTCGCTGTACTTGAGCGATTTCATCGTCATCCTGACTTCCACTGTTACCAAGTCCACTTCACAACTGTTTGATCATTTCACTACGTCCGTCTTCATCACTCACATTTTCACTGTCTTAACGTTTATCATCATAGTGTATGCAATTGTTTACTAGTTTAAACGTTCGTGTATGTCATTTTCGGAACACTAGTGCGTAAAGATCTGTAAAGACGTATGTTTGTCAACAGGTTGTGCGTGTGCGTGTGTGTGTGTGTGTGTGTACGCGACCGCTTGCCGCGAGTGGTGCGCGCTGACTGGCGAGCGTGCTAGTCCGCGCCCCGAGTCCCGACCCTCGCTTGTGCCGAGCTTCAAGCTTCGTCGTTTTTTGCGTCCGCGCCGAGGTGCCGTCAAAAGCTTGTCGAGTTATTAGAGTCGACAAAAAATTCGAAGCATACGTAAGACGAGGGACTCCGTGCAATAGACCTGACGCAACTGTACGGATCACCAACACACCCATGTACGACACGAGATGCGGTTAAATTTCCTTTTGTAACATGAAAGAACCTACTGCGTTAAAGTGTGAATAAAAGCTGTTTTGTACAAAAGATGAAGGGCCCCTTTTGTTATTTGCCGCATTGAGTTAGGTAAATTCTTTTGATGTAGTTTTTGTATTGATTTCGTAGATTTATGGATTAAATTATTATCTATAAATATTTTAGCACATGGCATGTTCCCGAAAAGATGTTACCCTCATTTGGACTTGTTGCGGATGTAACGAAAATAAGAATAGTAGCAAGTTAAAAAATAGGATTCGTTATAGTTTTTATAAAATTTACTCACAAGAAAGCGATAAAAACTATTAGTACTCGTAGTACAGATAATAATAAATTATTTTTTCCCCTCAGTAAGAACTATTTGAAGGACATTGATATTACGAAAAAAACGGCTGGGTAAACAGTTATTACAATTTTACTCTATGAATGAGCTCGTTAAGAGAAAGAAAGCTTTTAATTCCACATTCAGACTAACCACGTTGCGTGGGACGAAACGAAGCGAAATTTTCGAATATGAACACTATTACGAGTGTAGCTATGTAGAGAGCAGTGCACGGTTCAAAGACCTGCAGTGTGCCCCTGCTGTGACGCAGGGGCGGCTCGTTGATCTCAGCGCTTTGCATGTCTATGTCTAACAATTACCCTTGCAAACATTGTTGACAACAAATACGACAGCCGTGCGTCGGTTACCCTTTTTGTTCTCTAAAATGTTTTCAAAACTCTTCCCCTTCAATTTTTGAATTTGCGTTCGAAATAATAATGTGTTTTGATTTATAAAACGTTACTTAATTGAATGACTCGCGTCGCGGGAGCAATACGAGGCTTACAAAAAGTGATTCCACGCGACCCAATAGAAAAAAGCAGCGGTGAAATTATGTAAAAACCTGTCCTATGGGCCCGAATTATCCCGCAAGGATAAGGAATAAGAATATAAAAGAGGCTTAGAGTTTCCCATACGGGTTTTTCAAGAAGCAACGAACGGCAGATTTACATACGCATATGCGAGTAAACACATCCGCTCAAGTATCTTCCAGTACCTTTATAATAAATTGATTTAAGCGCCTCCTGACAGGTTTAAGTATGCTTTGACAAACATTAGGGAATTTAATGCCTCAGAGACAGAACTTTGTTTTGTATTTCCCAGATGTTGATTGAAGAGTCATGAAATAAATTTTGCCAAACTTTTCAAACGTTTAAACTTTTTCACAATGTAAACTTGACGTTCTTGATTTGAATAAAGATAATAATATCACTTTAAGACGTTTAAATTGAAATTCAATGTGAGTAACAGCCTGAAACAATACTCAAGCGATCGGGAGTATCTCAATTTAATAAAGCTATTTGCGTAAATTGAAAATTTTACGGGATTCGTGATCTTTTTTCCAATAAAAGTAAAGAATTTACTCATCAAAATTCGGAAAATAAAATATTCAACGATTGAAAGAAAATATTTTGTATTCTCGAACTAAAAAGCTAATGGCTTGTACAATTATCTTGAAACAGGTAGAATATTTAAAAGAATACGTTTTTTAAATACATCAACAGTGAGACATTCCAGACGTCGTCTCCTCGAGGCAGTCGGTTTGTTAAGTTATAGAGTATAGACCATGGCACGAATTATGTAATTACATCAGCTCGCAAATGACTGCGCCGTTTAAAACTATTATTCCCATAACAATTTGTGAAAATACCACGAACCACTGTTATAAAATTACTTGCGACGAAACGTTTTGTAGATTCTGAACGATCGTGCATTTGGATGAGAGGTCGGCGCTTAAAAGGCAAGCAGGAAGGAGGTCGCCTCTCGATCTATCGTTTTCCCATGCCTCAGATGCTGACTGATGTATTTCTGGCCGGATTGATATACTCGTACATACATTTCAGCTTGTTCTTGTACTTGAACTCGCTCCACTCAGTCTCGCTTTGATAATAACTCAGTAACATTCCCAATGCGTTGGTGCCGACTACTGCATGAGTCACAAACGCCCAGATACATTCAGCCTTGAATTAATTTATTGTATTTGTTCTCGAACCGATTTTAAGAATGAAAACAAGTAGTGATAATGATATAAAAACAATGTTGCGCAACGGCTGTGCACCAATTACACTGCATTGTTTATGTTCAAGAGCTCTATAGTCCACTTTACCGAGCAGTTGTAGACTAATAAACACGTTTTATTTAGTGTATTTACACTAACATTAACAAGGCTCTCGTTTGTATGAACCGTATTAATCTTCACTCCTGGCCCAAATAATCGTCATCAGTCAGCTTGCTACGCTATAAAAACGTTGCCCAACTATTTTAATTGGAGTAAAAGTTTTACGGTCGTGTGTTGTAAAAAATATCAATGAATTGCGTGCTGAGTTACACGTGTTTGTCATTCGTACATCTTTTTTTAAAACGAACTCACATTTTGAATGAAGATAACGTTGATTTTGTAATTCCGTATGCTACGAAACATCATTGTAGAAATAATAATTACTATGCCAATTTTATTTCGTATATTCTATTCTTAAATAATTGAAACTAGAATAAGTTTTGTAATAACTAAAGCTGAAAACTAATATTACGAGTCACGAACAGACTTAATTAAACTCCGCGAGTTTTAGAGACGTGTGAATAAATACGAGCGAGTGAAGAAATTTAGATTAATTATCTCAATCGGTTCGTGTATTTACTCTGCATGTACGAGTGCTTTTCCAACCCTAGTGTCACGCTGTCTGTGCTGCGAGACTATGCGCGCAATGTGTGTGCCACTGTGTGTGTATGTGGAGCACGTTTTATAAGATAAAAGACGATATTGATTCCGTGACGTGCCGAGAGCGGACTGTGGGAAACTATTGCCGTCCTTCCGAGCGAATGCTCACTGGTTTTTGTTGAAACTTTTAAATGTACATGTCAAAGCCCTGCTCATAACAATTAAAGTCGGCGCTAGGGTTGTAAAATTTGCAACATGTATGTAAAGTTTTCAAGTGTAATTAACGAGGTAAGGGCACCGTAGCAGGCACTTTATTCGTAGTTTAGTGAGGCGGCCGGGAGGCTGGACCGGCCACAGGACTTGCCACATTCTCGCCGGGTAATTACGTCTGTACGTTCTCAAGCTTCAGCCCTAACATTTTGTGTCTCATTCGTAGTGTATGATTTGCCGCATACATTATTTGATGTAATTATCGTGGGAGTAAGTCGTGCTCCCGTGCGAATCACGTTTATTCATCGAGCTTCGATGATAACTTGTGTTTTATTGCTAATTAAAGATTAAGTTTATGTTTGTTTTCTGCCATTCACGACGGGATTGAAACGTGATTGATGGGTTGACGGTATAATTTTATTAATATATCTACCGATGTTGCCAGCGGATAATACGAGACAATGATTATGGTTTATTAATAAACACGTTTACGCCAACATTAACTTGTCAAATGTGTTATTTATTGTTTTTGTTATTTTATTATGTCATAAGGTTATAACTTGTTTGCCGAAGAAAAATGCTTGTATTACGAAATGTTTTGTATATGTATTGATATTTTATAAAGTTTAATAGTATAATATTCCATTTAAATATAAAAAAATATTTTGACTGACTTAAATATGGGATTAATTCAACTCGAATCTATAATAAGTACCTACTCATTAAAAAAATAGCAATCGTATAGTGACTTATTACACTATACGATTAAATAAGTACTCTAAGTCCTAGAGTCAAAAGACTTGTAACAAATATGTGTGGAATACAAACATGCTGTCTCTGTAGAGAGAACTGCGACTTTATACAGCTTTTAGCTTCATGCACCATGGACACAGCCAATTAGAATTCGTAAACAATTTTATTATTCAGCTCTACTTCACGCATGAATTCTTTTTAGGAACAAACTCGTGCCCAAATGTGCCGAAGTACCCGGCTTCATTTAAAATAAACGCCTTTCTCGCAAAACACAGTTTGAGATAAAAGCCCGACTCGTGGCTTTTTGTATGTTTTGTGACGCCTTTCCACGAGTTTTTAACTGTTAATTTGTCATTAGCCCTGCATCTGTCAACACGTCGAATATTGCCGCGTGTAAAAAGTGGCCCAAAGTGAACACTTTTAATCATGAGGTCGAATACATAGCCAACATAAAAGAGGTTTCAGTACTGTACATAAGACTGTTATAATTAATTTGATAAACTATTAAATAGATTTAATGGCCAGTAATAAATCACGAAACTTGTAACAAGTAAAGCTGCGGTCTGGATAATTGACTTTCGAGCAATAAATAATGGAAAGACAAAATCAATGTAAGCGGAGCGTAATGGCGTCGTGGCATCATTAATGATTATAATGGTTGAGAATTGTTTCTAGTTGTAATGACGGGAAGGTGGGGAGCGGCCCGGAAATTGTCCTCTTTCGGGCTACCGTCGCATTAGCGAGGATATTAGGCCCACCAATAACGTGTGCGTGCCGTATTTATGACACGTGACATACGAAATCTAAGAAAAATACGACATGAAAAATGGACAGTGAGTCGACGGAATTATGACAGGTTGTACAATAGGCCTCGTGTATCGTGTGAACGTGAGGCGAGCTTCGGCCGGGCCCGTCATGTGTCACGATCCGAGCCGAACCATTAGCCACAGACGAATTCTCCGGCAATTTACTATAAGCACATAATTGCGAGCTCAAATCGAAGTTAATTTATGTACGGGCTTTGGTGCCGTTAATGTCTGTCGTATGCTCTTGCATATTCTACTAAGTTAATAGCATCCGTGAGATTTTAATCAATATGGCTCGTATCTATGTATGCCTTTTCAAATTACAGCTTTCTTGACATACCATCATGTTAGAAAGGTAATTATTTTACAGTCTGGCAACAAAGTAAATATGCGAAAGATAATTTCCTACTTTAATTTTTCCACACTGAATTTTTCAGTATTAAAACCGTCTGTATACATTTTTGTGCTTTTGAAGTTAAGTAAATAAATAAATATGTAACATATTTATGCTTTATTATTATGAGACAAAATATGGTTATAGGAATGACACATCTTACAAAGCGGTACATTAAATAAAAAGAAGAATATTAAGGCAGAAATATTATAACAAGCAAGAGGTTTAAAAATAATAACAAGGAAATAAAAAGTCGTCTACAAATACATTTAAAAAAAAAAAAGATTTACGTCTTTTAAAAATAAAAATGCGTTTAAATCAGGAATGTAAGACATAAATAATAGCATCAGTTTAGCTGATACCATTAGGTCTATTTTGAGTTTTGACCCTTTTATGAAATTCGTGACAAAATTTCGAAGCGTAAAATTATGCCGTTGAAGTTCTTGCATGAACCATAGTTGCCCTACTTTTGTTAATGTCAATAAATAGTATGGATCTTATTTTATATAAAAAAAGGCATTAAATACTTATAATTCAATATCCAATCATAAGTAATACACTTTCATTAAAAAGCATGGATCAAAACATATAAACAGTAAATTTAATATTCAGTACTTAAGAATCCCGCGGGATAAGGTATTAAATAAGTAAAATCATTGAAATACAATTGACGAAAGAATATTAATGATGGTCTCTCTATTTGTATTGGTTTGAATAAATAAAAGGCACGTTGTAAATATGTTGAGGTCATATTTAGGTCAAATAGTGCGTTTTCTCATGTTCTTAATTAAAGTAACGTGCGAAAAAACTGTGTTGTCGGTGATATACTAGCGTTAATCCATTAGTAACTCACGCCGCTGCGACGTGAAGAAGCCGCTCATAAATTCACTTTACACAGCAGGCATACACATTTTACGAAAACAATAAACACCAAAAACAATGAAGAACAAATTGAATTCGGACACAGAGCGGGTATCGCTCGCAAACATATTACTGGATGTCACGCTACCGAGGGTCGGGGCTACCTGGAGTGTGGCTGTAGTGTAAGCTGTGATCGCGGCCACGGCACCTCAATCAGATTTTAAAACGCGGGGCGTAGGTCAATCGTGATCACCATATCGGTCAGTGACCGCGCCAGGTACTGAACACCGTACCTCTCGCCTCCGGAGGTGTTGTGTCAAGTGACCGCGCGAGAGAAGGCGAAAACGCGCGCGAACCGAGGGCCCTCCGCAGGCGATTTGATGCCCTCCGCACGACGCTTCTGCGCGCGCATCCATCGCGGGATAATGCCGCCCTCTCCACGGTCGAGATATCGAGTTATCTGGATATCACGCTTAACCCTATCACTTATTTGGTAACGAAAGTCCGATTTCACTGTTGCAATACACTTATTCTTAGAATGAGGTAGAAAGAAGGTATTTTTTGAACGACTTTATGTCACAATCGACTTCCATTTTCGGTTTGACAAAACTGTGTAATTTTAGACATTTTATAAAAATACCGAGAATTTTTAACCCTAAAAATAAAAGGGAAATGTTAATCGACAATAGACATCCCTAAGCAGATTATAATTGGAGCATGCGTGGTTCGAGGGTTGAGGGTAACAGAAGGATGACAGCGGGCGTGAGGTGTGCGGTGGGGGGGCGGCGAGGGTCGGGAGGGGGGCGGCGGCGGCGGGGGGGTTGTAGTGGGGAGCGCGTGTCACCCGCTGCGGCGCGACGCTACGACGTGATCTTGACACCGAGCATGCAGCCCGTGATGGTCCACATTTTGTAAATCATATCGCTTATCATATTACTTAATTTTATTACAAAGAGTAATAAACCTTACAAAGTTCATTCTTGGACGTGGGCGAGATAACTTTTTTGATTTCAAGTTGCCGTGACGAGAGTACGCCGAGCGTGTCAGATGACATTATTTTTGTATTTTCCTTTCCCTTTCAAAGTACATACACTCTTACGGTGACTTTGGGGTTACAGGTAGTGTGTCTTTGTTGAGTTAATTCACTTCTCCCCTTTTCCGAAGTTTTGTTCTGTTTACTCTCCATACCGAATACTTTTTACCATCTTGTTTCTTTGAAATTATAATTGACAATTACTATTGATTGCTGAATTGCTTTTTATAGATTCGATGATTTTCTCTAAATTAGATATCAGATCTCAGACGCTCAGAAGTAGAGTTATATAGAAGCATAATGTGACAACACCAACACATCCATTGTAAGTTAATCTTCTTAGAGAATTCCATGTTTGAAACATTTGAATTGTCATCCGGCATCGATTGAGATCGGTATCAATCGTATTTTCATATTACGGACACGGGGAAGATTGAAAGCTCGGGCACATTAAGGCGAAGCCATCGCGACCGAGATGTGTGATACCAAAATCCTTGGCGCGTGACTTTTGTTCATGCTCCATCGACTTTAAGGTATGTCGTATCCACTAAACAATCTTTGTACAAGTAAAAAAACCGACACTTTGTGTTCACTCGATGTAATTTCACCGTGAAATTGTATATTTTTTCTATCGCTATCCAATTATGTTCCAGTAATAAAAAGATAATCAATATAATGCGTAAACGCAGTCAATTTTAATAAACCTGTGTGTAAGGAACCGTCGCAGCAAGACTAATCAATAGAAAGTATTGATCATAGGTCTATAAAAAGTTGTAATAGAGAAATTTAACAATAGCAAGGAGTTTTAAATATATAAATCTATACTTATTTGTTTTTACATTCATTGATGCGATATAGCAACAACGCGCTAATTATGTTCAGATAGATCATCATCATCCTTAGTATATTGACATTATAAAAATTACTCAGGAAAATTTTCCGGGGTTGAAAACAGAACCAACAAACTTATTTTAGTTTTTATAGTATAAGTAAAGATATAAATTCTATGAACCTGTACCAGCACAGTGTAGTGTAATAAAAAGCAATATGGGATGTTATGGGTGTTTATTGTATTTACTATTTAAAAGATTTATTTCATAAAGGAAAACATTGGGTATTTACGAGAAATGGTATCATTTTTTAATTTTATGAAATTGTAAATTACATAAAGAACAAACAAACGTTTCAGATAAATTGGAAAGTATTTGGCTATTTTTAAGGTTTGTTGTTTTCTTCCGTCAAAATTTTCGAAACTTTGCTGTTATTCATTTTTTTATCGTTTAAAAACAAAAAAAAAAAAACAAATGGATCACTAAAAGATCTGAATGTATATAACAAGATATTAAATATGCATATAGGCACTAATTAATAAAAGTAAGCACGTGTATATTTCATATTACCCTTAAATACGGTTTTACATAAAGCTTTACATTTTATAATTTCCGGTAACATGTACAAATCGGAAAGACAAAAGATTTTTTAAGATTCAATTTGTCTTTATTATTATTGTAACATTTCAAATCAGTGAAAATGTATTAGCTTGTTTTACAATAATAGCAAAAATATACAATTTTCTTCCCTACTTTAGGTAACTATTTTAATATGTTTTAAGAAAGTCCAATTTGCATTTGATCGTCACATAAACGATATAATTGAAAATGTATTAATTAAACATTTTCCAGTTTACTAAACTTATGAGACGATTTTATACATGTATATATACGTATTCTATTGGAACATTTCATATTTTTAATAATATATATGCATGTAAAAGTAATAAATATTAAAAGGAGCCGGTATACGGATTCACGTCGTGATTTTATTATTCATGAATAGTTAGAGTATTGGTAAGGTTTCGGTGCGCGGCAGCCGCGGTTCGCGGCGGGTAAAGGGTTCTGTTTTCTTTATAAACAAGCGGGAAGGTGCTGTTAACGACCCCACGAACAAATACGAAATTCGATCTTCCATTACGCATACAAATGATCCCCCTAGTCTCCCCCCTCGGCCCGGTACGCATTGTCTTTGCTTCAATCTACGCATTTACTCATTCAGATCTATGGTTCTAATAACTTTGAACATCTATTAGTCCATTCATAGGTAACCCACGCGGCCCTACGCACACAAAAACGCGATCAATAAATTGAACATTGATTTTTGTGAGTCTTCCGATGTTCTTATCGCTATATTGAATCCGTATTAAAAAGGAAATGAAGAGTAGGTATCGGTTCCACAAAAAAAGTTGAAGTGACGCTATCGCTTTGATCTCGGCTTGGTATTGCCTTTAATTTTTGCCAAAGATATTTAAATTCGACGTTTCTTAAGGTATCTGACGACACTTCAGTTTCAGAAATTGGGTTGTCTCAATCACGGTACGTGGAATGTTGCTTTTTCTTTGATGATTTACCTGAATTATTTGATTCAAATCTTCATTGAGATTTTTGACTAATTTACCATATTAGCTTTATTAAAATCGGAAGAGCTTGGTAATAACATGTTGTGCAAGGAAAAAGACGTCTGACAAAAAGCGGGACGTGGAACGTAAATCGAAGCATTTCTATTGAGGGCCATGACGTCGCATAAATGTCTTCCACGAATGTTGTTTGTCACCGTGCGGCCACGGTTCAGTTACCCATGTACATCCAGATCATTAGATAATGCCACAAAATGGATGGAACAACCGACCAGTTATATTGATATTATAATGTTGAAAAATGATCATTTTTTATTCCAATACATTTCTACAGTGGTGTTAAAAGGACGTAGATTGTAAAAATATTTGGCACCACGAATCGAAAATTATAATGTTGAATATTTTTATCATTGTCGTTGCGCATGTTCAGTTGTTTTGTATATTGCCTTTGTTTCTTGTTTTTGCTTTAATAAATTCGATTCCATATATAGGAATGGATTGATTTATGTTACCCGCGCATCCATGTCAGCATCAAAGATGTGTATGCATATTTAAGAATAGAAATACAGACGCGTCGACATCTTAACAAGTTCGCAATCAGCCTCTGAAGCATGAAATGTTGCAGACGCTATGCATGAGCCAAATCCGTATATGTTTGTGCTTAGAATTGAACCGGGAAAATAGTTTTGGCATAGCAAGCTCCTAATATACAACAAATTGTAGAAGCCAATTTAGTATTTTCTTATCTTAAGTGTTTTATAGTTTATATCCATGAGAATAATGGGCTGTAAATCATAAGGATTTATCGGTATAACAATACCGACATCCTCATGAATCTATGTACATATGTGGTTGAATTTTCAGGTAAATAAATACAGTCATCAACAATATACGAAGTCCTGATACCATTCGTGATGTCATAATACTTGCATTATTAATTAAAAAACATTTTTTTACATGAACAACCTAAAAATACGCCAAGACCCTACTACGGGAAAAATAAATATAATTCTATTACCTTTTTTATTTCGTCATCTTGTTCATTAGAAATTGCCTAATTAAGTTAATACTTTAATTGGCCGAAACATCGGTCGTGTTTTAATGTCGTTTTAATGGTAAAAGGCGCGAGTCTTCAAGTTACAATTGGTTTACAGAATTAATTGACGCAATGTTCCTTACCTGAGCTGATTCCATTAGTCCGGAGTGGACTCCAAACACATCGAGGGGTTAAAATGTAGACAGCGTTTGTTTCAGATGGAAGTGTACCCTCCATTAGGCGGTTTAGAGCGGTTTATTGAATTATGACACGTCCGCTGAGATTGTCACACCGCACGCTTGGTTATATTAGGTTACAGTCCCGAGTCGTGTGTTTATTAACAATTTCGGCGCCGTACACTTGTTCTAGTTCGCCATTTGGTATTTTAGTTCATGACTATTCGGACAATGTAATTTAATTTCAAATATTGTAAATTGAGTTTTATTTAAATATGCTTGAACTGAAGGTTTTAAAAGGAGGTTTGAGAATCGAAAGATAATTTAAGTGATGTTAACGTGGTGGACAAAACCAATAATAGTAGAAAGAAATCTTCGAACTTACCACATTTTATGCCACTAATGGTGACAAAAAACATTTGAACCTGACTTTTCTGTTAAAGT
The DNA here is from genome assembly GCA_030295005.1 of Cephonodes hylas. NCBI lineage: Eukaryota > Metazoa > Arthropoda > Insecta > Lepidoptera > Sphingidae > Cephonodes > Cephonodes hylas. The sequence goes on along the minus strand of AP025369.1, from coordinate 7,517,788 downwards.
CCCGACTGCAAATTATGTAATTTAGAATTTACTCTTAATACAAATTGCGACGTAAAAGATTTTTGGTTTTACGTCTCTTTATGGTGGTAACTCCCCTACCGGTCCGTCCCATTTATACAGTTAAACTAATTGACAATAGTTATTCTTTAGTATTAACGATAAATATACAATACAATGGTAATACGAATGTGTATATGACAACTGTTTTTTTTTTTATAATTGTTTAATGAATGTATTTTTATTTTTAGCCATAAAATTACCTTTTATCCATTAAAGCGTCGATATCCAGATTCCTTGAAGCAACACTCAGACATAGTTCGGGTAATCTCAAATGCCCTTTTGAATTTGTTTTTGAATTGATTTCTTATTTTTTTTTCGATGTAGAGCTCCGTAGAGTTTACCTTTAATGGTTGGAGAAATAAAATATTATCGAGTTCAGGTTTACTCACAAGTGTAATCTCTTCTTCTGAAATGCAATAAACAATTGTGTTTTCAAGGAATTCATTCAAAACGCTTTTATCATTCCAGTTCAAAGAAAAACGACTTATAATGCTTTCCTTAAAGCTGGATATAAAATATTTCTTGCATTACACAAAATATCGACGAAACACTTCATAATAAATGTAGACTTATACACGTTCGTATCAACTTATAAGCTATTTTAATAGTTATCCAGCAAACATATTTGTCTGGCGATCTAATGGTTCTGTGTTTGATTCCCAGGTCTAACTAAGTGTTCTTGAGCTTTTTCTGCAGAATCTTAGACGCAGTACGAATGTAAAAAATATCCCGAAATAAGACAATAAATAGGCTTTCGCTTTTTTCCTGACCTGGAAATCGAATCGAGAATTCTAGGTCGCATGGCTATACCATAATTGTGCCGCGAGACCAGAAGGCATGGGGTACAATGAATTTTATAAACGTTTATGAATAAGTTGAATAAAATAGAGCATAAAATTGCGGCATGGGACCGTGAGAACGTCGTATACAGTCCCGAGTCTTTTTATTAAACTCGGGGAAGCCAAGAACATTAGACGCTCGGAAGCGTAGGGAAGCATAGAAGGAAATGCTGCATATCAGCGGACTTTAATTATAAACATGTGTGTAATTACGTGACATAAACGTGACAGCTTGCTCATTTGTCGTCAAGTTAATGAGCGGGTATGTTTGAGACCTTAATGCCGGGAAATTACTGACCTTTCTAACATGCACCGGATTCACTTTTGCCTGGCGAATTGTTCGCTCACATTTTGAAAGTGAACTTGTTTTATATGGGATGGCAGTGAGCACTACATTTCTCGGGGTTGTAAGGGTACATTATTGGGTATAATTGATTGAGTTAGAAGTTTGTATTAGTGATTATATTAATCGAGTTTTTTTTTTATAAATGACAAGTGTTTGCTCCATACTAAATCTTTGTATGATATAAATTTATTTAGAAAATCGAAATCATTTTCAACAATGCTTATATGTTCTATCAACCATAGAAAAACGATCCATAAAAGCAAAAATCTTTTTCTAAGATTGACAAAACGGATATATTTAGAAGGAAGGAGTTTTTTTACTTACTCGGCTACCTCATTACGAGGACATGTTGTTGTAGGTACATACATATATACATACAATATACATATGTACGTACGTTGTTAATTCTTTTTCTCTCATTATAATAATTTAACGTTTACTTACCGTTTCACAGGAAAAAAACGTAAAGCAACTGAAAGTGATATATTGAAAAGATACTTTCCTAGTATGATAAGACTGGTCTTTGCTTTACTTGAATCGTATAGACAAGTACCTAAAGTAGTATACACTATATCAAAGTCGAAGACAATTTGTCAGTTTAAGAATTATGAACGCCTGAATAATTCTTCAAGGACGTATATTTTGAACATCAAAAAATTTTTTCAGCTTATGGCGTCAACAATTAAACATAACAATCAATTTTAAAGTTGTTGTGGCCTCTAAATTCCTACTCAGGATATAAAGCGAATGCTAGCTCATGATTACTATGAGCGTTTGCTTCTCTGGTAAGACGCCTGATGTTCAAAGTGACTGTTGAAGCCGTCTTTCCACGAGCAGTACATACCATGGGTGACCTTTTGCGCCCCCACAAGCACCGTTCGAGGACACAAAAACTTCAAACCAATACAAACCTACGTCTAAATCCTACGCGAATACAACATATTCAATTGAATTTGCTCAGTGGTTTCCAGAAATCATACATTAAAATATAAAGCATCTCTATCACGAGCAGTTACTATGTGGGTAGAAAATATTTTTCTTTCAGGCTGTATTCGTTAATTTCGGCCGTGTTTATTCTTACATTGTTTACAAAACTGACGGTTGACGTATGTCGAGAAAACAAATACAGTTTGTTTATAATAACAAATATATAAAGATTAATGTTTTAACTCACGTTCTCTATGGTACCTTTAATTCCGTTAATGTTTTTGGTAAACATAACCTTTTGAAAAGAAATGTCACAAGTTGGCTTCATATTTGTTACTATGGAATGTATGTGTGTAGTAAAACCAACGTGAATAGTTTCGTTTCTGATGTAATAAAATCATGGTACAGTAATAAAATTACTCTAAGAGATTTATGAGTACACGGAGAGAATGATTTTAACTGATTTTGACGATACGAATAGACGACGCGTTTTTTTGTTTTTAGGTATTGCATTAATATGCTTGATGTCTCTAAGGATAAGGCGCACGGTCTTTAGTGGCAATAACTCGGCGGTATTGGTTACGAATTCTAGCTAAATGTTTTCTAAGAGATTCTGCTACTATCACGAACAAGTTATCTCATTCACATGATGGTCAAAGTCGTCCCAAAAATCACTACCAGATTTAAATAAATCGTAGTTAATATTTCCCAACTTGGCACGGTAAAGTGACTTCACTAATTATGATGAATGTTTTGTTATCCGAATATGAAGTCGACAGACAAGTGCCAATTATGTCGCACCGGTCGAAAAATAAGCGAATGTGCTTAAATTAAAATGAAAACTGTCTCATAGGCATTGCAGTACAAGTGTACAGTGGAAGGTTGACAGAAATCTGGTACGATTCTCGGGTACAGCAGTGTTACTGAGATTTCTACAATTAGATAATTGCTAGTCGCTACTTTTCAGTGACCCTTCACAGAGTGTGAAAATTTGCTCGAAAAACGGCCATTTAAACTACATATTACGAAGGACTTAAAAATTGGCGACGCATGTGATTAGAAATTAACCTCCACCTATCTATAATGGGGCTGTAGTATGGGAGGGTATTTTTGTATGCAACTTATTATCAAAAAATCATAAATTCCTGTTTCGTTTTTCTATTTAAATAATCTACATATCTTCACTAATAGGTTGTCTACCTTTAGATTTGATAGAAACTAATATTACGTTATGTAATCATGACAAACAAAATAAAAATGCGGCACCGCCATAGATTTATAGCGCAACCCTTTTAGCCATGTAGTTGTGTTGTCCCCTGCTTTCCTTTGAGATAGTGTAACATTATATAAGTATGTACCGAGTAATAAAGGCCCTCATCCTCTTCTTGTGTTTTTCCGGACCGGGTCCCCTCTACCTTTTCATTTTACAGGTCATTTTTCCGAGGTTATACGAGAAATAGGCCTTGCGGCAGCTTCATATTAAACCGTACTCAAATTGCGTACAAGCGATTGTTATTACTCTAAATAAATGTGGTAGTTTTACCCGTATTAATAGGGACCGTTTTTGAAGGTAGGTATCGTATTTATAAATTAGGCGGATCTTTTACAGGGATGTTATTTCACGTAAGTAATTTTTTTGCTTTGTGTTTTATTAGGCTATTTGTTACTCTTGCGTAGATTGCCACTTCGTGGTATAGGCTTTTCTGAAATTTATAAGCATAGAGTTTTATAATGTAACAGGTACACACAATTAATTACCTTGCCCCCAATTATTACAGAATCATCGTTGTCGAGGTAAGGAAATTGATCTCTGCAAAAGCTCTTTGGTTACATATACCTACTCGTACATGTCTGTATAAATGTAATAGTTTTATTCTTGGCTGTAGCAATGGTAGTAGAACAGACTAGCAAAGTAAAAATGATCGACCTACATATTATTCTATCCATTCGTAAGCAATGATGTTAAGTTCTAATATTACTTTTCTAAAATACATTATAAGTATGTCAGGGGCAACATTATTTATGAATGAATGATTGGCGTACAGAATACGTTAGTAATCATAAAAGTACTGTAGGCGGAGCAAATTCATCACAAACAGTATTATTTCAAGAACTCATCATGGAAGAATAGGTTTGTGCTATTTTGGGTATATGGCGGATATATTTGGGCATTCAATCTCTCTCGTATGTTGTGAATAGAAATAAGTATTTTAATACTGAAGTAGGTAAGTAAGAACACTACCTAGCGATAAGTCTGATACGGTCAGAATTTAATACTGAATGGCGACATTGTTTACCTTTATTCCTGACCAATCGATATAATGATGACATTTCTGATTCATTATAGCAAGTTTAACACAACTCACAAGATGGTTGCTAATATAACTCATAATACCATCCTATCTCCGGTAATTTGTATAGGCTTGGGGCTCCCTCAGTCAAACGAACGCAACAGAATTGCTCTACGGCGATTTTCACTGAAATGGTACATAGTGGTAGCTCTATTAATCTCAGAATGTATGTCGGGGTTAATTTCTAGGTAGGGAATTATCACGTACACAAGCATAAGGGGATACCAGATAATCTGTAATTCGAGTACCTACTATGCACAGAGTAGCTCAATGACATAAGAAGGGAAATAGAAAACATTTTGTGGCAAGTGTGTCGCCGCTTGTTGCTATCTATTCATTCTACTATGTATGATTACAAGACGAATTATAAAAAAATCAAATAAAAATGAACAGTTGCTATCGATTGTCACACATTTATAAAGGTCTTGTGTTATACGCAACCCGAATTACTAAGAACAGGCTCTATCATACATATGATAGTCTAATCGTAGGTTCGCCACGCTACGCATGCTGACATGTATGCTTGTAATTTGTGAATTAATAACATTTTATTGTGATTGACAGCGGTTCAAACAAAGATTGACAGCGAAGACAAAAGCGATATCAGCGCGACATTACAATTTATGAGGTAAAGCGTTATTGTGTCGACACTGATTACTCTTTATGGAGATTTAGCGTCCTCACGCGCGCCCTACATGCTCAGTTTACACCAACGGGTTGTATGGACGTAAAACTTTTATGCCTCCACCGCGTTTTACAGCGGCCTTTTATTATTTAGTGAAAGGAACGACGGTGATGTCATAAATCTCCGCTTCTGCGTGAACTTTCGCCTCTTATCTCGCCAAAGAAATTATGGAACTTTCTGACTTCTTCTAGACAAAGTGTTTGGCTTTCGGGATCGCGACTCACTAAGAGCTTTTCACAAATTAGTGAGGATTTTCTGAGGACAACCGATTGATATTTCAATTACACAAATATGTTTAATTTTAATGATGTTCGATGCATTTTCTCGTCAATATATTTCACTACTTGAAATATTGTTTTAGATGTTAATATTTACAAAATATGATACATTATCGAAGTCTTGTACTTGTATCGGCGATGTTCATTAATCTTGCATTTACTAGGCCCTGTGTGGGCTGACTGACGAGCTTAACACGATATTAAATTACGGTAAGCGCATGCCTCCATAACTATTTATGCATGCTTTATTGTACACCTTACACAAAGAGGATGATAGAATAATAAAGGGCAAGAGGCAGTCTTTTTGATATTGGAATTTATTTTAAGCTTTCAATAAATGGATTGCAACAGTCACAATGAAGTATAAGATATAAGTGTCAAAAAAAACACTATCATCAATTGAAATTCGAGCGTATGTTTTATGTACATTTCTCTAAAACTTTCAATTGGGTAAATAGATTTTGATGATTCTTTTTTATACTGACCAAACCAAATTTTGTCATAAATCTATACATTTTCACACCGTTATACCTACCATATTTATAGAATAATAGGCGTGGCTTTTGTACATTACTGTAACACCCTCGTTATCATTATTATTAAGCCAATCAGCCAAATGAACCAGCCTGTTGTAATAAAACAGTGTACACGTTTCAAATGCCAGGCTGTCTGCTGCATCTGTAATTAATAACCTTAAAATCGTTTAATTCTAGCTACCATCACATGATGATCAATTATAACACAAGTAGAAACTCGTAAAGTTTATTACAAGTTTTAACGATGTGCACATAAAGTGTGATCGAAATAATCATAGGATATAATATTGTTCGGGCGTCATGCATGATACTCTGATAATGTGCCGCCGTCGCCGAGGGCTCGTACAATTAAACAGATAACATAAAATTAACGAAGCTAACTCGTAAATATACTAAGTTTATTATCTATAAAAGTCACTAATTAATTAATTGAATAATGATAAAGTGTTTTCTTCTGTGATGTCCGAGCCGCGCGGGTCTTCATCGAAAAGTAATATTGCGGGCGTAACTTGGTTGTCGCCACGTCCAACTTATTTATTCTGTTATCGGTGATGTTGGCCGGTTATCTAAAATACTAAAAGACGCAGCCAACAGATGAATGCGTCATATTTATTATTATGTCTATTCGAAGATAATAAAACTTTTTTACACCGGTTTCATGGCAAGTTCAATGCTGTCACATTAGAATTAATCGTATAGCAAGAGACCATTCCTCGACTCCACACAAAGCCGGTCAACTAGACTTTAATTTGCGGAGTTTCCCTATTGCTGCGCTAGGCTCGGTATAGTTAAGGTTATTTTAGTGTTAGAGGCCGTGTAACGTAGTAAATGTCAGTTCGTGGTAACGACGACAGTTAAAGCAGTGCCTAGAGTTGGGAGATAAGCTAACAAGCCTCTTTAGCTAAACAAGAGGCGGCCAAACAATAAAGGCTAGTTAAGCGTCGTGAAATATGGCGGAGACGAGGCGCGATAACTCAGCTTGTTCGGTGAGGCCGCTTCTTTTCCCCTAATTAGCCATTCAATTCCCGTAATCTTGTTTACTCGTCGGGGCGGCTCGCGCTGCCCAGGTGCGATAATGGCCGAGCTATTTGCATGCCGCCATATTGTTTCGCCATGTTCGGCTCGCAGCCTCCGATCCCGTGCGCTGGCCGATGCGACCCCCCGTTGTTTTGGCCGGGCTTATTGGATCCGCTTGCGATTACTTTGTATTGATCCCGCCGTCCATTATCTACATTCGTTTATTTTGGTATCAGAGTAATGATACCGTCTGATGCTTGCAAATCCCATCGAGTACTTTGTTGTAATTCAATATGTTACGTAATCAACCCATTCGTTCTATTAGGGACTGATTGAGGTTGTAGATAGGGTTGTAGGGTTGTAGATGAGGTTGTGGATAGTAAAAAATTAACGGTTATATGATCTTTAAGCTTTTCTAGTACAAAATGTCTCAGTCATAAGATAACGTGCTTTTGGCTGAAACAATCCCCATTTTCGTTATGTATCCGTTACAAAGATTGAAAAGCTACGCTACTAGTTCATTGACTGTTACTTAATCCGACATTTTTTACTATTTCACCGTCCTTAATTGACACGTTTCCCAACACGATTTATTTCTTAGAAGGAATGAAGCAAACCAGATTTAGGTGGACAATTTCAATGCTTTCTTAATATTGTTGTAACAAATTTCTCTCGAGGACAAAAACTTTACATGCAAAGTTGAATGAAAAAGTTAATTGTAATCTTGTACAGCAAAGTGAAGGCGATCTGAGCGATCGATGTGCAGTATATCTTCTATAAATACATTACAGAACACGCTTTATTACTTCACCATCTTCATCCAATCCTATTAAGTGTCTGTTCGGAGGCAGCTTTCTTTCCTCGCATAAGCGCTCAGTTAGGATGGCCATTTTTTAAAATAGTATTAGGGTTCGATAATGGCTTTAACAAGGGCTCCCCTTGAAGGTCTATATTATGGGTGGTGGCGAGAATTTGGCGAAGTTAGTAGATATGCAAAACTCGGCTTGGTCCGCTGACGGCGCGTCTGGCCCCGCCGATGAGATGCGATAATTTAACGACAACGCTTCGGAAGAGGAATCTCTTCGGGCGGCGATATTGCCGATATTACGTTCGCTTCCCGTGGACCGCGTTTTATAATTTAGACAGCCGCTGCCTCGGGCTGAATAACATTTATGCATTAAAGAAATTTCATGCAAATCTTATTTTGCATGTTAGAAGAAGCGGCAACAGCACGCCTTTATAATCAATGTTGGCGTTATATGAAACGTTTTGCAAGCGTTGAAGTTTTCTATGTACAAGTGTTGGCGCTACTGCATTAATTAACGGACGGCAACAAGCAATTTGGTCACATGTATTTTGTTTCCAAATCGGGCAAATTTAGCAGACACATTACGTAAATTGGCGTGCTTTACTCGCTCATATCAGTGGACCTGTGTAACCAGGGGTATCAACACAATGCTTCGAGGCGCGCACAATATGTCTACATAAACCACATGTCAATTTAATTTGATCCCCGAACCAAGATGGCGTCCAACCCTCGCGTCGCCCGATGTCGATTCGACCGAATGCCTGTGGTTTTCGGGTGTTTACTAATTGACGTGTTTTACGAAAATAAAAATATTTATGTCAGTACGTCAGATTTATTTGGATTTGTGTGTGCTTTTTACAAACGGATTAGATAACCGTCGAAATGTGAGTAAAACGTGTAGGTACAGCCGAATTATGCATACCTGATATATTTCACATTTAATTATTTTTATTATTGGGAAATATATATTTTTTGTTTGGTTTTTATTTTGCCATGGTTTAACAAATAAATTTACTCTGAGGTCTAATGGCCAGCATAATTATTGTATCGACGGGCAAGAGCCGTAATTGGCTATTTGATACTCTATCTGGATTGCATTGCACTAACAGTGGTAATTTAATTAGCCGTGTCTATATAAAATACCTACATATTACATATTAATTCATACCTTTTTTTGTTCTCGAGGCGAAAGCTGATTATAATGATACGTTAAAGAAACATGTGTAAGTATGTCAGCTTCATATTATATTTAGGTGGTGCTGTTTTTCGTAAGCATTAATAAAAAAAAAACTTTACTCTAAACAATAGCAATCACATGTTTTACTTCCACATGAAAAAAGGACCCACAATCCATCGTTTGATTTCTTCGTCACATCGATCTTATTCACTGCGCTAATACAGATCTATATTTACAATTTACAAATCATATATTCTTGTTTATATTTTGTATGTAACATAACAAGTTGAATAGGGTTATATAAATAGAATTTGTGTGCCATTCTTTCTCGTATTTGCTAAGAATGTGGACATGTTTTACGGATGAGATCATCCAATTTTCTGTCAGCAACCAGTTTAGGACCCAGGTAAAAAAGGTAGCGTATTTGTCTTATTGTGGCACGAAATGTACCTATGAAATAAGAAAGTTATGCCGATGATATAAACGGCGATAAGCTTAAGTTCTATATTATTCTTTAATGTTAATAAATGTACTGCTATTCAAAAAATGATAACACGATCTAAGTGTTAAATTTGGCCTGTTGTGATTTCGGTAAGCGATTGAAATGATTTATGTTTATTTTATACTTACTTAAAGCACTTATTAAGATTAGGTAGACATATTATATTCTTATTCTAAGGATGTAATATAAAAACATTATATAATATTACCATAGATTTACGCGGAAATAAAAAGAAGTCCAATATTATTTGAATATTTCACAGGAAACTCCAGCGTATTACAATATTTCTTCGAAATGTAAATCGAGACGATGTGAACGTACTGACAAATTGGAATATTTTCGCGGGAATAACACAATGCAATGGCGTCTATTTTCAAATTGAGAGCGCGGGAGGCCGTCAATAGAGCTGAATGACATTAAATTGGTTAAATTGCTATGCCGAGCTTGGTTCCGCAGCTCCTTGGGGAGGTGTAGACTGTAGGTGTCTGTCCGAGCGTCGTGACGCGATCCGCTTGTTTCGCAACACTCAATCCTATCATAGCTAAAGCGCTTTTGCCGTAGTATTTACCCTATAATTAGCTAAATCAAATACATTTACAAATTAGTACAGATGAGCAGTCAACAATATAATTATGTCTAATTTATAAAAAATATAGAAAATCGTTATTTTTGGCAACTGAATTGTTATTCTATAAAAACTTATACACATGCGGATGGAGCTTCGTATTTCTACAAAATATAAAAATGTTTTCAAAATGTAAAAGAAACATAACTGCTATTAATATCAGAAACATTCATTGTACTTTGTTAAAAACCACTTGAGAGCGGACGGTTATAAACTCAACGTTTTGGTACATTTTTGTCAGATGAATGCGTTCATGGCACTCTCGATATGAACGTATACAAACAAGTGTTATGAACACAAGCATTGTTAGCGTGCGCCGCGTGTTTACCGAATTTCTGCCAGTACATACACAGATGAATTAACATAGTAAGCTTGTGGCGCTTCGCTAAATTACTATAGGGTTTGGTGCGGCGCGTCAACCGCTTTAACAGATAGGACGCAGTGGGAATCAATCAATCAGTTCGACGGAGCGGCGCGCGATAATTGAACTCTTCTCTAAGCAATGCGATTCGATAGATAATTACAATCGCAAACCAAAAATTACACGGGGCATTTAACCGTTGGACCCTATTACATTTCACAAAGCCGGGTCGGTCGCATTCGATCGGCGATCTTTGCCGGACGGAGGATTAACTCGCAACAGCGCACAATGTGGGCCTCGAGAGGAGACGAGTTGGGAGGGGATGTATTAATAATGGTCTACGTTGTGAATGGAGCACTTACACGGTCCGTCGGGAGGTGAATGTGTGACTATCGCGTTAGAGCAAATCGAATCGGTCCGGTCGGGCGCTCGCACTCGCCGAATTCGCTGTTTGACCGGAAGCCGTGGACAGGAAGGAACACGAAGCGGAATTGGTAAACATCGTGCCGCGTCAGGATATACTTGGTCATTATGTGCCAGTTCCTTAGCAAGGTGCGCCCGTCGCTCGCCGCCCGCCGCTCGCCGCCCGTCACTAATACGATACTATTACCTCACTTATCATTTACTTGGCGTGTGTTTGAGTATAAATGTGATTAATGGGATATATTTCTCTGAAAAGCACATCGTATACGTATGTTCAGATTTTATAAAGAACATTGAAAAAGTATGCGCTTTCGATAAGGCAATTTGCTGTGTTGCATTAGGACTGTAAAATTTTAATATAAAAATTTGATTTTACTTCGATTAATAGTTATACCTACGTATGTATGTACAATGTACATACATCCGATTACTGTGCACGGACAGGGTCTTAGATGCAGAAGGCTTACGCCTAAGTAAGTATATTGCTATAGTACCGACTATAGTATAGACTCAAGGAAGTTTTTAGGAAATACTAACACAGGTTCATAAAATAATTAATTTCGAAAAGTTTGTGAACTTTGCGATAATTTTGAAAAATAGTTACTCAATTCACTAAGGTACATACAATGTACTTCGTTAAAGTTGTAAAGAATCCTCAAGTTCTTTTTAGGCGACTATTGGTCGTCATACTTCTTGTAAGAAGTGATAGAGATGTGAAATTTTCTTGTTAATTCATGTTCTATTTGAACCGCACTGTATTTTTATTAGGCACACCGATTCCTATACTGAAAAAATAATGAGTTTAATTGCATAGATTTACTTTAAGCTTCTTGCTTACCAAATTAGTGTGAAATTATATCATTGCTCAAGAAAGTATGTACCTATTTTAACATACTGTAATTGTCCCACACTAGAAATTTTTAATTGTAATAAAAATATTTTGTTTATGATTAAGTTGCTAATATATCCAATTTAATTATGTCTATGCTTACCTGATTAAAGTCTTAGGTAATTTAACAGTGAATGAAAATATTGGGAGAATTTTTAGGTAGGTTACCTTAAAGATTTACACAAGATTATGTCTAGGTATCTAAGTTCACAAGATTCCACTAAGAAACCCTGAAGCTGTGAGATTTTTACAGGCTAATAATGGAACCTAGATAACTAATTATTACATACCGAATATAGGGAGCGAATTTTATTCCAATTTATTAAATAAATGCGTTATCGAGTACCGACGCGGTAACATACACTCTTTCCTTTTTAAAATGTAATTTCATTTCGAATCAAAGCGCTCCACACCTATTAATTTGTTAGATGGGAATCCAAGCTTATCGCATTAAACTAATACTCAATTAGTTTGATATTCGTAAATCTATTCAAATAATTTAAGACGTATGCTGCCAGCTGTTAATCAGTGATCGGAGACTAATTAGGTTGCCACATGTTGGAGTATTACGCATTATTATTTGTTTTGGTTTATGTTTTTTGTGACGTTTGTAACCCAGATGCATGGATTGTATTTAAATAGCTTTGTTACGTCATATACCCACGTAGTAGGGGTAGATTTTCTTACTGTATTTTTGACATTTCCAAAACCGTGTGAATTTGGTTTCTAAAGATTTATACACACTTAGCACGACCCGGGAATCGAACTCAAAGACTTATTGATTGCACGGCAAGTTTAAGCCATGGAAGTATCAGTAACATCGCAGAAAATCCTTTAAAGCTATTATAACCCATGTTGGTATTTCTTTGTAAATATTACATCACGGACGCAGCCCGAGATTCACCTATCACTGAGACATTCTTTGTTTGTATAAATGGAAATTTTACGCAGAGAAGAAGTTCCATTCAAAGTCGATTTTCAAACTTGTTCGTTGGTGGACGCGGCCGGCATTGCGAATACTCGGGGCGGCTACACGCGCGCCCTCTGCATACAACACAATGTCGCACGTGATCAACAATATCGCGACGGAAATGTGATCTCGCCAACTAATAAATTCATGAGAAAGTACCTTTTTCCTGTTTGTTATTATTAATTTTCCGGGGAACGTGAGTTGCGCTACGGAATTCTGGGAGTTCAATCACATTTTCTTGATTCGGCAAAATTGTTTCGTCACCATCGATTTGTGGTTTTGTAAAAATTTCAGCCACTATGTAGGATATATTAGCACTGTTTAAACTTTATCAATATTAAAAGCTAATGTTGTCAATATGATACATATTGCTAGTATTTCAATTTGTACCTATAGTTTTTTGAAATTTTTATTAGTGTATTTTCATGCTTTTAATTTTATTAAGATAAAAGGTTTCATTCGTTTCGAAGTAATGTATTAAAAATACATCCTTATAATGCACTTCATGGTAAAGCCACGTTAATCGCATTCGTCGATTGATTTATTTAATTGAAACCGTTAGGGATATGTATTAACTTTCACATTGCTTTTAAAGTGTCTTACATTAATTCTATTTTTAAAATGAGTTGTTTGCTGTCATGCTTTCTATTTGCTGTTGATTGAGACCGATTCATTTTCCATGAGGAAACCTCCATAAAGTTATGACAAGAAGACGATGCATTACAAAGTTTGAACCAACATTAATTTCTAGAAGTTGGACAGACGATTCCTAGAATGCTGTCCTGTAGCGCCCAGTTTGGACAAACATTTGTGTACTGTCCAAATATTTGCCCCGTCGCGGCATTCGGACCCGCGCCTGCAGCCGTTGGTTTTACACCGACCATTAATGTGATGTCTGGTGCTCTGTGTGTTTTTTCTTGCCAGTTTCGAACAGAATACAACGATAGACGAAGAGACACTTTTATAACCTAAAGCATGTATTACGTCATTAACAAGAACTGCAGAAAACATATTTTATATTATGTTTATAAAGCTCGTAATATTTCTTTGAAAACGGAATAGGACCTGTATTGTGAACTAAGGCTACTAAATAACATACAAAAACCATGTAATTATAACTCAAACCCTCTTTGTGGTAGAGGAGGCCCCTGCCCAGCAGTGAGTGTGAGACTTATATGGGCTGATAATTATAATGAACCATTTAATGTTAATTTGTACAAGCTGAAAAACACTTGTTCATGAATATTTCAATTACATTACGGATTCCGATTAATTTACATAAAAACCATGAGCGCTTTTAAAATATTTCGCAACAATTGGCACCGGCTAGAACGTAAACACAATAAAGAAAAACAAAGCAGAGATCACATCTCAATGGCTTACTAAAACGAGACAGGCTATTTACTAATTAGCACAATAGACGCATCGCTGTAACCCGAGCCAAGTCTCGGTCTGCCAGACCATATGGCAGCACAAACCTACACTATCTCACTACGAGATTAACTATGGGGATAGAGCGTTAATTAAGTGTGGAATTTCCAGTGGTAGCAGTGCATTGTGAGTCAGTAATATAGATTCAACACTTTTAAGGTTTATAGAGGATGTACAGGGTATAAAGCCAGGTGCGAGGCGGCGCGTGCGCTTCCGTTTCCGAGTCCCCCTACATCGATGACCGCTTCAAGTACAGGTGGTCAGTATCGATCGATTTTGAATATAAATGGCCCGTTATGTTTCCAATAAAATATACTACTAGAAGCTATTCCATAGAACATGAGCCAAGTGTGTTCGGAATAGTAATTAGGTGTGACGATGTCCTGTTATTGAAATTGGGTTGATAAGGAAAACTGAGTGGGGTACATTATTTCTATGTAATGTATACAGCCCAGCTGGATTCCATAGAAAGTTATATCACAGACGCCATAATATTACTGTAATCAATAAAATTGTCTTTTCTTTATGAACGTAAGTATGTTTTTATTTCATTCGAATTCGTAGTTTGGTTACAAAATAGGTATACTAAAACTCCAAACTTTAATAAAAATACTGATTTAAAATTTCAGTACAAAGTGTTCCGACCGTTAAAACAGTTTTACAACTATGAAACGAAAACGTCAACACAACTTATCATCTGCGGCTAGACTCGAATAGGAAGGGTGGTAAATGAACACAAAATAACTGATACAAGTAATAAACACAGCACAATATAAACTATTTCTTATTTTTCATAGAGAAAGGAACAAAATTACCGGCCACCGTTATTGCAGACGGTCCGCATGTGAGTATTGTTGCAATTTCAGAAATTCCCATTATCGTAGAACGTTAAAAGGAGCGAAATAAGGAGTGGCGGACAATAGTACGGCTTCGGTCGGGCCGTGGCGCGTGGCGCGTGTGTGGCGCGAGTGTGGCGTATCTAAGCAACGCCCCAGACGGCCCCCGCCTGTCCCCAAACACCTTTTATGTTTTGTACTGCGCCTACCTGTATTAAACGGACTTTGCAAGTGGAGATTTTCTAAATCACTGACTGGTTAACGATTGCTTGTTAAGCTGTAAGTGTTCAATATGTTTGTTATTGTGATTCGTATATTAAGTTAAGATTGTTTTATTGGCAAGGCGTGTAGTGCTTTAATTTATATTAAAGTACCTGTGGGGAAAGTATTCTCTAGGGCGCTATTTAATAAAATTGATTTTTTATGTCCTTTCCAGCGGTTTATGAATGAAAGTCTAATAGATAGACTTAAAGAAATGCTTTCGTGTTTTTAAGTGTGGATGTGAATTATTTATTATCCCGATAATGTTTTTTTTTACTTTTTTACTGTTGTACCGATACAAGTCAGACTGTTGTTTTTTTTTTTCATGGAAGAAGGAGGCCAACGAGCTTTAAAGCCATCTGATGTCAAGTGGTCAACGTGACCCATGATAACCTATAATACCTAAGGAATCACCGGTATGAGTCAGTAACATTAAATTACCCACAATAGTAGTACATTGTAAGTGGTTACAAAAGAAAATGTTACTATTCAACAAGACGCGAGTAAAATATCTTACCGCTATTGGCTAAAGCTGAATTGCTCATATAGTAAATATGCTTTGAATTCTCTATAAAATATTTGAATGGCTGAAATAGCTATCAGGAAATCTATTTCTGCTTTGAAAAGCTATTCCTGCATCGCACTTACTATCCGTTGTAAGGCTGTGTGGATACTCCGAGGCTCAAGAGAGCGTGACTCAAAGATCTCTTGTTGGCCGGACAACGTACACGAAATTGGAATGAAAACTTACATTGCGTATTGAGATGCTCTTTTGATAAGTATTTCGTATGTTCTGCTTTCCTAGTACCTCATGTTGACTGAACATGTCTGTGATTTATCTTTTCTGGTATATTAATGCTTTGAACCTATTCTAATATTTTTGGTTTGAAAGCTTATATTTTGCCAGTGGTTGGATGAGGAGAGCCGGAGATCGAGCCTAGTGGCGTGCCATAAGAGAGGCCTATGCTGTTGTTGATGAAGCCTTTATTTCGGTATATACTACGATATATTAGGTTCAAAACTAAATGAAACAGAAAGATGTATATTTGTATATTTAGGCGATAATAATAACAAGGTAAAGAAAGTAGTTTGTAACCTTTATTATAATAAGAATTTAATCTGTTTCACATAGAAAAAAGATCTGTGATACATAAATACTTGAACTTGAAGTGTGTTTCTTCACCCACGCGTAGCCAGATGGGTTTGAGTTTATCCTAATGTTATAATATTCTAGAGGACGAGAAAATGTGGAATTCGGGACATCTCAATTAAGCAGGCAATCAACGCTATAAATTTCTCACAGATATTCCTATGTAGAATTGATCAAGCGCTTAATCCAATCGAAAATTTTGCCGGATGATTCACGTTAACTCTTAAATCTGCCCTTACTCTCAAAATAATAACATACTTAATATATGAAGCAAGATTTTATTATATAGCTGGTGAAGTATAACTTATCATAATATATTACGCGTTTCATAAATTCTTATATTACTTAATACGTCGGCTTGACATGTCATTCGACATGAAAAGAGACATGGACAATATTATCATTTCAATCAGTCGATTTAATCATCCTAATTGAATGTTCATTCTTAAGATATAATAAAATTATTTTTATTTATGTCTAAAGGCTCATCGTCTCTATTACTGTTAATTAATTCACATGTAATAAGAAAGATTAATTTGATGACCTTATAATCCATTAGGAGTATTTCAATTAAGAAACCTTTTACATTAAATAAACATTTGTTTCATTACTTTTAAGCTAGTTTATATTTTATCTCTACTAAAAGAAATTATAAAGGATTTTTAGAAATCTCTACCATTAATAAATTAACAAAAAATGTTGCGTATTTTCGTTGCTTTAAACAGTTGCTTAGTATCGTTTCACTTAGGCAGTATCTTTGAAGCACTTTATTTCCTTTTGTGCATAGGAAACCGGGAATTTCTCACGAAGCGAAGGCTGGCAAAAGTTCTTTTCACGGAAGGAAAATACCGGCAATCGATCGGCTGTTGCGCCGAGTTCTAATAACATTCCGAAGCTATATTTCACACTCCTCGATCGCGAGTGTGTTGTGTACATCACTTAGCCGAACACAATGCTACACGGGCGATTTATTGTCTTCGGTCCAAAGCGAGATAAAGCGTAGACAATGGTCTATCTGATAGGGTGCCGATCGGCGACACGTGTATGCTTTTAGCCCTAGACTTGAAGCCCAATTACGGACAAGACGTGTTTTGTGTCATTTATCAAAAGTTTTTTTTACACAAAGAATTATAAATTGTGTGGCTTTATGGTGGTATTTACATACAACAAATTTTTACTTTCAATTTTTCATAGTGTAAATATAAAATTAAACAATGATACTTTAAGTGCATTGAATTTTCTTTCATGTTTTTTTTAATAGAACCGAAGTATGCCAACTACTCGTCTACTTTTTAAGTAAACCACATTATTATAAAGAGTAATAACATCTCCTTTACTATCTTTTATGATGGCGTCGTGGAAGTATATAGGAGTAGGTAGGCCTATAAAGTTTTTATATTATTACGCCATCAAAGTTTATGATTAGTCCCGTCCAGACGCAGCCACCGAAACGGGGCTGAAGCAGACACTGAAGCTTATTATAATACGGTGATTCGTGTTCTACATACGTGTTTGTTATGAAGGAGAATAATACTACAAACCTACTTTATATTAAAAAAAATAGAACGTCCTTTGTCTGTGACGTCGCAGGTGGTTGATAATGACAACGGTTATATTCATTAAGCAATGTCGGAATCCTTGCAGTCGACTCTAAATTTTGATAGTCAAGCGTATCATATTGATAAGTCCTAGAAAGAGCATTTTAATCTCGCTGTTGCAAAAATTCCAGCTCATTACCACTTGTGATGCAACAGTATTAAGTCGTATCATTACGATGAAAGACATACGATTATGAAATTCCTTAAACCGTTTATTATAACGAAATGACAGATCAAAAAGCGGTAGCATGACGTACCATAATCACTGTATTTATAGTAATTAACACGCTTATAAATCACAAAGTATTTGATTCATTTGAATGTTGTAATTTAACTTTTGATGAGACATTAAAGTTATCTCTCCTTGTTCAGTGCGTGTCACTAATTACGCAATTTATAATGACAGAAGTTAACAGCTGACGCATGTCGTGCATTCACCGACAGGAGGGCACAAGTTAATTGTGTAAAGAATTTCATAAAAGCGATAAAACTCGCATTGTGTCATGAAAAGTGGAGTTGAAATCGTAAAGTGTTGGGGTGTAAATGCGTTCACCCCACGCGTATCGGCGCCGTTACCGTGGCGCGTGCGTCTCACTACTCCCACCAGTGGAACACCCAAATTGTCGGAACAACCACTTGCACTTCATTCATTTTTTACACACCACTTATCGCTTTGATAGGAAATGTATCACGGTACATTGGTTTATATTTGCCTGCATTATCTGCAATGAGTCTTTGGTTTCGGCGGTTTTTGGTTCACACACATCCACATCTATCTCTACTTCTTTATTGAAGTCTGTTGCTACATGAGAAGTTGTTAAAAGAGATTGTCATCGTCGTCAGCATGGCATGGCTTTTTCTTTTTAAAATCTGGATATTGATAGTTCACTAAATGGACGTAATAGTCGTACTATGTACATTAATTATAGAATAAAGGTCTTTCTTAATCTGGTCCTGGTCTCAGATAGATCATCTCAATGTATATGATCTAACCATTTCGTCAAAAGCTTGATTTATTTACTTTTCTTTTTCAGATATCTTCATTCTTATGGAATTGCAAAAAAATTCAATTGCAAAGATGGAGACAGCAATTGATAACTAAATAACAAAGCGTTACAAGCATCTAAACGAAAGGCTGATTTTACATCGTTTCTTCAATGTTAATCCGTAAAATATGTGTATTTTTAGTTTTTTACAACATATACAATTCAGAAGGCTAGTTAAAATATACTCGTACCTATGAATATTTTTATTACGTCACTTTAACATATTATGAAAGCCATCTCAGAATAATTCTATTACCGCATATTATAAAGAGACTCATAAAAAACTGACCTGATTTAATTTATGGGACGGAACATGTGACGAGGAACCGTTGAAGTAAAATGTGGAGACAATGAATCCCTCTTAACCTACATAATACTGCGCAAACTTCCGAACATTTACGACGATGTAAGATTTTACAGATTCTATTAAAGTTATACTTTTTTAATTCCTTTCGCAATTGTTACAGAAAAAGTTATTAAAAGTACATGTCTAATATGAAGTATATGGAACATGCAATTTGTAGGCAGGTCGTTAATTTTATTTTTTCGCGTATTCTATACAGAGATTTACCCAAAACAAAGTTATTATGTTTCTTAAACTTCTAAAAAGTCCCCTGATGTCTTTTTTATACTGAAAAGGCGTATGTACCTTTTTATACTATTAATTCGCTAAGTATTCTTAAATACTCGAGTTAAACGTAATGTAATAATTTTCAAAAGTACATGTGTTTGCATAGTAAATTTATTCCGTTTTTAATTTATATGCAGTACTGTAGTGCACTATGAAAATAACAATGCAATGCGTGTTTATAAATATAAACAAGTATTTTAAACTTACAAAGTAAGTCTTTGTGCATTATGAATTTATGACTACAAGTCTTAGGTATCAATGCAATCCAATTGTTGCGACCGAAATTACGACACTTCCTTTTCGAAGTAGGTAACTCCTTCGCGACACAATAGAGGTCGAATTTGTTAGCTCAAAATAGCTTATAATATGATATCAGTTGAAAGGAGCAAAGAAACGGCGTGGCCGAATACTCGCCTCGCTTTTATTCGCAATTTATTATTTTATTTTTCGACTCTTCAATGTCAAAATACTTTAATGAACACCTACATCACCAATTCGTGAATAGAGAAAATATTTATTAATAATTTGATTTATTACTCAGTGATTTCGAAATTTATATTCTTTTGTCAATCAAGTGTCCTAATGTTTTAACGCAAAATCGTTATGCCAGATAATTACATTGAGAAAACTGTAAAAGTGTACTTTAATAAAAAGCCAATAATTGTATTGAGAAACTATTATACGTGATCGCGAGTTTGAAACAAAAACAAAATTTGCGAAGGTTCGAACGGTTATCTGGGCATCGGGAATTATAGTAACTTTTCGACATTGTATAATCAAGTGTGTTAGTTTTGATTTAAAAAGTTTCGACCTGCTAGTTTCGTAGAATAACAATTCAGCCGTTTCGAAAGTTAGCGCTCGATAAATCGAAATTGTTATTCTATCGATTTTAAAAATACATTTCGCGATGTAAGAACATGTGAACAAAATGTTAGCTTATGGTTATGTGGGAAAATATTAAAAATTCGCTTCTAACTAGTCATTCTAGAAGTTTATATGGTGATGCTGGTGATCAGACACGGCAAATTGATCATTAAAACTATCCAAATATAGTTGCAATTGGCCTAACATCATAACTGCAATTTGTGACCAGATGATACTAGTTTGGAAGCCTACTTTTTGTAATAACTTATTTAATATTAAGGTTAGTTGGATGCACGTCTTAAACGTATACATTTGTATAGCTTTTTCCTATATCGTACAGGAAGGTGCTAAGTTCAAAAGCAGCCAAGTTGTAAGACGTTTCTCATAGTTAGATTTATTCAACCGAGCTACCTGTACCTGTTCCTCGTCTGTCTACGTCTTCGAGTTTGAAACAGTTGTGGAACACACTGACGAGTACATTCCTACAATACTTGTATGTCAATGGGTTACTAACACCATAGAGGTTTCTCGATTCTGCAGGTTTACAATTTTTGAATTTTATATTAATTTGTATTTGTATTATTTTTATTTGTAAATGTATGTCCATGATTGTATTTTTTTATTGCTTAGATTTTACTTATATTGCATTCTACCTGCCCGCGGCTAAAAAGCTAACAAGTGTAAGCTACTCAAATAAAAGGTACTTACATGATATAAATAAAAATTTCACCCCTGTTCACTACCTATTCGTCAATGAAATCCAGCACTTAAAAACAATATAAATCGCGTAGGCATGGCATATAAACAAAATTTCTCCCGACCACGAAGCATTTAAATTATCCAGTCTGCGTAAAATGTAACAGCGTTGGAGAACAATCAATTTTGTTTTGTCGTACAAAAATAATAGTCGGTTCGACGCAGCCTTTTCCCCTGTGACATCTATCGAGGCCGCATCGTGTGTCACAATGCCGATAGACATCAGTTCCCGTCACTACGTAATGCTAAAGTGATTTTTATTACATTCGATTCGGTTGCTTTGTTCATATTCCAAGCCCTTATGTGACAATTTTGGTGTCGTGCTAGAAAATACTATGATATGAATTGACTGCCGTGAGAATAATAAAGGTATTCCCGTTTCGCAAGGTTGAAACAATAAAATTTGGAATGGGTTACAAATGTACGCGCGGAATTTCCTTTTTTATTTTCGTCTTATGAAATGTGCGCGCTTGTATTTGGGGACTGCAATAATGGTGATAGAATAGCGAGAATCCATGACCACTTTAAATATATTTTCCGCTC
This sequence comes from Cephonodes hylas, assembly GCA_030295005.1. Taxonomy (NCBI): domain Eukaryota; kingdom Metazoa; phylum Arthropoda; class Insecta; order Lepidoptera; family Sphingidae; genus Cephonodes; species Cephonodes hylas. Next base: position 7,495,878 of record AP025369.1, on the reverse strand, counting down.
TGCATACCACACTAAAATTATCGTTTACTTTAAAAGAAAGTTCAAATAGTCCGGTATTATGTCAAAAGAATTACTTAATTTTAAGCTATTACACAACGCCTTGCAAAATAATAAAGAACATTACTGTTTAAAATTCATTAGCCCGGTGAGGCAAAAGAACCGTATGACATGAAAAAAGCCGAACCCTCCGAAAACAGCACAAAGCTTGTTGATTTAGGTCAAATATGTTGTCGTGTTTTAATCAGATATTTTTTGCACAGGTGCAGGCACACGTGTGCCTGACTCACTTGAGATTTTATATGGTTTCTTTACTTACCCGTGAACTGACATAAGCAAATGAGCTGTTATCCTTATAGTGCATCGGCACGCGACCGCATTTCACATGCTTTCATGCACATAGCTTCAGTCTGTCATAACATGCGGTAATAAAAAGGTAAATGAAACTTACATGAACCTTAAAAACCTTGAAACATGCTTTATTTTATAGTGCTTCTACAACATATTTTATGACGACGACGAAACATGCTTTTACTGATCTGTTATAAGATTTATATTTAAATATTCTGTTTCACTTTAAAAACAAAAGTATACGGAGCAACATTCGTAACTTCAAAGAAAAGAGCGTTCCGCAAACTCTTTCATTTAAATCTATGGTTACGCACAAGTTAAATATCTGGGGCATAGTTTGAATAGACAAATGTCTGAAAGTGGCAGTTCAACATAAAGGAATGGAAAACGTTGTGCCTCCAGATAGGCACTCTGTGCAGGCTTGTAATTTTAGATATCGAGCTTCCCCGTCGCCCGCCGAATCCCCTGGCTCATCCTGACTCCGCTCGGGATTAGAATGAAAATACAACGCTTTATTATCTTTCTTTTGACCGTATGTCTTACCATCCGCCGCTTCCTTCTTTCGCCTGTCGGGCAAAGGTGAATGAATTGTTTACCTTTTCTTATTTGTTTTGTATTCAATTATCTCTGTAATCTCTCGTATAAAAATGCGCAATATTTAGAGTGAGACGATGTCTATTCACAGGACGTATCCGCGGAGCAGCTCGAAGCTTAGTGCGCGTCTCACCTTGATTTTATACGCCGAAATGCATACATTTCACAGCAACGAGACGTGGCTTCCAGTAGGATTTTTATTAGAGACACGTTTTTACCGACAGTAGATCGTGCTACAGGAGACATTTATCTTCCGGCCTGTAACGGAGCACGGGGGTGTCTTTGTAAAACGTTTGCGGATGAAAGATTTTCCTTCCTTTTATTATTTCACATGTAATTTATGACACTTCTTAGGTTCACGATTTCCTGGAATAAAGAGTCTTTTGGCTCTTAAGCACGTATTTTTATTACGAACGTAGTTTTGCCGACTTTTTACATTTTTGTTTTGAATCTTTCAAACTTTTTTATTTTTTTCTTGTTTCAAAGACATTTGCTGTTTTTTTTATTTAACATCTTTGCGATTTAATGCAAGCAGAGTGCGGAGATCAAAGGGCCTTATGCATTATATTAAAGTTTTATTCGACGCCGGTGCGCGGCCGGGCGGCCCGGCAATTTCCTTTTCAATTACGCTTACTTGAAATAAAAATACAATTTTTATTTGGCCGGTGGTAATTAAAAAGGGATTCTGTAATGAAAAGGTATACCGCCAGTTCCGGGCGCTCCTCTCAGTTTCACTTCCGTTTGTTTGTTCCACGAGGGCCACGCCTTCGGGGAAAAGTAAGGGGTTGGTGACGTGTCCGCTGCTACGTGCCGCCGCGTGTGTTGTGCGCCGCCGAACCAAAACAATATTACGTGCCATTACGCACACAACGCGAAGTCAATTACCAGCCAGACCTAAAATAAACTGACTTACATTCAAGAAATAGCAACGGTGTAAACCCTGCAGATAGAAATGTTCCAATGAATTCTCAGAAGTACTCTGAATACAACAGGAACTTGTTGCGAAACAATAAGGAATGGCGACAAAGACCGTATTAGACGGATGTACGACCGATTGGCAACACTACGCAGACAAGGTTGCATCCTGTGCCTCGGGTAGCGCTACTCAACTGTATTTTACTCTTGATTTAGGGCAATGTATTTTGCGATTACGATACAGCGTTGTACAACATATTTTAAAGAGATTGTGCTGACTTTTATACACAGTAAAATGTCCATAATAAAAGCTGTAGCGGTTAATATTATATTTACTAGGATTACAATAGCAATAATAAAATTATGTTATGCATAAAAATATAAAATTTATACTCGTATTCAACGTTGTACCTACTAGATATTGTTTCTAGACATTTGGCAATGAGATAGAACAGTATTTTGTGTATAAGTGTGTCAGTATTTACCCATGGAAATGATATATATTTTATCAAAAGTTCGTTAAAATGGCCTCAATGTCAAGCAGATGAACGAGTTTTTTACAAATTATGTTAACGATACAACTAATTTTGATGTTAGCATATAAAAATACTAATTAGGAATTTCTCTCCAGATAAAAATAAATTCTGTGTTCTGATTTGAATAAAAATGCGCTGAAGGTCAAACGTTTTACCATAACAGGATATATTATGTTATAATTATCTTTTATATGTATATGCAATAGATTAATAACTTATCCTTTTCGACAGTGGCTTCTGATAAACGTACCGATAAAAAATAATAATTATAAAAACACTGAACTTGCTAAGAAAATTATGGTGGTATGTTGCAAGGCTTCAGTAAGGGGTGAATAAAACGTGAGGTTGTTGAATTTTAAAGTGTATGCATACTTATAATGAATCATCTTCATATGTAATAATAGAGCAAAAGATCATTGGGAGTATACACTTAGGATTGCTTACTCAAAAACTTATTTATGATTGCAGATCCCACCAAAACCGTAATAAGCCACCATAGTATAAAAACTAACTCATCTCAACCGTATAACTATATAAGATACAGTACGGTTATATAAAATAAATACATGAAATAACCACGCAGGCAATCTTCGAGCCGTACTTCCTCACCTAACATCAGTATTCCGCCGCTCGGAAGCATTTCAAAGACACTTGTTATGAACGAAGGATTAATGTGCTTACACGCGACAGTTTCACAGACGTACGCTCGTGGCCGTGTTTAATATTAATGCAATGTTTCAGTGGAGCCGAGTATACTCGTATTATATCTTGACGAGTTGGTCAGCGGCAGGAGCGTACTCTTTCCTGTGTGGATTAGCGGTTTAACAGGATTATGGGCATCACAAACCAGCCTCGTGTACACATTGCCTTGTTTGGTCTCGAGTCTCGTGTATGTTATTCTTTAGCGTTTTGATGTGGTTGGCTGGGGCTTTCGACCGGCATTCACCTTAATGCTTATTAGGTAGTCTCCATGGAGTAGTAGAAATGTTAATTGTAAAATATGTGCGTAGGTTTGAGGTCTTCATTGAATTAATTGTTTGAGTAAACCACATTTATTAAGTGAAATCATTACAATATGTGGTCACGGGAAATAATGTAATTGTTGGATTCATTATTTATTAATTATTATTAAAATCGTAATATAATAATGAAGGGTATTCAGGAGATTAAAGTTACTCTGTCCAAGTTAACTTTGATTTGATGTGACCAATTTTTAATATACTTACAGTATAATGAAACGAACTAAGGTTTGAGCATTAAAATACAATGTATTAATATACATACATTGCTATGATTGCAAGAGTTTGTTTTCCCTAGCAGTCATAACACCGTACACGATGGCTAGTGCAGTACGGTTTAACAGACACGACTAGAAAGTAAAATGATTGCTCAAAGTACAAAATTATTCCGATTTGAGCGAAATATAAATAAACTTACACTTCTTGAGAACATTTATATACAAACATTATAATCTACATAACACAGGTTAACGCGACCGCATAAAAGGTAGAATATAATATTTAAAATATCTATACCATATCGATATCATAGTGCCTTTTGTAGTAGCTTTCTATTCTATTGTGTTAGTATTTAAATCGAAAAACATCGCGTGTGTACCGTTTCAATACATTTACTCGCTTCCCCAATGCAAAAAGGCAGATCAAATGCAGATAAATTTGAAAAACTTTCCGGCATGTTTATTTGTAAAGGCTATTTTACTATTCGAAAATGCATATAGTAGTAACCTCCACGTTCTGTTGCCGGATAGTAATCAACTGAGAACAGAACTCGGGGGAATTTTGTGCGTATTCAGCGATATAGTTTGAAAATATAGTGATGTTATTGACGAAAACTACATCCTCTTGTTATTGACGATGCATTGAATCCTAATCTTCAATTAAGAATTAATAATATAAGGTTCAATTTTGGGATCATCATAAGACCATAATATGCCTTACTGCTGGACACATGCCTCCTTTATAGGTGTGAGGCTTAGTCCACCGAGCAAACCTAGTTGAAAGACTACACTCTTTAGAAATTGTTAAATACTTTTAGGTGGGCTCGTTGCCTCTCGATGTTTACACCGTTAAAGAATGTAATAATTCATTAGGACTACATTCATAACTTCGAAAAGTCAGCGTCTAGGGTTTTAATTTGCGACCGCCATAAACTATCGTCACATTATTACTTGCAGTAAGTCTTACAATTTTTTTTTGTATACTGGGTCAAGACAATGATCATAGCTGATATTAAGAGCAGTGTCGTCTGGATAGAACTATGTTAACCTTTAAGTACACGCGTTGTTTATGGTAACGTTCCGTCACGCGTGGGGTCCGGAAGTATCCCCATAAGTATTTTACATTTATGCTCCGTATTTTTGAAAATTTCATAAATATTCATTTAGATTAAAAGAAAACACATATTAATACGTATAAAAAGTTTTTATTATTAGCAAAACAATCAGTCTTTACATAGTGAAAAAACATTTAGCGAAATAACATCTTGTACATAGCAATTTTTTAAGGCACTTAACTAATGTTCTTAAATTTCTTTTAATTATCAACTTTTGACTAATATATTCTTACTTTCTAATAAAATAGGAAACAAAGAAACGTAATCTAAGGAAAACTAAACAATAATCATACTAATACAAAAAATCACAACCCCTCAATATTACTGTCGGGCGCTAAAGTAAAAAAAAATATTTTGGTTGGCATGGTAAACAATAAGTAATTGCTACTGAATGAGGCTTACAAATAGTTTTTTTTGCATGATCTACAAACAATAGTGCTCTTTTTATCCTTAGACCTTGGACAAATAGAGCACCTCCGCTTCATTTTTGGAGCACTAGGACCAGCCTCATCTGAACTAGGCAAAGGCTCTTCTTTGTCGATCAATTTGCATATTATAGCTCTAATATATTTGGTCAAATTGGGGTTATTTTGCAATCTTTGGCGTCTTCTGATATTTGGTGACTCATTTTTGCAGTTTTCAACAGTAATTCTGAAAAAACAACAAATTGAAAAATTAGCAAAGTGAAAAAAGTTACTACGTATAATCACGGGTGGGGTCCACAGGTATTCCCACACGAGTAAAAAAGGTACTTACCTTAGCGGCAACACCACGTACGTCCACCCGTCGAGAGCGTCGGCAGCGCACTGAGATTAGCCAAAATGGTGCGATCGTAGCTTGTCAATTTGAAAAACTACAGTTAAAAAACAGCGCGTGGGGTCTGCTTAGACCCCGCCCGTGACGTTAAAGGTTAAGACGAAAACGATTATACAGTTGAGTTACAAAAAATATCCATCATAACAAGGGCGCATTGTTAAAAGGACTTTTTAGTAATTTTTTATCAATTTATTATACGCTTATAACTTTAACAAGACTATTTACGCATTTTTATTATAAGTTAAGATGGTATAACATTTTTTTGTCCTTTATGACCTTATGCCATATACAGTGCCGACTAGGAGGCATAAAAATTAAACTTTGGTACTTATTTGTTAGTCCTTTCTAATTCTAATCTGGCGCCGTTAAAACAAATGTACGTTCTACAAGTTAAAGTATTCTACAAATTGTAAAGAGCATAAACATGAGAGAATTTATAGAAGAAATAAAGGAGGAATGAAATAACAAATAGAAAACGCATAATTTGTTTTCTCGTCGCCCCTGTAGCACCCGAAAGTTGCACGATATTTTATGTTTGTTTTTGTCCTTTTTTGACTTCTTACCCAATATATTCTAAACACTGCTGCAAGTAACCGATTATAAATTTCATAGAATGTAAAGCAGACCTTAAATGTGTAGTGATAGGCATACATCATTTGAGAGAAAATCACTTATATAAATTATAAGCACTAGAGGTGCTTGGACTTGGCTAAATAAGAATCATATAAATAATATAAAAATATTTTAATAAGTTGTTGTTTTAATATTAATAGTTGGTATTAGTAAGTTGGTACCCTGCCGTAACCCGGGGATTCCTAGCACCCCCCGTGATGAAGACCGAGATGGTTGGCGCTTTCTTGGGGAGGCCTACGTTCAGCAGTGGACGGCGATAGGCTGATGAGAGATTAGTAAGTTGATATGCAAGACATTGAACTATTAAAATTTATAGTAAAATAAACCACTTATCATTAAGGAAGATCCGATATAAATTTTGCCTGCCATGTCAAGATTAAGATACCACACTAAATATTTAAACTGTGTGTAAAGACATAATTTATAGCGATGCTTTCAGTTTTTATCCTATGGATTTTAGAAGGATATCAACATTGACTAAAAACACTAATGCTTTTGGGTTAGGAATGATCTGTAAACGATCTTGGCGAAACAATTTTTCTCCACCGGACTCACTGTAGTCGTAGATTTTATTGCTTGACAACCAGTAAGGCCTTAATAAGTAAAGGTAAAAGCTATGTGACTATTAGATATGACATTTATTGTATAAAAACTTTTGTTATTGTTATGAAATAAATTATATATTCCTCAACTAACTTCTTCAAAACATCACTTTTTTTTAAGATTTCAAGCAAAAAATATTGCGGGGATTTTTATTAATACATCGTATCTACATGTAGTAATCTGCACGAATCGGTGGGTAGTGTAGTTTTCTGTAAAGCTGATACCTCAGTCTAACAATACGATTCACGAACAGTCGAGTAGTGTTTTCTGTGTTCTCGCACTGACAGCATACTAACACGATTTTGAGATTAGAAACTGTGTATTCTGTATTCAAATGTCAATGAACTGAGAGAAGTTATCGTGCTCACGGTTGCTTTGCTTAGCTCTCTTATCATAAGCCGTGGAGAGCCCGTAATCATAAACTTGTGTGAGATGTGATTATGAAATGCAGGAGCTGTATGTCTACCGTAAATATGCAAAGCTTTATTTATTTGTTTTATGCATTTTGCTGTTTAACATGAACATAACGCATGAGGTATTCTAAGCCACGGTTACGGTGGTAAAAGTGAGGCATAGTAGGTGCAAATGTGTGTTAAATCAAGGGTAGAAACAATTTTTAAATATTAAAAAATGTAAATAAATACATGGACGAAATTATACTTCTAAATTATTTTGACACATGTATTTTCTACAAGTAATAGATGATAGGTCTTAATTTCAATTCCGATCTATGATCATGTAAGTACATATTATCCCTAGGTACCTTAACTAACCATCATTTTAATTTTCTTATTATACGTACATACATACATATATCGATGGCAGACAATGCGCCGGTACCTGTCAAGGTATTGTAAAGGTCCGGGGAAACGTTAATCAATTTTTACAATTTTCAACGGCCGTTTGTCTGGCATGCACAACGAAACAAAAATATACAGTCGAAACCGGATATAACGACACTGAAGGGACCTTATATTTCGGACGTTATATCCGATTGTTGTTATAAACGATAGTAATTACTTTATGTAGAATGTGCCGGGACCTTACCATTCGGTTGTTATAACCGGTCCGTCGTTATAAGCGGTGTCGTTATAACAGGTTTTCACTGTAATTGAAAATGTACTTTTATTAATGTCTATGGATTAAACGCTGACCCTTCACAATTGTCTTGCTAAGCCGTATTAAAGTTTAATTTAGAAATACAATGAAATACTCAGCGGGATCTTGAATTTTATGAAGAGATAATGTCCTCCAAACGCCAGCGACCCTCACGAAATATTCTAAGAAATTTGCGATTCAAATACGCAAAGCCGTTTAAAACGCCTAACAAATTAAAGGCGGACTCGTTAAGCAATAATTACTGATTACATTATGAAACAATACCCCCGCCGAGATATAGGGAATTCCCTTAACGCTCACACTTATAACATTTTTGGAACCAAATTATAATTGTTATCGCGTTGATAATTGAGTAAAATGATAGCGATGAAATATTCTTTCTTTCAGTGAGTTAGTTGAATATTAAAGAGAATTTATTTCGTGAAAATAATAATGCTATTTATGACTTGAGGCTGAATGTGTTCTTTTTATGAATGTTACTTAATATTTATAAAGAAATATATATTTAATATTTAAATCGTGCAAATTGAAAAGAAGATTGCAATATGTGATATTTAAGAGAAAATATTTATTATTTCAAAAAATTCAGCGATGTGCACACGAGCTGTGATTGTACAAAAAGAAACAAGTTTGTCTGTAGGTAGAGTTGAACACGTTGTTCATGTTTTAATATTTTACCGGAAGCTCGGCGCTGAATCGGCGAATACGCAAACAAAGCTGCTACCTTAATAACCGCGTCGCGGCACAACTGTACGCGGCCTGAAAGCTCTCATAATCCGACCTGTGCACTCCGCCGTCAAAAGAGGAAGCGACCGAAGCTTTTTAAAACCTCCTCCCGAGCTTAGGTTAGCGTCGATAGAGATAAGTGTACTTGTCATCTTAGTCTCAGATATATTTTAGCCCCAAAGTCCGCCGAGAAGAAAAATAAACAGGCGAAAGATTTAATCTGTGAGCGTTTCCCTGTCTGTTTAAATAGAAGTCACAGGAGACGGCGTCTTATCGGCGCGGCCCGTACCTATTTGCCGAGCCGCAGTCGCCGCCCGTGCCGCCCGCGCCGCCCTAACTTCCCTTGTTTGCAAACTCCGATTGGATCTCGCGTTCTACTTTCCTGAGGACATCCACAATCTAGTTTTACGACTTTAAAATGTTAGCGCCGCTGACCTAAGCGGCTGATCATGACTTTTAATCTCGACCCGGGCGTACAGCCGCGCAAATTGCTTTGTTTTTACTTGGAGATCATGTTTTTTCTCAGCGGTTTGTTTATGTAAAATTATCGTTGTCCTTCCTCGTTCCGAAAGGCATTACGCTTGCTAAAAGCCCGGTTCTTTTCTCCAGGTAAATGATGGACGAGATTGGCGGCGACATCACAGTAGGTGTCCGCCTTCGACAGTCTTATTCAATAGACGATTCCACGAGTGCGGCGACACGATGAATTCATAAATGACTTTGACCAATTGATTTTTAACGCCGTTTTGTGTTCTGACAAAGACCGATGCGGTATCTTGGCTTTGTTACGGTTTCTTGTACACACACATTCGTTTCGGAGTTTTATACCAACACGGATCGCGTGAGAGTGCACGAGAGAATAATATGCTGTAAAAATATTTATTTATAGTATTGAAACGCTGTGTTAAACGTTTACGTCTTTTTAAAGATTTATTTAGACGAGGAGAGCCAATATAAACAGTGAAAATATAAACAAACGCATTTGTAAACATATGTCAGTAGACAAGTGCACGCACAGCGGGTGTGTGTCGGAGCGGTGCAGCGCGGTGTAGTGCGGTGCCTTGCGCGGCGCGGACAGCGCGGGACCAGCGCCAAGGGCTCCACGAGCCTTTGTTTACAACATTAAATTATACGACACCAATAAATTCTTTGTTTATCCGATAAATGGATGTGTCCGTTCGTGTGGAAGAGCGATCGACTGTATACGGCTCTTGCTAAAGATTACCCCAGACGTACCAGTTTCTCAAACGATTGCTCGAGCACTATACAATAAAACGAACGAATTCCTTCGTATAGTCCTAATCTCACCATTAGAATTTTTATAAAGTCCTTAAACAAACAAACGTTATCAAAACACTCGACTTCACAAAAGTTCAAAAAACAGAAATGTCAACTCTTTTGGAGATAATGCCTATTATCTGGTTTACCTGAAGACAGCTCCGTTTAACAATGGACAAGTTGGCAGATGTCTCCGCAAAACAAACTTTACGGATCTAAATCATGGCGGGGAAAAAAAACGTCAGATTAATTATACCGCACAGTGTTGTGCGCTGCATAACAATAAATCGTCATCATTGACGTGAACCGTGGTACAAAATGTTAATACCGTGTATTATGCCGCGGCAACAATGACGCATTGTGAGAGGAATTTGGGAACCGTATGTCGGGGACTAAACTTACAAATGTCACCTTGTTTAAGAGATTTTTTCTACTGAATGCAATCAGTTGTACTGTGTTCTAAAATGACATAACACATGTTTTTTTATCACGTTTTTTGTTAATCTTTACGCCCCGATGGTTTAGAAATCAAATACCCCTAATGAACTCCTATAAATTGTGTACCGACTCTCATTAAATAAGTACGGTCGATTTCACGAACTAGAACGTACAACGTATTAAAATGCTAATGTACAATACTAGCCACACTGCGTTTATTCTGGTAAGAAAAAACATTTTTGTGTCATACAAACAGTCTTTACGCAATATTTATTTTCAAATGATGAACTATCGCCCTATCTTTATGGCCGGCTCCCAAGGCCCGTGTACCTGCGAAAGATAAGTTGTGATATACTTTGGAGAGGATTAGGATTCGTCCTTCAGTCGTCTTTATCCTTTAAAGGAACCGATATTGTTGCTTATGCACGGTCGCTCCACGAGACCCGACTTCTTTCTTAAGAGGGATTCCGGAATATTTGATTAGGCCACATCCTTATTCGGCTTTCACAAGCTATTAACATTTTCTGCGATTCGACAAAACGTTTTCTTAGAAACGGTTTGTGGGCGACCAGTGTTTGATCGTTGCATTCTGCCAGACTAAACGTACACAATTGGTTTTTCGTATGCCGAATTACGTGGTCAATATTACCGGACATATTGAACAGAATGTTGCGAAGTTTATTGTGTAAGTGCTTGTTTGCATAATCCTCAGTTTTGTTGACATTCTGTTACAATACCAAATAATGTATTAGAAGTGGACTCAGCTGTTGCTTACAAAGTACAAGAATTAAGTTCTGATGATAGAAGTCGTGTATTGAAGCAGCGAAACAAATGCAAAACAAATCTTAATAAGCATTTTTCTCATAATAAGAGAAAGTAAAATTATACTAAATGGGGCTGCTATTTATTCAAAACAGATATGAGTTTTTTCATTAAAACTCCTACAGGTTATAGTGATGTTATTGGTTGAGCTTGCAGATGTCGCCGTGCTTACACCGGGTAGCGGCTCCGCTGTAGGCTCCGGGCTATAGACGAAAACACACCAATATCATAATAGAACATCTGTTCTATACAAATATAGCACTTATGTATTCGTCTACACGCCGAACAAAATACAAAAGGTTTTATCTCATGAATCCGCGTACATTATTTCTGATTCGTTTCACCTCTTTAGCGAGACCTACGATAAGATCAATTTACAACATATCCAATATTGCCTAATATTATTATGAAAAGGATCATTGTACCACGTGTGTGGTCTCAGCGTGTGAATTTGTATTTGTAATTATTCAAAGTTTACATCAAGCGGACATGTTTAATATCTATCAAACAATCAAGTCAAATCAGGGAACAATGGTCCGAGTAGTATTCGCAAATTGAAAGGCAAATAACATAAATTATCTACAACTGAATGTTATTTGAAAGGTCGCTTAATCACTCAAGGGCACGGAGACAGTTCAAACACAAATATTAATTAATTCGACGATTCCGCCTTACCTAAAACGAGAAGTTCCCCGTATCTGAATAAACAATTAAACTAGAGAAGTGTCGAGGTGGGGCGCAGGCCCGGCGTAGCTCCGCGTCCGAAACCCCATTTCGGACCATCTCACAATCTGTCTCACTAATAATGGTTTAATTATACTGCCCGAACGGATAACACCCCACAGAACACCGTTGATGCAGAACTTCATTGTTAAGCTGCAAACTGAGCCACTGTCGATAAAATATTTTCGACATATAATTTTAGCCAATCTACAAAATACACATTATAGCAATATCCAGTCTAATGTTTATAAATTTGATGAATGAAATCTTTGCGAATTTTATATATTTTTTAGATAGATCACACCAATCCTTCATTTTTGATGGCATTTTTTCTACTTTATATTCAAAATAAAATCAATTTATGTATTATAATTTCCATAGATCTATCAAAATTCAAAATTTGTATTTTATTTCTACATTTTTATTGAATTCAGTTATTTCTTGAAAGGGTTTTTCTTCAAATAGCATTTCAATAGACATTATTATAATAAATCCATTTCGATATAAACACACAAACTCTCGCGTTAGTCTTCGTCGTGTACAATTATTTTTCTTACTAATTAGTATAACCGGGATGTATGTAGGTCACAAATAAAACGCGCGCTATTTAAAAATATTTACGTCCTGCGAGCCAATGTGGCGCGACTCGAACAGGGCCAAGCGTGTGTCTGACGAACCGTGCAAAATGATAATTAAGAGAAACCGCTCAGTCATCGTTAATGCGATAGCCGCCCATGTAAATTACAACGCCAGCCAGCTCCGTGTTTATAACAATGCCTGTTGTCGATGACTTTCATTAAAATTTTATTGAATGAAAATCCCAGTCTGTGGGATTTAGAAATAACGTGTAATTAAATCAGTGTCACATAAGATGTGCGGAAGTGCGGTCGCCATTAAGTTTTATGGTGTACCTATGTGAAACCCGTGTGTCTTAGAACGTAGCATTTATGTTTACGGGACTGTAACTGTAGGTAACAAGTTGTTCAATCATTTGCGATGCCGTGGGATGGATTTCAGACGTGCATGCGGGAATTTGAGTCATAAATATAGACCAATTAACTTTAGTCACTCGACGCATATGTTTCTTTAAGCTAGATGACTTGAGATTAGATGAGTGGTTTGTTGTCAAGGGTTAGACTAATTTTCATATATATAGTCGATGTTGAATGAAACACTTCATGCTTAAAGCATGATACAGATGAATAAAGCCGCTTAGTTCGCCGCTTAGTTTTATAAGAGGCTTTCTACTGTTTATATGTAAAGGATGTATTTCTCTTTATAAAAGTTCAAATAAGATTTACTTGACTAAATCGAATAATATCTCACACTAGTCGACTCAATAATGATAGCCTGTGATAAACTATTATGGATGTACAAAGTCTGTTTTTTAGAGCAACAAAATTTGGTTTAGAGTGACTCATATTTAACTTTATGTATAAACAGCGTGGGCTTGAGGTAAATATTAATACTTTTTATATGTACTTGTATATTGATGTTGTGAAACTATCAGTCGTTAGGCCAGTCGGGACTGCTTTTGATACGATCAAGCCAAGATATCTGATGAGCTCGTTAGCTGCATTATTCTGCATCTGTTTGATCTTGTCTCGGGCGGTGTCATATATCTGTAGGCATGAGGCACATATTTCGATAGATGTTTATATTATTCTATAGTAAGCTTGAAAGAGTACCACAAGTGGTAAGGATTTGCGAGACAGTGTTAGCAGACTAAAGTTTTTTAAAAGTATATGAAGTTTATTTGTCTTCTAAACGCAAAATATCTTCGTCATACATGGCTGAATACAATAATTTTAATATCTTAATATTGTTCATAAAAATAACGTTTTTAAAGTTCTTGTGATTGGTAATAGAAACGAAGAATAACAAACATACATATACATTGCCTACATTAGCACTTCACTCGATAGCTTCTCAAATAATAATTTTCATAACGCTAAAGTTAGGAAAGGCAAGTCTAAAAAGCTAGCGCACATTGAAAAACCAAAATAAAAACCGAAAGAATGGCACATTGCCGTAAAGCTACATAGGTTTACAGAGAGTGAAATATTAAAAGGGAAGGTACGTTTTAAAAACCTTTTCAAGTCTTTTAAAAAATGCAAAGTTGTCAGCGGCAGGACGATGTGTTGATGACTGTCATTGCGGTGTCGGAATGTGCCGTGTCAGAAGGGTGCTTTACCCATTGAGCGAGAGTACCGAGCTCATGTTAGCAGCGAAGGGACAACACCGGGACTCATGTGTGATTAAACCTTTCACTACTCATAACGTGGAATAATTTCACCTGTATTTTATTGTTCATAAACATTCCGAATGTCTTTTATGCGGCAATTGTCTTTAAGGTGAGTGACACTGGCTAGGTGTTCGTTCGCATTATGTTTTAGTAGTAGTACACGAGTTTTACTTTAATGGTAATTTTACTAGTACATTTAGAAGAAAGCTTTAGATCCATTTTATTGTATACTTTTGTCTTTTGATAGTTTGGCAATCCAATGTTTATTTAAAATATTATTAAATTTAAAATATTTATTTACCAACCTCTTTTGATAGGAAAGTTGATATCAACCGGGATTAAAAATAGTGTTGGGTCATTGACCAGAGCGCGACAGTACAAGGAGATGATAGTATTTACTTGTGCTCCGTGGTGCAGTACAAAGGAGTCCGGCGAGCGCGGCGAGTGAGGCGGGTAATGATATGGTGAGGTTACGGAGCTCGGTGGCGCGCCTACTCACACTCGAGTGTCATTTCGCTAACACATTGTCTAGCGTCATTGTTTGCCGCGGCGGCTCTCTTGTTACACCGACGTTCAACTTTTTATTTACGCCCAAGTGCACTCCGCCTCTGTCGCGACGAGTGCTGAATTAAGGTTCTCACTGTTGATATGGGATCATTCAACCCGACGATATCGAATTACTCAGTGCGCTGGGCGCATTGTTGCTTGCTTACACGTGATATCCCTTTGTGTTAGATGAGAATAAGACGCAACTTATGGCGCTATTGTTGCCGTAATCTTTTTCCAAATGCTAGACCGACTCGTTGATTTATCGGCTTTGAATTCACTTAACTTGTAATTTGCTTGGCATACCCCTATTTATCTTCTTAATGTTGTTTAAAACTTATGGGAATAAACTTTTCGGATGCAAATCTTAGTTGTGTCGCCGTGCTTCTAATTTTAGCTGCATTTGTAACTTTAATTACCTTTAAACTTACTCGGTGTAACCTTACGCGAAAACTTCAGGTATATTTGCTGAAGAAATACGGCTGCAAATGTCCCTTGTTAAATATGGGCACTACGGATTTCACAAACGTCTTTACATTTCCAACTCTGTTTTCTTTATCTACTGACTTATTTACAACTAAGCCGCTTCGTAAAAGACAAATTAGAATATGTAACAGTGTGGTATCTTTTACTACGGCATATGATTAGAAACGAAAAATACATATTATTTCGTGCGGTGGACTAAGGTTTATATAATGTAGTATAGTCTGATCTAGTATTTTATAATCTATCCCTCAAAGTACTAGAAAATCTGTGGAAAGCTCCAGTGAGAGCAAAGGCTATTCATTAGCCGACCACAAACACGTTTCCCGAGGAATAAAAATTATAACTCTCATAAAATATGGATACTTACATTTAACGCTTTTTAAATTTTAAAGTTATAATTTTGACGTGAAGAGGAATGTTGAATGGCGGACTTATTACGCGGCCGGCGGCGGAAATTGAATCTGGAGCTACGCACTTTCCGGTCGGCGCCGCGCTTCCGACTCACTTGCTCCCCGACCACCCTCTTGTGTTAGCATTCACCTTTTATTGCTAAATTTAGCAATTCGTTTCAATTTGAAAATCAATAAGTTATTTTCTTCACGGCTAATAAATGTATCCATTAGTGAAAAAGTTTATGTTGTCACTCAGTTGAAAGGAGCTGGGCTGGGGTTTTGAAATCTTATTCTAAAACAAATAAAAAATGGCCCGAACATCCTTCCTCTTTTAAGCAAAGATAAATGAATTACTATTTTAAGAACGCGTAAGATTATAGCTCTGCAGATATTAAACGCGCATATACAAGGGACATACAACGCACTTCAGACCTCAGTAGTCTTACTCCTAAGACGTTCAAACCTTCCGGATTTCCTATTTCCCTATATAATTCCTGCTAATAAAGTAGCCTATCAAAAAAACAAAAATAGCATACAATGCTTGTGCACTTAAACCCACAATATTGTCTGCACGCCCACGCATACTCACGAACACAAACCATACAGTTTCATATCCACATACAAACAAAACATTACGGATTCAGCGTTCATTTACGACGTTCGCATTGTCGTTGATTAATAAATTGATTTTTAATTTGTCATTTAAAATAAATACGCGCACCGAGCCGGCGTCATTGTTTGGCGGCTGGTGAGCCAAAACGATCGCGTAAATGCACGCCATTTCACAAATTGAGATCATACATCATTCAACACACATTCAATTTGATACGAACAATGTTTTCAGGAGGATATTTATCTCGGCGGCAAATTAAAGCTTGCGCCTATCGCGGGACTCATCTATTGACAATTATTTCAAAAAAATAACATCGCCCCGTGGTCCATTGTCTGCAACGCTTTCATGCCTGCCAATTATTTGGATGGGTTTTAATATTTTTTTTACCGCCAACGTAAGCAACCGCCGACAGTCCTCATGGCTAGTGATTCTTGTCGCTCAAAAATTTCTCCTATCAAGAAGCACGATTGATTTGCTGCTCACTAAATATTTTTTAGACCTTTTAATTTTAAATATTTGTTGACTACCTTGATTCTTTACTTTTTTCCGGTTTATGCAATTTTTTACTTTCCATAGGTAATTTTTTGTAAAAGGAAATTTAGCAATGTGTTCTACCTATTTCCGTGGGACTTAAATTGAAACACCGGAACTTGCGTGTAGAAAATTTTATTTTTTATCTCTTCACGGTTATTTAAGAGTATCTACGTATCATTTCTTGATTCATATAAACTGTAGAAGTCTTAAGTCCAGTGCCTTCAACCAAAGTCAAAAGTGTTGCAAACAAGATTAACCCTTTATAGCCCCTGGTGACATTTCTGTAACAAACCCAAAAAGTCTCTATAAAATTTAAACTAAACATTTAAGATTTGTGAAATCAATATCAATATATTCTTAAATAACACACCGAACATTTTAGCATCAAATATAAATCATAGGTAGCGTAACTTGCTCCCTTTTTGGCTTTGAATTTCGTGTTTTGATGAAAATGCCATGTATGAACTTGCCAAAAGTTTAAAATTTATAAAAAAATACTAAAAGTATATAAAATTGTATAATTTTCGTTGATACCCGTAGGTAAGTAAATAATTTGGTTTATATATCGTTACCAATTCATACTTTTGATTTTTTATATGTAAAAAGTTACTTTTTAGGTTTGTTACATTTCTGTCACATTGAGTGACAATGTCATAAAAAATACAACTAATGTATATCCATATATTGATGAATTTTTTCTCCTATTTTTTAAGATAGGGGTAGTATTTACACAAAAATTAGATCTATAATATAAGCCTTAAATAGAACTTCTAGTGGAGTTCTATTCGAGGTATACCTTTGTGTGGATAAATAGATTTGCTCCACTAAGAGAAGAGACAATTTGAATAGATATACAGTAGAATCCCGATTATCCGGATCAATTAAAACCAGGGGTATTCCGTATAATCGAAAATCCGGATAACCGATTTCAAAGCAAATCAAATAATATTTAAGTTTTAATAATTTTTTATTATGTAATGGGTTTTACTTAGATAATACGATATATAAAAAACGAACTATAACGATTGATATTATTATTTCCAACCATAATTTTAAATTACATAATACCTATGTAATTTAAAGTTATGGTTGGAAATAACTTGTTATAGATTTTTGATGTAATGAATCACATCTTTTTCTCGAAGCCAAGTCCCTGATGCGCTTCAGTTGTAACAACTGTATGGGATCCGATTCGTCCTGTCTTTCAAACCACTTAAAAGCAACATCTAGAGCTTCAAAAGCTTCTGCGTGAGATGGTACTTGACATACATCCCCAGTTTCAGTCTCTTCTTCATCTTCTCTCTCGTTACTGTTTAAATCCTCAATGATTTCTTCATCAGTTAATATTTGGAATCCAGGGTCTTCACTATCGCAGTTCAGCCACTCCATAATATTCTCTTCATCGCACCCTTCACCAATGCTAATAATTTTCATTGCTTCGGTTATTTCTTTAAAATCGTCGTGCGGTTTAATTGAAGAATCAGATAGAGTTAATTTTAATAATTTATTCCATGCCCTTTTTAATGTTTGCAATTCCACAGAATTCCACGCTTCTACCAGCATATAACAACAATCTTTTAAATTAATTTCTTTAAAAAACTTTAACAACGTTTCTATTTCACTGTCGTCTTCTGATAAAAGACGACGCAGTAGCTGCTTTCTGTATAAACGTTTTAAAGTTTCAATGACACTTTGGTCCATAGGTTGCAATATCGATGTTACGTTAGGGGGCAAATACTTAACCGTGAACTTCCCATTTTCTCGATTTAGTGTTTCAGCGGAAGGGTGCGTTGGCGCATTATCTAATAACAACAATACATCGCCCTCTTTTCCCACGTCCTTTTGAAATTTCTTCACCTCAGGAATAAACGTATTTTCATACCAAGTAAGAAAAATATCTGTGTTCATCCACGCTTTTTGTTGGTTAGCGTAAATTAAGGGTATTTTAACATTCTTGAAACAGCGCGGATTTTTTGGTTTACCAATAAGCAGCAGTGGCAATCGATGTGTTCCTTTAGCGTTTGCGCAAACCATAACTGTAACTCTGTCCTTACTCACTTTGTGCCCCGGTGCTGCATTTTCACGTCGCGATGCTAATGATCTGCTTGGTAGAGCTTTCCAATTAAGACCTGTTTCGTCCGCATTGTATACAAAATCTAAATCGTATTTTTTTTCATCTAGAAATTCTTTTAACTCGTCTACAAAAGAGTCGGCTGATGCAACGTTAGCAGACAGTTTTTCTCCTTGAATCTCCAGTTCTCGAATTCCATGTCTGGATTTGAATCTTGCTAACCATCCACAGCTCGCCTTGAAAGAAGTATCACCACCAAGTTTTTGATTAAAATCCAATGCTTTTTCGCATAACAGAGGTCCAGATATGGGCTGACCGCATGCTCTCTTTTGTAAGAACCAAGTAAAA
The DNA here is from genome assembly GCA_030295005.1 of Cephonodes hylas. Taxonomy (NCBI): domain Eukaryota; kingdom Metazoa; phylum Arthropoda; class Insecta; order Lepidoptera; family Sphingidae; genus Cephonodes; species Cephonodes hylas. The sequence continues at coordinate 7,476,740 of AP025369.1, read as the reverse complement.
ACTGCATTCTCCAGAATTTCATTTTGAGATTTTTTCATGACTTTACGTTGCGAACTTCCATCTTCTTGCTCAAGCGCGCAAATGAATTTCATTATGGAATCAGAATTCTTTTTAATGTCTGATATCGTAGAAGTTCCGACACCATATATTTGTGCCAACTTACTGCCAGATTCACCATTTTTTATACTCTCAATTATCTTCATTTTGTCTTTAAGAGACAACACTACTCTTTTTCGCTTGGACATTTTAAATTTCCAACACAAAACGAAAACAAAAATAAAAGACAACCTTTCAGTTGAACGCTATCAAAGAAAATGCAACAATAACAAACACTATCCCGCAAACAAATGAGAGCGGGAGTACACCGTCGGAGGCGGGAATAAACTTGTCGTAACATGTCTCGTTGCGCCGTCAAAACATTTTTAAATTAATAATTAGAGCCGAGACGAATGAGTCCGGATAATCGGATGTTCGGATAATCGAGGTTCGGATAATCGGGATTCTACTGTATGCCAAAAAAAAACACAATTTGCGTTGAAAGTTTTATGTACTGAGCGTAGTTTCAAGTTTCGTCTATAATATTGAACCTGAAACAGGAACTGAAAGAGTTTTGCTCCTGGTAGAATAAAAAAGGAGCATCTTGAAACGTCGTATTTAGAATGACTCGGGCATACCCAGACATCAGAAATAACAACGATATTTGGATAATTACTTTACTTCCGTGGCTTGAAACTTTACTAGAGTACTTAGCAGAAGTGGATATATCTTGGACTTGGGGAGTCCTGGGACCGTACGGAATAATCTCGTTCCAGATTCCAAGCTACCCCCTGACGAGGATGTAATAAAAAGTAATGTAGATTTTCTGTTGATTACGTAGCAAATATGGACGCAATTGATGTGTCAAAATATATATGAAAAGACAACAAACTTGTCACGCTTCTCTCAACTTTTGCTGGTGAGTGGTCGAAGGTCCAAGTCGTTACGATAAGGCCAATAGAAGTACATCAACATTGATTGGTCTCATATCGTCGAAGAATGTAATGGGTATATTGGAGGTGTAGATTTTATAAACAGGATTATGGGAACTTATAGTATTATGACACGAATTAAAAGATGCCAGGTTTGGATGTTTTACCAATTATTAGACCTAACCATGGCCAGTTCTTGGCTGATGTATGTGAGAGTAACGCAGACTAAACTATGCAATGACAAACAAATGTCTTCAGCAGATTTTCAACTTGAAATTGGAGACTTTATGTAAGCTATGCTTGAATCCTAATGTCCAACAGCGATGATTAATTGAAAATGAAATACAAGCCAAAATCACAAGAGTCCGGCGCAACATGTCCCCCCATTGACGGTAGGGCAGTATCAAATTGGCTACTGACCGAATTAGGTTGGAAAATCATTTGGCCCAAGTTTCTTCGATGTCCTGATGTAGCACAAACAATTTTTAAAAAGCTCGGAATAGTAGTTGTTACAAAAAACAAAATAAATCTGTTAGATCCTTCCATACTACGTTAAAACATTTTCATCCATTTTAACCCAATGTGACAGTAATGTTACAAACCCTAAAAGATCCAATACATACGGAATTAAAAATATTTTTGAATTTCCACGAAAAACGTGTTTTTTTATTTGTTCAAGCCTATCATATATCAAAGTATTATAATTTTTTATGATCTTGGGCTACGAAGGGTTAAAACCCTGGCAACATCTCAAGTATACGATGTTTTATGTATCAGATAATAAGTCGAATTGAATTCGACTTAAATATTAGATTATTCAAGTTTAACTTTTAAATTTCATGAATACGTAAAGTTAAAACTTATTTTTTTCATGTGCGTCGACATTTTACCTCACTAATGGAATTGCTTTATTTTTCGAATCACTAACTTTTACGATCACACAGAGTTTGTCATACATACATGAATTTGTTTCGGAGAAATTGGATTTTTGTCAATTTCACTTTTATTATATGCGGTTACGAAGCAATCTATTCTGTAGAGTGTTAGTATTTTTCTTCTCGGTGGTTATATAAGCTTTGTATATAATTTTGATTCAGATTTAATTCGATCTTATAATAAATCTTATGTAAAGAAATACTTTACATAACGATATTATTGCATTAATTGGAAAAATCTACAACAATTAATTTACATATATAATGTTAACCAGTTAACTCCATGATTATTAATTACCTTTCACAGTTTAAAATAAAATACTTTACACCAACAAAGTATTCCAATTTATTCTACATAAATTAACGGACCTATAAACAATATCACGATAAAATACAAATCAAAGAATTGTAAAACGGATATTCGAAAATAGAACATCAAATAATTCCCATCTCATAACTATTTTAACATTCCTCGCGAAACGTCGATCGTGTAATAATTTATCACTTACAAAACGTTTCCGATGCCGGTTTCAGAGCGTTGCCTGCTGGAAACCGTCAATTTCTCTGAAATAGACGCAATGTGGCCTGACCACTGTTTGAGGAGCTTCCGAACGCAAGGGAAAGTGGTGACGGAGTTGGCAGCGAGCCAGCCAACTGTGCGTCAAAACGATACCAAATATTCCACCTAATTTGATATATAAATATACGGCGATAATTAACATTTTTGTCATCGTAACCGCTGAACACGGACATTTTTATTGCAATATCCAGATATGCGTGTTGAAATATTTGTCGTTTGATAGATTTATGACGACAAACTGTCCATCAAGTACTGATTTTCAAACAACATTCATTTTAAGCCTACAGTGTAACGAGTTTTAAAAGTACTAAGGGTTATCAATCCTACATCCTATTTAATGTTATTTTTTAAGCAAAGATGAATTGTTAAAATGTAAAAAATAACGTTATTAATGTTTTTCTTTCATTATAACTAGATAATGAATTTGGTATTTTTACTACCGCTGTAAGTGTTTATTTACTACGACACTTTTAAACAAACAATATAAAGTCAGTTTGGAAGCAAAATAGTTTTAGTATTCAGATTTTCGAGCCATATGTACATGTACTGTCGCAGAGGACGATAAACCGGCGATCCCGGAGCTGTCAAATAAAAAGCTGCAGTCGTTAAGCCAAGTCACAAACCCTATGGTTAACATTGAGCTATCGCGATGGGCTATGGCACAAATCCCCTCCCATAATGTGAGGTTGAATTTATGTCCTACAACGCATTGTATTGTGTATTTTTTAGTGTTTTTATTCGACCGTTTACTCTTTTCTAGTGGTACAAGCGCATCGCTAGCATTTGCGTTCTCTATGTTTTTTTAAAAATTGCTACGTATTATAGTGTATTATAAAGATTATTATAATAAACAATTGAATAATTATTACAAACATTGCTATAGCTTGTTTAATTATTATCAGTTTTCGTTGATCGTTAGCGGCAAGCGCCCTTTTGTCTGGATAAACCATTATCCCGAATATCAATTGAGTTTGTGTAATTAAACGCAATTTTATTGTAATTATGAAACGTAAGCAAACAAAACGCAGATAAAGACAAACATGAACACCTGTTGTAAAAAGATTAACGATAAAACTCGTCAAGCTGAATTTTGAAATTAATTACGTTTAAAAATTGGCAGGCACGTATCTGAATTTCGATTTCCATCGGTGCTTTAATTTAAATTCAAAGCATACAGCGATGTGTCGCTGAATCAACAGAATATGTTTGTTTGTCGAGGCCGTGGCGCGAGCACTGTCAACATACACCGAATGGACTCTGCTCACTTGTCCGTTCGGTACTTAGGTGCTGCCTGATAATTCTGCGCGCTGAAGCAGTTGTGCATGGTTGGATAACACGGTGGCAACGTTCAAACAACTCATCTAAATTAGCATAAGTTTAATCGAAAATGTTATACTCCTACTTTAATCTTCTTCGATTGTATGTGACAAATTCTTTATAAAAAGCAGTCACTATGTCTGATGTTAATGGTAAGATAAAGAAGACCTTATACTTTTTTAAAATAACAAGCCACCGATTCATACAAAGAGTACAAAACCGCGAGATCGAAGCGTCTGCGAAACCCTAAGAACCAATATTGGTACTTTACGTGATCGAATTCCAATTGATTATATTTGAATAAAGTACGATGGTAATATGGCGTAATCCCGATCACCCTATGTTTATGTAACAACATAACAGATTTTCAATCAGAGTCGACAGCGCAAAAGAGATTCTAATAACATTCAAAACTCGTCTCGCGGGAGTCGGTGTCAGTTTAATTACGAGCACGGCACGGCCAGGGACACGCCGTCTCGACTGCCATCACAACGGATTTATTTTTTCGCTGGGACAAAGGACGATTAAAAAAGTTCGTAATGAAAGCCGTCCGCCAAATGCAAAGGGTGAGTTCGCGATCACAAGTAGAATATCCGAATTTTTGACGTGCTGCACGAACCGGAATAAACCACTGATCAATAACATGCATGTGTAGCGTGTGCCGGTCTGCTTGTTTGTCTTGCTTTAATTGAATAGCTATGTGCATATTGTAGCGCAGTTTCATAGGAAACGTTTATGTTCATTGCTAAAGCCTATAAATAGTTTACGGTAACTTAATTTCATTTACAAATTTGAATATAACATGTGTGAAGGAAAGTAGCTTTGGAAACAACATTTATCATCAACGGCATCAGGTGAAATATGTTTTGACCATTATTGCGCACATAACTTTTCTAACCAGTTGTCAATTATGACTATAATTGGCCTCGACCACGTTCATGAGCGATAGCAACTGCCAATCCTGTTTTTATGATAGAAAATACGGTAGCGTCTACACTATCACAAATTATTTATCATCATACGCGGAAATTTCTTAAATTCTTAAATTGATATTGATTATTGCTTGAAACGAAAAATGGTTTTAACTTACGGCTATAGATATCCATATAACTTTTGCATACTTGTCTCATAAATATTTTTATATTTTTTTTCTTATTTTCAAAAAGGGGCAACAAAAACCAGATCCGAGACGGTTGCTTCATTCAGAATGCGAGGTTTTGTGAGAATCTTTTCCGTTAGCACTATGTTCACGTTCTCTTCACGCTCCAAGCCCTTGAATCATACCCTTATGACGATCCGATAACACTTATATAAGGAGGTCGCTTGCCTTCATCTGCCATTCCGCAAATCTTCCCGTTACTCGTACGATCTTGAGGATTACGCGACATAACATATATTACTATTGCTTCAACGTCGTGAATACTTCTTGCTACCTTAATTGGTTCCATAACAGATTCAGATTTTATTTTATATGTGCCCTTTAAATATTAAATCTTGCCGCACATTTTGCCGTCAAGACGATATCGTAATTTTGCAAACGTTTAAACTCAGTTTCAACGAAATGTCCGTCCTTTTAAATATTAAAAGGACATTGCATAAAATATTTTGTGCAGCTTAAAGCATTTTTAAGCATCGAAAAAAGAGATTGTATGCATTTCAAGCCTCGCATTTGTTTGAAAAGTATACGCCGATTTAAACACAATTTTTATTCCGTATCTAAGGATTTTTTCAACCACTATTAAGTTGTTTTGATGTAAATGGTTGGATTGCAGATAAGGTCTCGATCCATATGTGATTATTAACGCCATCTAGTTAAGACTGACGTGAACGATGATTCGTTACCAAAGAGTAGCTGATAAATACTTTGGATGCTATTCACCCAATAGATTTTTATAACCACTTAAGGAGTCGAGCCAATATTTACTTACAATTAGATATGACTACTTTTCTTACTCATTTAAAGGCATTATTTTGTAAATTTTTATTTACAAATTAATATGTTTATTGTTTTGTTATTAATAATTTGGTATCTTGTCGAGTTAATTTATGTCAAAAAATTCTTTCATTATCATTGTTTACTTATAAACGTGATTGTTGTGAAATTATAAAACGTGATATTGGAATAAAAACATACTGAAATATGTGCTATGGATGGCATTCTTATGAAAAATTATCGTGAGATAAAAAGTAATGAATACCGCGTACTGCTTTTTCACTGGAATGCTAGTTCATTATGAACATTTCGTGTGCGCGTATTTTATAGGCTTGTTAGTTAACTTTTAGCATGTTTCCAACTGAAGTCCGATGAAAGCCGACATCAAAGAGATGAGTCATACAGATATATTGGTTTAAATTATGTAGATAAAGTTTCCATTTCGCTCGCCTTACCGTGGTGCGGTGATCTCATTTATCTGCTGCGAAAATAAACGTAGTAACTCGAAACATGATACCTGGAACAAAACAGAGAATTTTGAATTTAGTGGACGGAGGGTTGTGTTTACGCTTTTTACTGGCTATATAAATTAAGTTGCGTAAACCCATTGTAAGTCGAGTACGGAGAGCATAATGTTGTGTCGGGCTCGAACGAGTTGCCGAGATACTCGCGAGGATATTCTGCGCTTCAGGAAGGAAATGAAATAAAAGGTGAGGACCCCGAGCTGTGAATTGATACCGTTATTTGAAAAACACCTTGATAAGTCCCCCCCGGTCCCAAATAAAAGCTGAGTGTCGCGCTGTGGATAACGGTTTTAAAAAACGTCACCTTCATTGAAAATTACGATAACAGGAGCGTCGATAACAATTCTTTTTCCGTTCAGAACGGTATGCGCGCAGATTTTCAGGGAAAAACGAAAATTCTTTTACAATCTGAAAGTGTTTTGGTGCTTACAAATTATTTCATTATTTACGGTTGCCTCATTGGTTTCATGATAAATTGACTCAAATGACTAAGAAGTTAAGTTTCTTTGCTAAGTTTTATAAGTTTTTTTTTTATTCTTAGCAGAAACAAAAACTTGTATGTTTCCTATCGTAAGAAATAATAAAAGTTGCTGGCAAATCAATACAAGTTTTCATCTGTATCTTCAAATTTAGTTCTGCACTGTTCACTGTTCTGCACTGTTCATGCTATAGATCTACCACTTACTATGCATATTTATTGTTTGTTTATACTACGTAATCGTTTAACTATATCGCTGTAATACTGTTGGTTGGCTACGGGATAATTCGCTCCCACATTACGCATTGTTGCCGCTTACATTATTTGAAAATTATGCATTGTTTTAATAACTGTGTTGTTTAAGCGTCAGTCACACTCGCTTCAATAGTTACATGCAGAGTGTAGTGTTCACTTAATCAAATTACCTTGTTTGTTTGTTTTCATGACGCATGTTTTGTTTCAACTCATGTGTTCAACTTTGTCAATTAATTTAACAAATATTAATAATTGCTATGGTAGAGACATTTTTTCATTTGTCATTTTTGGCATTCCATCAAATACTTTACTTTCGTCCACTACAAGGCATAATTATCGTTTTCCTGGTCGACGCCAGTCAACGAAGATTTTGGGAATGAGTAAACTCATATTGAGTTTTGTTTTTAGTTATGGCTTTTAGTTACATCTATATTGACAGCCCCGTGGCGCAGTTGGCTAAACACCAGCTTGCGAATCGAGCGGCCGCGGGTTCGATCCCCGCACCGAGACAAATGTTTGTGTGATCCACAAATATTTGTTTCGGGTCTGGGTGTTTGTGAGACCGAAAAGTCTCTCGTAGTTTCTGATACCCACGACACAAGACTTGTATCTTAGTGTGGGGTCAGGACTATGTATGTGACTGTTGGGTGTATTTATTTATTTATTATATATTTTAAGTAGTTTACTCATATAAAGAATAATTTTTTTATTTTTTGTTATCATCCTGATAAACAATGGACACATTCAATTTTATTTAGGCATGGTATTGATTAATGTTTCAAATTTGTTCGCGTCTGTATCATTTTCTGCGGAATCTTCTGATCTAACGTTTGAAATTAATTCAACCGTTTCTGTGCGCTATAATTCACGTTAGGAGCACGCAGCGTCCAGTGCCGATTTATCTCAATATTTACAAAATATATTGCGGAATTATTCATAAAATGTAAAATACCGAGTGAAATAATCTAAGCAATATATTAGAAAGGGCATAATGTGCGCAGTATATGCGCCGACGCAATGTTTATTCCTTCGCAGGAGAGAGACGCGTGGGACGAGCTCGTCACCAGGATTGCACAATTTCACTGGAACACTGATTGGGCCGCTTGAAGAATCCCTGGATAAGGTATGAATAAAATTATTTTGATGAAATTTTTATATTGGAAATTTAAAACGATTTTTTTTATTATTTAAAAGAAATCGGATTTAGAATTAATTACAAGTTCAAATGAATTTAAAAACTAAAATTTTATCGATGCAAATTTCATAATAATTGTGAATTAATCGATTTAAATTGGTTATATTTTACAAACAAAATTAAATAAAAAAACGTTTCACAAGTTACAAACACTGCGTTACCATAATAAATCTCGTAACAATAGTCGCTGCAGTGGTAGTGCAAATAAGAACGTATGTACTAGAGTATTAAGTCTCATGAATAATACATCATATACCTCCTTCAGATCAGAAGGATTTGTGCTTGGAAGTATGCAAGCACGCCTACGCTGTCACGAAGCGACGCCGCGACTTTACTCGGGCTGTAGGCAAACGACAAATGACGCGGAGGTTCTCAGAACAAACTACCGGACTTATCTGATACAGCCACTTCGTGACAAGGTTTCTCTGGATATTTACTCGAAGCCCGAGCCAACATGAGCGATATAGATGATTCATGCGAACACAGCTTACGCTCTTTATTCTCATTAAGCGAAACGCAAGCCTGTTTGTTAGTGAAACCTTCGCCAGGTAAACATGAAATATAACATTTGAACAAATACGGCGTGCTTTGTAATTATATTAATGTTAGCTGATAACGTCATGCCATTTTCTAGAATACGTTTGAGTGAAATTAAAATACATGGATATTTATTTACGTTGTAGTTCCGTGGTTAACTTTGTTGTGAGCCAATTTGTGGATATTGTTAATGCATTAAATTTAATGTAGCAAAACAACTTACACTGTACAAAGGATTTCCAATCACAATACACATCCGCCCAGACGTATTATTTATCAATTTCGTTGTTAATAAGGGAACCCTTTATTAGATGAAGTTGTAAGGGCGAGGGCGCGCGTATCATATTTAATCTTTCAGCGTCTGGCAACGTCGAAAACTGCAGGTGCGCATAGTTGAAACGTTTGAAGGGGAAATCCGGGCATCGGGCTCACGAGCTAATCATCCAGTTGGAATGTGAAGTGCACACTCGGACCGATAGCGAAATGCTGCTATTCAATTTGTACTTGCAAATACTTAATTAGGGCTGCACATTTTTATGAACACCTGCACTCCACTGCGTTATTGCAACGCTGCATTTGATACATTAAGTAGTAAAATTAGAAAAGGATTGAGTAGCAAATATAGCACATGTGTTTATTGTTTTGTCACGCCTTAATATATGATTTGGGCATCACTGGATATATAGAGAAAATAAACACAATATTTTGACTTTAAATCAACATGACAGCAGACCATTAAAGCATTCAAATCGCTTAACTTCTTAACATTCAATAAACTTTAAAACTTGAAAATACTCCAAATTAATTTAATTAATGCAAATTTCGAACAACAAATAACAGTTTTATTGGCGTGAAATTCTATTGTGGGGGTATTTTAAAACGAAAACTTTCACGAAAATTGTGACCAAACGAACCGTCAGCGCACCGACGCGGCATAAACAGGATTGGAAGGGCGCAATTTGGCCGGTATTCAGCGTCGCGGCGCTGTAAAAGCTCGCCGTATCTAATTATCGTCGGGTTACACTGGTCTTACCATAGAATTCGCAAATATTTCATCGCAACGAACAATTTTGGTTTATTAGCCGGCCAATTTCGTAGAAATTAATTTAAATTAACTGTCAGTAGGATAGTTGAATCAGGCGTTTCTTTTTAGTCAGTTTAAAACTATAAATGTTAAAGCATTGCAGGATTCACAAGGGTCCTCACTTCCTTTTCACTGCATAAAGTTATACAAATGGTAATTAAAATAGAACAAATGTATTTCCGTATCGTGGTTGGGACCGCGGCGCGCCCGCACCACACTAACTGAGTTACCGCCGACGTTTTTAAAGCTTTTTGCAGAGCGAGTGCGGCTGTTTCACAGCTAATCAGGCTAATACTACGGGACTCGGGACTGGGAGCCAACCCCGGCCTGGCTGACTGGCACAATTGTGCTAATAGCTCTTGAGCCATGAAATAATGGGATAAGTGCAAATAAAAAATATCATGTATATTAATTTACCCCCAGGTCCGTGATAAGGATAAATAGAAAAGCCTATTGTTTAATAAGTTTTAAGTTGATATTCTTCTCGTGTTAATAATGCCCGACGGTCTTGCCATTCAGCTGTTTTTTGACATCGGGAATAAAGTAAGCATAATTATTTTCCAATTAAGTGTCCCTGTCTGCGTAATTGTGAGTCTATTGTTTAGTGATTTCACATTGTTTAATTCCATTAAAATTTGTGGTTTGGCGCGTCGAATACAGAATGTGCAATGGCATTTGAGTATAAATTCTCTAACCGAATTGTTGATACATTTGCCTCTAATTCAAGTCTAAAGCAAATTCTGACTTTAGGAAGTTAAGGAGAACTTTGACATAGATACTTCCTATGTCGTCATAATTGCGCAGGCAATAATTTTTTACTAATTATTATTTCTCGCTATCCAAGTCTTATTCTGGACTATATTACACTTTACACCAGGTACATCGAAAGTCGTCATTGTTGTGCCTAAGTTGGCGAAGAAGAATAAAGAAACAGTTTAAGTTATTTATCAATGAAATATCTTAATTGAGGATGGAGCTCTGTGATATTATGTAATTGGAAACCAGATATTACAAAGTACAAAAGCAAAAGGAGAGGGCATCTCCGTCTCTATCCAAATCCTTAATATTGACTGAAGCACTAACAATCCCAAGTGAAACACGGCACAGGACGGTCTTGCAACCGCATATAATTATCGCAGGGGCTAAAACGGCCTTAGGGGCGTGACAACCGTGCCACAGTTATGAACATGTGGTTATAATTCAACTGAAACGTGCGCGTGTGCGTTCAGTCACTCGATGCGCCTACGAAATGCACAGTTGCGTGAAAATATTTAGGTATGTCGTCTTCCGCCAGCCACCACTTCATTGTGCAAAGCATTAGTTCGCGACGGAATTTACGCATCCCAAGAACGTTGAGTATACTGGAAATATTAAAGTTCCATAAAATACAACCAACTTGCATGAAGCTTTCAATTAGAGTGGGTGATATGGCAGACGCTTACGACTTCAAGTAAAGTAGTTTGTAAAGATCTCAAACCCCTAATAAGCCTTTGGGGTTTAAAATTCCATCTACCAGTAAGAATGTATATAAAAAAAATCTTATACAAGAGAATAAAGACGATAATTATCTATTAAGTTCTCATGGTTATGTTGATCTGCTTAATTATATTATTCTCGAATTTGATATTATCAATTATAATGAAAGCACCTAATTTGATGCTAAATAAATCAATAATCACAGATTGACTAAACCTGTGGGATCGTTACAATAGTTAAAACTGATTGACGCTTGAGGCTAACCTATCCGCAATACTTGAAAAGAGTAAATACGAAGAAGAAGCCTTTCAAGATGAATGACGAAGTAATGAGAAAAGACGAGTAATTAATTAACAAACGAACAAATGTAAGTATTAAAAGTGTTACTCCACACCTACTCTCAGTAGTCATAAAACAGCGAATTCATACGAAAGTTGAACTGCCTGCATGGAATTTTTTACAAAAACAAAAGTAAGCGTGGTATTCGCAGTCGATAAGTTCTGCGACTGAGTCGTAATTGTTCTATTAGATGACAAAGGAATTGCGACGTAGTTTTTAAATTCTCATTCGAGCCGGTTTAGTATTCAGCTTGGCATTTGCCAAAGTTATTATGAGCTATAAATTACATTCACAGATATTTATTAGGATAGTTTTCTGTCTCGGCGAAATTGGTTTAGAGAATTTCTTCTTGAAGTGATGTCGATTCCTGGTCAGAATAATGTAAAAACTACATTAACAGCATAGATATACTTATCCCCGGTATCTTAAAACTACAGATAGACACACTTAGCTTTAGCCAGAATCAAAAGCAATCATCTACCTTCCTCTATCTCCTTATCATGGTCGAATTTTATGGATTTGTTTATTAATTTAGGTAATGTTTGCATTCACTTAGCTTATAGAGTAGTAGATAGCATAAAACAACTCAACTACAGCGTAATAGTACTTTGTAATGGAGCAAAGCTTACTAGGAGTGAAATAGCACGTTCCAGTCAGAACAACTGAACGGCGCTCTCGCACGCAACCTGCGGACATAGTTTGAAAAGTCGTAACATTCAAGTCAGGTTATACATTGCACTTTATCACAGGTGAGGTGTGTATCGTACTTAGTGGTTTATAAAATAGCAACAACGTCGAAATAAATAAGTCGTAAATGAAGAACGAAACGGAATGAATACAATTGTGTTGAGCTTTAGAAAGTAAGTTGATTTTGGCCTTATCATGTTTTTCAAGGGAAAGGATTATGGCTCTACCCTTCGCTGGTCCTGGGAAAGCTTATGTTGAGGTCATCAGCGTTAAAGTGCGGCGTCGGACGTCACGTTTAACCATCATATCGCAGCTTCAAATTTAGCCAAGACTCATCTTCCAGCGCTTAAATGTTGATAAATATTTGGAAGGCCTAGGGTTTAATAGTGCTATCTTTGATAAATTCTTAATTTTGTTCATAAAAAAGCAAACTTGTGTAACGGTAAAAGAAAAGAATAATAAAGTAAAGAAAAAAGCTAAGCGAAATTTATTAAGTACTTTCATCAGAAAACATGAAGATTTAACAGAAATTGTGCATCTCGACTAACAGCAGTTTCTTGAACCAATTAATTGCGGCGCCATTACTAGAAATATGTATGTCAAACAAGTGAAACACGGAAACTTGTATGCTAACCACTTTCCTTAATACCAGTTTGTAATGAGCTTAGACGCAAGGAAACTCTTAAATAGCTCAATTACCAACTAGGTGAAATCAACGTTTATAGACGTGGGAAGATTATTATAATTAATACTTCAGAAGTGCATTTTACCTCTTTACGTTTATGTATCCAGTTTCGCACTGAATATGATAATTTTTAATGGTAGAGCTTATTCAGCCTGAAGGACGGATATGAGAAATACGATTAAAAATATTTCATATTAAAAAGTGTGTCGCATTTTGCAATAAGTATGTATACATCCGACTTTGAAGAATGACTATTAAGCTCAGTGAAAGATAATCTTGAAACTTTCTCACCAGTTTTAATTTTATTCAATGAGAAAACATGTTAGTTGGTTATAAAATATTGTTATTAAAATTTAAATGCGATAGTCATGCGTTGATTATTAATTTATGATTGCAATTCACCATATTGTAGGTCAACAATTCCGATGCGACTATTTTGTTTGCTCGTAATATTACAACGTAAATTGAAACGCTGAAAAAACAAATAACAAAGTCGTAGAGCGCTGTTGAACGTGTCCATTCATCGAGTTCGTTAGTTATTCCAATGAATAGCAGATAATAAACATTGCAACTAGGCGCCGTGACATCAACAGCGATTAGGGGAAAATTTCATTGGACTTCAAATTATGCAGTCACTTGTCTATGCGCATCGAAATATTGCTCTAAATTATTCACATTCAATTATACCCTGTGTAAAATACTTTAGCCGCGGAGCATTTCAATCAATCACTCTTCACCAATTTAGTGTGAGCGTCATTTGGCAAATTCGATTGCGTCTCTTCCAGCGGCGGAGCGGTAGTGAGAGAATAAAACAGTGCGGGCGGCGGCAGGCGGCGGGCGGCGGGCGACGGCTGCCATTGACGGTTGTGACAGAACGCACCGTTCGCCGCGCTGCACTACCATCCGCCCGCTCCGTTTAATTAATCTCCTAAACTAAATTTAAATAGGTACCGGCGGAGCTAGCACACTCGTCCGGCTAAATTAAATTGAGTTTTATTCAAGAATACGGGAATATATCGTTGAGTGCTCTCGTTATGACGTTTGTCACGTCCTTGCCTCACTTATGAGTCAAAGCAGACGTTTAATTTAATTTTAGTGTGTACACTGCTTAAAGCGACTCACGAATATTTACTAAAGTATGTTAGCCAAAAATCAAATACACTATCTGCTCTGAAACAATAAGAACCGAAATAAAATATAAAAGTAAATTAACGAGATTGTTTTATAAACAAACAAGGCTATTTAAAATATTAAGTGTGAATAAATCTCTAACGTTTCATTGTTAATTAAACTCAGTTGGCGCGCTTAATAGTCCTTTTTTATCATTTTGTTTGCTGATTGTCTGAGCGACATTTATTACGAAATCTAAACTAGACTGGAATTGCTGTTGTTTACCGTTATCAATTTTCGTGTATGTAAATTAATCAATCAGGATAAAACACATTAAATTAGACATTATAGCGGATAATTGGGCGTATCATGAATGCATAATTACTTAGTTTTCCCAAGGCGCGTAAAGCCAACAGTCCGTCAAACTATTCGCCAATTAATGTATAGCGTGTAATTTGGTTTCCAGCCGGTATGTACGAGGCAAATGTTGGTACATAGGCGTGTAGGTGCGCTCAGTGTACTAGGCTGGCATAATGACGTGTGTGTCGGTGCGCACGTTTAAGCCGACGAAATTCACACGGCTGGCTTACCGCCACGCGCGAACGCCTCGGCCGCCGCTCTCATTACGCCCAACCCCCGCCTGTCGATCGCGATGCTATTGATCACCGCCCATATTTTGAATACGAAAATATCTTGCATTTTTAATTACCGATGGCACGAGCGAATATATATTATCACGCTCGGATGGTGAAATACTGAAACATTGAATAATACTGCGTAATTTCAACTCAATTTTACTTTAACCCTTAACCACATACCTGCGGTCCAGAGTCCGCAATGATTTTTCAAATTCAAATATTTCCGCGTGTGGGTGCCGTGCATCAAAGCGCGTTCATATATAGGTACCTTTTCTACACACCATTTAGTGTCGCGCTAGCACTCGGTGAGTGTGTACGTCCGCGCGTTTGGCCAGGGTAAGTAAAATTAATTCGCCAGTGGTCTCCGTTACCGCACGTAGGTGGTTGTGTGACATGACGGTGGTTGATTGACTTTTTGTTCTAATTATTTATTATTACTGTTTTAGAGTTAAAATGAGTAAAAATCACGAAAATATTAAAAGATGGCTTCAGCAAGAGATCTCGGACGAAGATGACATTTCTGGCGAGGATTGCAGCGACGTCGAACCCGATGTAATCATTGATCAAGAGCAGGCTGAAGAGTGTGAATCTGAATCTGAAATTGAGGGTGATGACAATGAAGATAGCTTGCCGGCACCAACAACCTCTTCAAGGTCACAATCTATATCCAGGTCTCCAAAAGAAAGCGACTCGTCGGAAGATAATATTTCGCCTTCGCGCTTGCAGTGCAGAGGTAGGCGAAAAAAAAAATACTTGGGCAGTAATCGTTTTTGCTGGTCATTTGTGCATAACGTTACTCGTTCAACACCTCAGCATAATATTGTACAGCAAACGCCGGGTGTAAAACCAGCATTTCGTAGTATTCTCAATAATTCTACTACAGAACTTGCTATTTGCAGTATCTTATTTACGGATGAGATATTGGACAAAATTGTACTACACACTAATAATAAAATAAGACTCATGAGATAATAATAAATATAATAAATAAATACACCCAACAGTCACATACATAGTCCTGACCCCACACTAACATACGAGTCTTTTGTCGTGGGTATCAGAAACTACGAGAGACTTTTTCGGTCTCACAAACACCCAGACCCGAAACAAATATTTGTGGATCACACAAACATTTGTCTCGGTGCAGGGATCGAACCCGCGGCCGCTCGTTTCGCAAGCTGGTATCTAGCCAACTAGGCCACGGGGCTGTCAAGATCAAAATACAAAAATCAAGCATGTGTTCAAGACGGAGCTCTTACAGAGCTCAAAGCATTGATGGGATTATTGTTTTACTCTGCTAATTTCAAAGAAAATCATGAGCAATATACCTCATGGTACGGCTCTGATGGCATGCAAGAGAAATTTACAGTTGCATAATGAGTAAGAACAGGTTAGAAGTTCTATTAAAGACCATTCGATTTGATGATGCAGAAACTAGAGAGCAACGTCGTCAAGTGGATGTCGCTGCTCCTATTTCAGAACTTTTTCAGTCTTTTATACATAAAATTGTCAAAAAGTTTACTCCATCGTAGTTTGTGCAAGTGTAGATGAGATGCTAGTAGCCTTTTGCGGTCGCTGTAAATTCAAAATGTACATGCCATAAAAACCCGCAAAATATGGGCTAAAAATTATGTTCATTACAGATGCAAGAAACGGCTACCTTCTAAATGCATATATATATCTCGGCAAAGATTCTGATGGGCAAACTTTGCCCCAAGAATTAAAGGATCTATCAAAACCAACTCAAGCTGTTTTACGCCTTGTCGCACCAATCGAAAATTTTAACAGGAATGTCACAGCTGATAATTGGTTCTCTTCAATAGAACTGGTCAATTGTTTAAAACAGAGGCGCTTAAGTTTTGTGGGTACTCTGAAAAAAGACAAGCGCGAAATACCGCCTGAATTCAAACCATCTAGACAGCGGCCAAGAGACTCTTCCGTGTTTGGATTTACAGAAAAACAAAGCAGTAGTTTTGATTTCAAGCATGCATCATACTGTTATTGTTGACCAAAGCACCAAAAACCTGAGATGTTAATGAACTACAACGAAACCAAAATTGGCGTCGATTTACTTGATCAAAGATGCTCAAACTATTCCACTTCTCGTCGGACGCGAAGATGGTCTTTGACTATATTTTACAAAATATTAGACATATCTTGTTCAAATGCTTGTATCATAAGCTGTAATAACCAAGCTCAGATGACTGAGAGTCAGTTTAAATTCTTGAAAAAGTTGGCTCAACAGCTTACAAAACCGCACATCGAACGTCGTAAAAATGACCGCGTTCCGAGAGACATCAAGATCTCTATTCGCCGTATTTTGCAAATAAAGGAAGATTTACCAAATACTTCTGCTGCCGAAAAACTTGAAGTTCGTAAAACATGCTTCACGTGTGATCCAAAAAAGAAACGAAAAACGGCTTACCTATGTTTCGTGTGTAAAGTAGCTATTTGTTTGGAGTGTTCGCAAAAAGTGTGTTGTTACTGCCGCGAAAAAATTTAAAAGTTGAAGCTTTGCAATATTGTTTAGTTTTTATTTGATTTTATTTTTAGTTTATTCAAATTATTAGAAATAAGAAAAAGAAGTGAAAAATTTAAGTATTTTAGAATAAAGATCTCATTTTCTTTTGTTATTTTTGACGCCATATTCCTTATTTCATAGATATTATTCCATCTTTATAAAACTTTTATATTACTTTTGCTAATTTGTGACGTTTGAATAAAGAAATTAAGTATAGACATGCATTTTATTTAACCGAACTTTAATTTCTTATCATAGATCCCCAAATAATCTCAATAAATTATTAGCGGTCTCTGTGACCGCACGTAGGTGGTTAGAGGACAGAAATAGGTGCTAGGTGGTTAAGGGTTAAAAATAATGTAGTAACACAACAACAACAACATATTCAAATTTTATGACACGGGTTTCTTTACTATACATTATGAGTAACTGTTTTCTTAGAGAGAGAAAATCTGAATACGGGTTGTTGAGGTCGTATCTACCTTTGATTCACATGATTCACGAATTATGCTGCATAAAGTCCGAACAAGCCTCTTTTTCCTTTTTTTTTTAAATCGATTCTTATGTTTCGATTGACAGCCCCGTGGCGCAGTTGGCTAGACACCAGCTTGCGAAACGAGCGGCCGCGGGTTCGATCCCCGCACCGAGACAAATGTTTGTGTGATCCACAAATATTTGTTTCGGGTCTGGGTGTTTGTGAGACCGAAAAGTCTCTCGTAGTTTCTGATACCCACGACACAAGACTCGTATCTTAGTGTGGGATCAGGACTATGTATGTGACTGTTGGGTGTATTTTTATTTATTTAAAGGTAGAAATCTAAATAAGACTATTTAGCAGTTGCAGGCTTCTGTAAATGATGATGTAAACTTCACGGTAGTAACTTATGGAATGTAGGTTTCTATGAAAGTTTGATGTCAGTAAGATAGAGGTATCTTGAAATTTTGGACAAGTAATAATGTGCAACTCTTTATTTACGGCACTACATACAATGTAACAAAGTTGTTAAGTTCTGCATTAAGTTAGTAGTAGTAGGTTCTGATTGAAGTCGATATACAAAAATAATGAAAATAGCAACCATGCTATTGTCGTGTCAACCATCATCATTAACCCATATACGTCCCACTACTGGGCACGGGTCTCCTCTACCATTGAGAGGGTTAAAGAGCCATAGTCCACCACGCTGGCCTAGATAGGGTTGGCGGACTACACCTACTCAATGTATGATACAACGAATGTATAATTCAGCTTGAAGCGCATTCTACGTGTAAAGTTAAGAGTTTCAAAGTAAAAATCAATAAAGTTGTTTATTACGTAACTGCTATTTCATTAGTGTGAATTCTGTGCCATTTCAAGAGGCTCTCAATTGTAACTAGAAACTAATGCCGTGATGAACAAGGTGACTTCGACCGAGGCGTCTGGATAGCAACTTGTACGACTTGTCTAATACCTAATGCTTTTCTGAAAATATGCCTTAAATTTTAAGAGGCTATAAAATGTAGTAGATGTTTAATTGTGAGTGGTATTCATTTATTTATAAACAATGCGTTACAATGGCTTTAAATTTGTATTAAATGGTCGTTCTTAACCTATTTAGGTATTTACCAGGACTTCCCAAACTAGGCAGAGGCTGTCATCTTGGGACACCAACTAATAATTAACAATAAAAGAACGTAGAGAAATGTATTAGTGCTCTGCATTATTTAATATGTGTATTATTTTGTAATTGTTTTTTTCTTAATTCACTTTTATATTCATTTTTGTTGCGTCATCGTCGTCGTCATCTCGTTCTATAGAATTTTTTTTGAATATTTTTTTTAAATAATTAAAATTATGTATTACTTAAAAATGTGACCTTTTTTTGAAATAAATAAACGCCATCCTCAATGGATGATGAACGAATATCATCATAATCTAAAATGCTATATTTAATTTTAACAATTTATAAATAAAAGAGATTGATTCTTTATTCTACTAGAATTATTAAGAAATAAAGCGTGTTGCTTTGTAGACTTATATTTACAATACATATCTTAGTAGCCTTAATATTTTAGAAATTGTGTTTCTTGTAAAGCGCTTGGGACTAGTTGGGACAATTGAATAACATTTATTATATTCTATGAAAAATTTATTGCTGTCTGCGAAATCGTATCTGGATTCTGCGCAATATATAAAATTTAAAATTTTCAAATATGAATACTGACAACTTTGAGTAATTGTTCCATATATTTGGATAGATATAAGAAGAAAATCAGTTTGGTAGTATGATAATGTAACAGATTATTGCTAGTATTGCTTGCTGAAAAACGGAAATTCTCTAAAAAAATATTATTATTTACCTAGTAAAAGCGTAAAATTTTTACAAACCCCTGGCAACCATGAGAGCAATCATTAATTGTTACCAAAAAATTTTGGGCGCTTGACCTGTCAATGACTGTTTTACATTATTAGTTTTAAAATAATTTATGAACACAAAGGTTCTTAAGCTGCAAACTTTGGGGAACATTTTTTTAGTCTCAAAATATTTGATTTTAGTTCGACAAATGTAACAATTGTCGATACAGCCCCGTACCATTCCGCGTTGCGAATAGATTCAGCCATTATCATCAGTAGTACAAATATGGTCTGAAACAATCTACTGCTCCGTACTTATTCTGTGGCATTTGAGTGTTTCCCATTTTGAAAACGAAATAGTTCCTTGATACCCACGCGTTCCAGTATGGAAGCAACATTGCCCGTAAAATTGTAACAGGAGTTTATAGTAAGTTGCCAACGACAAGGAAGGAACGATAAAACTGAACTTTTATCGGTGATCAAACGTAGTTTACACTGCAATATTTTGATATAAATTTATAATGATGACATATATTTTCACGATATTACGGAATATGGAGTATTTCAAATGCTATATTACTTTGATGGGCGTTATAGCAAGACGTTTTACCATAATAAGAAATCCTTACTTAGCAAAGTTATAAGAAAAAGTAATCAAATTAAACGATTATTTTACTTTAGTTTTTTAACTCTTTTAGTTTGTTTGATATGCAGTAATGACTTGGATATCACAACGTCGCGAATAAATCATCATAATATATTACCTTTAATTTTATATGTAAATACGAAGAAACAGAGGGGTCTCATCTTACTGGCTTGGATTAGACCCGTGAAAAAGAGTCAGATATTATTAAGAAAATGCAACTTTTTATCATCTTTATCTGTGAATGTATGTCCCATACAAAAACTAATTATCGTAAAGAGAATCAGTATCGAGCATGGTTAAACTCTTATTCTTCCCGTTCAGTTAACCACGGCGAGAGAGCCCAATTACACAGCAAGAGACATCTTTCTTTATGTTTACTTCTATGCCTAGATATAGAGAAATATTTAAATGTACTCCATGACCCCACTCTGTCATAATGTTCATTTGAAAATTGCGAGTTGATGTCCAGTGGAACTGCAACCAAATAACCTCAAAATAAAATATAACCCAAATCAAATAAAGTGGTGGAGAGTTCAGAGCTTCGGACGTAGGCAATTGGCGAATTGGTTCAATAGCCGATCAAACTGGGTCGGAGGCAATTTAAAGTTTCACCGAATAAATACTGTACAAATCGAAATGAACTAGAGGAACACAATGATTTATATTCTTAAAACAAGCATAAATTACGCATAACTACTATTAACGTTGGGCGGGATAAATTAAGTTGGCAAGAGCTAAACCAGTACGTCAGGAGCAGATTTAATTTATGTACACAAATAGTTCGTTGCTTTCACATTGGCCTCTTTGAATGCGTTTGCTGATATTATAAAAATATCATAAGATAGTGGGTTAATACATAAATATGAATGAAGCAGGCGCATTCAAAATAACAGAATGTTAATAGAAATATTACAGGAATAATCTAAATAAAATAGCATTTTCCTTAAGAAAACTTCCATGATGCTCGCTAATTTTTACTGATTCAATATTTGTCCATAGCCTTGTCAGATTTTTAAATCAATGAAAATATTCTTATAGCTTTCTCTGAGGATTTTCTCGCATATTTTGAATAGAATTTGGTGACTCATGAAAGATAGTCGTTTCTATTTGGATCTGTAACTCCTGGATTGTCCTACATGATATTATCCGGAACAACCCCGAACATGGTCGACGTCGAACCACTACGTCTTATTAAGTCCTTCAAAAATTCCGAAACATTAAATTATTTCTAACCTTTTGCTTTCTATATGAACATAAATATACGATCATTGTATCAATTTGTTCGCCGTCACAGTATTTCAAAGTTTACTGAGAATGCGAGTAAAGCGAAGATACTTAAAGACATCTAGAACTATCGACAGGCGAACCAGATTATTATTTGCTACCAGAATTTCTATTCAGCAACGAATATTAATCTTTACAAAATCGGGAGATGTAATAACCAAATCCTACCACGACATACGTCAGGGTTCAATAGAATCAACTACGCATTTTACTTTGCCTACAAAAGAAAAATATAGTCGCTGATCCGGAATAACTTGACTGATATGAAAGACGTCCTCGGCCCACGTCCATCTCTTCCGCGGATTTGGGTCGTATTTCTATATACATTTAAAGTGATACTCTATGCTTAGCATAATAATTTTGAAGAGCGAGTTGGCTCAGACGCTGAGAAGTTTTCCGCGCTGGAATGGTTTCAGTTTCAGTTCGAATTCTGCACTGACGTATATTTATTGCATACAAATATTCGTCCCGGTTCGAGTGTTGGCATATGAAAATTATGTTTATAAAACACCCGCTATGCATAAGGGATAAACTAGAGGAAACATCTCTTGTAAAATTATATTTCTACAAATGAAGTTAATATATTTTATATCTATACAGTATACATAGTTAATAGCAATGTCACTACCCATTTCGAGAATCCATTCACAAACGTATGTACTGCGGTACCAACTAAAAGTTAATATCGCAACTGATAATGATTTATATGCAATTAGTGATATTATTAGTGACAAAATGTTTATTTGAATAAGACTATTACTAATATAAAGATAAAAGACTATTAAAAGACTATTACTGTATACTAGTAATACTCAACAAAATGGTAATCCATAACTACTGTTGTTTTTTAATGAACTAACTATTTTTCTTCCACTTCCCTACATTAACAGAAATGTAACGTTACAGTTTCCAGCAAAAGAGGAGAGCCGGTGAGATTTGTGTTTTTTGTAATACATTTTAAAAGGCTATAAAGGGAAAGGAAGGCGCTGTTAAAATGTCCTTTGAAGTCAATGAATTTCCAACGGGCACCTAACAAAATTGTTCTTTTTAGCCTTCATAAATGTGCTCGTACTTTCTCCTCAGGCTTTTTGTACTATGAAAGTGAGTCAAAGCGTGACAAAAAGACTGTAGTTGAGTTTCAACAACACATTCCGGCGACAAAGTGAATGCGGCAGGTGCCTCCACTTTTATTTCAGAATTGAAACATTAATTTCTGAAACTTTTTACCGAAGTTCGTCATGTGTGAAATGCGATTATGTTAACGTTTCCGTCACGTATTGAAATTTACTTTTTTATTGTGCGAATGTTTCATTTTTATATTTAGCCAACGATGATACAATGTTATTTCGAATATGAATACTTAACGGAAAGTTTGACCAGTTTTTGAAGAACATTAGGCTTATATAAAAACGTCCCTTGGTATTCGGCATTATCTTATTAAAATTATCTAAATTTCCCTTTTAATGGCTTGTTTTTTTTTTGGATTCATAACTATCTACTAAATATTCAATTACTAACTAAAAGTATTAATTTTTACACAAAATATTACGTTAGGTATCTAAATGGTGTTGTTTTTAAATTTTGGCAAAGTAATTTGGGAAAGCAAGATTATGTATAAACCTAATTACCCTATCTCATAATTGCCTTGTTTTGACGTCTACCCTTTGAGAGGCCGTCGCTTATTTCCCGAGTCGTCTAAAGATATTAATAACCATCTAAGTCGTCGGCTGTCTTCTATCCGACATCTCGGTCGTGTAGCTCACCCCCCTCCCCTTGTGTTTTTCGCTAATACCGTTTCGGAGATGATAAGATGATGGTTTTACAAGCAAGCAGTAATTACGCCCGTCCAATTACTGTTCTTCGAGGCCAGCGAAACGAGTTGTTGAAGAAAGCTTTTGTTGCTGAAATTTGAATGCCCCTTCAAACCACATTTGTTTTCAAAAATTTTAGGCGTTATTTCAAAAGTTAACATCGTAGTATAAATTTATGCGTATTAAAAATTGTGCTCAAGCGTAAACTATTTTTTAATAAAATCGTTGAGCCAAAGGGAAATTTCTAAAAATTATTAAGTCCCTTCGGCAACTTTATAGTTTTTACATTTTTGTTATTTCTTTACAAAATAATGTCGGACTGAATGACACGTTGCTTTTTATCAACTTGTCTAATATCATTTCTCATCAGTTAGTATCAGGTTAGTCGTTACAAGTTCATGTTCTAAAGCTAAAACATACCCGTTCAAACATCCTTTAGATAAGTTTAGTTACTAATACTTGTGATAAAATATAATTTTAAAAAAACATTTTGAATTCCACGTATGTTTCCAAGTAATTCACATCTAAAAGAACACTTTATAGCAGGAAATTAGCAATGTTTCTCTAATCTTTAAAGCTCTGGAATCAAAGCAGAGTGTGTTAAAAGGAAACCATAATTAGAGTCGACAAGTTGCCGATGTCGGCAGAAGTTAGCGGCGGGCGAGTGTGCGGGCAAGGGGCGGCCGGCGCGGGGGACGGGGCGGTGACGCAGGCGGGCGCGGGGACGACAGCGGGCGCGCTAGCGGGAGCGGACGCGGATGTGCACCCGCTATTGAAGCGCGCGTTCCCTGTAATTTCACCGACTCTGTGCACCGGACGGTCGCCAACTAATTTGTCATCCGAATATCAAATTAC
Organism: Cephonodes hylas; assembly: GCA_030295005.1. Classification (NCBI taxonomy): domain Eukaryota; kingdom Metazoa; phylum Arthropoda; class Insecta; order Lepidoptera; family Sphingidae; genus Cephonodes; species Cephonodes hylas. Next base: position 7,452,550 of record AP025369.1, on the reverse strand, counting down.
GCATGAAATGGCGCGTAACAGTATACTTGCCGCTCCGATAGCGGAGTTTTAAAACAAAATTTAATTCGCCGTCTGTATTGCAATAACCCTGGTAATTGTAGCCACTGTTCTGCTGACAACTAATTGGCAAGTAAATTTAGCGGAATCGAATAATTGAACACAATGCAATAATTGCTACTATGATAACATAGCGTGCGCTTGTGTGTGTTTACATAGCTACGCTTCAATACAGCCTAATTGCTTTCATTTTGACAAACAAGTAGAGATCCTATATACAGACTCATTCTGTTATATGTACATTGTAAATTTGTAAGTAAATCAAATAAATTTATCAACAATTGAACAATTGAAGTTGGGAAACAATAATTATTCTCACCCCCTGTTTTTAAGCATACAACATCGCTAGTATTAGGCAACAAGTATATGGTTTCGTTTTTCCTACGAATTTGGGTCGTCTGCTTACACGGCGTTTTCTTACTTTGAAGTACTTCAAAGTATTATGGTTGCCTTCGTACTAAGTGGGAATTAGTCATATAAAACTCATGTTACTATTACTTGAGAAGGCTCTTTTTACGACGTATATTATTTAAAAAATAAATAAATATTGCTTATAAGTTACAAAAATATAAAGCCTTTTTTTGTAATGACACGGTAATGTCGTAGAAATAGCGTTTGAAGTTGAATTTACATTGGTTTCAATACAGTACGGCTGGTATCAAAGGAATAAGTTCTACCGAGATCATTTGCTAGCCTTACGCTAATCGAATACACAGGCTGAACTTGGAACGTGACGCACCTAACACCTTATGTAAGGCTAGTCGGAAATGTATGAATATTATACCATCACCAAATTGAAACTCCGGGAATATCAGTTACTATCCCTTGTAGCATGCCTGCCTTTTGTTACTTATTTCAAAAGCGAGAAATGCATCTAAAATAATGGATATAGGTGTATGTGAACGGAGGTAATCTCTTTCCATTTCCCGGATTTCATTCGTTTGTTCATTTACTACCTATTTCGTTAAAAGGGAGATTAATGCGATTCTAATTTTGAAGTATAGTAGTATACTGTTTTTATTTTTGGATCAATCATGACTGTTTAGCGAAATGTATGCGTCTGTGTGCATATCAAAGTATATTTGTGAGTAAAATAAAATGTTTTCTTTTCTCGTCAACTTTACCTGGACTGCACAATATTAAATTTTTTTTCAGATACATTAAAATATCCCTGTACGGAACAATAACAAAAGTGGCATCGCGTTAGGGTGGTGTGGTAGGTGCGCGTTTCCATGACAACAGCGCCTAGGGCCACGAGCTTCCCGGATTCACACAATGAAACGGCATAAGAAGTAATGACATCTAATTAATAACGTCTATCATATCTCTATTGCTCGGCTTATGTGTTCTTTGTGTGGGGTGAGCAGTCAGGCTTAGCGTAAGAGGATTGGTCGCGGCCGCATGATTTGTTCCGGAGCTCGTTAACCAACTATTTTTTGCCATTACTTTAGCGATTACGTTCGTATGACTTGAATTAATTTTATTGCACTTTGAAACCATTTTGCATTTAAAATTCCCCCTTGTATCTACGTCCAATTACGAAGTTTATTACTTCTTAGTCGGCGGTTTCTTTCACATTTAATATATGTATGAAACTGTATTGTTCAAAATAAACGGATAAAGAAATTACTTTTTATAATTTTAAAAGTGGAGGAATATTAAATAAAAATAAAACTTATACATCATTTACGAATTGAATTACTTTATTATAACTTCATTCTTTTATGTAATTAAATGACATATAGTAGAGTGCCGTAAGACATAAAAATGGTCAAACCTCGGAACCCAGGGCCAGTCAATGAATCTGTATATCAAGTATGAGACTGCATTATTAAAACCTCAAATAAAAAAGTTAAAAAAAAAAAATTGACCGATCTCGATTTACAACAATTTTTAACAACAATTCACTGAAAAATGAGAGACGGAAGAGAGAAAATTTTTTTATAGTGAAAAATTTAGTTTTATTTGTAATAGATTATATGTGCAGAGTAACTTCAATGTTAATTTATTAGATTATCGTAAAAAATAAGTTACAAAAAAAAAAAATTATCATTAACTATTCACATTGTTACATCGTGTACATTTCACAGCTTTCACTATTGCATTCTAAGCAAGCTGCAGTGCAGTTTAATCCACTTTTCCTGCACCCACAAGATGCTCCACATCCTGTTTTGCATGAGCAAAAAATAATTTTTAATAAAGATTCTGGAGCTGGTCGTTGCGTCATTGTTTGCGGTGTCAATATTCCGCATTCCAAGCCATGTTTGAACTTGCAAAAATACTCTTTTAAGTTTTAGTACAAACGCCCAATTAATTCAATATTTCGTCAATGTGAATATTGTTGCTCGAAAATTCCTTAATCACACGCAATAGCAACAAAGGGCAAAATTGGCGTTGGTGACTTGAATTTCCTCAAGTTGCCCCAAAACAACAAATCTATACAACAAAATGTGAAAAAAGCTCTTAAAAAAGAATATTTCTCATTTCTTAAATTATGAGCTTTGCAGAGCAAAAACGTGATCCCTTATTTTTTCAAAAATTCGATCGAGTGAAACAAAAAATGGCTGGATGGATTAATTTGGCACTTTGTAGGATTTTTGTGGACATATTGAACTGTAAAACGCACACTTAACATTATTGGTTTTCACAATATTTTCGATCCAGCGCTCGATTTTCCAAAACACCATCTAAAGCTCATTTTTTGATGCATTTTCAAATTCATGTAACAAGAAGAATTCTTGTTTTTTCGAAAAAGTAATAGCTGGTGGTTAAAGGATATTTATTCAAATTCTTGAAACGCACCTTAAACTTGGTGTACAATTATTTGTTGCTGAGATATCGATAATTAAAGACAAAAGGATCCTTTTCCATTTGTAGACTGATATCTCGGCGAGAACTAAACATATCGAGGTGTTAAAAGATAGAAATTAAAGCTTAATAAACAAAGTATCCGATCTTTATAAGGGTTAAGCAAGAACATTTTTCTCCACGCCCGTATGTAAAAAAAAGAAGCATTAAAAATTTTGAAATCGTTTTGTTGCTGCTTTTCCTAAGATCACTCAAAAACCACTGATGCTACAATTTTTTAATGTGTTAATCCAAAAACTAGAGACTTGGAGCTACAATTTCCTTTTTTTAAATTTCCTGTACGACCATTTTTCTCGAAGTTACGGCCCAAAAATTTGGATTTATTTTTTGATCCTTTAATTTTTTCCAGTAGTGTATTTATTTATATTCATCGGTATACCTGCAGTCCCTAAAGATCCAAGATCAAGTTTTCAAGTTTGTAATAGTTGTTATTTTTAAAATATGACTTTTCACTAATATAAATCAATTAAAACTCCAAAAAATTAATAAATGTTTATAATAATAAAAAAAAAATTGAGAGCGCGAAAATTTTTTTTTTTAACATTTTTCTATATACTATTAAAAACATATTTTCAAGGTTTATATTAAGATTCATTGACTGGCCCTGGATTCCGAGGTATAAACCTTACGGCGCTCCACTAATATAGATGAAGAGATTTGGTTAATACTTTACGTTCTGCATATTACAAACGATCTATAAATTCTATACAAAGGGGCTTCAACTATAACAATTTTATTTTCAAAACGATTTCACGTCGAGATAATTGTTATAACTCCATTACCAAGTCCGAGTGTGAGATTTCCGGGTTCCAATCTTCACTGCTCACGGACAAATCTTTAATTTGTCACGTGTACGAGTGTTTGTAATCAAGATTGGAGATGCCAGTGTTATAGGATTACATTGACACAAGTCGAGGACTTGATTTTCTTTAATCTCCAAGGAGGACGGATAATTAAAGTTTCCACTCATGTGTGCTGTTGTATTATAAAAAAATAGGTTCTTTTATTAGTATGTTAAAACAAAAATATTATGGCGGCTAAACTTTCTTTCTAATGAAAAAAATTAGGTGTAATATGTAAATATATGTTATGGGCAAAGTGATTAATCTGGCATTATTCATAGTCCCCGGGCAATATTAATAACACCCAATAACAGCGGGCAATGTGATTATAAACAATCAATTTATCAAATTGCCCGGGCATTATGGATAATGCTAAGTGCCTATTGGGCAGAGTGATGTAAAGCACGTTTAACACTTTCAAATGAAATCAATTATCGGGTAGAGTAATAATAAAAACATGTTTTATAGTTTAGTATTTATTTTTAAAACTTAAATAATTAGACTTCGGTTTAACATGGATCAATTTACGAAGGACTACATTTAGAAACTGTAGTCTATAGTAATGCAGTTTGGAAGTATTTCGCACTCGCTTTCACTCACATGTAGGTAGATATTGCGAGTAAGCTGCAGCGAGGAATTAGAATATAATACTTCTCGGCGTGAGTAAGTTAAATATTAAATCTAACAATCTAAATGGAACTAAATGGAAATCACATCTTCGATTATTTAACTTAAAATTTACTCTAAAGTTAAAAGAGTCTTAGTAATCAGTTTCATAGGTAATAATAAATAATCAGCTTCGTTTAAATAATCAAAAATAAGTTTGTAAAAAAAAATAAGTTGATCTATTTATTAGAACAACTGCTGCTGTAATGGCATTTTAAGCATCACGTAAAAATTTACATTTTAATCACATTGCCCGATCATCATGTAGCCATATTCATAATGCCGGGCAATGTGATAAATAGGTGAGTTTAGATTGTAATTAATCACATTGCCCATTCTTATTAGGCATTATTTATATTGCCCGGGCATTATAATACTGCTCGCATTAATCACTTTGCTCATAACATATATATATATATATATATATATATATATATATATATATATATGTTTAATAATGGCCGCTTTTTTGGTGACTACTCGAATGGTCACTGAATAAAACCCCGGTGATCAATAAATATGACGTTCGGGTTTAACTTATCATTACATTCACTTTTCGAAATATAAGTGTCATGTATCCATTTATAACATATACAAGCACACACACACACATATATATATATATATATATATATATATATATATATATATATATATATATATATATATATGTATATATATATATATATATGTGTGTGTGTGTGCTTGTATATGTTATAAATGGATACATGACACTTATATTTCGAAAAGTGAATGTAATGATAAGTTAAACCCGAACGTCATATTTATTGATCACCGGGGTTTTATTCAGTGACCATTCGAGTAGTCACCAAAAAAGCGGCCATTATTAAACATTCAACTTCAACCGAATTCAACTTCAATGTTCTTCAATACGAGTGAACCAACACAATCTGGCACATTAAATAAATAATTTTATATTTCATGCAACATTCTTTGATGTCAATTAATATCGCAAATACATATTGACCGCGAATCAGGCCGATGTAAACTGAACATGAAAGCAAATTTTTTAGCTGTCGGTCACGTATTATTAAACAAAAGGCCGATAATTATTGACACAGCGGAACATCAGTCTGCATCAATGCTTGACATGTTTCATGTTAATTGGATCGCGTAGGACAATAGCGACACAACCGATGCGAACCGTAGATGGGGTGCCCCGTACAGTTATTATGACATATTGTTTCAGATTGCAACAATTCAGTGTATTCAACAGACTGGACTGTAGCGGTGATGGGTGTTTTAAATTTAGTTTTGTCGAAACAAACCAAAAAGTGTTCGACGACAGTTCGTTTGTTCGCGTATTGTGGAATGCGTTGAACATTATGAATAAAATGTTTTGTCGATATTTATTGGTTTCGAGTTTTTTTTTTGGGGACTGTAGCAAAGTCTATAAATGTAAAATTGTTATGGAAATTCAAAATTTGAAACATTACCTCAACGAAAATGTATTCGAACGGCAAAATTCAGATACGATACATTATCATTAACTCGGTTAAATATTTTCGCATAGAGGCCGCCAATAATGTTCTTACTCGTTAAATGATTCAATTTCAGTATTCTATGAAGCCCACACATTTGCGAGCTCTAAAAGCGCAGGCCCGTGATAAAAGCAATTAAAACTTTAACAACATCACTCCCGCTTTTTCCGATGTAGCTATGAAATAACTCCACATCGGCACTGGACTGAACAATGATATATTTACAAGCTCCCAATAGTCCTATTCACAAGCATTTAACGCGCTACAAAAAAATCATACAATTTATAAAGATTTGTCAAACAATCCCAGCTGATATTTACGAAGTTTTCCATTTCGAAACAAATTTTTTTTAGCTTTTATGACAGATAATTTGTCAGGGGTAGCAGTGCGCAAGTCAAAGATAATTTATCTGTCTCAACCGCATTATTTATTACAACGCGTTCGCATCTCGGTAGAGCCCTTAAAGTAGGCGGTTAAAGGGGCTTCTTTAAGGCAAGTACACTCAATTTTGCGGAGGTGAGCGCTCGGGCGGCGCGGGTGGCGTCTGGATGTGGTCAGACGGCCGCCGACGGGCTTCTACCAAACATCTCTTATTTTTTGCTTCACTACTTTTAGTGAAATGTGCGAAACTAATGAGTCTCTGATAAAGAGGAAAATGTTGCAACCCACGTGTGAGCATGTAACCATTTGCCAAATTAATGTATTTCTGTTTGGAATATTGTTTTTGCTACATAATTTGATCTAGTAATAAAAGTACTTTTTGGAAACTACTGACCTTAGACCACCTTAAAAAATATTAATTATTAAAGCATCGATAAAAAATCCGGACATATTTTGAAATGGAATCGATAATAATGCCCCGATTTAGTAATATTATTTTACTCGACTTCGGCGACTTACTATGGCATACATTTTTATATTAAAAAAAAATACACATATGTATAATGTACATGTTCTGCTTATAAAGATATATATCATTTGAATATTTAATGTAAGAAGGAGCCTGTCTCTATCTCACAGTACAAGCAATTAAAATGACTACCACATGCATATTTTATGTAGGTAACCTGGATAATGGTAGTGGTGTTTAATTATTTATTTAGCTCGAGATTAACTTGCCGCTCTGATGGCTGATCTGTAATTAAGAGCTCACTCGTGTTTTTCTCATGATACAAAATGACCTGAATAAACGGGACGTGCGGCCGCAGATTATAAAATTATGAATATTATTGAACCCGCGAGTCACATAAACTTACCGGTATTTTTATTAAATTGCTGGGGAAATATTCTCGCTTTTTTATAATGGTAAAGTTGGCATCGGTACAAATATAACAGCATTGTTGTCCAAAGAAAATGCCGTAATATTCTCAAAAGTCGATGGAATTATGTTGGCTTTTTCATAGCCAAATAGACTAAGATTAAACCTGAAATAAGTCATGTTCTTTATACGGGTAGGTCGGCGGACTTTACAGAATTTTTATAATTTGGCATAAAAATTTCATTCTCCCAAATGCTCCCTTACCATTTGCTTGAAGAAATATAGGTTTTTTTTTTTTTTTTTTTTTTAATCTTTGTTTATTTTAGGGGGTTTGATTACACTAAATCACGCCACCCCCATAAGAGGCTTACAAATACAACTATATGATACTCTTAATTATAATAACATATCAGTACTTAATCTACTAACCTATTAATAATATATACTTAATCTACTTATCTACTAATAATATGTACTTAATTTACTAATACTAGCTACTTAATTAATAATAAAATACTAATGCCTATTAATTAAACTACTTTGTACCATTTTATACAATATCTTGGCTTCCTGTGAACATGGTAAGGCCAAAATACTGTTACATTTACCAATGTCAAAACATTTTAACTCTAATGGTCTTTCGGCTTCATTTCGGACACATTCCATTAAGATATGAAACACGTCTTCAACCTTCCCGCATGAATCGCAAAAAGAATTCTCCCGTTTACCCATCATGTGTGCAAAACTATTTAATGGAATATGTCCTGAACGCAGCCTTAAACCAGTAATGATCATGGACCTCTTCATATTGGCCTTGTCTACCCACGAATACTTACAAGGAGTAGGTTGAATGGTTTTATACCATATTCCTTTGCTCCTTGACCTTTCTTCAAAGTATTTGTGCCATAAATTTACGGCATGTCTTTTTACATGGCATATCTGTTCAAAATAAAATGGTACGCATGAATATGTTATTTGTTCTTCTGATGTATTTTTTGCCAGTTTATCTGCAATTTCGTTGCCTAAAAGACCAATATGAGAAGGTATCCATTGTAACTTTATTTCTTTATTTTTATTTGTCAAATTGTCTATAGCACGCAATATACTATAAGCTACAGGTGCACCACGAAAGCTTGAGTTACATCGAGCTAGGTGTTGAAGACCGCTTTTCGAATCAGTTAATAAGACAATGTTATTTGAATCAACAGTATCAGCATATGATAAGGCTTCAGCAATGGCAATAAGTTCCGTGTGCATTATAGATATTGTGCTGTTTATGTGCAGTTGAACATTGCATTGTAACTGGGGATCATAAAAAGCGGCCCCAGACCTATCCCGACATTTGGATCCATCAGTATATATTTTGTAATGGTTAGGGTATTTATGATTTAAATATTTGTCACAAATAGTTCTAATTTCCGAAGACTTATAAAGACGTTTTGATTTTGAAACGGCATCAATATTAGGTATTATTATATGGGACAAATCCACATTGCTGACCCAAGTATTTAAAGAGAACATGTCTAAATTTTTACTTGCATGAATAGGAAGAGAATTAAAAGTATTGTGGATTATCACTAACGTAGGTTTCTTTTTTTTTCGCCAAAAATGACCTTCACAGTGATGACTTAGCTGGTCCAATAAAGTAATAATTTTGTTGTCTTGGATGGATTTCGATTTTAACCAAAATTTACCTGCTAAGAAGTATCTTCGGCAATGTAAAGAAGGTATGTGTAATTCTGACTCCATAACGTGTATTGGTGTACTTTTAATAAAGCCACCAATGACTCTCAAGCATTGGTTCTGAATCCTGTCTAATTTATCTAAATTACTTTTAGCACTGTTGTCAAAAATAAAACTGGCATAATCCAGCCTACTGCGTATGATTGCTATATAGAGACTTTTTAAATGTACCGGATGGATCCCCCAATTTGAACCCGCTAAAATTCTGAAAATATTTAAAAATCTACCCGTTTTTGCTGCTAACGTATTAATATGTTCGGTCCACTTCAGTTTTTTATCTAAAATTAAACCTAAATATTTGACCGAATCAACTTCTTGTAGAATTGTATTTTGGATACGTAGTTTTATTGAAGGGTTTCTCAAGTAGCCTGTTTTAAAGACACAAATTTTGCTTTTAGTGGAGGATAAAACTAAACCTATATCTAGTAATCTTTTTGAGACCGTATTAAGAGCATTCTGAAGTATTTTGGTGGCCTTTGTCTCGCTTTGCATAGAGGTGTATATTACAAAATCGTCCGCATATTGCGAAACACAAACATTATTCAAACCCTTACAAATATGTATCGTCGCAATGTTGAACAGTAAGGGCGACAAGGGATCACCCTGTGCCAAGCCCTGACCTGTACTGCGACTAATTGAATATGTTTCCCCCTTAGTAACTAAATTTCTCTCACTCAAGTAGTTCCAAAGATACGTGCAAATACGCCCTCCTATTTGTAGATTGTCCATCGTAGATATCAAACAAGCCACATCGACGTTGTTATATGCATTGTTAATATCAATAAAACATCCTATAGTCGACCTCTTTTCTGAAAATCCAATTTGAATATTAGTGATTAATGTAGTTAGGTTATCAACTGTTGAGCGACATTTCCGAAATCCTGTAGTGGTATCAGCTAAAATATTATGCTTTTCTACAAACCATTCTAATCTGTACATTAGAATGATGTGAAAAACTTTACACAGGCATGAGATTAGTGAAATCGGCCTGAGAGATATAGCTGAACTGTTATTGGATGTTACTTTCGGGATTGGTACGATAGAGACATTTCGCCATTGTTGAGGTACATATCCTAGTGAATAGAACGTATTATATAAGGAAAGTAAAATTAGTTTGCCATTATGTGGTAGCTTATGAATCATGGAGTAGGACAACCCATCGGAGCCTGGACAACTATCTTTGGTCCTTATGCATCTTTCCAGTTCCTGAATGGTTATAGGTTCATCCAATTTTGGGTTGTTTGATGATAGTATGGGTTTGTTAGGCATAACAAAATTCGGTGCAAGACCAAGAAGGAGCTCATTTGCTGAATCATAATCAACTTCCTTTTTTTGACGACTAATCCCCTTGTACCACCCCATCTTTCGCCACAATTCCCTATAAGTACAACCGCTATCAATAGAAGAACAAAATGATTGCCATCCTTTACATTTGGCTTCCCGGTGGAGTTTTTGTGCTATTCGGATTTTATTTAATAAGTAATCATAATTCGTAGGAGTTGGGTTCCGTCTAAACTTACTCAGAGCTAAACGCCTTTCAGCAACGGCTTTAGACAACGTTGACGTCCAATATGGTTTTGGCGCAAACTTATTGGTCGGATTAACACATATTTTTATATTTGGGATGTACAAATCGGCAGCTTGATTTAAACATTCTACAAATGAATTATATGCAGTTTGAGGATTTTTAGGTATATTAAAATTAGAAAAAACAGTCGCTAAATAATTATTATATGAGTCCCAGTCAGCTTTTTTATAATTTCTTTTGAAATGCATAGGTTTTTTGAGGGTAATATCAAGTGTTATTTTAATAATAGAATGATCACTTCCTAAAGTTTCATTACTTACAAACCAGTTAAAATTAAGAGCAATATCTGCCGACGCCAGCGATACATCGGGCGACGTTTGTTGTAGCTGTCCATTCACAAATTTTTCTCTTGTATATTGTTTATTGTTTAATAAAACTAAATTACTGTCTAATAACGCATCAAAAATCTGTATTCCACGCCTGTCATTTTTTCGGGACCAATCGGTATGGTGCCCATTAAAATCTCCGACCAATATTGTTTTTTCTTTACTTAACGAGAATATTTGACTCCAATCACTCTGACTAGTGTGAACGGAGGGTGGACAATATAAAGATATAAAGTTTTCTACTTGATCACAATTATATAATTTAATCATTATAATTTCTATACCAGGGTTAGACAATTGGACATTTATAAGACTAGATTTAATCGATTTATGAGTTAAAATAGCTACGCCGCCGTAAGAATCATTTCTGTCTCTGCGATAAATATTATAACAACTTACATTTAATTTAGTACTGGATTCCAACCATGTCTCACTTAATGCAGCAATGTGGATTTTTTCAAGCAATAAAAGATTTTCAAATTCAGCCAATTTTGGTTTTAAGCTTTGTGCATTCCACTGTAAAATATTAAGATTTCCAAACATTCTTTTATGAGCCATTAGAGAAACTGATATAATCTAGAATATACTTAAACAACGGCCAATCAGAAATATTTTCAACAGCTATCACAATTATCCATTCAATACAATTTTTCAACATTTCTATAATTTTTTCCTGTAAAGAAGCATTTTTCAAAAAAAGTATTTCCTCTAGTCTCATCAATAAGTGACTAAAATCTACGCTATTTTTTTCTTCTGGTTGTTCCTGAGGTTCACTATTATAGACAGAAAACTCTGGTTCATGTGTATTTCTTGACATGGGTACATGGGTATTTCTTGACTTGACTGCCTTTTTCTTAAATGACTGCTTTGTTATTTTACCATCTATAGAAATAGCATTTCTTTTAACAGCTTCAGCAAAAGTGGGAGAAATTTGTGTTTGAGGCGCTATTGTAAGTTCATTCTTCTCATTAAAATCACTTTTCTGGTCTGTAGATTTTAACGATTTCGAGTCAAGGAGAATACTCGCCTCTTGTGGCACATATACAGAAAGAGCCTTTCTGTATGTGCAGTTAAATTCTGCCATTATTTCTCTGAGCCTTTTTTCTTTTAAAAATATCGGACATACTTTCGCTAGGGCCATATGATTTCCACCACAATTTACGCATACGAACTTTTTCGTTTCACAGTTCGCATGATGCCCGCTACACTTAGGACACATAATTTTATTAGACGGACATCTTTTATAAGTATGGCCATACTTCCAACATATAGAACATTGTGATACTGGGTAAATGTATGATTCCACTTTTATTCGTATGTCATCTACATATACATATGCTGGTAAATATGAACCCTTGAAGCATAATCGAACACATTCACTAGCTATCCATCCACCTTCATTCAGACTGCGTCGATTCAATCTTTTTAGGGAAACCAATTCTCCTGGAGAGGCGCACCTAATATTCTGTAAAATGTATTCTTCTGACAAATCTAGATCTACGTTCTTGATCACTCCATAGGAATAACTTCTGACCATAGCCCTGTGAAATCTCCATCCCATCGCGATTATTTTTTCAGACGATTCTAATTTTTCGACGCTTACTTCATTTAAAAAATCAACACGAATTTTGTAGGGGTTGAGATATTTAATTTTGGAAATATTTGTTATGTTATTTTCTTTAAATATTCTTGCCAGCGCAAATTGTTTAGGTAGTTTCTCCTTACAGCTTATGTAGACTTCAATTAAACCTTCTCCTTCTTTCATTTTTTTCCGCTGTCTCTGTATTAAAGTCCATTCATTTTCTTCCAATGAAGAAACATTATCACTTCTTACTCTTTTTGTCGGTTTCTCTGTTGATTTCGTATATTCTATTATACCCTCTGTGTTATTATACTCGATATTACCGTCTTCATTTAAAGAATGTGTTGATCCAATCATTTCGTCCTCACTTATTGAATTACTCATTATCGCACATAGATAAGACGGGTCGCACAAACCGGTTGCGCGGCCCTTGCCGGCTACCTGCTTGCGCCGCGAACAATATTATAATAGTAATGTTTTAAATTAACGCACTCAGGTAATTACACGACTAACTCGCACGAATACCGATGCGAGACTATGAAATATAGGTTATACGTAAGTTGTTAAATGTATTGATATATTATATTAAGATGGCATACTCAATTCTCACGCGAGTAAAACCACGTGTCGCGGGTAGTATTTTGTTACATAATGGTTAGTACTTAGTATATGCTCTACAAGTGGGTAAGTGTCTCAATCTCATCAGTAGCTTATACATATTTTGAAAAAACTCCTAACAGAATATTTCACCGTAACATAGGAAAAAATTTGATTAGGATATGTTACAAATATAACAATAGTAATGCTTACGGTGCACAATTCAACACAGTTGATTTAAAACACTGCCCACTCATCAACTAATGAGTAAATTAAATTAATAACAGTTGGAATCCATTTGAAGTAGGCTGCCTCCTGTATGGGGAGGAATTATGATTGATGATAGGATATGATTCGTTTCCACTTAACACATCGTAAAAGGGGTTATTTTATTGCCTCCGGCTCTTGTTCCTGAGGTCAATGACTAATGAACAACGTGGCTCAGCAGTTTTAAAGTAAGTAGTTTTTATGAAAGGGCCCTATTATTGGTAAACATTGAAAATTTATTAGCCATTGTTTATGTTTCCATTATATACAGTCAGTTTCCTTTGATTAAAATTAAGATAAGTCTCACAGAAAGTTTAGCTTAAATATGTTGTTAATGGAATATTTTCATTTAACTCTGCTTAATAAAAAAAAAATTAAAACAAACTTTTATTTGATAAAATACTTTTATACTTTTACCATCTCTTTATTACGTCATGGCATAATTTATATAATAAAGAAAACTTGTCGCGAGATTTACTTCTGTAGATAGAGAAATAAAAATAATTTAATGTGATTAATTGCAATATTTCAGCTCAATCGTTTGAGTTGCAACATTTCACCCAAACAAAAATATGTACACGTACATACAAGTTAAATAAAAGTGTGTTTCTAATAATTTTAATGATAGCTAAAACGACACGTCACTCGGAGCTAAATCCGAGTAGTAGCTTTCAAAATGTGCAAGAACAGGAACAGTTTGTTCATCGGATAACCATAGGACCATTAAAACTAGCGAGCTTTGGGGAGGCCTATGCCAATCAATGGGTGAATATGACGTAGGAAGAAGATGGATTGACTTACATACATTTAATATTATATTTTTTCAATTTATTACCCTTAGAAGGAAACAAAAATGTAAAAAAAATCGTATTTTACGCCCAAATATCTAATAAAAATGCACTTATTACTAGAAAGTTCTTAATCTTTATTTATTTCTATTGAATAAAAGTGTTCTTAAAGTATGCATTTAAAACCCATTTCTTGACACATGTTTTTGGATGTTATTTCTATCGTCGATTGTCGACTATTCATTAAAGTATGCGCAGACGTAACCACCACAATATTACAGCTTCGACATTCTGAATATTGATAAAGATTAGCCCGATATTCCATTACTCGATTGGGAACAACCGATAGGCTTTTACGCCGGCACATTGGCAAAAATGTTTCAGAGTTTATAAAATACCTGCTTTTTTATTTAGCGAAAATTCGACCTTACAGCTTGTTGTGAATTATTAAAGTTCAATTTAAAAACTAACGCGTTCGGAAATGGCGAGCTTGTATCGTGAATAAGCAAAATTTTGCGCGAGCAGGACCCGTGCCCAAGTAATGTATTAATGATCTGTGGGCCACTGTGTCTAAATCCACTACTAGACAGCCTCCAAGGCGTTTTCATTTTATATTTTCTGTTTATTCTCAGTAATTTAGGTAATATTTACACAGTATACCCCCGAGCTGTGTTTATTTAATGGAACGCGTGAAAGTATATTCAAATATTTAAAATAATTGAACCATATTTAAAACACGAGGCATATAAAGAGAATAATGCAATGCAGTTAATGGATTCTTGTAATAGTAACCCACGAAACCTCAAAGTACGTGCTAGTAAGGTGTGCTGCCAAAACGACCACGATAACGAAGAGTCAAAAGCAACTGCGTTATAAAAGTACAACTGTACTTGTTGCAAATTTGGCTCATCTTTAGGTGCAGCAAAGGGATATTATCCATCCATAATGGACGCCTTTCATTAACAATTAATTAAAAAAATCATTACAATTACCTATAAAATGTGTACCGAAAAACAGGGTTGACATTATGTGAATATACAACCACGACATAGTAAAGCATAATTAATTTAATATGAACTTAATAATTTTAAAATTATATCAACTTTGTTGTTAAGTAGAATGTGGTCCAAATAATATGTTAAGTGGTAATCAACCATTGCCGCTATCTGCGACCCGTCGACCCATTCACGCAATTCTGATTATTACAGGTTATATTACGATGTCGAAATGCAGCATTCTTGCTCCGATCATTATATCGAATTATATTTATAGTTATTTACATTGTTTAATCACCCTTTGTACTATGTATATTGGGATAACTAATTACAATATTATGTAGCTTAAGTCGAAAAATAAATAAGTGGGTCAGTAATATCCCGGATGTGTAATAAAAATAATGCTACCTCGAGCTTAGAAACTTGACAACACAATGAGCTCGGGCTGAAACAAAAACAACAGCTGGAAATGTAATTCAAGGTACGACAAATACAAAATCACAGCGCACGGATAATTTTAAGAGTTAAAATTTAATTTCAAAATTCCGTTCCACAAAAAGTGGCGGTTTTGCGGTAAATAGATTCACTAAAGCATTTTCCATGTCTCGGTGGAGCGAGCGGTGCGATATGCGCACGTACTGGTCTTTGCCTATTTCCACGTCCATGTTGAGAGTGGACCACGCACGGCACATTAAAAAACTAATTGAAACAAAAGCGTAAGTGTTATATATACACGCTAGTTGCTAATTATTCTAGATTAGGCGGTAATATCATCACAGCTGTATATATATAAGTACTAAGTGTTTAACGGTTTGCATTATTTCCATTAAAATTTGTTTTTTATAGAATACAACTATTATCTTATTTTCAATGAGATGAAATTCGTGGCATATTTTTTTACAAACAAAATGCCTTTATTGTGGCTCATCCATAATAACTCAACAGTTACGTACCTACATAGTTCCGACGTACATCATAAACGATAACTTTGATTAATAATATTAGTTGAGTAGCTAGTGACCATTTAAAGACTACTAATAGTCATATATAATTGTTATGAATTAATAGAGTATTGCTAATTGCAAAGATAAACTCCACACGTATTATTTTCGCCACATGTTATAAAAATCTACGCAATTAAGTTTTTATAATTTAATGTTTAACTACATAGATATCAAAACCATGTTAGCTCAATTTTACTACAAGCGATACTATAATATTTTTTCCTTTTGTGGTAAATCAAGTAGATAAATGTGCTGTATTAGAAAATATTCGGGGTTAACGATTATATCTCCAACATATTCAAGAGACCAAAGACGCAGATCTAGCAATATTTGATCCACCTGAGCTAACTTCAAACGTTTTAATATATGAATTCATTCCTGCGAATAATGATTACAGTTTCTTCAGATGTTTTAGGCTTAAACGTTTATCGAAACCAAAGGTCGGGTAAGGGTCCGGCCGATTCACAATGCTCGAGGGAAGGACGTTAACGAACGAATATTCGCTTAGTCAAAGCACGTAGCTTGTACCTAATGTATTCGGATAACGCCGGAAGCGTTGCATGGCGACATAACACGTTCAGCTATACAACCATAGTAAAAAGTCGAACAGCGCACTAGAAATATACAAAACATGCTTCGCCATTGATTTGCATATTACTTTTCTAGATGGAATATTTGGTATCTAAGCGAATTGATTTATTATTTGAATATTCATATGAAAAATATGAAAGCGAAGTACAGTATTCAAAGTAAAGACCGATCATGCACTAATGAAAAGATTCAGAATATGAAAATAAATAACCTGATATAATTACAAATTTCGAACAAATCAAGTTAAGTGGTCAACAACGCCTATGAACATTCATATTTAGTATAAATAATAATAAATGAAAGGAGATTTCTTAATTATTAATAAATATAAATATATCTTTACAAGTTATGATCGTTTATCACGGGTGATTAAACAGGAAAATATCTTTTTTTCCAGGGGATAATAGACAACCGACTCATATTCCGTAAATGATGGTCATTAGTCCGAAGAATGTTCATTTGCTTAATATATTATTATTTTACTACTTCATCAAGAAATCCTACTGTATTACAATCCACTGCAGTACCGCATTGTTAGTATCCGTAGATATGTATGAGTCACACAGGTATAGAGGTATGCGTGCTTGCAGAATGCGGTGTGTAATGTCTTACATTGTGGTAGTTGAGCGTAGGTGCGGCACACGTTAATTACATAAAATTGTGACGTCGCTAGGGAGGATCTCGCGCTTGCCGCCACAGGTGAACTTATAACGTATGCAGTTTCACAATTTACTGCTGTTTGCTGACAATTTGATTTAAATAACTGAGCATTTGCAAGTTTGAGTATATTAGCCATTCCAATTTCAAATTCAAAATGCTTTCCATTTTCATTAAATTAATAACTACGTAATCCTAGTTTTATGAAATGGGGTGGTCTAGCGAAAATGTAGGTACTGTGACTATACTATCACTTAGTGAAGCAAACATATTGATTTTTTTAAAATCACTACAAATTATGTCAATTTCATAGTATAAGTACAATATTAAGTAATGTCATATTTAGTGAAGACATGAACTTTGGAAATATTCATGTAAAATGTTGCATGTTTTGTAATTTTTCTTGCCGCATAATGATGAAAATGTAAGGTAGAACTTCTCTATAGACTAACCAAGCGCTTGTTATCTTTTTACTTTAGAGATAACGAAAATATTACACTTATTCAAATGCAAATTTTCGCAACTAAGAACAAGAAATGAGATCAGTTACCGATTTTTTTATGTGTTAAAGAATTCTATTTGGTAATTTTTTCATATACTAAACAATATTTACTACGAATTAGAATGAGCCATTTTTCTATCAAACTTTGAAATTTTAAATTTCCTTAAAAATTGTATGTCCATTAATATTCCAAAAATGCAAAGGTTATTTTGTGTTCGAATTTTGAAAAATCCATTAGACCGACAAAAAATCCTCAAAAATGTACATCTCAGTGTCGATGCAGAAAAAATATTACTTTTGAGCTTTTAGTTCGCGCAAAAAGCGAGGTTAACTCAGTTACATGCAGTGCTGGGAAATGTAAAAAAATGTACGCCGAGCGCCGAGCGTTTTTCCATTCTTATTATTGTGGACTGAGTAGCAACGCATTTGTCGATATTCATTTACTGTTCCCCCGTGGTAATTATGTTCTACTGGTTTTTCCCACGGCAGTGGCGCCTTTAATCAGGAATAGAAACAATTCTGAATACAATTGAATTGCTCTTTTAGAGATACACACAGGAGTTTAACGAGTCGAGTTTAAATTTATTTATCTACCTCTTGCGTCATTGCGTTGGCATTACAACGTTTGTGTAATTCTCTGAAGCTGTTAAGACTTTACTGGGGTTTTGTTAAATACTCAGTCTCTGTGGATGTGTTTTATTCTTCAACAAAATTGTTAGGCATATGCTTTGAGAACAGGGTTAATAATCTGTCAAATAACATCTTAATATGTATTAGCTTACTTGGGGAGGCCTACGTTCAGCAGTGGACAGCGATTGGCTGTGTATGTATATATGTTTTAACTCCAATAAGTCCTCTTTTAACTCCATTTTTCGGTAAAAAAAAACTAAATGCAAAGTTATTTAAACATTTGTCGGTATATATACACAAGTCGGAAAAAGGTTACGGAGAAAATCTTGTTCTGCTCCATTCAGTACTCAACGATGTGGTCAGTAATGTTTTCTGTACGTACCTACGAGTACTTGATACCGGATTATGTTGACTCGCTACGTATACACGGTAAAAGCGCCGTTTGAATTCATTCCAATGGCTTTAAATGATGCGGCTACTGATATCCTTATAAAAACAGTGTTCGCTTGGAGAGTCCTCTATAGTATCATTAGATGTTGTATACTTTTTAAGGTATAATATCAGCAAGCAAACGGCTGACATGGAGATAGTACTCAATGTCTTTGGATCAACGTAAATGGAAATTCGCTTATATAATTTTGACTAGATATTATCAAACATTAAAGGGTTTAAAAATCTTTATTAATAAATTATTTGTTGCCTTTTTTCTTAATAAATAATTGTCATAGAGCGAGGATCGAATCACGTATTTAAAAGGCTGTCTAAGATACTACGCCACTGACATAAATGTGATAGCTGCCTTTAAAAAGTACGAGTACAAGAAGGGAAAGAGCAGGGGCGGGGTTAAGGATTGTTGGGCCCTCAGAATCTCACTCATCGAACGTTACGCGACGGTAAAGCTGTTTTGAAGAGTGTCATCACCCCAATAGAACCGAGCGATCCGTACCGATTGTAAGCTGACAACAGCGTGGCTCTATCAAATACTTATGATATTGCATATATAAATATTAAAAGTATAACAAGGCTGAAAAATTTTCGCTTCTGGTTAGTAATTAATGACTCGAAAGTATTAGGGTAATTTTTACACAGTTCATCCAGTAGGTACGAGAGTTGTAATCATAAGATAAATATTTTTCTTGATACAGTTCTAACATTTTAATATATTGACAAATAAAAATATTATGAAAATTTAAGATTCAACAATTTTTATTGGACTTGCTATTACGAAATTGAAATATACAAATTGTGAAGTTAATGCGCTCTTATAGTCGAAATTAAATGAGCAATCTATCAGAAAAAAGAAATAAATGTGAAGTTGTAATAATCGGATTAAAATCCTCTCGGTATTAGATTTAATTTAAGTTTTTAATTTGGTCAGCAAAAAAACTCGCAATTAAGAAAACCACTAATTCCCCTTGCTTGTGGCTAAATAAAGCGAAGTAAACAAAAGTGCGATTAAAAATGTAAATTAGAGTACATTCTCAATTCTAAAGTTTAAAGTATTTTCTCGCGGATAAGTTTAAATTAATGTGGACCGTCACAGGCACTTTTACTGGCGCAGCGACCAGGGGCCTCCATCAATTTTTTATTAGCTTCGAGATTCTCTTTCCAAAGAATTCGAGGACAGCAGCTATTATATTTAATTAGAGACCACACTACCGGCTTTTATTGAATCTGACACGTCAAAATTTGTCTCGTTGCGACGTTTGCCGCCTCGCCATTCAACGGGAGCTCGGAATGCAAAGCATTTTCGATCCTTTTGATGAGCGCTAAGATTAATTTCGGAGGGCTTGCCATGTTCAAAGGAAAATTTAGAATATAAGTGCATTAATAAAGGTTTTTCGGATAGGCCACTCCGCAGCTAAAAATGTCTTTATTAAATTTTGGTGGGCTTTCATGTGCATGTTCGGTGACTGTATTACGTAAAAGCTTTTTGTTGGCGTAGCGGGCTTTATTGTGAACTTTTAAACTTCATTTTGGAATATAATTTGATCAAATCTGATATTTCACTTACAGCCATTTTTCGGAGACTTATTGGTTATTATGAATAAATTACTTTTATGATTACGAAGATAAGAGATCCATTAATATCAAAATACAAGATATTTTTTTTGCACGAATCAGAGATTTTTTTGTGATATGGACTGAGAATTATATATTTTATTTATTACTCTCGAAGTTTATTTAGCTCTGAAAATCATTGAAAATAATTTACTTTAAAAATAAAATATTACAATACCTATGGTGACTGGAGCTGGAATGTCCCGTCGTTGAACTGGACATAGGAGACCTGGCGGGGTAGGTGCCGGCGCCCGCACCTTCTGACATACCAAATTCTGGAACAACGATAAACAAACTCATAAACCCATTACAGCTCAGTTTAAAACAAAACACGTGATGTGAACACGATTCAGAATGTGCATGCATAATTAAATTATATTAAGCCGGTTAAACGTTGCGGTTTTTCATTTATTAGCAAGAAAGGCTCCACAGCATATTGTTCTGCTGACGGCGGCCGTTCAGTGCACGCTAGGTTTCGTCCACACCACGTCCGAACGAAATGCGAGCGAATAGAGGGTGCGGTGGGTAGACTACGGCTCGGCGCTAAACTATCAATCCTTGTGTCATGATATCGACAGCGCATTTGTTTGCTCTCACCATTTTTGTCTCAGTGTTTCCTCGTTCCTTTGGCGCTATATTTGTGCGGTGTGAGGCCAGCGGCGGCGATCAATCTGCCGAATGTAGCCCGTGAGCATGATGGATGTTACGTCGAAGAGCGGACGACTCTCGTGCTCGCGCCTCGGTCACACCACACCATACATTTTACCGACGGGTTTTTTCGGACCGCCTCTGATTATACCTATCCTGTTGTCGCAGCTATCTAATGAATTATTTACATTGTTATCCAAGTCCGTGACTGATGTTTATGTGAGTGGACTTTTACTTTCCTAAAAAGCAATTTGTTACGGATTCAGAGCCCTTTTGTGTTTTTATAGCAGTCGTATGAAAGTTTAAATTTGTCCACTTTATTTTAGAGCTTCAATTTTTTGGATTTTCTAAGTAATAATGTCAGAGGTTAAAAAAGTCCTTTGGCATTGTGAGCCTCGCCATTCTTATAATACTTACACCAGCCATCACGAGACCGTGAATTATAACTTCCTGTATTCCGTTTTATTTATAATCATGCAAATTTATTACGCAACAATTCCGCATATAAATATGCAAATATATGATTTGAGCACAAGAAATGGAAATAAATCTGGTGAATTCGCAGTATTCATTAAAGGAATTTGGATGGAAAACAGTACCGGCACCTTAATATTTCACGAGCTTCCCTCCATATTTTATTTTAAGACAAAAATGGCATGTACATAAATCTCGAACAAATCATCTTGACAAAGTTTTAAAGTTAGTCTCGAAATTAAGCAAACGTACGGCAGACTTACATAAAAGTTAACATATTAGGAAGATTAGAAATGTTAAGAATCCTTCCAAGTAAAATCCACAACATCTGACGAAAACTTCTGTCCAACACAAACTTTTAAGTGCTAAGTTAATTCAAAAAATCCCGATGTATAGAGCAACAAACTGTTTGCCCGCCACGTACGTGATTTAATAAATGAAATGTTTATAACTCTGTAACGCTTCCAAAGAGATTATGTCAAAACAAATTACAGAAATAAGTACACTGCTTAATCTAATGAAAATGAAAATTGATCATCGCTAACTAAGATAAGTTTGGAAAGTTATGATGGAACGAAAGTGCTTCCACGACGACGCGACCAACTCGAGGAAAACAAAAATGTTCCTTCAATGATTTAGTTTCACACTGGGTAACTAATTATTGTTCAAACAAGAAACCTAACGAGTGAGCCCATTAATCACAAGCCATTAATGTCATTGCTTTGTTACCAAATGGACACCGCCAGTAAACATAAAAAATGGGTGTGTGAAATTTGCTATTGAAAAATTACGGTGTTCACCATTTGAGGGACTTTGCATATTACGTAAAAGCCAATTTACGTAGAGAAAGAATGTTGTTAATTAATGTACGTCGATTGATAAGTTCATTGTACACCGGTTTAAATTTGTTCAGAAAAAGAGTGGAAAAGCATATAAAAAAAAAATTACGTAAATACATGTACATATGTATTACAAGAAATTCTCACATTGCATTTCAGTTTACTGAACAATTTTATTAAAGTCACATTAAAATTAATCTTGAAAGATATTACTTCTTATTGCCCTATTGGGAAACCTAGCCGGAAACTTAAAGGTAGAAATTCATATAAAAGGATTTTCAGTAAACTGCCCCGCACTGAGGACTTATATGAATACAATATTAGGAGCGAGCTATTTTTACATACAAAAATCGGCACGCAGTCAAAGTCCACATATGGTTACCGCTAGTGGCCTACCTTAATTTTCCTCCACGGCCCGCGATCTGAATACCAAAGACAAAAAGGACATCAGCTTCCCCCGAAAATAGAACGAGATTTTCATACAAATTACATGAAAGGTAGCGACTAATATTACAATATATTTAGACAAATAAACAAAGAAGTAAGAAGGATACAAGGATGTATTGTAAATGTAATTAAAGTCATGAAAAATAACGAATATTTGAATGTTGGTGTTAGTAAAATTATTTTTTAAGCCGTTCCGGTCCACGGAGTAGGTTTCTTTATCCTTCACGCAGCTAGGTACTATCGCGAGTTAATGATGTTAAAATATTAAATTTAATTTTGTGAGCAAGGAACGCTTGTGGAAACGCTTTTCCGTAACGTTGTTGAGAAGCCGACAATGCAGGAGTAATTTTGCTTATTTCGGCTTAAATTACTTGATCTCGTTTACGGCCTTTGAAGATTGTACAAAGTTTTCACAAAGTTTGTGTCTAATTTATTGTTTACCGTCACTTTCTTGTATTTATTTACCGTACCCGAGTTAACCGCGTTTACATTTCGAAATTATTTTATTACTAAATTAATTTAGATTTATTGAAATTTAAAATTGTAGACAATTATTAACTTCAAAGTGAAACTTGATTACGTAAATTTAAATGGTATGTTAACGAGTAAATGTGTTGAGCACAGGAACGGCACAATGGTATGAGAGCAAATGAATTCAATCAAAGTAGTTATGTAAATTACAAAGGCGAGTAACAGCTTAGAGCGAGGAGTTAAGAAGCAACAAATTTTCGTTATCTCGCCGCTGTGGGTTCTGCTAAAGCCAATAAAACGCGTCTTCAAGACACTAAATTCCACCCACCATAATTTCAAAGGACTATTTTAACATCTGTCTATTAGGAATGAGATAATGTCTGGCAAGGAAATATTTCTCACGGAGAGAAGTATTGCACCACGTTCAATATTATATTTTATGAACCACATAAATAAAACTTAAGGAATGTCAAATGTATTACTACTCATTATTTTTTCATTCTGTATTACTTTATTTTTATAATGTACAACTAAACTTTTTATACTTTCCATTATCCATAATGTCATGAGTGAATTGTAGTGGATCGCACTGGTGGTAATTTTATAGTAAATATTTAATATAATCGGGGCGGGTATCAAAAAACGATATCATTAGTGCGAATAAAACACCAGTTCTTTTTGTATATACTACCGTGGGTACTATATAAGTTTTTCGGAACAAAGGTTATTAATTACTCATCAATATGTTACTAAACATGTCGGTTACGGGTGAAGGCATAAATCTCATATCATAAAAGCAACTAATGATGCGTGGTTATTGAATCACAGTAAGAATTTAATCTCAACTTAAGTGAAGGTGATTCCCTTATAACTTTCGAACATAGTCGCTAATAACGAAACTTGCGGTTAATAGCGTGGAGTAGGCGAGGGGGTGTGCGGCGGTGGGGGCGGCGGGGTGAGGCTCGGTGAAATTTCGAGACAATTCAATGGGAAAATCTGCCTTTGTGAAAGTTCTATTGTAGTTATTATATTCTAACTTCACATTATAATAATGTAAGTAGTTTGAACAAATCCTATTTAAGTAAAACAGTTGCTTTGGGGATTTTGTATAGAACGAGTATTATGATTCGCACCACAGAATAATGAATAGTTTCGTTTGCGAAAGAAATAATATCCATTATTTCTTGTCATTGTGTTCAAGTTATTTTAGTCATAAAATTTATACGAACAATAAAGGGCGCTTAGAAGTTAAATGAATTCCACTCAAATGAAGCCGCGATCAAAATATATCATTAAACATTTAATGTTAGTATCGATATAGATGAAGTAATAAATGGAACACTTACTGATTTATAGATACGTATAATGTATACTTTCAGTGAGAGCAAGCTTTCAGGCGGAGCGGCGCGCGGCGCGAACATATCGAATCTTTATGACGTCATTAAACATATTTTTACGAGGACACCACCGTGTTCTGTGTTATTAGTAGGAGGGCGGCGAGCGGCACAATGGTGTTTCATTGGCCAGTAATTCGTGGAAGTGAAACCTTCAGCGAAATTGACAGCGTGCGTGCAATAAACCATTTATTGCAACGCGTTCGTAGCGCCGGCAAGAGGGAACATTTTCATATTAAAACGACTTAATGCGCCATTATTACCATTATTGATCAAGAATCTCCTCGCTAAGTGGCGCATAGTGAATTATATTTCTCTTTCAAGCGAACTCCGTTGATATTGCACTTTGCATTTAAAGGGAGTAGCGATTCAGCTCGTCTCGAGAGCGCAGCACAGACAGAAACAAGCCTTCACAAACAACTGGCATCGGAAACTACTCTACCAGTCAGAAAATATATCTTACAACTTGTTATCATAAGTTAGTCCGATCATTTGTTCCTCGACGAAATTAGATCAAAAGCGTTGCTAATTGAATTTTTCCACGGTAAATTAAAAAGATTCTGTGTAACGGAGCCATAAAGATGTATTTAACAAATTACTTAAGAAAGAAGGAAAATTACTGAAATCTAAACAAACACGCAGGGAAGCTGACAAAATGCCATGTCAATTCACCAAATTACGGAGTAATTGAACCGAATTTCTGAGTGAAGCTCATGTAATGAAAGCAGATAAAGGGGAGCGTGGGGAGAATGAGAGGCTTATTCAATTGGTTCGCGAGTTTAACCTGACACTGACTTAAGTAGTTAGTTAAGATTTAGCCAAGAAAGCACCTAGCGGCACCCACTAATGTGTACTCAGAAAGTAGTCTCGACTCTCGCCTCAAGAATTGGCCGCTTAAGTACCTACGGAAACTTACCATCCATTATTTACTTGTGAGAACACATTATAGTTTAACTTTTGTTTCTCTTCGTTGCTGGAAACAAATAGCGACACAGTAAAGGTGTTATTAAAACAAACTGTTTGGCGAACGGAGACTCAATAAGTTTCGTGAATTCGTACGTAAAATCTCTGTTAGCGTTTTAACAAAGTATATTAGAACTATTCTGGTAATGACGTAATTCAATGTGGCGGAGTGGAGCTACTCAATATTGCAATAGCCGATACCGTACCTCTTGTCAACAACCAAAACGTTTCACCTAAATAACTACTTCACTCTGCGGGCCCGCGAGGAGACCGCGCACTTTACTCGATTGGATTTGAGATGGACTCAACTTGAGAACTCACTGCTTCTTATTCTTTAATGAATAACAATTAATAGTTTTTATATCACAACATATTTTCCTCCGCTGTTGTTTCAAATGTGTTCGCTCATAAATCCGAAAGGTCAGAACCGAAACAAAAATAGTAGCCGTATTTTATTCGTTACGCTGACATTGTTGACGAAAGGCAAGGACGAAAATTTACGTCACAAAATATGTTCCTTTTAAGTTTATTTACGGAATATGTTTCCATATTTTCCTAAGGATAAGAAACTGATCCCATGCATATCTGATTCGATCTTCATTCGTATGTTTGCGTAAAATCTTCTCTGTAAAGGAATCTACATAATCAGAATCAGCGAGACGTTGTCGAAATACGAAACCATTCGTTGTGTTGAGTACGTGGCACTTAGATGCCCTTTTCATAAGATAGGTGACTTCGAGGAGCTGTAAATATTTCGACGAGAATCTGACATGTATTAACGTTCGGCACAGTTTCACGCGCAACGCATTCGATTGAAATTAAGCAGAATATTGAAACGGATTTTCTATAGGGAGAAAAATATTAATTTCGATATAAACGAAAAATATCGCGAGAAACCAATACCCTAACGCAATAAAACGTATGAAGCGAGTATTATTCGCATGATCACATTTCCTAATAAGTTGGATCCCACAACGTGTTCAATGTGGCGAAAACTAATACCGCCCATCTCGCTCCCGCCGCCGTCACTCCGCGTCTCACTGCCCCACCATTTCGAGCAGCCAGTCTATTATATTTTGTTTAGTTCCTTACAAAACATATCAACCGTAATATATTGTATTCCAGCTTAGAAAATCCTAACACACGCTTGTCATACAAAAACCTTTTATATATCGAGAGAGTAGCAAGTAGCCTGTATCAATTTCATAGTACAATGCTTTTGTTTTATTGCAAGTCAAAATATACTGTTGCTTTCTGAGAAATGAGCAATAAATAACAATTACCACCGCATTGTACCAACAACGCAATTACCTTTTACGCCGAGGATTTATACGCCGAATAGCTAAATAAGGAATTTATAACTTTGTTTTTGTTTGAATGCGTTTTTTACGCGTTTTACCTGTATACAGTTATGTAATCTGTTTGTGTTATTGGTGTTAATGTTACATTGGATGATACAAAA
Organism: Cephonodes hylas; assembly: GCA_030295005.1. Lineage (NCBI taxonomy): Eukaryota > Metazoa > Arthropoda > Insecta > Lepidoptera > Sphingidae > Cephonodes > Cephonodes hylas. The sequence goes on along the minus strand of AP025369.1, from coordinate 7,425,328 downwards.
ATCTAAGTGATTTTTTTCAGTTTTTGTTAATAGATAAAAATTAGTTAATATCGAGAAGTTAGCTTTTACCGAAGTTAATTAATGTTAGTCGAAAATGAAAAATTGGATCTGAATATCCGCCTCAGTATTGGCCATGGTTCACAGGGTGTGAAAATCGCCAAGTATCGCCAATCCATAATTTCCGAATCAGTTTACGCATGTGGAAAACTAATTATGGAAAAGTGAGAGCTAACTGCAAAAAATTTACAACTTTCTTTATATGGATCACGAAGCAAATACATTTTATCTACCATAAGTACAAGTGCGGTGGCATGGCAGGACTTTTCAACAATTTATTGAAGTAGTAGTATTTAATTTATATAACAATAACAAGGTTCCAAAAGCGTGAAAAAGTAGTTGAATAGGCCGCTATTGAATATCGTGAGATTGTTATCTTCTTTAATTCCACAATAAAACATTAAAATATTAGGTTACGTTTCGGAAAAACCCATCACTGTCGGATGTGATAAGATCATGTTAATTTTACGTAATAAAAATTAATGTTTTTATATTTCATTAAAAGATTAAAGTAGAATAACAATTAATATTCTATTTAAAAATCTGTTGTAAAGTGATGAGTATGCTTTTAATCTAAATATCAGAATCACAGTTCTTGCAATGATTCTTCAGAAGTGTCGTTTGAAACCCTACGTCATTAATAAACCACAAAACCATTTCGCGATCTCAACGATAATGTGTTTTTAAAATCAACACAGTTGTGGTCATCAGACATACATATTATTAGCTTGTATACGCTCTAGATATAAGCGGTCTATATGCTATAGTCCTGACATATCACATTAAGCCGTAAGTACATTAAATCATTTGCACAAAGCAGCGTCGCTAACCAGTTTATTTGCATTAGTTGAATGACGGCTGTAGACGGCACGTGTCATTCGTCACAGATTTGGGCCCGTGAAATGACATTACTTTAGTGGTTTGTGGCGGGGCGTGGACTGTGACAGGGTGCGGTCACTTACGATTACCGCTGCGGCCATAAGCTTAAATTGCTCTATTAGTTATTACCTACTACATTAACGCTCGATAATTACATTTGTTTGTTTTGATTTCAGGACACGAAATTAGTATGAGCTACTATGGGTACTCTTGTGCATCATGGAGCAAAAGCTGTCACTTGTTCTTAGATCAAGTATTTTGTAATGACAGCAGATATGAAAAGAGTTTATAACAAATAGTTCAGACAATGAATTAACTCAATACTGTATGAAAGACAGCTATTCTTTTAAGAAAAATAACAAGACGGAGAAAGGTTTTAGATTTAGAGCCTAAATTTAACAAAAACACGTAACATTTAGAAAATTTGCGGAATGTGTGTTAATACGTAAAATTAACATACAAACTTCTATCAGAGCATATAGATATAAGTCTTGTAATATGCGAATTAGAAACTAGGATATTCAACCCAAAGCCCATGTATAGTGTGGTTCATTTATTTATCCGGGGGCGAGAATCAAATAGACTATGTTTAGTTTCACAGTCGGTAATCAAATGCGCCACGACGGTTGTCAATAATGCTATTGTACTTGTAACTTATTATACAAATTGGCCGTCCTATTTTGGTTACCTGCGGCGAAATAGTGAGTAGCCAGTAGTTTCCTTTACATTTCACTTATTGACAGGAACACTTGACGGGCCCTTAATGCAGGGTTTGCGTGGACGGAAACGGACATTTGTATTCACGATGGGGTAACAGCAAGACATTTTAAGTGTTCCATCGTAAATCATTAATAAAATAATGATTTAGTAATTGGGATGCCGGGGGTTCGTTTTATTTTGGGAATTACTTTTGTCAAATTGTTAGTTTCTTACTTTTATTTGCAATTTTGTGTTATTGTAGCTATCTGCCAGTGAAAGTCCAGACAATATTGATCTACTTGACTCGATGTTCAGTCAGAACAAGCAGGCAAAAAATGATCAGTAAATGGGTCACTAAGTCTACCAAAACATCTTCAAAAAATGAAAAAATAAATTGGATGTGAGAGTGGACGCGAAGATTGTCGGGTCTTGGCAAATCCACTCACCGAGGGAAGGTGACGCAAAAGCTGCTTTAAATTGCTTAACTTAGAGAAAGGATTACTTCCTGAGCCAACTGACCTATTTAATAGTATTTTCCTATCTGACTCAACGTTGGATATATATTATGGCGTCGAACCAAGTGCGCCACTTGCAAATAGAAATGAAATGTGAAGAGTAGGAATTTCTATGATATATAATGTATGTATATACCTATACCTACGTTATACGAGACTGATAGGTATACTTATACATATCGCGTCTCCCTAAGATCTATAAAAGTCGACTTAAAAAATACGATGGAGCGTTTTACGTCATAATTTCATTACGCTTGTCTTATGGCGCGTTACATTGGGCGCGGGGCTGACACAATTCAAGCTAATAACAGTTTTGGTGGCACTATACACGAAAAAAGCTTTCTTCATTTAACGGAGCGTAAATGTGTACTCCGTGTTACCGCCACCCTTAACCAGACATTATTAGGGGATGTCGCACGGTGGGCGTAAAATTTTGTAGCGATTTCTTCCTCTAATGCCGTTCACCTATAGACTGCAGGTCACGTTAACAACATAACTTGCAAGGGACGTAAGGGAGAGTTTATTGTTTGGCATTTTTACAAATATATTACTTGGATGGTGTGAATAGTAATTTTGTATATTAAGGTAAGGTACGCGAATATTTTATCGAATGTATCCTACACTTAAAATTTGTGAGACTTGAGCTTTTTAATTATGTATATCGGATGTTTATCGCAAGTTTTTTTTTCATGAACTTGCATATTTTGTTTTCCATTTTATCTAAAAATACCATACAACTCAGCTCAGCCAGATTTTTTTTGATCCATCAAGATAGCTATCCAAAGATACCCAGTCGTCTTTTGTCAACTATTTATTACCTTATTCATTTTACATAATATCTAAACGGGACTTTGATACATTGTGGTATAAATTTAGATCCTTACCGAGATTATGGGCTACTTTTATAATGAATGCTAGGTTCTTGAGGGACTTTTTTGTAAATGTGGTGTTACAATAAACCTATTTGAGTTGCGGTCAAAAGCTATAAAAAAGTAAGATTCGTTATGTTCGAACGTAAAAAAGAGAGGAAATTTGTTTTCTGAAAACTGGGTAAAACTTCTCACTGAACACAACAGTCTTAATTTCATTAAAATTGGATGTCGGAAAAAAGTTATTTTCGTTTGAGAATTTCTACGCGGACAAAGTCACGCAAACGGCTAGTAAAATAATATTATCCTTTAACATATTCATGTTTATGTTTGTCTTCTACGTCACGGTTGGAATGGCATTAAAAGTTGTTCTTTCAGTGCGGTAAGCTACATCATCCGAGTGGATCAAAAGAATCGCTACAGTACTGTATGTGCGATATACCAGAGGGGTCACGAGGGTCTAACGCACAGCAAAGGGCTTAGATCCCGCCACCCTCACAATCTGTTACAATAAATACTTATTTCACTGAATTTTATTTTTAAATGCGGTTTAAGAAAGGCTAGACGAAAGGCGTGTGTAGTTTAATTCTGGTAACTTTTTTTTTGGTATTTACGTAGTGCCACAACATCACACTTGATGTGAGCAGTTTGTCCAAACAGAGATTCGAGTGTTAACCTTTCGATATGATTTTTCAAAAAATCCAGTTTAGACTGAGTAAAAAAAATATGGAAATAACACACAAGGTATATGAATAAAATCAAGAAGGACAAAAATTGCTACGGCAAACAAAATTGCTAAAGGAGCTTAAGGCTAAATTACGAAGTTCAAACGCAAAAGGTTAAAATTTAGAATCGCTGCGAGTGCATAAAGGGGTTGATTGTAAATGTGCTGGAAGGGAAAAAAGGTATTTTTATCTGAGGAACAGTTCATTTTTAATTTGTATTTATGAGGTAAAATGCATTTATTTAATGAATGTTTTCTTGAAAATTTTTCGAGAGATTTCATTATTTTACATTAGCTTGTGGTTTTTAATATAGGAGTTAAGCAAATTTGAAATTGGGGAGACGGACTACAATACCAATAATGGTACATAAATATAAGTTCCATTAGTTTGACAATAAAATCTTGAGTATGGTACAACAAATAAGTGTGAAAAGAAAAATGACAATACAAAAAATATCGCAGTAACGATTAAAAAATATGTCAAATATACTAAACAGTGAAGTGTACATTGCAATAAATAAAAATAAACAAAATAACATCACAGGTAACAAAGCGCGTGTGCGTACGGATAAAGGTATAGAGGATTACTGACATCAAAAGCGCACAAGTGTTGTTCTTGATATAACAGCGTTAAATAAAAAGCTGTTCTGTACGAACAAAGCGGTACGTGAGGCAAATTATTTATGTATTGCCGAGGTCGGTCTAATTACGTGAGGCTTTTGTTCTTGCAGCCCTCTCGGCCGGCGGCAACCACACTTTATTTTCCATACACCTTCCCATATAGCAACCTAGTAAACGCTCAGATAACAATAAAGTAATGAGCCGTTGTTACGGAAAATTGTCAGCATCGTCGACTACTGAACGCTGCTTGTAATACTAGCCAGTTGTTTTGCAGACTTAATACTGTGCTTGTGTTGGATTTGCCTTTGTATCAAGAACCTATATTATGCAACTTCATCTTTCCACCAGATATCCGGTGATATACCGGTTTATTTATGTGTAAATCAAATAAAATGTATTTTAATTGCTAATGGCCGTTTTCTTTAAGAGTAAAATAAGAGATTGTACTTACGATGTCATTATTCGTTTATATAAAAAATAGCCCACAATGCAAAATTGGCCCATGCTTTGCAATATTTTTGTTAAGAATCCCTTTACAATTTTAAATAGTAAACAATTAACTTGATATAAAGAAATTTATACTAGTAAACTAATTAAAGCGGCATCATCGTATCTCTACAAAGAACCTTCTTGTTTAACAACTGTACCTACTTGTGTAATTAAAACACTCTAGGACTGTATTACGTAAACATTTTTTAAAGCAGAAAGATTGTAATTACGTTCCTATGACCTGTTGGTCGACTCTTCAAGGCAGAATAAAGTTGGCTCAAGTAAATTCTCGAATTTAAAAACATTCCTTTTCATACGTACACGGATCCCCTGGGTGGCTGCCGAGAAGGGCGGAACTTTGCAATCATAGTCGGGGAAAGAAGAGGCGTATGATATTCACATGTAATAAATATTAGAAAAGGTGCAGTGATTGCGAACACAGGTGTCGACGAGCGAGACCGTGCCTCGCGCAGGATATAAACTGGCCCCTTTACGTTTTATTTCAAGAACCATTCCGAAGATATGCCGAGCTTGGCCGTTTTTTTACTATCTACTTAAAAAATACGCTTTATTGCCGATCGGGAGTTTATGAAATAACTAAGGACTTTTTATTCTTTATTGTAAGAATTTTTAGAATTGTAAAAAATAAAAATACAAAAATAATTGATGATTCAATGTAATAAAAAAAATATTTTTCCGAGTACACATTTTCTTTTAACGTAATAAAGACCTAGTTGCCTTTTAACACAACGTTTCCGCCGGGTAAACATCAAGAGGTGAGTGACATTTTGTTGGTTTCTCCCCTGATATTTAAAATGTTGTGTGTACTTTTACGGTTGTAATAATCATAGCATTTGAAAACATTTCACGGTGACATGGTCGGAGCATGGGTTTGGTTGCATGCGTGTCTTAAGTGTATTTACACATCGCAAGCGACGGGCTATGGATGGGCGAAGCGTAAGCGACTATCATATGAATGAGAATGACGTGAAGCTATACGGAGGGAGCCAGCATGGTCGGAGGGCCCGCGTCCCCCGCGCCTCCCATTATCGATTGCCCCAGTTGAGAGCGGAGCGGAAGTAATGATAGAGCGGGATGCAACCACTGCCCGATCCGATGGCCAACTCCACCTAGTAACTGTACTGCACTAGACAAATATTTGTTCAAGATAATATTTAATCTTCCCTTTCTTTCGCAATGCAATTCCCGATAACGCCTCTCGGACGAAGGCGCACCGACGCTGACGCGTAAGCTAGGATTACTTCAAACTCCTTTTGGAGAACAAACAGAACGGAAACAGATCGGCTCGAGCAATTGGATTTAAAAATATATTCCAATCTCGTGACGTAATGAAGTTAGAACCGCCAGTAATACTGTATCTTCAAATAAATTGGGTGAAAGTTTGAACCATCAAAGTAAACAACTTCACAAAGTCGAGCGTGGAAGTGACATCCTGCTTATATCTATCTGAACGGATCCCGTAATAGCTTCCTCAATCTCGGCGTCAAAGTTCTCATAAGGCGCTTCTTAACTAAGGCGTTAAGGAAGATAGTTAGTAAGAGGCCTTCGGCAGGGTCTTAAAACTTGTCCGAAACTTACGTAACTCGATCACCACGATCGGGCATCGGGCATAATGCCGCGGTAACTCACAATACGTTATTAGCATAACAATATCATCCGTTCATAGTAAAGAATAACACGACCATATGTGTAATATTAACAAAATAAAATAAAACGCTATGAACATAAAAACTTTTGTTCTAAAATCGAATACGAGTTGCCTTGTAGATAAAATTATATCTCACAACGTAAAAGACTAAGTTGCGTACAAGCACAGCAAAATGGCAATTCAATGTCCATCGTAAAGTGAGTTCATAAGGCATGACGTTTCCCTCGCAAACATAATCAGTTATATCGATTTAACGATAAAATTCGTCGAACATGAAGATACGATCTTCTTCGCGGAACGGTAAATTGCGAAGAATCTGAGCCGACGTTCACTTCCAATGATAATAAAGTGTAAAAAGAGTCTTCGTTTTAACGTCCACTTTATGGGTACTTCCGGAGGTCTGTGAGGCTCCAGACGCGTCCACATATAAGGCGGCTGTTAAAACTGCCGCACCAATCGCTCGCGTTCTTTGTCGCCATATGATCGCTACGATGGTTTGAAAGCTTTCTACAGAAACCCATAAAAATGGTCGATAAAGATTCCGTATATCCCGCTAATGCAGTAGGAAAGGAACAAGTAAATCCATCATTACTATTTGATGAATCTACACACCCCTGTTGACTATAACATTTTAATTCAAAACAGATTCAACGTCGTAAAACAAAGACTACCATTCAAAGTAGATCAGTCTATAAAATAAACTTGAGAATCCAATTAAGAAATGAGCGAGGAACGGATTTACTCTCAGACTCATTTTATTTACGTACATGACAATAAAATGGGTAATTCCTATTCTGTGTACACGTTCCTAATAGAACACGCAATGGAAATAAGGTTGCCTTCTTATAAACAACTACAGCGACCTATTTTTAGGAAACCATTGGATTTCAAGTGAGTGTGTGAATTGGTTTTGCTGCAGTAGAGTTAATTGCTGTGAAAATTAAAGTTCTATTGATTTGTGTGTTTTAATTGTATTTTAATTATTTTGAACATCTTTTAATCGTAGAGAACGTAGAAAGAAATTAGCAGGTTACCAAAAAGTTACGGTCATGTGAAATTCAGTACGATTGATTTGATTTAAATACTGTAAAAACTAAATCAATAAAATCGTGCAGCTGTATACCGTTCCATCGAGGAAATAGTCTAGGGTCATTAATAAATTGGACACATATACCTTCACTATTAATTGTCGTTAAACTCCAAATTTATTTTCTAAAACTTGGTCATCACTAAACAAACGGCGATACATAACTATGTAGGTAAAATAAGTAAATTCATTCGGAAATAAGTAAATAGTTTATGAAATAAGCCCGAAACAGTGTCTGAATACATCTAAGTAGGTAACTGACACAATTCCCCATTTCTGTGAGCTATAGAGTTCATTCCACCACGTTAAAGACTGCCTGGGAATACCGAATTAAACTAAACAAGAAATTATATTCCGTATTCGTGTAGAGTTCAATTATTCATTTCTTTTAAAGGTTCATAAAATGCAGATGTAAGCTACATGCAGAATAATTAATCAGATATATCGATGATATTCGTATAGATAATTTAAAATCAGAATTAATATTATACTTAATAATACTTCCAGTATATAGTAAATAAATTAAAGTTTATCCGTAAGCGCAATTTCAAAATAATTTAACGCAACATAATATCTTCCACGCGTTCTCTCCCAACGAAATTTATACCGGTTCGTGCACATTAACAGATGAAAGTTGTTTTTGTTGAAACTGATCACCAAGTGAACACTTCGTTTTCCCTCCGACGTCGACATTTCCCTTGGCTATTAAAATTTTACGAGTGAGCTGGCGAAATGAATGCCAGAATTAGGTTAAGGAGTATCGCGGGCTTGAGTTTGCGTGACATGCGTTCACCTTACCCGCTGCTAATTTAATACGAAAAAACAATAAAAATACTTTTAACACTCCGCCGTGTTTTCCTTATTAAATTAAAGTGCGTGACGTTACTTACCGGTTTGATATACGATTCGGCTATCAGCTGAAGTTTATGCGATCCTAGATATGCAAGATTTACTGGCGCTTTATTATTTACTTACACACACTTTGTAGTTTTTTGAACTTTTATAAATATACGTTTCTATATTCATAGTGACACTCTGATCAAAATAGGTATTTAACCGTTAAAGTTTAGATCAATTTTTGTGTTTATTTATTTTTAAAACGGTCATAATTTAAATTTTTGATAAACATTTTGTGTTTGGCTAATGTAATAGATTGTTAAAAGTTATAAAAAAAAACAATAGACGAAACTGCTAATAAATTGACGTGAAGAAATTTTGTTCACTATCTTCGAAAGTTCTTTTGTCTCAATCAATTTTTGTATCAAAACCCAGTTATCAAAAATAGAATAACTTCACGTAGTTTATTTCTTTGAATACAGTACGTATAAATGGGTCTTTAGACGTTTTCACGTGTCAGATAAGGCTAACAGGATTTTTAAGAGAAAATAAATTGCATTTAGCATTAACAAACTGTTATTACTCAAGTAAATTCTTTATTCAGATCTGCAAACACAATTAGAACTATTTCATATTTTCAATTTAATTGTATGCAAACTAATTTATAAAGTTTCCATCTGAAATTTCAGTTTATTTAATTCAAGTCCAGACTGAACTAGCCACAGCGCGTGTTTTGACCCACGGTTTTATTATTTATTTATATGATAACGAATACTTTTGAAATTAAACCATACCGCAGTCATTTGCCACAGAGGTGCAATTTCAAACATTTTATTAAGTCTAACAACATTTTACGGAGCAGCCGATGGTCTAGTCTGGATATGAGCGGCGGCGACGACCACAAAACTTGTCGACGAGAGTTTGTTTACATTTTATTTATAATACTTTATATTGGTATCGAACTTTATAAAGTATTGATTTGCATACATAATATTTAGTATCAAGTGACAAAAGGGGAAGAATCTTTATCTCTATATGTAAAGTTCAGCTCAATGTACTTTTTAAACTTGCTTCACCAATTGTCGGCACCATCACATATGATTTTTAATGCAGAGCAAGCTGCCTAGTGTAATAATTTATTAAAAGTGTTTACCGCTGCAAAAAAAAAACTTTTTAGTTGTAAGTCTTTTGTATTTATTCAAAAGACTCACTGTTACCGCTACTTTTTCAATTTGTTATTATTTTTCCATATTTTATGTTGTATTAATTTAAGGTATCAGATATGAATATCTTAAAAGCAATTGTGGTAAATAATTTAATTTCTTATTTAACCCGTATCACAGCCCATATAAATGCGTATTTTTAGGTGGATACGGCAGGGTTCAGCTCATTTATATTGAAAGTAATATTTTAAATTATATTATCTTGATTGGTAAAGAAAATATGGTATTTAATTTTCAATTTCAGCGAAATAAAATAATTATTTCTTATTAAATTTTAAGCATAATCAGAATTGGGCGGTTATTTTTAATGCAATCACTGTTGTTGATATTAATATGAGCACGAATGAAATAAATAATTAAATTTACTTTATAAACAAATTTGAGATTAAGTCAACCGAGATTTTTTAATATCTTGAGAGAGTACCAGAGCCTACTCTTAAGTGCTAATTAAGTTTGTGAGGTTATTGGTATTTTTTGAAACAAGCACGAAAGTGTGAAGTATTTTATTAATGTAAATATTAGAATGAATGTGTAAATGAAGCGTTAGCTTGATAGAAATACAACATTTACTCCTAACCTGAACATTATTTAATTTGTGTACAATAAAGAGTTTATAAATAAAGAATAATAATTTGTGTTTTTATTATTGATTCCCGAAATATTCACCCAATAAATATATACCCAAATATCTTGTATCAAACCAATTCCACGCATGAAACTATCCAACAATAACTGCGTACCAATACCAATGATATAAACAATAATTTTGTATAGGCAAGGATAGATTTTCAGCTTTGGCTGAGAACCGAATGCTCATCTCGGCATGCGAGGCACGCGCCCCCTTTCTTTGTTTCACCCGCTTATAACGAGATATTGTGATTCCTCGCCATTATGACACCGCATATATAGGACGATGCGAATATCAAACACCACATTACATACAGGTTTTCTTATTAAGGCGAGCTGTACGATGAATAACAATGTTATTGAATTTTGCACGTGGATTTTTAATGAATATATCTGTGGGGCAAATGTATGTATGTATATGATATAAGACGTTGTGAATGACGAAATGTGTTTGTTAATGTATAAATTGGTAGTATCTTATAATCTGTACCTCTCCTTGAATCCCTCTCCTTCTTTGACTATCTACGGGACTTTTACGGTTGAGAACTTAGTCTAACGCATCGATTTATGTTTAATCATTATAATTAAAGTTAAAGTTTCTCCTACGTTCACTGAGTCTTGTACTATATTTTACTTACTGCGTGTTTAGAACATAATTACGAGGTTTTTGTCAGTTGTGACCCAGAACCTATTTTCTTAGTGGTCAAGCTACACGCAGAGAAATCAACTTGTACCTATAGCTTTTTTGCTAATAATTCGCATTAGAATTTATAATTACAGATTCAAACTTAGTAATTAACTGTCAATTGAGATACATTCACAATCCCTAAAAGTGTCTGTGATCCGAAATAGTACTTATATAAGCTGCTACGCGTATTGTCTTTGACCATTCGGGGCACGCATGAGTCAATATTCAATTTTTTCCCGAATATGCAACAGTGAACGGTCAGGCTTTTTGACTACTATCTGCGTTTCCCATACGAATTTTTTTCTATCACATGCAATAAATTTTCCAATGTTTTAAGATACCGACTATTAATTTAACGTATGATATTCCTAAATTGTTTATTTTTATCTTGTATTGACAGAATAGTTCAATCGCTTGTCGCATAATTACATTGCAAGACGAATTACAAATGATAAGTGATTTACCCCTATTGTTTTTATTATAAGCAGATTATAAGGTCACCCTGTCAATACAAAGAAGCGCAATAAAATAAATTTAAAGACCCATAAAGGATTTGGGAGCCGCACAAAGCTGGTAAAGCCGGTATTATGACATTTAATATTTGTCATGTACGCCTATAATCCTTTTCAATCGGCCACAAACCGACAGTTGTTGACTGAACGCGCTAAGAGTACAATATAAAAATGTGAAGATTTTTCAGTAAGGCAAAATGCCGAACCAAGAAAAAGAAATATAATTTTCGTGGTAGAGGCATATCGTTTCTAATTTAGACGTAATTGCTCAATTATGATGAAAGTTTGTTAAAGTTCTTATTAAAATGAATTCTGTAGACTCTATTTCCCTATCTCGACATTAGTAAGCCCTAATATTTAGTAAGGTTTGGACATATTATTTATAGTCTTAAATATGTATATTATAAACTTCAGTTAGGTAATTTCTCTAACATGGGAGCACTTCATAGTAGTTGTGTTACTAAGAATATTTTATAATTTGACGAAAATAATCTTGTCTCTTTATGAATATTCGGTGAATGCAAGATTGGTAATAAAATTGTCGCGTTTTTAGTACTACGGCGATTTTATTTGTGTAACTTACTTTTATAAGTTGACTAGGTTCTTTTTCAGGGTAGCTATACTTATAAACGCGAGATTAAAAGTTATATGTGAAATTTTTAAACTTCTCGTTTAACCCGATGCAAGTAGAGTACCGTACTGAACATTTACTCTACTGCATGAAGAGATTCAGTGCGGTTGGAAGCACTACGAGTGCGATATAAGACACCAACTTGAAGTTCTTAAGGCACATCGACACATGCGAGTTTGTTAGGTTTTGTTTTATACTCCGTAGTTAATATGAAATGTTAAATTTTCTTAGAAACTGCTTATATTAATATATGACCTCTTTTCGTGAGGAAAGTTAATTATGGCTTTACTTCCTGCTAGTCTTCGGTGGAAGAAGCAGCAAGCAGCAGCGTAATAATACTCCCCGACCCGGGAATCTCACCTTAATTTTACGACACAAGCAAAAATGCTAGCAAACATTAATTCGAATAACTACATAGAAATTAAGATTTTCGATAATTTTATTTTTGAAACAGCCATACGATTCACAAGGCCAGTACACTTGGAAATAATGAAAACAAACAAGAACACTAATTATAAAAAGGCTTACACACGAACTGTTTTCCGGCATCCGGCGTCGCGGCGCGCAGTAATGTGGTGGAGTGTTACGCAAGGATCGTTACGCGAACCAGATAAGCAAGGGTGAAATCCTATCTTATTTGCGCCCTCGGATTAATATTAAATTTTATAATGGCTCAGCAAAACGCTCCGGCGCACTGTTCCGTCGCTTATTGTGTAAAACCTTAATTTAATTTCATGTGAATTCATAAATATTAACCGCATTTATACGCACAGGTGGTGATAGGGGTACTATATTAAATGTGTGATTTAGATGAATATCTTGAATGTGGGACACATTCCCTTTTATATGTACATAAGAATTAGACCTCCAGTTTGAATTTTTGCGATTTTTTTTAGTATTAAATGATGAAGTTGTGCCTTAGATTCGTACTAATATGAATGGTTCATATATTCAAATTGGTAAAGTGAGGAATAAGCCAGATAAATTATCACATGTAAGAAGTTTTGGTAAGTGTGAATATATGCTTGACATTAAAAGAAACCATTTTTCCTGCATAAATAACTAAAACTAAAAGCTAAAATTTACTCTCCTGCTTTAATACCTATAGATGACTTCTGCCCATGTTCGCTATTTAAGCCATTTTACACTCTGATATTGGCTTACTAATACATTTAATTTAACTACTTAACAGAAATGATATAACCTTTTATAATTTTAAATACAACGAATATTCTTTAATTTTAGCATGCAACTCCATTATTCAAATATCCACATATAATCCACGAAAAGACATGTCGATTATAAGACGGGCAGAAATATTTTCTATTCCAGTAGTCGGATATCAACACGATAACAACGTGTAAAAGCTGAGACACGAGAAAATAAGGCAAACACAAACATTCGCGCGGCATCCGGACTTGCGCCTGATAATTTCCCTCTCAAGGTATTTCCTTAGTCGCATATCAATAAGTTGAAGAGTATATGTCTTGTGCTACTTGTAGAATAAATTGCCGCCTATAATGGATTCTATTCCTGAATCAGTTTTTTTAGTAATAGCATAAAATTTTAAAATGTCTCGTTATATCTAAAAGTACTTAAACATAGTTGGCGAGCTTTTATTAATACACCTATGGGCATACAGGTATGTGACACTATGAAATATAATAATAGATTACCTTCCACCTGTATCCCCGAAGGTACACTATTAAAGTTTCTAATACTATTAGTACATAACATAGGGACAGAGTTAAATTCAGATTTCTGTGTGTTAGTTGTTAAGTTAGCTGTATAATAAAAGACAGATATTTCTATCGCGCCAAATTAAAAAAAAAAAACAAATGAATTCATCTTCTTATTTATCTATTATCCTTCTTCGAACTGGACTGTAAACACACAAGAAAAATGTTAACCTATTTGATTCCATAAATGTTGACAATGAAACATGAAAAACGACCAAACCATTATTGTATTAACTTTTGTCTCTTTATTACTCCGCAAATGATAGTTAACTGCACAAAAATCAATAACGCTCTTTGAGTATTTTGCCCCGGGTCGTCTGCGAACGCCGGGTAGATAAACAGGATTTGTCTCTTCTCGTTTTCATAATACCACGAGTCTCTATTGTAACCTGGGGAGAAGGCGGGAAGAACAAAGGCACACAGTGAATTCTTTACAATTATTTTTCGACTTTCCACCAAAGTATCACGTGAAAAAGTCATGAGCTAATATGTTATAAGGATTTAAGATTAATGTTAAGGAATAACATCGATTAATTATAGCAGATTAACTGTTTAGATCAGTAATTGTGTCAGGAATAATTAAAGTATACATAGTATTCTCTTTTACCTTCCATATTAATCGGTACGAAATAACCGGTAACCACAATATTTTTTCCAATAACAAAGCATTAACCTGAATCCATTTCTCCCCTCATTTGTTACGTATACGAATGCGAGATCTACAAATTAAACAGTCGAGCGACATGTAATTGCTCTGAAACCAAGTAAAGTTTCGGTAAACAAAAATATAATTGAGTCGGAGTTTCCGATGGAAGTGGTATGGATGAAATTTTTCTCCACTGCACAGGTGAACAACGAAAGGCTGTTTTCTCGCGCGGTACACGGAAATGTACTATAGATGACAAAAACATTAGTGCCAAGTCAGTTTGCACGGCGAGGACACCTAAAACTAACTAAACTCACTTATTACAAGAAAGGAGACCCTATTCATTAAACAAGTAAAAGTTACTCTAATAGATTTAATTTGACTGAGAAAATTTAAGTTCGTTGTTTAGCGTGAGTTACGTTTCTAATATTCAATTTATTTTAATCAACGTTTTTTTAACATAAATACACTAAAGATGTATAATTTTCTTTATAAAATTTATATTGATCATAATGAATAACTGCTTAGTCATATTGTGAACTAAATATTTTCAGATTTCGTATCATTACGCTTAAATTTCCTAATACATGAAACTTATGAATGTACCTGGTACAGGTTTCAAATAAAAAAAAAAAGTTTAAAGAACATCAGATATTTAATAAAATCCTTTTATTGGTACTCAATAGTCCACTTAATATCTAGTGGCTAATTAAAAGAAGTGGAAAAAAGTATCGGCCTTGTATAAGCGAGGGTTATGTTAAAGAATGAACTCGCCTTTTTAAATTACTCCACAGGTTATCAAAGGAAATTTTACAACAAAGAAAACTTTGTTTTAGAAGGAATATTTTCGCTTGTATTAAATCCGCGGTAGGCTATTACCAGCAGTTAGTGAGATTGAAGGTAAAGACAGAGATCACGCGATTCATTTATCTAATTGCATCCAGGGGCGATTTCTTCTCAGGTCACGAGGGTTCGCGTAATGAGACAACGGAAAATAAAGACTTTAAGGCACTCCAAAACGGTCGAGAAGCGCTGTTCAGATATAGTACATCCACGTTAATATAATTGAAAGGAAACGCTTCAAGTAATAGTTTCATAATCGCTCAATCGAGTGCTTTATATTCCTCGTTTGATTAAATTGTATCGAGATTATTGAGATATTAAGAAATATTTAAAAAATACTTCAAAAATTTAATTGTTTCAATTTAAAATAACAGCCTAGTGTGAGTTGGCAGATGACTCCTAAGGTTTTAAGATTGACCTAAATTTATCAAAAGGTGTTTATTCTTCACAATATTTCCTACAAAGCAGTCGATCTTACATTAAAGGGTGTCAATACACTCAAAAAGCTGAGCCTCGTAAGTGTCCATTAGTGAACCGAGACTGATATCATGTAATCCTATATGTTTGACATTCGGCAAGGGTCTAACGGAGAAAATGGACGTGATAATGACGCCTCTTTTTGGGGTTATACCCTATTACTATACATTTCTTGGCTTTATTTTTATATTGCATAATTTGTTACGGTGTTGTTTATTGCGTATTTTTATCTACGACCTTTTAAGAGTTCAATTATATTTTTTATGTCTTATTTAATATATTTATTGTTAAAGCTTTTTCATGATATTGAAACATATTTGGCCGAATTCTATTACTTAATCAACGCTGACTAATACTCCGGAAACCAATGTAGTCAGTTTACTTAATAAGCCAACAGTAAAATTATGTTCCAATATTTTCAACATCACTTTACGAACTACAAATTTAATATTTGACCAAACTATAACACAAAACGCCACCTAACAAAACAAATGCCAGTCGCCTGCTAATACACCAGCAATATCAGTAACAAAACAAAGTCGGAGGTATAGTTATACTATGTATAGGTATGTAGCAGCTATTAGAGCTATCTGGAAGACTGGCAACGCTTGGACTACTCGAGCACAAAACATTTAAGGCGCACATTGCGGCCGTGATAAGCTTCATTGCCAGCCGTGACCTTACATCCGGCCTCTGTTTTAGCTCTTGCACGACACAGGTATCTGTTTAGTTGTCTACACATAATGAACCATGCGGGCTATTTTGTTACCTCCAACGATTCTACTTGAATTTACATTATTTTGAGGTAATTTGCATTTACATTATTTTGATGGCCTCGAGGTTTGGGGTGATGGCCTCGAGGTTTGGGGTGATGGCCTCGAGGTTTGGGCGCGCGGTCGAGAATCTCGACGGTCGCGGGTTCGAACCCCAGGCACACACCTCTGACTTTTCGAAGTTATGTGTGTATTCACATTGAATTATCACTTGCTTTAACGGTGAAGGAAAACATCGTGATGAAACCTGCACACCTAAGAGTTCTTAGGAATTTCTTAGGTGTGTAGGCCGCCAACCCGCACTAGGCCAGCGTGGCGGACAATGGCCTAAAAACCCTCTCAATGGTAGAGGAGACCCGTGCTCAACAGTGGGCGTAGATGGGTTGATGAAGAAGAAGAAGAATTTGCAGGTAGATTAAATTCTAGGCCCTAGGGTAAAGTTATTTTTCTTAGCTTACCTCGTTTTTTTCCGCGTTCATTTCTTTTAATTATTTTTTGCTTAATTTATTATTTAGCAAAAGAGGTGTTTTAGTACTCGTATGTATTACTATTTCAATATTTATAATATCCAAATAAAGTGAGTAGTATGTAATTTTACTAAACAAAAAATGTAAAAATATATAATAAATTGGTTACAAGATTTAACGCATTTTGATTGTATTAATATTTAAAATATCTACATCACGTAGGAAATCAAGTTTCATTGTTAACCACCAGCTTCTTTACAAAAAAAGGAAAGGTAGGGCTTTAACCCACGAAGCCAATATAATACGGATTAGTAGACTTCAACTTCAACTTTCAGACTATTAGTTCCTATTGCTAGGCTCGCAGTATTAAATCAGGATGAAGTTCTCTCATTTTTTTGTTTATTCACAAAATAATCAAAACTTTTATATCTAAAAATAATCATCGATATTTGCCTAACAATAATTGAATTTTAGAGGTATTGCCGAGTTTTCATCTCCGTCGTCTGATTTCATGTCGTCATCACGCCTAGACGTAGGGACTCTTAACAGAGATAGATTAGTCACCTACCGCTATGTACAAGTCTTTATTATTTTAGTATAAGGCTTTGAAACACGCATGTTTTCTTGGTATGTTTTCTGCAACAGTTTAGGTAGGTAATCACGTATCCGTATATCCAAAAATAAATCATTTTGAATATTTTCGTGTCGTAAATCGTAATGGTGTAAAAGGCTACTACAGATTAAAAATACCATATTAGCAAGTTGAAATATTCCTAGCATTGTTGGTACAATTACAAAAGGACCACTTACTGTAGGTATAATTTGAACAAATGCCTATCAAATAAGATTAAAACACTACCCGAAGAAGAGATAAAAGCATTCTGTAACATTTTTCAAAGCAAGTTGTTGCTCCCAATAATTATTTACTTCAAACGAAATTGTTTATAATAAATTTAAAGCCTAACGGAACGTGAAAATCGACTCTGTCGGAACATTAATCACAACAACTACTTTGTGCGTAGGTTTTCTATAAATTTTGCGAAGTCAGGGAATCATGTTGGCTGTTCGCTCGACGGTAAGCGCCAATTATTTTATCCACGGCCAACGGGCTATTGAGCAACGCCCCGGGAGACGCAACATTTTTCATCAATGCCAATAAGAAGGCTCACTTATACTAGAATTATCCTGTATATTGAGTAATTCATTAGTACTCATACATAACAACGGGAGTTGTAAATAAAAATGGTCTTTGAGTGTCATATTAATTTTAAAGAAACTATTGTAGTTACAGTACTTATAAAGATTACGAAGAAAATATGAAAATGTACTAATTATGGAAATATAAAAGTTCGTTTACATTATAAAATGCATGCCTCGCGTATTTTGTATTTCAAGCCGAAAATAGATTATTTACGAGTATAATATATTAACATAAGAATATAATGTATAAGCTTCTGCATTCAGAAGAAAATTTTTATTTGTTTGTCAGACTAGAGTTGCACCCCACCTACGCCTAGGCGCATTTTTGAATTCCTATTCTCAAACAATCGCGATCATTACATTAATTAAATCATAAAAATACATGCAGAAAATTTACAATTTTTACGCTTTTCCCATTGAATAATTATTATGAAAGGGGCATCTAAGTTTAAGGCGATTTTCATCTTAGGTATACGGAGACAGACCGTTAGCTTGTTATTAACACAATATTTCAGTAATCTCATTTAATCGTAAGGATAATAAAAGCATAATAAAATTAAAGTATTGTAATATTTTAAAGTTGGGTGGTTGACCTCCTTGTTATACTCCGACAGCACTAGACGGCATTAGTAAAGTTATTTCTAAAATAGAATAAGTTTGTATAGCTGCTATTGTATGTATATTGTTAGATTTATTGCAGTTATTTTGTGAAAGTATGGTCATCAACATTTACACGCTCGAGCGAGCGAAGATTTATGCATCGTGATGACACGTCAATCATGCAATATGTGTGATATTCTTTCGCATTCTGTATTTTATTTATTCAACATTTTATTGTGTGCATTTCGCAAAATAGCAGCTTTGAAGGCAACATTTGTTTGGACGTAATATTCATGAATTTTTTAGATATAATCGCGTGCTATCTGCTTTTTCTCGTCATTGAATGCGAACTAGTTGGGACGATATAAAGATATATGTAGAACTTTCCACTTGTGCTGCTATAGATTAAAAATACAGGTGTGTAAGGTAAAATATTCTCATTGCTAGGTTATATTTCTGGCGGGTGAAAAAGGGCCGGTAAAACTAAAATGGCAGAGGATCGGCAGCGTCGCGCCATGTCGTTGTCGCTCGCGCCCCATACTACGACACTCACCATTAGTTTACATACAAATGGGCATCGTTTTACATAATCCATCGTATGCGACGCGATGCGATGTCGGTAATTTGTTGCAAACCGTCTGGATAAGCAAATTGATCACAGCTTTCATAACGCGCATCCGATAGCGTGTCGGGCGGATAATAAAAATAAAATTTCATGTAACGTTCGCAGCTCTGTAATGTGGTGAAATATCTCCGGATAATATTTCAGCTTGGAAGATTTTTTTGCTGTTACAGCCAATCGAACGCGATATATAAACGTTAGAGGATTCGAGTGGGTGTATGATACGATGTTGTGTACAACAATAAATGCTCACTTTTGGAACATTTCGTAACAGTTGATAACCTTTTCATAAATAAAGGTTATTATGTATTTCATATTTTGTATTTGTAACTGGACATGAGATTTTTGCATTGAGATAAATTAAATGACATAACAGATAGCGGGATAAGCCCATGAAATTGCTAGTCTTAGTAAGCCTATGTCTACTTATATAGTTTGTGGCATAATTCTGATTATTAGATCATATAAACATTTTACTCGTTCATGTAACGTTTATGTGCATACATGACCATAATAGAAGTGGTATACATATCTTCTTATTGGCTTACCGAGAATTATCAGTGTGACTTTATAAGCAAGCCTTTTCACGTCTCCCATAAACTTTCAAATGAATCACATAGCAAAATAAAAAAACCAAAGCCAGGTTTTAAACTGCGATATTTTATACATGACGTATTGATATTTCATCTATACATGGACGCAGCAAAAGTGTTGAAATGTAAATAGGAGTGGGTACGCGGAACCCAGGAACAAGCGGCTAACGAACACGAAGCACGAGGCGATACGATTTGTCTGCCGCTGAGCACTTTCAGCTACGAAATTGTAGAACAAAAATCGCATACACCGCTCAAAAATATTACCATTTTATCAGAAGCAAAATACACTGGCACTAGCTTACTCTAAATTCGAAAGATAGTGTGAATAATTAAATAAATTTAAGGCTTTCGTGTATACGTAAAATTGATTCCTTTTTGAATGTTGCACACAGTGAGAAGTAATTAAAATGTACGACTAAAACAATAAATACGTTATTGATTTTAAATATGGTGATTAAACGAATTGTAGGTCTAAATAATGGGTAAAATAGTTGTTTACGAGCCAGATTGAACCACCATATTGCCCACATTGTATTGCCACCAAAATGTTCTCCTAGCTTTGTTACCAAACTTTTAATTAAGTACTAAAACATAATATGCCACAATTAAATCATTCTAGTCCCATTAATAGAGGCTTTTCGGTGCCTACTTTAATACTAGCATCAAACAGTGTCTCCTAAATATAAAGTTACCCAAAAATCACAATTTCCCTTTAAACGTATGTAGTTTAAGAAATGTGCTCACATGTTTCCGCAAGGAAATATTTGTTTTCGGATTCTCGAGTAATTTCACTTAACCTACATTCGTACTATACATTTTGCATGCTGTAGAGCAAAACTCCTACGCTGCAAACCTCAACGGCGCTATTAAAACATTTATTTAAACGTCAAGCTTGCTAAATAATAGGAGAGTTTAGCAGCTCGGCGACATGAGTTGGTATTTGCGACGCCTGCAAGTGGCGATATTTCAACCCGCCCAGAGCCTGTTTGTGAAAACTTTATTCACGTCAACATCGCCCTGTCTGTCAACTCCAACAGAAATTCCACAGCATTATTACACACAGAAAACTCACCGAGCAATTTGAGATACAAATAACAGAAACATCCCAAACTCCCTGCAAGCTGAATTATTCTCTTTTATTGTGATAATAACTTTTGTATGCAATATCATTTACATAGATGGGCTGCGATTGTTGCATGGACACTAATAGCAACTGTTTATTAATGCGAAACAACCGTATTACGTTCCTTTGGCCACTCTCTTTGAAATGAATCGCGCTACTGTCATGTGCAGCTCACCATTTACATCACTTTAGCATAAAATTTAGTAATAATTACTCAAACTCAGCAAGCATTATATCTATTCCCCCGAGAGAAACCTCGTTTGGATTATAATTTATGAATATCATACCCACTTACGTAGAAATATTCAACATTAATATAATTTAACGAATCAAATATCGCACTAGAGCAGTTGTTAAAATAAGTTTGACGCTCATGAAAAATACGATTTGTAAGGAAAATTTGCTAAAAACGGTGTAGTATATTTTAACAAGAAAAATGACGAACAACTTTTAGCATTTTTTTGTAATAAAAGTTGTTCATTATAGTCACTTCGTTGAACCGTTGAGAGAAACAGTTTCATAAAAAGAGAAAAAATATTCATAATTCCAACAATCTTTTTTTCTCAACCTGTTGGCTAATTGATATTGATGATAATAAAAGTACATTTGTGCCGCAAGAGTTCTGTTCTGGTCGATTAGGTAGATATCGAGATGAAATCACTGAAAAATGTATGAAGCACTTAAGATCTAACATATTACTAAAATACATACGTAGTTTATTTAAATTATTACAGTTCGTTTCTTCCCTTATTTTTAGAGGAAAAAATATTAGTAAGCATCATCATCAGCCCATATCGTCCCACTGCTCGACGCGGGCCTCCTTTTCAACTGAGAAAGATTAGGTCTTAGTCTTCCACACTGGCTTCGTGTAGCTCTGTGGACTGTAGGAAATTCCTTAGTACATTTGGGTATACAGGATTGCTCTCGATGTTTTCCTTCAGTGTTAAACTGAGTACTTGATAATTCTTCGTTAAAACACTCATAACTTCGAGAACTTAGAGGTGTGTGCCCTTGCCATTAGAACCAGCATCCGCCAAAATTCTCCATCGTACTACGCCTAATTAATAGGTATGCATGGATTGTGTGTCCATGAAATTTGTTAAGTTTTTACTAGCTACAATCGCATACAATCGCATTTTAGCAAATAAAATTTTCTTTAGAGTGAACGTAAGAATAGCAGTGTAATAAGGCTCGTAACGAATGCGACTCAAAACGAGATCATTCGTGGAAGCCCGCTCGTACTAAAACTAAAAATTCCCGAGTAATTTTGTTGGCATCTTAGGAAATCTCCACGCGCTCCCAAAATATTAACCATACAAACACAACCTCGAGACAGTTTTAATGAGCGCAGATTATACTTTACAAGTTGGAACACGTATGACTCCAATCTTACGTTACTATTTGTATAGAAAACGAAAGACGGTTGAATACGGAGAAACTCATTCGCTGTCGGCCTCGTTAATACGCGACGAGATATGGTATTGAAGTTGCGATTTTTCATCTGCTCAAAACACATACGCGTACGTTCCGATGTCGATTTAAGCCCGACATACACATTGCTTTCGCTGCCGGATTGCAAGCGTGTATGGGATTTTATTTTAATACCGTTAGATGTGTGCCATATAAAATTAAAATATAGCCGATATACGTTTGATTGCAGGCTACGGGTCTCTTCTATTATTGAGGGGGTGACGCTTGAGTCAACCATGTAGGCCTAACGCGGGTTTATTCATTATTACTATGATAATATAATTATTTATAACTTCAAAGCATGTAAGCGCCTAGAACTGACCTATAATTTTGCTGAAATTAATGCTCGCCACTAGAATTAAAGTTTGCTGTAGAATATATTTATTTTTATTGATACCAACAATCTGGAGAGATTAATATATCAGATATTCGTGCTTCCTTTTTTCTTACTGTTTAGTAAGACTTAGAGACTCAGAGTATTCTATATATTGGATATGCGAATAAATAGCAAACGGTAACAACCCAGTGTGAAGCGAGCTTTAGAGCGACGTGAGTCTGGCACGCGCACGGCTCGCTGACTCCGATTGTACACGTCACTATTTTACATATAAATGGACGTCGCCCTATAATCCGTCTAACACAATGGTTTTAATTTGTGCCGTAGGTGTATACGTGCACAAATGAAACCCAGAATCAGTATGCGTTATATAGTCATGATGGATCTTCGTATGTTATGAGGGGAATTCATTAGAAGCCAAATTCAGAGTAATATGCAGAGTAATGATGCAAAATCCTTAAGACATTAAAATTGACGTATTTATTTTAGAATTCATATACTTTCATTAAATCCTTCTTTTTGATCATCATCGTCAGCCTATATACGTCCCACTGTTGGGCACAGGCCTCGCTTACAATTGAGACGGTTGAGGCCTTAGACCTCCACGCTGTCCTAGTGTGGGCAGGCAAGCTACACTATAAAGAAATTCCTAGAAACCGTTAAATAGTTCCTTCCTATTTAGTTTTGGCACGTCATCATTTTCGTACACATAGTCGTATTTAAATTTCCGAATTCAGTTTGTTTCCGCTTTTCAACTATATTTTATATTTTTGACAGCATCCGTGCGGAAGTTGGTTGGCCCGTGAAACGAGAGGCTATGAATTCGATCAAGGTGTTATAGGGTTTATGCATTAGGGAATTCTCAGGAGCAACGTAGTTTCTAAATCTGTACCCGAAAACCGACAATAAGCATGCTACCTATTGACTAATAAATACACTATTGGCGAAACACGGAAAAAGAATTGTCGTTTTTCGCAATAATTCCAGACTACTGCTACTGGAAAATACGTAATGGAAAAACTTAGTTCGACTAAATCCAGATAGCATGGTTTTATTTACACCGCGAGATCACGAGACGGTATTATATAAAATTACTATCGACTTATGAGTTTTTTTTATGTTTTTCCGCTTACTTACTTCTTATAAGACAACCTTTCAATCTCTACTATTTCATACTAGTTAAACCAGTTCCAAATAATGTTAATAAAATAAGTAATCATTTTTACTCTTCTGTAGTTTTTCTACTTGGAATATAATCACAAAATTGTCTATGCAGTTACCGACTCGAAATAATGTAAGTGATTGTCGGATGTGTTATATAAGTTGTGTTAACTCGAATGCTGTAACCTGGTTTAGTTGTTTAGTTGAACTTGGTTTAGGGAGAAGTTGAATTAATATGAGCATATCCAAATGCAAATCCAGTGAACGCTAAAATAGGACACAGCACCTGCGCTGACAGTTTGTGTAATAGCTCGGAACCAACGAATTAATTTACAAAACTCTCCAACAAAATAGTTTTTGATGTCCGTAGTTAGTCCACTGCGCCCGGGACAAATAAGTGCGTACCGTGATTATTCAATCGACCAAACTTTGCTTGTTTAAAATATTCAGTGCCGGTTTCTAGTTTGATACAATCAATATTACAAGCTCAGTGTTTGGTAAAATACTGTAAAGTTTTTAAATAATAAAGACATCGATTCACTAAAGAGTGCTTTATTCATGTATATTAGTCACCCAGCTTATATTATAGCTCATCTATATTGATAAGATCTATATTGAGATCCTAAATTTTATTTAAGTTTAGCAGTGTTGATAGTTTTCTTTTTCTATTACAATATTCTCAGAAGCATCATAGAGTTAATAATATTATGTAGAGTTTCGAATAGGTATTCGAAGATAGGGCTTCGGCTACTAGGTATAGGTACACCTAGTAGCCGATAAATTATTAAATTTCATGATTATCTGAACTGTCAAAAAATATGAGGTCGATACTAATTTGACTCAAAAATATGACAACCAACAATAGGAAGTTAACAAAAACTTACAAAATATTGTGAAATGTGCCCTTGTATTAAATCCTTTAAATTTATAATAAAGAAATATATACATTTAATAATAATCTCAAAAAGAATTTCAATATAATACGTTTGTACACAAAAAAGTCCACAAGCATTTGTACCGGGCAGCGGATAAGCCGTTTTATTCTTTTTTTGCGTATATGACCAGTATTCATTTTCCTAATTAAAGTTGTCCACTACGTTTGGTCTTTGTTAGTTTTGTCGTGGCATTATGAGTGCCCGCCTTTTAGGTACTGAGTGACCCAAATAGTAATATTGTAATGTATGTTTTATTTAACGTTAATAGTAAATAAATACTATACAAACCTAGGGGTAAACAAATTGTTATGAATTTTATTTATGCTTTATCCGGGAAAAATGTTATCCGAATATATTTTGAACGCATTGAACGTTTAAATACGAACTATGAATTTATTAGTGTCTCCTTTTACACGCGTATTTGTAATATTTTCCCACCAGTATTCAATTAATGTTTGTCTTTTGTGAGAGATTTCGTCATGAATAGTAGAAAACTGTAAAAAAAAATTGAGATTGTTGTTTAATACGATTTGTATATTTGGCAAACGTGTAAAGAATTTAAATATAAACTTGTGACATAAAGTCACAAGTCACAAGTGTAATAAAATTTTTGGGCTACTCATATTGAGGCTTTAGCATCCCTAGAAAAATTTCCAACAGGAGAATTTTGTAGCAGCTAGGTTTCCGCATAATAATTTAATTAAACCAATAAAACTACCATTTAAAGTAATTTTGAAGTGTTGTCTATCTACAAGTACATTTTTTTGTTGAATGGAAACTAATTTCCATTGTATTACGATTAACAGTCTTTGTAAATATCCAATTAAAAGTCAGATTTCGCATCCCCTTATCTGGGAACAGGTGAATAAAGATAAACCTCGGCATATTTGTATAAAAACGGTTTCCAACGGTGCCGCAAACAACTTTCCAACTGGCCCAGCCACTCAGATGGGGATGACATCTCTTTGAAGATAAAGACGCCAGATAATTTTGCAATTTTCGTGCCGAAACGCTAGCGATATGTACCTACATGTCATATTCTTCAAATTAACTTTTGATCGTAGACAGGCTCGGCAACTTGCGAGTTTGTGGTGACGAAATTAGTAGGCATGTGTTAACGGAAACAGCTGCGAGCAAAGTGCCGACGTACAATTTCAGATTTCAAACTTCGCTGGTCGAGTTAGAATTTGTGTTTCCATTAAATCCAAAAATATAAGGCTAATTTAGCATCGGTTTGTTCGGTCCAAAGTATGATTAGACACCCACACACACGCCGCACACTGAATGGTTTTTATTTTGTAATATTTAATGTCGAACATCATGAGGGTTGAGAGAGGGTATTTAGCCGTAATCTTCTCGGCCCTGGCTATAAGAGACGCGGTCACGCGTGCGCGCCCCATTCAGTGGCCATTCAATGAGCTGAGCCGTGCCAACGCTCATCGTACTTTGACATTATTTTATGATGATAAACATAATGCTCGAACATCTGCCGCTTTCTATACACCACATATTCACAGAATTTCCCCGCAAAATAATATTGTTATGTATTATAGGGAATTATTTCTGAATATCAAACGTGAAATATCTACTTAGTTTATTGTCTAGCCCTATTTAATTGAGAACGCGTGAAAAAAATAACAGACGCGAAAATGAAATCTCCCAAGTGACAATCATAAAGCATACATTTGTCACTACGATTATGTCAAACACAAAAATAATCCCGTCATCTATTTGGCATGTGACGCACCCCTGCCGCTAGCGACTTGCAAATTTTAGGGCGAGCCGTCCGCGGCGGGGAGCGAACGGCAAGAACAGAAGATTATAAATTGCACTCTATAGGTGATCAGACGTCGTCAAACTCGTGATGTTTTGAAAAAGTTGTGGAGGGTGAGGGATGTTGGTTGCCATGGTTAATAACACCCCTATATAAACATACCGGTATGTTGGCAACGCACCCGCCATGGCCAATACTCTGGAAATTGTCCCTCTAGCAACAGGTTCTCACTTTTATACCCCTGATTTTTATTACTTGTGTGAACGATCCAGAGTGAAGAAATTAAATTTTAAAGAAAAAAGACCGCTTTAACTTGATGTGGAAACTTAAACTTCAAGCAGTTAAGTAGTTAAGTGCGCGTTAATTAGAAATTTGCGTAAACATGTTTCTTTCTTAATGTGTACATGTGTGTGAGCTACATATTAGCAAGTAAAACATTAGTTTATAAAGGTGATTAAACTGCTCAGTTTTAAACATTATTTCAAAACTATTAAATTGTATTGAAGCGGTGTATTTGTTAAAAAAAACAATTGCCCACGTCGATACCAAGAGTATTTTAAACTGATTAGATATCAGAAGATTTTACTATGTAATTAAGTATTATAATTGTTAGCGCAACGTTTTGCGGCGACGGCTACCCATGGTTCCGAGGATTGAGTTCTATCGTTTATTTTTACCGCGAGAGGCATTGTAATAAGTAACTTAGCATATTTTTATTGTTTAATTATAAACACGTAATATACCAGAAGAGTTATTATTCGTGCAAAGAAAATAGCTTTACTTTAGTAATACGATTGTCTTAAAACATTTATCTTTTTTTTGTTTAATGCAAAAAAAACAATAAAAAATTCTTGCTTACGTACCTAAATACATTTAAAAAAATAATAAATTTGGCGCAGAAATTCTTGGTAAAATTGTTTCGTCTACGCAATTCCTTCTCCGATACAGCCCCGGGGTGGTTTAATACGGTCACACATGCATAACAGAAGCTAAGTAATTAAAGCGACGTCAGCGTCACAGCGAACAAACAGTATTAAATCCCTTACAAAAGAGCACGGTGCAAAATTCGAAGTTACATTTTAATCAAACAGTGACCACGCCCGCGTGTGTCGTGCCGTCTATTTATGAGTTGTAAAGGGGATCCTTCCGGCGCAGTTCACTTTGTGCTGGCTATGGTAATGGCGTGGATATGGTGTGACGAGCCCTGACATGTGTCGCCGACGAAAATGAACGTCCGAACGCGGGGGCGAATGTTTGCACGCGCAAGAGCCTCGTAATGCCTCACTTTGTACGTGAGCTTGATGCTAAACTATTCATTCACTCGATCCAGCCTCTAATTAGCCGATATTTATAAATATTCACTAAGATAAAATCCTCAGAAAACACCCGATACTCTGTTAAGTTGTAAGCCCAAAGCGGAAAGCTAAAATAGAACAAACTTTACTTACCCGACCTAAAAAGAGCCAAAATGTCTATTAGGTGCTATTAGATTACCAAATTAATTGCTGAAGTACTACTGTTCTAGAATTTTAATAAAAACAATAAAGGAATTCATTGGTTGGAGAGTTTATTAAGGATTCATGTAAATTGTATTAACTTAGTTAATATAGGAGCGTAGCGAATCTGCTTCAAGGTTTAAACGCAAAGAGAGGTAATAGCGCGGCTCATTGCTTTTTCACTTGGTTACTCCACAAATGTAGACAGATGAGGTCGTCGTCGATGCCTTCGGCCGGGGATAATTGTCAGCAATCGCTCAGTGTCTCCACTAATTGAAAATTCTCATCGGTTTCATTTAGATCACTATCGCTCAGTGAACAAGTGTTTTAACTTGAGAATTATTTTTCACACAGACAATACTGACTGACTGAAAACCTTTCTATACGTATTGTCTCTGTCTGAAAGAAACCCCATTAGTATAGTTAAAGAATTCAAGTCTAAAAAGCATTAAATCGGAGGGACGACTAACTAAACATCCTCCTTACATATTCGGTTAAAGTACCTATTTCGTCTGACCACTCCCATCTTCCAAAATGAATACAGGATAATTTCCCTAATCTTTAATTACTGCATAACAATAACTTAGCAATATAAAAATCTATATATTTGATTTTATTGTTTAAACATCATAATGTACCCTTTTACCTATTAAATTTTTTAATGACATTGAACCAAAGCCTACACCCAAAATGAATTCGTACGTGCTACCTCAAAATAAAGCAAAAATCTCCCGACAAACATGTTTAATTTGTACAAGGTAAAGGAATTTCTTACAACGTGCCCCAAATGTAATTTCGATATCCAACGGAATAGAAGGTAACTTCCGCAAAATTGCCAAAAGATTATTTTATGTTCATACAAAGGTAGGCAATTTAGGTAGAAAACTCGTAGTAATATAAATTCGCTGTACCAATTAAGGATCCCTTATACCTAAATACCCTTTCAAGTGGATCGGCGGAAGGAAGAGGGCGCGAGCGGAAGAAATTCTCGATAACAGCGAGTAAAGAGTGGAAAATTATAAAACGTTAGAGCCCAGACACCGGCTTCAGAGGCTAATATTGTTGGAATCGTTACTTTTTTGAATCATGTTTCAGTCAACTTTCGACGTGTGATTTTTGACACTTTAAATATATGCACTTTACAGAAATGTGCAATGTGCATATCTCCAAAACTAATTAGGCTTGCCTTACACTAGAGTGAATTTTTCTGCATCACATTCATCTAGAGTATATAAAAGCGTAAATAGACAAGCGTATCACATAGACATTTATCTCAGTGCGGAAATCGAAACCCGCTCTTCATGCATCTCAAGACTCTCTTACCTATGGTTAACTTTTGCTTCTGAATAAAAAACAAAGCAAACACGCGATCTGTTATTATGACTGAGGCATCAGTGGAAACAACCAATTTGCCCATCTTTTATCCCGAGGGCATCGTTAGGGATTGGCAAAGGCGACTCGGCGTTTTCCTGTGATTCTGCCCAGCTTTGTGCTAGCATAGATTTACTGTCTGGCTAATCTTTTTACCTAGACTATGTCGGTAGCTAGCAGAAAACAATCTCGATGTACTTGAGCTTAATACAGTTAAAATTATTAAGAGCAAATCAAGTTGTATTTGCTAATAATTCACTGTATAGGTCAAAATAAATGCGGAAAAGTCTAGATGAAGGCGATTCCTATGGCAGTGTGAAAGCGTCAGCTTGCTTGATTACCATTATTTCTTTGAAAAACTACAAACAATAAATTAATATTAAACGTTAAAAAGAATAACTAATTTTATCGACTAATAACCAACCAAATCTGTTTATCAACATAAATTTTATGTACGCTCAACGGTTATGTGAAAGTGCGAAATAATACGAGAGATAGCAATTTTTATTCATATCATAGCGAATTCAACATTAGTGGAAAACGTAGCTGTGGGCGCGAGGACGACCCGTATTAAAATATTTTAAGTAGCCTATGAATATGCAAAGACACGGCGCCGACGGCAGCGGTTAACGATTTGCACGTTTTTGGACCACTCGCTAATTGCAAATGTGTGCGAGCACTTATGGCGAATGTAATTGCTTTCACTGATACAAGATATCGCGCCCGCTCTTCGATTTTCATTCAACAAACCTTATTAATTGTGAAAATATTGTTTGCGATTCAAATCGGTCTATGTGGGCGGAAACAGGTATTGATTTGTAAGTGAGCTTTAGGTTGTAAATCTAAACGAATAAATAATAAATACTCTAAATTAAAATTTTTAATGTCATTTTTATTACCAAGATTGTCAAGCATGCAGAATGCCTTACGAACATGTGATTAACTCTTTCTTTATAAAAGTGGAAAAATTCCACGAGTTCCGTTTTCGATAAAAAATTAATTGTGGTATAAAACATTTTTTATAATCAAAATATAACTGTTCTAGATCCTTAATCCTATTTCGCTGAGTTTGAACAAAGTGGGTAATTATGAATAGCAAAAGGTTCAATACCGTTTTAAGTTAAGTTTCGGCAACAAAAAATATTTTTTAAGTTTATAAATTGGCCTTTGTTGAATTTCTCTCTCATCCATTCGTATCTAAAGCCTGGGCTACACTAGGTCAGTTTATGTTGGTACGTAACGATACTGCGCCGTATATCCTGCACTACTAGTCTTTGCATAAACAAAGTGCCGATTCCATTACAGATATTCGGCCGAACTTTCTAGCACCTGAGAGTAGATAACCAGGCTCTCAAATAGATTGTATTATCGAAACAAATATTTTATTCAAATTTAACATATTATGAGCGATATTATTGCGTTTATTTAAAATTACAAAATATATGTGATTGGGACTTTAGCATTGATTATTCTAATATTTGATGTATACCTAACGAACTCCCGCCTATAGGAAGCCAGCCTTTAGACCACCGCGCCGCGTTAAATATACACAGAGGCTGAAGGCATATAGTAATTACCTACGAAAAGAAAAAACATGTTTTGATTTACTAATCGATTAGAGGTTACATAACTATACCTGGAACAAGAACGTCAGTTTTTTATTTATCACACTTAAATTCTCTATACTATAGATCACATATACTCCTATTGCAATAATTTCAAAAAACTGTACCACAAAAACAAAAATAAAAAAACTCGCTTACCTCCGTAGTAAACAAAGTAGTAAACATCCCCAATACACTTATAAATAATTAGGAACACATCACACCGGTGCAAATTTTCCGGTAAACAATAACAAACTTTGTATTGAAGCAATTTGTGTGTAGTCAATTTATGGCCGTCTATAAAGATGGACGTCCGCGTTGGTTAACAAGATCACGGCGAAAGTGCGATACGGTGTACGATATTAGCTGCTTGTTGTACGGAGCTGGATCTATCTGGGCCTTTTCAAGTGTGATTAAGGTCGGATTGAGGCGAGCAATGGAAGTATCTATTCAATTAATTCTGAGCCTCGAGTTTGGTTGGCCAGTCCCTCAATTTATATTGCATCAGCCTGTAAATTGGCCCTATTTGTACGTACGTAACTCGCCGCCTTCTCGAGCCACGGCCGGTCGCGAACGTATGCCAAACCGAAATATTACTTCTCAAAAAGACTTCGTTAACGATGTGATTTTACGGAATCAATTTTTTTATTTAGCCGTCGATGTTGAATCAAATTCTGACGTTGCTATATGTTATTACTTCTAAATTGGCTGACTGACTTTTTTCAGTTAGCTAAAATGAGTTTCTTGTATAAAAATTCATGAAATTTCATATGGTTACAAAAATTAATTAGTAGGTATATTAAATTTAACTACTGGTATGCATCTACCGAAAAATCATATGTTATCGGGGCCATATTGCATTTACTAGTAAGTTGCAAAAACGAATCACATTCCATGTGTCAATAGGTCTAAGTAAAATATGTGCATATGTGTATGTACGAAGAATTTTATAAATAGAAAAAACATCCAAAGCGCCAAATAATACACACAAAACAACAGCGCTTTCAAAGAAATTGTTTCACATATTATATGAAAGTGCCGGATTATTCGCCCAAAATATAACTTGTTCAACAACTAAATATACTGATAGGTATAAAATTTGAACACGAGAAGCAATCTCAGCAAATGGTTGGCGCTTAGCAGGCCATTTTGCCATTTCGATGCATTTCCGCGTGGAAATTACTATCATTTGTTGAAAGAGGGACGAATACCGCTAAACCGGTCATGAAGCTGTTCATTAATCAAACAAAGAAATTGAATGTGAACCTAAAATGTGGATACGGAAACATAAATACGTTTTACAATAACTCTGTGAGCTTTATACAAGGCAAACATGAAGTGGCTCAACCGTTTGTAAATAATTTGCGTTACACACACACATGCCGCTTTGTATTTGTCTGAATGTTCACTAGAGTGTCTTTTAAACGCGAATAAGAATAATAGCACAGATTTATTATCGTTTTTTTTTTGTTGTTTTAAATTGTAGTTTAGGTTTATCTCAGAACAGATTAATATTAATGAAGTATTATTTTGAATTGTAAAAAGTTGAAATGTTCTATAAATTGAATTCTACATTTTTATTATATTAATTATGGGTATACTCTATAGTACGTA
Organism: Cephonodes hylas; assembly: GCA_030295005.1. Taxonomy (NCBI): domain Eukaryota; kingdom Metazoa; phylum Arthropoda; class Insecta; order Lepidoptera; family Sphingidae; genus Cephonodes; species Cephonodes hylas. The sequence continues at coordinate 7,392,353 of AP025369.1, read as the reverse complement.
TTATAAAATTACATTAAATTTAGATACAAGCTGGGTCTGCGGCAAGGATTGTTCAGCTCTACCAAATTAATGATGCATTTAAAAATATACATTTTAATGATTTATATAAATTTCAAATACTTTAAGTGATATAAACATATTTATATACAGCTATAAGTTATTGTTAATTTTAAAATATAAAATATTACGTCAGAGCAATGCAATGCTTATTTGAGGTACCGTGTATAATAGATGCGATCATTGGTCCTATAGCACTATCTTCGCGACTACACTATTTCTGGATTCCTCATACGTATTCTCGTGATAACCTTAAGTATCCCAGTGAATGTGACTTAAAAATTACTAACATTTATTGTAATCAAGTAGAATTAACAGAAATATTTGCTTGTGCAAAGACACATATCAACAAGATCGTAAAATTCTGATAGACTATAATATGAACAATAGTGAATTTACTAGTACCTATGTGCCAGAGCTAGTATAAATCTTTCAATAACTATATGTTACATAAAATGCAAAGCACTCGCTATATACAGGTCTTGAATAAAAAAACCTGTTTTTGATATAAACGATATAAGGTAAATGATTTGCCTTATGTTTTGAAAAGTAGCCATTTTGCGCCAAAAAAGCTTATCTGAAGAAAGAAATAATATAGGGTAATTCCGGGGGAGATGGCCCTAGTAACTTGAAGGCTCTACTGTGAAGGAATTATGACGAATAAATACAAAAATCATAGAGAAAATTAAACTTTATTTATAATTATTATTGAAACTTAACGATAAAACACTTTAAACAATGAAATAACACGTAATATTACACTTTAAAAAAAAACTAGGACTGGCCATCTCTCCCAGATTGTCCGGGAGAGACGGCCATAGTGGCTGGGGAAAGATGGCCAGTACTTTTTTTGCCTTTCCCTTTGCCCTTGAGTTGTTTTGACGCCTTTTTTTTTCTTACCACAGTAAGAACACATGTCCTCAAACTCGGTACAATTTTCATGTACCCAGAACATGCAAATATTGCATTGTATCCAATCTTCAAGTAGTTGTGTCCTATAATAATTATCACCACAACCTCTGCAGTTATCTTTTTCTCTATCTTCAGTTTCACTCTCAGAGGTATCATTAAAAACTATGGAATTTTTTTCGCAACTACTATCAGACAGCTTAGGAATTGCCTTACGTTTCTTAACAGTCTTTTTTGCTTAGGTCTAACAGTCTTTTCTGTCTTAATTATTTTTGTTTTTTTAGACTTGTCTGCCAAAAGAATCAAGTGATCGTGAATGAGGTATAAACATAAATGAAAATTTAAACATTAAATTTTATGGCTATCTCTCCCGTCAATACTGTGGCCATCTCTCCCGTCAATACTGTGGCCATCTCTCCCGATTGTCAGGGTGAGATGGCCAGCTTAGTTAAATAACACAACTCTCAAAATTCAAAGGTAATTTTGAGGTTAGAAAATCGAGAATATTGTTCTTTCATCGGGAAACCACGAAATCGGAGATATCTTTCAAAACCTTTTTGTAAGTACTTAATATGTGACACTCTTACCTTAAATCGAATGTGTCTTAAAAATATAAAGTCAAATTACTCACCTTCCAATTATTTTTTCGAACAAAAATTTACCGACGTTTGTTGGCCGCGGTCACGTGAACCGAACGAAATCGTAAGTAGCGCCACCTAGTAATTATTTCATGAACTTTTTTCGATTGGCCATCTCTCCCGTACGGCCATCTCCCCCGGAATTACCCTATAAGAAGCGTAGTAAATGTTCCATCATATGAACATACGTGATTTAAAAGAAATATTACCATAAAACTTTTATAAGGCATATAAACTGAAATGAGGTTCTTAGACATTCTCTTTCAAAGTTTATAGTTCATTAACTATTATCACATGAGCTCTGTTATTATGAAAAGATATTATGCCTAAATTTTCTTTATATTATATTCTTAAGAAACCCTAATTTTATATCCATATAACGGTTATGAGAGGCCTAATTTATAATTATTTCAAAATCATCATCATCATCATCATCATCATCAACCCATATACGTCCCACTGCTGGGCACGGGTCTCCTCTACCATTGAGAGGGTTTAGGCCATAGTCCACCACGCTGGCCTAGTGCGGGTTGGCGGACTACACACCTAAGAAATTCCTAAGAACTTTTAGGTGTGCAGGTTTTATCACGATGTTTTCCTTCACTATTAAAGCAAGTGATAATTCTTTGTGAATTACACACATAACTTCGAAAAGTCAGAGGAGTGTGCCTGGGGTTCGAACCCGCGACCGCCGAAATTCTCGACCGCGTGCCTAAACCTCGAGACCCTCACTGCTTATCATTTCAAAATACATAAATATATTATCCTAGGTTCATAATAATTCTGCAATTACAAAAATCTGAGAGTCATGATACGCCCTCGACAATTAGGTTAAGATAAGTATCTGAGATATGTGATTTTTAGGAGGTATTTATGTATTTCCAATAAACTATCACGTATTCAACATCAACATCGCAAGAATACCTTACCACACCCACCCACACACAACCATACCTCTTTTTATTACAAAGGACACATCTTTGCTGATTCTTATTTTTATCATAGGCAGACGGCAAGTTTAACTTAAAAGCTATCTTAACAGATTCTAGCATCTTCTTCTTCTTCTTCTTCATCAACCCATATACGCCCACTGCTGAGCACGGGTCTCCTCTACCATTGAGAGGGTTTGAGCATATAGATTCTAGCATATAGATGGTTAATTTGATACCGAGGTTCGATCGAGTCTATTGCGAATTGGTCGATTCATTCTGGGATTAATTTCACCCCATGGTGTGAGCCGATTTCCTGCATGCAATAGAAATAGTAGCAAAATATGGATGCATTTATCATACCTTTTCCTATTCCTACGGAAATATGGAAAACCATAGGTACGTATGTGACTTATGTATATGAAATCTAATACGGAGTGTACCTTAATGAGTTACTGAAATAATAAAATTCAAATAAATATTCATTTACCTACATATTTTAAATTCTAAAGACAAAATAAAATACATTGTACTTTATATCAACCAGATAAATGGCCGAATACTGAAACACAACTTAAAAAAAACTTAAACGTCTAATCCCGTCTTATTTGAGTCGGTTTTTATCGACTTAGAATTAAGTAGCGTTTCAGTATTCGGCCGTAAATTGTGAGTATAAAATATCAATTGGAAAATCATTCTTCGAGATATAGTGTCTCGATATAAAAGTATGGTGTTTCACATTACATAATATGTATGACTATGTAGATAAATTGTACATATGTGCAGTGTAATATATAAGAGTTAGACCAGTTATTTTATAATAAAACAAAACAATCTTTATTTAACATCTAATGCAATAGCAGACTTTGTTTCAAAGAGTATAATCGTGCAGCAATTATTTTCCCAAGTGGCGTTACTTTTATTCCCTAAATAAATTTAAGTTGAGCGCATTTAAGTAAACGAGCATCTAATAATGCTGAGCACACAATAAAACTTTAAAGAACAAAAGAAAGCTAAAGAAATAGTCTCCCAATTAACCTTAGAAGTGATTTAAAAAGTTTATTTTGAGACTTCAGATCCCGCTTCGCGATAACTTTATTATAGAGAACAGCACCAATTTAAAAATACAAAACTGTTGTAACTTAAACCACTAAGTTTTGTTTTTCCTTTAATGGCTGAAACGATTATTAAGATTTCAGACGTTGAAGTGTATTGAACTTTATAGTCGTTAATTTGATGCCCTGATTCGGATAACTGCTTAATGGTATCACAAACGTAAAATTTTAAAAATGTATTCGATATATAAATATATATAAATAAGTATTGTTGGAGAAGATTTCCAAAAAAGGTTAATACTTTTTAGAGTTAATTTTAATCAACAATAATTTAAACGGGCTGATGTAGAAAAGTGAAAATAATGAAGTTTGCTTGGGCCTAATTTATCTACAAAAATATCAGTAATCCGTGCAAGGACTACAAACTTTAAAGTTAAAATCTATAAAAAATACTTTTTTCACATAGGCTCTTTGTGATAACCTTTAATGAAAATATACACATTTAAATGCAGTATCAAAAATGTTATTTACGGTCACCAACTCCCCTTGAACCCCATAAACAAGATAAATAAAACATGAAAAAGAAATTTAAAGTAAAACAAACAACAAAGATTTATGTGTAACGTAAAACCACATAACAAAAATAAATTAACCCTGTAATAAGCGCACACAGTATAATGTTTTATTCGGGTCGTTTTGAATAAACGTCGTCGCCGGTACAAAATTGCGCCGGGCGTCCAAATCTTTCTCAAACTGTCTATAAATCTGACCATAAAAGTAAATCCCAACAATCAAATCGCGAACAGTCAAAAAAGTAAGGTTGTTTGTTGCTATCTCAGGGAACATACATGAAAATGGCTGAGGAACAATTTCCAAGCCGGATAAAAAGGTCCTCAGACCATGAATATAAATATGTTCGGGTGTGGCCCGATGTCTCTTAACTGTATTGTAGGGTTGCTGCGACAATTTCTTTACGAACCATCTTAGACTTTGTGTACAGTAGTATCAAATGGGTACTTAAAGCCGCGGGTTAGAAATAGCTTGATTCAAATAAAATGATCGTAAATGAACCGTCAGTTAATAAGTTTTCACTGAACCATTACTGTTTCGTTTCCATGCCATTAATATAGATTTTATAGCCCTTAGTTATGGTATGTATGATAAGGAAAATGGAAACTCAGGGCTCAGAATATCTGCCTCCAAACGACATAAGAGCTAATCTAACAATAGACTCGGGACAAATATAAATATTTTATTTTACGTAATGCCTACTTGAAATTACAAATTAGTTTATCTACAGACGGCTGCGAATAATACATAAGAATATCCTATCCCAGCGGTTTTAGGTCGATTGGAAAATAGAATATATTCTGCTCTAATCTTAAAAGTGGACCTAGAAGGTAAACAATTCTAGTGGAGCTCTATTTGGGATGTTTTATGAACTTTTGTGCGCCCAGTAATTGGCAAGACACAGCGGGACGTATTGTAGAACATATCCATATATGCATGTTATGCTTATAAAATGGTATTTACTTTGAATATTATTTGATACACAATATTTATTCACTGTTCTATTTTGAAAGGTGTAGGCAGAAATGTATTTTTACTCCCACGTTTCGTATGATTTAAAATCCGATATGTTATCATTTTAAAGGGGCGAGCCTTACGCCATTAGCTATATTTAGCATCGTTAAAAAGTGACACAAACCATGGGCAGCAGTATAGCAAACAAAACCAGACAAGTGTATGATCCAGATAATAAACAATTGTTTCAGTACACAGCTAAAAATAATCTTTAGTAAAATAAAATATTTGTTAATCAAATAAAATCTATATTACATTGCCAATACGGTTCAATTCAATTATTTTTTGCAACTATCATATGCTCAACTTTTCAAACTTAGTCGGGTTTGCGGTGCAAATAAATAGGTCTACGAAGTTACAAAGTTTCACGTTTTCTTAGGATTTTCTTTCAAGGTACTTTTAAAACGAATAAACGTGTTAATAAGTTAAATCATTTAATTGATTAAAAGCACTGAATAAAAAACGAAGTAACACACATTAACGAAAGTATTAAAAAGTTCTAATAATACAATGCTTAGGTATAATTTAACAACTTTAAAAATATATATATACGCAACGCAAATCAAGATTACCTCAAGACATTTCCAACAAAACCATACAAATCTCCCTCCCACCTGTAATGCATCTTATATTTCCATTTTATATCAATAACAACAGGAATATTCCTTACGCAGATTTATGACCCACTTTATTATATTATCCATCTCCTTTTTCGTGACTAAATCACACAACCCTAGTGGGGGCAAATAGTGTAGAGGTTATAAAAATGCAAGGAGCCGGAAATGAATACATCCCTACGCATAGGTAGTGTACGGCGCTGCATGTGACGATACCCCGACGGCCCTAGCACAGGAAATGCAACCAGTATACGAACAAATTGAATTTTCCCAAACAGCGTGAGGTCGAAAAGAGTCCCGGTACGAATGAGAATACTCGGCGTGTGTGCTTTAAAAAGGAAGCACAATGCTATTGAATTAATCACAAAAAATAGTTCACAATTTTTGCATAAAAATCTTCATAAGAAAATAACTTCAACATGCTAATTTTATAGTTCAAAAAATTAATGTACAATGACAGAAAATTATGTCTCATTGGGTATACGAAAATGTTAAGCAGACTTAAAGCCATGTTTAGTGACATAGTTTTCATTTCGAACCAAGCTACGTCTTAACAACACACAAAGCGACAAACCTTGAGATGCGCGTAACAATCTGCTATGTTTAGCATCATCACTCGACAATGGTTTTCTCATTTCATATTTTACTTTCTACACGGTAATAATTACAGCATTTTTACACTTCACGAGTAACATTATCATTTTTATAAGCTGTCATAAAGGAAAGAAAAAACTTAATTAATACGTACATGTCTAAAATTAGCCATGAAATGCAATGGGTAATTTGAAAGCGAGTATTTTGCTCAGAAAGTAAGTCACAAATAAACAGATAAGTTTTACGTGATAGAGCCACACCGTAATTAACTTGAGCTGTGGTAGGAGTTCATATCCGCCTGGATAAAAATCGACATTGTAACATACGTAAATGTCGCTATAGGTCAGCCTGTGTCTGTAAACCGTATTAGTATCTGGCGGGCATAATAGTAACTACATTATTATATAGGTGTCTCTCCTTACTTTTTTACATTTTGTTGGTCGGTATTGCACTTATGTATTATCACACACTGCCGCAATTACATTACTGTGCTGTAAAGAAAAATAGCACAAGCAACAAATATACACACATAAGCCATACATACATATACGATACAGCGTTCTAGATAACGAAACTGATAATTTGTTGATAGACAATTTATTTACAAAAATACTTATCCAAGCGCGACATTTCGAGGCGCCGCACAGTGTCGCGAGCCTCTATCATAAATGCATTTATCCAACATTGTTGAAAGCGCTTTATTAGTATGGGAACATTTTCTAGAATACTTATTTCATCAAATATTGGTAGTAATATTTTTTTAAGAATAATACTTTAGTAAATATGGGTAAGTAAACTTGGACATTGTTGATGCATTGAAATATTATTGGTACGCACGACCAACTTTGTTGCAACATTTAAAAGTGATATTCAGCTTTTATCAATGTTTTATTTTTATGGTATTTTTGAATAGTTAGTTAGCTGTCTAATTTGTTGTTTATAACGATTCAAGATGTGTGAAAATAATAAGTATTGAGCATTTTCCATAACACAAAAAAGAAACAAAATTTTAAAACTTTGAGTCGAGTTTTAAAAAAATCACATCATATCACATCGCTAATTTTTTTATATGTGCTAGCTTATTTAGTATACTTAATGCTGGAAAAGTTTCAGTGTGCTCAGTCATGCCCTTCTTGAGTTATAGCGTTTTAGGTTTGGGAAAACCTCAAGAAAAAATACAAAGATTTCGAATGTTTGCGTTCAGCAGACTCCCATGAAAAAAACAATGCTGTTTATCAGCATATTTTAGACTCTTATTGTCTTGAAGAGTCTCTAAATTTAATTTAGGACCGTTTTGACAAGACTACTACATTTCTTAAGAGCTGATGCGTATTGGAGACCAAGGCGTAGAAAATCAGATATAATAAGCATAAAATATAAAAGTTGACTAAATAACTATTTACCGATAGATACGGTAGTAATACATTACTGTCTGGGTAATAAATTAGTGGGCACTGGGCATATCATCAGCAGACATTACTTCGAAACGCGATAGACCTAGAAGCAAAGTTAAGAACATTCATTAAGCTTCAAAACAACTACGATTTTTGGACTTCATTTAAATCTGAGACTGTAATGTACTAGGCATTGCGGCTAAATGGTCATCACTTAAGTCATCTGATAAGGATAGTTTGTCAACATTATTACCTTTTGATGCCTTTGCCTTGTATAGACTTAGATTTATGCTATAGGAAATATATAAGATTAAAAGAGTTTATAACGTCCTACTACGTTTTCAAGTTTTTACAAGACAATAAAATTTAAGGAAGAGTTACTATCTAATGTAGTTCATAGTACAAAAAGTTGCAGACGGAAATTTTTCAAGCCTTATTACACAAAATTTCTGACTCTATTGTGAAAACTGCAGAAAGGTCAAAGAAGCCTTTACGGAAGGTTTTTTTATTGAAATTAACATGCAAATGGGATTCGATTACTCATCTAGTTATAGTGTATATAGACAAAAATTTAACAATGACAATTAGTTTCGACTCGATTCACACAGATTCGATGAAATGCACAGCACGTAAAATGGGAAACTAAAACACGGAGACGGAGGTCTATAATATGTTTTTGATGATCTATTAGTTTATCATTTACTAAAAAAACTGCTGATCTTATAAAGTAAGAATAAATAAGAGTAACACAATTAATAATTAATGATTTAAAAACCAATAACATACTATTAATATCAACAATTAGATGAAATGAACACTAAAAAAAAAGATTTAGACTCTAATTTAAAACAATTTTTGGTTTTAAAATATAAAAAAATAATTATAATTATTTGTTTAAGTCACACGTATAGAACATTAGCTTTAAATATTAAAATTACCGAAAGTGAGAATTATGATAAAACGTTGTATGAAGTCGCGACACTGTGCGCCGTAATCGTTTTTGGCGTGATTAGTAAAACGTTACGTTTGACACAACGGCAAAGGGAATAAAGCTCAGCAACACCAAAAGATGTGTTTACTAGATTTATTACCTTCCATTTCGATTTGTTTACTCAGTTGTTCAGATCCAATTACTTGGCACTGTTTCTGTACTTAATTAAAGGGACGGTTGATTACTCGCCTGCTGTGGGGCTTTGTATAATTGCTATTGTTTAGCAAATGAAGACAAATGAAACTTTAATTTAATGACACTATCTCATTCAGACGCACGGAAAAAGTCCCGTGTTCCCTCTCAACAAGTTCATTTTAAGTTTTAATTAGGCTACGTCACCGCAGATCTCTATCACTCCGGTTGTAACGTTGTCTATTCTCCAGTCGCACTCATAAAGTCGTATCTTTGTTTCGAAAGCCATTTTCGTGAGCGAAATTAAAAACAAACACAGCGATACGTTTGTGCATCAATATATAAGTGCAACTGTTTCGTTATAAAGAATAATGAACAGCAGTCGGTGCAATAAAGCCTGTTGAATGATTATCGAGACCAGTGAGCTCTGCACGAATGCACATTTTAATTCACTCATCACCCGCCGTTCTTTCAGCGCGGAGTCTTGCTTGTATAATAAAAATGTTGTTTTTTCAACGTCTAGTCTGAGCTGATTTTCTTTTTAAAATATTAGACGTTATTATTATAAAATATTGTGCATAAGTATTTTGACGTTCATTATGCTGTTAGCTGTTTGTACCTGTCTCAAGGTTTGCTCCTGTAGAAGGTAACTCGATTCGCCATCCACCGTTGGGAGAGTGGCATACTTTTAATTGGCCGTAACTGCGTTTGCCTGCAAGCGTTATTGAATTACCGCAGAAAAGCGCTTGGGGTTGTGGAGCTACAAAATAAAATTTCATGATCGGAGAAACCATCGACAAGTAATTAGTTTACTTATGGATATCAAGAGAGAGCGTCATGTATCATATAAATGAAAATGGTTTCTAGTGTAATATTTTTTGATCTTGTTATGAACTTTTAGACAGAACTTTTATGAATTTTTAGACCTAGTAGCATTTTATTACCAAAAAAAAACTTGTAGTGAATTTAAGAAAAGTAGAAATATTTTAAATCTTCATCATAATTTCAAGGAATATTGTAACTTCTCATCACAAATGTTGCAGTTAGGCATCTAAGGCTAAAGTAACTATTGATGATTTAATACTTTTTCCATCATAGTTCTTTAAAACTATTATCTGACGCATAAGCGAATTGATAGCCATCCACAATCACTGAAGGTTTCGTTATGGCGTTTTTAAATAAGAGAAACACAATTAAATATTACGATTATACTAAACTTTCAGTGACTTTGGTAAGAGAAAATATGATGACAAAATATATTATTCTCCACTCAGAGTAACACAGTGTTGCCATACTTTTTGCTTGGTCTACTCTAGCTATGGTCTAAGCTACCTCCCATAAAGCTCTAATAATATCAAAATACTATTTACTATATTAATACCGCTCTGATCAATCAAATAAAAACAATCTGACAGGATCAATGGTGTCGAGTTTCAAATATTTTTATACCCCCGTGGCGCGGGCGGCGGACACTGGCGGCCGAGGGTGTACCAGGGGTAGGGTAAAGGGGAAGGGGGAGGGGGAGAGGCGCGATAGACTGACGGTCCGCGGAAGCGACACTTTAAGCTGAAGCGAGAGCGGACTAACGTTTATCGGGCATCGGTCATTGTGTTAGTGGATTCGCTCAGGCGAGCTGGCTGTAATTACATCAGGGAATACGGCTCTACGGCAGGGTACCGATGCTCCCTGTTTTTACCCGTTCTGAAACTGCTACCAATCTTGTTAGCTACATTATCATACAGTGAGATGGAACTGACAACTTATAATGTAACAGTTGCCGTGACTTTGGATAATTCAAATATTTATCACTAAGATTTCACGATAATTATTCTTCATGAAATATCGTGTAGCGCATAAGTCTCGACAAATAGGATGAAAAGTAAACTGGCTTCTTGATGCATCGCCGGCGTAGATTTTCGAGCCTAAATACCCTCCTGTACGAAGTCCCCTCCAGCCATTTATTTTCCCCAATAGCATGCCTTACAGGAGTTTGTGGATTTGTGCATGCGTATTTATCATGGCTCATACGAGTAGTTTAGCCAAAATATCCCATTAGTTTCAGTTTCGTGATCTCTCTGTTGACATCCAGAACCCATCCTTTAGTACATTGTTTATAGCCCATTATTTGTGTCATATTAAAATTCTCGTTTTCCTTTAATAAAATATAGTATCGTGATCGTATTGGCATAAACGTTGAAGTAAAACAGGGTTTTAAAGTTAATCACAAGGAATTTATGTGTTTAAGAATTTGAAGGCTACCAATATTAGATGTGCATGGTAGTCTAAACTCTAAAGCATTGACCTCTAATTATGGTAAAGAAGACCCTTGCTCAACAATGGGGCTTATATGGATACTGTTACTTATTGATTTAGCAATAACGTTTAATTTTCAAACTAATTAAAGAACAATAATGATTAGATTGCAAAACAAATTATAAACATAATTTTACCCCGGTAGTCTATCTCGCATTTCTTTACTAATGAACTTGAAAGAAATAACAATGACAGCTGTCGCTGGTATCGCAAAAAGGTTAAACAGAAAAATAAAAACAAAAGCCGAACGGCAAGATTATAAAATAAAAACCGAAATTACTGGGGCGCGGACAGGCAACATTTTCCGGGCTTCCGACATCAACACATAATTCAGAGCGAGATTAAATGCCTCTCGGACTGCCGGCGGAAGGTCACTGCTCCATTAGACAAGCGTGAACCTCTAAAGTTAGCCCTCTTTTGTTAAATATGCCAAACGTAGCCCAGGCAACGAACGCCTACGTATTCATACATATTCCTTTGAAACGGTCTTGCTAGATCTCCATTACGTAGAATAAGTTTCACATGAAGTCGGTCATGCCTATACGTACTTACTTACGGATATTAAGGTTCGTTAGCCCAGGCAAATGAAGTAATAACTTGGCTGGTTTTTATTCTGAGTTCTTGCCTTCATTCATACTGATATTGTGGAAGTAAAACTAGTTTGTTTGTACGCTACCACGCCAAAACGGTTTTAAAGAAATTTTGATACATGGATACATGAAATAAATTAAGATCTTTATGCCAAAAAGTGTTAATAGGTAAAACATCGTTAACAAACTATTAAAGATTAAATCATTATTTGAAAAGAGTTTAAAGATAATTCAAAATTTTAATGTGAACGTAGAAGGAAATCTTATCGTATAATATACGGACGAAAAGGCCCCTAACCAACCGTTGGAACAAAACTATCCGCACCACATCTACGTCTCTAAAGCGAGTAAATAACCCGAGCATGCGTAATTGCAGTCCATTCTTATCAATGTCATCTTGTTTGTCGAGTGTCCCAAATTGTGAACATAAATGGACACAAAGAATGTACCCGTAGAATATAACCAGTTTGTGCTATTCATTCAATGGATTGCCGTGGTGAGCGCCATTGAGTATGCCGGCAGCCATTGTCCTGTGGTCCCCGTCACATGGACACACATGATCACTCACTCACACACACACACGTAGCGTGGTGGGGTGACAAGAGATCAAACCACAAACCTGAAAAGCTTTATTGCGCATAAATAGCCCCTGATTTTACCTGCGTCCGAAACTGTCTACGTAACAAAATTGGAAGTGCCGTCAAACGGATTTCCGCGTTGAAATACCGTGTAATAAAAATGAAGCTTGATTGACAGTGTCTCTTTGGATTTTACTTAGTAGTAAATTATGTAGTACTATCGATAGGTCACACACCACCTGGCCGCAATTTTTAATCACGTTATCATCCTACAGGAACAAAACAATGCGCCTGCTATAATTTGCTCAGCAATACTGTGTATGTGTTTCATATCATATTGGGCCACGTGACGTAATTTTATAAAAAATAATAGCCATGATACTTCGAAAAAAATACAATTCCGTTAAGTAGTTTTTGCATTTATTCGTTTGAAACACAACAATACAAACCTTTCCTCTTTATAATATTATACAATATATTAAATTATTTGTATTGGTTGACTAGCTCTTCTTAGACATATTAAAATTTTTTTTTTAGTTATAAGTGAATTAAAGCTTACCATCTCGTGTATATAAAATGTGATATATTTAATCTTTTTTACATATTACTCGTGTTTTTTTAAAATACATGAATAATGCTTTACTAAATGATAGTACAAAACGTAGATATTTAATAATTTTATACGCTTTATTTGGCGACGGAAATACACAAAACAGGAACAAAAAAGTAATTACGAACATTTCGCTACGTTGTAATATTAAACTAATCCTCTTGGGTGAGTTTGGTAATACAGTACAATATACACAAATACTATTTAGCTACTAATGGAATAGTGCTTTAGTGGGAGTATTTAGGATTACTTTTTAATTAAGACCGTAATTCGATATTGTATTTTATTACCCGTCAACAGAACAGTATGAGAAATAGGAATTTAATACAAATCGTGTTCTCTATGATATTGAAATTGAAATAAAATGAATTATTTATATACCCGTTCATTTTGTAACTTTTCTACCTTTTATTTTTCCTTCATAAGAGAACTACAAGTCAAATACTATCTACTGCAAATACTATCAGGTTCTTTAAAATAAAATTTAATGTACACATGCATTCTCTCTGTATAATATTTTATATCATAACAAAACTACGATGTTAAAAATAGAACTGCTGAAATGTATTTTTAAAAAGGTTATAAAAAGAGGGTTAGAAAGTTTGTGTTAACCCAGAATAGCTTTTAGTACGTCACAGCGAAAGGCATAATTTTTGCACGCCTATGCACTCTTTTTACGACCACGAAAAGTGCGTCCCTGGGGTCGGAGCGACCCTCACACGGCAATCTCTGTTTCTATCGAGATCTACCACGGCGAAAATTCAATGAAATAAATCTTTACTTTTTTTAAGTTAGCAGGTACAATTCACAGCGTTATCACATACGAGGAAAAACTCGTTGAAGTGGTAGTTCCAGGAAGGAAGTTTTATGTTTGAAAAAAAGCAGAAAAAAATATTATTGAAAGTTGTACCTTTTTAGCTACAACGTGATTAACTACGGAATATAATAACTTTTAAGATTCTATACACAAATTAATTATTTAAAACAAAACATAATTGAATGTGAAAATTCACTTTTACAGCCAGTGGCAAAATAGTGGACTTAGAAAAAGAATTGCCAGCCTATTCATATACATGCCTTTAATTGAAGGTGAAAAATATAATATTCACTGACTCAAATTTGGAATATAAAACGGAAAATATAATAAAAACCGAAGAACTAAACTAACCCAGCATATGCTAACTAGCTTAGCCTGAAATTGCTACGCGAAAACGGGAACACCATACTGGACTACTGCTACCTTTGTGTTTCCAGAACACTATAATCTAGGGCTCTTCAAGGGCTCACTGAATAGTCATCTAAGAGGGGCGTGTTGGTAGGCGTCCAATAATGTACACTGCATATATCGCCACTTCAGGTAATATCCAAAGTTCTGTTTGTATGTAAGATTTATGTTTAAGCTAGTAAAACCGTGAAGCTCTCGATAGGAGAATAATAACAAAAACGGAAAACAGTTATTGTCACTTTAGCATATTATATGATTACATCGTGTAAATGGGATTTTTGTGGCATCTTATATCGGTGGTTATAATAGTTACTGGTAACACAAATTGAAAAATATACGAAGAAAAAATATTAATTGAACTTTATTTTTGTTAAATAGAAAGTTGTATTATGGGAAGTTAAAATTTACCACATAAGATTTCCTAAATTGCATATAGCTGAATAATAACTATACTATAGGTTTTTTAAAATAAATAAAAGAAAATTTTAACAATTAAATGCTGTCGATAACCTATCAAGAAAAATCGTATAGCCACGTGTATAAAGGCTCAATGAAGACGTATAATGGACACCAGAGAAGTTTCCTCATCGAAGTTTCCTACAACGCGGCTAATAGCACTTGAAAGCGATCCAGACACTGTATCTATGCTATGCAACCCGGCTACATACATTTATTAATTTATGCGACAACTTACACGGCCCTAACTTAAATTACCTGCCCAATTCGTGAATTCACATAACTTTAACAAAATGCCACGTGTGCGATACAAATATTGTGTTGTGATAATAAGTTTGTAGTATAAACAGACCTTTATTATCCCCATATCCGCAGTTATTTTACACATAATAACAAAGTCAATTCGAAGTATATGTAAATGTATTTTTCATGGTAATAAGTGTGTGTTACGCCAATTTCATACAAGTAATATTTTTTAGATGTTAATTTTTCGGTCAGCTGCGGTGACAAAAAGTCTATCGAGATTTGTAAGTCTCATATCTGTGATCCGATCAGTTAAAGTATGACGCTACGAGTTATGCATACAGCAATAAATTATAGACTGTTATGTTATCCAACATAACTCGAACATTAAGTTATTTTGTACTTATCGTAATACGAATAAAACAGAAATTATTTCACTCGTGCTTTGATGGCAACAAACAGCTAAAATTAAAATAATTAATAGCTGAATTTTACACTGCATTGGTACTTTTAAACACGAGCTTATATTGAGCGAATAGCGTATAATTATAGAAAATTGTTTGACTTCCCATTAACTACAGCAATTATGTGACTTGTGACCAACAAAGGCAGCTGGTACATAATTGAAAATTCTGGGAAAGAAGTCGTAAATTAAATTTTTTATAACTTTCCTCTGATATAACTTTCTATGAAGCAGAGCTATTCTGTTGAACACCTTACGGTCAGTTTATAGCACAGTATTCTTAAAAGCTAAAAATGTTTAAATTCTGTTCATTATACTATTTTATGGTATACTTTATGGCAAAACCGAATAAACTTTATCTGAGCTAGTAATCAAACCTTAAGGATAATTAGAGGACATCGATTCAACATATAATGATTCTCACAGTCGTCATATTCAAACTATAATAGCTAAAAGGGTACCCGTTCACGTCCAATTTTAGATACACGTCCGACAAAGAAAATGTATTTTAAATGAGGCGCACTTAATCAATCTGGACGAAACAATTTATTTTTTGCCAGCCCACGCCGTTGGACACGTATTGATTTATTTAGCTAATTCATATTCGAGGCACATCGCTTAATATTTTAGGGTTGAGATATAATTGGATGCGGCGGCTGCAACTGAATGCAGCCTTGGAGCCTGGCACCACGCCACGACTTTGCATAATTTAATATTTGCCTAATAGATACATCCGAATGTCAAATTCTTTTTGGGAGTTACGAACTTCTTTTAGGCCAAGACATGTCTAGAATCATTGTTTTGTCGCAACATGTAGCGATCCCAGCACAACATTATCCTAGTCAGATAAATAATACAGTGGACTATTTTTGAGAAGACAAAAATAAGTAAACAAAATGGGTTCCGTCATCACTTCGACACAATTATTCGAGCTTTCATAATCGTCTGAAATGTGGATGCTCGGAGATTAACAATTTTAATGCATTTTCTATAAAATCTTTAATCATAAGACATAAGTTTTATTATTTGAATAACTTAAATCTTAGCTCTTATATGGCAGTGGGAAACTTCTTTACCCACCTCGTGAACCTTTACCACCCCCGTTACCTTGTGTATTTTTTTGTATACATGTTTTTATAGGAAATAAGATTGCAAGTTACTAATTCAAAAATCCAAATCTACAAAGCTGAATAAATCTATTTATGTAAGATAAAATAAAACAAAATAATAAAACTATCTCATTTCTTAACTACATTGTGAAAAAAGCTCCAAACCTAACCCTATATTAATTTATCATTCCGTTTGCCAATAATGTTTCTAAATATAATTATTTAAATTATATCAATAACATTAAATTATTCATGGTTGTGTCGGACAGCACTGCCCGATCAGATATCCCGCGATTGGCATTTCAACAATCTGCTGGTCTATTTGTGCGCACAAATTATTCACTGTAACGGAATTAAGTATCGCTTTTTAATTGTATTTAGAGTTAATGTAGGAAGGCGAGTAACTTACATTCAACCTTCCATGAAATTGCTAAAACGTGCCAACTGGGAATCACAATATTTCTAGCAAAAACACGAAGAGTTAATAGCTATTTTTATTTTGCTTGTAGGGCAGATTACATTCATTTTACATTTATTAAATTTAATAATTTAAAGCTCATTAAATCAAAAATGTATTTTCATTGACAAAGTAGACTAA
This sequence comes from Cephonodes hylas, assembly GCA_030295005.1. Lineage (NCBI taxonomy): Eukaryota > Metazoa > Arthropoda > Insecta > Lepidoptera > Sphingidae > Cephonodes > Cephonodes hylas. The sequence goes on along the minus strand of AP025369.1, from coordinate 7,375,268 downwards.
TACGCTCATACAAGAACAACTACAGTACATTCTTCAGTAAGGTTCACCTTAAAAAAGAACTTTTAAAAACTGAAGAGTGGAAAAGAAATTAAGAGACCATGCAATCAGTATATCTTTCCTTTTTTCAGAATTCTGCTTATTAGATCAAAATCAAATCGTGTCAAATCTGCGCAAAAACAAATTTATGTTTAAAAGAAAATTTATTATCTACAGTACTAGTTTTTTTCATGTCATAGTTTTTTGGATATGTGGTGTTTGTTCTGCGGTCAGAAAATGCAATATAGACTGGATACGCAGCATATTGTAAAAAAGCACGCTGATTGTTCGGTGTAAATATAGTTAAACACTTTGCGCTGAAAGATTTATTATTAACCTCTAACAGATATAAATTACGCAAGAAAGTCTAGCATGTATGAAAATTTTAATTAAATCCGAATGGCGGTTGAATTTTCCACATCCACAGTTAGAGCTTTAATTGAAATTTGTTGGTTCACCGAAACGATTACTCAGCAATTGATATTTTAATTGTACACATATCCAAACGTCTAACTCTGAAACGTAAGTAACTTTCTCCTTTCAAATTAATTTACTTTGATAGCGCTTCGTAAAATAAAAGCACCCCGATACAGTTATTGTAATTCCATTTGTCAATAATGACTTTTTGCAACTCAACGCTGATAGCCAAAGTTGCTTTGATTCCAATATTCCCAGTACACTTTTTCTTGGATATTTTTCGTTCCTGTTCTACATTTTACATAAACTAATTTCCTTGGCAATATTGGTCTTGCGACAGTTCTGTAGGCACGGGAGCCTCCCTCAAAAAGAAACTCCGCGACTCGGGCCTGCGACGGCCAAATCAAATCACTCGACCTTATCGATCGTCCTGAGAAAACTTGCAACTAAATTTATTTGCGTATCTTTACGTACCTGCCCCTTGTTGTTGTTAAACCTTTGATGTTTTGCGTTTTATCGCTGTCTGTACGTGGGTATGATATGTATTTAATCCAATAGTGCCGTTGATGTAACGCAATAGCCGAGGTTGCATCCCCTCGCCAGTTCTCAGGGCCAGTCACCCTTCGATAAAGGGGAAACGTTAATACGAGGTTATGAGAATTTACTGTTTAATCCAGCTGCAGGCCAATTTGTTAATATTTTCATTCAATCCACTTAAGAGCCCGGATGTATGCAGATTAGTATGTATGAAACACGTTTGTGTAATACATTAGCTTTGATTGATGTAAATTAAAAGAATAGATGTGGTGCTATATATCGCGTTGTGTGGAATGGTGACAAATAAAAACAGTGAAATTGAGATTATGTTTAAAAAATACATTGTGGATAGAGAGTAAACATGAGAATGTTGGGGGCAGAGCGTTTGGTGCGGTCGGCTCCGGTTGCCGCTCGCCCTTTATCAATTACGGCTAAACAAGAAAAATGACCGGCCGTAAGCCTACACGAGGCTAATTAAAGCAAGTAGGTAAATTTCGGCAAAGCGGCCGTCAGTGTCCCCTCTGATCCTCACTCACCCCTTGAGCCGTGTTTGGTTGTCTCGGAACAGGTGGTTATACTTTAAGGTAATTCCATTAAGAACGGCGTATACTTTTAAAATATCAAAAGAAAAATGATAATTTGGAGCAAATATCTTTATCGAATAAAATAAAAAGTATTTTATAACTTATTTAAGGTTTTAAAACAAAAGTATACATGACAACCACTGCACATACTCTTTTTTATATACAGCTGCGCCGTACTTTTGCCGTAATATAAAAATGTGGTTCTTCAGAAAAATGTTACGCTTTTAATTTGCTCACCATGAATAGATAAATTTAATGGTCATCCTAACATCATTTATTTTTACCTCAGCCCACTGCTTCCCACTGCTGGACATAGGCGCGCGCCAATGCTCGCTACTCTGTATAAGGTAAAAATATATTTTTTAATTAATATTCCAATCAGTTGTTTAATTTTGCAGTGGAATACACGTAGAAATAAACCTAAAATGCTCAATTCATTACCCTTATAACATTCGCCGCACACGGACAAAATTATACAGCTAGAGATTTGAAAGTAGGTCTAAGTTTCCGCAAAACCACTTTTTTACCGCTTTTCGAACGCTGCATGTAAACGCATAAACAACTTTCAAAGCCAAATTCGTCTTTATCCCGTGTATTTCAAAACATCAATAAATCATTCACGCTAGATTAAATACTAGTTGACCTCGCCCTCCGTGAGGCAAACACCATTACAAGTAGTTTAGGGGCATTCGAATGAAAAAATTCACACTCACCTACCAGTTTACGCATCCAACTCTATACTAAAACATTGTAAAGCTGAGGAGTTTGTTTGATTGCTTAACCACGCTAATCTTAAACACTACTAACCTTAGTACTAACTAGTCTATTGTGAAGCAAAATAATATCAAAATAAATTAAGAACCGTATTGAACTATTGTTCCGTGCGTCATTTAGTAAGTCATTATCTAGTGTGCTAAGTGAAAACGAGCATGAATCTAGGTAATTGCTTGAAAATACTCTACTGCTTTTTGAACCAAACAATAGATAATAAAAGCACCGAAATTGCATTAGAGTCTAATCGCTTACTCATGCATACGTAAAGCAGCGTACTTCCAATTTAAGTGTCCGTCACATGAATTTTCATAATAAATTACGTGACATTTTAACGCGAGTCAAACTAAGTAGGTTCTACGAGCACGAGGCTGGCTGGAGCGGATTAAAACTTTCTTATAATAGATTTCACACCGAAAGTAATAAAATATTAACTTATAAAATTTATCTCTGCTAAATCAGAAAATTATATCGGTGACATGCCACGCTGAAGAGCTGATGTAAGATGTAATGAACCTTAGGTTTAGATATAGAAGAAGTACAAAAGGTACGGAGACAGCGCGCCTACACTGCCTACAAACTCACACGCCAGTCTCAACAACGTCACCTACTTTGCATCATAATCGAATTTCCACAAAGTAAAACAAAATCTCGTCATCACATTAATATTCAGTGATAGGGCTCAACGCATCGCCGCCGGATTGACGTTTAACATGCAAATTGCAATCTGAAAATCTAGCAAAATTGTGTGCCACTAAATATTTTCGACATTATTAATTCAGGACACAGTTGTTTGAATCGGCGGCTAGAATATAATTTAAATGTTAAACGAATTTATGCCACTAACGCTAAATTAGGCTGGGCCGGCGGCCGGCGGGAATTTAATCGGACAGGTGAATCTACAAAGCATATACACTCGTTATGTGCCTAATTTATAGATGTACTAACTAGCTAACTACTCAATCATACACTCTGATTAAAGCACTTAACAATGTTACTCATTACCAAATTGTCGACGTTGTAACTCGGCAGTGAGTGAATAAATTATTGTTAAAAAGATTGATTTTTCGATATTAAAATAAAACTGCACAGTATTTATAAAAGTATAGTAAGTAACATTAAATAAGATACATACTCAATGTAACATACTTTCAGTTATAGGCATAAATTTCATGATCAAAATCACTTCACTGGAGATCAGTAAACATTCTATAAACTGTCTTACAAGTCTTACAAGTTACAAACTAAAAGACTACTTTGACTTATAATTATACGCTTACATTAAATAATATGTAACAATAATGAGTTACTGGAAATTCTGTCTATGTCCGAAACAGATCGTAGTATATTTGTAACTACTACATTATTAACAATGTCCCTCGAGTTTGTTGTCTTTGCGAAACTTGAGCCGCGACTCAAGTAGACTACTCGAGACATCTCTATCTACTTTTTTAGTAATTCGCGTTAAGGCTAACTTTGTGTCGAGCTATTTGTATCAACAAATTTCCCGCAAAATAAGTTATGATATTAAAAAAAGTTTGGGTCAGACCGAAACTGCGGAACGATTAGTATGAGAGAGGGGAGACAGGACGTCTCAGCTGGCCACCGCGGAGTGATGGATACTGAAAATAAATCAGGTGACTGGCACTCGTCTACGATGACCAGATGGGCCCCTTGACTAATGTATGAGGTCAATCTATTTTTGAAAATTTATACATACAAAATTAGTTGAATATTTCAGTAAAGACTATGAACTTCAAATCTTTTTTTATAGTTGTTTCTATAAAGTATCAATTATGCCCATAGCACACAAAAAAAAAGCTGAAGATATCCGTGATTATTATTTAAGGCAAAATCAAATCACCTAAAACATGATATATGTATATTTAACTGTATATGAAAAACACCAACATTCCTACCATTTACACAACACTTTTCTATTTATTTACGTAATATTAAAATAAGTAATGGATATGGCGACTGCCTATACTTACTCTCATACTTACTACTATACCCGGATTTGTCAGTGTTATTGGGTTTTTCTATTAGGAAATTCTCAGTAACAGTAAGGAGTCCGGAAATTTGCCCAAATGGAGCGATTGGTTTGCCTCCTATTTCATGGGACAAACACGAGGTTGGCGAAGAGTGGACGCAGAAATGCAACTCAGCCTACCCCTTCAAAGAATAGAGGCTTGATTTTATATATGAGTAAAATATGTATACAAGCTTTTAGTGAATTCAGCTGTAAAAGTTCAGTAAAATATTCAATCGACAAATAAGATATCTAGTCAAATTTAACGATAAAAAACTTCAATCATGGTATAATGCAATCAATATGTCAGATATTACTGAATTCACGTCGCTTGGTCTGGAAGATCTTGATAATTGAACAAAGACGTAACACGCGATCTGAAGGTATTTAAAAGTTTTTGAATATTACATTTGCTATCTAGTGACATTATTCATTATATGTTTTTTTTTAGGGAACTGTACAATTAATCTAAGTCACTTTCATTATTAACATCTTGATGCATATTATTTAAACTATTTGTAAAAGTAGATATACCTTCATACGATCTCAAAATATATATAAAAATTATCGTTTACTGTAGCACATAGAAATAAGAAATAGTATTTACTATCGCAGCAAGACCAAAAGAGTATTTAAATATAGTGACAGCTTACGACCATAAGGGTAAGTGAGTGAATAAAGTTAAAGAGAACGAAAAGAAACCGCAATACAATGGCAGGGAATATTTTCAATCATTGGATAACAACGAATATCCGTGGAACCGCATCCACAGCTACATACAAATATAAACGGGAAATGATTCATTCCGAATTTCGACATATGCTCGAATTGAAAGGTCGGCTGCGAGTGACGTATTTTTAATTACCTTCTACCGCGTACTCCATTCCACTATGTACGTATTGAATTCCTATAGTGGACAATAAATAAGTCGGGATCCACCTCGGCCCCGCTTTTCCTGTTAACTATGCGACTCGTGTGTAAACGGTCTGATAATTAAAATGTCATCTCTCACTAGCTTCACTACGAGCCAATAAAATTGCTATTAAAGGACACCAACTTATTATAGCAATTTTGAGAACAAATACATCGAATTTCTAACTAAAATTGCTTTTGGGGTTTACCTGTAAAATAACCGGGCCGAGGGTGGAGCTAATACGCGCCCAACTGTTTGGAGCATGTTTAGGTAAAAAGTTAGGTATTTTAATTACCCCAATCTTGATGGAATCACCGTGCGAGCTTGATTGAATTTCCGGACGAAGCTATCTCTCGTGTTTGCGGAGCGTTCGTTGTGGGTGCCCACCACGCTCGCCCGCCGCCCGTTCGCTTCGGCTCACTGGCCTGTGACGTCACACTGTCTATTACTTTTTTTTATTATTTGCCACTGTAAACAGCCGCTCATAAAGTCTACTCACTTTTTCTTTTTTATAGTATGGCTTATGTGGTAAATGGAAAATGTAAAATATGATTTCTAAAGATAGAAATTTCTTTTAACAAATTATTTTCACGTTATTTAACAACCTAATATCTTTATTGATTAGCTCTGCACAGTTTACGTTTTCAGATTACCTAATAGCCGTTTGCTATTAACTTTCTATGATGCGGAGTTAGTGAAGACTAACAATCTCTAAGATTTGTAAAGTAGGTATAATATGTACATACATATAATACAAAACAGTTATATTAACACTCCATTTTTAAATCACGAATATAATAGATGTAAATTTGCAGTTAATACGCTATCGATAGAATGTGCTTCCATCAGCGCTATTGGCGAAAATAAATCACGTTCACAAATGCAATGGGTGCGGCGAAAATATGTACTCCAGACGGCACGTAATCTTACACTTTTGGGGTCCAATGATTGATGTGACGGGTAATAAGGACAAGTATTGCAATTTGTTTACCCTTATCGGTTTAATATACCTAAAGAAGGCACACGCGCAGGTCCCCGTATAGAATTTTATACCGATCGACAATAGAAACGGCGGCGCCCACCGATAATTGGAGATACGTCCCTGAGGAGCCAATTTTGTTGATTCTACTTGAAAAACGTGGCTTTCTCTATCTAAAGATAAATATGAAAGATTGCTTACTTTGAGTCGAGGACAAACAACGATTTCCTATGGGTTGTAGTTATTAAAAATAGCATATAATTTTGAAAATAAAACGGACTACGTAATTGCAATGTTCCAAAAATTATCATGAAATAAATAATAATATATTTTGACGATTAATATTAATAACTTAAACGCTCACTAATGTGTCATTTAGACAGATTGATACAAATTTAATTTAAAATTATTCATTTCTACAATAATAAAATGTAGGGGCATGTATTACTACAACAATGAATTGTTTTATAACTGCTTTTCCATGAAATAACAATTTAACAATTTCAATGTACATTCCCACAAAAAATGTTTAAATAATACACATTAATTAAGATAAAACAAATCTGTAAAATCCAAAGGCGATTGATCACGTGTGTCGTGTAACGCATACGTAACTTGGTAAAGTTTAGTGAGTTTTTCGGGATGATCAATACTGTCTGGTGCCTTCTCGGGGTCGGCACGTGTTCGTCATAAACTTGCTTTTACAGGGACTTTCAACCCCACCCTATATGGGTGAGGACATTGCAGTAACATCGCCCGCAGTAAAAACTGGTCGACTGTTAAAAACTTTACACATTACAAGTACTTATCAGGTCATGTGCAGGTCGAATGGCTGAAAACAAATTGAGATGGATATTATGGCTTGCTGTAAAACGCTACTAACATCGGGTCGTGTTGAAACTTTTATCGCTCGTCGCGTAATTTATATTATAGTAGTTCATTTATTTGATGACGTAATATTTTTTGGTGGTCAATCATAACATCAGTTTTTAATACTTTTCTACTTTAATAAAAAAAAGTTGTTCCCCAACACAACTAGTTCCTGTATTCACATTCCATATGAGAAATGATAACATTCAGCGCTCCATGATTACCATAAAACGTTGCGCAATAGTACGTGTTACTATTCCGTTTCAGCAATCATCTCAATTCTGACATGATAAGATAATATTAAACGTAAACCTGCCTCATAAGATAACACTGAGGTACCAAGAATTTTCATCGGCGTCGTCTTGCAGCTGCCTCGGCAATATAAACGCGACGCTCACACAACAGAGACAACAATGTTTTGCCTGTATGCCGTTTGACCTTGGTGGGAGAGAAACAACTGAAACTTTCACTCGTACGTCTTCAATTTCTGAAGGTTTTATTGCATTCCCCGCAAGCTCAGACGCTTAAACTTTATTGCTCTAGGATTAAAGTAATATTTGCAGCAACTAAATGATGTCGAGGCAATTTCATGATATTAAAAGCTGTCTATGTACGGGCTGAGGTCAATAGTTTGGTGTTCCGTGGTAGTTTGTGTGGGAATCTACGGGGAACTTTCTGTCGTTCGCATTCTTGGGCGTCGACGTGCGATAACAATACGTTCCTCTTAAACTATTCGCCGTAACTGCATAGTTCCATCAAACACTTCCCACTTCAAGTTCCCAACTCGAACGCACGCGATGGATGCGTTGCGTGAAAAAAGGAAGTACTGCGAATTATTACCAAACATTTGCCATTCGTAATTGTCTTTGGGACTTCTAAAACCCAAGATACTAAGCAGATTATAAAGACATTTGTTGTGATGGATTGTTCGCGAATAAAAGTTTGAGCGTAAAATCTAACAAAGACTTTTCAGAGATCATCTTTGCTACTCGCTCTCTTCATCAATCACGTGACAATAGTAGCTCTTCACGTTGAGACTATTGTCCAGTATCTCTTCGAAATGACCAAAGTAATAAAACATTAATATTTTACACTGTAATATGCCTAGCTGTACTAAAAGGTTATGTTAAAAACCCATGGTCAAAGGACAGGATCACTAAATATTAACTAAGAAAAGGCCAATATAAGTTGTAAATAAAACATACAAAACTGTTGTAAAGTCACTAAAGATACGAAGCTATTCGATACAAACTCTTTATTCGATGAAGTGAAACGAATGAGATAATATTTATTCAAACAGTTGACTTGATATTTTAGTCGGATTCAAAATAAGTTGTCCAGACAGTTTGTGTGTAGACTGCAACGGAGCAGCAATATTCCTATTCCTCTAGGGCAAGGCTGAGGTGAAATTCGATTGAGATCGCTCACTTTCCGCCATGATTTTACGTCCTAGACGTGACAGGGAGGTATTGCTATGTGGCACTCAAATAACATCGCCATAACTTGCTGTTTCAACGTGTGCGAACTTGTTTTCGAACTAATATTTTTCTAAGTATGTCTTTTGGTAGATATTCATTTAAATGTGGTGTTTGATGTAATATAACGCTAATTAACACCAATAACAAACTAAATAAGAGTTTGTTTTATGTGTTTTAATATAGGCAATAACATCCGGAACGGTGCCAGATTCTTAACAATACTCGTAATAACCGTTAATTTACTTAATAAATATAACAATCCTATAATATTTAATCGTCTTTTCTTGGTCGATGGCAGAGTAAAATAAATTTGTCTCTTACCGGTCGCATGATACTAAATTACAAGCCAAACTACACATTTGTGGGTCGCTCAAATATTTGTTTTAGTGCACCGATCGAATATTGCACCTCCCAATTTACTAACTAATCTACTAAACCATTGTGGCTGAAGAGAATAGTTACCAGATTAGTAAAAAAATCAGTTTTATTTAAAGTCGAAAATATATTTTATTCCCAAAATTCTCACAAAACACATTTTTATTGTGATTGATCCGGTATAAATAGGGCACGGTTCGCTAACTGAGTCAGTAGCCGAGTATCAGTGGGTTCTACGAAGTTTACAGTTGAATGAGTTGGGAAAATTTTTCAACGAAGCATCGACAGATAGCACTGAAAAGCGTCCTGGATACAAGAGGCGGTGGAAAAAGGATTGGAAAAGTACGCGCGTGGTAGAGTGCATTCACTATTGGTGTCGTTTCCGAATGTGATCGCTGTAACAAAGATTCATTTTATGAGCACACACACGTAACCACTGTACAAACGCTAACTTCGAATTCAATTCATGTAAAGCTGCGTTCGACTGTGAGCGATTTGACAAACAGGTGATAGTAGGTCACAGGGATCACCATACATAAAGTATTAAACCCATCACAAAGTAACACGTATGTACTTCAGTCTCAGTCTGCATATTATATGAAGGCTAACTCGTACATTTGACAACTGAAGGTTGATAGTCATAATTGTTTTTCACTATTAACGGATAAACATTTACAAATAGAAAAGAGCTATTTACCTACCTGTAAATATACTTTCGATACCCCTTGTTATTATGCCCCTTATGGTTCCCAAATCCACGATATAGCATTTGATATGATGATGAGATGAAGGATGATCATCTCATTACTCCAATCTAAAAATAAACGTACATTACAATTCTAAAAGAATTAAGACATTACCAACAATTGCCAGGAATTTAAGCGATTCGCTAAATAAATCGTAAACAGCGCCGGCAACTCATCCATAAAACAAATTCATTAGGTGTCAGCGAGTAAAAATTCGCGTCATGTACAATTGCCGACAGCGTTTAAGATGCAGAGGAGGGAGCACTCAATCGATCCACTCACACCCTCCAGATATGATTAACAGCTAATTGAATCCCGGGGTGAGATCCGTAGTTTAGTTTTCTAATTTACACGACTCGCCTTTGACTGGCGGGGTGAAGGGTTAAATTTAATTATATCCTCACCGAAAACCCTCAACTAAAACTCACAAAAAATGAGTTGAAATCGCATCTCAATTTGTGAGAATGCTTCGTTAACCTTCGGGCACTCGTAGAACCTTCGATTCATTATTGCAAATTGTTATTTGATATAACGAGAAATGAGAGCACAACATTGTTTTATGAGAGATATCTTCAAGACGGACTGGGAGGTGCCCCGAAGAAATGTTATTTTATGTTGCCTTAAATTTTGCATAAAATGCTATTTACTTTTGGCTTACAATGCCACATGTTATTTCTTTACAATGAATGCTTGAAATATATTGCAATATTATTAGTTGATTTGCGTCTAATTATAGACTCCTGCTTGAGAGCTTCGTTTCTTACTCCGCTCGCTCTTGCTCAGTAAATCTCTATCGTAATTCTGTCGGTTATTTGAATTACGAATAACCAATTCAAAATCTATTGTTCCATGAATTAATATTATTAATCTTTGTTAACAAAATTGGAGAAATCGTAATCTGTAATTGATCATTTCAATCCTTCATTAAGTCTTATCCAAAATTTGAATAGATATTTTAGTACACACATACGCCATATACAGAATACAAGTCTGCCACACGCCTGAATCAGAAATTTAATAAACCGCCAAGCTGGTTCTTGAAACTAAGATATTCTCATTAAGCTCTATTCAAACAACCAAATGTTATCTTTTAACATTTCAACTGTAATATTAAGGCAATTCACTTAATCATAGTTTCTACACTCAAAGAAATGAGGCCCGTATATTTTGGGTTAATAAATTGTTTTTACAGCTTGTACTTATGTGAGTAATAGTAGTAATGCAGTCGCGCCTTTTAGCACATAAAATATCAATTGATAATAATATGATAATGTTTTTCTTTTAGATTAAGGTTATGTTAAAAAGTAGTTATAAGGACTACGCCACTATACTACTTATATAACCTTTACTCCATTTCCTTCAGATTTAAGTCGTCATTATGCACAATGATATAAAGATTATTATATAAACTTGGCCTCGTCACGCCTCCGGCTTACTAACGAACCAAAATAAACGCGAAAAAAAATAAGAGCAACACATTCAAATAAATCATAATTTAAAGGCAATTCTTTATGCGTATCTATATTGTGGCAGTCTTAAAACTTTTATAATGGCATGATATTTTTGCATTGAATTTGGTGATAATCACATTCAACTTTGTATTCGGCGAGCGTGGCCCGATCCCCCTGCGCTGTGAATTTGATAATGAAAGGGCTTCACTTGTGTACTGCAGAGATAATGTAAATAAGTATGCAAATTATACACCAAGTTCCATTCAAATGAACCTTTGCGGCTCTTTAAAGTTTTGCTCAAAGCTAACTCTAACAGTGTGATATATCCACCGGCGCAAAGAGTTTCACCCTACATTTGAATATTTTGAAATAAGGAAATGATGTACAAACAGCCGCGGATTCATGTCGGCGAAACTTTTCCGTCCAATTCTATTTACGATGTTATGAGTTTGGAGAGAGTCTGACGCTGCCGATATTCAACAGAATACATATTATAATTATGTTGTGTTGCTCGTGCACCGGTGTATTAGCTGTGTTTCATACATTTCCATATGAATGTTGTTGTTTGAACTTAAAATGCAGAATAAAGTAAACCGAGCTATTTCATTCATTTGTACTTAGCGATTTTGTAACCTGCCGTGACCTACCGCTAGCTTTACACTCATAACAGACTACAAATGGCACATGTAAAAAAAAACTAATCCATAATTTATTTAACATAAAGCTTTCCACGCTATTGAAATAGACGAATTGCATACACTTCTCCTGCCTACTTAAGCCAACTATGGTATACCATTTTTTACAATCACTTTATGGTTTTACAAAAAAAACGTGAACCATTTCGTAAACACAACTCCTTCTGATTAGGAAGGCTTTATAAATAAAATGTTTATTTTTATACCCCATTATTATACTAAAATGCCCCTATGGAATACAAATTATTCTGGTTAGGGCGATGACTTGGCTCGTCATTGTCAGGTAGCGTTTGGTTCCATACGTCGCCATTTTCCTCGGCATGTGTGAATTTTTTCCGCGGCTAAGTGAAAGTCGCGCGTGATACAGCGTTGTGACGTCACCCGGCCATCAATCATTTATCCGCGAGTCGCTTCCACCGATACCGAAGAAAGCTTTAAAGCAACGCCACTTTCATAATGTATCACGAGTAAAATAGACTTTAAAAGGCACCCCGCCTCCCTATTATCGAGTAAGGAAGCGAACGCAAATAGATCGATGCGAGCCTGATAAGCGGGTATTAAATTTTTATAATTTTAGACGTTTACCGTATGCGCCGATGACAGCTTTTTTAAATTAAGTAATTCGAGAAGAAGTGAAAGAAGGGACAAGTTTTTTAATTTTTTTTACGAAAAGTGTTTATAAGACCATTTTATTTAAATATAGAACATATTTTATACAATGACATAATATTTTAAAGATTTTTAGTGGCCTCCACGACTATGGGACAACTGTTTAGAAAAAATACGAGGCACCTGATTTAATTTTTTAATCAAATCACACACTTTCGATTTTTTGAAACAGCTTGTTTATACTCGTGATAATTAAAAGCTACTGAATTTTCCTCTGGGCATCTCATTTTATTAAATAAATACACCCAACAGTTACATACATAGTCCTGACCCCACACTAAGATACGAGTCTTGTGTCGTGGGTATCACAAACTACGAGAGACTTTTTCGGTCTCACAAACACCCAGACCCGAAATAAATATTTGTGGATCACACAAACATTTGTCTCGGTGCGGAGATCGAACCCGCGGCCGCTCGTTTCGCAAGCTAGCCAACTGCGCCACGGGGCTGTCAACAATTTTCGTACAAGTATTTTCGTTTTTAGCCGAAGCTAGTGTATTTTATGTTCCTGATATTTGATAATTTAGGTTCCAATAAGCTTCCTTCCCACTTTCAAACACGATCACAGCAAATACCTATTAATATCGTATTGGAGTATAAAGCAAACAAGCCCGGTATGAAATACATGGGCTCCTTACGTTGCCAGTTGCTTGCACTTAACTGCGATACGTATTATATTTCCAGTAAATGCGATCCAATTTGTGCAAGTTCAGCGAAACGAGCCGTCTCAAACGGCACCAAGAAGAACATTGTATGTTAAACCATCGTTGCGATACACCCAGCCCCACATTGCTGCCAACGTAAATTGGGTTATCAATCAATATTACTCTCCCGTGTTCAATTTGTGTGGAAATTCTTTGTGTTTTACAAGTTGTTTATGGACGTTGACTGTAGGAGTGGAAACTTAGTAGAACTTGGACATTTTGTTAATGATATTAGTATATTTTTAGCTTAAAAATATTAATAAAATACCAAAATATGCACATTCCTGTGGTAAAAAATAAATAAAAGATAAACGATTTCTTGTGGTCGTAGAACTAAATTCGTTCCAAACAGAATTACAACGGTGGCGGAACATGCTCACAAATTTGATGTCTCATTATTTCATACATACATTCGATGCCAATTCACTGAGGTTAAAAGCCAAAATGCGTACAGTGGAAGTGATGTAGGTATACCCTATTATGGACAATATAGAAAAAAAATACACTAGAGTCATAGGTGAGTATGAAACAAATGTAATATCATGTTAACGAGTATAGGGATACAGTAAGCATTTAAATATGAAATACAGAACCAGTTGTTCAATAAACGAACTTAGATACATAACTTGGTTACAACAACGGCCGATGAAAATGTTTTGCAGATCATAATACGCTGTCCTGCAACTGTGAGCTCAAACTACAAACTTAAGCGATAGCAGGCCAGAGGAAAAGAGAAATGAGCGTTCCCGTAATGAGCTTTTTGCAGTATATTTTACACACGATTAATGTGGACGGGGCGGATCACGGCGGCAAGAAGTCGAACATTTTCCAGATGCCCATAGTCCTCCAACTGGACTCATTTTCTTTATTAAAACCCGGAATAAATTGCGATATAATTTCGTTACGTGGTGCCGCGTCGCGCCGGCGCTCAGAACAAGATATAATTATAGGGTGCATTTAAAAACTCAACATTTATTCATGCAAACACCGCGGAACGTTGTTAAACTCGGAGAATAAGGATTTCGCTTGTTAGACTTCCGGTTTTAGCCGCATTATAAGTTTTTTTTCTTAACTTAGTGCTTCCTAACATAAATTACTTCCAATCTAAGCTAAGCTTTTTATTAAGTTACTTCTATTTTACGTCACACCACCATGAATATTAATTTTACGGTACCGATCAAGATAACGACAAAAGGCTTAAAAAATATCTAAATATATTCAGCTGTATGGTAATTATACACAATAGGATGCATGTATAAAGTATTGTTAAACTTACGTCTGAACAAACTATCATATTAAGGAATGAAAGATTCTCCTATAATACGGAACGCATTTGTAGCATTGTTTTTTGTTTATTTTTATATCTTAACATTTACGATTTTAAATATTTTAAAATTGCAAGAAATATACGTAGTGTAGCGGCTATTAGTAGTCTTCAAGAATTTTGAGTCACATTACCCAGCCCTTTACCGATCGAGGGCAAAATGTCTCTTTATCATTTTGTTTAAAATGAGAATTTTCAAAAATCAAAGTATTGCGTAGCGGTCGCCGCTTTAAAGATAGAGATGCTTTATTTGTAGGAACATGAGCATACACACATAAGCATGCAAGGTGTTAATAACAAAACAGATCCAATCATGTTTAGCCATAGAGGCGTACAAATATAAAAAAAAAATTAAAACGACAATTATACCATTAAAGGAGTTACAATTACCAATAAAATTCTTCATTTATTTATCTAGTAACAGTAAAATCAACAAAAATCAAGATAACTAAAAAAAACTATTAAATCTATTTATTATATAAGGTACTTGTATACATCAGCTATTAAATTTATCATTAAGAAACTCATTTATACTATGGCATGCTTTCATTATTACAAATTGTTTTAGAGTATTTGGAAATGTAGTATTGCTTTGCTTTTTCCATGACACAGGAAGCTTGTTAAATATTTTTGGCGCCATACAGAAAATACTATTGCTCATTAAAGTGGTTTTTGATTGCTTTGCATTCTCATTCAGAGCTCATCATTAGTGCCGCATTCTGTTGTTAATTTCCAAGGTTTATTAAGTTTTATAGATGTAAAATTCGTGTATAAGACATAATTTCTCACATAATTTTCCCGCACAAGATATTTCACGGTCATTCAACCATACTCTACTCTTTTTCTATATTAATATTATAACTTTGCAATTTACTTTCTGTATGATTATTATATTTTAACTTGGAAAGGTTTATATTTTTTTAAATTTGTATAAACATGAACACAATGCATAAACACAAAAGTTGCCTAAATTTTTTAATAGTTTTTAGTCAAATTATAGATGAGATTTTAAAAAAATAGTATGCATTCTATACCAAAAAATCATATTTGATTGGCGATTTAGATCGACCTTATATTAAACTACACTCAAGCACCTTCAAAAACGAAAATTTCGATATTTTCCATACCAAATCAAAATATATCACAACACAATTATTTAATACCACCACTCGTCAAAACTACAAGCGAAGCGATAAATAACCACCCCCTATTTAAAGAACATCATCGCTATTGATATGCAGCTCAAACTGTCATGAGTCGATTTTTTCCCGAGAAAAACTTCCAAATAATCCTGATCCATCGTTACATAAAACTTATAAGTTGTTCGCGTCTCGGCGGATAATCGAGTTTATACTTGGAGGGCCTCCATCAATCATTTATCCCGCTCGCTCCGTCCACGAATGGATCCGAACCGCGCTACGTGGAAAACTTTAAAGTGTTCCTAGTTACTGTGACGTATCGCAAACTCCCTCATTCGCTTTTATGTCATACATGCTTACATTGCGTATTTAATGGATTCATACAATTAGAATGTTGCGTTTTTATACCGATACCGCAAACAACGTCGTTGGTCCTATGGCACAATCGTGCGCTGTGTATCTAGTGTTCCAAGATTTGTAATGTAATAGCGGTACAGAAACTGAAAAGCGACAATAAGTTTGCTGGTTCTTCAAAAGGACTTAAACGCGAATTTAAACGCAAAAAAACTCCTTAGATCTCTAAAACTTATAACTACTCAATATTAAATATTTAAAATCATTCTTCACATTAATCCAAGCATCATACACGAAATTTATCCATAGAATAAAAAAATATTTGAAATTTCATGTTTTTCCACCTTGACGTCCCTATAAATCTATTTTAATAAAGTTAAGTTACTCCTAAACTAATTTTACCAAGTTTTTAAAAATCTCAAATACCTAACCCCATATCAAAATTACACCAAACAGTTTTTCAAAAACAAACGAATAACAAACAATCGTTCCACTTCCTTCACTCGCCCACTGCAGACCGTTGAAAAAAAATAAAACAAATTGACAAGCCAATAACTTTTTGCCAAGTCACCGACAGAACGCAAATAACACAAAGGAGCGAATCTATATGGATACTCGTATGAGTGTTTTATGAGCACTTAAGTGGCTTCCGGACGGGGGATGTTTAAAACTTTTCTCGCAGTGCCGTAGTACTGCAGCCGGATGGAGTAGGTTCCACTCAGAACACGACAATGTCGGATTTGATCGCAAATTGGGATAGTTTTGTGAGCAAAACGTTATGTTTGCTCAACTACCATGTTCAAAACGTATTTATGGCTCAGCGATGAAAATGTAAGCGGTTATATTTTTGCAATTGTTTATTATATTGTTTGGGACAAAATGTTACTGGGTTTTGATATTCCTTAGCCAATTACTTTCATTTTTAAAGTATGACATTTTAAATGTAAGAATATTAAAATTAATTGACAGTTCGAAAATGCACAACATTGAAAGACGATCTTGACTTGAAAAATATTCATCACTAGCCCTCTTTCTACAAATATTGCATTCACTGGTACGATTTGATATGAAAAACATACATAATATATCTGTTACATTTATATCGCATCTTAAAACACTTTGAAAATAATCTCTCAAATGGGTATATACTAACTCTATTCGGCGAACCTACTCCGCATATACGATAAGTTAAAAGCATTACTTTAATATTGAAAGCGATCCGTTAAGTTTTTATTGCATACATATTATATAGAAATACGCAAGCCATAACAGCGTAATAAAAACGTGTTATAAAACGAGAACGCCACAAGATTGTCCCTAAAAAAGTCCGTCAAATGAAATAGAAGAGTGGCAACAAAGAATACTCCGAGTTATATCAATTTTACCGCGATGTTAAACGCAGTAATAACATTTTTATTTCACCATAAGGACAAAGAAATAAACATGGTCTCTTGTACCTACGGAATACTACGTCCGTATTTTTATATACGGCAGATGGCATGAGTAGCTTGCAACGATGAAAAAATTATACTTTTACACTTATTAAAAACTCAATAATTTTTTTAGGTAATTTGAGTTGTATAATTATTTTCATATTAAAAATAAACAAACAAGCTAAGGCACTACAAAACTAAAATGAAGTAATGTCTTTCCGTTTCAAAAACCACACCAACTTGTATTTCGTCTTTGAGATCGTAACATAAAATTAAACATTTCCACGAAACTCTCCACAGGTAAGCAATCCGGTTGTTAATTCAAACAAAGAACGTTATGATAATAGTCAAAGACAACTGCGTTCTGAGTTTTAACAGCAAACAGCGCTCCTTGCGAGCTCCAACAATATGGCATCGTAAAAATTAAATTACGGGAATCTCCGGGGAGGTTTCAATTTTCAAGCAAGAGGCCGGTGAGTCGAGCCTCGAGACGCCAAAATAATATTGCATCTACAAGTAGACACAAATCCTTTACGCTTCCTTCACGACGTAAAACGTATTTCACTACAAATTAGCTTAAACAAATAAATAAACACAGAATTTGCGATGTAAAATTACGGCTCACCTGAAATTTGTTTTAATAAGAGAAATGTACGAACTAAAAATGTTCACAGCGACGTCGAGAGGAGGCGGGGTAAATTAGAGGGAATGGAATATAGTTTACTTTAAGTTAAACTTATTACGGTCCTCGAGAAACAAGCACAGGGAGGCTCGGTCGGTGCGCGGGTCAAGTGCCCAATTTGTCACCCGCGCAAACTTCCGACTACTCCGGCCTGGCCCTGTTCGATTCCATTAAACTTTCAAGACCTTTTGAAGCTATTTTCTTGTTTGACTCAAGATTTGTCTAATTCATTTCCATGCCCGCTAACTTTAAACAACTTATCGGTGATGTTTAGACTTATGTTGACGGCCGTGATTATAAATAAATACCCCACACTTTATTAATTTTAAACTTATCAGCACCTCTATTCGCGTCTGCGTCGCGATGTCTGTGATAGAACAAATCCAAATGAAAGTCTCGCCAGGACACTCACAATGCGCTATCATAAAAATTAAATTACGGTAAGAGTTTCTCTGTAAGTGCGCGCCATTTCAACGAGTAGCGGGTCTCGGCGGGGAGCAAGGGGCAGCCACATCAAAGCGACTCATCCTGTGTCGAGCTATCGTCCAAATCAAATTTAGCAGCTTTCTTCTCCAGTCACAGCTCAGATATACGCTCATTTCATCCGCGCCTTCTCGTCTCGGTTTTATGCAAACAAAAGTTTTGGGTAGCTAAATACAAATTAAAAAGTTAATAAAGCCTCAACAACACGAGCCTTGTGTAGTACAGGATCGAGTGGCTAATTTGTCAGCGAGAATAAACTTGGTGGTACTTGGATCGCGCGGACGATGCGATTCGATTAAACTTCGGCTGAAGTATATACGAGAATAAGATCTATTTAACGCGTCTGTATATTCAAGATGAAATCTTAATTAGATAACTTAATACGACGACGGAATCAAAACAGCTCGTGGTGTGTATATTCAATTATTTCACTCGAGAAAGTCTTGTAGCCTGTTTTACAACATCTGAACTAGCTTAACTGAATTCTATACTTAAAATAATTTATTAAGCAATTATTTAATCTAAATGAATAAATAAATTAAATGCGTTATTTTTAATGACTAAAATAACGGTGACAATGCTAATCTCTCAACTTTAGTAAAATTCTTCGTTACAGTATACGTTGCAGCTCATTGTACTAAAAATTAATAGCTGTCTGCCCTTCTGTCACCTCTTGGACTCTTTAATAAACATAAAATGACACTGAATATATCTAAACATTTTAGTACAAGCTTGGTAAGTAAAAACTCTTTCACAATATAGTAAGCACGACGGTATGCAGCAAAATATACGCGAATTTTCATGTTAAAATGCAACTCAGCAGAATTTAAACAGTTCAATTGTGTTTTCTTTAGTCAACTCTTTTATGGATATTATGTAAAACATGTTAGGTAAGTCGTAGTATATACATATTTACATAGCATAATGTATTAAATAAATTTATGGAATAATTATTTCTTTTTACATAATGCAACAGAATATTCAGCACATTAAATAAATTTATCAATATACAATACATTTATAGCAGCTAAGTTGGTTTAACAGTAGCAAAATAATTTTTACTCTATAATTGTGTCTACCTTAAATATATCAAATAAATTATTCCTAAAGTATAAGTGCATATGTAGACATAGTACACATGTAGAGACTTTGATAGCCATATGAGAGTGAGATTTATACCCGTAATTGCACCTCGTTCAACAGCATAATACCAAAATTATGGCATAGGTATTTGTTATGCGACAGTCATGCTCCTATTTAAAGAAAAACATCGATGTTTTTAAAAATAATAATTCATAAATTGCATACAGGAAAACTGAAATAATTTATTAGTATAAAAGTCAAAACATTACTGCTAGCTCACTGTTACAAAGTTCTACGTTTCAATTTTAGTATTTATTTAGTTACCTACGTAACCCATAGAACGTCGTAGTATTCATAACTAAATAAGTACTAAAATTGTAACATAGAACCTTGTAATAGTGAGCTTACCATTACTAGTGTGCCTATACTAGACTTACCTTCAGATAAGTAGAGTCGATCGGGATCGTTGTTGGGCTCGCACGCGCGGTGTCTAAGAGTGACGTGGAGCGAGGGCCCGCGCGGCGGCACTTCAGGGGGCGCAGGCTCCGGCGGAGACTCGCACTCACGCTCGCTCGTCTGACCACTCACTGATGTCGGATTGCCTGTGAATATTCCTTTCATTATTCGTCTTTAAATATACTTTTCTATAAATTATTATGAATTTTCGATACTAGTTCAAAATTTGTTGCATTAGGTCATTTTCAAAATCATTATTGTATTGAAGGATGAAAACACTTAGAAGGTCTTGGTTTTTAAAAAGATAGAAAGGTATTATAACGACTTTCGGCCTCCCCCCGAGGTACCGAACAGGGAGCTTAAGGTGCTTTCCAATCGTTAAAAAAAAAAAAAGGTATTATAACGATCAACGCGAGGTGAATTTTAAAAACAGGATTATGCTCTTCTATAGGTTCCTATCGTATATTAACTTGTGCAATCCAACTCCAACATCCTAAGCCTATGTTTATAATTAAGAATGTAATGATGTAGATGTTTTACAGATCATATTATAAAGATGGGGCTATGGGCTGACAGTTAAAGGCTTTTATATACTATTAATCATTAAAAAACCAACGAACATATCTATTGGGTTAATATCCTACACGTTTTTTATTTTTCTAGATACTTATCATCATTGTAGTCATCCTTAGAGCCCACTATTAGTCCATTAATGGATAGTCTTCTTCTTTTCTCTTCTACTTGCTAATACTATTAATGTAAATTCTAGTTTTTTAAATATTCTGAAGGTTTTATATTTACATAAGAGAACAGTTTGATTACAATTTGGTCATTTCTACACTTGTTTAAATATAACTTATGATGCATAGCAAAATGTTCAACAAACCATAGGCTACATAATTGTATATGTATTCGAAAAGTGTATCATCGCGAAATAACATTCCATTGCAAGCCGATGGAATGTTAATATGGTTATTACCACGGACATTTCTGTTATATGAAAATTACTGACGTAGCTGAATGTACGATTGAGTGTAGTTATGCACCAAATTATACGCAAATTCATATACATATAAGTCTATCGATCAAGGTATAACAGATCATGTATTGTTGTTGTCGTCATTATTCTTACAAGTTGGTTTAATTAAATATCTGATCGTGCTTTTAAATCAAACTAGCATAATTGTCACATCGTATTTAAAATCACGTACGATCTTTTACATCTTTCTTACGATTTTTTATTGATCATGTAAGCTCATTAGGTATAACTTATTTTTTATGTACGCAAAATAGAAAGGTATGCCAATAAACCTGTATCTAAGGCAAAAATATAGTAGTTCTATCTACCATGGAAGACCGTAGCATAAAATGTAGTTTTATGCATTATACTGTTACGATTTTTTAAATATATTAATTCAACACCAAAACTACAGAATAAATTAACTGTCTGGTTCAAATTCCATAATAAGGAATGAGTCAATAGAAAGAAAATTTTCAGAACCATTTGGTTGTAATAAGAAAATAGGGAAAATTACTGTTCACTTATAAGTTGTAGCTGATATTCAAATGTACACCAACACAATTCACCGAGTGTTTATAGTGGAGTGCCTCACTACGCGCCAGTCACGTGCGTCAGCGGAACAATGCGAAACATCCTTATCAAAGGCATGCACCCTCCTACGTATTAAGCTTAGACATTATATACGTATTGCAGAATGCTAACAACAATAACTTAACACGAATCTAAGCTTGGTTGTACCTACCTCATTCCAAACGTATCGCGTTTCTGTGTTGTACCTAGATACAACATTCTACGTGGAGACCTAAATAACTCGAATGTATATGCTAAATTGTAATATGTTCCAATTGTTTGTCTTATTATCTTTAGCCCATATTCATGTGGAATTTTATATATTAACACAGAGTGTTAAGGACCCAAATTTCGTATTTTAGTTACTTTATGTACTAAGTACCTTTACAATTAGACTTACCGTTGTTGAGGCAGAGTCTTGCGTTCCTCACGTTGTTGTCATGAGCGAAATCATCACGACGGCGACGAGACAAAGTGCCGGCTGTCTCTCCATTGAATATTTCTTCACCTAAAGAAAATGTTTATCACAATAAAACCAGCCCTAACATTCTCTAAACATAATCTTCTTGTAGGTTCAGTTTGTTAATTACATCACCTTAATTTACATGTATTTTTTAGGATTTCCATTGTAATTTTTAGGACAATTCCTAGACTAAAGCTATTTAGTAGCAATAAAAAAAAAAAAAAAAAAAAAAACAAATTGGTCAAAAATAGCAGAAGAATGTAGAAATAGATACAATGAAACAAACCATTCTGTAACGGGATTTTCCCCTAAATATTTACTCTCAGGTGAATCTACAGACTTGTTACCACAAGAATTAAAAGTAAAAGTAAATAAAAACAAAAATTTGGAAGAAGACAGGAAAATAGCACTCCTGAGGTCAATAAAATCACATGAATATAATAAAACTTTATTTTCCAAAAATAGATTACAACATGAATTTAAAAAAGGAGATAAAGTATATGTTGACTATGGAAACAAATTAAACAAAAAAAGATGGACGAAATTAGAATTGGTCCCTTTGAAATTGAAGAAAAAGTATCGGATTCAGTTTTTAAAATAAATACCGGGCGTGGCCCAAGATCTATTGGACTATATCATGTAACAAAGCTTATACCAATGCATAAAGATTTTTAAAATTCTTCAGCTAAATTTTACGCAACTAAAGTTCATAAAATTTGCATTTCAAAGGGGGGTGATGTAAGCTTTGACATTGTCATTGTCATATAAACGACAGTGAAAAAACGTGTGCATTTTCTTTTAGTTATTTTATTTGTATAATATATTGTAATAGTTACGCATGAACACTTTATTGTCGATTCTTTGTGTAGATGAATCTAAATTGTGTTATGCTAAATAAAAAAATTCAATAACATTGGTCTTATATATATATATTTTTTAACTTAATTTCAAATTTAGTTATTAAATTTGTGTCACATTTACAAACAAATTTAAAACTTGTCTCGTGCAAGTCTGGTAGATAAACAAAATTATTTTCAAATACATAGTTTACCCTAGTGGTTAAGGGTTCCACCGTTTCAGCAAGGATTTAGATTTAGAACATAGTAATTAATACTCTGCGGAGCTCACCTTTAGAGTTCCTGTTTCTCCTGTAATACCGCCGATTGGTGCTCTCCAAAGGAAAAGGGGAGGCTTGCCGTTGAGGGCTGCTGACGTAGCGCGGCGCCTCCTCTCCGCACTCCGAACCGTAGATGCGCCTTTGCTCATCTTTAATACAAAATATATCGGAATATTTAGACATTTAGTTTTGCTTATATCTTTGTAAAAATGATATCTTTAATGATTTTTAGAGGTGACAAGATTTAGATTTAAGAAAAATAAACCATTGCAATGGTAGATGGGGTGCTACAGGAACCATAGAATCATTCATTTAAAATATTCATATTTACAAATAACAGGTATAAATTTAATATTATCCGGGCTAAGAATCGTTATAAAGTACTAAACTGGTAAATTGTAGTCACTTGTACAAGTACAGAAAATCTCTAAAAATATCTAAGTGCTTAGTTATTAATAAATTGTTGTCGAACAAAAAATATATTATTAGTTGCCTTTTTTAACTAGAACGGCAAAGTGATAATTTGGGTACCTGTTAAATTATTTCAATCACTGCAATATCAGTATACATAAGCCTATAATTGCTAAAAATTTCGAAACCCTTGTATTTGTGTATAGAATATTTAATTCACCCTGCAAACCTCCCACCGGTATATTTGAACAGGCCACTTGGAGAATTGTTAGCAAAAAGTTTGATATTTATTGTAGGGCTCGCTTTGCTTCGTAACACTAAACAATAACAGAGTGTGTGCGGAGGGCGGTAGTAGCTGGCTGTAAGTTACAACGCTTCGGGCACTGCCTAACTCCCGCTTAAAACGTACACAAACGAATCACCTAAACAAATATTTATATAAGTATGCTTCTCGGTATGTATAACGGGACGTAGCATTTGTGAAAAAATCGATGAGAAGCACTCTTATGGATATGTTATGTCATTATGTCAGATATAATTCTACAAACTTATAGGATATAAATTTCCCAAAATGTTATATTTATAATTGACGCAATAAATCACGCAGTAAACATAATGTGATAGAAAATTAAGACGGGTAAAAGGTACGGTGATTAACACAATGAAGTTTAAATAATTTCGAAAAACAAAAAAAAAAGGCTTAACCAAAATAAGTGTTCCCTATTGTTTCTGTTTGTGATTGTAAGTACTGTAATTATTACGTGTCTCTGTTTTCGATAATTGACTCTTACACTTCGGTTACACAGGGTGTATTTAGACCGTGATCGAAAACTGAGGCAGGTAATAGCGATAGTGATTACAAACCCCCTGGCATTAAAAAAAGTCCCGACAAAAAATTTAATTTTTGAGGTTTTTCATACAAACCACATACTTTAAATACCGATGGTTGTTTAGAAAACGTCAAAATTTTTATTTTTTGTCGGGATTTTTAACATCGCCACTGGATTTGTGATCACCCTCGCTATTACGCTCAGTTTTCGATCACGGTCTAAATACACCCTGTATAAAGAGGATATTACATTTTTACTAGTTACTATATCTTCCATTAAAGTAACCTAATCTTCTACAACAATTTTAGTACTAGTTAAACCTATATAGTTAAAGAAGCTTGCTAAATTCCAAGAACTGTAAAAAGTCACAAGACCAAGTTTTACTATACCTACATAAATTGTAGTCAAAGATAACAAAAAGTAAATTAGTTGCAAATAAAAAGAAAACTAACTGCTCTTATCCTTTGCAAAGAAAAATATAAATATTGTTGGCAATTCAGACTCGGAGCAAACATTGATAAAAGTAATAAAGCCTTCCCATTGCTTTACGCTGGACACATGTATGTATATGATTAAAAATATCATGGGAAAGTCTGCCTCTTAGTCTCATGACTCATGTATGTGACGTCCATTTTAGAGACCCCAAGTCAAGCGAAATGTTATTGAGATTTTGTATTTAGGAATTCTCGGTAGCAACACGGAGTCCAGACTCCATAATTCCAGAATATGCCGAAAAAAAAATAGGCTTACTCCCCATTACGCCAGACAGCATGAGTATCAACACATCTGGCGAAACGCTAGCCCAGAAATAAACTTCAGCCTACACCTTTCGGAGAATAGGCGTGAGGTTGTATAATGTATATTGATCACAAACCGAATAGTTCTATCAAAACACGGCAAAAGAAAACAAGGGGCGTATTAATTTGCATCAAGAATTAAAATGATAAACTATTAATAGACAGAAGAGTTAAAAACATTTACATTCAGCGTTGTACTCTTATATTAATATTACATAAAGATATCTTGTAATTGTTTCACAAATATCGCCCGTCTTTGTTACCAAATTCATGACAACAAACTTTTTTCCTCAAAATTATACCACGATGGGCATAAAAACCGGACTATGCAAGATTAGTGGACTAAGGCCTAACTTTTTCAGCAATAGTAAAGCCCTTACTCGAATGTGGAATGTAGTATGTAGATAGGTACATAGGTAACTTGGCACACTTTATGAACTATTAGCGTAAATATGCAAATCAAAGGCAGTGTGACAGGAAACACCGCAGTGCAAAACATTAATGTCTGTCTGATATTAAATTATGCTACAACCACCAAACTACTTACTTATATACTATAATCCACTGCTGGACACGGGCGTGCTCTACTGTGAGGGGATACACTAAGGTCTACTAAGGTACATCATGCTACTCTGTGTAGGTTGGCGGACTACACACCTAGGAAATCTCCTAAGAGTTTTTAAGTGGGGCGGTTTTCTTACGATATTTTCTTTAACCGTTAATGTACATGATAATTCATTTTGAACACATAACTTCGTAAAGGCATGTGCCTGAAGTTTGAACCTGCAACCGCCAAGATTTTACTAAAGAGTGCGCCTAAGTCTCGAAGCCATCACGACTTATTATGGTATTTTTACACTACATTACTCATGCCAGTGTAATAAAACTTTTAATAGAGTCGCCTTTCGAATAACTTAAAAAAAAGGCACTAAAACTTTAACTAACTTTTTAAAAATACTTAATCTTGTACCATAAACTAAAAACTTTAGTGCATTACATTACGATTGCCCAATTCATATATTTACGGTTTTATTTGGCAGACTTCTGCGTATGACGTTTCTTTTATTTCAAAACTAAGTGAACAAATGAAATTAAGTTAAAATGTAACTAGAAATAGAAATTGATAAAGGGGTCAGAATTTAATGTTAAATGAAAGTTCAGCGGCACGCTCTGGTATGTAGCCAAGGGCTGTATGAAACTAAACACCTTGTTTTAGTTTACTCGACGATTCTACAAACTCAATTAGCATTACAACCTCTAAAGTCACTTTTGGTGAAACGGCATAATGTAAACGCAAAATCTGAAACAACGCTAAAAGCCCCTCAACCACATACCTATATAATTTATTCTCTAAGCTGAACTCGTAATATGGATTCAACAGAAAATTTAATAATAGTCATTCGTATTTAGCTAAAATGACAGAGGACACCGATTCAATTTGATGCAATTTTAATATATGTCACGTTGAACTCAAGATCAACACAAAATTCATAAAAATGAATTTGAAACAAAAAAAACAGACTGATTTCTTTTTAAAGTATGCAAAGTTAGACCCTGAAGACAATCTTCATCAACTAGGGAGCGCAATCCCGATCCCGCGAGATCGGGATCCCGCGGGATCCCGAGTAATTTTTCGGGATCAATCCCGACGCATCATATGACGAGATCCCGTTCGAGATTGACGGGATTGGGCGGCAGTAGTCAGGATTTATTTCAGTGTGGAGGAACAAGGGGGCGATTTTTGCAGTTTGTATATAATTGCTTCGCCACGCTATTGCCAACCAGTGTTGAGTCGGAGAGGGCATTCTCTGCAGCGCGATACATTGCAAAGGATATAAGATGCCGTTTAGCAGATGATACTATTATTTGGTAGCCTTTGTTTTTTAAGGAGTCATTTTCAAAATCACTCGTTTTTAGTAACTACTTCCTAATTCCTTTGAAATATGTTTATTATTTTGATTATCTAATTTAATTTACCTATGTTAATTTCCTTAAAACCTGATAATTTTTTTTGGTTGGTAAGATTAAAAAAAAGGATTTTATTTTCTTTGGAGTAATATTTATTTATGTACTTTTTGTACACTATACAATAAAATAAATATAAAACATTAATGAAGCATAAAGAATACGAGTTTTATCGCTAGCTGCGATCTCTTCCAGACAAGCTACGCGACTGGAATGAAAGGTCGTAGTTCTGGCAGTTGTCTTCAGAATTGTAAAATAGAAACAGAAAAAAAATCTAATAATGTATATCAATAACTAATACATACATAAACATACATGAATGTAAAAAAAGATATGTTAACTTAACATTGAATAGAAGATATTAGTGTAAAGATTGCATGAGTAATTTACAGAAATAAAAGCAACACTATTAATAAAAGAATATAAATACTAAACGACGTACATATAAGAATACGAATTTACCAAATAAAATATAAAGTTTAGAATAGTAAGTTCTGAGAAGTTTTTTGAAAGTGGAAAGCGATTTAGCATTACGAATTGTTAGTGGTAATTCATTCCATAGACGTGCAGCATGGACTGTAAAAGAATTATTAAGAAATTTGGTGCTATGCTTATTTCAAGTGTTAAATTTTCTGAGGACCTAAGCGGTCGTGCATGTGTAGCGCTTAGAAAACGGAACCTATCTTTAAGATAACGGGGAGCAGTGGGATTGAATAAAATTTGAAAAAGTAGCAAAAGAATACGAGTATTCCGGCAAAGGCGCATAGATACCCACTTGAGTTTATCACGAAATTCAGAGACGTGGTCATGTCATATTTTATTATGTTATTTTACTTAACCTCACTATCACAAACAAGCAGTTATTAGTTTCTTTAGTCATCCAAATTAATTTTTTTTTTAAACTAGACGGGATCCCGAAAATTCCGGGATCCCGCGGGATTGATATTTCTAATCCCGCGGGATCTCGAATTTGCAATCTCGAGTCGGGATTGCATTCCCTATCATCAACCCATATACGCCCACTGCTGAGCACGGGTCTCCTCTACCATTGAGAGGGTTTAGGCCATAGTCCACCACGCTGGCCTAGTGCGGGTTGGCGGACTACACACCTAAGAAATTCCAAAGAACTTTTAGGTGTGCAGGTTTCATCACGATGTTTTTCCTTCACCGTTAAAGCAAGTGATAATTCAATTTGAATACACACATAACTTAGAAAAGTCAGAGGTGTGTGCCTGGGGTTCGAACCCGCGACCGCCGAGATTCTCGACCGCGCGCCTAAACCTCGAGGCCATCACTGCATTTCAAGAAGAATCTGAATGTAATGAAATGAAATCATCTGAAGACAATAATTGTTACAAAATAAATGTAGTAGATATATAAGTCATTCGATTGATTGTTGTCATTAAATGAGAAGATCTCAAGTTTTATCAATGCATTTCCCTTTTCAGTGCTAACCAAATGATACGATAATATCACCTGTTTTTTTTTTATATTTTTTACCTAAAGTCAATTTATTACAACACTAACTAGCAATATCATTAGCATAATGAAAACAATACAGCATGTATTGATTCGCAAATTCACACATTAACGTGCGATAATCGTACCAACTAGTAATTATAGTCCAGGGTCGATAATTTTTAAAACCAAAAAAAATCATAATAGGATGAAACCCATTAGAAAAGGAGGGAAATATGATAAAAATGAAAGGAAAAATAATTTACGGGCGATCTGAGGTTGGGAAGGGGATGGGGGTGAGGTTTTAAGGGTAAAAAACGGTTTTTCTCGATTTCCGGCAAAACTAAAAGTCCTATCGAAAAAAGTCAAATGGAAAAGTTGTAGATAATAAAAAGATCTAAAACTTTTGTATTTACACTTTTTTCACATAACCTCAAAATTTATGTGAAAAATTCAAAAACTAAGTTTTTGGTTTTTTATTTTTATCTTTTACAAATTTTCTTTTTTTTTAACGAAATTTTGTGAAAACTTACCTTTTTATGTCCCAAATACGCTGTAATTTATTTGATTAAAAATATTTATTTTTTCACCTTATTTTGAATTAATATCGAAAAAACACCCTAATTTTCAATCGAAAATTCACCCGTCAAAATATCAGCTTTTTTCAAAAAGTTGGTATGGTTTCTGTTCGTTGAAATCTCTACTTTCCGATGGTGAAAAAAAATATATATGTTACTATGGTAAATCTTCTCACAAAACGCAAAAATTAATTTCAATCTTTAGGTTATGTTAAGTTAAGCATACTATTTTTTAAAGAAAATATTACGATTTTTATGGTTGAGTTGATTGATACAGATAAAAATAGAGATAGTATTTACCTTCCTATGCAGATTCGAAAAGTTTTATTGTTTTTTTAAGTAAACTTGTCACAATTATCTTCAAGAAACTCAGCGTGCACGTGTATTTTTATAAACGATGTTGTATACTTTACTGTATTTCGAATACTGGTTAGGCTAGCGGTTGTAACAGCTGCTACGAAATATATAGTATATAATAGTAGGTATGTATGTAGTAAGACCCAGACCGGCGGGTCTTAAAACTTTTCGAATCTGCATAGGAAGGTAAATACTATCTCTATTTTTATCTGTATCAATCAACTCAACCATAAAAATCGTAATATTTTCTTTAAAAAATAGTATGCTTAACTTAACATAACCTAAAGATTGAAATTAATTTTTGCGTTTTGTGAGAAGATTTACCATAGTAACATATATTTTTTTTTTCACCATCGGAAAGTAGAGATTTCAACGAACAGAAACCATACCAACTTTTTGAAAAAAGCTGATATTTTGACGGGTGAATTTTCGATTGAAAATTAGGGTGTTTTTTCGATATTAATTCAAAATAAGGTGAAAAAATAAATATTTTTAATCAAATAAATTACAGCGTATTTGGGACATAAAAAGGTAAGTTTTCACAAAATTTCGTTAAAAAAAAAGAAAATTTGTAAAAGATAAAAATAAAAAACCAAAAACTTAGTTTTTTGAATTTTTCACATAAATTTTGAGGTTATGTGAAAAAAGTGTAAATACAAAAGTTTTAGATCTTTTTATTATCTACAACTTTTCCATTTGACTTTTTTCGATAGGACTTTTAGTTTTGCCGGAAATCGAGAAAAACCGTTTTTTACCCTTAAAACCTCACCCCTATCCCCTTCCCAACCTCAGATCGCCCGTAAATTATTTTTCCTTTCATTTTTATCATATTTACCTAATTTTCTAATGGGTTTCATTCTATTATAATTTTTTTTCACTTTTCATTATTTTTAAAGGCTTCTACCCTGGTCTATTAATTAATAGCGTAAGTATGAATATTGAATCATTCTCAAAATCCGTGGCCCATTTATTATGATAGCTATTCAGTTACATTAATGTAATACAATTTGCAAACGGCTATTTATTTAGCAGGTACGGGATGCGGTTGAGGTTCAGACGATGAAATATGGGCTAAGGTAGTCGTTCTATTGTATAAAATATTTTGCTTGTTCACTACAAACTGGACGGGTGGTTCAGCAACTTGTCGGGCTGCTCTCAAATGCGTTTTATTGCGACAGAAATGTTTATTATGAATCGGAGGAGCATTATCTGTTTCGAAGTGTTATTGTTTTTATTTATTGCGGAATTTTGATGATAATTTTTTTTAGGAAATAATGTCTTATTCTCTAAAAGATGATGTGGGGTTTTGCAAATATATTTGACAAGCGTTGTATATTGTAGTGATACTATCCATACCAATATCAACCGATCTTTGTCTCCTCTTGTGTAATGTATGTTACTCTATAGATTATAGTGATTTGAAATATTTATCTATAAAATATTTAAAAGTTTTAAAATTTACTTAACTTTTATAATTTCGAAATTTAATGTTACTTTAAGGATAATATCATTTTTATAGTTTTACTTTATATTGTTATGTTAATTCATTGAAATAATGAATACATCTAACAGCTATAAATTTTGAAGTGGATACAAAAATATTAAATACCTGTGGCTTTAAAATAAAGAAAACACTTTGAAAAAATGGAACTATTTATGAATTTACCTTCATCAACCCATATACGCCCACTGCTGAGCACGGGTCTCCTCTACCATTGAGAGTGTTTAGGCCATAGTCCACCACGCTGGCCTAGTGCGGGTTGGCGGACTACACACCTAAGAAATTCCTAAGAACTTTTAGGTGTGCAGGTTTCATCACGATGTTTTCCTTTACCGTTAAAGCAAGTAATAATTCAATGTGAATACACACATAACTCCGAAAAGTCAGAGGTGTGTGCCTGGGGTTCGAACCCGCGAGCGACCGCCGAGATTCTCGACCCCGCGCCCAAACTTCGAGGCCATCACTAATTTATGAATTTATATAACTATCTATATGCGTATGTATCATGACGTCAAAGTATGTTTGCCTAATATTTTCGTTATTCTTCCACAACAGCCAGGAATTGATGTACTAACTACAAAATATCCGCAGTTTACAAATGGAAGCAGTTGTGGACACAATAAAGACACGGATCTAAGCCAAATCCAACCGGGAATGCGTGTAATATTTGGAAACTGGAACTACTTTTTTTCTTATCACAAATCACATACATATTTTACTAATGTTTACACCCTATTATACACGAACTTCGATTCTATTTAAAAAGAAATACGATTCAAAATCGCATGCACAGGACTCCTGCCCACAAACGCGATGCCTCCCTCTAGTAAACAACTGAAGATTGAATATGAAAATTTAATCGACTAATTTAATCATAATATCATGCTTCTCTTCGATGGGTATTCCCATCGTCAGCTATGATATTAAAGACGTTTAGTTAGCGAAGCGTTCATAGCACTGCGTCTACAGGTGATATGTTTTGATGTCCCTCGTGCATTCCCTATCCTTTAATATTGTATGGTATATTCCGAAATAACAGCAATTCAACTTCCAGGTTGAACACTTGAAATTACTTTGTAGATGTTTTCGAAGCTTTTTGACACTTTTTAGGTGTTACGCAAGACCAACGGTCTTGTTAAACTCAAATTTAATAAATATTATAGTACGGTCTATATATAAAAATCGTTTTTAAAATATTTAGATATAATTATTTATAATACAAACATAGGTAGTACATAAATACAATGTGAGTAAAATTATTATTGTGGAAATAACGAACAGTGAGAATTATTTCATCCATACACCCTTACTCTGTCATCAAAAGTTACACAATGCAAATTATTATTTCAACATGCGCAACCCCGGCAAAATATGATTTCACGTGAACAAGCAGTGAGATGCAAATTTTATTCTATCACAAATTCAAGTGACCTACAAATGCCGACGTATTTTTACCAGGAATATTTTTTGTCTAACTTTAAACACAAAGAGTGGTTGAGTTTTACGAGAATCCTAGAATAATTCCGACTGAGACTTAACATTCATTTGCAAAGAACCAAACTTTGACAAGTTAGGTTGCATTTAAATGCCAGGGTGTGGTGGTTGGCACCCGACACCACCCCGACTTAATTTGCATTTTTCAGTCTTTTGTACCTTAAGAACATGAACAGCGCTATGATGCTTTTACACACTGGTATACATACGTACTTACGTAATACATAGTTTTATTATATTTAATATTTATTTGAAAATATATTTTTGATTTCGGCGCATAGGTATTGTCATTTTGGCATAAATATTTGATATGGATAGCCAAGAACCCCTTATAAATACAGCAAAATTTAAAAATATAATATTTTGTCCTATGAGTGCTTTCATAATATCTCAAAGAATTTTCATAAAAACTGAGGCAACTCTTATTAACATGAACAATTTTTATGACGTGTAGAAAAGAGATTGTATTTGATGCCGCTTTGTAAAAGCGTCGTAAGCGGCAAAAGTTTCCTTACAAAAATTGCCAGACTTCAAGAACTGTAAAACTTTCATTTCTTTCGCTTAATAACAATGACTTATGATAATATTAACAACTACTAACAGTTGTTCAAAGAGCAGGAAGTTGTGCTCGGCGTGAATAGCATAAATGAAAACTATTGCTTCCGCCGTCAGAATGCGTAATTGCTAAAAAACTTAATACATTGCATGAAAGTTTTAAATGTGCCATCATACGAGTATTGTTCTTGAATGAATAGCTTTTCTTATAAATGTACAACAAAGTTAGAAGTAGGTTAAAATATTTGTTGAATAATAACGTTCTTCTGGGAAAATAATAGATTTCTTTACTCTTGCGATGAAAATGACCTGAATTAAATTTTCACATTCAATCGTGGGTTGTTTGCCCCTGAGAGCGATGGCAGCCCGCGCCGCGCCTGCTCCCCCGCCGCTCCCCGCCCCCGCCCCGCACACACCCCACCCAGCTGTCTGACGTTTGTCATCATACCTATTTTTGTTTTCTTTGAAATAATGGCAAATAAGCTCAATGTATCACAAATGAATAAAGAAGGATTATTATATTTATATAGAGTCAATAGGTGTTGTGGTTTTTAAGGTATTACGGATTAATTATGTCGTTTTTATTGAGAAGAAGGTATAACGCGTTTTTATGGGCAGAAAAATTAAGCTCCCTCTTACTTGAACATTAAATTTTTGGTATGAAAAATAATTTATAGTTTTCAACTTTTCGAATACACACCTACCACATAGGTACAAGTACTCGTACATAGATACATACAAAACATTTTTTCGACGACATATATAACTACAAATCAAAAGTAGTCGATATCTCAATTAATTTTGAATTCCACATAACTTGATAATTATTCAAACTTATAATTGTTGAAAAGTTGAAATAGCCACACGCAAAATGTAGATTATTAATCAGCGAGTCGTGACAGCATATTTCAGTACAAATAAGACAAATTGGAGTTAAGCTTAGGTACATTTTACAAAGTCTGTCATTAAGCGAAGCCTGATAAAATAATAGATGCCACAAAAACCACTTAGAGCTATTTCCCTAGGATTGCGTGACAGCAACACTTAATTTACAAGCTCCATTTAATTTGAACTATTTTGAGGCTCAGGCTGGAATTTAAATATCTGCAGATAAGGAGCTCACGCGAATTGTACTCCGCCACAACGGCGGGGCTCCGGCTAAATTACGCTCTTAAGGAATAAATGCTAAAGGGGAAAATTTCACAGTTTTTTTGGCGAAATTCAAAATACTATCCCATGAACTAAAGACTTTTTTTTTGCACTCAGCTTAAGAACACGTGCAACAAATGAGTTAAATTTAATTACACAATTACATTTTATATACGAATATTCAATTCATTCCCTTCCCTAGACAATGTTAATAGATTAAAAAATGTTTAATGCTCTCAACACAACTTTAAAATTTAACAAAAAGTCTTAACTCTTCTCTGTTACTCATTGGAAAACATAAAAGAAAAAAATAGCGTCTATAATTTCAGTGTAATATGAAAAACACACAAACTCGCATAATAGAGGTTTCCACACATTTTTATTGGAGCGTGGCTCACGGAGCAAAGTGCTGAGATTAGACACCGGCCCCATCAATTACGAGTAATCCGAGGCACGTGCGTACCGCTCATCGCAAACCTATGGGGATTATTGAAATTTTATCTACATACACACTACATATACACGCTGCCTACGCCTTTATTATCTCACTCGTAAATACCACTGCGTAATGTATTCATTTTATATCGAGCACCCAGTCTATGGGAAAGAAGATAAGAATGTATTGTCGAGTATGCACGTATTCAATCGGAAATAAGGAAGATATTACGAGATGTCGTATTAGCTGATTTGTTTACAATATTTGGAAATTCTCAGACGAGATTATGATTGAATGTATATATTTTTACGTTGCCTTTTTGTTGAATTCGAATTTGAATGAAATTTAATGTTATAGCGACCCTGAATTTAATGTAGCGCCATCTAGTAGTTCGAGTGACAATTAGTTCTACCCCTTGAATTTTAGATTGAAAGGTAATAATAATCAATATTCTTTTTTCACCTCAGCCCCAATTAAACAAAATATAACCTAAATTGTTATTTTGCAAACGTGATTGTATACTATTATTATTTACCTTTTAACAATACGCAGTAAGGTACTATACCAACCTGTTACAGTGACACGATATTTAATCCGTATATTTATTATACACAAGGCACCGGCGTTGTATAATATTTTGTCCATCTTTAAAGGTGTTACCGTGCGCCAGCCTCAATAACATGAGTGATAATTAAATATGTACATCGCCAAATCCACCCGGTTGTCCGCCAGGCAATCTTGTGAAATATTCAATCAACCTTGTTGGGTAACTAAACAGAATAACCAATTAGCTACTCTCCCCTAATATTCATTAATGAATAAGCGTTAATATGCGTAATGTGTGTCATATCTAATCCGTGCGATTAAAACGGCTAGTAATTTCAACGGATTTTTAACGTAAAGTATCTACATACACATAACGTGTGTGTTAATGTAAACAACTTTATCCAATTCGTGCCGTAATTTCGTAAGAGCAATTCCAAACTCACACAATAAAATCTCAATAATGAACGTGGAATCTGGTTGTGCAAATAAAACATAATTGAAATGTTAATGACCCGTTAAAGTTACTTACTTACCTGTTACCGCTATGCTTGCGGTTTCACGAAGTTAACTGCGAGCGTTCTGGTAAAGAGAATAAATGAGCTCTATGGCGCCCTCTCGTGACCTTCCGGCAAACAAAACGACAAAGAGAAGTACGGCAACATTTACAGAGAAAATGTCCGCAGGGCAGCGGCTCGACCCTCCACCCTTTGTTTTCTTACAACGTCGCCGCACCGCGCGCTGCCAACTTGCCTAACCTTCCACAAAATTCATTGCGGGCTTCAGTAGAAATTTAATGCGAATTTGAAAACATGTTTATTAACTTTCGCTAGCCTTAAACAATACGAACGTTTCTCGTATTAAATAAATCAGTGGTGCAGCAATTATTTTCCACTTTGTGCTACTAACTGGTAATAACGCTTCAAAACGTATGCGCTTGCACGGATTCGTTGTTGCACATCATGTCTATTGTTTGTCGAGGCAAGCCGGCGAGGGGTCGGGCGACGAAACGCGGTGCTGCCAACGAAACCCACAGTAAGAATTTCTAAATCTTCATAAGATAATGGATCGCTCGGCGAAAGAAAAGGACCTCTCCGTCTTGAAACTTTGTGGAATTCCTGACTCGTAATTAATAAAATTACTTTTTGGGAGCTTTTCTCGACTTCAAAGAATTTTAGCATAAAAGAAAAAAGTTAAGTAGATGAATTATTTTTGAACAGCAAAGGGAATAATTTTGGATATTTATACACTTAGAAGCCGAGTTATTTCGTAGATACTTTCTTTGTCGTTTCGAGTAAAGTGTACAGAGAAAAATTTGATTGTTTTAAAATAAGGAAGCGTGTATTATTTGGTCTTTTGTAGTGAAATATTATTTAACCACTTTTAGTAATATTGACGTACATGATTAATATTTTACACGGTTATTGTAAACGCTCGGATCCGGATAAAATAATTGCAATCAAGTACTCCGACAGAAAGCTGGAAGCAGGGCGCACGGTGCACTCAACAGTGAATTGCATTTAATGTAGACTATCCAGAAAGTATTTATTTTGCAATTGAAATCTACGAGATTTATAAAATCTCTCAACGATAGTCTCGCGAAGAACTTCAATTCGTTTTTTACCCGCCTGTCTCAAGTTACAAATTAGTGTTGAGATTAATTTAGCGTCATTATGGCGTAGTCTCGCACCGTTGGTTGAAATTGGTCATTACATACATGTTAAATACGGAATTTATACTTTCAATTTACACCAAAAATATTAGGAAATTAATATAGTGTCTTTATCTTGTCTGTGATAAAGTAATGACATTATTAAATGAAATAAATTTTGTATAGCGGAAGGTCGGCTTATCTCCGGTTCTGTTAGTGATAACAACCCGCATAGGGGTCGTTGACAGTAGTGACGTGCCAATAAAGGCAAGTTTATACGCTGGATTTATAGATCGGACCGATATGCTAACCGTGGCATTTTTATATTCAAGATATTGATACCTTAATAGAACTCTTAATAAGCATATTTTCTACTAACATATCCAATATTTATCTATAGCTGCCGCGGTAAAAAAATGTGCCCTGCGATTTAAAGATTTCTGTTTCCATATCCGAGACAGTTTTCCGTGGTAGGATTGACTTTGGAAGTGAAACTGAAAAACGGCCCATCGCTTTTGCATGGATGTAAAAACACAACTCAGTATACCTCTAGAACGCACAGTACATCATTGTACCTCGAGACAACAAGGCAGTTAAACTTTATATTTAAAGGATCAAATGATATCTAATGAGACATGGAGATTTTTTATTATTATTAATGTTTTTAGTTTTTCAATGCTAAATAACAATATTGGCTAGGATTTCAAATTTAATTGTTGTTGGTCACCACCTACATAAATTTCTTGAACAACATACACAAAATAAACCTTTTTATAATATGTACACCCGGCGTTACCCAGAACCCTGTGAATGCATTGGAACTGTGGCCACTGGAAGTTTAATTTGTGAAGCCACATAAATTGCTGTTTGATAAGGGTACAGAATCGTCTATGTGCGTCTATCCTTGTTTATGGGAAATTGTATGATGAAAATTGCTTTAATACGTACAGTGTACTTTATGAGTTTCTCGTTTAGTTTTCAAAATAATAATAATAAAAGTGCAAAGGCATCCTGTTACATATCGTATTTAATCTCATAGGGTACTATCATTCTAAGACAAATCTTTTTAAGGGAGATAATATATTCTGTAACTATAAATGTCTTTTGATTAGAAAAGTATTTTGATAGAAAATCAACGATTTTGTAGCTTTTGGTGTTCGAAATTTTTGATATTTTAAATCCGAAAATTAAACTGCGATAAAACTGCCTTATGAAGTATTTTCCCATATCCAATCCTAATATTGTAAATACTAAAATTAATTTATTTGGTATCGTATAAGGTTATATCGCTAATAAATAATTCCATTAATAAATTAATTAGTTTTTTCCTACATTTTTACACTTTGCAAATATCTTCTTTCAGTAAAGACTAGCACGAAATTTTAATAGAGAATCGAATCCATTACGGTCTCTACGATTAAAAACTTAAAACGGTAATGCAGTAGTCAATATAGACGTCAGAAAAGCGTTCTGCGAACCAATCAGTTATTTAGGTTTGTCCTGTCACCCCGCCGGTATTTATGGTTAACTTCCGCTGCCGAGACATGACTCAATAATATGTCAATAAGGTTTGCAAAGCGCGCCTCGCCTCCCATATCTACGCGCGCAAACCACCTGTCACGTCGAAAACATTTATCATAATTCTATAGAATACGGCTGGAATCAAACGCGAAAAGGCGCTGATGTCGTAATAACATATTTCGTGACATTACCGCCGCCTCCGTCACGGATTCCAATACATTTTATCAATAAATTATGCTGACGAACAAAAAGTGATGGAAATTAATTCAGCGCTCGTACGTTTACGGGCTGGCTCGCACTTGACAGGCTTTTTCATACGTGCCTACAACACAAAGGTCCGCGTGCTCCGCTTAATTGAATAAACCTAACTGCTTGTGATTCAGGAAAGGTAATATCAGGTGCCTCCCTCCGCTTTTGAAAAACAATAACCCGGGAACATTGCGCGGAAACCTTTATACAAAAGAGTCGCTCAATGAAGTTGCACGCCGAAGAATTTCCATGCAATAACGGGGCCTAGCCGCGGTGAGGATTCTTGCGGAGCGCGGCCGGAGATATTGCGTACTTACTGGGCTTGCCTCTAATAACACCGCCGATACCGTTTGTGTAAGGAGAAAAATACGAAATGAAATGGGAACTACCTTAGCCAACTTATGGTTTCCAATCTTCGCTTACAATCGGACTGGTACTGCGTAATTTTTCATTTTATATCTGTCTGGCATATTAAAGGCTCATTCGCGTTAAAATAAGTAAAAATATTGCTTCAAATGCGTAAGCCAGCTGAGTCGTCGGTCCTGAAGAGTCTTCATTCGACGGAATGGCACCACATTTTACAAAATCTGCATCATTGTGGCGAGAACATGATAACTTTAAAATAAATATCCGCAATTAATAAATATGAACAAAACTTTAGAACTCTGCTAAAAAATGACTCAAAATAGTTAGGGTCTAGTAGACTTAGTACTTTCATCAATCTATGACAGGCAATGTGTATGTGAATTATAAAATCATTTCTTTAATTATAACGCATATTAAATATACGTCCCTTTATACCTCTAAAATGAATTACGAATTAAAATTCAATATGAAATATTATAATGAAATGAATAGTTAATTCTTCCCTGGCGTATT
This sequence comes from Cephonodes hylas, assembly GCA_030295005.1. NCBI lineage: Eukaryota > Metazoa > Arthropoda > Insecta > Lepidoptera > Sphingidae > Cephonodes > Cephonodes hylas. The sequence goes on along the minus strand of AP025369.1, from coordinate 7,335,512 downwards.
CACACAACACGTGACCGGACAAGAATACTCCGAAGTACGATAAACTTAACCCGCATGTAGTTTTCGATCCCTCGTTACGGATTCCCCGGCATGTAGTAGCTCTGCCAACTAATTTAATTAATATTAGTCAGATTGTTCGCTCCTGCGACATAATTATTCTATTATTTTTTTTTTTCTACACTCAACGCTCAACTATGATTGTAAAAATAATTATGCTCGATTTTTAATACGAACATTGAACATTTCTTGATTGGTAAAGGAATAGAAAACGGAGAATTGTATTAGTTATATGTATACATACTTTTGATTAGATTTTCATTAACATTATCATTTATACATTTACACTTCCGCCCTTATAAAATTTTGTCGAGATTTCGAAATTAACTACATTACACTCTGTATAATAGGAAAACTTTGGGGTTCCGTATAAAAAAAATCTAAAATTTTAAGTAGTATGATACAAGTTGGATTAAAGTTATAATAATATGTTTTCGAACCAAGCTATAGAGCCGTGCAAAATTCGAGGAAAATTTAAAAAATACCCATAGATATTTTAATTCCAAGCTCAATGTTACAAGTAAACTTTCTTTCATATTAATGTTGTCTACATTTTATTTTAATGATTTCTAGAAACCTGCCCTAACCCCACGCTCGAGACTCAGCCTTTCTGGTGGAAGAGACCAGTTCCCACAACTCGAACCAACACACATCATTGTAATTACAACATGTTTTAAAAACTCCAACATTCATTCACCACAAAAACGAATGAAAAGAGGAACAGCATGCAACCCGTATCAGTGAAATGATATCGGCGTGCGCTGTGCAGGCGGGTGTGAAGTGCTCATCATATCAGTAATAGAAACGCGCCGGCCGAGCCACGAGCCAGACGATCGATCGCCAAAATTTGGAAACGCATTAATGGCCGGTGTAGTAGTGCATTAAAGCTCGGCAAATACTGCCACAGGGAGGAACTAATCACATTAGTGCACATCGCCAAAGGTAATGCTGGTAACAACCCTAAAAAGCCGCCATTTGCATGTCAGAACAGGACCGAGGAGCGGGTCCGCACTGCAACGTGGTAAATTATTCAATCTCATATGAACCTCATTGGAACGCGCTCATAAATGCCAGCACACCGGACAAGGGAGGTGTGTGAGTAACTAATTAATTAAATAAACATACTTTTACCTTGGCGGGATTGTTGTGAATTTATGAGGGTTATGTCATACTTTGGCTACGGAGCTAGCCTTTATATGACAGTTTATAAACAGGTCGTTAACACTCGTAGTCAAAGTCAAAATACTCTTCGTTGAAGTAGACTTTCACTACCTTTTTTGAATCGTCAATTTTAAGCTATTACTAATATTCTTCAGCGATTTATCTTTCTTGAGTTACCAAAATAAGCCGTCAGTACATTTTTTAACTTTTTTTTGCAAAAAGTCTGTCATAGTTCATCCCAGAAGAATATCCAAGTTGTTTTTGTCGCAGTAGACACTATTCCGCTCTTTGGCAGCGTATGTTGGATTTAAACAAAAATGTGACAAACTTTCAATAACAATAGTTATTGTTAAAGACAGATCGCGCCCCCGACGTTCCACATTACTTTTTATTTGCGAACTTTAGTTTTGCTGACTGATTACAAATTTGGCAGCGCCGCTGTCTCTTAGTTTGACTTATTTTGTACACAGCTGAATTAAATGCGGACGGAACTGCGACTTCTCTTTTTGTTTTAATAATTGTTTTCCTGTGTTACGATACAGCGTCGGTGGCGCAGTTAATTAAAATCTAGCGACGAGTCGATTTTGCGGGTTCCGTTTCGCCATCAAATATTTGTACACACAGTCACGCTTGTATATCGGAAGAGATAGATAAATGAGTTTTTGGAACAATTGTTCAACGAAACCATTTTAACTACCTGTACACGTAAAATATGTGGAGAGCGATAAGATGACATGTAAAGTGAAAAGAAGGTTCACTTTCCAATTTGATTCTACCTTGGAGAACTTATAGGCCCACAATCTAACGTCACGAAACATTCACTGTTAAAGTTAGAATGCTCTTAATATTTTTATTGCGACCTTGTGTAAAGTCAATCTATCTGCCCACGTCACATTGTAAGTAATAAGCCATTACTATAGTTTAATGAAATAGTTCTTTGGCCTACAATGTAGGCTAAGAACAATGACTGAATGTGACATGGTAAGTTAGACCGACAAAATTATGACAAGTGAGAGATAGTTTCCCTGATGGGGACTGGACACCCTCATATCTGAAAAGGATAAGACTAGTCGAATACAGTAAGCACTAGTATGAATTGAAACAAAATATATTTTTAAAAATAAAGAAAAATATCGAATGGTATGGGAGGCGGCGTGTTATTACCTATGTTTGCATACGTGCCGTGTGACACAGACGCGTGAGTAGTTATAGGGGAGCGCCTCGCGTCACGTCCACCACAAATCCTGTTTCCATGACACATTTTTATTTCCATCCGAAAAAACTCTCGCTATGAATCAAAGGTTTTGCAATTTGATGCACAGTGTGGTAACCAACAAGATCATATTATTCAAATACTCGTGCTTTATAAAAAAACAGTTGCAACTCGGAGTCTGGATTTTATATTTATGTAAAATAATTTTAGGTTCTCTCTTCATTGCATGATTTTAAAGTATGTATATATCTAGCGAAGAGAAGAATTCTAAATAAGAGAATATTTAGAAAGATTTTCACCGCATATGCTTCAAGACAAGCATAATGGTACCTACACTGAACACCATTTATCGTTTAAACTAACTGCAACATAGCTCTACCACTTATAACTAGTTTCATATTACGTCGACAATGTTGTAAATTTTCTTCGCTTTCCCAGACAGAATATGCCCACTTCCTCATGAGAATGTAAATTAAAAACATATTAATATTACAAGGAGATCGTCGTGTATCGGAATTTCTAATAACTTTTTCTTAGTGAAAAAATAAATGTATCAAAATGCGCCGCGAGCGAAGATTTCTGTGCACCTTTTCAATAAACAAGACTTAAGTAGCAACAATATTGAAAAAACACTCTATTAAATTCCCGCTGCCAGCGATTTATTGGATAAATAATGTGATTTCAGATATGACTGAAGACTTATTGAATTTTTTTCCATGTATTTGATGGCAAGGTTTGATTTGAATTGTATTAACATACATATAGCTCACAATCTGTAAACCACTTTTCATAATAAAGGTCATAAAATTGTATAATAGTGTTTTTATTAAACGCGCGGAGCGTCTAAAACTAATTAAAATGAGTAAGAGTCTTATAATTCTCCTTGGCTTTTAAAAAGTCCCGACAAGTTGCGAAAGGAGTGAGACGTCACAATGACTCTTTGCAAAACAAACAAACAGCTTGTTGAGGTAAAGAATAAAAGGGATGAACAGAAAAACGTCCATCGAGTACAGAATGAATGCGTCTAATAGAGCCACTTAGACGCGGTTCGCGGGGCCAAAAGATAACGCTATTGTTGTTATTATATGGAGTGAGGTAAAGAAGACTAAACGCGCAATATCTGAGCCGCAATAACATGAACCTTTATGATAATGTTGTACCACGTTGTGTGGTAAATACATACTTTTGCGTATTGCGGAAATATTAAAGTGCGCTCAAGTGAAAGATAGAGTGGCTTCAAGCAAACGCTAACTTCTTTAAACGCTCAACTTTTTATGTTTGTTTACTTGCATCGCTAAATGTATAATTATGAGAATGTCATGAAAAAGCTAAAAAGGACATGAATAAAGTTACATTTAAATCATATATTATATTCATGCATAAACTATGATTAAAATTTATAATTTTACTAGCTTTTGCGCGCGACTCCGTCCGCGTAGACTACAGGGTTGAGTTCAGAAAGAAAATAAGTAATAGTCTATTTACTCCTCAGAGTCCTGTCCTATTTAGATCCATACCAAAAGCCATACAAATTGGTCAAATTGTTTCAACGTGAAACCGTAACGCGCCGGTCGACGCCTTGAGTATCATTTTTGCGCGCTTGATCATTATTTTGAAACTGTGATATCTTCTAAGATACTCATTGAAATCAAATGATGTCAAGGACAAATTTATTTTGTATTAAATACTTGTAATGAATAACGTATTTATTTGGATAAGGATTAATATCATATTTATAAAAACACCTTCACAAATAATGCTTTATTTAAAATAAATTTGTTTAGAATAAAAAACGTTATAGTGAGCCAACCTTAAAAGATAGACATATGCTGTCGCGGATTTTTTTTTAGAACTTTTAAAGAGGAATAATTCTCTCATACATTATTTTAGCGAAACTTTAACCGTTTTCGCAGCGCACGCAGCGGAAGCTCACAAAAAGGAAAAAAGTCCCCGATTTTCAAACATTCTTTATTGCTGCTCCGCTCCTATTGGTCGTAGCGTGATGATATATAGCCTATAACCTTCCTCGATAAATGTGCTATCTAACAGTGAAAGAATTTTTCAAATCGGACCAGTAGTTCCTGAGATCCTAGCGTTCAAACAAACAAACAAACAAACAAACAAACAAACTCTTCAGCTTTATAATATTAAGTATAGATTTATGTTTTTACAATAATATATTTAATATTTTTTTCTACGTCTCAAAAAATATATAGGTATATATCTATCTATTTCAAAATTATAAAATATTTTCCCACGTTTATACACTTACGTTATACGCGGTGAAAGCTTTTAAACTGCCCTTCTATTGCTTATGAAGTTATTGAACGGATCCCTAATACTGCCTATTTTGTTTATAAAGTCATATTAGAAATATTCAAATCAGTGCTGAATACATGTTTCAAATAAAATGTTAACATCGTTGTCAAATATGATCGAATTTTCGGATTAAACCTCCTAAAAGCTCATTGACATAAAAGAGTAAACCATTATTAAATAAAATAACGATCAAATTCTCGAAACATTCAACAACCTTGAAACAAGTTGTCAGTAACAAATCATTCTTAATTCTTTATGTTTGAAACTAATTGATCATAAGACTGATAATCATAAGTAATTAACTGAATCTGAATATACTGGTGCGTGATATTGGATTTTTTTTGTTTATCATGGAGTAAGAAGAATAAGAAAAGAAAAATTAAAGTCGTGATGTAACCTGCACACCTAAAAGTGTTCGAAATTTCTTAAGAATGATCTAATTTTGCCAACCCGCAGTAGTCCAACATTACGGTCTAAGACCTAAATCCTCTCAATTGTGGAAGAAACCCGAGCCCAACACTGGAACGTGTATGTATCAGGTGTAGAAAAATATTAAATAACTGTTCTCTACAATTAAACAAGACACAACAAGAAAAAAATCCTAGACAATATTTTCAATATGCGTAAATTGCAATACTCTACATATATTCATCCAAATTGTACAATTCCATTATAAAGCAAATAGCCCCGTGGCGCAGTTGGCTAGACACCAGCTTGCGAAACGAGAGGCCGCGGGTTCGATCCCCGCACCGAGACAAATGTTTGTGCGATCCACAAATATTTGTTTCGGGTCTGGGTATTTGTGAGACCGAAAAGTCTCTCGTAGTTTCTGATACCCACGACACAAGACTCGTATCTTAATGTGGGGTCAGGACTATGTGTGTGACTGTTGGGTGTATTATTTGTTTATTATAAAGCAAATGTTATTTGATCACGGCAGACGGTCTATACATGTATATTAAAATACGTAGGCAACATTAAAAGAGCGGTATGGCCCTGTCACACGACCCCCATCAAATTATGCATCGCTCTCTATGACTTCATCAAGGCATCGCAGGCTGCAAGGCTTCGCAGAGTTTACGTGTAAAGTTTTCCTCACCGCAGGGTGCTCCCCTATCAATTGCGGTGCCCTCCCCCCCCCCTCCCCCTGCCCCTCACACCGGCACCCCCTACCCGCATAGAGATCCACTAATGACGCCACTTGTTACGGCTCACGGCGGACCTTCGACCGTGTCACTGAGTGAATAACAAATTCTAAGCTGATCCTACTACGCCTTATGTCGAAGACCTTAAACAAATATCATAAGCCTATGTTTTCTATCCTTGCTTTTTTCAGTTTTAAGGAAGGTATGAGTGATATAAAACCTAATATTTTAACGTTCAGATAATCTTTGTTTTTATTACACTACTGTACATATTTCCTGCTAGATCTAAACTAATAGGGAAGAACTAAGAAAGAGAGCATTAATTCAAATGTATACTTTGCTCGAAACGTTTGTTGAAGACAAATTTCGCTCCATGCAGGTTAATTCCCGATCGTGTTACAAAAATAATGACCGTTTTTGTATTCTTTACAAATATCTTGGTGCGGGGATCAAACCCACGGCCTCTCAAGCTACTGTCAAGCCAACTGCGCCACGCGACTATCAACACACCGTTGAACAACTTACTGTCAAACTGCTGCGTGGCCTGAGCTAGTAGGGACGCGAAGACCCTGTCTGCGAGAGGCGGCGGCTGGGGCGGGCGGTCGTCGTCGCTGCTGCTGTAGCGGTCGCCGGCCCACTCGAGCGAGCGCTGCCGCCGCACCCCGTTGGCGGCGCTCGGCACGCCCGACAGCCCGCTCAGCGAGCCCGTCTTACCGCGTCTCCCTGGCCGCTCCATTCTTAACGTGCTCATGTCATACTGTCACCATATCTGGAACAATTGATTATTCATTATTTATTTGCCATTGATTGGTCACACGAAATATGAGTAGGTTAGGGCGCGCGATTAAGATTTTCCGGGTAAATTTCGCCAATAAAGTGAGCATTGAAATGTGCTTAATAAAAGGCTAAAGAATTCGTGTTTATGTAAATAAAGTGTAATACCTACGATTACTGAGATACATGTACGTATGTTTTCTTTTCACCTTTTATTTTTTTTTAATTGTGACAGAATTGTGCCATATGTGTGTTGTACGAAACATTGTGTGTGTGAAGAAGCAGTGCCTATATTATTGAAACTGCATTTTAAATCTCCTTTTGTAGCCAAAAAATAATGAAATAATTATTATTAAAATATTAACAAAAAGGCCAGATAAACTTACAGTGGTAGTTCACTTTAAGTTTCAAGATCAATAAAAACTCTTAAGCACGGAATCTAAATCCAGAATCTACTTCAATACGTGTGGTTTATAAAAAAAAAGATATTACACACCAAGAAGCACTCTCGAAGTGTTTATAGATACATCTCGATGTATCAAATCGTTGACAAAGTGAAACAAAACATAACTCCAAAATACACCGCAATAACTTGAAAGTTATATTGCCAACAATACAATTTTTACATTGTACATTTAATACCGGCAAATCACGAGCAAACCGACCATGTTAAACCCGTGGCCAAACAAAACGAATCGCCGCGATATTTTATCAAAACGGTAACTACGTCGTGAACGGAAAAGAACAACTGTAATAAAGAGCCTACAAGTCGTTTGGTTCGGTACCCAACATAAATAGGAAGTCGGCTCGGGCTGCCGTGCGTGTTGGACGCCTAATCCAGTGGATTGTGCCGCGACGTCGCTTGCCACTTGCACCCCCGTCTGACAACCCTACCTCCACCATTCCTACTATTGACTCAGTGTTCAACCAGCCTTAAAGGCTTTCTTATAAAAAAAAACAGCCAGCTCTTGTAAATGTACTTCCAAATGTATCCTAAACATTAATTATTATTATTTTTAATTACATGAAATACGAGCACTTTGATACAAGCAATTGTTAAGGTTTACTGCATTCATTTCTCATTTCGTATCGGCAAAATAAACAGAAGCGGTTTCATTAGGGATCCTCCGACATTCCACAGACTTACGAATTGTTTAGACAACGTTATGTCTAATAAAAATACTTCAGCAAAGTTATATTTCATAAAAATACTTTATACAGGCTTTCCTACATCATGTTATTTATGCGGCATTTTTTTTTCTTCTTTATATAAAGGAGCCTACTTTTCTGGCTTTTGATACAGCATTTCATCTATTTTTTTGCCGATTTATTGACCATATGAGATACTTTTATTGTCCAATTATTTCAAATGGTACAAACAGTATTAACTATTAAATATTCTTGCGATAAATAAATTTTAAAAAAGAATTAAATTTAATAATAATTTTGAACGCGTTTTTATTTATTCTGTAAATAACTAAAGATAGAAGAATTGCCAATTTTATATACTATTGATGATCTATAATTATAATCACCAAATTTAGTCAATGCTATGGGCGTTCATCATACCCTTCAGAAAAACTTCTTGATAATTTGCCAGTCTGTACATATTTTATATTCATTCACTAAGTATACTTTATCCTCTATATTAAAACATGTCTAGACTGTTACTCGGTACAATACAGTAATTACAGTGCATGTTAATAAGCCGATTAGTAATAAATCCCGACTCCGACGAAAGTAAAATAAAAAGCAAGGCAAAATTAATTAGTGTCGTGTCTACTATATAAATATTTGTAAGCAGCGCTAGTCGGCGGGCTAATAGCGCGTCTGATGGACCGCTCGGTTTAATATAAAGTAGATTCCCTGTTTACCCGCCTGTGTCGCAGCGTTAATAAATACGCCGCTTCCTTTACACTGTCGTCTGTTTCACTTTTTACTCAATATTTACCCTCATTATACACGAAACACTGTATGTAAAATTCCCCGTGTAATTAACTTTTGTTTTATTGCAGTCTCAGACTTCTTTAATAAAAATACGGAGAGTATTGGTTTTATTTTTATTACACCAAAGTTTTGATGATATAATAAAAAATTCTTTAAACTTTGTCATCATCGTCAGCCAATATCATCATACCATCCCAATACTGGGCACGAGCCTTCTCTTCATCTGAGAGAGTTAAGGACTAACACACCTAAGGAATTTCTATGAATTCTTAGGTCTTTAAGTTTTACCACGATGTTTTTCTTCACCGTTAAAGTACGTGATAAGTCATTGTGAACACACACATAACTTCGAAAACCATAGATATCTGCCTGAGATTTGAACCAGTGACTGTAGAGATACTCTACCGCGTGCATAAATCTCATTGTCTAATGCTTATTATGGAGATTAGGTAAATAGCAATTTCTTTTACATTAAATGTGTGGTAAAGTTCAACTTAACAGATATGTAAAATGTATATACCATGAATCACGTGGTCTGGACTCGAAATTATCTAACGGTCCGTTCCAATTTCGAATGTGCTACAACTCACCATCAACTCTGGGTGATTAACAACTTTCAAAAAGTATATCGAAATCAGATCACATAATTTCCACTTAAAGACAATACATGTTATATGCAGTAAAACGTTACGCGGCTTCATTACAAACTCATCGGCAATGCATTAAGTGCATAACGCAACAGATCGCTGTAATATCTTATAAGTGGTGTGGGAGATTGCGGTTCCTTGTCACGTATAAAATAAGCGTTAGGCCAATAGGGAGCAAGACAAGCATGTGAATTACGAGCTGTACGCCTCTTGTGAAGCTCTTTTAAAACTGCATCATACACACATACGTTGTGATTTTATTTTTGGCTTGTTTGTTTTCATACGGTTGGCGCTACTGCATTGCTTATTTTTCAGCTCCACTGGTTATTTTTGGTCTTCCTTTGCATTTGAAATGTTCACAAGTAGGCATAAACCTTTAGATTAGATATTGGTGAAAACTACGATGATAAAATTTAACCCAACACCGTTAGTAGGTACGTGTTAGTGTAATTGCTAATCTAAACGATGTTATAAAAAATCTCTGATGAGTATAGTTAGTTCTTTTTTATAGTTCATTCGGCATAATAGGTATATTTTAATTATTTACAATCTCGGCGATTTTACAGTTCACCTTGCACAAAATGTTTTTCATGCGCTTACACTTCAAATGTTAGTCAGGCAAAAATAGCAACCTTTAATTACAAGAAAAATAATGTTTTTACCAATACTCAATTTATGCAACAAAAAACAAATACCTACAGGAGGTGAAACAAACATAACTTATAGCGCATAAAATATTCAAATATACGCAACCACATCTGACCTATATACAAAATTATTTCCCAGCAGTATCTAAAGGCGAAAAAGGAAAATAACACCTTCGAAAATGTAGGTAGCATAAACGTGAACAAAAATTCAGATCGGTTAAGAGCATATCTTCGGTAAATCAGGGAGTCTTATCACGTTTGGGTTAGGTCGGACAGGCATCAACCGGGTCGCGTGTGCTGAATTTGCTGCAGCGGTGCACTGCCCGATTTTTAAACGGAATCCCATTGACCTAGCTGACGTAAGAACAAATTACTTACAACTGAACCGGTCCACATCACCCACTGGCCTTCTTAACTATTTACGAGTTGGATAACTTCATTTAGAACTCAATACATTTTAAAAATAACGTAACTGTTGAATAATTCTAATTTTAACTGGCATGAATTAAATATAAATAGGTTTCCAATATGAAAGGTGATTTTCCATTTCAATAATCGTTTCTTTCTTTAATTTTATTTCACGGTAATGTTAAATTTATCAGTACCTAACACAAATAACAGAAAATTAAACGCTCAGCTCCAATTTATAAACATTCGGTACAAACAAAACGACATGAAAACATTCACAAAATATGAATTCCGTAATAACAATTTAAATTTACCCAATAGAAATAATACTGATGAATAACGATAAATGAATATTAATATGATCAAATTACAATGCAATTTTCCGTATGTAAATCATGCGAGGCATCATGGACTAGTGAATGCACGAATTAACCAGCCAATGTTGCGTGTGTGACGGGTATTGTTGTATCGGCCGAGACAGATGGACGCCAATACAGAATTAGCAGTTAATTAATTTATGACGCACCTATAATTAGATATCCAATAACGCAAGCGGGATTAACTTGGCTTTACGTATAAGCAATAATTTATCAAATATGTAAATAATATTCATAAATTCTCTGTTATTAGATTAAGTTGAAGAAATGGCTATGTCAAAAGGTAATTGCAAGACAAGTGAAGCATAATAATGCTTACTAGACAGGCGTGATCTACATAACGCACTGTTGAATTAATCAAGCTGATTTACTAATTATATTACATGTCCAGTGTAATTTTATAACCGGTAATTAATAAATTTGTTATTTAAGCGGAATAATTACCGAACGCTATATGGCTTCGTTGTAAGCAGGCAAATTGGACGCATTGGAAATCTTTGATAAACACTACTCGTCAACTACCGTTGACTATGAGGTACTATATTTTTTTCGTGGTTATTTTTTTTTGCTTTTGATTACCGCTAGTAATATATAAGTAAAACAATTCCCATAACACAAAGTGGCTTGATTTTTTTAAAGATGTGGAACAAAAATGCATTAGGATTTGCAGATTTTTACGAGTAACACGTCGGAGAATAAAAACACGTTGTTTTCTTTTTTTCAAACTCGGTACGTTGAAACAAATATGAAGTTCAAAATATGTTTCGCTTTCCAGAATTTTAATATTTACGAAAACTACGTGTAAATTGCACATCGAAAAAGCAAAAAAAGATGTTATTTGTTCACCGAGCAACGTTATTCGCAAACGTGTTGTAAAAGTGTTTAACATTTTATGTTTTACACAATAACATCATTTGGTGTTTCATTACTATATAAATATTTTGATGAAAATTAGGCTTTACACAAATAGATTTTTAAGTCAAATTTACTTTAACTTTTAAAACGATGTCATCTTATTCATATACGTAACTAATTATAAAAAAGAATGGGCAGAATATATTCATTTTATGCAGAATGAGTAAAACTCGCTTAAACGTGACAATTTACCTTAGGAAACCTCAACTTTATTTTTTTATGTATCGTTTATCTCATCTTTTTGAGTCGCCAGTCTCCGAACCCCACTTCATGAGAACTTGATTTTGAAGTCAGAGTCAGGATTCCTTCATGAGTGGATAACATCGTGACTTGGGTGACAAATATATATAAAAAAATATGAACAGGTAGATAGTGAATAAAATTCTGATACCTGACAATTTTTACTAAAATATGAGATCAAATTTGCGGTTTTGGATGGAATATATAAATCCGAACGAATGTAAATACGTATTAAAATTATTGTGTTAATACCTAGTTAAAATAGAATAGAAATAAAAATTATAGTACGCAAAAAAGAAAGTAAAGTAAAAAATATAAGCTTCCATGTACGAAAACAAATGCACGTACAAATGAAAGTCTCATCGCTTCAGTGATCTCTTCCAGTCAACGATGAGGTGAACATAGCAGAATCTTTTTTGCTGCATATGTATGATGTAAATACATACAATACATAAATACAATTGAAAAAGAATACAATAAATTGTTTTTACTTAGCTGCTGGCAACCCTAGTATCTCTTAATGCCCACTACATCAGTATATCAAGCGTCAAATACAGGCTTATCACCAGATTAGGGCATCAAAAGTGCGACCAGCCGACGATGTTATAGACTTAAAGGGTTGTTTTTTCTGTATTATTCATTGGCCAATCCTTGCAATCTCGTCTTTGATGACAATATTGTATCTGAATATATCACACGTCGTGTATGTATAATTTGATTAAGCAATGAATGTGTTATCGTTATTATAAGACATAATTAGATTATCTCGATGGTCTTGCGACACAACTATCCGTGATATCTAGAAATTCTGAGTTAGATTCCTAGGTCAATAAAGGTGGGGGGGCAAGGTCGGGATACCTCCAAGAGAGCCCTGCTAGTCCGGATGCTAGCAGGGACGGTGCACCCTGGGCAACGTCGGCCCGTGCCGACGGCCGAATCCCGACACGAGGCGGACGGTTCTCTTGACCGCGCCGCGGTGGGACCCGTATTTTGGGTCATCCCGGTTCTGTCCCGGGTCTCTGGGGGGCTCGGACAGCAATATCTTGCTTCCGAGCAGGAAATGGGCAAAACCCATTCCCACCTTCGGACTCGTAATCCGGTCGAAGCTGTGGTCATGTCTCGCAGTTCGGCCGGCGCGAGGGTCCTGGCTTAACCGCCCGGGCCGCGAGGGAGAAAACCTCTATAAAAAGTCACCCCGAATCCCAAGCGGCGGCGCACCGTGAGGGGATGCATGGCTGATGGGAGGTTCAGTCGCTAGTGCGGCCCCCGCCGGAGTACCGGCCGACCCTCCGTGCGGGTCACGCTAGGCTTACCCAGACACAGGGGGCTCTGTCTGGGCGGACCGTATTTCCCCCTCACTCGTGGGAATTTTATGGATATTAATATAGAAAATAAATTACCAAAGTTGCAGGTGGCTGAAAGGTGTGAGCCGGACAGCGAAAAGGAAGGAAAGGAGAAGACGGGTGGGACGCCCGCAAAAGTAGTGGCTGAGAAGAGATCGGCATCAGTCCTGGATGTAGATTCAGGATCTGAGAGGAATCGCCCGCATTCAGGACCGAGAAGAAAGTTCTGGTCGCGGGAAAGCAGTAGTACCCGCTCGCAACTTTCACTGTCTAGTGAAGATGACGGTGAACCCGCGACCAGAGGTAACTCAAGAGTTACGCGGAGTATGACGGCGCGAGGCAGCCAAGTATAAAAAACAAACCGGCAGCTCTCGACAAGTAGTACTGCCAAGTACCGAGGAGCCAGTGCCTACTGTCTCGTCGAGAGTAAATATAGAAAACTCACAAACACGTGAGCAGGACGATGCCGCTATAATCGCCGCTCTTAAACAAGAGGTGGCAGATCTTAAGGCTGAACTGGACAAAATTAAAAATATTATGAACGCCAAATTTGACTCTTTGGCGTTTCGATTGCCGCCGGAGCCTCGTCTCCGCCCACCACTCGCTACCGATAAAGCCACCGTCCCGACGACAGTGGTGGGTGGTAAAACGACTGAAAAAAGAGTCGGAAAGACGAAACGGGTGAATAAAAAATCTGCGCAAGCTCAACAACAGACCGAACCTTTTGATAGCGCAGACCCCATGGCCGCAGCACCTGTCGCATCAGACAGACGTGCTGTTTCTGCAGATGTTTTAGCGCCTTCACCTCGTTTGGTGCTTAACGCGCAGCCTTCGGCGCGAAGTCAGAGGTCTCGCAAGGGACGGAAGCGGGCACAAGCGGTCCCACAAACCTTATCACAGAGCCCCCGGCCACTGCCTCCGGCACCTGCTGATATGTCCATGGCGTGGTCAACAGTAGTGCGAAAAGGGCAGCGGCATGTAGCTGCACGCACTATAGCGGAGGTACAACAGCGGAAGCCAATGCATGCTCTGCGTGTGCCACGTTCTGCAGCCGTCACCCTAACGCTGACGACTGAAGGACTAGAGAAAGGCTACACATATAGCCGCTTGATTGATGAGGCCCAAGAACGGGTTAAACTCAAGGACATAGGGATCTCCACTATAAAGTGGAAAAAAGCGGCTACAGGTGCAACAATAATCGAGGTTCATGGGCCCAATAGTGAGGAGAAGGCCGACTCCCTCGCCAATAAGCTGAGGGAGGCGTTCCGCGGGTCGGAAAACGTCCGAGTTTCCCGCCCTATAAAAACGGCAGAGCTGCGTTTAACCGGACTAGACGAATCCGTTAGTCCGGAAAAAGTAGCATTGGCCTTCGTCCAAGCTACTAGTTGTCTGGCGGACCAAATTAAAGTAGGAGACGTCCGTCCGGATAGGTCTGGTCTGGGTGTTGTGTGGCTGCGGGCGCCAGTTAAGGCGGTAGAGGCTGTGGCCAAAACAGGGCGTATCCTGGTGGGTTGGTCTGCAGCCCGGGTCACAGTACTTGAACCTCGGCCGCTTAGGTGCTTTCGCTGTCTCCAAGTGGGACATGTGCGGATGCGCTGTACTTCTGAAATCGATCGCAGTGGGATCTGCTACCGCTGCGGTCAAGTAGGACACAAGGCACAAGGGTGCTCCGCAACTCCACACTGCGCGTTATGTGCAGATAGCGGAAAGCCGACCAATCACAAAGTTGGAGGGAAGTCTTGCGTAGCATCTGCTTCCCTAAGCTCTCGCCGAAACCACAAAAAGCGAAAGAGCAACTCTGGGCGGGGAGGGACTGTCACTGTGGCCACGGCCCAGTCGCAGCCCGTCCAACCATCGCTGGCCGTGACGGAGGCTATGGAGATCGCACAGTAATGGATATAAAAGTCCTCCAGGCGAACATCAACCATTGCACTGCAGCTCAAGATCTGCTTTTTCAAAGTATGGCGCAATGGTTGGTGAACGTGGCTGTGGTCGCCGAGCCGTATTTCGTTCCTCCTAGAGACAACTGGGCAGGGGACATTGATGGTTCGGTGGCCGTTGTCACTCGTGGGACCGCTGGCTCCACTCGTGGGACGACGGCAAGTGTACTGGTGGTCGGCAGAACTATCCCAACTACGCAAATCCTGCATGGTAGCGCGTCGCCGACTCGCCAGGCTCCGTCGTAGGCGGGCACGCCGGCCAGGACATGCGGAACAAGAGGTGACACTTCTGGGCCTCTTTAGACAGGCCAAAAAGGCGCTCCGCGTGGCCATAAAGAGGGCGAAGGTGATGGCGTGGAAAGAGTTCCTTGAAACTCTGGATCGCGATCCATGGGGTCGGCCGTACCGGTGGGCATTCAATAAGCTACGCCCACCGGGGCCCCCTCTCACTCAGAGTCTCCAACCGGAGCTCTTGACTGAAGTAGTCGCCAATCTCTTTCCGGCCATCCAAGTCTTCACTCCTCCACTAATGCCGCCACGTTCGGAGTCTGTGAGGAGCGTAAGATCGGCGGCATCATCAAGCACCTCGGCGGGGGGGTCCCTCGAGAGACATGTTCCGGGCGTGTTATCCAGCGAACTCGATGCAGCAGTGCAGAGGCTACGGTGCAAAAATACAGCCCCGGGCCTCGACGGGATCCCAGGACGAGTGTGGGTGCACGTCGTCGAGTGCTTGGGTGAGAGGCTCCGTGGTCTCTTTTCCGCGTGCCTTGAGCAGGGCATCTTCCCTTCGCGTTGGAAAACCGGGAAGATGGTCCTTCTTAGAAAGAAAGGACGATCCGCAGAGTCGCCATCGGCCTACCGGCCCATCGTGTTGCTCGACGAGGTATCTAAGCTCTTCGAGCGTATCGTTCACACGCGCCTCGTCGAGCATTTAGAGAAAGTCGGTCCGGACTTGGCTTCGTGCCAGTACGGGTTCCGAAAAGGCCGATCAACTATCACGGCGATTATGCGGGTGAAAACTCACGCGGAGGAGGCAGTAGCACAGGGCAAATGCGTCGTGGCGGTGTCACTCGACATCGCCAACGCTTTTAATACACTACCCTGGCCATGCATCGAGCAAGCTTTGCGGTACCACGTGGTGCCGCCTTATCTGCGGCGTCTGGTGCACTCGTACCTTTCTAACAGGGACGTAGTTTATCCAGGCGTTGACGGGTGGCACCGTAGACCCATGTCGTGCGGTGTTCCACAGGGATCGGTCCTTGGCCCTCTTCTGTGGAACATTGGGTATGACTGGGTGCTCCGTGATACCAATCTCCAGGGTGTCGACGTTGTTTGTTACGCTGACGACACGCTGGTGACAGCGTGTGGCGGGACCTTCACTGAGGCTGCTGACCTTGCAGCATTGGGCACTGCTCAAGTGGTGAGGAGGATTCAGCGGCTGGGCCTCGCGGTGGCCCTTCAGAAATCTGAAGCTATCTGCTTCCACGGGCCTCGGAAGCGGCCACCTGCAAGGGCCCGTATAATGGTAGAGGGCGTAGAAATCCCTATCGGCTCCACGATGAAGTATCTTGGGGTAGTGTTGGACAGCCGATGGAATTTCTGCGCTCACTTCGGGAGATTGAAACCGAAGTTGGTTGGGGCAGCGGGTGCGTTGTCTAACCTGTTGCCCAATCTTGAGGGTCCCGGCATGCCCTGCAGAAGATTGTTCGCGGGAGTCGTGCGATCAATGGCCTTATATGGTTCTCCCGTTTGGGCCGAGTCCCTGAGCAAACGTTGTGTTGCCCTACTGCGTCAACCGCAGCGAGTCGTTGCACAGCGGATGATCAGGGGCTATCGCACGATCTCCCACGAGGCGGCTTGCGTGTTGGCCGGTTCCCTTCCCTGGGACCTCGATGCCAAAGCCCTCTCGTCAGCGTATCATTGGCGAGAGGAGGCGTCTCGTCGCGGAGAACGACCGGCCCCCAGAGAGGTTGAGGCCAAACGGGCCTCCCTATGCTTGGCTGCCATGGAGGAGTGGCGTTCCAGGCTGGATACTCCCAGTGCTGGTGCATGGACTGTTGCAGCAGTGCGCCCTGTCCTTGACCAGTGGCTGGGCAGGCGCCACGGTGTGATGACCTACCGCCTGTCACAGGTACTTTCGGGACATGGTTGTTTTGGATGGTTCCTGTGGCGGGTGGCCAGAAGAGAGGAGTCCGCCGTGTGTCATCACTGCGACAACTGCGCGGAAGACACGGCTCAGCATACTCTGTCGGAGTGTCCAGCCTGGGAATCGGAGCGGAGAATCCTGAGCGCTGTGGTGGGAGCGGATCTCTCACTCTCAGCCGTGATCCCTTCCATGGTCGAAAGTCGGAGGTCGTGGCAAGCGATGGTCTCCTTCTGTGAAACGGTCATGTCACAGAAGGAGAGCGCGGGGCGGGTTCGTGAGCAGAGCGACCCCGCCCGTCGCCACCTACAACGAAGGAGACGCCGGGTAACCGAATACGGCTGACCTGGCGTACTCGCCCTGTGGTCGGGGGCGTAAGAATACCGCCACGGTATCCCCTGCCTGTCGTAAGAGACGACTAATAGGGGATCGGGATTGTTGGGTGTATCACGGGGGAGGTGCGCCCTAATAGAATAGAAGATGTGCGATCCCGAGAGGAGTCCTCTTTTGGACAGAGCGCTGGGCGGCAACGGGAAACAATTAAGGGCGCTTGCCCTATATTTACCGTACCGTCCAATATGCGCAAGAGGGGGCCATCGAGAGGTTTTAGTCGGTATGCCGGCATGGAAAGGCCGGTGACCCCGACATACCCTTTTCGGCCTCCCCCCGAGGTACCGAACAGGGAGCTTAAGGTGCTTTCCTCTCGTTAAAAAAAAAAAAAAAAAAAAAAAAAAAAAAAAAAAAAAAAGGTCAATGAAGGTGTTGTTGTATTTTTATTAGAAAATTCATAATATTGGTACATTATTAGAAAATGTAACCTAAAATCTTACCGAAATTAGCTTGAACGAAAAAACGGTATCACCTAAAACACAACTGCGGAAAGTAGGTGCAGAAATGTCTCAAGGCATAACTTCTGACAAACACTTGATAAGTATAAGCTTGCTGGGTATTAATATATCAGTACCCCGATGTCCGCCATAAGCATCGCAACAAATTGAAGGCAGTATGTCCCAATAATTGAATCATAGCGTATGAAGTGACTTTAGTTGATAGAGATTAACACAATCCAATGAATGTCTCGCACTGAGTTGCCGGCTGACGCTCGAAGCGGCATTAGATTAACAAGCTGAATATTCTGTTCTGCAGTCACGTCTACTTAACTACCTACTTAGACTGAAAGTTTTTACGGCGGGAGTACAGAGTCGTTAAGTACGCAACCATCTTAACAGGAAAAAAGTATTTTGCGCAGTATTTAATATGTAAGTAGCTAATATTATTAAAGTTGGTTGATAGAGTTAAATAATGAATTACAAAACGAACCGTTTCGGTAGACAGCATTGAAGGTAGAGCCGGCATAAAATTAATACTTATCATTCGTATCTACCCTGAGATATAAAATTGATTATTGTCAAAAGGGAAAACACTTTCAAAAATTTTACCTTTCTATTTTTTAAAAAGAAACGTCAGTTTTTAAATGAACTAACAAAAATATTTACATAATTTATCGGTGATGAAAATCATATAAAATAGCCATCGACAATCTGTTTTTATTCAGTACTATTTTAATTCTTAACAAAACCCATAGCCTACTAATAGGTACTTACAAATTGTAAGTAAGAACCTATATACGTAATTTATGTAAATGTTTTCTCCAAGCAAATTATACTGCATAATTTGATAAACTTCATATTTCATAATCAATATATATTTAAAAATAGAACTACAATAGCCAATCACGCTTCCATTACGACGGCAAGCATTAAATATCTTACATACATATACATATGTACGCCGCTATTAATATGTTGACGAATCTAATCTACATGACTATTGAATGGCACGGTGATATAATTGGATGGATATTAGATGTACGGCGGGGTATGACGTCCACTAATGTAATCCAGAGAGGAGCTAATCTGATATCGAGCCGAGGCAGGCGCCCACTCCCGTCATGCTCGTTTAATTGGGTTGCGTTTAATCCGCACAATGCAACTTTGGTACCGTTTTCGACGTCAAATAAACTTGGTACTCGTTTCTGAAACAATTGCACTAAATGCTTCCTGCTTGGTGGCCGTCTGATTTTGTGAGGTAAATTATTTAATTCCACTTTGCGATGATTGATAATTTGCTTTGTGTTAATTATGCGCAATGAATTTTAAAGTTATTTTCTCTAATATAGTTTCAAAAGAAATTAAATTTAAATCCAAGACTAAAAATCTCTTAAAATAAAAATGATATAATTTTTCAAGTATAATGGAATATAAGTAGGTACTATACAATAAAATATCTTTTTTTCTAATAACCTAATTATTACAAATGATTTTGTAAAAAATATCCCTACCTTAAATAACACACACCCTTTATGTGAAATAAACATTGGGTATAAAGTATGTGCCTAAGTTTATTAATAATATGAAACATTTCTAAACGTAAACTGATTGTATGACTTTGTTAATATTATGCTCACATTTGCAGTTATTTTAAAGTTTGAAACTTCGCCGACTGAAAATATTTTAGCATTAGGTATGATATGCTGCGCTTTTCAAAAACTTGGTTTGTATTGAAATATTCCAATCGCGACTACAGAGAATTCACATCGAGTTTCACGTAAATTACGACGTCTTTCAATTTCACACAAAATGTGGAATGTTTGAAAAAGTATTGCAAAGTATAATTGAATGTTTTTCGTATTCAGTATTTAGCAATTTCACGCTCAGTAAATGCAATAATCTACGCCACGGTAGATAATTCAATTCCCGCGTAAATACATGGCCCGTTACCGAATTTCCTTTGAGAGATGGAGCGTGCGCCCGGCCCACTGCGAGCCAGCACGTCTCTCTGAACTTTGGAATTCCAATTTTGAAAAGTTTCCCAACAAGGGCTCAATATTGACAGCCAGTGTCAGAAGGACAGTCCGCAGCGCCACGTTTGTCACTTGGTATCACTGTTGAGTTTGGTTATATATCTGGGCCACAGAAAACTCATTAATATGTACTTTACTCAACCGTTACTTTATACAGATAAAACTCACGCTTAATAACATTGTATCATAATATAACTGTAAATTTTTCAACATGGAAGCATTGGAAAATGACTTTTAAAAGAAAACATAAAAAGAAGCAATTCATACCAATTGGTTTATTTTCCTTCAAGATTACGCTCAATGGCGATTATCTCCATCTCCATTTACCTCTCAATGCCATCTTCCTAAAAAGTATATTCTTAGACGTTTTTCGACGTGAAAATAAAAGAGAAACGAGCTAACAAAAAGTGTCTTGTAATGAAGGAGGCTTTTGTGATTGTGTGCGAAGTGCGGGATAACTACGTCCATGATTCATTATACGCGACGGTACGAAGAGGATCTAACTTGGATTAACTTTTTTAAATTAAGCTTGCCCCTAGACAATTACAGCCATGTACTGTAATCCGGAAGGAATACACAAAATAAATCTTCCTGAATTGTTTTATGCCTACAAAATAAACAAATCAAAAGAAAGTCATTATTTCATCAAGAAAATGACTTGTTAATGAAAGAGATTTTAAGGCACCACGTTGGGTGCCAGTGTTTTTTAAATATTTACAACTATTTACTTATATTCATTACAAAGCTACCCCAGGTTTAAAAGAAAAACAATGATATTCATTAAAACATTCAATACTCCAAAAATATAAGCATGAAATAGTTAAAGTGCAAAACTTGCACAAATTTTTAAATGTATTTTTAACGTTTTTCTCAAAGCGCCATCTCGTAGACAATGTTGGAACTACGAAGTGAGAGCTTTTGCTGCTAGCGCCATCTCTCAGCGATAAGTTTTAATACAACGCCATCTATACCTTCAAGCTGGAACTACTTGCTATTACGAACCATAAACAAAATTTAAGTCAAACTGTACGAAAGTATCATCTGGCCTATATGTTATGACGACCTATATTACCAAACTTATTCTTCATTCCATAATGCAACGGAACGTGTGCGGAAAGTTATATGAACACATTTTTATTACGAATTTAATGTGATATGTCATTCTTACAACAATTCTCTTTTTTATATATTGTAAAAAAAGTAGCACAGTAAATAATTCTAATTTTATATAACGGCGGCGTATAAATAGAACTATTGGTAGGAATAAAAAATTCAGCGTTATATATACGAATTATGGGGTGCTATTATAAGGTTTCAGTATATAACGATTACAAAAATGCTATCTATCTATGATATTGGTAACTAACGTTCCCCTACGACTTAAACCAAGTGACTTGCTATATTAATAATATTGTTTTTTGTTTAGAGTAAATATGTAATTCTTTATTATATTTTTTTTAAATGCAGAATAGACTCCCTAATTTACTCCACTCCCTACCTTTGTCTATAGATAGGTCTCAGATTGAAGTTAAAAAACTCCGTGTTAAATACTCAATTCAAGTAGATTAAAAAAAATACGCTATTTTATTATTTGAAAGTGAAACGTCATAGTGACCGTTCTAGCTCTCCTTCACAACTCAAAATAAATGTTAAATGTATGAGTAGGCACCTACAATTAGTTCTAAATGCAGCAATTAAAAACTTTAATTGGAAACGAGCTAATGAAAACCAGTACTAACGTCACTTTAAACTATATTCTGCTTATTTATGGATTTATTTTTTCATATACAAAACATATAACTTCAGAGGAAGTGACATAGCTCTTTAGAGCATACATATTAGGGTGTCCCAGCTTAGTAGGGCGATTTTTTTTTCTCGAAATTATATACGCATACCCTCTATATTTTTTCTAATTGACCCTAATAACTCAAATACGAAATATTATCGAAATTGGATAGCGGTAACCCGTGCCGACTTGATGGCAAAGTTTTAAGAAAAAAATTGTATGGTAATTGTAGAGCACATATGAAAACTCAATTTTTATTTTCAAAATTATATCCTAATTCACCGGTATTATATATTTATTATTAAAACAGGAATATTTGTGATATTTTAATTCAAAAGTTTTCATTTTACTGTTAGGATAAATCACAGGAAAAATTGCTTTAGTTTCCCTTTAAAGGTGACTTTTTCACGCAAATGTTGTATCAGTATAACTGCAATTTGCAGTATCACTAGCGACTTTTAGTGTCATTATTTATTTCTTAACTGCTTGAAAAGAAGTATAACTAGTCTGTGAAGTAAGCAACTCATTGAGAAAAGTGTCAAAATTTTTAAAACGATTGAAGAAAAGCAAGACTAGTTTTTGATCGAAATAAAGTCGTTTATATCTTTCTAAAAAAGTAAATCACGCAGATATCTTTCCAGGGGATATATGAATTGATGGATCCTCTTTAGTTAAGCTTTAAAATATTATCATTTTTGGTTCCTGGTCTCCATCATAGTGATATAGAGACAAGACAGCTACTTCATGAACCAAAGACCAAAAATGCTGAAAAATATTCTGTATAGTCATTTCTGAGTTAATTTTATTGACAGTTTCCCAGGGTTTCAAAGTATTAAGCAAACATAAGTCGTGGTTAGGTGCCGTCACTGATAATATACAATGCATCCAAGCCTTAACATAGTATATAGCGATGCAAATCTAGATGTCTAATAGTGCGACTTTTTATTAGTAATTTACAATTAAAAAATAAGTTACGACATTTTTAATCAATTAATTGCTTCGGCCATCATGGTGTCTGGCACATAGAACTTGGAGATCGAATAGTCAATTTTCTTTCTGTATCACCACCAAAGAATATGATTATAGCTATAACTGTTAATTCTTGATAGCCAACCTTTAAATTTCCTTCCTAATTCTGTCCGGTAAAACAATGTATATCTATTTATATAACTATATCTATTATCTAGATTTATTTTTATCAATTAAAGAGCACTGGCGTGTGCAATATACAAAAAGTAGTCCAAGCTTGTAACAAACTCTTGATGACACTGTGCGAACACATCTTGCGATTTTTCCGCATTATTTGTTGATCTCTTCAGAGTCGGTATAAGGCAACTTATTTCTTAAAATTAGTTTATTAAAGCTTAAATAGGCATATAAGCCCTTTAACAAAATATAATTAATCTCGAATAGTTAGATTTGCGATTTACAAAATTCAATTTTACTACATGAATTTTATTAAACAGAACTGCCAATATTTGTTCTTTACAGAGAAGTTTTAAGCCGTTATTTTAATGTTTTGCAACCCCCTATTAAAATTTTCCTTTGAAATCTTATTCTGACATATTGATTAAACAAAAAGAGGCGTTTACCAATACAATAAACAAGCAACCACGAAACTTCCATGCGAATATTGCGACGCGCCGAAGTTCATACAAAGTATGTAAGTACTGAAATACATGAATGCAAGTCGGCACGGGTTGCAGTGGTCCTAAGTTCATGAAATTTTATTTATAAGTGTTTTAACACCATTCGAAAATAATTAGAGGGTATGCGTTGACAAAAAAAGACTTTGATTTTTTTGGGACACCCTAATACATATATATAACAGCATAACTATCAAGATGTCTACCTTAATTTCCTTGTTCGAAAATTTGGCCCCATCCTGTACTCCGCTCTATTTTATCAATCAATCTTAATTACGCCATTATGAAAGTAAATTTGACACGACACTTGCTGAAATATGGCTTTCTGTGACATCTTAATAGATAGTGAAAATACCACTAGGTGGCGACAATGGAACTACATCGTTTTTTATTTATGATTCTTCAATAAAGAAAAACTTGTAAGATTGCATTTTGGATAGATGATAAACTAACTACATTTATGCTGAAACAGTTTGTGGAGCTAATGAATATTTAGCTAAACGGGACACATTCTGTCTTGTCATCTTCCAGGATCTGCTTGCGTGTATGTGGCTAGCACTAGGCCGGCATAAAAAAGTCAACTAGTAATTGGCTATCCTAGTCCTTTTTAACAGATTTTTTTTCTTATTTAATATGCTTTATTGCACACCACTAAAATCGAAGGGCGGTCATGTCAGCATTAGTGATCACATTATTAATAAAATTATGCACTAAATTTGTCCTGAGGATGAACAACGTCTGAAACCTATTGGAACGCAAAAAAATATTTGGCTCGTACTTCTTTTTGGGTATGTTCTAAGTCCATTCTCATACTGACTGACTTTCCAACTAATAAAACTATTTTATTTCCATCAGTATTTTTTCCATAGCAGCTCGATGAATGATGAATGGGTCTAGTGTATTGCAAAAGACATTAATAAAAATGAAATAAAACATTTAAAGGTCATAGAAATATCTGTGTCAATGTGCGGATGCTATCACGCCCGTCTATTAAAGGAGCGGGCCATGGACCCTGCCAAACAATTAGTAGATTAATACCCAAACTTTCACATAGGATGGAAACCCCGCCCTGTAGTAACGTAGATAGACTGATAAACATTCGGATGCATGCAAAGTCTATACTATTACCGAAATATATACAAAATATTCCTCATATAACAAAGAAACAACCCTACATTTGTTGGATACAAAAATAAAGCACTATATAGAACCATTCGAGCAGATGTTTCAAATCGAGTGATTTCCAAAAGCTGCTAAACCAAGCGTGAAGGTTGTAATAAAGACTGCGGCCGAGGCTCGAGATTAATTAAGATAGGGGCCCGTAGAGCTTCAAGAACATTTCTACTGACCACGCCTTACACAGAGTTTGCTGAACATATTGCGGGATTCCGTGTCTAATTAACTGGAAATGATTTGGTGAAATATATGTCGTTGCGGTGAAATGTGGATTTATGTGCGCGGTTTCACGTGTTTTGTCTTAATTGAGCGTGCACGGAAACTAAATGACTCTCACAAGCGTTGGAATGAACAGATACTTTCGGTATTTTACACGTATCGACAGCGATAAAACATGCAAATGGAGTCGATATTTACTCGTGAAAAATTAATCAACATAGCCCGTTATTAAAAATACATTTGGTTATTTGTACCGAAATAATCGGCTTTGAAACATATAAACCGTGACTCCAAGCCAAACGTGTATAAAATTATTTCGAACCTATTGCAATCAATTAGGTAGATGGCTAGTGGAAATATTTTTAAGTTATTTCATCATATTTTTTTAAATTTCAGATTGATAATATAATTTCAGATATAACCGAAAACACTAAAACCACAATATACAGGTTAAAAATGTTGACAAATAAAACAAAAAGTCTGCGATATCTTTTGTTCTATTTCGCAAATAATGTTTGTGCATACATCACGCTATAACTGAATGACACATTCCACGACTATGGTAATGTTTGGGAACTGTTAAAAAGAGGATACAGATAAAACCCTAAGGACTAAAAATTGTGTCATCGTAAATTACTCATAGCCTAACTGCACAAAATTTTAAACACTGTCTATAGCCAGCCTAAATTATAGATGAGGCCCGTGTCTAGCAGAAAGACGTTTACGGGATGATGATGATAAATTTGTTATAGGTACTTATCATATTAATACCTTTTTTCCTTATTTAAAATCAAAAGGAGTTCCGACGTCATATTTTCAAAAATAATTTTATGTCATTCCCGTTGCTTGGTAAATAGTTCCCGGCATAAGGAAAACATTTAACTACTGCTTACCTCGGAACAAACATAGGGGTATTTCAATGCAGGGTAGAAATTGTTCCATAGTTCTTAGAAATTAAAGAACTCACTACAATCTGAGCGAAGAACGGGCAATCCCTGAGAAATATTATAGTGATTTTAAAAGTCCAATAAGCGATTAACCTACATTATATTAAGTACCATTAGGCATGGCCATGTCATTCACTTGACGAATCAAAAATGATTAAGTGGATGTGCAGCAATACCGGGCTCGTTAAAATCCGTAACTAGTACGTGCGCCATAACCCACATTATGAGAGAGTTAGACTATTTGCAATAGAATGAACACCTACAAAGGGGACTGGCTGAGTAAATAGAAAAAAAAATGTTTTTTTACTATTCCACATCACTGCACTGACATCTAATGGTTACTGCAGTGCAGTCCGAATAGATAAGCTAGCTCAAAACGATTACAACTATATCTTATCGACTTAATTTTGTGGTATACCGTAATATACCGGTGCTTCCATAGAAGTCCAAAAGCGCTATATGTTTATTGATTAATGTCTAGTTTATAATTGTTTATTATGGATTTTTTTTACGATATTGATGATTTTATTGATATGGGGATATTATTCGGAATTTTGGAAGACAAGCTGGGCTTCTAGGCTTCTATGGAAGTACTGCCCTTAGCATATACAATATACATAGATATATCGCTCATCAACATTAATATGAAGCCCTGTTAAGTGTCGGATTTTTCAGGCAAAAATCACTAGGTAGGTATACCTATACGAATAGGTATGTACGCAGGATCTACGACATGGAACTGAAATAAATGTACCGGCGTTGCTTAAGATCGGTTTTTGACTAAACAATTTTGAGAGGCATTTATCATCATAAAACATGAGTGAATTTTTTATCCAAACAATTAATAAAATTTAAGTCCCGTATAAACACAACAAAACTGTTAAAATGAAATTTGGACTAAGGCCAACATGACATTAGCCGCGAACTCTGTCACATCAGATCACTCATAAAATGTTAGCCATCTATTACACTTATATCTAAGTTTATATTTTAGTTTGCTTTTCGAAATATATTATACATAAATATACAGGTCGTGTTCAGATCGTGATTGGAAACTAAGTCAGATAATAGCTGCGGTAATCACAAACCTTTTGGCGTTAAAAAAACCCGACAAAAATAAAAAAGATGTTTTCCATCCAATCATTGGTATGAAATGTTTTTGTCGGGATTTTTTTTAGAGGCCAGTGGGTTTGTGATCAACGTTAGCTATTACCTGCCTCAGTTTCCGATCACGGTCTGAATATACCCTGCATATGTTTA
Source organism: Cephonodes hylas (assembly GCA_030295005.1). Lineage (NCBI taxonomy): Eukaryota > Metazoa > Arthropoda > Insecta > Lepidoptera > Sphingidae > Cephonodes > Cephonodes hylas. The sequence goes on along the minus strand of AP025369.1, from coordinate 7,308,339 downwards.
TGAACAGCTTGCGAAGCGAGAGGCCACGGGTTCGAATCCGTGGGGGTTCCAGCACCGAGACAAATGTTCGTGCGACTGAAATTCTTTCTAAGATTCTGGTACGCCAGAAGACTTAGTTTGTATGTTATCTTAGTGTAGGGTCAGTACAATGTACATGGATTTTGGGTAAAATAAACATTACTGGATATTACATTCAAAATTGATAAGAAGCAAACAGCAGCATAAATACCATTACAGCGCACACATATTTTATAAAGTAAAAACGTTTGATATCGACCCGCTCTACACACAAATGCCAGCATGTAAAATATGTTGTCCAATATCCACTTGTCAGACGTTTTCCGCTCGTAAAAACGCGAGTAACTCTTTATGGCAACGGTTCGAACGGTTTCCATACGATAGTTTACAATTAACACAAATGTAAAACTGGAACGGTTTTAACATTGTAATGAACCGCAGAATGCTTAAATAATTTCACATCCATAAATTTTAAATGCTTATACGTCGCTTTGTGTCCAATTTTTTATTTTACCAGGCCGGCCGTTGGCAATTTAATTTGTCGAGCCTAACGCAGCTACATAGTTTTGCACGCCGTTCTACGAGACAATAGTACCACGATCCAGGTCGAGGCGGCCCTTTCATACAAGACATATGACATCAGGTTAGACATTTGCTTTTTACTGATTCTTTAATACGTATGAAACAATTTTTTTTTTAACTTTGCTGTGCAATTAAGCTTGCGAGAACGGGTTTTAACAAGTGGTAAAACAATTTCTTTTCACCATGGAATGTATTAAGTAGATATAAAAAATCCGTACAATAATAAATATGTGTCATCAGTCATATAGAAACCATGATATATTATATTAAATAGATATAATTTTTTTGTACAATAATACATATTATGAGTCACATAGAAAGTTCTAAATACGATAATACTTCTCCAAGTCTTGTGTCATATATTTCCAAATATACGAGACTTACTAATTTTCAAAGCTTAAAAAAACAAACAGCATAAAACTTGTAATTAAATCCGTCTGTAACACTTTTTCATAGAAAAATAATTAAGTTGTAATTAGTCACGAATATACAATTTCATTAAAACCCTAGGATTCCTTGAACTAAAATACTATAGAGTTTCTTATCGAATGAAACATAAGATATAAAAATTAATGCATGATTTACGGTTGACCAACAAAGGCAATTAAATATTTACTAGCTTCAATGTTATTTTAGTATACAAGGTTAACAAACGGCACAAGTAATGTTACTGTAAAACAAATCTATAATTTATTTTTTTTCACATTATATGAAAAAATACTTAAATTCTTGTGCGTAGTTTATCTTAGAAACAAAACCACATGAAATAACTTATTTGCTTTTTAATATCAATTTACCTTACTACTACTACACTGAGACCAAACCATTTACGTCTTCACGAAGTAATATATTTTATTGGCGTGTCGCAATAGGTCACACACATAAACCGAACCATTTCGTCTGTTTACCAAACGTAAGTATCGATTACGTACCCACGCTCCGTTACAACACCATACGGACTATAATAGAGAAATTTATGAGGAAACGATCTCAGACACGCCTATCTACATGGCTGGTATATGCAACGTTCCTTAATAAGGCACTGGTCCTTCTGAGGATAAGCTAAAAACTCAAGCACCACTTTCTAAGCTACGTGTCTCTTAATGCTTCTTAAACATTCAACAATTTCTTATGCATGCACGCCTCGGCAGCGAGTTCTCTTCACATTACCATCGGGTAGTACACTAATCTTCATGCGTCAGTGTGGAACCGACTTGATCTTACCCTTCTTTTCCCATTAATCCTCATATATCATCGCCTGCTTTTGTGAGATAGGCAAGGACACTAGGAGCTCTTTTTATTTTTATTCACTTGCTTTACATCTTTCCTACTATTCATGTTTAAGCCAGACATTTGTGAATGGATTGCACAAAGACTTTAACTTTTTTATATATTATCGTATACTGACTCTTCACTATACTATAGTTAGAGCTGCATTTCTGCATCCACATTTCGCCAATTGTGTTTTCGTCGCACGTAATAGGGGGCGAGCCAATTGGTGATTTTTGGGCACAATTCCATAATCGTTGCTGCTACTGTGAATTTCCTAACGGCACAAATCCAATGAGACTTTCTCCGACCCGGGAATCGAACCCAGGTTTTGAAGATGGGTTGGCACACACTTATTTTTAGGTTATCAATAAAATATTTTCAACAGCAAAACGGATTTGGAATTGTTGCCGAAAAATACACAAATCATTATTAAAGACTTACTTTCCATACCATGCGAAACGTGAGTGTATGAATACTCCAACCTTTCGGAGCGTTTAGATCACATAGCACATTCTTGTGCAGAGAGACCAAGAGGCAATCTATAAAAAGTTATACTTACTTAATTTATCTAACTTAAGTAGATGTTATTTTAAGAATAATTTAAAAGATTCAACTACTCGTAATTCAAATCACAAGATATACCTGGTCTCAATTTCCCGTGGCTGAACCCGTTACATACATTTACGGCCCATAACCAGGTAAGCTACCCCTAACTCGGTTCAAAGTCTAATAAATATTAAAAGCTTGTGGGCATATTGTTGTCAATGTTGTTGAAAAGGCACACAACATGAAACTTTGAATAGTTGTATGAACAGGCGCGTTCATACAACGTTGAACCTAACATAAATGCATTCCATTGCATGGTTTCCGCACACTGAAAGGTTTTAGACTGTAGTCCACTTACTTCATAGCAACACATTTGTATTTGTTGTAATATACGTACACTCATAAAACGTAAATAGATATATGTGTACTATTCATATAACTTCTATAGACTTTATTAACGCCAGTGGGTCTGTGATCACACCGTAGCTATTACCTACCTCAGTTTCCGATCACGATCTGAATACACTGTGTATATACATAAGTATTAATAGAAATATAGCATCGGAACAGCAACAAGACAAGTGCCATATTTTTGTTTAGGCGGGTACATAAAAAGCGTGTTAAAGAGGTTCATCTCCATGTCGTCCAAAAAGAAGCTTATTTTTGGTTGGGCTGACAGCGCGATAGTGTAAGGCCCATTAGAGGCAAATTATGGCCGCCATTATTGTCCGCATGTCCCGCGCGCTCACCGCTGTGAGTTACGTCCGTTCTGGGTCAATGGGTTTTATATAAGAAATCCTTCCAGCGCTACCCGAACGATATGTCCCGTTTACGGAACAAATGAAATATTCCGCGGAGGCAGATAAACAAAAGACAGCGGACAAACTGCTCGCATGCTCCACATTCTCATATAACCGCCTCGAGGAAAATTTCACTGTGAGTTGGCGTCAAAAATTTACTCTTTCAAATATCCGTCTAGTTTGAAACCAACGGCCTAAAATAGATTCTTAAGGCGCCAACTTTCGTTTACAATAAAAGCTATCAATCTAAGTTTTATCTTGAAGCCTCTGACAAATTTCTTCCTTACTTCCATTACTGTGCATTTGAGGTCTATTTTCTTTACCTTTATCATTAATCTTTGAGGCTAGTCTGTTTTTAAGGATATCATTTACTTCATGGTGGTAACTAGCTTTGAAATAATTTATTATTAATTTCCGTAAAATATAAATAGAAGGGTGCGTGACGTCTGCGACACACTTATAATACTCTTGCAGACGTCATCGCCTATTCTAACTTTTCTCTTGTTGTTGTTGTTGAAATTTTTAAAATTATAAATTATTAAATTATTATTATTATATTCACATATTGACTGAAATTTTACTTTTTACACATAGTAGATGGGATTAAACTGCTACTATATAATATTTCTTATCTTTATAACTTATAAGCTATAAACTTACAATGTCATACTTCTCAGTTCAATATTTTTGGTCGTCAGTCGTCACTAACATCATACTCAAAATGTGTATAAGTAAATTATGTGGGATCGCCCGCGGCGAACTGTGGCGAGTTAACAGGGGGTCTCAGAGCGCCCTAGCACTAAGTCTGACGAAGTTAACCTATTAACAATGTCACTAAATCACTTCCGTCACTACCGCCTGTTTATATCATTACATTATTTAACACATACAAATATAATGTTGATGGGTACCCAAATGTATTCTTTGAATATAAGAAATAACTAGATTTTATTGTTGTATCCGAACCTCAACCACTAAGGTGTTGTCTCATATTGACAAAAATGGAGCCAGTTGTTCAAACTTTTTTAATTTAACAGAAAACGTTCCGTGCAGACAAATCGTAGGACTTTAAAAGAATGCAGATGTCAGATGCAGGCACCATATAAAAACATCTCAGAAAGCTCTTCTAGCTGCCATCTTCCAATAAAAGAAAAGACAAGAGAAATCTTGGCACCCGATTTTGCTACATTTAGCGTTCAGAAACAGAGGCTTTTATTAGATACGTTAGAGTAAAATCTATTGAATTTTAAATGTTGGAGTCTTCGGCACTTCATTAGGTGCAAATGCTTAATACGTTAAGTACTAATCACATATAGGATACGCCCAGCTCAAAGGAAGTAATTACACCGCCTTTGCTGAGTTAACGACTTAAAAGAGGCAATTGTCCACTTTGATTTACAGCGTACACTGATGCGCAAAATAGAAGAGGCTTAAAGCGGTACTGAGATCCCAAGGCGGCTACAAAGCGGCATGTAGCCGATTACACTCAAATTATTGCTATAATTACAGTCCGAGCTATGGACTTCGGTACGATACGGGATAATCACGCGCTCGTGTCGCGTTTAACTACCGCTTACTTTACATTTTCTGCTCAGCAAGATACGTAATTAGTGCGGAGATGTTGATAATAAAAACGCACGTACGTGTTGCTGTTACCTGAACAGTTACTGCGAAAATGATCTTATACTCATAACAACCTTCAGAATTAAGCTAAAATGTTCAAAGATAAGTTAGACAATGTCTATATTACCTTAATGGATGCTTTAGGGAATGAATAGCCTAGTTAAAGTAAGGAATATTCCAAAGAATACCCGTTATTGTAGTTATATTATTTTGACGTGATCACCCTAAGAATATGCAATTTTACAATATAATGCTGGACTCAATATAATACTTATTACAACTACATGACATTACACGACTTTGGTGCTATTTCGAGACGGCTCGCGCGATAAAGAACGTTTTTATTAATAGTATAAAGTATTGATGAGTACAATTTATACTTATTAATAAATACATCCCGCGCACAACATTTGTTAGATCAAGGAATGTTGAATGTTTTGATTTTTTATATTTAACAAATACATTACATGTTTTGCCATAGCGCTACATTTCTTGGAATTAATGTAACAAGCACTCCATTCTAAGATCTTTGTCCTCGTCTTAGCTTTCAAGATAAACAATCGTGTTTAAAAGCAATGTTTACTACAGCTAGAAGGTTTTCATACATTTTATTTTTTAAGTCTCTTTATAAAAAACACGCACCAATTTAATTTTATGAAAATAAAAATCATCATCAATCATTAATCATGACTAATTATATCATTACGCCTTACGTACAGCACCAATTTTGGTGATTATAAAAGAAGGTGGTGTTAGATTTAAATATTAAGGGTGAAACAAAGTGACTTATTTTTTTTACGAAAGAAATATTGTTTTGGTGCCTGTCCTCTGGACCGGTGAGGCTGAATGGTTTATATCGGTATACTTCGTCTTTCAACTGAGGACACACGGATTATTAAGCTAGGTCCAATTTGAAATCGAATGCCGATGAACCGACTATTAAGGAAACTACATTGTTTAATGTTATTGTTAAATTGCAAATCCGTGTACAGTGTACACTCACTATGTAACCGTGGTCTTCTCAGTTATCATGAAAAGGAAGCAACATTCATTATTGACATTATGGCCATATTGTACAAGCTCCATGCTTTTTTAATTGAGGCGTTGTCTTACACTACATTTTGTAAATTAATTCTTGCTAAAGAAAAAGGGGCAAAAATTGATTCAATGAAATAATGTAGTAATAGATGTTACCTAATATGGGAACGAATTTAAACAATTAATTTATGAATTCCATTGCTTGTAATTGCCTACACAGAGTAACAAAATTGGTTAGTAATTTCGTAAAGTCTATATATTAAAATATTCAAAATTAATCTCAAATCCCTGGGCTTGGATATAGAACGTAACGTTAGAGCGCTATAAGTAAATATCGTTCATTGAACATAATTAAGTTTTCCCAATTCTTAGGGGTGGATAATTTTGCCGATGTGAATTAGTTACTGTGAATATATTCACTAGGCGCGATAGTTGTCAAAGATATACCAAAACGAAGACTGGGAGAAGTTCCAGCAATACTTATATAAAATAAATTGACCCAACACTCAAATACAATAATCCTGACCCCACACTAGGAAACAAGTCCTGTGTCGTGGGTATCAGAGACTTCTTTGGTCTCACAAACACCCAGACCCAAAATAAACCGCGGCCTCTCGTTGCCCAAGTCTTGTCTACTGGGCCACGGGGCTGTCAAATAAACGGTTAGACTTCTAAATATGAAGAATTCCTTTCTAAGTTAGACCAATTACAATTAAGTAACGGAGAAATATATCAGAGTATTATCTGTGCACTTAGAGTAGGTACGGTGGAAATCACCGCCTTTCATAGAATCGGAAGTAAATCCCTATTTCACAGATGCCATCACTGAAAGCTTTCTATTGTATGGAAAACAATATTTTCGTATAATGAAACAAATGGGATTTATTTTCACAATACAATTGGTTTTTATTCGTTTTTCTTCTAGAGGGATCGGAAGCAACGAGTTACAATTAGAAAATTTTCAATAATAAAACATATTTTAGGAAAGTGATCTAAAAATGGCTGTAGGATCATCAATGCGAGGGACTAACCTTCCAGGACGAGCGTGGATGTAGGAATAATAATTTAAATAAGTTAAACTGCTCTACGGATCTTTGGCTTAAGGTGTTGGACCATTAGCCTAATTTTGTATGAAATACCAAAATCGGTATAAAAACGTCACTGAACAATTGTATAATAAATACACGTAGAAATAAAGAAAGCTGACGAATTATGTCTGAGAAGTGACATTAAAATGCGAGGCACGAACAGGAAAGGACAAAAATATGTAAAAGACGACGGTGAAACTTTGTATTACCAGAGCTTACTTAATTGAAAAATTGCTAAAGATTTTTATAAAAATATGAAATTTTAAATGTCGTAAGGAAGATTATTTTCAACTCCCCCTACTGAAATATCCTTTTAACTCGTCTCTATTATATTCTATTGAAAATATATAACTCGTGTTTTCTGATATTTAAATCCTTTGATCCGATCAATACCAGTATGTATGTCTTCAATGTATGTACCTCATAAATATTAATTTTAAAGAAAAGATTTTATTTTTGTTTTTTTGTTACGATTTAACTTTAAATCTCGACTGGTATGAGCATAGAAGGGACCTTATAGGCTACTTTTTATTTGAAAACAGCGTTTTCGTTTTTAATATTTCGGTTTAACAACGTTATAAGATTTGTTAATAATAAGTCCTGCGTCGTCATAAGTTCAAAGAAAGTTGTGAGATGCAGGCATGGCAACAGCTTGATATGGAAATCTTTAATAGAAATACAATTTCGGAACTAGAATATTTCAGCGCGTACTTTGAAAAGTTTTTGTTTTTGTTCTCTGATAATCACTTATTTTCTTATACATATAACTTATCATCATCCATAATAATAACCAACGATTTCTCCTTGAGCTTCCCTCCAAATTATCTTAAACAGAAAAGCTAATGAGGCTTTCATTTATAACATAATTACTTAGATTTCAATAAGCATTAATGTCTTATCCTAATAAATCTGTAGTGCCTAATAAGCGACACTCATTATTGATAAACATATCAAATGAATCAAGTTTCAATATAAATTTGTGTAGGTTGACAGATTATCACAATATACATTCACCGTGTTCTCTACACACTACAATAGTACGGAGCAAAGTGAACTTACAGAAATAATAACGCTTTCAGCACAAGTTTGAACTTGCACGATCGTCGCTGAATTATGACGGCTCGAGATGTAATATATGTGTTACATTTTTTATTGTTCCTACGTTTGTATTGTTTTGTAACCTATATTTCTGGTAAAATGTTCGTTGGGATTTAATAAAAACACGTATACGAATTGGTGCCAGAATTCTATTCAGATGTTTGGTTCGCATAAAAAATATATGCATTTTATAAATAATACATTTTTTTTATTTCGGCTGTATATCAGTTATACAATTTTTATATTTGTAAACAGCAGTACTCTCATAGATATGCGGACAGCCGTTTTGATTTGAAGGTTTGGTACCTTCCAATCATATAGATACCTACATCCACATGGAAATTTATTAAAATAATATATATTTACGCTTATCCCCATTTTATAATTGTGTATCAAACATTAGCTCAAAAATTAAGAGAGCATAAAAATTATAATATGAGACATCTACTAACATAACATCTAAAGTCTTTTTTAATATGTCGTAAACTAAAGGCACGAAAACAAAGCTAATAAAAGATGGTTAAAGTAATCAGCGATGAGGCTAGATCTGAGATAGTCTTAAGTCCCGCTCACTCAGCGAAAGAAAATTACCGGTCGTTTAGGTAACGAGGTGGCCTGATTGACACACTCCACACCCGTTCTGATTAAACTGATTACTTTTTGCCCCTTATGAAAAGAAACCGATCTGTGTAAGTGACGTCCGAAAATGGGGTAGGTTGTAAAATTTGTGGGGCGTATGAAATGATTTGATCACCGGAGTTCCGAGTTGACGTCTAGTGCGTTATTAATCCTCATACTGGTAATATGAAGCGTGGTTATGGCGGTAATAAAAACAGATTTGTTTTGTTCCAACTCCAATAACAGGTGAAATATAAAAACGTACTCATTTGTTGTTTGTGTCGTTTTGCTTTAGTGTATTAAAACATTTTTTGTAACTAAATGAACGCATTTATTTAAATACAATCCATATATTGCCAAGTTTCTTTTTTAAAAAATAAAATTTATTTATATCTATAATTGGCAACAAGGATATCCCAACTAGTCGTTTCCGGATTTTCATCTGGTCATTTTAAAAAGATAAGACCGCCATTTTTACCCCTTTCTTCTCTCTATTATACATATGATACATATATTTTATTATTTAGTTTATTATAAAATACTAAGTAAGAAGGAGATCATAAATACATACATCCTTAACGTAGCCACAAAGAGGCAAAACAATACCTGATTCGTCGCCAATTCCTTTACCAAGCGACCTTTAGATGAACGGTTCTTTCTGTTTCAAACCTTATGAGTAAAGAAAAGCACCTTTCAATTTATTTCGTACTATATAATTTTATATATAACAAAAAAAAACTGTAAAACAACAAACACTGCCTACATTATCCTTTTAACGATACGGTATGGGACGCGTAATCGGAATACAATCGTAATTTGAAAACAATACATTGTTGTTAAAGCTACAAAGTGTACCTTCTAATGGAATGGGGTTCGATCCCTTTAATGTAATTGGATCTGTCAGCAACAAGCAGGCGACCAGGTAATTACTAGCTTCCCAGTAGGTAACGAAAATAACAGAGCGCGCCGCACTAAGATATTCGATGCCTTTGCTTTGCCATACACATCTTGTTTATACAACAGCTTCAATTCAAAGGAAACTCCGACAGAACAACATAAACCAGTTGAAATGGTATACGAAACGCTACAAATGGATTTCAATGAGCAAATTATAATATAACAATAATAACGATGACGTGTCAGATAAAAGTAGTCAATTTTTTTAACTAATTTCTAGTCCTGAAGAAAATTAACGTAACTAAAACTGTAAAATATTATAAATCCTATGGCAACGCATGTGAAAATGCCACGTTAATAACTAAAGCCATATGAAATAATTAAAATACTTAATTTCGCCCATAAACTAACGAAGCTGTTATGCTTTATTATTTTTCCGTTTCGTTCATATAAATCCTTACTTAGGCCTGCTCTTTTTTCAATAGCCAGTCAACAAGTAACAAACAATTAATTATTGTGGCTATTAATGTTCTATTAGCCATTTGCTTACTCACAACTTGGGAAAAACGCCATAGTATCAAAACGTATGATTACTAAACAGTAATTAATTTCCCTACAGCTCCTGCAAGTGCTTAGCTTCTGGAATATTGTTAAAGATTCATGATATAATTAAAAATACAAGACATTAATTGAAAACTTTTTAATAACCACATAATTGTGTATTATTTCATAATAACAACTAACCATTGTTACTCAGAATTCATTAGAATTTTGAAGATAAAACTTTTAATGACTCCAGTGTTAATTTCTGTTACGGACATGCTTTATTATGGTGAATTTAATTCCTTAACTTTGCCAACTTTTACGGAGTAATTAGAGCGTTTAGTGCTTCAGCAAAATTCCTCAATCTCAAACTTTACGAACATATAGAATTACCTGACATTGAAAACTCCAGTCATTAATTATTATATTGTCTAAACTGACTTTAGTGTCTGCAAATATTTGTTTACGCTTTTCATAGCCCCCTCACTCCAAAGACAAGAGAACTTAATAAAATCTCTCCAAAATAAACAACCTTAGACTTTAAACTATGTAGGTAGTAGAAAGGCTTCGATATTAGTGACGAAATTGCCCCAGCTGCTAAAATAATGCACGGTTCTTTGGATTGATATGTATTAATTTTTTGTTGTAAATATTTCTCCCATAATGAGAAAAACATTAGCGTCGGGCACGCTGTTTCAAAAATATAGTCTCCGGTTTATCGTAGTTAAAATTTGAGACATTATGCCATACGTACTTGATCACTTATTTAGGAAAACCACAAATTTCCCTTTTAAATCCAATCAATACGCATAATTGCTAATCTGAATTCAAAATCAATCCATACAAAGCTCAACTCTAGCCGCCAGATTGGCTGAAAGATCACTCACGTATTGACGAACCCGGTAACATTTTAATCTTAGATGAAAAAGATAAATTCGCTATTCAGGTCAGTGAATATTGACAACGTCTCGCATCGGGCTTGCAGCCACGACCGATCGGTATAAATCACGGAACAAACACAAAGAGCAAAGTGTTTACCATAACATCGCACGCGCGTCCCTAAATCATAACACAATAAAATTTATAGCGAACGGAAGGTCCGGCCTCAAGTGCTGATAAATCAAACACATTTTCTTCGTGTGACTGAAACGGAAAATCTCTAACAAATATAACAGGCGACGACATTATTATGGCGGACCTGGCGCCCTACTTTTTATTATTTCTTTGTTTATTAATATAACAACGCCATCGTTATGCAGTAACTATTATCAACAACTTAACAAAAAGTAGGCATTTTTTTTCCAACAGTCGTATACGTTTACACCTTTAAAAAAATACAGATTCAAAATAAAAAAGTATATATTATTCATCTTGCTTACGACATTTTTGTGTTTTTACCACAAGTTAATATAATTACATGCCTTTTTTTGGATTAGTAAAAAAAATGCTCTGATTCGAAGTTACTGGAAATCTTAATAGTCTTTACGCTGTTTTCGTTGTTGGGCAGATAAGTACAATAAAAAATTAAATTCATGCAAATTAACTATAAGCTAAAAATAATGAAATAAATGATTATTGTTTAGCTAATGTCTAAATAGCATAACACTTCGATGTTCCTAACACAATTACAGCATGATTCGAAACGGTCACCATTACATTAGAAATACGGAAGCGATATTCATTACACGGTTCATTGACGCAGCTTATTTCCGCGTCGAATGTATTAATCATTAACAATTCTTGCTTTCTTTCATTCCACAAATATCCCCACTTCTGCTTATTCAAGGCGGGGACGCCCACTGAGAACATAATTGTGACGATTTGCGTAAGCTCAGTTGACAATATTGATGCGCCCTCCATTCTACGAAAACAATGACCAAAGCAATTAATTTCAATTATCCAATTAATTTAATGCTTTTGTTTGAGCTAATTATTGCTGCGTTCATTTCGTTAATTCTGTAATGTATATACTTAAGTATATAATAGAGGCGACGACGTTGACCATCCAGACTTTTGATAAATTGATTGTTTTGCCAGATTGCTCACGGTGCGTAAATCAATAACACATGTCGAAAAGTCAATTTCCAGGTCGGTCGAAGTGATATAAGGATTGCTATATATAAAGAAACAACGACTGCCTATGGAGTGAGGCGTAAGTAGAGGTATCGATCCCGGGATCCCGGTCATATTTTAGTCCCAAAATTTTCGGGATTAAATTCAATAAATCCCGGGATTTTCGGGATTAATATATTTATCATAAAAATCAATAAAAATGTGCTTTCTAAGATCATTAAAAATAAGAAATTACTCTTAATGAGGCTAGTTTTAGACGAGGCTATAATTTGGAGAAGACCTAAAAAAATTTATTGACGATCCCTCCAACTTCCATCAAGCCTAAACGCGCTTTTTTCGCTTCTAAATATTTGTGCCACAAATAAAAAAGTATGCTTTGGGATGAGACGTTAGATGCGTTGTTATTTCTAAGATTTTATTTTAGTGGCTTAAAGAAGTAATTTATAGTTTCTATATTTATATTTGATTTGAAATACATTGATCTCTTTTGCATAGTCTTTTTTATAGTATAATAGCGTTTCTTTGTGTTCTTGACTACCCCGGGGTCCCGGGATTACAAAAAACGACAGGAATCGAATCCTCTAGGCGTAAGTGACACTTAAAACCATAACTGGCAAAGCGTGGATAATCTTCTGCCTAAGGATTAGAGTATATAGGCGTGATAGTCCGTTTACATGTAATATACATAGAATTTATATTAATTGATGAATTAAATAACATACATAGCTCATACATAACCTTACGCCTGTATTGCTTGAATGATAGGTAGAGGTGTATTTCTGCACCCACATAGGGAGCGAGCCTATTGGTGTTTTTCGGGCACATTTACAGACTCCGAATTACTACTGAATTACTACTCTCTACTTACTTCGTTCTAAAAATGTCAATGTTAAATATTTTTATAAATATAAATTAATACAGGTCTAAATGTAACAACAACACTAAATATAAAATTTCAAGGTCTTATGTATATATAAGACCTACTCTACCAAACAATAAAATAAAATGTCAAGCGAATAAACACGCTGGCGATCGTAAGTTACTAATTAGGTAGTTCTAAAGGCAAAATAAAATATTAAAGTGTTCATTAAAACAAAAACGTAATTACTTGTCGATAAATTTGAATATCGTAACAAGCGAAACAAACCGCTAAACTTTTTGCTCACTCATGAAAACTTGGGCGTATAATGAATTCAGGCCATTAGCCACACCACCGTGAAAAGTTATTTGGAAATAATAAATTAAATTAACAAAAATGTACCAGAAACACCGTCGCGCGGTGCAAAATAAATAATTTATTAAGGACAAGTTAACAAGGGTCTCATAAAGAAGGCAAAAGGTCGGCTATTTGTTTCAGCAAAGGATGGTTCACCCCACTTTGTTATTTAGAGTTTGCGAGAGTTGCAGACGGCGACGCGGGACGCTTTCCTACCCACAAAACAACCTAAATACTACACAGAGCGACTTGTGTCCAAGTATCTTTGAAGGTTGCGTCCAAAGTGATCTGTTGAAACTTTGGTCAACTCATTGGAATATTTGCAATGACTACTCATTTAAATTTAATTATACATGTGTGTTTGTTACGGAGTTTGGACTAAGCCCGCAACTTATGTAGACTAACAACTGCACAAAGTTTCTATGTGGAAAGTTGGTTGGATAGCCACGTTTACCCTGTTTATAATGGGCAGTATCAACACAGTTAGCCTAGCTGTGAGCATAGTTGATTTCTTCAAGTTCTGCGCATACTTTCCACAACTTCAGTAGATAGCGTTAGAGGTCGTCTATGCTAATAATGTAACAAAAAACAAACATTATTAAACTATTTCTATTGCTGAATAAAAAAGTTATAAAGTCTCTTGATTGCGCTTTAAGTAAAAAATCACAAACACATCACACTCTCTTTGCAATTAAATGAGATAAAAAATTAAATCAACAATTACAAATTAGAACAAACGTATATTATTCGCACAAATGTTCATCATCAAGTTACATAGTTGGCACAATATCACTTAGACTAGTCGTAAGTGAACTCACAAGGCACTAGTCACAAGGAGAATGTCGTTATTCTTTGTTTTTGTAGTTCTATCTAATTTATAAATTCACTTGACGGCATACGTACTTCTGTGTTATTGACCTAGATTGCATTCAAATGGTGAAAACTATTACACTGATAAAATTTGAATGACTGAACATATCGTAAAATAAATTTCCCATACTGAGGTTAATAACTGGAAAATGTTCTTAAAGATATATGTCGGACAGTTATCGTATTACATAAAAATAAAAAAAATCAGCTGTAATGAGTTTTCCACAAGGATATTCTCAGTAGCAGCTCGAAGTCTGAAAAACTGCAACAGGCTCCCCAGATTAAAACATAATTGAGAAAATGTGAGGGCAAAATACACCTCGACCTATTTTTTCAGGGCCTTCACGCGTGAGTATTTATGTGTGTAAACAATGTTAAAGTGTTATTATTAATTTTTATAATTTATTGTTACTCAGATATGGATATTGCAGCTACAGCATCTGAAGTTTTCCTAAACCCTAAGAAGAAATCAAAATGAGATCAGAAAACTAAAAAAGTAACGCTTGTTATTTTATTAACTAACAAATAGAATTTATATTTCAAAAGGATGCTCCGGCACCGTCTTGGTCTATTCCCAACACTATCCCGCCAACTTTATAATTAAATCTTAGTTACGGTACTCGATGCGTCAAACTGAATTGGAAGATGACCTTAAAATAGGAGCAACGTCGCCTTCAATACACAAAAATTATTGTTCAAAGCATTACATTTTGATTACACAATAAGACTTTAAAACTCTTACTATGAAGTCCCTTCAGTAATAATTCGTATTCTTCTACACTGCTACAGTAATCAATCACACCTACATAAGAAATTAATATCTACGACCAGACACAAACATCCAATATCATTGGAATCGATCTAGCACATTTTAGATTCTCCGACAGACAGCTTTTTCCTTTTCATCTTTTTTTATTTCCCATCCGTGCGTTAGAATCAATTTCCATTATAAATCTCAACTTCGTTCTTTATGGTATCTTTCATCGCTCATAAATAAAAGGTTTCTTGTATTTTTACGATTTCGCAACACGGTAAGGTAACACCGAACTCATGTGATTTTCTCTACTTGGCAAGAAAAGTTTGCACAAAATATTTAAACAAAACAAACATACCTCACGCCTATATTCCCCGGAGGGGTAGGCAGAGATGCATTTCTGCACCCACATTTCGCCAGGTATGTATCAGTCCCACGTAGTAGGGGGCGAACCTATTGCCGTTTTTCGGGCACATTTCCAGATTCCGTGCTGCTACTGAGAATTTCCTAATGGAAAAACCCAATAACACTTGCCCGACCCGGGAATCGAACCCAGGACCTCTAGATCGCACGGCGCATACTTGTACCGCGAGACCACGAGGCAGTCAAAAAAAAATTTAAATTTTAATAGAAATCGCGATCTTCCACGAAGCTATTACATTCATTGGAAAATATGCTATAATATGTCGCTCTAAATCGAATAAGGTCTTGGTAAATACATGTTAGAATTCTGCAGAAAATTTTAATGCTTTGTGTATGGAATGCGGACTGCCGCACTCCGCATACCCCAATAATAATGAGAAAAGCTCATTGTTCTGCATCTTTTTTTCGGAGTTTTAAGTCCGTGATTTTAGTCCACATCTAGAGCGCTAGAGAAAACAAATATTTATGACTTTGAAAATCCTTGAATGTGCATCAAAATTAAACCCATAACCTTAATCTTTGTACTCCACTTAGCTGCTAGTTAAACTATCTCTCATATGCATTCAGCCAGCAAGTAACATTTTCATAATTACTAGAGTTATTCAAAACGTTTTGAAGCACCACAAACCACTCGTTTAGAAAAAAAAAATGAGAGCTTTAAATTTACACAAATTATAAGCGCATTTCGTTTTCGCTGAAACTAAAACTCGTGTTTAAAAGTTTTCAGAATTTCACTCTGTTCCCGTATGTAAATAAGGCCAAAACATATTTTATGTTGCAACGTGTGAACCATTATCATGCGGGAATATTTTATTCACTTATATTTAACGCTATTAAAGTCAGCACAGTGGCGCATACCTACACATAATTTCACTTCTGCAAAACCTAACTCGCTTTATATTGAGAACAATTGTAGGACTAACGATTCAGGTTTAAAATGGATAAGGAATGAGAGAAAACAGTATGGACGATCTAATGATTATTAGAATCTCGGCAAAACTATCGAACTAAGAAAAACTGTAGGACAGTCTGTAGATAGTAGTACTGCCGTAATTGACAAACCTAGAAATAATAATAATAAACAAATGATAGTATTAAAACTTTGGATTTTCTAATAATGTTAAATGTATACACAAAGTTCACATGAGCAACTTCGCAAAGACATACGTCTTAATTTCACAGAATTCAAAGCAGGTATTTCGCTCGCAAACGCCAGTGATATTCACGTAACTGTCCTATTTTAGCGCGACAAAAACGAAAATAGTACAAGGATACATCCGGGACTACGGCTAGTACAGAAGAGTGTAGTTATGAGCGTCATTGTAGCCGCAATGGCTGAATTATGGCGGAAACGCGACAACTTCCGTCCAAACCCCGATACACGTACCTAACTACCTAGTTTTACCAAGCTGAATAGATGCTTTCGCCATTTCTGAAAGCGGTATGATTTTTATTTCAAGCTATGGTTTAGTCATCGATATCATTTGGAAAATACAAGGACTTTATTTCAAAGAAATTATACCTACCTCATACTACGCTTCGGAACTTGAAATACATATCTGACTCTATTTTGTTAAAAAAATAAAATTATTATTGACTTTGAAATGAATTTAAAATAAAATACATTATAAATAAATTTCATAAGAGTGTAGTTTGTAATAAAATACAAAAAATATTACACAATTAGAATACTTAATAACTGCCATATAAAACAAAATACTACTTTTCCCTGAATGATAACACAGCAATCAAAACCAAATACAAACACAGTTATCATCTAAACGCAAAAAGGTTATTTAGTGCCATCAATTAGTCCGCCAGTCAATTGGTTCGTTGTTCGATGCAAATTACTCAAATTGTTATTTCAGAAATTGCTGTCTGGTTTCACGAAATAACCGCAATTAGCGTCCGTGTAATTCAAACTTGCAAATAGCCAAGTCTGTTTGAATATCTGTGCCAAACTGACCATTCCATTTCAATTATTCTTCGGCCTACATTATTTATTTCACACAGCGCATTTCAGGAAATTAAAAACCCCGAACAGATGAAATCAAAGCGTTGCAATTTTGCTTTTAGTTGGAGATTATATTGTTTTCAACTAAATATTCTGTCTTCATTCCTTTTATGTTTTTAGATTGCCTCGAGTAGCGACAAGTTTTCAGTATCTATTACATAAATCGTTGTTTTTTATTCGAGATTCGTACTATTGCTATCTGGAAATGCTTTCTAAGTCAATTTTTTACAAGATTATTTTATTGATTGAATTCTGTCTGATTGTTGACTTTTATCAACTTCAATAGGTGTTTTTTAAATCATTGGATTGATACAATAATTGTATTCGACAGTGAAAGACAGCGTAGTAAAATTGGAAAATATTGTTACGATTAAACAAATTAAATACTTAAGTTCTATAAACGCTTAAAATACCTATATAATCCTGTTTTAAGTTGTATCATAACTATAAAAATAAATGATTCGAAGCGATGTGATGAAACTTTTGATTACATAGTATATTGGGTAATTTCTAAACTTTTCGCTGCGAAAATGCCTTGAGGAAAGTGATAACAACCGAAATTTTATTTTTTATAACTTTGTCACCTAACACAACGCCAAAGACTATAAAATAACACAGTATAGGAAAACGCTAATCTCACCGCAGTGCCGGTTCTGATAGTAAAATCTTCTCGTCATAATTTTTAACTTTAACATACATCGGCTTCAATTAGCCCGTGTAAAGTGATTTAATTCTTGATCTTGCAAGAAGTATAGAAATTTGACAAGTGAACGGTAATAGATGCTACTTTTAATACGTGGGACACAAAAAAGAACTAACAAATCTCGGGGGTAGAAGTACACCCATGCGTAACCTTTCAGGAGGGATCAACGTGAATTAAACGAGAAACACATGTCACTGCGTTTCTAAGACTTTACAAATACATATATTTAAAAAATAAAATTGGCAAGTCGCGCTCGAGTATCAAATCATAAATCGTAAAACCGATGTGTCTGTGTATGTTTTTAAGCTCTAAATGATTTTTATGTAGAGATATCGATCCCGGGATCTCGATCATATTTTAGTCCCGAAATTTTCGGGATTGATATATTTATAATAAAAGTCAATAAAAAAGTGTTTTCTAAGATCATTAAACCAGAAATTACTCTTTATGAGGCTAGTTTTACACGAGGCTATAATTTGGAGAACACCTATAAAAAATTATTGACGATTCCTCCAACTTCCATCGAATCTGTACGCGTTTTTTTCGCTTCTACATATTTGTGCCACAGATTAAGAAGTATGCTTTCGAATGAGACGTTGGATTCGTTGTTATTTCTAAGATTTTATTTTCGTGGCTTAAATAAGTAATTTATAGTTCCTATATTTATATTTGATTTAAAATACATTGATCTTTTTTACGTAGTCTTTTTTATAGTATAATGGCGTTTCTTTGTTGAGATAAAAGGGATATTTTTTTTTTTATCAGGAAAAATTATAATTTTGTTTAATTTTTGAAAATTTAAGTAAAGATTTAAAATAAAAGATTGATTTTAATATGTTTTACTTCTTTTTGTTACCACTTTTTATTACTAATACAATCCCGGGGCTATCCCGGGATCCCGGGATTAACTGTTGATAATCCCTAAATCGGGGGATTACTAAAATCGACCGGGATCGAATCCTCTATTTGTATGTCACTAAGTCCTCCTTTGTATAATTTTCTTTGGTCAATTGTTTTTAGGAATTTACTATCATTAAAATTCTATGCGTTAAAAAATCTCTATATTTTGCCATTCAAAATGATCAAGTGATCACTTCTTCAAAGAAGATAAAAATCTCTTTCTCGAAAAATACATACATATGTATGTACAGCACACACTGAGCGCTGTATTCCGCATCGCCAATTCTGTTCTACCGGGAGATGTTGCACCGCGAGAAAGAAAAGAAATTTAGAAAACAAGTAAAAAATATATGATCACAAATTTAATCCTGTGAAACAAAATCAACAACTTCTCTTTTACATCAGAACAAATTAAAATAGTTCTAAAGTTGCCGATGAAATTTGAAAGGTATCGGTGTCTCTTAGCATTTCATTACGCTGCTAAGAACGCTTTCTCGCAGGATAGTAAATTCTTGAGCTCTCGTTTGCGTAATACCGCCATTGTAACAGCACACCTTTGAAGATAAAAGCCTTCCACGTTACCCAGCGTGTAGCTTTTTCGCGGTCTGGTAAGCCCGGAGGCACAAAGTAGAAAAAGTAAACTCTTTTAATTTAATGTGTTATAACTTTGCATCATACGAAGTTCGCAATCTTTTTTGGTTTTAAATATGAATACACGTGTTTTGAGCTGCGGTATTTTGTTAACATTTTTATTTGTTTCAAAATTTTTTGTTTTACCGTCATGTTTATGCACGTACGACGTACGTGTATAAAATTTATATTTTTTGGAAACAATAGCTTAATTGGGTTTTTGACGTGTGAACTCCATTAAGCCCATAAGTATTAAGCTCACGTATAATGCACGATATAGACAAGCTATACATACTCAACCTGCGTTAAAAACTTTAATTTAAATTATTTTGAATTCGTTACTCTACTAAATATAACTCCACCGTTTGTTTTCATTGAACCAGCAAGCCTTCAGGTATGCGTTACATTATATTTGCCTCAGTAACTGATTGTGACCACAAAAAAACTCCACCGTTTGTTTTTATTGAACCAGCAAGCCTTCAGGTATGCGTAACATTATATTTGCCTTAGTAACTGATTGTGACCACAAAAACAAAAATTTATTTGCAATGTCAAGAAACAACAACAAATGTATAAAATATCCGTAATGAATCCATTCAAAAAGGGTTTATCAAGGTGACAATCGCAAGAACTCAAAAAACTATTTACCTTTTTTATAGTAGTAGAAACAGTAATAATCGCGAGAACTTAAGAAATCATTGCCTGTTTTTGCTGCCGCTCGAGGAACCACAACTTACATATATGTTTGTTGCTTCTAAGAAAAAAAGGGTTGAGTGCCACTGATATAGACGCACTGCGGTGTAAGGAAAAAACTCTCTACCTGTATGCAAGCTCTACAGAGAGAGCGCCTATGAATTTTCTAAGAAATCTATTGTTATTTATGGAGTAACCATTCAGATATTTTTAATTCTAGTAACTCTAATAAGGATTTAATAACCTAAATTATGTTGTATAGTACTGAATTAATCATAGGAAGATTTTTTATTTACAATTCATAACATCTATAATAAAAACTTATCTACAAAGCCATAACAACGGTGATACAATAAATTATAGTAATAAACGCTTATCAAAATGAGCCCTGCATATGTATGTGATTCGCATAAATTTCATCGCCGATAGCGGTTGTTCGTCGCTTTGTTAGTAAGCCCCTCAAAATTTGCGATCGGTGCGCTGTAGTTTCGTAAGTTCGCATCCCAGACTGGAAACTACGGTGACACAGATCTCCGATCGGCCGGTGCCGCACAGAGCAGGCACTCGTAAGCTAGACGGCTTTAAAGTACTAACAAATTGGCGGCAATTCTAACAAATCGACAGAGGACACCTTGCCGCTTTTAGCAATATATTTAAACTGTGACTTCATTTCATTTCATTTCAATTCTTTTTGATTGGATGGCAATAAACCAAGTTCAATAAAATCCACACACAATTAAATTCACCTACAGTCACATACGCAGGTCCCTCCCCACTCTAACGTAACAGAGTTACGTTGTGGGTATCAGAAACTATTATAGACTTTTCGATATCAGAAACACTCAGACCAGAAACAAATAATTGTGGATCACACCAAGATTAGTCTCAATGGAGAAATTAAACGTCTCACCAGGCCACTGTTAAAATGGCTAGCAAAAGGACATAGAAGTAACATACATACAAAATCACACAAACTCAAAACAAAAGCAATTAATTCGCGGAAAACAAAATTGAACTTCCATTGCAAAAGTTGTTACCTCCATTTTGTAAGTCAGTCACGATCTTGGTCTGCACTTTCCTATGCTATCCGTACAAAATCGTATTCATTGCAAAAGTAAGATGCGTTGATTTGTTAAGATGATTCAATGCGTTTTTGTACGTATAATATCGGGTACTCGACACACGTATTCAAATCAATGAAACAGCTCTTAATGCATTTTGTCGTAGACCCTACTCGGTGCATTGTGTACACGGTCAGCCTCAGTATTCATGCGACGTTGAAAAGTTTTTAAATTTTTTTTGTATTATGTCCATGCTTGAATTGTCACCGAACATTTAAGGCTTTTTGATCTAATGATCGTAAAAAGGATGGTTCAAAGAAGAGCTATCTAGTTTAACACATCCATATATAATCAATATATATTGAAGACAGTCTTTGTTAATATAAACCGTAGGCTCAGTTTCATACGGGGGCAAAAATAATTCCTATGTCTTCCCCAACGTCTACCTCACTATAATTATGCATCGTACTGTAAACAGTTTACGGGTTGATTTCTGGATCGTTCAAGGTATTATTGAACATTTTTGTTAAAATATTCTTAATAACACGAAGCTTCGAAATTTACTCAGAAAACTTCTTATTAATCTTTACAGTCAAATTTCTTGCATCAGACGTCCAACTCGTAGCTCGAATCCTTTTTTACACTCAGTTTCATATCTCCATTCACGTTAATCAGTAAATTACAAATAAGTGAGTGTAATTGCAATTTATAAATCAATCTGTGGCGCGTAACAACGTCATTCAAAATTTTTATTGGAAAACTGTGGTGTGCACCAGTTTCCATAACTCTTTTAACATTATAAAAAGTCATATGTGGATTTTTTAACGCGTCTCTCATCTATATTCGTTTTGGAGCAGATTTTATCGTCCAATTGCATGTTCGTTTTTTTTTAATCTGCAGCTTCCCAACAGTACCGTAAACATACACTCTCACAAATTATTGGTGCTATCCCCAATTCGGAGCCATTGGTTCAAAGTGTTCTCCAATAAATTGGTTGGATGATATAAACATGTTTTTGACGTATATGGTATACAAATAAATCTTTCTCATTAATCTTTTTTATCGGAAAAAATAAAGAAATATTAATGTTTTATTGGTATTAAGTTAATATAAAAATATATTAACTCAATATACATATGTATAGTTGTCGGATGATTCAAACGTTATCTTTTTATTCTTTTCCATAATTTTAGGTACATGAGTAACATCGAATCTTGTTACATTTTCAAAGTATTTTTCACTATTATTTCAAATCTAAATGACAATCCATTATTGTGCAATTATTTTCTATTTGTTTCGACAGTCTTTCCAAAATGTGTCTTCCTATGAGTTCAAGTTTGTTAAATGCGTGTCGTGCGAAATTTTTTTTCGCTATTACCAGATCGGAAGCAAGGAAGTACCAGCTGTAGCCGTAACTTTTCGGTATATAATGTCAGGTGGCCTCGTCTGTCCCACGGCCTTTGGAGAACGATGAAAGTGATAGTATTCGTTTTCTCATGGATACTATCAGTTAAAGCGTTTAATCGATCAGAAACACTCAAAGCTAGAAAGCAACATGCCTCGCTTAAGTCTAGAAAATAAAATCCACACAAGGAATAAAATCGAACAAAAAATATCCCTTTTTCCGTGTTTAGCTTTGTCAAACACTATTTACGTTGTAAAGTTCCCGCTCGACGCGTTCTGTAAACGTAATTCGCATGTTGAACACGAGCAAACATCCGAAATCAGCCGGAGAACATGAGAGAGACGCGAGGCACGTACTGTAGGTTCGCGAGCCGTTAGTACTCAGCGGTGAGGGATGAATGGGAGCGCTGCTATACTCGTGCGGCACGACACGCATGTTCTCTAAACACGGAGCTATTCACTATCTCCGTTCAGGCATTACAGTACCAATATTCAGTTTCGGTATGCGCCTTAAGCATGCATTGTATCTGTGTTTAAATTGCACGTTGAATAGTGAATGCACTTTTCAAATTGCGTTATATTAGACGATTGCGTATGAGATGATTATCTACTGCTTCACGCAAAAAGGGATGTCATGCAATACGTTTTTATCAAGCAAATTAACCTGTCTCATTATTGCAATGCTGGACACGTAATGTAGAGCCATAATTTTGCTATCTCGACCGGATAATTGAATTCAATACTTTACGGCTGGCAGCCCACACTCGCTGTGATTAGACAATTAAGTTGGTTATAATAGAACGTACTTTATAACGTCCATCTGTTCGAGATTAGCTGTAAAACGTATATTTTGAAGCGTGAACACTTAAATGAAAGCTGAATAAAACGTATACATACAAAGGATTTCAGAGTAACCGTACTACCAGTACAATTTGCCCAGTATTGGACATAAGCCTTATTTGATGAAAGGCTTGCCCCCAATCGAACATAAACAACACAGTCCATTTGTTTTTCCGCTCTACGGCATTATTTATACGTATAATATGAACATCGATCGAAGTGCCAAGTCTATTCCGTAAATAGTAATTCATAGAATTGATTGGAAATTCCCCCGTATATTTGAATGAGGAACGAGTTAGTCGACAATAATTGGTTAAATCGCAGGTAAGAATGATGAGCGTATGTACGTAGGCAACAGACCACCGAGGCGTGCCCACTAAATAATTCACATGTCCGCCAAGCGCACCTACTACTTTGAAAAGGGTAAAAACGCGACCCAACTTCGCTAACGACTAAGATGTTACCTTCGTTCTAAAACGTGCACTTTTGTTCGTCTCAATAAAACAATCGCCTTCCAATTAGCACGTGCATGGCTTTTATTGTTATAATGTAATTGATTTTGCTGAAATTTATTGTTACTCAAAACAATACACAACAAGTTAAAATGAATACTTAGCTTTAATTGAATCCCTCCATTGTCTCAATTGCAAGGGTAAATTAGTGCTTGACGCAAAAAACAAATACCATTTTTTTCTTGAAATCGGATTATTTTGTATCTGTAATATAAACAATATAATTTACTACTTCACAGAATAGCACATTTTTAGGAGTAAAATTTAGATACGCGTCTATGAAATATTTTGTGGAAGGCCTAGTGTTAAATAATACATAAATACAAAAGAAATTGAATCCTAGCTAAAGAAGGACATGAAATATCTCAGTACCACTTGTTTGTCTTTTTATCTTCAACGTGGCTCGAGACAAAACATTTTTAAATATTAGCAGTCTTCGCAGTCTCCCCTTTTTTAGAAGAATGCTGATTAAGTCCTTCCTCGAGCTCTCAGTAATTTTTCAGTCACCAGCCTTCCATTCTGATAAACTTGGACAGCGTATCTCAATATCGATGATAATTCTACGATTTGTTTAAAAATAAATGAAACTAGTCCTAAGTCTAAACAGAATAGGATTTAAGAATAATTGATTTCGCTGAAGCTAAAAAGCAGTGATGGCCTCGAGGCAAGCAACCTGCACACCTAAGAGTTCTTAGGAATTTCTTAGTGCTCAGCAGTGGGCGTATATGGGTTGATGAAGAAGAAGAAGAAGCTAAAAAGGTGGTATCGGCCGTATTGTCACATCTTCTTCTTCTTCTTCATCAACCCATATACGCCCACTGCTGAGCACGGGTCTCCTCTACCATTGAGAGGGTTTTAGGCCGTAGTCCACAACGCTGGCCTTATGCGGGTTGGTGGACTACACACCTAAGAAATTCCTAAGAACTCTTAGGTGTGCAGGTTTCATCACGATGTTTTCCTTCACCGTAAAAGCAAGTGATAATTCAATGTGAATACACACATAACTTCGAAAAGTCAGAGGTGTGTGCCTGGGGTTCGAACCCGCGACCGCCGAGATTCTCGACCGCGCGCCCAAACCTCGAGGCCATCACTGCACACATACGATCAAGATTCTCTTCCTAAGTACAACAAATTATAATTTTGAATTCTACGAAATATGTATGCACATCTCTTTCTACATCAAAACCAAAAGCATCTAAATATCACAAGCTTTAACCTTAATAAATGTAAAGCGCCCACAAACCAGAAAATAAATATTATTCGGTAGACGAGTAATAATCTCATATTCGCATTACATTCAAAGCGCCATAAATATCATCGTGATGTAAGTATTTCACTCACCATCTGCGTGATATATTACATGGAAACGTTTGCGTCACCGACGTATAACATTACATGATGTATTTATTGCTTACTCTACGTAAGGGTGTCGTCACAATAATCTACACGGTGTCCTTAATTCACTCAATTAAATTACCGTCACCCATTCCACTTGACGATAAATAAATTAGACTAGACCCTTTACCTATAGGGAATTTATACTCTAATCTATTAATTCGAAATTCGTTGAGGTGCGAGCACGATGCTCTCACACCCTTACCCTGTACTCCAAAATGTGTTCTTAAATTGGATTCAAATATAGGCAGAGAAACTTTATGTACTAAATATTCCCCAAGGAACTACCTCCAGTCGACAGTATTCAACAAAGGTATATATGTGTAAATACATGAATAATCTTACGCCTGTATTACCTAAGGTGTAGGCAGATGTGCATTTTTGCACCCACATTACGCGAAATGTTTTATTATACCATATGATACGATGCGAGCCTATCGACGTTTTTAAGACACATTTCAAGACCATTGGTGCCCAATGCTCTAACCATCGCACGTTTTACTCTTTACAATTATCTTCGTTCTAACGGATACAAATATCTTAGAACATTTTTAGCAAATAATCTAATAATTGTCTTTTATAATATACCAAATACTTTAAATAGAAGAACGAAAATAAGTCACTTTTCTTCTTAATAACCAATTACATATTTATAGTTCAATCTTATAAAGCAAAAAATATTTTCTAGAAAAAGAAATCCATTGAGAGTCGCTCAGAAAATTACCAGAGACTCGGTCATACATAATACTCCAAACCGTTTGTTACTGTCTATTATACCGATACAGTCATTAATTACATTTATGTGTGTGAGAAAGAATAATATATTTTATTCGCAACGCGGTGACTGACACTCAAATACTAATACTTCAACCAGACGTGTATAAATTGCAATGCCAATATAACTTGATACATGTCAATTAGTAAATAATACACAAAATGTAAAGAAACATTTGTGGAATTTTAAAAAAGGAATACACAAAAAGTTCATTCATACGTATCTAGAAACTGAGTTAGGCACTCTAATATAGTGGGAACTCTGCCAACACTCATCATATTAGAGCTAGATGATAATAAACGCACATTAGTGTTGCAGGTTTTAGGAATTCTGATTTTATGTTAGATCCGTGAACGAAATGGGCAGGTTTTTTAGTTTATTTGTTCGAGGCGAAGGTTACTCACACAATGAACATTGATTAGTGTACGTTAAAAATAAATGGATGAAAAATAGATGACTTTTGTGGTATTGTTTTGTTGACGTTTTGCCACAAAAAGCTACATAGTTAACTAATATGCTTACACTCTTTATTTAAACTATTTGATATTGCTGGTTAATCAGAATTAAGGTATTTAAGCATGTGGTTATGTATAAGATTTAGACTAACATTAGTTAAAGACTATTAATATATATACAACAGCTATATTATTAAAGGAAACGATAAAAAGTAATTTATAAAGGACAATGGAATAACAGCAGCTATCAGTGGTGCGAAGACATCAGGACTACGGACATTTCCGATATCCCTAAATCCTGAGTAACCCCGCGGTGAACGACTCGCCGAGAGCCGTAAAGCTCTCACTATCAACACTAACTAAATTGAAAAACGGAATTCTGGCTTCGATTAAACTGAATTGAACTTCAAGTTGTTACGTAAACAGCGCCATTCTCGATACCTGCTTACACCGAAAACGATAATTTACTACTTTTTGTATTTACTCCGCTTCGAATAAACGTTTTATTTTTAGAACAGAACTTCAATGTTCATTGAATGGCTAATGTTTCATCCGAGCATCGTTTGCATCCGATGAAGTTGGTAATTACACGAAACTGTTTCGAAATCATATTTCGTAAAACATTTCCGTGCCGGTTACCAAGAATATTAAATTGAACTATTTTTGAGGCAGTTATGAAGTTATTACTAAATATAAAACGATTTGTATAATGACTGTATGATTACACTAGTGGAATCCGGTGTTAATTGCTTTAAAAATAGTCTGGTTTCTTTATTAGATCGGATCGAAATGTCACCGGTTTTAAAAGTTAAATTAGTTGCGTTAGCCGTTTCTGTGGAACATAGTCTGAATAAAACATAAGACTAAAACCTCTCTAATGAGTTTGGCGTTCTTTTTTTTCTTGCAGTGCATAAATTGTAAATGAATGTGGGATCAGTGGTGACCGGGAGCGCGGGATCAAATCACACTTCATTTGTCCGCGTCACAAGTCCGCGCGCGTGATGGATGGCGCCGGCCGTTCCGCGCTCCTCTTTTAATTGATACTGTTATTTTTGCACAAGCGCCTTCACAACGCTCATCGTCGACGATGTCGTTTATCCACGTTTATTATTGATCGTATGTTCTAAAAGTTAACCGCTTGTGTACAATACGGCTGAGTTTGCTTGTGGATGATTATGAAGAATGAAGGTCCTATAGACAATCATCTAGAAACATACCACTTTCCACAAAATCCTAACATGCCTCATAATTCAGTAGCATTTTCAGAGAATACTGAAAATGTAGCAAATAATTATTTTTATATTATTTACACCTGAATCATTTCATTACTAAGAATTTTTTAGGCTCGTGAAAGTGTATATGGTCAGCGTGATGACTAGGATGTAACCCGTCTCAATTGTATAGGTAGCCCAAGCCCAGCAATGGGACGTATATAGGAATCAGCCTATATACGCGTATCTATATAAATAATAGATTTCCATTGTAAAACTACTTTTAAAGCGAAAACCTACATTTCCACATTAGTATTTGTAAGCAAAAATAAAACATTATTAAAAAGAACTGTACGACTTATGTCAATTGAAAAAAATATTTTGTTCAATCGATTGTGTCATATTACGACCCACATCAAAAATATTCCGGAGCGCCAGCATTGCTACGCAATAATATACAAACAGTAGGTGAAATAGCCAACAAGATTCTTACATCTTTCATTTGCCCCTTAATCATACACAAAAAAGAAACATAAGTCAACAATTACTTGATATTATATATTCCCCCAATAGTATCTCATCAATTGTTTGCCGTAGAGTAGACAACGTAGGCATTGGTATTTTGTGGCTACGAGCTACGCCGTAGCAACCGTAGCACGTAGACCGATGCAGATTTGCTATCGTAGCAAACACCAGTGCCAAGACGCGAAATAACAATAACCACAATTAGCATCAATTTAAATGAATTTAATATTATACACATATTAGGTACATAAAGATAATCTCCTGTACTAGATAATGCAGTACTCAACATATTATTTCGTACAACTTATTGTAAAAAATATACACATAAAACCTAACACTTTTTTCAACCTAAATCTGTGTTCGAAATAATCCAACTTTTGGACATGGGATTTAAGATGTTTGCACCGGTAGCTCCATTTAGCTGGAAACATGTCCTTTAATTGCAGCTAGCAAAGTTTTCCAACCAGGAACAGAGGAACTCAATTATTTTGTACATTTTGTATACGAACTGGATTTTATTAAGGTCCTCTTTATATTTTTAATTACAAAATAGTTACAAAAGTTGTTAGAAACAATAAAAACAAATTAAAACAAATATTCTGTGTTCAGTCTTCATCTTTCATACAAAGATGATATAAGCAGTCTATAATCACAGAGCTCGGCATTTCCAGCTACTAAAGCAAATGTGAGTAAAACACTACTGCCAACTAGTGTCAAATATAATGCGGCGCGTTTAAATCTGGCTTCACAATCAACCATCAGTTGTTTTTTTTTCCATCTATGACGAATATCTGCAAATTTTTGCCAGTCTTTCGAGTCGATATTTAACAACATGTCACGCCTTACGCTGTTCTTAACATCGTGGGCGACCGACCGTATGTCTAGAGTCTGCAATGTGTCCCACGAGAGTTTATCTTGGCAAACGAAAAGGTTCCCTACATATGTCTTAACCGCCGCAGAAGCCTCTACTTTAAAACTATAGTTATACTATACAGTGTTACGATACTGAACCGCTGTTTAAAACTGGAATCCTCGACATTATGCCCCATTTACCCTGAAGAGGTACTAGAGTATGGAAT
Source organism: Cephonodes hylas (assembly GCA_030295005.1). NCBI lineage: Eukaryota > Metazoa > Arthropoda > Insecta > Lepidoptera > Sphingidae > Cephonodes > Cephonodes hylas. The sequence continues at coordinate 7,278,683 of AP025369.1, read as the reverse complement.
GAATGAAAGTCTGATAGACGATCATCTTAAAAAATTGCTCAAATAAATCCTCTATTCTTACAAACGCCCACGAAGGACGATTTTGTAAATCTGTAAGTTATTTCTGCTATATTTTAAGGAATATATGGCTTTTGTTTATTTCTATCTTTTTTTGGTTTTAATTGAAAAAGGAATTTTATGAAAAGTTATTTTCTTAAAATAGTAATTGTTACGAAATCTTTAATAATTTATAAGCCAGAAAGTGAAGTATTTGAGAGACAAAAATTGTCCCACTACTTTGCACAAACGTATCTTAGTATGACATCAAGAGTTTAAGACCAAAGTCCATCGCTGGCCTGATGGAATTTAAAATTAGAAGGAAAACTTGATAAAACTTATTATCAAGTTTTTCCTTCACAAGATGTCTTGGCTAACAGTAATTTTACATTACTCGTAATATACTCGTAGTTATAAAAACATGGTTGTTACCGTCGTGTTACGTTTACAAAATAGACCTGTGTTCATTTGTAAAACTGAGTTGCCTGATTATGCATTCATTTTTAAAAAAATCGTGTTATTAATAAAATAGAAAAAATATTATTTTCGGCAAATTACGTTTGCAGGCCGTATGCATATTCGATGTGCATAAATAATTTCCTATTTTGATCCAGTCTAGTACTAAAATATTTAATGCACCCGTAGGGTTTCTACGGTTTCTACCTTAAATGCTGCGATTAATTTTAATGGCAACCGCTGGGAGCAAAGACTTAACAAACTCTCTTAGTATCATTTATGCAATAATTCAAAAAAATATACACTGTATTTAAAGTGTAAGAACTGTTGAAACCGGTAAGCAGTATATATTGGGGTAGCGGCAACACAGGCGATTTGATTACGTTTGATAAACGTTTCAGAGGTGATTTAGCTGTCGTGGAGTGTAAGAGACATTTGTTGGGATCACGACCGTATCTCGAACCAACCGTGAATTCTCGAGCTCTCATTTGCGTAATGTGATTACAAAAGCACATCTTTCGAGATAAAAGCGTAGGCTTTCTACGTAAGTAATGAATTTCGCAGTCTCATCCGAGAAAACTGAAAGCCTCATAATTGTAAGGGAAACGCACGTCGACCCGTGATCACATAAACGCCTTTAAAAATCCGCGCACAAACCTACTCGCAGACATTTAAAAAGAACTTTCATATCCACCTGAGTGATGCCGATGGGCACAATGTTCAGATAAGATTTTTACAAGTATTTGTATGTATAGATAGGTTGTCTACAAATTTATTCACACTCCATTAATACACGTCGACGGACAGACGGTCGTGATAGATTAGTGTGCACGCTTTCTAGGTGCCGGTGAGTTTGAAAAAATACGCTTCAAATTGCTTTTAATAAAAATTCAAGACTAATCCGGACGGAGCGCAAATATTAGCATGTTAAATAAACGCAATAATATAATTCTAAAAGCGTTTCAGTCGTTTAATGCCGGATATTTAAACAATTATGTACCTATAATAAATCGGAGTTTTATTCAAATAGCAACTGGAACGATAATTATACATATTCTATTTTGTATAACATTTGTAACTTAGTCAAATTATAGTACTAACAAGAGCTAGATTATAATCTGCTTATTAATACCTCATGGTGATTACTGTACACGTTCTCAGGTTCACCAAGGTAGATTAGAAGTATAGGCCCAGAGTGAAACGTTGTAACGTACACCTTAAGTACATCGCTACCCACTCTGTCAAAGGCACGGGCGTGACAATACATAGCCTGCCCCCGAACAATAGCAAACCACGTCTATACTAGTCACACAATACGGAATATATTACGCTACGATACACATGCCTCAGATAGTGTGCGTATTAAAGGGACTTCATGGATAATACACGCAATTATTGAAGATCTGACATGCTCCACGTTTGAACGTACGGATTAGAATATACTAATTGAACGCATCATTTCACGTCAGACACTAACAAATATACCACGACGTATTATCGCGGTAGATTAGAGATAAGCTGACAGATTTCTTATAAACCTCAGAACAGTTGAATAAGACTAGAAAGGAAATGTCACAACCTACTATTAGATGCCATATGTTTGACACGGCGCTTCTTATGTAATTCGGGTCGCGTGTAATATCAAAACTTTTCTAAATGTGTGATAATCGGTTGTCACACGGTTGATATTGTAGCTCTTCATTTTTGTTTGATTTTTTTATCATTGGTCGTGTAATCGTAGTGAATAGGTGACAGACACGCGGCGGCACTCTTCCCCATACAAAATATTCTCTGTTTCCTTTCTAATCTAATTCAGCTGTTCTCTGCTATAAACCATCACCACAGCCCACCCATAGGTTGACTGGTAGAATGCCTTGGCCATTAAATCCCCCTTTATACATAATTTGTATAAAAAGCATTAATAAACAAATAAATAAGCATTTTAATGTCCGACAAGAAGTCCTGTCGTACAAATTCTAAGCCTTAACAACTAAACAAAGCAGTGGAACTTATTTAAACATTAGCTGTTATATATAGCTAAGGCGCATGTCCAACTTCACCTACGGTATAACGATTTGTCAATACACAGCTAACAGGACAAAAACAACGAGTTATCAACACAAACTAGACGCAGTCAGTTTAACATAAAACAGCTTAGAAATAATCGCAACAACACGGCCATAAAAATTAAATAACATTAACAACAAACGTAATAAAAATACCTCCAACCATTTAATTAATTCTAGATATTTGCATACCCTACTTTAACGGCATTTGTGCGACAGTTTTATTTATTTCAACAACACATGTGACAAATTAGAGAACAATTACTATTGGCATTAAGACGTAAAATTTACTAACTGCAAACACGTGAATTATTACGGAGTTAATGTAGGATTATTATTTTCAACTTACTTTTTTTATGTCCGTGTTACAGAGTTTAAACGTTGTTACATTTAAAAAAAAATAACGCTTTGTTTTTGTTAACATTTGTTATTATATATTGTTCATACCTTTGACACGCGTGATAATAATGCTAACATGACACCGCCGAGGGCGAATATCTTCCATGAAACAAATTTGGGGCTCAATCTTTGTCAGCTTAATAGAATTTACATAATTAAAAAGTAGAAAACCTGATATTCATGTAACTTACATTTTTTAATATACCAAAGGAAGTAATGCAAAAGTCAATCCCTTGCTGAAAACTATTCTTTAGCAAAGTAACAGTAAGTTTATCATTGGTCTGTATCAAATGTGGGACTCACGGAACTACACGGACTAACAAAGAAGTTATAAAAATTCATTGAATTTATATCTTCCTTTAGAACTGTAGAGTGATCTTAATTGAATCACCGTAATGTAAATCTATATTACTGTTTATACTCTGCATTAACATCGAGTGCATTGTAATGATTTTGCCACCATAAAAAATAGGTCCACGGTTATTGAATTGTCGTAAACTTCGTTGACTTTTAAATCACGACGGTAGCCCGCAGTGACTTGTAATGAAAAACAGCTGTGTAAAAAGTTTTCGCAATAAAACATCTTCCAGACACTTCTGCCGGAGCGCAAACGACAACAAGGTGTCCGTCTACCTACCTGTTAAAATTAGATCGAATAAATCGTGCGTTTCTTTTAACCGCCCCCGTTTTGCCCTTTTGAAACTTTTTACTTCAACAGCAATAATTATATAATTTTGAAACAGATTAATATAAAGCTGAGCATCTGCTTCTGAAGTACTTAAATGTTGATAAATGTTTTGGGTCAGGTTAAATTAATGTAAAATAATTTTAAGTTTGTACTTGATTTTATAAAACCCGATTAGTTGCACCATATTCCTCCTTCCCCTAAAATTTGACCCTTATCGTGTAGGCCCAGCTAAGAAGAAACCTAAGAATGGGTTGAAATAACCTTGGGTTTCCATGAGCAATTGTTGAAAATTGTAATTTATTTAGTTTTATGTGAGACATAGGTAACATCTCAACCAGTTCATCCATGATATATATTATCCAATTAGAAAGCGTTACTATGCAAATACGCAAATATGAAACACAATGAAAAAAATTGAAATACAAAGACCGTTCATCTGTACGAAATTTTTGCATCCAGTTCATTTTCCTTTTAAAAATACTTTACTCATTTCAATGTGTGTTTCCGTTTACCTCGGCTCAACTTATTTACGTTTACGTTATTTACGTTTCTTTCATTAAAGGACGGCTTATTTTATTATTGACATTGTAATTAAAATAAATGTAAATATAACTGAAACTACCAAATCAATTTTATTTATAACTGGACTAAATGACAAATCAAAGACAGTTTATGCAAACAATAATAGAAAAGTACCAAACAATTGCACGTTAGCGGCTCACGGTCTGTTGGCTTGGAGCGAAAATGGAGCCGACTTCCACCCAGTAAATTTTATTACTGCATCCGTGTAAGGAGAAGTAGTTCCACAAGCAACAATCTTCTTTTATTGCTTCGAATATTTTTTAATGCGTAAAAAAACTTTTTGAAGAAACAAAATAGAAATTGCAATTTTAAAATCTGAAAATTACACTTATTCTCATGGAACTACACTATTATACTGATAACTTTACTTCACAGTTCTATGATACGGCTTTATCAATGCTGTCGAACCGGCTTATTCAGGCTGTCGTCAGAATACGCTACATTGTGGCACAAACTGTAGTAACAAACATAAATTCAACCCCTCAGGAATGACGTCTCTTGAATGAGTAAAGAAACTAGAATACGAATTGCTTGACTAAAAGTTTTTCGCCTCGGTTACAAATTTGTGTAAAACTTAAATATTTTAATCGTTATTGTTTTTTTAATTAGATGAAGTATACTTTTGTTAGCTCTTCTTTTCCTCATTTGACGAGTCAACATGCTTTTAAAAAGAGGGTAAAATGAGAAATTTCCCTTACTGAAAAAATACAATGGCGACGAATTTATTAAACACTCATGAATAATTTTAATTATCTCTGTATAGATCTGTGGAGAATGTATGTGTCGTTTTATACTTAATGCAGGAGCAGCGGTAATCCGCTTTTGTATTTTTATTTTCGTTTCTCTACGAACGCGTAGCAAATTTTGTGTATTGTTTTTCTTTTGTACTTCTTTTCTTTAATTAAATAACGATTAAGATAAGCTTCTTTTGTTCTAAACTCGGCAATGTAGACTAAATTTGGTAATTTTCTAGAAACCTGACCTAATGTTTACGTGTACAGAATAGACAAGTATCTAACATATTTTCTTAATGAAACATGATTAACGGGTATCTGCGTTAATGTACAAATAGCCACGAGATAACATATAGAAAAAGTAAGATTTTGAATAGGAAAGTATTCCTAGTCAATAAAAACAAGACGATTAAGATGAAACTTATCTAAAAAGATTTTTTCACTTAGAAGCTAATGGTATTATGGCGAATTGGCTAGAGCGCATTACCAAATGACTGTCCAAATAAAAGTCTTGGTAATTTTCCTAAATTTAAAATAGGAACAAATGTTAACATTATTTTAGTACGTAGTTTACGGTGATGTGTCAGAAGTTAAGAATAGTTACAGTGTGTGTCGCGAGATGGCTTTATATTAAGGTCCTATTGTATCTAAATTGCTCTAATACCGCTTTATAGACATACTCCAGGCAAAGTTCTAACAAGGTGAATTTATTCAAAATAGCCAGTGACTATACCAGTGGCTACATACGAACTTTTGGTTAAAAAAACAGAAGTATTATAAATAATCACGAAAAAAATATTTATTTTAAAAAATTGGATCATTGAAACATCATCATCACCTGTTTTTAGAACTTTTTTATTATATACTAGCAGTTGCCTATAAATTAAAAAAGTGGTAAAAAAAGTTAAAAACAATTTAGGAGTAAAAATGTATTATTGTAAAAACAATTGCCATACTGTTGGGTGTTGGGTGTATAGTGTCATTATATGTATGATCAATTTTGTGTCTGGTTTTCAAAAAAACAACTAGCTTGTTGAGAGAACTATTCTATCATTCTCACTTCCTTTCATTTTCTTTTTTATTATTATTATATGCGTATTTCTCAATAAACTGAGAGCAGTATATGAATAATTTATCATCGGCATCTACCTTCACAAACAAAGTGATCCTTAATACAAGAGTTAATACCAAAGCCACTGGAAGTGACAAAATTAAGCAACAACTATTTCCGAATTCCACAGTCTAGACTACTTCAGCCACATCATAAAAACTTTTAACATAACTTTATTACGAGTGATGGCAACGAAATTAAGTCACGTCGCTATTTCAACAACCCTTAATTACACGGGACGTTCTGTTGTAAAAAATTACCAGAATTATGAAGGCGCTAAAATATATGAATAAATAAATTTATCGACACCCTCCAATTACCAAATTCCCGTCATTTCAAACTATGTCACAAATGTACGACTTTAGGAATGTGATACAGTGTGCGCTGTGTATAAAATTAAAATATTTGAACTTTGCTTTTCACCTTTCATTTTAGCTGAATGCTCGCGTAAAATTGTTTCATATTTCACTGCCGTTAACAACGTAAAATGAACAAGAGAGACTCAACTTTAAATTACGGTGTAGTTTTGCACGTTGCAACAGCCAACCTGTCAAACGACTCGCACAGATCTCAGCTGCAAATTGTATAAATGAAAGCGGTTATCGCAAATTATTTAACTGCAACATTCGGCACGAGGCCAGCGGACTCCACGTCGAATTTCACTAAACTATTCAGGTCGAGAAAGCCGCAGTAGCTCAGTAGTTCACAGCTCCAAGTTAAACTTTTGCCCAAAAAAACTTTTTTCACTGAAAAGCCTCGCTCTATTTATACCGGAGTGTTGATTATTTCACTATAAATATCTTCTGTTTGGCAACATTCCGCTACTCCGGCACAGTTTCCAAACAATAACAAGGGGTGGTCAGCATCGGCCTTAAGTGGCTATTGTTCAGAACCAACTGAATAAGTTTACGGCAGCAAATTCACCGGGAAATATCGACAATTTACATTTACTTGTTAATTAGCGGTGAGGGCTTAATAGCTTATTTTATATAGCGACCGGCTGCTTAGAGCGGTTTAAAGCGGAAGCACATTCTTCTGACTTCCGATGTTACAAGCTCATACTTTATCCGGCATTTAAAAATTATGTTGGAATTTTTTATAAAATGGCAACATCAAATAAGCATTCAACGTCTATTGTTGTGTTATGTTTATATACTACTAGTTTTTGTTTTAAAATAAATTAGTTAATTGTCAGCTTTCATTTGTGATTTCATTTATTTATAATAAATTAAAAAAGGCATTGATATGTAAATTACATACGTAACTAATCAGACATTTTTGTATTTTATAAACAAGTAGCATTGGTTTCATGAATTACTACTGTCATTTTTTAACAAAATTTTAAGTACCTATCACCTAGGGGTTTTAAAATTTTTTCAAAGATTATTTTAAATGCCAACAAAATGGGTTTAAAATAAGGTCAATTCGACATGGTATTGCAAAAATGCGTTTTATCATATATTAAATACTCTACTAAATAATAAACAAATACAAAGTATACATACATACTCACGCCTGTATGCACGAAAGGGCAGCCAGAAGTCTAACAATTTAAGTTAAATAGACTCATCTGTACTCAACAGAATTTATCAATCCACACTAGAACAGAGCGACGGATCAAGGCTGTAACCTCTCTTCTTTAGAAAAGCCCAACGGCAGCATTGAAACTATTTATAGGCAGTACCTACTTATTATATTTAATAAGGGGCTTTACTAATGTACATTCTATTTATATTATAGTGACCCCTATTATACAAAAGCGTGTAACAAAAGGTCTGTATTAGGCACACAAACAGGCGTATAATCGATACGCGTTCCCACACGGTGCGTCGGTAGTATTTTTTCTGTTCATACACCACAAATTTTCTCCACACACGACATGTCTCCTCTAGCACTTTATGACCGACCTTACACAGAACATAATTTATTTTTAATCTTATTGCTCACGTTTCAGCTCACGTAAAGCTGCCGTCATAAAAGTTCACCACGTCCAAATTGGAAACAGTTCATGTCGCTTTGCCATAATCTATTTCTCAGTCCTTCAAGTAACATTTGTTAATCGTTTGACCTCTATGAATTATGTCCATTACCCGTAACCACTTGAACATCATACTAATACATATGATAACTTTAAGAAAAGTTTTATAAGATTTTTCTTTTAGTGTTCCGATCAACACGCGTGGAATTAAAACTCTTATTTATCTATTCATGTACACAGATTTATTTAAAGATCCTGGATAGCATTACATTTTATGGTAACGCTGTGACAGTATAAAAAATACACGGTTGATATCGATACGTTTTAGTAAAAAAATTGTATTATACAAATCTGTTTCATACTAATTTATTCTTAGAAATAAACGCTAATAATTCTTAATAATTCTTAGAAATAATAACCAAAGTTGGAAATACTCTTCATTTACAATTATGGGTGAGTTAGCATGATATGCAATGCAATAGATGCATATTACTTTAACAACTTAACTACCATTTGAAATATTAAGTCGGCAGATCATTGTAGTGAACGTACAAATTGCTTGTTACGAAGCGGCTGTGAGGCCCTCGTGTATCGGGCATTTAGAATAATTGCTGTATTCGGCTTAAGCTACGTAACAAGCCAGTCGAATACTATCGAAACCAAGCAATTATACTCCGGGCATAAATTTCACAAACAAGCAAGACAGTAACAAGAAAATAAAGGACGTATAGCAGAACACGTGACCCTCATCAAAAAAGCCAACGTGACCCAATAAAATGTTATACGAAACTAGCAAACCATTTAATCGCTTCCCCTTTTTGTGTATGTTAGGCTATGACCTAAGCCCACTAATGTAAGCGCCCCAAGTTCTCTTCAATGAATCACAAACGTAAGCTTTATATTCATTCACAATTATTGCGAAAATTAGTTTAAAACGCATTAGTAAACAAATATAGAACAAGATAAATATTTTGGGTTTTGTTTGTTTTATAAACGAAATTAAGCGTTCGTCGCTTAGCGTGTTTGTCCGGGGCAAAGTACGTCTGCCCTACTTGGCCAACTTTGGAAAACTTGGCATTGAGTTATAGATTCCCAACAGCCTTCGCAATACTTGTTTTGTTCGCTTTGATCGTAAACAAAGATATACTTTTGAGGTCTCTTTTATCGATATACATACATATACATACATACATACATATACCATAAAAAACTACAATATAGCGGGATAAGTGTATCGTGTGAAAAGAGTCTGTGCTGTGTACGCTCGGTTTGAATAGCTCTTGTCTTACCATTATGGTCGACAGTGTGACATTGCAGTACCAATATAAAACATTTAAAAACATTTAATACGACTCTACTACCATTGCGCCTACAACCGTGCTTTGTTATAAACAGATTTAACCCAGACCATATTATAGTAAAAATTTTCAGAGACTATTAAAAGAATATTCAATCATGCAATATCATTTTATAAGAAGCCTTTGCATTACTTTTTTTTGGATTCAACTGCTAACTAATTACCTATATTAATATTTCTTAGGGAAATATAGTTTTATAATTGTAAATAATAAAAATTACAAACTTCTCTATTAGTTCAAAGAGCAACAAAAATGAGAGAATAAAGAAAGCAGTACCGATATAATATTATTCCATTAAACAAATATTGATTCATGATTTTTGCATTTGTGATGCGCACTAATTTTTATGCCTAGCAATTAACACTGAATTCCTCAATATTTTCGCAAGGCTGCGATCGGTGTTTGAAAAAAAAAATAATGACCTAAAATTAGAATAAACGATTTACCAAAAAAGTAAATAGTTAATATTCGGAATTTTGACGTCTATATAAATGGGTAAAATAATCCACACCTACATACAACCACTGTATAAAAATAAAGGTTGTGAAACCTAGCTCTTTCTTTTATCAAATATATTTGAATACAATTAAGCCACATAAAGTATTACAAAAGTTTGAATGTCTCTATACGTACAAAATTGAAATCTTGTTGTTTTTGTTCTTTTTGTATTTATAACTTGTTTTGAAATATCATTTGTATTTCGTATGCTCTTTCTTCAATTTTGAAATGTAGTTCATGAAGCTCTTGAGACAAAGAAAAACCTAACGATAGCTCATTCAACATTTGTCACACGGTTTGGCTACAGACGAACACAAAGGAATCCGCATACAATGCCGAAAACATCATTCATAGTATATTTGCTAAAAAACTAAAATTATTTGAATTTACATACCATACGATACATTTGTCGTTCACAAAGACATGTAAATGTAAATAAATACGTTGACACATTGTTGTTTGTAACACCAAGTAGGTCAAGATTTTGTGTTTTTTCATGCGTTCGTGATCCGCTATCTAAGGTCTCGAGTAGATGGGCCGATAGTGTCCTGCCATAAAAAAAACTCGGATGTAGGACGCGGGAGTCACCGCTCACGTCCCCTCACCTTCCGTCCTAGTTTATAGACGTGTCCCCCAAACCGCAATTTATACCGTGCTCATCAAGGTTGAGCCGTAAATTAATTGACCTCACTTCAATCTGTTTGTACTTTCAACGTACCTGTATATTTATCAGAAATCGAAGTTGAATGCAAGCGAAATCAGGTCAGCAATTTTTAGACTAAGCAAATACAAAACCACGTTATTAAAGCTTTTGCCGAGAATTTGCGGCTTCAATCATCCATTGAAATGTATACATTTTGACATTAAAGCACGAACAAAAATATTTTGCCACGTTTAAAATAAATATCCTGCTTATTTATTGAAAGGACGAAACATTCCTCAGTTTCATTTAGAGGTAAATCCAAAGAACAGATCCCTCTGTGTAAAAACTGATTTACTTCACTTACTTGCAGAACACGTAATCTCGTGACGATAAAAGGGAGCTCCGCTAAAATTGTCAGGCCCTAATCACAGATTTTAGACTATTATCACTGTCCCTTTGGGTAAATTTATATGTTCGTAATACGCATACAAAACAACTTAATATTTTATACAAAATGGTGACTGGGAAAAGAACAGATAGGCTATAGGCTAATTAGTGTTGGCACTTATGGACACCGACTACTTTTAACTTAATTAAATTAAACAACGTTCGCACGACACGTTTCACTGTTATAATTTCGGCTGATCAACGACAAGACGAAGTACAAACTAGTATACGTCAATTATTTCACATAGAATATAAAATAAAACAACAATTACTACAAAATGTTTTGCTTTGTAAAGAATTTATTTACCATTTGATTACAGTTTTATTAACAAAAGAAAGTTCGCTTGCACCTTTACAACCCATTTCACAAAACAGCGCCGCAGTGGTTACGTTTTTCAAGCTACAATTAAAATCAATTCCTATTAAACGTAAACAAAAGGCACTGGAAGAACACAATTTAAATGGCAGTAGAGCAATAAAGAGATCGTTTATGGCGAGTAGGTACGTAAATACAAATTCGCTTTCCTTGCATTGAGGTTTTAGAAGCGCTCCAGGTCAGTTGACTACGACTTCGAGGGACGCAGCACGTAGCCTATACGAAATTATCTGCCCCGAGTGAGGTCGCTTCGAGCGACTTAAGGAAAATATAAAACGAAAATAACTTACGCCTAAGCCGTGTGCCCGAGTTTTTTTACATTAACACGGAAAGGCTGCAAATAAAATGTTTATTTTAAATAAACGTTCACTGAGATACTCTCTGCGCTAGGTTTTATTGTTTTCTCGCACAAATGCGACACAACGTAAAAGTAACCCCGCAAATGGTTGCGCTTCCTGTTACTGCTTTAATTATTTCTAGCAGTTCATTTCGAACAATGCTCTCTCCCTCGCCCTTGCTTCAATATTGAAACCAGTAAAGCTCGTATTAATAACATCATAATCTGTTCTCTGCTTCGAAATCCTGTTTTGCAGCATACTCGAACGGTGTAGTGCGGTGTGTACGTATGGACTGCGATTCAATTGTTCTGAAGGGTGGAGGAAAATGGGCGTTTTGTATATTAACTGGTACAAGTTCCGTTCATTCTGTACATGTGTTCCAGTGCTCGCGCACGGAGGCGAGTTGAAACCGTGTTCCCACCGCAACGCTCCCGATATTAAAACTATAAAGTGTCGCGCGCTACCAATTCGCACATCCCACTCGATTCACGACCTTTAACCGTAATTAGTTTTTCTTGAGGTTTAATCCACAATCTATTTGTGGCTTAACTTTTCCGGCAATGTTTATTCTGTTGTTGTGCTAAGAGAGGTCTGGCGTTACAAACACATTATGAACTTAACAGTGAATTTAAACTCAAGGAATTTGAATTGTAAAAACTTTTTTTTTAATTGTTTGCATAATAAATTGTTATGAACAGTTTTTGCTAACATGTCCAAGTGACATTATACTATTGGAAATAATAACATGCGGCCATAATATACTTACAGAAGTAATAATGTCTAATCCGTCCACGCTTGACGTAGACTCAGTATCAAGTAGTCACTAGACTTCATATCTCCTTGAATATCTTAAGACACTCCATACCCTAACGTATATACATACACACAAAATTCCATAAATATATAAAGATTTGCTTTGAACTCGAACTATTGGCCACTTTTGTCACTTGTGATGGCAATTCACAAAAAAAATATATTAAACAAATGAAAGACAAATGCATATTTAAATGAAAAATAATTTGCGTCTTTGTGTCACTCCACTGGGACTCACATGTAGAACTCCGGTGTAAGTACAGCGAACAAGAACTGGGTGAACATAAAATGACTAAGTTATAGCTCTCAGAAGACGTATACACTCGTAAAAGTTTCCAACGGAACATCTCACAGGAAAATAATCAAATAGAAATCGACAATTACAAATTTACATCATATTAAATAGATTTGTTTTGTTACGTCACTGTTAGTGGGTAAAAGTATTTACTACTAATGTTGGTTAGATAAGAACAAGTGTCGTAAATGTTTATTACTTAGTTGGTACACACACGGCCGTTCGGAGGTCGGATTTGTAGCACCCACATACTAAAACTAATCCTGTGACCCTTCTTGATGTTTTATTTATCCTTTAAGTGAAGTTACTTATATTATGAATATAATTATACTATGTATGTGACTGTTGGGTGTATTTATTTATTTAGTTTTTTATTAAATGTTTAGTAATGACGCTGATAACAGTTTTAACATCTTTGTATAGCTTAAAAATATGAACAATTACATTTCAATTCTATTTATAATAAACAATTATAATATTTCAGCCAAACAATTATATAAGTTTTGCTTGTTATTGTTGTATCAATTATTCAGGTCTTTGTTTAAATTTTCTTGCAGTGCAAGTAAAACCTCTTTTGTTCTCCGAAAACGGTTTCGCAACAAAAAGGTTTTCAACTAACGTTTGAGTGGAGGCACTGAATTCAGCTGTAAAATGAGATACATTGACAATATGAAACATCCAAGGATCCTATTGCTTTAATACCGATATAATGATCCCCATTTAGTGTAATGGATTTTGTTAGCTCTTCTTTTTCCATTTTTATCCTCTAAAATATTTTTTATATGTGTATTTGTTCACAAATCAACCTTAATATTGTTTCTATCACTTTCTTAGGTATTTGGATTTTTGTGACGTATTACAGCCTGGTGAACTATGCATGACATTTCTCAAATGTAGAAAATGCTTGAATCTAGCAAAATAATGTTAATTTTTAATATTATCGTAGTTTTTAAAGTAAATCATCTTTACCGTATATAGCCGAGGACTATTGCTTGCTACAGATAGTCTTACATAAATTCCTTAAGTACTAGTACCTACATCATACTGCGTTAGAGGATATTAATATTTATTATCGTTATGTTATAAGCCCAGTGCCGAGTATCTAATTTATCTATGGTTTACGTCTATTGGTATTGCCAAATGCCGATAACCTTGCCAATTCCCGTACGTTTGTCAAACGCATAGGCAAACAAGTAGGTAATGTTATTAGGACATTATATGCAAATGCTTACTTGGGCACAAATAAATTCAATCCTTTTTAAATATGTTCAACACTTTTTGCTCCTACTTCGAGCCTGCTTATTCTTGGAATAAGACTATACAATAGTTATTCGCAACTTTTTTTATAGTTTTCTAGCTGAAATACATATAACGTAACACACGTAAAAGTTTCGCCGGCGAGTGCGAGTGGGTGTCGGAATAATACAATGGAGAACGATACACCAAGAAACTGTATCAAACTAACACGGCTAACAGACTCGAGACAAACACTTGAACATATGTACCTACGGACAAATATTTGCCTCGGCGGAAGAACTGAGCTCATGACTTATTGAAGTTCGACCTCAGAGTTGCTTGTAGCCATCAGTTACTTACAACATGTACAGTTTCTAGATGGAGTAGGTAATATTGAGGTGTTATTACGAGAATACTCCGAGATTTAGTCAATATATTTTTATTCCATATCATCCAAGATGTCGACCTATTTGATGATGCAATAATGCTAATTATTAATTCATTCAAATGTTATTTTAGTTATAATTGTTTTGTGTGCAATATATAATTTATTTGTGTTTTCTGCAGAATATATATTTTTTTAAGTTTTGTGTACTTAGTAAGTATGGTGGATACTCTCAGCTTGTATTGTTTTTATTATGTAAATAAATAAAGAAATCTAAATATTCTGCCTCATTCATGCAAAGAATTATACAACTAAATTATACTCATTTTGCATTCAATGAATTCGTAATTAAATTCAACGGTTATATTTGTTTTGCTATTCACCAAATAAATATGTATTAATTCACAACTTAATCTTACTAACTTAACTTAATCTTTGAGATCTTTTTAACCCCATTGTATGTATACTGAGATGGTTATAATTAAGAAAACTCACACATCTAGAAGAATGACCAGCTAATTTTACGTTTGAGTACTCCATCTTTAAGATTCTTATTAATTAGAAGTAAAAGGAGGAAATGCATACGTTTATATATCGATAAAACTGCTCAGTAATGTATATGGCCTTACGCAGCTAAAATGGAAGAAAAAATTTAAAAACTTCATCTCGATTATAACTTTAAATGTTATTTCCACTCCAATAGTTTTCTGCTTCATAAGTCGTTAAAAAATCAATATTTCATATTTTATTATTAACCTGATCCCGCACACACTGTCCAAACTTATGCAACAAACGTGGTCTGACGTCCTAAAACGGCAATACAATCAACAACAGAGCAGACGACACTGCGGACTAACGTTATTCTACAACGACTTTAATATTGTCAACGTTTCCGACTATTCACTACAAGCAACAATGCTCAGACGTTCCTTTAAATACAATTTAATCTCGCAGGAATTCAATTTCAAACAAAAATACGTAGCTCTGTCCTACAAACCGTGTTAAGTTCGAGCAACCTCTTGTCAAAAGGCATGGTAAGCCGGATCAGAAACTATTAAAAATGTTACACTAGATTGGCCATTAAATACTGTAACTGTGACAACTGGATGCGAACTACTGTCTACAACTCTGAATATGAGATACACCTGCGCTGTACAAAACGTAAAACGCATGTGTTGATAATTTAGTGTGACGGCCCATAAAGAAAACCTGTGGCGCCTAGTTCCTCTATTTACTTAGTCAAGGATGCTTTGAATATTTTATCATATTTAAACTCTGCTTTGTCGCAATGTGCTTTTTTCTAAAGTCTGCAGTTCAATATTTTTCTGTACATTAAATAGTTATTTCTTATTAAATTTTTCATCGGCTAAAAGGAAGAAAAGACTTCGGAGTCTTTCGGCGCAATAATAATTTATTTATTTTTGAAGAAAATATTATAATTTTAAGAAAGTAATTTAGTACTTTTAGTTGCTATGGCTGCATGATGACAACAAAATTAATAAACAACTTTTTATATTACCATTTATATTTTTCTGATTGTACGAATTATATTATTTACTAATGATCAACAGAATGGAAATATTCGTATCAGTGAGTTATTTAATAACCTCATGTAATTAAACCTTAAAATAACCTGTAGAATGTTACGCTTTGCACGTTAATTAATTTATTGCCGGAATTAAAATATTATACGATGGTTTGTTTGAAAATGAGACTCGGTGGTTGTAAATTCATTAAAATCAATCTCGAAAGCATTAACCATGGCTAATTTAAACAACCTCACATTGTCCTTTGCGTTTGTGTATCACAAAATGGAAAATGTTAAACGATATTTTATTTAAAAGGTTGTTGTTGTTATTTAAATACTTATTATTAAACTATTCGTGTTATTACGTTTTAAATCAATCCATAGCTCTGAGTTAAGAACGTTGAAGTTATAACAGAATTTTGTGTTTTAGAATGTCATATAGGTAACGGTTACAAAAATAAGAATCTACATAATAAACAAAAACACAACAATCAAAGGTTTTCATACAATAAGATCATACTTTGCACTTAAAAAGATAAAATTAAAAAGAAAAGCTTTTTTAAACGTAGTTACAATCAACTACAATTTGAGAAAATGTATTCACAAAATATGTAGGTAAAGAGGTCCTTAGGAAAGCATCAATACACACAGTATTGATTAACGTACATTCAGTCATGTAATTTTGTATACTGGTATTACCCTTTCTGGCTCTCGCGACAATTCCATAACCCTAAACCAATAAGAAACATATTGCGATACCTTTGTATACGACAAGAAGGCTACCAATCATCTAATATTCAAGAAATGATACACCCGAACCAATTCGAGATATTGTGTTGCCCCGTTCCGGGTTATATGTTGCAAATCGATACGTCCCGGATGAAATATGGCCCTACGGTGGAATACCTATTGCTCGGCTTCTTTTCATGTCAAATAGCAATAGTGTTGAATTGAATGTCGTTGACCGTACTACACAAACAGCAGGGAGAAGGGACAACACCCTACCCACGCCCCCCTGCCTACCTAGCTAACAAAGTACTTCGTGCACAGGTCTGAAATACAGACAGATCAAAAGCCTCAAATACCTTCGACACCGATACACCAACTAGTAATGAACTAAAGTCGACGACAATTAACTTTAATGACTAGCAGTAAATTGATATTACAGACCTAAACGCCAATACTTTGAAAGTGGCCGACCAATTTCGTATTTCTTGTAGTTCGTAAATGTTGTTATAGTAGTAGCGACAAGAATAACAATACTGGAATGATAACAAAAAACAAATGGTAACAAATAAGAAGGTGCGAGGATTGTAGACCCGCTTCGTAAACTAACTACGTACCTCGTCGTGTGGTGGGGACCAGCGCTCAGAAAGTTCGTAATAAGCCATGACTTCTGAATGCTAATGCGAGAAGCTCCGTTGAACTTCTTTTCTGATAAAACTTTAACAAGCGCCTCCGTCAAAAATTATCGTCGGCTATTTTTTGTAACATTTTCCTTTGAAAAACATCATAAACGATTTTCATAATGCATGTACCTATACTTATGTATTCTGTACTTTCTACTTTATCGGGAAAATATAACCATGAATATTTTCTTATACTCAATGAATTTGCTTTGCCAATATTCATAAATTCCTAAATTGTACCTGCGCAAACAGAATGATAAATCGGTTGAACGCGCAATGTAACAAAGACAACAAAGTAATAAATAAATTACACGGGATTGAATGTTTATAAACGTCACGTAACCTCTTGAAATCCCTCCATTAGACGTTATTTACTTAGTCTGTGCGCAAATCTTGAGAGGTCGACTCACGAAAATGCCCCATGAATATGCGATGACACAAACCGTACACAGTTTTTCCATTTAGAAACCATAATGAAATCTCACGCACGCGCTATATTTGATTTTCAATCAAAAGAAAATTTATATTTTGTTTAAACAAAATCATTTCAATTCTTAAAAGCTCTGAAAACGTCTTAATTAAATGGGTCACGGACGGAGCAAAGCAGCAATTTTAAAATATAATAGTTCGTAACCGGACAACAATGCATACACAAAATAATTAATGATTCCGTGATTCTTTAAAAGTAAGCTTTATTTGTTAGGACAATAAAGTTAAGAAAACCGTAATGTACAGTGTGTTTTAGTAGAATTCAAATCGTCAATGAATTTACTTAACTATGAACTGAGAGTAAATTAAGCCTTATACACGATGTTTCGCATCCGTCTATAAATAACCTACGCTTTACAACTAATAACAAATTTAGCAAGTTTTAGCCAAAATCTAATTTTGTAGATATAACGGATTCTCCGATGTATTATTCTAAATTTTCAAATAAGTTCTACAAATTTCTAAAAAGGGCCGAACTCATGTATTTATTTAGAAACCAAAAATAACTGTCTGACTTAATAATTCAACACATTTTTACTGAAATTCAAACTTCATCTTAACCGTTCATTATTTAAATATTATAATATGATACTAATGTTTAAAATAACTCATACATTAAAGTAAACAAGTGATATAACAGCTTCGTCTGTAAATTGATATGCAGGCGTCTCACAATAAGTCCTCAACTATTGTTGAGGAATTACAAGTCACGATTTAAATCGAGGTGTCGTGTTAAATGCCAGACTTGGAGAATACCTTAATGGTACTTTCTATATTCTGAAGGCAACTGGCTTGATGACTAACTTATAAGTTGTAATTACTTTTGTTAATGTTGATCCTCTAACTATACGAGTATTTACTATCCTGCACTAATATTAGTGTCAAATAATATATTCAGCATTAGTTAGTCTATGGTGTAGGTAGTTGAGTTAAAAAACAAATTAAGTTGGTATATGGAATCATATGGACATGTGAACCGAAGCGAAACAAAATGCTATCTAAACCTCTAAAGTGCTAGAAATTACTAGGGAAGTGATGCTGCACAACTCCAAATAGAGGAAATGTCAATTCCGGCACATCGTCGGGTGCCTGTTGGAACAATCTTTGACAATCCTAGTATTTCAAAAAATGCGCCCATTGTGAGTATAGCCGTCAAACAGTTTGGTTAGCGTGGAGTACGTACCAATTTTAGTCAACCACATAGTATTGGAAGCAAAGCTTTCATCCAAATAATATTACTTGAAAATCTTAACATTTGCATTTACAATACAAGTATTCTACGTCTAATAATAATAACTAAATAAAGATTTTCCTATCGAAAGAACCACCTCATTTCTATATTTGGTTCTGAACACAGGCTGAGACAAGAAAAACCAGTATACAAACTAAGTTACTACGCACTTCTTCGCAATATCCGCATCCATGTAATTTAAATAACAAAATCCATGCTCCTTTTATAAGCGTTTTTCCTGGTTAATATGTAGTAAGCTCATTGTCCATTCAGTGCTTCATTCAGAGAAAAGAACGCGAACGTGTTAATAAATAATAACCCTGTGCAGCGGAGCGGTAAATAAGATTCTGTGAGAAAATGAAACGAACTTATTAAAGATTAACAATACCAATATATTCAGCGTAATATAGTCGACGCAATAAAAGTAAGAAGCCCACGTATTCGTACCGCAATGGAGTTTTAATTACGTTCGCGCTGTATGTAAACATTTGTTCAAAGGTTGCATGGGGAAGCGTAAGTCAATAATTTCTTTATCTTTATTGAGACTTTCTAAATAGCAGTGATGGCTTCGAGGTTAAGTCGCGCGATCAAAAATTTCGACGGTCGCGGGCTCAAACACCAGGCACACCCCTAACTTTTCGAAGCTATGTGTGTATTCACAATAAATCATCACTTGCTTTAACAGTGAAGGAAAACGTCGTGATGCAAACCGCACTAAGCCAGCATGGTTGACTAAGGGTCTTAGTCTAAGGCCTCAATCTTTTCAATAATAGAGCAGGCCCGTGCTCAGCACTAGAAGGCATATAGGGTGGTGATGATGATGATTTTCTTGGTAAGTTTAATTTTAGAATCAAATCACTCCTTAATAATTATGTAATAAGCCTATGTACAAATAAACTGGCACGAATTGTCTGTCTCAATCAGCCTATCACTACTATCTCAAAAACAAAATTGCCGCAAAATCAAAACTGATAGTAAATGAGACTGCAACTAAACCACTAAACAATTACGTAAGTTATATTTAAAAATCATTAATATAATCCAAATACAAATGTTACGTGTATTGCCTTTTACTGTTTAAAAGAAATCACGATGCAAATAAAAACACACTGGCTGTCAAGAACAAACTACGATAGATTTTACAGGTGCATCTGTTAAGCATTTTTAACCGTAGGTAACTATAATAAATTATTTTTTATCTCTAAACGTGTTATTTAAATATCGGTTGACTTCTGAATTTTTGGCTTGCTATTCCATTCACCGTTTGAAGAGAATAGATAAAAAAGGTTTTTTTGTTGATTATATAAATCTTAAATCCGAAACATCAGCCCGAAATCGTATGTTTTAAATTTGTCAGCAGTCAGGAATTCGACTGAATGGTTTTAGTTTTATGGCGTTAAGATTTTTCGAGGACGTGGCGACGTGTCATCCATATCAAGTGCTGAACAAGATACACAAAGGTGCGCCTCGCTGCTCCGGAAACGTTGAATGTATGAATATAGAGCGGCTACAAAAAACACATGAATCCCAGTGAAAAACACACACAAATTCTTTACCTTTAAAATCAAATGTGACATACATGCGTCCTGATTTCAACGTTCAATAATCCGTATGGGTTGGAGCTGTGTTGACAATACGCTACGTTACGTTTTAATTTTGATCATAAATAAATGTAGTTTAAAATCCTTTGATATAATAAATCAAGAAAAAGTATTAAAACATAGATAAACAGCCCTTATCCTTGCTTAAATCGCTAATGAATATTGTTGACTTTCTGTGGCTATATTATTCAAACATGTAAGTGACATTGACTAACTATTCTTAGAAGTGCTGCCAATATGAAGCATGCTAATACTCCTATCGAGACGAACAGTGACATTGACACAATTATACCAACTGATTTTCTAATAATATTTCAATGAACACAATAAGCCTTTCTAATCCATAGATACTCAGTGAAAATTACATATACAACCTTATGCAAACTGTTGTCTTGAACTACTGTCGGTAGCCGCTATCCGGTCGGATACGAATATCCTACGAAGCATCGTGTACAAACGTTAGTAGTATTGGCTCAAGTTGTCCGTGCCTGTGCAAGGTAATTGTCGACACGACGTCGGCGCAGGCGGCAGAGGAAGCGTGATTTGTATTTGCTGTCGTCAGTTTTTCCGCCAGCCGGATGCACCGCGCCGCTCAACATCGCCGTCGAACTAACGAACCATCCGCGGACTCATCCAACCGAAATATTTATCCCAATCATTTGTTTTACTTTACACAATTTTTGTTTAAATGACACTTACCAACGAACGCCTCTTAAGTATTATTGGCGCTCTTATAAATGTTTTTGAATGTACGAGATTGGCAATCTTAATAAAATGTGATAAATAATTTCAACGTCACAATACAAAATGTAAATATGTAAAAATGTTTTACTTTTTTCTTTGTTAAGCATAAAACCCAAACAATTTTTCAATCCAGCCCGATATTACGGAGAAAGTCTCATCAAAGTTTTAAAAGTTGCCCTTTGACAAGAAATAAATACTTCTTTCCGAAACAGGGAAATTTTAATACCGACCATTTATAAGTTTTAGGGCGTGCAGTGAAATATTCGTTAGACATTAATAACAGTCATTTCTCCCCGTCTAAATATCGTCGGAAAAACTGCTAAGAAACTAAATCACGTTCAAGCTACTTTTTACGTTTCAAATGTTTGCGAGTAGGTAAACAGAAACTAATGAAATGGACAATTCATTAGTTTTTTTCCCGGGTATTTTATTTTATTTACCCTCTTTTATCTGGTATATTCCGTTTAAATTTGAACGTGCCAACTTGCCTCGAAATGCTCTACAAAAATGCAGGTATTTTAAACCGCTCCGCATCCACACGAGTCATTGTAGGTGGCTGAATGCCAAATGAGTTTTGTGATGGAGTCCCCTTTTGAAAAGGCAGATAGTGAGCCGTGTTTCCTTCACTAAACAACATGTCGGTACATCGCCGTCAATTTTAATTCTCATGCCACCTTCATACTCACTCGGTATGAAGGCAATTTCTTTATATCTTCACTGAGCAGTTTATGGACGTTACCTTGGATGTTTTACTGAGCTCCTGACCTATATAAAAGACAGTTAAAGGCAAAAGCTCGTAGTTACTGCACATTAATGTTACATTTTTAATAAATGTCTGTTCAAATTCTAATGCTAAACTGTTTCTATTGTCTTCAGAAAAAGTTAATTTTCTACGTATTTATGAATAATTTATAAACTTTAACTTCATAACAGTATTCGATATAGAAGTAGAAAATGTCCAACATTTTACACATTTTTATAACGACTTGCAACTTTTCAGGAAAAAATGATAAAATGTTGACTATGAACTAAAATCAGCTGAAGCTTTAATGTCGTCTAAATATTTACAAAATGTTTATAAATTCACTGGAAAATAACCGATGAGACACGGCTGGTGTTCAACTTTTTCCTGTTTGTGTCATAAAACGTAGAGGTAATTTCAAGCGGGTGCAATTTATATTTTGCAGCCAACGGTTCAGCGTGTTGGGCAGTGAATAAAGCCTTCAGCGCTCACGCTGGCACTTACCCGACCCGTTCCGGACACGAGTACCTAAATTTACTTTGAACCAACAGTTAAATACAATAAAAAATAAATGTTCACACGGCCACAAAGAATTCTAAGCGGTTCAGGGTTTCTGCCTGTGTTTATTTATTTTTAACCAACATATAAAATTATGAAATACATTCAATCACCCGTGACCT
The DNA here is from genome assembly GCA_030295005.1 of Cephonodes hylas. Taxonomy (NCBI): domain Eukaryota; kingdom Metazoa; phylum Arthropoda; class Insecta; order Lepidoptera; family Sphingidae; genus Cephonodes; species Cephonodes hylas. The sequence goes on along the minus strand of AP025369.1, from coordinate 7,255,820 downwards.
TATAATGATGTGTAAATGCATGAGAGAAATATATAAATAGCTTCAAATATTAAAATTACTAAGGGTTGATTAACGCAGCTATTGCTTAGTTTTCTTTAAAGCTGTCAACAAAATCCTGCATTGCTTGATAAATATGTGTATCACAGATGAATATTCCTATAATATTTAAACATTCATACGGAGCACGATATGGATAAAACACGATAGAAATGATTTAAAATATGTAGCTGGTACAATTTAACAATTTTTTTTTGTGCAAATTTTTGCATCTAAATGGCCAAAAATATATGGATATCCTAATTTTTGTGTCGATGCGAGTATCAAATAAGTGGTTTCTCGATCAGGTCGGCATCTAATCAAAGGGACTGAAGTAGTCACTTTCAATGATCACCTAAAATCTTAGAAATTCATTCACTTACGAATTAAACTAAATTTGGTGTGTTTTGTGAATTAAATTAAAACTTACCACTCAGTAATCCATGCTGTTCCCTCAGCGCTTTCACATAAGAGCACACAAACACTATTTATCCCTAAGTACGTCTCTAAATACTCGATAAAACACAGTCTACAGACAAGAACATGTATAAGCAGGGCTTACTGTCATAACAAGAAACACTCAAGCGTTACACTTTATTGGTAATTGACTACAATCGACTACAGTTCTATGTATAGTTGTTATGCTGATTGGCGGCGGGTAGTCACGCAAATGTCACGCGCCCTCAACACATGCACACCGAAGCACCGCTCCTGTAACAAGTTGAACAGAACTATTAACTATCTTTAAATATCTGTTGCTTTATCTAAAATTAAAATAAATCTGATATATAAATGATTACTAAAATATTATCACAATTAAACGAGACACGATGCACAAAGACTTTTAAAAGGGGGCTAAATGAACAATCCGAATAAATACTGGAAAAAGATATTTTCAGTTGTAGCATTCATGGGAAAACGATGACACCCGTACAAAATCTATATTCATTCGATATTGAATCCAACTTTTTGTTCGTTTCTAGTTCGTCGGAAGTAATATTTCTGCGTTGTCACACAGAAATATTGCAATGTGTTGCCACGTGTGCATAACCGCCAACAGTTATAACTGAGTTAGTTCTCCGCATATTATTAGAAGGTAAAGACACAAACTTAGTGGACAATAATCTGGCGGCATGAACACAAGGCGCTGTGCTCCGCAGCGTTTCCATTATTTACTGTAGCGGTTTACGCTCGTTCCACACAAACGAATTGGACAATAGAAAGGCAAGCATTCGTCAAGTTTACCTAAATGAAACTTTTATAGCATACTATATGACAATTGAATATCTTTCCTTTCCTATATAAGTGCAGTTTTATCCAAATAATATACAAAATATAACGTGAATGCAATACACATATTGTTCCACATTCCCTACTCAATTTCAATATATACCAAAATACCTTATAATTTGAACCCAAAGTAATAAAAGAGGGGCACATATCGAGTTTCAATTTAAATTAAAAATACGAGCGACAAAAAAGGGTAGCTTTGGGTCAAAGCCTAGTGTGCAAACAATGAACTCGTTTCATTTAAGTAAAATTCACGCGTCTACTGGCACATACATACATATATGGAAGCAGCCGAAATAACAAACATCAAGAACCCTCTAATTACTTCCACGCCTGAATAATGTGGGTGTATTTCTAGTCTTAGAATTGTATTGATGGACTCGTAATTATATGTCTATTTTATTGTATTCGATACCGCAGAAATTGATTGATATGGGTAATACATTACCTTGTATTTCTCAGGTACCTATTTGAAGGAGAGCTTAAATATGTTTATAATATTGTGAGTATAAAATCCACTATATGTTACAAATAAGGATAAATTTCCTGCATTATGTGAACACAGTAACACAAAAAGAAATTATTACGTCACCTCTTTTGACTAAAATATTTACAGAAATAAGGTACAGTAGGTACTTTAAAAAAATCGATACTATCTTTCAAAATATTTTTTAAAATGGTCAATGGAAACTTTTTTTAGGTTTAATATGACTGCAAAAATATTAAGCGCAGGTGTTTCTTTATGTGTTTGAAATAACGTCCACAGTTTTTAAATATTATTTGGCTATTGCATCAGATGTTTGCGACACAAATGATATTTTTGTAGGTAACCAGAAATTATCATATACTATACTACAAAGGTTGCTTAGGTACCAAATCAACCTTCCTTCAAACCATAATAGTAAATAACGTTTAGCATTCAAAAATATTAACAGAAGATACAGGCGTCAGACTCTGTAATCCAACCAAAATGTGGTTATGTCGTCAATTCTTCAAATTCTATAAAGAACAAGAAAAAAAGGGATACAGATTGTTCCGCTTCCGACGAAGTTATTCAAGAAACAGTTGAAGATAGCTAACTGTATAGAGCCAGAAGATCTACACCGCATTTTTAAACTACTTACAGAATAGCTTTCTTCTATTTATTACATTAGCCATTTTACTTTCACACTGATTTGGCTTACAGTTTTACGATCACCTTAATGTTCTAAAATTCGATTTAAGAAATTAAACTTTCGATCAATGTGACTGCAATACCTTGCACTAGGAATAAGTCTTACTTCGTGAATATCAGAACCCAATAAATTATTGGTCTGACGACTCGACAAAGGAAAGGTTGTGGAAGGATGACGGCTGCTCTAGACCGGGGCGATATGCGCTTACTTGAAGCCTATGTTCAACTATGTACGGCGATAGGCTGAGTATACTCGTGTAATAAATTATTATTAAAACTTCCTTGTAAGCTGTCAGTAATTTCTTATCCGTGAGTAAAGAACATATATGAAAATGTGTGAATGTGTATTCCCAATGAATTATCGCTAACTTTATGTTGATAGAATCAATCATGAGCAATCCTCCACACCTAAAAGTCTTAAGAATTTCTTAGACATGTAGTCCGCCAACATGCACTAAGCCAGCGTAGTGGATTAAGGCCTAAACCTTAGTGGAGTCGGAGAGGAGACCTGTACCCAGCAGTTGCAGGTATGTATATGAGCTGATGATGATAGAACATGCGACTCTTAGTTTCATAAACTACCCAACAGCATCAAAGACAAATGACAAAACAAGTAATCACATCAAAAACATGTCATTTCTATTGAAACAATGCAATGGTAATATTTTAGCAAACACTATTTTTCCATATACATGCTACACTTTTATGATTCTTTTATTATAATAACTCGTAAGTCATATGAAAATTATCATGTCTTTTTGACATTGCGTTTTATAGTAAATCGATAACCTTGTCTGATACTAAACTAGATTGGAGTATCTAATACACAAAGTGTTGGGAAATTTCAAGTATATTTTTATGTTTTTTGTAATTTAATACAAGACTTGATCAACAAAGAAGCAAATGGTACTACCTAATCTAGTGCAGTCGGGTTAGTTTGCCCCACTGTCTCACAGAAATCGACGAGCAGCAAAACTTTGAAGCAGTATTGAAAATTGCTTGGGGTCCAAAACTTTACTTAATTTTTTTTACTCAATTATGGTAAACATTGAGTCAAAACCGTATTTTATATTTAAGAAACCACTTAGCAATTTATTTAATACAGAAGACAGAGGGGTTATGATCCATTTCATTTTTATAACAGTTTTCAATCACAAACTTTTATGATTATATCAACTAATTTTAAAAACCATTTTAATACAACCCACATATTAAAATATCAATTTAATTTAACGATCGCTCATGTATCACAATCTTTGACACTTCACGAGTAATTATTTTGGCATCGAAATTCCAACTCTAAGACGCGCAAGGTACTGAGTCAATGAAAAATAATCGAAATAACACGCCAGAAGACGTTGAAATATTGCTGAACACGAGTCAAAGGGATTCGAAAATAAGGTAGATGGAAAGAGATTGTGAGATGAGATGAGGTTTTCGTCATTGCCTCTCAACTTCACTCGGATCGAACATAATCAACCCTCTGCATTATTACTGTTTGTACATACTATAGTTCAAATACTATTTACAATAAATACGAACACATATTAAGCTACACAGCAAATAATTCTAAAATTGCATTTGTACGCCATGGTTTCTACGTAAAACAAGTTTTAGGGATTTGTGGTTGAACTAGGAGCCGTTATGAATGAATCAAAATGTTCGTCTCTTACATACATATACTTTACAAAGCTTAAAGTTACGTAAAGGAAATTTTGTATACCTAGGTGTTTTTTAACTACAAACCTTTTACATTAAAACTTATTGATTTTAAATTACCATTGATGAAATAAAATTATTATAATTAACGCGAGTATTTCCGTGAGATAAAGATTGTGTTTTTGTTCCACGTAATAGAAGGAGAACTTATTGTCGCTGAAATATTGAGACTACGTTCCTACTAAAAAAATCCTAATGTAAAGTACATTTTCAATTGACCTAGGAATCCAACCCAAGACGCGCTAAATTACACGTCCATTATAGACAGTAAATATACATAATATGCCTATAAGCAGATGGCCTCGAGGTTTGGGGGCACGGTCGAGGATTTCGACGGTCGCGGGTTCAAACCCCAGGCACACAGCTCTGACTTTTCGAAGTTACGTGTGTATTCACAATGAATTCTCATGTGCTTTAACAAAGAAGGAAAACATCATGAGGAAACCTGCATACCTAAAAGTTCCTAGGAATTTTTAAGTTGTGTAGTCCACCAAACCCGCACTAGGCCAGCGTGGTGGACTAAGGCCTAATACCCTCTCAATGGTAGAAGAGGCTCATGCCCTGCAGTGGAACGTATATAGGCTGATCATTATGATGATGCCTATACGTATACACACCGATAATAACGTTAAATAACGTCAATATGAATAAACTTAAACACTTTTAACATCAATGACACATATAAAAAGTTATTACACGAAACCATTGAAGTTCGAAGTTCTATCAACGTTTAAAAACACATTTCTATTAACATAAAAGCTGTCTGTTCTTTGTTAATATTGGACAAAAATAAGAAGATAACACGAACGAGCTCCTCAAGATAGACTTCTGAGTGCTCCAATAGCGAACGCAAACAACTTGATAATTCCGTTAAAACGTCCAAAAGCAAGTATCAGACACTACGTTATGCTCACTGTTCGTAAAACTTTGGACATTTTTATAGTTTCGTGAAATCCTTTCTTAAGGCAACGTTATAGGTGAGCGTGTTTGGCGTTGTTATCGCCCCTAGCATGACATTACGTATATAAATCTAAAGTGGGAGATCTATGTGAGAAATAAAACATTTTATAAGGAGTGAAATATTAAACATTTTGGCTGGGGGGCTGGGGCCCCCTCTTCATCTGAGAGGGTCACTGACTGACTTACATAGTTTATGGTGAGAGACTACACACGTAAAAAATCTTTTAAAAAATGAGGTGTGCGACTTTCCTTACGTTGTTTTCTTTTTCCGTTAAAGTGTGTGATAAATCAGTAGGGCTACACAAATAACTTCGAAAAGTCAGAGGTGTGCCCGGGGCTTGCACACGCGACTGCCGAGATCTTATTAACTCAACTGCACACTATGAATATTTAGTTACCATCTTCAGGTTTCATAGCGTCCGCACCTTTATTCCCATCCAACACAGTCTTAACCTCAGGATTGACTAACGTATGTAGATAGATAGATAAACACTTTATTGTACACCATTAAAAAAAAGATACAGTACAAACGTACGTTATAATAAGCGTTAAAATGGTTCAGCTTCCCTCTAGTGTAAATAATCATTGTCCCTGGGAATATTTGCACGCCGTGATACTAATAACAGCATGACGCATGTGGTGTGAGCCTTTTTTAAATTCTCTCACACAGGTTGTAGAAATATTGAAGTTGAAAATCGAAATGTTCTTTTTAACACAAACGTGGATGGCATAAACTTTATCTTAGATAAGAAATATGTATTTTAAAGAAAATATTGCAGGACTGGGGTATACTGTTTATTGGTAATATTTTAAAGGGATTTTTTAAATGCAGTAGTGAAAATATAGAACAATCTAGACAAAGGATATAATTAAACTAAATATTCGCAAGAACATTGAAGCTAAAAAATGAGGAAGCAAGTTTATGTTGTAACGGAACCATTACACCTTCGTGCGTTCGATACCACCGTTTTCAATTCACATTCAGGTAAAAATTAACAAAGTTACAAAACGGCCTCTCACAATTTCACTTTTGATTTATACAAGCCCTGTGAGAGTTGAATAAATGTTACAATTTCCAGCCTTCTAAATATATTTTCTACGGGCTTAATTGGCGACAAGGCCCTAAATTAATTTCTCAGACGAACAAGACATGATCCGATTTTGTTATAAATTAAATAAATGCTAATTATGTTTAGGTGCAAAATCTTATAAAATCATCAAATTCCTTGGCTTCGGTCAAAAAATATATAAAAATTCTCAATCGTATAGAATTGTATTTATCGTAATACGAAGACTTAAACAAATACATCCCAAGCTGTACAAAAGGAAAACAAAACAACACCATTACCGCGTTCGAAATCATATGAACGCGGAAACGAGGCAAAATCAATTCGCTAAAAAGATTGATGTTCGTGTACATCTGGGTACCGTAAGTACGTCACAAATAAGAGAAATTTGTCATCCGCGTTAGTAGATACTAATGTTGATCATATATTTATTTTTTCACACTTAATGTAATTGAAATTGTTTATAAAATGTGCATCTTACTTTAGCTACTTATGACCAGCGTTAAAAGCATACTTTATATTATAGACGTTTTATTTTTCGTTTGATATCTGCGACCAGTGACTCCTTTGATCTCAGAATATAGTACATGGGTCAAGCATTAGTCTGTCACACTGGCGAAATGCCAGTTCATAGACTTGACTTACCAAAGAATCCCCTGTATGAGAAACTCTTGAGTACGAGATGTATTAAGTAATGTTTTTTTTTTTTTTTGTGAACATGACATAAACATTTTTATTCTTACTGGTACTCACAATTTAACTGCTGAATAATACTTAAAATAAAAGACATAAAGACAGAGAAGTTATTGAATGATAACTTATTTTATCACAAATGCGCGTAGTTTTTAAAAAAGTTTTTTTTTTCATTCATCTAGTCAATATTTTTACGATACTCTCAAACACAATGTAATCACTTTGTGTAAGAAATATCACCAAAAAATCTGACGATACTACGTCTATAATACGCTTAAGTGCAATATTTTAAGTTTCAAATCTCCAGCTTGCCTCACAGTAAATTCTGAGATGAAAATATCTAGATGAAGTTTAGAGAGTCATCGAACGTTTTAGTGACAGAGGCGGGGCGAACTGGGGGACGACAAATGTACGATGACCCAAAGCGCTCCGGTAATACAACGATCAGCTTTCTACCTACAGCTGAATCTTTGACACTCGACACTACGATAAATTGTTTGATCTTCAACACTCTTTGTGCTTTACTCCACACCTTAGGCACATAGATAAAGGAATACTTACGTTTGTTTACTATGAAATACCCACCGCAAAACTACGTTAACATATATACTGAGTCGTAAGAATCCATCACACTAACGTAGTGCGGGTAGGTCAACTTCATTTACTGAACAATTCTCAAATTTGTAAATTTTATTCCAATTTATTCAGGTGTTATACGTACATTAAACGGCAGAAGTGTATGGCTGAGATTTTAAACCGAAATCGCTGATATATCCTCACTGCAATCCAGCCATCACATCTCCTACATAGTTAAGCGTAAAACAGTCCTTAAATTTGTATATAACATTAAGCAAATGATCATAAGTTTACAGGAGACTTCAAGGCTACAAAATACTGCTAGAGTAGTACTAGAAGCAAATGGTTTTACGATAGCGAAGAATGCACGAACATATGACGTAGCGAGTATACAATGAACAACAATATTGCAGCACCCCTCCACATTATGAAATCTTTATTACATTGAAGTCGCAGTGATGTAAGCCGCTCGAGAGCACGCGGTCCAAACACTGAAAGTACACATCGTCTAACGTAAAAACAATGCTATTATTTTTACTTCATTTGAACACCGAGCGAATCTACCAAGAATCTATCAGAAAATCCTCCTTTTTCTTTTTCATATCATGAGGTAAAGTGACGCCGTACTTGAAAGCAAATTAGATTTTATGAAGTTGAATTTTGAAGTTCAGACACACATCGTTTGAAAACTTAAAAAAACTAGTTTGTTACCATTCTATATTTGTTACCATTCATCTATTCTATTACTTTTAATACAGCAATATCCATACATTGGTTCACTAGTACTATTAGTTCAGTAGTACTAACTAAGATCGATATTATGCGTCAATATATGTATACAATCAGACCAGAATTACATTTTAACATATTAAACCAGATATTTTATCAGTTTAAGTCTATAACTACATTAAAAATTATCAGGATAAAGTAAAAACACTACGACTATATCAGTAGTATAAAAACTCCCCTAATGGACATTGCAAACAAAAATGTTATTTTGCTATAGCTTAATATTTTATAATTGTTTTATCCCTCAATCGAAAGCAAATTTAAAAGCTTTGGCTAAAATGCACGAATTTTTTATTTCAACTAAACTCTGAATTTATTCTCTTTACTAAATATATTATTAAAATAATTTAACCACGTTTTATATTTAAATATCGTAAAAATAGTAATAAAATTGAAAATAATACGTTATAAACTGTTGTATAAATAACATTAGAAATAAAATCAAATATCAAATCAATACGTGGCAATTATAAATAGCATAATTAATCAATTTTTATTTTAAAACATGACCTCATTATTACCTTAATATGAGATCATCTACACTAAACGTTCTTATGTGACAAATATGTAATAGTAGGCACATATATTTAGACATATAGCTAAATGATAACATAACTTTGCAATTTGTAGATATACACGAAGTAAACAAAAAATTATCGGCCAGGCTTATAAATACCGCCAGTTCATTCACAACATTCCCTTCCAGTTTATTTGGAAACAAATAAACGTCAAACACGAAGTCCTTAAGAGAGTAAGGGCGGTTATGATAACCTAATAACCTCAAAAGGTTCAGAGTGAACTCGTTTCATGACAAGACGCAATATCCACGTGGAAAGTCAAATGGGAAAGCATAACCAATCTTAACGTCTTTCCTGCATGCACATACAACGGCCGATAGCAAAAATTTCACACGTGATAATAAATACTCATTCAGAATTAATCGCCTCACAGCAACGGTGTGCGCAATTTAAAAAGGAATTATATCGTTTATAAACTTATTCATACATGGACATTCAAATATATTAATATAAGACTACCTTATTGTTAACGGCATAAATTAGTGGGGCAGCTCGAATGGTCTCGGCTTAGATATACGGTCAGGAAAAGTGATATTGGCTTTTCCTGTAAGGAATTTTTCAATAGAAGCAAACTTGATAAAAATCGCGTTGAACAGCAATAGCGTTGCCGAATATTATTGCCCATACCTTTGAGAACGCAAAGGTGATGTGATCAGTAGCGGTACTTCTGTAGTAGCCCAAAATCATAACAAGTTAATCGTGTAATCTCTAGTTTATAATTATTTATTGTGGGCTCAGCATATTCTTATATACCTATGTGTCAAATTGCTTACTTATATGTCAATTTAAACTTTAAAAATTACTGTTCAAATTTCTTGTAAGGCAAACTAGACTTTTAGGCTTCTATTGAAGTACGGCTACTGAATATAATATAGTATGTGTATGTTCCATCATGAGCCCTAGATATCGCCCCACTTCTTTAGACAGGCCCTCTATAATCGAGAGGTATTTAATTCAAGTGCAACACGCTGATGTAGATACTGTAGGTCAATAGACTTCACATACATATAAAACAACAATTTACAAGTTCTATGCCGCATTTGGCTGGAAGTGGGGTGTGAAACAAGGATTCTAGAATTTCAATGGAGATGCAATTTGTGTGACCTACATTTATTTATTTAGGATCTGTATTTTCGCGAAATCGCAGACTTTTACAGCATCCAATACGTGTCGTATATTAAAGTTGTGTGAGAATCATAAATGTATTTATGCGATACATTTATTTCTTCACCTAAATTGGCACTACCTAAACAATTATGATTCTTTAGGATTAAATTTTTCAATATTATGATTAAATCTCATTGGTAAAAACCATTATTGATTTTATTTGCTTGTTCTATATTTTATATTATACCATTTAACACCGACAATTAAATTATTCGGTTTTTAATTACAACTTCGTCCCTGAAATAATTTTATCAAGAAAATGGATGACACCATCACCTAAGTACACATAACGTTAAGTCCTGCCCCCAAAAGAGTGTAAAGAACTATCAGGTGGTTCTGAAGATAACATTACTAAAACCTAGTGGACCAACAGAGCATTCAACGACGTACAATTTGCCGCGCATCTGAAATGACCACGAGAGTCCTATATTAGCTCCTTCTATGAAACACATTTATTCATTTTTTATTCAAAATACACTCAAACTCCAAGTGTCCAGCGTTCCTAGCCGCCGATGGCTTTTTGCGACATCCGTCAAAAGACTTAATGTAGGGAAAAAATCACAAGACATATATTTATTGCTCGTATCGTATAAAATATATATGTATAATTACGAAATAGTTGCTATGGTCGCATGGAAAATGCAAATTAATTCAGCTTTAAATATGACGAGTTCATACTCGTACGGTTTTTTAATGAATCATGTCGTGTAAAATGCGATGACGAATAGTTTCCGCTTCGTAGAAAACAATACACCGTTTGACATTTCCTTTGCCCGCAAATCATTATGAAAAGTCGCATATATAGTACGATTATTATCGTTTAATTTATTAACATTACATTTCTTCCACAACACTTGCTTACTGCATTACCACTAATAGTGATCTCTTTACGATTCATGTAAATTAATAATATTTTATTAAATCGTGTCTATCCCAGTTAATAAAAATTTATATTCAGTAGTTTCTAACTACTAATGAATTTACGCTTAAATTAATAATGCGACAAAATAGGACAAATTGACTATAGATTAAAAGAATATAAAAATAAACTGGAGCAAGCAAGTATCCAGTGTGATTGTTTCGAAAAACAGAGAATATTTTACTCAGAATCGCTTTGAGAAAATTCAAGTTGATTTTAATCTGGCCTAATTAATTTTCCTGAAAATTCTATCCCACGTGAATGTTGCTTTTCAACTAGAATTAATCGCTATATCCCACTACTTTTTCGAAATTCCGTTTCGCTATAGAATACTTTTCGCCCCGGAATAAATCCTCAATCCGGGAAACAGTAATCGATTTCGACTTGGCGAAGCTGCTGGTAAAGTCTAGTTTTACGTAAATTGGAATTGAAGCCTGAGTTCGTCACCTATGCGGTACCTAAAATCACGGCGGAAATTGGGTGTCAATAGAGATTTACCTCAATACGACCTTAAAGGATAAAAGACTTGTAGTTCTAACCGAGATACGAAAACCAGAAAAAGCCTTTGTAGGAATTCCCATTACTATTATTGCTCGAAATCTTTATAATGAAAGGTACAAAGGCAGTGATGGCCTCGGGGTTTGGGCGCGCGGTCGAGAATCTCGGCGGTCGCGGGTTCGAACCCCAGGCACACACCTCTGACTTTTCGAAGTTATGTGTGTATTCACATTGAATTATCACTAGCTTTAACGGTGAAGGAAAACATCGTGATGAAACCTGCACACCTAAGAGTTCTTAGGAATTTCTTAGGTGTGTAGTCCGCCAACCCGCACTAGGCCAGCGTGGTGGACTATGGCCTAAACCCTCTCAATGGAAGAGGAGACCCGTGCTCAGCAGTGGGCGTATATGAGTTGATGAAGAAAGAGCACGAAGTTTCAAGGCAAGGTGATTTTTGTCCCAAGTGGGTCGCAGCCAGAATATCCTTTTATACAAAAACAAAGAACTACAATGAAATCTTTAGATGTTAAAAAATTAAAAAAGAAACAGTCATACACATTCGAAAACAAGTCAATTGTTTTATAATTGGCAGTCTTTTGTTCTAGGTGAATAGTTGTATCTATTAAAATGCGATAAAGCATACCTGGATAAACATTTCTATAGAATCGTTTTAAAATTCCATAAGAAACTTTAAAAAAACATAATAAAGAAAAACGTTAAAGTAAATCGGATTTTCTTTTTTAACTATTGCGTAACTACCATCTAGTATAATCTTTTTTTACTATTCCAACGCTACTTATGCACACGAAAGGAATCCAGTGCCTTATCTTTGAACAATGAAAACACCAATTGCGCTTCTACATTGTATAATAAGCTGACAAATGGCAGCTGTGAACAGAATTCATATTGTTATGAACTAGAAATACGAAGGTGTAATTCTTAATACAAAATTATTTAATACTACGATTTGACTCTATTTTTGTGACATAAATGTATAGTGATATACGAACATGTGTATGTATACGTTTACTTAGCTTTATTTAATTACAGGATTTAAATGAACTATCAAACAAACTCTAAAGCCTAATAAAATTGCAATATTAAAAAATAAGCTAATGATGTATGCTAAGTACAAAATTCAAAAGAGTAATTATATGAAGAATACTAAAACTCAATGTAAAACACAATTCTAATAATAATAACAACTAAGTAAACAAAATAACGTAGCCAAAGTGAAGAGATTGACAAAGCGTTTAAGCTTATTAAAATGGTTAGCGGATATAAAACTTTTTAATTACAGCCGAGCAGCTATAAGCTAGTACATTCGTTTCATAAATGGCCGTATTAAATTTCTTATTAGTGTTCTTCAAAGTATTTACATTGCAAGGAAGCGCCTGACCCCAAAGCGTAATGATAAAACTTCTTAAATAAGGTGATTGTTACGCCAAAATGTTCGCATACCAGTGTCAGTGTCCCGCACCTGATTCAGCCAATGTCATTCCGGCTTTAACGAAACTTATACGTTATCCACGTGAGCTGTGAGTTTATGTGACACTTAATTAAATTAACGAGGTTGGTGGGGCACGATTTGGCGGCACAGAGAGCTCCGCGGTCGGCGGCGCGACGTTCGCTCGCGGCGGTGTTGCGACCAGCACTGGCGAGCCTCCCCCGCCCGCCCCTACTTATCATCCCTTAAGTTCCTTACAGGATCTTTCGCGCTCACACCTACGACGTCGCACCAACAAATCTCGAGATTATGCCGGCTGCTCTGCAGGTGAGCACTATAGTGGGCCAATCCAAATGGATGCAAATCGCTTTGCCTCTAACACTCTGCGTCTACATGTGGCGAACGCACAACTGCGGCTTTATTTCTGAATACTGACGCACAATTGTCTGCCGCACATTCTTCAAGTTAAGACTGACATAATATGACGGATCGGGGACTCGACTGACGCGAAATATTTTAATACAATTCAGAACAGCGAGAATTGTGCGTTGTTTCTTCGTGTGGTGTATACTTATCTTATTTTCTTATGCCCTTACATTTAATATGTAACCAAAATTATGTCATGGCGCTTTTCGTCATACGCTAAATTATTACTAGCGTCTAATATTAATTATAATTTGAATTACATTATTAAAAAGTCATGTGGTCCTTATTATTTTCATATTTTTTTTAGAGACGGCTAAACTTTTATCATCATCTAAAAAATGGAATAGAAAAATAAATGATAACCGCAATCATTCCTAGTAATCGACAGTAGTGGATGCAACGTTTAGTTCAGATAAAAATAATAATTAGGATGAAAGCGAAAAATTTAACACAGCAAAGTGATTCTTTTTACAATTTAAATATAAAGTGGCCAATGTAAGCCAGTACGTTGATCCTAACTTAGCTGTTATTCAGAACGTCTCTGTTGAAGCGCACATTTGGTAGAACTGAATAAAAATAACACAAAATGTTCCTTATTCTGACTACCGTTTTAGCCAACTACTCCAATTACTGCACTTTTCGTAAACGCGAAAAATCGTTTATATACTCATTCGAATGTGAACTCTTACCTAATTGTGACAGCAAGTTAACTGTTAACAAACACACTCCATATAAAGTAAAAATATATAATGACTACAGCATAAGTTAAAAGCGCAGTAAATAATTAATTGTGAGTGGTGACCGAAAAGTTACGGTCAGGTTCTACGGAGCGACGCTACGCCGTAGCATATTGTAGACTACACTGTCGTCGCAATATTTTCCACAATAGAGTCTTTCACTGTAAAATGTTTTTTTTAAACCTATGTGTGTAAAACATGTATAAAATATAATATACTATTTGGGGCATAGGCAATTAGTACAACCCACTGTGGTTAATGAAATATTGCGAACCATAAGCCCGTGCTACAAAAAATAGTTTTTTTTAATAATTGTAAAAGCCATGTTTTTCTAAACTGCCGTACCTTAATAACCAAAAATAAATTCCCTAACGTAAAGAAAGCGTACCATTATTTACAATGTTTACATGCTCTCTACTTATCAACGTCTACGAATTCTCACTGATAGCTAATTTTGTTTATACTATGTAGATACATATCTTATATTACTAGTGAATCCTGAATAAATAATATAATTCTGAGCTTGTCAATAAGCGATACAACTCGAGAACTGAAGCCTAAAATTATTAAATATAATCTATGTAATTTCGACTGTACCGTCGAGGAGTCATTTAACCCATACTTGTATTTTAAATACAAATGTAACTCTATCTGTTACGTTTTCTCGCCTAAACCCCTGCACCCGTCGGAATGATTTTTTGTATAGATACCCATTGGACCTAACGAAAAGACATAAAATACTTTTTATTGCAATATAGTTTTATATTATACAAAGACGCATTCTATTCATTTAATTCATGAATATTTTTGTTTATTATTGTTTTTACCATAATGTTGTATCTTTTACTCTGATTCACTTTTTGGTCCTCTGTTAAAAAATTCTGAAGACATTAAGTCGCCCTATACATAATGTATTCAGACCGTGATCGGAAGCTAAGGCAGGTAATAGCTATGGTGATCACATTTCATTGGCGTTAAAAATAATCCCAACAAATAATTGAAAAAATATGTTTTCTATGCTAACTCATACATTTAATGCCGATGGTTGTATGGAAAACGTTAAAATTTTAATTTTTACTCGGGATTTTCTTTAACGCCAGGGGGTTTGTAATGACCTTGGCTAAAACCTGCCTTAGTTTCCGATCACGGTGTGAATACAACCTGTATATAATTGTATATAGAGTTTAATAAATAATAAATCAATAATTTCTCAAATAAGCAGGTCAACATAATATACATTTAAACAGGGTATAACATATTTCAAGCGAGTCCAATCTCCAAAGAGCTCTTATTGTGCCATAAATTGTTCAAAGGTGATAAATTGTACCACTTTTACGGGCCATTGACCCAATTATGGTAGTAAACATCGAAACATACTTGAACGTCAAGTCCCATTAAAAAGTGTATATTATATTTTATTTTCATATGTAGTTGATGAAGTAGTGTAATCGTATGTATATACCTATACAGTATATATAAATATCCTGTTGTATTCAGAATCATGATCGAAAACTTAGGCGGGTAATAGCTACAGTGATTATAAATTCATGGGAATTAAAAAAAATCCCGACAAAATAATAGGTTTTCATATCAACCATACATACATATAGTAAGTATATGAACATCTATAAGTTTTTGTCGGGATTTTTTAACGACAATGGGTAAGTAATCACGGTAGATATTATCTGCCTTAGTTTCGATCACGGCCCGAATATATCCTGACGAAAAGCAAAATAATATTACTGATACTATTAAAACTTCTACTTAAAAATATATATTTTAAACTTTATTATTGTTATATCGACGTTATGGTCGGTAATATATTGTGATCGTAACGATGTATAGTACGTAAATATTTTCAATACAATTAGTATACCACAATCTTATTGATCCCATGCAGGTATTAACGTTGTTGTGTGTCTACCCAGAGATTTTCATTACAGCACGTGGGTATGTGTACGGTAAAAGGCAATCACCACCCCAATTATGTGCGGCACAATTGTTGGTAAAACGTAGAGGTAGACTACACTTCTCCAAGGATAAATCTGCGTCAAAGTTAGTTTTTTATAATTATTATTATTTGTAGTTTTTATTATTGGTATATTAACATCTCAAATAGATATTTATAATGAGAAAATATTGCAAAACATCTAGGAACTCGTTTCGATATTTTTTACTCACAATAAATGAATTACTATGAGCTTCTTTTAATTTAAAAAACATCTAATTTTATCCCTCTTTTGGACTCGATTCCAGCGCGACACAATACAGTATTCTCTATGATGGACATTTCAATTTAACTAATAACTTGCAATCAAACAGTTGTTAAGACAAATAGACTATTTCCATTTGAATACTGGCAACATTACCTAAATCTTACGCGTTAAATCTTTGTATGAGTCTGAAATCACTAGAATTTACTTTCAACGTTATATATATTGATATACATATATTGTAGGTATTGAGGGCGGGAAATTAATCCTGAATCGCAAAATCAGCTCAACCAAGACCGTACGTTACACTAAATAATAAGTAAGAAAATTGATTTATTAGGCACATAAAGAGAAATACATGGAAACTAACTTGGGTAATGTCTTACGTTAGTATTGAAAATGAGCGAGACCTAATATTTTAGCAGTTTCTCTACCATTTCCCTTATGATTTTCCATCCCTTTAAAAGCTCAAAAATTTACTTATTTTAATTTCCTAAATTCGCCAGTATTCACGGGTTACGTCTGCTCATTTTTACAACCTAAGCAATTAAAAATAACGTTGCTGTGTTTACGTTTAAATATATTTACAATGGTATTAAAAAAAAAGTTTGAGTACCTGTCATATGAATGCACTCATGCCTATATTTCTAAAGGAGTAGACTAAGATGTATTTCTTTTATCCAGGTTTCCGTCGCTTTTATAAGTCATGACCCGTTTACTTTTCTCGAACATATTTATATATTATATCGAGCTTGCGAAACGAGCGGCCGCGGGTTCGATCCCCGCACCGAGACAAATGTTTGTGTGATCCACAAATATTTGTTTCGGGTCTGGGTGTTTGTGAGACCGAAAAGTCTCTCGTAATTTCTGATACCCACGACACAAGACTCATATCTTAGTGTGGGGTCAGGACTATGTATGTGACTGTTGGGTGTATTTATTTATTTACTTATATTTCCAGAATCCGTAAATCTACTTAAAACAAGATTTTGGACTCGTTGAAAAACGCACCCGGTAATTCTAGGATGCTTTCCACATATTTACGCAGCGGGACCAAGAAGACAGACACTAAAATCAATCCAAATTTTTAAATCGTAATATCGTATTCTACATAAAAAAGTGAAAACAGTTGTTTATTATCACGTCCAGTGTGGTCCATACGAATACAACAAGTAAACTTCATAGTCTGATGTAACTTTTTTTAAATCCATTAGCGGACTATTTACAGACAGTGTACACCTTAGAACCGTCAATTGAGCACGGCTCGCCAGTTTAATAGGTCGGCTTTGAAACTTAATCTTTTCTTTGAAACAGTTATTTTTAAAATCTTTACAGGATAATCGTCGTGAAATAATATTTTGACCCGGGTTTCATTAATCACATTCGATAATAACCGGCCTGTATCTTAAAATATAGGGCCAGTTATTTAAAAAAAATGTGTATTCTTACGAAGAGGAATTTCTTACGAGGTTATGCTTTTAAAAACAGGGATTGACGCAAAGACTGCCATAGTTCCTACTTCAAGAGAAAATTCTGACACAACCTTTATTGCATACCGGTATTAATAAACAAAAAATATCAATCCATAATTTTCTTTGTAATGAACATTCAAATGAAAGCTACCATTGACTTTTGTTCAAAATATCAACTTATTATTTACTAACATAAGGCCCCATTCCTGCATTGATACAATAACATTTTTATGGGGTTCTGCACTTCAATAAATCCATTTTTACAAAAGCATTTCTCAGTGCTTCACATAGACATTTGTCTGTTTCATGCTTGTGTACAATTACCGTTGTAACAATTCGAGTGGAGCGGCCGTCGCCCTCTATGAGCACTCAAATTGTGACCGAATAGACAAAGTGCGACGACAATGACAACCGGCCGTACACAACCAGATGATCATAGTTATTGATTTTCTTTTGTCACAGTTATTCATTTACCTGACTGTGACAGACACGCGACATTATAACACCCCTCAGTACCTACACTAAATATCTAAACATCTTCGTAAAACCATATTCTATTTAGATAATAGAATGTACACAAATTTCATTTTGTGATGATTATGAATATTTCGTTTTACAGATTAACCAACATGAATAATTGAATAGTTTAGAGTGGTCTTCTAAACTGTCAATATCATTGCAGAATATTCAATGCGTCATGTCTAATATATATTCAGTTTGATGACTAGTAAAGCAATAATAACAGTTTGAAATATTAATTTTACTGTCTGGCCTTATCCAATAGACAATCGTTAGAAATTGAACAGTGTAATGGCCAAATGCCCAGCAAGAATAAAGTTTATGCCTAAAACTAATTAATATAACTTGTTTAAATAATTTTGAATCATACTTTTCAAAGTAAATTAAAATATATTTTTATAACTATAAACAGTTTATTTGGAAGACTGGTGCCCCGGGTCGAGAGCACAGATTCGCTTTCTCAAAAGAGAACGCTTTGTCACTAAGGAGTTACGTGTGCTTGAGTAACTATTTATTAAAACCAGTAAAAAAAGAAAATAATGCCGATGTCTTCTGTGTTTACCGTCTCTATCTTAAAAATCCGCAGTCTCTTTTACTTTTTTGACTACTTCATCAAATAAGAGATGTAACCTAACAAACGTTAGTATAAGTAAGTTTGTATTTTACAAAAAAAAAATACATCTTTATACCAAGCCACGAGAAACTTTGTTTCTCAACAACCCGAAATATTAGTTCGATTTCATAAATAAATAATATCTAAAGTAATAACCTACTATAACCGATAGTTTATCCCAAGCCGAAACTTTAAAAGCCAAAACAATGTATGTCCAGTTACTGCAGAATATATAATATAATGGCTCATATGCCTTTGAAAGTAATAAATATCACCATAAATTTCGACCGACCGCATAATAATTAAAGAATATGACGTCATAAAATTACAAATTGCGCTGAATATAATTCTAAAGCGTGGTTAACGTTTATAACATATTCACACATTAGCGTATGTCAAAAGTGATGCAAATGCGGATGTAATCAACGGCATTCCACGGTGCAAACATATTTTGTAATATTTGCATACTAATAATAAAAATACTGTTTGCATTGTAGCAGTATTGGGATTGTAAACTGTCGAACGATTTATCAGCTTTTACGTGTTCATTCTTCCTATAATCTAGGACGCTTTAAGCGTAGCGTGATGAAGTATCTCAACATGCCGGCGTTTAAGTGCCGAGTGACGAGAGATAATTTCTCAGTCGTCGATACTTCTGCACTCTTTTACATATAATCATGTATTAAAATCCAGTTCAAATTATTTTAATGATCATGTTTACCTCTCATAAAAAGAATTAGAAACATACATTTCTTAATCAACATACTTTAATTATCCATAGAAGGTAGATCTATTGTACGCAGGATGTCACAGACATCCACTCACATTTTCCCCTTTCAACAAAAAGACGTTAAATGTTCGACAAAAGGCCCGGCAGAGGCCGACAAACCGCAGTCATCGACTGGCTGCATTTAGCTGCCGACAGCGACTCACTGCCACCTGCACCAGATATTCCATTCATTCCGGTGTGTACGACATGGCTTGTATTCTGTGTTCATATTACCCTTTTGTGTTCTCTTAGCCATGCTTTAAATATTCTTCTATTTTATTTAAGAACAGTAAAACTTAATATGAAAATTAAAAATGTAACGTTGGTTGCAGATATTAGAGTAGAGAGATTAAGGGCGCACCCGACGCGCATACTAATACAAGCTAGAACACAACACTCAGTTTTATTTATGTTATTTGCAACAAAGACACTTCATGTCACATTATGTAGTTTTTATTACGTAAAGAGTAATAAAGTTCCTTTAGATTTATATCTTTTGCGGTGAAGGAAAATATCAGGAGGAAACCAGCGTTCTCCCAAGATATTTCCTAAATATGAAATGATGGTTCAACTCTGCGGTATACATTTGGATATCAGTATACCGTACAAGGTATAATATGAGTTTAAGCGTGGTGGTAACACCCGTCTCTAGCTGACTCAAGCTGAAAACGACAAATCAGTCGTTGAATCGCAATCAGCAAACATAATAATTATGTTAAATACTTAATATGTCTTGAAGTTAAATGGTCAAAAACATAAAGTTAATACCATGTTATTATCAAAACTGTTCACTTTCCTATTTATTTAATTAAGGAGATTTAAAATTATTCTGCAATAGGCAGAAATATATGATATTAGGGCAAACCGAAATTCTTCAAACAAATTTTATTTTGTGCCTGTATAGGTAGCTATATTTTACGAGGGCAGTTTATAACATTTAACATGAATAACTCGCCACGTGAGAAATGTAATGTGTGCCTTATTACTAATTAATCAATAAAATATAAATAAAAAATCTTTTGTATTTATTTGTATGTTACCTAGAACCATTCTTAGTACTTATTTCCAACATACACCTGTCAATCAGTTTAGGAAAATATAGTACGTTCTCATAGGACAAATCAACTCAGGAATCAATATAGGCAAAAGAAGGCTGGTAGCATAATGATTATAGACCTAATAATTGATTTTTTCCCGAACCATATGAGAAAATTGAAAATGCTTTTGTTTGTATCGCTCTCACGCTTAAGCTACTGAACCGATTTTAAAGCATACGTAGATAGAATCTGTAAACGGTTATTGCTACTTTTATGCTGCAAAATGGTATTTTTATGGTGGGAGTATGATAGACCTGGGCGGTATTTTCTCTACGATTGATTTACGAACGCAAATGAAGCCGTGGGCAAGAACTACGTAAACATAACTGTATCTTCTTTAAATTTTAATTTGTAAACTTTTTACTCTGCTATATTGAGAAAAATCAATCGCATTGAATTTAATATTTACAGTATCAAAGCAAGTAATACAGGGAAGTTCAGTGAGTAGGCTTCCTTATGGAACGGTAGTATGTAGGCGGCTACCACCGATCGCCATCAAAGTGAAAGGAAACAGCGGTTTATGTATTTTCTTATAACTTTTTTTCCATAAATCCGAAATCAAACATAAAGGCGAAATTGCGGCTTTTATAACAAATCAAGGGCATAAGTGTAAGGATATAAATAATGATAATTTTAGTGGGCAAAGTGACCGTTAATGAAACATATAGAGCCAACAAGTATAAGATACTATTTTATATTACATTAGTTTATAAAAGTCACACATTAAAGTGTAATAAACAAAAATATTTTAAAATTAAAATTATGTTACATACCCTTACAAGAGGGTACAAACTATACACCTTATCTTCGCATACTCTGTTTAATAAATTGGTATTAATATCACATATACGATGATAAACACAATTTCAATAGATGTTGAGTTTGAGAAGCAAATTAAAAACTAAATGCTATTATTTGTGTAAACAACGAAAAAAAAGAAAATAACTCAGTATACAGACAACGTAACCACTAAAATGATAAATAAACACTTGGTTTATAAACTCATACAAATAGAGTATTAAAATGAATCTGTTTACTGTGCACAGAATTCTAAGCATTTTGATACAGTCGAGTCTTAAATCACTTCAGCTGCAGAGCTGCGTCCCTCATACCTCTTGTTAAACGCTACAAAACAAAGCTAAAGCCGGATTTAAAATGAATATAGCCTTATCTGAGTACAATAAACTAGTTATGAACCCGACTTTATGCTTAGTCTATTCATCCGTTCCGATTGTTATAAAATGGTAACAATCGTTAAGCCACTTCGCAACCATTTCAATGGTTTACGTACTAGAGGTGCTCTACCCCAGTGCTTTCGTACAGCGACACACTTTGTTGCAAAGTGTTGGGAGTTAAATTCAAAATATAGTTTGCAGCATTTAGCAACTATAGAACATTGTATTACCATGGTTTACCAATGTCATGTCGATAACTCTATAGCTTTCATCTCGAACGCTTTGTCACAACTCATAAAAAGTCATTTTATGTACTTGACCCTATATTTAAAAACGGTTGTTCAATAACTAAGGAAACGTTTTGGCAGGTACTTGAGGCCCTTCTTCTCTGCTCGAAAGGTCGGAAGCCGCGATTAGCCTGCGTTTGAAGTCTTTATAGCCAGTCATTTACAGAGTAATGTGCCGCTCAAATTCAAATTTCTAAAGAGGGGTTCTCCCAAATATGTCTTTGCTTTGCGTATTACCTTCTAAATATAAAAATCGTCTTAATGATCTTCATAAAATTGCTTTTAAGGCTTTGATGTTCATACTTGATACAAAACTAATTGTTGCACGCGTCGTTACCAATTTCTACTCTTTGTAAAAAAAACATTATAGAGGAAATAAAAAGGATATTTAATCATGACACTCACATAAAACTTAATTATTTTTATGTGCGATGCCGTTGTAAAGCGAAAAAACGTTATAAAAGTAACCCTAATGTGATATACGGATATTTAATAAAATAAATTTATTCATAGAGGAAAAGGTCGTGTATATGGATGAATTTTAATAGACGATGATGAGGCTGGGACGGTGGAGAAGTAATTACGTCGGTCATCCGACACAAGCGATACAAACCCGCGCCGGCGAGTGGGAGCCGAGCGTGGACTGGCGGCCTGGCGGACTGGCACCCTCCCTAGCACCGTATCTCAAACGATATTTACATTTTACGACACAAACGTCACGCTAATTTTATTTTGATGTTACACACATATTCATCATGCCATACAATTTCCCTATAACGAGGAAAAAACGTAACTTATGTCATTACTTTAATCGCAGACACTGCTGGAAGGCAGGTTTAATGTACGTCTCAAGATATCACGACTATGTTCAACTTTTAATTTGTTTCGGCCTTATAAAATTATGTTAATAACATAATACTGCATATGAAAACGCCACTTTTGCCGGCGTGTGTAAGTAAGCCGTACTTTGTAGTGTAAATATTTCCGTGCGGCGTACTCGTTTCTTTTTGTTACGTCAAATATGATGTCATAAGACAAAAAGCATATAAAATTTACCTAGAAACTTTGTTTTACCACAATCATTTTTTTTTATTTAAATTTGTTAGAATGTAATTTGAAATGCAAAAGAATTTAACAATTCACAAAGTGGCCCACACACATTCTTCATCTTACAGGAGACATGAAACTGTCAAAGCTCCATTCATATTCAAATTGCGCCGCAATAACTCTTAATAATATGGGGGGAGGCTATAAAAATATCAAATACAGACCGAGGTCGAGAGCGGGAGGCCGTAGTCCATTTGCATTGGTGTGCGTATTGTCACTGAGGAATATTAAAAAAATGTATCAAAAGCGAATCCCAGGTGCGCGGCCGGCGCCTCTTGTACATATCAACTGCTTTACATAACGCGCCGCGATATGTAAACGAATTTTATCAATAACAAAGGCAGATTTTGTTATACACTACCAACAAATACTAAAGTAACATATTCGGTTTGTATTTCACACAGTTTTTGAAACACGTTATTTTTTGTGTTTCATTTGTAACAATCGATGCAGCAGTGCGTACGTTAGATTCCTATGTTGTACTCCTACCAAACTATTCTCGATGTTGTATAATTTATATTAGGTCTACAACTTTGCTTCCGCCGTTTTCAAAAAAGATAGATCAAAGATGTCATACAATAAGCTTAGGTATGTGTTAACATAACGCCATCGAAATATTAGTCAATTAGTTTCTGCATCATAAAGTTATTCTCGATTGAACATGTACCTTACGAGTCAAATTCTCGTCATTTGCGGGAGGTTTTAATCTTCTGCCTTAATTTGAAGAAATCTGCGCCTGGGGCTCATCGAATGCTCTGAAATACCAATGGTGAGGCCTCTACTAGTGAAAAAGCATGCCAAGAGTGGTTTCCACGCCTCAAATACGGAAATATTGGCGTCGAAGACCCGCATGGCGTTGGAAGAGAGAAAGTTTTCGAATGTGCATTATTATAAGCATTACTTGATCAAGGCTCGTGTTAAACGCAACAAGAATTGGCAGGATCGTTGGGAGTGATGCAACAAACTATTTGAAATGCTTGAAAGTCAAGGGTATGATTAAGAAACAAGGAAATTGAGTATCGTACGAGTTGAAGGCGAGAGATGTTAAACGGCGTTTGTTTGCTTGTAAAGAGCTGCTTGAAAGGCGAAGACGGAAGGGATTTCTGCACCGCACTGTAACTGGGGACGAAAAATGGGTTCATTACGATAATCCCTAGGAGAGAAAATCGTGGGGATATCCCATATGTGCTTCCACTTCGACGGCTAAACCGAATATTCACGTTTCTAAGGTCATGCTCAGTATTTGGTGGGACCAGCTCGGCGTAGTGTATTATGAGTTGTTAAAACTGACTGAAACAATCAGAGGCGATCGTTATCGAGCGGAATTAATGCGTTTGAGTCCAGCATTGAAAGACTAACGGCCGCAATACACCAAGAGACATGATAAAGGGATTTTTCAGCTCGCCTCATGTTGCAAAAGTGGTCAAGACATACTTAGTATCGTTGAAATAGAAGTCCTACCCCACCCGCTGTATTCTCCAGATGATGCTCCCTCGGACTACCACTTTTTTGGATCAATGGCACTCAGTTTGGCTGACCAACACTTACGTACTTATGAAAAAGTACAAAATTGGATCGATTCATTGATCGCTTCAAAAGAGGACCAGTTTTTTCGACTCGGAATTCGCATGTTGCCCTAAAGATAGAAGAAAGTAGTGGCCAGCGATGGACAATACTTTGAATCACAAATGTTAAACCAGTTTTTTACAATAAAGACTCGAATTTCGGAAAAAAAAACGGCGGAAGCAAAGTTGTAGACCTAATAAAATATTGCCAAAAGTAATAGACAACACCTCAAGCAAATCGGCTCACCTAATAATGCTTTTTGATTACGCTATATGTTGTATTATACGAGTATCTACATCCCCTTTCAATTAAAATACAGAAACCTACAAAAATTTCACTGAATTGCTTCCCACATTCATATACTTCTACGAAAATTATAGCACATTTGCTTCATCCATCAGTTACCAGTGCGATTGTAATTTCATGCCAATATATTTAACAATAAAAGAAAATCTTCAATATATTCGTAACTTTACAGATGTGACGTTTTTCCGCTTCGAGTTATAAAAATCTCAAAAGAGCTGTTAAACTACTTCTCGCGTGAAAATGTTAAAAATCCTTTCTGCCGATTGTTCAACATTCCCATATCAGCCCAACATAACTTACAACCTTTGTAATCCTTACTCTAAAGTCTTTCAAAGACCATTATAATTGAAACCCTGGGGTACAATTCCACAATTTTGAACTTTATTACTCTCAACAAATTCCCAATTAGTTGGAAATAACCAACCGTACTTAAATTCCAAGGGCAGAGCTAAGCATCGTAAAATGGATACTAAACAGGTGGCGTATCCTTTTTCCCGTTTTATGTGGGGGCATCATAAAAAATAACTTTTACTATTTGTGAGTATAATCTTTCTTTTCTTATTTATTACTTCACGCTTTTGCTGAATTTATATCTGAATTATTGAAATGGTATTAATACCATTTTTGCCGGCATTGAATTAAAATCCGAGGCACAATAATTTTCGTTCTCATAATTCATTAACAGTAAGTTATAAGTTGTACAGTAATAAACAAAACTATTTTTGGATTCTTCTAAATATTGACAAGCAAATTTTATTCACAAAAATATTTTATCACCGTTTACAAAGTGCCCATTGCCATAACTACGCTCTCGAGTTGTTAAGCCGAAAGGGTTCGTACGTTATGATTGTTATAGTCTAAAGGTCCACTTTATTGTCCTAATGTTGTGCTGTTACGTGATCATCATTTAACGGTTCGCCGGTCCGGTTACCCGCCGCGGTCGCCTATATAATTCAAAATAAGAGATTAACGCACCTTTAACACCATTCAGACAGATAATCTCAAACAACATGACACCTGATGAAACAAAGGGACCGATACAAACCCGCACACATCAGTTGCATGTAAACTATTACTTTAGTTGTTAGCTTTAGTGGATTGGATGTTATGTAAACCGATTTTAGTGATAACAACACATTGGTAAAACACGTTCACCTCGACTTAAACTAGCTTTTTATGTATTATATCATAATGGTAAACTATGATTTTTTGTTTAAATAATGCAGCCTTTAAAGCGTTAAAGTAATTTGGACTCTTTAAAGATCATAATCGCGTTAAGTTTCTAATACACTGGCCTAGGCTAAATTTAATTATACCTAGCACATCTTAAGTGAATTAATTAAATAAGGCTTGCAATATTTTATCGACTCAACTATGGAACGGCTTCATGATCTCGCTCGCAGTATTAAGAGCTTAAAGACGCATACAATACACATTTTCAAAGGCACTTGAAATTACCCCGGACGCATGCATGAAAGAAAAGCCAAGTGCACGAAGGGAAAGATTATGTACTAGAACAAGGGAAGCCCCACTTCCTTTTGCATATAGAACAGTATTATAAAGTGAAGAATATTTTAGTAAAATACTTTTAGAATTCATAAAACAAAGAAACGAAAAATATATATTTCGTAAGGATTTAGTGGTCATTTAAATGAGATATAAAATTTATTTAGGACGACTGCATGCAGCAGAAATGCGAATGTTGCGGTGGATGTGTAGGGTAACACTGACTGACAGAGTGAAGAATGAATACGTTAGAGGAAGTTTGAAAGTAGCTCCTGTGATTGATAAGCTAAAAGGACACCGTCTGTCGTGGTATGGGCATATTATGACGAGGGACGAAACATATGTTGGTAAAAAAGTAATGAGCATGAAAGTTGAAGGATGGACAAGCCGAGGAAGGCCAAAAAAAACATGGATGGAGTGCGTGAGAGGAGATATGAAAGAGAAAGGGGTGACTGAGGACATGACGGCTGATAGGGATGTGTGGAAGGACAAAACATGCTGCGCCGACCCCAAATAAAAATTGGGAGCAGGGCAGAAGAATGATGATAAAATTTATTAAGGTATGATGACGGTGTGGTAATTTAAAAATTCGCAGCATAAAATTACATAACGATGTATCTATAGAGGAAGGAGATTATTATGCTAATTAATTATAGACCATTTATTGGTTCGAAAAAACCATAGACAAGAGTTATTACATACTCTCTTTTTGAAGTCGATTACAAATGGTATGTTTCGTGAATCTGAGTTATCCATGAAATTGATCCCTATAGCGAGCGGCAGTTATTTTCACCGTCATCTGTCACAAATATTGGCAGTGGTGAGATGTATACATATTCGGTTAGATAACTACAGCGAAAAAGTTGTAAATCCAGCCATACAGTTACTGCAATATCGCGCATTCGTGAACAGCCCGTGTGTATCCGGCATCAACCAAGCCCAGAAAATTTCGTCAACGGTCGAAATATTTTTATTTGTAACTATCTACTCGGATACAAAAAAGACATAGTAGGCATCCATTAAATGCCGAGACCGGTATAGACCAGTAGATTATAATTTATTACAAAAAATATCAAGCTAAATCTCTATCCCTTCAGACAATATAGACATTATTTTATGCATTTGAAAAAATGTTAATAACCGGCTTAAGAGAAATGCCATTGAATAAGTAGTTAACCTAGTTATGCGTATAATGTAGCTGAGTGATTCATAGACACCGATATAATAATAAAACAACAGAAGCGTGTCGAACATCAATTAGTAGGATTCCACAGCCATGTTGTTAAAAACTTAATCTGATTCATATCAAATTTATGTTATCTTGAACCAGACAGGAATCAAGTACATACATACACAAACTTCACACCTGGACTCCCAGGGCCAGAGGAGTTAAACATATCATTCTGGAATGCGATATGAGACTAAGATAGAATAAAATAAAACTAATTAGAAGAGTACTAGTTAGGTTAACCCTACAGATCTTCATTTTAAAGCCTACAATTGTTATAAGACAACTTTGTACTCGTATTTTATAGACATAGGAAAAGGTAAACAGAAGTCCAATTGATGGGCCAATCCAGAATTTGAACTGAATTTTATTGTCACAAATAAATATTATACTTGGTATTACAATTTATTGTATGTATATAATACATGTGTGCCAGCAGTATTAATACACTGAATATAACAGTATAACACACACATAAAGCGTACACTGTCGCAATGACGACTAACAAAATTCTTAGGATAGGTACATGCAGTTTCTATTGCAATCACAGGTAACTTAATTCCGATATGGTTGTTTTTGTAAATATTATAGAAAATAAATCACATCTAAACAAAAAATTATAAAACAATCGCATTTAACCATTAAATAACCATGGAACATTAAGCGACCAAATGGAGGTATATATGTCAATATACGTTTAAAATTGTATGGGAACACACCACGGCTCTTTTCATTTGCAGTATCGATTGAAAAGTCGTAGCCCAATCACTCACCGGGCCCGGCCGTGTAATAATGTAATCAAGTCGGATACATTATTGTTATGCTTGTTCGCCGCGCCTAGCGCCCACTACCATTGTTCTACTTTTTGTTGTCACTATAATTGTAGTCATACTTAAGTTCCAGTAAGGATGTTTATAGTCTTTATGTGTGTATTTTTAAACTCTCTTCTACTTACTAGAATGACCAAGTTTCTTGAAATAGCGGTGCAGTTTTCCTTTCCTAAATGTATCAGGTAAAATTATCAGAATCCTAACAATACTTTACTATTCATATTTGTTTAGATTAATAATTCATCCAGGCGTATTGATAGACGGTGGTGAGGCTATGCAGATGTAATGATAATTTTTGTACGAGTGGCACGATTTAGTAAGAATTTAAATAATAAAAAATCGCTTAAGATTGTTTTGCATCAAATCAAAAAATACAAAAAATATTCTGATTGACTCTCAAAATAAATATTAACGATATCACTACATATTATAAAACAAAGTCGCTTTCTCTGTCCCTATGTCCCTTTGTATGCTTATATCTTTGAAACTACGCAACGGATTTTGAGGCGGTTTTTTTTAATAGATAGAGTGATTGAAGAGGAAGGTTTATATGTATGATAACATCCATTAAATATCAGCAATGCACCCGTGCGAAGCCGGGGCGGGTCGTTAGTTAAACATAAACCAATAACAACTGCTACATTTGTGAAACTTTGCATCACATACGCGAGATTTGTTCAACTACTAAAATATTTAGGAATATACACACAATGCTTAAAGTGAACAGCATGTATGATTCAAGTGTGTCATTGAACAATGAACATTGCAACGATTTTTACAACGTTGCCAGACATAATATTATCAGATGACGCCTCCCACGGGACTGTAAATATTCGAGCGCGCCGCGATTAGCCCGCGCCGCCCGCCGGCCAAACAACATGCCACACATTTAACGCATCCACCTATTTTACTCTACGCGATATTGTCATCCTCGTGACTAAATGTTACCTATTCTAACAATTTAATAGCCTAATCCTAATTTTGTCATCTATATTATTGGCTGGTAGAGACACGGCGTAGTTGAGTATCTTGGATTGAAGTGCGATTGGACCTGTTCCATTGGGGTTATGCCATACAAAGGCAGTACAATACGAAATCTAGACTATTTTTGTTACCGCCGCAGTGGCTATAAAAACAATACTATAAATTTCAAATCAAAATATGTATTTGGTTTACATTTAAGCAATGTATTTAATACCAGAGGTTGTTCTAAAAACCACGCTCAATTTATAGTCGAAGAATAATTATTTTGAGACGAGCATAAATTCAAACAAGAGGCAAAGTTGCGATACCGATAGCAACAGCGAAGTAATTAGTAAGATGGTGGTGCGATACAGCTCGGGAATCCCACTGCCCTGCCGCTCAAACGTCTGTTCGCGAAGACTCCGCTCTTCCGAGACAGATTGATTTTGGATTTGCATTTAAGCTGAAATTTCAGAACATAAACAAATAGCAACTATTCGCAGTAGGACAAGGATAACAAACAGTGTAGGTGTCAGTTGTTGGTGTAATACCAAGCCAATTTATTATGATTGATCGCAAATGCCCACGCAAAACACGCGCACGACGGATATAGCTGCGATGTAATATTAACTTTATTTAGGAATATACTTAACTATTATTTTGCTTCATATTTTGTTTTAGAATGTAGCATTTGGACTACACTATCTTTAGGTTGAATCACACATTACTTGATTTTATAGTAATTTCGTGGTCTCGCGGCTTAAGAATATGCTGTAGGGTAGGGTTTGAAGATTCCGTTTCTTTAGACACATCATTTTATCGACACATAATTTTGATATGTGCTAGAAAAATGGCAACAGGCTCGCTCCCTATTACGTGAGACTGATATATATTTATATATAGCCTTGGCCAAAACCATTAGGCATCCGCATAAAACACGGACAACTCATAAAATATGAAAAAAATACTACTCTATACTACTCTGTGCCTTCTACTTACTCTACATACTACATAGCCTGAACCGCAATATTAAAAGCTACACTAAAACAATAGGTAAAGGTTTTTAAGGTATCAAAAAGTCCATATCACATGGAATGTGAGATTTTTGAAAACTTTTTACTAAAACCATAAAAGCCGCAAAAACCCAGAAATCAAATTTAACATAACACAATTTTTTTCTATCAGAACTTTGTAAAGGATAAAATAGTGAATAGGCCGATGATTTTTTCGGGTACCCTTTGTGGCAACAAGTTGATGAAATATTTGCTCAATTGCGTGTGTAACATAGTTTCATTTATTTCACTTCACCCCACTCAGTCGACTGAAATAACAACGGTACGCCGGACGTGAATCAGCAATAAATTTCAATGGCGTTACATACCTATCAATTTAATTTATATTTTCCCCGAAATAACTTAAACGGTAAGTATAGATTGTCATGATATAAATTATATTAATTTTACTTTTAGCACTAACTTTTATGGGATTTTTTTTCCAGTGTTGATTTTTTGTAAATAAATAATGGTTTCCAACAGTAAATTATAGTATCTCCAAACAGTAGGGAAGTGATAAAAAGTGACAATGTAGACTCTAGATTCTAGATTTTAGACCCATTATGTACAACATTAGCA
The DNA here is from genome assembly GCA_030295005.1 of Cephonodes hylas. Classification (NCBI taxonomy): domain Eukaryota; kingdom Metazoa; phylum Arthropoda; class Insecta; order Lepidoptera; family Sphingidae; genus Cephonodes; species Cephonodes hylas. The sequence continues at coordinate 7,224,462 of AP025369.1, read as the reverse complement.
AACTTGGAAAATTTGCTTTATTATATTTAAAAAAAATACCAATATAAATATTTCTGCCAACACCCACATAACTGCAAACATCTAAAGTGACAAACTATGACGTTTTTGATTTAGCGGCGCGTTCGCGGGGTCGGTTCCGGTCGTTCGGTTCCAATTATCAATTATAAGTTTGACTGGTACAGTCCATCGGCGATTGTAATTATACTGGTGTCAAAACGGCGCACAGCGAAATGGGAAACTAAAGTGTCAGCCGTCCGGCGCATCGGCCGACCAAATTAGCATCCAGTAAGTCGCCTTCATTCACAACAGGAACCGATCATTAATCTCGCCCGATGTGATTGCGGTTTCAATTCCTCTTCATTGTTCGCCACGAGAAACCAGATTTTTATACATTTTTCACACTAATTTGCATAACAAGCATAAATGATTAACTCAGCGACGTTTTTTATTTCTAACTATTGATCGGCCTTACATGCCTTTAAGATTTAAAACTAAGAAAAATATACATATCCTTAAAATTCAGTTCACGAGCAGACAAAAGCGCAAACTGCAAGTTGTATCGACCTGACAATCCGGCGTCAGTTGCTTTTCGTAAATGAGTTAACTCCGTTTGTAAGTTTTTCTTGCGAAGACGTTCCGACGAACTGCCGGCTTTATCTTACATCAGTTTCATTAAGATTTAGTGAAAAGATGCTCAACTAAATAATCCTGGTGGGAGGTGCAGCGTGCAGTGCGGCCTCTAACGACCCTCCACCGCTCGAGGGCACTCCACGCTTCGGCTGCTTCGCGCTCATGCACTTTTCAAGTACGCACTGTTTATGCTCCAGTTCAGTTCAGAAACTTACATTTTAGCCACAGACATCGCTTGTTTGAATGCGAATATCGACGCTGCATTTTATTGCGCTACGTTCAAACTTTTGATAGTTTCAATTTTCAATGTTACGGACGCTTTAACGCCGATGCTAACACTTTCTTCACATTATGGTTTTACGCCAGTTCTAGTAAATATATTGATAGGTACTAAATATAAAGTTGCAGCAGCAAATATCAAACACATATTCAGTAAACGGATAGAATTGATATTTCTATTCCCACGATTTTGTACTTTCGGATAAATTTCACTGTAAATAATATTGAATGTCATGAATTTTGATCTGGTAATCAAACCGACCGACCTCGGTGGAGATCATTGGGGGAGGCCTATGTCCAGCAGTGGACTACAATTGGCTGATGATGATGATTGATCAATCAAAATAAAGTAAGAAAAACTACAATCAATAAACGATATTGTATAATTTTGACGTAATAAAATGAATTTTAAATCAATTTATATTAATCAAGTTTCAGCAAAAGAAATAATAGACTGACAATAAACTGATAAAAGTGTGTTGAGTTACAAGGTCAGTTACCGGCGGCGACTACCTGAGGCACAGTCCTGCATGACGCAAGTTAAGTGGAGTGTTGCTTAAGATATAAAGAGCTCTCGTGCCTCCTAGCTTTCCGCAGAGAGTGCATATGCGATCTTTATGCATTATGTATTGTACCACGCCGGGGGTTACTTCCCTCACACTTTCTCATAAACTGAATAATTTAGAAAAAAGCCTAGCGTTTCCTTATAACTTTACCATATAATTTGTTTCATTGATGTGTGGACTCATAAATTCTCTCGCATTTAAACATTGTAATAAAACATGATTTTTAGTCCATAAAAAGTTTCCTGGAGCTTTCTATTTACAAAACGTTTGTCAACTTCAACTAAGCCACTACAGTGAAAAGGAAACATAAACAAAGTTGTTTCGAGAAAAAGTCAGTCAATCTGTTGGTTGGTAGGGAAACGAGATTTTCGCAGTCTTTCAACCTGATATTACTTATTAATTATACATATTTAGACTAAGATTAATAACATCTATTATCCGGGATACATTTACTTTGCCATAATTATTAAATTAAATTAAATTAAATAAATGGGATGAATACCCTTCAGTGACAGTGCACTACTCTCTGTCACTACTCGTAGTATAATAACTAAGGTACTCTAACCTCCCATCTTTTACTCTAGAAAGGTTATAAATTTTAACCCACTTAATACTTGTACAAAATTGTTTAAAGCCAAAGAATCAAATTTACTTACTTAATAATGTGTATGACTCTCCCGTTTATAACATTTCTTAAGAATCATGAACGAAAGCCCCATCTTACTGGGTGGTTGTGCAATTGCATCTTATATTAGTTAATTCAATGGCAATGGGTGAGCAATTAGGTGAGCCATCTGCTCGCCTATTTTTAAAAGCAATAAGAAAAAAAAATCGAATACCAGTAAACAAACCAACATAATTTAGAATTATAACTTGTTAAAGCGAATATTAAAATTAAACTAGTATCTCACAACATGACGCACGCTGCTCTTAAGTTTTCTTAATACAAAACTTATTCAATTATATATGTACTTCCACCGCACTTATGACTTTCATATGAACTTTATTAAATCGCACACATGGCTATATCTTAAAGCGTAGTTAGGTGGATTTTCAACTTGATATTGCAACATTAAATGAACATAGCATCGTTGTACGACAGTTTAAATGGATATGACACACATAAAATATTAAAACCCAATTCCACCTAAATACTGATCGTAGAGTTCTTATATCAAACAAAATGGAGGAACCATCTTGACCAACAACGTGTCGATGTCCCATAGAAACGCAAATAACCGAGATCTTCCCATTATGTTTCGTTCGGTAGGTGGAATTGCCGTAGAAAAGATAAGCCTTATCCGCTCCCTATCCTCTCCTCTTCGTGTATTTCCTCGTTTATTTTCAAGGAGTTAGATAACGCATCTATCGTCCCTATACACTTCAGGTTTCTTGTTGGAGCCGAACACGACCTAACACTGTGACCTGATTGCTTTATCTATTCATTCACAATGTATGAAATCATATTTTAGTAGCAAATTTACAATAATTCCTTTACTTCACATGTAAACTGGTTGACATATTTACGAGTAATTCTTGAAAAAAATGTTAATTTTCACCGAATTAATGGTTTCTTAGCTGAAGAAACATATTAAAATGCGCAAATTCATTTATAAACAAAATGGTTTGTATTCATAAACAAAAACAATTTGTAATCAAAAAGGCCTACGAAACTACCGAAAAATAATTTAACATAAAGTTTTATAACTGGCGGACAGAATAAATAAACAGACCGCAGATTTATCATATGCGGGAATAGGTGTCACGTACGCTCGATGAGTTACAGCAATAAATAGCAATCCTGGCTCCTGTGCAATTGAATTACTTGCCTACACCGTCCCCGCTAATGCCCCACAAAATTATTTTAACACTCCACGCTTTAACAAAGTAAAATGGATAAAATAATTGGGTCCTTATTATTCTCATCAGTAAATTAATTAGGGACGTAGTGGAATGGTAAATATCAAATGAAATTACGGCGAGTGTCTACAAAGAGCTTTGTCAAATTATATTATTACAACAGTGTAGGACGGACACCGAAACGTTTTTTGCACTTTAATGTAGATGGAAGGACGTAGCTTGTTACATCATTGTACTTATTTAAATGTGACAAAATTGAGAAAGTGTTTTTTAAATGATATGCGCCTCAACTTTAATATGCGTAGGTTCTTAATATCAGTTAAACACTTGTAAAACTATGTTTCGTCTAAAACAAAAATGCTCACAAACTGAGGAATTTTGACTATTTATTATGAAAGTATATTAGAAGAGAAAAAATAAGTAAAATAGCAATATTCAATTTTATACGCTAGTTTACATAATTGACTAACTGGGGTCAGTTCAGTTGACTTAAAGTTCGACAATGCAACTGCACCAAGTCATGTCAATAATAGTTAACCGCAAAGTTCGTTAGTAGACTTATTGTTGAGTAATTCCAAACGAAATTGAAATAGATTGTTGCGACATAATCTGTATTGCTGGACTAGCAACCATATACAATATATGTACATTGTATATACATACATATAATTATATACACGTACTCACTCCTGCACTCTCTGAAAGGGTAGACATCCGAAATGGTGCAATCTGTAACGAAATGTGGTAAATTAATAAGAGTAATTTAGTTCTTCTGATCGATTTTCGAAAAAACCAATTGGTGATTTTTGCTTTTTAATCATTAACTTCTTTTTTATTTCTTCCAGCAGGATTATCCATTACTCATAATTAGAGCTCTTTTGCCGTTATCTTAGTAATAAGCTTTAAAAAGTTACAAATAATGTAACGTTATAAAACCACACATACGGCAAGAAAGCCTCATATATCTCTCATTTGGTACACTAAAAACTGTTTTACAATAAAAACATGTTATTGTTATTTAATCATACACACTAATTCTAAATACAATATATACATATGTATGTATCCATACTAATATTATAAATGCGAAAGTACTGTTACGCTTTCACGTAAAAACTACTGAATGGATTTTAATGAAACTTTACAATAATATAGCTTATACATCAGGATAGAACATAGGATACTTTTTATCCTGGAAAATGTAATCCCGTGGGATAAACATGTTTTAAATGCAAAAATCTCTCTGCACTTAACCCTAGATTCTACGCGGACGGAGTCGCGGGCAAAAGCTAGTATAAAATAAAATGGACATTCCCTCAGCCTACACAGTTTTAATATTTAATTAAATTGAAGTTCGAATAAACACATTAGAAGTTGCAACAAACACGTCGAGTGTAGCCGGTGTTGTGTAAAGTTTAAATTCGTCTGTCGTATTTTGATATGCGGTTACGTTTGCACAAAACCAAAGCGGCACCGTGTCGGCTGCATTGTGTGTGTCGAGAACAATATTTGGTAGTGTATCAGCAGTAATTGGCTGGGAGTGAGCGAATCGATCGTTCGATGTGACACAAATACCTCGTTCCGCGACGCAATCTCCCTGAGTAATCCACTATCGACCTAATTGTTTCTTCTAACGACAATTATACAGAATTAATTATTACCATCCATTACGGCGCGTCATTCATTTGTTACATTGCCCGATTAACTTCTGAGCTAAAGTCAATTGCACACTTCATATTACACGAGCAAACAATTATTATCGGCAACTTAATTGCATATTTATCAGTGGAAATGGTCGATCGCGAAACCGCACATTACTGGAATAATGATTTCCAACACTGTGCATAATTTGTGTCCGATGCAGCGATGAATCCCGCATCTGTCGTGGAAAATCTATCTGGAAAATAAAAATGGCGCAGCGGTGAAAGTAGGTATTAAACGAGATTCAGATCCTAGAGGGATATTTGTAAACTATCTTCGTATGGCATGAAACGTTAAATAAAACATAAAAGTATAGTGCATTTTTGTAAACACGCGCTACATATGGCTTACTTGATCCCTGCGCCTAGCTCGAGGCAATCTCCCAGGATTGCACTTGACCCGCAATGGAAAACTCCTAACAAAAGCTTACAACAGCCGGGCAAAACTCACACAAAACAACGACACATCTGAATAATTTTAAAGAGCATGTTCCGCTCTCATTAAAAAATAATAGCAATGTCCGCTACAGAGAGAAAAACAATATTCACCGTATCACAATATAGCTGTGCAATATTACCAACAACATTTACATATCGATGAATTGAAATACACCCAGGCCTAGATGAATTTCGGTGTGGCCACATTCTTTTGTTTTGTAATATCTACAGGTGTGATTCATGAACGTACTGTTCTACATATGTATGTCTGTTTCGGTACAACATGATCAATACCTTCGAATGGATTGTTCTGTAGAGTGCAGAGAAACGAGCACTGGCGCAATGGCGCTTCGGCTATAAACATCGCACGGCGCTCTATTGAAATGTTGTCTCAAAGGGCTGTGTTTTATTGAAAAACTTTCCACATTGCTCTTCGATTCCCTCGTGTTCGCGTCAGACATGTAACCGTTCAAGTAGCGACTAATTCCATCACTAAGGAAGAAAACGTTGTTCACAATAAATAAACCACCTTTTGCAACTCGATAGAGCTGTTCGGTAGAGCTTTTAATAGAGAACCTGTGGAGCAATTTTAATGTAAACAGAAGAAGAGACACAACGTGGTCCGAGTAAATCGCTCCATTAGGCAGTTAAAAGCTCGTCGCTATCGCCGGGACATAACTCAGGCACCCGTCTCCGCGCGGCCCTATAAATTACCCCATTGTGCGAAGGGGGCGTGCTCAGTTAAAATATGTACGACATTGTCTTCTATGCGCAACTCCTCTTCTCATATCTTAACTGAAACCCACTGAAGGAGAAATGATAGCTAACATCTAGATTGGACACGGTCAAATAACTTATTTGTTGCTCCTATGGACTGTTATAAATAAAAAGGGGCAGGTCAAAACGATGCTGTAAGTATATATTTTGTGTAATGCAAACACTAGTCATGGTAGCAAATACGAAATTATTTACAAAGAAACTTTTACAATATCAGAGTTAGGCATTAGCTCTTTTAGAAAAAAATTACAAAAATGATTATTTATACGCCGCCACGGTAAAATAATCCCCAATTCACACTATTTAAAGGTAATAATTTCATTCCAGCCTAAATAAGGGCCAGTAAGATGACAAAAAACGAATACATTTTTTTTTATCATACCACTACACTGGGCCTTTTTTTCGAGGGGAATGCTGCTTATGGCTCTACCTCCCGCCAGCCCTCGGGGATGGGGACAGGAGGCGTATGTCAGGTGTCAACGGTGACAAAACTAGAACTAGAACAAAACTAGAAGGAACAGGTCCTTAAATTGACAAGTACAGGCTGTCCGCCTTGGGCCTCGGACTCAAAACGGTAACGCTCATTATAGTTGCATAAAATAATAACCAAGATAAACAAAAAAACAGTTTTTGTTTCACAACAGGAATGATTTGCATTTCGTGCCGAAATTACACGGCTTGCTTATGCATGATCCACCTGTCTATCACATCTATACCTATTTGTGACTCATTCCATGGCTTTATTCTTTAACTACATATATCCCATATAACAGTGGGACATACTCGTATATGAGCAGATAACGATGATAATATATACTTATACGGTAAAGTTTTCAACTAGCAATAATCGCACCTCGGATTAACCTCATTGGTTGCGATATTGCCTCTGCGCAAGTTACATAGGATACATCAAAGTCGTATATTTGTTTATTTCATGGAGTAAAAGTAAACAAAATTGGTTAGATCAACAGACAATATCGGCTCCCAATATATTCCAGTAAACGAAAAAAGATACCGGGGACACCTCTATAAAAATAACCGATGTAACCTGCCATAAACCGGTTAAACTGTGTGTGTTGTGAAACAAAAATATAAAATAGTCCATAATTTACGTGAAGTAACGCCTCCGTTCGCGCACACACGGGACATTTATTAGATCTACTGCGAGGTAGGCGATATCTGCATTTGATAGCTCACTCGGAATTTAAAACGTTCACGTTTTATCACCAAGCACATATAAGCAAATAACATGCGAATAGTTTGGTCCATCCGAAAAATATCGATTTCAGTAAGAGACACCATGTGTTACGAGATACCATGACATCTGGATCTATGACTATACATACCTATATATCTACACATTTCTGTTGAACCTACTTAGTTTGGCATATAGCCCTTTTGCGTAGATTAACCAAATAGAGTGACACACTGTAGACTCGTCTATAAAGGTATATTTTTACAACTTAAAAAAAATATAAACAAACAATAAGTATTTGTTGAAAAAATGTGTTCATAAATATAACTTGATTGTCACCTGAATAACTCCAAAGAGTGGTCGTTACGTCAAAAGATATAAATGGTGATTTTGGTTGTACTCGTTTCATTAGGCCTTAACAAGGCTTTGGGGCTCATCGAGGCAGTGATCGAAACCCGGTCAAGCGTAAGAGATATGCTTCGCGTTGCCCTTCCTTGTAATAACCGCCATAGCAATAGTTGGCGCTCCATTTAACCATTGTATTTTTAATATAAACAGCAATAAACCTATAGAAGAGCCTACAATTTAACTGAAAACTCTGTTTGCTCTATACTATTTTTAGGCAAAATCAATTGAGCACATCATAATTTGAATATGTTTAAAGTGAGAACTTTAAAAAGAGTTTGAAGAGTTCTATAAAAAAAAAAATTAAATATGGTTTATGAAAAATTTATCAACGTAAACCTTTTTTTTGTATGAATGATTAAAAAACAATTACGTCATTTCAAAAACTGTGTGACGTAGTAGCTCAAGTGATTTTATTAATAGGTGTATTAATAATTTCATTTTGTTATAAAAAAATAACACTTGTGCTTACACAATAAAGCACTTCATACTGCTGCGGTTATATAATCGCAGCGATTATCATTTTTTCATATTTTTCTCATTAAGTACGTGATTATATATCATTAACTAAAGGTACACTTAAAATACACTCTTAAGAGTTATTTCATAGCAATGCTTGTTAAAAATACAAGATCTTATGTCTAATTATTAGTTTTCACCTACAGAAAAAACAGAAAACCTATATGTATTATATTGTATTTGGAATTTTCAATGTAACAGTCTCTTCCGTGCCACCGTTAAAGTTTACTATAACTATGTATGAACACATCTCTAGCGTATCCATCTCTTGAAGTTTTGGCAAGTCCGTTCTTGCAGAGTAGGTACGTAGGTAGGAAATTACAAGTTTCAAGGAAGTTCACTCATTCATGCAATTCGTAGTACCAGTGACCAATACAGATACTTGTTAGATTTTCAGGAATGTTACCTAACCACGCCGCTGTCCACAATGCGGTTGATTCTTATCATGATTGTTATTCGATATCCAATTATGTTACTTAGGGAACACTAGAAACGTTCGAACAACCTATTCCTAGATATAAAACTTTAGCAAGAAACCTATTAGTCTCATTATATTAGTTATGTTCCATTGGTTGATTTGAATAAAATAAGTATTTCTAAACCTAAGGAGCAGCACCTACTATATTTAGTGAATTTGCAAAGTGTATGCAGTCTTTATGATTATCGACTGAGTAGAGACGTGAAAGCATAGGAAACTTACATTTGCATTTACAATATGGATCAGGATTTTAAATCAAGTATTTTCACGGTGTTTGTTTAATAGATTTTCGCAACAATCTATATAACGTAGAACATTAAGCATCTTATCCACATAACAATGATACCTTATTGTAATGTTAATCGAAGTCAAGATCATCTTTATTCAAATAAACTTTTACCATATTGCCGCTTCAAAACCTTTATCAACGCAAATTGCTGTACACAATCCAATAGAAGAGATTTGCAAAGTTCTGCAAGGAAATAATCTTTATACACTAAATTTAAAAATGAAAGCAAGTAGGTATAGGTACGTGTATGAGAAATGTTCAAAATTTGGTTAGATGCGTAGCAAACGGCAAGACGGGAGATGTCTCCGTAATGGGTTTAGCCGTACTAATGGAAGTGAACCGCAGGCTTAGCGTTGCGGCTGACTAGTGTAGGTGCGCGCGTCTTCAGCCACGCCACATCGCACCATACGTAACCTCGTAAGTAAACGTGCCGTCATTTTGAATATACTACGAACGGCTTTATTGTGAATTAGATAAGTACTTAGGTAACTGTTGTTGGTATTAAATATTCCACCACAATGAAAAAATAAAATTTTGAACTTTAAAAAGCTCTTAATAAATCATCATCATCATCATCATCAACAGCCAATATTCGTCCACCGCTGGACATAGGCCCCCCCCAATGACTTCCACCGGGAACGGTCGGAAGCCTCCTGCAGCCAGCGACGTCCCGCGACCTTGACAAGGTCGTCGGACCACCTTGTCGGGGGACGTCCCACGCTGCGCTTTCCCGTACGTGGCCTCCACTGGAGAACTTTTTGGCCCCATCGGCCATCAGTTCTCCGCGCCATGTGGCCGGCCCATTGCCACTTCAACGAGCTAATCCGTTGGGCTATGTCGTTAATAAATCAACAATGATGAAATTTGTACCACAACAGCTGAAACAGTTTTTTTGACAGGTACTAAACTCTTACTTACTTACTTACTTACTAAACCTCTCATTGATTTGCCGTGCAATCTTTTAACAATATTGTAAGGAAGAGCTTCCGTGGCCGTAATAACAGCGTCGTCGGGTGGCATACTAGGGAACACTCCCGATTTAGGTGCGGCACCTGTGCTGAGCTCACAACTTCCAAACAGCATTATTACCATATTTGACAAATATGGTATATTTTTGTTATACAGAATGTTAACAGATTGTGATCAAAACCATTGACGTGTAATATGTACAGAGAGCGCTCGAAACACTCCTAAGGAATTTATTTATGTTCAAATTTGGTAATTTTATATACTTAACATTGTTATATGTTTGTATAGAAAAGGTGGTTTTGTTGTAACTTTTATTTGTTAACTATTTTAACTGTGATAAAAAAATGTTCCTTGCTTAACTCTCAACGCCAATACAATCAGAATTTACGAATTACTTGGTCGCTATACGAACTGTATTCTCTTTTTGCAACTAGAAGAAAGTTATTCAGCTCCCTTACAGCTTACAAAAACGGCTGAAAAGGATATGTCAGCGTCTTCAACACAAAATTCCGACGTTTATGTCAGATGTGTCGTACTTAGGTAAACAGTCTCGATAGACAGCACGCTTATTGAAGGCAATTACAATATCCGATTATTGCGATGTAGACGAAGATGGTTAATTATCGTCTTTCTTTGTGAAGTTTCTTTTTTGTTCACGTTGTTACCACGAGTATGAAACAAGGCTGCTCCATCCTCACTAAAGTCAATTATAGGGAAGATAAGACCTTAACTACAACAGAATTCGCCCTGAGAACCTGACCTACGTTACCGATGTGACATGTTTTTTTCACCCTCATACCATTACGCCCTCGGCACGTGCTCATCTTGGCATTACGATTTGCGACATTAGTCTAATCCAGGGCTTCCCAAACTGTGCGTCGCGACGCCCTGGGGCGTCGCGGCAACATCCGAGGGGCGTCGCGAGGCGATCGGCAAACATTTGCTGTCCGTATTTTTTTGATAACCTCATATTACGCTAACTAATGCTGTTTTTATTTCCAGTAAATTAGGTAGTTTTGATGATGTGGGGGGGGGGGTGCGTCGCAAGAAAAATAATTATCATATAGGGCGTCATAGTGCAAATAAGTTTGGGAACCTGTGGTCTAATCAAAGACTGAATTCACTATAAATCACATAACAAGAGGAACGAACGAACTTTATTTCTCAAAGTTGAGGTCGCAAATTCATGTCTACTAAACCACTACCAACAAACGTGGCAAATTTGACCGGGTTTTGTCCTTAAACTAATAAGTTCCAGCTCCAAACTCCATCGTAAGAGTTCTAGTTTTTCTGGTATCTAGTTACCAGTGAATTGAATGCATTTAAGCTAAATCGCTTGAAGATATTCTTTTTGCGTCGACTACCCGACAAACTATAATAATATGTAACAACGATCTATATTACGATACTTGTTCCGACATTCCTTATAGGAATTACATTCGGGGAGAGATCCTTGTTAGTCGCGTCATACTACGGGTCGGATTGTTGTGGCTGTAATCTTAAGTTTTTTTAGTACAACTGAATACAATGACTGACTGAATAATTAATAAGGCCTCCGGCGTTTTGATGACAGACGTAACGGAACTGTTTGTTGTTCTGTTTATTTGAGTCTAGGCGACTTTGAGACTAATTAGAATTACTGAAATCTATGATACAAGACTTGGTATATTATTAAGACATTAAATGTTAGACATTTAATCTCAAGTTAAGCTTTTGCTAAACTTACATAAACACTTTGTAGCTTTAACTTAATAATAACTTAACCCTATCTTTAAATAGACACATTGTCAAGTTTGCGTACTTAACTAAAGGTGGCCTGGTGCAGGTTGGCAGAATACACACCAAGTACACGCATAAATTAGAAAAGTCAGAATTGTGTGCCTGAAATTTGGACCCGCGCCTACTGAGACACTCGACCGCATGCCTAAAACTCCAAGCTGTTATTATTCTTAGACTAAATAGCGATTGCAAAATATTACTTCAAAAATACAATGGTGGTGGCAATTTAACAAACTTTCCTAAACAAAATCTATGTATAAAACCTCAAAGGTTAATTTAACAGTATTTACAGAACTATGTACACTAAAGTAACTGAAATCAAACACAAAACTATGCTTAAAGTAGATGTTTATTCTTGGCTAGCATCAACATTTTCTGTTTGCAAGCCCTTGATAGATGCAACAGGCACATATGTGACAAGAGTGAACAGCTTGTGGGCTGAGTCTTCATCATCATTGCGTCTGCGAGATAACCTTACGCGTACACGGAAAGGTACATTCCTGAAAAGATATACATTTAATTAAACACAATTTAAAAAATAATAATTATAGTAGATTTGTAAATATATTTTTACACTAATATTTTAGCAATTACTTAATATAATAATAAATCACGCAAACACTACCAATATTTTATTTTAAAAGACATTTCAAACAAATTTATTTAATTGTGTTGTATATAAATCCACTATTTATATTTCTTTCATGGATTCCAACATCTTCCCTTCTACAACATTAACAATAAGTGCATAAAATACAACTTTTAATTGACAAAAACTCACTTTTATTTAATCACCACAATAAAACATGTGTTTTCATATAACTACCCTTTGCATAACACTACAAAGACTACACTGATGATAGTTGCTAAGCCACTGTTAATCATAATATAGTTAATATTACTAATGGGCAACATCATATTATACTGATAAATTGTTATAAATGCAGGTTAAGGCACAACATCCGTATCATAAACTATAATAAAAAATTACGCACTAAAAATAATGAGTAATATGTGCCTTAGTTTCAATTGCAAAAATTGTTATTAATTCCAACTATGTAAAATTGTAAAGGAAAGTGAAACATAGTTGAAAGATAACCATAACTTTAGTTTCTAGTTCCTTGAATGTAATACTCCTGCATAATTCTTTATTAAAACACTCATGGTTATAGAAACAACAACAAAATGTAGTGTTTTCATAACCTAAAACATACTTTCGATATAAAAAACATTGGCCACCGATTTTTTTACCAAGTCTGAATGCAAAAAATGAGCACAATATTCACCTGACTCCCTTGGACCAAAGGTATTTGTTTAAGCGGGTGTCCACCCTCACGTCTGGGGTGCCCATTTGTTTTTCGGCGAACTTTCTGATCTCCTTGATAGCGCGAGGGGCGCGTTTCTTGAAACCAACCCCATGTAGGCGCTTGTGTAAATTTACTGTGTATTCACGAGTAACCACTTCATTTATGGCAGATTTGCCTTTCCTCTCGCCTTTGGGTTTAGCCATTGCGATCTGGAATAATATAACAAAATATATAAAAATACGCGCGCCGGAAATTGCAGGGCTTTATAGACACTCAATTTTCACTTTTTAAATAAGGTTTATACATTATTTGTGATAGATTTTTTGGGATTATTTTATAAAAACACACACCTCGGAGTTTCGTGTACCAAAATCGGTTTAAGAAAGAACTGTCAAAGTCAATTGTCAGAATAACTTGTCAAACGAAATTGACATTACGACCGGATCAGAGCTTACTTTTTAGTCGATTATACTCAAATAATTGTTTTCTAATGAAAAAAATCGTTTTATTTTTAACATCGTTGTCTGAAAACTGTAAGGAATGATTTTATTTTCTACAGAAATTCTTAAATTATTTTGTTTAAATGTTTTAGTTAAATAAACATACCTACAAAAAACCTCTACACAGTACTTGTATTTATTATATTTGTTGAAAATTTTAAAAATACATTATTTCTATGTTTATAAAAATGAAAAAATCCCTAGTGAGAACCATGACCCAAACTACTGTTTAGGTGCTAAAAATAAATTAATTACTACGTTGTCTCGACTAATAAATGTCATAATCATGATTCTTATTTCTTACTAATCATCTCTATTGTTTATTTGTGGTCCCAGTGTCAACATTTTCTAACCTCTTCATTTCAAAAGTAATTCGTAGTTGTAAAAGTTTAATAGATAAGTAATGTTGACACGTATGGTAAAAAATATAAAACAATTATAATGGCTGAGGTGTACAAGTACGTACTATACTTATAACTTTATATCTTTATTGTAATAACATAGCTAACAGTACGTTTCTTTTCAGATTGATTCATCCTGTAAAACACTTTAATGATTATATATCTCTGAATATTCGTCCAGATGGCAGATCATTTACAGAACATCGTAATATTAAACTAAATGTGAATTCTGTTAAAACAGCAGAAGCGTCTGCTGTCGCCAAATGTGGAAATACCACAGTTGTCTGTGGTATTCAGTTGGTAATGTCCCATTCAAAAGTTTTTAGGCTACTTGTGTACTTGTACTTGTTTTTAAGTTTTTACATCTTTGTGGAATCAGCTTTCCTCGACGGTATTTCCAAATGGATACGATATAGGGACCTACAAGAAGAGAGCCTATACTTTTCTTAAAGGCCGGCAACGCACCGATAATTCCTTTCGGTATTGTGGATGTTCATTGGTGGTGTTGACCACTTATTATTAGGTGGCTCACTAGCTTGTTAGCCTCCTGTCCCATAAAAAAAATACTACTTATACTTTAATATATCTGAGACCGAAAAATCCCTTAAGATTTTGATTATTATCATAGAAATCTTTCTCTGATTTATGAATGCTTAACTTATAATTTTGTTTTAGGAATTAGCTACTCCAAAGGCAGAAGAACCTGAATTAGGTTTCATAGTAACAAATGTAGAACTACCTCCACTATGCTCTTCAAAGGTCAAACCAGGTCCCCCTTCTGACCATGCACAAGTGACAAGTAATTTGGTGTCAGATATACTGATCAATTCTAAATGCATTAATTTGAAAGAATTGTGCATAGTTCCTGATAAACTTGCCTGGGTACTGTATTGTGATATGGTCTGCATAGATAATGATGGGAGCTTGGTTGATGCTTGTATTATGACACTGTTGGCAAGTTTGAAAACATGTAAGCAATTTTACAATATTACTTATATATATTATTACACCTAATCTTAACTCAAAATCATTTTTAGCAGAAGAATATATCACTCAAACCTTTTTCTCTTTCTAGTGTCCTTACCAACAGTTACTTATGATGTTGATACCGAAGACATCAAAGTAGATCCTACTGTCAGGAAAAAACTAAATGTATCAGGCACACCAGTAGCTACAAGTTTTGCAGTATACAAACATAATTTAAGGTACCAAAAATATTAATAGCCAATTAATGTAAATATCAATAGACAATTCTAAATGTGATGTCCTGTAATTTTAACAACCAATTAATTTTGTGTTTTATTTACAGTGATATAATTTTAGCAGATCCTTCAGCATACGAAGAAGAAATTTGTGGTGGCAGTGGTGCCAATTTAATTGTTTGCTACAATAAAGGCTTTCTGTGTGGAACCCAAAAGTTTGGTGGTAGTCATTTATCACCTTGCTGTCAAGATGAAACTTTGAAAATTGCAAGAAAGAAAGCAACTGTGGTGGAAAATGTTATCAATGTTTGTATCGAAGACCATGAAAAGCAGAATAGTTAATAAAGATTCAAATAAGATATTTTTACAATTTTCTTAGCAAACTAAAGAGCAATTAAAAAAACCTATCTTTTTTTCTCACAACTTCATCCCAATTGATTTCAGGATGAATGAATAAAAAAAAATAAGTCAATTTATAAATTAAAACATCTTTAATTTGTATGGAAGAAATTTTAGAGTCTCCTGTGAATGTGAACTTTGTTATGTGTGAACGATGTACCGGGTTCTATTTTCAGATAGAACGAAGCGTTGTTAATCTTTTCATAAATACATAACCTCACGCCTGTATTTCCCGAAGGGGTAGGCAGAGGTGCATTTCTGTCCCCATTTTCGCTAGGTATGTATCAGGCCCACGTAATAGGGGAAAATGCTGCTACTGAAAATTTCCTGAGCTGGGAATCGAACCTAGGACCTCTAGATCGTATGGCACATACTTGTACCGCAAGACCACGAGGCAGTCAATCTTTTTATAAGAAGTCCTAATTGAGTTAAATGTATTTTTTAAATACTTATCGGTTATATTTATTTCTTCTATAATGACTGCAACAATATAAGCCAAAAAAATATCAAATATTTTGAGAAAAGGTCCAAAAATTAAAGAAGAAGAACGATATAAAATACAAGACGAGGTATGAAACGACTTGTCACGAGCACGTGTAAATGTACTATACAAAGAGTAGTACTATACAACCAATTCAAATGCAGAATATTTTTCTTTATGGCAACATTAGCTAAAATGTCACCACGTCTCAAAATATCAAGTTATGTTATCGAGGTAAACTTTTTATTTTTAATATAAGTTTTGCATTAAATTTTACTAATTTGTATATTAAAACCAATACCAGTATTGCTTCTAACTACAATATTAATTCGGCAAACTAACTCATTATAGTTTCATTAATATTAGGATTTGTACGTCATCAAGTTAGATCACCAGAATGAACATTCGAATAATTATTGAAAGTATAAGCTTTGCACTTTTTATGTTTTCAGAGGTTGTCAAAGATAGATACAAATGTAAGTACAGGATGCCTCTACGGGCTTATGTACGATGGGACACTGCTTGTGGTTGGACTAAGTATAGAGTTGTTTGAAAATGAGAAGAACACTTATAGTCAACTTTTACTCAATTTGCCCACCGAGATAGAATTATGCGGCGTCGTAAAGTTCAGCGAATCTTTGTCAATGGAATCGTCTATGAAGGACATATTGCAGGTATACAAAAAATGTATGGAATATACATAAATTATAATTATTAAATAGTGTTGTCACATACTATAAATCAACTAATATTTATGTAATTTTTTTTGATATCTCGAAACCTAGAATTTAGTTTACAACAAATATAGACATAAGGTACACTCTTGGGGAGCTATTGGTCCTTGTTATTATTGTTTTATGTTAGCAGCTTGTCTGCATCTGCTATAGATACTCTACAAAGGTTTTATTATTCTTAATATACTATTTTGTAATGCACTAATTAAGTTAGCAATACATTCCCACATTTATTGTGGCTGCAATACTTAAAATACAACTCACACTCAATACTAGAGATGGCCTGTGCCCAACAGTGGGAATTTTAAACTTTTTTTTCAAGTTAGTTTAAAGTATTTATTTAACTTTCTAGGATGTAGATATTACAGATAACCCATTAGTTATGATAGTCAATGAAAAGAAAGAAATGAAACCACATTTCTTAGTTCATGACAAGCTTGAAGAAACAAAATATGAAGTTCTCAGCTCAGATGAATTATGGAAGCAGTTTCTTCATGTGCGTTTGAACACTGTACTGCCATTGAGTTGTGAAGCTACCATCTCAGGTGTGAAAACTATTCTACAGAATAAAAGGAAGAAGGTAAATCTTGTGATTCATTAATTAATTTTAAATTGTAATTATTCTTTATATGAGTTAAATAATTTTAATGTGGTACTCTAAATCCAATAATAAATTGATTAGCAAAATGATCACCTGATATAACGTAAGCACCATGATAATTCCAAAATATCACAGTTTTGAGGCTCACTTTAAATAAAAATTAATGCATTTTGCCAAATCCCTAGTACATTGATAATATGGAAGATAATGTGGCTAAGTATGTTTCATAAAAAACATGATTGATTAGTAGAAATATACAAAAAAATACTGTTTTAAATGTTTGAGTGCATGTTTCAGATATAAAAGTTTTTTTTCCAGATTGCATCAGGTCAGGTATCTTTTAATGTAGATGGAACTCAAGTGTATTTGTTTGGTGTAGCATCTGATGTGGGTTTGTCTGGTACAAGCACAGAAGCTACTTTAGGTGAACTTGTAGATTCTTTAAGTCCTGAACAACCTTCCAAGAAAAAGAAGCAGACTGTAAATATTGTAAGTAATAATGATTAATATTTGTTATTTGTTAGTATTATATTGTAAAGTATGTAATGACCTTGTTACTAGTGATTTAAAAATTTCGGGCTTAAATACAGTCAACCATTTGTAAATGAAATACGAAAAATATTAGTTTGAAACAACCATTATTGCTTATCTTTCAGTCACACTTTTAAAAGTAATAATATTTTGAACATTTATATTTGAGTTTTAAGGTAGTATCATTTACAACAAAAATATCCCAGAAAGTAGGTAAAAAAGTCAAGGTTATAAGGCTTTCGAATTTTTTTTACAGGAAGTTGTGCCCGTAAATTTAGTACTGAAAACAACAAAGGATATGCTCTCTGATAAACTCGTCAAAACAGCTGTAAAAATGATGACGACACAACGAAAACGTAAGTGAACATACATTTAACTTCATTTAATTGCTCTTAAAAATTGATGATGATATCAAGTTAGAAAAGGCCCAGTTGTTATTATTTCCGAAACGCTCCTTTGTAATGAAGAGAATACCCTTAATTCCAAATCATTTTGGAGATTTTTCATTTTACTATTGCCTTTGCTTGGCAAGAGTAAAATCAATTAATCATCAGTTATTCCCAAGTTTCTTTTTTCTACAACCATTTCAGTATCTATCAAAAAGTAGTACAAGTAGTACCTACCTACTGAATTTAAGTTGACACTAGGTGCTAATATGTAACTGTATCAGTATTATTCTTCTTTATCTTCTTTATCAACCCATATACGCCCACTGCTGAGCACGGGTCTCCTCTACCATTGAGAGGGTTTAGGCCATAGTCCACCACGCTGGCCTAGTGCGGGTTGGCGGACTACACATCTAAGAAATTCCTAAGAACTCTTAGGTGTGCAGGTTTTATCACGATGTTTTCCTTCACCGTTAAAGCAAGTGATAATTCAATGTGAATACACACATAACTTAGAAAAGTCAGAGGTGTGTGCCTGGGGTTCGAACCCGCGACCGCCGAGATTCTCGACCGCGCGCCCAAACTTCGAGGCCATCACTGCTTTTTTATCAGTATTATTAGAAATAAGTATTTATTTTGTAGCTGCATTCTACATCAGCATGCCGCTGCGAGTGGACTCCCTTGCCATCATACACAGGAGCACAAAGTTGTTGGAACTGTACACGGTGTTGGTGGAGGCAGCATGCAGGTCACTCCGACTGCTGGAAAGTGTTTTAATAGAACAACTTGGTTTGTGACTAACTTCTTGTTTTTGTTTTATTTTTTTTCATTGTGATGTGATTTAATGTTTGTTGACAATTGGTTTACCATAAGTGCGGAACATGTTTTCTATTTGCCTCATCTCTGAGTGACTTACTAGTAAATCAATTTTTTTCCTGGGTCATTAATTGTTTGATAAGGAGAAAAATAGTTATAAGTTAGTGTTTTAAGCAACCATTCACATTCACAATTTATGCTAAACTTGACAAATCAATATTCATAAATGTGTTTCAAATGTTAATACATCATCAAATATTAAAAATTAATTATACAAAATTGTTATTTGTTGCATCACACTCATTGCACTAAAATTGAAAATATTTTTTTATGCTCAGGTCAGGAAGGAATTGGTGATGGGGCTGGCCTTCGTTTGCCAGAAA
This sequence comes from Cephonodes hylas, assembly GCA_030295005.1. Lineage (NCBI taxonomy): Eukaryota > Metazoa > Arthropoda > Insecta > Lepidoptera > Sphingidae > Cephonodes > Cephonodes hylas. Next base: position 7,204,837 of record AP025369.1, on the reverse strand, counting down.
CCTTTCATTATTTGCCACAAGAGATTGGTCATTTCATTACCACTGTTGTGCCCAAAGGGATACCTGATGAAAGTATGGGTAAGTTTTTTTTGGACCACACTCTAAAATTATTGTAATTTTATGTCAGAACATTATAATAATAATAAAAAAATGTATATTTTAGAAAAAGAAAGGCGTCTACTCCACGAACAATTAGGTCTACCTATAAAGAGGCCTATATTCCGTCGAGGTAATGCGTATCAGATAGGCGTAACCGACGGACGGTTAATAAACCCACATGAGGCCATCCCCCAGCCTCCAGCCAAACCGGATGTAATTGTAAGCTTAGTGAGGGGTAGATACGCCTATTATCACTACATGCAAGATAACTTCAACGACGATGGTTGGGGCTGCGCGTATCGATCCATGCAAACTATCTTCTCGTGGTTCAGGTAAGATTTTCCAAAACATTTGGTCCAACGCAAATATTTTGCTCAACCAGTTACGCATTCTTTGTCACTTCCAGTATCTTTCGATATTATATTTGGCCTTTATGCCATTCTAAAGAAAATCTTACTTCTCTTAGAACTCACGCTCAAGTGTGTGCTGTGCAACCTAGAGTCCCTTAGTTCGATTCGCGAGTCAGGTAGTAAAGTTGGTTTTCTTTCTAGAAATAGACTGGACTTTCACGTGGAACCGTAAAGATAATTTGCTAAACGTGGTTGCAGAAAGCCAGCTCTACTTTTCTAGAGAAACTGGCGTGAATGTTTGTGTTTTTGTATCTGTGATTTTATAAAGCTAATGGCCATTTATGCATTATCTAAAATTATTATAGGTACCAGGGATACACCACAGTTGAAGTACCGTCCCATAGAGACATTCAACAGTGCCTTGTTAAGATTGGAGACAAACAGTCTTCGTTCTTGGGGTCGAAGCAATGGATAGGTTCTACAGAAGTCATGTTTTGTTTGGAAACACTTCTTGGTGTACAATCAAGAATTATATTCGCGAATACCGGAAAAGAATTACAAAGTTATGCGCCTGAACTTGTACACCATTTCCAGACGCATGGCAGTCCCATAATGATTGGTAAGTTTTTTTTTGTTTTATAATAAAGTAATAGTTAACGTAAAAATAACCAGTACAAATATTATATTATGTAGATATTTGTGTGTTGTTCCATTAGTAATTTTGTTGTCTAGGTGGTGGTGTTTTGGCGCACACTATACTAGGCATAGAGTACAATACAGTGACCAACGACACAAGATACCTTATCTTGGACCCTCACTACACTGGTGCTGAAGATTTAACCACAGTTCTTAGCAAAGGTTGGTGCGGTTGGAAAAATGCAGATTTCTGGAACAAGACCGCCCATTACAATCTCTGTTTGCCACAAACTAAATATGCTATTTAAATTGAAAATAGAATGATTTGGAATATGGTTTGCGTTCGTTGTCGTTTTTTTAATTAATTGATTTCAACAGTTAACGCAATACTTTGAATTGTTCTACAACTGTCTTTAAAGTGTTAAAGGATGATGGCTATATTTGTTTCTTTTTAAGATTATTTAAAGATCGCTGGTCAAGCCCAATAAAATTTAAAATAGTCGGATAAAACACTAACAAAACCCTTTTAACATACCGAAATACATATATGATAAGGATATATAAAGACATGTCTGCTGCCAAAACAAATTTTAAAAATTCCAACAAAATGCATTTGAATCTTTTACTGTTGTGATTAATATTAATCTTGACTGCTATGTAAGTGGTTAGGGTAGTTTATTGTTAGATATACTGGCATAAAAAGAGCGTTTTGTATGTCTTCATGCTTAAGTTTATGTTACATTGAACAAGGTAAAGTTAGAATTTCATGCAAATAAAAACAAAAAATATTCCAGTCCAAAGTCTAGGACATACTTAACTTGATATAAGTATGTTATTACGTTCATTTAAATGAGATTGATTTTTAAATATTCCCCAAACTATATTGATAATAATGAATGTTGTATTTTACATAATAAAAGTTTCATTGGCTTTGTGTCATACTACTATTATTTTATTATGATGACATAATATTGAAAGCATGTAAGTAAAATGGAATTGTTATATTTTGTACCGATTAAAATAATTTAATTGATTGAAACTATTTTCTTCCCCATGTCCTTAAATAAAGGTATAACAATATTACGTTTCATTTCACTTTATTTACATTTCAGAAGGCCAATATGTATTACAATTAATCTTATAAGCAATGTACATTACATGTATGTTACAAAAATCACAGAAAAATTGATGCTAGAACATAACTTTGGGTAGACTTTACAATCAGAGGTCTATGAAATGCTCCAACACCAGAAATTGCGTCAATGGTTTTACAGAAATAAATACATCATGACTTATAAATTAATACTTATTAATCGAAACTTGTTTTAATTTATTAAATTCAACATTTGAATGATAAACCTTATAGAATATTAAATGAAACCTGTTGATTTTTAATGTCTGTTCCATGATCAAACAATCAAATAATATTGTAGGGATTGAGCTATCATTTAAGAGATAAATAACCTCTCCTATGCTTCACAATTTTTACATATTTTTTGCTTGATTTAAATATTTATATTAATAACAAGAAACCTATTGGATTTTATTATTTGTATTGTCATCTATTCCATGCATATTACTCCTTACAAACTTGCAGTCAAGTTTATTTTCAGTTAAATCTATACTAATATTATAAAGCTGAAGAGTTTGTTTGTTTGAACGCTAGGATCTCAGGAACTACTGGTCCGATTTGAAAATATTATATAATTTTTATTACATCATAAAATGTATACTCTATAATATACATATCAGAGTTTTACCACTCTGTGAACATTAGTTGCGTAAATTCTAGAGGCACACGATCTTGCTTGGGAATGTTGAATCCATGTTAAATATTATCTTTGCGATGTAACAAGGTTTATAAGGATAAAAATTTCTATTATATTAAGCTAATTATTGATATTTACCGTAGATGCTAGTAAGAATTGATATATTAAAAACAAATAAACACGAATAAAAATACCGAAAAAGTCATTCACATTCTATTGCAACGGTTTTGTCTATGTAGAATACATTTGAAAAAATAGAACTACCTACATATCATATTTGACTAGTGGCCAACATATAACGTTTTTAACACACATATAAATTTGGAGTCAATGGATAAAGTTAAAGTATTTCCAAATCGCAGTGTCGTATTTGGGGAAACTTTTTCTGAAATAAAAAAGAAATTATTTTAGATAAAAATAGTATGCAAATAATATAAGAAGTGAATGTTAAGCGTTTACCCTTAGCTTTAGTTCTATTCTGTCTATCTCGCCGCCAAGCATGTCAACAATGTTCTCTCCATGTTTCAAGAGAAATGCTTCTACGTCGTCTATAGTGTCAATCTTTTTCATGTCCTAAAATGTATAAAGATACGGTATTATGATGTCCTCTTTTATAATATAGCGATATCAAGTATATGGAAGAAAAATCTTGCACCTCTAGCAAAGCGTTTAAGTCATGTTTCTCTAAGTATGACCTTGTCAGTGCCCTTCCATCAAAGTCTACTTCAGCCTGAAAATGAAAAAAAAATAAAAATAAATACACCCACCAATACATACTCAGCTATAACCCCACTAACTAACTTGGTACCGGAATGTACAAAATATGTTTTTAGTCTGACAAAAAAAATATTTGAGGATCACATGAACTTTTTCTTGTTGTGGGTATGAACAAATTCTACTCACCTTGTATCTTATTAAATTACTTCCTATGTCTATGCCTTTAACATCATGTATGGCTCGAATCATAAAGTCTCTTTCTAACACACTATTTATTTCATCCAACTGTTCGTGCGGTATGGATCTGAAAAGAAGACACTTTTTTGTGACATAATTATTTTTCATAGTAAGAATGTATAAATGTATTGTGAAGATAAAGAAAATGAAAGACAATCATAAACCTTTTTTTTATGTCTATACCAGATTCCGAATTTTTTACGTTTGCGAGCGAATCACAAATGCATAACTTTTTTATAGCAAAGAAATTTATTGCCCTGCCCCGGCCAATTCTCGGGGAGGGTTGCTGACCTTCCAGACCCGCACGCGGTGACATCACTTAAATGCAAATTCCGGGCTAGGATCTTAACCAAAATTTCCCCTGTGACCACGCTATAGACTTCTCCTCCTCGCGTCGTTTTCCTCATTGCTGAGGATCATGATCAACAGTCGTTCTTACTATGCTGCGCCATCTGTTCCTGTCTTTGGCATCGTGGATCACAGCATAGCATATACGCTATAGACATAACCCTCCCCCCCCCCCTCCGGTGGCCATCTCCGCGCCAAGTTGGGCGACCATGGTACGTGAGCGAGAGGCGCTCACCGTTATCCACAGCCGGCCGGTGCGCCTCCGACGCGTAAGTGCCTCGCCCGTCTCGGAGTTGCTATAGACATACCTGCTCTATTATAACAAGTGCTGGATTATCTACGGCCTCCCCCGAGGCACCGAACAGGGGAGCTTGAGGCGCTTTCCTTTCGTGAAAAAAAAAAAGGTGCAGGGTTACCTGCCGACGAGCGCGCCGACGTTGGAGAGTATGATGAAGGAGGCGACGCCGCCGAGCAGCGTGCCGACGAGGATGCTGCCGATGGCGTCGGGCAGCGGGTTGCCAGAGTACTGCGAGATGGCCATGCACGAGGCCGCCACCACCACGCCCGCCACCGCCGCCGTATCCTCCAGCAGCACCACGTTCACCGACGGGTCCGAGCTGCGCATTACTGTCGCACACACACACGTTACCAACACAATACCTTACCTTCAGACCGTGATCGAAAACTAAGGCAGATAATACGGCAATTACACTCATTGGCGTTAAAAAAAAAACGAGAAAAAATAAAAAAATTGACGTCTTACATACAACTATCAGTACTAAATTATGTGGTTTGTATGGAAAACGTCAATTTTTTAGCGCCAATGAGTTTGTAATCACCGTAGTTACATAAATTCATTCAGTTAGTTTGAGAACAGACACAGACAGGTATATTCGCATTCATAATATAACCATGGATGATTTTACACATGAAAACTACCACATCCATTACATTTATGTTCCATTGAAAACTGCCTCGTAGTCGCCAATCACGACGTGTCTTATGTCTTGTGTGTACAATGTTGCATGTAAACATATTAATTATGATGTCCTACCATATTCATATAAGGTCATATTGGCTTCTCTTGCTCCTTTGCGTATAGCATTTAGTGCCACCATTAATGTGGCCCCTTCTGAAACAACAGCTCCACCAAGGACGAAATATGCCTACAAACACAAAAATAATGTATTTTTACATAATGCAATTGATGCCACAATGACACCAAGAATTATTCATGATAACATAATAGCTGAAAAATTTGCATATGTATTATGCTTGTTTAAAGATTATTATATAATTGAAAAATCATTAAAATTAAATCAAGTAGCAATTTGCTATTAGGCAAAAATAGTATATAAATAACTCACCCAATAAAAATCATGCAAAGGTTGTGGATCCAATATGCCAGTAACTCCATGGTAAAATGATAAACCACTTCCCACACAAAATATCCCAACGCCCGATATCAATGATGACACATATCTCATGTTTGTATACCCATAAGGATGATCAGCATCCGCCATCTGCAAAGTTATTTTTATTATCAGGAAACTATAAAATAATGAAAACCTTCTTATGTACTAAGTATAAATATGTACTTACTTGAACAGATTTATGAATTCCATAAGCTAATATCAACTGGTTAACTGTATCCGCAAGTGAATGAATACATTCTGAGAATAAACTATGTGATCCAGTGTAGAACCAAGCACAAAGCTTAAAAAGAAAGTTACACCCGTTTCTGCAAGCATAATAAGTATGTCCATGTATAATTATAATTGTATGTCCAATAATAATATTATAGTATTTGACTGTATAACTTACATTCCAATTGCTGTGAGCACTACCCGACCTGATCTTGTTTTAAGTCCTACTTCTTCTGATTCTGTATTCAGGCGTGTGGTACTCATTTCCCTTCTATAATTACGTAATCTTCTCTTAACAGTGAAAACATCTACAAAAGATTAATTTTAAAAATATTTTTGAGGAATTTTTGTAACGATAGATTTGTTATTTACTTGTCATTGACTTAAAGCATGTGTATTACCACTTATAAGAACCCTGAGATTTATCTTGATTAATACAGTTTAAGGGCCCCAGCACACTGCGTATTTTAAAACCGCGCAGATGACGAGCGTATACGCGCTTCAAACGCGATTCGAACACCTTGTCACAAGAGGATCATGAAAAGCGCTTATTAAAAAAAAATGTTATCGAATGTCGTATTTGTTCTTCTAAGAACTTTTTTCATGCTTAAACTGGAGCTAACTCTTCAATATTTGACAATGAGATCATTTATATAAGAATAATGTTTCCTCATCCCTTCTTCTGTCCCATCCTACGCGATACAAACGGAAAAATCGGGATATATCGGTTATATACGCTGTCTGCCAGGGCCCTAATTTATAGATCTGGGCATATTTATTAGATACAACAAACATTCCAAAAAATCAAATTCCAAAAACGAAATAATAATAAGAAAACATTAATCAAAATAATTTTTAACTATCTGGCTGGTCTGGAAAAGCTTTAAGCAATATATTGACAGCAGCACCATCTACCAGGTCCAATTATGTTCTCAAGAACACTCAGAAAAGTTCATTGGCTGACAAACAACAACTTTGATAAAGATCATAACATAATCATATGCATAGTTTACAATTTTTATTTAGGACATACAGACAGACAAACATTAATTTTTATAGAAATAGATGAAAATTTTGGTATATTAGTGCCTTTTTTATACCTTGTTCATATCTTCGTCTATCTAATTCTCTTCTTAACAGTTCCTTTTCTAAAGCTTCTTTTGATCCCCACACCTAAAAATATTTGGATACATAAGTAATTATAGTAGAATACTTTCTTTTGATAACTGTATATCAATACAACATAAACTCACTTCAAAAGCTTTTGCTTCAACATCTTTCCTGTAATACACAGTTATGGGAGGCTCAGCCTCATAAGGCGATCGTCTCAACACTTTAGGTAATGTTTCCAAATCTGATTGCTTTAATAAATACTCTGTCATTGCTCGCATTGGAGTAATGAAATTCCGTTCTGTATATGATGCCGAAAAATCTATTAGAAGTCGTTTTTTTACTGCAATAATAAAAAGTATTTTTGTTAAATAATAAGTTAAGAATATTTAACACATATAATGCCTTGTCAGCCACATATGGCTGACATTTTCCAAACCAATTGGGCCGTGTCAGCCATATGTGGCTGACGGAATATGCTTGTTTTGAAAGCACTATTACATTATGTAAAATGTAACGAAAATAGTGAATTAAGACATTCCTCACATTCCATGACCGTATTTTACAAAAAAAAAAATACAGTTAGTTCATTTGTTAGTACGGCATTATATGTGTTAAACAGCATAATTAAAAAGTAGATAAATATACATTCATTAAAATGGGTAATCATGATTTTTGCAAATAAATAAATGAACATGACTTTTTGAGTAATATTTTAGGCTTAATTATAATTATTTCCAAATGTTTATATGGGTACAAATAAAAGATTTTTTTATAATTCGCCCTTTTCATAAATAGATTCAACAAAACAATTAAAAATAAAAAAATCAAACAAAATAAGAATTTTTAGATTAACAAGTTCATTTATGTTGAGTAGGAAACTTTTGTTAATAGAACATAAATGGTTAAATGGAGTCATCCTTTTAATACTATAATTGTCTAATTTTGGACATGAAACTAACCTGGCTTTGGTACATTCTGTTTTTCTGGAGATGGTTTGTTCTTCTCAATTGTTACTTTGGTCACAACTTTGTTAGAGTCAGTCTCAGTTTTAACAATAATATCACCTGTAGGCGATTGTTTTATTACTTTCTGCGCCTCTTTATCGGTATGGAATACTTGTTTTGCATCATTTCTTTCGCTTTTGTCGTAGGAATAAGCAGAAGTGTTGATATATCTCGAAAGACCCTTTTTGTTAATTACCCAAAAAACATCCGTCCATAATATTCGAGGAGTTTCCGAGGATATTGAATGAAAATATTTCAATTCACCAGAGTGCCTTCCCAATTTTCTATACAAACACTTAGCAGCGATTGAAGGCAACATGATTGAAATATTTGTCATGAAATCGGAGCAAAAATTCACTAGACGTCAGACAATATATACAGTTAACATATTTTATGCTATACTAAATAATTAGGGTTAAGGAAACAATAAAACATAATCGGCACTTTAAAAATGTAGTACAAAACTAGAAATATCAGCGTTAAGCTCACGTCATTCAAAAAATACAAATGTGATTGACATTTGACAGAAATGACAGACGACAGCTCAGGAAAAGTATATTTTTTTATAAAATATCGATATAGATTGAATAACCACTGATCGAAGTTACCGCAATATTTTTTTTAGGTAAAATGACTATTTTCCAGAAAGTGTTAAAATCAAAGAAACACAAATAATTCCCGAAAAATATCGAGAAGTGCGCTCTTTTTGAGTAGGGAGGCATTACTTGTGTCAATAAAAAAGTCTCCCAATCTGCGTATTGCATGTAAAAAATAAAAATATTTATTTTTAGGAAGCTCTTACAGATTTTTTCTTTCCAGCATTAAGGTTAGCATACATTTGTACAGTCTGTATATAATTATAGTAGCTTTAGAGAGAAACTCAGATTAAATGCTTGGGAATATTCCAATAAACGTAAATTAAACAAAAAAAGAAAACATGTTATGAATCACAAATTAATTTTGAATATACTTGTCAACGCTTACCTCAATCCTTGTTCTGGCCATGGTTTCGGCACATTTTTCTCTAGACTTTTGGGAGTTGTCCTTTTTTCCCGTGAAATTTCAGAATATTATGTCCAGACCGTAGTTTTAATCATCACAAACATTTAATGTAATGTGTTCGCTTTTAATTGTTTTAAACTTAAACTCCTATGGTCTCACATGGATGTAAACTATCTAAAACTTTATTACCTTTTACGGTTTTTATTTTTTAGAGTTCCGTACGCCTGAATATAAAAATGGAATTAACTCCCAATTATTTCCGAATCCCCCATAACGATTAAGTTGAAAATAGGTACTCATCACCCCCTATACGTCCCACTGCTGGGCACGGGTTTCCTCTAGGCCATAGTCCACCACGCTGGCCTAGTGCGGGTTGGCGAACTACCTACCTAAGATATTCCTAAGAACTATTAAGTGTGCAGGTTTCATCACAATGTTTTCCTTCACCGTTAAAGCAAGTGATAATTCAAAGTGAATACACACATAACTTCGAAAAGTCAAAGGCGTGTGCCTGGGGTTCAAACCCGCGACCGCCGAGATTCTCGACCGCGCACCCAAACCTCGAGACCATCGCTGCTTTGAAAGTAGGTACATGTATCTATTTCTGTGACCTGAACGCAGAGGTGTGACGTGCATAGATGAAATCTGTAAATGGATTATGGGAGGATATTTTGGGGGGAAGATGGAAAATAAAAAATATATATTTGAAAACTGCATCGTGTTAGTTGTGACCATGGTTGTGACACATTCAATGAAAGGAAAGAAGAAAGGAAGGAAGGAAGAAGGTTGTGGAGGTTTTAAACGTATATTGTTAACATTTTTAAATAAATTATTTCCAAGTTATTCTAGACAACAGACGAAACTTGATTATCCCCCCTTATCTCCGAAATTACTGAACCAAAAATGTTAATAAAAAAAAAGAAAATAGTTTCCTACATAAGTAGAATCTATAAAGATTATAGGAAAACTTACAAGAAGTCCATGACATTAAAACAACATGGTAAATCAATCAAGATTGTGCGTACCAAGAAGAATTTTTAAATAATTAGTTATGTAATATTTGAGCTTACAAGTTAGTTTTAAAAATACATCAAAGCATTAAGCAATGAAAACTCATACTGTTTAAATCAGTATGAAAAAAATATTTCAGCGTTTTATTATTCAATATTGAAGAAATTTTAAATCACATTAAATAAGTAAAGGCTATACTTACGTACATGTATATAAATTAGCAATCGATACATTTGATTCGTTCGATTAATTTTGAAGGTTTTGTCTATCGATATCTATCTACATCTCTACCACAAGCGTATTTGGTATTTACTGTCATTGTAGTTTTGCTCATTTCTGTCATCATAACCTAGAATAGACGCTTAATCGTTGGCTGACGGCATAATAAAGGAAAACGTGCTGAAGCGTACACTTTAAGACATAGCGATAAACTACCATTCGCTTTATTTAGAACAATAATTATCTTTCAATTTCAAAAATGCCAGAAAGCAACGTAGCTCTTTACCGACCAGATGCTAGAAATAATTTTGACGCTGTAAGACCTGCCCCGATTTGCACCGATGCCAACCAAGCTACGGGTCAATGTCACAACATTCACATCTCCAGAAACTGCTACTACGGCTATCACAATGCAAAGACGTTAGAAAATGGTTATACAAATACAGATTGCGAAATGGAGGAGCCTCAGTTTGAAAATCCGACTGCGCCAGTACAGACAGCAACTCGGAAGCGGAGTGCTGACAGCAGCGATTACCCCAAAAGCAAACGTTTGCGCGAAGGTAGGTGCTTTCATAATTTTCTAGTGGAATCTCACTGAATTTATAACTGTAATATTATTTCCCAAAATAATTGAGTTCAGTGAGGTTTCATCACAAGTGCCATAATATGATTTATATACATGTATTTGCATACATGGCATGTACGACATTATTATTATTGGTCTGCATAATATTTAACATTGTTGCTATTAAATCTGCTTGATACTTTATTGTCTAATTATACATAAACAACTCAACTTAAAATTCTATTTGTCTCTTACTAGCAGATTAAAATAGCAACATTAAATATTACCATACTGATATTACAATAATAAATTAACAACACAATTTGCAAGAAGTCTCATCATAATAGGAATCGGAAATATGTAATACATTTCAATAGGCATTGTTGTGTTTTGTTGTAGTTTCATGTCTTGTTTTGACATTTCTAATTGACTTTAACACTTATAAGAATCATATTTGTGTAGTATTGTAATTTAGTGTGTACTTAGAATTTAATAATATCACATGAATTAATAAGGATGTTTAATCACTTGTGTCAAAAAATTTTTTTGGTTAAAAATATTACAATATTGTAACATATGCAAAATAAAATAAAACTTGTTTATGAGAGATAATAAATAAGTGACTACTAGTGAAACTTGTCTATTTGTTCATGTGTTATAGCAAACAATTAGTAACAACAAAATTGTATTTGTAAATTTTGTGTGCCATATTATGTATACATTTATTACATGGGTTTCATAATGTAGTAATGAAAGCAAATGAACCCAGGAAAAAATATTTTGAAATAGTAAAAAAAAGACAATAATAGAAAAAGAAAATCATAACTAAAAATAATTGTGGGGTTCAGTCTTATTATTGTTATTTTCCTCTTAGGTTCAAGAGTTTTTCATAATCCTTATACTTATAATGTCCATGAATAGAATTTCTTCAAAATATTGAAGTACATAATTGAACATTAATAAATCTTCTTGGGTGGTTTATGTCCAGTATTTGCTCTCCAAAAAGGTTTTATTTTACACTAATTACTTTAATTGTATTATTTTATTAGTCACAATTTTGTAATAAAAGGAAATGGTTTTAAAATGAATGCTCCAAGACCCATCATTGTACATGTATAATAGCTTGTATTTTTAAACATTTTGATTGTAAGGTAAGTGACTGCCAGTGCAAGATTCTTATTCTTAATAGTAAGGTTTGCATGCAAATCTAGGTGCATTGCAAAAAGATCAAGGAACAAGACTACAATAAGGTGTACAATTATAACAAAGAAATAATAAAAAACATTTGACCTATCTGATGGTAATGTCAAGCTAACTTGCAAAAAAAGTTTCACAATCTAAATTATTTCAAAGTTTATACTTCAACAAATGTATGTTGTAGATGGAAAAATTTCTTATGGAATTTTCTAACTTGGAAATTTAGAGCCAATAATCAGTTATATGATTTAAAAAAAAAAAAAACAGTATATAAAAGTGTTAAAAAATGACGATTCAAAAGAACTTGTAAAAGTCTATTTGAATAAAGGAGATTTGACTTTGACTTTAAAAACCAGGTCATAAGGTTCATTCCAGGTTAGTCATTTTCATTGAATATTGGTGTTTGAAGGTATTGTATTTTACTTGTAGTAATGTAAGACATTGAAATGGCAACAAAACTGCATTGAGACTTCTTGCTCTGAATGTAAAATCAAAGTGTGATGAAGTTTGACTTTATTTCAGAGGGTATGGTGACACCAACAACCAACTACAATCCATGTTTTCTACGTCCAACCCACAACAATCCAGACATATCTCGTTGTCTCATGGTCCATATGATCTAATCTCTTAAAGAAATATCGGCAATGGCATTTGAAAATCTAATTTAGAAATGTCCATTTTATCTGCAGACATACAAAGAGAGAAAAGCTTTGAACCTGAGACAAACGAGACTACAAAATTGAACACAAGTAGTGAAGATTTATTGGAGACTTTATATTGGAACACTCATGGTGGAAATATTTATCATTTAACTCAGTGTGTGTCTGTGGCGGATAGCATATGTGGAAATTTGTGATAATTTTAATTTAAGTGATTGGGACATTAAGAAAAAATTTGCACATTATTTTGTTTATATTTCATTCATTATTAAAGAGTGTATGGTTTAGTAATAAATATTAGTAGGTAAAGGGAGGGTTTTTATTTTAACGAAACTATCAGTATATATTTATATATTTATTATAATATTAATCATTACACAAAGTACATCACATAAACCATTACTTATAGAACATTTTGAAGTTAAATAATACGGATAAATAATAAACAAACAGTAGTTAAACATAACCCCACATTCTTCAAAGTTTCATTTCATATCTGAAAAAGAAATTTCTAATTATTTCTATTTATTTTGTTTTTCTGTTTCAGATGCAGATAAAGAAGATTTAATAATGTTTTAGATTTCAGGGTTCACTCAGACATATGGCATCATTAAGTGGTGTGGTTTGAGTGTTTGCTCTGGTTTTATATAATATTAACATCACCTTTTTGTTTTTCAGATGATTCTTCCATATGCAGCCTTGTTGGTACACGGTCAAGCCCAAGCCATTCCGCTTCCGCCTTTAATGTAAACATACCAACAATTTATACACTGTATTTAACATACAGATTTACTTGTAGAATAACTGTTTGATTAGATTTACAAATGAATTAGAAGATATTTCATTATTATTTTTCTGTGATATTGTACCTGTTATGATTATGATCTGTATATAAATGTTCATAAATTCCCTTCTGAATTTTTATTTCTAAAATTTGTTAATCCTGATTATTTTTTAATTGAAAATGCATATTATTGTTGCTCAATTTTATTGTATCACCAAAAGATTACAAAACATACAAAAATATGTCTGTTAAACAAACAATGTTGTAAAACATATCATAAATAAATGTGAGAAACTGGCTGAACTCATTTTGTCTGTGCATTGTTAAATGTTAGTGCAATATTGAAACTACTACTACTATTAGAATAATATAGTTGGGTGTATGTGAAGATGTTAATATTTTCAAAACATGGTTAATAGTAATTGGATAAATTGTAGAATAATAAAACTGAATAAGAATACAATAATTTCATAAGCATACAAGTGAAGTAGGGTTGTAATGTTGATATGACAGTATTATGAGTTAGTTTTTGCGACTAGTGCAGTTCATTAATGGAAGGCATCTACAATACAGCATGTGTTGCATTACCTCTGTTGGTGTAACTTCTTCAGTGTCTACAACATCAGGCAAGGTTTCTGCATTTGCTCCTGCTTCATTGTGGATGTTTACTCCACTGTCGTCCATTTCCGTGTGGCATGTCTGATCTGCCTCAGCCAAATCTCCATTGTGCATTTCTGAACAATTTAATAAGTCCACCTTCACTTCTTGACTAGAACGGGGATCATTTTCATTTAATTCTGTAGAATCAATATCTACATGAACATGTCCAGGCCACATGTCATATGGACATGTATTTAGTTGATGCAGTTGTGTGTCACTCGAACTAAATAAATTCAACGAACCGGCTACATCCTGTAGAATACTGGATTCTGAGAGCTCATTTGTATGGGATCCGGAATCCCCTTCGGACTTGGTCGTAACAAATAAAGGGAAATTTTCAATGATGTCGCTTGAGACATCGCACACTCTCATTCCGTCATATTTAGATAATACTTCAAGAAGCCGCCTTTTAGTATGTTGCGAGTACCTGCCATCTATAGTACTTAGGATCACAGATGCTAAAGCTTCTAAAAATTCAGGTGTGCAAGTTTCTTCGCTTTTTAACAGCAAAAACCGGACAACTTTATTGTCCATTTGTACTGTGCTCGAACAAACATTCTGCATAGAATGCGAATTACATTCATTGTAATTATTCGTTTCTACAGAGGTTGTCGACACTGCTTCCGGTCTTAGATCTTCAAGAATGCTCTCGTTAGCTTGAGACTGAATTATAGAGTTATATTGTGATAATACGTTGCGAATAGATTGCAATACCTTTTGTCGCAATGTGTCAGAACTAATCAATTGCAATTCTCTGAACAACTGAATCAAGAAATCTGGATGAGATTCGTTAACTCCGATAAGAGCTGTCACTTCTGAATAAATATTCTCTCGAAGGAGGTCAAACAATTTCGATGTTGCCTTGTCTTGTACTTCTCGACTGGTCGATGCCAAGTTGGGATTTGGGGTTTCAGAAGTACTAGCAATATTAATATTGCTTGTCTGTGAATAATCAAGGGTATAGTTCCTCCTGTTAGTTGAATTCTTAGCGGGTAATTTCGAAGAGGATTTTTTCTTGCTGTTTGCGGGCGTGTTCAAATTATTTGAATGGGATTGTATTATTTCCGGAATCGGATTCGTTATATTCAAGTTTCTAAATGAAACGGGCGTAGACTCTTGGCGGTTAATGTTAACGTTCGGCACGACCGCAGCGCTCGTGTCCTCAAGATTTCTAGAATTGGAAGCAGCTGCAGCTTCCGCGTCTGGGTTTTGATTCACATTTAAAACATCTGGTGCTGATGAAAAAGAGAGCGATCTCTCATACGTCACATTCCTACGTGGATGTCTGTTAAGGATTTCATCGTTATTGGCTTGTGATGATTGCGCAGCGTTTTGTGATGAACTGATGGCGTTTGTATTTCTTTTTGGAGTGGCGCACGGAGACCCCGCGGTGGACGTGTGGGTCAGCGTGTTGTGGGACCTTTCCACCAGAGGGTGCGGGTTGTGAGCCGGCCCAACACTCAAGTGCCCATCAGCATTTGCCTTGTTATTAGTGGAGAGTAGATTTTGACGCGAGTAACTGAAATAATAATAATGTATGAGACAATTATTTCATAGTTTTTTTTTATGTGGAACAAAATAATGACTGATCTAAGACATGACAATGTTAGTAAAATATAATGACTAATAAAAATATCTAAACCAATGTGTTATTTATATTTAGTGTATTAGTAATATGATATCAAAAGCGAATTAACGAAATCAATTCAAATTCATCGAAGTTAACAGAAGAAAACTTCAGGGCAAAACACGATTCTCACCCTTATCCGACTTAAATTTGCAGTGCTTATGTATAATATAATCTTAATATAAAATATCTACTTTAAAAACATGGAAACTATATATTATATATTTTAATATCTGAAAAAAGAAAATAAATCTGTTATAAAATATACACATGTAAATATACACATTACATATATTAAGACGGGATATTAATGGTTTCATTACCAATTACAAGACGTACCTTCTAAAGTTATCCCAGTAATTATTAGCTCGATTACCAGGCGGTACTTGATTATTTAAAGTATGCGAAGCTGTTTCCACACGCCAACGCTCCTCCAACTGAAAGTAAATTATTATTCATTACAAAGGAAATATACTTTGGCTGACTTTGATTTGATTTTTATTTTTGCATTCGATAGGATATTTGGATGCGCCTTTGTGACGCAAATCTTAGAACTTGACATACAGGCTCATTGAAACTATTAACTATCAAAACTAGCGGAATAAGACATAATGAGAAAGGCTAAATATAATCTAGTGGTATATTTATTACCATTCACACATGTAATATTACGGAATCTAAATATATGTAATGGCTAAAAATGTATTCTGTATGACACGGATGAGATTGGATGAGGTCACTCTGTGACACGGCGCAGTAAGCTGGCGTCGTTTCGTCATCGTATGACTGGAATTGAATAATACTAACATGATTGAGTTGTTCTCGCAGTTGGTGTATTTCCCGTTGTTGCATGACAAGTTGTTGCCAACACCACGCGCCCCAGAAACTGCACCCACACCCGCAGTTGCCCACCATACCTTTACATAACAAAAATTATAATATTACTGTCTGTTTCAAGAATAATATTAAATTATAAGATATATTTTATGTTTGAAAAAAAAAATCTTTCCTTTGTTGATCTCGTGATGTGAAATACATTGGTATATTAGAAATGAGAAAATTTTCGAGGGAATTAAGTAAGACTATTTCAAATCTGTGTAAGGTCAAAAGAGGCCACGAACCCTCATGGCGCCCGGTTGAGAATCTCAGCAGTCGCGGGTTCGAACCCCAGGCACACACCTCTGACTTTTCGAAGTTATGTGTGTATTCGCATTGAACTATCACTTTGTTTTAAAGGTGAAAGGAAACATCGTGATGAAACCTGCACAACTAATAGTTTTTAGGAATTTCTTAGGTGCGTAGTCCGCCAACCGGCACTAGACCAGCGTGGTGGGCTATGGCCTAAAACCTTCTCAATGGTAGAGGAGACCCGTGCCCAGCAGTGGGACGAATATAGGTTGATGATATATAAGCCCTAAAGATAATTTATCTAAAAGAAATTAAGAGCGTATAAACAAATCGACGCTCGCCGAATTTCAACTCACACCAACGTAAATGCCGGCACACATCGACGTGCAGGGGGCGGGCGCTCGCCGTGTATAACACAACAGTGGTCAGTGACCGAGATCCTTAGCGGTAAACTCGAATTTCATAAATGGATAATAAAATGAAAATATCACATATAAAATTGTGATTGTTCTAATCTTTTACATACATTATCTATACTAATATTATAATGAGGTAACGTTATTGAGTTTGTGAATTTGTGACGTTGTAGAAAGTAAACTCTGGATATACTGAACCGATTTTGAAAATTCTTTTACCAATCGAAAGCTACGTTCTTTGTGAGTCCCATAGGCTATATATTAGTCCGAAAAAAAGATATTAGTTATTCGCTGTGGCCGGATTTGCGAAGTGAGTCGGAGAAAAATCGGTCGAACGAAAGGGTTTTCTGCAAACGTAGCCTTACCCATGGGAGATATATAGTTAAGTCCTAGAGAAAAGTTGTAGAGCTTGATAATGCCTACAAAAAAGTCAGCGGTAGCATATGTCTAACTTTTAGGATTTGTTCACTATAACCTCTTTTATGCTAACCAAATTTGTTATATCATGAAGCATTGTTTGTGAAGGTGTTTTTATAAAGATTCTATTAATCCTTATCCAAATAAATGCTTTATTTAGTATAAGTATTTAATTTTAAAGAAATTTGCCCTTTACATAATTTAATTACAATAAGTATCTAAGAAGATATCGCAGTTTCAAAGTAATGATCAAGCGCGCTATTCTTTATGTACAAGGCGCCGGCCGGCACGTTACGGTTTCTCGTAATTTTGACCGATTCGTATGATTTTTGGTATGGGCATAAATAGGACTCTGAACTCAACCCTGTAGTCTCCGCGGACGAAGTCGCAGGCAACAGCTAGTGTTATATAAAATTTAAATTATGCAATGAAGTGAGAAATTACCCATAAAAGTACATTTAATTACGATATGGAAAGTACTGTTATTTATTTTGATTCTCTCATCAACCCTTATACGTCCCACGGCTGGGCACGGGCTTCCTCTACCATCGACAGGACTCAGGCTATAGTCCTTTGATTTTTTCCTTTTATCTATTTCGTTCGTTGCGTCGGCGAATTGTCAAACAAGGCGCGGCGTCAAAGGTGCCGCGGTTTCAAAGGTGCCGCCGCGCATCGCCGGCCGCGGTGGCGTTCGCTTGTTCAATTTTATTAGTTCGTCGCATTGAGCTAATAGTTCAAGAGCTGGCATGAATTTTTGGGTATGTATTGGAAGCAAGTTGAAAACTTGTCATATATATTATATCCCAACACGGTACTGCAGACCTGGCTGGTAAGTAGCGGGGCTAAATTAATCACTAAATTATAAAAACATCTAAAAATAAATTTAATTCAATATATGTTGCAATATATGTATGTATGTTGTAGTTAAATGTTAAAAGAATAAAAATAATACGTCGGGCTTATTTTTTTATTTTGGGGTTGATTTAGCCGCGCTACTCATAGCCAGGTCTGCAGCTCCACATACACATACCTAGCCTCACGTCTGTATCTATCCTCCATAGGGGTAGGCAGAACTGCATTTCTGCAACCACATTTCGCCAAGTATGTACCAGTCCCATGTAATAGGGGCCGAGCCTATTGCCGTTTTTCGGGCACATTTCCAGACTCCGTAATGCTACTGAAAATTTGCTAATTGCAATAATACTGCCCGGCGCATACTTATACCGCGAGACCACGAGGCAGTTTGCAGTTCCGTGTTGGGATATAATAGGAGAGATATAACAAGTTTTCAG
Organism: Cephonodes hylas; assembly: GCA_030295005.1. NCBI lineage: Eukaryota > Metazoa > Arthropoda > Insecta > Lepidoptera > Sphingidae > Cephonodes > Cephonodes hylas. Next base: position 7,185,941 of record AP025369.1, on the reverse strand, counting down.
CTTGCATCAAATACCAACCCAAAAATGTATGCTAGCTCTCCTACTATAATATTACTACCTACAGAGATAATCAAATGACCAATGACGCAACATGGCGTCCGCGAAATATTTTGTTTTGTTCTTTGAATCTTTACATGTAAGTTTACTTATTTATTTTCGACATGGTCGCTAACTTCGAAATGGCCTGGTCAGCACTGACTCCGCCTCCCACGCGGACGCTCAGAGTTCGAATCCCGCTTTTGACTATTTTGTTTTTTTATTATTTATTTATTTCTTTTTAAATTAACTATTTTAATAATTAAATAAATTCAATAGAGAAAAACATTGTTAAGTATTAAATTAATTTTAATTTACATTAACTATTATACTTACTAAATTATAAAGCAGCTAATAATTATGGTATTCCTAAATAATAACCACATTTATATCTATCATTAATTATTTAACAAATTTTTCAATTATATATTATATATGAATAACATAAAATATTATTTGGGTATTCACCAAACCGGTTTCGCTCAAGGCTCACCCCCAATATTAGAAAGCAATTTTTTTTCTATTACACTTAGGTAGTGTATGTTCCCCAAAGTTGAATTTATTGTCGTTACCTTTCTTATTAGAGTATAACCTCTGGTCTGGGCCAACTTGGCAGTCTATTTGAAGGCTTCACAGAGTTTGTAGCTTTCTGTGACTTACTGTTTCGAAATTATATCAAATTCTAAATAAATTGTTTAAAGAGTTTTTACTTTTTAATAAAAATGTCTGTGAATCAAGATGTTACTAGTGCACAAACAGCTGAAGAACAAGTTCCTGATGATTCTATGTATAGTGAAAGTTCAAAAATGAAATTAACAGTGGCAGTTGAGCATTTTAAAACTTTGCTCCAAAAAATAATTTAACAATGTCACAATGTTCGCGTTCTATTTCCTATGAAGTAATGTTAATGGATGAAGAAATCATTTAATTATTAAAATGGTTAATTTAAAAAGAAAAAAAAAAGTAATAAAAAAAGAAACATAATATGCGGAATTCGAACCTTGAGTGTCCGCGTGGGAGGCGGACATACAACTAACTAGGCCATTTCGCCGTTAGTGACCTTGTCGAAATACGCAGTCTAGTCTCAAAGTGAATTTACCACACCGTGCCCTCTCCTTGTAAAATCCGTGTTTACATTTTTATTTTACGTCAATTTCAAATTACAGCTAATGTTATCAAAATTTCCCACCAAGAATGCACTCAACCTTGAGCACGTTTGTGTCAGTTATAACTTTGAGTAATAACCTTAAAAACATCGATACAAGAACGGAGCCCAGAGCGATACGTCCTCTCTCTGAAAGGCCATGCGGCGGACTGATTTGCTCAGGTCTGCGCGCAGCGTTTTATAGCCCATTTTATAAAATTTATTAAAAAAGCAATAAGTTTGATTTCTTCAAAATAAAAATTGTACGTTTTCAAGTATATGTTCTTCTTTCATAAAAAAATATTGCTCTGTTAAATAAAGTACCATATAAGGTTTAAAAAAAATATTTAGAGACAGTAATTTCTCAATTATTTCGAACGCTTTAGATATTTTATTACTCGAAAACTGGAGCTAAATCTTAAAATGTTCGTAACTAACTTTTTGCTCGGGGATATTGTCTATTTAATAACATTTTATTTTCATTACATATATTATGAATTTAACAAAATTTTGAGCCTCGAAAATGACTCTAAAAGTGATTTTTGACGACTTTAGCTCAGTTATCTTTTTATTTATCAAAATTTACGAAAAAATCTTAAAATGTTCTTAACTAACTTTTTAGATGACAAAGTTGCCTACAATAATTGGTAATTTACATATTTCTACAATAGGTCTTTCATCAACTTTAAGGGGTTCGAAAAGTACTGTTTTTGCCCAAATGACGCTAAATTTGTATATACGCTCTTAACCCAAGCCAACTCAAACATTTCGTGGATCTGTTTCATTTCATGTATGTGTTTTAAACTTTTAATACAATAAAACAAATAAAACCTCTTGTAGTCTTACCGTAAGGCATCATCATGTTGAAAGGCATTGACGGCGGGAATGACATTTGTGGGGTGCCCAGCAAACGTTCCATTGTTTGTGAATGGCTATTCTGGGTGAATTGATTTGTTCGTACATCCTATTAAGAAAACAAGAGGCTAGTTATAATCTTCATACCTTTTTTATAGCTAGGATATAGACTATATAGATATTTAATGTTGAAAATATAAGTATTACTTACTTGATTAGACTTTGTACTCCAACAAGGAGGCGGCAGATGAAGGTAAGGAGCATTAATTGGATTTTCATCTGCAATTCATAATTACATTATTTTAGAACATTTAAATGTTGTACAAAAACAATGATCATATAGAGTATTTTTTTACCATTTTGCGACATAGACTGTGCCATATTGACGTTTGAAGATTCAGGCCTCGGTTCGTTGCGTAAGTTTTGGTTGGCGATATTCGACTGAGAACCCTGAAATAATTTCATTCAATAAATTATTTAGGAGTATTAAAAAAGAGTTAATTCAATTTTAATCTAATAAAATATAGTTGTAGATCACAAGTAGCTATATTTATACCATGGGTTTTTAAAAAACACTTTGTGAATTTTGTTGCATTTTGGTTGTAACTAAATTTGGATAATAAAATAAGAACTTTACTCACATTACTGTCATCTGTCTGCCTCTCTTGTGTTTGTCTTCGTCGCGGACGATTTCTTTGATTGGATTTATTTCTCGATGCACTGTAATAAATCGAGTGATATCATCATTAGCCATTGCTTCATACGTAAAACTTTTTACTCTTTGGTATATACACGCAAGAGTTACCGGTTGTTCGATATAGATGAGAGTAGGGAAGAAAGAAAAGTTATTGAGCCTTTGAGCACAGAAGCAGTAACGCAAAAGAAAGAAAAACTGTGTTGAAAGTTCCATGCGACAAACTGTCTACAGCCTACAGGCCCGCCTAATTCTGTCGATCTTCTATTTGGATTCCTAAGAATCGCTAGCAAAGAAAAACTTTGCTTTTTCCGCTTTTAATTTTGAAGGCTAGAAATTTAATGACTTAAGCCGTGATCAGGTATATATAGAAGTAAAAAGCGTAAGAAGCGAAAAACAAAATCAATTCAAAAAATGGGGCTTACCTATCGCTGTCACTGCCATAAGTATTATCGAAATGCGGCAGTGCAGTAGGCATGGCTCGCCCGCTCAACATGCTGTCACCTCCGCCCTGCAGTTACCGAATGAACATTTACTCATACTTATCACCATTACTTTAAATATCTACTACAGCATTGATTGATCTTAATACATACCCTAAAGTTTTCAGTTTCTCTGGAATTTTGAGAATCCAGAAGCGTTTGCTCCGATCTTAAATCGGGTTCCTCTTGTTCGCTGTTAAATTACAAAAGAATGAGTAAACATGAATGGGAACAATGTTATTAATAAATATTATACATTTCAAAAATTGACTGACCTATTGTATGACTGGTTCACAATGGATGCTGTTTGTGATTCAGGATTTGCATTCTGAGCTTCGGTCCCGGAACACAAAACCTTCTGAAATAATTTACGTTCCATACAATCTCGTAAATACACTTACATTTTAAATAATAATAAATAATTGATATGGAGTGATTAAAGTGCCTGTAGCTACAAATGTTATTATATAGAATTCTTCAGGTTGTATCAACGTGAAATTTACTCCAATAGATAAAACGGTCAGATTGGTACCCATAGAAACCCAAATGCTTTGCATTTCATTTGCTTAATGTCTAGTTTATTGTATATAATTGTTAGGGTCTATATGACAAATTGTTTTATTTAAAAACAGATTAATTAATTATTCTAAATTTTATAAGACAACCTGGGTTTTGTGCTTATATGGAAATACCGTACTGGCCGTAAGTACTCCGAAGTTGTAGTGTGGTGTTGTTGGTAGTGTGGCTGTAGTCGCTGTTAGTGTCGTCTGGTTGGTAGTGTGTCTGCAGTCGCTGTTAGTGTTGTCTGGTTGGTAGTGTGTCTGCAGTAGCTATTAGTGTTGGTAGTGTGTCTGTAGTAGCTGTTCGTGTGGTGTGGTTGGTATTGTTGTGTGTGTACCTCCTTGTTGAGCAGCGCCTCCAGTTCCCGCTGCTTGTCGGCGAGCAGCGCGCGCAGCTGCATCTGTCGGCGCTCGGCCGGGCCCGGGCACGAGCTCGCGCGCACCTCCTCGTTCACCTTCTTCTGCTTGCGGCTCACCTCTGCAACACAACTGCCTTTCAGTCCCGTGCCGCAGTTGGCTACACACCAGCTTGCGAAACGAGCGGCCGAAGGTTCGATCCCCGCACCGAAACAATTTTTTGTGTGATCCACAAATATTTGTTTTGGGTCTGGTTATAAGATGGGAATTTTATAACCTTGTATTTTTTTTTCTTTCAATTTGTGGCTTCGCACTTCTTATGCATTTAGCCAATGTCAAGTAGAAACCTTGTATTTGTTGCTTACCTTTATTAGATATCATGTCCTTGATACGAGCCCTTTCGCCAATGATTTTTTCCGTCTCCATGCGTAGCTCCTGCGCTAATTCTTGAAGTGACGCTATGTTAGCTTCATGAGCTGGAAAATTGTAAAAATACATAACTCCATTGTAGATGTCAACAATCGAAAATCAGTAAGTGGAATCATAATAGTACTCACTCTGCTGTTGCTGCAATTGTTGCTGCGAATGATGTAGTTGTTGTTGCGGGTGATGTTGTTGTTGCTGATGATGTTGTTGCTGCTGATGGTGTTGCTGTTGTTGATGATGTTGTTGTTGTTGTTGATGATGATGTTGTTGTTGTTGTTGTTGATGGTGTTGTTGTTGAGGATGGTGTTGTTGTTGAGGATGGTGTTGTTGTTGCGGATGGTGTTGTTGTTCGTTGGTAAACTTATGTCGCTGTGGCAGTGTGTTACGCACGCGACACATGCTGCCTTCGTTCGACCATCCACTTAAGCTGCCTCCACCCTCAGATTTGCTACAAACAATTGTATTGATAATATTAAAAATCAGAAGTTTGATTTACAATGAAGAAAAAATACAATTGGGAATAATACTTAACAACAACAGAAACATTCCGCTCTGTTGCCAAAATATTTGAGCTGGTCATGTAATGACAGACATGGATGCTAAGAATACCGGCCGAAATCTACTTGGATACCAGTTTTTAGCAGATGTATCATATCGGACTGTAAGAAACAAATTCGCACTTACTTGTCATGTATGTTCGAGGGTCCTGCCGTATCACGGTAACTAGCCTCATGGCCACTAGATAGATGTTCTGACTCGTAATTCTCCACAGATCTCATCAAATCTAAAAGCAATTTTTTTTATAAGAACCTCAGTAAAATATTAAACCAATTTCAGCAATGCTCCGCAACAAATGTAAATACCTTTAGTTTTCTGAAGAGCAGTTTTGATTGCTTTTATTTCCATCAGTTTAAATGGATCTTCATTCTTTATATTATTTCCGGATTTAGCGCCTGTCAATAAAACCACCAATAAAAAATAAATCATGTCTACAATTCAATGTTTCAAAGAGATAAAGATAGGATTTAGTAATAACACTCACATTTCCGTGAAGGTTCTTCCTCCGCGCTCTCTTCTCCGGAAGTCGAGTAAGTGTTTTGAGTAGTGGGGAGAATGGTTGACATTTGCAACTTTTGAAATTCTGATACCTGAAAAAAATAACATGAACTATATAGATGTATTTTGAGATCGAATCAGAAATGAGGAGATCCGTAGGAGAACTAAAGTAACCGACATAGCCCAACGGATTAGCTCGTTGAAGTGGCAGTGGGCCGGCCACATGGCGCGGAGAACTGATGGCCGATGGGGCCAGAAAGTTCTCCAGTGGAGGCCACGTACAGAAAAGCGCAGCGTGGGACGTCCCCCGACAAGGTGATCGGACGACCTTGTCAAGGTCGCGGGACGTCGCTAGCTGCAGGATGCTTATGTCCAGGGGAGGCCTATGTCCAGCAGTGGACCAATATTGGCTGTTGATGATGATGATGATGATATAGATTTTATACAAAGTAGTCAATTATCTCCAGTGGAATAAAAAAGAGGAGAAATTTTGATTTGGGTGGATGCTATGAGACATAACTTAAATATGTTATAGCTCCCTATACAGTAAAGAGGTATGGGATAATATGGTAAATTAACAGTAATTGTGTACAGCTTCCCTCGGTACCCAGAAAGAGCTGAAACGGGCTGCAAGTTAATGCATAAGTGAGTTGGTTGATTACCAAATTTTCCATATGCTGCTTCTTCATCTGGAGTTCCCTTAACTTCATCTGCAGCAACCGACCACGTTCATTCAATACAAGTTCGTCTTCTTCGCCATCGCTTTGTCCACCGCCAACGCCCACGGCTTCCTATTGAATTTTTTTTACTTTTAGGACATCCAAAACCTTAGTATACTATGTTAGAAAAACAAGTGAATACCAAGAAGTCCCGGGTTCAATCTCAGGTCAGGCGAAATGTAAATAATGTTTCAAAGTAGAAACTCCTTATTTAAAAAGTGCTAATAGACTCGTCCCCTGTTACCAGGGACTTAAAACAAAATTTGCAAAATGTGGCTTCAAAATTGCACTTTTGCCTATTCTTTCAAAAAAATAACCATGATTTTGTATATGGGTCAATCAACTTTTATCTGTCCTATCAGTACTATGTAAATTTGTCCCCCAGTAGGTTAGTACAACGAAACATTAATTTTTCCAAAAAAATTATATATGGCAATCCATTACAATGAAACATAATTATTAATTACAATATCTACTATGATGCTAGTAAATAGATTTTGTTTGCTTTAAAACCTTAACAACCTTTTTGCATGTTTATTTTAGTCCCTATTATATTTTATTATTCTGACTTCCACCGGACAACGGTAAAAAAGTTCCAAAATCCAAACATTTATGGCGTGACTACTGCTTGGAACTCAAGTCGATTTATTTCGTGACAACATTCATCCAGCCTCGATTTTGATTTCATCTTTTCCGCGGCGCTAGTCGACCGAGTGTATTTTGAAAAAGAGCGTGGCTTTATTGTGTGTCCACTGGACAACCAGCACAAAAACTTTCGTATTTTATATATTTCAGTAAATTAAAGTGGAATATATTCAATTTAATGTATATTTTTTACTGTGCGTAAGACCTAATTCAAAATATTATTATTTATTACCAGGGAGCGGAAAGACTAATAAATATCACCACCAGTCCCTTGGACATCCAAGATCGTTATCTGAATTATTCAATATTTTCTCTTCTAATACTGATAATTATTTTCAAATAGTTGTTTTTTTATTACATAAAAGAAGAAATACATGCGATTTTCATCATAGAGTCCCCTTTGGACACCCGAGTATTTCCTATGGACAAACGTCTATGTCCACTGGACAACCACTTTTTTCTTATCTCCTAAAGACAGATTATCGTCATTTTTACTTTAAAAGAACAGTAAGGTTTTTCAAATATGATTCTAATATTTAAAAGTAAATTAACAATTTGACTGAATTTTTAAATGTCCAAGGGACTATCTTAACTACAGTCATGTGAATTTTTGAGTAAAATTTACCATAAATTGTTCTGCTCTATTTGAATTCCTTAAATATAAATAATTATCAACAACAAATACGTATAAAATATACAAATTTAAGAAAAAAAAATTGATATATAAAATCTATCATTGATGGTACATTTAAAAGTTGATTGACCCATATATGTGTTTGTACCTCGCTACTGGCAATATTGTTTTCAGCATGTGAAAACCGCTCTTCTTGGCTGTGAGTGGAATGGGCAGAATGTCCGTGATCGTTATCCACATTGGTCGTCATGTTTTGCTGGCCGTGTAGAGCCTCCGACGAATGGGGCAGCGTTGTCGCCACGCCGATCTGGTTGGCCGCATACATCCGATTAGCGTGATGGTAGTTGCCGCTGAATGGCTGATTCTAAAAAAAGCGTTAAACATCGTTTATTTTAAAAAGAAAACAACAACTACCAGCTACATATGTAGCCTTGATCCTATACTTAGAAAATAGGGAGATTTTCGGTCAAACAAATAACCAAGCCCGATTATTGTTGTGGATTGCATATACATTTATTTCGGTGCGGGGATCGAAGCTGGTGTCTAGCCACGTGGTTGTCGATTTTTATGTATATAGTTTTACGATTAAGTTTCCTTACCTGCATGACTGAGAAATTGTCGTGTGATGTAGATGGCTGCTGCACATCTTGAGATTGTCTCTCCCTATTAATTTCCTCCAGTTGCTGTTTAGCTTCCTCCTACGAACAAAAATATAATTATTACATGATCTTTGTGTAATAAGAGACGGTAACTAAAGTTTCCCGTACAGGTAAACACATACCTGGTATTTAAGAAGTCTCTTTTGCTGCTGTTTGAGAGCGGCTAAACGCATTTGCGACAATTCCATTTTATTTTTAATTTCGTTCTGCCAGAGTTCATTTTCACTGTATGCGGAGCCATTACTTTGGACAGACACTGGTCGCGTCACAATATCCTGATAAAAATTAAAATATAAATGAATACTATATTTGAGAAAAATTAATACAAAAATATACAAAAAAAAACAACACTATAGTTAAAAATATCAATAACAAAAGTAGCACTTGATAAATTTCTGTTATACGATATTTCTCATACTATTATAACTACGTAATTGTATCTGCTGCCAGATGTTAAGTCCACATTCTTCAATCGTAAGAATGCAGACTCCGTACAACAACATGTGAGTAATCTAAGCCAGATTTGTTAAAGCTAGCGAGCATCGTTTACAACAATCATCAATGTGAATGACTAGTAATGAGTACAATAGAAGAGGAAGGCTTCGTAATGATTATTTTGTTGAATTTTGCAACTAGGTCATGCTAACGTATCCAATCCACAACAAAGGGCACACTTTGCACACACATACAATAACCTGATCGTCTCGTTTAATAGGGTCTTTGCTTTTATTTTTTATTTCTTCGATCAGTGCAACTTTTTGTACACATGACATTATATTTCTTCGAAGTAAATCATTTAACTCCTGATCATCTTTCTTAATTTCTGACTCAAGGCAGGTAGAATCTGCTTTAGAATCTTCTAAACTGCTGTTTTCATTTGTTAACTCTGTAATTTCAACCCCAGCCGAATCTGGCTCTTGATTATTTTCTTGGTCAGGGATACTTTTTTCTTGAGCTGGCGCTTCTTCCTCAACAACAACACTATGCATTGATTTATTTAACTGTTCATTTTCAATGTTTGTAACTTTTTTCAAATTGTTACTAAATACAGCATTATCTAAATTGTTGTTAACATTGCATGTTTTATCCTGACTTGTATTGCTTTCCGAAACATCTTCATTTTTAGCTTTAAGACCACCTTTACTTGCCTGAATTGTGACAATCGGTTCATCTGTCTCTTCCGCAGGAACTTCTATGTTATCAGGTCTTTTCTCTACCAGCATTTTTTCTAAATTTTCTTCACTTTCTTTTAATTTCATAACCATTTCCACTAGTTCATCATACTCTTCCTTAGTATGTTCAATAAAAGCCTAAATTAAAAATTTCATAAAATGACTAATAATCATTTAGGTCTTTGTTAATTTATTACTTTAATAAATACAAACCTCATCTTCTGAATTTCGCATGGTGTCGACTAACGAGGATGTTACTCTTATATATTCTCGTATTTGGCCCAGTCGCCTTTCAACTGCTGCGGCATCGGGACACGCAGCTACTATTGCTTCGCCTAGTGCTCGTGCAGATTCTCTGTGAGCCTGTACAGAATAATACTGTCAAGATTTAAAACATAAATGAAGCCATCATATTATTGAAAGATACATACATGGTTGCTCTCATTAAGATTATTGAAGCTTCCTTGCCCTTGTTCATACATATTGTTCATTAAATTGATAGCTTTTGTTCCCGAACGAGAATTTGATAATGGAGGAGTACTATTGTTTGTACTAGAGTGGCTATTACCATCAAAGTTGTTTCGTGCAGAATTTAAGTTCCTTGATAAGTTATTCCTGTTTTGATTTGTTGCCTATAAACAAAAATACAAATAATAGATTGAATATTTCCAGAAAAGCATTGTGTTGTGTTAAAAGAAAGAAGCTTTAAAGTATTAAAAGTACAACTTACGTTCAAGGGTTGTGAAACATTCCCAGTTACAGCATTTGGTGTAGTGGGGTTTACTATCATAACAGCAGCAGCTGCATGATTAGAATGTGGAATCAATCCTAAAATAATCAACAAAATATATTTTAAACCACAAATTTCGAGGTTTAGGTGCGCGGTCGAGAATCTCGGCGGTCGCGGGTTCGAACCCCAGGCACACACCTCTGGCTTTTCGAAGTCATGTGTGTATTCACATTGAATTATCACTTGCTTTAACGGTGAAGGAAAACATCGTGATGAAACCTGCACACCTAAAAAGTTCTTAGGAATTTCTTAGGTGTGTAGTCCGCCAACCCGCACTAGGCCAGCGTGGTGGACTATTGCCTAAACCCCTCTCAATGGTAGAGGAGACCCGTGCTCAGCAGTGGGCGTATATGGGTTGATGAAGAAGAAGAAGAATAACAATTAATAAAGAGTGAATAATTTTACAAGTATAAACTTCACAATGCAGTATCACATGCTTTAATCAGTGGCGTGCCTAGGGTGTCAAACTAAGGCAAGCCCAAATGTTTATTTAGTAGCAGGCAGCAGCATATATTTTTTTGGTACGTAGGACTAATAAATACCTACCGGTTAGTACTCACATTCACGTTTATAGCGTTATTTTATAAATAAACAATCGTTAAGTTCGTTGTTCGGAACTATGTAAGGCAAGTCGGGCTTTCGGGCTTCTATGGAAGTACCGCCACTGGCTTTAATGATTAAATAAAACATCGTGAGGAAACCTATACACCTAAAAGGTATCCATACTAGGTCAGTGTGTTAGACTAAGCCCTAAACCTTCTCAATTGTGGACACCTGTGCCCAGCAGCGGGTGTATAAGACCCTACCATGGTGATTATAAAATTTACCATTTTGCATTTGATGTGCATATGGATGCAAGGTATGCCCAGATATTGTAGATCCAGTTCCATCTTCTTGTTGATCAGTGCCTATATTGTCTCGGTTTTGGACATTAAGTGGCAATGCACGAGGTTGTGGCCGAACGGGAACAAATCTTCCAAACCCACTTTCAAACGACACAGAGTTATCTGTAAATAATTAAAAAAAGTAACTATTATGACTGTATATATGTATATTTTGATGTTATGTTAAATAAAAGAAGCTTGTTATTCTTATAACAAGCAATAAATTAGTTGAAAGAGTTGGAAGAAAACTGGATGTTCAGGGTTTATCCCCAAGGCACATACCTGTAATTTTTTGTTGAGATGTGTATTTATAGATTATAATTTATTATATTAACAGTAAAAAAAATTATACCTGCTTCTATAAGAGCTCTTCATGAGAATCAATGGGAATGTTAAATCTAACAACCCACATCAAGTTTAGGTTCCCTAAGTCATTTACTGTATTGAATAATTCAAACCTTCTCAAACTTAAATGTACTCAGCTTTACAGTGATGGAACTTACCTAAATCTGTTAATTCTTGATCGGAAGTATTATTTGTAGGTTTTCTTGTTTGACTGTAATTTGTTCTAATATTGTATTCTGACACAGGCACCCAGTCAAGTGAGGTCTAAAAATGAATATATATTTCAGTAATATACTTACAAGTAAGTGTAGCCCAAGGGTGATAGCAATAAAATATTTCACTTAAGAATTGCACAACACACACACCTTTTTGATGCTAAATTTAGAAAAGCAACCTCCCATGGAGTATTTTTATTGTAATGCCATTGTCTTTTTTATATTACTTTTTAAAACAAATATATATTTAGAAAAATACATGAATCAGAAAAAGAAAGTATGATCAGTTTCTCACGTGTCAGAAAATAACTAAAGTAGTCGACTTGGCACACATTCAAATTACACAAATCTCTGGGTATCCAAAAATAAACAAGTACAATGTTCTGAACAAACTTCACTTTAGTGGTCTATACTCTTTACACATGTGTGGATAATATGCATTTTGTTTTATTTATGCAGGTTCGTTACAAATCAAATATTTTTTCACATTAGTGTTCAATGGCAAAGAACAATAACATATCCCTAAGAAAACCTTAATTACAAAATTGAATGATTGATTTATATTGCAGTGCATATATATTTTGGCTACATTCTTGATAATTTTTCTTTATATGTGAATCATAATTTAGATTTAGAACACATGTTATTTGTTTATCATGTTAACAACATGGAACAAATAGATAATGCACATAATATAATCAGAAAATTGAATATGTTATTGAACAAAATTTCCTTTATAATATAAGTAATATATATTGAAATTAATGTTATAACATCAATATTGGGTAAATATTGGGATAGACAAATTGTGGAGGTTTATATTTTTTTTATAATTTTTTATGAAAAAGAGAAAGTTCACAAACAATATAGCACTACATTTCACTACGGATATGTTGTTAATTAATTTTTATGGATATAAATAAACAAAAAATAGTAGTAAACCTGCAATGCTGCTATCAATATTGACACTGGTTTAGAGGAGTGCGTAAATATTTTTTAATAAACTGTGTTCTTCTAATGTGAATATAAACTACGAAATTGTAAAGGGTGTTCAAGCGTTTCTTACCGATACCAGATTTGTCGTCATATCTCTTCTTGTAGGCGTGACGGCTTCTTGGGGTACATTGCAGTTGTTCCTTACTTTTGTTTTGGGTATAGTGCCCGTGTGACCTGAATGCCGTTCGTTGTTACCAGGAGCCATAACATACACTTCTGAATTGTTTAACACTTGAAACCTTTCATAGTTTCCCAAAACTATTCGTAAATATATTGGATGTAATGATATTACCTAGTAGAAGTGCAAAAACTAGATAGGAACTAAGTAAATCAATAAGGTCAACTATAGTCCTTATTTGCCGTTTATAACATTTATATGTTACTTAAATACTTGAAACTACAGCTGCATTTTACACATTCACAATTAAGTTTTTTTTTTGACAGATTTGAATTTCACCTTTTTCCGTCTACCATAAGCTATAAGGTTTACTTGATGCGAGTAAGGCTGAGGATGGAGTATATTTGACAAACAGTTTTATCGTCTATGGTAAGCCTAAGCAGTTGCTAGTGGCAACAAGACACAACCTACCAAATAAATATGGCGGGAAAAAACTTCGTACCTACCTACTTGAACTTGAATATAAAACACATGTTTCAAGGAATCCAGGCATACAAAATATGAACCTTATATTATAAAACAAGTAATTAATTTAACGATCAAACGACGGTTATCATTTTTATTTATACCTACTAACTTTCAACTTTTTTGTTCATGTGGATAATTGTATCGATTCTTATTTTTATATCAATTTACGGAGACAGTATACACCGATTTACAGTGCAGAGAAATTGTATTGTATTCTTTTGTTTGCAGCTGTGTTCACCGCGACATATTGGTGCTACACTCGCGAGCAGCGACCGTACGGTTTGCGTAAGCCGGCTGCGCGCTACTTACTCGACCGAAGTTACAACTAGTTTCTCCCACACGTTGGACGTTGATTTCGTGGCATGTATGCAGTGAATACTGTAAAGTAATATATAAAGTGCAAATCGTGTAATCAAACACCCTGTTTCATTGGAATGATAATAAACAGTGAACTGAATTAAATTACTCTTTCTACCAGTGCCGCAATTCTGGTTTTGCAAGTTTGTAAGTACCTACAGTGTTTTTTGTATAAATTTGAAACGCCGCTTCAACAACATGTTACCAATATGCAGCGAAACTACAATATTTTTTCCTACAAAGCAGTCAGACTTTACCAACATCGATAGGATGTAGTGAATTTCTAGTAAGAAATGAGAAGAAGAATGTTAACAATAAATATACGTTTAACAATATTACTTGCGAATATTATTTAATACATTATAGACACAAAACAACTACTTATAACAAAACAAAAATATTTAAAATTACGTCAAACTTATTTTAGATAACATTTCTTATATATTAAATTTGACATCGGTTTTTAAAAAAAAGTTTAGAAAATTACACTCAAAAGAACGTTAGACATTGTAGAATGTAGACTTAAGTATGTGATAATAATAAATAAGTTAGTATGTATTAAGCTTGGAATTGGAATCACATAAAAGGTGGACGACGACAAATAGTTCTTTAGTTCTGGAGAAGTGTGAAAAATATGGCTTTATTTGTTGTAATTTATTGAAATCGTATATACCACCTTGTATATACAGGGTGTTGAAGAAATCCGACATCTGCGTAAATATTTTTAATGGGTGGCATATTAATTTAAATTTCAAGTTAATATCATAAGGAGATAAATCTCTCATATTTTTATATTGTTACCTATTACGTCTATGCTATCATTAAGCAAATATTATATTTTTTTCGAGTCATGTAAGATATGAATATTTATATATAAATTTTACTAAACAATTCAAACTTAAAACAAAATGTTTAGATGGGATATAAGCATGGTGATTAAGTAAAAACCTTAATCTAAGGACTATATTTATCACGTCTTAAATTTAGCAAGAAATAAGTAGATTGTTTTTTATACAAAACAAATTCAGTATGGTATTTTGCAAGTTCTATTAGTTAAATCGTTTAAAGAATACGACTTAATATTCTTATTACAACAACACGATAAGAACTTACCATTTTTTAAAGATACGCGTCAATCAGTAGATACTTATATTATATGCAACATTCATAATATAATAATTAAATAATAAACACAATTAAGTTAGATGACACTTCTCATTACTGCACAACTTTAAAGCATTACTTTTCGAAGAGTTTTATGACGATACATTAATCATGGATAAATAAAAAACAACGAGGTGAAAAATCATTAATAATACATACATAATAGATTTTCATTTCAACAATTGAAGCAGAGCCTGGAGGAAGGCCAAAGAAAAAAGATGGATGGAGTGCGTGGTAGACAATATGAAAGAAAAAGAGGTGAATGAACACATGACGGTTGATAGGGATGCTTGTAAGGATTAAACATACTGCGCCGACCCCAAATAAAATTGGAAACAGAGCAAGTAAATGATAACATTACAGTTAATCACAATTTGACTAGTATCAATTTTTCAAAGTATTTATCTGCATATACTTAACAATTATTATATTATGTGTGTGTGGAATCATAGGTCATACAAAAGGTTACAAAGTCAAGTCTTAAAATAGGCGTGACAATATTAGTGTCATATTCCGCAGTTTATGTTAATTGTGTTCATTTTATATAACACATTTCGTTAAAGACATATATTTCTTTGGTAAAAGATTTTTCCAAGTCTTTCCTTTTTTCATATTTATAGCGCCCATATTAAGTTTATGGGGTTTTTATGTCGTTCACTATTGGAAAAATATAATTTAAAAGCTTCGTCCGGGTGCAATTTTTAAAATTAATTCCGTGTCCAATATGTGTGTGTCATAACTGTATTGAAATTTATGATTATTCAGATTCATGCGTTTAAGTGTGACATTAAAAAATCTCACATGCACGTTTATACATTAAGGTAGAAATTAGGATAGATTTTGTTTACTTCACCGTCCTGTGGTTTCGGGGCTTAATTAGTTTGCCAAGATATTCGTCGTACCTGAAAAGGTTTTCTTACATAGAAAATGAAAAGATGGGTTCGCCAAAAGAACTTCATCCCATCGTAAAATACATTTTGTAGAAATAATTACACATACACAATTTATTCTGATTTGAATATAATTTCCGAATCTCTTAGAATGCCTTAGGCTTAAACTCCCATTTATACAAAATATATAAAGTTTAAATAAATAAAATCCTCTCCAATTATAACTGTATCGTGTAACGAGTATGAAATGTTTGTAAAACAAGCTGTTGCGAGCCGCGGAGGGTTGGTAGGTCAGGAGGTTGGGCACGGTGACCTCCGATGTCGCTCCAATACAGAATTTAGGTGTGGCGACCTGGATATTCAATTTTGCGTTGACAGCATAATTTATAAAAATCGATCAGCACCAAATTATGCCTAACGATGTAAGTAAGTACAAATTGATATGTAATGAACTAATCTTAGAAATGTAGTCTTATTTAAATGATTGTTAAACGCATCGTATATTTTATGGCTATGTTATCTTTTTCATTACTTTTTGCGATATAATATTAATGATATTACTACAAAAGAATTTTATAAATAGATCACTCAGGTATAACATTTGATCACAGTTCCGTTACATCAGCTAGATTTTATGAAGTTATTACCTATAAATACGATTTACAAATGAACGAATGCAATTATAGAAATTTTTCTAAAGATGCCGTGTACTGGTAAGGTTAGAGTAACGGAATAGCCAATCTGCCTACACCGGAAGCAGTTTGTTGTAGTATTTTATGTCTTATTAACGTTTAGGTGCGAAAAACTTTCCATGAAGTAAGGATTAAAAATAGAGTCTTATATGATTATTTTCATAGAGTTGACATGTGATGGTGAAGTCACCGGTGACGTCATGCTTGTACCTCAACGCGTCAAGCTGGTTTAGGCACCATCTCCGCCACTTTGTCGGTAGCGACCTCCAATTATGCTAATACTGTCCAACCATTCGTACACACACGGCTATTCCTAGACACATACGAAATATTTCGGCTGAGAAATACTCATCTCATCCAAATATGTGGGAATATTTATATTATTAAATGGTGTAAGTATGAACTAAACAGTTGGTTGACGAATTTTATAACTTTGTCGCAAGTCGCTGCAGATTAGTTAATTTATTACTGAAATATATACGACGTTGCACTTTAAATTTGTAACCCGATTGTAAAAAACACATTTCAAACCCTCTGTAATTAATAAAGAGAAAAAAAAAACACATTTAATAACAATTCTCTAAAGTTTGAAATGAAGTGTTTTATTGCTTGATATAGATATACATAGATATAGGAGTTCCAACATATACTTATTTGTGGATTTAATATATCAGACATATGTTTTCAAACTCACGCTTAATGAACATGGCACAACATCCGTTGAACGTGCTAATAAATTAGCATTTAGAGTTATATGGCAAGGCAGCTGCTATTTAAATGTCGGTGGGAGAGGGTCCCAAACGGGCGATAATATTAAACTGTCTGGTTTCCTAATTGCTTAATTATTATTTTACTGCCAAATGTTATCACCGACATTAGGATACAATTGTGAAGGTAACAAATCTACATTGCCGAAATTTCGAAAGTCTTGCATTTCATTATTTAGTTACATATGCAGTGATTCATCCTCTACCTACACTGCATACAAAAACTTCATTTACATATTCACGTACAAAATTCTAAGTGATAAATTATTTTCACAAAATACGGTACAAACGCATGGATAACAATTATTTTCACGTATTCATGCCTTCAAATATATTTATAAAGCTTTTAGTTATGTACTGCTCGGGTATTCAGCTGTGGGTTCTACGACCTGATGAAAGATATGATGAAGCTATAATCGTTGAGTATAATAAGTAAATACACCCAACAGTCACATACATAGTCCTGACCCCACACTAAGATACGAGTCTTGTGTCGTGGGTATCAGAAACTACGAGAGTCTTTTTCGGTCTCACAAACACCCAGACCCGAAACAAATATTTGTGGATCACACAAATATTTGTCTCGGTGCGGGGATCGACCCCCGGCCGCTCGTTTCGCAAGCTGGTGTCCAGCCAACTGCGCCACGGGGCTGTCAAAGCTGAGCTGAGAGCTGAGCTGAGCTGGGCTGAGAGCTAAAATTACAAAAAATTCTTTTAGTACAGAAAACAGATAATGAAATTAATTCAGTAAATAAAAATATTCTCTGTAGTAGACTCCGTAGAGCAGTGTTGGGCAAATGTTAATTGAACTAACAATTAAAAATTAACAATTAATTAATTGTATTTGCAGTGACAGCAACTAACAACTGATTAATTATTAATAAAGTTTTTATACAATTAACAATTGATCAATTTTTAGTTATTTTGCCAAAAAAAAATTGACAATTAACGATTAACAATTAATTTTTTTACCAAGTATTAGTTTAAGTATTGGGTACATGCGTGTGCGGATTTGTTAAGTTTAGTGTCCCTACCTAGTCATAAAGAGTATATGAGATAATTAACGTTAAACATCTACAAGGTTTGCGGACCACCTTTCCGTACAAAATAGCAAAATTTAATTGTTAGTTTTAATTTTTTCATCAATCGATTGAAAAAAATAATTGCAATAATTTAATCGCGAGCTGCAATTGATGTGCATTAGTTTAAATAATTCAATTGTAACGCGCGATTAATGGTTAATTGCAATTGATTCAAATTCAATTAATTTAATTGCAATTAATTTTTTAGTCAATTGATTAGTTCAATTAAAACTTAATTGATTGATGCCCAACTCTGCCGTAGAGTAACAGTTAAATGCACGCGGAGCGAAAGTATCATTAGTATTATGTAGGTAACCCTTGAGTTATGTGAAGGTAAGAAGAAAATGAAAACAGCTGGGACGGCCTAGTTGTTCGCAGCGTGACGGTGAACGAACACCTCTTATCGGTGCGTGTAAAAGACGCACCCACCATCTCCACTCTTCCCTCCTGACCGGACATGAGTGCGAGTTCAACGAACTGCTAATTCGCCGTCTCAGCGAATATAATATATTACGTAAATTTCGTACACGTTACCCATTATCACATTGAGTAACCGTTAGTATGAGTAAATTGTTTGAGATGCTAAACAAATAATGTACTTAGTATTAAAAATGTTTTATTGATACCATAATACCTAGAACTAATACATAAACTTGAAATATTAAGTCATATTGTATAAATAAACACATTTGCTGTTAGCTACAATGAGTCAAGAATTAAGAAATGATTCAGAGAATTGACACATTCGGTAGTCAGCTTGTATTAACTTATAACTTATTTTTTATTCCTTCCGAACCCTTATTTTATTTTCGAAACGTGCTAAATTGAAATAAAAACTATTAAAGATAGCGTTGAATCAGTTGATTACCTTATATGTTTCCTTATTATGGAATATATCCTCGCTATTTCATCGATCTAGCTCTCGTAGGACTTGATGGAACCTGCCGTATAGCATATTATGTCGCGTTTGGAGCTTTCAATGTGATGTTTAGTCCGTATATAGACACGTTCAATGATACAAAATGAGCAACTGACTTGAATTTTAACCAGAGAACGAGTCATTGATAGTGTTAATATAGAGACAGGAGTACTAAGTATTCATGTTGCATACGGTTGTTGGAACATATATCAAAATTCAAAGGTATCATTTTACTTATTCATTATTGAGGTGTTTAAAGAAATTGTGCGATTAGTAAAAATAAATGTAGTGACATATTATAGTTCTAAAACAGAGGTTTGCATCATTCGTTATTGAGTTACATTGTGGTAATGTGTTGTTAGTCGAGGAACGCGCAGGCGTCGGTCACAAGTCAGCAACTGAGGAGACCTTCGTCGGTTATAGCGATGACGCCATCGCACACTCCCAGCACAATCCTATAATATTTAAGTCCTATGCCTGCATTCAGAGCACACTGTTTCTTTTAAACCAGTTCCACATAATGCTCGACCGAAGCTCTTTTAAAACCACGTGCAGTTACTTGCAAGTTGTAGCGAACGAAGGTTGTACTGCATTTATTACTCCTTACATTTACGGTACAATTATATTTAACTATGTTTTGAAGATGGTGAAATATAAATTACAACTTTATATAGGTACTCGAAAAGCATGCCTGTCAAAATACGTGTTTCAAATGATTCGAAGAAAGTATAAACCAGGCGTCCCAGTTTTTCTTCGCTCATTTCATCGATTTTCTTATGCGCTGAACTCAAATTATGCTATGATTTGTTGGTTTAATATAAATGTTCACTTCGGCTAAAAGCGTATTTTTTATGTTAATACGACACCAGACATAAATTAGATTATGATCACTGTATTATCTATTATAGAAATTATACATACCTACATGTTATTTCTAAATAAAAATCTTTATGTATGATAAGCAATATCTATGCCAACAAAGTTCATAACGCATGAATATATTCTTATATACATCAAAACTAAATAAGGAAATGAAAAAATATCGACGAAAGGTAATAATTATATCCTCAAATAGGCACAATAAGTATGTTGTAACACTGTGTTACGGTGGCTGACCATGAGAGCTGACAGTTTTTGTATGATGTAGCTACCTACACTCGACAAAAATTCGATTATTAAACTTTTAGATAGTATCTGCAATGTCCATGTTTGGTTTTAATAACATTCATACATTTACACATATACAATATTATTTTTATGGGATTTGTTAACGGTTTCTGTGTTATTAAATTCAGAAAAAATATCTTCGCTATGTTATTAATATTTACTAACCCTAAACCCTCTTAATGACAGAGGAGGCCCGTGCCCAGCTGTGAGACGTATTTGGGCTGATGAGAGATATCTATATATTTATTTCGTTATTTAACCATTTCTTAATAAAAGTCGAGTCGACAATGTTTTTAATATACCTTATGGTTAATTTTCTAATTTTCTACTATACTAGAGGTATACGTCTCGAGATCAACCATATCTATCTTATTTTCTATAAACAATAATTTCAAAAGAATCCGCAAGAAACTCTTTATAAGCGATAACAATATTTTTATAGTAAAAACATCTAATTTCGCAATTTTGTGCCAGTCGACGACGACTGCGATCGTTCCCCAGCGGTTCATTTTATCGAACAACCTTTTGACACGCAACGGCTCCGGGCTCGTAGAATTTGTACCGGTAGATCTATTTCTTATTACAGAGATCAAAAATATATTAACAATTAATAAGCCGTCCGTTTGGAATTTCGATCCCTACTGGCGAGATGCCACGTTACAGCTTTGTTATGAAAGTTTAGGACATTATGTTTATGTTTACTCGATCGTAACCCAAATATAGTTCACAGAGACCCTTTAATGAAAGTCAATGGTGACGAAACTGAGTAACCGGCGATGCACAAAGCGCGTTGATTAGTTTTATGACCTATATCGAGAAGCACACAAATATGCTTTCATAATGTTATCTGTACACATATCAATGATACGATCTTTTGTTAAGAGGTCAGTCAACGAGTTTAATACAAGTTTTAGTAAAGTGCCTTGAACCTTTTGTTTTATAAGGCAGTGCCTCATAGTCCAAAATACTTGCTGTGTGTTTGTGATGCGGGACATAGGTTGATTTTGCTATGACATCACTCATTCGTTTTCATAGCTCTTGTTTTAATTTTATATCTGTTGGCATTGGTTGTCTCACTACGAGACGATGGCCCGTAGGCGAGTAAGTAATGGCCATGGCCTCAATTATTAGATGTCTTTCATCGAATATTTCGTATTTTCCTTCCTTTTAAATCAGAGTTTTTTTTACAGATTTAAGATGACAACAAAAATATCAACTTAATATAATTTGGATGATCAACAAGCAATCAACAACATGAAGCCAATAGTGAACAAAAATTTGATCACACTCAAATGCGTGCTCTTCTGTTTTCTATCAGGTAATATGATCGTGTAACAAGTATCATATTTTAGATGGCTGCATTGCGTTGTCCGTGTAATCTCACTTAATGTAATTGTAAATACTTTCACTGCCATTCTTAATACAATATTATGTGTTAGTTTCCAAGTGGCAATAGTACAACAACGCGTTCTATGACAATTAGACATATTTTTTATGGAATCTTAAGCGAAATAAGCTACTATTTATATTTTTACATGAAATAATATATTATAAAAACAAACGAAAGTCAAATGAACATTAAAGCGAGTATAAGAAAGAACACGCTCTGTCACAGAGTTCCATGTTTGGAGCGTTTCTCTTCGGTTCCGAATGATATACCTATGTATTCGCGGGACCGTTCACCCCGAGTTGGCCACATATTGCCGCCACAATATAATGTGGTCTAACCGTTCTGTATTACAGTTTAAAAGATCTTGCATTGGCACACTTGCATGATAAAATTCTATTATTAATAAGTAGCATGCGTCGCTTGCTTGCAATCATCTCAGTTTTAACGAGATCTTCCTTGCATTCATTTATATGGTAACATTTGTTTCGTTTGATAATATTTTTTCCAAGTCAAGTTTTTTGCGAATTGACATTGGCACACTAGTTCATGCCCAACAATGTGAAGTCACGCACAATTCTTAATTGCAATCAACCCCTCCTTTCATTATGTCACGCAATGTCACATTCCATTGACCCCGTTCCCTTTTCTATTGCGACGACATATCTGCTCTACACATGATTCTCAATTCTTGTTTCTACAATAGAATATAATAATAAATAGGTACAGCTCATGTACAAAGTCCTCACCTAACACGAAGACAAATACGTGTGTCGGTGTAGATTCTGTATCAGATAACCAACTTTACTGCGTTGTTTTCGCTCTCAAGAACACACAGACGAACATTTGTCTCTGTCTGAGATCAAACCTGCGACCTCTCGTTTTATTTGCAGCACTATAGCCTACGGCGCGACGGAGGCTATCAACTGACCTCACTGATTAGGCATAGTTCAATGCTATGCTTTATCCGACATCGCTAAAGTAAAAATAAGTATGTGAGAGTTCGTTTTAGGAGCATGATAAATCTATGTTTATTTTGTAGGTGTGGGATGCATATTCCCTTTCCTGTCTCTTCACATGCTATCAGTGGGACTTGACAAAGGAGAAGCACGTCTTATTACTATAGTAGCGCCATGCATCGCGTTGTTGGGACCAGCTGTGCTGGGACCTCTAATCGACAAGTGAGTATGTGTTTAAACACACAATGTTATCATGTCTCTTAGAAGCATTTTCCATTCAACGATCATCAGATGCTGATTAGAGTTTAGTTATAAAAAAAAATAGGTCCTTCACCTATGGAAAAAAAGTAAAAGTACGTTTATGTCATATGCGTACGTATAAGTACTTGTAATGAGATCTCTGATTGCATGTTGATTGTACTTGTATGTTAAAATAAATTACAATAAGAGGTTCAAATGTAAGTATTCATAGTAATCTAATTAAGAGTATACAACACATGGACGTAATTTTAAGAAATATGGCTTTATTATTATATCTCCTTTGGAAAAAGAAAACATAATTAATTATTTATGATTTTTTTTTCTTTAGGCTGTCAGTTGGTAGAGGATCAACAGGAGGAAGTTCTGGGCCAAGTGGGTCTGGTCGGTTGTTACGGATAGTGACTGCGCTGTGTCTCATACTTAGCGCTGTTTTCTATACTTTGCTACTGGCTGTTCCATACACTGAACGACATGAGGTACGTTAAGTAATCCATATTTATTAAAAAAAAAATATCCCGCTAGTGTTTTTACAAATATAACAATTGTAGTGATAGTAGTAATATACAGTAGTGATGATTCTAATTTATCTGTTGACAAAGTTGTCATAAACGCCAAAAGCGTTGGTGATAAAGAAAAAAGTATGGTAGCACAAAGCATCGGGGCCTCTACAAAGAACGGTCTGCAGTACTTGAGCGTATATGAGTATTGTAGTAAGCATCTACTAAAATGCACATTATGCTTACATTACGCTCCCTGTGCCCCACTTTCAGCTCCGTTAAGCACAAATGGTTCCCACTATAAACCCATACGAACGAGTAAAATTTATGCAGTCGTTGAGATTCTTGCTTGTTGCATGTTAAAGTATGGATAACGTTTGCAAGTTACTAACAAGATTTACCTCAGCGAGTACGCGGTCGGAGTTCATATAGATGACATAATTGAATATCCACAACGGTCCATTAGCATATTATTCGCCGGAGATGACAAATTATCTTTGTCGCATCACTTTATAACCAGTAAATTGTGATACATATATATGTGCCATTTCTAAGGACGAATTCATTCATGGTACCTAATTACTCATAATGACATAACCAAAGCCACATACGTATTTTATAACGTTAATCGATTAAATTAAAGAAAAACAAATAAGTATAGTTGTTTTAATTGGAAAGAAGATGTCGGTTTAAAAATAAAATTCCAACCTGATCGGTAACGAAAAGTGCTCTGGGATTTTCAGCGGTATCACTGCACGTCTATTCTAGAATAGGCCAGGTTACCTACCTTTTACGACCTCCGGAAACGCATTGAAAGTAAAAAAGCTCTTCTCTCATAAAACGAAAAAGGCAACAGTCATGTTTGTGAACTGATCATAATTGTTCACCTTAACATGTATGGCTATCGTAAAACAAATTTTAAAACGATTGAAGTCAAACCTAAGCTAATTATTTGAATTCCTATGCAAACTTTTCTGATTTTTCGTAGTTAACATAGGGTTAAATTACAGTTAATAAACGAGAGGGGCAATGGAGAAAAATGAAAACAATTATATTGTTGCAGGCTCGTCGGCCGCAAGTGCTGTTCATGTGTACTGAAGACAGCGCTTATGTAATGCAAGAAGTATGCAAGGAGGATATGCGATGCAACCGTTGGACCGGGGAAAAGGTGTGCAACTTGTCATATTTTATTAGTTTTACAAATTAATTGACTACATAAGAACATTTGTTATAATTTTAAAAAGTTGTTTTATGAGTTAAACTTAGACAAAACTAAAATTATTTCCATCGTTACTTTTGTTTTACGTATCCTTACGCTTTGAATAGTACCTAGTGATAAAATTGTTTTGTCAAAACTGATGTCAAGCAAAAAATTTATTTGCTGAGGCTTTACATTAGTGCTGTTTATGTGTTCGTACCTTCTTTTATTACCAAATTAAAAGTCTCGATCCAAAGAATCCAAAGATCTCGCTGAAACGGTTCATCGTTACTTTAACATCGAAAATTCGAAAACATTCGAAATGGTTCCAAATTCAATCTAAAACATAACATAAATACATTTTCCCATGTTTGTAAGTCAGATTTTGCCCCTAACTTTCCTCACGTTAATATAAATTAAATAATGATCGTTCTATCTATGAAGTAGAATATATAAATGAATAAAAGTCTGGCAAATAAGTACTGCCTTTCAACATAGGTAAAACATTTTTTCCTAAAAGTAAATATCTTGAAGCACGAAATAAAAAAGAAAGCCTTTTAATTGTGTTTCAAAGAGAGACTAGACCAATTATACAATTTACACTCAATTTCCGTTGTTTAAAACGTTACCGGTATATACTACAATCATCATTCTTCATTTTTGTTCAAAAGCAAAAGAAACTCCTTCCATAAATTGCAAACTTGATACAATTCTTATACAATTTCGAAACTACAAAAATGCATCGTTAAAAGTTATGATTGCATTGTTGTTTGTAAGATAGTTGTTGTGGAACAATTAACAGAATAAGTACTTTTGACACATCAACATTGGTAAACACAATACCCTTTTTCAGTACAGAAAGGATAAAAAAGTTAGAATATTAATTAAACCTAGTGATTGAAAGTTGAGTGCGCATTTGGCATCTGGCATGTTACATTTGACAAACTATTTATTCTACGGTGTACTTATTGATCAGTCTGGCGTACTCGCCGTGGGATCGTGTGAGTACGGATGTGCAGATAAGAACATGACTTGGGTCCGCCAGCCCTTTACGACAACCACGACAACGACCACGCTCAGTCCCATGTACAACACACTCGAAAACACAACGTTCTTCAACACGGTAAGTACCTAACGGTAAGTCATGGTGAACTCTTTAGATACTAGATGGTAAAATAGTAGGTACTATAAGTACACATATCAACGATTGGAAAGCATTCGTTACAAAGAAAAGAAAAATTAAAGAAACATATCGACGGCGGAAAGCAAAAACGTCGTAGTCCACAAAATGTGAAAAATTTTTTTATTGCACTGTTCGAATCAGAAAAAAAAACTGCTTCGAATGGTCCCGGTCCCATAAATCTAGGATGAATAGATTAGAAATTAACATTTTAAAAAAACAGGTTTTCACGTAAATGCCTGCATTCAAAAACGCTGTAAGCTACAGAAAAAATAGTAATAAGTTATACTATGTTGATTACAACATTTTCGCTTTCTGTAAAAAAAGTTACATGTTGATGATGCGGTCAGTAATGCTGCGTTTACTACGTTTTCGTCGCTCGTGTTTTTATGTATCTTGCATTAAAGACGTTTTAGCGAGTAGTGGTATAAGGAACCGAACCTATTACTACATTTGGTACGGTTCCTGTACAATGTACTCTTGAATTTATGACATTTAGATTGTCTTATTAAAAGTAAATACACAGTTATGCACTATTTTATTATTCAAAAAACAAACACCGCTTTTCAAAAACCTATTCCAAAACAAGTAATGTGTCCTAAGAAGTACAAAAAATATTGCGAATTCTTGTGTAACTTAATAATAAACTTTTTCTTTTCATCAATAATATGTAGGTAGGATCTTTGTTTTTACCACGGACTGATAATAATATAATGTAGTTAAAATTATTAATATTTCTGGAGTCGGTGTCAGCCAAGGTAGGTTTGTATCTTGTATATCTACACGTTATAGGCAAGATATGCTTGCTTTGATTAGGTATTGGTCTTCCGCCATAGTACATTTTCATTCATGTAAAAGTTATTTTAAAAAAATCTTAAGTATTCTCGTATTTTTATTTCTAGGTATGTTGTAGTGTTCCGTGGCTGACACCGACTCCAAAATATTGGTAATTTTATCTACATTACAATATTATTAGTGCGTGGGAAAAACAAAGATCGTACCTACATATTAACCTACTCAGACATCCCCAGTTTACTATTATACTTGACCATAAAGATGCTACGGTAGGTAACTCAAATATCCAGATAGCTTATATGATTGAAAGAATTGAAGAGTTCCATTACATTGTCATGAATCCCATTATCAAAATCTAACCAAACTCTCGTCAATTTATCCTTGAAGTCCTTTCCAATAAAAATCATCACAAATCATCAAAGTCGGTATAAGTTATTCGTCGATTTGTCAATCACATTAGTGAAAATTAAGGCCCTTATATGGTTTTCTCATTGTCTTAACTCGACAAAATTAAGCTGGGACCGATCTGGACGCACCAGCTTTCAAATAAAAAAAGATTTATCAAAATCAGTCTCCCCAGTCGAAAGTTCCGAGGTAACAAACATAAAAAAATACAAACGAATTGATTACCTCCTCCTTTTTTAAAGTCGGTTAAAAAGAAACAAACCGTCAATATTTCAAAAATATGTACCGTTACTTTCTGCAAAAAACATATTATCAAAAAAATGTTTGTTAAAATTTATTAATGTTACCAGGTACAGAAGCTACAGAAATTTAACTTGATCCTTTGAACGATGTCATTCCAAAACCAAATTCGTATACTTCAAATTTGCCAATTTTACAAAAAAAAACAGATTTAAAGAAAATGATTTATAAAAACTTGATTCCGGAAAGATTCGCGAAAGAATATTTGAATTTAAAAGCCAGTACAACAATTAGGTACTACTGACCGCTTACCTGACACCGATGATGAAAGATGATAAATTATATTTTGAGGTTCCTATTTATTTTATATCCGAATTTTTAAGCTTATTATCTTTTTTGTGAAAAATTCCAATATAAACTGTAGTATATTATTTAATAAACTATACGTTTTAATATTCTATAGAATTTCAGTTTATGTGTAACACAATTTGTATTACCCCAAGTCAGTAATTATTGTAGTTTACACCATATCTAAGAGATGGGTTTCACTAAATAACCACGTTTACAACGTTTAGTTGAGCAGCCCTAGTCAAGTATAACTGCTTACCACGTTTTCGCTTTCCCTAAAAAAATGTATTTGACCCATCTCTATACAACTCGATGTGCATTTACAGCGTTTTAGCATTCTGTAAAAATATTTCAAAATGTCGTAGTCAACAAATTTTTGGAGAATAATTGTTAGAATGAGATTTGAGAGTTAGAATTATATTTAGAAAAAAATAACATGTCTAGTGTCCAAAAATCATGAGTCTAAGTTAAAAAACACGCTAGTAATGATTTTTTGAAAAAATATGTAAACGTTTTTTGGCTCTGGTGAACATTTCCATTTTTGTGGTTTACTACGTTTTTGCTTTCCGCCGTCGATATATACCTATTCGCTAATATTTAAATATTATGTTTATTTTATTCTTTTACACGTACATACAGACATACATAACCTCACGCATATATTCCCCGAAGGAGTAGGCAGGGATGCATTTCTGCACCCACATTACGCCAGGTATGTATCAGTCTTACGTAATAGGGGGAGAGACTATTCCCGTTTTTCAAGCACATTTCCAGAATCCGTGCTGCTACTGACAATTTCCTTATGGAAAAACTTAATAATACTTTGGCCGACTCGGGAATCGAACCTAGGACCTCTAGATCTCACGGCACATACTTGTACCGTGAGAACGCGAGGCCGTTTATTCTTTTACTGGTGTATTATATTATTGTCAGTTTGTTGGACAAAGACATAAAATCATTCATAGATATAATTTAGAGCAGTAAGGCCTGATAGAAATTGGATACGAGTTGCCTCCTCTATCTTTCACCTAACATTTTTTACATCTTCCCTACATTTGTAGAACTGGCAAGAAATGTCTAGTCCTTTTATGTCCAGCTACAAGATGGACCGACGGCTTTTTAAAGTCTCCAAGACTTCGCTACGATGCGTTCTTGAAATCGTTAGTGAAGCAATAAACCAAGTCGGCTTTTGCCAATTTATGTTTAACTGTAGGTACCTAAAGTTTATAGCTTCTTGAGTTTTCTACTAAAATTAAAGTATAAAACTACAGTAAAAATCTTAACTATGCTTAATCACAATCCTTTCAATGTCGTATTTTTTATTAAAAATGGTTTCGTAATACGAGTTAAATTGGATTGGGAGTTAGTTGCAGGCACCAAGGTCGCCGCCGTGCCTAATACTATTAGTTAAATTAAAATGTGACAGTAGTTTACATACTCATTATGTCCATTACTTGGTAACCTAGACATTTATAGTGTTTCGTGGTATTAAATAATTAAAACTAGGTCTATGTCATGTACCCTTATGGAAACAATTTTAGGAATTGTTATTTTATGAAGTTGTAATTTTTTTTTTTAATAGACTGAGCTGGAGTACGTGACAGAAGAGGAAGAAAATGCCGAGTCAGTCCCTGAGAGCCACAAGATGGTGTTGGAGCAAAACCCACCGCATCTGTGTTACAATGGGCAGTGCAATGTGTACCTTCAGTATATGGAACGTTTGCGGATTCCGTTATCGCTAACGGCTCCTGATCCGCCCTCGGACAACATCACAGCCGACTCAAATTGGTGCACTTACAGAACCGGTGAGAAAGAATTACCTTTAACGGCTTTATTTATGGTTGCGGCGGCATTGAAACAGTAAATCACAAATGCACACGCGATAATTAGATTATTGTGTTCTATTCCAGCACTTTCGCTTCATTCTTACTTGTAGTTGAATATGATAATTACTGTTTTTGACTGGTGTTTTGTTAAAATTCCCAAAATTAACGACTTACAGCACATTGAGTGTACAATTACATGACACAATAATACATTAGGTATCAAAATAGCCGCATATGTTAAAGATTAACAATAGGCGTCGGTCCGTGACCTCGCAGTGAAACATTTAGCTGGTCGATTGCCCAAATTAAAATTACTTACTTGCCTCTCAATTATCGTCTCTCTTTAATTCGTCGTTGTCAAACTATAAGTCCATCATAACATTACCGGCAAATACAGAGAGCAAGTACCTACTACTTATATAAAATCTGCTATATAAAACAGGCAATACTGATTATAGTAACTAGTTATTAATTACTAGCTTTTGCCCGCGACTCCGTCTGCGTAGACTACAGGGTTGAGTTTAGAAGGAAAATAAGTTGTAGTCTATTTTACTTCTCAGAGTCCTATTTATGTCCATACCAAAAATCATACAATCGGTCAAATTGTTTCAACGTGAAACCGTAACGCGCCGGTCGACGCCTTGAGTATCATTATTGCGCGCTTGATCATTATTTTGAAACTGCGATATCTTCTAAGATACCCATTGAAATCAAATGATGTAAAGGACAAATTTATTTTGCATTAAATACTTGTAATGAATAACGTATTTATTTGGATAAGGATTAATATCATGTTTGTAAAAACACCTTCACAAATAATACTTTATTTAAAATAAATTTGGTTAGAATAAAAAACGTTATAGTGAGCCAACCTTAAAAGATAGACATATGCTGTCGCGGACTTTTTTTTAGAATTTTTAAAGGGGAACAATTCTGTCATACATCATTTTAGCGAAACTTTAACCGTTTCTGCAGCGTACGCAGCGGAAGCTCACAAAAAGGAAAAAAGTCCCCGATTTAGAAACATTCTTTATTGCTGCTCCGCTCCTATTGGTCGTAGCGTGATGATATATAGCCTATAACCTTCCTCGATAAATGTGCTATCTAACAGTGAAAGAATTTTTCAAATCGGACCAGTAGTTCCTGAGATCCTAGCGTTCAAACAAACAAACAAACAAACAAACAAACTCTTCAGCTTTATAATATTAGTATAGATAGTATAGATAAAAAATAAAGAATGGATCTTTAAAAAATCCAATAATAAAATTATAAGTATTGCACTTGGTACAATCCATTAACCATTTTTTTTCTACACTATGGGCAGAATGGTCGATTTCTTTGGGAAGGTGTTTTATTTCTTTCACTTGTTTTTCTTATTTTTTTTGCTCTGTCCACTATGATGAAGAGCCCACACAATCGTCTCAGTTTTAATTTTCCACTGAAACAAGTGATGTGGTTCAATTTTATTTTCGAACTCTGAAAGGAGAGACCACTGATTCTGATACCCTTGAAATACGAATATGACTTTTATCAAAATGTGGAGTTATAAGTATTCCTTGTTTTATTTTTTGCAGCGGGGCCATCTAAGTGCTTAGTACCACCTGAACGTTTAGCTGAAGTTGTTAGTGATTATGATGATTGC
This sequence comes from Cephonodes hylas, assembly GCA_030295005.1. NCBI lineage: Eukaryota > Metazoa > Arthropoda > Insecta > Lepidoptera > Sphingidae > Cephonodes > Cephonodes hylas. Next base: position 7,154,850 of record AP025369.1, on the reverse strand, counting down.
ACGCCTGCAGTGCGTTGCCAAGTCTTAGATCCATACGATGAGCCTGACGGCGTTTTGGCGGATGCTGAATGCAGACTCGTTATTGGCGATCCTGCTGCTACATTTTGGGCTTACCTTTTCATAAGGTATGTCAATTTTACTATTAAGTATACAATTAAAAACATGTATAAGGTTATAAGATTTTCCGAGTTTAGAAAGATTTTGCCTTAGTTCACGATGCTGACATTGCTTGAGTTGATCAACTATTGTTGCTACTATAATACATTCTCCTACTGTAAACACATACCTATATGTTAAATTTATTGCAACAACTTAACAAAAAAATGCAAGTGTACGATCTGTTAGGTATATATTGCATATTTTTAATGCATTTCCTGTCAATTTAGATAATGGACTTCTAAAACAAAAAATCTTTGAAGATATTTAACTGTTCGAAGACAATAATTAAAAATAAGTTTTATAAGATGTTTCATGTTGTTAAGTTTTGATTAATATTAAGAAATATATTAGTTATCTACAACTTGTTTACTAAAGTGCGTACCTACATTAAATTAACATTCAATGAATCAATTTGACATTGATTCACACGCATTTCAGATTAAGTAGGCATTGAAAGATGATTCATGTTAATCTCCATGCAACAATAAACAATGAATCAACATTATTGATGGTTTCCGGAGGACGCACTACATCATATTCTGTACAAATATCGCATGCATTTTTTCCTTTAGGATCCTTGCGGACATATGGCCGACAGCCGGGTTAGCTTTGCTGGGAGCTGCCTGTGTGATTGCAACTCGAGAGACGTCATTAGGAAGAGGCGATGTGGGCAGACAATTAGCATTTGGCACTTTGGGTCTAGCCATCTTCCCCCCATTGGCCGGACTTGCTATGGATGAAATGCCTGATAATCCGTATCTAGTACCATTCGTCCTACACGCAGTATTCATGCTGATCGGAGCTTTAATATTATTGTTCGATAGGTAAGTGGAACGTGACATTATTTATATCACATCCGTCCACGGTTATTTCAATAAATCACGTTCCAAGTACTGTGGGCCCGGATGCAATTTAAGATTATTGTGAACATTTACGACTTTGTAATCTTGATATCAGTCGAGGTCTTTCTATTCAACTAAACGTTATCATGATATTTCAAGAATGTATTTACATTAACTAAGATCTTTTGAAAATATTTTTATAAGGAATAAATACTATTGAAGCTATCTCTTGTTCAAAACTATCCGTTTAGGAAACGAACAACCAAATTCTGAAGGGGCCCGCTAAATATTTTAAATGGTCCTAGGAGTTCATGAAATCATAAAATTGTAGCTAATTGAAATCCAATTGAAACGTAAGTTAATTGATTGCAGCCACATGCCGCTGTCAACGCCGGAGTGGTGGTGGCACACGGCGACGGGCGTGCTGGCGATGCCCATGAACGTGGTGCGGCGCTACGGCGCGGAGACCACCGCCGTCTTCCTCATCGTCACCGTGCTCGGCATCCTCTGGAGCGGCATCGACGCTTACTTGCCCTGGTCAGACCTCTTCTCCCTCTCACAAATTACTTCATAGATAGGTATTCTTTTTGTCGATGATCATAGATATTACTATCTGCCGGTATGAAATTATTTGTAGTGGTAGTTTATGCCGTCCAAGAACTAAAAGTATGTTTGATGCCTTATTTTATATTTAGTGTTCTGGTAAGACAAAAAGTTGAATATTTGGTAAAGATTCTATCTGAAACATTCAAATAGAAAAACTCAAAATGAATAGCTTTCAGACGGAGCTGTGAGAAATACCTTTTAAAACAATAAGTTTATAAATTTACAAAAAGCTGATAGATCACCGACTCCTATTAACTCAGAAATCGAATTATGAATCTCAGTATGGCATCCAATTTACTAATGTTTATCAGTGGCGATACTCGATTAAAAGCCAGAAAAGTCTTTAAAAAATCCAAATAAATCATTAAGCTTTTATTTGCCAAAAGGAATTTGCTATACCTATAAATGCGAATATCCTAACTCACAATAAACAATTAGAAACTGGACATTAGAGAGGTGTGTGTGTGCAGGCGGCTGACGGAGCTGCGCGCGCGCGCGGCGCTGGTGGGCCTGAGCGTGACGGCGGGCGCGCTGCCGGCCGTGCCCGCGCTCTGGCGGGCCGAGGCGCTCGTCGACTACATCGGACACTCCAACGTCTTCATCACCGCATTCATCTTCTACGCCGTGCGATACACAGGTTCGCACTCTCCCAATTTCTACGCACATTTACTCACATAAAATTTTACTATTTTTAAAAAACAATAGACTGCTTTTACTTATTGTTCTTCCATTAACTCAATAAAATAAGTAAAAATACCACCAAAAACTTGACATAGTATCACACAAAATCTTTTTAGATGCAAAAGCGGTTAAATTTCCGTAATAAATAACACACGTGATATTGATTAATGTAGTGCTAATTTTTTTAATTATCGCTACACCCTACATAACTACATACCACTTAGAAATTGTAGATGTCGCAAAGACATTAAAGACACAATTTTATTTATAACGTCAGAAAATGTAGGTATAAGTATCTTAATGTCAACTAGGATGCATTTTCCCGTTATAGGTTTAGCTTTCACGACAGACTACACTTGGATCCTGGTATGTGAAATCTTAGAGGTGTTCACGTTGAGCCTGGTGTGGGTGACCGCGGTGCTGTACTTCCGACACCTCGTGCCGCGGAAATACACAGCCACCGGACAAGCTCTGCCGGTCATCGCGCACTTCTGTATCGGTAACGGAAATATCGAATGATATTATTTATAATTTGTCTATCATCTTATTGAATTCCGAATTTCACGCTGTTGTGCATGCACCGTTGAAATTAACCCCCAAGTGTTTGATTTTGTATACAGGATGTATTTAGATCGTGATCGAAAATTGAGGCAGGTAATAGCGATTACAAACCCCCTGGCATTAAAGAAAATCCCGACAAGAAATAATTTTTTTGAGGTTTTCCATACATACCATATACTTTTAACACCGGTGGTTGTATGGAAAACGTCAAAATTTTTATTTTTTGTCGGGATTTTTAATATCGCCACTGGGTTTGTGATCACCCTCGCTATTACCTGCCTCAGTTTTCGATCACGGTCTTAATACACTCTGTATATTCAATTCATAGTGTAACCATTTGTGCTGAATTTGTCCTGCAGGGCCTTGCATCGGCGCCATCGTGAGCGGGCTGTCTCCGCTGGAGGCGCACGGGTCCCGCGCGGCGTACGTGTCGCTGGGCGCGTGCGCGCTGGCGCTGGCGGCCGTGTACCTGGCGCTCTACTACTCGCTGCGGCCGCGCTTCGCCGCGCCCGCGCAGTCGCCGCCGCAACACCTGCTGCAAGGTACACACCGCCAGCTTCTACCTCCCACTAAATACTTAACAGATATTCTTCTTGTCGATGATATAAACCTTGGATCCAAAAAAAATCCTAGACTCAATCGAATGCGATTTTACTCCAAGATTATTAGTCATCATTCTATTCAATTATTAATGATCATTAGTATAACGCAAGTTTTGCCTTCTGCTGATCCTTTCCACAAAAGCCTTCTAGGATGACGTGTTACTGCATTGACGTCCTAATACTTTTACCAGGTTGCCCGTCATCTAGAATTTACCGAAGTGTCGTCTACTTATATTTGAACTTTTAGCAACCTTGACTATTAATCCCTGCACTATGAGCTCAGCAGCAGCATTGATAGCCTCGAGGTTGGGGCGCATTGTTGAAAATCTCGACTGTCGCGGGTTCGAACCCCAGGCACACACCTCTAACTTTTCGAAGTTATGTGTGTATTCATAATGAATTATCACTTGCTTTAACGGTGGGGAAAACATCGTAAGGAGACCTGCACACCTAAAAAGTTCTTAGGAATTTCTTAGGTGTGTGTGTAGTCCGCCAACCCGCACCAGGCCAGCGTGGTGGACTAAGACCTAAACCCTCTCAATGCCCGTGCCCTGCAGTGGGACATGTATGGGCTAATGATAATGATGATGATTATGAACATAAGCTCAGCCCATGTAATAAATTGCTGATTCGCTGGGCTAGGTCAGTATTTGGTTCTCCCACAGAACCCTTAATATCCATACAACTTCAAAATACTAGCTTTTCAAATACAGTTGCATATATTTAATTATATTTCCTTGTGTCTGTCAATATCTTATTATTGTTCAAAAGCTTCCACTGTGGACGGACAAATTGATGCCAAAGGTATGATCATTGGTTAGTTACGAAACTCCAAATGAAACGTATAACATTTTTTTCCATTGCAGGATTGAATGCAAACGGAGCGTCAAACGGCACATACTCTCCGATGCGGGTGTATCACGAAGAACGATCGAGAAAAGGACATTTCCGCTACTAATTTACCTTTTTACATATCACTAATGAATGTGGCCATTCAAGTTTGTCACATTTGTCTTGTTACTGTCTGTAAGCAAATTGTATTTCATGTGAAGTTATTTAGGGACATAAATACGATGTAATGTCTTTAAAAAGTACAAGTGGAATTGCAACTTGCAACAGACATTTTAATATTTTCTATTTCCTACTATTGTGTGCATGATGTATGGAAGCTAACGTGCAATTCGAATAGTTAGTGCTTAAGGTCTACTTACTAATGACGATACATATTTCTAAGTGTCCTTGGATTTTTAATTACTCTCATTATGCCTAGCATAATACGGTTTAATAATATCTTTATCATGAACCTAGATTGTAAGCAAGGTCAGAAATTGTGATATTACAAGTGCTTTTATTTACATTTTTTTCGATTAGATCGTTATTTATTTCAAAATTATGACAATTTTAATCCCAATATTTTGCATTTGTATGTAGAGTAAGTTTTTATTTCTTAATAAAATATTCACTGCCTTGACATATTTTGTTTAATTTGACAATTTAATACGAATAATATTTTCTGCATATAATAATTATTGTTTAAACGTGAAACCGTAACACGCCCGGTCGGCACCTTGTGCATCATTATTACGCGCTGATCGTTATTTTAAAACTGCGATATCTTCTAAGATACTTTTTGAAATCAAATGATGTAAAGGGCAAATTTCTTTTAAAGTAATTACCTTTAATGGATAACGCATTTATTTGGATAAGGATTAATATAATTTTAATAAAAACACCTTCAAAAACAACGCCTTATTTTAGAACAAATTTGGTTAGCATAAAAGAGGTTATAGTGAACCAATCCTAAAAGATAGACATATTATGTTGTCGCGGACTTTATTTTAGAACTTTTAAAAGAGAAAAATTCTGTCACACAATATTTCAGCGAAACTTTAACCGTTTTCGCAGCGCACGCGGCGGAAGCTTTCAAAAGGAAAAATACCCGATTTTTAAACATTCTTTATTTCTGCTTCCCTCCTATTTTTCTTAGCGTGATGACATATAGCCTGTATCCTTCCTCGATAAATGTGCTATATAACACTGAAAGAATGTTTAAATCGGACCAGTAGTTCCTGAGATCATCGCGTTCAAACAATCGAGCAAGCTCTAAAGCTTTATAATACCTACTAGTATGAATAACTTGTCATTGGCAACCCTCACCCGAGATTAATAAACTCTTTGCTTTATGAACAAAAATTTATTAGTTTTTTATAATCATTGTTTATTCGAAAAAAATACAAAATTAAAATGTCAATACCATGCGGTTACACAAGTAACATAACAACGTTATAATTGATGTTGTACGTGAGTTTGTGCTGACAACTACACACGGCACTTCAAAATATAGACGTAATTCATCGTTCTGCAATTTAGACATTGTTATTAGACATAGAGGAGTTTATTTAGTAGCGTAGGATATAGTTTACGAAGAGTTTGCCGCAATCATTCAATCTCGATTCAATTCGATTCAACAAAATATACTAATAGATGTGAAGCAAATGAAATATTTTTTTTATTTTATATTTAAAAAAAATCTATTTTTTTTATTTTATATTTAAAAAAAATCCAGGAAAGTTTAATAAAGAAAGTCATAGTTGGTGCCTGTACCGTTTTTGTATACAGTTAAAATCTTTTAGGTTTTTTTTTAAAATCATAAAAAATAAAAATAAAATAGTGCTGCCTAAACTTGCTTATCAATCTACTAAAGCTAGAAAGTTAGTCACTCTTTTTAATATTGGTTTTTTTTCCTTTTTGAATAATTTCTAGCTCAAATCACCGTTCTCCACATTATCACAATACAAGAAAAGAATCAAGTTCCTTTTCGTAATACATGACTTATCAAATAGTAGATAGAGAGGCCCATGCCCATATTTACACTTCTTTATGACTCTTATTAAATATTCATATAATACTAACGTCTATAAATCCTATAAACATTACTGTACTATATTTTAACGTTCCTTTTACAAAACCGGATGTACCACAACTTTTAATGCACAAACTTTCAAACAATATCCTAAAAATGGTCGTAAGATCTTTGTTTTTGTATATGACCATTTTTAAGATATTGCTTTAAATTTGTGCATCAAATTAGGTCTAATTTGATGCACAAATCATATCATTGTAAAAACAGATTTTAAATTATTATATATGTAACATTATGTATATCCGGCAATAAAATAATAAGGCGCATGTTGTTTAAGTCAAGTTTACAGGTAATAAAATAGAAAATAAATAACAAAATTATTTCGCAGTCGATTGAAATTCAAAAATTATCATTAAAGTGAAGACAAAAAGCCATTATTTTGAGCGCACAAGGACCAGACTCACTCATCATCGGATCAGTAATTATCTTATTGATAATATGTAATAGACGAAAAATAATAACAACTTTCATATTCACTATGTTTTTAAATATTTTATTTTGGCATTAAGTATGCAGCATTCAAAAGCATTGAATTTGATTTAGAAATTTATTAATATTTTGTGTTCATATTTAAGGTGATTTTAGGTATAAAACAAATGAGGCAAATGCAAGGCCAATGCATACGCAATTTATAGCTAAGACAAATATGTATTAACTTCAATACAAAATATAAAACTGTGAATGATTTGACATCATTTGTCAACCGTTTAACGGTAATAGAAATTGAAAGCATAAGTGTTTTATGCATTCTTATATATTTCGAAATGATATAAAAATATAAAAAAATACCTTTAAACATAAAACTCAAGTAAATAACAAATCAAAGGGATTTTTGGAAATCTGGTCCCTTTTTTATTTAGTTTATCATTAAAGTCGGCTCAATCATAAGTCTCAATAAAACTAGATTTTAAAAGAAAATGTGCTAAACCATAAACGGAAATGCAAATGCAATACCCAAAATCATGTTATTCTTATATAGGTTCCTTACCAAAACAAAAAATACCGTATACTTTGCATTAACACCAATAACATAGTCCCCAATAAAACATGAGCAACAAAATAATATTAATATATTCAACAAAAAATATTTACGTACCTTTATGTCATATGTATTTAAATATAAGCAAAGTAATCTGTTTGCAAAGGCAAGGAACAAAGAAACCTTAACTTAATCAACATGGTTTTCATCACAGTTACACAAATATTTCTTATTAATAGTATTATTGTATTAACTTATGACATATCTATGTATTTTATCTTTAGGTAGCTGGCAGATCTGGAATATCTAAGGAATTCGAAGCATTCACCTCATTTTCCGAACTTTTTTCTTTCAGTAAGGTTTCAATAATTATTTTACTCATTTCTGTATCTACTCCAGTCTTTTCATCACTATTATCATTTTTACATTCTTCTTTATGTTCTAACTCTTTGCCACCATCAATTAATTCTTCTTTATTTTTTGATTTTTTTTCATCACACGCCAGCTTTCGTTCATCTACGTCTTCATTAATAGATTCATCACAAACCACTAGGTCATTAAATGTATCATTGTTGCCATTCCGATCGTTATTCGTACATTCAATTTCCTCAACTGGCTTAGGTAAATTTTGTTCCCTATGCAATTTTTCTTCACTTTCACTTTTATCGTTTAATATATTGCTAGTGCCATTATTGAAACTTAATGCAACCTGTAGTTCATTACTATTATTTACATTAACAGGAGCAGTCTCAGGAGATGGATTACTTCCAAGTGCTATACTATCTCGTTTCTCTCCACTATCATTATTATCACTATTAGCAACTCCAGTTAAATCAACTTCTTGACTTATGTTATCATTTACATTAGAGTCTACAGAATGTTCATCAATAAAAATAGGATCATCGTTTTCCAAATCAGGCAAAATTTCAACATCATCATCATCTTCATCATCACTTATACGCTCTTCTTGTTTCTTTAAAATATAGTTTTTCAATTCTTTGCCGAGATTTTCCCTAATTTCGTTAAATCGTTTAGCAGACGTATTTAGCAGGCGGTCCAACGTTCTGTGTAAACTACGCATTTCGCTTACATTTCGAGTTCTTAAGAACATAGTAGTTGCTTCTTTTTTAAGTTTATTTAGACGCATTAAAGAATATTCCAAAGAATCTACTGCATCTATAAGATTATATCTGTACCATTCTACTGGAACATTTAAATCACATTCTCTATCCGTTTCTGTTCCAGATACAATTTTCAGTTTTGTTATGGTGCTGCTAGGTTTTGAGTTTAGGACACGATTCTGTTCCCGAGGTTTGGAAGTAATAGGAGTTGATGTATTTGTACTAGAAACTGCATTAAGTTTCGCAGCATATGTCGTTCCTTTTGCTGTTGATGTTTTATCGCTTTTCGTAACCGCTACTATTGTGGCAGAATATCCTCCTGGCATATTTGGATTTGATTTGATTGCAAACACGCGGCCGTCAGGAAGCCTATACATCTTGTTTGATGACAATGTTTGCGGATCTACACGGAATTTTAGGCCACCCGTAACCAAATTTACTGTCACATCATTTTCAGTCATCTGAACAATATTATCAGGAATCAATTCTGGCAATGCGCTGCCACGAGGAACAAGCGGTGGCGGATTGGTAGTCTTGTAACTAACAATAACAGGATCTGGTGTAATACACTGCACATCATCATCGTCGTTTTCCTCAGTAACCTTTAAAAGAAACAATAAAGTGACTCACACGAAATAAATAAGCTTTGGTCACCAATAGCATACTATTATAAATTATATAAATTAAATTACAATCTTTTATATATATTTCATACTCCAATGGGTCTCAAAGACAGAGTCAAATGTCAATCTATACTAATTTATTTAAATGAAATAAAATAATATTTGTCGAATCTATAAAATGTCGATTTAAAGTTTGATTGAATGAGCTAATTTATTTCAACTCTTTATTGTACACATTTATAACATAAAACATAAACAAAAAAAGGACAGGTACAAGTGGCGGCCTTATCACTCATGGCGATCTTTTCAAGGCAACCATAAGATGGATTATAGAAAGAATTTGAAGGGAGGGCAGTGTGTACAACAGAAACAAAAAAAAAATAGCTAATATAAATGAGCTAATGTGAAGGATTCATTTAAATTAAAAAAATATTTTTGTATTGAATATTCAATCAAGTTTATCAAGGAAAAATATAGGCCATTATCACGCCTCATCCTATATGAAAGCAAAACTAAATCAAAAGTATGGCTAAAACGGAGAAACATATTTCATTTAAATTCTTGAACTATCGCATACGAAGTCACGGGTAACACCTAGTATTAGTTAAGATATATTAGACTATATTGTAACGCTAGCTTTTTTGCATAAGTAAATTCCCAATGTAGGAAAACTTTCACACAGCTCGAACGCGGAGTGACTTGCAATTTATTCTAAACGCCAGAAAATTCTTCAATCTTGTTTCACTATATAGAGTAAATAAGTTATAAAGTGTTGGTAAGATAACGTGACATTTTGTTGTAATATCTACTTCATCACTTAAATATACATATAATACCAAGGACGGCAAATATTTTTTCTATTAAACAAATGCATTACCTCACACATTGGCTCTATTGGGAAGTCAGGAGTACATACTACATCATCATTTTGTGTGCTGTTGTCGTTCGACATTGCCGTCATAGTTGCCATATCTAATCCCTGAAGAGAAAAGTTTTAGTTTTAACTTCTTCTTCTTCATCAACCCATATACGCCCACTGCTGAGCACGGGTCTCCTCTACCATTGAGAGGGTTTAGGCCATAGTCCGCCACGCTGGCCTAGTGCGGGTTGGCGGACTACACACCTAAGAAATTCCTAAGAACTTTTTAGGTGTGCAGGTTGAAACCTGCACATAACTTCGAAAAGTCAGAGGTGTGTGCCTGGGGTTCGAACCCGCGACCGCCGAGATTCTCGACCGCGCGCCTAAACCTCGAGGCCATCACTGCTACTTTTAACTACTTTAATTATAAATTATAATAGTTTCAGATATTGCCAATTGCCAACCTCGTAGTCTAGCAGTACAAGTATTTGAGGTGCGATCTAGAGGATCTATTTCCGGGTCGGACAGTGTTATTGGGATTTTTCATTAGGAAATTCTTAGCAGCACGAAGTCTAGTGTTTTAACCCAACAACATAAATAGGGTCGACCGCATAGTGCTAACGAAGATGTGGAAACGCTCCACTGCCTACTATGAATACAGGTATATGTATGTATTTTTTGATGTTTTCATTAAAGTAGTTTTTCTTGAATAAAACACAAAAAACAGGATGATATGTGAAGTAGGTAGGTTACAATTTAAACTGGTTACAGTATGTACTAGTAACACACTTTACAAAAGTCTGATTAGGACAATTCAGACAAATTTTAAATTTCAAACAATGATATACTCAGGAATATCAAAATTTCAGTCATATTGTATTTATAGCTTTATTTTGACCGCGTGTGGAAGCGAGCGTATCCGCGGATTTTAGAAAAATGGAAAAAGAGCAATGTCGATCGGTGATTCGATTCTTGTTTTTGGAAGGGAAAAAGAGTTTCAACGTGGTCATATGTCATTTTCGATGAGCCATGCCCAGGCGCCCCAAAAACGTACACAATCTCGTATTGGCAGACTGTATTGATGGTGCGCGAAATAGCTGAGACAGTAGGCATCTCAAAAGACTGTATGGGTTATATCCTGCATGAAATATTGGGCATGAGAAAGCTGTCGGTTCGATCGCTGCTGCGTTAGCTTACTCCGGACAACAAACGCATCTGTGAGCCCACTTCAGAGCAGTGTCGAACACTGTTTAAGCGCAATCTGAAGGAGTTTCTTCATCGTTTCGCGACCGTCAACGAAACATGGATTCACTGTTGACCAAGGAACAGTCGAACCAGTGGATTTTACCCGGCGAATGAGCTCCGAAGAAGGCGAAGACTGTCCCATCGGCCGGAAACGTCATGGCCACAGTTTTCTGGGATTCACAAGGAGTGATGCTGAACTATTAGGCCACTTCGACGCCAAATTGCAGAAAAATCGGCCCCATTTGCCGCTCTTATTTATTTGATTTTTAGTACAGAGCTTGAAATTGGTACTTAGTATATGCAATTTAAAGTAAAGCCTTATTTAAAGGTCGAATCAATCCTGTGTATAATATTTACATACTGTATGGAGCTAGGAATTTATTGAAAGCAGTAATAGCCTCGAGGTTTAGGCGCGCGGTCAAGAATCTTAGCGGTCGCGGGTTCGAACCCCAGACACACAACTCTGACTATTCAAAGTTATGTATGTATTCACATTGAATTATCACTTGCTTTAATGATGAAGTAAAACATCGAGAGTAAACCTGCACACCTAAAAGTTCTTAGGAATTTCTTAGATGTTTAGTCAGCCAACCCGCACTAGGCCAGCGTGGTGGACTATGGCCTAAGCCCTCTCAATTGTAGAGGGTCTCCTCTGGGTCTCCATGCCCAGCAGATGGACATATATGGGTTGATGATGATGATGGGGGATTAATTTTGATATATTAAGATTAGATAGGGAATCACTATGTTGACCTTGGAAATAATAATACATGTCACTTAATAATGTGGCATACCTGAGTCAAATTATCTAATGACAAATTAATATTGTCACTGACAACCATATTCACATTGTTGAAATTTCTTGTGTTATTGAATCCATTAAAATTACTTATAATAGGCACAGCAGGTGACAACATAGGTCTTGGTTTTATTCGTGAATATGTAGTTGTAGTTCTTGTGTCATTAACAAATCTGATTGTGGTAACAACGGGTTGAGTCGCCACCTGAATCAGAAAGTTCATATTATTATGCATGTCATATGTATTTTTTTTTCTTAAATAATGGCCCTTGCGTTATTCATAATATGTAAAAAAAAAAGAAACAAATAGAAAGAAGTGTAAATATACCTTTAACTTTTTTATTGCAGGTGATACACTCATTGGATTTAGTAATCTTGGTGCAGGTGCAAGAGAAATAGGTTTTGATATAATAATTCCAGCATTTTTTGGACTAGCAGGTCGTTTGGTTGGTTTTTTTTCAGACTTTACAGAGTCATCCTGGTTCATGGACGCAAACTTCTTGACCTGCAATATTAAAACAGATATTGTGTTAAACTCATATTGATTGTTTCTGAGTATCTTTCATCTTTTTTAACTATATTTAATGATAGTTACCACTACCAGTATTGGCTATTTGCCATGAGAACAGTAATAAAATTTACACTGTCCCTGACAGAAGTTAACAAAGAAGTGGCAAACAATATTAAATTTCTAGCACCAATCTTTTAATATACAATTATATACCTTTTATTTTATGTGCTATTTATCTTTTATAAATTATTTTAAAATGCTACACAGTCTAACACCAAGTTCCAACTACAAAGTAGTGAATTTATTGAAAATTAAAGCTCAAAATCTATTTTTCAGCAACCCCTTATGAAAAAAGAGGCAAACTGTTCTCCATACAAATATGTGGGTTCTGTAAGTTCCCACTATTTCCTTCATGCTCATTACTTGTAAAAAAATTTACTCAGAAATCATAAGAAATACTACCTGTATTGTTGAAGGTATTTTTGATATTATAGAAGCAGAATTAGAATTTTTTTTATTTTCAGATTCTTTCTTCTTAGCTCCTTCTACTTTTTCTCTTCTCCTTTTTGATTTACAACATTCTGTATAGTCTTTTGCACAATCTTTCTGATATATTTCTCTCAAATTCGAATCTTCAGTTTTATAAGCAATTCTGAAAATTTCAGCAAACAAGATGATGAAAAGATTTTGATTCATAAAAATATTAACAAAATTATTTTCATAGACATTCTAATCAATAGGACTTTCATTGAGTACTATTTGTTCTCAATTTTTAAGCCATTTAAGTTCCAAGTTATTACTACTACCAGATTTTCATTTTTAATTGTATGGATTTCATTCAGAAGTAAATATTAGTATAACATAAATTTAATCTTACTCGTTTTTTAAATCACAATAACGCAGTGCTGCCCAACATAGTGCACGTAGATATAACAAACATTCAGGATCACATTTAAAACATTTCCAATCATCTGTACTTTCTATTGATTTAATTTTTTGAGCACCAAAATTTCTTTTTACACATTTCTGAAAATATTTAATAAAATATTTAGAAACTGGATTCGAGCATTGAATAAACATATTTCTTTTTCAAATATTTTTACCGCACAAAACACATGTGGACAATTTGAACAGCAATATACTTGACCACCTTGGCCACACCAACGACAATATAATTCAGATCCATCATCTCCTTTTTCAAACTCCCCACTATTATAGAATGTATGACAAGTGTGGCATACAAGCGTCCGGAGCATGGGGTGAGCGCGCATACGAGCTACATTACGTGCCGACGAACCAAGGTGTCTATCACAAGAAGTGCAGTGTAGGCGCAATGTTTTTACAATACTTATATCTGAAATAAATTATTCAACTTATTACAGACAACATAATAAGAATATCACAAACATAAACAAACAAAATTATACCTGGAAACTTTTCTTTATAATAATTTCTCTCTTCTTCTGGCACATCATCGAAATCTTTGTCGGTTGGTTCTGAAACCAAAATGGATCAGTAATTGAAATCACACATATATCTTCATATTGGTTAAAATTATCACCTGGGAAAGGCGGGAATTTCACTTCATCAGACATAGCAACCGGCTTCTCAGACTCTTGAATTGCCTCAGAGTTGGCAGTTTCACTCATTTTGATAATAGTTCAATGGCACATAACTGCAATAACAATGTGATTTGTACACACAACGCGTATCAGATATGACGTTAATATTGACAAATTGTCTACCAAACAGATCGGTAGATTAATTCATCTCAAATTTACAAAATTAATTCAAAGCGGAATATCAGCCATCTTGGCATTTTACCGTGCGATTCTAGATATCTCATAGACTTTGAGAACAATGTAAGTCTGTGTAGGTAATGCCATCTAGCTGCTAAAGTACATTGTTGCTTCATATTATCGAAAACTGAATTGAGATGACGCTTTAAACCTCTACATTTTCAATCGACCGCTTTTTATATTGCATAGAAATAGCAAAATTATTATGAATCCATATTTTATGTGATCCATTAATAGATTCAATATGTACTTTGGATGTAAGAATCCTATTTCAAAAATCTCAAAATTAAGACACACAAAACGAGATTGAATTATCACTTGCTTTAAGGGGCCCCATACACCTACAATAATATTGAACAATCTTTTTATTGTTCAATAATATTGAACACCCCCTTTGATTCCAGACGTTCAATTATTTCTGTCAATAAAATTGATAAACCACTCTGATCAATATTTTCGTGCGAGCAACATGTCTGACGACGAAGTTTTGGCGGCAGCCACGCTGGTGATTTTGTTGAAAAGAAAAAAAAAAGAAATATATTGCGCAATATTAACCCTACACAGCGCAATAAAAAAATATTGATCAATAAAAATTAAGCTCCATCAATCTTTTGCTCAATCACGGCGCAATGCTTCAATATTATCCCTACACGTTCAATAATATTGTATAATCAGAATATTGATCAATATTATTGATGGTGTATGGGTCCGGTAACGGTGAAGGAAAACATCGTGATGAAACCTGCACACCTAAGATTTCTTACCGCACCCATACACCTTCAATAATATTGAACAATATTCTGATTGTACAATATTATTGAACGTTTAGGGATAGTATTGAAGCATTGCGCCGTGATTGACCAAAAGATTGATGGAGCTTAATTTTTATTGAACAATATTTTTTTATTGCGCTGTGTAGGGTTAATATTGCGCAATATATTTCTTTTTTTTTTCTTTTCAACAAAATCACCAGCGTGGCTGCCGCCAAAACTTCGTCGTCAGACATGTTGCTCGCACGAAAATATTGATCAGAGTGGTTTATCAATTTTATTGACAGAATTAATTTAACGTCTGTAATCAAAGGGGGTGTTCAATATTATTGAACAATAAAAAGATTGTTCAATATTATTGTAGGTGTATGGGGCCCCTTAGGTGTGTAGTCCGCCAACCCGTACTAGGCCAGCGTGGTGGACTATAACCCTCTCAATGGTAGAGGAGACCCGTGCTCAGCAGTGAGCGTATAGGTATGGGTTGAAGATGAAGAAACGAGATTGGTTAAAAATTTGAGTCCTTCGTATATTTTACCTCCATGCAATATTAATGCATGCATGCATTATTATATATGCATTATTAATTATTTAAAAGCTTCAATAAACTTAAACACATCCTTTTCTAATAAAAGTACTTGAAATAACATGAAAAGTAATAAAAAGTCGTGATTATTAACCTGTATAATAAATGCTTTTTTACTTTGTAAGTAATCCTTGGTCACGCCATCTATTGATTAAAGTAACTCATCAGTGTTGCGATTTAAAACGGTCAAACTATCTGGTGTAATTTATGTGAATATTGTTTTGTTTCTACTTAAAGTTATTTTATTTCTTTACTCTCAAGCACACCGCACACAGCACAAATTTTATTTAGATTACGAGAACAGATACACAGCACGATACAGGTGATCAATGACAATAGGGATAGCATAATTTAAAAGTTACTGGGGCACCTAAAATCACTGTAGGTCACTGTAGCTAGAATTTAAGTTAAAAAGTTGCGCTAAAGTTTAATATTGATTTAAGTTTTGAATGATTAATATAGGTATGAAGCGATTAGATAATTAAAAAATGATTGTTAAATCTCGGATCAAATAAACAATACAATAAAATAGATTTTTTCAAAATAGATATGTATTTATTAATATTTGTCGAAATAGATGTTAGAATAATCAGTGTAATTTATTTTTGGATTTATTGTGCATTAACAAACATGGATGCACAGGATCTAGAAGATGGTAACATTTTATGGAGGTTTTTTTTTTATAATATTGTTTTGTTTTTACATATTCTGAATATTCATGACTGACCACTAATCACTAATTACTACAACATAACATAAAAATAAAAACTATTATTTTTGTTCATTGGTTTGGTTTTGCTATAGATGTACATATTGATTTCAATTAACTATCTTCGATTTTATGGAGACACGTTTAAAAAACATTTTAGTGTAAAAAAAATTGACACTTACGATAGATCTGGCAACATTGCATAGTTTTTATTTCTCCGTTCGTCGTTCGGTTCGGCTTGGCTCAGCTCAGCTAGTAATTATGTGGCCTCACAGTGTGTGTGTCCGGTGTTTTGTTCAATCCGAAATTTGCAAGAACCAAATTGTTTAATACATCGAAAAGTTACAGTTGTTAGTAATGTTTAAAATACATAAAAAGGGCGTGAGCATACTTACTTTCAATTAAAATAGCCGAGTTTTTAAAACCCTTTGTGTATAATGTATTTTTTGTAGCTGTTTTAAGAAAACCACATATAATTACATGTGTTGTCTGTGATATTAATCTTTTAAATATTTATTAAATAAAATGACCGTTACATACACGGGTGAGGTTGCAACTTGCCGAGGTTTTGGCACTTTTTTGAAGGTTTTGTACCGGTAAGTACAATAATACTATAATAATACTATAAATTAGGAAAGGAAGATAGTATAAATTAGGAAAGGTTTGGTGCTTAAGTACCTACTTAATGTATTTGTATAAACAATACATAAATTAAGACAAAAATTTATTTATAACATAGCTAGTTATTTTTAGTCCTTAACATATAAATTAAATTAAACTTAGGAGTAAACCAAAAAATGAAAAGGGAGGCCTTATCGCGCCAGGCGATCTCTTCCAGGCAACCGAGGATGGAGATGAATTAGAGGTAGTTATGAGTGTACGAAGTTTATTACCTAGGTAAAGAAAAATTATATAAAATGATTTAAGAACAAATACAGTACAAGGAAAAAAAAATAAACAAAATAAATATTTTTTTGCACAGATTTCTATGATTTTACATAGAGATCACATGGAATATGACCTATTGAAATTTATTAACTATTAAAAAAAAAATTATAACCATTCACACGAATATATATTTTATATAAATAAAAAAGCTCTCGCAATATCTTAAGATACCCAATCATTTGTTATGTATTGCCGATTACTACTAACTTGTTAGCGTATTTTTATTGATAAATACCCAGTGACCAAAATAAGGACGCAGAACTTAGAGTAATGAACTTAAACCTTCGTCCCTCCAAATTTTCGTTGTAAAATGCCATGATCAAATATTACATTATTTTTGGCAGACTCTTCAAACTGTTGGCAGGAAAAGACGCGGTTATATGTATAACCGCAGAAGAAACCTATGTAGGTTTCTGTGCTGATATAAGTTGTATTATATACTTAATATTTTTAACTTATAATCTCAGGCATTACATTTTCTGAAGATGTTATAAAACATTCAGCTTTATGAAAACATATAAATAAATAATAAACACTTTTGTCAAAACTAATTTAATATAATTACTTCAACGTTAATTGATAGTGGTCAAGTTTAGTTGCGTGCAGCAACATCGTGACGAGTATCACAATGCAAAAGTAACAGTTATTTTTGTTGATTGTTCGTGAATATTCGATTTTCATTGGCCCAAACAAAACGTAACCTAAGTACGTTCACCTTAATGTTAAGGCGGCATCAATGGAAATTGCCGCCGTTTGCTTATTCTTTAACAAAAAGGCGTCCAAGTGTGAATAGGTCGTATATGCCTTTTATTCTTAATGCCATCCAAATAAATCAAGATAATATAACGACATAAAAAAAATATTTTATGAGTGTTTCTTCGTTTTCTGTACTTTTTGTGAAATCTAGCTGTTAGCAAAATATTTTTTAATTGACGATTGTCGATAACACAAATCGGCTGTTTCCGGAGATTTGACATTTATAATTATACTACGTATTTTACTATCAGCAAAAACCAGTTTCATTCTTACTCAATGTTTAAAAAAGTTTCCCTCAGAAACTTTCTGTTTTAATTCATCCCATCTAGATATTGCGAAAAGTATACAATCCTTCCCCAGGGTATCTTGATACTATACAACTTCTTTTATTAAAATTGTCCACCAGTTTTGGCATAAAGATGTTACATACATTATTAAGTTAGGTTAACTAATGTTATATATCATAGTTTCTGATTCTCACATTTTCCTCTTATCATTACCAGGCTTAATAGCCTATCAATAAATCTCAGGTTCGCTTTTATAAATTCGTAAGGATAGAATAAAGACATTTTGTTTATCGTCATTTCTAAACCGCTATATCTAAACATACTTTACATTATTTTAAGTCGAGACTAATATTTACTCATCATATGAAAAAATCGCTTTAAGCAAACATTGGTAACCACCTTTTTTCAACTCGTAATTATAAGGAAGGAACCTTGACATGTGAGGCATGGTCAAGCTGAAGGAACAATAATACATTGGAGTTTTATAAGGAGGTTTTGTCACCGCAATTAGTGGTGCTGTGCAAGATCTTTGCTATTGCGCTTTATTAATTAATTTGACGAATAAATAGACTGCAGCAGTACATTGTGCGCCATGTTTGAGTAATCGCAACATTTATGTTCTCTATGCTTTTAACTAGTTTGATTTATAAATATTAAATTATTACGTAACTAAAGCAAGAAACATCGATATATATTTTAATTTTTAAAATACCGTTTTAATACTAATTGCATTTAAAATTAGTATTATTTAATACGGCATTACAATATATTCATTTTACTTCCAAACAAAGCATACTAAAATTAGGTACTTATAGCAAACTTAATCAGAACCATGTTAATGACATAAAGGTTTTACCACGGTAATTTTATTGCGCTAAATGCCATTTGCCAATAAACTAGTGATTTTGTTATGGAACATGCGTTTTGAATTACGGATATTAACTGTTAGCAATAATAATCCGGCATAAATTTCCTATTATGGGAATTTATTCTCCACGCGCTGAAATTACATACCAAATCGTGTATCCAGGTCGTCGCTCCGTCAGATCAATACCGCGACGCAGCAACATCAAATATAAATATAAAATAGAAAACTACATACTTTCTCGTTCATACATTGCAGGTTAACAATTAAATTAAATTCTTCTAAGCTAAGTAGTTTGCGTCAGTATATCGTGATATGTGAATGTGGAATGTTAACTAGCTAGTGATTTAGTTTTAAATTACAGTTTCAAAACCTAAATTATTATGGTTTAGTCATATTTTATATATTTTTTGTGATTGCCAATGATTTGTGAAGTTACGTAAGAAGATTCGAAATGAGTAATGTTTACTACTACATCATCGAGTTTATCTCGTGTCACTCAAAAAAAGAATATCATATCTTTGACTGGGTTGACGATAGTAATTCATCTTGTAAACAAAACTCAAGCAGGTGGGAGAGTTCCGTATTTTGGTAAATAATGCGATAGAGATAAATCCTTTTAAAAAACAATACATGAATTTTTACCTATTATAGTATTGAACATTAAGGGAAAAGTTTTGAAGTACTTTTAATTACAATACCCTAAATGTAGGTGAACTAGAGAGTCCAAAACCTGAAAAAATCATTTAAGTCTAAGTCAAAATAGTCATAGCTAGGAAAGAAACAATCAAAAGACACGAAAGTAGTAACAATGAATATAATATGTCTTACTTATAAAGTTAGTCGACATACGGGCGTGTTACACTTCCGACGTCTCTACATTTTACTGTATTCATGTTTAATTTTGTCTTGACCAGGTAGGAATCATATATTATTCAGTGCACTACTGCACTTTTCACTTCCAACCCCATTTGTAGGGTTCATTGTACTTAGACTTAATCGATATTTATGTGGAACCTACTTTCACTTTCTTTGTTTTTGAAATTATGTACTGAAATAGTTTCTACAGCACTTTTGTTTAACACGCAAACTTTGCAGAATGTTTAGTATAAAATGTAAACAATGTTATTTTAATTACGGCTTTAGCATTCACCTAATAAAGTGTGTAGTGTATAAAGTATGTGTAGGAGTATGTGTGTATTGGACACGAATGTTTTGGATTAGTAATTCTAAGATGGTATGATATAATACAAATCTAGAGTATTTTAGGACTTGTTTGCGAAACTGCATTAAAATAAACAAATAGGCTAGTTTGTCCAAATAATAATTTTCACTTCGAGAGATATACAGCTTTCTGATATGAAGTATTAAATGCAAATTGTATGTATGTTGTTTGTGAAAATATATATATGATCAATTTATCAATTAATGAATATGCAATGATAATTTTCTCTGTTGCGTCGGAACGTTTTAGGTCCATAATTGATTCAGATGTTACGGATACAAATGTATATTTGTATGTTGTCACAAATAATTTTGGAATGGTTGGGTGTTATTATATTATAAGTAGATATTTAAATGCTCAATATGTTTTGTAGGAAATTACACCTGATACGGAATTGTCTGATCAAGTTGCTAGAATTGCAATATCCTTCCGCGCTAAAAATAGCTACTTCAAAATATTTTAAAACTTCAATTTACTCTCAATAAATTTAAGTATAAAATAGCGTTAATTGAAGAGTACGTGCAAGTTCAGATTGGCAAGCAGTGTCGGCGGCTGGTACTCTACGCTACATTACCATAAATAGCCATCGCGGGTTTTAACCCTGAAATAGCTTGTACTGCCATACTTTATTAGTATGTTATCAAAGTTAAAGAATTCTTGAAACTATTATAGACTACAATAAACGAAACTTGGTCTTAAGGTTAAAGAAATATAGTTCAAATCGGCCTATAATAGCAATCATTACTGTCTAATGTCTATTCATTATTCCTTTGAACTTGAGAATTATTCTTAGCAGCAAATGAGTCATATATAGAGGTATAGAAATCCAAAAACATTGTGTTAGTAATCATTTAGAGTTTCCAATAAGATGAGGTTTTTAGTTTTATGTATCACACTTTTGACTGTGTTAATTGCATGAGTACATACATAAATAAGTATATAGAGTAAATACTTAATGCTTTTATCTTGAAACTCATTAATCTGTGATGCAATATTGTAATGGCTTCTTATGTCTGTTTGTGTTCTGTAAAATTTGCCAAAAACATTCTTAGAAAAGATTAAAAAAATCAACTACAAGATAGTATATAGACATAATATTATTTGAAATCGTAACAAAAACTGAGACAACTAGTCGAGATCAACCCACACCTACTAAATGAGACGACAGTGGTAGATGACGTAATGCCTCAGCTGCCGTCACACTCTAATCTCCAAAGAATATCAATGATTGCAGATACTTGTAGTGGCCTATCGTCATTTATGTTTCAAGTGTACAGTCATGTTTTTGGATATCGAAATATGTTTCGCAAAATCGCGTTAAAGTTCCGATTTTATAGTGCTTAAGAATGGGCTTGACGTACAGACAGCCAAGACGAATAGATAGACACAAAAGTCTCAGCGTAAGCGTTCTGTGTTTGCTGTTTAGGTATGCAAATTTAAAATATTTATTTATTTAAACTCTTTATTGTACACATTTTTAACAAACAGAATATACACAAAAAAGAAGAGGAAAGGTACAACTAACAAATATTTGTTATCTTCTTGATAAGTAAAGTTAGATTTTCTTTTAATAATATTGTTATTACATTTTCTCTTTGCACAATTAAATTTAACGGGTATAAGACGAGAGACCTCGAGTTAGAAGGGAAAAAAATATATCGCCGTCGGTTATTTGAATATGATTTAGAATAATTTAAATCCAAGTTTTTGATCGCAGTATACATGTTTGTTAGATAAAAGAAGAAACAGATTCAAAAGTAATTGAATATACAGGGTGTATTCAGACCTTGATCGGAAACTAAGGCAGGTAATAGCTAAAGTAATTACAAACCCCCTGCCGTTCAAGAAACTCCCGACAAAAAAAAAAAAAAATTGCCGTTTTCCATACAACCATCGGCATTAATTGTAAATCGTTTGTATGGAAAACGTCAATTTTTATTTTGGTAGGGTATTTTAACACCAATGGGTTTGTGAGTACCGTGGTAATAACCGGTCTTAGTTTCCGATCGCGGTCTGAATACATCATGTATAAGAGACTTGTATTATAGTATAATATCTTAGTATACCGTATGTAATCAGAAAAAGGGTGAAGATTGTTGAGCACTACACATGTGATCGTTAAATTCATGAAATGAATGAATACTATTTATGTATAATAGAAAGAGGGTTCAAGAGAACTTTTTGATTAATTTAAATTTCGAAACTATTATATCTTATCACGCTTGTTAAATGTAAATTTGCGTTGAAAATGGCATAGGTATAAATGTTAAACGCTAAAATAGTGTAGATCGCGTGCATCCTTGATTAATTTAAACACGACAACTTCCACATCGAAGTCAAGGTTGAAAGTAATGTCGTTAAAGTGATAAAAGCAAGCTTTGTAATCGAAACGTATTGACTTAATTTCGAGATAAAATTGTCCATTGTTTTTGACCATCAATTGCGATATAAGTGTGAATAATAACCGTAGGCATAAGTAAATAAGTGTGTTAGTCGTTATGTTTAGACTTATCTTCATAAATGTGCGAATGACCGTGTAATTTTATGTAAATACGTTTTATGTTAGGCACAACCGTGCTGAAGGAAATGGTGACGTCACGATATCTTTACACCGTAAGAGTCCATGTCGATGACGTAATTATGTGTGAACCGTCAGCCATACTAGAACGATGTGTACATACCAATGACTGATTGTCATCGAATTAGTATTCTCGCGTTTTATCCTTGCATTTTAGTATTTGTTACATGATTGCATTACTATGCACAATTCGGCCCGTTTTATGGATGCTGTTGCAGCTTCGGTGTCGAAACAGACACGTGGTCCGCCTTGAAAAAAATCGTACTAAAGGCTATTACGTGGCTATTACTGTAAATGTCATAACAAAAGCTGAATTTTAATACGGACGGTGCGGTGCGGATAATGAAAAGATGTGTGCTGATTTGATGGCTCTGAGTATAAGCCTTAGACGCTGTCAACTTTTTTTGGCCTAGAGCCAAGGCAGTAACATAATTGGTAACATTTTTTAAGCGACCCATAAGTGCTAAATCTCTAGAATATTTTTTCAACATTACAAAT
This sequence comes from Cephonodes hylas, assembly GCA_030295005.1. NCBI lineage: Eukaryota > Metazoa > Arthropoda > Insecta > Lepidoptera > Sphingidae > Cephonodes > Cephonodes hylas. The sequence goes on along the minus strand of AP025369.1, from coordinate 7,131,321 downwards.
CAAAAAATGCCATCGAACTTTAATTCAATTGAATTCGTTTAAATGGTGAATTTATTTCAGATGGCGGGGGAGTATATACAAGCTGGTATGGTTGGACCTTCTAGTTTTTTTGCTATTATATTATGTCCTCAACTTGACATACCGATTACTACTTGACGACACTTCGAAACGGTAAGAAAAAAGATACAATATAATAAGCATCGATCTTTAATATAATTTCATTACACTAGTATGTATGTATTTTAAATCATGTCAGTTGAACAGTAAATAACATTATGTATTTTTAATTAGATTGATTCTATTAGACTACTGCGATGATCGTGGCTATGCAACAATCAGTCATAAATTAACAGACTTGTTAGTAATGTATCTATATGACGGCTGCATATTTTCCATGATAGAAGCGAATCAGAACGCGAATGGATTTTTTGTAGCGTGCTTAACGATGATTCTAAATATGATGGTTTCATTGGCATTATCTTTAGGAACAATAATCGCGTTATGGTTACATGGTCACGAATAAAGTAATCATCGCTCACGTTATCATTCTGTTAGATTCATCTAACTGCCTCTTCGTAGTCTGTACTGTTTGTTAAATTTGTAACGTATGAATGTGTTATATTATCTTATTTTAAAATTTTGGCGTTTCCCATACAGTTTGCAATAAATAAAAATTATTGATTTGATTCTAAAACCAATTCAAAATTTGGCAACATTAAGTATTCCAAGGTTATGGTTTCATGGTACCCATTAGGAATTGGTTTATTAAAATTTTAAATGACTCTGAGTAAAAGCCTTGGACTAGAAGACTAAGGGGATAAATTCGACTACACACACATAATTATCGATTTATTGGCATAATAACGAGGATAATAAAATTATTGCTTATCAATATCCCAGAAGTCGCGCCTGTAAGTCATACACAAGCACTTACAAAAAGAAAACGTGAGGAAATCTGCAAATTTAAGAGTTCTTACAAGAAACTTCTAATACATGTTTGAATGTTGTAGTTCTCAAAGTTGTTTAAATAAACAAAAATACCTTTGCTCAGCAGTGTATATAATATAAAATGAAAAATAACTTGTTGCAAATACCTACATCGAACTGGCGAGGAGCTGAACTTATATTCGATACTTTAAAAAAAATATTTTTGGTACACTCACATTTTAGAGGACCTCATATACGTATATGGACGGTCAATTTTAATGTTAGCTTCCTGGCAAGCGAGCAAATTTTTAACATTAAATATTTATATACACGTCACGTTACAGCTACATTAGGTTGTAATCTATTGTAATGCACCGCTCATAAATTACTATTTCATCGTGTAGCTTATGAATTTGCAGCTGATTTATTGTGTGAAGTAATTACATTACCGGGAAATGACGTCATTGAACAAAAATGGTACGAAAAACCCAAAGTGAAGTGCTTCACATTATCTATCATACGTGTTTGCAGGATGTTCGAAGGCGTTGTAAATTACTGCAGTTTCCACGGGAATGTGATTCCTCTGTCGTTTGTGTTAGGGTTCTATGTTACTGTTGTGATGAACCGCTGGTGGAATCAGTACACAACGATACCGTGGCCCGACTCTATCGCCGTCTTTGTGTCAGCCTCTATACACGGACAGGTATATGAAATGCTTTATTTATTGTTTCTACGTATGTTTCCAAACAGCCAACACACAACATTAATGCAGTGCTGCCTTCGCTAACGTCACCACTCACCAGTTGCCATCAAGCATCTGTAATCCGGTTTTGGCCATGATTAAAACAAAAACGTCCCTCGTAAGCTATTTAGGTTTCAGGCATTAAGAGTACACAAACTTCACCTTGACAGACACACATAAGATGCGTATTAGTTTCTCATCAATGATAAACAACTTCTATACTTTTTACGACGTGTCCGAATAGATTCATAAGGATAATTAAATAACACAAATGTGTTTTAAAGATATAAACTAACATTTTATCTATTTATTAATGTAAATGTAGAGTTGAAAACTACGATAATTAATGTTATGTTCACATCAGCCTTACCGTGAGATGGCATCCTTCCACTGGTCGTTGGCTGTTAGCTTCGCATACCAAATATTATCGAGCAAAGTATATCATCGTACGTTTTTGAGGCACGTACGTTTATTTGTTGTGCACGATTCTTTTTGCTGGTTGTAGATTGATGTTAACATTAACGTAGACTAGAGTGTGTAGATTAAATGGAATAAAGGTGTGATATTATCAATTAAGGGTGCTTTAAATGTAGAAATCCGCCTGACCTACGTGCAATCTTGACTAATCTTATCGTTGCTACGTAGCCTGTCTTTGCATGTTTACTTTAGTGTAATAAGTGTAATTAGTGATAGCGTAACACTTCATACAACGATAGCATTTTTGTGATTGATAAGCGAAACAAAATCTAATCTATATTTTCGTACAAATGTTTTATTTCCGGGTGAATTTCACACTTTAGTATTTACAACAATTTTTCACCTAAATTATAATCAATCCAATCGATCGTAAAGCAATGACTTGCGCATAAGTACGAGTATTTGTGTCATTAATGATATTTAATATAAATTGAGTTTGATATTGTTGGATGCCACGAGTCACCAATATTATAATTTATCTTGACAGGACGAGCGTGGTCGACTGATGAGACGAACAATTGTGCGTTACGTCTGCCTGTGCCTTACAATGGTGCTTAGTATGATCTCTCCAAGAGTAAAGAAACGTTTCCCCACGCTCGATAATTTTGTCGAGGCTGGTCTACTCAACGATAATGAGAAAACAATACTCGTTAACTTAAATCAAAAATTCCCGAAACCTTCAAAACATTGGTATGCCATTTTTTATATTATTATTGTCTTCTGCAGCTGTTTTGTTCATGAGGTCTGCTAAATGTATCTCTCTATAGAATTATATACAGGATGTATTCAGACCGTGATCAGAAGCAAAGGCGGGTAATAGTGACGGTGATCACAAACCCATTGGCGTTAAAAAAAATGGACGAAAAATAAAAAATATGACTTTTTCCATACAACCATCGGTATTAAATGTATGTGGTTTGCATAGAAAACGTTAAAATTGAAATTTTTTGTCGGTTCTTTTTTAAGACCAATGAGTTTTTGGATCACCGTAGCTACTATGGCCTTAGTTTTAGATCACAGTCTTAAAACAGCCTATAGTTATCCATGATAGTAAAATATTTTACTGTATCTGACTTAGTCTGATATGAATTCAAATTCCTTGTTAAAGTTTTCCTAAAGGAATATTGCTTTTTCATTGAACCATTGTGACCAAGACATTTTATTGTAAGAAAACTTGTTTACTTCTAAGTCGGACAATTTATGTAAGGTTAATAATAATGTTGTTAATTTTCCTCTTATACCTGATTTTCATTACAATAATGCAAAGTGATATTGCAGAAAAGGTTCGCGATAATAGTATATCATCAATACGCGTTATTGTTTATACGATATAAATAATCATTGCATAGATTTCTTAGTATTCATGAAAATAAAAATCTTTTTTACCTACACAAAAATAGAAGTGAGCGCCGAATTAGATCATTCCCAATACAATAGAAATAGATTTGATAATTGTTATATACGTTTTCATATTTGCAAAATTAATTTTAGGTTGCCAATAGTGTGGGCGACCAGTATTGTAACGAGAGCTCGAAAAGAGGGCCGAATAAGAGACGATTTTGCTGTGAAAACTATAATCGACGAACTCAATAAATTTAGAGGACAAGCCGGACTTTTACTCAGTTACGATACAATTAGTGTACCGTTGGTATATACTCAGGTGCGTTTAAATATCAAACAATGTTTATCGAACGTACGAATCTTTTACATGTTTTTGTATGATTGTAAATGTTTCAGGTAGTTACTATTGCTGTATATTCTTACTTTATAACATCCGCTTTGGGAAGTCAGTGGGTTGACAATAAATTGCAATCGGGCAGCGATTCAGCATACATTAGCAACATAGATCTCTACTTTCCTATATTTACAACGTTGGAGTTTTTCTTTTATATGGGATGGTTGAAAGTGGCCGAGTCATTGATCAACCCGTTCGGGGAAGACGACGACGACTTCGAAGTGAACTGGTTGATAGACAGGGACTTGCAGGTGAGTGTGTGACGCGCGAGTCCATTGTGAGTGGGCGTGACGCAGGCGCAGGGCCGCAGGTATCGGGTGTCGCATTGTGTGCAGGTGTCGTACATGATCGTGGACGAGATGCACCACGAGCACCCCGAGCTGATCAAGGACCAGTACTGGGACGAGGTGTTTCCGTCGGAGCTGCCCTACACCATCGCCACCGAGAACCAGCGCGAGGAGCACCCCGAGCCGTCCACGGCGCGCGTGGCCGTGCCCGTGCGGCAGCGCAGCATGGTCACCGTCGCGCCCTCCTCCCTCAAGATCGACGAGATGGTCCCCTCCAACACCGTGAGTTACAAGTTCGCCCCGCCAGAGGTTAGATTCGAAAATATTATCAGCATGCTGCACGCCCGGATATGGAGCTTGCCAGTGTGTCGGTGTTAAGGGTTGCCAATTTATGTTTTTTTTTCTTATTTTATTTTGTGCTATCCAAATATATGTTTATTTCCTTTGACTACAACTCTTAAATATTTTTCGACGTCCGATGTAAGGTTTTTTGTATGTATTTATAAGTCTTATTTTTCCCCCTTGAAGTTTATTTATAAATATAAATCATTAGTAAATATTATACTCGATTATGCCTCCTGTTAGTCACGCAAAGTCATCGTATTATTGCAAAAATATGAAGGATTTATGTCATGCTTAAATACGATACTATTCGCATTGATAAGATAAAGAATTCAATTGAAAAGTATTAAAGGTTTCTACTAGAGTATTTTTGGCAGCCCTTTATATTAACGCATTCCAGACAACAGATGAATAACATAGGTAGTGGTGAAGTAGGTAAATATGTGATATGGCGATGATTACACCTGTATTGTAGACAGTATGTGCTATTAGAATTATTTTTGATTAACTATGTAGATTAAAAACTAACCATTTTATCCTCAATAACAGAATCTTAACATCCCATATACATAAATAGGTGAAAGGTTTTATCATGTGTTCTTAACATATAATTTTTCATGTATTAACCTACTAATAACCTTTGTGTTTATGTTTAATCTTTGTGCGAGTTATTGTTTCTCAATAAGTATTTATGTTGCATTTTTTGTTACCTAATTGTGTTCTTTTTATTTTTCCTTCTATCGCGTTTTTTCTGCAAACCATAATGTTTAATCACATGATTCTGTTGCAAAAAGATACTTATTTATGATAAAAGTTTACCGAGTGAGTAATCTTATCACTGCAAATGTCAAGTCTTAAACTTATAACTTTCATATCAACATTCACAGAAATTTATTGTATTTATAAACATGAGCTAATACTTGAAGAAAGATTCTCGGTCGTCAAGACTTTTTTTTGATGTTTTTATTTTATTTTATTTAGCAAATTCAAATGAACGATGACGCTCAGTCCGGCATACACTTTATCGTTCATCGCGGAAGTAGTAAAAGAAAGAAAGAAGACAGGAATTCAATGGGTTCGTCTAATTCGATGGCGTCGCTGCAGCAAACCCCTATGACACGCAATAATTCTGTCACATCGATGTTGAAGAGATTGTTCTCAAAGGAAGACCAGAGGCAACAGGGAGTTGCTAACCAAACTGATGGCGGTTGGTATTTTACAGAACCATTGTGTTAACTGTTATGACTCAATTGTAGTCGAGTATAATAGCCTATTGCTTTACAACACTGAGCCAATGTTTTATATCTGAGAACATTAGTAACAAAACGAAAATATGATTGGTAGTTTGCGGTTTCTCTGTGGAATTAACGTCAGCCCCGTCGTCGTTGGCTTGTTGGTGGGTTACTACAAAAACAAAATTGTAGTAGGAAAACTATTCATAACAACCACTCTATTTAGATCTTATATAACTTGACAACTACGAGTAGATACGCAGCGTCAAGGCTGTTGTAATACTTAATGAATCTTAATGTGTCAAGCAAACAAACAGTGACATTTTCTATTTCCACGACTTCGTTTCTGGAAAAAACCACATGATACAAATCATTGTAATTCATAGGATGCTTGTGTACCTGCGTTGTTTGCGTGCACGCAAACGTTTGAACCAATATTTGCCTGACTTGTTGGCATCGAGTACTGAATACTGATCCATTTTAGAGACATGGAAATAAATACCGAGGTACATTAACAAATTCGATATACAAGTAATATAACATTAAAAATACTGCACACAAAGATTTACATCCTTATACAATTTTACGTAGATGCTAATGAGATGAGAAATGTATTTCACCTATATATTTCTATGAAATCCTTTTGTTCGCAGGCTGTTTGTTTCTCTGCGCTGCGAACAATTTTCCATCACCGTTTCGCGGACAATCAATGTGTTTATTGTGTTTCAGCGTCGCGTTTCATAATATCTGCGAGTAATCCGACGCTGAACAAGCCGGCGACGGCTGGCGGCAGTATGAAGATCGCCAATGAGGTCATCGAGGAAGTTGATGAGCAAGCCACTATCACTAGTATGGGCAAACGGCCCGACGTTAGGTATGTGTTTACTTATTTATCCCGTATTATAAACTCATTACATTAGTAATGACGTATGTATTTTGTATGTAACAGTAAAATCGCCATGTGCGATAAGATCGCTTCTGTGTGTGTGTTTTTTATGACTTAAGTTATATATAAAATTAAGTGTACAAAAAGAGTAATAAGTTAACAAAAGTTTATACCACGTTTATAATTTTTATCAGAACCAATTGCAATATAGACAAATCTAGAATACACTAGATTTATTTTTCTCCGATTCGGTATGGTTAGCAATGTTTTGGTTTAAAATTACATAGTTGAACATGTGGCAATGAATTCCACGGCCTTGAGATTTTTTATAGGTCCACTCAGCTGGTGTCATTCCGATTTATCGATAAAAATCGTCCGCATATAGTTATGAAAGATCTATTTAGTTTTAACGACATTTTTGTATGAATGACCGTAAAACATTTACAGTTACATGTAATTAAAACTGCGAGAGAGCTGCTATTCAAAATTAGGTCACCGCTTTTGTAATTCATAATTGATAACTCTAATTAATATGTTAATTACCGCAGATTATTTCGCCATAAAAAGAAGAAACTTAAAACTTCTCGCTAACAATTAGAATTGTATATACAAACAATAATATATAAAAACGCTAAGTGGCCCTGTTTAACAGGAAGTGATCACGTTATGATTACTAAGAAATGGACTTATTCATCACACATAAGAGTAGACGTATGATATATTGTGTCATTATATGTTTACTGGTGATATATGTTGCCTGGTGTTAATAGTGTGTTTGTATATGACGTCAGGCCCACAGCGATGAGTCTGTTCGCGCAGAAACCGCCGACCCCGAGCGATCCTGTAAATGTGCCTTCAAGGAACTCCAATCATAATTCCAGTAAGTACACCCACTGCTATCTCTCTATTCTGTGGTAGTGTTAATCAAGAAAGTTTAATGCGTTAAAAATTCCATAAAAGTACACAAGCTGTCTAAAAAATTGTATTTAAGATACATACAAAGAAATTACAACCGTCTGAGCCCTGCATTCTTGAGTTCGTTTCCCAGGCAAAGGTGTATGTATATGTTTTTTTTATTGGGAGATTTTCAGCACCAGTCCGGGATAAGTGAAAGGTCCTTATACGTATTACGTAGTACTTATCAACACATGATTGGTGAAACGCAGGAACAATAACGCACCTTTGTCTACCCTTTTAGTCACAATCGTGATTAAAAGGAAGCAAATTTATTTTAACCCATTAGGTACCAACTTTTTTCTGTACTGTTTGACATATTTTTCAAAGAGTATATATAATAAGGAGCACATAAAAAAAAAAATAAAAAAAAAATAACAAAATAAATTTTTAGTCCATCAGTCCAATGTTCCCATTTGGGAACATATTTAAATAAAGAAATTCAATAAGTACTGCCATCCATTAAATCAAATTACTAGTTACAAGCTATTATTTAGATACTATTTGATATTATTTTACAATAATTATAAAATACTTACATCGAATTACAGAATAATCAAAATGGAAACAATTGAAAATTTCGAAACTCGTAAAAACTACGTTCTTTGATCAACAACACATAAATGACAATAATTTCAAGTGAATAATTGGCTTGATATTTAGCACCACACAGTGTAGAAACTAATGACATGAATAATTATTAAAACATTGCAGGTAGTTATGAATGAATCGACAAAAAGTGAGATGTCCCAAATGGGAACATTGGTACCTAATGGGTTAATTTTCTTGTTAATAAAATTTTAATAATTGCTTTGAAAATAAATCTTAAAACTGATTGCTATCTGAAATCTATGTTTTTCATCGTAACTGTGTTAGATTAATTATACCGGTAAACAACAATTTTGCGCACGGGTTATATATAATTGATTTTTATTGCTTTTAAACCTAGAAATAAGAATTAGAACAAAAAATAGTTCTGAATTTGCTTTTGTAAGTAAAAATTGGGAAAATTGAAATCAATGAAAATACACAATTTATTTCTATAAATGTGTGTTAACATATAATAATTAGAATATATTAAGTAAAACCCATGCGCAAAAATAAAAATTTTGAGCAGTGTTACTTCTTAACTTTTTGTAAAAGGATTAATCTTATAATTGTTGATTTTTAGGAATATTTAAAACTCAAAAAGATTTATTTTTCCTTCAATATGAGTATTTGACTCTTCAAGTATCAGTTGTCTGGTACGTCATATTCTCTCACATGATGCTGTGTAAAGCCAGGACAACTTGCACAAATATATCATTCAAACTTAGAAGAAATATAGCAAGGGCGGATCCAGAGGGAGGGTAATGACCCTCCGCTGGGCTGAATCCGTGTTTTTTGCAAACGTTTTCGGCCGTATTTTTAAATACAGTCTTTACATTTATCATCATCATCACCATCATGACTAGCCATTCTCGTCCACTGCTGGACTTTTCTATGGCACGCCATTGGGCTCGATCTTCGGCCCTCCTCATCTAATCGCTGTCAGCCATCTTGCGAATATTGTCACCCCACCTAGCCAGATACATTAATGATATACTTACATTTTTATCTGTATTATCGAAATCAAATTATAAATTACTAGCTTTTGCCCGCAACTCCGTCTGCGTGGACTACAGGGTTGGGTTCAGAAAGAAAATAAGTTATATTATTTTACTCCGCAGAGCCCCATTTACTTAAAAATACTTTTCGTGTATGATTTTCTCATACAAATCGGTCAAATTGTTTCAACGTGAAACCTTAACGCGCCGGTCGACGCCTTGAGTATCATTATTGCGCGCTTGATCATTATTTTGAAACTGCGATATCTTCTAAGATACTCATTGAAATCAAATGATGTAAAGGACTAAGTTATTTTGTATTAAATACTTGTAATGAATAACGTATTTATTTGGATAAGGATTAATACCATGTTTGTAAAAACACCTTCACAAATAATACTTTATTTTAAAATAATTTGGTTAGAATAAAATACGTTATAGTGAACCAACCTTAAAAGATAGACATATGCTGTCGCGGACTTTTTTTTAGAATTTTTAAAGGGGAACAATTCTGTCATACATTATTTTAGCGAAACTTTAACCGTTTCTGCAGCGTACGCAGCGGAAGCTCACAAAAAGGAAAAAAAGTCCTCGATTTTGAAACATTCTTTATTGCTGCTCCGCTCCTATTGGTCGTAGCGTGATGATATATAGCCTATAACCTTCCTCGATAAATGTGCTATCTAACAGTGAAAGAATTTTTTAAATCGGACCAGTAGTTCCTGAGATCCTAGCGTTCAAACAAACAAACAAACAAACTCTTCAGCTTTATAATATTAGTATAGATTACGACTTGACCACGACTATGATTCTCCCTTAACTTCAAAGCTGTATTCGCTCTTGTAATGGAGTTTATACAAGTGATTAACTTGGCTGGCTGCAGGCGGCTTCCAACCGATCCCGGTGGAGGTCATTGGGGGAGATCTATGTCCAGCAGTGGACGATAATTGGCTGATGATGATGATGATTTTGTGATTTAGAATGACTTATATTAATGTTGTTTTATTGTGATGTACAAAAAAGAATAAAAATAAATAAATGATGATGATGATTAATTTTCAGAAGAGGACACGCGTCTGTCGCAGTCTGCGCCGATCCCGTGGGGCGGCGGCGGGGGCGGCGGGGGCGGCGCGGCGGGCGGGGCGGGCGACAAGAGTCCGGCGGCGCGGTCGGCGCGCTCGCTCAACACGCAGCCGTCGTTCCCCAGCCTCGCCGACGAGCCGCGGCACAGGCTCGACAGCGACGTGGGCGCGTCACTCAGCGCCGCCGGCAGCCAGACACTACGTAACTACACCTTTTTATAACAAGAAAGTGCCTTAAACCCTTCGAGGAATATTTGGGGTCTCAGGCCAAACAACTCAGAATAAATAGCCTCTAAGGGAGCGTCCATAAATTGCGTGAGGTATTTTTTTAAATTTTCTGTCCCTCCCTCCCTCATTGGTGAGATGTCGTGAGATTTTATTCAACCCCCACCCCCATCCCCCAATCTCACGTGAGATTTTTCGGAATGTGGGTTTTTTACGTAAACGCATTGGATTGTTATTGTAAAAAGAAAAAAACAATTTGATTCGTGTTTTTATTTACGACTAGTAATCAATATTGCTGAGAGTAATAAATGTAATAAACAAAGCAGGTTAGAATCTGTCCGTATGTCGCTGGCACTCAGCTCGTACGCTCTCGTTCATCGAGTCGCAAGTACGGCTGACAGTGGAGCGAAAACAAATGACGGGCAATATTGTATCGTAACTAAATTGAGCTATTTGGTATAAAATAAATCTGGTGGTTTGACAATCAGTAGATGTATAACGTCGAAATATGAATGAAATTATTGGCTTTCGAATGAATTAGTGTGTGTGTGTTAATCTTAATCGTATTACGATGATGCTTAAGATTAAATCTTAAACATGCACATACAATTTGGATTTAATGGACCAAAATAGTATAATTTTTTTTTGTTTCAATCAGAAAAAAATTGCGTGATATTTGTCGAGACCCCCCCTCTTCCCAACGTGATATTAGATGAGATTTAACTCGACCCCCTCCCCCCCTTAATCATCTCACGTAATCTATGGACGCCCCCTAAGCTGAGTTGGTTGGGCGAGACAAAATCCTAGATCCGAACCAACCATACCGATTTATACTACCCAGTGGCCGTCACGTGTATTTGGGGATACTTAATAAATTGGTCCAGGTCTTTCAGTGTGAACTAAAAGACATACAAACAAACTCTAAAACATTCACATTTATAATATTGATGGTGGATGATGTTAATAATATACACAATTGTTAGGAACAGTCTTTTCATAATGAACGATTTCTAATTTCCAATTAGTAATAATAAACAATTGTTTTATCTCGTGAATTGTTGTGTACAACTTCATTGTTCAATTCGCATCCAAATGAGCTGAGTTATGACTCATTGAGACCGTTCATACCGCAACCTAAATTGGCTACAGCGAAACTTCACCAATTAAAATATTGCATTACATTTTCATAAATGTCTGACCGCAGCGTAAAATAAAAACTTATTGATTTATATATTTTTACGTTTGTTCATAATATAATTTACGCTGTTTAATGAACAAGATGCCACTTGTTCGAAAATGTCGTCTTAAAAATAATTCGCAACATGAATCAACGAACAGGTGTTTGTCTTTATTCTCTCCTGTTTTAGCGCCGACGAATAATATTAGAGGAACAGTTGCAACAATTTTTTCTGTAATAATTAATGTTACAGATCGCACTAAAGATCTTTGTAGGAAAGTTATTAGTTTTCTAGTAAATATTAGCGACAGCCGTCACAATAATATAAGTCGTGATTTATTTTCTAATTTTTCCAGTAGAAGAAGTGGACGGCGAAGATGAACCTGACATGGATGATTTCGACCGCCTGCGTAGTATACGAGAACAACATCGTCGAGAAAAATATTTACAGAAATTGATGGCGCGATCTGTTAGTGCACAGCAGGTAAAACAAATATTTCCTATTTCATCATAAGCTCATTGTTTATTTTTTTTTTAGTAAATGATATCTTTGAAATCTGAGGTAAACATAGTAAGAAAACGATGTCATGATATTATTTGTATCTTTGTATAATAAAAATACTATACCTATTTTTCGTTAAAATAGTAATTTTATTTTATTGAAAAAGTAATTGTGGACATGAGGTAAAAAAAAAAAATTACTTTTTCAACAGCGTACAGGAAGTGCAGAGTTGATGGATAACGATTTATTACTAGAAGACTTACTAACGCAATCGGGAGCACTAAAAAAGGAAGAAAATTCAAAAAGTGAACCCAAAGAAGACACCACTTGACACAGTCGGAGCCTCATATTCATGTGGGATTAGATGGACTTCTTAGCGCCATTCAGTATTAATAAATGTGATATGTTAAAGAAGTACAATGGATATGTACGTGACAGTGTTAATATTGTACATAAAATCGTTATCAAATTGTAAATATATTGTTTTATTTTAAATTATATTTTTTTTTTCTCTCAAAAACAGATTTACTAGGAGCGTAGAATGAGTCGTTAAAGAGCAGTTAAACAAATGTCGCGCTTTTGCCTCGATATTCCTGCTATATCTTTTGTGGAATAAAGAGAACAATATGAATGTGTAATTGTTATTTAACAATTACAAGATATTTATCTTCCCTGCTTTCAATCGCATGGCCCAATGATAGCATCTAATTCAATTGCATGCCCATCTATATCTACACTAATATTATAAAAGGCTTGTTTTACACAAAACAAGCAAATTACCAGAAGCAACTGCTCCTTTCGTTGGTAGAATAAATTTATTGAGGTAGATCATATCGCAGATTGATAGATTGTAGATCATAAGCAGTGATGGCCTCCAGGTTTGGGCGCACGGTCGAGAATCTCGGCGGTCGCGGGTTCGAACCCCAGGCCCACACCTCTTGACTTTTCGAAAATATGTGTGTATTCACATTGAATTATCACTTGCTTTAACGGTGAAGGAAAACATCGTAATGAAACCTCCACACCTAAAAGTTCTTAGGTGTGTAGTCCGCCAACCCGCACTAGGCCAGCGTGGTGGACTATGGCCTAAACACTCTCAATGGTAGAGGAGACCCATGCTCAGCAGTGAGCGTATATGGGTTGATGAAGCTAAAGATCATATTGGGACACTACAATCAACACGAGCAAAGCAGCAATGAAAAAGTTGCAAAATAAATAAATACACCCAACAGTCACATACATAGTCCTGACCTCATACTAAGATACTATAGTCTTGTGTCGTGGGTATCAGAAACTACGAGAGACTTTTCGGTCTCACAAACACCCAGACCCGAAACAAATATTTGTGGATCACACAAACATTTGTCTCAGAGCGGGGATCGAAACTGCGGCCGCTCGTTTCGCAAGCTGGTGTCTAGCCAACTGCGCCACGGGGCTGTCAAAATGACTAAAAAGTTTCTTTTGATGTCTAAAGCATACAAAGGTGTCGGCAACAACTATTCCTTCATATCATTTACTGCTTTTTTCTGTCAATCGCAATTACATTCATCACTAGCTTATATTTCGACCTATGCGCAGAATAAAGTTATATGTATGTGCTTTTGCACAACTTCTCTTTCCCAGTGGTTTAAACTTAATTGGGTACAAAATTATCAGTAACTTTTTTGTTCTTCAAACAACAAAATTTATGATTATTATTACTTCACTAGTGCAATATATAAACAAGTTTAACTCTATTATAGACATAAAATGCACTTTGGTGTTAGTCATAAGTAACTTTATTCTATGCATAGGTCGATTTGACCAACTGATAAATATGGCTTGGAAGAAAGAAAAGACAGACTAGACTTTTATGTTGGAGATTTATTTAAGTTACAGTCACAATGTGCTACAAGCTTACAGCTTGAGCTTGGTTCTCCTCCAGTGACGCCTCTTAGCGTTGTATCTGTAAAATAAACATTGTAACTATTAATACATTTTTATTATTTACTCTTCACTTAATTAATTAAAATAGTATTTTTTGAGTTTAAAAAGTGTTCGCTATAAAGTATGAATTGTGTTTAACAATTAGTATTTCTTTAGTGAAGAAAAACTTCAATCATCAGTTGTATTTTTACTGTTTTGTGGCTCAGTGTGCAGTGTGTGTGTGGTGCCAACTCGCACTAGGCCAGCGTGGCAGACTATGGCCTAAATCCTCTCAATGGTAGAGGAGACTTGTTCCTAGCAGTGGGACGTATATGGGTCAATGATGTGTGGTGTGCAGTTTAGTGAGATTAACCATCTGGAATAAATGATCTTATTGAGTTTTCTATAATACGTAAATTGTCATTGGCAGTGCAAGTTTGGAATTATAACAACTAAAAGCTCACCCTTTTGGGCCACTAAAAAGACATTCAGAGAAACAAATTCATGTACTCTTTCAGAAAACCATTTATAAATGTAATAAAAGCCAAAAAGTTTATGTCTTGCTACTGTACTTTATATTGATGTACATATAGGATTAGGGTTAAGTAAATTTCTTAATTGCATTAAAATCTTATAAACAGTAATTAATTATTAAACTTTCCATATAGACAATATATTCTTGTATTTGTTGAATTGTTTCTTGTTATGTATGTACATATGTACCAATATTTGTACCTATAAATTTGGCTATAGATTTAAAATAAAACTTCTATCGTTATAGTAATTAAATCATTTACTTTGGTGGTATGCAATAACAACTAACAGAATTCACAGACAAACAAGTCAATAATGACTAATATAAGGAAAATATTATGTGACAAATTAACCGCAAGCAATGATAAAAGAAATAAAGAAAAATATTTCTATGTAATACAAAACTAAAAAACAGTAAATATTTAAAAATAATAATATAAATTTCTTATGGATTTTAAAATAGGTGGTCTCATAGAGAGTTATGTATAAGTTTACACAATGTTTTAGGTGTGTTCAGAAAATTTTACTTGTCCACACTATGTTAAGAAGGAAAAGGATAAAATAATTGCTAAAATTCATACGGTAATTAATTAACCAAACTAAATAAATAAACTTTAGTAAATGTTCAACTGTTGAAATCAGGTATGGTTTATTACTCAAGATAATTTATGCTTATCATAAACACTGTAAGTCATTAATATATTATTATTATTAAATTAGCTTTATTTTACCAATTTACAATGAATGGATTATAAGGGAACACTACTACACACACCATCCATGTCATATTAAATTCCACACATAATGCCCACTAAAACCTTGAAGTATGGAAATCACTCACAGTTAAACATAACATTACTTTAGTATACAACTTCTAAACTAATGATGGAATAACTAATATGTTGGTGAACATGGTTTATTTATTGACCATAAAATGATTACACATGGAGATATAAGAAATTGTTTTCACACGACCACTTTTTGTATAATATTAAGCCCAGTTGCTAGTTTAGTACAGACATGTCTAGCCTAGATTTATTTACATCATGGTAATTTTTAAAAGAATTAATACTACAGTAAAAGTAAAACATTTTAAACTAAATTTATACGTCTCTTGGATATGACTAACTTCTTAAACATAATATGATTAAATATCAAGAAACATACATCTATCACTCTTTAATTTAATTTCAATTGATCTTATTTGTAATGCAAACAAATGTTTACTGTAAAGTGCCAAGTATTATTTGACGTTTTATTTTTCCAAATTATTTTTGTCAATGCTGTATATCAAGCGTACTAATGTTGTAGTATTTACTTGATCGATATAACCTACAAAGTAATACATTATATTACTACCTACTTGTATCTCATTTTAGCGGTTTAAAACATCAAAATTAAGTATTGTACTTCCACTGAACCATTATAATTATCTTTAGTATTCTAACATACCTGATCGTGTTTCCTGTACGCATTCTCACCCATTGGGGAATAGGTCTGTTTTGCTTCAGCTTCTTAGCAAGCTTCCGCTTAATAATAAATGTCTTGTGTGCAGACTGGAAATAAAAAAGTAATTGTTGAATAGTTAATTCCATAAATAAATGAAAGATCACAAAGATATACACAGATTTTACTAAAAAATTACACACACCATTTTAACGCCTTTGGCTGTCAAAACAAAGTGAACGATTCCGGCTTGAATTGCTAGACGCACCAAAATATCATCAAAGGAATATTTTTTTATGGCAACATTGGAATAAAATCTTATAATGCCACATTTACAATATCATGTGAGACGAGATGCGAGATGATAAGATACGACGTTTCTACTTGTGTTATGTACCTACTTACCTATTAGTTAGTAATTAAGCTAAAATAAGGCTTTGTTAATCATCGAATCATAGGGATGTAGAATTTTCTTTTTATAGACCATTTGTCGGATTATTTAGAACGTAACATCTTCTCTGATGTTCTTGTGTCATTACCTAACCCTGGATTCTAGTACAAGACGTCACATGTTTGTCACCGCTCCAATGTAAATTTTGTGGGGTCCGTTATTGAAACACCAACTTTACTTCTATAGCATGGTACCCTATAAAACATCTATAAAATATTGAAAAGGAATTAAAAGGCAATTTAAATTAAAATGCCGAGTCGATTGATCTTTACGGTTTCGAACTATTCCTGAACCAATCTTTCGCTATTTTCTGAAACGAGAGACAATTTTTGTAACGTATCGCGAAAAGCATTTAAAATACAGTAAAATTCTCACTCTCTAGTAAATGGCATTTTAAACTCAGCCAGTGGAATGTAAATGTATTATACCTTTGGGGAGTACACATTTCATCATAATAGTTGTGAAGTCAGGACGAGCATGTCAAGTTGCTTATAATAAAAAAAGGTAGGTACTTATCAATTCTTAAGTAGGGGAAGGGTGGGCATGATGGGGTAGCTAAGGGAAATAACAAAAAAACAGCATAATCACTATGTTTATTAGTCTCATTAATATATGGCACGTTATGTCATTAATCTAACTATGATTTGGTACTGTCTTTGGAGAATCAACATAACACATTTTTTAATAATTAAGAATTAAAAAGAACATTATGAAAAACCATCTTGCCCCATACTATGGGGTATGATGGGGTAATGAAATTGGGGCATGATGGGGAGTGCTAGTCGTTCTCACAAAACAAGCAAATGTGTATTTCCTAAAGATCTTCATCGTCCACGCCAGCACAAGCGTTGAGAGCCCATGGCTCACAGAGCTGGCTGCCTACCCAAGGTTCGGACGATGACAAAAAATTGTTATTTTCATCATTACAATATATAAGTGCGATAAGGCCGCCTCTTGTTTTATTATCTTGTTAGTTAAGTGTAGTCATTATATTCAATGTATGTGCAAGAAAGTTTTAAATAAATAAATACATAAATATAAGTAAATGGCATCTTCATCATTATTCTTTTGTTTTTGACTGAATGATTGGCGTTTTGTTTGTTTGTAGCATTCTTTTTGAGGCGAGGATCATTATGATTGGATGTTTTCCCCGGCTTTTTCAAGTTTTCCAGATCATTTTTATAAGGAGTTGAGGTTATTATGGCTGTTTTTCCTCGGCGGTATTGTTTCCTTTTTTCAGTTCGTTGAACAGAAAGAATGGGCAAAATATCACTTGGGTATGGCATTGTCAAAGGAAGACGTCAGATCACGGCATGCTGCATGAATGGAAAGTTCAACATAATAAAAACATCGAGTTTCACGTTCTGGGATGGTTGTTTTATCCACTCTTGGTGTGAGATGTTCGTAATATTCGGTGATTAACTTTTTTCTAGGTGGAGTGAAAGATGACGTTGTAGCTTTATTGAACCCCATTGCTCTAGCTGCTGAAGTGGCTTCAGGTTTACGAATTGTTTTTTTTCTTGAAAGAACGTACCATGATTTTACCTAAAAATAAGAAATTAATATTATTTATTAAGAAACTTAAATGAACGCAAATTCACAAAATTGCCCCAATGTCCCATCATACCCCACACCCAATACCCCATCTTGCCTCAAAGGGTCACTATGAACAAAAAAAATATTAACAAATAAAATGTTTAACTGATTCCTACAAATAACATACCTTATCAAAATAAACAACACTAGCAACCAAAGATCAAAAAGATGTAAATGGGGTGATCATAATTACCTTTCAATAATGACGCTGAACCTTACAAAAATTTCGATCGACGTAACCCTTAACCACTTTTTCATTTGTAAATAAAAGACGCGTGCACTCCCGCTCATAATTTCTTTCGCGTTAACCGTCGGTTGAATGAGACTTCCTATTGGTCTATTATTCTATATTCACAAACGTCTAGTTTCTTCTACGTGTGCAGTACCCCGTCTTACCTTGCTACCCCGTCATGCCCCCCCTTCCCCTATTCAACTAAGAAGAAGAGGCTGTCGTTTATTTTTTTTATCCTCTACTAAATGTGCGTCAAAAATTAATGCACTTGACGTAAGGAGGGATTTTTGTGTGTTAATATTATTGTAGTCATTACTTGCCGGTATTATCCTGATGGTCGATGAAATTCTCATTGAAAATATGTTTGACAGTTCTTACACCTGATAAACTGACAAGTAACACTTGACAGTTGACACTTGACACTGATATTTAAAATTATTGAAATGATTGATGTAATCACGAGCGACTTAAAATCGAAAAAAGTGTAGATAATATAACATCTAAACAATGAATAAATTCATAGGATTATTTAGTATGAAAAGGCTAATGGAATTTCGAACAGCAACTACACGTATAACAGCAGACGGAAAAGATGTGCCCAAAACTAGGAACTTCGAAAACAGAATCACTTTGATTGGTGCTGATAATAGTGTTAGTATAACAGATCTAAAAAACGCTCAAAATTTATCAATAAAACGTGAATTGAAATTAGTCAAAATTCAAGATGTTGACGCAAAGACCAGGCGGCCGGTGTATAAGTAAGTAGAATATATGAAGACTGTGTTGAAAAATGTGTTTTTATTCTTTAAAATGAACTAACAATGTCTAAATATTTTAACTTGAAGGATAGCCAGAGGTGTATTTCTTTTCTGTTCTTGTATTTCTGCATCTCAATTTTCCCAGTGGTTTTAAAACCCATGGAGGCAAGCCTATTGCTATTTTATAGGAACATTTCCAAAGTTAGTGAGAGTTACTGATAGTTTGCTACTGAAAAACCCAATAAAATTTTCCCTGATTGGACCTGAAACATCATAGGCTATACGTCATAAACTTGTGCATTTCATATTTTTGCAATATAATTTATATAATAGTTGAATTGGCAGTGGAATTTGGAAACATAGTTTATTAAAAACTTTTGAGATAATATGGATAAGAGGAAATAATTGTTATACAAGAATGCATTTATTTTCTATAATATTTGTTTTATTTTTTAGACTCATGACAAATTCAGAGTATCACACTGAAGAATTAGCAAAAAGGAAAGAAAAACAAGCAATTCGCCAAAATAGTTCTATCAAGGGTCAAAAATTTCTTACTTTGTCCTCAAAAATTGGAACAAATGATTTAATGACTGGTGTGAAAAAAATGATTAAATTATTAGAAAAACAGTATGAAGTAAAAGTTATTGTGACTGGAGAAGGCATAGAAACAACAAAAACAGTATGTAATTCTACCTATGCTATACCTTAAAAATATATAATTTAAATATGGGGAAAACAGTATTTGGAATATGGTATAAAAACATTATGCACATCAAACCATACCATGTTATATCATATGCACAGTTGGTAACCCTTTAATGTGCAGTATGTAGAGTTATTCCTTTCTTAAATAAAGGAAATATTTCTGATAATATCTATTATAGTGTATCTGCCAAAGTATATTTGTGAAAAGTATTTTTTGTGACTCTCTTCTCGTTTTACTATCAATGTCAAAGCTTTCATTTATAGTAGTAAAAGTAAACAACAGACATTTAAGATCATAACTATTGATAGAGTTTTTATTCAAGCAAATCTACAATGATTCTACAACTTTTTGTAGTTATTTTATTTGGAAGCATTATAGGTTGGAGAATTAGATGAGAATAACTTTTCTATAAGGCATCAGCATGGCACTAAGTACTGTCCATTTTCAACCATAAAGACAGTGGGTGGATGGTTAGCAGTCGGATATAATATGATATATTTTCATAATATCAAATCAATTCTTATTTGTTTCAGGAGCAGATATCTGATATAATAGAAAAAAATATAAAAGCTGTGGGTAAATTAGTGCAAAAAAGGAACAAAGGGAGTAATTTAAAATTTCAGTTGCTTCCCTTGAAACACAACTATTCCCAGGACTCTAATGACAAAAGTTCAGATCCAAATAATAATGACAAAGGGCCCATGTGACTAGCAGTGTTCTTAATATTTGTTTTAAGTGTAAAGTATGTTGTATGGAGAAAATATTTATTTTCCCAAGACAAAACAAATGTAAGAAAATCAGAGCAAGTATCTAAAATCTCAGAAGCTGCTCCAGCAGAGGATAATACAGATACATCTTATTAATAATTATGTAAGATTTTATTTATGTACATACAAATGTAATGAAGTGAGAACATTAAGTAAAAGATATTGTGTTAAATGTATTTTTTGTTACTAATAAAATAAACAATTTTTATTCATTTACACAATTTATAATTCACCATATTTAAATTAAGTAATTACATAATTAATTTATATATAATAATAATAATAATAAATCTTTTATTGCGGATCGTTAATATCCATAAGAAACTATAACCTTAATAACTAATACAAAATAAAAACATCAAAATAAAATTAAAAATTAAAGAAGAACAAAAACTTAACTCAACTTATACATAATACATATTACACTATTTGATGTAGTTATAGGATGTCCTATGAGAGGACATCCAATGCCACACCAATGCAGTATCACATCGTTGTCCAACGACAGACACAAGCTGGTTGGGGCTGCCACGCACGCGCCGCATCATAGATGCCATTCTGAGGCGCAGGATGGCGTAAAAGTCAGGAACTCCCGCCTGTGCAAACATTCCTGATGCGCTACAGAAACGCGGCAGCCCCAACATCACCCGGAACGCGTTGTTGTATTGAACACGTAGAGCGTTGAAAGATCTGCGCGTGTAATTGACCCATAGAGCACAGGTGTACAAGGACTCGCAATATGCTCTGAAGAGCGTAATCTTGACTCCGCTTGTACACCGCGCAAACCTACGGGCCAACATATTGCACCGAACTGTCAACGCCCTACGTTCTCTTTCCAGGTCAAAATCATCGGTGAGCCCGTCGGTCACCCAGTGCCCCAGGTACTTAAAACAAGTTACTCGGGCGAGCGAGATTCCACCTAGCATAACTGGAGGAATATTGTCATAGGTTTTGCAACCGGCCTTAAAGACCAGTATTTGACTTTTACTTGCATTGTACCTGAGGCCGTGAACCTTAGCATACTTCTCGCATATACGTAGAAGTGTCCTAAGCGCGTGTATGGATGGGCTCAACAAGACCATGTCGTCTGCATAACTGATATTATTTATAAAATGCCCTTCAATTGAGCATCCCACCTTGGCATTGCTAAGCTCACAAATCAATTTATCAATGTACAGGTTGAAGAGTGTAGGAGAGCTCAGGCCACCCTGCCTCACTCCACACTCCAGTCTGTAAGCCTCAGACGTGACATCTGCCCATTTTAACAAATTGTTTTGGTGGCTATACCAGTACTGCAGCATGTGTATGACGTCCTTCGGAACATCTGTGTCATTCACAAGTTTTTCCCAAAGACAGTCATATGACACTAAATCAAAGGCCTTTGAGAGGTCTAAAAAACATGCATATACTGGGGTTTTTCTTTTGGTGTAATATTGGACAGTCTGCTTAAGACAGAAGATAGCACTCTCTGTTGATAGCTTTGGTCTAAAGCCAAATTGGGCATCATGAAGCGATACGTGTTCATTTAACTGTTTATTAATCAGACTGTCCAATACTTTAGCAATAACAGTTGCCAAGGAAATCGGTCTATAATTATTTTTATCGTTAATGTCCCCGGTTTTATTTTTAACAATGGGAACGACTATAGTTTTCATTAGATCATAGGGAAGGTAGGAGTGTCCCATGCAGAGACCAAAAAACATTGCTAGCACTATGGGTAAATGTACTCCGGCATATTGCAAATGTTCTATTGATAGATTGTCATGTCCGGGGGATTTCCCCCTTTTCATTCCCTTTATTGCCTGCACTACTTCTTTAGCCTTATATCTAATATGTATGTCTTCAGACCTCTCAAAGGACAATGGTTTGTTGGTTGACGGGCCCAACGGTGACTTAACCATAAAAGACGACTTAAAGAGGTCAGCGATATCTTTGGTTTCAGTAATACCATTTACATTTACAGGTAGACTCGACCTTGGATTCAGCTTGTCTGTCGCTTTCCAGAAACTACTAAAGTCTTTCGCACTATGATGTTCAGTAATTATGTCCATCCTTACTTTGTCTTTATTATTCTGGCACCATTTTAATTTATTTTTAAATATTCTTTTACTATCAACCATTCTCGCATATAATGGTCCAAATCGGGGTTTACCAGCTGACATCCAAGTCAGAAAGTCAGATCGAGCCTGTCTGTGTGCACTTTTTACATATTTATTCCACCCTACTTTGTTATATTTTTTTCGGTTTATGGTTTTACTCTTAAAACTTAATGCAGCGCCCTCAGATAGAATCGTCACAATATCTTTATAGATGTTATCTAACACCGTCTGATGCTCTACATTACTGCATCTGGTGTCGCAACATTCCGAAAGCAATGCAGGAAAGGTTATGTTTCGCAGTTTAGAGTTACAATATTCCCTATATACTTTTATCTGCAATTCATCCCTCCTACCCCACCTTACCTCGTTATGCTGTGACACCCTTGGCGTGAATTTGGGTCTTAAAGCATCTAAATTGGTTTCCACTACTATTGGCAAGTGATCCGACCAAGATACGTCATACAGCACTCTAATATTACTAATGGTATGCCACGCCGCCTCAGTTACCACACAATGATCGAGCCAGCTGGTGGTACCATGTGCATCACTTAAGTATGTGTATGTGTTCGAGTCCACACCTAATAACATTATGTCAGCGCATTTCCAATTTACTTCTGAAGCAAAATTTATAAGGTCCCTACCAAATAAATTATAGGGTTGGGCATTAAAGTCTCCCAATATATACACAGCATCTACCTCATAGCTTTCAACAATTGCATTTACTTCACTTAGACAATTGACAAATTCACTAAGATTATCTAATGAATCATTTGGCATGTATACAGAAAACACAATAAAGGATCTATCTCCTATATTTACCTTAATTGCCACAAGACGCGTACTTTTACATTGCAACTGTACCACGGAATGGTAAGCATTTTTACGCCACAATATTGCAACTCCACCATAAGGCCTGCCACGCAGTATTTCTGACGAGGTATCTACTGCTGAGACACCCGCGTATTCAAAATTTGAATGTATAGTACCTAACAATGGAATATCATGTGGCAATAACCATGTTTCTTGTAAAGCGATTATATCTGAATTTTGGCATAATATTCTCACGTAATCAAGAGATCTCGTTAAAGATTTACAATTAAAACTAACAAATATACTCTTATTTCTAATAGGACTAATATATATATGCATGCCATCATGATATAAATGATAAAGGCTAAAATTAAATCATGATTAATAGTCCAGTCATTTTAGGTTTTATTTAGGGAAAAATTCCTATGAGCTGAATTTTTGTATACACCTTTATTACGGCGTTATTATGAAGTTGTGAAAAATCGACATCGATATCGTGCCGGCAAAAAAAATTACAACGGTCAAAACGTCACGAAAATTAGTTTTTTGCACATCATTCGCGACCTATTGCTCGGAGGTCAATTGAGGTCCTTATAAAAATTGTTGCTCATAAAATTGTCTACAAAAAATGTATCTTGCAGTTTTTCTGTAAAATTAACGGTTTTCGAATTAAAGCGCTGAGAAAGCGACTAGAATGCACTCACATACGGTATTTTGGAGCACCGTATATTGCTAGTAGAAAATGTATTCCGGCATTGACAATGACATCTTGAGAGCAATTTTCTTGCTGGAATATTTCTCTACAATTGTTTAAATCGGTTCCTTTTTCAAAAATCTTCATGGCTTTCAATTTTCCTCTCTCAAAAAGTGCTGAAGTTGTATGACATTCGGTCATAGCATGTAGAAATGAAATATAGTATTTCTTACTTAAAACCTAAACCTCTATGCGATAGATATATCTTTCTCGAAACGTCTAAATATAAAATAAAAGACCTTAAGAAACATACAAGTATTAATAAAAAGCAATAGAGTTTACGCCTTGGTGTACGGTATACAATACCGTATGTGAGTGCATTCTAGTCGCTTTCTCAGCGCTTTAATTCGAAAACCGTTAATTTTACAGAAAAACTGCAAGATACATTTTTTGTAGACAATTTTATGAGCAACAATTTTTATAAGGACCTCAATTGACCTCCGAGCAATAGGTCGCGAAATATTTGCAAAAAACTGATTTTCGTGACGTTTTGACCGTTGTAATTTTTTTTGCCGGCACGATATCGATGTCGATTTTTCACAACTTAATATACAAAAATTCAGCTCACTAGGAATTTTTCTCTAGATAAAACCTAAAATGACTGGACTATAAAATAGAGAATTTTTATCTTTTGGAACTGCCTTCATCACGTAGTTTAAGGCAGTGATTCCCAACCTTTTTAGAACATGCCCCATCTGAACATTTTTAAAAATTTTAAATGTCTCATACATAATTTTTAATCTCTGAATAAATATGCCACCAAGATTTGTTGACATGTTGAATACACGCATAACATAAAGGTGTGAATTTGTTAATTTGGGATTTGAAACAGCGAGCGTTGAGATTCTCGAACACGCGCCTAAACCGCAAAGCTACTTTTTTCGGAATATAGAACATACATACGTTCAGACCTGGCATACGTTCAGACGGGTAAGCAGAGATGAATTTCTGTATCCGCATTTCGGCAGTTGAGTTCTAAATCAACGAAATACAGAGCGAGCCTACTGCTATTCTTAGAACATATTTCCGGACTTCATGCTACTGTAAAATGTTACTAATGTATAATCTAATTACACTTTAACCGAACCAGGAGAATTATGAAGATGATCTCAATTGTAACTTTTGTACTAAATTAATAACAAACTCAAAAAGTGTTTATTTTCTTTATCGGGTCAATTCGATTCTCGTAAATAAGTTGGTCTCTTAACACAGAAGTGGCGTTCTGTCTCTCGATTGTCACGAAAGATGTGATTAGACCGCACTTGTGAATACTTAAAACCAAAAATAATTATGTATCATGGTAAAACTAAATGTTTAAGTACTTTGTCTTTGCTAAACGTTTTTTTCTTTTAAATATGTTCAAACAAAAACATACAGCCAACAATCACATACATACATAGTTCTAACCCGGCACTAGGTTAAAAGTCCTGTGTCTTGGGTATTGGACACTACGAGAGACTTTTTAGTTCTCAAAACTCCCAGACCTGAAACATATTATATTTGTGGATCACACAAACATTTGTTTCAGGGCGGGGATCGAACTCTAGGCCACTTGATTCGCTAGCTGGGGCGTGGTCAACTGCTGATCTACATATACTTATTTTTAACAGATTTCGAAATATAAAAGGAGGTGGTTCTCAATTCAGCCGCGTACATATTATATTTTGTATCGTCAGCAATTTACGCGACATCAATCTTTCATTAGTTCCTTATCAAAATCCTTTCCAAGATTGTATAGTTCCGTATCATCTTGTATTCATTTTGTGGTTCTTCAACGGTTAATACAACTATTTGCGATAATGAGGTATTTTTTTTATCTTGTCACGTCTGAATCAAGTATACCGCTAGCGTATGAGCCGTGCTACGCCCGGTTACGACTGTTCTTTTTTAAGTTACCTTAAAAGTAAAGCAAGGTAGTAGGACTTTTTAATCTTTATAACAAAATGAAAGTCATTTTGAAATATATGTGTTTTAATACAGCATTCGTTTAGTCAGTCACGTTTATTTATGCTAACTTACATAGAATGGCATACCTAGTATTACAAGGGTATACAGACAATTATTTTGTAGAAAGAACTAAAATAACATAAATTATAGATTTACGTTTATCAGTTGGAGTTATCACAGATGTTTTAGAGATCTTTAATTCTTAAATGGTAGGACATTTACGTATAATTCTAAGGCAATAATTGTAATTGTGTCTACTATGTAAAATATTTGCATCATATTTTCTCGGTGTCACTTGGATAACAGAATTTTTGTACACGAATTACAGAAATATAAGTAATTTTATATCTAGAAGGAGAGTGCCTACGTTGGATTCAGTCTAGTGTATCTAAATAAGCTATGAGTAAGATCTTTATGAAATTTGATCACGATTATAGTTTATAACTAATGGAAATGATATATAATAAATTAGCATGATGATGACAATGTCTCGCACAGATATACAAAAAGCAAAATGCTTTTTATGTCCAGAACACATCAATGCAAAGCTAGATACAATTGTTACACACGAGTCACGACGCAGATACAGACATATTCTATTTACAATAAATATACACAACTTTTCGACATTACATTCAATAGAAATGATAAAAGCTACAATTTCAAATTAGCCATTGGTTAATATTAGTTAAAATTTATCATTATAATAAATATATCACTATACTACAAATGAACACTTGGGTAAATTAAAATTTTATTTTACCCACATTGAGTAAATGGAATTGGGTTTGGTTTTTGCTCGAATATAAAAAAGCCGTGCAATAGTTTTAATACATGTAGGCATAGTCTTAGATTCACGTCCACGACTCACTGTTAGTTTCATGGCAAAATAGAGCAGTCAGCATTCGGTTTCGGTTGCTAATCCCCCAGTTAGTCCTCTTTTGACACTTCATGAATAAGCTTCAATATGTCTAAGTGTAGACGACGTAAGCGTATCGGTCTTGGCTTGGCGTCGGTAAATCAGTGTTGAGAGTTCTGCCCCAGGTTATGAGGGGGGATACGGTGCCCACTACGGGAGCAGCGCGAACTGCATTTTTTACTATGCCCTGAAATAAAAAGGAGAAAATTAATTATAGATTTTTGCGATGAAAACTTTCTACATAGTTTTCAACAGTACTACTTATATTTTTATTGCAGGCAATGATTAAAGTAATTCTTAACAGTTCTTTGATGTAAGTTTGTTTTGCCCTTGTTATTGCTTAGATTTGGTTCTTGTCGATTGTAAGGTATACGTATTATTACAGTCGCAAATACATATTTCAAAGTATTGAATTTAGAACGTGCATTGCGACGACAAATTTTATTTGCTTTAGCACGTGAAAGAGTTGAATGAGTAGATAACATAAGTATTATTCAATATCATGCATAATGAGAAATTTATAATTTTTAATCAATCCCTGTAAAATATAATATTGATGAAGGTAAATGAATTATTAATTAATTAATACTACATGCAAATAGCGTTAGTATGAGGGTTAGTTTTTCGTCATCATATTTTTTCTCTTTGTACTATATTTTATTGCATTTTTTTGTATTTAGAGTCACAAAAAAAAATATATTTGAAAAATAAAATTTATTTCAAAAGATTTTTAGCATAGGCGTTGAGAAAATAATATGATGGCGAATGTGAGACACACCATGTTACCCATGAGAGAGGTTCGCCGTCGGGCCGGGCGCCGCTTGCGCCGGCACCAACAGCGATGGCCCCGTGCGCGCCCGTACCCGCCACTTCGTGCGCGTCCCACCTCGCGCCGCGCTCCTTTTGCGCCCTTCGCACCGACTGCCCCGTCGCCTGTCGCCAGCGCCGGCGCCATCGACTTCACCGTCGTCGTCGTCCTCGACCCGCGCGTTGCCTCAGCCTCTTGCTCCGCAGAACGATCCGAAATTATGTGCGCTTCTAAATCTTCCAATGGCGACTCCGAACTGTTATGAATTAATCAAAGGTCATACATAACTGTGCTGATAACTATATATTTGTTTTTAAGCGTCTATTTTTTATCATTTTCTTATACTTAGTATAATGATATTTACTAGAGATGGGCCGAGTACTCGGTTGATACTCGGTACTCGGCGTACTCGGCGGGTTTTTTGATACTCGTACTCGGCCGAATAACTCGGTTTGAATGCCGAGTATACTCTGTTTAAGAAATGCAATATATTTCGGTAGATATAATTTAAACAACAGTCATCATCATCATCACTGGTCACAAGTGATGATGCCAATAGTGGTCCACATAGGCCTCCCCCAATGACTTCCACCGGGAACGGTCGGAAGCCTCTTGCAGCCAGCGACGTCCCGCGATCTTGACAAGGTCGTGAACAGGGTGGTAAAATTTGAAATGACTGCATTTAAGTGATGTATTAAACATTTTATAGATTCAATAAATATTATTATATTTCATTTAAAAAATTTTGTAATTTAGGAAGTCTTTGAAAATCTCAATTAATAAAATCAAAATTATAGTATGCAATAAAAATAATTAATATTTAAAATTGGATAAAGCTAAGTTATGATGCAGTGATGGCCTCGAAGTTTGGGCGCGCGGTCGAAAATCTCGACGGTCACGGGTTCGAACCCCAGGCACATTGAATTATCACTTGCTTTAACGGTGAAGGAAAAACATCGTGATAAAACCTGCACACCTAAGAGTTCTTAGGAATTTCTTAGGTGTGTAGTCCGCCAACTCACACTAGGCCAGCGTGGTGGACTATGGTCTAAACCCTCTCAATGGGAGAGGAGACCCGTGCTCAGCAGTGGGCGTATATGGGTTGATGATGAAGTTATGATGCAGGAACACAAGCCTCGCTGCACGTTCTGGTAACAGCCTATTCCTCTATTCTTCGTAGACAGAAAACAGGCTATTTAAATTCTAATGTACCACGCGCGAATTGGAAATTTAATTGAACCGAGTTACTCGGCCGAGTACTCGGTTGAAAAAAAATTGAACCGAGTAAAACTCGGTACTCGTTACTCGGCAAAAGTGTAACTCGGCGCATCTCTAATATTTACTAGTTTAAAAAATGAGTTATTTTAAAGGATACTCACAAGGCACTTATAGAACAGTATTCGCTGAGTTGTTCCCATGTGCAACCAATGATACAACATTCGTCTGCTATACCGAGTTGTCGTCTTTTCCGTACTACCGTTCCTGGTTGTTCTACGACTGTTAAAAGTTCAATAATTGGGTTAAATTTTACAACTGCAGTATTAATATTTTTTATAAGATTATAAAAAAATATCTTTTGATTCGAGAATATGAACAGAGTTGTTGGTAGCGCAATTGTTTCGTTTCCGTCTCACCTACATATTCAGTTAAAATACTACGTACAGAAATAGAATATTTATCTCGAGCCTACTTTTTACTTATAAACAAGTTTAATTTTCCCACGATTGTACTTATTTACAACGATGAAATGATATGCGCAAATGTGTCAACGTCCTCAAACATGTGTTTGATAAGCTTGAAATAGACATCAAAATGTTTTGATATCATTCATTTGTAGAATTCACTGGATAAAGTTTCTAATATTATAAGAAATAATTGAGTTCAATAATTAGATAAATGACAATATTAACGAGATTATTGACAACAGTATTTTGTAATCGAATATTGACGGCCTTTTTATGTATAATGTTACTTAATGTTAGCGATGATAACATTAGTTGCCTTGCGGATGTTTTTTTAGGCAAATATTTTTGATAGTACCTTGAGGGTCGGATATGTTTGTACCTACTATTCAACATTTAATTTGTGAATAGGAGGACTTGTAAATAATGCTCTAGTACATTTTTATAACATTATAAGTATCTAAACAATTTAAAAATAAGGATGATAATAACTATACCTGTGGGGACATCCCAGGAAGGTCCATTGTAAGCGTGGCACACTCTGCTCATGAACTCACTTAATTGCCTTCCGCAGAGCTTAACTGAAGCTTTGGAAGCAGCTTCAGTCTGACTTTCCCAGAGAACTGCCGTTGTTATTATGAACAATTGCATAACCCGATTCGAGAGCATATTTGTGACCCTGGAACAAAAATGAGAAGTGTTACACAAGTTAGAAGACACAAGAGAGTGCAGTTCACGAGCTGAGTGTCCCCGGCCAGCACAATGTTGTGTTTGAAAGGTGACTGTGCGTAACTCGAGTAGTTTTCACCGTTTTATACAGAAGGGTAAAGTTGTAATTTGACACCGGCACCGCCCAGTTGATACAAGATACGAATCCCTCAAAAGGACTTTTCATTTCCTAAATGTATTGCTAATTTCAGGGTGAAATGCATTTTTATCCACATTTAATAAAAATTGAGTATGTTCAACGGTATGCTCCAGCTGCCTAATCGTATTATCGTATTTAAATGTACTCGTGCGGTCTCATGGTGGCAAAGTTCAAATGTTACTCATCTCATTAAACTCCACGAACCGCTTTACATAATTAATTTAATTCACGATGTTTACTAATGATGAAAATAAAATATTAATAACAGATATGTTCTATGTAAAGAGAATTTTGTATTAAATGAGAATTTTACTTGCATGTTTTTGCATTATCTTTACTTATGAATGAATCACAATTATTTACTCGTATACTGCACACATAAGCAGTTATTTGTAAATTTATTTATTATCTACAAGTCCCAAGTTGGTTCCCTTCCGAAGTAACAGCATAAAACTTTTAATACTATAACAGCAGTGAAAAACACATTAGTGACAATAGCATTGAGTTCATTCAAAGATGATTTCACTTCACCTTCCTTGTTCATAAAAATGCAAATCAGCTTCTTCCTTTTATTACGGCCATTTCAAGAATAGAGTAGGGTGGGTGCTGCTACATATTGTTTAGTGAGCATCATGGTGTAATGACTGTGTGATTGTGCAAGCTTCACTGCAAGGAGGATAATACCAGTTAACTTGTTTATAATCTGTTTATTTGATTAATGTGTGGTTATTAGCGTCTATGTCTATCCAATTAACAAGATCGACGTTAGATCATCTCTCACAGTGACATTCCTTATTAATCACGAAACAGTTGAGACTGTTTCACGTGGCTGTTGGTATTGTAAAGTATGGCATCATCAGTATTATTATAATGTTGGGAGTGTTTTGAAATATCCTATGCTGGTGGGGCAAAGTACGTAGGTATATGTGGAATAAAGTAAAATACACAATTATAAGTAAATTTTTCAAAGGAACCGATGCGTTAGTTTGTATAAACAACGAAACAATGAATGAGAGCAAGCTAGTAAGCGTAGTAGTAGTAGAACGGCGGGCCGCGATCGCCAGTATTTGTGAGCCGGTCACACACTGTGCGCGTGCCCGACCACACAGATGTTATGTAGCTACGTACTCGCAGCATCTCCATGTTGTTGATTCGCTACTCGTTACCGAGCGGGCAGCGGCGGCCGGCGGGTGCGCGGTTGTCGTATGTCGGCAATGTGATGCCACGTACAACTAAACAACTCAGTGCTCGCGCACTGGATTCAACAATTACCTTAATCTCCACTCAAACTACTACTTACGTCTGCACTTTTATGACACCACTGCATAACTTTTAGTTTCACTTTATTGAGTTCTATCCGTTATACGATAGTCGAATAAGGTTAATATTCACAGTGGAGAAACTTATTTCGTCTATAAAACAAATGTATACGTGTTAGGTAAAATTTGATCGCAATTTAAATTACCACAATGCATATTGACCTAAATAAATTAATCGTCCATTTGATAAATCTCCTCGTAACAAATGTTTATGTTGATACCATAATGCATATGAAACAATATAAAGTTCCTTAAAAAGTACTATATCCGTATGTTGTTATCTACTCTACTTAAGTTTAAAAATAAACACATGTTGTAAATGTCGTGGGCAAAAACAACCAACCTGCAATTACGAGTAATCAGCCGGCCGTGGCATACGATTGAAATTGCATAGAACGTAAAACTGTATCACTGCCTATTCCTAGACGCCATCAGACAAATGTACACTCATTATGTTTTTAAGGAAACCTATTTTTAACTCGTCGGTCTAAGTTTTGCGCTACTACACGAACATATTTTGTTTGGTTGCGTTTAACTGCGTCTATATAGTGAAAGGACTGTTTTATTGCCTAGACGCATATGCTTAAGTGTATTAGTAACTTCAAAACCTGTCTGGTTAGAATCCACAGAGTGAAATTCAAGCAAGTGCACGAACGCACCAATGTTTAGTAGGTATCAGTTATCGTGCCACAACACATGAATACATACACATGTGCACATTTGCGGCACCTTAGCAACCAACATACTCTACACGGGAGACGTAGGGGGCAGACGATAGGTAACAAAAGATCATTTAAGAGTTTGCGGGGTCAAGTGTATTGTCGCTTCGCCAAATTGTCGGGTTGACTCGGTCAATGGCATCACACGATCAAACACCTTTCTAGTTCAGCTCATTTATTCTATTGCCATGGCATTATTTGGAGGGCAATATTTTTCAACATAAATTGGAAAGCGTTAATTAACTATTAATTATTATCGTAGCGGTGGACAATTTTTACAATGTGTAAGATATCCTGCATCTTTAGATATTTCATGCGTTAATCAAAATATTTTATTAAACTCATACTAAAAGAAATGCAGTTTATATAGAGTATTGAGACGAGAGAAACGAATACGGATTATCTCTCACTAGTCGACCGTGTATAGACAGGTTAAACGCAACAAGGTTGTTTCGGTCAAGCCGGTCCATCTGCACCACAATTTTATCTCCATGATCTTTCACTACCGTATGAATGGGGCTCCATATCAATGCGAATCTATCCCTTTATAAACTCCTTTTCAAGAACGAAATAAACTGCAAGTCAAACATTAACGTAAATATTAATGGGTATTGAATACCTTGAGGACCCCTTTATTCCTTTGTCATCATAGAATTTACTTTATGTATTTTTTAAGAGTTAAAGAACTATTCTCGATTAATTACATAAACGCTCATATTTTTATATGCTTGGGCGGCTTCTAATGTCCAGCAGATGACGTCTTTTGGGTAGATTTTTAAAGTAGCTTATAATTTTTACAAAATTAAAGATAATGTTTGATTGTTCTTTTATGGTATGCAATATGCATATATAGTTTTCTCTGAAATCAAGTAAATATTTCAGTAAAATGTTTGTTTTTAGAAAAACTATCTGTATTCAGATATTAATGTAAGTGTCCGGAACAAAAATCTTATCGCAGTTATCTTCATTTTTTAACTCCATCTTTCAATTAATCTTGATTTTCCCACGTATTTTACTCGAAGGTCAAAAGTCGTTTATAGTCGTCGACGCTCACTTTCTATTTAGCTATTCACCGTTCAACAATTCTTAGGTTTTTTTGGTAGTTAAACTACCAATACCATTTTCCTCATTCCACTTTTATTCTCTATTAGAATTAAAAAGTGATTTAAGCGGTGGTTGATACAATTTTGCAGGTATTTAAATTACCAATATTTACAACTGATTTCAAAAAGATACATGAGGGTCAACGAAAAGCGAAAACAATTGTGTTTCAAGATAAGGATTGAGAATGTTTTTTTAATGGGATGTTTTTGGTGCGGTTCTATTTATAAAGTATTGGCTTGAAGTTTACTAACAATTACTATATTTCAAAACAGTATTTTAATGCTAATTAGTAAGTCTGCTATTTCATCAATACTTAGTATCTAATTTCTGTATCTGTTTCTTACTTTAATTAGTGGTAATTATGATGTTTAATGTTTTTTCATATTTTTTCTATGGGAATGTGGAAAATACAGTGAAATAGAAAAAAGTGTATTCGTAGCTGTTACTTGGTTTGTCGAATGTCACTGTCCATATATAGGTCACCGGGAAGAGTAGGTGATCTCAATCAAAAGCTACCTGAGTCCATTACCTTGATGGATAAACGACGTAGGTCTACCATTTGTAATTCATAATCCTTGAGTGCAGCGTAGTGTATGTGTAATGATGACCCGTACGGCAATTTTATATTTAGGCAGGGGTCACAATCACAACTTATTGTACGTGCATGTGAGTTGGTGAAGTGATCATTCTGACTCCAATTTAAAACTTGACCTGACTTAAAGTTCAAACACGTAGGTGGCCGATGCAAACATCTGATGCACTTTGTACCCGTGATAACTTCGTGAAATAATGATCCACTAGTTTACGTTTTAGTAAAGGTATTTCGCAGTGAATTCACCTGTAGTAACAGATCGATATTATTACCTTTTAAAATTAATGTTATTTTATTAATTATATAAATGCAAATGAAGGCAGAAATTCTTGTCTAAGATTTACCGATTAGGTACAAGTAGTAAGCGCTTCGCTATAAAAGCTATTTTCGTAGTTACATGACTTTCTAAATACAGAGAATTAACATCGTTAGATACTAGATATATTTCTTAATAAGACTTGAGAAATTATAATTAATAAAAACATCGTATTTCCTAAGTTAACCACATATGATTACCGGCTAAATCGCTGCTGTGAGCAGGATGCCTAGAAGGCTGACCACTTTATAATAATTACCCAGTGCTAGAACTTATACGCAATCTTTTCATTACTTATTATGGCTGATAAAATATATGCTATTTTTTATTTTTAGTAACTGTAGTCTTAGATGGATACCTCGATAAAGTCTTTAGGTGAATAATAGTGATGAGACCAAAAAAAAATTTTTTTTTACAAGTAAATGAAGGAACCCTGTGGTATATTTTATTATGATTCGATTAAATTACGTACATACGAACTCATGACCTTTAATTGCCGAAGTTGTCTATAGGCAGAGTTGCTTTTTGGCACCTGCATTTCGTCAATTGTCGACATCGAACCTGGGACGTCTTACATCTAGGTCACTCCGCAAATACATATTTGTGCCGTAAGACCACGAGACAGTGCAGTTAGTCGGTGATTTAATTACATATGTATTAGTTTTTCTGATGTTACCAAATATTTGTAGAATGAGACGGTTTTATCCTCCAAATGTGTGAGTTCCATTAAAACCTTAATCTATACTAATATTATAAAGCTGAAGAGTTTGTTTGTTTGTTTGTTTGAACGCTAGGATCTCAGGAACTACTGGTCCTATTTGAAAAATTCTTTCACTGTTAGATAGCACATTTATCGAGGAAGGTATATAACATCATGCTGCGACCAATAGGAGCGGAGCAGCAATAAAGAACATTTCAAAATCGGGAACATTTTTTCCTTTTTGTAAGCTTCCGCTGCATGCGCTGGAGAAACGGTTAAAGTTTCGCTAAAATAATGTATGACAGAATTGATCCCCTTTAAAAGTTCTAAAAAAATGTCCGCGACAGCATCTATCCTTTATGGTTGGCTTACTATAAGGTTTTTTATCCTAACCAAATTTATTTTAAAATAAAGCATTATTTGTGAAGGTGTTTTTACAAACATGATATTAATCCTTATCCAAATAAATATGTTATTTATTACAAGTATTTAATACAAAATAAATTTGTTCTTAACATTATTTGATTTCAATGGGTATCTTAGAAGATATCGCAGATTTAAAATAATGATCAAGCGCGCAATAATGATACTCAAGAGTCAAGGCGTTGACCGGCGCGTTACGGTTTCACGTTTAAACAATTTTACCGATTTGTATGCATTATGGTATGGAATGTAAATAGGATTGTGAGGAGTAAATAGACTAAAACTTATTTTCTTTTTGAACTCAACTCTGTAGTCTGCGCGGACGGAGTCGCGAGCAAAAGCATATAGTTAATACATAAATTTTGATTCTCTTGGGAAATATACGTTCTAAGTAGCAGTTAGTTCCGTATCACGTTACACATTTACTGTGAAGTTCGATTTTTCTCACAGCTTTTAATGATTGTAGACCCTGGCTGGTTTTAGCTTCAATTCCCGAAATTAACAAAAAAGTTCCTACATAAGGATTCCCTTTTTTTAGCCCGTAACTAGAAACGAATGTTGTACTATGTTAACAAAAAGAAGGAAGCAGTATACACGATAAAAGATTGCATAATAGTTCGAGATTAGGGCAAACCTTGTCGGCCATAATTATTTTACGTTATTAAAAAAAAAATACCGGTGGTACCTAAAATATAAAGTCTCCCACAATCTTCGTATTTTGTGTATGATAAAAAGAAAACATCATGAAGGTTTGTAATTCGCAAGAGCCTATGTCGTATTCTCAAAAAGTTTTCGAGCGTGCACGTTTGGCTTGTTGTGTAGACAGCCATAAAAACAGAATTATGCGTCTGACTGCACGGCGGCACAGGTGCAATAAAAAGCCTGGCGGTAAACGTGAAACCCGCTGAAGCTGGATTCGTCAACATTTCTAAGAATCTTCATTTCTCGAACATTTTCTATTGCCAATGCCATCCATTGCTGGAGTTTAATTAAGGCTTGGAGAGTTGCTGCACTTTATTTGCAAATTTTTTATGCCTTCGTAGAAAAAAAAGCTTCCTACAACCACTATTATTTAAAAGCTTAGGCGGCGTCAGAAATGTATGTAATGTTGTATAAGTATGTATATTTTTTACTATTAATGTTATTGCTCACTTAGTAAACTATAGTAAAATAATTAAGCCAAATTATTAAGATTATAAAAGTACTGTTATGTAGAGGAAAAATTTATTGGATTTTTGAAAAAATATTATTTGTGAAAAATATGTTACGCCTATAGATAATATTTACTAACCTTGTTTCAAAAATGTTTGAGAGGTAGTCAGCAAGTTTGGAACACAAATTGAGGCGGCAACGAGTAGTGTAGTAGTGGTGTGCAGGATGCGTAGTGCGTGCGCGCCGCGACGGTGAGTCGGTGTGTCTGCGATCGCAGCTGGTGGCCGGCGAGCCGTATGCTGTATCACAGAAGCACGCAGGTCGCGTTCGTGCACTGCACAATCGGCGCGACGTCCACCGGCGCCAACGCTGTCAGCACTCGTACCGCCGCGTGCGCTGCGCCGTTATTATAACTGACGATGGGCGGCGCGCGCGCACCCGACGCGCCGCCGACACGCCCCGCGCCGCGCCCCGCCCCCCGCCACACTACAAACTCACCCTTACATTCCACTCCACCAGGGAACTCGCTTCCGGCCCGCCAAAACTTTTCTGCTATGTTTACTGACACCCGACATTAACACTATCTAATTAGCTCAGTCTGGACAACCGGGTTTACGACAGGTCAGATCTGTTTAGTATTTTGTATATTTTTTTATCAGTCACACGTGGATATAATCTCGAGCCGTTTCATTCACAACGTACCGAGATCGTAATTTAAGGTTCATATGTCTTCATCATTTCGTCTTGAGCAGAAATGTATATGTAGCTCAAGGAGACAGAGGTAATGTCTGACCGAATTTAGTCATAAATGTAACCGCTCAGATAAGTGCAGTAATATGTCAAATGTTATTGGTAAACACAGCCGTAAACATCGAACTATAAATAAAAAAGGTGTAGTGAATATCGATATAGTGTAATCGCCAACAATTAATTTATGCATAAACAAAGCAGACGGAATATCCCCAGCATACCACTGTACACTTTTTCCTAGAGTACGTATACCCCTGAGGGACGAGGCACCGGTAAGTCAATCACATTACTTAATTAATAATGCTTTTCTATCACGAATGCTTTAGAGTGGGATAAAAATAAAGTATATTATGTCATTGTCTCTTTACGATTACATTGTATTGTGTTCTTTTAACGAACATTGCGTCGTGGAACATCTCGATTATTCAGGATTTAGGACAATGTGCGGCGTTGATATATCGCTCTCTTATGAGCGAACTTCATATTAATATAATCTTCAAACAATTTGCTATTTAAAATACATCTAATATGTAGGTACTTATTTATTTTTTAAGTTTTCAAACCTCTGCAGAGACATTGTATAAATATGAGAAAACTTA
The DNA here is from genome assembly GCA_030295005.1 of Cephonodes hylas. Lineage (NCBI taxonomy): Eukaryota > Metazoa > Arthropoda > Insecta > Lepidoptera > Sphingidae > Cephonodes > Cephonodes hylas. The sequence goes on along the minus strand of AP025369.1, from coordinate 7,093,208 downwards.
TTGTTCTGCAAAGCCTAGATAAATTAGTTTTGATTATATACTTTCGATATTATTTTTCTTTTTAAAAAATATATAAAATGTACAAAGTACTATAACCCACATTCAGATTAAAATTATCTTTTTCATTTATTCCCTTGACAATAACAACAGCACATGTCGATGCTTATTTCTTGTTTTACGTACCAAAAATATATCCAGGAATTATATATACTCCGCCACCAATATTAAAGTGTCCTATCGTTATCTCTCCTCTCCTGTACTGTAGATACTCTCACTTCTTAGCGCTGCTCTACTTCCAACATTAACTTTTATAATCGAGCTATTCTTATTAGCATATAACAAAAAGGTGTAGCGATTGACGTAATTTTGGCATAAATGAAAAAAAAAAACACAAATAATAAGGTACTTATGCGCGTTTAAAAACAATTTCAATATAAATTTTGCACGTACATCCCGCTATTATGTCCTTTGTTCACCGAAAGGATGAGTGAAGGTGAATATATAAATCTCGTTTTTTATCAATTGTAATTTGCATACGACGGAACTGACGGTGTTTTTGATATAAATCGCGAACAAAACAGTACGTGGAGCAATTTGTAGTTTACATTGGTAGAGTCACATGGTTAGCACGAAACCTAATGTCACGTGTCCATATCTACTCCGTAGAAGGAAACAAATTCCTTCGTTCCTAGAAGGTGATTATAGCCGTCCATCCATTGCGCAGTATCTACACAATAAAAGTTTGAAGGCACGTGTAAATACTTAGTAAGCTGAGGCTTTAAATTCATCTTTAACATCTCGTGATTTTAAGAATTTTTAGCTAATTACTTTGAATTTTTTATTTAAACACGGATGATATACAAATTTTCTCTGACTATCCATTATTCACATTAATTCCACCGATTAAATATTTCCGCAGATGAATAAACTTCTTACTTCTAGTCAAGGGGCAATTTATCTTATAAACACAAGTTTTATTATTAACATAATAATTTCGTTATCATTGGTCTGTTCTCCAACTTAATAATTGGCAATGATAAAGCTCCCAAGCTGTCAGTCATCTGCTATCAGATGTACATAGTTGGCGCCTTCGAAACTTGAAAATATTAGTGTATTTATAGAACTGTCTCATTACTATTAATAGGCGAAGATAAATCATTTTACTTAGACGTGACGTACCGAGAATAGAATCGAGTCTTTAAATGTCCTTACAGGACTGTATGATCAAGCGGAAATTTCAAATTAATTGTTTGTGTCTTAGCAAACAGAACTTCATGCATCATAATAATTTTCATAAAAATTGCCAAGAAAAAAACTAAGTACGAATCTGACCGAAACCGATGCGAAGGTTCCGAACTTTAGCAACATCGGTTATCTTTGGCCCAATTATGTTGTCTGTTTGAGACAAATATCGTATTTATAATAATAGAAATAGAATCCACATGCACAGCTTGATTGGTCATAATCTCAAATACGAGTAGACTGACAAGGCCAGATCATGTTTAGTGCCACCTAATAAACAACGTCTCATTAAGTGCAACAAGTGATAGGAATGCCTCTACAAGCTTGCACTTTGACATAATTCGAATTCGCTGTTACACCAATTAATTGGTGCTTTATTAAATTGTATGCTATCTTAAGTTGTACAAGCTGAATCATGCAATTATTTACGATGGGATCAGTCGACGTCAATGGTCGATTAGTATTTATCACCATTTATTGCCGAAAAAAAATTTTTCATTAAATTTTTTCACAAATTGGGGGTTGTTATGACCGATAAGTAGAATTACATTCCTGGAAAATGGAAGATGGATTTATATTCGATTTCGCATGTTATTTGGTAATTTGAACAATTTTATGTAGTTATAACTAATTGACTTAAGTATCTGTACGTATATAAATATTTATAGAAATTATTCAAATACTTTCCCGTTGATGTACACAAGGTAAAATAATAGTAATATATATATATAAATTAATTATTAAACATAGCATTCGTGCCCGGCTAAACCTAAAATTATTAGTATAAGATTCTAAGATTATTTTATGGAATATAACATGAAGCTAAAAATAGAATAGCGCTGTGTTTTGAAACTTGTAATACCAAATTAACGAGTATTACTCTTGCTAAAACCATGGTACTCCGAAACCAAACATTGTAGCACAACACCTTATTCACACACGTTAAATAAATTTCATTTTACAACTCGCCTTACGCAGCATAAACTTCCACAGGGAAATAGTCCCTTGCAGACGCAAATCGGCACACAAGTAGTAATTTGTTCCCATAATATTTTAGTATCTCGCTTGAAAGATATTAAAAGAAAGGGCCAGATAAAGTTATGTTACCGGTTACATACATTGTATGTGCTTCTTCTGCACCTAGACGTAGGTATCTACAATGTTATGTCTGGATTCTTACCTGAGCCAAGTTCACAATCATTAAATTAACGTTGTTTATACTATGACGCATTGTTCTCGTCTTATATTAATGCAGATTTCATGTTTCGCCGCTTTAAATCGTTGTAACATTTGTAACTGTAACAAGAACTTGCAATCAGTTGAGTACTTTGCAACGATTCGCAATCGTGGGTAGTAGAGAAGCCAATAAAATATGCATCAGTCACATGTCTGTCAACGTGTCTGTCCCTACTTGTGACAATTGAACTCGAAGTTAAGAACTACACATGCTGCTACAATAATAGTGTTTATCACCACGGCTAGACATCATTACTTTACTCGCTGGTTTATGAATCCCCTCAGAAACTTTTTAAATTTACTCCCATCATAAAGATTGGACGAGGCATGCAGCGAACTGTGTCTCTCGCTAATACTTAACATGAAACTTGCATATTGTCTACATAAATTAAATGTTTAATATCAGACTTTGTTTTTCGTATTTATTTCTAATACGTATCTAAATAATAAAGTGAGCAATAATGTAATAATAAGGTGATAATGTCATTATATCTTAATTTTATAAATTAAATATGTAATACTTAATTACGCAATTACTGTTGACCTCGTGCTAATATCTACATAAATATCTATTTTTAGTAGAAGCAATATCAACCACTTAAAAAAAGGGCATTTATAATCTTTTATGCATGTTTTTATTTATTTACGATTACAAATGCTCGTAAATTCCAATTTTTAATGTGGCGTTAGAGTAATTGGCGCTTGCAGTAACTTGCATTAGGGCTCAAACGGGACTTGTTCAAGAGGAGCATTAGTGGAATATGTTATAAATAGATTGGCTTGAGTAGTGGGCCGCGAGTAGTGGACTACGCCACGACCCGGTTACACTAATCCCTGCAACTAACGGCCCTGATATCCTGCGTTTAAACTTTAAATTGGGCTCCATCACTGCAAGTGTGTATTACAATAGGGTGCTCCTCATTGTACAATATCTACTTCTTTCCCTTATTAGTAGCGAACGATTTATCCAAGTTGTCTTTCACGTATGTATATGTGATGATTATAATAATTGCATTTATTGAGAAAGCATTATGACTAACCATATTATAGGTTAGTAGGGTCAAACATAATTATTATAGGTTGCCAAGCGGAATAAGTAATTTGTATTCTAATAGACCCATATTGTTATATAAGTATATATACATGTGTTTTATAGGTATGTTGTTTCTTAATTGAAGGCAAATGGCTTTTTTATGTTATTTTTTGCCATCATGCGCAAGATCTTTTTTGCTGATGATATCAGTTAAAACCAGCTTACAATTTACGTCTATACATTTTACTTGACACTAACGTTTTAGTCTTAAATTTTGCTTTAAGTTTACCTCGCAAATGATAGTAATAACTTTCTGTGTAAAGTACTTGAATTTTGCTTTAAGTTTTACCTCGCACATGATAGTATTATAGATAATCATAATTAACAATACAAAGTGCTTAAATTTTACTTTTAGTTTTACCTCGTACATTGTAGTAATAATTTACTTTATAAATTGTTAATTAATAGTACAGTCAAAAGAGTCCACCTTGATCAAAAAGTAACTTGCGGATTGGCTATTGGTTGAACAATTAGCTTTTTTGGGGGATTTCTTAAATAACTGGGAATATAATCGCACTGCTAACTACCAGAGAATTGTTACCTAACGCATACTAAGTTTGAATAACAATAACTACACAATTTACTCGTAAAAATAACTAAAACAACTTGTAAGTAAATTATCAGAAAGATTACATAGTCTAGTTCTCGTTGCTAAGTTTCACCTTTACCCAGATGGATAAATACCATTGGCATTACGCTCACGAAGATGTTAAATCATTACACTAGAGTTCGATAGTTTATCATTGCCTATAATTCTATTCGATATCGCTAGATGATATGTTTAATGCTTAAGAATACTTGTCCGCTTAAGTACTTGATTGACTTTAAATAAGTAAATCATAAAATGTAAGTACATTGCGTTGGATTATTCGAGTGTCTGCAACTTACTTCCTTGAACCACAAATTTTTTGGGACAAAAGAAAAGATACCTCTAAATTGTATTAATTTATGGACAATTGAATCCTCGTATCACTGCTTAGACTGAAAATAGGTACAAGTGTTTTACTAATCTTAGTGCTTTAAGGGTCAGTTAAGCATATACAAATGTAAACAAATCAAGAAAACGCTATTCTGTAGGTACATAGATGTAATCTATCCTCGCGATGTATCATTTTGACCTTATTGGAATCAGTAATTTTCCATATACTTTCTGCTTAGAGCGCACTAGTCTCTCGTTAAGCAATTACAGTCTAGTGTATTCATTCAATTGTATCTTTATTTTTTATTACACTGGTTACACAACCGAGGCAGTTAAAGCATTTAAACATTTTATGTGTATTGGACTGTGGACGGTAAGATAATAATAATATTAAGATATAATACGATAATTAATTAATAGGATATCGCAATCATTTGTTATTTTGTTACGCCAACATGCATCTGAGTTAAATATTATTTAAATCTATTGCTTATGAGGATATGATTAGTTTTAATTGCCTTCTTGTTGATTATTTTAAAATAATGAAAAAGTAATTACAAGAGACGTATCTGTCTGAATAAAAATTAATGGGACTACGTTGTTATTTTTTTTAGGGTTTGAACTCACAAGTTCGGTACAGCAAAGGTAGTTAATGTCATAACGACATTCTGTTCAAATGACACAATTAAATTTGTAGCAATTAGTCATGTAACGTATTGCAAGTGGAGTCAGTATTTTGAAAATTTCGTATTTTTTATTAATTACGCCCCAAATTTTTATTTTAAAGCGGGGGGCAATTCCTAAAGCACCCAAAACACTTGGCCTTACTGTGCCGACTGATAATAATTTGTTATAAGAAAAACCCACTGAGAAAGTGTTGATCACATGATCAACTTTGAAAACCGTATTTTCTGCCATTGAGATAAGTGTTTATAATTATACGACCCGCCCCGGCTTCGCACGGGTGCAATGCTGATATTTCATGGATGTTATCATACATATAAACCTTCCTCTTCGATTACTCTATCTATAAAAAAATCCGCATCAAAATCCGTTTCGTAGTTTCAAAGATTTAAGCATACAAAGGGACATAGGGACTGAGAAAGCGACTTTGTTTTATACTATGTAGTGATGTTTCTGCTTAAATTGTTATTTTAAAGAATGAGAATATTGGGTAGACTCTACGGCCACAATAGCAGTCGATGTAGAGCACAGGCTTCCAAATAGTAAGTGGTCAGTAAGTAAAATCCTAAGCCTTTAATTTACTTAATAACCAAGACAATGAATGTTTTTATGTACTGGCTCACATAAAACCGATGTGCGATGTACTCATAATCATAATACGCGTCCATGGGTATTATTTCCTCAAATAGAGTCGCCGTTCTTAAGATCCGAAATATACATAAGTGATAAGGTAGATATCTGAAACCAAATCAAAGAACAAGTTGGAATAATTGCAAATAATGGTGAGTGATAGCCATCAACATTACTCGTACTCGTCAGTCCACATTGTCTCATTGTCATCATTGTATCAGCTCTCAGGTACAACGCTTACGCTTTGTCGTGCCGGCATAAAAATATGTATTAATTTAGGGTTAAAATTTTTATAAAATAATGCATCAATAATGATTAATAAACTTACACCCAAACCAATTTACGGGAGACTTTAATATATCTTAAATAATATTTACGTAAAACATTTAACAAAAATAAAACTTTCTGAACTAACAGTAAACATTATCGTTTGATTAAAGTGAAAAATCCACGACCCTAGTGTTGGCTTCCTATTTGTGAAAATAAACTACGAAGGAAAGTCGAGCTTACTTTAATCTTCGTTTTCATTTCTCCGCCAACTGAAGTACCTACAAGAAGTTTAACATCTCCATGTAGAATTCTTTTCAAGTTTTTTATTTTTAATTACCTGTTTGAAGAGGGCTTCACTTGTATAAATACCATCCAAAACAGATATGAAATGGAATATTATGGAAGCCAAATTCATTATTAAAAACAAAAAAATCATCGATGACTAATTCGCTGACAATTTTTTAAAACCTAGATGGACGCCTAATTCTATGCAAATAAACCTAAAATTTATTACACTAAGACTATACATAATTCCGAAATAGTTTTATAATTTATTGGCATTAGTACAATGATTGTTACTTAATAAGAAATAAAAAGGAGTAAAATCGCCGATTTTATTTAACTTTTTAAAACAGTATAACTTTAAATACCTACAACTGAGAACGAAATATCCAATACACTGCAATGGCACAGTGAGTTAGAGAGGCTGTGAAAAGAAAATCCGCAAGTGTGATTCTTCAGTCCAATTCATCTAAATTTTGAGTGCCGTCAGATTGCACGTAGTTTTAATCCTCACGGTAGTTGCTTCTAGAGCGCCGGCTACTTCGCGTTGAGATTGACCTTGTTCATACAACGTGACAGCCTGACCGACTTTTGCCGCAGAAACTTATGTTTTAAAAGCTACAATACAATACGATTTGTTTTTCTATTTAACATAAATCTTGGTTATTCAGCAATTATTTATTTTAGGACACACAAACAGTGAAAATAAAATTATTAAACAAACTACCTACGTCTTAAAGATCTTGAGCATTATCGAATCTTGGCTAAGAGAGTGAGAGAATGAATGTGTTTTCGATTCCCTAGACATTTATAGCATAAGGAGTCTGGAATAAAAGCCATCTGCATTCGCCGATTTACTATATTGTCTGGTAGTAATTGATAGAGTGGGTTGAAACTGCAACAATTCAATCAGAAAAGGGGTGTGTCTCAAGTCTCAACACAGGTTAGCGACATTGTTTGTTTTCCGAAAGGTGTATTTACGCATACTGCGATAAATCTCAACTTGACTGTCATAAGTTGAGACGTGTCACTTCTCATAACCAGTGAACTAATTGATGAATCTTAAAATAAGTATCAGTTGTCATATTTAGGGATGTTGCGGATTCAATTTTTTTCACATCCGCGGATGCGGATGCGGATGCGAATTTTAAGAGGCTCACATCCGCGGATGCGGATGCGGATCTGTATCAAAAACTGAAGTGTTGGTTTAGTAGGATAACACAGTTATATTCATCCTTTCTTTATTTAATAACAAAGTAGTAATTATTGCAAGCAAGCAGTGATGGCCTCGAGGTTTGGGCGCGCGGTCGATAATCTCGACGGTCGCGGGTTCGAACCCCAGGCACACACCTCTGACTTTTCGAAGTTATGTGTGTATTCACATTGAATTATCACTTGCTTTAACGGTGAAGGAAAACATCGTGATGAAACCTGCACACCTAAGAGTCCTTAGGAATTTCTTAGGTGTGTAGTCCGCCAACCCGCACTAGGCCAGCTTGGTGGACTATGGCCTAAACCCTTTTAATGGTAGAGGAGACCCGTGCTCAGCAGTGGGCGAATATGGGTTGATGAAGAGAAGAGTAATTATTTTATAATTAAATTTAAATATTGGAGCATTATATTTAATAAAAAGGAGAATGGCCGGCTTTTCGGGCTCCAATCTTTTTTGCAAGGGTTCGTAAATTTGTCCTGCACTACTAAATAACTGTTCACTTTGAAGACTGGCTGGTGGAGCTGATAAATATTTGCGTGCTGTTTTAGCTAAGAATATGAGCTTGTTTAGGTTAACACTCCACCATTTAAGAGGATTCTCATTTTAATGAAGTCTCTTCTTATTGCGGAAAGTAAGTAACTCCTTCTTAAGAATTGCGTCAAGGCTGGTGACTTCTTATGCTTCCTGGCTCTCATCATCACTTGATGAATCAAGCATCATAGCAAGATCCATAATTAAACAGGACTGACGTCCTGTACCTGAGGTCCCTGGTCGTTCCATATCTGTTTTCATGAATTCTGTCATTTTCTTTCTTTCTTTTCGCGATCTGCTACACATCCGCATCCGCATCAGCTCCGCAGCGATTCATGCGGATGCGGATGCCGATGCGGATGTCTAAATCGATGCGAATGTTCCGCATATGCGGATGCGGATGCGAATACTCGCAACATCCCTACATATTATGATAGGATTACAATATTATTCAAAAGGCCTTGAAGTACAAAAAATATTACTTTTACTTAAACTACGAAGGATTTTGAAATTGAAAAGAAAAAATACTGAGAGTGAATTTTTCGTACAATAATATATTTTCGTCTAGCTCGATGTATATTTGAGTTACATTATTTTTGAAAATTCGTAATAAATGCACATTTAAAAGAATGGCTAAGCGGTTATACGTATAGGTACATAGGTCGACATTCAGTAAGTGTTAGTATTATTGCCTTTCATGGCGACGCTCATTCTTCGAACGGGTGGTGCGAAGGTTCTGGCGGGACGAGGATGTCGCGGCCTAGAAGGACGTGGTGGGAGCCTGGAGTCGGTGCTGGCGCGAGCTCTGAACTCCTCAGAGCACTCCGATTGTCCAGACGATGATGTAGAATCGCTACGTTCAAAAGTCACTTCGTCCGCTTCATCTAATTCCATTTCAGTCCATCGCCGACCTGAAAACCATAAAAATGTTTTCAGATAAAAGTTAGTATGATAAGTAAATTCTAATTAGGACTCGATTTTCGGAATGGAACTAAAACCGATGATGGTGTTTTAAATGTTGGTTGAAATTTGCCTTTTGCAATTCTCCAGTTACAAGAATGTGATGATGTATTACCACAATAATAGGATAATTCGCGTTCTGGGAACTGGTGCTTTCAAATGAGAACGCTAATTGTGTTTTGTGGTCGATGGCGTGCAAAATATAATAGGGTATCCTTGTATTGAATTCGTGGGTTATTTTTGTCATTAAGCTATTGTTAGTTTATTTTTTTATTAATAGGTCAAAGTTGGTGTTTATAACTTGTAAGTACGATTTCGTAGCGTGACTGTTCAGTCATAAATATTGGTAATATGTATACAAATAGAAAAAAAAACCTTCGAGTATATTCAACTTCCTCCTAATAAGACGTGGTTAATCTGAAAACACGCAGAGTATTTTTATATATTTTTTACCGAGGTGGTTTTTTATTGACCTGTTTATATCTTTACTTCATGCGGAATTTCACCAACTATGATAGTTTGCATAAAAAGTAAAAAAAGGTATTCATTGTTTTATGGTTATGTATCATGTTTTGCGTCGTTCAGTCCAGCAGATTTTAGGCTTCATGAGCTAAATAAGTATTAAAATTATTTTTACAACAAAACTTTTACTAACAAAAAGGTGCGTTGGCGGTGGTGGATTCTGGCGTGGTGTCGGAGGCAGCCCTGGCGAGCGGCCGACCGAGCGCCGTCGAGTGGACTTCACCCTCGCCTCTGCCGCGAGTCCACTTGTTACTTACGCGCCAAAAACGACGCGCATCGCGGAACACACCCCAAACCTGTGTAATAAAATAAGCCATAAACAATATGATGTCATAAACCAAAAATCTTACATCATTTCTTAAGGTAGCTAACGATAACAAGGTTAAACCTATATTTTTGCTCAGTAACGTGTCATCTTATACTTAAGACTATTTATAGATAAAATTAGTGTAGCGTGAAAAACATCTTGGCAGATCGGCAGTAGTCCTTTTTCAATACTTGACACTAAGATTTGTAAAGGGATCCAGTTTCATCAGGTTTTGTCATTTTACCATCCTTTTATAAGAAAAAAATGTTGCGTTGTAAATAAAAGTTTATGTATAGGCTGTTGAGAATAAAAGTGATATAAGTAAATAAAGTCATTACAGATTGCGATCCGTATGCGTTTCTAAATCGCGCTATCTTACTTATCAAAGGAAACCTACGACGTAAAGGTTTTCCGTTTAGGCGTTTATAAAGTAACATCTTATTCTTATAGTATAGGTAATTTAAATCGAAATTTATATATCTTGTTTTAAATAAGTTATAAATTGTTAAATTTTTTAAAATACAAAAATAAATTGATCGTTGTCTTAGCTTCAGGCTACGGTTTATTTAATGATGACTTTAAACTTAAAACCCAAAAATAAGAATGTTATGCGATATTTACCACCACGGGCAACATCGATTGACCACATAATGATAATATAGCCTTGATTAACCACAGAGATTGCTTGGCCTATTGACTATCTTACAATATATTGTGTTGTTTAAATAACACATTGAAGTAAAAAGAAACGAGTAAGCGCGCATCCAATTTTCTTTAATAACACTTGATATTTCAAAGTACAACTTCTAGCTAAACAAAATTATGTACGTCACTCACCTGATCAATACTTTCCCGTACAGAAATTTCATGAAAGCACACGCAGCCAATTTCTTTACTTCGTCGTTGTCCTTCCTCAGTAGTTATCATTCGGTCTCCAATTTGATCTGTTTTGTTGCCTACCAACACCACCGGCGTCTCGAGCACGCAATCCTGAAATTAAATTTTTCCTTTATAAACTTCGCCAATAACAATGTTATTCGGAAGACGAAAATGTCATGTTTCCTCAAGCAAAGTTTCGTATGAATTTATCTATTCAGCTGTGAAATACGATTAGATAGAATTTCCAATAACGTGTATACAATGTACCTATATGTACACAAATTCCGAGAGCGAGTTATTGGGTTTGTTCCTTTGTTCCAATTTGTTTTGTTATTTCATTTTATTGCGTAAATAAGGCAGCAAGAAACGTTTTTGTTAACAAAAAAGTGTATACTTAATGTCGTTGGTACATATATTATGAGGACAACCGCAAAATTTGTAGCGATTAAATATTGTTTACAAGGAGCTGAATTGAGTATTCCTTATACTTATTTATATATATGCATAAGGAAGCTTGTGAGAAAAGGAGTAAATAGATAACCGCGTGATAAATTGCTGTAGTTTATATTGGCACTCGCAATCTAGTCGCCACGGGTTCGCTTTTTGCCTCAAAAAGAGATTTTGGATGCCTATGGTATAGAATATAATAGAATCAATGTGCTGTAGAAACATGTTACTGGCTTCTTGTGTAGGTCGTTGTCATGTATAATCGAGAGAGTTGGTTTCATTTTATATGACTGAATAAATATCTATCCAACGTTTCGCTGATTATGCTAATATGACATGGGCACGTTACTTACAATTAAGTCAAGCTTTCTTGTATAATAAGGAACCAACTACCCTATAATATTAAAGTGACTTACCCTCATAGATGACGTCAGTCGACGTCGCCTTTTGTTATAGTTGATGAGAAATTTAAGACGGTGACACTCGTCGAAGGAGCACTTGTCTGTGACTGAATACATTAAAATAAATGCTTCTGCCCATCTAATGTTGCTCTCTAAATTCGCGTATTCGCCTTCCTACGCAAAACATGGAACAAAGACAAAATGAAACACAATTTTGCGTTAATAGAGCTACCCTGACAGGTAATTAACTCACATGAGAATCTCCCGCAGAATCCAGTATTTCGAAGTACACCATCTCGTTATCTATTATGGTTTGAAAACCGTATATCTTTTCTAAATTGGGGTCGTATTCGCCGATAAAACGTCGGGTTATAAATCTCACGACCAATGCTGTGTCGAAATAAATGTTCAGTTATATTAAGTTCCTTTACGAGATAATAATTTTCATTAATTTATTACGCATTAAATAATGGCATACCTGATTTTCCAACCCCAGACTGACCCAACACCATGACCTTAAATGGCTTTGATTTTGGGTACAGCACGAATTTGGCAAGAGAATTTTTAGGTGATGTTGCAGTGTTCACAGCCATGACAGATGCCATTCTTCGACGATGTAGCCATACACGGTACTGTTATAACCGCATTTGATAATCATACCTGGAAATACAATATGTTTTTCCATTTAGTTTTTATATTGCTAAAAGTAATAACACTTATTTTTAACTAAACGCGGCTGCCGAATAATTTATGTTTAGGTAAACGTAAGGAACGATTATGTTTATTGGCAGTTAAAGCAAATCTTTAATAATGTGTGGTGTGCACCAAGAGAGGTTTAATTACCGGCCGTTATAGAGTCTGCGTGTTAACTGCCTCGTTAAATACAGGCTCTATTCGATTTCCATTTCCGGGTGTCCACGATATTAATTCCATTTCAGTACATGTGAACGACAAGTTCCAAATAGTTGATCGATAAAGCAAACAAGCCTCTCAAACTTTCAGCTCCTCAAGAGCCTTTCAGATTAACTAAGACGATAACGACGTTCTTGTAGGTAAAGTTGGAGACAGAAGTTGTTGATATTATGAGTATAATTCGTGCTGTGTTACCTATATAGTCGGTATGCTCGAGTACTATTTATGTATGGCTAAATATAAACACACAATTCATATTTTAGTGAGCCACGACTCTGAACGTTTGGCACGATCGTGGAAAATACTTTATTGAATGAATTGGTTTACAAAATTATCCGTGGAATTTTTTATCGCTATTCTAAATTATCGTATAATTTTATAAAACAGTTTTTAAATAAAATATGTTCCTAAAATAAAAATGTATTGTAGAACAGCCCTCAAGTACCAAACATATATCACACAAGTAGGCAGAGTGCTCTTCCATGACCCCAGTAGATATTAATTTTTGTTCTCTTGACAAACTTAGAGCTCTAGGTATGTATGTTACTTTGAAAATACGAAAACAGTGCTCACTGAAGAACACTGTTAAGAATGAAGAAAACTTAAGAGCTTAGTGGTACATAAAAGCGCTTCCATTGCTATCCAAGTACCTGTATTATATGTTGCATGATGAAATATCTTTTAATATATAATAAATACACAAAAAATGTATGAAAACATATTCAGAAACTAATAATAATTTATATTTTTAATTCTTTGCTGTGTTTTATGCATTGCGTGTGAAATAACGTTAATGAAGATAATGTATAGGGTGTATTCAAACCGCGATGGGAAGTAAAGGCAGGTAATAGCCAAGGTGATTAGAAATCCTCTGGCGTTAAAGAAAATCTCGTCAAAAAATAGAAATTTTCAAGTTTACCTAACAACCATGGGTAGAAAATGTACGTGATTGTTAGGATTTTTTTAATTTTTTTTTGGATTTTCTTTAACGCCATTGAGTTTGTAATCACCTTGGCTATTACCTGCCTTGATTTCCGATCGCGGTCTGAATACACCCCGTGTGTAGTGTTATGTACTAAAGTAAATATTATTGTCTTGTTTTCTCATGAAAAGCTTTTGATCTTATCATCTTTTGATTTATTAGGAACTCAAGGCTATGTTTAAGGATATCCTTTAGGATTTACATCCTTTAGGACAAAACAAACACGTGCTAAATAGCACTTTTTTTGTTGTGAGTGGAGGTAAGAATCCATTTTTCTAGCAACGTGGATATTTATTACATTTCAAGTAGATTTCCATTCTTTATCTCAAATTTCAAATCTCATGACGATATTCTTATTACTTTATTTATTTATTTATTCTTATTACTTAATAATAATTTACATATAGGTACATATATGTACATATACAAATGTACACAAATATATCACTACACTATACTGACTAATTGGTATTGTTCTAATTTTTATTTTGCACAGAGTAATTGTTTTCAACAATGAATTAATTTATCATTTATATAACATATTTTATCTTTAAAAATTTGTTAGCGATATTGTAATAAAAAAATTGTAATCTAACTACCGAATATAATGATAATTAATAACCTAGTTTTTAAAATCAATAAAAAGTATTTGTGATATAGCTCAGAAAAAGGTAAAAATATGTGAATAAAACTTGCTTTGCGCTTTGTAGAGCATTACATTGGAAATGTAATAAGGAATTGTCTTTCAATATCTTATTGTTCAACACTAATAAACACTCATGCAATATAAAATGACCAACAGTATAATAGACCAAGCAATGTATCATTTATTGTACGTATCGTATTGTATTAAACCCTATTCTTACGAGAGCGAACCTTTTAATCTCAGGGTTGACTGAAAGGATTATATTCAGTGTTTCTTGTATTCCAGCTAGATGGAAATGAACAATTATTTGTGCCCAACTCTGCCTTTATATCTTTCTGATTGAAACTTCGTTGCGTGATCATGATAAATTAGGTCCCCTTACATTCGCTGAGCTTCAGTGCTCGGCGCCAATACTGTGCGGGCCGCTGTTGATCCTGGAGCACTGGAGTAAAAGTGGCAGGTGGACGTGGAATAGGATCATCATCATCATCATCATTGTCAACCAATCGTGGTCCACTGCTGGACATAGGCCTCCCCCAACGACTTCCGCTGGGATCGGTCGGAAGCCGCCTGCAGCCAGCGACGTCCCGCGACCTTGACAAGGTCGTCGGACCACCTTGTCGGGTGACGTCACACGCTGCGCTTTCCAGTACGTGGCCTCCACTGGAGAACTTTCTGGCCCCATCGGCCATCAGTTCTCCGCGCCATGTGGCCGGCCCATTGCCACTTCAATACTAGTTAAATGTGTAACACTGAATGATAACCCTAATCTATACTTTATGGCGGTATATTAATTTTTTAGTTCTGTATGAAATCATTAGAAAAATCTGTACTTATACGAATTTCATAAGTGTGTAGTCCGTCTACATGCCAGCGTGGTGCACTAAGGCCTTAACTCTTTTAATGGCATAGGAGGTACATATTTTATATGGGCTGACTATGATGGTGATACCTATAACCGAGCTTATTAAAAGCTGAAAAGTTTTCTTATTTATTT
Source organism: Cephonodes hylas (assembly GCA_030295005.1). Classification (NCBI taxonomy): domain Eukaryota; kingdom Metazoa; phylum Arthropoda; class Insecta; order Lepidoptera; family Sphingidae; genus Cephonodes; species Cephonodes hylas. Next base: position 7,078,055 of record AP025369.1, on the reverse strand, counting down.
GGTCGAAGTCTCTAATTTCAGGAACTACGAATCGCATTGGAACATTGTTTGTGTGTGAGTAGTACATACTCCATATATCGAGGAAAGCTGTAGCCTTCCAGCCAGCAAGGCTTCAGCCTACAGTCTACAAATGATCGTATTGCGACCAATAGGAGCGGGACAACAACGACAAATATTGCAAGCAATATTCCTTGAACAACATTTACTGTTGTTAATAATACAGCAGTTTCTCTCAAAAAACACCAGTCTATTTTTCGTAAATTTTTAATGTAGCCTAACAATAATTAACAAGGAGAGTAATATCGAAAAGATACTGATGAGTACTTAGGGGAATGATCTCTATTACCGTTTGGGCAGTTTAATGCCCCTGCAAATAAACCGTATCATGTAATTAAATGTGGAGAGGGCTTAAAGCTACCTGAACTGTATCTGAAGTAAAATAACTTTTTTCTGTTTTCCGATATTTTACTTATTGATGCTTATAAGTTTAATTTATATTATAACAGTTGCTACCTTAAGTTACACCTTGTACTTAAGATTAAAATAATCTCAATCGAAAGGCATACAACATATGTGATTAAAAATATATGTAATATTTTTGTAGTAACAGCAGTGTGCAACCTAGATACTTTATACCCTTTTCTTCATATTTTAACGGAAAGACTTGCAATATCGAACAATAGCCTCCCACATAGACTTCCAATATCTAGACTTGTCTCTTTAGCAGAGTATTTATAACCTTAATCAATACCAGCGCTGCAAATACCTATAGATATAGTTTATTTTTTTTAAAAAATAACAGTAGCAGATTCTACATGTTTATATTGTGTAGTATTATTTTTAATTTTTAAACCAGAACAAATATTTTGCAAATATTGACAATAAATGAAAAAGCCATTTAAATGTGAAGTGACTACTGGATCCACAACTGCAGGAAAAAAAGAAACAATTGACAATGGTAGTACTTAGTTCAACGTAAGTATAATGTTAAATTAACCATATCTTTACTTGTACGAATGTCATAAAAATATGTGTTACGCATTTCCACATGCACTGGTCATGTGGCAAACAGTAATAACAGCAAACATATTAAAGATCAAAATGCTATTTTTGTCGGCCACGATAAGATCTTAAAAATGTGCAATAGCTACACGATCAGGCATTTTTATTTCTCGCAACAGGATCTTTGTTAGTAAGCATTATCATTTTTGTGGACGCATGTATCCAAAGTGTAATATAGATACAAACAAAAATGTGGATATAGGTAACGTAAAATTATGATAAATTAATTATTTTAACTAAAAAACTACAAAGATCTTAACAAAAGATAAAAAATATTACATATGGGCCTTTACTGTACTCGATAAGAACAACTTCGACAAAAATACTTACAATTGAATACATGAATTTTAATACACCACTTGAACGGATAAAGTCAAATAATGCGTGTAGAAATAGTTCGGTATTTACGTCTCGCACTATATAATCCCGTTTAGATTTTTATGACAACGATGTGTTGAAAGGAAGCATGTTCGCGTAATGTAATTTCCACATTAAAAAGCTCGTAAGTAGAGCAGCAGAGTGGCGGGCGGCTGCGTTCGTACGCGACCAAAACACGAGTGAGTGTAGCTTCCTCCTCCCTTTCTTCAGCAGAGGGCTCAATGGGTAGCGGGTACCACGACTCGACACTCCACACAAATGTGTATTAACGTAATGAACGTGGACCAAATTTGTGTGCTTTCGACATTTTTAATTCAATCATTCCCGATAATATATTAAATAGAGTTTATTTAGTTTTAGTTACGAGCTGACTATTTTTATGTACTCTGAGACGAAAATAAAAGCTTATTTTGTTATCTATTTTATTAGTTAAGTGTAGCCTAATTCGTACAATAAATATCTAAGTATATCATATTAAAAAGTTACGGATTGGGGAAAATATAGGTTGTACCCTCAAATTCATGACAAGCTGTTTTGCGTTGCTTTCATTTTGTTTCAAATAACATTTATCTTATCAAGAAGACTACTTATCATTATTGTGTCCTTATCCATATACGATATTAAATTAGGAAAGTGTGGATCCACATTTATATTTTTATTGAAATATTCCGGTGTATTTTATGGGAAAAATAAAACTTTAACATAAACAAATCATTTTAGGTGACTTTAGTTACAGAATTTTAAAGTTCTGGGTAAGGGTTTTATTAGCTAATTAATACAAATATTTAATTACATACTTTACTATTTCTACATCGTGATTTTTTTTTCTATTGTTGGCTATATGACGATTTATTGAGTAGCGAAATGGGGAGTAGCTATTAATAAAATGCGTTATCTATCAATACAAGAAACTGACCTCCAAAAGCAGAGATTATAGAGTTCTACAGTTATTATAAATATGGTGTTTTATACGTATTATCTCAATTAAATTTTATAGGATATACATAATGTTATTGTAGTATATGATCTCAAAAATACTAAACTGAAATGGGGTAGAAAGTACACATACACATATACACGCTATTCAGAGCGACTCTCCATTCAAATTTTTGTACTATGTACCTGCCTCGCCAAATCGTCAAAACATTACTTTATGCTTTCAACAAGAGCGCTACTATAATGCACCAAAATGCTATTGCGGCCCTGGAAATTCCTTTTGTTTCACTTTCACAAGATGAAAATACAAGCTTTCATGCTATTTTTACTGAGTAACTATCGATCCTCTCAGTTCTAAGCGAAGTACTGCCTTGCTGTAGCTTTAGATTGCAGCGAATATTCTCAATCAGGATAAAAACGATATTCTTTATGGATAGACACAATTGAATTGCGGAGAAATATTACGTCGTTATAGTCGGATAAAAACACAATCAAATGTTTTGGATTGGAAATTACGAGTTAAATTAACATAATAAAGGCATTTTACCGTGCCGTGGCTTGCATAACAATAAATATTTAGAGCGAGTAGCAACTGACAACATAACTTTCATCTGCAGATAAAAAATTCTGGATAGGTTGAATATAGTGACAAAAGCATTTATTAATTTTTTAAGCTTATGTTGGCGCCGAATTAGGACAACAATGTCGATTTCAGAGTCGGATACGTCGCTTTACTAATGCTGTTGGTACTTTGCTGTTCCTGTCTTTATTCTAGCTTAGTATTTGCTAACCTATCATCAATCAGGATTATCATCACCCAGATGACCATTGTAAGCAATGATGGCCTCGAGGTTTAGGCGCGCGGTCGAGAATCTCGAGTGTCGCGGGTTCGAACCCCAGGCACACACCACTTACTTTTCGAAGTTATGTGTGTATCCTCATGTAATTATCACTTGCTAATCATCAAAAACATCGTGAAGGAAAACATCGTGTTGAAACCTGCACACCTAAAACTTCTTAGGAATTTCTTAGGTGTGTAGTCCGCCAACCCGCACTAGATCAGCGTGGTGATTGGTGGGATATGGCCTAAACCCTCTCTATGGTAGAGAAGACCAGTGCCCAACAGTGGGAAGCATATGGGTTGATGATGAGATGACCATTAAAAAACACGAGTCTCGTCTAAAGACTACCAGTAGGTAGCTATTATACGAGTTGAGAGGTGTGAAGCATATTAAATGCCTCCATCGATGTCTTTGCAAGAGGAAGCATGAAGGCACGATTAAATTCCAATCTAAAAACAGCATTTTATGATTGCGATGTGCGATGGAGAGAACTCAAGTTCAGAACCGGTTACTTTATTCGACTAGATTCTAGAACAAAGACTTCTTTATGGGGTTTTCTAATACACAATTAGTAGCAACTCTCAATTGGCGCTTGAACTCTCCGAATACGCTCATCAATTTGCAAAATGTTCCCTCCATTTTGAACTTAAAATATAGCTGAAGGAACGTGGTCAGTAGAAACACATTGTACACATATGACACTATTGGGGATTTCCATTCGATTCCAAATTCTAAAAACGATGTTTTATTCTGAGGGAAAAATTATCTTGTTTTCAAAATAATTAATTCTTGAGCTGTTTCATTAAAATTGATTGACACTTAATTTCCAAGAACGGTGCTTGCAACCCTGAAAGGCTTACAACGTTTGATTATTATTGTTGTTTATACGAATACTTTGTCAAGATTATTATAATCTGCTTGGTGTACGAGTATTAGAAAGTTTTATTATTTAATAAATTCTCTGCAGGAGGCCCATGTTCAGCCGTTGCGTCTTTTGGCTAATGATGATGATAATTATTCAATAATAAAGTAGCCTTTGATGCGCTTTATGCTTTAATACTACCTATGTGTGTATTCACAATGATCTATCACATACTTACTTTAACAGTGAAGAAAACTATGGTGAAGAAATGTAGTCTTTTAAATGACACGAAATTTTGGGTTGAAATCGTAATAATTCAGTCAAGATATGTTCTCGCTATCAATATCCGGGATATTTTTTTAGGTAAATCTTTTAGTGGAGCAGCAGAGCGTACCGCGTTGAAATATTGTAGAACATGATATATATAACATCATACTCTACGGCATAGTAGTTGAAGGCAGCTTAAGCTTTTCTCCTGTATTTGAAGATGAAGGTAGAATAAATTCTGCCTTTATTTTTCTTCTGTATGTTTCAAAAATTCTTAAAATAATGGAATTACAGACAATTACACTTATTGATTAAATCATTTCCTTTAGTTCATTAGACATAAAGTACTATAGATTAGGTATTAGAATAAGGGTTCTTGAAGACTTGTCGAAAAAAACTTACTAGGTAGCAGGATGTAGACATATGGGACTTAAAAAACGTTTATCGCAATTTTATTGTATAGTTTCTATCCGATCAGAAGATATCAGATTTTTTAAGAACCGTGAAAAAATAAATATAAAATGAATACGATGTGTATCGTAAGCAATAAAGCGTTTCTATTTATTATCATCAGATTTAAAACATCAGTACAAGCGAGTTAGAAAACTGTATATTGCATTAAATGCGGTAGACGTCATTGTGCGGCGCTCAAACACTGTAGGACGCTCATCGCCACCTACATTTCTTAATTATGACTTATGTGATGCAATTTTCGTAACGGTGTTAAGTTTCCTTCAATGTAACTGCCATTTTAATAATTCCAAGTTATTTGATCTATAATGTAGACATATTACTTCCATAACCTCAGAATAACCTTGAATTTATAATTACTTGTGACCTGCCGCGGTGGGTGGTCTTGTCAATGCGGATAAAGTATCCAAACATTTCAAACATATTAGGTAGGTGAGTAGCTAGGTAGTATGGACTCGATCAATTATGCGTCCTTGTACAAAATATGACAAGATAAAAGCTGGCAATGGGAATGATCCAGGTGTTATTATATTGCGTAGAAAAAGATAACGTACCAAATAGTTTCAGATAATATTATAATGATATATGTAGATGAAATAATACTTGGAGGTTAAATTTGGCTGTTTTCGTGTGAACTTTTGTTTAGGTGCTAAGGTATACTAAAGAAAAACGGTTGCAAATGTATATGTATATCTCACTAGCCGACATATTTATGCAAGCCTGTTTGTAAACGGATATTCACTGGCTGATCCCACTGATGACACAATCTGGTGGTTTTTTTCGGTATGTTAGTTTATCACTATACAAGTAAATAACTTCGAATATTATTTTATTGACGACCACGTCGTGGACTTACGGCAGGAGTATGTGCCTCGCGATCTAGGGATCCCAGGTTTGATTATAAGGTCAGAAAGAATGGAATTTCGTTTTTTAAAGGTAACAGATTACCTCCTTATTAAGTGGTATAAAAACAAAATTAGCGATACGTGGGTGCACGTCGACCTGCTCCTTCGCAAAATACAGAGGTGAATGCGTATGTATGTATTTCCAGAAAATTAATCTCCCTCTTCGAACGAAACGCATCAGCGTGTGAGCAATATTAACATTCTGGGCCAGTGTATTTCGTATAAGCGTTAATCTAAAAATTTATTTTATAGACGACATAAGGGGAGCTATAAGTTTCAAAGAAATTATTATGATTCGTTTTGTAACCTAAATAACCTACCATCTAAATGCGCTTTTTATGTATTTCGACTGTCACGTAAATGGGAGCGGGATTTTTATCACTTTACAAGTTAATTTATTGACTACAAATTGTTACGGAGAATATGCTTACGGAAAACCCGGGACCTCGTACGTTCAACAATCATTCGACCAATTAGGTTTCACGGTATTATAAGTAGAACTCTTCAAAATTTTGTTCAATGAGTAGGCGTGAGCAAGAAATTAACGTGATTAGGCAACCGTCGCTAACTTTTCAGCCCGAACTGATGAAGCGTCACGTTGAATAAATAATTTGATTAAATAAAGGAATTACGAAACAATGCAGTGGTTATATCCTGGTTCTATAAATGCGAAACGAATACGTAATTTTTGAGTAATTTTCTAGATTTCAAAGTAAAATAATTGAATAGTGAGGATTTAAACCAATTCATAACAAGATTTATGAACAAACAAAAATGTTACGAAACCGTTAAGAAACAGTATTTTGTTTTAAATTTATACAATCTCTTTGATCTTTGACTAATAAGTCTTCTTCTATCACAGTGCAATAAATAAAAAATATGACGTGAAACGCCTCCATGTTGCGTGAAACTGTAGAATCTGGTCTCATGAGTAGGTAAATATATTTACTGGCTTATTGTCCGTGGATGCGGATGTACGCAATTATTAGCCGAAATTGTTCTGTATAGTAGAAATGGAGTGCAACGTGCTGATAGGTACTGCCGGGAAGTTAGGTCACGAGCCGATAGAGTGATGATCTAGTTGTGCCAGGATTAGGCAAGTATTGAGCAATCACTAAGGTAACGTCGATAAAGGGCGAAGCAAGTTCATCAGCGAGAATTGAATACGATTCATAAAAGCAAGTTAGGGCAAGGGAGCCTATAAGATAGGGAGCGTGACGAGACGCATGGCACCAAATTGTACGCAGAAGGAGGAGTGTATGCAAGATTATCATAACCCCACAATCGAGCTAATGTAAAACTTAATTTAAAGCCCCCTCCCCCCTGCAGTTAAGACTAAAATATTTCGTTTTATTTTTGGGAATTAATCACTACTTTGGTCTCTCATCCTGCTTGAGACACTTAAATAGTAGCAGGTGCATTACTGAGATATTTTATTGACTTGTTGTTTCACGTTATCTCAGATACTCTAGTTCATTTTTGTAGAACGTAATTTGACGAATTCATGGCAGAGGCATTAGGCAGAGGTTGTACTAAACTTAAACGACTTCTTTTCTTTTTGTGTGACTTCTATGAAGGCTGTGGATTGTTATCATCTAAGACTGTTTTTTTTTTATGATTCTAGACTAAGAATATAGTGACTTTCTGTACCTAACAAAGTTTCTACTTATTGTGACGCTTTAGTAAAGTCCTGTAACTTAAACTTTGTTTCGTATAAGCCTCAGGAGTTGATCTCTATCGACGGCTAAGTAATAAGAATATGAGGCGTCTTTAATACACAATAAATAAGCCGTATATGAGAAATCTTATTGAGAAAAAAGTGTAGTATGTTACTGTCAGTCTTTTTCGCGAAAGATTGAATATCTACAGATACTATGTTTTTGGTATATTTGGATTTTGGAAGTATGCATGAGTAACAGTAGTGGATTATTAAGCATTCAATGTTTAGCTTAAAGGTGTGCATAAGAACACACACAAATTCAGATGTGACTATTGTAATGCTTTACGAAATTCCCACAACTTCACCATCTTAAGGAACTAAGTTTTTGAGGTTAAGTTACCTGGTCCTAAAAACTAGTTGATGCCAATTCAGAATTATTAAATGGGTACAAACTACAAATTGTGTGGCTGTATAAGGCTTATTCCTTTGCCTTCCCTACTAACGGATGATTAAAAATAAAACTGTTAAATGTCAAGTTGAAGTTTCGGCTTTTCCGCCAGCTGGCAGAAACGCATTATTTACCCACTTAATAGAAAGTGCGATATTTTCAATAAAAAGTTCTAAAATGTCTCCAGAAGAGACTATAGAAAAACTGAAACTCTTAGGCCTTAACGAACAAAAGGCAAAAGAGACGTTAAAAAATGCTAATGTCACTAAAATTTTACTCGCCATCCTGAACCAGGTTAGAAGTATTTTAGGTTTATTTTATTAAATTAGTATAAATAGTTGAAAACTATTAACTTTTTAAAATGGTATTGATTATTTGCAGGTGGATGTTGAAAATTTACCTGCTGGAGCGGGAATATTATTATATCATTTATCAACAAAAATAAAACCTCAAATATTTACAAGGCTGAATTTCTTATGCCAATATGTGGAGTCTGGCAAACTGGACTCCACACTGAGAGTAGATGCTGCATTGGATTTTCTCTTGAGCAATGTTAACGAAGTAGCTCTAAATGTGGATGCATTTGAGAAATCTTGTGGTATTGGTGTTGTGATAACTCCTGAGCAGGTTGAACAAGCAGTGGAGAAACATATGGCTAAATATAAGTCTGAACTCTTAGAGAAGAGATACCGCTTCAATTCAGGTATTGTCATGCAAGCTGTGAGAGCTGAACTACCTTGGGCTGATGGGAAAGCTATAAAAAATGAAGTTGATGTTCAGGTCAGTGTAGAAAAAGGTTTAAATAATAAGGAATTAAAAAACCTTTAATGTTCCAGTTGATGGAAATATAGTGTAATTTATATAACAGCTCTATTAATTTATATCTCATTTTAATCACAATTTATTTTTTACCCTCCAATCATATATTTATTGAACTTACCTTAATTCTCTTAACATTTGAATATTTGTCATTTTTTTACAGATATTAGATTTACTGGGTCCTAAAACTGAGGCAGATCTAGCTCCTCCACCAAAGGCAGAGAAAAAAGCAAAAACAAGTAATGCAGGTGGTAAACCTAAAAAAGAGGAAACTAAAGGTAAATTCAAATTCTTATACATTTTGTAATTTACAACCCAGTTCATAGATATAATTTGGTTTTGCAAGTAAGATTGGCCTGCGGGCCTTGGGCTCCCAACAACTGGTTTAGATGAACTGTTTTTTTTAAACTATGTAATTACATGATGTTCCAAAATTACAGTGGTAAAACAAGAGAAATCAGAATCATCTGATGTGGGTGGGGCAACATCTATTTCGGAGCTAATGAGAAAACTTCCATTCCATGCCCCTGGAGAGAATTTCAAAAGTGATGGATATGTTGTAACACCAAAGACAAAAGAACTGCTGGAGCAACATTTAAAAATTACTGGAGGAAAAGTAAGAACAAGGTTCCCTCCAGAACCAAATGGTATTCTTCATATCGGACACGCTAAAGCAATCAATATTAATTTTGGCTATGCTGCTGCTCATGATGGTATTTGCTTTTTAAGATATGATGATACCAACCCAGAAAAGGAAGAAGAGAAATTCTTTGTTGGTATCCGGGACATGGTGGAGTGGCTAGGTAAGAACTATTTTAGAGTTGACTGATACCATTTTTTAATATTTTTATAATAGAGAAGGTTCATAAATGAATTTCAACTTAAGAAAGTATGTTATTTTAAAGTGACTGAATAAAATAGTAATTCAAACAAAATAACTTAAAAAGTTTACTTTTTTTGTAGTAAAATCTTCTTCATCAACCCATACACGCCCACTGCTGAGCACGGGTCTCCTCTGCCATTGAGAGGGTTTTGGCCATAGTCCACCACGCTGGCCTAGTGCGGGTTGGCGGACTACACACCTAAGAAATTCCTAAGAACTCTTAGGTGTGCAGGTTTCATCACGATGTTTTCCTTCACCGTTAAAGCAAGTGATAATTCAATGTGAATACACACATAACTTCGAAAAGTCAGAGGTGTGTGCCTGGGGTTCGAACCCGCGACCGCCGAGATTCTCGACTGCGCGCCTAAACCTCGAGGCCATCACTGCTTATAGTAAAATATCCATTGAAAACTAAGCAAAACAGACCAGCTAACATTTTATTTCAATAGCTGTTTGTGTCATGCTGCAATGTTCATTGCCAATGTTTTTAGAACATTTCCAAACTCAAGCTGCTGAGAATTTTCTTTTGAAAAAGACTTTAACATGCCAGTCTTCCATAAAGTCAATTTGTTATCAAAGCTGCATTATTAAAGTGAGCATTTTAATACAAAATCATGTCTAACCAAAGGATTTTGATAAAATTCCAGGCTATAAACCTTACCAGATCACACACTCTTCAGACTACTTTGACCAACTGTATGAGTGGGCTGTGCAGTTGATAAAAGATGACCTAGCTTATGTATGTCACCAGAGGTCAGAGGAAATCAAAGGCTTTAATCCACCACCATCACCATGGAGAAACCGGCCTATTGAAGAAAGCCTACAATTGTTTGAGGTATGTCTATTTGTTCATGACATGGGGGGTGTCATAAGATTGAAAGGCCAGGGATGCAAATTCCCGATCACGCAGTGTAGTTTAGTTTTGTAATTGAGAAATTCTTCATTACAATTTTGGGAACTGTGCATCTATAATGAAGTCAGTCAAATTCAAATGAAGACACCAAAGTTGTAGTTGTAGTTGACTTTATATGTAGTATGAATATTTTATTCCTTAAATGTTCACATAAAGTATTTACATTCACTTGTTCTTACATTTTCTAGGACATGAAAAACGGTAAAATCGACGAAGGTGACGCGACATTACGAATGAAGATCACCCTTGAAGAGGGCAAACAAGATCCAGTAGCATACAGGATTAGGTTCAAGCCTCACCATCGTACGGGCAGCAAGTGGTGCATTTACCCCACTTACGATTACACCCACTGCCTTTGTGACAGCATAGAAAATATCACCCATTCATTGTGCACAAAAGAGTTCCAATCAAGAAGGTATATTATTTCTTTTTAAATAATTTACTCATTTAACTTATTGATTATTATTTTATATAATGTTTTCTGTTTAATAGGTCTTCATATTATTGGCTGTGCAATGCTTTAGGCATCTATTGTCCTGTGCAGTGGGAGTATGGGCGTTTAAATGTGAATTATACAGTTGTATCCAAGAGGAAAATTGCCAAACTAATAGATGAAGGAATTGTTAATGGTAAGATTGTTTCCTTTAAATGAAAAAATAACTATTCAAGTAATCATTAAACAATGATTGAGTAACACTTTAATAGCCAAAAAGAATCCTAGTAATGCACAATAGTATGGCCTTTTGAATCTGCTGATTGTTAAATTGTCAATATTTCATTTTGCTACTAATTGGCAAAACGCAAGATTTCGCCATTTGATACGATTTTCCTGGTTTTTCAGGTTGTAGTGTTGACTATGGTGAAATGTTTATGTATTAACTAGCTTTTGCTCGCGACTCCGTCCGCGTAGACTACAGGGTTGAGATTAGAAGGAAAATAAGTTGTAGTCTATTTTACTTCTCAGAGTCCTATTTATGTCCATACCAAAATTCATACAATTCGGTCAAATTGTTCAAACGTGAAACCGTAACGCGTCGATCGGCGCCTTGTGCATCATTACTGCGCGCTTGATCAATATTTTAAAACTGCAATATCTTCTAAGATACTCAGTGAAATCAAATGATGTAAAGGGCAATTTTATTTAAAATTAAATACTTGTAATGAATAACGTATTTATTTGCATAATGAATAATATCATATTTATAAAAACACCTTCACAAATAAAACTTTATTTTAAAATAAATTTGGTTAGGATAATAATTTAATAAATTTGGTTATAGTGAGCCAACCTTAAAAAATAGACATATGCTGTCGCGGACTTTTTTTTAGAACTTTTAAAGAGGAACATTTCTCTTATACATTATTTTAGCGAAACTTTAACCGTTTTCGCAGCGCACGCCGCGGAAGCTCACCAAAAGGAAAAAATGTCCCCGATTTCGAAACATTCTTTATTGCTGCTCCGCTCCTATTCGTCGTAGCGTGATGTTATATAGCCTATAGCCTTCCTCGATAAATGTGCTATCTAACAGTGAAAGAATTTTTCAAATCGGACCAGTAGTTCCCGAGATCCTAGCGTTCAAACAAACAAACAAACAAACAAACAAACAAACTCTTCAGCTTTATAATATTAGTATAGATGTGGATATTTACATAATTGGCGCTTGAAGTCTTAGGCACCTTCGAGAAAAGAGGCTATAGTTTTCTCAATAACCAGCAATCCACCTATCATTCGGCTATTGTTCATCGGTATTTTGACTACTTAAAGTGAGGTGGCTCACCATCTCATTTGCCTTTTACATTAAAAAAGTGCCACTCCAAGGTTTCTACCTATGATCATATCTATGGGCTATTGTTTATGGGCGGTGTTGACTACATAAGATGAGGTGACTCACCACTCACCAACTCATTTGCCTCTTACTCTAAGAAAATTCAACTCCAAGAAAGGTTTTATAATTGTAACATTTTGCAGACTGGGACGACCCCCGGCTGTTCACGCTGTCGGCGCTGCGGCGGCGCGGCGTGCCGGCGGGCGCGGTGAACTCGTTCTGCGCGGCGCTGGGCGTCACGGGCGCGCTCGGCGCCGTCGACCCGGGCGTGCTCGACGCCGCCACCAGGGACCATCTCAACCTCGCCGCACCCAGGTACACAACAGTGCCACTTATTATATTGAAATATTATCGAATTATATTTTAATTGTGCCATCATCATCAATACTATCATAAGCATAATCATATCTATCTTCATCACCATCATCATCGCCATCATAATCGCCATCGTCATCATCACCATCACCACCATTTCCATCAGCATCATCATCACTACCACAACCACCACCATCATCATCAGTACAAAAATTTCGTTTTTGTTAATATAAAATGCCTACAATTACAGAAAAAACTTACGGAAACGCAATTTCCGTTTAATCCGTACATTATTGATAAATTTTGTTATGTTAGCTCATAATAACCAAACACAAAATTCAACATTATTATTAAAATATTTTACTCAATAACTACGCCTGAATAATTAAATATCTCTTATTTGACAGAGTGATGGTAGTGCTCGAGCCGTTGAAGATCACGATAACAAACTTCCCGAGCGACGACGCGATGCAAGTGACGGTGCCCGACTTCCCCAGCGAGCCGGAGAAAGGGTCTCACAGCGTGACGTTCGACCGCGTTGTATACATCGAAGCCACGGACTTCAAGGAACAGCCCGAGAAAGGATACAGACGACTCACGCCCAATCAGTCTGTTGGGTTACGACACGCTGGATACGTGCTTAAGGTGAAATGTTTATGCATAGCAGAGTTTTCCATTTTCTTTTTTTATTTAGTGATAAATATAATGGTCGGCCCCTTAAAAAGTAATTAAAAATAAACGTTAAAATATTCATTAATCAAAGCTAACTTACAGTGGCACTCAATTGGCATATTTTTGAAAAATGTTTAAGAAATATTTGATCATAGAATATTCATCTACATATATTGGTTAAATTAATTGATGTAAGATATTGCCAAGCACCCATATATTCGATTAATGAACGATGTTTTATACAGGTGACAAAAGTAATCAAAAACGATTCTGGCGAAGTATCGGAATTGGAGTGTACTGCGGAGACAACGGAAACTTCGGAAAAGCCCAAGGCTTTCATTCACTGGGTGTCTGAACCAGTCACCGTTGAAGTTCGGCTTTATGAACCTCTGTAAGTATTTTATCCATACAAAATATATATTTTTTCCGCATCTTTACATACTGGGAACACACACAATAGCTCCTAGGTAGAATTCTAGGATCGGTCAGTGTTATAGGTTTTTCGCATACTAGAAAATATTGAATAGCATCACGAAAAGAGGAAATAAGCTTGCCTTCTAAATCGTGTGTCTAAAACAATGCTTCCAAGAATTTAGGTATAGCAAATACACTTCTGCTTACCCACATTATAGGGAATATAGGCGCCATTGTTCGTATTTATCCTTTCATCATCAGCCCAGATAAGTCCCACTGCTGGGTACGTAAAGTTTAGGCCTTATACGGTAATATAATATGTACAGTAGAGCCTGATAATGCATTATTCATCGATTAAATGTCTATTCTATATGTCATGACTCATGACTATAAATAGCTGGATAAATTTTTTATAAATAGATAATACATTTATGAAAGGTGTGAAAAAGGTAACCCTTATCCATGGCACGATGTTTTTATTTTCTCTATTTATAGGATACCATTTGCCTTAAAGCCAGTTTGTTCTATTTTCCATTTTTACGCTTCTTACTGCTTTAGTGTCAAAGTTCAAATTGAATCTTATCCCTTGATATTTGTGTTATATTTCTTATTGGTATTTAAAATTTATGAAGAGGTCTGTGAAATTGTAACTGTAATCAACGCACATAAGTGCATTCAAATTTATATAATTAAAGAAATAATATTTTAACAGTTATTATCACGATTTTCATACAGAAATGAACGCCTGTATCCTGAGATAAGCATGTAATCGTACAATTACGACAAAACACATCCACGTATATCATTTGTTCATACATACACACGGATGTTTCTTGAAAATGGTATGCATTTCTGCAATCACGTTTCGCTAATTATTTTCCTTTCCACGTAATTAACGGCGACACTTTTTCGAAGTCACTTTCAGTCTCGGCACAGCTACTGATAATTTCCTAATGGTAATTCCCATCATTTTTTTCGATTTGGTTCCTAATCTGAGACACAGTCTATGTATTCTTACTTTTGTATCGCAGGATGATGAGGCTTAAATTTAGTATTATTACTTTTTACGGTATACTATTCTGCGAATTCTTATATATAAATGAATAAAATAATTGAACATTTTACCTCATTTGAATTACTTTGCTTTATTTTCTGATGCCCTCTTAGAAACGATAATATAATAAAGTATTCAACATAAAATCGACTAAGCGGCGGTGATATCTTCCTATCAAGAGAGCTTTTAGCTTGATTGACAATCCCACACAAAAAGAAAAGGTCACATAAAGTCATAAAAATAATACAACGATCGTATTAATACTCTTAGAATAAGAGGATAATCCTCAATCAGTGGGAGTAATCGAAAGTATTACTCTATGTAGATGTGATGAATATGTACAATGTACATAGACGTGATTTGTAGGCGTATCCTAAGGATAAAATGCACACTCAATAATATTGAATATCATTATCAGCCCATATATTTATTATGGGCATCCTTTACACCTCAGAAAATCCCAAAAAAAAAATAGTTGCGTACAATTCATCTTTATATTGTCCTTTATATTCACCATTAAAACAAGTAATAAATTCATTGTAAATACTCAAATACCTAACTTCGAAAAGTCAAAGGGTTTTGATTTTGCGACCACCGAGATTCTCGACCGCCCGCCTAAACCTCGAGGCCATCACTTTTCATCAAGTACATTATTATACATTATACGGATTTGAACATTAAAAAAAGTCCCAAGTTTATATCAACATAAAAGCAATCAAGATGTGTTATTATTAAATTTAATCAATACGCTTTGTATAGCGATGGTTTACAGTTAATAAAAAAATTGATGTTTTTATTATTCCTAGGTTCAAACACAAGAACCCAGAAGATCCCAACGAAGTTCCCGGCGGCTTTCTGTCCGACTGTCGCGAGGACACGTTGAAAGTATTGCACGCGTTGGCTGACGCTTCCATTAAAGGCGCTAAGGTGTACGACAAGTTTCAGTTCGAGAGAATCGGTTTCTTCTCCGTAGATCCTGACACTACAGCTTCGCGGGTGAGTTTTATTTACCTAATTCTAGTTTTTTTTTGTCGGTTGAATTAACCCATTCTTGACCGCCGTGCCAATTTGGGAACACTTACTTTTTGAGGGTACATGAAAAAAGTTTTTATGTAAGTTAATAAATTCTAACATTATTGGATAGTTGAAAGTGTGGTGATTACATATAATATTAAACAATTTAGTTATATATTATAGATTTATTACAATAATTGGTCGAATTTTGCTTTTGAAGGACCTGTCGAGGTACATGACTGTTTGCAATTATTATATTTTGCATATTAAGTTTATCATCGTAAATAGTTATTATTATTCAAATACGATAAATTGTCTATCTTATAAACAGAATTTAAAAAATAATGATTCATTTTTTACCATTTTATAGCACCTTAAACATTGCTGTGCCAATTTGGGTACACTGGCCACAAGTGTTATTTTTGCATATCATAAGGAGAAACTGCTAACGACGTTATAATGTCAGTAACAATTGCCGTGGATAAGAGGAAGAGGTAAATACAATCCTCGAAGATTGTGACCACGGCTTGGACTATGATTTGGCTATAATTCCATTGGAACTTTTTATTGATACTGACGAAGGAGATGGTTTTGATAATGAACAAATGTCTTCAATATTGCCAATTCATGTTATAAGAGAAATCGAGGTATTTAGGTGTTCATAATGTAGATACTCTTTCTGAGTATGAGGATAGCAGTGATGGTGAACTGCCAATGGAAACGAACATAAGACCGCAAATATTAAACCACCGCTAGTGCACCTGATGTATCTGCGATTGGACGAAATTGGTCAGTGCTCATTGTGCCTCCTTTTTTTTGTTCTCGAGGGGAAAGCTGTTTATGGCTCTACTTCCCGCCAGCCCGGGGGCAGTGGGGGCGGGAAGCGTATATCAGGGTCACAGGCCTTCCAGCCCGGCGCGCGGCGATGTCATATTTGCGCAGTTGTTAGTGACGGACTGAGTCCTTAATACAGTCTCTAAACCGGCATACCGGCCAAAACCCCCCAGTGGCCATCTTCGTGCCGAGTTGGGCGACCATGGTACGTGAGCGAGAGGCGGCCACCGTTGTCCACAGGCGCCCGGTGCGCCTCCGAGACGTACTTGTCTCGGCCGCCTCGGAGTCAAAGGGAACGCAGTTAAACAACCTCTACCTTGTTTCGGGCGCCCCGGTTGTGGGTGGGGGCCCCGCGATGTACAGAGGCTGAAGTGGCGCCACCTCTCTTGGAGTCACTTGAGGACGCCCTGCCCCCGCAGCACGTCCAGCGACCCCAAGGGAACAATTGAGTCGCCTTTTACGACATGCAGGGGATACCGTGCTGGGATTCAAAGCCCCCTTTACCTCAGGGCAGGCTGATTGTTCCTCCTTGGCTCCTTCTTATCCTTAGACTTATCCATCATCGATTGACCAATTACTAAACGAGAGTAGTATGAAAGAAACGTTGAAAGTACAGAGATCAAGTATAAATTTGATACAAATAATGAGATACTTTAGGTTCGCTGAAAATGGCCCAATCAATATCGTTGTATGGAGTTGAAGTCCATGGCAAACAAATGGAGGTGGGTTCCCTTCAAACACATGATAGATGTGGCATTACCAAATGCGTGACCATTACAGCTACGTCTAAAGAAGATGTAATGGATCTGTTATATTTTCGCTGAAGTATAGCTACATTTTGTCTTGGACAATCACCTCATCATCATGTTACTCGTCAGATATCATTGTCATCGAATGGTTACAACTGGACGGCAGCGAATATGTTAAAGAAAAAGTTTCCAAAGCGTTTTGGTGGCCTTATCCGTTATAATAGGATCCGATAGACTTGCACACTATTTTACCCTTAAGTGGCCATTGTGCCAATTTGGGCACACCCCTATAATTTCAAAATTATAAATAATTTTTATTTTTTTTTTCATTTTTATACTTATTTGTATCCCCAACTATGAATAAATAAAGAAATTTCTGAATTTGTTCTTGTAGTTTCTGCTTGGCCACAAATGGGTTAAGTCAGAAGAACATGGATATTCAAGAATAAAAATATGGAATGGGTTTCGACTCGCACTAAAATAAGAAAGTTTAGTTTGAAGCGAGGTTGATTTTGTTATGTCGTATTATGTAGTATGAAAAGCAGTGATGGCCTCGAGGTTTAGGCGCGCGGTCGAGAATCTCGGCGGTCGCGGGTTCGAACCCCAGGCACACACCTCTGACTTTTCGAAGTTATATGTGTATTCACATTGAATTATCACTAGCTTAAAACAGCAACAGTGGAGAAATAAATACCTACTATTTCCGATTTTCTTCTATATTAACGATGCATTATATATTAATGACAAAATAATCAGTTTTCGTAACAACCATATAAATATTAAATGTATGTGTTTGTTAGGAAAACGTCAAAACTTTAATTTTTGTCGGAAGTGTTTTTAATTTGTAATCACCGTGGCTATTAACTGCCTTCGTTTTTGATCACGGTCTATATACACTCTGTATATTTTTTCAATTTATTAATTGGCCAAGTCTTATAAATTGGATGTATGTAACTCATTTATTATTTTGTTTAAAAATACCCACAAGAAAAGATAAAGAGAAACGGGTCATATGAGGACTTCCCAATATTAGAATTAAGGCCAAATAAATCTTAAAAATTGATGTGGGTGTCGTTATTGAGGTTAATTGGGACGTTGATTAAATGATACTTTTATTTGTACTCAATAAAATTTGTAACCTTACTGCGGGTCCTTATGTCCTTAAGTTATTATGGAGAAGCATTTGTTAATAAATCAAACTGTGCCTGAATAGTGAACAGAATAGTGAAAAGGATTCAGGAAAGATTAGCTAACTGGTGGAAGTTGGATACAATGGTTGGTCTGTTGAAAGGGATTAAAAGCTTTGTGAGTAGACGGGTAAGGCAGGGAAGTGGAATTAAGTACAGAAAATAACATTGCATTGTGATTCGGTCTGTAATATTTTTCGATTATACAATAGAGTGTACTCGTATCATTCTGGAATGCAAACAATTTTTCTGCGAAATACAAAAGTAGAAATTGAAATATTTAAGTTAAAAATAGCATTTTTAATATATTTATTGAAGTTGCGTTAGTTTATCAAAGACAAAGAAATATCAATCTTATTTTAATTTATAAGATAACAAATGAAACTAAAGTTGACAATTTATATTGATTGTATTATTTACACATACCTTTAAGTGTGAGATCAACAATGTTTATAAAGTGTGAGAGTGATAAAATGAATATATAAGTAATGACCTAGAAAGGTCATATTTTCGTTATTACCTATGATTGTATACGTACGCGATATAAACCCTTATTTATCCACGTAAATACGCTCAATCCCCTTAGCTGCTGGAGCGTGTTATAAATATTAATTTCCTGCGTACTGGAACGTGTTATGAGCGATCATTTTATATACGCAACGATTTATTTTTATTTCTAAACGAATATGTAAGTTGTTTATTTTGTGTTGTCACTGTCTCTGACGTAAGGATGAAAAACCCAATTTTCATGTTTTTGCATTTCAGTTAAATTATTTATTTCGTTTTAGAAGTAATTTTAGTCGATATGTTATATTTTTGTTTACTTTTGTTTCAGATGGTATTCAACCGGACTGTTTCTCTCAAGGAGGATACTGGAAAATAGAAATCATTTCATATTTGTATGTTATCAATTTTGTAATATTTATTAAATTTGAATAAAATATTAATCAATACTTGGTGTTTCTTCTCGTTTTACGTGTACCAAAACGTGTCTACAATTTTAAAAGGAAGCCAGAAAATGTTGATAGGAAAGGTTTCTAGTATCACATTACAATAGCTATCCGTCAAGAACTTTCCCTTCCTCTCTCGACGTTGTATTGTTTAGTTTAATGAAACGCTAGGACTTATTAATATAAGTTGAAAATGTATAAATAGCATTTTAAATTTTATTTTCATTTATTAAAAAAATCTTGAATGCCATATTTTATTGTAAATACTCTGCAATGTAATAGTTTTATCGCAAGTGCAAAAAGTAAAATAGTCGCGCGTATTTACGCGAATAGTAAGGCTGAGTGTAGGAGGTAGCCAGGCGGCGGCACGTGCGAGTAGTGGGGCGGGGGTTGCGCGGCGGCGGCGCGGCGCGGTATCGAGCGTGGGCGGCCGCGCATGCCACTCCATTAGTCGCCGCCATACCGCGATATGCACTACTACATCACTTCTACTAAAATTCGCCACACTCGATACTCCGTATTTACGTGCCACTGGCCGACGATGTAGAATCACGTACACCCCATGTTAACGTAAGGTAAAGCTTTTTATTCTAACCTACTTAGTGTAATCCTAGTCCTGTCTGAAATGTTCATTACCACGGATCAGTAGAAAGTAGTTCAAGTGCGTTGACGTATGTGTGACGTAACCTAGTAAAACCTTCAGGATTTGCATAATTCCCCTCAAATGTTTGCGTCACTAATTTTGATGTGGATCGAACGGCAACTGTATATACGTTTTTATGAGTCGTTCATTTAAAATGTTTGCTCTAGTCGTGATAAAATATAGTTTTTGTCGCGTAGGGTACCAACGGTAAGGGTGTAAATCAACTGTCATAGTTTGTCCTTGAAACGTACGACTACATATGGCCCCGTAGTACATATGTGTGTAACACGCCTACACATTTCACGATGTATTCAATTGAAGGCTATACATGAATCTTTTATTTGTGTCTTGGTAATATGTCGTTTACTTTCGATATATTTTTAAACACAGCTTTAATCACAGGAAATATTTTGAGTTTTCAATACAATGTACTTATCTCACTTTATCGGCTCGTAACGGCAGTAACTTAACGCAAATGCTGTAGCGATTAGTTAAATGGGACACCATTTGCATATCTGCACTTCGACAACCTCATTGCCCACAAAAAGCAGCAGTAGATAACTCTAATTCTATTTTTTCCGGTTAACTTCATCTGTTGTTAAATACCTTAGACAGGCTCCATTCTGATCCTACTTTGGCTAACGACGAGTAATCGTAGCATCAGAATGCTGTAAACAAGTACACTACGATTTGCTCCTTTTTTAATTTGAAATTACAGCCAGTAGTAAACTTATTTGTTTATCGGTGCATTGGATACATAAGCCTTTTTTTCTTGTATTAGCAAAAATAGCTTAAACTTCAATAAGAAGTACATAAATACATCTATTGTAATGTTTTTACCCTGTGCAACTTCTGTTGTGTTTTTAATTGTTATTGCATAATATTTTACGTGGTTGCTCTTCAGTTTATATTTTAACAGTATCGTATATATAACTTTGTTTAAATTCCCTAAAAATGGAGTTTTCCTCTGGACTTATCACAAGGCTTCTTGAACAAAAATTCTTTTAATATGAGTTGTCATTTGACATCATTTCAAAATTCTGTGTAAATCGTTAACAATTTATTGATTTCAAAATTTTCTTTTAATCTGTTATTAGATTTCTGCTTTTATCTTAACTATATTTGGCTTCTTGCCAGATCGTGTCATACACTGGAGGTGCTTAGCTACATCATCATATTGTGTTGCTAATGCTTCTAGCTACAGTTAAAAGCCTTATACTAAGTAGGACTAATCAATATGCAGAAAACATATTGTTTTTTCCCCTTTATTAAAGTTATTAACTAACTAAATTATTTTATATCGAATAGACATTCAATAATCTTGTTTTTTGGCAAAAATGCCTTGGCGTCGACTTTGCTTTATATATTCATTCATATGTATAAATGTAATACCAACTAGGTGTATGTAGGTATAAAAAGTATAATAAACAGTAAATCGACCTTAAAACGAGATTACGGCAAAATGAAATAAAAGAAAACATAAAATTTTCATAGGCGCCCTTAATAAGTTTTGCTGGGGAGGTTTCCCGCTTTCATAAAGGTGGATATTGTGTTAATTTTCACGTAGCTAAATTCCATTTTCAGCAGATTTCATTACGCAGACTGTAACAAAATTTCACAACGATACCCCTAATTATGCCGATGTTATTGGCAACGTATAACAAGCGTTTAAGTGTGCAAGGCTACGCTTTTGATAACCACCCACGTGTATGACGCAACGTGGAGATAAGTCAAATGTCAGTGAAAAAAACATTAATCCTCTGACACGTATGGGAATAGGGCTTTGTTTTCGGCCGTTTCCTACGAAAGTTTTCGCAATTATAAATGTTTTCATGAATTTGTCATTGCTAACTGTAAAAAGAGACAGTAAGGCATTTATTACACATTTAAAAGCCTTTTCCGTGTATGTTATTCATTATTTGAAATAAAAAAAATGAAATAAATTATATTAGCGTTGGTTTTTCCGCTAGGGTACTCCCATTACTGCAGAGGAAGGAAATGGGACCTAATGCAGGACTTAAAGACTATTACCGAAACATGAGTGTAATAATGCACCTTGCCAACTTCTCAAGAGTATTTAACATAGAAAAACAATCAAATATATAAAAAAAAAAATTAAATTAATTTCTCCAAATCCGAGAGAATTAATCGAATGAAGGCGATTTAATCTGAATCTGTTTAGTTACTCACTTTCGTGTCCATTTCATACAAATACCGTTAAAGTTTTTTCTTTCATATTCAATAATCATTTAGAAATTACGAAGAAATAATATTTAATGTACGTTCATATGGGGTAGGGCATTTTATTAGCAATAAAAGTAGTAACAGCGCCACCTGGCGCAAGAGCTGCGGGAGACGATTCGGCGTCCCTGGAGAAACGTGTCAAGGCAATAAATGGGTCAAGGGACCCTGCTGAGCATTATACCCGCACGTTTAGCTGAAACCCTAAATCGATAAATGACGGTAACTTGTTGATCGGTAATGGTCGAGTTTTAAAACTTTCTATACAACGTGCACTACTTTTGTAGTTGGTATATTAATTTACGAGTTCAGTATACGAACAAAATGCATTAGCTTCGATGAGAATTCATTGTCCGTTCCGCTAGCAGAGTACAATAATAATAGTTTTCAAGAAACACATTTTACTAGAAGTTATTTTCCTTTTCAGGAATATATTAATAAGTGATAATTATGACAAGCAATATTCTATTATCATATAATGGAATCACAAACATTTATAGTTAGACTATCGAGGCATTTAAGTATATTGGAAGTATGGACATCCAAAAGCAACATCTTTGTCCGCGGTTGGTGGATTATTTAACCATCGTCGGGGCTCGCCCTTACACTTCGGGAAAAGGATTAGCTCCCGTCCAGGTATTCAAATAATTACTTTTGTCTATGCTTATAATATGATTTTGGTATCACACTTTGGAAACAATGAATAATTAAGATCTTCATTTATGAATAAAAGATATTATATAACTTGCATTGAATGTGGCTCCGTGAACACAAAATTATCGTTAGTTATTTTTAGTGTATTTTAACAATTTCTCTATTCTGGCCTTGTTTGATTAGATTTTATAAATGATTAAAAATTGAAATACATTTGTGCCATGTGTTAATCATAATTCGTTTGCGGCCTAGGCACCGGAACTTCTGCGTCGCTACCCTTTAACCAACCACGATGATTTCCCCCTACCGCTGGACATGGTGTACTTTTGCCAACCCGAGGGTTGTGTGTCGGTGGGGCCGCGGCGCGCGCCCGGCCACCTCGCCTCTAGAGACACTACATCGTTTGTATTTACGCTCACGGACAAGGACTCCGGTAAGTGGCTCTTATTCGTCGTATGTTTGTAGCAGTCGTTCACATTACATCAAATGAAGATCCATCAAATCGTTACAATTTTTTATTGTGAAAAAATCATAAAACAATAATATGTAAACAATAAAATTTGAAACATACTTCAAGTTCGATAGAATATTTCTTCAAATATAAGTAACTTGTTATTACTGTAACAGCGCTGTCCAGAACCAGTAGTGTATTACCGTATTCACGTATTAAACATTGTTTTAATAGCACCATTTTAAACGTGGCAAATAGCATAAGACCTTTATGGGTGTAAAATTCATAGGGAAAACCCGGTACGGTATTTGCGTGAATTTCTACCGCGCGGTAGAGCGTGCGCCGGCCCCGGGCCCCCGCGAGCGCTCCACGTTGCGTCGAGACTCCTGGCGAAAATCCATCGAGAAAAGCTCCGACTCCGCTTTCTCCAGGTGAACATTTATTACTTCTGTTTAGTTTTCTCAGCCACGTTGTGTAGTTGGTTAGATACCAGCTTGCGAAACAGGCCGTAAGTCCAATCCCTACAACGAGACAAATGCTACTAAATAATTAAATAATTAAAACAAATACTAAATAATTCAATAATGCTACTCAGTATTTACAAAAAGTAGTGTTACACGTTTCAGCATCCGCGCTTTTTAAAATTATATTCTCATAATTAAAGTAAAAATTGAAAGTGCAATATATTTTTATCCCTATTAAATCTGCTTATAAATTCTTATTAAATCTTATTATATATATACTTTTTTTCTATTTACGCAAATATAATAATTAATTTGAAATAAAAAATGCAGGTATTTAAATACTCAAGTTTTAAGTTATGGGCTAATTAACATTGTTTACTGTACAGTTTACACGTACAAACTACGAGACCGGACAAAGCCTGCTGAGTGAGAAGTTATAATGATAGTAAATGGGCTTGAACTTGCAGCCCTTAGGGCAATGAATATCGCAGTAATAAAGTTAGCTTGCTTCTCTAATGAGATTACTTACAGTCGGCAGGTTTTAAATAAGTTAACGTTGCTCTTTCTTAAGGAATACTCTTGCTAGTTATTTACCACCTAAATGAAGTTACTTAAAAAATAATCAAGTAATGAAATTTTTTCTTAAAAACTCACAAAATAAATAAAAATGTTAATTATCACTTTTAGAAAATAACCTTCTACAATATTTTTCTTTTACAAGTGTAACTAAAAGATTGGACGGATACTTACGAGTATGTTCCTACTCCCTGTTTTGCAAGACAATCTGATAAAAGAGCCCAAAATTCACTTAATGATCCTTACTAGCTTCAACTACCGGCAATACTAGTTCCCGTTAACTTACCTAAACGGAAATTAGAAGTAGTAATAATTAGTAAGAAATTAAATTAAGGGAGTATTAGGCTTGATTAATAGTTATATATGTAAGTGAACCTGATGCTTTAGAGTTTAGACAGATTTTTTGTTAAAACAAACTTTATATGTAAAATCAAGATGATAGTAGCTCTATCATAAGCATGTTTTGTAAGTTTGGAAGACAGAACGACCCATAGTTGGAAAAGTGAGGCGTGTCAGTGAGGTTAGAGTAATATATGGCGGTGGTTCCAGTGACTATAGGAGCAGCAATGTGGCGCCGAGTGACTCGGAGCGCGAGTGCAGCGCGCCGCGGATCGCCGCGCCCGACTCCGAGAGCGGCGGGGAACGGTCGCACTCGCCCAGCCCGCGAGCCGCCAGGAAACGACAGGTTTATAATACAGTACCTCTTGTGTGACAGTGGAAGAATGTTCCCTTGTGGTGGACTGGTTACTTTTAGTATAGGGTGAAGAAGCATCTCACCAGGTCTTTACGATGTTCTGGAAAAATGAGAAAAAATATCTTGAAATTGATATTTTATTGGGATAGTTCTCATGCTGGTGTTAAAAATAAGAAGAGTGTCAGAAGTCTCTCA
This sequence comes from Cephonodes hylas, assembly GCA_030295005.1. Lineage (NCBI taxonomy): Eukaryota > Metazoa > Arthropoda > Insecta > Lepidoptera > Sphingidae > Cephonodes > Cephonodes hylas. The sequence continues at coordinate 7,052,676 of AP025369.1, read as the reverse complement.
ACTAATGAATTTCGTGTTGTTACAGCGTGTTCGGAATCATTCGTTAACATCGTTATGCCTCCTATCACATCATCCATTCTTCTCCACATTCCGAGAGTGCCTATTTATCCTAAAGAAATTAATAGATGCATGCAACGAGTCTTCCAGTCCACGACGTGTCGGTGCGTCCAGACAAATATTTAGGTAAGTTTTGAAACCTAATTTACGTATTGGATACGTTATCTCTAAAGGGATCCATTTTTAAATACGCTAAAATATTGGTTCTTATACAATTTTTATTTAAGAAATAATGAAAGGCTTTTTAAATATTTGCTCGTCGCGAGAATCGTGGCCAGCCACTTCTCATCAAAAAACTTAATTTTCCTAAGCAAACTAACTGCGTAATGGTGTTTGCCAAAAATATTGTATCTATTTTAATCATGTCAATACCGGGATGGTTAGCGCTTTCTTAGGGGGGCCTAAGTTCAATAGTGGACGGCGATAGACTGAGTATAAAATCATGTCTTCCGTAGTAGGAATACAGATATTCTACCATTATCTTAGGTACCTCTTTTGGTATTAATATTACTGGCAAACGACTCCCCACTCTAGTTCAAACACATGAGAAAAATTATCTTCAGATACGAAAATTAAAATGACGTTCTCTACATAAATAAGTTATATTACACTCATCACTAAGGATGGCTAGTGCTTCAAGGATGTTATAGTTGCACTAAAGTATTTATGACTTAGCCTTCTAAAATTTAGAGTCTAAATGGTAGAGGAGGCCCGTGCTCAGCATTGGGACGTATGTGGGCTGATAATTATAATGAATTTGAGTTTAAACGAGCTTAGACGAATGCTGCAATCCGTGTTCAGGGATACCGTATGGTCGGTGCTGACGGGGCAGGCGTACGACAACACGCCGACGATCGTGCTGCACGACGTGAAGGAGATCGAGACGTGGATCCTGCGGCTGCTGTCGGCGCCGGTGCCCGTGCCCGCCAACACGCGGCTCGAGCTCGAGGTGCTGTCGCCCACCGCGCACTCGCCGCTGCTCTTCGCGCTGCCCGACCACACGCGGTTCGCGCTCGTAGACTTCCCACTACACTTGCCTTTGGAACTTTTAGGTAAGTCTCCTACGGTTATTCCTACAGGTTTTTTTTTACCACTTAGGTTTGGGAGTATATTGAACGTTAGGCATTTAAGGGCTAGTGACGTCACTATTATGCAAATACCTTATATGGCATTTTAAGAATAATTGTCTTAAACTTCAGATATGAAAGCTAGAAAGATATTTTCAGTTTAGAATATATTATGTGGGTGATGTAAAGTTTCTAAATTATATTAAGAAACTGCACTTGGATCTATTGCCACTAAACTCATCGACGAAGTAAGCAGAACTGAAATGGTATGGTTTTCATTAATATTGTAAACTTACATCCCATGATATTTCATGAAATGAAAATTAATCTACAACTTTATGATCAAAATCCATTCATAGGTGTAGACACGTGTTTGAAAGTGCTGACGCTGATCCTGCTGGAGAACAAGGTGGTGGTGCAGTCGCGCGACTACAACGCGCTGTCGATGTCGGTGATGGCGCTGGTGGCGATGCTGTACCCGCTCGAGTACATGTTCCCCGCCATCCCGCTGCTGCCGAGCTGCATGAGCTGCGCCGAACAGCTGCTGCTCGCGCCCACACCCTTCCTTATCGGCATACCAGCCACTTTTCTAGTTTACAAGAAGAATTTCAAGTAAGTTTCAAGTTTTATTTCCTACGCGACAACGGAAAACAATAATTAAGGGTGCCCGCCCTATATTTACCGTACCGCCCAAAATGCGCTAGAGGGCCTCTCCCGAGGTACCAAACAGGGAGCCTAAGGCCTTTTGGTAAAAAAAAGTAAGATTTCCTACAATATTTTGAGAAATTGTATACCGGCACAATACTCATAACGCAATGACGGGTTTAAAATATTGGTTTAGGTTGAGTGCTAAGGAGATACAAACATCCAAACACTAGCTAATTCGGTCAGTGGCAAGCTTACTCCAATACTGCGGTAACACTACAATATATTGGTCCATTTGTACCAAAATACTATCTCTGAACCGCCTGACTACTAAATAAAGACTCTACGACTTTAACTTTTACTTAACTTGTAACTCCAATGTAATGAACGGTCCATATTCAAGTACAATTTTTGTACCACAAAGTAAACTTGAATTGAAATATTGTACTCACGAGCTGTTGACTACGTGTATATTTAGCTAAAGGACCGACAAGGGTAGCTGGGCTGACTGCGTCCTATGTTTATGTATACTTATTTATATCGAAGGGGTTCGTGTTATCACGATTCCCCTGCGCTTGTCACAAATAGGTCACATGCGACAATGAATTATAGATAACTTGAACTCGTTTAGGAGCTAAGCTATTTATTTCTGCTGATATATAATATCAAAACAATATAAAAAAAATGGTTCTACACGGACGCTGATAACCGTACTCTATCTGTTTGTACGTCTATTTGTTTTGATGTCTTAACCACTGGACCAATGTAAAAGATTTTTGGTATAGGAGATAAGCGGTTTTGTAGTTAAGTAGTGGAAGACTGGGTAGATATTTATAAATCAATTCCGGTTCGTATAGCATATCAGATTAAAATTAAATGGGTGGCGATAATTTCTTACGAACATACAATTATAACATTCTCGTCTTAACAACCACCGCCTCCCACACTACGCCTTCTTCAATAAAATAAATACTATGGTAAAGTTTATTAAAGACATAAAACATGTAAATGACGCGAGTGACATTTATTATATTATTGTCCTTAGATTGCCGGACGATATTTGGTTAGTGGATTTAGACTCCACAAAGCTGATATGTCCTACAGGCAACGACCAAGAGTTGCCCCCTCTACCAGAACCCGAAGGTTCCGTTCTAAAAAATCATTTGAAGCAGGTATTGTTTACTATAGTTTTAATTAATTATGTATGTGTCTATTTATTAATCTTTTTTAACACATTTCTTATTTTTGCACTCGTGAAAGCGTTTCTATCGATGTGCTGAGCTGCTGAGTCTTCTGTCTTTTTCGATGTATACTTAGAAGTATTTGATAACTTTCTAAGTGTATTATTGGTTGTTATGTATTATTATAATATAACCCACGATACTACATGATTGAGACACAAACACGGAAGTTGCGAAGACACAAAAACCTACAAAATTTCTGCATTCCAATTGATATGGTTAACTATTAATTTTATTGCATGCTACATTACTATTATTTTCGCAAAATGTTATGTTAGTCTTTCTTTTGATCGCTCCGCTCGTTGGTATAAATCAAAATTAACAACTCATTTCATTATTAGGTTTTATTAAGTTTATGTATTTTATCATCATGCCATCAAAATTTGTTTTTTTTAGGAATTAATTTAACTCCTTTTATTTGTTTTTAAATTGTGTCTTCGTGTCTTCATCAAAATTTATTATAATTTGTACATTTATATTCTTATTGTTTGTGTTTATGATTTGTTTAACATTCACTAACATTCCTTCACTTCTCTCGTCGCTAGGCCATGCATCTAATGGGCAGTGCTGGAACTGGTGTAAATATTCTATACTATTTATTTACATTGCACATGTTGACTTTTATTCACGATTTACAGTAATATAATATGTATGGGCTGGTTTGTGTAATGTTATATCGTAGCTAGTGTGTTAAGAGTGCCTTACGAGATGCCACCGTCTAATTTAATATAAAATAGATTATAGACAAAAATGTCTATATCACCGAAGAGATTTTCGGAGACCAAAACAGAAGGTACCGACAGGTGATTATGCTATTGAAATAAAGAACAATAAAGAATACATGTAAAGGTCGAATCGATGTTTTTTTATTTTTTCTAGTGGCATTTCGTAATGCTATAAGTTTGACATAAATCAACGTGTGCATTTCTGGCTGAAAAGGTGTTTTTACTAAAACCACTTTTTTAAAAAAGTTATATTTTCAGTTCAAACCACGTTCATTGGCCCATATGAGCTTGTATTTGCAACAAATACTGGCAAGAAATGACTTTGTTAGTACATCATACATACATGAACACAATTTCAGTCACGATGGGTTTTGTTACATGCGGCATGTTACGTTTGTTTTAGTTGTGATGGTCTTGCTATATTTTGTAATTGTTAAATACACACGACATGTTAATACATACATACGTAAACATAGTTTAATTATTGCCAAATAGTAGACATTTGAGCAATTGTAAATAAATACGAGAAATAATTTCATATTGCCTACTTTGCGTGCAAGAATGAATATAAAATTGAAATGCTACCACACCTTCCAGTAAATATTGCTTGTTCGCAAAATTTTCTCTCCATAAATCAGACATTTATTTTTACTTGCTACCACAAATTTAGAATGCTGAATAAAGCAAATGTATTGTATCACTCTAAGAGATATTCCACTATGGAAGATATTAATCCTGTTTCGTTGTGCCTAGGCATTGAATAGCTTGACGAACACTACAGCGGAACAAGCCTCGGCCCTGCTGATGCCATCCAGGAGAGACAGTGTGGGCGGAGCAACTCTCAAGTAAGTGCTATTAAAATTGAATTCTGCAAACCAATCTTTTGTTTATCGCTTCCTTTTGGAGAAGAGCTAATCCAACAACGTGTTGATGAACTCAGATTTCCGCCCTTTCTTCCTTCTAAAGAATAAGTTCATAGCTTCAAAGTCAGTGTGTCTGGAATTCTAGCTCTCCATTGAGGAAGTTGGAGCCAATCGATTCGTACCGAACTCATGTGAATTGTTTCTGTTGACGAAAGCGGAGATGTCACGTCACTACTAAGGCTTTGATTAAGGAATGTTATAACGCTTCAGAACAATTGACGACACTATGTTGTATTTGTGGTGTTTGTGTCAGGGTGCAGCCAGCATCGTTCCGTTCGTCAAGCGAGGCAGGAAGCGCGCACAGCACGCCTGAGAGCCGGCGGGTGTCGCTGGGCGGGTCGGGGGGCGCGGGCGGGGGCGGGGCCACGCCCACTCTCACGGCGTCCAGCGCGGGACACACGCCGCAGAGACACTCGCTGGCGTCGCCGCACCACACCAACCAGCCCTTCAACCCGCTCATATATGGCAATGATGTGGATTCCGTAGACATAGCCACGCGGGTTGCCATGGTGTGTACCTCTATTCTTATGCAGTTTTCTTACGATATACATTACGTTAATCAAAAACTTAAGATGGTCTATAAAATTATATTAGAAAACCCAAAGCAGTGAGTGTTATCCAGTTTGGACCTATGCCATAAATATTAATAATATCTTGTGTTTTAGGTTCGGTTCTTCAATTCACAAAATATATTGGCCAACTTCATGGAACACACGCGAACGTTGCGCCTGTACCCGCGTCCTGTGGTTGCGTTTCAAATTAATAGCTTCTTAAGGTCTCGCCCGAGGACAACCACGTTCCTGAATAAATTTGCCAGGACACAGGTTCAGTAAACTTTTCCATTAATTTATTTTTTTGGCGATAATCCTAAACTCAGAAAAATACTAAATCCTATTATCTTTGCAGGCTGTAGAATTTTTAGCAGAGTGGTCACTGACTCCGTGCAACGTTGCTTTTCTTAGAGTTCAAACGGGCGTATTCGATCCTCGTCAAATTGGAGACAAACCCAAATGGTTCGCTGACCAGTTGCAACCGATTCGGTTCGCAGTTTGGGACGACGGTAGTTCACTGAACGGTGCCCTTAGACAACTGCAACGCCAGGACAACCAACCCACAGGTATAGATATTATACAAGATTATAAAAACGCAATTGAAAATTAAAAATGGTGTTACATTTGAATCGTTTTGTTAAAGATGAAAGTGGATCTGACTCGGATGCAGCCGAAAGCACAAGCTCCTCCTATTCTTCACTCAGTGATTTTGTATCGGAAATGGTGTCTTCCGATTTATCACCTGGTACGTGTAGAATGTTTTTTTTTTTTATAAATGTATTATATTTATATAAAAATTTCTAAATTTAATCGGTTCTTACTGTTTTCAGGAGGTAATGCTCATCAACATGTTATTGGTGAAACTTATAATGCAGTTGTGCAAGTACCAATGACGCTATCTTCGACATTGGATCCTAAGACCGTAAGCGTTGTTTCCTTCTATAAGTTGACTTTTTAGAGTAGATAAAATGAAATTGGTATGGCTGTAGAAGATAAAAATACTATTATCTTTAAGTTTATTTAACTAAAACACCCTTTTCTTTAATTTTAGGTGTACAGCCCACCGTCATCCTTGATGTTTGGTGAAGTGGAGGAGCAAGGTGGTAGAGAAGGCGCGACATCTACATCTCCGTCACCGTCCGGCTCAAGTTCTGACCACAGCGATGTCTCCGACGACGAAGTCCAGGAAGATGCCGGCAAAATTGAACCAAGTGATGTTGCTCATCCAGCTCCAGTCAAAAAAAGTGTACGTATAATAATAATATTTTCGAGAAGGGATAGATTAGACTAATTTGTGGACAGACAATAAAAATAACATCATCTTGTATCAATGTTTTTTAAGTAAACTGAGTCCTGATTTGAATATTTGCTATCATGGCCTAGGATTTCTAATTAAAAAAAATATTGGTATCAGGACACGGACAGCGGCAGTTTCGGTCGCGAGTCGGACTCGAACTCCACGACGACGCCGAAGACAGTAGTAAGTCGGCAGCGCGCGGCCGACAGCGCCAGCACCAGCGACTCGGACCGCGCGCTCACGCCCTCGCAACACTCCGCGCAACACGCACCGCAACACGCGCCGCAACATGCAGCGCAACACGCAACGCAACACTCACCCCTGCCGCACGCGTCTGCACACGTTAAAGTGAGACAAAAATTTGCCCTAAAATCCCTGTAACACCCTTAAATTCAAGAATACACAAAAAAAAAGTTAAAAAAGCGACAAAAAATAATTTGTCTAGTATTAGTTCTATGTCTCATTGTAATTAATAGCACTATAAGTTTGGTATTACACACTTTATGTTGTGAGTTTTAATATGCACCTCAGTTTATGTTATGTACTTGTGATAATGCTCAATATTAGGACACAAATTATACACAAAGCTTTAGATCTGGTGTCACATAAGATTTAATGGTTATGATTTCTCTATATCTCATAAATAAATATAATATGAAATTTTGAATTATCTAATAGAGTATGAGTAGTGGCGTTTCGCGGCAAGCGTCACAGACTTCTCTACTGGAACAGTTTGCGGCCCAAGCGAAGGAATTAGTAAGAGAGACGACGCGACAAAGCAGCCAAGAGGGACTACTGGCGCACATGGATAAGGTAAATCTCTAATAAGATTTTAAAATAAACAATCAATTTTTTCATACGTATATAGGAGTTATAATAATGTTTTTGGTATATATGCACTTACTAAGAAGAAGAAAGAAAAGAGTGGCGATGATGAAGACAGGAACATATTTGCGCCTCTTGGTCAGGTATTCTGAAACACATTTATATACACACCACACTGTAGTTGGAAATGGTTTTGCGGGTTGAACACACATAATTCATCTTTAGACAGTATTTAGTACCGGTTGACTACATAGCAAGTAATTGGCTTAGTGAATAGGTTAGCGTACATAAGCGTCGCTTGAAACTTAGAAACACGATATCGCGTGACCGTGTAGTGGATTAAGCAATATGTCTCACAATTTCCTCGTTGCAAACTTTCACGTTAATTTAATTAGTAAGTACCATTCAAAGGCTAAACAGTAAGTAAAATTAATTTCATCACATTCCTTAAACATTACACCCTTACAGACGATTTTAAGTCTTGATATACACAACCTACTTCAAAGAGTTGCACGTTATTTAGCTTGAAGCGGCATCATCAAGGCTGGTGTGTTGGTTTTGGGTAACGGGAAATTTAACATTTGTCGCCATCAGTTACTCTATTTGGAAACTCCCCATTACCATGAGAGTAATAAGATGGTGATGAGGTAATGCTCTGTAAATTTGAAGTGTCAGTATACCAAAGACCAAAATTATTCATAATTTAGCATAAATTTCACTATCTCATTCATCTAGTTTACAATGTCTTAACAACATGTTTCAGTTCAATACTAACATATCTGGATTTCCAGTCTTCATAGCAACTCGCGCTTACTGAAGCGAAGGTATGGTATTGGTTCTAATATTTTAAAACGTGTTCTTGTAGTTAACTCTGCATGCGAAGAAAGCAGCCGAAGAAGCGTCGAAAAGCGTGCAGGAAGCTTCTAAGTCAGCTCTAGAAGCAAGTAAGACTGCCACCGCAGTGAGCAAGAATACATTGGAAGATTTAACCTACGTGGGAAAATCTACTTTCGGCGACCTCACAAAAAGTGCAAAGGAGGTTGTTGCAAAAAAAGGATTGCTCATCAAGGTAAAATTATTTTTTCTTGGGTACTATTTCTCGGTCATTTTTGCTTAATAAAATAAATAGCAAAATGATACAACTACAAAATATGTAAACAACAACCTCGAAATTAATACAACCAGCCAATGCCATAAATAATACTTTGTTTTTTTTTTATTATGTCAGGGTGAGAGTCAAGACTCAATGAATAGCAACGCAGGTCGTCGGGACTCTACTGCTCTGCAGACTACGAATTTGCTCACCGCTACGCATCGAGATTTTTTCTCAAACATCAGCTCCGATTTGAATGGATTGGCAGCGTCTACGTCGAGCATGTTCAGTGACTTCTTTGGCTCAAAAGGTAACAAAAACTTTGTCAATCAAAATTTTATTATAAAATTTCTTCTTCACTAACTGAAACACGTAGATGTCAGAACAAGAGGCGTTGTAGCTTTGCTGACTATCGAGAAAAAAATTGTCGGTACCGTTTCGATAGTGGTGGCAATGCAATATAAACGAAATGTTGTTCTAATTTTTTTATACTTAAGATGACGTAGCGCCTGATGATCTGCTAAGCAGGACCAGTCCAGCGTTATGGACTAAAGCCTACCCCCTTCCCGTTGTAAAGGAGGCCACTGTCCAGCAGTGAGATGAGTAAAAGCCGATAATAAAAAGAAACTTTTAATGGCATTGAAGAAAACTCAATAAAACTACGTACTGTAGCATGATAATAGTGTGACGCAATAGTTTACAAGGAGCAGGCATGTTGATGTGCGTAGGCAAGCAGCCGTCGGGCGGCGGCGGGGGCGGCGGCGGCGGTGTGGGTGCGGGGGGCGCGGGGGGCGCGGCGGCGGCGTTCGGTCCGTTCTCGCAGGGCGCGCGCGGGCTGGTGGCGCGCTCGCCGCTGGTCCGGCACGCGCCCCGCGCCCCGCCGCCCGCGCCCCGCACGCGCGCCGCGCCGGACGCAGACAACCAGGCCTTCCTCAACGATGTACGTTTATCATTACTACTTGCACCTGTATTTAATAAATAAACTCTTAAGTTTTAACTATATTTATTTTTGTAATATAGTTATTTAACTTGAATAAGGGATTGTTGTTAATGAGATCAGTTATTACTGGTATAGTTATTGCAACAATGGCTTTTAGTTACGTTTCCTGTTCAATACTTAACTAACTAGGTCCGACTAGTTATTCGGTTAAAATGATTTTCGTTACGTTAAATTATTTTCAGTTGGTTCAGCACGTATTGGAAGGAGAGGGAGTTGGTTGGTTGAAGTTGAACCGACTGAAAAAGTTAATGGAAGACGAGTCCTATAGAAACATGGTTCTCAGCAAATTGAACCGAAACTTTAACAGGAAGTCTACGCCTTGCGATAAAGTTGATGATGTGGTAAGTGACTGAAATGAATCCGGTTGCTTACAGATCAATTGGAAATCAGTATAGCAAGTCTTTCATACTATTAACCACTTGACTATAAAGAATACTATAAACAATTGCAGTTCATCAGCAAAGCGGTGTGGAAGGGGATGCTGAAGGTGCTTCAAGCGGTGATCCACGGTCTGGAGCACACGTTCTCCAACTTCGGTCTGGGCGGCATGGCGTCGGTGTTCCAGCTGGCGGAGATGGCGCACACGCACTACTGGAGCAAGGAGCTGGCGCTGGAGCACGGCGGCATGGCGGGGTCGGCGCTCGCGGACTACAGGCACGACCTCGATACTCCTTCCTCATCGCCTTCGTCGAGGAAGAGTTCGCAGACAGGTAACTTTTGTTTATTCACAGCATATTTAGATGTTGGTATTGGGTTATGTTCTTCTCGAAACTGGATGCTCTGAAACAAAATGGCCGTATTCGCATGCAAGCATAAGTTAAAACTATGTGAGGTTATCTTATAAAGCTAATACATTAAAACCGGTGATGGGCATTGGGAAACAAGACTTTGCAAGCTAGTTAGTTACTTAGTGGAGTTATAAAAGTTAAATCAAACGGGATAGACAAATACCGTATATGTAAGATAAACTTATGGTCAAATGTCTGAATTGTTTTGGAATATATTGATATTTTTACAAACGTAGTAGAATTGATAGTAGTAGGTAGTTAAATCTTGAAAATTTCGCCGTCCGAAATATGTATGTACTTTATCCCTAGATGTTCCAATCGTAAACTATCCTGAAATGGACTCTTCTGAGGCACAAAGCACCACTGAAATGTTCAAGGACATGTTGAACCAGAAGCGGAATCTGCTCTTCAGCAAATTAACTTCTTTCGACTCCGATGTAAGTATTACTGACAGAATATGCCATACAGCATTCGTATCGTGCTCCGTGTGATATTGCATGGTACCGGGGCAGATACAGCACGGTGATTATGACCATTACCTGCTATTATTTACTATTAGTTATATCTACTTTATTAAATGGTCATAAAATATCGTGGTCTGGATCCGAACCCTACAGTAACAATGTTGTCCAAATAATTTGTAAAAGTGTGTAATTTGTAGTACTATATACTCTTGAGCATGTAAGCATTGATTCCACTTAATGTGACGCCTAAATGCCTATTGTAACGTAATGTCTAATATTCGATTTGGCGTCACTTTTTTCTTCTATGTATTGTTGAAATATGACATTGTCTGCTTATATATGGTGTATTGCTAATATTGTATTTGTCCGTATAAGAGCAATGAAATATCCTAATCATTCAGAAATTTAGTATTGATCTTCATCAATAAATCTTACTTAATACTTTTCTATCAATAGTTTTTATAGAAATACTTCATTTAACAAAACTAACTTTTCTACAAAGTCGACTTATTTTTTTTTACATTATCAAGGTGAGAGAGAACTCTTCACAACATTATTATTTCAATTTTTTCATAACAAGTTTTAGGTCTCAGGTTTATTACAAGATGGAAGGGATTGGCTCATTTATTCTTTCCCCTGAATGTACAGACAATATAATTCATGCACAGGAAACAACAAGTCATTGGATGTTTTTTATTGCAACTTATTTATACAGAAAAATAAAGAATTAGGGAATGTGACGGGAAGGTTGTAAATGCTTTGTGGCCCGAGCCTATAGATAAAGCATGTAGTAACACAATAATATGTATTTGCTATGAAGCCTCAGAGCGCATGCAAGAAGTTTATATTATACTGTTCCTCCTAGAAGAGATGAGATTGTTATTCCTTACTAATTTGTTAAAACATTAAGTTAAGTTTTATAACACTGAATACTCAAACAAAACACACCATTAGAGGGTACATCATAATTTAAAAAATAATAATATCTCTTAAAGGAAAACAGGTAGTAGTAAAAGCGAACGTCGTACTCAGAAGAAAGTAGTAACATTGCACAAAAGATTGGGCATATTGGCTATTAAATGTATTTAAAGTGTGTGTTATTGCGTACGCAGAATTGAAGCTTATTCAAAATTAAGAGGTTACATGAGGTCGCCTTGATGGTCTTTTGTCCAAAGTTATGTGAGAGTGTGTATAGGCGGGTTGTTTGTGTGGTGGCAGGCGGCGCCGTCGTCCGACTGCTCCGCCGACGAGAGCGGCTCCATAACCACCAACCGAGCCAATCTCTTCGACCACCGCGCCTCCTTTAAGTCCAACTTATCTGATACTGACGTCATGTTCCTCAATGTAAGTCCTAGTGCGTGTTGTGTCATCTCGTCTGTAGCTTTCTGTCCGCTTTCGCAGCCAGATAAATGGCCACTACCCAATTGGAATACAAATTTGATCAAAATTTATTCGGGCTATTTGTCTCAAGTAGATGTGCATGGTGTATTCAGACAGTCACTACGCTTCGATATAAAATGTACCTATTCCGTAAGAAGAACAGTAGTATTAATTCTAATATTTAATAAGTTAATCTCAAATAGCCAATAAAATTCATACCAAAAATAGCAAGGTCACAAAAAATAACATAATTGGCACAGCACATTAGTAACAAAGAAATCATTTGAGTCTAATGTGAGGTTCATTGAAGGGACTAACGCTATGGTCGTGAAACATAGGTGGGTCGCGGTGGAGGCGCTGGTGGTGGAAAGCCTCGTGCTTCGAGTGTGTTTTCATCGAAGTCTTCCTTGAGTGGATATCGTCCTCCCGTCGGAGTTCCAGTCACTTCGCCATTAACGTCGCCTGATACTGCAAGAACATACCTCTACCAAGGACTCATTGGTAGGAATTTATATTTTTTCAATTTCATATAAAGAAATTATAATAGCTCTTATTGTTAGATGTGATTTGGGCCTGAAATCAATCATTTCAGCATGTTTTTTTTTGTAGGCAAAGAAAGATCAAATCTATGGGACCAAATGCAGTTCTGGGAAGACGCATTTTTGGACGCGGTGAGCCAGGAGCGAGACATGATCGGAATGGACCAAGGCGCCAACGAGATGATGGAACGCTACAAATGTCTCAGCGAAACAGAAAGAAAACGACTGGAACACGAAGAAGATCGACTGCTTTCCACTGCTTTGTATAATTTAACTGCCGCAATGGTATTATTCGGTGTTGATGCTGATATTATAAGGAACAAAGTACGTCGCTTACTCGCCAAAAGTCATATTGGACTTGTGTACAGTCAAGAAGTGAACCATCTCCTCGATGTCGTCCATACTTTGGTAAGTGTTCTAAAGCATACCTCCATATGACAAGAAGTCAAAACTGATATAATATCAAATATCAAAAATTACTTGCTACAGACTACTGTTTATAAAAACAGACAATAACTTATGAGTGATGAAGTCAGTCGAAGACTTCTTAGGCTCCACTATAAATATCCAATACGTAATTTATTTAAAACACCTAATGTAAGGAGTCCTCGGAATCGCCGTGATAATGTCAGTTGAGAATGCGAAAGAAGTGTGTTCGGTCCGTAGCTGAATCGTCTCTGCCTACTCCAACAGGGACAGACGTTTGTTTATGCAAGTATGCGTGTATTTTGTCTTCGATTAATCGTATGAATCTGGCTAATTATGATAGAGGGCGGTTGGGGGTTGGGAATAAATCAACCGCATGAGCCCATCTATTAGAGGGGGATCGAGGGTGGGGAATATACAAGCCAGTGTTGGGCAAATGTTAATTGAACTAACAATTAAAAATTAACAATTAATTAATTGTATTTGCAGTGACAGCAACTAACAACTGATTAATTGATAATTGTGGTTTTATACAATTAACAATTGATCAATTTTTAGTTATTTTGCGGAAAAAAAATTGACAATTAACAATTAATTTTTTACCAAGTATTAGTTTAAGGATTGGGCACATGCGTGTGCGGATTAAGCCTCTTAATACATTTACGGTACCAAATAGAACTCTTGAACAGCTTATAGAAGGGGTGCGGCAGAAAGAATCTTTGGTAAAGTTTATAACTGTATGGAATCACATAGCAATGCGCTGACGTTTGTTGCTACATTGCAACAATATGACGCGCAGGCGTTCTAATTGCATTACTTAAGGGTTTAGGTAATTGCGATGAGTGTCGGTGCAGCGCCGAGCGCGCACGCCGGTGGTTTTGAGCCTCCAAAATGACCCTAAAATAGCATAAATATGACAAGCTAATTACCTTGTAATTTATCAAAATTTGCATCATAATCATTAAATGTTCTTTGAAAAGTACTGTTTTTGCTGAAATTACATTTACTTATATTAAATAATAAAAAAAATACCCATTTTACACGGCTTCTGCACCTGAATATTATTATAAATAAAGCTACAAATGGTGTTATATTGAAAGGAAAGCAATTGACATGAGTTCAATTGCATTAAAATAAATACACCAAGTGTTAGATAATATTCTAACCACAAGTTGAAACCCTTTTTAGGCAGACAATTATTTTGTTATTACGTTTTCAGTCTTAACTGAAAAACATTGAAATAGGGTATTATATAAATAATGATAATCTTTAAATTAATTCAGAAAGCAACACATACTTATATTTTAGGTACTCAATTTTAATGATAGAATCAGATAATGATAACTAAGTAGTTGTGTATTAATTGGTTTTAATTAATAAGAGAATTAGAATATGAATTAGTCTAAATCATGTACTTGTATGTAATTGTTCTCATATAAGTAATTATATTTGTATATAGCCATGTATAAAATCCTGTTTGTAGGAGATGAAATAGAAATTATTGAGATATCACTTGAGCCACTTGTAACAGTTAATTACAAGCCCTCAACTTCTTGTAAATTGTTGTATTGGGACATTATAATAATTAACTTGTAGTCTTTATAAGGTCAACAAACTGAAAACAAGAAAATATGAAGCAAGGATCTCTGATATTGGTGAAATTTCATGTAGGTCAAAAAATAAACAGTACCCAATTGTTTTATGTCATTTTTATAATACTCAATCATATGAACCATTGTTTGTTTTTGTAATTTAAGGTAAGAAGAAGAAAGTTACCACTATAAAGCTGTTAGAACAAAAAACAATCCCTCAAGGAAAATTATTTTAAAACTCAATTGGTCAATGCGCTATTGAAAAGAAGATTTATGACAGAAAAACTCCACCTTGAAATTTCATTATAAAAATTAAAATAAATAGGGGAAATTAAACCATAACCTTTTTTCAAATTAATATCCTAAATATACACAGCACCTCTTTATGTGTGTAATACTTAGGTACAGCTTTGTATCACAAGTGTCAATAAACACTATTTAGAGTGAAAAACCCAGAAATGAAAGAATAATATATATTGATGCAGGGAATAATCCCACAGTCTGTTGTATTATAAGCTGGCATCAACCTAGAGTCTGTTGATTATTTAGCATTAAATGAAAAGAAGTTTTCAACTGTAAAATAATTATTATTTATTGTTCTATTTCTAACATATAAATTATCATTATCACCTTGTGACTATATTGTGGATTTCTGGGATGTTTCAATTATATTCTCATGAATACTTGCATAGTAATTTTTTCAGTATTGAATATTATGTAGAGCTATACCTACACGCCACAGGTAAAAATCATTTTTTAATTTTATTTGAAGTCCAAGTTGGACACATAAAAATTTTTCCTTAAGCATGTCAGAAACTCTTTTCACAAGGTCTCAGCTCTTTGTGTAATCCTGTTCATCTGGTACTCTTTATTCTGGATTTAGTACAGGAGTCAAAAGATATTTCCTACGTGTGTCGCAACATTAATTTTGAATCACACACTATTTGAATGTTTAGAGCAAAGTAGCCTCTTCTGTTTCTGTATGATTGACTGATGTAGCCTGCATGCTACCTGAAAACATCAAGTTTTAAAGTACAAGATAAATATTTACATCAACAATAGCAAAACTTTATAATACATACCAGGTGACTTTAGTTTGATATGGGTGTCATTAAATGCACTAATACCGGTTTGTATTATTATGAAGTTACTCATCCTTCTTGTAATTGGCGTGATGTTGTCTTTAAACAAAGGGCTAAGCTGTACCTACAATCTATACAATCAATTTGAGAGTTTAAAATTGTATGCTGAATAGTTGTTAATGTGAGTCATGGACGTAATATATAAACGTTTATATATTACGTCCATGATGTTAGTCTACTCCTTAAATTTCAACTTGCGAAAAGTCATTAGGCTTGTCAAAAAAATATCGATACATCGATATATCGATATTATTTTTTAAATGTATCGATATTTTTGGGCGATGTTTAATGTTTCGATATATCGAGATATCGATATAAAATTACAAGTAATTAAAAGGTATAAAAATCGATATTTTTTATGATTTTAAAATCCTAAAAAATAATACTTTTTATAGTAACATTTTTTAACAAATTACATTGTTTTTTGTCTTCAGCAAACTCCAGTTTACTTTCAACTAGTGATGGTATGCCTAGCGAACTAAAGCAATATCTAGATCAGCCTATAATACCCAGAAAAGAGAGTCCTACAAAATTCTGGTTTGACTGTCGTCATTTTACCCCAGTCCTTTCCGACATAGCTCTAAAGTATTTGATATCGCCTGCGTCCTCGGTTTCCTCAGAGAGAGTGGCATCTGCTGTAAATCTCGCTGTACCCAATAACAGAAGTCGGCTTACAGCCGTGCACGTAAATCAAAGAGTCTTTCTTATGTCTGTATCAGGTAAATATTGGCTTGATTAATAAATAATTAAAATTTTTATTGTTGTTCTTCATTTATTAAAAATTATGTCTATTGATTAGTATTTATCTAGTAATGTAAGATGATTGAAGTAAATTAGGCCAAATATTTTTTTTTCATATCATACCGATATATCGATATATCGATATTTTTAAATAAAAATATCAATATCGATATTGAGATATTCAAAAAATATCGATACAATATATATCGATATTTTATTGCATTTCCGACATCCCTAAAAGTCATAGTTGTTGACATATTAATGTTGAAAACATGTTTGAAATTAAGCGTATTTTTGCTTCGTAACGCACGTTTGACATTTTCTCGACGTTTTGTTATTCGTTACGTTAGGTACTCGGTTTAAACTTTTTTAAACTCTCAAAATAGTTTCTGCGTATTTTTTATATTTTAAGTTAGTTTTTATTGTAATACACATATCATTTTGTATGTAAAAGTATTTCTCACCACAATTTCGTTGTGATATTGACTTTTATTAAAGGACCTATTTTCTTTAAAAAGGAGAAGCAAAACGCAACACTTACGACGCGACAAGTAATGATAACACAAACGAAAACAAATTGAAAACATTCAACGACATTTAAAATAAATAATATTTTTTTGGCAGCGTTCTTAACAATATTATATAGTGGCCACTGGCACTGGTAGGTATATTACCGGCAATGTCTTTACTTAAATGAAACAAAATACAATATACATTCATAACAAACGGAAAGATACTTTTTTCCCAAATTTGCTGGAATTGCATATTCAGGGCAACCAAGATACTCTTCAAGACGAATCTAACGAGTCCAAAGTTGATAGAGTTGCGTCATTTAATTACGAAGTTCCGATGGCCACCTTCCAGCTCCATCATCAGACCCTGGTTACCATATGGTATCATAGAATTTGTTAAAACGAATCAAATGAGCCCAAACTCGATGGGGTTGCGTCGTTTAATTGCGGAGTTCCGATGACCACCTTCCAGCTCCATCATCAGACGTTGGTTACCATATGGTGTCATAGTACTTGTTAAAACGAATCAAATGAGCCCAAACTCGATGGGCTTGCGTCGTTTAATTGCGGAGTTCCGATGGCCATCTTCCAGCTCCATCATCAGACCCTGGTTACCATATGGTATCATACAACTTGTTAAAATGAATCAAATGAGCCCAAACTCAGTGGAGTTGCGTCGTTTAATTGCGGAGTTCCGATAGCCACCTTCCAGCTCCATCATCAATCATCTCATCATCTCTATATCATAATAATATTGCATTGCCATTCAATTTACATATGCATGCAAAATTTCAATTTAACCGGAAACCGGACAGTTGATCAAATTGAATTTGCAATTTTTAATTACAGATACAGAATGGGACAGGCGAAACTAAATAAAAGCTTGTAATTGAAAACCCCCGACAGAAAAACCTACATTCCATTTAAAACGTAAAAAAAATCTAATTTGAATTTTTCACTCACGATTAAGTCATAGATATTCCCTTTGCGTGCTCTTTCATTTGACACCCCGCTAGAATATATATGGAGATATTCGGTTATGATTCCCCATTTTAACACCCCACAACTTTGAAAATACCAGATTTTGAGAGATTTTAATTTGTTATGTTTAGTTTTCCTACCTAGTCGTAAAGAGTATATGAGATAATTAACGTTAAACATCTACAAGGTTTGCGGACCACCCTTCCGTGCAAAAATAGCAAAATTTAATTGTTAGTTTTAATTTTTTCATCAATCGATTGAAAAAATTAATTGCAATAATTTAATCGCGATCTGCAATTGATGTGCATTAGTTTAAATAATTTAATTGAAACGCGCGATTAATGGTTAATTGCAATTGATTCAAATTCAATTAATTTAATTGCAATTAATTTTTTAGTCGATTGATTAGTTCAATTAAAAGTTAATTGATTGATGCCCAACTCTGATACAAGCATATATGCACAGCGCGGCAACGAGACGGAGCTGAAGCCGCTGGGCTCGCGGCTGCTGCGGCGCGCCACGTTCACGGTGCACGAGCGCGACGCCGCCGGGGACCTGCGCTTCATGGAGGTGCGCGACGACGGACTCGTGCTGCGGTCCACGCAAGGTACTCATTCAAACCTTCGTTCATCTGAATATCAACTGATATGTTTATTATATCATGTAAGACGTGAGGGCTAATAGGTTTAGTCTGCCCTTCGGGAATCTCGGCTGTCGCTGGTTCATAACCTCGGCACACACCACACCAGTTATGTATGTGCACAATGAAATATCTTGAGGAAACCTCAACACCTAATATAGTTCTCAGGAATGTCTTAGGCAAAAAGTTCACCAAATCGCACGGGCCAGGGCCTAACACCTCTCAGCAGTACAAGAAGTCTGTGTTTGGGCTAATCAAGAAACATAACAACAAAACTATGGAGCACTGTAGACAAAAGGCGGTCTTATCGTAATAATTTTAACCTTATATTAGCAAACATGAAAAAATTGGTATTAATAATAATTATAAATAAGGTTTCAGATCTTATTCTTGAAAATAATAAATAAGAACGCATGAATTTATAGAGTATCGAACTACTTTGGAATGTTGCTATCATAATTAATATTTTCATTAGATAACAATTACTTCCAGGTACCATCGTGGAGAGATGGTGGTATGAGCGGCTGGTCAATATGACTTACAGTCCTAAAATACGAGTTTTGTGCCTTTGGAGAAAAAATGGGGGTCAGACACAGCTACACAAGTATTATACGAAAAAGGTAGTTAGACATACTATGTAAGCTTTCTTCTAATCTTTGAGTTCAGAACATGCAATTATAGCAACCTATTGGTAACCGTTTGTGCACAGAATGGTCTAAAGACATACTTGCGTTTATAACTAACGCTTTTTCAGCTCGTATTGGTATTCGCTGCCCCTTCAATAAGAGTATCTTACTCCCTGGAAACTTGGATTATTTCAATTTCAGTCGCCAAACGAATCGCGACAGCATTCTCCAAAGGATTTACAATGAAACACTGGTACCACCAATGATGAGCCGTCCCATACGCATTGCAAGCATACCACGGCATGGCTATTCTTCATTCATCCCAGTATTAATATTAATAACTTTTAGAACTGAATATCACTGAAGATATTGTCTCAATACGAAGTAAAACAAGATGTTGTTAACTGTTATCTACGAAATCTTCATTTTTCTTAGTTCCCCTCCTTTAGTCTTCTTTGTTTTTCCAGTAGTCGATATTATTGCAAAAACCTCATGTTGGATTGTTAACAGTAAATTTCATTTATTCAGTAAATTTATATTCATTCTCCTTCTGTTGACCTCCCTTACTTTTTTTTGCATCTTCATCTTGAATATTACATTCCAGTGCAAAGCTCTATACTACTGCATCAAGGACGCGATGGAGAAGAGTGGTCGGCGGCAGGACGCGGCCGAGCTGGGCGGCGAGTTCCCCATACAGGACTGCGCCACCGGAGAGGGCGGCCTCATACAGGTAATGCTACACTATTACAGTATACAACGAGACAGCAATGCAGTGATGAGACGATGAGATCGATCCGCCGTATGGTACCTATCCCCTTTGACGTTATTCAAAAACTTTAGACCTCAATACAAGATGATGATGTCATACCAGTTTCATGTGTTGAGTATCAGAAATATTACTTAGACTTAGATAAAATACTTCTACCGATCATTATAACCATGATGAAAAAATCGATTACTATAATATGATGATTAGTTAATGAGTTTCGCGTCATCAAGGCGTTAAAATTTTTGTATGCAGTCATCTTGAAAGCTTATTCCTTTGCATATTTTGATCAATGTTCTTACCAGAATGAAGTTAAAAATTACATATTATTTGTACCAAAATTAGAGAATATTTAAAAAGCGATTAAATTAAATCCATTAAATATATAGGTTTACGACACGTGCTGACGTGTAGTATTCTTCATTATGGAACATTAAAATTACATACAATTACATATGGTTCCCGCACTACATGGAAAAACATAATAGACATATTTTTTTTGTTTTGGCAAAACATTAAATAATCCAGTTCATGTAGGAATCACAAATACATCAGAATTTCCTTATTTTCAACTTTAATCTTTACATGCACAAGCCCAATTGAAAATTTGCAGTCAATATGAATTAAGCACCAAGATTACTTCTGTCTGTAATGAATGGAATTTGAACTAGGTATGCAGAGATCACAAAAATAGTCTAGTAAGAGTAATGGCATAACACCTTTCAAAAAACTTTACCGAAAGCAGAAACTAGTAGTTTTGTATAGTTTTCAACTTATTATTGAAAATATACTTTTTATTGGAGTCAAGTTGCTATTTATATGTTAGACATTAGAAAAAGATATTAGGAAATATTAAATTTGTAAAAAAGTACGCCAGTCATAAGTTTGTGACGCTCATTGAGGTAGATAGATAATGGCGAACTGCTTAACTTTCAAGGTGTGCATGGAAGGCGTTGGACTTCTTTTCCACCACAGCAAGGTATGTACATCTGTGAACTTTTCCTCGTAGTCATTTATTGTCAGCTTATTTATGTTATTTAAATTAATCTTTAACCGAAATGAGATACCAAAACTGTAGAGTTGATAGACAATTGCAAGTTTCCACTCGGAATGTTTTGGTATGATCATAAGAGTACACCAGGTAAGGTTTTTGTCAGTGTAAACGCTTCATTTGAAAAGTCTCGATTCAGTTGAATGACACTCATAGAATGTCGTACAGACGCCCTGTATGACAATCTACATGAGGAGGCAGCGTCCAAGCTGTGCCGTGCTTTATTGTTTCAGTATTGTATGAGTGCCGTTAACGCATTATTATATTCGTACTGTCTACGAAGCTTTCTTTTCCAAAGAAAATATTAAGTACGTATAATATACAGGCACAAGGAATAAAATCACTTGACTAGAAGCAAAATGAAATCAGTCGAGATACAAGACTGCATGATCCTAAAGTTGTTTAGTTGAATCCCAAAAAATAAAGTTACTAGTTTGTACCTATATTTTGAACCTTGGTAATGAAAATTTTTAACCGGACGCAAGGACCACTCAAACTTTCCTATTTGGATTTGTCATATGTATTTTTATTTTATTTACGTATCATAAATCCTCAATATTCGTATTTACAACCTATTTATTCTAGATTCGGGTATTTTTGCATTTTTATATATCACATAAATAAATACAGCTTATTGCGGCAGGTGAGGACCCCAGTATTTCCGCCCCGAAACATAATCTCCATTGACGAGTGGATGCGATAGTGTAGTGTGTGGCTCGTGGTTGTGCCCGCGCGGCGAGGCGGGCTGTGCATGTGCTATGTGAGTGTTGCGTTGCATCCCGCGCCTGCCGTCGGAGTGCGCGGGGCCGAGCCGAGCGTGGCTCCGGCGGGAACTTTTGAGATGGTCCTTGACACGCGCTCGGCCGCCCTTAACTAATCTCTTGTTTTTGTCTGTTCATCTCTCCCCGGACACGCCGAACCCGCGCCGCTGCGCTAAAGGATTTCGAGGTACACAGTGGTTCATTCACTAGTATGGCTGGCTCTTACGATGATCGACCTTATGATCCGAGTCACGGTCTCCGTGATGCGCGCGATCAGCGATGATCGTTCGAGGTCGTAGGGCTTTACTTGTAGTTTTGAGGCTTTCAGATTGTTTTTAGCCGTTGTTAGCGTTGTATTAGTTCTCCCGAGTGCGGCGAGCGCCGACGCGCGCGGTCGTGCATGCACATAGACGCCCTTTGTTCATTGTCTGTTTACATCACCGCACCCGACAGCTTGCATTCGTATCGTGGATCGTCCGGCGAGCGGTCTCGATATTTCGCTCTTGCACTCGGTGCAGAGATTTAGTTCGTTCGTCCCCTATCACCCGGAACCCGAGCGAGCGTCACGACAGCGTTAAAGCTTAGCGGACGCGAGACACGAGGTCAGTCGTAGAGCATTCGCCATCTCACAAGTTCTGGTGCGGCCGGGCCCGCCCGCACCCCGCACCCTCCCCTCACCCACACCTCACCCGCACGAGCGCTCTCCCCCGGCCTGCTGCACTCCCGCACTCCCGCACTCCCGCCCACCTCCGCCCCCGTGCCCACACCCCCACCCGCTCTCAGCTCTCTCTTACAACTCCGAACGACAGATGCTTATGAACCCCCGAACCCGTGGAGATTTCTGGTTCTCGCATTTGCTTTGCAATGTTTAATTTGTTTCATCTGCATCGAGAATAATGAGATGTTCAGATGTTACAAATGATAATTTAACGTAAAGTATCAGAGAATCCACATACGAACGGCATGATAACTGGGTTGGTAGCTAAATCGATACACTAACGAACCTATGACGTGACGTGGTCGCTTGCCAAGGTCCAAGTAGTTAGTGTGTCGAGACGTAGTTTAATTTCGCTCGCTGCTCGTGATGTACAATAGTATGCATGTTGTGTTTTCCTGTAGTTAAATACTTTATTGTTTCTCTGTTAGCCAAATATTTTCTATTAAGTAGTGTCAATATACTAAATGATAAATTTGCGAAATATAAATTAAATATGGATTCGAATTTAAGCATTCGATTACGCATGTTAAGTTTAATACGCAACCGTTCTTAGTTGAAATATAATCCAAAAATATTTTGTATTAAAAAACGCTTAAGATCACAATGGAGTTACAAGGATATTTTGACACATCATTTGATGACACGATCTTTCTCGACTCCTAGAAAATAAGTACATATTATTACTATTTTACGTGTCGCTAGTTGTAAATTAATAATCGGGACACTAATCTTTCTTTTTCAATTACTTTTCGCTTTATATTAAATGAAACAACATTAAATTATAGAGGTTTATTCACAGCGTCATGAAAATTGAACAAAACGACATAAGGGACTCTATTGAACCAAAACATCTTTGTAGCGCTGTAAATATCATTATTCGTAGAATTTGTCCCAAAAAATTAACAGCCTGATATTACTCAATATTGTAAATTCCAGCGAAGGGTTAACACATAACGAAATCCATCTTAAATGTACCGATAAAAGAAACGGCAAATCTCTTGAGAGATTCTAAAATATCAGCAAATAATTATAATAGGATTCCACAACCAATCTGGATTATATCATTACCTTACTATCTACTGGAATTATACAATATTGACAGATTTAAATAGAGTTAAAAAGACTTAAAAATCTCAAACGCATTGTTAAGACTTTCATCACAAAAAGACAATGGACAAAAACGGGATATTGTTTATTACTGTGCAAGCTGAACATACTGTTCTATTACTATAATATAATGTCATTTTAAATACACTATTTCTTATACAATTTCTTTCATAACAATATCTCGAATGAAATTTTTCATTCACTGTACTTTCCAGCTGTAACGCACGTAAAAAATAATAAAAGGTATTTTTTTATCGCGTAAAATAAGCTCATGTCTGATTTGTGTGTTTCAGTTCTTTGTGCGGCTCGACCATATACGGAAATGCTTCACACAGAACGGCGGTATCTTCGTTTTAGAAGAATTCAGTAAGTTTTATAACTCCTACCTCCTTTAACATCTTTCATTTTATTTTAAGGGGTCGAAACTAGATACGCATAGTCAGATTCATGTAAATTTGCTTAGTTAAAGTCACTTATTACGAAGATGATTAAATTTTCAAGTTCTTTATTTAGAAAGGTACATAACATCATAAAAAAGGATCTTATAAAGGCTTTGTTAAAAATACAATTATCTACATTAGCCCATATTACATATGTATGCCGTCCGAGTGTAGATATCCTCTACGATTAAGAGGGGTAAGTCTAAGTCTACCGATGTTTTCCTTCACTTTATTCTTCAGCGCGCCTAAGCGCCACCTTTTGTCTCCCCTGGCCATCGTTATTGTACGGTAGAAGTTGTTATTGGTCGGATAAAATCTATTTTTCTGAAAGTTAAAGTCGGCAAAATCGAACTTTTGGATTGTAAATTTGTTTCGACCCCTAAAACATCGTTTTAACAATACTGAACCAAACTTTTCCTTTGAGGGCGGACAAAATATGTCATAATTTTACTAATTTTGCCATTTAGCACAGTTTAATAGGAATAAAGTTGTTTTACAATAAGTTTTGAGCAATAATAATAATATATAATTAGTATAGAACAGATCCACTCACAGTTACTTCAAAAGAATGAAAGCCTTATAACGACTGGACAAACATCCTCAAACTATTCTATGATATTTTTTGGTATTTTGTTACAAATGAACTAATTAAATTAAATTTGTTTTACAGATCCGAAAACGAGACAAATAATTCAGCGAAAGTACAAATCAGTAATGGCAAGTAGACGTTGTTGTTGTTGCACGGCTACGACTTAGTGCTTACGTACCTACTTACCATGTGCTATGTTGTTTATTGACATTTGTTTTATGTTATAGGCAGAGAAAGTAGTGTTTGATCTGCACCGTTTCTTCTCCATAAGGCTTTTTCGATACTATGTCGAAACAGAAGGATCAGAATTCGATCACGCACCTTCCGTTTTATAGCCCCTTGCCCACACGTGTATGTACTTTTTCTGTTTTATTTTGCCTATTTTTCTTATTTCCTACAGCTTCTCCAGATCTGTGGCTTGTCATTCATTTTTGTGATTGTATGTATTTTCATTTGTTTTATTTTGCGATGGCTGAATTGATATTGGTATGTCAAAAAGGATTTATAAAATATTTCTATTCTTCTTATAATACTTCTTTTAAGACAAATTTCTTATTGGAAACATCGCGTTAATATTTCAGAGCCTCCAACGGTTTGGTTGCATTTCAGGCGGACCAAATTTGCTACGCGGTTCTGTGCGTGTTTTCGTATTTCGCGGCGGGACAAGAGCAGAAGAAAGCAATACTGGAGCAAGCGGCGCGCGTGCCCCCCGTCTCCCCCGCCGTCCCCGCCTCACCCGCCGCCGCCGCGCCCCCGCGCACCGCGCCCGCACCCGCGCAACCCGCTGCGCCCAAACAGGTCTGTTTCCCAGGTCTTTATTTTGTTAAGAGAAACACACACATTTTAATACGAAGCCTTCAGTATTTTGATCCCATTTCATTGTTCTCTATTAAAATATCATCCTTCCATTAGAGAATTGAGTCGTCGACAATTAAAAGATTGATAATGTCATAGAACATACATTTACTAGTTGTTGTTGTACCGCATTTATTCCAAAAGGGGCAGGTAGAAAAAATTCCTTCGGAGGCGGGTGTGGAGGTGAAGGGTGTCGCGTCCGAGTCGAGTCCGCGGCGCACGTCACGTGACGCGCCCGACACGTCGCCGCGGCACGGCGCGCCCCCGCTGCAGCGCGCCGGCACCGCGCCCCCGCGCCGCCCGCCCCCGCCCGCGCCCCCCGCGCACGCCCCGCCCGCCAGCACGCCGCACCCGCGGGTGACGCGCGCGCACTCCACGGCCGCGCCCGCCAGGCCGCCCGACCCGCCGCTCGTCAGTACTCTTCGTATACGCTGACTACCCTCACATTTTCTCTTGTTAACTTACATCCAACATTGGCTCCACTTCAAATTCGCTATCGATTGATAAAGTTTTCATTTTAGAACTCAAAGTGAACTATGTTTTCTTCCACATGCTGTTATGGTACCCAAGTTGTAAAAAGGAGCATTAAAAATACCTGCATAAATTATTTAGATTCCGCCGCGCAGTGGCACGTCGGTACAGCGGCCCGCCGGCCCTCCCCCCGCACTGCCTCCACGACAACTTTCAGCGGGCGCAGACTTAAATACTGCATCAAGGTATACCTACCTACATCTTTACATTCTTGGTTTCGTTAGTTCAAACACAGTACAATCATTCGCAGGTCGCATTAATAGATAGTAAATTTCTAACATGGTACAGGCTTATCAACAAGCTTTTGCTACCTTTCAGCTGACCCAATGTGTACCATCAATATAACGTAATGAGTACCATCTGTGAAGAGTTCGAAATGGTCTGTAAGGTACACAGACGGTGCTAGTATGTAGCGGCGCGTGTTGCAGGGCGACGCCGGGCGCGCCCCGTCGGCAGGCGTCGAGCAGCGGGCCGTTCTCCGCCAACCCGTTCAATTCACCGCGCCATGCAGAGTTCGTCATCCCGCAGCGAAATAACGTGCGCCGCTCATCCACCACAGACCGAAATTAACGCGGTCTTTTTTGTTTTCGCCCTTCAAACGATTTTATTAAGTCTTTATACGATACTTACCTACCCGTAGATAATGTCCTACTACAACTAAAGATGTTGATCGCTAATAAAATGGTTTTAACGTGACATCGACAGAGCCTACCTCTTTCGAGCATGTATTCATTCGCAAATGTTTATGGCAGAAAAATCTCTGTAGCAAATTATGATTCCTTCAATAAATACTTTTTTGTTACAAAAGTAACATTTATAAAAGCCGTAGCCATTTACAGATTATATCAGCAATTGTGGCAATTTCTATGTTAAAAAAAATATTTTAGTACCTATCTTTTTTTTTTCAAATCATTAAAAATATTTGGTGAAATGTTTATAGCCTCGCTTCAAAATTGCGTAAATATTCGTTCTATTATAACTATTGCCAGCCGAAGTGAGTCACGCAAATATGTACATTATAATAATTTACAAAAATATAAACGTCAGGGTTACCTAAATGTAGAAATTAAAAGAAATATTTTATTGCAATATTAAATTAGTTACCTACACTTGTGTGTTTTATTTTTTTTCATACTAAACACTGCCATATTTGGTAACGTTTCGGGATCAGCTTAATTGTGATAACAAGTCACACGTAATCGTAGTTTCTCAACAATTACTTAGCAAAGCAGGCCTCCTCTGCAACCGAGAGGTTTTAGGCCTTATTCCATCACGCTAGCTTAGTGCCAGTGATTACACACCCAAAAACTTCCTATAAAGTTTTAGGTGTGCAGATCTCTTCACGATATTTTTCATCACCGGTAAAGTAAGCGACTATTAATATTATCAATACACACACAACTTCTAAAACGCAGTGTTGTGTACCTGGGGTTTGAACACGCAACCGCCGAGGTTCTGGACTGCATGCTTAAAACAGAGGCCATCACTAGTTCACAGGGATACAAACCTTTATTTCTATAAATTTAATACATTATTGGAATACATTAATCATGAAAATGACTATACCACTGTCGATGACACCGAACCTAGTCATTGTCGATCCGAAGCCATAACCCGTTTAATGCATCGCGCGCATCTTTTCAAGTCGCGTGTATTAATAATGCGTTTGGCCAGAAAAGTGAAGCTAGCGGCCGTGACAACCATATAATATATATATATATATATGATAGTTTTAATCGTAGGTTTTGCACTCCCGAAACGCTCACAATGCCTTTCTAGACTTATAACTTAACTATTTCAATAATGAAGCCCCCACGAAAGAGCATTAAAATAATATTGATTTTCACAATAATAAGTTTTAATGTTTGTGTTTTTATTTCTAAGTAGGAATATGATTGCTACGGTTGCAAACTTATATTTACAGGTATCACAGTTTCATAAACTTAAACAAAACACACAAAAATACCTTTTTACTATAGTTAACCAAGTATGTACATGGTAAATGCGTAAAAATATTTACTGATCAATATATCTTTATAGGTGGTATAAGTAAAGATTTTTACGCATTTACAGTATGACTTAATATTATCAATTTGATAAAAGTTCGCAAACTTACACTATATTGGTACGTAGTGCGTACCAAAGGCAAAGCTTACATAAAAAAATATCCGTGGGTTAACTGTAAACAACTGTTAACTATATTTGAACTTATAATGTTAAAAGTTATGCGATTACACCAAGACTTATTGAAATTATCAAGTTTTTTAACATTAAAATCTAAAATATACCTAACAGTTTTAAATGTGCTTTCTAAACCACATATAGTTAAGATACTATCAATACTAGTTTAATAAAATCAAATGGGTTTTTCATGCAGTTAAAGGTTGAACATTTACCAATTTACTTAAATCAATGGGTTAAAAAATGAGATCAGAATCAGTCGCAAAGTACTTTTACAGAGTACATAAAAAATCGACACAAATGTAAACTTATGTGTCGTCTAAGCGAGAACATTATTACGTAGATATGTAAATTGCATTTTACATTTTTTTAATATTTATACTATTTTCTTGTTTGAATTACGAAGAATTGAAAGAAATCTTCCTTTTCAAATGCACACATTTGAATAAAAATATTTGGCACTTTATAATTAAAAGAGCACACGAGCGACATTTGTAATAAACGTAACGTAAACTTCAATCAAAATTGGCAGAATATGTGTATATGTATTAATTTACTTTTCATTATACCTGTGGTAGCATACCAGTAGAGGAGAGAACAATAAATATAACAAGTTAGAAATTTTACAGTAAAATCTTTAGCAAAAACTGCAAGATATTGTGCAAAATTGCTCAGCAATGTATAATATTCCACCTTAAGAGTCTATTTCAGCTTCATTTTAAGGGAATTAATCAACGCTTTCAGTTAATGTTACACAATTATACATTACATTTTGAATCAATTGTGATGGTTACTTATCGACGCTATTGTTTCTAACATTTCTTGGTATCATTCGACGCATCAATTATGGATAGTAAAATGCTATCCTATTTTGTTTCATTCCAAAAGATATTGTCGTATTTTCGAGGTAGCGCCTTATTGTTCCATGTCAGACATATCTGAAATCTGTAAAAAATCCATAAATGGGGGTATGACAAGTAGATGTAGGTATAAAATTATTAAAAAAATGATAAAAACCTTGTCTTTCGTAAAGGAACAACTCGGCGCATTTTGTTCTGACATTTTAAAATCAGATGAACTGGACTTTGCATGTTTTTTTGTTGAATATGTCTTAAAGTTTAATATGTCTTGTTTATGTCGAATCCCTTGTTTTGTCAATACCTTAAAGAAAAAGAAAAAAATCATAAGCCGGTATATATGATCAATCTAGGATAACAATGTGCTAATAATACATATACGCACAAAATCAGGCCCCAGACATTCTTCTTTCAACATGCCTGTACACTTGAGTTGAGTTTTAGATTCAATTACTTCCCATCGTAGTGAAACCTTTTTTGGAATATAGACTTTTCTTGATAGTACCCTGAAACAAAACAAAACATTGGCTTTGAATTGCTTGATACATTCTTTTTATTATTTCCAAAGGTGGTTTATTTTAAAAAGTAAATTATAGAAATCAATAGTTTCATAAAAGTGGTTGAATATTAAGATTTTTTTCAACAGAATGAATACCTACTATATTGATTTAGATTACTTATATAAATAATAATGACAAAAATGTATATCTAGATCTTATCAACGTTTTTCATCCATTGAATTGAATTTTAACTTGAATTTTCATGAATATGTACTAAGAATATCACGTCATAGTCGAGACTAAAAATATATAACACTACTACTTACTGGTTAATTTTTGCGAAAGCTTCTTGGATTTCGTAAAATTCTGTGGGTTTGAAACCAGGAAACTCAAAACTTAATAAATTTTGATTATCTTTTCGTCCGCTAATCCAACCAAGATTTTCAATATTTGTACATTGTATCCAAACTTTTTTAAATAAATCTGCCTCATCAGTTTCCACACAATTTTCATCATCAGTATCGTCAGATACTACAAGCACTTCATCGTCGGGAAAATGACACGCTACAGAGTTAGCAAGAAAATTTTCTATATCCATATCAATTGCTTTGTTATCAATAGGAACCTCATCTTGTGAATCAATACAAGATTTTGGTTCATCGAGTTTCTGTTGAAGAAGTTTTTTATTGATTTCTTCAGGTTTTAAAATAAACATACTTCTCCCTGTTTTTATTGGTTCAATTTTCTGTGAGTGATCTTCATTTACTTTAATTTGTTGCGGTACTTCTGTTACCGATTTTTCAGGACTTGTCAATTCGTTTAGTCCTGCATCTGAATCAATATACTCTTCTTCCATATTTTCTGAACTCGACATCATCAGAACATCGCTAGCATCGCTTGTATCCAATGTAGACGAGGTGACTTTTAATGATGATGGAGGTGAATCGGATCTCACACGTTTTCTTGATGTTTTAAAGAATATTTTTTTCAATTCGCCATTTGATGCAATATGGTAAAAATCTTGAGATTTTCGAATCTTTATAGGTTTCGCAGGTTTCGATTGTATTTTCGAAATCGCAAAATTTTTATTGTTGCTTCTAATTCGATATGTATTTAATAAATTTGAGGAACATCCAGGTAAATTAGAACTTGCTATAGAAATTGAGTCATTATTATCTAAATCAACCATGTCATTTTTGTCCAAATGAGAAAATGGTATATAGGATAATGGGTTATCAATAACTTGCTTATTTTCAAGCTTATCTGTTGTAATCCAGACTCCTCGTGTTTTCTTATCTTTTCTAGCGTATAAAATATTTTTTACAGTTTCAATACCTAAAGGTTCATGCATCTCGTAAGGTCCAACAAATACACAATATTCTTTAGCATCTTGTATTGCATATATACCAAATTGAGGGCCGCTGCCTTTGTCAGCGCATTTTTGAGACGATAATCTTACAGTTTTGCCTGTCCTCCGAGCAACATTTATAGCTTTAATTATGCTACTGTACGTAACGAAAAATCCTCTGGTATGAAATTGTATTTCACTGAAGTCATTCTCTACGGTCATAACGAACCATTTCGAAGATTCGGCATTGGACTGTTCATTTACAGTTTTGGGGGTTTGTATGTTCATAGAGGAATTAGCATTATAGTTGAATAATTCCATTTCTGGAAAATTGCTTTTAGCCGAAAAGACATGCTTTGACGTAAAAACATTAGCATTCACTAAATCTGTTTCGCATTTTTCGTCCACTTTTGACACTGAACCTATTATTTCCCAACATTCGTTCCATCCACATAAGATACAAAAATCATCTTGGGAGTCACAAGCGCTAGTTAGAAGATTTTTAACTGTCACTGGAAACTTATGTAAATCGGCTAGTTCTATATGGTTAATATTAATACAATTTTTGAAAAAACTGCTTTTACCATCAACTGCAATGTATATACGGAATGGCGGCTTTGTAGAAACCATAAATAAATTTTTTCGTTGTTTATATCTTTGTAATACAAATTCCCACGAGTATAAGGTAAGCTTCCCTAGTTGTGGAGGTTCTAAATTTGTTTTAGTGATTCCTTGACTCATACGTTGCTTGTATATTTTATAACTCGATTCGAGCCATTTTACTAATTTAGACTTACTTCCACCTGAGATAAATGGTTTATCAAATTCAAAAGGTGATGGCTCGGGTCTTTTCGTCTCCTCAACTGTATTAGCCTCTACGTCGACTACAGTTAAAGATTCATGAGGCGCATGTTTTTGTACAGCAGACTTACTAATATTTTCATTATTGTTAAGTAAAAACATTAACCTTCTCTTTAATTTGTTATCATTCTCTTCCATTTCTTTGATTTTAATATTTGTGTTTTGATAATATCCATTACTATATTTCCTTCCTTGATATTCTATTACCCTTGCACAAAACTCTTCTTCCTCAGGATAATCTAATGAAGAATAATTATTAGATATATCTATATTCAAAGCCGTCGTGTTAATTTCTATCGTTGTCGTGTTAGTTGCTTCTTCACTGGGTGAGGTGTCCAAATTATAATTTACTTGACTGGATTTTGTAGTTGCAGGTATAGCTTCATCATTAAGTTTAGGTTCAGTCCTATCTTCATTATTATCGTTAACAGATATTTCTGTAAATTTTCCTTTACAAAAACATTTATACAAATTATGAACCATACACCACGGCTCAATATCCTTGCAATTTAGATTCAAATTCACAACTGATAATACTAGATTAGCTTTCTTGCTAACCTTCAAATTTAAATTAGAATAAAAATCACCATATTTCTTAGAAGCTTTCCAATTCCGTTTTTGTCTTTTTAACATTATACTATTTTCTCCAGAAACTATTACTGTTTGTCGAAATCTTTGTTCTTCTTTCGCCAATTTTAAATTCATTTCTGTGTCTAAATTAACCAGACCAGGAATAAAATCAGAACATCCACTTTTTAAAATATTTGAATCCATGAACCGTGAAAAATCGCAAGAGCACTGGAACATACATCCTGTAAGGCCACAGTGGGTTTTTATTTTGTATGAACATTCTAACGATGAGCAGACACAACCCAACGTACAAAATGGCTTATCACAAAACTGTAGCTCATCATTTTGACTATTTTCTGGCAATCGTATCACAGTTACGTCAAGTCTACCTAATTCACAATATCTTCTTTTTAATTTGTCTTTATGATTGTTTAAATTAACAGGCTCCTCACAGGTAGTCACTCTAGTTTCATCTTCGCCTGAATACATGTTATCTTGTTCTAAGCTTATTTCCACCGTATCTAATATTTTGTTAACTATGTCTTTAATCTCTGTTGCACTATTTAAGTCATCTAATGCATTATGAGGCCCACAATACTTTTCATGTAGTACTTTGTCTTCTATATGTTCAAGATCACGTCGCATAATAATTCTGTGCTGATCATATTTATAATTTAAATCAAAGGTAATAATTTCATCTGCATTATTTTTCTTGAGCCTAGAATTTTTAATGGACCCCAACATTGCGACCGCAAATTCTGCCCATTTTGAAGATATTATCCCATTCTCTTCTCGCAAACTATTAACAAATTTAGCAATGCCAGATTCCAAAGCCATTCCATAAAAAGGTTGTATATCCAGTCCTGGCTTAGGTAAATTTACTAGTTCTGTAGAACCGACGTGATATTTCTGGTAGGAATCATCTAAATATTTTTTCTTCCCTAGCGGACCAGGCTTAAATTTAGTGGCTAAAGAACTCTTTAGTAATCCCTTTTCCTTATTTGGTAATTTATTTTTGTTTGTAAGGTAATTTTGCAGCCTAGGTCTGCCTAAATCGTAATTACAAATAAATTTACTTTTTCCACCTTTGCTTCCATTAACCTGAATACATTTTCCATTCCACAAAACAAATTGTTTTGAATGTAAATTATTTTCTGGATTTATATTCATCAACATTTGCCAAGATGACCTTAACACTGGTACATCAGATTTTAAAAGAGATTTTGCCATCGATTGTGTAGCGTCGCTCATAGCCGACCCGTCCATTATTTTTTTTAATAAGGTAGCTTTTTGTTTTTCTAAAGCTTTAGGCAAATAATTATAAATGTCCTGTTCAATTTCTTTTCGTATACTTCTGACGGTTCTTACTTTTAATTTAGGTTTTTTCTTTGGTATGTAATATTTATCAGTATTTGGAACGAACGCACACGGGGTCACATCACTCTTCGGAACTTTAACATCAACAGGATGTGCTGGTATAATTTTTATAAGATCATAAAGGCAATTATTTTGTATAGGGTTACTCCTCTTTATATCCGATGAAAATACTTTACGATTTTCCTCCATTTTTTCTGATTCTGAAGCAAAACACACAGTTATAGCTTTATAATAGACTTCGAAAAATAAACTGTATATCTAATTTCTTTTTGAAAATGATAATCTTATAGAGGACGGATATTTTATTTATTTCATTAATGTGCGACCATAGTAAATTCAGCTTTTAAGTATTTTTTGTTGTTAATCAGCAAACAAAAATGTGAACATAATTATTTGCTAATACCATAGTACAATAAACAGAACTTTTCGTCTTTAAAGTGAACTTGCTGGCAAGTGGCAGCGCATGAGATTAAAGAGCGCTGGGATGTAAAATGAATTAATTGCCAGGTTTTTTTTTTAAATTACATTATATATTACGCTACAATTAGTATATGACTATTAGTACACATATACGAGAATCTTATCACGATTTTCATCAGTCAGTTAAAGGCATGGTATGACTGATTTAAAGGTATAGAGCGCTTTCACAATTCTTTTACTTTAACACGAAAACCTAATTGGTATAGTCTACATCAAAAGTCGTTAAATGATTTCTACTAAATTATTTTAAATTATATAATCATCGTTAAGCCATATACGTCCCGCTACCTCCTCTTTAACTGAGAGGGTTTAAGGCCTTAGTCCACCACGCTGACCTAATGCTGGTTTGTAAAAAAGGTTTTGAATTCCCAACCTCTAAAATTCTTGATCACGCGCTTAAACTTCGAGACAATTACTACTTTTTTAAAATTTAATGGTATATAATAGTAAGTCAATTATTTAAAGTATTAAAATATTATAAAAACACATAGTCCCCCTTACCAGCGTGAGTTTTTGGTTCTTCGACGTTAATACTATTATTACGAGTCAATTTTAAATCATCTGTACGTGGTGTTGCTTTTTTTTGTTGCATGAGTTCTTCAGTCAAGTCTAATGTATTCTTTTCGGTATTGGGAACTTGCGCAGTTCGTGGCGATTGAGCCACTTTATGACTCGTTTGACATTTAAACTTCGTGGGTATGCATCCAGGTACCATTTCAATATGTGTAGTAAGCCCCATGCCATGTTGAAAGTAATTAAGCATATCAGTTTTTAGCTGAAATTAAAATGATGTGAACTTTTTTAGTCTCAAATTAGAGTAAACATATTTATTTAAAGTTCATATAAACAGTATGTCGCTTTTCAAATATATATCGAGAAACTTACGTCAAAATGATCTTCACAAAAGTAAATCTTTGAATTACCAGTTAAATCTTTGGGATTGCGTTTTGCTAATCTCAGCCATAGATTTCGTCTCTTTATTTTTGACGGGACAGGAATAAATATTTTTCCAGGTGTAGAACTTGAAGTGTTCGAACATAGTGGTACAGCACAACGTTTAAATTGGTTCGAATTATCCATTTTAGTAAGATAAATTATTACAAGTATTTTATGTTTTTTAAATTCGGAAAAAAGCTCCACCCACTACAAGAAAAAAATATAAGTAACGTTATATCATGTTAATAACTTGCAACTTAAATCATTAATATATCATAACCTAAAGCAAAAAAAGAAGCAGACACATCTTTTATGACCAATGCATTGTCACGGGGTAGTCCTTTTAAATTACGATCTTAAGACCACTACCACTTCTTAATTTATTCGGTAAAACATGGTCACGAAATTCTTCAGTAGATGGCGACATTATTTTTCTTTGATCTTACAAAGAGAGTCCTTCAACCGAAGTGCATATCCTATGTATGGTCTAAATCAATTGAATTCAAAATAACGAACGGAACGACATCAACATTGCATAAAACCACATCGCTTCGTTGAAACTTGCCTATTAAAAAACATTTACGTCAATGCTTATGGAAAATACATTACTAATACTGACCGAATATATTTATATTTTCAACCTACCCCGCGTCATTACTTTTTAATAATTTCTTTCGAAATAGATCAATTTTAAACAATTGCTTGAACTATCAAATTTCAGTAAATAATATTTTCAAATTATATTATCATCAAAATAAGAAACTACCGTTCAAAATCTACCTTATATTAAATTCTACGGGGAACCGAAGAGCATAATTATTTTTAACGTATTTTATCGTTAAGGCCGGGCAAAATTGCTACATATTTATATTTCCCAGTGTAGGTAACGTAATCATTCATTTTCAGCAATCAAACAAACAGGCGATTCTTGTTATTAAAGACACCACAATCACTTACCACATACAAGAACAAAAAATTAATCAATGACGCACACAAAATGGCCGACAGTTCTACAAAACTGTTTTACGTGGCTTTATAGCCACTTCAATCCTTGTAAACATTTAATTATCCTCATCGAAAATTTATAGACATGCACTATTAAATTTACACTAACGAAATTCAGAACTATTTTAAGGATTATTTATGTTTTTGATCAAAATAATTATTTCGACGATCGCAATTTACGATTAATATTTTAATACAGATAACAAATAGACAAATATGTCCGTTCGGAAACAAATTTCAATAATGTAGACGATACACACAAAACTATAGACTCCACACATAAATTCAACCCTGTTGCTTCAATTACTGACATATAAGAACCAAAACACATAAGAAACTTCGAATATTGTCTTATTTATGCTTAAATAAAGCATCCGTGAGGCTTGCTTTGGATTACAACTGATATGTAAGGAATGAACGAATGAAATGGTCATGGAACTCATGTTTGTGGATTGCGTTCATTTCGGTCACAAAACACATGTTCAGTTTTACGCAAGAATTTACAAGGTATAATAATAGATAACATTTTTAAATTATAAGGCATGGTTATTCACTGTCAGACATAAAATGAGGTTTCATGGTTAAATTACATATGTGTGTTAACTTTTAGTCGTATAAACCATCTAGCGAACCACCATGCTACCTCTTTCTAATGTACCTAGGTACATATAGATATCGAATGCGCCACCTGGTTAATTCTCAGTGTTGCTATCGTTTACCACAATATTTTCGTGTTACAAGTATTGATTTGTGCGAAGCCATCAATTGAAAGAAAAAAAAAGTATGGATTTAGATCTTAGAAACCAAAAAAAAAGTTGAATGATAAGTGCTCATTTTATAAAACTCCGTCCTTTGATTAATATATTCTAAAAAAAAAAATATAGTAAAACTGAAAAAGTTTCTTAACAAACAGGTACCAACACATGCTTTTGGCGATCAATATTTTTAAATGCATAACCTAAAAATACGCCATGTCAGAAGATAAAGGAACGCCTAACTGAACACTTACTCCCATTTGTATGTCTATAAGGAAGTCTATAAGTATTAAAAGTACTCGTTATAAACATTTTCACAAGCGTTAAATAATAAGATTGAATGATTGTAAATTGCGAAGGACAAAGCTTGAGTTGTTTGGAGAAACCTGAGAGATAAAAATGAACGTTGTAATGTGCCTACTCTGTGACTGCACAGATGATAGTGCTGGATTAGGTACTACAGTCATACTCGATTTTGCTCCTGCGGCCAATACTTTCGCAAGTTGTGTTTAGTTCAGACTAAGACAACATGTATGTACTTATTATTAAAAGTTACTTGGTGATAAGAAATTAGCGCGGGAAAATTTGTAAAATTTATAAGCAACTGCATAATTAATACTGTTTTGATGGAATAATATTTTTAATCAATATTTGGTTTCATTGATATGCCCTTTTTTATTAAACTTTAGCTCACTTCCCGGATCGTTGATTTATTCAAGTGGCAAGTAAATAATATAGAACTGCCGTCTAGAGACGTCAGCAATTTACAAAAAAACAACCTTCGCATCCTTTCATATTTGGTATAGCCTTTCATTTACAAGTGGATTACTTACTGCTAAACCATTGTTTAGGAATTGTTTATATGTGTCAATCATATAATAAAGCAATTTTATAATATAAAGAAAATTAAATGCAATGCTTCATGCAATTATTAGAACAATTTGTGAAATATTGAATTCCCTTCACTGGACTGCCTCGTGGTCTCGCGGCACAATTATGTGCCAAATTATGTTTCGATTCCTGGGTCGGGCATTGTTGGGTTCGTTAATTCAGAAATTCTAAATAGCGGCATGAAGTCTGGAAATGTGCTCGAAAGCGACTCCTAATAGGGATGTGATTATAACGTAGTATTTATATGTGCATGTCTTTATTGTTTAGAAAACCTATCAAATCAACTTCCTGTCAAAACTTAGTTCACGTTATTAAATTGGTTGTCCATTTCTCGTTGTTTATGTGGTCTATTAACTCCTCTTTTCGTCAAGTTTTCAAAAGAAATATATATGATTTACTTACTTACTATGTATTTCTTTATGAATTAAATCACATAGTTGTCCTTCCGTACAATGATGAAAACGACATCATTCATAAGAAATATACAAACAAACAAATATACCTCACGCCTAAGAAAGAATAAAAAATATATTATTAGGTATTTATTTCGTGATGACCTCGAGGTTGCATGCGTTCGAGAATGGTCGCGGATTCAAACCCCAGCACACATCTCAAACTTTTCAATTTACGTGTGTAAGTGAAATCATTTAAAAATTTGTAAGATTTTCTGGGGTATGTATTCTCCGCACCAGGCTAGCATGGTGGACCAAGGCTTTGACCCTCTTTATTGTACAGAAGGCCCGTGCCCTGCAGTGGGACGTAAATAGGCTGATGATGATGATTTATTTATTTCAGGATTATCACTAAAAGGAGTTTTGAAAACGTTATTCATTGTCTTGCTTCAATATCATATCGATGACGCGAGTCTTCGGCCTTGGCAAGTCTTATTTGTTACTATAGGGTTTGAATTGATCACTGAAGAGTTCGTCACTGTGAATACTCTCGTGAAATCATGTTTTTTTTAACCTTGCAGTAACCTATTACCCTGGTGGCCCCAGGCTGTCTTTTACAATAAGCGAGCGGTACCCGAATCTTTACTTCAGCCACCTTTAAGCAACGTCAAATATTAATGTGATGTAAATATTTGAAATGTTTATGTTTGAAGAGCTTTTACTTAAAATATTTACGCTTGTCGCTTGTGTTATGCGTTTAAGGGATGGACGAATCCATTGTGTGAAGGTAGCCGTAATTACTCACCTTAGTCATCAGTTATGCTTTTGACAAGAAAAGCAATTACCCTGACCTTTCAGTCGCAAGAATGACTGTAATAGATACTATCATATCCATCCATATCTCCAACCTTAAATGTTTTTATAACGCATTTATACCTCACACGTTACTACCACAATAAAATCTTACGAAAAAAGGTTTCTTTTAACAAAAGAAAATTACACTGCCTGCAAGCATATCTCTCGGAGGGAGTCATGCGCATTTAAGGGTCACAGCTCACTAGTCACACGGCACCCATTCCGCACCGCCTCGCCTCGCGCGGTTAGTATTGTTTATATGAACTTGTATAAGGATGCGCTCACTACATCAACTCCGCAGCGTCACTAGATCGCCTCAATCGTAAGTCGCCGGGCGACGAGGCGGTGCGGAGTGGGTGCCGGGTGGCTCTAGTGAGCTGTGGGTCACAGCTAGGCGGTATCTAAAGGCGAGAAGAGACCTAAATCATTACCGCTGCTGCTTGGCGTAACGGTCAATTATTGACTCCTCAGAATTGGAATGATTCAAGATATCCTCCACTTTAGTCTATTTAAGACGTTCACACAGTGTGAACGTCCGCAGTAGTCACAGCGCTACTCGCCGCCCCGCAGTACGCCCATCAACTTGGCTTATTCAAACCATATGGCCTCTGCCCTCTGCTAGTCGCCTCTTACGACAAACAAGGGATGCCGTGGCGAAGTTCTTACGCCCCTAATTCACAGAATGCTAGTGTAACTCTATATTGTTGAATGTAAAAAGTAAGATGTTTATGTAAGACACAAAAAGATAAACATGCATCCCATGGTAACGGTTTCCTTGGCAGGAACATTAATCAACTTGCTTTTTCGTCAGCACGTGCGAGTGTCATTGAAATGAAAAATTATCCTTGCAGCAACTTTATAGGTTATCACGGTAAATAAAATAACCCAAATAGTTAAAATATAAAATGTAGTAGGCAGCTTCAATAATATTCTTTATTTTTTAGAAACAGGCGATCGAAAAGCACTGCGCGGCTGCGGAATATTTGTGGGAGCTACTCTGATGGCCCTCCTTGGCACGAAGTTGTGCATCGGGACGGGGTAGATTTTGACTTATGGACACAGCTCCGTAATAATATTTGCGCGTGACGTGATGTGACGTTTGAGCTTCTCGGTTTTGAAGACCGGTGACATATGCTTCCTACACCACTCCCTCATGACTCGAGGAAAGTAGAACCATAATCAGCTTTCCTTCGATAAAAAGAAGCAACTACATTTTTGCATAAAAATTTGCAATTAAGCGTCAAATTGTTGTAACGTACATCCTGCATTTGTTAATTCGTTTCTCCAATGCTTTTGTAAATTTAATAAAACTACGATCTTATTTGTCAAAATATTTTATTAGGTTTCTAAGTAATTAATGTCGTATCTAGATTTTTCAGAGGTTGTATCTTAACTTCACTATTCGCCATCTTATTTTATCTTCTTATTTTCGACTCGTTTGATCGTCTAGTATAGCATTGTTAAGGAAATGTTTTTGTTTATACTTTTGACTGACAAACGCTTAAACGTATTTTTTTTTAAATTGAATCCAATAACTCACCAGGCTATAGTCTATAAATATGCCTATTTTACCACTTTTATGACCTTCTCTAACCGGAAAAATAGTAACATATTTCTACCCGTTGTAATACCATCAGGAATCTTTGCCTCTGGGCATCTTAGGTACTGAAGCAAACATAAAATTTTAGCTTGATGTTGATAGTTTGTTAGGCGGTGGTACTACATCAGTCGAGCCGGCTCAATCGTACTACAGTCCAAGCTAACTACGACTTACCTCTTCTATCTATATTCTATACTATAAAGCAGTGGTCGGCAACCCGCGGCCCGATGACGTCTCACTTGCGGCCCGCGGTTGGCCGTGGTTCGCGTTTTTTTTTTAGGTAACTGGGGTAAATATCACAAGTGCGGTCTGCTTTTTAATTTTTTCTTTTAATTCCGGGGTGAATAGCAAAAGTGCGGCCCACCTATATTTCTTTTGCCATTTTCTGGCCCTTGCAAGCCAAAAGGTTGCCGACCACTGCTATAAAGTATAAAAGAATGAAAAAGGAAAGACTTCACCTTCGGTCAAATATATACTAGATTTCGGATCATCGCTTCAAAAACGGCCCGAAAAATAAGGGCACAACAAAAAGTGTGGTCTTATTTTAAATTAGTATGTTCCAATTAGGGATGTTACCGATATGATATTTCAGATCTGAATTCGGATATGGATATAGGAATAAAATTATATCGGTTTCGGATTCGGTTATGGATATGTAATTATTTTGGATTATACGTTAGTTTCGGATAGTTACGGTTACGGATATAAGATTGAAGTAAATTATAAACACAAATATTACGTTGTATACGCTTTTAACTAGTTATGAAAGAGGTTATGTTATGACCAGAAATAACAAAAAAATGCTGCAAATGCTACTGTCGAAACATGTCGTTTTATTAAGAACTCACTCTTATCCGAAACTATCCATGGAAAACGGATACGGTTACGGTTCTATTTTTATTTCGGATATCAGTTTGTTTCGGTTACGGTTACGGAGCTTCATAACATCCCTGGTTTCAATCGTCGCCAAGGGTAACACGTCAACATTAGAATTACATTTCTATTTTCTCTCTTTTAATGACATAACGTCTTAAATGCAAATTTATTGTAAGCTATGTAAAATCTAAATTTAAAGAATTAAGGTTTACTATAACCTGGAGAATCGAAGTCCGAAAAACAAATGTGTAAGTATATGCAACCAGTGCCACTTAAGACAAGTGATATTGTTTGCGATCCTCAATCTAGTATATATTTGATCGAAGGAGTTCAGGCCCTGTGCAGTGAGTGAATGTTGTGTATTTTTGTGTAAAGCATAAAATTAATTTGATAAGTAAAGCTGAATTCACACGTTTCTTGCACTGATTTTAAGTGATTTGTAATTCGTGTGTACATGACTTAGACAGCCCAGTACGAACGTTTTTCAAATGTGCCTATTAGTTTGGGTTACAATTAACTTGTAAGTTATGTAGTAACTGTTAGGTAATTTTATTATTTTAAAACGAATATTTTAGAAAGAAAACAATACACTAGCTGTGATGTAAATGAAGGAGAAGCTAAAATAAAATAAACAACAATAATAAAAATATTGAAAAGTATTACTAACGGGGCACAAAAAAGTATGACGCATTATTGATCACATTTGTAAAAATCTAAAATACGTAATCGTGAGCGTCACTTATTTTAACGAAATTGTGATAATTTTTCAGTTATCTATTAACATAACATTAAAAATTATATAATACTAAAACCTATTTAAAAGGATATTGTTTGTCCCTTGGTTCTTCATGAGAGCGATCACGTATAGGAGACTTTTCCTGTAAACAATAAGCATACAAATCAAATGCATAAAATTATTTAATGATTAGTAAAGAAATTATAATATTATATCTCGCTAATGAAGAGTACGTTGTTTATAGCGTTTTTTAGCTCGATGTCTAATAACTTGCTCTATCCAAAGAGTCTTTTTCAAATAACAATACCCTGTAAACAGAGATTCGACTAACTGATGCTTTTATCGTTTGGCTATCTCCCTCGTTCTGCTTATCAACCAATCTTCCCCTCCTGTCTTTCGTCCATAATGGTCGTGGACCATGGAAGGGTTACACATGAGTTGGCCAGAATATAGACATAACCGTGGTTTAAGTCTTCTTAAAAACAATATCATTTGTGTTTAAAATAAATGAATGAAGTTAACATCTGTGATGAAATCCTTTATTATAAATTTCCTAAATGTTTTAAAAATGGTACGTAGCCATTAACTTACCCTCTTGTGATACTTTTCATAATGATGGTCGTCTTGAGAACCGTTTTGATGACTCCCCATCTTGATTATGGCTGCAAATTTTTATGTGTTAAATTAAATTCATACATAACCTGACGCCTGTATTCCCCGAAGGATTAGACAGAAGTGCATTTCTGCACCCCTTTTATTCCAAGTGTCTTCTTTTTCACGTAAAGCGGGTCAAGCCTATTGCTTGGGCACATTTCTAGGCGTCGGGCTGATTTTGAGAATTTCCTAATGGAAAAACCAACCACACTTTACCCGACCCAGGTATCAAAGATCCAAAAGACACTTTACCCGACCCAAGACTTCTAAATAAGACGCCATATATTTGCGAGACTACGATGCCCAAATATAAACATTAATAATTTACATGTAGTATAATATTTTATTATTACTGACCCTTTTGTTCATCGCGTCGTCTTTTCTGTTCTAATACTGCAGATTCTTCTGCTCTATCCTGAAAGACATGAATTGTACTAAATAGACTTTGTATTTAGAGTTTAATTACGAAATAAGAAAACGAAAAATACGATGAATAAGATATTCATATTACATTACCATTCCAAAATTAATACATACTTGCAAAAAATATATAGTCCCTATTTTTAATACAGGATAACACCGCTGTTTTGTAGGAATAACAAATATTTATCAAAAATAATGTTGAATGAATGCAAACCGCCTTTCCTTGTTGGTTCACCTAAACCTTGAAGTTTTCAATAAATGATCCTCAAATGGAAAAGTGTTTTTATTAATGTTGACATAACTACTCACCCGCTTTCGGTTCATTTTACGTTCCTTACGCTCATCGCCTCTTAATTTACTTTTCCTTTTTTCCTTTTCTGGTGAACGTTCTTCTAGTTCCTTATTACCCTGCTTATGCAGAAAAAAAATATTAAAGCACAATTTAATAAACTTTACTCAAATCTAATTACATCTACATTTACATGTATAATTTTACTTGAAGATTTGAATCGAGCCAAAAGGGACAGTGAATTAAGAACAATTACAGACTCTTATAAAC
The DNA here is from genome assembly GCA_030295005.1 of Cephonodes hylas. Taxonomy (NCBI): domain Eukaryota; kingdom Metazoa; phylum Arthropoda; class Insecta; order Lepidoptera; family Sphingidae; genus Cephonodes; species Cephonodes hylas. The sequence continues at coordinate 7,008,747 of AP025369.1, read as the reverse complement.
GCCATTTCAGGAGTAGTGGTCTCTTATAATCCCTCTTTTACGTTTGAATTTTATCTCTCTCTAGTCTTGACCTAAGTGAAGCGCCATCTTCTCTGCTTGGTTTAATGTCGTCGAGGTAAACAGCTCTTACAAATCTTCTAAGCAAATTCAGGAGCGATCTTCTTGGAGTGGTTTATTCATTAGTATATTTTCTTGATTAGTTGGGTCTCGTTTGTTGAGAATGGAACTTTGTTGTACGTTTGAGCATCGTAGCTTGCAGAACATAGTACGTTAGTAAGGGTTATTCTTGGTTGTATGTTGGGTTTATCTTCTTAATGCGCTGATCGTAGCCATCGGCAGTTGTCTTCTACATCCATCATCGGCCTCGACGATCTTGCATAGCTGGAGTTCCGATAATTATGTTTATTTATGCCTTCAGGACATTTTATCTCCACACGAAGAAGTCGGATACAGTCTTAGTCCGAATTTAGATTTTGAAAAAAATCGAGGTTATTTCTCGCAGGATTTTTTGGAACCGTTCTTGTTCAAAATTATGCTTAAATCAGTGGACCTTTTGGCTCGTTTATGACCTTACCGTATCAACGCGGACTGGGCTGAATGGACTTACGATTCACGTGATTGTTCCTTTTATACCTTTAAATTTATTTATGCTTTAGACGCTTTTAATACCGCCGAGCGATGATTCCTATTCCATTCATTCTGTTATATCGGTTGTCCTTGCTTATCGGCAGTTTAGACCTTCTAGATATGTAGAATTTCCTCTATGTAATGATTATATTTTCCTTTGCTCCCAGTTTCCTAATTTCAGTGTGTTTACGTTGAACGTCTTGAGGTTTCAGGATGGCGATCTCTTCAGTCACATTATATGGACTCAACGCGATCCGGTGTCGTCTTCTTCATTAAGAATTTTCACGTTTTTTATGTTTTCTTTTCGTTTTTTGATTATTTTTAACTTGTTTTAATTTTTATTAATATTGATAACATTTGAATTTTTAAAAATTTTTAGCACTTTAAAAGTCAGACAGTCTTAGCCACCTTTATTCTTCACCGATGATGCGTATCTTGAGCACTTGTTTGAAACGAACATTAATTACTTGGGTTATTTAACATGCCGGCTCGTAGTCGCTGTCCAGCCCAATCCTCAGTCCGGCGCGAGTGCAATGCAAGGCCGATTTATTACAACAGTACTCACCTTGCCATTGCCGCTGTTTTCTACTTTACGGCGTTTCACGTCTGTAAATCGCAATAAAATCGTTACAAGACCAAAAATTATAATGGTTGACTGAAGTTACAATTTTTAAGAAGCGTTGACTGTGAGAAAACCGTAACTAAAAATCGTAAGCGAAAACAAACAGGTACTACTTATGTTTTACCTCGTTCTATATCATCGGCAGCACTACGATGTTCGTGTGGCGGAGATACTGTCTCTAAATAGTTTTCCTGATAAAAAGAAACGATAGTATTAATAGAGTAAAGAGCCAATCAATACAACAACAAGTTATCTTTATGATACTTTACCCTGTGTGAACGTTCTCTGGGTGATTTATCTTTGGATCTACTCTCTTCTTTGTTACGGTCTTTCACTGTCCTGTGGGTAAAAAACATAAATATTAATTTTCGATGTTTAAGCAAATTCAAAATACATTTTATTATGCAAAAACGAAATCTTACGATCGTGATTCTCGTTTAGAATCCTTATCACGCTCAGACTCTTCCCGGCGTCGATCGCTCGTGCGAGATTCCCGCTTTTCAGTTTCTGTTGGGTACAGAAAAATTGTCAAATGTCAAATTTCAAGCGGTTTATATACCTCGAAAGAAAATGTAGTAACATCAATGTAGAAAACCCTCAAATTTGTTACTTAGCTCGTAAGGGATACAGAAAATATACAAGAAAAATATCTACTTATTTCCGTATCCTGAACGTTAAATATAATGTATATTTTCAAGTTAAACTTTGATTATCTAACGAAAAGTAAAGTCTAATTAAGGGTAATCAAATATATCGCACATAAATCCATATTTTACTACAACGACATATATTTCATCAAATCATTTCCAGTTAATTAGACACGGAATCCTGCAATATGTTCAGCAAACTCTGTGTAAGGCGTGGTCAGCAGAAATGTTCTTGAAGCTCTACGGGCCTCTATCTTAATTAATCTCGAGCCTCGGCCGCAGTCTTTATTACAACATTCACGCTGAGTTTAGTAGCTTTTGGAAATCACTCGATTTGGAACATTTGCTCGAATGTTAATGAATCATGATATATTGATATATATTTTATTCCTAGTCATGAAAACAGTCTGGTTTATAAGTTATATTTATCGGAATTTATAATGTTGATTTACGTATATATATTCCGTATTACCTGGCGGCGGCGCGGTGTGTGCGGCGGCGTGCGCGGCGCTGGCGGGGGGCGCGGCGGGGGTGGCGGGGGGCGACGCGGACACGTCGCCGGGGGGCGGGGCCGCGCCGCTCACCTTGTGCTTGTCGCTCATCTGCAACACCACGCTCCAACATGTAGCAGGACCACCAATGCAACGGACCTCCAAATCCTCTCAACACTATCTCGGGTTTTACAGAAGCTTACAACACTTTGAGTAATCAACAATATTAATATTAATCACAATATTATAGCTTGTAAAAAAACAAATTTACGTATTGAGTTATTGAGTATTAAATTGGTTTTTGTAGCACTTATACTTAAGTAACTCAGAGTAGACCAATGAACCTTCGAAAGAATTTGCTACGGACCCACGCTTACTTAATTTGCGGTATCCCTTTATTTATGAAATAAAAACATATATATAGGTATATTAACAATTCACATTAAATGTTAAACATTGAACTGAATTATTCAAAGTATTGCCAATAGACATCAGTTTTCTAACCAGGCTGATTGGCAAAGCGATTTATATTAAGAAATATGTTATTAATTATTATTAACCATGTTAGCTTGAGCTTACCTGATGGAAATCACTTTCCCTCATCATGTTAGGTCCCTTGTTGCGTAATTGGCCACTATAAACGGTTGCCAAAACATACAGATCCTGCCTTTGAGTTTTTTCTTCATCTTTAACCTACAACATTAATTAGGTGTTATAAATTATTTTATACTAGTGTCAGCTCACTGAAAACAACAATTAAAAATTGATTTCTAATTACCTTGTCAACTTTTCTCTCGATTATCTGCGCCAATCTAGCCAATACAGGGAAATGTGGCAAAACTCGGATCAATACAATCAGAGCGTTCCGTATTTGCACATAATCACCGGAGTCCAAGCAAACCACCATCGCCTTTGTAATTTTATAATGCCATTTGTGACATACATGTCTGAAAAATAAAATCAGTGAATAATACTATTTTTGGGTAATATATTTGGATCAAAGTTGATCTATTCCGTAGCATGTCGTTTTACCATCAATTATCTCATAAACATCTGCCACAGGACTTATTTAGTATTACTTATTACCTGAGAAAAATCCTCGGTTCACTTTATATTATTTAAAAAGTACGATTATGACAAAATAATGTGTGGTACCTGTAGTTCTCGTATCCGACATGGTCGTTGGCCTCGGTGAACTGGTTGGAGACGCGGTACTTGGTGACGAAGCCGGGGTAGTGCGCGCACTCCTTGTGGAAGGCCTGCTTGTCGCCGTGCCAGCGCATGGCCGTGCCCAGCACCTTGCACAGGAACGTGCCGTAGCGCGCCGCCTCGCCCTCCGTGCACGACATCACCGAGTACGTGATGTCGCAGAACAACTGCGGGCACACATACATCACTAGTAAACCTACTGCTCTTGTGGGCGTAAGAATACCGACGCGGATCCTCTGCTTGTCGTAAGAGACGGCTAATAGGGGACATCGGGATTGTTAGGCGTGTCACGGGGAAGGTGCGCCCATTGCGGCGTACTTATTAATGTACGGTCTCATGAATGTCGCGGTTCCTTACTGAGAAACTAAAGTTACTACTGCGGGGGTTTGATGTCATCAGCATCGGCGGCCACTCACCCTATCATAACAGAGCAGCGTGGAGAAGTTGGGCGTCTTCAGCGAGTGCACAGTGTGCACGAACTGCGCGCAGTAGAGCGCGTCGTTGGCGGTGAAGACGCAGCGCGGGAAGAGGCACAGCTGCATGAGGCGCGTGACGGTCTCGTTCTTGGCGGACTTGGCCTGGCGCGTGGGGAACCAGCCGGCGCACTCCCGCTGCAGGCGCGCCGTGACCCGCGCCACGTGGTCGGCCTGGCGCCGCCGCTCGTCGTGCAGCTTGTCGAGCAGCGTGCTGAACCGCTCCTGCTCCTTCTTGCCCTTGGTGCCCTGCGCCGCGTCCTTGGCCGCCAGCGCCGCCGCGCCCTTCAGCCGGTCGATCTCGCGCTCGTAGCTCTCCACCGGCACGCGCAGGTCGTACATCGACAGGGACCTGGATGTGACATGTCACTAAGTGTACATACAATACATTTTGACAGCCCCGTGGCGCAGTTGGCTAGACACCAGCTTGCGAAACGAGCGGCCGCGGGTTCGATCGCCGCACCGAGACAAATGTTTGTGTGGTCCACAAATATTTGCTTCGGGTCTGGGTGTTTGTAAGACCGAAAAGTCTCTCGTAGTTTCTGATACTCACGACACAAGACTTGTATCTTAATGTGGGGTCAGGACTATGTGTGTGACTGTTGGGTGTATTTATTTATTAATACATAAACAAGCCTATTTTGTCATTGCGGGGAACGGGCCTTCTCTACTGCTGAGAATACGGATTTATTTTACCCCCTTAAAGAACACCAAGCCTTAATTGCTATCATTATTAATGATTATTAATATCATTACTATAATATCATTTATAGAGAATGTATGGTTACTATTATTGATACACTTACCAAAACGTGACGTAAAATTCTGGAGATATATCTTCCCAAACTCTTGAAGACAACATTGGCGTTATCGACAGCACGATCGGTTCTAACGCTTCTTTCGAAGCAGTGTTGTATCTTTCGATACTCTTTTCCAAGTTATCTGTTTTGCTATCTGAATGTTTGCGTAATGATTCCATTTTAGCAGCAATTTTTTGAGCTATGACTGGACGATGTAAGAAAAATGCGACGTCGGCGTCTACATGGTAGTCACGTAGCAATTCCTATAAATAAATAATAGATTAAAATTAAAAGTATCCTTAATTTATTGAATTATTATTAAAAGCGATGATACAAAGCAATTTAGGTGTTTATGTTACCTGTAAGGGTGGTAACCTGGCCGCATATTCATCAGGTGCCTGGGAGGACGCCAGGAAAGTGCCGAGTTGTACCAGTGCGTCCTGACATTGATCAGCGAGTCTACCAACAAGCTTCAATTGCGAGCCTGGAGGCTCTCCGGGGATAGGAGTGTCATCTTCATATTCTGATAAGAACAAAATATTAAAAAAAAATTGATTTTCTCATACAAATTAGTATATTGAGAATGAATTATTATTAATGATATAATTGAATTATTAAGAATATTTTCTATTAAATGGACATTATGATCAATATTTTTATCTAACCTTTCCAAACACAGCAATGGCGTTGTTGTGCTGATAGTATGCACAACGCTATATCAAGGTTGTTTCCGACTATTGCTTCTTTTAATCTCGCTGACGATCTTCTCGTATTTCGCACTTGTGAAAAGTATCCAGCCTAGAGAAAAATGTTCTATGTATAAAAAACATCGAAAATGTTACGTTGTTACATTAGTACGTAATTTTATACAAACATACCTCTCCTTTCAGTAATTCACCTCCTGCCATAGCTTCAAGTTGTTCGGGAGTCATTTCTTCTGCTGCTTCAATTCCAGCCATTTTTTGAACAATTTCTTTAAGAATGAGTAAATCTTGGCTAGAAAGTAAAAACCAATTGTCATTAAAATGATCATAACGTAATTAATTAATGAAGTTGCAAAGTTGGATAATCAAATAGCGGACTGGCCCAGCCTAGTTTAGGTGGTAAAAAAAATTTATCTCTTATAGAAAGTATATCTTTTAAACTTAACTTTCATACTAGATACTCAGTAGAATAACACCGCTGTAACATTTATATAGCCATACCTCTGATGCGCTTTGAGCCTGTTGGCGACGAACTGCAGCAGCGCGGTGAGTTCGATGTTGTGCTTCTTGAAGGCGGCGCCGGCGAAGGCAGCGAGCGCCTGCAGCCAGGCGGGGTGCAGCGAGCGCGCGCCCAGCGCCTCCACCAGGCAGTAGCCCAGCACGTCCAGCGACAGGCACGTCAGGTACTTCAGCGACTCCACCACCGGCCCGATCAGGTTGTCGTACGTTTGGATCTAATCAGCATCATTGTCTAATTCATTATCATTATCATCACCATCATCATCATCAGCATCATCGTCGTCAGTCCATATTTCAACTGACGGACCGCCTCTAACCAGTGGCGTGCCTAGAGTGTCAAACTAAGGCAAGCCCAAATGTTTATTTAGTAGCAGCATATATTTTTTGGTACGTAGGACTAATAAATACCTACCGGTTAGTACTCACATTCACGTTTATAGCGTTATTTTATAAATAAACAATCGTTAAGTTCGTTATTCGGAACTATGTAAGGCAAGTCGGGCTTTCGGGCTTCTATGGAAGTACCGCCACTGCCTCTAACATTGAGAGGGTTAGGCCATATTCCTAAGAACTTAGATGTGCCAATTTCCTCACAATGTTTTATTTCACCGTTAAATTTCGTGTAAGAATCATTACAAACACACCTATTACTTAGAAAAGTCAGAGGTGTAGCTTTTTTCACCAAATAACCGGGGCGCGGAATACCGCGCTGTGAATGCAGGAATGAAAATACGAAAATCTTAAATGGCGTTTATTGGCACAAGTATTATGTCATTTTTAATCAAATGCAGTAAATAGTTAGGACATACGGTCACGTAAATAAATGTTTCAACAATTCGGTATCCAAAAACTTATTTCAACACAGTAGTATACATTGAAAACAAGCTCATCCTTAGAAAAATGACTAATCGTAACCTTGCTTTACATCATGTTATCATTAGTGATATTACCTGCAGCAACATGTAGTCGAAAAGGAACGCCGGAGCAGCGTGGGACAGCTTGCCAATCAGGCGACCTTGTGGCTTGATGTTCTCTTTAGACACACGTTTCATTATGTGTTTTATTCGCTGCAATGAGTTCCCGCGGACTCGCATTAACGCGGGCATTCGCTCGCCGGCTTCATTCTTCCAGCGAGAGTACAAGCAATATCTGTTATAATAACAAATTATTGTAAATTTCTATTATTCATTCATCAAGCATAAAATACCCAAATTAGTATTAAAAATAATAGTATACCTGCATTGATAGGGATACAACTTCAATAATGTGTAAATTTCTTCAGCCATACAACAATTGCCCTCCATTAAAGTAAGCGCAGGAAGTATGGCCGCATCTAATACAGTCAGCGCCTCATAATGTAAGGGATCTTCTTTAAGAGATCTACCTGTTCTTAATATACGTATTATCTGAAATTCATAGTCCAAAATCATTATATATATTCATCATGGTGGAGTAAAACACTTGAAACAAAAAATGATGAAATGCTTAATAAAAATAGTATATTTTCTTACCTTATACATTAAAATAGGATCATAATGTAGTGAAGGCCCTAATAATATTAAAGCTGGTATAACAGTATCTTTCATGTCTTCAAATGTTTTGCAGGCCCTTGGTGCTAAATTAGACTTTAGAGGTGGGATGGGTTTACCAATTATCTTTGGAGCTACACGACAGTGTCTGTAAATTAAAATGAGTAATTAATGGATACCAATAACCACAATGATTTAACTAATAAACTGCTAACATTATAATGAATAATGTTAGCATATTCATTCAATCCATTAAAAAATGTTTTAACCAAATAATAAGTTCCACATATCATGAAGTAAATGGGTAAGTGATGAGGTACCTTTTATTTGATTTTAAATTATCACTTACGTCCGGTACAATGGTTCCACAAGGGCATGCAGCATTCCACACAATGCTGTGGCAGGTCTCGGTGGCATAGTGGTGGTGGGGAGGCGAGCGAACAAAGCCGCAAACTCACGCCATGCAGTTACGTTGAGCAGCGCTTCACATAGCACCAGTTTCTGATTAGTCCAGTACTCCTGACCCAACACATCATTTAATTGTAGTATTTCAATATTCAACTCATATACTTTTATTTCAATTAAAAATGTAGTAAAAGATGGTAGCAAGGGTTGTAATTTAAGGATAAGACAAAAAAAATACCTGGGGATCAGTTTTCTCTTCCATATATTCTGTTATTGGATTTGCTTGTGGACCTTTAGTTGACACTATATTTAATTTGCGAATATAATCTTGTACGGTTTTGAACTCTTTTTCAGCTTCCTTTGCCATTATGGAGTCATCTGGTTTTAGCTATAATAGAGAGGATAACTAATAACAGTCACAATTATTACATTTAAATTTGTATTGAAGACAATTTCCTTGTATTAATGGTTATAAAAGACCACTTAAACACAAGTACATAATATGCAAAAAACTTTACATAGGTGAAAAAAATAACATACCCAGGGATAAATATCATCTAATGATATAATTTGATTCTGCAATAAAAGTGCTATTACAGTCATAAGCGCTGGTGGTTCTTTGTAACTATCCAGCACTTCAATATTTCCTAGTTTAAAACCTAGAACCTCTGAAATAACTTGAGGATCACCCATGTAATTTTTTATCAATGGTATAAAAAGGTAATCTAAATGTGGTCGAGCTTCAAATGATTCTAAAATTATATCCAAAACCCTGTTGGGATCTAAATTAAAACAACCTGAAAGCAACAAAACAGATATATGTATCAGTACTGAATTAATGATTTTATTAATATGAATTAATTAAAATAAAATTCAATTCTATTTTAATGACAATAAATGTGTAATTAGTTATCACTGGTCATACATTTAAAATATAAATGTCAGCTAGCTAATTAAATTACATTTAATTCAATGTATGTTAGTCTAAAAGTTATTTAAATGACAATATTCAAAATTAGAGAAATTTAAACTTGAATAAATATTCCATCTCATTTCATATTTTATAAGCAATAGAATGAATGAATATTACTTTAAAATTGTGAATAAAACAAAATGACTATTACCTATAAGTGATTGTATGATTTCTAGTAAATTAGTCCATTCCATGTCATCACTTATATCTTGATTTAACTCAACTATCAATTTCGCATAGCCTTCACTTTCTTCTCTAAACAAATTGAACTTACGCTGTTTGTAACTGAAAAGTAAGACAGATTAATGATTCCAACCTTCTCAATATATATTGTAATTTTAGCACAAAATAGTGTATATATTTTAATGTTGAAAAAAGAGGTACATACTATAGTTTGGTTTTAATTTTAATAAATTTTGTATAAAAATTCTTATTCTTGAGAGTGCCCACATCTTGTAATGTATCAATTTCTAATCTCTCTTTCAGTAATTTATCGGAGAGAAAAGATTCCAGTTCTCTGACTATATGGCAGAAATTAGCTCGTTCTTCACTTTGCACATCATGACATGTTTCAGCATCAAGCACACAAACAACATCTAGCGCTATAGATGGTATATCAGCATGTAATACCTAAAAAGACACAAAACCCTTGAAAAATAATTTCATAAGTTAAACTTTATAGATTACAACATGATAAAAGAAATATTCCTCAATTTTCAAAAATGAAGGTAAAGTATTGAGCATTGTAACATTTAAACAAATGTTTAATATGTAAATAACTTTATTATGAACATCCTGAGGCTTGGGAAATATGAAAAATAATTACAAATTGAGTTATTTTCAAATGTAATTCTTAAAATAATAAAATATTCAGTGCTATTTGGCACATCATATTTCTTTCATAATGTGCCACATAAACATTTAAACCATATGTTACTGATTCTCCATTTACTTCCATAGTTTCACTCTCTTGTATTTGTCCCAGGTTGTGTTGTACTTTATTTTTAGAAACAGAAACAATAGCATGTAGCAAATAACATTAAAATGAATATAAGTTTGTACTTACACTTATATCTTTAAGAATTGAAAGAACAGCATCTTTTTTTAATTGACCTCGAAGTCCACATAATATTAAATCATAAATGCTTTGTGAAAGTCCAGAAAGTTTTCCTGATTTTGAGAACAGTGGACTTTTGTCTTCATCTTTTATTGATTGTGTCACATATTTTAAGCTGGAAGTTACAAACATGAAACTAAAACATCTGTTGTCGATTTAGCTTTTTGTAATAAATTGAGCATAATGTTACGGGCAATCAAAACGCCTCACGAAGCAATAACATATAAACGCTTTTTAATTTAATTGAATAACACAAGTATAAAGAATTATGGAATATACTTATAATGACATTTCAACGTATCATACAATTCGCATAACAAACAAACAATGATAGTCTTGAATTGGTTATCACAGAATTGATAAATGGGATAATATTTTTACAATGTTCTTAAACTTTCAATTAAATTTTTTTATAACATTGTGTAATGTTTATCTCTTTTCGAAAATAGCGTAAGAAACAAAACCACACTCCCTTACAACAATTTACTTATACAACCTCTAATGTAAAAGTATGACACTCACAATTGTTCCCTTCCTGATTTTTCCCATGTTTTACAATAGTCAGTCACAAATTTTGCGAATGATCCCATAATAACAATGAGAAATGTTTATATTCCAAATTATTTTCCAAATTGAAACAGTTTAAGCACACGCCGCAGCCATAATTGAATGAATGATTGAAATGAACAGTTGAAACATTGACTTTATAGACTATGCTATACGCAGCGATAGGCTAGCGCGAAAAGATAAAGAAGTTTGGCAACACTAGCACGACGTGTGCTAAAAAGCCTTATATCTTGCGTCGTGAAATTTAAAGAAAAAAATCATAACCTAAAATAATTATTATTGCAAAGTTTTGTTATGTACAAATAAAAAATAAATACTTACACAAAATGCCTAGCTACGAACTGGCATTAATGTTACGAGCCATGCCAAAAGCTGAACTGAAGACTACTCTAAAACGAATATCTCACGCAATTTTCGACAGGGGCGGTATTATAAGAAATATAGATAATTTAGGATTTAGATCAATGCCGTACAAAACTACGTCCCATGGATTAGTCCATCGCGAAGCAAATTATTTTGTATTCAACATTAGCGCAGCAACACAGTCTATTTCAGATTTAAAAGAAGAATACAGCAGAGATGTTGATATTATCAGACAGAGAGTGTTTAAAGTTAAAGAGGAAAATGCTTCGAATTGCACTCTAGAAGAGGAACTTTTACCACCAGCTTATCGTGAAGAGGTCCAGAAAATGATTGAGTTAGGAAAAACGCAAGTAAACCGTTTTACATACAAGTTCAAATATAATTCTGGTCTAGATTATTATCCCTTCCAAAAGTAATGTTGTTAAAAATGTTTAATTGTAAGAAACTTGAGTTGTTCATATAGTATAGTATGTAATAAATTATAGTCTGTATATATTTTTTTATTTGATCCTGTAATGTTGAGACTGTTCAACAATCAGTTATTCCTTTTCTTGTTTGAATGTTTGTTACTCATTTGCTATTGGTGCCTTTCATAGTTATAGTTGCATAGTGTGAAAAATCAATTACCTCACACTTTTGTTTCATTGTTGCATAAAATTATTTTAAGAGATTCTTGGCAGGGGTGTATAATAACATCTTATTAAGCAACAAATATCTCAGTCAAATAGGTGACACATCATAGGATGTGACACTCAGAATCTGTTGGAATATGGTTTTATGTATTTTTTTTCATGAATTTTTAATATAACATATCACCAGTTTTCTTGAAAATGTACTTGACATGTTACCAAAGGGGTAAGCACCTATGACAAGGGTTTCCAAGAAGGACAGAAATCAGAGTGGTTTGGTGACTGCTACATACACTCAAAGTAAGGCAAATAATTAATGATTTAACAAAGTCTAATACTGTCAAGGCTTTGTGTATCTTTGTTTTAGTTCTGGTCTTACCCGAAGGTACCAACAAATCCCTTGTGATATTTCTCTGAGATTTTAACATGGGAGTGTAAGGATGTTTTCTTGTGTGATTGATCCATTGTAACGATGTGATCCCTATCAATGACTCTCTGTTATCAACCCATATACGTCCCACTGCTGGGCATGGGTCCCTTTCTACCATTGAGTAGGTTTAGGTCATAGTCCACCATGCTGGCCTAGTGCGGGTTGGCGGACTACACACCTAAGAAATTCCTAAGACCTATTAGGTGTGCAGGTTTTATCATGATGTTTTCCTTCACCGTTGAAGCAAGTGATAATTCAATGTGAATACACACATAACTTCGAAAAGTCAGAGGTGTATGCTTGGGGTTCGAACCCGCGACCGACGAGATAATCTACCACGCGCCCAAACCTCGAGCCCATCACTGCTTCTATATTTATGACTAGTAGTGGAAAAATATTGTACAAACATGTTTCGAAATGACATTATTTATTCTGGATAATATTCATTAAGTGATACTGTTTTATTAGAAAGAATATTTAAAATTTCGTCAAGTCGACATTTCTGTAAAGATGTACGAAGTCTCGCCAATTCATTTATTATATTTTCTGCATGCAATGACAGAGCTCGCCAGTCCACATACCACTGAACGATGATGTCTGTAAATAGCAATTCATGTCAGCTAATTAAAAAAAAATGGTTTATTTTAAAATAGGTATTGACTATTGACTTACCAACAAGTTCATTGAAATGGGTTTCGGGAATTTCGTCGTCACAAGCTACCCGAATGTAATCTTCGCATAACATTGAGTTCTCGTTATTTAATGCATCCGAATCCAATTCTAAGGCACTGTAATATGTTAGAGATTTCATGTTATTCATTACGATTTGAGCATGTTTAATCACCATGTGAAGTTTCATGATTTGACCACACCGCTTACCTAATGGCCTTTTTCAGAGAGACGTCTTCGTATAGTTTATGCTCTAATATAAATTGGTTTTGTATTGCTTTAAACGACTTTAAGCAATAGTCACTTGGTATATCTAAAAGTATCAATCAGTCACTTTAGTATGGAGATAATGTTAATTTAATTAACAAAAAGCAAAGTACAAACCACAAGATATTTCCACTTGCATATTCTTTTCAATGGAACAATTGGATAAAATATTTCTAATAACTGCTATTGTTGATATATTATCGGATTTAAAAACGGCTAAACCTCGCCTGTAACACAAAGAAAATATGATGCAGTCTTGGCACCTAATAAATGTTACATATAAAATAAGCGATTGCATGTTAGTAATAACGTGTTTGCTCTACTTACTGATATCGAGAAATAAGGAGCGTCCCCAGGAGAGCATGTGAACGAGCAAAGCATACATTTGCTGCTGGCCTCGGCAGATCACCTGGTAAAGCTTCTGACAGCCATGAAGTTATTTCAGCCACGGAGAAGTTACCCGATAATTGCAGTTGACACCAGCTGGACCTAGAACATTTTTAATACATTCAATTATTATATGATTCCGATCCCTATAATAATATATATACGCCTGTATTCACTAATGGGTGGGCAGAGGTGCATTTCTGCATCCCTATTTTGCCGGGTAAGTTCAGCCCAGTAATAGAAGGCGAGCCTATTGCCGTTTTCCTGGCGCACTTCCAGACTCCGTGCTAGTACTGATAATTTTCTCATCTAAAAACGCTTTAACATTGCCCGACCCGGGAATGAACTCCAGAATACACGGCACAGACTTGTGCTCCTAGACTACGAGGCAAGCAGTATCTCATCAATCGACAAATATGTAACCTTTTTGGAATAGATATATTTAAATATTTTCACAACGTCTACATCAATAAAGTAGACATATCCATATTAAGCTTCTTGTGAAGCATGCTTGGTTATATACAACAGTAGACAGCGCAGTTTTTGACATTTCTTACAATATGGATGGTTGGGCATCGCTAGATCCAGACGCATTAGAACGCAGTTGTGCACGCCTTATAGGTGATGATAATGATTGTATAATTTAATGTGTAAGACTCACCTTGTTTGCTTCTCTTCATCAATATCAGGGTCCTCATGTTTCGAATAATAAGGCAATGCTGGCATTGAAACGGTTATTAAACGAGCAACTCTTGGCGCGCCCGCTGGTAAAACATAAATGGATATACGCGTGGATTCCAGGTTTGATGCTGGAGAAGAATCTGATACATTTCTCATTCGAACCCAGGCCCTTCTCGTACCCGCTTGACATCTTACAGTTGCCAACAAGTCTAAGCCTGTTTCCTAATACGGTTAATGTTTAAATAAATTAAAGTCCACATTTTTCAGTTAAAAAAAAGTAAATAAATAAATAAATTACTTGCGATGAGCAGACGCTGAGAACTGCTGTGGTGTCAGTCATTACATCCAACTTCTTATTACAGTAAATAAAGAGCATATCCAGCGGCACAGCCGAGGTAATTCTGGTTTCTTGCCACCCATCTCGTTTGGCTCCTACTATCTAAAGTTATAAGCAAGTTTTAATGAAGTAAAAACTGGTACGAAAGGTGTTTGTAATGAAATATGAAAGGTTATTTTTAAGTCTACTGTTTAGTTATGTTTCTAATATACACGTGGATTACATGTAGTTATAGGTTTATAAGAAATATTTTTAACGAGAAATACCACAAATAACGTTTAAAATTAAATGTCTTAGTCAAGATAATATTTAAATTCTGGTTAGAAATGTACCTCATACTGCAAGTCCAAAAGTGGTGGTGTGGATAACCCTGCATTTAAGGAGCGGGTGCTTCGTTGATATTTTTCACGTTCGCTGGCAGCTTGCTTTTCTAGTCGTGCTATTTCTATCCTAAAAAACATAATTAAAAACACGTGTTCACATTTATTAAATAAAAAACAATGTCACGGAAAACACCCGTTTACTAGTAGTATTTAAGAACAGCTGGGTCATTGATCAAAGGATTAGTTGTTTTTATACCACTATAACGTAGGAATAGTAATAAGTAAGTCCTTCAACTCACATCACGCTACAAATGTCGCTAGTTTCACCTGATAAACCTTTATGCAGTTTGACCAGCCTGCTCTTAGACCCCCTATTGTTACCTTCTGAAAATATTTTAATGAGATACACAGTATTTTTCGAACTCGGGAATCAAACCTGCACGCGCCAGCCAATAAAATTAAATTTGAAGAACAACAGTTTAAATTTACCGCGTTTCCTATCCGGTTGAATGCAAATGATTAGTAAAAAGCAATATAACTGAAACAAAAATACAACATACTCTAACTTAGATCTGCGTGCTGTCAAGTTCTCCAAAGGTGTTTTGTTTAGAATTGCCCCAGACATTTGATGACCAGACCTTAGGGCAAATATTCTTCCAGAAAAAGTCGCTACTAGTAATTCACCTTCATCAGCGCCGACACAACTGCCAACTACAGACGTAACCGGCTCACCTGAAAACTATTTAAACAAAACCTTAAGGTTATACGTACCATGTGAAAAAAAGAACGATATTGTTCTAGTTGCAATATACTTACGTAAGTAAATTTCAGCTTAGGTTTTTCCCTTAAGTTCTCAACATCTACGAGGTAGAGTTGGACGGAGCCATCATGACGACCGACTGCCAGATGCAAATTACTATTATTCGTAAACCAGCCGAGACACACAACCGATCCTAAGCCCCTATCTTCAACGAGGCATTTATGCGACAAAGTGGATCTAAGAGACGAAAAAAAAACATATGAATAAATTATATTAAACAATCAAATTCAGCAAAGAACTTTTGCTCAGCTGTGGAACACCACGGGCGAAGATAGATAGAATAAGACAGATGGATTTGTCCTTTAAAGTATATTTCAGTTTCATATTCTAAATATTAAAACAAAATTTTTAATTCATTTTACCTTTGCGAATACTCATAAATTATAAGTTAGAATACACTAGCTTTTTCCCACTGCTTCGTCCGCGTAGACTACAGACTTGGACTCAAAAACAAAATAAAATGTAGGTAGTCTATTTTACTCCACAGAATCGCATTCATGTGCTAACCAAAAATCATTCAAATCGATCAAATAGTTTAGGCGAGAAAGCGCAAAAGACGTATAAAGTTAATCTCGCATTTATAACTCTACCTATTCCCACGGAAACACTTTTTTTTTCGGAATTAAAAGTATCCTACATTACTTTGATGGGTTTCTTCCATCTCCAAACTAAAATTCATTCAAATCAGTTTAGTAAATCCAGAGAATCATGCTAATCGTGATGTTTTTTTAAAAAAACGTATCATATTATGTTACCTACTTATACCTCCATGCATATGTGTACCAAGTTTCATCAGTTGAATAGTTTTGCGTGAAAGCTTTAAACATCCCTACATTCATATTATTATGGATTAATTTAAGCTTATATAAACAGTATAATATGAAACCAAGCAGATTTTAAATGTCATACAAAAGTATATCGGTGCGAAAATCTAACGTACTGTTTTACGTAGGTACTTAGTGCCAAGAATCAAACAATCCGTACCAACGAGTTCATGAGTACCTAGTACTTACCTAGGTAAAATCTTTAAGCTTTTAGATAATTTTAAGTTTAAACAGTCATTGTGTTAATAATAATGTACTGAGTACCTGCAGATATTTTTAAAATACTTAAGCTTATGTTATGCTAATTGCACATTTACTATAAGTTGGAATAATGATGACGTATAAAAAACTTTACCCTTCAAAAATAAGTAGACCAAGGGATCCATCGCTGGCACCATAAAACGCAAAAACTTCTGATGTATGTGTTGAAGGTGGAATAATTAAGCGAGAGGGACCTGAAGATATGGCAGTCCGTGCCAAAATTTGACCGTTTTCTAAAATAGCGGCTCCTTTATTTGCTATTAAAACTAAAAGTCGTATTCGATTATTCTGCAAAAAAATTCAATAGTAATTATTTATAAATACCAGTTACTTACATAGATTTTTAATTTCATATAGCGACAAACCTAAAACACACCACTAGACCCTCCATGTTTAAATTTTTTGTCTACTGCTTCACAAGCGAACTCTCAATTTATAAAAAAAACTTACATTTGGAGCAGAAAATCCAGCGATATCTAAGATTCTATCTTCGCAAATATACGAATGATGTTCCCGCAGATCTCGATAGAATATCACTGTGCGACCACTGCTCACTATTAGGTCACTCCCGATTATACACCTTTAATGTATTTTTCAATTATAAATACACTACTGGAAAAAATTAAAGGATCAAAAAATACCTAAATCCAAACTTTTGGGCGTTTTTTAACGGGCCGCAACTTCGAGAAAAATGGTCGTACAGGAAATTAAAAAAAAAGAAAATTGTAGCTCCAAGTCTCTAGTTTTTGGATTAACACATTAAAAATTTGTAGCATCAATGGTTTTTGAGTGATCTTAGGAAAACCAGCAACAAAAAAAAATCAAAATTTTAATGCTTTTTTTTATATACGGGCGTGGAAAAAAATGTTCTTGCTTAACCCTTATAAAAATCGGATACTTTGTTTATTTAGCTTTAATTTCTATCTTTTAACACCTCGATATGTTTAGTTCTCGCCGAGATATCAGTCTCCAAACGGAAAAGGATCCTTTTGTCTTTAATTATCGATATCTCAGCAACCAATAATTGCACACGAAGTTAAAGGTGCGTTTCAAGGATTTGAATAAATATCCTTTAACCACCAGCTATTACTTTTTCGAAAAAACAAGAATTCTTCTTGTTACATGAATTTGAAAATGCAACAAAAATGCTGGATCGAAAATATTATGAAAACCAAAAATGTTTAGTGTGCGTTTTACAGTTCAATATGTCCACGAAAATCCTACAAAGTGCCAAATGAATCCATCCAGCCGTATTTTTGTTTCACTCGATCGAATTTTTGAAAAAAATAAGGGATCACGTTTTTACTCTGCAAAGCTCATAATTTAAGAAATGTGAAATATTCTTTTTTAACGGCTTTTTCCACATTTTATAGATATAGATTTGTTGTTTTGGAACAACTTGAGGAAATTTAACAAACAAACGCCCAATCAATTCAATATTTTCAAATTCATGTAACAAGAAAAATTCTTGTTTTTTCGAAAAAGTAATAGCTGGTGGTTGAAGGATATTTATTCAAATTCTTGAAATGCACCTTTAATTTCGTTTGCAATTATTGGTTGCTGAGATATCGATAATTAAAGACAAAAGGATCCTTTTCCATTTGGAGACTGATATCTCGGCGAGAACTAAACATATCGAGGTGTTAAAAGATAGAAATTAAAGCTAAATAAACAAAGTATCCGATCTTTATAAGGGTTAAGCAAGAACATTTTTTCCACGCCCGTATATAAAAAAAAGAAGCATTAAAAATTATGAATTTTTTTGTTGCTGGTTTTCCTAAGATCACTCAGAAACCACTGATGCTACAAATTTTTAATGTGTTAATCCAAAAACTACAGACTTGGAGCTACAATTGTCTTTAATTTCCTGTACGACCATTTTTCTCAAAGTTACGGCCTGTTAAACAACGCCCAAAAATTTGGATTTATTTTTTGATCCTTTAATTTTTTCCAGTAGTATATTTTATTTTATATTAAATTACCTATATGTAAAGTTATAGCACTTTTATTAATTATTATGATAATTACATTGAAGTTATTGTTTCTGACTGCGTCGTTTCAAGTGTTAGAAACACTTTTCCTTTTCGAGTATATCCTTTGACTTCATTTCCTGAAGCTGCAAATATTTTATCGTTCTGAGAGCCTGCAATTATAGATACATAAATTAGAAAATAATGACACTAGTTTTCATTGTATTTAAAAACAAATTTTGGTGCAATGAGCACCCTAGCAGTTTACTCATTGCCGATTTAAAAACATAAGTTCAGATTACAATTGCTTGAAAAAAAAAATATTGATCTATAAGTATTTAAGTTCTTTTACATTTTTAATAAATTGAAAAGTATTCATTATTTTACCATACGCAAGTTGCACGGATGTAATTGGTTTTCCGGGTAGTGTTTTGAAGTGAATTACTGGTTCTTCATCCTTTAGACTTATACATTGTAAAATCCCATTTTTGTCTCCAATAGCAAACTATAAAAACATACATTAAAATTATTATTACTTGTGGCTCATCATCGTCTCCAAACTTTTAAATAAAAAACATTAGATTAATTTACCTTTTGTTCAGATTTTTGATTAGAAATAGGTAAAATCTTTAATGTGTCAGGATAGGTAATTCCACAAATAGTGTAATCAACGCGGTATAATTCATAATCCATCGTGTGACTTTTGTTATATTCGATATTAAAATATAATTCTGCAAATGTTTTTACTTCAATCTTCAAAACACATATAATAATCAATAATACCTTGGCAACAAAGAATACAACAAAAGATCGAAATCTATACTAATATTATAAAGCTGAAGAGTTTGTTTGTTTGTTTGTTTGTTTGTTTGAACGCTAGGATCTCAGGAACTACTGGTCCGATTTGAAAAATTCTTTCACTGTTTGATAGCACATTTATCGAGGAAGGCTATACGCTATATAACATCACGCTTCGACGAATAGGAGCGGAGCAGCAATAAAGAATGTTTCAAAATCGGGGACATTTTTTCCTTTTTGTGAGCTTCCGCTGCGTGCGCTGCGAAAACGGTTAAAGTTTCACTAAAATAATGTATGAGAGAAATGTACCTCTTTAAAAGTTCTAAAAAAAAGTCCGCGACACCATATGTCTATTTTTTAAGGTTGCCTCACTATAACGTTTTTTATCCTAACCAAATTTATTTTAAAATAAAGTTTTATTTGTGAAGGTGTTTTTATAAATATGATATTAATCCTTATCCAAATAAATACGTTATTCTTTACAAGTTTTTAATTTTAAATAAAATTGCCCTTGACATCATTTGATTTCACTGAGTATCTTAGAAGATATTGCAGTTTTAAAATATTGATCAAGCGCGCAATAATGATGCACAAGGCGCCGATCGACGCGTTACGGTTTCACGTTTGAACAATTTGAGCGAATTGTATGATTTTTGGTATGGAGATAAATAGGACTCAGTGAACTAAAATAGACTACAATTTATTTTAATTCTGAACTCAACCCTGTAGTCTACGCGGACGGAGTCGCGAGCAAAAGCTAGTATATTATAAAACTTTAAATAATTATTATGTGTGAATTTTTTCAAGAAGTGTGTTAATGTTTGGATTTTTTTTAATGAAACAATTTAGTTTAGGTATATATAAAATATTTTATTAAGAATGAAGATGTATAAAATACTTCACCTTTGCCCATGCTTTAAAAATATAATTATAACCTATGTCTTCAAATTCTAGGGATGTAATTACAAGTATCGATTTCCGTTTCCGTAAAATGTTAAGAATCGATTAAAACAATTAAACCTATTTTTTTTATATAGGCACATGAAAGTGACAATGTCGCAGATTTAAATGCATTACAGTCTAAATAGACCGTTATAAGTGAGTTCAAGTTGAAGTGGTATTGATAATAAAATTATTAATACATGTGGTTCTGTTTTGGTACGGCCAGGAGTGGGTGTGAGCCTGCACCTGCAATCTGCAAAAAATTATCGGCACATAATTTTAGTTAAAAAATGTTCATGTAATTTAAATTTGCACTATAATCGAGTCAAATAGGATCGCAAACAAGTGGGTAAATCGATTTATCTTTTCTTAGCGATCGATTGACATGTTCAGGAATCGATTCTAATACAACACTTGGACTTGTGGGTTTTACACAATACGTCAACATATAAAAGTAAGAGAATTAGAATTACTAAAGAGTGTATTTAAAATTTGTTTAAAGTCTGTTATTATATTAGAGAAGCAAAAATGGAAATAGACAAAGAAAATGTAATTCAAGCCGTAGTCATAATGGACACATTTAACAATAATTTCAGTCCTATTTGTAATAACAAGCCTATGGTAAGGAATGAAAAAGAAAATGTGATACTAAATTATTAATATTAGTCGTTATATTAAAAATGTAATTTTATAGGGGTTTCTTCGTGTCGCTGGTGTGCCATTGATAGACTACATGCTTGAATCTCTGTCATTGGGTGGAGTCGGCGAAACAATCCTTTTTTGCAGTCAATATGGCACGAAAATTAAAGAATATGTGAGGTAAGTTTTGTATTAGATTTCACAGTATAAAAGTTTTTGTTATGGGAGAGAAGGCAAACAATCAAGATCGGCTGATGTTAAGTAGTCAACACTACCTATGAACACTGCCAGTACTAGAGGAATCATTGGTTCATTATCTGCCTTTTAGGAAAATATATAGACTCCTTCCTTGAAATTCTCTAAGTTTATATCAATAGATAAATAAGATTGCAGTTATGATCTAAACATTCTATATATCTGATGCAATATATGTAAATGTTTATGCAATGTATTCTTAGTATTTTATCAACATAGGAAGTGCAAGGAAGAAAAAGCATTATGGAGTTTGACTATGGATGTGCAAGTAATGATGTCGGACACATGCCAGACTATGGGGGATGTGATGAGGGAGCTAGATGCAGCCGCTCTGTTGAAAGGTTACTTCATACTGGCTGGGATTAATAGTATCAGTAATATCAATTATGCCTCCCTGTTAGAACAACATAAGTAAGTATGAGGTGGAAGTTTCACCATTTCATATTTATTGCAGATGAATGAATCTAATATGATACCAAATGTTTTGATAAATGTTGTACGTATTGCCAAGTCATAGGCTAACTAAAATAAGCAGTAAATTGTCTGATTTAAACATTTTGAATTTAAAAATATATTTGCTTTATTTTTACCTAAAAATTTTATTTTTTTATTTTTATTTCATGGTTAGATCTTTCTATAAATTTAGAAATCAGAATTGCTTTGAAACATTTTTATTTTGTTTATATATATAAAACAAATATAAATATAAACATGTTCTGTTTTCCAGGCAAACATGCAAGAAAGACAAAGGTGCTGCTATGACGTTAATTTACAAAAAACTATCTTGGGAACATCCTTTGATTAGCTCTGATAAGCCTCTGTTCCTTGCTGCTGATGGCAACACAAACAAAGTTTTAATGCATCAGAAATATAAGCCAGGCTCAAAGGAAAAGTCTGTGTCTTTGCCATTGGTAAGTACATTTAGTTTTGATTTTTCTGAAAACTCAGGAAAGAAGCTATCAGACCAGAAGAATCAATTAAAAAAAATTAAGTTTCAGTTTTTTTTTAACAAAATAATATTACAAATTTAATTGTTTCATTTTTTTAGGAAATTATTTTAAACCATTCTGAGGTAAAGTTACATCACAGTCTGGCTGACACCAACATAGCTTTGTGCTCTCCAACTGTACCACCACTGTTCTCTGACAATTTTGACTTCCAAACTAGAGATGACTTCATCCATGGCATATTGATCAATGAAGAAATTCTGGCTAGTTCATTATATTACATTCTTTTAAAATCCAACCAATATGCAGCTACTGTATCAAATTGGAGGACATATCAAATTATAAGGTATTAATGGTACTATTTAATTGGTACTCAAAAATTTTACCAAAACTGGAATATTTTCATGTTTATTTATTTGCAGCCGTGATGTTCTTCATAACTGGGCATATCCTCTGTCTATAGAATCTGGATCATTTAATCAGAACAAGTATGTTTTCACGGGTACTCTTAATTTTGTGGATAAAACTGCAACATTGAGTAGGTAAGCATAATACCATCCATACTATTATTATAAATGCGAAAGTAACTCTGTCTGTCTGTTACGCTTTCACGTAAAAGCTACTGAATTGATTTTAATGAAACTTTACAATAATATAGCTTATACATCAGAATGAAACATAGGATACTTTTCATCCCGGAAAATGCAGTATTCCCGTGGGAATGGGTATTTATGGATCTACCAAAGCGATTTGAAATTTGGTATAGAGAGAGGTAGAGCTCACAGAATTATCATGGGATACTTTCTATCCCAGAAAATGTAGTATTCCCGTGGGACTGAGTATTTCTGGATCTACCAAACCGATTTGAATGATTTTTGGTATGTACATAAATAGGACTCTGAGAAGTAAAATAGACTATAACTTATTTTCTATCTGAACTCAACCCTGTAGTCTACGCGGACGAAGTCGCAGGCAACAGCTAGTACTTAATATCTTATTACTTACTAATTGGGTGTTATATGTAACTTCTTCTTCTTCATCAACCCATTTTCGCCCACTGCTGAGCACGGGTCTCCTCTACCATTGAGAGGGTATATATGTAACTATAATAATGTATTATGAAGTGTTCATTATATTTTTTACTTTTTAGGTCATGTTTTCTAAAAGAAGATGTACTGATTGGAGCACAAACTCGGATTAATGACAGTACAATAATTTCTAAATCAATAATAGGGAGGAATTGTGTTATTGGAAATAATGTAATTATTAATGGATGCCACATCATGGATAATGCAGTCATAAAAGACAATTGCAAACTTAACAATTCCTTCATTGATAGTGGATGTGTGGTAGAAGAAAGTGTGAATATGGATGGTGCTATTATTGCATTAAATGTGTCTGTTGAAGCAAATAGTGAATTGAAAGGTAGCATCCTAGAGACCAGAGATAAAGACAAAGGTGTGTTTTTTTTTATTGTATTACTTTTTAAAATCAAATCATATTGTTCAAGTATTTCAAATAACATAAGATTCGTTGTTGTAATACAAGAATGATGATTGTATTCTAAAGTTATTCAATATTTATGATAATCCGATATTTTATAAAAGTGACTCTACTCTGTTTTATGTTTAAAAAAAGAATGTTATGTTTAAGAATTGAGATTTTATATTAGACAGGTGTATGTGATTTCACTTTATAAGTTTCGTATATTTTTCAGACAAGACATTAACTAAATCTACATCTGAAAGTGGTACTGAATGGGAAGAGTCATCTGGAAGTGGGGACGAAGAAGTAATTGGTTTTGAAAAGACATGGAGTAGCAGTGACTCTTGTTACTCTTCCGATAGCAGTGCTGAATCTTCTTTACCTTCATCTCCTATACCTGACGATACTAACAGTAAGTCCTTAAGGGTACTTTGTTACATTGGTCTCAATATTTTCAGACTTACTTATTTTTTATTTATTTCAGTTTTCCTACAAGAAGTAATTGACAGTCTTGCCAGAGGATATGAGGAAAAATTGAAGTGTGATTACCTAATTCTAGAAATTAATTCATCAAGATATGCATACAACATTCAGTTACATGAAGTGAACTTCTTTGTTGTAAAGGCATTGCTTAGTATGCCTGCGTTATTAGACAATAAGAATGTACTTGTAACTGTCAAAGATATTCTTAAATTCTTTCGACCAGTGCTGGCTAATTACATTAAAACAAAATCATCTATATTTGACTGTCTGAGGGCTATAGAGGTAAATTATACACATATTTTGACAAATTTAACCACATCTAGTGCATTTCTGCTTGTCTTAAACTTAAAATAATTGTTGTATTTTAGGATTGCTGCAGTAAATGCGAATGGCTTGAAAATAGAGCGGGGCAGATAGTCCATTTGTTTTATGAAGCCGGTGTTGTTGATGAGGACTCTTTGATTGAATGGTATGGAATGCTAAAAGAAAATGAAAGCCCTATTGCAAATCAGGTCTCCATCGTAAAATTCTTTCAGTGGCTTCAAGAAGCAAGTGAAGAAAGTGATGATTCTGATTAGGAATAAAAAAAAAGAAATATTTTGTATGTTTTTGGTATTTATTACTGGTATATAGCAAACATTGTATGTGCCAAAGTTTTAAGAATATTACAAATTATAAACAGTGATAGTTTTATTTCAAAATATTTTCCTCACTGGTGATTAACATTATTATTTATCTAATAGTAGCATATTGTTGGAATTGTACAGTGGAGAAATTTCTAAATTTATTAAAGTCAAATGATGTTGGTTCACATGGTGAATGCACTTTTATTTGTCTCATATGTGTATCTCTTCCATTTTGGTGGTTACTTAAAACAGCTATTTGGATCATGTAGGTCCTGATGGGTCTATCATGGATATCTTTGATAGGTATCATCTCCCAGCCTAAAAAAATAGAACCAACTTTTGTAATGAAAAATAGTAACAAATGTGGAATCTTTATTCCAGTACAAAATTTCTTTAAAACTTCAAAAAATATATCCTTAACATTTATATTTCAAGGTAACATTTATATTTTTTATGTTTGGTTTATCAATATTTCATGTGATACACTTATTACAATAATCTAAAAGGACTAAGGTTGGTATTTATCTCATGAAGTATAACATACAAACTATCTCTAAATTAATTTACCTGAAGGCTCAATTAACTCAATCACTTCAATTTCTTGTAAATCATTAAAGTGGGTGCCAGCTCTTATTGAAATCCTGCTTGGTGTGTAGCTCTCATCCAGTTTATAATCTGTGTAAATGTATATATGAGACACCATTGTTTTTCTTTGAAACTGAATGTTGACTAAATGTGGTAACTGGCCATCTGACTGCCAGTATGTGTCCATGCAATCATCTCTCAATTGATCTATGCCGAAACCTAAAAGTACAGATTTAAATTATAATGGGTTTCTTGTGTACTCAGAATAGTTTTGTTTACTCGGAATTGTATTACCTGGCTTACAAGAGGACAAACTCCAAATTGCATGATTTCCTACTTCCCTGACAGTTCCAGATCGCTCACTAACAAGTGGATCTTTTTCAACAGGCATATTTACTTACTACAAACACTTAGATATCCCGAATGATTGTAAAAGTAATTTTCTAGTAGATATCTTGAAAATCAAACAAATATTAAATCTGAATTCAAAACAACCTTTATATTTGACAGTTGACATACATTTCAAAGGCACAGACTAAAGAAAACTTCTGTCAAAGGTATGAAAGATAAAAGTACATAAAAGAAGCTTTACTTCATATTTACGTTTTTAAATAAAAATGCGACGCAATAACTGCTATTCTAGTCCAAAATGTTGTGGCAATTATTAAGCCTTCCACAGAAAAATATTTGAATATATATGATAATATAAAGTTATGTGTTGTGACAATGAACTACCTTTTCTATTTTTGCTTTAAAGGTGAAGAAAAACATCGTGATTAAACCCTGCACACGCTTGCTTTCCCCGAGGAAAGATACATAATGTGGAATGGTCAAATAGAAATACCTTTTCCACATGGGCAATTTTTGTTTATAAAATTCTGTTTAGAAGGATTGGAGCACGGCGCAATGACACAAAACGAATTCATGAAACAATGCTCAATAAATTCTAACAGGCGCCTGTTATTTGTACAGTGTACTAAAATATTAGTATAAAATACTTAGAATTTAGAATACTCTATTAAGCAAGTAGTAAGGTCGGTATTATTGTATTAAGTGTTCCGTTCAAAATTGTGCTCTGGAAGAGTTATCAGTAATAACGAAACTATAAAATAAACTTGACTACGGAAAATAAAAAGTGATCTCAAAAATAGAGAATCTAAAATAAGTCACATAAAAATCGAGGTACGTAAAGAAATAGTCAAAGTTAGAGTCGCATTGGACATCAATGTAAAAAAAAAATGTTAAAAAATACTACGCAATATAGGTATTATTCTTATATAGGTCTTAGAATATTATCCTTTAATATAGGTGTTACTTGATAAACGTGTGAGGCCCCATTTCTCTACCACGACCATTTCCATTCGAATGGATTACTTGATTTAGATGTGTATGCTTTTGTAAAAACATAAATTAAATGAATAGTGAATACACCCAACAGAGACAATAAAGCTTTTTCGGTATTACATACACTTTTACCTGAAAAACTTAATTTGAGGATCGTTCATGCATTAGAGTCGGCGCGGGCTTGGTACGGGGAACCCGCGACCTTTCGTTATATAAGAGCGGCACGATCATCCTCCAATGAACGCTACAAAAGATTTTTATGATAATTTTTTTTTTTTCATAAAGTTTGAAAAGTTGATACTGAACAATGTTGGTACTGCATCTGATTTTGACCTTATTACATTCATAATATTATTTTATTGTTTAAAGCGTTCACGATTTTAGTATTCAAATAAGTATATGAATTTATATGAATATCTCCAGCAACTGTTAGGTAATATCAAAGCAAGTGTATTTATAAATTACTATGTAAAGGTAAACTAAACACTTAAGTTTTGTATAACATTAAACATGCGACATATGTGATCGTAACAAATCGAGGTCAGTTCCTGTGGGAAAGTTAGGCGGCGGTAACATACATTTTATATTCATTTTAGGTAGATAAGCAATTCAAGATGCGATGGGTTGACAAATTGATAACTTTATAATTAGTGGTTACGTTGCGGCCGACGTAATTTGACCATAGCGTGTTGTTCGGAAACGATTCATTAAGTACCGCGGGAACTATCTGTTTAAAATACATGCATATTTACTAATATATTGGCAAATCAATACGCTTTTAATTCTGCTTTCGTTTTTGATAAGTTGTATTAGGTGTACGTTTATAAAGCCTAGATACCTATACCCTAATTAATTATTTTTATGAAAGAATAATAATTTAAGGCATTTATGGTATTCGAATTCATAAAAGTCTGAAAGGATTACATAAGCTTTACAGACATCATCCTAAAATATAATTTACAGTGTTGTCAGCGTATTACTTTCGTACTTTTTTTATAAAATATATTTACTTTATCAATCGCGATCTTATAAAGTACCTTTCAACGGTTTGTTTACCTTTTATCTCACGGCTCCCTGAATAGGGTATAGGTAAATCTATACTAATATTATAAAGCTGAAGAGTTTGTTTGTTTGTTTGTTTGTTTGTTTGAACGCTAGGATCTCAGGAACTACTGGTCCGATTTGAAAAATTCTTTCACTGTTAGATAGAAAATTTATCGAGGAAGGCTTTAGGCTATATAACATCACGCTACGACGAATAGGAGCGGAGCAGCAATAAAGAATGTTTCAAAATCGGGGACATTTTTTCCTTTTTGTGAGCTTCCGCTGCGTGCGCTGCGGAAACGGTTAAAGTTTCGCTAAAATAATGTATGAGAGAAACGTTCCTCTTTAAAAGTTCTAAAAAAAAGTCCGCGACAGCATATGTCTATTTTTTAAGGTTGGCTCACTATAACGTTTTTTATCCTAACCAAATTTATTTTAAAATAATGTTTTATTTGTGGAGGTGTTTTTATACATATGATATTAATCCTTATCAAAATAAATACGTTATTCATTACAAGTATTTAATTTTAAATAAAATTGCCCTTTACATCATTTGATTTCACTGAGTATCTTAAAAGATATTGCAGTTTTAAAATATTGATCAAGCGCGCAATAATGATGCACAAGGCGCCGATCGACGCGTTACGGTTTCACGTTTGAACAATTTGACCGAATTGTATGATTTTTGGTATGGACATAAATAGGACTCTGAGAAGTAAAATAGACTACAACTTATTTTCCTTCTGAACTCAACCCTGTAGTCTACGCGGACGGAGTCGCGAGCAAAAGCTATAAAATATATTATATGAAACATACAAATTTCCCTATTAAATTGCTCAGTTGTATGTACCGAGTCATTCCTAATATAATAATAGGGAAACTGGGGATACTTGATCTCGGCTTTTGTTTTTCAACCCTCATTTTCTTAATGTTGATCGGATTTTAAATTTGTTGGTAGGTACTGAAACACGTGGAATTTATTTGGCTACACTATGTGTGATACCCAACGATCTCAGTGTATTAATTTAGTTATAACTCTACTATAAGTACGAATAGGGAAATGTATCTAGTGTCCGCTATATATGTACGACTTGACCCCCCCCCCTTTGGGACACTTGATCTTTGGGAATATCTCCCGAATTTGGGGAATATCTTCCGAATTTATGATACCATTATAAGGAATAAGTACTAAAAATATGTTCAAGATTGCTATAATCAAATTTGTTTATTTGCTCATGCAGTGAATAACTTTCTAGTTTTATTTAAATCACTGGCATATCTTTTTAGTTTAATAACCGCTAATCGGTACTCTTTTAGCGTACCGCTACAACTTTTACCAACAATAACATCATTCACAGCCAACGCTAATATTTGTTTATCGATTCGTGCCATATTTCGTACAAATTATTTTAAGATTAACACTTTTCTCTGTTAAAATAGGCTAAAATATGGATAAATATTGTATTAAAGCCGTACAACATCGTAAACTCTTTTCTAAATAATTTTAAATTCAAAATTAAAACTCATGAAAAATTGTCAAACAAAACACAAAAAGTGTCCTATACATTTTTTAAAATATACATTCCTGTCTCAGTATGAAATTAAAATATAACAAAAGAGTAAACAATTATACAAATAATTAGGAATGGGGAACAACATTGGCTGACACAAGTAAAGCTGAAACAAAAATGATTGTATTAATTAATATTATCATTACTTTGTTAGGTTGTCTGAGACATTTTTTTAGACATCGGTAGTTAGAAAACCTTATTCTGTGATTCAAATTCAAATTCAAATTCAAATATATTTTATTGTGGTACATAGGTTCATAATGGTGTCACAAATAAGGTTTTTTTTTAACAGCTATGACCCGCCGTGTTGGCATACAATAATTTGGCTTAAATCTAATAAAAATTTACAAAAAAAAGAAAAAACTATAACATCAAAACTAACTAACTAATCTATTTATCATAAAGAAAATCATGTAAACTATAATAACACTTATTATTTAGGAATTTAAACAATGAGGATTTAAAGATACCTATTTGTTTTAAAAAACTTTATAAATTGTTGATGTCAAGATGTCATAGATGTCATTTACAGATTTTATTATAATTTTAGGAAGACGGTTGACTTTCAATATTACACTTTATTTATTATTGGTTAATCAGTGTGTACGATATGGGCCTTGGCAAAAAACAAGTGGAACAACTAAGTGGATTCACAACAACTTTTATAACTTATGGTTTGTCTGCCTTCATCGGAATGATATATCTTACTGATTGGAAAGCCGTCGTTACTTATATACCATATTATAATAGAAAATTTGGAGCCTCTAAGAAACCTGAATGTTAAATAAGTCACAGAATAAATTAATACATTGACAGGTGGTCTCCATAAATGAAAGCTAGCGTATAATAATATACAGAGAACAGGCTCCGCGCACGCGTTTGAAATAATACTTTAAATGGTACTGAAAGAATGGCATTACAATAATGACTGGTCACCGAGATCAGGTGTGCCCGGATTTATAATAAAATATCAAGTTGGTTGGATACAGCCGGCGCACGCGCAGCTGCCACGAGCCCTCCTCCGGCCCTCGCTGAGGTGCGCCCTCCGGACAAACGGGGTTATACATTGTTATATTGTTGTATTTGTTCTATAAATTTGTATAATAAGGTGACGAAATAAAAAGTGAGTGACTTAACGCCCCGAAAAAATTATTTGCATTTAATAAAAAATTAAATACGATAATAACTGGTTTTCATTAATTTTGTAGTTAACTAGCCCAATTGGTACAATATTCTTGAAGAAGCATGGTACTTTCCCAACTTCTGGAAATCTTGAGTAGATTATGACACGACATTGTTTTTATTACGTGGAAAAATATTGTTTACATAAGGGATCATTTATATCACTAATTACTTCACGGGTAAAACAAAAACATACTAAACGTAAAAGTATAAACAAAATAATATTTAGGTAAACAACTTTTGATGTTTACTTAATTTTAAATAATACGAGTAATGTGAGAAGGTAGAATGACGCATAATCTCATAAGTGTTTTGTTAATGTAAGCACATTATTGTTTAATTATGTAAGAACAAAAAGTTTGTAAACAAAAACAAAAGTTAATTGAAGTCTGCTAATTCTCAAAGTATGTAAGGCTTTCAAGAAGTTAGGACACTTTTAATTAACATCTTTCGAGGTGTTGGCCATTATAGTGTGGCTATAATCACTGCCCTTTAAATTTTTAGCCTAAACGTCTAATATAATTACTATACTCTATACTGGAACTGAAACTGGAACCGTAAAACAAGTCGACTTTAGTATGATACGGGCGGGCCTACCATTATAAATAACTAACTCCAGATTTTATCTCTATACCATAATTATTGTACTAAAGTCTAAAGCTTCAGAGTATGAGACATTGAGTTTTTTTTTTAATTGATATGCCAGGTTAGGTTATTTTATCCACTTCCACATTCTGCAGACTTTTGTAAAAATAATATAAATTCTTAATAACATTGTTAATGTAAGCTTATTTCTTATGGTTTCACGTCACCTCAGCACCGATTTTGATGAATTCTTGATGCGTAGTCAGATAGAACAGATTTTTTGTCTTGAATAAACTTTGATCATTTGAGGAATTATATTTTTAATAATAAAATGAAGTAGAAGTTATTTTTTTATAAGGTAGGGTAAAATAAATATCTCATATTGATGTTATTTACTTAAAGGGTTGCATAGCGGAGTATATTTAAGTACAAAGTATGGCATAAGTAGGTTGGACATCTGATAACCGTATAGTACTTATTGCGTTAAAAACAGTTTACTGATTACTTTGCTTAACTAGCGGAGTAAAAATGTACAAGAAAAATCTAATTACTTTCACCTTCTAAGTTTAATGTTTGAGCTTTGAGCTTTGCTGTATATTTTTAATATTAAGTGGTTCATGACTACATGACACGAATGTTGAGTACGGTGCCCTATGAACTTAATGCCTTCCAATCCATTGTTTAACCGTAGGACTTGCTTTAAAAGCAAGCAGAAGGCATAACGAAACACGTGGGCAGAGAAGTTATTACAGGTTTATAGGGCGGATTTAATTTATATAGATGAATAATGAATCTCGGAAAATAAAGGTAAACAAATTCAATACTTTCAAAAAGTTTATACCCTTATTCGTATTTATTTATGAGGACAAACAGAATATGAACTTATATATATTACATATTAATGGAAAAATTTTATATATTTACTGAAGACACTTAAATACATGAACTTTTACTTTGTACAAGTATTTAAGACGGGCAAGAGCAATTCTTTTTCAGTAATGGTATATCGGCACTATGAATAAGACCCTAGTGAGAAACATTAAAGAGCCGAGGGCCCCTGGCCGACCCTAAGGGCGAGGTGAGGTGCGGTGCGCGGCGTTCCGACACAGCCCTCAGCGTACGGGTATTTTGACACTTATCTGTTGGCCGCCTGCCAAGCGGCTGTGCGGTGCCGCTGCTCACGTGCTACCACTTTGTATACAAACACGACAAATATTGCGCGAATTTTTGACATCTTTAAAACTTGTTCGGCTCTTACTTACTCTGTACTGACTTACTCTGTGGTGAACAAACCCAAGTGTGATAGTGAAAATGGATTTGTCTTGTGGAGAAAATATGCAGAACTCAGGCAACAGTGGCAATAGGCGAGCTGTGGACATGTGCGTGGCCGGGCCCGACCGAGCCCTGGACCGCGACCCTCGCATCTTGCTCAACCTCTTGGCCTTGGAGAGATCTCACGCTCTGCACACAGACTATTTTCAAAATGTTCAGATTGATATCCAACCCTTTATGCGGAAGGTGGTCACCACGTGGATGTTGGAGGTGAGTAAATATATCGTGATTATAGAATAATTTTTATCGCAATTCCTTATACAAATTCAATGTTGCTTTATCATAGCAGATACTTGATCAGCTGATTAAACTACCCTCATATTAGGTTGGATAAGATTTCATTAAATATGAAATATAAGATTTATTATGATAAAGAATGTAGATTAAGCTGCAGCCTCAACCTATATAACTAAATATGGAACTTAATATCCTTTCTAAACAGCTGAGAATGACCGGAATCTCTTAAGTAATAGAGCATATTAGTAACTCCGAAGTTGTACAGTTTATAGGGGCATTTCTACGTTTATTACATTCATCTTAATTTATTCCTAGTCAGTTAGTAGATTTCTGTTATAAATGTACCTATTGTTTATTTTGAAAAGGTTTGTTCTGGATACTACTATATTTTTTATGTTTTAAACAATTTGACTGAAATATAATTTTAATGAAAGTAAAATTTATAAAGTGATCTTTGGGTCAAAACTGTTATTATGTTGTAAGTTATGTTGAATCTAACTACGAAAAACATTATTCTTACATACGCAAATAGACTTTATTTCAATGATTTTGTTTTATCATAAATAGATTCGAAAATGAATATGTAGATTTAAAGGATGTTTGCCTCATACACTTAAAAGATGAAGTGCTTGATTAAAACGATCTATTTCTATGAGTGAGCTTAAGTGACTCCTTTTTGTCGAGAGTTTATATTTAACGAGCTAATCCTTGAATGGCTAACTCGGCATGTATCACTAAGTTTATTTGTTTGCCTAGTTGAAAATGAGTAACCTCATCTTCCTTGATTGACTTAAATTTAAGACATTCCAATACCGCTTTGTGCTAACTCGTAAAAGGATTATAAATACACACTATCCTACATTATAAGTATGCATACGACGTTAAGTTCATGTCTATCCATATTAATATTTTAATCTTTGTTAAACTATTGATTGTTTCATGTTTCTGTTTCAACGATGTTTTAAAAGCTCATTGCTATATAACTTATAAACATTACTAAAAACTACGCACCAGTGACAATGACCCCATCTTACAATGATGCAATGCCGTGGCTGTGAGAACGCACTCTAAGAATATTTTGGGGCCGGCACCATGGGCATTAGTACCGTCTGTGTAACTGTAAGAATGGGATTTCATTGAAATTTAAGGGACGGAATAGTTGCATTATTGACATCAATAAAATTGACGATTGTGGATTTTTTATAAAATAAAAATATCGTAGATAACTAAATGAGGTCGGAATGCTTATACTACTTTAAACGCAAATGTATATTTCACCGCTAATTGGATGTAATGATAATGTTGGATTTAATAAGTAATTATTTTCCAGGTGTGCGAAGAGCAGCAATGTGAAGAGCAGGTGTTCCCTTTGGCTGCGAGTTACATGGACAGATTCTTGGCACATCGCGCTATCTCACGACAACAGCTGCAGTTACTCGCGGTTACTGCGTTGCTTCTTGCTTCCAAGTTCCGACAATGTCATCCTCTGTCTGTGGAGCTACTATGCGCCTACACGGACAACTCCGTCTATCCTCAGGAAGTTAGGGTAGGTACTTTATTATTTTATCTATGGGTTAACAGATAGCAAATATGTTATAGGTATCCTGAATTTATCATCGTCCTACGCAATACATTGACGAGTAAGTAGCACACGCTTAATTCGACATGGCCTTTCCTGGATATAAGGTTTATCAGTCCTACCATATCGTTTACCTGAAACTATTAGTACACACCCACCCTTCGATTGAAAAAAGGTCAAGTGGATTCATCGCAACAAATTTACATCCTGCGCCGACCACAACTTATACATTCTTTGATTTCAATACATGAACT
Source organism: Cephonodes hylas (assembly GCA_030295005.1). NCBI lineage: Eukaryota > Metazoa > Arthropoda > Insecta > Lepidoptera > Sphingidae > Cephonodes > Cephonodes hylas. The sequence goes on along the minus strand of AP025369.1, from coordinate 6,974,215 downwards.
CGATAAGCTGAGTCAAATGTCACTCTACCACCCCACTGATATGTTTCCTTAAAATGAGTTTCCGGCAATTACTTGTTCCTCGAGACAAGCAAGAAAGGGCTAGCGGGACAGTAATGTCGCCTTGTTGCGTAAGTAACTTACTACCTGTGACGAAGGAGTCACTTGCGTGTTTCCGACGGAAATAGGACATGAGATCGTCGCCCGATTCAAAATAGGTACAATTAAGTAGTACGAAAGTGGAAGTCATTACACATATTAGGTTAAATGAGAATAATGGCCCGCGGCAATGTTCATGTGACGTCTGCTAAAAACTATTCCTGCGGACACGTCATTGCGGAGCAGCTTTTAGTGTAACACCTACACAATGCAATGCGTCAAAATTGATTCCCACACTTCGGCTTTTATAAAAATTGTCGTAATTGTCACTATTCCCGCACAGGCAGGTGTGATTCGTTAAATTTTGTTTGTGCTGTGAGCCTACGTCAAATTCTAATTTGTCGCTTTATTTTCACATGTGGTCATGTACTTTATGCAAGGTGGTTAGACACGTTGATATATCATAATATTTTTATGCATATTAAAATTTTATTAATTAAAAAAAAAAACACACATTAATTCCTCAACATTCCCAATGTAAGTGAATATATAAACTCGACTACAATTAAAGAATCCTCGGGGGCGGAAAAATTGACTTTCAAAACAGTCCTCATTTTTATTACCCGTGGAAATAATACGAAGAGCGTGAGAAAACATTTATTTATTCCTTCGAAATGCCGTATGGTGTCCTATGAAGGTATTTCCTTGTCATTAATTTGTGCGATCATGGCGATACGTCTGCCACTCGCATACCTAATGATGTCATATGGTGCAAGTCGTGTTCCACTTTCCCATGCTTTGAATGTGTGTCTTATATCGTAGTTATTATATTTAAAATGTTGATTAACACTTACGTTAATGATTATTATCCTTAATTGTTATCATAAATTTAATTTATATCCTGCTTATAATGCATAAGAACCCTTTATCGGGTTCATTCTTCTTATTTGTTTACAATATCCTTTAAACCCAAACGCGCTTGATAAGTTTATTGAACTCGACTCCAGTGATTAATATAAACTGTTGGTGCACCATTTATCAAGAGAAAGGTCTTGAGTTTTATTTGTTTCAAAAATCGTTGTTTGTGTACGTTGTAAGTTTTTGTCTCTGAATACAAATACTGAGACGTCGCATGATTTGCACCCTCTTCTTACATTTCTTCTAGGTAATTGCGAAGTGCTTCGCTACTTTTTGCGGTTTCCGCTATATCCATTGGGTATGACGGTTACGATTCAACTATTAAGAATATGCGTTTGTCCCTTCTTTGGTTCGCTCTCAAATGAATGCACGGTAAATAAACCTTTTGAAAGGTTCAAAAAAATTCACACGGGTACGTGCCCTTTGGAAATCATAAATTGCAATAGGTAGATGCGTCCCCTATTTAGGACCTTATTTCATTTTCTTTTGTTTGTTTCAGCAATGGGAAGTGATGCTACTGCAGCGGTTGAATTGGCAATTATCAATAGCGACAGCTTTTGACTTTGTCGAGCCGTTCTTAGCAAGAGTGCCGTGGGGACGAGTCAATCCCTTAGTGCGGACGCATGCCCTCACACTGACATCAGTTTGCTACACAGGTAATTTAATTACTCAAAATACTTGAGAAAATAACTTTTTATTCAAATCATGAGTACAGTATAAGTCATCGGCAGCAAAACGCCGGCCTTCTCTGAGACTACACATATACATTTTAGTGCTAATAAATCGGCAGCGGGACTCGTGTTACATGCGGGTCGAGTAGCTTCCTTTCTGTATTAATTACTACTAATCGATAAACACTCGTGTTAGTTTTCTCACTTTCTGCCGGATGTAATTTTGCGTAGAAAAACATAGTTTTAGTTCAATTAGTGAATGTGTGGGCTCCCTTTGTTTTGGAAACACGAACGCATGCGTGCGGTGGACAGGACGTGACTCTATAAGCATTTACGGTGGTGTTGTTGTAGGGGTAGTGGACGCGTGTATCGGAACGCGCACATGTCGTTTGCGCACTGATAGCGCGCACACCTTGCGCCGGCGCACCCCTCAGCCACTGACCCCCGGCACTCCTATTGTGTAAATGACTTATATAATGACGCTCTATAATAAAATTTCGGCCCTCTCTCCAAGCTGAACAATTAAACCAAGTATTTAAATTTTACTGCGTCGCATTTTATTACGCGACGCCCATACATCTATGTAAATCACAAAGGTGTAACAATTGACCAAGCACGTGTGCATTATTATTTAACTGTGATTTTATTAATTTGATATCGCGAGCCCCCAAATGACTCCCTTTGCACACGTCATAAGATTATGTTCAGTTGACAATAATACAATTCAAATAATAAAATATTATTAAATCTGTCATGACGCTAATGTCCTGAACTCTTTATGCGAGTAAAACGTTTCATGATCATTTTAATTATCTGTATTTCCATTTCGTGGTTACTGAAAATTATTAACTACGTTTGTTTGATAGTATTGACTTAGAGATATGAGCATGTAAAAGCTTACATGGAACGGCGGATTTTCAACGTCCTTACAGAACATACGTTTTTCTAAGTCTATGTTTTTACATTCATTTATAATGACTACATATATTTTAACCTTTTAAGTCGCCGTAGTTTCCGAGTAGTAATAGTGTGCATGCAGTAATCACTAGGGTGGTTGACCAGGAATAACCCATTCATACAGTATCCCTTCAAGGGTTGCGCTTGCACGATCACAGCGACAAAAAGTAGAAATAAAAATTAGTAATTCATATGAAGCTTACCCGTCGTTACCCACCACGTGACCTTTACTTACCCTGCTTATAAGTCGTCATATTTATGACATAAATACTAACCATCGTTAATAGTTTTATATTTTATTCTATTAACATAAGGAAACTATAAATAATCAACGTTTAAAAGTTAGAAAATGTAAATAACACGGATACCATGTTTGGAAATTTTATTTCTAATCACAATGATGAAACACAGTAGCACAGACAAAATAACAGTTCTTATCTATTTCAAAAATAATAATGGTTGAGAGTAGGCCCGTAGTCCATATGGTCCATTGGATTCTGATAATATAGTTATTTATGGCTTCCACGGTTTAATCCTCTGTTGCCCTTATATGGTTTGTAGTTTATACGATAGTAACTGTTTACGATTACATTTAACTGTTTGTATATTATCTTGTTGATGTATTTTTTAATTTATAATTTATTGAAGTATACGACTACTTACTTTTCTATATATTCCATACAATAGTTTGAATACAAAAAGACGTATTCAAAGTTTCTGGGCGTTGAGTTGTTTGGTGTCAGTTACCGGATGTAATACACTTAATTGCCGGTAACTTACCGATCGGGCATTACCCAAGGTGTGAAAGGGTTAATAACATTATTTGACCCTTGAGCTACCTTTTCTTCGTTTACGAGAAAGGTTAATTAGGGGTCTTACGTTTACTGTTAATTATTACTAGTAATATAATATTTTATGCTACATCAGATTCAAATGGTTGATGTTGCGGAATTAAGAAAAATACGTTCATTGAAGTTGGTTAAATATTATTATTAAGTATTTCGCATGGCATGTACACTTAGTGCCGGTTAGTAACTCAAGTTAGCGGTGTTGTGCTGCCAATGACTTATGTGTCGAGTTGTGGCAGTCAAGGGCCCGACCGCGACAGCTGACTAGAGCACAAAACTGGAAGACGTCCCGCGGCCATTGTAATGCTCCCGAATCCCTGTTCCGAGGCTCGGCGACAAAAGGACCCCGACAATGGATCCGTCTCGGCGCGCACCTGGCGTGCCTCGACCCTGTCTAACCCGAAACTTAGCCGTACACGTCTTCTCAAATCACAATGTTCTCGTATCTCGAATTTATGAAATTGAACTTCCGCTTACAGCTTCCGATCTAAGCGAACAACGATTGCATTGATTTACAAATAAAAAGTTATAATTTTTTATCGTCAAAATTGTTTTCATATGCATGGGTTAACCTTTTTTGAAACATGGAGCTTATTTGCCTATTGAAAGAAAGTGCCTTTAAACTTGTCGCCAAAATAAGACATAAAACTAACAGGGTGTAAAAATACATCACCAACCAGTTCTGTGCCATTAGTCGTTGACTATTTGCAACCCCTGTAATTTCGCTATGTTTGTATTAGATCAGGATTCACTATCGGGGTGGCACTGACAGGTTTCCCAAACGGAACATAACGGTTCCGAATGTCTGTTGGAACACGTTAAGTTTGTGGTAATTAGAAGTGTAAGACGCGGGGGCGGGCACCGTCTCGTGGTCGCCTGCGCCAGGTTCGTGCTTCAGGTTAACAGATGTGGAGTCCGAGGCGGGCCAACTGACGGGCAACCTGTCGCGCAACGGATCGCGACGCTCCGCTGCCCGTGCCGTAGATATCGTGCCTGATACGCGATTTATTAGAGATCATTTCCTATTCATAATGTGTTAGGGGATTGAACTTTACATAAATAATACGCCCATTATAAATATGTGTTTTGATATGACATTAAAATTCAATCTGTATCGCGGTTACAGTTTTACATGAGTAGTATTCCTCTGGTTCATTGGCCTTTATACCTAATGTGCCCGTAAGTTTACGTTACAAACAGTTCGTTAATTACGCACTGTGCACTTTTTCTGATTGAAATTATGACCCGTTCGCGTGTTGCAATATTGTTTTTTAAGGTAAATAGCATGAAGACGCTTATAAGGGCACGACCGCGTAATAAAATACGTTTGTAGGTGGGCAGTGACCCTATGTTTGTATGGCGCTCGCGTTCGCGGAGGTGCAAACGGAAGGGTCGCACCAGGTGTCCTCACATCTGCCGTCTTGGCCTGACGTCGTCGGCCTCCACCCAAAGCGACTTCAAACTTTATATTGTCCTAACTTGTTTCGCTTCAATACCTTTACCGTTACCGACGCTTGCGTAAAGAAATGCTGAGACTCGTACATAAGATATCGCTGCCAATGTATGATCGTTGTGCAATTTAACGTAAGTTAGAATCAGCAATACAAACGCGTGACATTCATAACGGAGTTTGATTTGCCTAACTTGTGATGGAACACATATAAAATTGAACAAAAGAAACCCTCCGTACAACTTGGCGAAATTGCAGCTGCGCCCTTAGCTAGACGACTTAAGATGTAAATTACCATTATTTCGAGCTCATTGTCCCGGGGTCTGTGCACACAAAGATGCAGACGGGGACAAAATGCACGAATCTGGCAGCTGTTCGACTTTCCTTCCTTATTCTCGTCTAAACAACAATGAGCTTCGCGTATTGTGCAAAATGTAACTAGATGTTTTTTCTACGGACCCTTTTTGACGTCTTTGGTTTTTTTCTAAGATTTACTTATGTCTATTCGGTATACTCAGCTGAATAAGCAATAGGCATGGTTACAAATTTGAAATGTTATTGAAACATTTAGCTTTATAGAATAGTGATTTATTAATGCATTAAGACAAATATAGAATACGAAGAGGTAGGCGCAAGGTCGGTCAGATGCAAGGTGTCCGAGCCACCTGTCCGCACCAATTGCATCTCGCAACAGATGTATTTTACCTGCTGTGGAGCCTACCAACTTTTTATGCCATATTTATAGCATCCCAAAAACAAAAATGTGGAGATTGGATTATGGGCGACCGAGTCTTATAGTACTTCAAGTTTTTAAGTATTTACTGCATACAAGCGCATTAATTACATTATTTATAGCTTCGTCAGTTTTGCCGAAAAATAATTAAAACTGCATTTTTGATGGAATAAGTAGAAGTGTATTTCTGCAGAAACGTGTTATAAGTTTGTTGCCGATTTTTCTGTTGCATGGTGCTATCTAATGGGAAACTTTAGTAAACATTTATTTTATTAATGAGATATGTGCAGTTATGCACAGTGACCACGTAATATAATAACTAACATCTTGTTATTGTCAACAGAAACTGAATTCCTGTTGGTGCCGCCGTCGTTGATAGCCATTGCTTGCATCACAGCGGCTGCGCGGGGGCTGCGTGTGCGCATGTCTGTGAATGATCTGTGCGCACTAACGAGGACTTCGCCGGCGGCCGCGGAGTTGGTGTCTCGCCACGTGGAGCGCGTGCTGGCGAGGGAGACGCAGCCACAGGAGCCGAGACCGAGACACGCACAGCCCTACAAACACGTCACGCCAGAACAAACACAGCTCCCCGACACACCGACAGACGTACAAGATGTACATTTTTAACGTTTCCCAATAACATACCAGCAACATTCCATATGCGTTTATTATTGACGTTAAAAATTCGAAAAGTACAAATTATCACAAATTTAATTAATGTCCCATATTGTGATATAGCTTGTTTGTATGGATATATTTTTATACATAACTTTTGAAAGGAAATCGCATTGGATTCATGTTGATAGAAAAATTGTGGAGAGATAAATAGTCATGGTTTTTTAAGCATTTTTTTCGCGGCGCACCTGGGTGCAGGTACAAAAAGATATCGAAAGCTTGGGTCCCTGAATATGCAGTGGCTTACAACATCACTACTCTTCTGATATCTTAATGTATAAAAGATTAATTTTCCATTGATCTCAGATTATTTATGTATAGTGGACTAGGGTAAATTACTTTTATTTATTGAAATTTAAATTTGTTTAGTGTTAATGCTGTATATTTATTGAGTGAGTGAGTTGTGAATTGATTATATCAGCTGATCTCTTTAACACAAAGCACAAGTAAAGAATACCTTTGTACATAGGCATAGGCATCATTTGTATAAATGAAATGGTTGTAAGAGTAATTAAATGCAAAGAAAACCTAAAAAATAACAAAAATATAGAAATGTACTGAGAAGAAACGAATCTGTATTTAATCACGAAGCTTTTTATAGAAAGCTCTCCAAATATATTTTTAAATAAATAATGGTCTTACAGATTGAATCAATGTCAATTAATATTTGGAAATGAATATTTTTATATGTTGAATTCGAATAATTAGTGTACCTACCATTTAGGCAAGTACGAAGGAATTGTAAGATCCGTTCGGAAAGAATGTGTATGTGACCGGCGCTTTAATTCCGAATAGTTTTGTAGGACTCGAGCCAAATATTATTTTGATTGCTTACGTCGGAGTGGACAGCAGACGACATGTGGTTGTCATTCAATAATATTTGTGCACCGGATCACCTTCAATGCATATTATTAGAAGCGAGACATTTGTTACTAGTTGCGATGTTATTGCTGGCGCGCTCGTGTAATCACGCTGCCACCTATCATTACGAGTGTTTCACATATAAGTGTGAGTTGTATCGTTTGTGTGTTGTTATATCATAAGATCTCATTTTGTAGCAAATTCCAAATAACATACCTAAACGAAAATGCGTTTTAGCGTGGAAATGTTAAAATAATGTAATATTTATTTAGAACGATGTTAAGTTTTTTTAAATTCTAGTCACATGTTTATCACATTCCTGTTTTCGACCAAATCTGATGTTTTAGATTTATAGCACACGTACCACCTGGTACTTAGGGTTAGGCGTAGTAGGTACTTTAGGTATTTGTTAGGTTTTATGGTTAAATACTCACCACTAGCCAGTAGCCCGTATACTGACTTAGTGAACGTAGCGTGGAATAAAGTTCACGTGTAGTTTAATAACTGTAACTATTGTGTAGAAATAGAATTAGAGAAAGAGACCCACAAACGGTTGTTCTGTGTAAAAGCCGTCGTGAAGCCGCCGAGCGTTACGTTACGCGATGTTAATTAAACTAATTATAATAAATTAATGGTTGAGCTTTCAACTTATTCTTTTAATTCTATTTCAAAGTCGACGTAATTATTACGTAAAATTGTTGCTTTACGCTCAGGCCGCTTCGTTCGGAATACCGAAGTTGGAATGATATGTGTGGTCACGGCTAGAACTTTGTAATAGAGTATTGGTCTGTTAATTGCAGCTGTAAAAGAAACGAACTGAATGCGGTAGCGCTACTTGAACATTTTAATTCTTCTTGGCTGTAATAGACTATAATCTCTACACGATTAGTTTTAATATGTGGTATGTAGTGTTTAAGTATCTTAGAAGCAAGGTTTATATGTAAAATATAATATAATAAATAAAAATCCTCCAAAAAGTGTTTGTGTTTTGATATTTTCATATTGAAAATGCTAAAATTTTCAGAGTGTCATCAATCAAATCCATCTCTATTAAATTATTTCTAAAGATTTACGTAGTTCACTTTGATATTCTTTATCTTTTTAAAGGATTGATATTTTTGTGTCCAGCTTGTAAAATTAGTAATTTGTAACCGTAATCATAACCAGCACCTATGCTATAGTGAAGACATCAACAAGAGACCTGACTATAATATAGGTATACAAAGTCTGATGCCTACAAAGTCCAAAAAGACAGGGCTTAAGTTCACCACGCTGATTTAGTTTCAGCTGATGGGCGCCATATGCCTCAAAACGTCAATTTTTATGAAGCTTTTTCTTTACTCATGTATTCATTAGGTACTGTCAATTTAAACACACTATTAACTCTATGTATTTAATTATACAGATATTTAGGGAAGAAACAGCAGAAAAATATTAAGTTACTATTTAGTTTTAATTAGTTGACCAGGGTAGTAGTTAAAGGGTAGTTTTAAACTGCCGTTTAAAATGCAGCCTGGAAGTGGTAGCTAAGTTAAAATTCAGAACCCTTTTTTCTGCCTTTTTATTAGATCGGTATTGTGTAAACATAATATACCTTCGTGAACTATAAATATCACACACATTATCATTTCACAGATGCGATGGTTATTTCAATATTATGGGATGCGTCTGGTGCTAAAATAGGTGAGTTCAAAATAGATCGAAATGTGGGTTATGTTTCTTCATAAAAGGCGACAGTGGCGGCATCTTTTCTTGGCTTCAAATTGAATACAAGGTGTGGTAATCTAATCTACATCGAATTAATATAATATTTATGCCTTCTTCGCTGGATTTCTCTTAGTTTGGGAGCAGAAAAGTATTATTAAATTTATATTACCTACTGGTAATCATGCTTTTATAAATCACCATGAAAAGGGATTCCATTTTTCTACATATTTTCGTTGTGATATTTACTTATCACATATAGCTGAAAAAAGTTCTTAAAAATAGTATAATATATCGACATGAATCTGTATGAGGCTTTGTTCGTGCGACCACGTGGTCACATAGTCACTAGAATGGTATTCGTGTTCATTCATGCGAATTGAAGGATAAGTTGTAAAATTAGAAAGTAAGTATTAAAAAAAATTCACTAAGTCTTAACAATATTTTTAAAACATTTTACGTATTTTTTTACAAGAAATAATATTGATTTTCCATACATTTTGATATTGTATGCAGTACAGCTTTCATAATAAAGATTTGACTTGAATTTAAAATATGTCCTTTAATATCAAAACTATTCTGAAAAAATACCATCCTGAAGTAAGTTTAATTTAAAATAGTCATATTCGCGTTTTAACTTTCGTTGTAAAACTTTTTACAATGAATTTTAGCGCCATCTATGAAAGCTTATTGAAACGTCCTGGCAAGGCAGCTTCCCTTTTGTCGTAAAGGAATTGTTGATACGATACTAGTAGGCATTTTAATTTGCAACGTAATCACTAGGGGGCAGTAAAAGTACTTTTTAACTTTTAGAGGGGAGTACACTTTAATTGTTCTTATAATATAATTTATGTCACCGTAAAATTGAAAATACCGTCAGATTATAAACTTTTTCGCGAGATTGTGAAATTTGAATACTAACCTAACGTAACCTACCAATCAGGGACATCCTTACGCGGTACGACTACGCCGTTCGATTTAGAGGTCCCGGGTTCATATCCCGGGTCGGGTAAACTGTTTTTGGGTTATTAATAAGGAAATTCTCGAAAGTGCTCGAGAAACGTTTTTATGCTTGCCCCCTGATACATAATTGACGATATGCAGAATGTGTGTTATGTATGTACGAGTGCGTACGAGTTTGTATGTACTTGTACAGGGTTTATTCTAAACGTCGTCGAACATTCAGGCAGTTAATAACTAAGGTAATTACAAACCCTCTGACATTAAAGAAATTCCCGACAAAAAATAACGATTTTCTATACAACCATCGGTATTAAAAGTATGTAGTTTGTATGGAAAACGTCAAAATGTTTATTTTTTGTCGGAACTTTGTTTAATGCCAGGGGGTTTTTAATCGTCTTAGCTATTACCTGCCTTAGTTTTCGATCACGGTCTGAGTACACACTGTATTCGAAAGAATTTTCACACTCATTGTTAAGGATCAGATCAATCAAGCATATTATGAAAAAGTATTCTAGACTCCGTGTCACTATTACAAAGAATAATGCTGCTGCATTATATAATATTTCACTTACAGTAAAACACTACAGGAGCACACAATAACTGTTTAGCATAAAAAACAATGTCAATCAACTTTTTTTTCCACACTATGTTAGTTTTTAGACATCTGCTAGATTTAATCATCATTTTCCATCAAGTTCTATGTTCTACTATCACTGATAATTTGATTATATGTTTGAGGTGGAAATATTAGATGAAAACTTTAACATATAATAGTTTTCTTTCTATCAGTTTCGAGCCACGTTGTAGACAGAAGGGAATTTACGAATGACCGACTTGACTGGGGTGGTACCATTGTGTCCTAAAGGATCGACATAAAATTCTGCTGTGTTTATAAAATCTATCGGGAATCTAATATTTTGGCGGCTTGAAAATTAATCCAAATCGACACCTGAGTCCGTCAACCGATTTGTGTAAGAATAATTCACTACAAACAGTTCATGGAGATGGGCTTGAAAAAGTTGTCAAAAAATTAATTACGAGAATCTTCCTCATATATTTTTGTTCTAAAAAAATGAAAATAACTGCAAAGCACGTTGAATTATGAATTTGAAAGTTGTATCGTAGCGTAATCTCAATGGTTGGCAAGGTACTATTAATATTCCAATTTACACTTCAAAGTCCGATACGACATCGAGTGGCAAACAGAGCGTGTAGGGCGGGGACATTGGCAAACCCAGGCATTTGCACGAAAAACCCTAGCGACAAGCTGTCGAGCGCTCGGGGCGTTCCGGGGCAAACACAGCGTCTCCGGGGAGCCGCTCATTAGTTGTACAAACACGCCGGCGGCCACTTTGACAAGCAGCGCGGCAGGACCTCGGCCCTGTTACTCGCTCGAGCCCATCTTCCCCTTCACTGGTCTAACGTTATCTGCAAAGAGCTATCGAAACTGCACATAGTAAATAATGTGGCCTCGTCTATTTACTCGGCTTCGTTCGCTCGCGTGTCCGTAGACACCGAATTTAGCTAATATATATTTGTCCACATTATTTGTATAGGTGTTTGTTAATTTGATATAGGAATTGGAACTCGCAGTGATTTTTAAAGGGTTGTATCACGTAAGTGTGGACATGATATGAAATATCGATATTCAACTCTAAAACAATTTATTCATTTAAAAACTTTTATTTTTACTGAATACTTCGCACTTAGCACCGGAACGGACTTTTGAGACGGAGCCCGCTTCTCCGTGTTTCGAGTAAAATAGGTACTAAAATCAATGACAATAGTCAACGAGCGTGCAAGACAATTCCTCACAGGATTTTTGCAGCTACATAATACTGGTAACTATTATACTCTATCATTCCAGAATAATTGCAATTCTACTTCTGTATCCTCTAAAGCAAGGTCAAATATGGTCAACTACGGCACCTTTTATAAACATACTATTATATTGCTTTTTTTCGGTCAGGTTAAAAATACATGATTTTAATTGTGTCTCTTATAATTACATCTTATTTATTTATTTATTTATTTATTTATTTATTTATATAAAAAGACAGTAACAATTTTTTACATAGATATATAGTGTATCATAAACCACAATAGGTTTTTCTGTACACTTATTGATTCGTCGACATAATGATAACTTAACACAATACAAACATTATATTAATAGGTAACAAAATGAGAAAACAAAATAAATTAACAGTAACAATATTTAAAAATAAAAGTGAGGGTAAGGTAAATATCCAGTAGGTAATAGTGTTACACAGTGCGCGCGCATTACACCGCCCGAACCGAGCACAGCGTAGGAATAGATAACGTACAGAGTGATTCATAATGGAGATTTATAATTTTTTTTTTATGTATATATATATTATTGCATGTTTTGGGAAATAAAGTATTTTTTAAGTTTATAAGCAATATTATTCGAGGTTAGCTCGAATTTTAGTTTTGTTGGAAGATGGTTTATAAGTTCTGGAATAATGTTTGTTAGACGCATTTGACCATAGAAATTCGTGAATTGGGGTTGAATTAATTGTAAATGTGCATTTCGTAACGTCATTTTTGGTCTTTTATGGTATTTTTTAAGATTTTCGTTAAAGAAGTTTTCTACTAGTAACGCGTATTTCACTTTTGCATGTACCGGCATAACAGTACAGTAGTTAAACAGACCGATATAATTATTTTGATATTGAATTTTGATTTTACGAGGCACTATAGTTTTTAAGATACGCAATTGCAGCTGTAGAATGGAATTGAGATGTGTTTTGTACGTGCGACCATAGCTACTCAAGCCATACGATATGATAGATTCTCCTAGTGCCTTGTAAAGTGTAAGTAACGTTGAATAAGGAACTTTAGATTTTACTAATACAATTTTAGCCAGTATCGAACGCAATTTGTTACAAACATATTTCGTGTGATCTATCCATTTAAGTCGATCATCAATCAAAATACCCAAATATTGGTACGTTTGGACTACTTCGATGGTCTCACATCCACAATTTGTTAGTTTATTCGAATGCAAGCACTCGTGTTTGTGAGCAAAAAGTTCTATTTTGTATGGGGACCTATTTTGACTTGAGCTTACATACATGACTTTAGTTTTGGAGGCATTTATAGAAAGTCCGGCATCGTGCGACCATCTCATTAGATTAGTGAAATCATTTTGGAGATTATGGAGAGCTAGAGATATGTCTTTGTTTGCAGCTACTAGGCATGTGTCATCAGCATACTGAAAAATTTCACATTGTGTAATAATATTTGTCACGTCATTTACATATGTAATGTAGTGTAGTGGTCCCAAAACAGATCCTTGGGCCGTTCCATCTCTAATTTGAATCCTTTCACTAAAATCATTACATATCTGTACAAAGAACGATCTATCGATTAAGTAGTCTTTACACCAATTTAGCAAAGGACCACGTACACCTGAAGCGGCCAGTTTTTCTAATAATATGTCATGTCTCAATGAATCAAACGCTTTGCTGTAGTCTATAAATAGTATTAATACGTGTTCCTTATTGTTAAGATGATCAAACATTTTATCTGTGAAAGAAGAAAGGAGCTGGGTAGTGCTTTTATTGGGCTGGAATCCATATTGTTTTTCATTTATAATATTGTGGGTTGTGTAAAATTCGTGTATTTGATGCGATATATATTTCTCAGCTACTTTGTTAATAGTCGGTAGTATAGTAATGGGTCTATAGTTCTCATAACTTACTCTACTCCCCTTCTTATATATTGGTCTCACGATACCGGTCTTTAGTTCTGCGGGGTACCTGCCTTCTTTAATACTATTGTTTATAAAATTAGCAATAATTTCGGATATGTTTTGGCTAATATATTTAATATCCACAGCTTTTATTCTGTCTTTGCCCGGTGCTTTGTTTGAGTTTAGACTTCTTAATATTTTATAGATATTTTCGGCGGTGGCTTTTTTATACCTCAGTGAGACATTTTTATTGTTACAATACATTGATTTATCAAGAATATTTACATTACATCTAGGCAGTGTATTTTTAACTCCTGCTTCGAAAGTTTTAGCAAAGTTATTAGCTATTTGATTATGATTAAGAGAGGCTTTTTCAAATGCATCCAATATTATATTGTCAATTGAACCTTTTACTCTTCCTGTAATTGCATTCAAAATTTCCCACAACCTTTTTGGGTCTTTAGTGTTAGTTTTTATTTGTTTTAGAATTTGACAAAACCGATATCATCAAAACATCGCTTAAAATCTATTACAAACGATCTTTCCGTTGATCAAAGAGCTACTTTTAATATAATTAGCGTAAATTCTAAGTGAATCCTAGTTACATATCTATGACAAGTGGGTAATGGCGCGGCGTCAACTCGCAATCATGGCGATGGGTGAGCGCTCATCAATCACGGGCGCAGGTGCACCTCGCTGTCCTCGCCCTCCCCCCGCGACACTACGCCGTTGTTCGAACTGCCTTAGAAAATTTCAAAAACCCCGCTAAACTTTAAGATGGTGATAGATGTTGCAACTATCTGCTTATTGTTTCATGTTGTCCTAGTACATATCAGTGGCAGTGCTTATATGGAAGCCTAAGAGCGTTAGGCGTTTATTGTGTTAATGTATTGATTATAAATGCTTATTTTTGGGTCAGGATTAGGGTTTGCAATCCCGCAGTAATTTTTTTCCCGCGGGAAATTTGCGAGAAATTTGCCTTTCCCGCGGGATCCCGCGGGAATTTCCGCAAAAATTTAAAAATGCAAAAATATGCATTAAAATAATGCTATATTACCTGTAGGTTAGTTTCACTGTTTAAAAAGTAATAAAAAAAAAACGTTCATACAATTTAACTAATAGAAGAAGTACTTTCCCATAGTTATTATTAGGTAAGGTAGGAGATTTGCAATCCCGCAATCCGTGTTCCTCCATTCCAACAGTTTCCTGCGTGTTAATATGGGCCAATCTGACCTAAACAGCAATCATGGCCTCGAGATTTTGAAGAGCGATCGAGTATCTGGGCGGTTGCGGGTTCAAACCCCAGGCATACACCACTGACTTACAAGTTATGTGTGTAATCACAATGAATTATCAATTTCTTTAACGGTATAGAAAAAAAACTTAGGAATTTTTAAGGTGTGTAGTCCGCCAACTTACGGTTTGTACGCGTAGTACGCTTTTTTATCGTGGTAGACTAAGCCCTAAACCCTCTCAATGATAGAGGAGGCCTGTGCCCAGGTGAGGGATGTTTGGGCTGATGGTGATGAACCTAACCTAAATAACTGTCACTCATTATCAGCCCATATATGTCTCACTGCTGAGCACGGGCCTCCACTCTACCATTGAGATGGTTTAGGCCTTAGCCTGGCCTAATGCGGGTTGGCGGACTACACCCCTTAGAATTTCCTAAGAACTTTTAGGTGTGCATATTTTCTCAGGATGTTTTTCTTCACCGTCAAAGCAAGTGATAATTCATTTCGAATACACACATTACTTTGAAGAGTCAGAGGTGTGTGCCTGGTTTATAAACCCGCGACCACCAAGATTCTCGACCGTGCGCCTAAACCTCAAGGCCATCACTTACTTCAATTATTTGATTAATAATTGTTACGATCATTTAGTTATTAACTTTAGAAGAAACAACATTAAGCAACCTACAACTAGGTGTTACTGATTGTAAAGTCTCACTTTTTTCTATTAGAATAACCAAACCGCCGCCAATTCTAATCCTTTACTTCGCTTGATCGGTTAATCGATGCGGACAGCATCGGCCGTTCTGTTGTGTGGAGCTAATAGGCCTTCAGTGATAGCTGAAGTACTGAATTTATTACCTAGCGAAGTCAAAAACTTTCCGCGCGTAATTCCCGCGCAAATGCGGAAATTCCGCAGTTCTCAAAAATATGCGGGATCCCGCGGGAATGCGGGAACGCGGAATGCGGGATTGCAAACCCTAGTCAGGATAGTCTCATTCATATTAAATTGGTTTTTGTTTAAGATAAAACGTTTTTCTAGGATTTTTTAAGGCAAATTGGACTCATGAGGTTTTATGGTAGTGCCGCTATTGGTACATAGGTATGTTTAAAATGTTACATAAGTCACTTAGTTTAAAATCTTGGATTTTGAAGTTTTATCTCATACATGCTCATTAATACAACAAGTATTTTTTACATCACTAATTTAGGTTATGAAGAAACAATGAACGGGCAGATCATTATGATGGCATTGGTACGGCAAAAATAGAATTTACACAGGCCACCAAAAAATACATGTTACTTGTTAGGTATATGTATATGTATATATTACATTATTAGTAGGTTTTTGCTGTCATATAATGCGATGACTGATCAAAATATCACTATTACATATTCGTTCGAGGTGTAGGACTTCATAATCCACTAGGGAGACATGTTTCGGTTTTAATCAGTGGCTAGCATAATCGTGTCAATCTTTAGTCTACAGTCATTTTTCTCTGATGACATATTCTTGTAGAATTATTTATAAAAATGTTATTGTATTTTCACAGAATTTATCACCATCAATTTTGTCTAGGCTACACGTCACCTACATATGGTGTGTTGATAAAATGTCGAGGGTAAGAGATTCGGATCAAAACCAAGTAAAGCAATAGCCATCTAGCATTAAACCTGTGAACAGCACAGTTTTAATATAGTCTACCTCTACACTATGTTGATATATTCTGTAATCGGTTTAATTACAACAAAAAAAGTTTACGTATTTCTCAAACATACATCTTATTTAAATAACCACAGAGTCCTTTACTGAGATAAAACTGATTGAATACAAAATCTACAAATTGTTAAAATGTTCAACTTGTCAGTTTGTACTTGGGCAAAACGTGCAAAGAGCTATAACATTAATTTTTATAAAGTCACGCCGAACAAAAAAATAAAAATGAATATTTAAGAGTTTCGTATGGGATGTTCGTTAATTAAAAACAGTAGAGCGGGCATGGGGACAGTCGCGATGCAGCTCTCGGCATGTGGCCTCGCAAAGGGCGCAAATTGAATTAGCCAGGGGTAAGCGGAGTGTAGCGCACGCACACCGCCCATAACTGACGCATTATCGGATTAGACGCCGCTCGTTGCGACTTGCGACGCTTCACACTCTTGCCGCAACTGATAAATGTATGCAACACACCCCTCATGATTATTTTCTCTTTGATTTCCACATGTCAAGGTCAGAGCTATGCTAATAAGTTGTCGATAAACATTAGTCGGTAATGATTGAGCTGCTCTGATTAAAAGATTGGAATCGTTTTTCAAAACTAAGTGTATTTTGGTTTCGTTGTAACTATGCCGTTGCCGCAAAAACAGTCACACATAGGTAATAACATTCTAGAATTATACAGATAGTAGTGTCATATTGCTTTTGGTAGTAGGAAGAAGAGTGTTTTCAAAACAAAAAAAAAATAACAGTGACTATTAAATTAATCTTCAGGAAGTCTCGCATTCTGATTAGTTGTCTAGCAAATTTCTGTCTATTTAGTTTCTTGCCCTGTTAAGTTGTATAACGGTATGTAGTCCCATAAGAACGGGAGAAGAATTGTCTTGCTTTCTACTGCGTGACATAGAATTTAAGGTACCTAATAAGACAATACTTCTTAGTTCTAAAACATTTAATGAGTTAGGCTGTTGTAATTTAGTTAGCTAGGTTTAGTTCATATCTAGTATAGTAGTCTCTTTTTATACACTTCGGTAACTTAAATACGAGTCATCAAAAATATCGCAGTCTAGCGATGTGACTTTTTTAACTAATTTGAGGTCTTCATGAGCATAGATTTTTTGTTAGTCATCAATTCAGTGAGCCTTATCTCGCCTTTGCATATAACGAAGTGTCTAAATTGAGACACGACGTTCATACACGACTTGACTATTCATTCTTATAAGACCAGATGGGAAACCTGCTAATCTCCATTCGATTAACAAAAAAATCTTTTAAATCCATTCAAATTACATTTCGATGCCACATCTATTCATTTATATATAAGCTAGAGCTAATTTGCTTCGTTTTCCATTAAAAATAGGCTGTTTAAAAAGGCTGAACAGTTCCCGTCGCAGTTTTTGTATGGTAAATTTCTTGTGTGTGTTATCGCTACGTAGAGGATTACCTCTATAAAGAGAATCAGTTACAGTATAATAGTTCTAACTGAACTTTTTTATCATCGATGAGAACATTGGGTTCATTTACTACAATGTTACACTATTGTTTTTAAGGTGGAAGATTTGCAATAAATTAATGCTTTTGTTTTCAGGTAGTACTTTTGAGTCTTGATTTCAAATTTACTAAAAAGAGTATTCACCGAAGATTTGACAGTTACTGATCTGTTTTTGAAGCCATTTGTCTTTTGTTTTTATATAATAATGATTAAGTGCCTGTAAAACAGATATTTCGTGACCAAAAGCTGATTTCAAGAAGTAGTATATTACATTTTCCAAGTGATGGTGCGAGGAGATGAGAATAAAGTTTATTGAAGTTTGTTTAGTATCCAAATAAATGCAGCACTAGAAGTAAAATGCAGCCTTTTTGCCATCAAGCAAATTAATGATAATGATATAAGCCCATGAAAATTAAAACAAAATTATGCATACCTACTGTACAAAATGTTCTCAAATTTGAAGTAACTCTGTTAAGTAATATCGCATTTTCCTATCTTACAGAAAATCGAGAGCAGAAACTTTTTTGTTTCAGTTTGATAAGACTTTCAGTTTCGATAATTTTAACCGCATTCCTAATTTACCCTTCCTATATTCCATCTTCTATGGAGTAGCTAATGTAAGTAGCGGTGACAACTTGTCATTAGGCATTAGCCGAGCTTACTAGTGTAAACAAATAGTACAAAAGAACGAAGTTGACTACTGACAACTCTTTATTTTCCAACTCCTCCTTGATAGTATCTATCCGATTAATTTCGTTGCGGGATTATTTAATTTAATTTTTTTAATCAATTTAGGTCCCCTTAGATTTGCTGAGCTTCTCTCAGCGTCATAACTGTGCGTACCGCTGTTGATCCTGGAGCTCAAGAGTTATAGCGGTGGGTGAGTGGTGGGATAGGGACAAAAAAAACAATAGAACAAAAAATGCAAATTATAAAAAACATTGCTGTTTCTACGTATTCTTTTTCACGCTCATTATTTGTTGTTGTTTATTAAGAGCATTTGCAATAATCATTTTAGTGGGGAGACAGAATCAAGGAAAACAGCATTTGGTAAACAGGGAAAAACAGTGCGGCAGTTGTTGTTTGATTGCAGGTCGCTAAGTGATCACATATTTTACCGCGGAGACGTCTTGTTTTTCATTCCGAGAGGCTGGGCCGGAATGTGTGCCGTTCACATTACACTCTATTATCTATACGTGCTAGTCTCGTGCGAACGACCAAAATATAACTGAATGTTACTTACATCTTAAACACCAATGCGCTCTTTTTGATACAGAATTGTGTGCCAGAGATGAAGGTAGAGTTTGCATATGATAAGCTTGAATACGATAAAGGTGCGAATATTAATATTTTAGATTTTAAACTACCTAGTTATACAGCAAAAAAGTAAATAAAATCTTGCTCCAAAATCAAACGGCCAAAAGTTATGTTTTTAGTATTTGTATGCTGTAAAGATATTTTACTTATTGTAAACATTCCATACACAATAGAAAAATCGATCTGGATTTAAATAAATGTGTAGCATAAAACGAAAGAAATGAAAAAAGTGATTGTAATGTAATTAAAATAAATAATAAATAAAGCAGCGAGCGCAGTGTCGCGCGTAGC
Organism: Cephonodes hylas; assembly: GCA_030295005.1. Lineage (NCBI taxonomy): Eukaryota > Metazoa > Arthropoda > Insecta > Lepidoptera > Sphingidae > Cephonodes > Cephonodes hylas. The sequence continues at coordinate 6,954,575 of AP025369.1, read as the reverse complement.
GGGTGATTACGCGTGCAGCGGAGCGTGCTCGCTCCCGCGGGACGCGCACCATGCTTGTAATTTCAATATTGTGAATATTATACGAGCCGTTTTCTCACATAAAACTCCCCTATGTCACTACTGTCGCTAGAGATGCATCCCAATTTTTTTTACTCTACACATATTAAAACAAAACAATAAACCAAAAATGAGATATTTTTAACGCACATAATATATAGTTTTAATTATATTTTTTTCATAAAGACTTTTAATTGTAACTTGTTTTATAAAAGCAGGAAGAACCATACATGTTTTTTACATGTGCGACCAAAACTTTAAAATTGTGTGAGGTTAACAATAATTATATATTGTTTTATCCAAGTATTTAATTGGTTAGAAGTTTTCAATCACTGATCGAAGATTGAAATGGTCTGACCAGGAGGTTAGTGAATAAATACGTATAGCCATTAATTAAGTAGGTGCTCGTAGGTACCTGGATCGTTAATTACAACTTTTTTATTTTCCTCAATGACAAAGGAACTGTCGGCGAAAAGAAAAGTAGACAAGTGTCGTGACACGCACCCCGAGCCGGGCTGCGGCGCGGGGGTGCGGCGGCACCAATCGCGAGCGCCGGCGGCGGCGGCGGCCGCGACCATTGGCCTGCCGCCGGGGGTGCGCGCCCCGCCCCGTCCTCGAGGCTCGCCCTTATTGAATTAGGCTTATCATTCGATTTCGAGTGGGGCGAGAGCGCGGTCCTCCGTGCCGGCAAAAACTATCGCCGGGATCCGATACCATCTGTAATCGGTATAATTCGATATAGTTGAGGCTCATCCAATTATGCGGTTGTGAGCCTTCGCGCGGCGCCTTCCGACACAAGACGCACGCGCCCCGCGCGGCGCGGCGCCTCAGCCGCGAATTTGCATTAGTTTTTTAAACATTTTTATTATATTCTTTTGGAGCACATGTCAACGTGTCAGCTGGTTAGATAGCCCGAGCGGACAGTAGTAATCATGGAGTACGGTTACTTGAGCGGGGCCGGCAGTGGGTTTGAGAGTGGCTGCCTGGGCTCAGGCGGCGGAGAGCTGTCTTGGGGGGAGTTGGCATCATGTGGTCAAATGTCGCAGGCTGCATACAGGTACCAGGGCATGCGGTACCAGCCGCCGCCGCCGCAGTGCGCGCGCCCTCAAGATGCCGCCATGAGGAATCATCACATATTCCCGCCATCCATGAATCTACAACGTACGTATTTTTTGTTATTTTTTTCTACATAGCTATTCTCCCTAAGATTAGTAAGAATTAAAAAAAAAAGTCAACAACTAAACGGGAGTAAATATTTTTTTTGTAATGTCAACTACCTGAGTTTTTAATTTTAAATCTTCTTTCGTTTTTTTATTCCTAAGTGTCATCACAGCTTTGCAAAAGAAATGTTGTATTATTAAACAGTTATTCAATAATTATATAGTTTATCCGCTGCGCTTCTCTGCGTGTAAACACGACGTATCGAAGGGCTTATTTAGAAGTGGCGATTAATGTTAGTTTCTTTACTCCATTAAATTCTATTATTTTATAATGTAAAGGTCATGAAATTTACAAAATCGTTATGTTTCATTAATAAACATCCTTCTTGAACAGGATTTAGCCGGCAGAGACTCGTTTTTTCATTGCCTCGGTTAACTGGAGGCAGTAAATATTTTTTAGAATGTTTATACAGGATATAAGATTATTTTATTTTTATTTACACTTGAAATATTGGATTATATAAAAGTTACTTTAAGTATCATAAGTTTTCATTTGGTGTAATATTTACACAAATGTAACAACTTTTTTGTATGCCGACGGCTACGACGCGCAGGTCCGACTTAACTGTAAAGAAAATATTTCTTACCACAAATAGTTGAAGTGATACAAATTATTGTTTTAGCCATTGTATTGAAGACTTTTGATTTTAAAAGTTTGGTTTAATTCCTTATTAAAGCATATTTAATTTCTTATTTTAAACACGAAGAAATATTTTGTTTAAGAAAATCATCAATAATACGACATAGAAGACTACTCCGATTAATTTGATTACACATCTATGTCGCAAAATGGATAGGCAGTGATATATTTCTACCCCACCATGCCACCAACTATTTAAAGAAATAGTCTAATGCCCTTTTAGTTCACTCATACCTAATATTTGACTCCATATTACTACTAAACATTTCCTAAAGAAAAAACTAATTAGTTTTCCTGAGCTGGTAGCCGAACCTTATACAATGGTTCAACAGCACAGCGGTAATAAATAAAGGGGTCTCTCACTATTGCGGTCTTTCCAAACTTTTGAATCATTTGTCTTGAAAATTCGTACCTTTTTATATTCCCTACATATATTATGAAAATCTGCGCTCATTAGTGAGGTGTGTAAGAGAAACTCGACAATAATGGGTAATATTCAGTGCCTTGTAACTTCACTGGTAATCTAAGCAAGTGAAATGTGCAAGCAAAAAAAAAATGATTTTATTCTCGTTTCTTTTCTTGAGATAGCCGTAGCCATTATGAATGCCGCAGTACCACTACTAAAACAGATAACAACAAACAAAAATATGGGAAGGCAATATATTTCTTTATTGACACTTAATACAATAATTTTAAAGGTGGAACTAATGCCTGAGGCTTTGTCTGCCATTTGACTTAGAGTGATGCCGAGATGATACGCAGCAGGTAAAATAAATAATTTATAACACAAATACATACACGAAGCTGTATATTTTTGAAAAGAGAAGCAATGAATGAATACAATAAAATATGTTTATACATATGTACTGCAATGCTATGTATAGGTACAAGTAAAACTTTTGCTTGAGCTTGGTTAGTCATCTGACTGATAAATAGTGGCTAAATTTAAAACCCTAGTAATGAAACAGGCTTACAATTGCCTCGTACTGTAAGCTTATTGTTATTAGTTATCATCAGGATGGCATCATTATTTGGCATGAAGCTTGACTGCAGCCATTGCTTAATTGTAGAAATTCTATTGGAACTGCACCGGATTTACCACCACTTATCCGTGTGGTCCTAAAACCGAATCTTTAAAATTTCGATATAGAATTCAATTCGCTAACAAGTAGATACTTTTTAAAATATTATATTTTCAGTCCAATTTCTTAATAAATTTGTTATATTAGAAGCTAATCCTACAAAATGTATTATTATGAATGAATATGAATCTTCATAATGTTGCCTCACGATTCATCTAGATAAGGTAGATCATTGGAATTATCTTGCAGTGTAATAGATGATTAGATTTATGAAATCGGCCTTAGTGTTTTCTTGCTGTTAGTATTAACTACAAATGTTTTGTTCATTATTAGTATCGATTTGATTTAACATTATCCAGCTTGTTTTGAATTACAAACATTACATTACTTGATTACAACATTTTGGACTCTATCTTTAAATTCTTATCACAGGAGTATTTTTATCGCTTGCTAAGTCCCATAGTATCGTACCACTGTGACATTCAGACACTGTGTTTGTACTAAGAATGTCTACTAATGAATTAGTGGTATTGTAAAAGATTCATGTTTTAGGCATCAATCGTGGTAAATTTCCAAGGAGAACATTTAGTGTATCTATAATCATTTTAAGAAGTCTGGTTTATAATTAAATACGAGGATGTAGCGAAATTGAAGACCGTTAAACTGCTTCCTTTGAATTGAAAAGTTTTTAAGTCGTACTCTCATGTATGGAAAGCTTTATGTTTTAAAGTTCCGGCGGAAAAAGGAAATCGAAAATATTAAAGACTGGGTTTACGTGAATCCTTTTACGATCTAAGTTAATGTATGCGTCTATTTAATATTAAAGCCCACATGAGTAACGAATCAACTTTAATTAAATAAGTGCTTCAAAGTGTTATATGTGTGTCAAGTTATAAGTGCCGTGACGACATTTTTTCTGCCTAACTTATTAAAAGCTTTTGTACTTAGACATGTTTTAATTAACCGGATTGGGTTTGTCTCATTACGAATTGCTTAATTTTTTTCTTTTTACAAATTCTCGACATATTTATATCTTAACAAACAAATACACCCAACAGTCACATGCATAGTTCTGACCTCACACTAGAATATTTGTGGATCACATAAATATTTGTCTCGGTGGGGTAATAATCGAACCCGCGGCCTTTCGTTTCTCATGCATGTGTCTAGGCAGCTGCATCACGGCACTTTCCATATCCATTTTTCTTCTCTGATAGGATGAATCTAATTAAAACTTCTTATTAGTAGTAGTTTTCTATTAGAGGCGGTACGAGCAATCGAAATAATTTTGTAAGTTATTATAATCTTCTATGATTAGATACTATATTTTAAACCACTTATCTATAAATACAATAGATGTTAATTTAAATAGATACGTAAATAAATCTTTCTTAGGTTAAATCTAAAATATAAGGGAAAGATAAATTCTGTAGTAAGCAGACAAATCCATGGAGTGATGAAAGAAAACATTCTTCACAATTCTTCAAGCCGAGAGTTCACCATAAAAACATAAATGGCACATGAAAACTATGACCAAAAATAATAAAAATAAATGCCTTAAGTTTACGGAATTAAACCGTTTTTTTTGGGAAGTTATATAATATTTCAAATATCAAAATTGAAAGCTTTATTTATAGAATACAGTTTTGGTCGCTTGGAATTTAATGCGGAGACCCATTCAAAAAGAATAATCTGACCTAAAACTATATTTTGCATTCGGCAAGTGTCGTTTCGTGTGACGAGAGATGACGATATCTCTCGCTACATACAATTATAACTAAACGTTACTGAAAACTGGGCTTTCCATTAAGTGCCGTAGTGACACCTTACCATGACAATTTAAGAAAAGTTGTAAAGTTTACCTATAATGTTTCACAAACTTACAAGCAGTATGATATTCGTATGAATCTTGGTTAAAATAGCTTAATTAGTACACACAAGGATTAAAACTTGCTACACAATATAAAAAGTTTGAAAACCGAGGCGGAAGGTGAGGAGCGTTTCTTAAACTTTATCTTTATTGCTTCTACCGTAGTAATACCAAAGTGAAACCGTTTTCATTTGGCGAACAAGTGGCGGGATGGGAGCTCACGACGACGCCGACGACGGTCACGAAACAAAGAGTAGCTCTGGGCGGGGCGGGGAGCCGAGGGGTTGAGACGGGGTGCATCCTCGCCGCGTGAGCGATTGCGCCCCTAATTGGCAGCGGCGTCCGCGAGAATCTTAAGGGGAGGACAACGTAGCTGGAGCGAGCCATCTCCGTATCTTGCGGCTGTGGACCGCCGCCCGCCGCCCCCGCCGCCCGCGCCGCCATCGCGAGCGCCTCACCCCCGCCGACGCCCACGCAACACAATAACTCACTCCGGGCGGCAACTCTCACGTAATCTCGAGTAAGTCCGGATTATACCCGTTAATCACGCGGAAATTAATTACAAGTTTGCGTATTAATTGTAGTACAATTACAAGAATTATACGGTTTAGATTAAGTTTTCTGTTCACATGCGTCCAATTTAATGTCTTTTGCATATTCTGTTTATTTCTGTCATGCTTAGGCAATGTTGAAAACGCGTTTGACTACATTTTACACTAACAAACGTTTCATGTTAGTCGTATTTTATTTTAGCTAAACGTTAGAATTTACGGTAACTTTACAGAAAGCATAACCATTTGCTTTTTCCAGTACAAGAAATCCCTTACAGTTTCAAGGAGTAAACATTTTATTTATTCTTGCCAAGTATGTACACAAGAATCGCAGGGTAACGACGAGGGAAAACAGGTCGGTTCCTAACTCGATATCACCATTTCTATTCTTATGTCGCCTTTGTATGCAAGTGGACGGGTTAATTCGATTTGGTGCCAGGACGGAGGGCAATATTTTATCGCATCATGTGATCTATTCTGTCCCAGTATAGTATAGTATAGTAGAGTGGGCCATAAAAAAGGCAATATCTCACAGTTGAGCAGCACCGGGAGCCGCGATCGTAACTTCTACAATGTTACTGCGGTACACTCGAGAGGAGAACCGACTTTTATTTTTACAAAAGATATTATTGTTTCCTTTCCGATGTGGTTATGGTAAAACTTGGAACTTGTTTTGTTCTTTCTATGTGTTCCGTTTACATTGGATTGAACTTTAATGCTCTTCTCAGTCTCACTGAAATCTACATTTATCAAACACTAAATTTGTAATAAGTTTCTTATAAACGTTTTAAGGTCATGGTTAAATATTACTTCTAACTATTTTTCGATAAAATATTTGAAAGGGATTGAATGTATAATAAAAAATAAACATACCTCACGCCTATATTCCCCGAAGGGGTAGGCAGAGATGCATTTCTGCACCCACGTTTCGCCTGGTATGTTCCAGTCCCACGTTATAGGGGGCGAGCCTATTGCCGTTTTTCGGGCACATTTCCAGACTCCGTGCTGCTACTGAGAATTTCCTAATGGAAAAACTCAATAACACTTTGCCCGACCCGGGAATCGAACCCAGGACCTCTAGATCGCACGGCACATACTTGTACCGCGAGACCACGAGGCAGTCACTCAGGCAGTGTATAATAAAAAATATATATATATCGTAACGTTTACCTAGGAGTTCGAAATCTTTTGCGTCTTAATGGGTTTACCATGAGGTGCCAGTGCAGTCACATTTCCGTGTTAAATATACACTAATGTTTATAACAAACAAACTATGCTTGTTAATCGATAATGGGTAATCAAACAAATCTATAGATCTACAAAAGATGTTCGTAATTACATTGAAACATTTCAATGCAATTTTAATACACGTATCAGGCAAATAAAGAAACCGGTAATATAGATATAATACATGAATGTAAAATGAGCATTTTAAAAACCGCTTCGTAAAGTATGGTCGCTTTTCAAGAATGGAACTGAAAAAGTTATAAAAATATTTGTTTTATTTTTATTGTATTTTATAGCAGCGTACAGTTTGAATGCGTCGTACTGCGACTGATGGAAACATATAATATATATTTTATTGCCACCATTACGCAAATTTATCCACATGTTTATTTGTAATATAAAACACATATATTGCCGCAGTATGTAGCTACTCAGTGTCGGCTTTCGTACTTTTTATCTTCTTTATATCATCGTTACATCTGATAAAATTTATTTACAGATTTTATGAATATGTACTTTTTATTACTTCAGCTTACTATTTAAACGTTGATCGAATGCAAACTTGGTTAGATTTTGGTGTTTTTACCAACCCAATTTTTTTTTAAAGAATCAATGAAATAAGCACTAAATATCTTTCTCTAAACATTAACACAGCCAAAACATCATTCTCTCGCAACACATGTTCACCTCAAAAGATATTTTTTTTCCCATTTTGTTGCTTAGGAAAAGTTTAGTTACAACAGGGGGGTACATTAATCTGTAGTGGTAACCCTTCCCGAGCCCGGCGGTTGTGCTCGGCGCAATATGCCGCGATGACGCGCCGACATCGCATGCATTATGGATGCTGCTCAACTTTCCCTGTGACGGGAGAAAAATGAACCACGGCTAACCTAGACGGCTCGCTGGGTAATTCACTGAGAAGGATTCGGCGTTTATTAAACCCTTCTCGCGTCGACGGCGCGCGAGTTATCGAGCGTCGCTCTATGTTTCACAGCGCGATGTGTTGTGATAATATTTAGTAGAATATTTACAGACTAAGACATTTTTAACTTATATGAGTACATGATTTGATTTGGTTAGTGTAACAATTTGAAAGGAATATGATCATATCGAGATATTAGACAGAGAATTCATCCTACATTATGAACAAACGTTAAATTAAAGCAAGTTACAGACAGTACGTACATTATAGTCTAATTTGTTTTTTTCTTCTTTTCTCTACCAAAAATCTTTACAAGTACGACTTCGGAATATAAGAAAAGGACAGAGGAATAAAACCACAAAAAAATCCCTCAACTGTTTAACTTAAAGAGTTACATCAGGGAGATTAAAAAATATAAGCAGTAGTAGCGTCTCTAATTTTTCTAACGCAGCATCGCAAAGATTAGGATGAATGTTTCGCGTCGTCGAAGCAGTTACGCCGTCTAGTAATTAGAGGAGGAGGCTGGGTGACTGCGTCTAGTAGGTCGGGAGGCAGCGGATCATATCATCTGTGAATTAATCGGCCTGCGACGATTCATTAGTGCCACGTGCTCTCGGGCTCACGTGCTTCCTAACCCCCGTCAGAATTTATAATCAAACCTCTTTATACTTAGACTTTAGCGTCTAAAACATAATAATAATAGCATCATCAATTAAACAACAAAGTATATTTAGAATCAAACGAAAAAGAATATTACAAAATGTGCGAAAACAACTTTTACACAAAGCCAGCTCCCAGAACACGTGTAAATATATTTTTAAATGTAATGTTCGATTAATTCAGCCCCTCAGCATAAAGCTTACAATAACAATGAGCGGACCGCCAGCCTGACCCAACTGAAAACTCAAATTAAACATCTTATGAACAGAAACATCTTGCCAAGATCCTCTTCATTAGGTCCCGCAAATTGCGCGAGGGTAGGGGGGTAGTAGGGGCAGTGACATGGCGGGATCGTGTCTCCCCCCCCCCTCCGACACCGTCCCCCGTGCGTCCCGCATCCTCGCAGCCTCTATTAATAATGCAAATGAGACCGCAGCTCGGCCAAGAAGCGAGTCTCGATTAATTCCGGTTCATTTGAGGTAATTGTCGCTGCGCGCGTGCGGTCTGCGGTCCGGCCCAGCACCGCCGCGTCTCATGTCTAACCTATTTAATGTACAAGCACCACCAGATTACGTTCTGCACTAACAAACTAATGAGCTTTAGCCGTTTAATCCTTTTATTAAATCTACGTGAATTTTACTTTGATATTATTAGAATCAAACCTCTGATGATTAAAGCAGTTTTGAAATGTAAACAAAAGGAGAATTTAGCTTTTTGTAATACTTTTAACCTAAGTAATTTGATTTTGCCAAAGTGTCTTTCTTTTTTTTACTTTTAATGATATTACGTAATTTAGGTTCTAGGAAAACTAAGATTATTTTCATAATGAGTATAGTATTAAACAATAGACAGTAAAACGTTATTACACTGAATACAGACGGCTGGTTTACAAATATATAATGAGTGAAATAAAGAAAGTCTCAAGGCTCACGTAGCAAGGAGCTACGGCGTATTGCTACGAGCTACGATCGATACTTATTCCATGCGACAACCCAATGCTACGAAAGTTTTTCTCCAGCCTTTTATCTATTGCCCGAAAACGGAATGAATGGGTTTTCTTTTGGTTTTAAAATAAAAAGTAAACAATATACGCAATGTTGAATGTAACAGATATGTAGCTCTAAAAAAACGATTGATATAAAATTATTGTTTTTCTCTTTTGAATTATTATAATTTCTTAATTGCTATAAGAAACCTAACCCACAAGGTAGAAAGTATTCCTAAATATTTCTGATAGTGTTATTTCATAAGGAAAAATATTTATAGATGATATTGATTCATCAAAATATTGTCATGACTCGCATTGAAATAAATTAAATGAGCAAAGTTTTTAAGCTGGCTCAATTTAATGTGCTAAGTTTCTTAATAATTAAGCCGTAAAGAAAGTGTAGGTATTCAGATTAATTTATTTGTAGGTATTGAGGAAGCCGCCATGGCTTTGTAGGTAGGGGAGCAAAGTCCGCCCCGTAGTGACGCTGTAGGTATACTCTGCTACGGCGTCCATCATTCTTCAGTTTATTTACCCTAAAGAAATTAATTAATTGCAAACTGTAAACTGTATGTGTACTGTATCATGTACAATAGTCATGTTCTCCCGAGGCCGGTTGTCGTAGGGGATGCCACTCTCGAAGTTGTCCAAGAATACATCTACCTTGGCCAAACAATACAACTAGGCAGGCACAACTTCGAGCAGGAGGCAGACCGAAGAATACGGTTGGGCTGGGCGGCATTCGGGAAGCTGCGTCATATTTTCAAGTCGTCGATCCCTCAGTGCTTGAAGACGAAAGTCTTTAATCAGTGCGACCTACCCGTAATGACATACGGAGCCGAAACGTGGACACTCACCAAAGGCCTGGTCCACAAATTCAAGGTCGCTCAGCGTGCTATGGAGCGGGCAATGCTTGGAGTTTCTCTGGCGGATAGAATTCGTAATGAAGTCATCCGCCAGAGAACCGGAGTTATTGATATTGCTCGCAAGATTAGCACGCTGAAGTGGAAGTGGGCTGGCCACGTCTGCCGACGGTCGGACGGCCGGTGGAGCAGACAAGTGTTGGAGTGGAGACCGCGTTTAGGCAAACGTAGTGTAGGACGTCCTGCAGCATGATGGACCGACGACTTGAGAAAGGTGGCGGGTAGCGGATGGATGAGGGCCGCTCAGGACCGGGATGGTTGGCGCTTACTTGGGGAGGCCTACGTTCAGCAGTAGACGGCAATAGGCTGAGTATATATATATAAACTGTAAACACCTCTTATATATTTTAAGCTTTATTATACGGAACTTTACATGAAATTGTGTTTAAAAATAAAATGCTTGTCATTTATTTTATTTAATGTAGGACAGTACATATACATATGCAAAAGCATCATACAAACGTAATTGTATAAACAATTTTTACGAAGATGTTTTGTAAATACAATCATGTACTAATTACAGAATCCTCAATTTCCTTCTTATGAGATGTTTTCAACGTTTCTTTTGTTTGTCCCCAGCCGGTCTTCCATATAAAGTGTACGGCAGTCACGAAGGGTCGTTGACAGAGAAGCGAAAGCAGAGAAGGATCAGGACCACGTTCACATCAGCACAACTGAAGGAGTTGGAGCGAGCCTTCCAAGAGACGCACTACCCCGACATATACACCAGGGAGGAGATCGCCATGAAAATAGACCTCACTGAGGCAAGAGTACAGGTAATTATGAAGATTACATATCGTTTTCTAGTCACAAGTTTGAAAACAGGAAAATATATTAAAGACACATGGGTTATTATGTTTGGATGTCTGTGTGTCGTAGTATAAACCTTTTTAATAATAAAAGTAAAGGTTCAAGCTAAAAGTTCAAGCAGTGTATACCGGTAGGAATCCGTTACAAAGTCACGGTATTCTAGTTAGATAATATGGTAGCACATTTAGTAACATACAGCATGTACTTGTTTCGCGTTGGTGAAGCTTTTCGTTCAATTGTAAAAAAAAAACAAAATATCAGTGATTCCGAAATTTGAATGGACAAAGGCGAAACAAACGGAAAACAAAAAAGGATTTATGTGAAATATTTGCACGTGGCACAACGTGGAAAAAACTGCTTCTCGCGCCGTCCGTCACATTTCCACAGTCCAATTAGTGTCCAGTAATTCGACTGCGGCTGACGGGCGGTGTACAAAAAAAAACGACGCAGCAACATTCCGCGGTTAGCTCTAGTTAATTTCATAATAACCGCTCTTTTTTACGTGAAATGATACGCGATGTGTGTTACTCGTACATTTTTAATGTAGTGGGAACGAATCAGGCCAAGCCCTCACACCTAATCTCATTCATTCATTGAAACCATATTTACTCGCAAAAATCAATGACTTTATATACCTAGGTCACAAACTTAATGCAACAATTTATATTATATAACTACTACGTTAAAACCACGGTAAATTTAAATACACCCTTTTCGTAAGAACAAAAATCTCAACATTTTGTTAGTAAATCAGCTTGACTGCAGTTTAGCGGCTCTGAATCGGTTGATAGCGTAGAATAATTATAATGCTGGTATATAATGTGTAATGGAAAAACAATCGAGTGTGCGGTGTACGGCGGGCGCACCCTCCGCGCAACGAGCGCTCATTACGTTAAAAAGTGTATTGGAATGGAGGGGCGCTGCCATAAATATTGCGGGCGGTCGCGTAACTCAAGCGCGCGCGACTCCTGATAATTAAAATTCGCCTGGAAAATGTGAATTCACATATTACAATTAAGAGCGGGTAAATGCAGCTTGCGGCCCGCTTTTTTGGTAAATATGTAAATAACGCGCGCGTTAGGCTAATTTATTTGTTTATTTAAGGGGAGTATTTTTAAATGAAGGGAATAAGAGTGAACGTTCCTAGTTTAGCTCCTATTATGCTATTAATTGTGATAATAGATTAGAAAGTTTTATTATTGTAGCCATGTAAAATTAAAGTGTTGAAATAATAACAAAATAACATACAATATTTTAGCAAAGATTTTAAATGTGTCTGATAACAATTATTAAAAGCCGTAAAAAGGAATACCTTTTAAAATTAATAACAAGCATAAATAATAGATTTACATAAAAACATAAGCGGCGACGAGGCCCCGCGTTCTAATTAAACACGCGAATCCTACCCAAATACATGAGAGGCTGTGCGCAAACAGTGTTCGTGTGCGCGCCGTAAGCGTTGTGTAAACGCACAATTTGCAATAAACCAACCGACCGTCCGACCGTCCGACCGTCCTACCAAGACTAGAGCAAAAAGTTGGCCACCTGGTCGGACCGTGCTAGAGCAAAAGGAATCACTTGAAAAATGACCAGCTGCTTTTTAATACGCAGTGTATTTTTCTGTGCCCACGTTGTCATAGGGATAGGGCAATTTAATCCATCACGCGATGTTGTTTGGTGCCGTTCAACTCGATAAATTATTATCGCAGACGATTTTGGTTTTATTGTTATTCCCACGCGGCGGAAAGATTAGTTCGAGGACAGGACAGTCAAATTGTACTTGTGATGCGCTTATTTTCTAATTTGTCGGTTTTAGATTAACTTATATTGATTAACTTTGTTGGTTTTTCATTTTCTTGTTTAAATTTTAATGCAATATTTTTTCATAATTCGCGATTAATAAATTACGGTGTCACAACAAATATAGTAATAGTCACGAAACCAGTTTTATGTAACTGACATTAATTTTATATACGTATTTATATCACGTTATAGTTTTCATTCCAATCATTATCATCATCATCATCATCATCATCAACAGCCAATATTCGTCCACTGTTGGACATAGGCATTTTCATTCCAATATGGGTTGGTAAAAGGAAATCTTCGGATATAAGCTATTTTTTAGTTTGTAACATTAACTAATACGAAGAACTAAATTCGGCCTATGCGCAGAATAAAGTTATATGTGCTTTTGCACAACTTCTCTTTCTCAGCGATTTAAACTTAATTGGGCACATAATGATCAGTAACTTTTTATGTTTTTCAAACAACAACAAAATTTATGATCATTATTACTTCACTAGTGCAATATATAAACAATTTTAACTGTATTTTAGACATAAAAAGTATAATACTTTGGTGTTATAGTCATAAGTAACCTCATTCTATACACAGGTCGTAATGCGAATTGGGAAAATTTAGACCAATTGAAAATTCACAAACCTCGCAATTTTTGTCTTATTTATTCTTGTCTCATTAAGCTTATGGAGAAAAGTCAGAGCCCAGCAATAACAATACCGTATATGAATACTAAAATTGAATGTATCAGCAAATGCATTGTGTATTACAATTATTTGAAAAATAAGGCTACGTTTAAATCTTGGCATTTTCCTTTTTGCGTTTTTTTTCGGGAAATACAAGTAAAATCAGTATCATATCGTTAGTAGTATCATGACTTGATAATACAGTGGCGAAGTTTATTAAAGTAACGTACTTTCATTCGCCCCATCTATGGTCTTACCAAAAATTATCAAAATTGGTTTCGGTGTACTTGTTACAAGAACACGAACCATTCGTTTTTGCAATATTAAAGTAGACATGTAGTCCGGCATAGTGATTGTGTTAGAGCAGTGTGGTCACCTGACATGCGCCCGGGTCGAGGCTCGTGAGGCCTGCAATAAAGATTGACACGCCAGCCGTCGGGGGATGCGCCAGCAAAATGTCAATCCAGCTTTCGATCTAAGATCTTGCAGTGGCAATCCTAAGGGAATCAGTGGGCTTACCCGATGCCGCATCATACAGCTCTCTGTTTCTGTCTCCTAAATATTTAATTCGCATCATTTATGAAATACAATACATGAGTAATTGTAGAAAATCTTACGAATGATGGATTGATAAATCTTATTAGGCTTGGCTAGGCTTTTATTTATTTATTTAATCTTATTATTATTAGGCTATTCCATCTATCTCAAACTATTTTGGGAAGTTAGTTCCATCTTTGATGTGTAATTTAAAGACTGTCCGCTTTCATATACCTATTCGTATTCCTGGTCTAGTTTTATTTATACGATTCTAATATGCACTTAATTAAAATTAAATTAGATTTAATCTTCCGTTCATATATTCAATTTCTTTTTCAAGCGGGTATTGATAAAGTTTTATAATTGGTAAATATGATTCACGCATAATATCGCTTACTTTTAGAATACTTTGTATTTAATCAATCAGCACTGTAGTTTCTAACTCCTTATACTAAATTTAATTATAATATAAATCAACTTTTATAAAGAAAATCTATCCCTTGAAGTCGACAGCATGAGCCGAACACGACGATGGTGAAATAAAATCGCTACTCGACTCTGGATATTGTAGTGTAAATAAATATGATGTAAAATTACTGTTGTCCTCGTTCTATTTCCCCTAAGAGATGCGAGTAGGACGTGCAGGTGGCGGGCACGCGTCGCCACGTGTGCGCCACGCGCGTGGCCCGACATAACACTCGCCTGATTACGCACACTTGCCACAAATGTTTGTCGCCGACTGCACGACAAATGGTGAATAAAAACATTCTTTGTAACCCTGAATTGTTATGTTAAGAGTCATAAAACCATAATATTGTTATTGCTGCTCTTATTAACAAACAAGATTCAAGTGTGGTTTTATAAATGGTGTTGCGATCTAAGTGTACAGATTTATTTATGGTGCGACGATTAATGCTTGTAAATATTTAAATTAATTGTTTCATTTTTTATAAATGTAACAAAATAAATGACATCGTACAATGAAAATTTATTGAAAATAAAATAAATGAATAATTCCTAAGCTTTAATCATATTGCTTTCAAAGTATCAGAAAAGGCTTTATTTTTCTTCGGTTTGTATCGCTCACAAATGAAATTGGCGACAATGTCTAAATGCAATTGGTTAAGTATAACCTTAGGGTTAATCGCTTTGATAGCGGGCGGTAGGGGCTTAATAAAAGAGGATCATATAATCACTTAGTGGCGAGTTAATCTAGCCTGGCCATTTAGAAAGTTGTCTTCATTTATTAATTAATTTATACGTAACATTAATCAAATTTAACTTACTTTTTTAATAAACACATAAACTATTAAATTAACATTAAATCTGTAATTATGCTTCTGACTATTAGGATTTTTTTTGTGCACCAGTACACAGGTAATTATAGTCTTAGAGGCAAACAAAAGCTCATGAGGAGGCTAAAAGGGACTTTTTTACAATTCGTAAGGCCTGTGATCTTTTACTTAACTCCTTAAGAAAAGGATATCTGAGAAAAGAATTTAGCCAATACAATTGGTACTAGCCGTTCCAAATTTGATCATATTCATAAAAATTTAATTATATTACAGTATTTCAGTGATAAAAAGTATCCTTTGTCCCACTACAGACAGTAATCTAAGTGCCAAGATTTCTCATACATTTGAAGCGCAAACATCTAAACTTCCGAAATCATAACAGCATAACAAAAAAGAAACTATTAGCTAATTTTCACTGATTAAATTATCACCGCCCGATTAACATGTCAGATAAGTGCGATGTTAATCAGTAGTCCGTGTAATGTGACAAAAGGCGTGACATCCGAAACGGTATAATGTCGGCGATGTGACTACACAAGAACGTCGGGCCGTGGGAAGCTGAGAGCACGCGCGACTGCGCCCGCGCACCGTGCACTCCCACGGGGACAAATATATACACTTGTGTCATTGCTATTTTGTTAGCAAGGATATGTAATAAACACTAGAGAATTCACACGAATTAATCATATTGTTTTTTTCTATGACAATTTATAGAGCTGTTAATTTTAGGCGAATAAAAAAAAATTAAGATTCTTTGCATACAATTTTGAAGGAATTTCATGAATTTAGGAAAGTGAAATAAATTCTATAGTATAAGTTCTATAATAAGTCTATAAAAAAATTATGGCATTTGAATCTGATGATGGAAATTTTTAAAGTTCAAAGCAAAAAATATAGATTTCAAAATTAAAATTCGTGGGCAACAATATTAACATGTTTTAAGTGTAGCGTTATGTATTATGTGTGTTATTCAATGTTAATGCACTTTTGAAGATATTACATTTCAGTGTTATTCTTTATTTGATCTATATTGCAAAACTATTTATAGATATCCATAAAAGTTACGTTGATACACAGCTTAAACGATTTAATTTCAATAGTAGACTAGACTGGACTTTTACAAGAGTTTATACAAAAATATGACAATGAGTATCATTATAGCACGAAAGGGTAACGTTTTGCATTAGTTTATATAGTATATATATATTTAAATAAATAAATATGTGCAATGTACATATATTATTTCGACAACAGACGTAATTTAAAACACATATAATAAAAGTGATATTCGAAAAGATTTCTTCAATATTTCATGGTAATATTTTAAAAATATAACACGACGTCTTTAGCTATTCTCGATAAAGAAACGAAGCAAATCCTAGTAAGCACTTAAGGTGATTAAAAAGCGACTACGGGTCGTACGTAGAGCTACTACGGAGGGCGTAGCATGTAGCTGATACTACGAGCCTCACTTAACCTAACTGCTTTATGCCAGAAATTTATTTTCTCATAAGACGTGAAATATTTTCTAAGATTAATTAAGGAAGAGTTACATTTAGAAAACAGCTTTTTTGTTTATGAAATTGCAAGGGTTGAAAGGAATCCGTTGTTGCTAGTCAATTTATTATTGTTAATGTTTATAGAATCTTTTTATATATGTTTTTAAAAACATCATGATCAGTTTATTTAAGTATTGCATCAGTTACAATTTGGGAGGGAATAAACGCGAGTAATTCTAACTACACGAAATGTCACAAAATATGTTATACTTACTAAAAAAGTCAATTATTTCTATACATCATCCCCCAAACCAACAAAAAGGGTGATTTCCTTATTAAATTTCTCACGCACGTAAATTGTTTTATATCTGCATTCCATGCTGAGATGAATCCCAGAGGTCATGACATATTTTGTTGCAATAACAATATTATGTGACAGCACGTGAGACCCTTACACACTCTTTTTATATGAGAATCAATGTTTTGTCTCGCCCAT
The DNA here is from genome assembly GCA_030295005.1 of Cephonodes hylas. Classification (NCBI taxonomy): domain Eukaryota; kingdom Metazoa; phylum Arthropoda; class Insecta; order Lepidoptera; family Sphingidae; genus Cephonodes; species Cephonodes hylas. The sequence goes on along the minus strand of AP025369.1, from coordinate 6,937,312 downwards.
ACCACCCTGATTTATATATCTCCATCCCTGTCTATGACAAGTCTCACAATTATTTTTCATTTAGCAGCGTTGTTGGTCCTTAGGGATATCGCGCGATCAAGTGTATCAAGCCGCCCCGCACAATACAACTATAATTTGAATGTGGGAAAAATTTTTTGGGCTATCACCAAATGTCTTGGGATTTGCAATTTGAAAATTCACACGGAGTGTTTATTACAGCGATTGAGGGAAGGTTACTGATATTGCATAAATAATTATACTATTTAATGTAAACTATTAACTTAAAAGCACGAGTAATGTAGTACCTTTCATTTTAATTGATCTATTAAAATGAAAGGTATTTTTATGAAAGATTTGACCAACGCGATATTAGGGTAAATTAATACTATGGTATTTTGTCGCTTTATATAGGATCAAAGATATAATGATCATAAGATTAATTTATTAAATTTTTATTCCTAATTTTAAAATATATGTATAGCAAGTTGACGTTAGTAGAATCTGTAGAAAGGGTTCACTAAACTATAATAATAACTCAATTGGTTTGAGTTTAAAAACCTAAGAAAACTTAGTTTATTTTTTATAACGGAGAAATTATTATAAACCTTAACTAACCCTCACATTTTAAACCCAAATTAATTTATACGACTGACGAAATACTAATATTTATGCTACATATGCCTTCCTTTCAAATCTACGTAACAATGCGTCATAGATGACATAACAAAATAACTTTTACCATTACTAACCAAATGGAGTTCATCTTAACTCCATTCCAGCGTTTCAAGTTCGGCAGGGGAGCATAGGCGGGCCGTCACAAACTATCACACGATACGGAATATATGGCCATCATAACTGAGTGGTTCGCATATCGCTAGACCAGGAAAATCGTATATTTTAATACAAAAGCAAAGTCTCTGAAAAATGTCCATACTCTATGTCAAAGCATTATTTTTATTACGCGAATAAATGTGATACGCACAATTAGTTTAATTATTATGTCTTTGGCAAGAGATACAAAGAATAGCTATTATCGTCTTTGTGTTTTGTAACGGTTTGATTTAGTATAAGAAATACGTGAAGTTCTTCAGTCATTAAATAAAAATATATATATTTATTTGAGAAATACAAATCACAATAAGTCTTTTTGTTTTTCCTTGAAATAATTGTTTATGATATTTAAATAATCTCTTCCACGTGAGTACTTACTATTAGAATCGTAGGTTTTTGCATTCCTCTCTAACTTTTACTGTTTTAAGGCATTATAAAGCCAAATCACGAACTTCCTTTTACTACTGATCCAGCTAAATACGTATATTATACCATAAAAAAAAATTGAATCCAATAGAAAATAAAACTAAAAAGTTAAACAGATTCAGTTCCATTGTGTTAATTGTGCGGACACACATGACATCAACCGCCCCACATTTGGTTGCTATCATCACTTGTGCTATTCGCTTACGAGCCATTTACCGATTGCGCAGGGACAAGGGACGTTATTGTCTGCGCACTGTATTTTATATTATTTTTGTAGCGATGCGCCTGTTCTAAACATTAATCTTGTAAAATTGCGACTCATGTGCAACTTTTGGTTTTATTCTTTTTTGTCAACTTTCATCCAAAGTTATTGTTTGCGGATGAATATTTCTGCTATAGTATAGTTGTTGAAATGGACTTACCTAAATAGATCTTTTTTCGTTTTTTCATTAAGAATATAGACAATGCATAGTCTTAAATCAGTGAATTACAAAGTTGTAACATACTAACAAAGTTACAATGAATACTCGAATAGAAATAAATATTATTTATAATAAATAAAAATATCTACCTCCATATAAACGCATGCGCTCCAAACTGCTAGGGACAATATTTTTGTAACACATATAATTGAGCAGTAAGTTTTAACAAGTCCGAATAATCAGTCGAAAGTAGAAACTGATCGATTAAATAATAGGAGTGGGTCAAGGAAACATCTGTCGATCGCTATCAGTTGTTTTGTTGTCGCGTGCCTCCCGATGTAACTGATTAGAGCTGTATTGTCTCGCGGAAGCGCAGTCCATGCACCAATCACGATGATTCGTCAAAATCGATTCAAATCTGTTACATTTTTAATTGAAACGACCCCACATGTACACAGGGAAGTGGTTTTACTATTGATTACGAGTGATTAATTGTTTTGCTGCGGTTTGCAACGGTTTATGGTTTTGCTAAGTAAAGCCAACCGTTATCGTGACATCCGATTTTAATAAGGTTGAGTAGTATCAATTACAACTGTTATCTGATTATATCCTGTAATACTTTATTAGACGAATTGGTATAGTATTTTGATGACTATTGCTTGAGGTAAGTTATTAAAAAATATAGGAAATTAAATCACTGGTCGCGCCTTTTTCTAACAACTTCATTTTGAAAACAAATTGAAAGAATGGAATATACATTTTTTTTAAATAAAACTACAAAGCAATTGCGTGTATATGTTAGTTTGTTCCTAAAAATTGTTTAACCCAACTTCAACAAATTTATTCATCATAAAGAATAATCTACATATTTTTCTATATTATGAAGGAGAAGTAAACATGCTCAACAACTGAGATTTATAGCGATGCAGTTCATGAGTATATTATTATCTCATTTATATCTTGAGTTAATAGTTAACTGTTATTTATTTATGAAAGCAGCGCGGATAATAGGGGCTGCTAAGAGTAATGGACCGTGCATCGTATACGCCACTGCTGACACATCTGTCGCTTGCGATTTACTCTTTTTTCCCCGGCTCAATAATTTTGCTTACATCACGTTAATGTTAATAGCAATCAAAGTATATTATATATCAAAGTGTATAGTAGAAGAGTGTTTTATACAAGCGCTTTTTCCATAAACAATTGTTTTTATTTGTGGGGCAAAATTAATATTATTAAGGATTGTAGGGAAAAGTTGAAGAATTCGTATTTGGGTATTATCTTGTGAATATTGAGATAGACTTATTTTAAAATTCTTTTAGTTATCGCCCTTTACAAATAGCCACTGCTCCATAAAATAAGTAGGTATGTTAAGAAAAAGGTTTCAAAAAAATAAATGAATTTTGATTTAATTTAAACACAAACGTACTAAAATAGGTAGCATGTACTAGGCTGAACAACATTTTATCCAAATAAGTTTATTCGCTACACAATAATCAGGTTATCATAGATTATTCAGAACATTCGTTATTAACGTGTTTAATCTAAATCAGTACCGCCCGCCATCCAATAACACAAGACGTGTTGTGTCATCGCACCTGTCATTGTTGCTAAATGCCGTCGAATGGCCGACATACGGCCTGAATAAACTATGCATTCATCTCTTTATTATGACGTGTTAATCCAGGATTATCATCAAATGTTAACACATGTTACCAGTTAGTAAAAAATAATACGGCTACTAAAACGACTAAACGTTAATTTCTACGCGCAAAGCGAAATGACGCTTATGTCGTCGTTGTTAGAGCGTTTTTATCATCGAACCGATAGAATTGGATGGATTATTGAGGGTAGCTAATATTATTCCGGGGCGTTTGGTGTTGCCTTTTCATCCGCTAAGTATAAACAGGGGGGTGTGTTCGCTGTTTGATCGCGTTCGACCGCTGTACTCTCAATTGATTTACTCTACAATGGTGATACCTAATATAACTTTATTTATATTTTTATAAATTTGAGTTATTTTCGAATTTATCATTTCAAAGACATTAAATTTGAGCACTAAAATTGAGTGTATATTTAAATTATAAAAAATCATTCCCGAAAGGTCTACGTATTTAATAATGCTATGATATCTACTAAGACACAAATATTTTTTTAGAAAAAATATGACAAAGTATTTAAACATTTAAAATGGTGAAATAAATTGTCATCGACATTTTTAATTCAAAGTTTCAATCTTTAATAAAAACGAATCTACTTTTTTTCACCGAGTTCCACGTGAAAGTTTTACAAGCATCTAATCTGGGATTGTAACAAAAAGATATGCTATAGTCCCAAATTTGAGTTATGGAGGAAGATCAAAGTGGTGTGTCGGAGGCTAGTGCGCAGTGGAAGTGGAGAGAGTCGAGCCCGGCTACAGTCAATATTTGCTCGCCCTGCCCTGGCTAATGAATACAATTAGATCATTCCGCGCGGCCTCACGTTTTTCATACGCCTCGTGGGCTCGCCCTCTGACAAAGTGTCAAATAAAGACGTGGTGTTAGCTCCAATATTTCTACATAAAACTGGCTGCGTAAATAGCGGGACCTTTTCGTGGTTTCGTCTGAACTTACTAAACGGATTAATTAACGATGTTACTTATTAATATAGAGTTTTAGGGATGCAAAACTCTTTTTGGATAAGATTAAAATTCGTATGAATACGACTTTAATTTAAAGGCATTAAATAAACACTCATGGAGTAAATTATTACATTTTTTGAATAACAATGGTTGTTGGCAATTCAAAAATTCTGAAGAAATAAAGTTCTATTGCTATACCGTAAGAAAAACTGTTGTTTATTATTCTAGCTTCAACCTTAAATTACGACACTTACGAATGCGTAGGTTTGACAAAGTGGCACGTAAAATGTTTATAAATAAAAACGTATTGCCTTTATAAATACCCGTATTCTTTTAATACGGTGATCAAAACACGAAGGAAAATATCATGCGGTAAAGCACGCCATTAATATGTGATCACTTTGCACGTGGCTGATATCTATCCAAGAAAGTAGTAGGATTTCCATCTACGTTGTCGACCGAAATAAACATTGTATCTATCATACCAATAAATCTTCTGTGTGTCTCAATAAATAGCCGCCTTTTGGGTAGGCAGTTTGACCTGTCGCATAAATTTTTTTTGGTGCAGTTTTTTGTGCAGACTACAGAAAAATTCTTAATAGAAAATCCCATAACGCTTTGGCTAACCAAAGAATCGAAATTTCGACTGTTGGATCGTACGCCGATTGATGCCTCGTGACCAATGTAATCGTCAGGGTCACCTTCTGGTCATGTTTTAAACATCAGAAAAACTATACATATTTTTTGACGATGCTCGGCTAATTCTGTAAAATAATTCACCCGCCAAAGCTGTTTGTTCTTTTCCTTTTTTATATTCTAAAGCTTGAAGAAGCATATCTGCAAGTCGTCATGATTGTATCGGGCAATGCATGTTTTTCCTTGCTCTATTTGTATTTCTAATTATATTTAGTTATTCTTATTTTCTATCTACAATACTATTGTTTCTATCACTTATACAAACACGACATATCATTATTTACAATATTACTTGAGTAACTTTAATCAAATACTGAATGGGTGAAATATTCGTTTAGCATAGTGTGAACGGCGAATAGATTGAGAAGGTTTGAGCTGACTTAGAGTCTGTTCCTAGAAGCTCGGTTGAGTGGGAGCGCCGACGTGCAACCCGCTGAATACATTAGCCTGTTTGGTGTTTGCTTGCCACAGCGCCACATGGCGACGCACACTCGTGTTTATTTTAATACTCAACCATTGTTGTTCGCCACTGTTTGCACGGGGAACATTATTAAACTACCCCTTACGGATTTGAACGATGGTGATGCTAGCCGTATTAACTAGTGAAGATTTTTATTTTATTTTCACTGTTAAATAAATACTGTGTTGTTATACTGTCGCACCCCTAATTATGTGTAGATAAAAGTCTTTTTTTTCAGCAAACTATCGTAGTATCGAAACAGGCGAAGGAAAATAAAGTCAAGAGCATGAAAAGTAAAAGAGAAATAAATTATGAAAGCGATAATAAAATTTCCATAGTAAATAATTATCGTGGCACATAATTACAATTTGTGTTTGTTCCGTTAATCTGTTGTGAGGGTTTTGATTTTGCTAACATTTCAATCTAATTATTATTGGTGATCAGATTGCACGGCTGAGATGTCATCTGCAGAGTAGAGCGTGTGCATTCGTATTTAATTACATTATGTCGATGTTCCGCCGCGAGGTGGCGCGCGCCCCCCCGCCCCCGCACCGCCCGCGCCCCCGCCCTCGCCGCCGCGCGCGCCCGCTCGTGCCAATTCGGTTCATTTGCAAAGTGCATTTTGATGCCGTGCTCGATTGTTCCGACCCCGCGCTTAATTGCCCGCCGGTTATTTATTGTTGTCATTTGTTTATATATTTAAACGTACTATTTACGAAGCCATGTTTATTTGGAATATTGCTAAAATTGGTTGTTAATCTTCAATACGTATTATTAACACATTGGGAATCCTATACTCCTACTGTCCCATAAAATATTTTAATTGCTGGGTGCAATTGTGCTTACCTAATGGATGTTGCTTTAACTAACAACGACGAAAAGTTTTTAACTCTTAGTTTTCTGTAAATTATTTCTTTGAATCTGACGCCTCACTACATGTAATATTAGATGTTTGTTCCACAAGTCTTTCTACCGAACGCGGTTTATTTTATTGAATCTCTATTGCCATAAGCAAAAGACATTTGTTGAGGTGTTTACACGAAAGGCACGAGCAGCAATTGATAACAAATTTGTCCAAACACATCGGCAGCCGTTTATTTGCCTGAGGCCCACGCTCGGGTTCACTCCGACTTCGCATTCCGCTCGCCGTCGTATCGGTACTCATTTGTATTGGCGGCGGAATTTGTATTATTTGTTTGTTTGCGGATGCCGCATACGTTGTGGGAGCTTTGATTTTTTCCAATTCGGAAATAATGCGGAAGGCGTGGTGCTCCGGGCGATCGGGGCTCGTGACTCGCTAACTCCAATCAAGCGAGTCAGTGTGTTCGTTAGTCGCCGGGGCGCCGGAGAGTTTTGCCGCTTGGTTAACCCGGGCACGTATCTACGTGGGACCTTTCCACTCGGAGGCACTGATTTTCTTTTCGATCCAATGAAATGATCAACTTCACCAATCCTCGTCGAACTCATTTGCTGAACAAATTCACCGCGAAAATTGTAGAAATGTCCGCCACTATTGCTGTTCGCAATATTTCATTTGTAAGCTTTGTATTTTTTTTTTTTTTTTTTTTAATAGCCTATACTAAATCCCACTGCTGGGCAAAGGCCTCCTTCTTTTTCTTCCAAATTTCTCTGTTTGTAGCCAATTTACGCCATTCCCTCTCAAAGTTGTCCAAGCTGTCTCTCCAGCGCATTTTCGGTCTACCGCGTTTTCGGCGGCCCTCGCATGGTATCCACTCAGTGACGGCCCTCGCCCATCTGTCCGGATTCATCCTGAAAAGATGGCCGGCCCAGTCCCACTTCAGTTCAGCACATCTCTTGCCCACATCAGACACTTGAGTTGTGGAGCGCAGGTCGGTGTTTCTTATGCGATCATTAAGCTGGTATCCAAGCATGCTGCGCTCCATTGATCGCTGGCAGACGCCCAGCCTGGACATCTGGCTTTTAGTTGGGGACCATGTCTGGGACCCGTAAGTGAGGACAGGCATGATACACATGTCGAACAATTTTTTCTTGAGGCAGGTAGGTAGATCGCTTTTGAAATATTGTTTTAAGGACCAGTAACTCTTCCATGCATTTTGTATGCGTCTTTCGATCTCTTTGTCCTGAGAATTCTCGAATGCCACAGTCTGACCCAGATAAATGTATTCATCCACATACTGCACACTCTGCCCATCCACGGTGATATTGCGTCGCGTCCTATTTGTCATTAACTTGGTTTTATTCATGTTCATGTGGAGTCCAACACTAAGGCTTGCAGTTGCTAGCTGTTGAAGCATTTCCTCTAGTTCCGTAGCTGATGAGGCGAATAGAACAATGTCATCGGCAAATCGAAGGTTCGTTATTCTCCTCTCGCCAATAAGAATGCCCTTCTGCTGCCATGGCTCCGCGATATCTTGAAATACTTCTTCCAATGTTGCAGTGAATAGTTTCGGAGACAGAGGATCTCCCTGTTTGACACCCTTTTCAATTTTAAATGTAGATCCTTTCGAATTGAGCTTAATGTGAGCGTAACTGGTGTCGTATATGGCTTTGATTAAGTTGATATAGCTAGGATCTATTTCTTGCTTATGAAGAGCTGCAAATATAGAAAAGTGAGAAATACTATCGAACGCCTTGGTATAATCTACGAATGCCAGGTATATTGGAAGATTGTATTCATGGGATTTTTCTAAAATTTGTTGGACAGTGTGAAGATGGTCTGTGGTTGAGAAAGATGAGCGAAAACCGGCTTGTTCAGGTGGTTGTTTGCTATCTAATTGTTTTGCGAGGCGGTTTTGGATAATTTTCATAAATAGCTTATAAATGTGGGATATCAAACTTATAGGTCTATAGTTGCTAATTTCTGACTTATCGCCTTTTTTGTGTAGTAAAACTATTTCTGAATGACACATATCTTTGGGAAAGCTGGCCGAGTACAAAATAGAATTAAATAAGTTAGATAAGTAGGGCATAAGGGTTCGAATTCCTGTTTTTAGTGTTTCTGTTGTGACTCCATCTACTCCCGGGCTTTTTCCGTTTTTCATAGTTCTTAATGCCAAATGCACTTCGTAAGCAGTTGTAGGTGGTATAGCTATAAGGTGGTATAAGCTTTGTATTATTCAGATTTAATAATATTAATCAATTATGAATCTGAATAACGGTTCGTTTGTTAAAAATGGCATATCACGCATGAGTACTTATCTAAACTAGTTTTGCTGAATTTTGGTCAAAATATTATGTGCCCAAGGGATTATCTAAAACCTAACGCAACGCAACACATGTCAATAGTTTTTTTTTATTACTTGTAAATTTTGATTTTGATTCCGAAGACCGCGCAAAAGCCTAGCTGGCCAAAGCTAGTATTATAGAACTATTATGTAATAATTTGCCATTTATGTCGCACTTATAACTTCTCACGCAATCATAACATCGGCTCAATAGAAATGCAATATGCATGCTCTTGGCATATTCAGGTCATGATTTTACGACCCGCCGTCTGCAGTGTAAACTCCGGGCTATTCTTGAATTGCAGTTTTATATAATTTAAGATCGATTTAGTTTAAGATTTAAGATTCGGTATCATGAAGTCACACTTTGCATCTCATATTGATTTAATTGTTTATGCGTCAGTAAACCGCTTTTTGTTGCTGTCAATTAATTTATAATTTCTAGTAAAAAACTAAAATTTAAAATAACTTCAATTATTAGTACAGTGAATAAAATAATCATAATAGATTATGATACTTATGTCAGATTGGATGGACACTCCGTGGATGTATGTATCTTCTTCTTCATCAACCCATATACGCCCACTGCTGAGCACGGGTCTCCTCTACCATTGAGAGGGTTTAGGCCATAGTCAACACACATAAATACAGACTATGTTTTAATTTTTGAGTCTTTTGTCTTATACTACAAAATGTTTAACAAAGATCAGGAATCGCTGTTTAGTATAATCATATATACAGAGCATAGTTTGTGTAGGACGGACACCTAAATAATTTAATTGACAGAAGTGCAATTTCATTACTTCAATGTGCTGCTGTAGTTGTATCAGGAGTTGGTTTTTCAGGCGATGATTTTTCAGGATCAGTTCATCATTAGTTTATGCGTTTAATAATAAACGGAATGGTTGCGCCGATAGATAAAAAATAGTTAACTGTTTTTGTCCAACCAACACTGTGTTAGGATTTGCCTTGTAAATATTAATAATTTAATTATGATAGTTAATGGTGTCTCAAGTAAATTTGAAGGCAACATTCTATATTAGAGACAAATTTAAATGCAATGATAAACCTCCAGCTGCGGGTGAAAATACGGTTTTATCAAGACGCTTGATAAGCTCTTTCCAATGTATAACGAAATTTTTGAATTATGGTGGGGTGTAATTTTCTAAGATGATAATGTTAATGCATAATATTAAACGTAATCATAGCTTTAGAAATACAATGTGTTTTGACTCTAGAAAAAATAATTTACGTAAACAGATAGCTGTTTACGTAAATTAATTTTTATTTAAAATAGAGGCATGTGATCAATTTTACTATGAGCTTTTTTAAAAAAAAAAAGTTTTGTATCAGTGTAGTCTACAGAAGTTAGGTGATTCGACGGGGTTTTCATAGCAAATAGACTGAAACTTTGAACAAAAGAACTTCTTTTTATTTTACGTGTCTAGTTTATCATTATACCATCAATCCAGTTGTAATATTTAGGAGAACATTTTACATTATTTACTTCTCGGTTACCGGAATATCGCAATCATTGTCCCCGTCATCATCGACATTCCTCAGTAAAACCGCTTGAGTCAACATTCAGATTACGGCTTTGTAAGATTATCTTTAGCAGAGATTTTTGGTTAATGTCAGCTGAAACTCAACGTAAATGGCGTTGTTAATATGTAGTCAATATGATAAAAATGTATACTTAAGGAAATATTATTACCACAGGCATTTGTGTGAATGAATAATGTAAGCATTGTATTAACGTTACTGACCAGCGCAACCCACCATTTTTAAAATAGTACATTTAGTTTATGTTCGTTCCAAATTTCTCAGAAATATTTTGACTTTGCTGGCAATGTACTGGGGTGTAAGTACATATAAATGATGATACGCTATTATTTTGGAAAGAATGTTGAGTGCATATTATGCTGGCACAGACATTGAATGGCATCATGATTATTTATATGCTTAATGTACTGACAATTTGCCCACCAGATATCCGCTTCGCCAAAGGGTCGACGCGTTTTATCCTACACTTTAATTTTCTAATGGTAGTTGAAAGTACAAGGGTATCAATATGCCATAAATACGATGTTTACGGTAGACGGTTGTCCGCAATGTTGGCGACGTGATGATGCACAGGCGGACGTTCCAGCCGAGCTGCAGCTGTGCTCTCCACTGACATACGACTAACGACCAACACATCAACAGAACTTGCATCCATATATCTCATGCTTCAATGTCAAAGTACACTGATTTAGACTTTAGTAATTTGCACGTATAAATCAAACAGTTTAATTATACTCGCGGAAGAGTGATACAAAAGTATCATTACAGTTTAGCACATTACGGATGTGTACATACATTAAGACTTGTAAATGATAAGGAACGGAGTTTTCGATGTATTTCTAGAATGTTAGCAGGTCATTAACGTTTGTCATAGCCATTGCCAAGGAAAATTTACACAGACAGCCGAAGACGTCACTAATGTTTAGACGTGGTTGAACGTACATAACCGCTGGGACACGCAGACGTTCTAGATGTTTTTGTTTTTTTATACAGTCATTATTTATGTTGGGTTTGTTTGTGGCATATTCCGATGTTAATTGAAAATGTCTGTTTCAACTTCAAACGAGATAATTAAGTTTAGAAATGAGCTACCAAGAGGCGATGTAATGGACCGTATAATGGAACAACGCGGTGTCGGTCGGCTGGTGGACAGCGGACACGTATCGACGTAGCATTTTTTACTCGTAACTGTGCCCAATCAGCGCCAGTGGCAGTTGCAATTATCTCTCGCACCAAATCGAATTATGATCAATTCGGATTTGCGCGCATCCGAACGAATATAAAACGGTTTGCATTTAAATTTGGCGCGCGATGCATGGGATGCGTTGCCATTAGTCGGGTCGAGCGTTAACTTTGTTTGTACATTCGAACCCGCGTCCGCTTTCGATGTTTTCATTATTTTTTGCTGTTTCCAGTTTTGTTTACGATGTTTTCCGCTTATTGGCGTTCGGAGTTTAATTTAGAGACCAAAATATTCACAAGTATACAAACGAGCGGGTGGCGTAATATTTGCCAATATATCGTACCAGCTCAGGCAGTTCTGCAAATTCAAATTTTGGATATATTTTCAATTCATTTTTAGTAGACGTCTTGAAGACGTTAAGCTGTTTTAAATAAGTTTTATGGCTCACTTTTTTAAAAGCCCCTAGCTGGAGGCAAGACAAATCAAAAGTAAACATTAATTAAAAGTTTTATAAATCCAATATATTTAAGAGACAGATGTTAAGACACTCAACTCATTTTGACTAAAATACTACAGTAAAGTAAAGTAAGTCTTAAAGAAATCATGCAATGTGATATTATAATTTTATGACGCAAACTACAACTACTTTCAAAACTCTTACGACATAATTGTATCAAAATTCAAAAGTTTATTAACATCGATTCGATATTACTTTTATTGTAAAGATTCTTTTTAACACAACACATAGTTTCTATTTAACTTTAATGCAAACTCCTTGGACCTTCAGGTTTGGTTCCAAAATCGAAGAGCGAAATTTCGTAAGCAAGAGCGGCTGGCGCAGCAGAAGGCTGGAGAGGCTCCGGTGAAGGCGGAGGGCAAGCGCGACAAGCCCTCGTCGCCGGCGCCCTCACCGCATCCGGCACCAGCCCCACCCTCTAACCAGCCCACGCACCACGCCTTGCCACATCTATCGCCACCGGACCTCAAACCCATCACTTCTGCAGGTAAATTCTTGTAAACAAATTAAAATGTATTGCCATAAACAGTTTACTCCTAGATTAAAAGACGATGTAATCTCTAGGATAGGATTTTAAGTTGATGAATCAAAATGCCACGGTTCGGTCTTGTCCAGATAAATATTTGTTTCTAAATGAGTAAGTCTGATGTCCCGGCACAAACATGGAATGTGGGACAAAAATACTTGCATTATGAATGTTACATTGAAGGTGATTCCCACGTAGGCCTATGACTTTGTGCCTTTATGGTTTTATTATAGCTGTCAAAGAATAAACTAAAACTTTAAAGCAAAATCTGAACGTCTAAGGGTTATAATAAAGAATTCCTTATGTAGAATTATAACAATGACATTAGAATGGTTGACTAAGGCTTAACCTATTGCAGCAGTAAGGAGCCTTGTGTTCAGCACAACATTGGATTTGGACTAATATATGTAGATATACACATACGTAGATAAATATCAGACATACCTACTATATCATCATTGAGTAAAATTATCTATACTAATATTATAAAGCTGAAGAGTTTGTTTGTTTGTTTGAACGCTAGGATCTCAGGAACTACTGGTCCGATTTGAAAAATTATTTCACTGTTAGATAGCACATTTATCGAGGAAGGCTATAGGCTATATAACATCACGCTACGACCAATAGGAGCGGAGCAGCCATAAACAATGTTTCAAAATCGGGGATATTTTTTTCCTTTTGAAAGCGTGCGCTGCCGAAACGGTTAAAGTTACGCTAAAATAATGTATGACAGAATTGTTCTCCTTTAAAAGTTCTAAAAAAAAGTCAGCGACGGCATATGCCTATCTTTTCGGATTGGTTAACTGTAACCTCTTTTATGCTAACCAAATTTGTCCTAAAATAAAGCATTGTTTATGAAGGTGTTTTATAAAGATTATGTTAATCCTTATCCAAATAAATGCGTTATTCATTATAATTATTTAATTTAAACGAAATCTGCCCTTTACATAATTTGATTTCAATTAGTACCTTAGAAGATATCGCAGTTTTAAAATAATGATCAAGCGCGAAATAATGATGCACAAGGCGCTGACCGGCGTATTACGGTTTCACGTTTAAACAATTTGACCGATTTGTATGATTTTCGTATATTTAAGTAAATGGGGCTCAACGGAGTAAAAAACTACATCATATTCTCTTTCTGAACCCAACCCTGTAGTCCACGCAGACGGAGTTGCGGGCAAAAGCTAGTCTAACAATATGTTACTACATATACTTTTATTTTATTTAAATATTACTGCACATAAATTTTTGAAACAATGCATAAACATGCTGTACGAATGTTTATAGCTAAATTTTATGTATTTACATTGGCTAGTTGGAAGTGTGTTTATACCAACACATCAATCTATTTATTATCTTCGTAATGAGCTGTCATAGCTCAGAGGCGACGGCCTCTTTTCGTCTAAAGTGGTAAACGAAATATTCACATTTGAAGGTTTCGGTTCTAAAAATGTTGTGTAGTTTTTAATGACTCTGACAGAATATTTTTATTAAATATAATTAATTTTGATATTGAGAAAATCATATTTTTGGGAAGTACAATGAAGTTGGTAGATACGATTATATTTTTTTACGAGTACAATAGCAGTTTCTTGAGGCACGGCCGTACTATCCATTCACTTGATTCAGTCCCTACTAAAGGAACCTTCTGTCTTAAGTTATTACTTAATTTGTTATTCGCATTTAAGTCTTAATTCTTAAATAAAATAGATAGACTTGACAATCGCATGAAAACACATCCCACAAGTAATACATATTATATTGAAAAATATAGAAAACAAAGTATATTTAATATTTAAGCGTGTCGCCCTGTGAATATTGGCTGGCATTTGTGGTGTTAATACACTTTTTAAAATATTTAATTTTATCAGCATACATTCCAATTGCATTTGCAAAGAGGAGCAAAAGTTAAAAATACAGAAGTGTTTCAAAGAAAATTATGATCTTGTTTATTTTACTGCGCATTTGATAATTCATCATTTAAATGGGTCGGAGAAACTTCATTTGACATTTATAGTCAACCGCGAATATAGTAATGAATTATTTCAACAGAGTATGTATAATGTATTTTGTAACTGTATATTTTTGTGAAGTTGTTGTGTATGATGTATTTATTTCGGTTCGATTATTTTGGCAAGTGTATCACGTGGGTGATGATAAATGAGAATTTTTACATCACTAACGTTCATTTTTGAACGGCCTATTATGTATGTTTTGGACGAGTGCTTCTGTTCGTCATTATAATAAATAAAAACAATGTTGGTACAAGAAAATAAAACTTTAGAATTTTTAATATAACAAATGTAATAATGAATATGAAGTAAAAAATGGCAAAAAACATTTAATCAAACTGCCGATAAATATTGAGATATTTTTGGGTGGATTCGTGATGTAAGGAGTTATTTCTGGCCATCATCTTTCCTATGTTACATTGATCGTTGGAATTGTAGCAGTATGACTCACAAAATTCAACCAATGGGCGCTCTGATAGCACTATTTCAGCTCACATGTTTACGTGGGCGAAAACAACAAGGCTGTTTTCGTCAGAATAAATACGTCTCTTTGAATTAGACGATTTTAAAAATATCTACAACGTTGATGCACGCACATAATTGATAGAAATAGCTGTGATAATGCTCACTTTATTGCCAGTAAAATGTTGATTTTGTAATCGCGAGCTAATAAATGTAACGATACAGCAATCTTGAATCGTTATGTTGCGTTTAAAGGGTTTTTAGTAAAATTATTACTTTCATATTGACCTACATACAATACGGTTCATTGTAAATGTGTTTATAAAATGGATGATGCGTTTTAAAGAATCGTTTAGTAGTGTGGAATGTGTTAGAAGTGTGTGCCATAGGTAGTGGCATGGCGGTATTAGGCTGGCGTCATGGTTCACCTAATGGCGGACTTGTGGCCGTATTAATCACATTAGCGCCACCCGCAGCCGCCAGATTTTCACTTCGGCTCATTTGCGCTAATTGTGCGCGCGATTGTCACTCAGGCTTGAATAAACAACGGAGCCGCGCGCAAGGATTAGGTGATTAGTGCTTAATTGCGTTACCACGATTATTTCATATTTGCCCGTCGAGCTGCAGTCTGATTTCAAATTTGAGCAGATTTGTATGTACGAGTTTCGCTTATTTAATAGTTAGCAAACTAGATATTCCACGGTGCTGTTTTACGTTTATATTAACGAAATGAATATGCCTCCCAATTCATTAAAAGAGTTGATGCTGTTTTTAAACGATAATGTACTTTCGTGATTACTTACATTATTGTTGTAGGTCCCTAAAAATGTGCTGCAATTTAGTATATGATTAAAAGGAACAATTGCATTACAAAGAACATTTTTATAAAAAATATTATAATTAAAAACAAATAAGCGAATTTTTAAAGAAGAATTGTTTTTTAATTAAAATGTTAGGTTAAATGTATGTTTTTATTGTGGTCTAAGTCCAACGAATGAGCAAATACCCTAGGGTCAGTACTTATAATGTGAAAGTAATCTGTCGAATATATACGCCTATGTAAGCAATACATATAAAAATGACGAATAAATTCAATTATGACTTGCTGCGCTCACTCTCAATGCTAGAGTCGGCTTTCGAGAGACTTTCGACAAGATTAAATTATAGCTTTAGAAATGATGACAATTCGAGTGTGGTTGGAAACCAGTGATCTTCTTAAAACACGCAACTGTGTCAATCATCTAAAGAAAATTATCGATGGTTTATTTATCATTTCGCATAAAACTTTAGTGCTACAAAACCTTCGTCCGACACAAGCCATTAGTACCGTAATCGTAATTCCCGATATTAAATAAATTATTTTTGATTGTTTCAGCAAATAAATTATGCGAAGAACTGAACGGAGTCGGCAGCGCGGGTGATGTGCCGGTGAGCAGTGCCGGTGGGGGCAAATGGGCCGGTGGTTGTGGGCTTCTTCGGCAGCCGTCCGGCTTCCCACTGCTGGGCGTCGCGCCCCACAACTATCTCTTATCCGACCACCTCGGCACCCTCGCCAAAACGAACAACCATCTTTTCTAATGGGCGTAAATTCGCCCTGCTGGCTCATCGTGAGGGCCGCGACGAGCCGCTGGGCGCGGTGCGGTCTCACCGACCACACCTCGTGCTCAATCTAAGGCACCGATACCCGCTTTTATACAAATGTTGTACTTCAACTACGAGTGGACATTCCAGTGATAATGACTCGCATCATGTGACGTGGACTGCGCAACTATGGGCAAGTGCCACAAGTGTCCATTAAATATATTACTGCAATAATGAAGTTAATAACTTAGATATATTTATTATAAACAGCTTAGCATACAAGCGTCTGTATGTATGGAGTATGTTAATTAGATTACGTGTAGGCAACGATTTCGTAGTTAGATATAAAATTAATATTTTGTGTGATATGTCTGTAAATAAACATTCCCAAACATTGTATACGTTGTATCGAAGTATACTTTTCCTATAAAGGCGAGACGCATTTAAAACTAATTGTAATGTATTTTAAAATTCTATGAACGTTTAAAATTTTATTTAATAATGTACTATTAGACACACGTCTAGTGTCTCTCCCCTAGTCAATGATCCTGCAATAGATATTGTAGAATATAATATGTTTGTTTTACTTATTGTTTTATGTGTGAATGATAAATAAATGGGATAGAATGAAACTGTAAATATGTAATAAATAATGTTTGTACATATTACACGTAATAGTGGTGTACTACGAGTATATGTAATACATTGAAGAATTTGTGGAGGGTGTTTTAATAAAGCGAATTATGAATCGTAAGCAATGTGTTTTCTTTCATGCCTACAGTTTGTTGTTTTTAGAAGTAACTAAGCCTATCTGGAGTTTTGGCCTTGACGTGCTGTATTTTGGTAAAAATATGAGATACTTGGTGCATTATATAGTGAACATAGAATCAGAATGCTTCTTCGATCCTTCGCGTCTATTTGACAGAAAAAATATTGGTATCAAAGTATAAAAAACATTTTTTTCCAATGGCCTTTTACGTATATTAAAAAGCATTTTATGAGATTAAATTGTTTGATATTTATAATACTGATCTGTACATTTGGTACCAATATTCTTAAAAATGCAAATCAGGTACATAACCAGCCCTACAGCGTACCTACAGCCTTACTTTACAATACTCTTAGCCAAGCCTTATTTATAAACATAATGGATTCTTATTAGTAAAGAGGAAACACTAATTGGTTTGCCATTGGTATGCCAGCAATAATTTATAACCAAAAAGTTTGTATTTGTAGTAAGTATTTGTTACTCAAATGTCAAGTGTAATTTTTGCCAGTCCAAGCGAGATTCCGCCCTTGAATCGCGTTCAAAGATTACTCGACGTTGCTCCGAGAGACGCAGCACTCATGTTGATGACAATATTATGTTTTATGTACAAAAAATCTTTTAAATAAACTATTTCACGCGTCTTGCTAATGACGATGACCTTTTCTTTTGGCCATTAGTCATCAAATTATTTCAAGAAAACGTTCTCGAACATTTGGGTTTATTTTGATGCGTCATGTATAATAGATCGGGAAAGTGAAATTGTCATTAGTATCCTTCACATATTTTATAAGAAGCACATATCACAAAAGTATTCAGGCATCTTCTGTGTTGGACAGTGGCACCCCAAGACTTCAATAGTGACATTTACAAAGTCCATTAACCTATCATAAAAGCATGATTAAAAGAGGTTATTGGTTTTTATTTCTTAATCCATCGAGCCTTACAGGAGTTGAATTAATGTCAAAAATTATTATTAATAGGTAATAATGGATGAATCTAATCCACCACCTCCACTGACCCCGCATCATAATGAGCCCAAAATTTATACGAGAATAACAATACATAAGTAATTCATCATCTCTCACGTATCAATTGAATATTGTTCATTAAGTATTGCATCTTATTTCTTCGTTGTTAATTTCATTGGTTCGATTATATGAAGTAATATAAGTAACAATAAAAGTCTGTGGTATCCGCTTTACGAACTCTATTACAAATATCTGATCCGTTACTGTGTAATTTGTGTTGAATGGTGTCTATATCATTGAATTGATCCCTTACAATAATGATCAGGTATTATACAGGCTGTGCTCTTTTTACTAACATAAATAGGGTAACCTGATTAACAAAGTCACTGTTGACTTTACTGTGCAATTACTTTTTCAACAAAGGAATGCACTAGTAATATTACTTAGAATACATATTGACACATAAAAATTAATGCTTTACGAATATTTAGTTACACTGCTTACCATTTCTACGATATTAATCTTGACATTCGCAGTTGAAAGATATGTTGTGTGGGAGGTGTTCCCCAAGGCATGTCGCGAGAGAACGCATACAATCACATAAACAATGTGTACTAAAATTATCGCGATGTCGAAATGAAAACCTTGCGGCGGCGCGTCACTGCATTTTTTCGGCTCTGCACGAATTTATATCTACAATACACATATAAAACAACTATATTTTTCATTTATATCAACAATGAATTTTTTTCACGTAACATTTTTACACATAAAAAATACTGTTTAGTAATGAATTGCAGTGAAAAATAAACTGTATTTACTTTCCATAACAACAAATACAACCCAAAACAAAGACCATTAACCTACGCCATAGTTTTATAGACAACGTTAAGACGAGCACACGCAAAGGTCAATAGGCCTGAATATTTTTTGCGAGCGCATTTTTCAAGGTGAAATAATTACGAATGAAGGTATTTTTTTTCGAGGCAAAGGCGTCTGTCCGCGTGGGTTCCGGCGACAATGATAACTCAGCGGCCACTCATCGGGCGCGTACGCGGCGCGAGTGGGCGGCGCGCGTCGGGTGCAAAGTGGAAGCTCGCCATAAACCTTTATATGGAAAACGCGTGGACTTTTATTCCTATTTTAAATTACGAGTTTTGAATTTTTGAAATTCGAGTTCTTTTTTTTCAATAACTAATAAGGGAATGCATCAAAAAGGTCATAATGAATACAAAAATGTAATAGTTTTTTAAGGAAATAAAATGCAAATTATTTGCATGGCATAAAATAAAGGCGATCTTTTAATATTTTTTATGTTATCTACATATTTTACATTATATATCCTGTTGATTCCATTAATACATGGAAGCTATACCATATTTATAGGATGTGTTTATCAAACGTGAAACGGATCACACATCTTCGAAAGTTTATTCGCAAGAAATAAACATTCTGGTTCTATCCGGTGTATACAGCGTGTTACTCATACACTCTGTAATACTGCTCGTTACATTTTATACATATGACGCAACTTACTGAAAAAACTCCGAATGTACGTAAAGGCTAAAAATGGTTGTTATGCCTGAGAGGCAACCTATTTATATTTCTTTTTAATTTAAATTTTTCAATAATTTAAAATAATGTTTTAAAAACTGATGTTTTTTTAAATTAAAACTAATGTTTTAATTATAACAAAATACAAAGTGTACACCAATTGTTATCGCGCTAATTACAGTTATCATTGAAGAAGGATAAAGTTGTTAAAAAAAACAGCACCCAACCCCACATGTTCCTGGTGTCAAAATACAATACAGACAATTTCACGAACAATGATGTACCTAAGCTACAATAGTAAAATATACACATAATAAAAAAGCGCGATCAAACGAATCTATCGATTATATTATATATAATTTCATTTTTACAGATATATAAACAAAAACACACTATATATGAATTATTGACTAATACATCTTAAATGAAACAATAAAAAAACTTTATTCCATAACTAAACACCCTATATATACAGAGCTGTATGGTGTACATTCGTTTCATTCATGTAATTTTAAAGTATTCCTATCAACAATACATTCGTAAGAAAAGCGACTTTATTGCTATTAAAACTTGCTTTAATTTTATGTGCCAAAAGATATCATTTGGATGTAACAAATGGTCAGTTTTCACTTATACTTAATATCTAGCAAATGGATCGGTACTTGGCTTGTTCCTAGATTTAAATGACAATTACAAATGAGGTTTTCATGTTTACACCTTCTGATAGAGTAAGGAACATAGTATTCGCACACATCTTTCATACCACAATATTTCATTTTCCGTCGTCTGTTTGTACGGTCCAAAAATATTAACATAGTTAAAATAAATATTTGATTTTTCCCTATGTTTCTTTTGTGTATAATTGCAGTCTATTGTGTTAGTACGTAGTGTAAATATTTTTTTATGCTTTTCATGAAAAAAAGCTCACAAAAAATATTGAAAATCAATATTTTCTCGATGAACAAAATATAAAAAAGTACTTTGGTAAAGCACATACCATAACTTCAAATAAAGTTGAGTCAGAGCTTATTTTGCGGCGGTGGGTCATCGGGTGGCGCTGCGTGTGAGTTTTCCAGAAGGGCGCAGCCTGCCCGCGGCCGCTATAAATACGTGGTTTCTACTTTCAGGAGTTCAGTCTAGTCGTGCTCCCATCGGCGCATTACCTCCTCAACACTCAGTAGAAACACACATACACTCTCACAAGATGTCTCTGGAACGTCAAGTCCGCGCTAAGGTCAGATAATTTTATCATGCATCGAAAATGTTCATTAATTTATATGTTCAATTCAATATTCAAATTTATCAATTTTTAATTACATATTTATAATATTGACCACCCAATTGTGAAATAATTTTTCATACACTTAAATTTTTCGGTAATTTAAAAATATCAAATAATTTTCTAATTTGACAAATTTTAATTCTCTTAGGCCAATTTTTACATTATGCAGAGTGTATTAACATCGTGGTTTTCATAATATTTACAGCTCGCTTCCAAGCGTAACCCTGACCAAGAGAAGGAGGCCCAGAGCTGGATTGAGGCCGTCCTCGGCGCCAAATTCCCCCCTGGTGAACTCTTCGAGGATGTGCTTAAGGACGGCACTGTCCTCTGCCAGGTCATCAACAAGCTGAAGCCTGGTTCCGTCCCCAAGATCAACACCTCTGGTGGACAGTTCAAGATGATGGAGAACATTACCAAGTAAGATACACATTATATTTCTTTCTTATATTGTTCATATGGGGAGGCCTACGTTCAGCAGTGGACGGCAATAGGCTGAGTATATATATATATATATATTGTTCATCAGTAATAAAAGTGTTTATCTATAACTTTTCATAGTACTGACGTCGCAATTAGATCCAAATCACTTTATTTAAATACAAAGACACTTACACCTTGAACAAATAGCACGATTTGTCTCGGCGCGAGGGTCAAACCCGCGGCCTTTCGGTTTGCATACTGACATTTTACCAACGACGTAACAAACAACTATTGTGGCATATAAAACATGCAATATTATCTCCATTATGCATAAAATGCATAAGTATACTTAATTATAATTTCGTTACAGCTTCCAGGCAGCCATAAAGGCCTATGGTGTTGCCGATCTTGATGTGTTCCAAACAGTAGACCTGTGGGAGAAGAAGGACATCGCACAAGTCGTCAGCACACTCTACGCCCTCGGCCGTGAGGTAACAGACTTAAATACACAGTCCATTTTACCTAATAGGAATGATCGATTAGAATATCGGCACAGTTGTAGCTTTTGTTTGATTTCTATTTTTGCATAGTTTAACATAAACAGCCCGAAAATAGGAATTACACGTTTTAATATGAAATAGCGCGTTTACAATTCGTTCGCTTAAAGATACATTTCAAATTTGAGGAGTTGGAAGCGCGCCAAGTTTAACCAAATTTTACGAGTATCGTGCAACATTACCTCAGTTTTCATAAATATCCAAGGCCAAACGGTTTAGCTGAGGCCGTTAGGGGATAATTCGAGTTTCACACATTCCTCTTTCAATATCAAATGTACACGGTGATGTTTATTTAAAAAACATTTTTTGACAGACCTACAGGCACCCTGAGTGGACCGGCCCCAAGCTTGGCCCCAAGCCTGCCGATGAGTGCAAGCGTGACTTCTCTGAGGAAGTATTGAAGGCTGGCCAAACCGTGATTGGTCTCCAGGCTGGTTCCAACAAGGGCGCCACCCAGGCCGGTCAGAACCTCGGCGCTGGCCGCAAGATCCTCCTGGGCAAGTGAACACACCACCTGTGAAAAGTGATATTATTATATAAGTATTTTTTGTACAAAACTGTGTGGATATGGACGCTAGCAAGAGACTGTAAGCCTTTGAGAATATCTAGTCGAACGTGATAGTGTAAGATTTACTTGTCTCTAATAACGAGGAAGAATGTATATCTGCACGTAGATATTGTGTACCCACATTTTGTCTATGTTGTTAGTTCCATGTAGCGCCAAGATGATTTTGTACATAAGTATTTAGGATTAAGTACCTACATATATTTATTTATTTCCATTTTATTATATGTTTTATAATAAAATATCTTTAAAAAAATGTATTTTTTTCCATTTTTACATCCTTATACCATATTCAAATACAAATAATAAAAAAAAGTTACGTTGTACAAAAGAAATGTAAAGTTTACTTAACATTTATTTTTTGTTATTCACCTCATCATCAACACAATGTATCTTTATACAGTGTTTTATAACAGTTGAAATAATTTGTATTACAATGCGCAATACTATTAGAATCAAATTAAAATACATAATAAAACCAGTCATACCTCCTATGAAATATCTGCAAAGCAAAATTATTACTAAATTCCCAGTTAAAAAGCGTAATAAAAATATGGGACTATTTTATTAACTAATAGATTGTATAATCTTCTTCTTCTTCTTCTTCTTCTTCTTCTTCTTCATCGACCCATATACGCCCACTGCTGAGCACGGGTCTCCTCTACCATTGAGAGGGTTTAGGCCATAGTCCACCACGCTGGCCTAGTGCGAGTGCCTAGTGATTGTATAATCACAGTATTTGAATCCTATAATTGTAGTTATAAAAAACACAAGGAAACTGACGTAAAACGGTGCAAAAGGAAAGAATATGATGGATACAGTCGTTATCCAAATAACTGCCCATTTACACAAGATCATGAGTTTGACAGCGGGTCAGCAAAACTCATAATCTTCGTCAGAATAACATATTTACGTTCATCATATTATTATATTCGACATGTTTATTCCAATTCAAAATATATGTTTACGTAAACCATGAGTGTAAACAATAAACAAACGATTATACGATTCATTACTAGCAGTTGGATCCCGCTCCGATGACCACAGTTTTGTAAAAGAAAGTGCCCTATGCCCTCATGCAAAGCCCCATATACCTCGTACCAAATTACATGCAATTTGACCCACAGGTTTAGAAGTGAACGGGATACAAAGTTACTTTCGCATTAATATTATCATCATAAGCCTTAAGACGTCTACCGCTGGTCATACCCTTTTTTTTTTGTTCTCGGGGGGAAAGCTGTTATGGTTCTACTTCCCGCCAGCCCGGGGTAGGGGGGCGGGAAGCGTATGTCAGGGTCACCGGTCTTCCAGCCCGGCGCGCGGCGACATCATATCCGCGCAGATGTTATAGCCGGGCTGGGTCCCTAACAAAAACCCTAAACCGGCATACCGACCAAAACCCCCCGGTGGCCATCTTCGCGACGAGTGGGGCGACCACTGTACGCGGGCGAGAAGCGCCCACCGTCATCCGCAGCCGCCCGGTGCGCCTCCGAGACTTAAATGTCTCGGCCGTCTCGGAGTTTTAGGAGGCACAGTTGCACCCCCACTATCTTGGTTCGGGCGCCCCGGTTATGGATGGGGGCCCGCAACGTACGCAGGCCACAGTGCTGCCGCCCCTCTCGGGGTCACATTCAGTGAGGACGCGCTGCCTCCACAGCACGTCCAGCGACTCCAAGGAACCCTTTAAGTCGCCTTTTACGACAGGCAGGGGATACCGTGGTGGGATTCTTACCTCCCCTTACCACAGGGCAGGCTGGTCATACCCTTCCCTCAAACATGGGCATCCCCTAAAATTTATATCAGATCAACGGCATATCATTTAACAAAATCAAATCATAGATAATTATGAAATGCTAAAAAGTTCTTCTTTATCAACTGTACAAAAGACTTGGTTCTTATTTTGTTTATTAGTCGTCGTCATCAACCCATATACGCCCACTGCTGAGCACGGGTCTCCTCCACCATTGAGAGGGTTTAGGCCATAGTCCACCACGCTGGCCTAGTGCGGTTTGGCGGACTACACACCTAAGAAATTCCTAAGAACTTTTAGGCGTGCAGGTTTCATCACGATGTTTTCCTTCACCGTTTAAGCAAGTGATAATTCAATTTGAATACACACATAACTTCGAAAAGTCAGAGGTGTGTGCCTGGGGTTCGAACCCGCGACCGCCGAGATTCTCGACCGCGCGCCTAAACCTCGAGGCCATCACTGCTATTGTTTATTAGTATTATTCAACAATTAAACCTTAAAGGAGCGTAAAAATTTGGATTGTAAGTTTTATATTAGCGATAGTAGTAGGCCACAGTTCAAATTCAAAAAAATATATAGAATCGGTACAAGCCATGGACGATTGAAAGCGACATTTCTTAAAGTGTATTACTAAAGCATATTATGTAAATAAATCATCATTTTAACTAAAATGGAGAGCATATAAATTATTTTAATATATTCTCTAAAAACCTCTTTCTTTAACTCTACCAATATTTTTAAATCATGTCGTATATATGTATGTATAGCATTTTGCAATTTGCGTTTCATTACATTCTTTGGTTTCATAACTTATAATAAAAACGTTCGCACCTATATTAAAGATTTATGTGGCTCACATCCCAGTTCAGGTAATGACAAACTACATAGCTTCCTGGATTATGAGACATTAGTAACGGGATGAATTCTAGATTAATGATCAGTCTAATGCCAGATTTTCGCGGTAGTAACAGTGCTTTGGAGTTGGCTTGACATTGTTGCTTTTTGACTAGACCGTAACGGACAGATTGGCATGCTCGTCGAGGTTCAGGAACTCTTTATTTGGCCAATTAACGTTAAAGCTATGTATAGATACGTTACACCTTCATTC
The DNA here is from genome assembly GCA_030295005.1 of Cephonodes hylas. Taxonomy (NCBI): domain Eukaryota; kingdom Metazoa; phylum Arthropoda; class Insecta; order Lepidoptera; family Sphingidae; genus Cephonodes; species Cephonodes hylas. Next base: position 6,911,831 of record AP025369.1, on the reverse strand, counting down.
TTGTATTCCCCGAAGGGTTACCGAAGAGCATTTCTGCGCCTACCTTGCGTTAGTAGTTAATTTTTTGTCATGTAAAAAAAGGGGCGAAACTATTGCACATTCCTAAATTCCGTTCAGCTACTCGTAGTGACAAATTTAAAGCCCAATTCCACTGTAACCGGCCTGGAATTAGACCCGAAACTATCAGTATCGCGAGACCACAACAGAAATATGAACTATACACATAAAAAAATATTGTTGGGGTTTGTTTTGTTCCGTAATGTGGACTATACAGGCACATAATTATAACAAAAAAATATATTTATTATCATGAAAACTGAGAGCTGTTACATAATATAGTGGTGCACACTGTGGTACAAAAAAATGTATGCTTTATACCTAAAAAAATTGAATAAACGAAATACGTTATTTTTTTCTTAATATAAGGTCATATTATAATGAATGACGGTCTTATCGCTTAAATGGACTGATCAGAAAAATAAATTGAGTGGTCACAAATTATGACAATGATGTAATTACAAAATGATAGATCTATGCGGAATGTACAATAAAAATAAAAGTGAAGATCCTTTGTATATGATATTCAATATATTTTAAATACTATTTCAACATTAGCAAAAGCTCTGCAAAAAAAAATTATTTCGCACTTGGCTGAATTATTACATTTAAATGTTTCAACAAAATTATTATACCACTAATCCTACACGAAAGTCCAGTCCAAAAACCAACAAAGACAGACGAGAGCCAAATAAACATACCTGTTATGAATGCTTACTAAATTCCATTATGAATCTAATATTCTTCATTTGAAACACATTCTAATGATTCATGTAAGCTTTGTGCCAATGTTAGCGAGTGCGACCTATCTCTGATCATTTAATTCATTTACACGAAATAGTATCATGCTATTGTTATTTTTTAATTATATTTCTACCCACGTGGGCGTCTTTTATACAAGAGGATAGGCGTCCATTGTGGTGATACGCGATAAACTAAATAAAATTTTGTTTTCGGCTACTCTTATTTAATATTTTTGACAAATATTCTACTACAGGGAGCATATTAGCATAGGGTCTTTTCTTTGCATGCCACCGTTGTTGGTGTTAAAAAATTGTAATTGTAAAATAGTAAGTTATATTTCGGTAATACTATTCTATTAATTTGATGAAATTTGTATATCGACACTGTTTACCATTTTAAAGTAAAACAGTGAAGAAATCTACTAGCGCCATCTCTTATTTTTTATGAAAACTATAAAGCAAAGCTCAATTTCCAGATACTTGTCTCGGAAATATAAACTAAGAAAGCTAACTACGGGTACTGAACAAAAGCGGCGTGTTTACATTTTATTTTAATTTACACTGCAAAAAAATAACGTAAACATATATATCGAAATAAGTACTTATTAATCCCGAAGAACACTGATTGACCCATCCTTCGAGACGTGGAACTTAATACGTAGCACCTTGGGTGTTGATATCGGTAGAGATTACGCATACAAAAACATTCGTCTTAATGTACGCGTACCAAAACTTAAGTTAATCGTTCTCTAATATGATTTTCTATTCTTGAGCCTTGAGTTAATTTAGAAAACAAGGATTTTTCATTTTTAGTACGCTTAGTGGTAACGGTAACCATCATCATCATCATCATCATCATCAGCCAAAGGACGACCACAGCTGGACATAGGCCTCCCCCAGAGACTTCCAAAGCGCTCTATTGGAAGCGGCCTGCATCCAGCGGTAACCATATCGTTATGCAATATTCATATCTATATTAAAACCAGTTTTTTCTGTCATTAAATAGAAACCTTTATTTGAATTGAGAAATATACTAAATCTAGCAAAAATAGCATTGATTGGTCAATCACCCTTATTAAAGCGAGGCACCTGTCATTAAATGTCAATGTTGTAGTATTAACGCTGCATTACACGGCACGCTAATAGAATGTAGTCTTCAAATGTTGTTTATAGAATAGCGGGAACATTAATTAGATAATAAAAGAGAAAATCTTAGTTTTTATAGCATTAAATTCGCAGGACAATAAAAAGTGTCGCCGTTGGTACTAAAGTTTAATAAAGCTCGAAATAATATGCAATCAAATGAAAGCGAAACTTGAAATAATGTAATCTTACAAGTACGTGCGCAAAAAGCTTCAAAATTACGAAGTCTATTACAAGATTATAATAACAAAATTAACGTTTTAGCGCAAACCGAATGAGGCAATGTTTAAAAATAGAAAATATTCGTTACAACGAATCTATATTGACGTTATACGTCCTTGTCCAAAATAGTTCGCCATCTGGTGGAACCAACGACGAACGGCGGCTCTCGCCAAAACTGCTCGCAATAACGACTAACGAAAATAACGACCAACCAGCGTAACGAGCGAATAGCGGCGCTCGAACGCAACCTCGAAATAGGTTTAACGCTGGCTCTCGATTTCATTGGTGTGTTATTATTAGCGACGCTGAAGCCTGCGGACTCAGTCTGGTCGGAGGAGCGGAGCCTTCCGCACCGTTACTCCGTCGGCCAGATGGCGCAAATGTGTATTCAAAAATATCTGATTTTACACAGTACCGTTAGATGGTGCTGTTAGCCCAAGGGATTTCAGCACCATGCAGTATTTACGTTTTAACAATAGATAGAGCTACGAGCAACGAAAAGACTGATTATGTAGTAAGTTTTTCTTGATATTTTTCTTATTTGCGCATAATTAATTAATCTTTTTACTTTTTTCTTGAAGTAAAATATTCACTTGCATGTAGTTTGTTGAAAATTACTCAATTATTACATGGCTTTTATACGGTTTCAATAAAATGCGTTATTATTTCGCATTATGTAACATTATACTAAATAAACTGAAATTATGCTTTATCTTGAGTGACTTATTTTTTGTTTTTTTTTTTATGCTTTTAATAATATGAATGATTAATAAACTAGTACAATAAATTATATTATAGTTATTTTATCTACCAACTGTGACACATTTCCGTCTATTTTTACTATCATCTACGTATTTTGTTAATATTGTTTTCTTTTTTGTTTCTGATTCGTAATAATTTATTCGAAATTTCAGTATTAATAATGTTGCTTAAGGAAATGTGAAAAAAATAAAACGAAATGCTTTCTTTGTATTTCTTTTATTACTATTAGTAGGTTTTATTGCAATTAAAAACTATGGTTTAGTATAAAAAATATATATTATAAATATTACATCTATTATTTATCTACCAATATTTTTTGTAAGAGACCTTGTAGATACTATCTTCTTAAAGTCTTTTTATTAGAGAAATGACTATTTGTTCTCATCTGTTTTGTTTAAGAAATAATTAGTGTGTAATTTTTCGTAAAACCATCATTCTGAAAACATTTTGAAAGGAAAATACTGTTCTGTTCCTAAAATTATATTGGCGGATGCTTTTCCCTGTTTCATTTTCCATCCTGTGGCTATTTATAAATCAGTTCACCAAAGCTGTTCTGTTGTATTCTGGCACATTCTCATCATGTTTAGCATATCAGTAATACTTCCATAGCTACTTCAATTATTACAAAGACTTTCTATACCTATTTGTTCTGAGTTTTATTTACTACCTTCTGATCAATGTTTTAATTTTGTTGATGTTACATTTTTACGCATGGTTGTGTCATATGGTTTCTATAATTACTTGCCTTCATTTTGCTTAATATTATGGAAAATACATGTCGCTTTTCCTCAGAGCGTAACATCAAAAATAGCTTATTGTTGGCACCGTTGCCAAAATGAAATAGTTTAGTTATTCGTCAAATAGTAAAGTGTCGAATTTTGGTTATGACGCATGGCGCGGACATCCACTTGCGTCACTCAGGTGCTGTCAACGAACTTATCCGCAAAACTGAACGGGAGGAAAGTTTCCTATGATTTATTTGACATGAAATTGTCGATGCACACATGAGCTAATACAATAACAATGCTGAATGAAAATTGCCAGACGGTGCACTGCGTAACACCAAGTTGTTCAATATTATGTAAACCTATGAACGTAGTGGGTATTGTCTTCAAAAATGATTTATCGTAGAGTACAAAATACATGAATTTCACTTGGGCAATATTTGGAAAACATACATTCGTACATTTGGTTACGTCGGCCGCGTGCATTATGCAGTTAGATTAAATTACCCACTCTTACAAAATTAATACGCGGTCTGTTTTGTAATCTGGACTTTCTGAGAAATGACCGGACTCCAGCCGCGGCCCGCGTGTTCTCGTACAGAAATAGACATGTTGGTAGGTAGACCGCGCTGCGCCCGTCTCCGAAGCTTTTTTGACGTCGCCAGGAAATGTGCTCACTCCTTTCTTTTTATTGGCTTTCATTTTTAAACAACAGATCTGAAGATCCGTAATGCTGTGGGCGTTCCGGCGTTAGAAATTTTAAACAATATATTTCTATTGGAATATTCGAAATAGCTGCATTCTGTTAGGTGATGAAATTTTCAAAACAGATGCAAACTGACATAATCAACTACATTATAGTGACAGAGTTATTAGAAACAGGAAATGTGATGTGCTAATTTTTACTCTGTCTGTTTCGGTAAATTACTCTCGGCTTAAGTTTCTTTTTCCAGAGATTTATTGTACAAAATATATTTCACTAATTAAATGGCTTATCTACAATATTTCTAGAATGTAGGTCGTGGCAGAACGCATGTGCATGCGGATGAAAATAACATTCCAACAAATGCTGTAGTTTTATTTCAGTTTCTCTATATTTTTCTTTACAAAGGGATTGTGTTCTGTCTGAAGCTCTAGAAAAAAGAATTAGATTGCACATGATAATAACATCGTAAATATTTACAAAAATAATAAAAAGATATTATATGCTGTCCTTTGTCCTACACAATGACAGGTGATTAATATGTTTTACACACATAAAGATGGGTGATAGTCCTAATAACAATAATATAATTAGATGGTACATTTATTGCATTGGTGGATTACAATTTATTTCTGTCTCACACACACATGCAAATAATGTATTTCAAGTGCTCCAGTTGCATGAAAAGTGCAAAAGAGCTTTAAGTTTAAATAAACAAATCCACGATTTTTGATGGCTTGTTGTTTGATCTCGACGAAAAAATCACTTTGTTCGCCGCTGCATCTGCCAAGTAGGTTATTATTAATTTGAAGTGGAGATAATTTATGTGTCCGTACTCGTTAAATATAATTTAACATTGAAAAAAGCCAAAGAAAAATCTAGTAGACATACTTGTATTTTCACCTTGCCAGCAGTAATAAAGAACAAGACGTGACTCGGATTTTGAAAATAGATCTGAAATAATGAAAACTTTTTCTTATTGAATTCGGAAGAACTTTACACGGATTTTCGGTATCAACGTCTTTAACTATTAAAAATAGTCGGACAATTACAATGAGTTCATCTCTAAAGTAAAATTAAACCCTTTAATATTTTGATCATTAATCAAAACAATAAAGCTGTAAACGTTTTACTGCATTGTATAATAATAGTAGAAAGTATTAAAATCATTATATTTAATGGTCTCTGCGCGCACACCAACTTGGCTATTGACGTAAAGAGTACTTTTATGATCTTTGGCTGCTATTCATCTCATCTTAAAACGTATTTTCAACATCTATGTACACTAGGGTGTCCCAGCTTAGTAGGGCGATTTTTTTTTTCTCGAAATTAGATACGCATACCCTCTATATTTTTTCTAATTGACCCTAATAACTCAAATACGAAATATTATCGAAATTGGATAGCGGTAACCCGTGCCGACTTGATGGCAAAGTTTTAAGAAAAAAATTGTATGGTAATTGTAGAGCACATATAAAAACTTAATTTTTATTTTCAAAATTATATCCTATTTCACCGGTATTATATGTTTATTATTTAAACAGGAATATTTGTGATATTTTAATCTTAAAGTTTTCTTTTTACTGTTAGGATAAATCACAGGAAAAATTGCTTTAGTTTCCCTTTAAAGGTGACTTTTTCACGAAAATTTTGTATCAGTATAACTGCAATTTGCAGTATCACTAGCGACTTTTAGTGTCATTATTTATTTTTTAACTACTTGAAAAGAAGTATAACTAGTCTGTGAAGTAAGCAACTCATTGAGAAAAGTGTCAAAATTTTTAAAACGATTGAAGAAGAGCAAGACTAGTTTTTGATCGAAATAAAGTCGTTTATGTCTGTCTAAAAAAGTAAATCACGCAGATATCTTTCCAGGGGATATGAATTGATGGATCGTCTTTAGTTAAGCTTTAAAATATTATCATTTTTGGTTCCTGGTCTCCATCATAGTGATATAGAGACAAGACAGCTACTTCATGAACCAAAGACCAAAAATGCTGAAAAATATTCTGTATAGTCATTTCTGAGTTAATTTTATTGACAGTTTCCCAGGGTTTCAAAGTATTAAGCAAACATAAGTCGTGGTAAGGTGCCGTCACTGATAATATACAATGCATCCAAGCCTTAACATGGTATATAGCGATGCAAATCTAGATGTCTAATAGTGCGACTTTTTATTAGTAATTTACAATTAAAAAATAAGTTACGACATTTTTAATCAATTAATTGCTTCGGCCATCATGGTGCCTGGTACATAGAACTTGGAGATCGAATAGTCAATTTTCTTTCTGTATCACCACCAAAGAACATGATTATAGCTATAACTGTTAATTCTTGATAGCCAACCCTTAAATTTCCTTCATAATTATGTCCGGTAAAACAATGTATATCTATTTATATAACTATATCTATTATCTAGATTTATTTTTATCAATTAAAGGGCACTGGCGTGTGCAATATACAAAAAGTAGTCCAAGCTTGTAACAAACTCTTGACGACACTGTACGAACACATCTTGCGATTTTTCCGCATTATTTGTTGATCTCTTCAGAGTCGGTATAAGGGAACTTATTTCTTAAAATTAGTTTATTAAAGCTTAAATAGGCATATAAGCCCTTTAACTAAAAATAATTAATCTCGAATAGTTAGATTTGCGATTTACAAAATTCAATTTTACTTCACGAATTTTATTAAACGGAACTGCCAATATTTACAGAGAAGTTTTAAGCCGTTATTTTAATGTTTTGCACCCCCCTATTAAAATTTGCCTTTGAAATCTTAATCTGACATATTGATTAAACAAAAAGAGGCGTTTACCAATACAATAAACAAGCAACCACGAAACTTCCATGCGAATATTGCGACGCGCCGAAGTTCATACAAAGTATGTAAGTACTGAAACACATGAATGCAAGTCGGCACGGGTTGTAGTGGTCGTAAGTTCAAGAAATTTTATTTATGAGTGTTTTAACACCATTCGAAAATAATTAGAGGGTATGCGTTGACAAAAAAAGATTTTGATTTTTTTGGGACACCCTAATGTACACATTTCATAATCTCTTTGAAATAGACAATTTATGCCTTTTGGTGTGTCGAGGTTTCTCCGCTGTGCTATATCAGCTGTTACAATTCCCACAGCTGGACACGGACATCCTCCATACACCTGATAGGGGTTAGCCCACAATACACCAATACACCACGATGGTCTAGATGGAACCCTCATATTATGCGAAAAATTTAATATAAACTGAAAATAATACATTAGTCGGTATTAAATTTTCCTTGTCGGTTAATCAAAATAAATTTGATAACAGCTTTAAGTTCTTATAAGCGATTTAATGACAGGAAAAATATGAATAAAATCCAAAGACTTAACGTATTTTACACGAAAACTGACACCACGCAATAAGTAAACATAATAAATAGAAACAATATTACATACCTATATTAAAAATATATTACACATAGAATAAATAGTACCTACCTTGACAGCATTAAATGTGCATTTAATTGACTGTATAATGTCATGACTGCTTTTATTGATCTTAAAACCTGTATGTAGTGTTCTGGCATTAAAAAGAGTACGGCGGCTATAAAATACGTATTATATTGGCGATGCCATTTTTAAAATAAAGAAAATTATTCAGCCAACATTCGCATTCTCTTAATACTTCGGTCCGATTTTCGATACCAAAACAAGTCCGAAATAAATATAGACGGCATGTTTATTTTAAGCGGGAATCAAACTCCTTATTATTATTGATACAGTAAAGAATTACCTGATGGCAGATTCTTAGAAGCATCTTACATTAAATGACACTGCACGCATAGTAAAAATATTTAGAAGCCTTACCTATAATTGCGATAAATTTTATTCATTTTTGTACCCTCAGAACTTACCAGTGTTTCTAATAATTTAATGCTAAAAGTTTTTTAGCATTAAATTATTAGATTTACAATTAGGGATTTTGTTTTACAATGTAATGATAGGCGTAGATACACACTCAGGACAGCTAGCACACCTGTACAAACAATTAACTGTTATTTCTCATCTTCCAAGTAAATTCTAAATATATTGATACGTTTATACGAAATCGCGGTCCGACATCATTTCTTAGTACACACAGAGAGTTACCATGATAAATTTGTCTAAAATCTTAATGGAAAACAGAGAAAACTCATGTTACAAGAAACATAAACAGGTAGTAGACGGTGGATAAAACCAAACCCTGATAAAAAAGTCATGAAATGTCTGAAAAATGCTAACTTTCTTTGGGAAAGTACTAAATCTTAAATCATTTTGTAATATCGCAGCATACATCAACGCGGATAACGTGTCAAAAAGAATTTTAAGAATTATGGCACTTAAGATTCAATGAATATTGATGTTTATAAACTGTGTAAACGTAAAAAAACTTAAAATATATTGAAGTTGAGCCATACTATCCGTAACTGATTATTATACTTACATTTAAAAAGATTTATGGAACGCAAACAAAGGAAGCTGCAGTGGCGAACAACGACTTACTCGTATTGTTGAGATTGTATTTCAGCGCTAGTCGTCTAAAAGTATACCGGTGTATGAAAATTTAATATGGCGTGGGAGTGCGACTATCCACGGCAGAAGCATGAGTAATGCTTTGGCCAACGATGAGTTCTGTAACGTGCTGTGAGTAACTCGCTTACGCTCTGGTGGGTTTCCATTTTATTTTTGCCTCGGCCCACACATACCGCATGGAGAGATCCACCACACCTGCAACCGACTATTGAGTCATAAACACCTGAATGTTATTTAATCCCCAAATCAAAACATTCCTCGTGATGTAATTTTTAGAAACGTGTACGTTACTTCTTATTCTATATCGGAATTCCGAACTATCTGTTGCTACATGGTTGATTGACCGTATCGGCATCGCCGTAAACATTAAAAGTATTTTAGGATCGGTATGCCATTGTAATATTATCCTGACAAAAATACATTTGGCTATCATCTGTTATTTGTAAATTAAAAATTTTGTAACTAAAAGAGATTTTAAATCGTCTGCTTATAATTCGGGTCGAGGAAATAAAATTAGTGAGAAAATAAAATAAATGTTGAAGAATTTTAGAATAATATTTATTCACGCCAGTTACCGGATACTTGACGTAAATAATATTTCAGAAGTAGTCGGTGAATTCGTATTTATTTTTAAATTTATCACGGTTGACATAAATTTTATGGCCGTGAAATGGTCTTCGAAAAATCCTCGGTGTGAAAATTCAGCGCTGGCACGATTTCAAACCTGTCCATATCTCGATCCGCACCCCTTTGAGAACAACGATGTTTTATCGAGTGAGGTAAACACCTGTCACAGATAATTACATACCTGCTGTTTCGAGTCACGTAGCTGGATCTGTTCCCACTACAACATTGTTACCATTACAATGTTGTAATGGTACATTAGCGATATCACAATATGGTACTGTAGTGCATATTGTTCGCCAAAATTAACCGCTTGATACGGAGATAGCGATTATTGAACTTATTAATGTGTTTGACAAATAATGAACTACTGTTAAGGTTTAGATACCGTGGGAAAACTGCATATCGAGACTATATCCCGCAGTGAAACCTATGCCTAAACTATACCTATGAATGAAGAAAAAACTAAATATCATAGGTGTTCATAGTGGTATATTCTGTTTCTGTAGTAATGTAGTTGTACCTATAAAGTATAAGGCTTTCTATAGAACTTTACAAATAAGTTCAATAAAACATTTTTTACGAGGAATAGTAATATTTGTTGTATAGATTGACAAGTTTGTCCTTCTGCATTGATTCCGGTGTTTGATCAATAGATGCCGGGTTCAGATCTAAATACTTAGCTAAGTGCAAAAAATTGTGCAAGCAAATCAAATCGAAGATAGGTTTTGATATATCATGTACGTCTCTGCCTATACCTCTGGAAATACAGATGCGAGAGAGTATGCACATACATATTTATGTATGTAAGTTTAAACTTATCAAAATGTTTCTCTTTTACATTACGTATTTTGCGAAGTGAACAAAGTATTCTAATTACCCACTGCTTGGCGTAGTTTATGAGGACCGTTAATAACCGTGATGTCCGAGGCGGGATCCAGGAATTAAACATTGACTATAAATTAATTTCGAGGCCATTTTGACTAATGATAATTATACCACTATTCTCGACGATTCCGATTTATATTGCCAGATCATTATATTAGAGAATATATTACTGAATTTATTATTTCATATAATTTCTAATTTTAGCTGAATTTATTAGGACACGTATCTTCTACCATTAAGAAATACATAATGAACGTCACAATATAATTATTTGATTGTTACAAGTCTTGTCCGACGTAAAAACGTTTGAATTATAAACAAAGAGTAACTCCGTTTGGTTGCCACGTTTCTACTCTACCTGGTGATTTACTTTTTCAACAAGAGACGAATTTCATTAAAATAAAAAAATATATATTAAAGCCGTTAAATAGCGAATAAAATTATGTTTAATGAACTAGATATTTCGTAAGTCAGATGTAAGAATATTGGGAACATTAGACCGCGGGAAACTGAATTGTTACTGCTTATAATGTATAGGTGTAAAAAAAAAAACAAACCTGTTTTAATGGTTGCGTCAGTAAATCTGTACGAAATATTTGTTTATATACAAAATCTGTTGTTTTTACATTACAAGATTCATGTTCAACGCATTTACATTTGACATTAGTTGGGAATGATACCGTTAAAGATTTGAAGCATATGTAGGTTCCACCTATTTGTTAAAATTTGAAACAGTGAAAAAACTTTAAATAGTAACTTTTATGATAAACTTCCCCTTAACTGACATTGCGAATATTTTGGCTCGTCAAGCGTGTCTTTACTTAACAATATTATATTTGTATTCATAACCAAAATTCGTCGCCACAATATGATATGAATATTTAGTAAAGGCTATTAACCATATTTGGAATTCATTAGACATATAAATATAGATTATCAAGTCTCACGGCTTTAATCCCAATAGTTTGCCTATTATGCATACTAATGAAAGAGTATGCTCTGTGTAGTTATGTTTCGTAGTTTAAATATAAAACGTTATATTTAAATTATATTCAACTCATTGTTTACTGAATGAATTCAAAGAGGAGAGGTTGATCGGACAGATATAAATAAACAATTCCGAAAATTCGCAGTCCTACAAGCTTGTATACGGTCATTACGTCATGCTCTTTACCAAAGTTTTATTTTACGTGAAGCTATTTTTATTGAAAAATATTAATAGACAGGCAGGTGTGAGCAACTTGGCAAGAGATGCTATGCTATTCGACAATGTGACACGGTACTGGACTAATTGTAAACGTAATAAACAGTAGGTATATTTTGATGGTTATTTTTGATTGCATGAGTGGACGCCCTTATATTATCGCTATCTCGCGCGCTTTTAGGGATGCCCAGGTCTTGTCTTTGATAGATATGGCATGCCAGTTTCGAGTGCTGATTGTTCGTCTTGCAATGCGATGCGCCAAATACCTTTTCTAATCGATATTTAGTGAAATGGCACTATCGATTTATTAAGTTTGAATTGCAGAGCTCATGAAAAAGTATTCTATAGGGATTTGTAGAATATGTCCGACTTATTTCCAATTATAAATGGAAAATACTACTTGAGGTTGGGTAATTTACAAAGCAAATGCTTTAATAATATTTAGTTGAACTTCAGTTGTCAATAACTTTGTTTATAGATAAATACTTTATAGATAAATAAGTTGTTTTTTTCTTCTTATTTCAGAGTTGTAATGCAGCCGAAGTAGTTCTTTATTGATAAGCAGTAATCAAGACGTGTGCGAATAGCGAGAGAACAACACATGCTGGGGAAATGGCTGCGATGATGGTGAATATTTATTTCCATACAGAATACAATAAATAATGTATAAATTATATCATTTCAAAGATATGTTTATTATAAAATGCCCTATCACGTGGATTTCCTTTTGTGAAAATCAACTGATGGTACTTATTAATCTTAGGGAACATTATCCTCCTAAAAATATAAAGTTCAATAAGGTATTTCCTACAAAAAAAAATCAATATCCTTGTGTTATGGTAGCCTCCGTGGCGAGTTTAGCTTAAAAAAAGAGTCAGAAATAATTGTCTATGGCAATTCACACCCATGAAGTTTTTGTATGCAATACAAATATTTGTTACGCTGAAGAAGTCCTTTAGCTCTTGATATTTCATGTTATCTCTACCCTTATGAGAACTCAGACCTATGTGGGAATTTTTTTTATTTTTATTTTCCATTTTATAGTAAAGAAATTGCAAGCAGGGCCATTTAAAACGTTCTAGTTTCTAGGCAATTTTTTGTTTGGACTATCAGTGATTGTTTTATTTTCGTCGTTGGGTTGTATTGTACCATAATATCGAGTAAACTATCACAAATAATATTAGTAACACATGTACAGAGTGGGGATATTAACAAATGATATCTTCATCAGTTCGGTCAAAGAAGCGTTTTATTTTTTTTTGTTTGTATGCCTATATATCTAAACTTAAAATAATATATTTATATTCAATAGCAACTAGACTTGAAGATAATAAATAATTATGGCACAAGGCACTGGGTAAGGAGATCGGTCTCTCAAAATCGGTCGGAGCCTCGCAAAATGTTAAATTTCCACGATATTTAATTAAAATAAATAAGAAATTCGAACGACAATATTACGTACGCTCAAAGGGATAAGCAGAGTTGCATTTCGTACACACATTTAGTCTAGTAAAATTGTATATGTATTATGAGTGAATTTACGTGCCTGAATCACTACATAAATAAATTGAATAAGATTTCAATGTTGAATTCTACCGTAAACATACAAAAGAGACAACGCCAAAGATAAAAGGGTGTATTATTTAGGAATGAAAAGCTCGAAGACTACGTGTAGGTACATTAGTGACACATCAAACTAATGGTGGAAAGGACATTCATAATAAATGAATATAGTATTTGCATACCGATAATGTCGATGAATGTGTCATGGCTATTTTAATAAAGTAATTAAAAATAAATTTTCCTCACAGACAACCTCAATCATCGATATGTTTGTTTACTCTTCAAGATGAGTTGTATTTTATTCGTCATTGTTGTATGGCTGTTTGTCAAAAGTCGACTCACTCACTTATGGCTAGCTTTTAGTTGCCAAAAATATGAATCAGCGTGTTCCTAGCGGTATTTTTGCGCATTGCAACCGAATTCGGAATATGTGTATCATACGTTATATATAGTTTCTTCATCAGGAACATTCTGTAAGATTTACGATTTCTTGCAATTAATTATAGCGGAGAATAAACGCTATAAACGATGTTTCGAATTTGGATTACCTCATCCGCTATAAATGTCGATAATGATCTATCTAACGTTTTCGATTGTAACAACGTTCTCTGTAGCTGAACATTTCATTGCAATGATTTTGGCAAGGCTTTTTTCTTCCATCCATCATACAAGGTTTTTTATTTTTTTAGAGAAACGTCATTTTTATATTTTTTACCGGCCTTCGTTTCCGATCACGGTCCGAATACACCCTTTATATTGAAAGATAATATTAACATTTTAACCGGAATAAAGGAATAGATGAGTTAATTTATACAATGTAGTATTTTTAATGAATTGTGATTAAAAAAAATAAAAAACAAATATCAACTTAAATTAAAAACGTTTGGTTTCTACGTAAAGAATCAAAATATTTTGGTTAACATGCAGTTTTCAATATAATAAAAATGTCAAACATAGTAATAATAACCAAAGCCTATTGATAATACTACATGAATCAAATACTATATGAATTAAATGTTGACATAGAATGAAAAACAAATTTACATTTAATTTATATTCTGTAACATGAACGTAGAAAACTCTTTAAAATAAAGATTTTTAAATATGAGTATAATGTGGGCAACATAAGTTTAATTCAAAAATAATATTGTTTACTTACATAAAGCTCGTCAGTTGACCAAACTTTTTATTTGGATTTCTAACTAAATGTAGTGTTATATTAATTTAATGTTTGATGAATTGACAGCAATTAAAATTATTAATAGCAAAATAACATTCGAATTATATTTGATTTAATACTAAGAAAAAAATGTTTATTTACGTTGCGTTACTTGATGAATGATGAAGTTAACAAAACATAAATTAGACAAGTTGTAATTTATTACCTTACATTTGGCATTTGATGTTGGTAAAAATTGTTAGCGGATGATGTGAATGTACTGATTACACGGGTTGTCCGGGGGTAGTTGTGAGGGCGATAGCGAGGGCGGGTTCTCGCGCGCCCCTCCACTGGGGCCGTGTGCAATCCGCGCATAGACTACGCTCGCGCGCTGCCCTCCCGCATCATTCGAACCTCGCGCATCGCAGTTTCGGCATCTCTGCCCTCAACTGTATACGCGGCCGGGAGCTCGACTCTCGTAGCGACTCGACGAACAGGTCCGTGTTCTCGTGAAAGTGATGTCCAACACTCCTGCCATACTTTTCAACATTTCGCGACAATATTCTGTGGATTTGCGGCAACTTTGCCTGTGAACTATTATTAGCGATGCAACTGCGCGCTCCAGCGACGTAACTTTACCTGAACACCCCAAATTAGGAGCGCACGCGCACCGTCCCACGCGCCGCCCGCCCTGCGATCCTTACCGAGAGCATCTTTACCTAATACTTCACAGTGTTGGGAAAAAGTTGAAAAGTAAACGCAGTGTTCGACATTGTGATTGTTGAGCAATAAAGTGTCAGTTCGAGTACGATTGAAGTGGTGCAGGCGACTTGGATTACGGCCAACGCACGATGCATTTAGATTTTAAAGATGATTACTATTTAAAATATTTTTATTGCATTTGTGACAACTGTGAAGCAGTAAAAGTGATGCATTGCGTTAATATGCATTATGAAATAGTGTTCAAATGAGTCCAACGAAAAAAAAAGAAAATTTGGAATGTATGCCAATCAAGTCGCCTTCACGTAACTTTTCGCCCAAGTCAAATCGTAAGGTAGATCGTCGAAATTCAAAGGGATTGTTTTGTTTCAGGATAAGTTAACCGAGCACAATGCCTTTCAAACCAGCAGACAACCCCAAGTGCCCGAAGTGCGGCAAATCTGTATACGCGGCCGAGGAGCGTGTGGCCGGCGGTCTCAAATGGCACAAAATGTGCTTCAAATGCGGTAAGAAACCGTTTTATTATTTAACGTTATTGTATGAGGAACATGTCTAAATGCACAGGGCAAAATGTATAATGTTACATACATTTATTGAAAAACTTTGTCAATATTTGAACAGGTGAAATTAGATGACTTAATCACCGTTTACCCTTATTCGAACACTGAGAAAATATACATATTATCGATACACAATAGTATATTAGAAAAATAAAATGTATTACAATTAAGGTCCAAAAACCTCAAAGATTCCCTCTTTCCCCCTCGATGTACGGAACCCTTAAAAGAGATACCTTATGTCAACAATTCACTATTGTTCCCCTGATAGGACTTTCTAGATATTGCTACATATAAGATTAGGAGATTGAATTATTTTTGAGCACGCACTGAAAAAGATTACTGAAATTTTATGCTTTATATATATTTTTATAGTACTCAAATTCAGCATTTATTTTAATAACTTATTCCTGATAATTACTTAAAAGCGTTATTAAAATAAATCCTCGTGCCTATATTTTGAAGGTACCAAACAATCGAAGATTCAGAAATATAATGATGTATTGATCAAATTCTAGGTTAATCTGAAAATCGTTATTCTAGTAAAACTGAAATTTTGGAAATTAATCAATATTTTATAAACATAAGAGAACATGATATTTCTCTCTAAGAGGCTACATTGTTAAATGTTGCATATAAGGAAACGAAATTTAATGAGATTCGTTATTGAGATTCTAATTTAGATATTTGACATATTTTGCGGTACATTAGGTGAGCGCGAACATCTGTTAAACAAGGGAATATTCTGTGACTCTTAAAGAGTTACATGTAGACCTATACTTTTTTCAAGGCTGAGTTTAAAAACATAGAAAGTCCCTTGAAGTTTCTGATATGGACATTTTATATCTAAAGAAATAAACTCTATCTAGAAGACAGTTTCATTCATTAATTTTCATTGACTGACATATTTTCTGACATACGAAATAACCGTTTTTATACAGGTTTGTGCCAGAAATTGCTGGACTCCACCAACTGCTCAGAACACGAAGGTGAACTGTACTGCAAAGTATGCCACGCGCGCAAATTCGGACCTAAGGGTTACGGTTTTGGCGGTGGAGCTGGTTGCCTTTCCATGGACACTGGCGACCATCTGAAGGCTGAAAATGCGTAAGTAGTATTACCCTCTTAGCACTCCCGCCGCCCGCGCCATCGAGGGTCTTTCCTTATCTAAGGTCGTACAGACGACCGGCCTCCGGGCCCGTGCGTAACAACATTAACCGCGTGTACATAAACACAGTAGAGAAGCGCGCGCTCGGCTGTACATTATGCGCCGCCTGATACGTGCATGACCAATCTCCGTTTATGTCGCAACAGGAATTGAGCGCGAGCAGCCATCCAGCAGAGGTTGCAGATCGCCGACACACTACTCGGCCAACCAGCGGTGCCTCGCGATCGCACGTCTTATTGTACTCTAAATTACTCTAGTTAGGATTATTTATTCGCTATCGCTTAATTTATATTGTTTATGAGTCTATTATATATTAATTTAATTAATTTATATAAAAAATAAAGGAGTCGACTACCATTCCCGAGTTAGTTGTTTACGAGTTGGAGCTTAGTCAATTCGCCGTGGAGCCCCGAGCGATGCAAGCCAAGGGCACACGTCGACTTGAACGCGCTCCAATCTCGATCGTTCCCTTCCTCCCAAAATGAGACACCTGACACACAGGAGCAACGGTGAGATACGAGTCTGTAAAGCCTCAGCACGGCTTCGCAACGCTCCAGACGCACCAATCTAGGCATGCGCCTTTTACAGCACCTTTTGTTTTCATAATTTTCCTCGCTACTGACCATTTCTAATACTCTGCTAACGCTTCAGACTTAGCTTTAATCGATAGTTCTCACATGTGATGGGATAAGGAAAGCGCCCTCTATGTTGATGTGTATAGTGGTATAGCAAGGCCGGAGCGGAGCGGGCGGCCGGGAGCCCTTACCTTCTCCCATTACGGCGGAGGTGCGCCGCCGGCATCAATAAATCTGCTTCGCCGCGATTCGATTGGCCGATGTTAGATAGTATGGGCTTCAGGATTTTCTTGAAGTCCAAGAAGCTTTACTACTTTTCTATTTACATTGCTAAACAGAACTGTTTGTGGAAGCTAGATCACCTTTTAATACCAATCTTACGTACAGGTCCGTAAGAACTAACGGAGCGTGCTTGGAACCACGCACCATCGCTAAAGCACCACCTGGCGAAGGATGCCCACGTTGTGGAGGTTATGTTTACGCTGCCGAACAAATGCTGGCTCGCGGACGGGTATGTTTTAAACTTCATTTAACTGCACACATGACATAAGACATTCATCTGCTTCAGCTTTCACAATCTATCTTATTCTGTTTATCATCTTAGATGCAGAAAGTGATACAGAAATATCTTATAGTGCTTGAGAAATGTAGAGGCGATCTACATTTCTTTGTGATTGTGGGTTCGATCCTTTGTTTGAGTATTATCATATATGTAGGTTCTTCGAATCAAATAGCCCGACTATAAGAAAATAAACTTGTAGTTCAATAGTCATTAAAATTTAGTAAATATCATCAATACACATAATTTTTTCGAGGCTTCTTAACTTTGGAAGAATAAATTTTTTGTTTTGTTATTGTACTCTAGGGCTATCACAAAAGATGCTTCAAATGTTTAAATTGCAACAAGACGCTTGACTCAATGATACATTGTGATGGGCCAGATGGCGAAATATATTGTCGAGGTATATTAATGTCTATTATTTAAGTGAACGATGTACCTAATGGATGCATTTTGGCAATAACATCATACTTCATTGTGATAACGGACTGCACCTTTAGCGTAATAAAATCCTCGCATGCTTCGATGTACCCTCATTATTCACTGTATGTCCAGGCGTGGCACAAGGAGTGCTTCAAATGCGGCGACTGCTTGAAACGGCTGGATTCCACCAACTGTTGCGAGGGCCCTGACAAAGACATTTATTGTAAAGGTTTGTTTCTTCCATTTTTGTTAAACAACGTACATAATTTCAGTTCAAGTAACATTTTAATGTTGTACCAACTATTTATCTAAATATCTGTGTGCCTCTTTTTAACTTTCGTTTTTTTTCGAAGCATGTCATTGTACCCCTGTTTTATCGTCGTTTTTAATTACATGTTTTATTCTATAGTATGCTATGGCAAGAAGTTTGGTCCTAAGGGATACGGTTACGGAAAAGGAGCTGGTGTCTTGCAGAGTGACCCTTACGTCAATGGGTAAGATCAACTCGACAATATGAGTTCAGCTCATCTGGCGAGGGCACAGCTTTTAACGAGATACTTACATATTTTAATGTAATCAAGTGTGCAAATAAAAGGCTGTGTACTCCTCAGATGCATCTATAACGCTTGTTTGCTTTTGCTGTAGGATGCTACGCACAAAGATTTGGTCCTAGAGGTGTTGGACACGGGGGAATGTCATCCCTTGGTCTTATGTGTGATATAAAGGACTTGGAGTGGCAAAGGTATAATAAAAGTGTGTCACCCGAATCCTTACAGGACGCAGTTCATAGGACTGTAAACCCTAAATTATTATTACTAACCTGTATTAACATATTATTTGCTTTTAGATTGCTTTAGCTGATGTGTTTTATAATTGTTCTTCATGTTGATAAAACATTTGACGTCACTCAAATACATTTTATCAACTTGTATGTTTTTTAATCAAAATAGTTTTGTTCGAGCCCTCAGTAACAAATTACGTATTAAAGTTCTCAGGTTACACGACAGGTTTAGGTTATTTCCATCTCATAGTCGCTTTCATAAAAACAGCTTATAATACAAACAAGAGATGGCAACTTGCCAAAGTTAAAATAGAACGTGCTCTCCGCTCTCGATCGTACTAATTTTAATATCGTTGAGACTGGCCACGCGGTTTAGGTCCACAACACGTAATCTTCCTTTGATATGTTTGGGCCACTTTTGAACGATTCACATAAAACATTATTTCTACATGTATGTATTTAGTATCTACCTAAATCAGGTAAAACATAGTCATAATAATTCATTCTTGAGATAGTTATTTGCCTATTCTAGTCGTTATCATAAAAATCATTTTTTAAGTCGAACCTCATGTTTAGTACCTACATATCTATAATGTAAATAATAAAATTAATTATAGGTAGGTAAACATTACATTACTGTTTGGTCTTCTTCATCTATAAAACCAATTATTTATAAAGCATGATATTATAGTATCACTTATCAAGAGCAGCTTTTCTTTATCTTACTATGTCGGATTAATGTTTTCCGATGATGGTTGCAATATGACAAAAAGTAATAACTGTACTTTGTCTCACAGTGACCAAGCACCCAAGACCACGGTGATCGACACCGCTTCCATCAAAGCCCCACCTGGCAAAGGTTGCCCGCGATGCGGCGGAGTTGTATTTGCCGCTGAGCAAGTTCTGGCTAAGGGTCGCGAATGGCATCGCAAGTGCTTCAAGTGCCGCGACTGTACCAAAACTTTGGACTCTATCATCGCTTGCGACGGACCGGACAACGATGTATACTGCAAGACTTGCTATGGCAAGAAATGGGGACCACATGGCTATGGTTTCGCTTGCGGTTCCGGCTTCCTTCAAACTGATGGCTTAACGTAAATATTTTTTTAAGAAAATCTATTCAAGAATTTTATGTCCCAAGTTAGAAGGGATCTATAAAGTTCACTCATTTTTACAGTGAGGAAGAAATTTCGGCTAGCCGTCCTTTCTACAACCCTGATACTACGTCTATTAAGGCGCCAAAGGGACAAGGTTGCCCTCGCTGTGGAGGAATGGTCTTCGCTGCAGAACAGCAATTGGCAAAGGGAACTGTAAGTAAATTAAAGTTATTTGTATAATAATTAAAAGGTAGGTATATTAAGGTAGGACCTAATAGTCAATGAGAATTAGCATGGGCTGGATATGGCACGTATATGGATACGTCCCACTGCTGGGGACGGGCCTACTCTACCGCTGTAGGGGTTTAGGCCTTAGAACACCACGCTGGTCTAGTGCAAAATTATAAGATTTACTTAAATTTTATTATTGTCATTTATGGAACTAAGCGAAATATTTTTTTAAATATATTTTATTCCTTTCGCGTGCCTTAATTAACTTCTCCTGCAGCAGACGTCACAAACATGTTTTTTTTTACTTAGATGTGGCATAAGAAATGCTTTAACTGTGCGGAATGCCATCGGCCTCTCGACTCGATGTTGGCGTGTGATGGCCCGGACAAGGAAATCCATTGCCGTTCCTGCTACGCTAAGCTCTTTGGACCTAAGGGATTCGGTTACGGCCATGCCCCTACCCTCGTCTCTACTGATGCCGAACCAACAATCACTTAGTAAGTAATATTATTATTTAATGATAATAACTTTAACATGTAAGAGAAATATTAATATTTCAGTTAAAAAAGAAATATCTGGTCAACTTATGATTTAGCTTAAGCAGTTAAGTGTGGAAAGAATAAAACTTACAGTACTATGAAATAAATTTCATGGCACATTGCTCATGCCATGATTTTCAATCTTATTCAAAAAGCAAACAATTAAAATACAATTTATGTATCCTAAGTAAATTCAGTTTAAATATAGAAACAAACAGACAAATGCCCATAAATAATATTTCTAAGGACTGCATTTACAACAATCAATGTGTCTTTACAGCACAGAACAGCTTCCATTCACTGGTCAGAAAGCAGCTAAAGGACAAGGCTGCCCCCGCTGTGGTTTCCCTGTATATGCTGCTGAACAAATGCACTCCAAGAATGGATCATGGCACAAGCGGTGCTTCTCATGTGCAGATTGCCACAGATCTCTTGTAAGTTTATTGTCTTATGTACATAATATTTTTTATGATTCTCACTGCACAACTAAAAATATCAAAATTGTGAGCTTTCAGTTCGATTTTAGTTTAGATGTTCCAACATTTACGAACTACATTTAATTATAGCATTATTTTTTAATGGGGTTATATTAAGGGTAATATAAGGTTATATTAAGGATTATCCTTATAATAAATAGACTACTAACTATGAATTAAAACAAAAAAACTGATTTCTTAAATTGTAATAAACTTATATTTCATTAGTTTTCAAATAATGACGATCGTCCTCCACTTCTTTTTCCAAATGAGTATTTAAAAATTCTTCAACTGAATCTGTATTCCACTTCTCTATGGCGACTGTATCTTTCACAATACCATCCTTGTCTAACAGCTTGATAATAGGGTCCAATCCGCGCACGTATTTTATTACTAAATTCGGGAACTTGGCCGGTCGATCGCTCTTCACGAATGCTTGAATTTGTGGATATGCTGGGAACTTGCAAGTGCACACTTCTAATATAGCTCGTGCGTATTTCTTCTCCTTCAATGCTGATTCGTCGTTATGACAGCATTCTTTACAATGTTCTAGCAGCTGATCTAAACTAAAATCTTTTAATTGGTCGCAAGAAGAACACAACAGGTTAGCTTTGATAAATCCTAGAGAAGCACAGTCCTCCGTTGAAAATTCTGCGTTTACATTTTCGAAATAAATTAAAGCCAATATTGATAAATAGTACAACATTTTCACTTTCGACATTTTAAAAAATGTGTATTGATACTTGTTAAAAAATTTTTTGTTTACCTATTTCACTTCATTTGACTAAGACTAGGGTAGAGGTGACACACGTCATTGATTATTGTCAAAGAAGCAAAAGGTTTTCGTCCGTACAGCCACGTCATTCGTAACTTTGTATTATGAATTATTATGCAGAACTTACTATGCAGAAACAAACTAACGGAGTAGAGACCTCTACACTAATTATATGTAATTAAAATAGCTTATTCATTTTTATTTATTAGTTTCATATTATTTCAGGATTCCACCAATTTGAATGATGGGCCGAATGGTGAAATTTACTGCAGAGGCTGCTATGGCCGAAACTTCGGTCCCAAGGGTGTTGGCTATGGTTTGGGCGCAGGCACATTGACAATGGCATAATTTTACTATAAAGCTGGACTTTATAGGAACCATTGAATAAAGAAATGGTAGCTTGAAAGGAATTTAATCTATACAAATTGCTACCACAATCATACCATTCATTAAACTGGATTTAATAATGGTTGATCAATACACAAAGAGACTAATGAATCAATAGAGTCATAGGTTAAATATATTTTGTTATGAAGATATAAATTAAAGGTTACATTCCTTTCATATATGTACAAAATGGATGATGAATGTGTCTGGGCCCTTAGTTTATAGATTCGTCATGAAATATTCTAGATGTAAGATACTTAGACTTAATGTAGATAAGTACGATAAATACAAAATACCAAAATTTAAAAAAAAAATTAAATAAATTCGAATTAATAAAAAAAAATGGCATTGTGATTTACCTCATATTATCACTCTGTGATATAGAGGTAGGTACTTGAAAACTATCCTGTAAACGCGGCAAAGATTGCAGGTTAATGCAATCGTTTCGACCGACCAGGTCTTCGTATGTAAAGACCTGAAGTGTCTATACATATTTTTATACAACAAAGATTTTTGTATATAGTTTTTTTATTTTATATATTTCGGCCGCAATATGACGTGCTGGGATAAATTCTAACTCTGTATATGCTTTTGAAGCTTTTGCTATATTAAAACGTGTATTTAAATCAGATAAATATAAGGATTAAGCCAGCTAATTGCATATTATTGCGGATATAACGGATTAAATTGATATAAGAAGTAATTTTATTAAATAAATAATTTTATTGAGTACATAGTTTTATTTCTTTCTTCCTATAAGGCCAATATTAGGCACGGAAAACTTATTGTAGTTAAATCAAAACTGACATATAAATTCTCGTCAAAAGCAGTCAAGCCTTTACGGAGATTAGTCTTTACAAACAGACGGATATATACCGACAAAATACTTATTAAGTTTTGTTGGTTCCCTAAAAAATAAAACGATAATTTATGCCGCGTGGTCTTGCGGTATAAGTATGTGCCGTACGGTCTAGTGGTCCTGTGTTCGATCCTGAGTCGGATAATGTTATTGATTTTTTCCATTAGGTTTTCAGTAGCAGCACGGAGTCTCGTAAAGTGTCCGAAAAACGGCAATAGGCTCGCCCCCTATTACGTGGGACTCATACGTACCTGGCGAAATATGGGTGCAGAAATGCACCTCTGCCAACCCCATCGGGAAATACAGGCGTGAGGTTATGTATATATGTGATAATTTATGATATGCTAGCTTTTGCTCGCGATTTTCGTCCGCATAGAATTCAGGGTTGGGTGCAGAAATTTAAGATATCGTCTAAGTATCCAATTTTAATAGAGTAGTAGAAAGTTACGTTTTATATATGCGACCGGGTTATGCCACGCGTACGACGTTTATCCGCTTAACGTTAGTCTACTGCTGGGCCCTGATTTTTCAAAGAGATGGTGGAATAGCACGGGGTTTAAATTGGTAGGGCAACATATAAAAATATGTCAGTCAGTCCGATGTAACTTCAAGTTTCATGCTTGGTCTCCAAGCAAATGTAATCTGTAAATGGATTTCCTTATGAATTAAAAAAAAAAAAATCTTATTGACCAGCTTATGAAACAAGAAGTTTTACAGGTGGATTCGAACTTCCGACAAATATTAGTGTAGTTCAGAAGTATTTGTTTCAGGTTTGGATTTTGGTGAGGTCGAAATTTAGTAAATAAGAAATCATGACATAATTTTTATTGAAACATTACATGCAATAAGAACAAAAATGTTTTCATTTCAGAAAACAAAATGAAATCAATCGTATTGTTAATAATAAAAAACATGTGGGTTGTTTTAACATTACCAAATGGATGAACATAAACATATTTAATATGCAATACTAGATTTATCAAATAATTACACAAATAAAACTTAACATAATTAAAAATAGGTGGGGAAAGATACAAAATAACAAAAATATCACTATTATTTCAATGTTATCACAATTATAAAAATGTTTAAAACAAATAAATCCAATGGATTTATTTTTTCTTAGCTACAAAACGCGGTGCTTTTGCTTTGTTTTTATTCGTTTCTGAGGTAGATGGGTTTTCAAAACCATATTTGTTTTTAACGCGTTCACGTATAAGCAAACCTTTGATAAGCTTTTTCCAATTGCCATAAACTCTAGCTTCTGTTTTTTCACGCTCCCTCCGTTCTTGTTCTTCTTGATCCTGAAATGACAGCAGTATTTTATCTATCTATAATTTCGTCTTATTTTCATTATGTATGAGTATACATATACCGAAGGAATCGTTGGTAAATCGTTTAGGCGTTCACAGCAAAATTGTTAAAACAATTTTTTCTGCTATATTTATCTACAGACGATTTTTGTAACATTCCGTCGGGATGCTAGTTTTATATCAGCAGAAATAAAACGTATTCACAGTTATTAAATGAAGGACTTTTACATTATATGCAGAATATTGTGGTAAAAGTCCTTCATTATATGGGGTTAAAGATAAAATAATATTTATTTTATGCTATACACACCTTAACCCATGCTTCAGTGATAATTTCTTCGTATTCCTTACAGACTACAAACCCGTCATATACTGGATGGGACCAGCCTCCGTTGAAATCAAAACCAGTCATTGCGGGGGCACAATCTATATTTAATTTCCGGGCTACTTTGTTCAAACCGGGAACTAAAAATTACAAAATATAAGTAATCACCAATTGTATTATTCTCAAGATAGTCATTAACAAAATATGCTTACGTTTTATATGAACAGTGCCTTTTGGTAACATGCATTCTTTGAATAACTCTACGTTCCCATAAGCATTTCGTGGTACAACTCCATTCTCCGCCACTGGTGGTTCATAATCTTGCACTTGCCACGGTCCGAATACTTCCAAAGGCTTATCAGTGATTAATTTATTTGAGAGCTGGAAAAAATGCATCTTTGATTAGTTCTACAATGTCGTCGTATGGATAAGCTTCGTAAGAATCCTATTTGGCCGTCGAATTGCGGTACTGCCACGGACTCTCATTTGGTAGGTTTAATGTTCGAAGCTTTGGTCGTTCGTATCGTAAGATTTTTGTTTAGGTCCAATGTTTAGTTCTTCTTCTTCTTCATCAACCCATATACGCCCACTGCTGAGCACGGGTCTCCTCTACCATTGAGAGGGTTTATGTTTAGTTGATAAATAAAAATTAGCAATTCGGTCGTAGCAAGTCGTAACTGGGTCGTCTTCTTCGAATCTCGCATATTCAGGACACGAAACTAATAGTGCAGTTTCAATCATTCGTCTCACATTGCATAAACATGTCATTCCGTTTTAATAACCATTTTGAAATGCCATCATACCTTATCCCATTTCGGCCGGGCTTTAACTACTTTGTAAGGCGTTTCTCCAAGTTTGACGACTTTGGCTTCCTTGAGCCAAGTGTCTCGCGACCGGCACACGTACACGCAGTCGCGCGCGTACACCGGCTCGCCGCGAACGAAACCCAGAGTCGCGGCGTCAGGCGGGTATATCGCTTCGAACTTCAACAGATGCCTTTTCAGGGCGTATAGTGGGTGATTTTTATATCTGGAAAATGAATATTTAATATGTGATGATAAGTTTTTATTTTTTAAATATTCACCATCAGCATACCTCCCACCTCTGGGTACGGGTGGAGACTCAAACTGAAAGTGATTAGGGTTTAGTTCACCACGCTGGTCTAGTGCGGGTAGGCGGACTACACAGTTAAAAAATCTCTAGGAACTTTTAGGTGTAAAAATGTTTCACGATGTTTTCGTTCACCGTTAAAGTGAGCCATATTTTCATTATGATTACACACGTAACTTCGAGAAATCAGAGGTGTGGGCCTGTCAGAGGTGTCGCCATCGCCGACTCTCGACCACGTATCCAAAACCCTCAAGGCCATAATGTACAAATCTTTTAAATATTATTTTATTGAAAATATAAACTCAAATTTTATACTTACTCCGCAATACTCTTTGGTATTGGTGCATCAAGCTGCATTTTATCTAGGAATTCATCTTCTTCTTTCTGTCTTGCTGTTTTCGGACCTAACCAAGGTTGTACGGCCTTCTCCCACCAAGATTGTTCAGCACGATTTTTCCGTGTCACCGTGTTCCAATGAGGCGCATATCTTCGGGTTAAATCTTTCAAATAGTTGTTGTTATCCCAACCAACCATATAACAAGCGGGCTGCGTGCAACGGTTCTGAAATTATTGAAATATAACTGACAGAAACGCTTTATTTATTGTAGATCTTTGCTTTGGTATTTGATAATTTATCCAATAATTTCTCTTTCATAAAAATAATCTATGAGTATGTAATCGTGACTACTGTTTGAAATGACATGCCGAGAAGTAAAATTTTCTTAAAATTCAATAAAAAAATCACATTACATTCATATCATAATATTTGTATAACTTCTTCTCCAGAATATTTATACTAAAATAACTATATCCATAAATGTAAGTATAATTTATACTTACGAATATAAAGTTGGCGTCGTGAATCTTTCCTGTAACTAAATCAACGCAAATCCACTGTTCCAATTCCTCGACAAAAATTTCACACCATACATCAGACTTCTTACTGGGAACATCATCATCTGAAGATAGAACTCGACGATCAATTACTTTACTTGTACTGGGTTTCGGGCTCAATTTTGTTGGTTTGAAATCTTCATCGCTATCTGGCTCTTTTATCGGCTTTTTATTTTTTCCTGCAATATATATTTTTTTAATGATAATGAACATATTATTAAAATTGTCTTGCATGTTTTTTTATGAAGAAAACATTTGATTTTAAACTGGACACAATTTGTATCAAAAAATCTTCCAGTTTTTCTCATACACACGAAAAAAATACCTTAGTGTTAGGCAAAGGCATATGAAAACTTTGGGCAAAAAAGGTTCAATTTAGATAAACATTATCATGTTCTAGTCTCTACAGATATACATTTTAGTACACTGAGAGTAAATAAGGTTTTTTTTTTAATCTTAGATCAAGACTCCATTTTTTTAACATTAGACAACATAGCAATTATTATTAAACTAACCTCGTTTGGTTTCTTTCTTGGGCGATACTGCAATTTCTTGTTCCATTCTATTCTTCATGATTTTTATTAAATCATTTGTAACATCATTTTTCGGTTTTGCTTTCGATTTTAAAAGATCCCTATGACTTATCCTTTGTTGATCTGGCGATACTTCTTGTTTCTTACACTGACCAGCAGTAGTTTTAGACTTTTTAGGAGATTCAGATTCCTTATTATTAAAATACTTACTTTCCTTAACATTAATACCGGGAGCGCTTTTTGTTCTTGTTTTTTCTGCCTTATTTGTTTTTTCAGTCTTAGGCGTACTTTCTTTTTGTGAACTATTGGAATCAGCGGAATGTGTACGCTTTCTTGATAACCTTAATCTACTATTTTTCTTATTAGCATCTTCTTCAAAATAAATGCTAGCCACATTCTCTTGATTCTCATTAGTAAGGGTAATTTTTGGTGGATTTAATTTATTTAGCTCTTTTTTAGGTTTTTCAGTAGGCTGCCTTTTTTCATCACACTTCTCATTGTCTCTTTCATCTTTATTTACTTTATTTCTCGTCCTTCGCTGATTAGTTGTTTTAGCAGATACATTTTCTTGTTCCTGTTTTAATTCTTTATTGGATAACTTATCGTTATTTCTATTATTAGATTCATCTACAGATGTTTTAGTCTTTTGTGTTTTTGTTGCTTTTTGAGGAATTTTAGTAGCTGCTGTCTTTTCAGATTCTTTTTGTATGTCCAATTTAGGAGTTTTAACAGGATTTCTTTTAAGTTTTTTTGGTGGAGACATTTCTTCATTTTCATCAGTGCAATTATTAGTCTTACTTTTATTTGTTCTTGTGGACCTCGTAGATCTTGTTTCAGTGTTTGTATCATCATTACTTCCATCTAATTGAATGAGATTTGAATAGTGTTTGTAACAAATTATATCATAACTGCCATCTAACTGAGGTACTTTATTTTGTTTGGTTTTAGCTTTTGCAGAAGGGTTAGTTTTCTTCTGCTTTGTACTTAATTTATTTTTGTCTTTTGAACAAGATTTTGTTTCCTTTGTGTTATCCACAGGCTTTGTTGACAGGGAACATAGTTCAGTTATTGATGGTTTCAATGGTACAGTTACGAAATTGAACATAACACGACATTGCAAGCCAAGAGCTCGCAACATTGCAACAAATATAAACACCATATATTTTTTTGCTGTAACAACTTTGGACTTTATCTGTGTTAGTAATATATTAATAAGAGGTTGAGCCTTGGGCTTAAATTTGTCTTCATTTTTATCTTGCTTTAAAGTTAATTTTTCTCTAAACCATGATGTCACTTGTTCAACATATTTTAAATCTACTCGTTCTCCCGGATAGCATTCCTTTGATGGTACTAAAGAAAGAGCAGCTGACATTAGTTCTTGATCATTCAAAATACGACTTACATAATTACCATGTCCTAACCAACATAAAACATGGACTTTATGCATATATACTTGATTTTCTTTTTTGACTCTATTAATTTTCCGCTTCATCATCATCTCCACATCAATAGCTTTTTTCTTCTTCCGTATGGCATCAGGGAACTCAACAAAAAGTTGTAATCCCTGCTGTGGTATGGTTTTTGTTTCTGAAATAGTAGTACAGTGTGGTCAGTATTTTAATAGGTGCTGTAGTACTATTTTCTAGTAAACAAATACAATTTCATATTAAATACTTTTTTTTATTTATTTCAGAAACAATATTATTGCACTTGCACTTAAGCTATTAATTATGCAAATTTTGATTGTATTAAAACAAAATATGTTTAAATTAGTAGCAAATACATCAATGATCAGATTTTAACTGTAATAGTATGTATGAAAGGATAATACATTCATACCCCTCAAAGAGGCTTCTATTAGAAAAACCATAGTAAAGTGACCATGAATACACCAAAAAGAACCATATCTAGAAGATGTAGATTATACAGCTATTTTATTAGCTATTAATATATTATTCAGCTATCATTATTATAGCCTTTAAACATGGGTGTTTTGTTAATCATTACAAGAACATTGAATAAAAGAAACTGATTTATTCATAATACCTTTTACTTCCTCCCAGTCTTCTGCTTCGGAGTCACTGTCAATCTTAGTTTTCTTTGGTCTCTTTTTCTTTAATATAGGAGAAACCTCTGGTACAACCTCTTCACCCTGTGCCAGAAGGTCTTTCACATCAAATTCATCTCCGAGCTTTTGAGTTGTATAATTTTTAATTGTTGCTTTTGTATTTTCAATTTTTGTATGATGTTGTTGCAGTTCCATAAATGTTTTCTTAGCAATGTCTTCACTGTTATCTGGTACATTATTAGACCACACCTGCAATTTATTATAAAATGTTTACACAATTAATATTTTTGTATATTTTGAAAATCTTGATCTTGACCTGACATCAGTAAAGATTATCAAAATATTACAAAATAGGTCATCTAGTCTAGTGTATCACATGATAAACCTAAAAATGATTTGTTATATTATTATATTTCCGGATTTGCTCAGCCGTATGTTCACACCAAAATTCACGCCAGATTTAGTTTCTTTCTTAAATATTATGAAAAGTCTTGTGCAGTAGGTATTGTTTATATTATTGTCAAAATAGTGTTAAGTGGCAAAAATGTAGGATGTAATTTGTGCCAACTGCCAACTGTATTACTAACTCTCATCAGTTTATATCATCTTGTTAATTTTTACATGAACACAGGCTGATATCAGAACACGGCACTTTGTATTGGTCTCAATGGTATCTTATACACTCTTGAGAAAATATATATTCTAGGAAATAGAAACAAATCTATAAAATACTGTATCAAATACATACATCCTTATATTCCAAATTAGTTTCTCTATCACTTTCTGGATCACTTTCATTTTGAAAACTTGTAGATGGAGTAATAGCTGCAGGTGTTTTTTGTGATGTGTTTGCAGTATCATCATCACTGCTGTCTGTAAAGATTTTTTAAAATAAATTAACAGAACAATATTCATACATGAAAATATTACACACATGTTGCATAACTATTACCAATTCTTACTAAAATATAATGTATTATAAAAGTGTTATCTACACTTAATGGCACATTTCATATTAAGTTTATCTGACCAGGACCTTCAAATAAAGGTCATTGTTTACTAATAATGATTTTGCGAGCTTTATGCATCAGTCTCATCTCATCATCATTCTATCAAATTGTTATAGACTAAACATAATAATTACCACTTTCTGATAAATTGAGAAGTGAAGGTAGGAGCTTGTCTTCCTCAGTAAGGTCTTTTAGTGAAATAGTAACTGGAGATTCGGGCTGTTCTTCGGAAGATTGTTTGTTTACCTTACTGAGAAGTGTTTTAATAGATATTGGTTTTCTTGTTGCTACAGGTTTTTTCTTCTTTTTGTTTTTATCAACAAATTCCTCTTCCGAAGTCGCTTCTTCGATTTCTTCGTCATCTTCAGAATTTGATTGTTCTGATATTTCTGCCTCCGAACCAGAATCACTAAAGTCGCCGGCATCTCCCTCGCTATCATCCTCGTCTTTGTACACTGTTTTGATCACCTTTTTTCGCGTAGTAGGCATATTGTGTGCCCTGTAGATTAACGTGTCTAAATAAGGTACTTATTTCTAATTCAATTACTTCCTCAACTTCATAAAAAACTTGTTTTATTGAGCAACTGAGATTCATAGTAACAATAAATGTAGGTAGTGTTAGAAGCTTTTTTTGCGTACCTCTTAGTTTATATACTCAGATACGCGGAATTAGGGCTGTGCGAATGAAAAGGAATTTTGGGTTTGAACAATCGCATGCTAAACTTACTAAACCAGTTCCGTTGTCCCTGGAACACATGTTGTCAAATGTATATTTTTTTATTTTCTCCACTAGAACGCAAAGATTTCAAGCTTATAAAGATTAAACATGATAATTATTTAACTTTTACGGGTGAATAAAAAAAATCATACGGGTGATTATTTCCTTCAATAATTTAAACGGCTTTTCTATAAATTGCTTTTACACCACTTTCCACTACCCCACTACTTTTAGTAGAAATGGTATCCTAGGTGTGAATTTTTGATTCACATATTCATTTCATTTAATTTTTAATTCAATAAGCCACCTCGAGGATATAATTTCCTTTTCGGCACGCCTACTCGGTGTATTGACCTCTAATCAGCTTTCTGTTTGTAAAGAACGGCCGTTGGTACGACCAAGAGTATAATCTTATCGTAATCTCTCTATGCCAAAATAGAACGACGCTTCATGGCTTGCGAATCTTTATGGTCACCAATATCCTGGCTCAAATAAAAAGGTTTGTCTATTTTCCATATGTATGGTGCCAGTATAAGAGAAACCGTGAAAAAAAAGAAAGTGCAAACCCGTACTAGGCCAGCGTAGTGGACTATGCTCTAAACCCCTCTTAATGGTAGAGGAGACCCGTGCCCAATAGTGGGACGTATATGGGTTGATGAGAAAAAGTATAAAAGAAAACTCAAAGTCCAATGACTAGCTTTGTAATATTTTCCGCGGTAAGAAGAGACGCAATCATGACTTAGATTTAGGTTTTTTTTAATAGTTTATACTGTATTATAAAGGTTCCCAAATTTATTAAAGCCGTAGAAGCTAAACTACAATTCTATTTCTTTTAATTGATGGCTTTACATTTCTTGTGCATTTAGCCAATGTTAATGAACTACAATTTGAACATCATTGAAATAAAACTATCTACTACTTATTTTCGATTGGATTCAGTGGCTATCTATAGAAATTTATTAAAGTGTAGTTTTACCATTCGTACAAAATAGTAGGTACGAATGGTAAATCTACGAGAACACCCGAAAAATAAAAGCTAATCAGATCAATTTTAGGTCGTCATCAAAGACTTGTCGTTTGTCAAAGATAGCTATAACCTAGTAGAGCAGAATTTTTCGCCACACCACAATAACATTACTTATCTAATAATATAAACGCAAACCGCTCCTTTTTCTTCGATTTCGATTTGCTAAAAGGTTTTATAATTTACCATAATGGAAAGGTTGTGTTTGTTTATGGAATGGTAAATGGTCTGAATCAATCGCGTTAAGTGCTTTTCAACAGAGCTTTATTGCCTGTATAGTGACATTGAATGGATGAGTCCGCACCGTGTCTCTAACTCCTACTGACACCTTTCACCCTTTGCTTTCAGGACTTCAATCACAGTCAGTACTTATCAGGTATCGACAACTCCCAAAACTTTATCAGCTTTCATATAATTACGACGGCTAGACTAGCAAATATCCGGAGTGTACCTTATTTCAACATTACGATTGCAGTTACCATCAAAGTATTGCTAAGTTGCCATACTCAATATTGTGAAATAATCCTATATAGGTCTTTGGACAGATTTTTTTCCGAACGCTTGCTTGCCTAACCTATATTTAAAAAAAAGGAAACTTGGATGGTTTAAAATTAAGGAACGATTTTTATTATTAAACAAATATAATAATTCAGCGAATTCAAATTACGATGTCAATAAAAGTTTATCAATTATTTTATAACCTATAGTTGGAATACCTATATTTAAACTACAACAATACTGCTGAATTTGTTGAAATTACATCTCACGTCAATATCCTCAATGCCATTATCGAAAGTAGAGATTATCAAATCAGAGTACAGTGGGCTTAACAACTTTTGTATGGCAATTCAAGCCGCAAGCGGATCTGAATATCCTGCCCCCAGCAACATATTTACCAATGAGTCATTCGTAAAGAAACTTTCTAATTGGTAGGTACATTTTACTTAACAAAAAATATTTCAGAGAAGGTAAAAAAAATATGAAAAGGAAGTATAAAAACGAAAACACCTTTCAGTAAAGGATGTTAGATGAAACACTACAAAGCCACTTTTGGTTAACTGTTTTAAACTTATTTATTAGATAATAGATACCGTTCTTTTAAAAAAAATCTGATATAAAAATGCAATTATAAGTTTTCCTATTCAGAGATAGAACTCGGGACCTCTAGATTTCAAGATAATGTCGCGAAACCAATGAAGCAGTCAGGAATTACTTTGTTGTAAATATGACATAGGTACCACTCACACAGGCGATTCTTCTCGATAATCGCGAGTGTCGAGAGCGGCTTTGTTAGTAGAGTTCCAACAGAAATTTCTTCATCACTAGCTGACTTACGTCCCACTGCTGGGCTCAGGACTTTTCTACAATTGAGAAGGTTAAGACCTTAATCTACCACGCTGGTCTATAGATAGTGTGTTGGCTACATAAGTAAGAAATTCCTTAGAAATTTCAGGTGTGCAAGTTTCCTTACGATGTTTTTCTCTACGGTTAAAGTATGTGATGATTGATTGTGAAACATAGATTTGAAAAGTCAAAGGTATATGCATGGGGCTTTAACCCGCAACTGCCGGTATTCTCGACCTCGCGCCTAAACCTCGAAGCCAATATTTCTATGAATTTGTATTCGTTACTACTTAAATGCTAGTGTAATTTTTAAATACCTCTCAATATAAATGATCTATAATTCTAAGGTAGTGTCACCGAAGATGGCCCGGCTCCTAGGATAGCCCACTTTTAAAAAAATATAGTTATGATGTTTTGAAACATTTCAAATTTCGTGGGTTTATGCTACTAGTATAATAGACAATAGTGCAAGTTTGTTTTGTTACCGGCGCGTCACCATTTCGAAATCAGATGACATTTTGCTTGGTCGTGTCAAGACGATACACGTTTTATAATTTCAATTATCGAAATCCTTTTGAAAATTAACAAACTTAAAGCACATCTCTTTCTTCTAAACTGAGGAACTTAATCTTTAATATATTTATCAGCGAATTGCAGGCGAGTGTTTTTATTTGATTTCTTTTTTGGGATTTTTACAATATTTTACTTAACTCGGGTGTAATTTCCTATCATGGCCCATACTAGAATACCCAAACATAGCCCGGGCCTTTCTAGGATTATTGAAATGAAGTATGTGTGGGTTTAACCAAAGACGATGAGGAGCATTTCATATGTCCAGAGTGCAATTAAAGTTAGTAGTCAATTAAGGAGATCTAATTTGTTTGTTTACGTCTAATTTTTTTTCGCTAATCAGGTATATTTTGATTGATCTCAAAGTAAATTTTCAGTATTCCTTAGATAGCCCACCTAGAATAACTTAAAAAATTATATTTAAGAAAAAAAGAACTTATTTAATTTTATTTTTGGTAAGTTAGTTTTAAAGTTGATCGCAAAGTAAAATTTAACCTTATTTAGTAATTTGTTTTTATTTTATAGTTGATTTTTATATTGATAGATTTAAGATAGCCCACATTTAAATTTTTCGTTCATTTAATGCCTGTGATGAATAATGTTATAAGAAAGATGTGTTTTTATTTCGATATTTTATGTTAAAAATATTTAAGTGTTTATTTTGCATATATTTTCATTTTTATTTTTCGGGCCATCTTAAGCGACCAGCTTCCCAAGATAGCCCAATACTATGTTTCTGAAAAGTGTTTCAATTTGTGTTAAAATGCCAAAAACTGTACTCCTTTTTTCGGTACCTTGTTTCTCAAATAAATATATTTTAACTTCCAACATGAATTGTCTTTACTTTATTAATCTGCAAGATTTCACGAGGTTTTCAAATTAAGTGGGCCTTCCTTGGCGCCTGTACCTTATACTTTAACATTACTCATACTGTCTGTAAAAAAAAACAATATAATATTGACTGTTGGCTATATTCATTTAATTTATTTACTATTATTATTTAAGTTTTATTTTTCTGGAATACTTTAATGTAGGTAATATTAAGAGAATATCTTTATTTAGAATGCACTTCACGTTCAAGTATATCATATGTGGTTTATGACATTTTAAAAATATTTACGTGAATTTGCTATGGTGACATCATTTTAAAGGTACCTACTATTGAGTTTCCACTGCGGCTTAATGACTGTTGACGTCTGACAACAATATCGGCTTAACGGACAAACGGACGTACGGCGAATTTCAACTTAATCCCGATCTTGATAGGACTATCGATGGCACAAATAGACTTCCAAAGTCCATTATTACTAACATCACCTACCGCTTAATGTCCTATATTCAAAAATACCAGCCGCGTATACATTCCCTTTAAGCAAATCGTATTTCTAACGCAAGAAGAACTCGCCATAAAGCATAAACTAACATAAATAACTTCAATTGTTTGCTGCCTTATTGTTAACTTTAATTACATTTTGAATTAATTTTGTAATTAAAACGGAAGCTAGAGCGCGCCGCGTGAAGTTTAAGTGGCTGGAAACGGATCGACCCCGGGCGGGAATGGGGTGTGCGGGGCAACGGGGCTTTTAGATGCAATCTCTGAGTGGATTAATTAATTCTGAGGTGCCGGTTATCTCCTGTTATCATTTAATAAACTTACGTAAGGATATAGAAATTTTGCTTTATAGAACAAAGATTATTTCTATGCTTTTAAATCTTCTCGTTAAATGTTTGTTTATTCGAAATTCATTGTGATTTAACATTACAACATGAAATTTTAAATTCGAATTTATAATTTCGTAAGTGTAGTTACGCGGATGCTTGTTTATAAATGCAAAATACATTTGAAATATTAAAACAAATGAGAAAGTGTGCACGTAGTATAGCTAATGTATTAAAATTGAATCAGAAATTAATGGAATTTTCCCGAAGCCTGTAATCTTGTAACACACGAGAGGCATGAACGATATGTACATCGATATGTCGTTAAATGTTTCATGAGGTGCCCGGGCATCACCTGGTGTGACGAAAATAACAAATTCAGAACGCTTTTCAAAACAACACTCAGCTTGCGCTACATTATGCATGAAGCACTCCATTTGCTGATCCGCTCAGGAGTCCCGCTCGCGGCTCGTTAAGCGCTTACATTAGCTACAAACATTTATTGATTTTGAGAGATTGATGTAATTTGTAAGAAAAGATTTATATGTACAATTTTATACAATTTAGCGCCAATGTTTCTAGTTCGCCTAATCATCAGCGATATCCGCTGAATGAATTCTACTGCACAATGAAGGGATATCGTTCTATTTTTATTTACTTAAGTCTCTTATAAGTTTCATCATCATCATTCACAGCCCTCCTTCATCCCACTGCTGGGCATAGGCCTCTCTTTTGGCATGCCATTCGTCTCTGTCCTGGGCCAGTCGCATCCAAGGTCTTTCAGCTACGCTAACCAAATCGTCCACCCATCTAGCTGGTGGACTAAGTTTAACAAATAGTTATTGATTTGTGGATTTTTATATTCAAACTTAACAATGCATTCATTACATAACATTTTTTTTAAATGTTTGTCTTACAGTGGTATCAAAACTAATAAACAATCTCATTACTTATTAAGTAATAAAATACATCGTGTCCATCGAGGATTCGTAATAGCGGGAGCTGGTAGAACGGGGGAGGAGTTAGAAATGCAATATTAATGCAGTGTCGAGTGGCGGCCAGAGTGCATTTACTTAATGGATCGTAGGCAAAACTGTTACACTGTCGTCGAACACAAAAAATAACCCATCCTAAGAGAAACTCCAGCCGGATTATAGTGAATCACTGGAAATGTATAGAATTTCGAGACACACAAACAAAAAGTTTCGCGCTTTATCTATTCCATTGAAAACAAAAAAATGCGCGACACCTCCACTACAGACATAGGAAAGTGTAAGGATACATTACCGGAGTGGAAAAGTTAAAAAGCTTAAATGTATCTCCGGCACGGCTAAAAGTGTCTGACAAAAGTTCGACTTCCATTTTAAAAAGCTCCATTACAAAACATCGAGATTCGCCACGCCCCGCGCGTCTCCAGTGCCGACTGACGTCGGTTTGAGGAGACGGAATTAAACTCGCTAACTTTTCGATTTATTTTATATCAAATCGAGCATACCTGCAATGAGAGATTTTAATACGGCTTTGTCGCATGTTATTTAAAACATAAGGCGCCGCGTGGCTTCTACTAAATTTGTTGGTCAAGAGACATGAGCGGATGAGCGTGGCCGGTTGCACGAAGCTTAGACAAATCAATCGACGTCCTGTCGTGGCGGTGGCGCGCTCCCGCAGCCCGCTGTGACCACGGCAGCCGGGTCTTAGCCCTGCACAGCACTAAACTTGAATTCGTTACGTGTGTTGTGTCAGTAGAATGCATCCGACAAGCATTGATACTTTACAATATTGCGAAAAACATCAATTATATATTTTTTGAGTTTTTAGCCCTTCAATTTAAAACGTCATTTCGGAACATTCCAAACATTTTTGTAGAACCACACTTTTCAGACAAACTTAAATGTCAACAATTGTTGTCGTATTCTGCAAAACCACATTGCAGTTATATCTGTTATATTTTATTGTCAGCGTAGTTTGCGTCTTAGAGGTTGACAAACAATACAGAATTAATACCACAGAAACCTACCAATCCATATACTTAAAAGTAGCTTATGGCATAGTGTGGGATATTTGCATTTAAATAATTTTGAGTACCTAATATTTTTAACAGTAAGGCATTAAGATTTTTCTGAGTTCCGTTTTCAGCTCGTGCGAGCGGCGCTTTTTGGTTTTTCACTTGCGAAGATGAAGGTTTAAAAAGTATACATGAAAATAAATAATTGAAAGAATATGTATAAATTATATTAAATTTGTCTTAAATATATGGCATGTATAAAATAAATTTACATTTTTACAAATGACATTTACTCCGAAAGTCTGCTTTACGATAAAATATTAAGTATATTAGATACGGTTCACCAGTTTAACATTTTTGGTCTTTTTAATGGCTTCGTTTTGGTGGTTATTTCTTACAATGAATCTGTGTTTTGAACTGTGTAATGCATATTTATACATTATTAAAAAATAATCAGAAAACTATAAATTCAAGTATCAAGACATGTTGCATGACGTATAGAACATTTGTACGGGTACCTCCACATAGCGAAAAGTAAGTTGAATTCGAGAAGAGTTGTAAGGCTTTGGCTTCGAGATAGTGCTTTTAGGCCCTAACCCCGGGGGTGATGCAGTGGGTCCGTGGAGCTTCTTAAAATGTTTTCACTTATGTATATATGGGAATACATTACCCTTGCCTCTGGATTACTTGAGGCGCGCACACTTATTTTTAACACAAAATTGAAGTGACATAAAGCTTTCACTCTACTCTCGTGTGTATCTTCACTTAAATTGCTTTTTATTGAAAACCGGAGACATGAGGTGGGGATTGCACGATTAATAAACATAAGCAAGCTTAGCTGTTGTGACACTGACAAATTGTTGTTATTGTAAACAAAATAAACATATAAATAATGTCAAGGTAAGTTTAAACTTTTTATATTGATTATGTTATCGTCTTTCGTTTAAATTTATTATTTCAGTATCTTATTAGAAGATAATAGTAATAGCTTACGATAGAAGACTCAATGGGAGTAGTAAAAAGCAATTTACATGGGAGTGAATATTTTTCAATGAATGCTACATTCAGCGTCTGTAGCTACTAATAATCACTTAGCTTAATTGCGGCCGTTAATTACCACCGATCTCGACGGTTCAAATTACGTACTCTAAAACGCATTAGCGGCTGACAGCTGGAGATTATCCGTCTAAGCGGCGACGGGCCGGCCGCCGCCCGCGCCCGCTCGCGCCGGGACCATTCCACTAATGAAATTTAATGAGCCTTAATTGTTGACGACTTAATGCAGGAACTCTAAGATAAGTGCTTACGCCCATCTTTGAGTGCCTGGAACAAAATAAAGTGACTTGAACAACTTTTTATTGACATATCATAGTCTAGTCCATTGGATGTCATTTTTATGAAATGCATTAAACAACAGTTACTTGTGGTGTGATTATCCAAATGAAAAATAACTTAACATCTGTATACATATGTATGATGTGTAATATAGATATGAAATGCTAAAGTTGTCCATACAGGTTTCAATTGCGTAGAGCGAGGTTCTTGTTAACTGATTAGAGGCAACAGAGTGGTGTCATCTCAGAACATTCCAATTACTAGTAACTGGGAGAGACCGAGGGGGAGGTGTGCCGGGGTGTGAATGATCCATTTCGAAAACTAATTTAGAGTTGGCAACTAAACAAAGAGCACTCCTCGCAGATAATAATTAACGCTTGCGGTAAAGTTCCACTTAGTCTATACTTATCGGTTAAAGCCCACTATAGCGTGACAAAATTAATTAAACCTTTATTTTGTGATGTTTTTAATTACATTTAATCAATCACTTTATTCTATTAGAATGGCTTAAAGTTAATTGTGTTTTACACAAATAAATGTTGGTTAACTTAAAATGTTCAAATTGATTGATCATTATCGATTCTGTTTCTCTCTCCTGGTTATTTATAAATTGGCTCAGTTACGCTGGTATCATAAATGGTATCACGGTGCGAAATGTCTGGCTCGTCCGGAGTTACAGCAGTGTCTTTTGGAATACCGGGGTAGAGGCAACATTTTTGCACTCACTCGGTGACTAAGATTGTGAGCGCTCATTGTTATCTGGGATAGAGACCATGGTAAATAGGCGGTAAAATTCACCATAGACTACCGCAAGTATGTCACTTTTTGGAACCAACCATTTAGTTTCGATTACGCACGAAATAACATCAGAAGTACGAAGCTTTATGGGGACATTGATTAGAACTAAATAATAAAAAAAATAATCACGGTCTATATCCTGACGAAGAAGATAGAGATGCACCTTAGCACCATTGTTTCGCCACTGTTGTAAATAACACCTGATTTTTGTGGATCAGCCTTTTTTACCCATATCTTCAAACTCCATGATGTTGCTGTATCTCCTGGAAAAATTAGCGACACTGCCCAACGCGAGATCGACCGCTCGATCTACAGCTCATTATTTTTACAAAATAATTATTTTTTTGAAATAGATGACATATGTGTTATGTAACTTTGTACTTTTCTATCACTAGTAACAAAAATTGCTAAGAAGACCTTCTATCAAAAGCATACACTACTCCGATTTGGAGTGCAAACATGTAAAGAAAACCAAGATATTCGTGTATTTTCTTTTACATTGAAAACGAAGCAGCCGGCTTGTAAAGTAAGGACAGTACGGGTAGATCATGTTATATTAAAGTGAATGTCTCTGTCCTTTGACTGTTTGTGCTGCCATCCGACCGTTGTCCAGATAAAAGCTTCTCCATAGCACGAAAAAGCACTCACTCCAAATATTGATTTGTTACTTCACGGCTCCTACACTGTCAGAGATGTGTCTTCGTTCTTAGCTAATGTTTTGTAAAACAAATTTAACTATATTGAGATTACTTACCTTGCTTCTGTTTACTTTCTTATAATATGATTAGGGTGTGGAATTACCGCAGTATTTAGGTGATGTAAACGGTGTAATTTTTGATGAGTATATTCATAGAACGACTTTAATCAATGCATGGAATGAAATAAATAGTATAATTTTTTTTACAACCCCAAAAACTAATAGAATGAAATTGAACTGCTGTTTCGTTTTTCCGTAGGGCAATTCTCATTACTAGACTGACACTTACCTGGCGAAATGTTTGTGACGAAACGCACCTTTGCCTACCCCTACTCCCGAAATAAAAAAAAATTTAAATTACTTTAAAAGTATATGCATGCGCAGACATCTACGTTTGTATATTGCGTAGGAATAAACGATGTTTTTATCCATAATTAATTCGTGCCAACCAAAGATTGCAGTCAAAATACATACAGATATTAAATTGGAATAGTACGCAATATCAATACGTAATAATGTCTGCGGCAAGTGAATTCGATGACGGGAACCGCTTACGCTAAATCCTAATTAACGGCTTGATTAGACTTGGAATAAAAAGGTCGTAATCTTAATTGGTATTTTTAATCAAAGCTTTCGGAACTTTTACGAAATTCCCTATGAAAGTACATTTAGTTATAAATCGTTGGAGGTGGTTTTTGTTTATTTAATAACATAAATATTAATTGTGTAGTTAAGTGCTTCTAACAAATTGAGTAGCGTCGATATAAAACTTTCCACGCAATCACATTTAATCCTACTACTATTATAATGGCGAAAGTTTGTAAGTATGGATGTATGGATGTTTGTTACTCTTTCTCGTAAAAACTACTGAATGGATTTTAATGAAACTTTACAATAATATAGCTTATACATCAGGATAAAACACAGGATACTTTTTATCCCGGAAAATGTAGTATTCCCGTGGGAATGAGTATTTCTGGATCTACCAAAGCGATTTGAATGAAATTTGGTATAAAGAGAGGTAGAGCTCACATAATTCACATGGAATAGTTTT
Organism: Cephonodes hylas; assembly: GCA_030295005.1. NCBI lineage: Eukaryota > Metazoa > Arthropoda > Insecta > Lepidoptera > Sphingidae > Cephonodes > Cephonodes hylas. The sequence continues at coordinate 6,869,876 of AP025369.1, read as the reverse complement.
TATCCCGGAAAATGAAGTATTCCCGTGGGAATGGGTATTTATGCATCTACCAAACCGATTTAAATGATTTTTGGTATGTGCATAAATAGGACTCTGAGATGTAAAATAGACTATAAATTATTTTCTATCTAATCTCAACCCTGTAGTCTACGCGGATGAAGTCGCGGGCAACAGCTAGTTTTAAGTAGTTGCATCATCATATTTAACGACCATTTGTCAGTGCTATAACTGTACTTTTTCTTTACCTGTATATGTTTAAAAAATATGCTACATAGAATTACATATTACCCATATGACATATTCAAAACTATAACGGCTTGAATGACGTCGCTAAACGTCAAGTAGGAGAATGCCTGTCTTTTATAGCTGTATAATAGTGGATACAGCTTCATTTTCAGCCATTGCATTTTCGTAACATAAGAAATAAAAACTTAGGAGTAAATCAAATTCCCATAGAGGAGGTCACACAATCAAAATCAGTCACATATCAAATTTTACAAGTAGTATTTTGTTAGAGAGGTATGAAGATGGTTTGCTTTACGAATGGGCAAACTTAATTTGTATTGAGTTATTACGTCAACTAAAAACCGACAACAGTATTGTTGCATTTGCTTCGGTAAGTAAAATAGTCAGTTCGCGCCCGATTTGAGAGTATTTGTCGAACAAAGGTTTAACTCTCATGATAAAAGAGAACAGAATGAGTTAAGATTATTTCTAATAGCATTCTTATAAGAATATTTGCATTGCATTTACGATTAAATCCAGTGTTGATACAATTTCAGTTAATAAGAAATCCAGCTCATCTACGACACAGCTAGATCATAAATGTAAACTACTGAATGCCTATGTTTTATATTTTATTAAAATACCAATAGTTAGTAAAACAAGTCTTTATATTAGTGTATCGTATTTGTTACCACATTAAATTAATGTAAGATTCAGTTAATTTTATCTGCTCTCCGTCTAACACAGCCAATCAGTTTAGACAGGGTTTATTAACTTTCAATTGCCCTTAATGGTTTCCGTATTACCTACAGCTCACATTGAATATTGATTCACAAAGCGGCACTTTAATTGCCCGCCTGTACAACGTATTTTCACACTTAAAACGTACGTTGGCTAGTCGTATTGTGATCACGGATTGATAAAGATAGCCATTTGACGATTAAAGTGTAAACGCATAAAATTACAAGCAATTTCACACATATAACTATTATTAATGGAGGTATTATTAAGGGGATATGGCTGTTAAAAAATAACGAAGTGAAGTGTAGTGGTGTTGTACAACGAGTTGGAATTGCAGCGTGCTGTAAGTGGCTACAATAAAGCTCTCGGTACATTAAGCTTCCGCTAGTGCGCCGTTAGCGAGATAACGAGACCCACTGCCCGCCGCACACATAATTTATACCGTCCGAGCTCGTTAAAAACTTATAAAGACGCACATTGTTAGTGCGGCCAATATTCGCGGTTATCCGAGGATATACGAGCGCCCTAACGACTCCTTGCCCGCCTCATACGAGCTATTGCGCCAACGACCCCGTTTTAACTGCTATGCGAAACTCAACTATCGGCTTCTTCGATGACGACCGCGAGCGTTCTGCGGAATTCGTTTTATGTCTTCCTTTATTGACACTAAATAAGCATAGAAGAGAAACATTTTAGCGAAAAATACTGTTTACTGCCCCAATGCGTTAGCGTTGATAAGTAAATACAGTGTATCCAATTTAAAACATCCTCGCGCTAACTTCTCAAAGTCCGTAATAAAGAACTAGCTTGTAATGGAAAAGCCGTGTGCTGATGCAATCTGCCGCGAAGCTTTTAGGCCGGCCGGCCGTGCTTCGTTTTTCACTTAGCCAATATGCGCGCAATTACCGCACTCGCACGTAACTACATCGGCGTAATAATAAAATGGAAACGTTCTTTTACATTTAAATAATATAATATTAATGTTCTCATATACTCAATTTTACTTTTAGCGAGATACTCATATTAAATGGGTTTCGGGCATTAGCCTACCGCAAACGAAAGTATGGTGTCGAAAGTTTTTAAACACGACTAATTTTGGACGGTTTTTTTTTATAAAGTTGAGATGTTGATTGTGGTGAAGTATATTGAAGGCAACGTTTATCAGTAGTGGCACGTAAACAAAGTAGTTAATGTGTATGTAAGATCGGTTGGTACACGCTGCACGTAGAGCGCGCAGAGTGGACGCGACGCGGCCGCGCGGATCACCGACTCGTGCTCGGCTAAACACAAATCAACACCGATTCTCCATTTGTTAGACACGGGAATGTAATTATGGCCGGAACACTTGGCGGGAGGTGGGGCCTGCACCGGCCGAGGGGGTTCGCGTCATTCAAGCTTTTAGTTCGCAGCTCGACAACGATCCTTACTTTGGGTTCGTAATGTACCTCACTCGGAACATCACATTTTGGGGTAATTAATTTTATGTCGCCTATCAATACAAACTTTGATCTTTGCAAATGTACCGAGATTAATAACCTGTGAACTTGTAATTCTTGTGATCAAAGCCGACCTGTGTGTAACGGAATACCTCCCGTAGGTAAAATATTGGGCATCTAATAGTTTGATACCGTGACACGAGTTTAACTAAATTAATAAACTCGCTGCAGACTCCGACTTTATTAAAAAACACTCATTAAAGCAAAGGAAAAGTAGGTGAAGTCGCCGGCGGGGACAGCGCCGCTAATTGCGCCGCCTTTATTGCTTAAATAAAGTTTTAGTGGGGGAACACAAGTTTTAATTAAAAATGTGAGAATAGTTTTTAATAAAGGACGGGCTCGGTGCGCGTATATTGCGAAACTTTGAGCGATACGCTTAGCTTACAGGAAGTCCAGTGATATTGTGTCTTACGCGCGGCTGCACTCGTTTCGCGCCATACATCCTATCTTCACAACTAGCCTTCAAATTGGACTAGGCACCTTGGGTCAAGTTAATTAATATACAATACATTTATGATCATCATTTCGTTTGTATCGCATTTAAACTTGCTCAAAAATAAAGTTAGAATTGTTGTTGTAGTACATTAGTATTACTTTTAAACTTTGGGCGTTTTATAAATTTGCATCACATGTGTTGCTTAAAATAAAAAATTCTCATATCGGAAAAAACACAAATAGCTAGAGAAACTAATAACGCTAGTGATTTACACTCGCCCTTGTTATTACGACTCATGTGAAATGTAATTTCGGCGTACTGCGTGTGTAGTAGGGAACCCACACATGCGAACTGGGCAAGTGTGCAATACGTTTAATAAAGGAGGGACGCGGAGTAAATCCTTCAATTTCGCCGGCACACAACGGCGTATTCTCGTTAACCGTGGCAATAAGTTAAACGGGTGGGCCGCCGCCGCTGCCCGCGCTGCCGGCCGCCGCCGCACCCGCGCACGCTCCCGCCTCCGCGCCAGCGCCCGCGCCCGCGTCCGCCCCATCCCTTCCAGGAAATTAAAAAGGTCTTGAGCCGCCACGATGGCCCCAAGCTTACATTTGTGTTTTTCTTGGCAATTTTTTAAACTGTAAGCAATATCCAAAGCCGTTCACGGCGTGTTAGTAAAGAATCCCATGGTCGAGATTTTAATTTAAATCTCAGGTGTGAATATTGCGGCGCAAGTGGCCGATTTTAATCAAAGTTTGTCCGTTTGAAAGTTAGTTGGTTAGTTTGTGCATGGTGGTGTGATACAGGCGGTGGGCGAAGTGTAATATCTGTCGCACAAAGAATACACACGTTGCGAGGCCGGGGCGTCCCGACTGCACTCCTAATTAGATGTTCGATGAAAGTGTAATCAGACGTTGGCCGGATCCGGGACGTAATTAAACGGCGCAGGCGAAGAGTGATTTATTAATAGAAAAGCTCGAGCCGTAATGAAATACTGGGCGGACAATGGCGGTGAGGGCGGGCGGGCCGTGGAAATTAAATTCTCAGCGACGGTGCACGGACACAGGACACACACTTGCTGTTTCTTTGCAGGTCACCACCGCACCACCGTTCCGGCGCTCCGTCGCTTCGTTGCCTTACCGGTCGCCCGTTTCGGACTTTACGCTCAGGAAAGCTGACGATCATCTTCGTTGACAAATGTACAATATAATATACACAAAATTTTATGTTACACTCCCATACTTAATTCTATAAATTTTGTAGCTTGCTACAATTTATTTATGTTAAAATAATGATACATGCCCGAGGTTTATCGGACTTACATACTACTAAATTGTAATAATGATCATTTGTGTGTTTTTTAATATTTATGACGATTAATAACTATGAAACTCTGACAAAATAAGGGATTAATGAGCTGGAAAATAATCTGCGCTTCCTTTGAACACCCACAACAGAAGATTGTTGACAGTTACCGTTGTTGCAAAATGGGACTGCATTACGGTTAGACCGAGTTAATCCCAATTGCCACACAAGATTGACGTGAAGCTTCATTTTCATATGTTGTCAAACAGGTACAGGAGGTGAAACTGGTTGGTATCAAAAAATTCTACACGTTTAATAACACGGTCTCAGTCATTATGTTACGAAAATCTTAAGACTTTTTTTAAAACTAGAAATATGAGAAATAAATAAGAGACAGTTGTTATTATAATTGATATATTGAATCAAAGATTCAATATTTGATTCGAAAAAAAATCGCACAGTATTTGTTTTACCGAGCCATTATAATAAAATCAAAAACAGCACTAATATCCTTGTAAAGCCTGCTTCCTTTAATATTGTCAGTCCAAGCGTGGCTCTACTTACATAACTTGTCTTCCGTGGTAGTTACTAAAGAGATTTGACATTTTGCATACATTTAAATTCTGTTCGCATCAGGTTTTCTGGTGAAATATTACGTTTTACGGAATTCACAAAAAGTCATGTGTGATGGTAATAACACAATACGTAGAGATAAAGCTTTGTCTTGTAAATACAAGATTAAAATTTTTACACTGATGAACAATGCTTTAAATTTTTATTATTTTACTTAACTGCCTCGTTTATTACTTTTATCACAGCATAATGTGATGGAGGCGCACTGGGATCGATTCTCAGATTGGAGAAGTGTTACTAGGATTCTCCAATGGGAAATTCCCAATAGCTGCGTGTAGTCTGAACATTGTATCCGAAAATAGGAGATACACGCGTGAATATAAATTTATATTTTTTATAAAACCAAATATAGCTTTGCAATTAATTGAATTAAATACGCAAGTTTTATTAATTTTCTCGACAACATATTAAGTAAAGTAATAATTGTATGCGACCTACTCGGTAAACTAACGAATATTTTATATTTCACGGGAAAAATTCTATCCATTAACTACTTCTGAATTAAATATTAAAGTACATACCTATTAAAACTAAAAATATGATGTATTCTATAAACACTTAAGTTGAAAGTTTTAACAGTAAATCTTACTGTGAGTCGTCCTATTCCGAAGCGTAACCTTAATTACACTTAAAAGCTGTTAGAGTATACTTTTTCAATTAGAGTATTAAAGTGTTCCGACCCTGTCATTATATTAGAGTGTTGTTCCATTCCACCCCGGTTTCGGGCGCCCGCCCTCAGCCCGAGTAACGCCGACCGCCCATAGCTCTCACTCCGCCGCTCGTCGGCTCACTTCGTCGCGAGCTCTCGCTCATAACGCACGTGTTACTCCGCTCCGAGCAGTCACAAACTTTACACGAACTGTGCCCCGCTGATCGCAGATGCGTGTTTCTTTGTAGTCTTATTACTAGTGTACCATTAGCATAAATCGCGTGAGCTCCAAACTCATACAATCCGTGTGACATTTGTTTATTGGAGTGGACAAGTACTGAGTGCTCCATTATCTTGACTGTGAAATTTGTTTGTTGTGGATTTAAAAACAACTTGATTGGAGATTTGAACTCGTTGCTTCTCTGCCTGAGACGAGGAAGTTTTAAGGTAATATTTTGAGTGCTTTTTTACTTATTTTAATATGAATTTGTAGTAAAGTTACGTTATTTTAATATTACATTGACATAGTAAGCTTCAATTTAATTTTAAAAGTTTTTTTTCCTTATGTTACCATTATCTATTATTTAATTTTTATGTTTATTTAATTTGGCAAATTGGTACTTTAAGTTTCTTGTTTCACTTATAAAAGTTTGCTTTGTAGTAGAGTATGGCCAGCGGGATTTTTTTTCTTTATCTTGTGATAATGTTATTTATAAGAGTTTATTTATAGTTTTAGATATATGTAAGTATATATATGATAATATAGTTAGAAATTGTAAAATATTTATTTAATATACCCCCCTTAATATACAGTTACAATAGTTTACATACCTATTAATAATAGATATAAAACCAAATGTGAACTGTACAATTAATTAAAAAAGGCGAAAAAGATTCTTATAAGATTTATAAAAACTCTAGCATAATAACCATTAGATGAAAACAATGTTTCAATTTACACTGTATGTTTTTCTTTTTAGCAAAATATCTTTGCAACTTTAATTTCTGAATGAATTGACGCTAAGTTAGTTTTAAATGTTTTTATATGGCTTTATAAATGCCCTTTAGGTATTTATTTTCTATATTTATTAAAAAATAAATAAACTTTTATAGTCACTACGTAATAAACGTGCCTGCGACAAACAAAACATATTTTAATGGAACCCTTATCGCTTGAGGTGTAATCTCAAATAATAACAGTCTATTTAAGTGATTTACTTAAAAACTTTTCCAATACTCGAAAGTATGAACACAGTATATTGTAATGAATACGCAGAACAATTTCAAAATAAGCAAAATTGCGCTTAAAAGTTAATTGGACTAATGAAACATTGTGCTTTACTTGGAATCGAAGCAGAAATTAAATTTAATACAAAAATTAAAGTGCAGTTTCCACTGTTTATGACAGTGGCTTCTGCGTAAACAGCGTTCATCTCTGCTATTTAACATAATTAAGAGAAATTTAACAAGAAACATTACCTATTAAAATTAGCTTTATTACATTTTACTTTCTAAACCATACTAAGAAAATTTGTTACTTGGCGAGAAGATGTTTTGTTTATTGCTAAATAACTTGACCAGTCCGTAAATAATGAGATCTTTAATATAATTATCTTCCCAATGTCGTTTTAACGTATAAAAAAAATGTTGGGATAAAGCAAAAAGTAATTACACCTGGATAAAACAAAGAAAACGACCACTAACAAGATTCAAACAACTATGCATGTCATCGCTATGCGTGCTGCAAAATAGAGAATCCAACACTCCCATAACGAGTCAAACTGGATATTTTTTAATAAACGTATATATTTGCTATATAAAAACATTCCCACGCAATAGTATTGATAGTCTCGACCGCCGTGATCCTGTCTCAACTACTGTCATTTTAATGATCAATTACTGGCTGGCGTGAAAATTGTCCTGTCGTCTGCCGTTTTTAAAGACCGCAAACGAACCATCGATGGAGCCCCATGGTAAATGATTATCATGTGCTTTATGTGAACATTGAGCAGTGTCACGTGGCCAGTAAAGTGGTAGGGAGTGCGGTGTATGCGGGTATGCGTCCCCACGAACTCGCATACTGATGTGCCTCCGCGCCCGTCGCTCGTTATTTTAATTATTGTGTCTTAATTAAAGTTGGCCAGGGCCTCTACCCTCTCGCCATGTTATCGCTTGCTCTCATCGACAGTTGTGCAATATTAAATGTCTATTTATTTCGGTGTTAAACGTTCCATTTCGGGTCGATTCATTCAATTATTTTTATCTCGTTGATTGATGCAATATCTATAAACACGCTTTACAAAATAAAGTTATCGTAATATTGTTTTTCCGACTTGTAGAACGATAAGGTGTGTAGGTATAAGGTTTTTTTACGTATACTACCAATCCATTGTTATCATATTGATGTAGATCAGAATCGTTACAAGACGAATATTCTACTTCGCTATAACTTTTTGCAAAGCTAAATTCCTTCCCTGCCTAGAAGTTATTTTGAGTACGCAAGTAAGCTTATTTGCATATATGAACATTTATGAACTTAAAATGAAATTAACTCAAATCAGTCAACTTGGATTGCTTGTAATAAAACCATTATCTAATCGGATACAGTAGGAAACTAATGTTTTTAAAACAAAATTGTTAGTGTTAAATTGCCAGATAAAACTATTATCTCTACACGTACATAGATAGGGACTAATATTAGACAAAAGAAGGGTTGTAAGAACGTAATTCATTTTAAGTATGTTTATCGGAACACTGATCAGATTAGAAAAAAAACACGTAACATAATAATTTAACAAGTTCCTTATCAATGGGTCTTGTATATATGATGTACCATATTATTTGCATTATTATCGGAGATTACTACTAATTAATTTATTATATTTTTAAATTCTCTTTAATCTTCATTATCTTAAGTTTAAAAAAGGTTTTTAATGATATGGCAAAATGTTATTTTTTGTGTAGAGAAACTATAATCCAAATATATGTTCATTATTCGGTACGTATGAATATTGTTTAAAAGTAGGCAAGCAACATTTAATTGTATTTATTCATTATAATGAATACAGTGTACGCAATAACAATAATTTAGCGGAATTAGATTCGGTATGAAATGAGAATAAATTAATTATTGTATTGTAAATGATTGTACGAATGCGAATGGTTTCACATTGCGCCCCAATTATAATTGATTTGATTAACAAAGCTGGGCCTATAATTGAAAGTAGGTAGACAGTTTCAGCAAAAGGGAGGGTAAGGTAATTACAAGATCCAATTTAGAATTGCCAAGTCTACACTTTGCTGTTAGTTTCAAACAAAAGCTTAATTAATTAAGTCGAGAACAATTAAGTTCAGTGCCGTAATATTCTCAGCAATTACGTGGAATTCGACGTATTTTGTAGTCGTCGGTAATTGCCGACGAGCCTCGAATCAGATTGTATCTCAAGCTAATATAGAACACATGTCATTAATCATGCTACTGCCGCTAATTGGAACACCTATTAATTAATTTATCAATTATCTACCAACACGATACGAAAACTTATGCTTATTTACAAATTATTACTTTCGATAATGTTTCCAACAGTGGTTTTATCAACAGACTAAAATGCTGATTGTTGTAATTACGATACCCGTGTAAAACTTAAATAAAGAGAAAGCAAATCTCAACTACACAAGTTTTACATAGAAACCTCTTCAGTAATTAAAACAAGACAAACTAAGCATTGTTATTGCATTAAGTGCTGCATGTTGTTACCACACGGAGAACGAGAGTCGACGTCGTATAGCAGGTGGCGACGTAATTACTTCATCGTCACTGCTACCGCTACTGTCGGTAAGCGTGAGGCGGCTAGGGCGGCGAGTGGGGCTTCGTTTCGGTTGTCAATTTGAATGTATCTAATAAATCAGCGGTGTCGTTAGGTGAATATCGGCAGCAGCAGGCAGGTAGGCGCCGCGTGTAACGAGACATATTTCCGGACGTATCCTTCCAATTAGCGCAGCGGAGCGGGCGCGGGCGCTTGGCCCGCTGGTGACCGCCCGCCGCCCGCCGCCCGAGCGCCACCGACGCCGCGTCACGCCGCACCACACCGCGCCACGCCGCGCCACCGGTCGTGCTCGTTACGCTCCCGCCTCGTTAGGAGAATTGTTTGTTCGAGTATGTAAAAATGTGTTTATTTGCACGTACGCTCCCGGGTAAAAAATATATGAAAAGACCCTTTTAAGACTTTTAATGATTTCCCGGCAAAGGGAAATTGGGTTAGTTATTTTCCCCGGGGTTACCCCTCGTTAAGTTTTAATGGGGTAGCTAGCTACGACGTAATCAAAAGTACTTATTTAAGTTAACGACGTTTACTCAATATACACGTACATGATGCTATCAATGGTAGTTCTAGATATGAGTCAAGGCTAGATTGAAAATAGTAGCTTTATCGTCAAAGCTTAAAATCTGTACTTCTTTATAAGCTTTAATGAATGACAAAGAAATTTATAATGAGATCGAGTCAAATCTGAAATAAGAAAGAGTTCATTGCCAAAGCGGACCAGCGCGTTCCCAAGTTACCGGGTAGGTACAACGCCTAATTAATCTCTAATAAAATGTCGACATCGCTTGTTTTTGCTACAAACTCGACTCATTAGACCGACGAGGCATGTTGATTACATTCTGCAGCGTTTATTAGCGCAAACCCTCATTAGAGGCCACCATTGTTGTAATTAAACAAGAAGCAACATTAGTACAGACTATTGAGTTTAGCCCGAGCCAAAATCGCCTTTGTGTTCGTGCAACACCGAACCGAGCCGCCAACAATTTGCAATTGGCGATTATATTGTGCGAATTTAATTAACAACTCAATAGATGCATAGTTGATGAATAGAACGAGTGGGAGTGTTTGCGGTCGGCGGCGGACGAAGTGATGCCATTGTTACCCTCCTCACAAAAGAGGTTTGTTTTGAAGTGCCTTACGCAATTACGAGGTGTAACAGTGTTGGGACGCGCGGCGGCGTGGCGGCGTCGACGGCTACGTCGTCGGCGGGAGTGAGTTTAATTGGACAGCCGAGAGCCGAGCCGAACCTGAGGCTCGGGCCACGCTGCTGGTGCTTCACAATCTCCTACCACTTCTAATTGGCTCGCCTCCACCAACACGAGCTTCACACTTACATGTATACCCATCGTCATTATTTATAATAGCCTACCACCCAACACCTGCTGCGTTGCTAATTCCTTCTGACGTATACGAATTTTCGAACTCAATACAAGTAGGATTGTATGGACCTCTGGATATTTTGTTCTTTAGTGAACGGCAACGAAACGATACTGATATGTTAGTATTCCTATATTTTCTCTCGGTGACGTAGAAAAATTCACTAGTACTATATTTTGTTTAAAAATACGTAGGTAGCTGAATATTATTTTGTGCCCGGCTTTCGCGCTGTAATAAAATTAGTTTTTGATGCAAACTCCAAGAATTTAATGTTTCGTCGGTATACACCATGCATGCCTTTAATAAAATCCCTTTATATTGCAACCTAAACACTGATTTTATTATTACTGCACCACAGTACCGCGAAGTTGGTGTCGAATTCTCGCGACTGTTGTAAAAACTCGTCGCTTCATACCAGTGGTTAAAATTACAGCAATTTTAATGAGTTGCTCCAGCTGATTAACATTTTTACGAGTGATCAGTTTCATTTATGGAGTTCGAACATGTTGGCTATCAAGTAAAAAACAAAGTAATTAGGCGGGCTTATATACAACACTGAGTATCTATGCTATTAATTAAGTTTATCGACGTCGTTGTGTTATCGCGTTTTATGTTTAATAAAGATTGAACTATAATTAAATAATAATATAATCAAAAACGTCGTTAATTGGATTAATTAAGACAAAAAATGACATTTTTATTTACGATGCTGGTTTACACCCACTCGTTGTTTTAACGGATTGAAGTTTTTTTCAAGAAAGTTTTTACTTCGATTTTGAAAGAGTTTTATGTATGATGTCTTTATAATTTTAAGTATAATATATTTAAATGTCATTTCATTTATGTATACAGGAGACGCATAAATCATTGCGTTATTTAAAATTATTATCAAACAAAATTTTGGCCTTTAAACAAAATTTATTAATGCAACCTTACATTAATATTTATGTGCTACAAAAAACAATTTAATATAAATATAAACATCCTTATTTAGAATAATCCAATATTATCGTCAGAAATTGGTAATTTTCCTTTTTAAAACTGGTTTGAGTTAAGAAATTAAATTAATATGATAACTTTTTTAGATGTCATAAACATAGCTTTAGAAGTAGGTATCTAGTAATTTATTTAATAGTAGACACAGTAATTGTTTACATTTAATTCATGCTACATCGTAATATTATATTTACCAGCGAGAGATCACGAATTTGACTCCCAGGTAGGGCCAAGTAATTAAAAAATAATGTCTCAGTAGTAGCACGTATTCTTTTAATGTACTTGGTAAATGCATATATACATCTATTTTTAGGTTTGTAAATTTGTAATATAGGACATTTACTTAGCGCAGCATGTCGCGATGTTGCGACGTCGCGATGTCGCGGTGTCGCGAGCGGCGGCCCGGCGAGCGCGACGGCACACTTCATCGTCCGGATATGAGCGGCTATTTAATTTCCGCGCTTTCAATGATCGTTTCATGTTCAACTATGTATCCACTTATTAGTTTCTGAGCTTCAATAATAACACATTTTACATCAATTGCTCCAATCTGCTCCAAATGAGTTTTGCGGTTTTTCGCAAATTAACGATTAGTAAGCTTTTAGGATCGCTAATGGCCGATCGAATTTAATATAGCTTGAGGTTAATTAAAAATGTTTGTTTGTGTTGCAACATCAATTTACAACATCGCCACTCATATTATAATTTTAATAGCTACTATTTATTAATAAGCACCTCTTTTCATATTGTTTATATATTGACTAGAATGTTTAAAATTCAATAACATAAATTTAAGATTATATTGCAGCTGATTTACAAACAGAGTTGACAATCACTTTCGAATATGGTTTTATGAATATTTATCGAATGAAGTATTTTAAACATATTTGACTAATGTTCAGAACTGGTCAGCCTTAATCAACATAAACTGCTCAATCGGAGATAGTACCGTTGTTTTAAAATATTTGAAGCAAAACAATATTGTTGCAATTATTCGTCGAGTCAGATTGCTGGGAGCTAAACTTTTTTTTCTCGAGGGGAAAGCTGTTGCCAAAATCCTACATAACAGGATGTAAGTAACCGTTCAGATGGCAATCACTACGCCTAAATTGAAGTTCTTATATCAGCAAGTCTTTTCAAAGAAACAAAGGAATATTGTTATATAAAAGCATAGGCTCTGTATGGCTTGAACAATACGCCAAACTTCAACAAATTCCTTTACTTTCAATAGTACATTCGCTCACATAATATAATGAACGATAATTCCCAGTTACGATCCCACAAGTGGTATCCCAACATCCTGAACGTATACGTAAGTCTCAAAGCGTGCACTTAATAGGAAAATCACCCCAATCCATCTTCGACGATAGCAATCAGCGCGTCACACACTAATAGGAGTCACTGTTTGTTTTTCATTAATTTTGTGGATTGTGCGCGCGCAGAAACTATATTTACATCCCTAAAACATCTATAAATATTTTATTCGTTATTTATTTTATTCGCACATTTCTAATGCAAATGATGCGCTTTTAATTCTATAAATAAAGTTTATTTAAAGAACTCTACGGTTCATTTTACAGTTGCTTTAGAATACATTAATATTATATATTTATAGAAACGCTGTTAAAATAATTTATTTTGAATTAAAATATATAACTAGTATTATGAATTAAAATATATAACTATAGTTAATATACACACATTTCTTTGATTCATTTCATTGATTCATTAGGGCGTAAGTGTATATTTCCTATTAAGCGATAACCTAGGCCTACCGAATAAGTGACTGTTTTAATAATAACTAATCGATCATTTATATGTAAAAATTAATAGTCTACTATTTAAATTCATTACAGCTTTCTCTCCTAAAATAATTAGAACGGCTACTTTTGAACATAATGTGTGTAACATAATGTTGGTAAAATATGCGTGTAAATAATTTGGGTAGAGCCGGTGTGGGGAGGCTCAAGGCACGCGGCTTCGCGGTCTCTGCTCGCTTGCGATAGCACTATGTCATTATGTTTATCGGCCGATCGGGAGACGGGATCCCTTCACATTGTAACCAAACACCAAGCCAACCAAATGCGGACAGATTAACCTCTTGCAGTCTCATTCCCTGTTACACTTATACATGCATTGCAGATATATTATATATTATAACTTAATTATTTAACGAATAAATACAAAGTAATTCATAGCCATAGATTACTTTTACTATCCATGTTATGATCGGGGATGTTAAGAAAGTTTTATATGATACACAATGCACCTTTATAATAAAAATATTCCTTCAAATTCAAAACAACTTAGATAGAACTCTCAACTCAACGTAAAAAAGCGATTAAATTATACAAGCAAGATTGTTGCAAAATTGTACGATAAAGAAGTAGATTCATATCAAGTTAAGGTAGCCTTATGTTTTGAGTGACAAACCAATTTTATTCTCGAATGCCCGTCTCGGGCCGCGCTTCTCCCCTTGGCTTGCGGACCGATCAGACCTTATCCAAATTGGATCTTGAATAATAAAGAATCGGGGCGATTGGATTTTATTCCTTAAATTCAATTAGCACACGAGGGTCGTGTGTGTGACTGTGAGGGAAAGATAGAGACGCGTCATCGTTTCAAATTGAACCCTTGTTCATACCTAGTGATAGGACATGACGATCAGCATTCTCGTAATGAACACTTTGCATGCTGTGCATATTATTATGTAAATACTACAGAAGAACAACTTGTTATTTATCGCATCATAACGTATATAACGGTATCTATTGCCAATTAAGTACCAAACAGTTCACCAATAACAATATACATGTTTAATTGATGTCAGTGTTCGTGTTTCGCGATTACCATTAAATTATAATGTATGCATAATAAACGCATACTGACCATAAAGAATAGTGTTCAAAGTGATATATTTAAAGTAGAATAAATTATTCTATAAATATTTAAAAGCTATTTCTAAACCAGTGTTATTAATGGCATGTTTAGATATGCCCCATTATATAATTAATAGGATTCATTTGTGCTAGAAAGCCATTTATTTCATCTGATCAACATTAAGAAATTGTATATTTATTGCATCTTTTAAAATAGAGTTTTTGTGATAAATCTTATCTATATTAGATTTTTATTATGTCATTATCATAATTAATACAAAAGCTAAAGCCTGACCCTGTTTGCTTTCTCTACAATATTCATATAATATTTTTTGTATAGTGATATTGGTCTAATTAAAAAAGTCCTTGAACTGTACAAAAGGATTTAGAACTGCACATTCCTTTGAATATTTACATTTATGTATGTATATCAAAAAGTAGCGCTATCATTATGATAATTTATTGCATTAATGTATCTGTTGTTACTCGCAAATAGCTATTAGGTTATTATTCCGTCACGTTTTACTCAGATGGAGCAAATCTCTGTTCGAGCTGAGCCCCATTAGATTAAATGTGTTAATAAAATAAATTGCGATATTATCGCTGCCGCGTTTGACATAAACATCGAATTCTACTTAAAGTAATGGAAACGATTTAATGCAACGGAATCAGGCCAGCCGATAACACGAGTTTTGTTAGATATTAATTTTATTTACAAAATGTCATTATTACGAAACTGTTGTATAATTAGATGCTACGTTAAAGCATAAAGCGTTCAAGTGCCGTCGACTAATTCGATAGTCACGCACTAGATAATGAATTCAAAATAATCTCACATTTTGTGTTTAATTAACAATTTAGACGTAATTCTGTATACCGTAACAAATTAGTTTGTTCTCTGATGAAAAGTAATATATTTTCCTCATATGATTTGAATATAAATTTACGAAAACACATTTTGGTTGTGAAGGACTAAAGCAATATTCCATATTGTTTCTGGCGTAACTAATAAAATTGTAATGATTTAATAAAGTTTCTTAGCATCGGCACACTAATTGAATCCGCATGCCTCGCCGGTACATAATGGGAGGTGGAAACATTTTGTTCTAATAACATGTCGCCGTAATAAAACATATGGCAATTATTAACACTGGGAAAATAATAAAAACATTCAACATGTTCCAGTCGTATTATATTCATTACACATGGCATGTGTACTCAGCCTGCTCGTTAAAGCTGGTACTACGTTTTACGCATGATATTATCAAAGCTTCATAGGTAATTCGCATTATCTGTAATAAGTGTTCGGGGTGAATTATGACCCATAATTCCGCCGGATTTTTCCGTGTTATTATGGTAACATTCAAAATTGATACCCTAAAGCAATTAAAATAGCTGCATTCATGAATGATATAAAAATATTGCCCAAGTTGTTTTTATTATAACTAAGTCAATTAAGGTTTTAATAATATGGAGACGTATATTTGTGTAGAATATAACTAAGTATATCCTATGATGTGTTTTGAATGTTAATATGAATGACTATTGAGACTTGTACCATGAAACTCACAAATAAATGAAATCCGCGAATCCCAATACTGTATTTCATACTTTTAATTATGAATATAAATATATTTAATCAATATTTATCGTGTTAATTTCGTTTCCATAAATCGATTTTCCACAGCATATAGGCATTATGCAGCCATTCTATAGGCTAATATTAAAAATATACATTCAACATTTTAATTACGTAGATACCGTATTCTACAATATTAAAAAATATTGATATGAGCTAACTAAGCGAGCTATTATTATTCTACTGAATGATTTGCATTAGTATTAATTCGATTAACATTTTTAAAGTGTAGTTCCATAAGTCCATTATAATGTCGAGAGGACAGCTCGCACGTCACAAACCGGAGTAATATAAACCAAACTCATGCAGCAAGCGCACAGCCGTCAATTTTAATTAGTTACGAACATATCCCATTTGGTGTATAAAACGAAAGTGTAAAACGCAGTGTTTGTACGGAGCATAATTAACATAGCGCATGTGACACCGACGTTTTATTGTTTCCGTCATTAAGTTGGCAGGAGGTCGCGTCGTCGCCACCTGCCACCTGATATGAACACCCAGATTAATGTTTTCTCTGCAATACTGCAATATTTCTTTTCCATTTTGTGTACACACGTACTACGTATTGGTCATAGGGACTTTTTGCAGAGCAATATAGAAAATATTGCTTTTACAAGCGGCAGTCAGTTTAGTTTTGCGTTCATCTATCAAACAACTTTTTTTTAGGGACTTATAACTTAGTATTAGTAAGTATATTTTTAAACATTCTTTAATGATAGAGGTGTGAAGTGGCGCATCGAGTGCGACGTAATGCAAACTTGCAGCGGCCTGTGCTCTTCGCTCCAACTCTAGTCGTTAGACATTCGTGTTAGTTAATTAAAGTTTACGCTTAAAGGAAAATTTAATTTCCGGACCCGCTTTAAGGGATTACTTGCAGCCAAGTCATTGCTGTTTGCACAACTCTTCGTTCCTCCTTATTTGTTTTATGAAATGAACAATGCCGGCAGTGTAACACGCTTAGTGTGCGATAGTCGAACTCGCATTAACTCCTTATTAACATTATGCGCTTGCAAATATTCCGTGGAATCATGAAATGTAAGTGCCAATAATAGTTGCGGCGAGTGGTGAAGCGTATGCCATGGCGTATAATGCGAGTGTGTATTGCGGAGCGGTAGCGTGTGGCGCAACCTTAAAAGCAATATCCGGCGCCGCGCGCGCCGCCCGGAAATGAACCGGAAACGGCGGTGTATTAAGCCGCAGGTACTAGCCCTTCAATTTATAAACGCTTGCAGCCATACCCCAGCTTTCACGGATCTTATAGCTAACTCACTCTCAGCCTCCAGACATCACACCGCTTCATTTGTAAAGTGTTTTCTGTTTGTTCCAAGGCTTCATGTGTATGCAACCTTCGCCACGAGTGCGCGTTTTAATAAAATCTTCAAGTCCTCCAATACAAATATGAGATACTTATTCAAAACATAGGCAAGAGGACAATATCTAAAATTACATTCTCTCGGCCTGAACTAACAGTGAAATGAAATAAAGTCCGCAAACAAAAGTTTGCAAATCCAATATGATTTGGCGCGTCGGTAAACATCGGCAGCATCCCGGTGATATCGCGAACGAATAACATTAAACTTTGTATGGATTGAATGTAGAAAACCAATTTCGGTGCTCGGCGAGTGCGAGCCGATGGGATGAGGGTGTCAGAACGCTTTGACAGCTCTCTGATTGAAAAATACGGAAGCCTGTTTATGGAGCAAGTGAGCTCCCAATTCGTGGAAGTCCCGGGTCCAACGCGAATATGAGTTATGGGCTGCATACGTGCTCGCGCCGACATGTCCACACTCCACCGCCGACACTCGACTCATAAACGCGGGCGACATTAATACACACTAAATGATATTCCCACTATAAATATAAATTGCGTATTAAAATTATATGTTGTGATAGAATTGCCTCTGGCGAGACAAATAGGTCAACAATCGTGGAGTGACGACTCCCCGTCTGCTCCCTCGACTGGTACCTGTATTGCGTGGCGTGTTAAATTGGATAGATTATAACAATCGCAGGAAATAGATCATCATCTCACAATCCGACCCTTGCCTCGAATCAAAGTCACACTGTCGTTCGCTCTGGCCAATCTTATATGTTTACACAAAAAATATTATAAAGTACTTTAATCAATTTTCATGTGTCTGTCAAAAGCCAACTTTGCTGGAGGTTATGCTTTTTGCCGAAATTGTTTCATTAGCGACACGACAATATTTTGTGTGGACCATTAGCACGTGGTTAGGAAACATTTTCTTATTCGTGTTAATGGTTTTAAGTTACCTCTGTTTAGGTTCTTACTACAGAAATATTGGGTATTTTATGCGCTGGTGAGTTTATAACTTTAGGATTTTTTTTACTTCAATTTGTTATGAAAGAACTACTTACAGAATAATGCGAAACCTGGACGACATATTTTATCCTTGTTCCGCTTTTGAATTTGCGATGACATAACAAGCGCTATTTGTTAGTTTTATAAACTTAACATATTCGAAGCAATTTCAAGCTCGGTTACTTTTAAACTTGAACATTTATAATTCACTGTTTCTCTTTAAAATAAATATTATACAGTATCAAATACAACAACTCTCTAAAAAGAAAAATAGCCAGATTCATTAATCCACAATTATTCCACAATCAATGTTATGTTCATGTTATTAACGATATAATTTGTAAATTTTATGATATAGTGTAACTAATTAACTGCCCAAAACGACAGACTACGAGAACTTAATCAGTTTATCAAAAAAATATTGTAATAATTATCGGATTATGAAATTACTAATCTACGTATTAGATCTTTATTAAGTTTCCCATCATCAACTTACGTATTACGTTAATAAGCTAATTTGAGTCTATTTATGATTTCATCTCTACGATAAATCTATAATTATATGCAAATTGTGTAGTAATGAAGAAGATATCAAAGTCTAAAATATACGTATCATGAAAGTAATAATCATAATTATAGGTATTTAGAAAAATATAAATAGAAATAAATATGTAAATAGAAGAAAAGAAAAGATATATGAAAAGTACCAACCATCTTCAATCCAATTTTTGTATACTGAAACAATTTGTTTGGCAATAATAAAGGTTTTGAAAAACACCAATATGCGGCGACTTTGCGCAGGTCATAAAGGTATTTATAATAAATTACAGTATTGTGTGTCGCGTCGTACACGAGTAATGTGCATGCATTTAAATTACGCTCAAATGCGGCATATGTGGCACGGGGAGTGGGCCTGCGACAGAGCGGGCGCGGCGGAGTCGGCCGGGCGCGGGCGGCGCGGCCACCGCACCGGATTAGCTTTTACATGTTAAACGATGTGATTTGAGCATTACTCAGACGGGACTGTTCCTTTATGCCCTTCAATCACACCCCTCCACATAAACAAACCAAAAAAAAACCAATACTGTGGCTCACCACAAAGCTATTGATCCTAAGGATCTTTTTTCATATTCTTGAGTCTGAATAATCGTAAGTTAATACGTTTCGTGCATCCCACTATTACGCAACACAATATGTAAAAATTTAATTAACGACCAAGAAAAAACATGCAATAATTGAAAACGTCGGTGCTGTCTCCAATTTCTTTTGAAAGCGACTCACGAAACTCCATTGTGCTCAATTGAATCGTGTCTTAATTACAAAACGGGTGAATATTTAATTAAAAACTTTCCGCACGCGAGTAATTCCTTATTCCATGTATACGAAATTGAGTCAGCGTCGATTCCTCTTTTCTGCAAAGCCGCCGACATTCGACAAGGGTTTTTAATTGAACGTTCGACCTATTGTGCTCGTTAAAGCGATTCTGAGTTAATCACCGACTTTTTCGTTCGGAGTAATGGAAGAAAGTAATTATCAATTAACTGTTCGATAATGGATTGCGGCCGCTTATCCGCCAGCTTATCTCGACGTGTAACGACCAACTCCCCTGTTTTATCTTTTTCATTATTAATTTTAATCATCCATCATTTACGCGGTTTTAATCAATACGTAGTAGTACATCATGCCCTTTTGAACACACACTTGAAAATCGAGGATTGCCATAGATTTGGAGTTTATACATAAACATGTAAGATTATAATATAAAACGGCAATAAATTTTGTCATTTGAGATGGTTAATTAAATGTGTGAGGTGTGTGAGCGTTAGGTAAGATGTTTGGGCGTGTGTTGATGGCGGGCCACAATTGTGAAAACGAGAAGCACGGCGTCCGCTTTCGTGATATTGTGCCGTGAATTAGCATTGTAAATGCAATCACAGGTGTCAACCCGCCACTCGCTCGTCGAATTTATGCGCCTTCCGTTCCGACCATTATGAATGTAGCAATTTATTGTCTATAAATAACGATTAACATCCACCTCTTCATGTCTAATGAAGTTATTAAATTACACGTTTATTTCAGAGCTTCTGCTGCGAAACAAACCTACATTAATGTCATTGCTGCATAATTATGTACAACACTCTCATAACATTTTACTATAATTATGTGGGTATGTAATTTTCTTGAGTTTCTGAATTAAATAGAAACCAAATTTGCTTATCTGGTGTAGCAACGAATTTCTCAAGCGATCGGATTTACCGAAACCGGATCCGTTATTATGCGTGGTCTGACAAATGAGCCATTAAGCGGATTAAACATGTACGAAACCAATTAAGGTCTTAAAAGCTGACAGTGTTACTTGGAGGGGCGTTTGTTCGAACCGACTAGCGACTAGGTGCAGCGGGCGGCACTCGTTCGCCGACCAGCTCCTATTAAATTTCATTAAAATACCTAGCCGCCGACCATCACGAACCTTTATTTACAACAACCAATTTCAGTTATTTTAACTAAGTACGAGCCATAATCGGGCTTGTTTCTTTAACCATTAATATTATTATGGTACAACTTGCGCCGACAATGTACTAAATTGCATGTACAATATTGCTAAGCTGGAATTTAAACTACAATAAAATATTGGCTAAATACTATTAGAGTAGTTAAGATAAGGCCGCCTTCAGAGAATATAATTTAGATAAAAACCCGTTTGTTTTATTAGGTAATGGAAGACGATTGAATTTTAATTAATGGTTTTCTCACAGAAAAAAAATAGAGCTTTTGAATTATTTGACTTTGGAAAGTCTTCCGGACATACAAATATGAATAACTAACTTTTGCTCGTGACTTAGTTTGCAGCCAATTCAAACAGAATTCATTCAAAAAACAAATAAAGGTATGGCATCGACTGTGATACAGAAAGTCCAGTGAGTTAATCTAGCTGTGCCAAATTCTTTTAATGTTGTTCAGTTTTTTTTACTTTTAATAACATTATTTAAACCATTATAACAATTGAATTTTATTGTTACACGTGTAGAAAGATCCGATGTTATATTTAAGCACAATATAAAACCTGTGTATTCCAAGTCATATTTTATGTTTTGATAATATTTTTATAATATAGACTGTGTATCACTGGGTTTACTATAAATTATGATTAGTATTTTTTACGCATGAATGATAAAATTGTAATGCTAGAATATAAGAATACACATAAAGGCTAATGAAAAAATGTATTTAAATATATGTATATTGTATAGTTATTAACAAAGAGACATAAATATAATAGGTATTTAATACAGGTTAAAAATGTTTTGAATTGTATTAGCATATTCATATATTTCTTGTGACAAGGAAAATCGATTTTTTCAAATGTTTATGACCCAAATTTATAATACAGTCTAGATTTGACTAATATAAACGATATACTCCTAATTTACGATAAAGCTTTAGTCTACCTCTTGTAAAGAATAGTTTTAATTTTGTTAATTTACGTATTTGTAATAAATATGTAGATAAATAAGGCTATTTTTTTATAAGAGTTGACTTGATTTGTAATTTGTTTAAAATCTTATAGTCAAACTGGCTTGAATGTAAGCGACGTCGAATGTTGCGATAGCGTAAAATAAGAATATTTCATCAAAGCATTCAATACGTAAACCTCTGTGATTGATTGAAAAAAAAAGTAAGTAGAATGTAAGAGTTGATGCGGAACATTTAGAAACATTGAATAATACGCGAAGAATCGCAGATACGATCAAATCGGGCACGCAACGTCGCGAGGCAATAAAGGTAATGTAGGCAAGGTATTTGCCAATATCCTCGTGGAGTGGCCCTCCCAAATATCTTGAGATTGTATTCCCCCTACATAAAAATTGTTCCGGAATAGAGATACTACCCGGATAAATATTCAATTTCACTACGGACGAAAAAGATTTGATACCTTTGGTAGGTACCAGGTTTATTGGATGATGGCCTTTGGAATCGTGTGGATAATCATATTCATAGTTTTCCGGCGACATATAGATGAGTTTTTAGATGAAAATAGTTTTCGGCCAACAAAATTGACCTCGTCTCAACGCGTCATAATATAAACTCGATCCGAGACTTCATTACAATATCATTCTTTTTTGACGTATTAAAATTGTATTTCAGAGAATTATTTTACGGCTCGCGAACTGATTGCTAAGTAGTATTATGAGAAATTATTTAATATGTATTACTTTAACTCAACTTAAGCTTTGTTATAATTGAGCAGTTTTAAACGATTCGACGGATATATAATACTACCTTTTAAACTGATTTACACAGTGCATTTGGATTAAAATCCGCTTCGCTGAGCAATGAATTTTTTATTTAATGCAAATGTGGTATTGTGATAGTGGCGTGCAGGCCGATCTGTTACACATACGATTGCTGGGCGTATCCACTATCGGCGACCCTCTCGAGGCGAGTAGAGCGACATGTAGATGAAAAGGGCAGCTGAATCTAATACAATCGGGGAAAGAGATACTACCTTCGTCTTCAGGGCTGTCATATACGTATTAAGACTTACTCATTTGGAACTTATTTGAAATTACATTCGCAATTTCCAAAAAATATGCCGACAAAAAAGATGTTATGCCTACTAACTTCATAGATAATGTAGTAGCAAAATATTAATATTTTAACGCAATTTCATAATAGGCGTCTTGAGTACATTCTCGTATCTGTGAAATGAATGGGTACAAAAGTTGTATAAATTCAAACAACGAACAGTTTTATATTTATGCCCCATTTCGTATCACACGCTGATAACTACGAGAAAGTAGTTAAAGAGGAATGTAAAGTTTTATTGCGTTCCGTGATACGGCGCTCACAAAGTATCGCATTGTTAGCAGCCCTAGGTGTACCGTCGCGGCGGCGGGGCGCGCGGGCCGGGGCGACTGGGTATTGAATGAGATTGCTTCTTACTTCGCCGAATGGATCACGTAGTGGATGAGATGTCACAGTGTTTTAAGATCCCAATTCGATCCACTCGTTACATGTATACTTAAGGCCTTTATCTATGGAAATATTTTTTATTAGCCTATGAAAAGACTAAATTAATTATTTCCGTTATCTATAAAAATGCCAATGATATCTCTATCTTAGATAATTTAAATTGATCCGAGTTAATGTTTTGTATCACTTCCGTAATAGAGCTGTGTAGCGGCTCCCAGTTAATGTATCCATTACATAATGAAGTAGATAGCTACATTCACAGTGTGTAATTGGGAAATTCCCGAGCCGGGCCACCGCCATAGCCGCGTCGTCAGCGAGCGGGTGCTGAAAAACAATTTCACGCCAAATCTTAGCTTGTGTTTTCCTATTTCCTTTTTATTTATCTTTTAGTCTTTCGTTTTCTCGAGAATCAATTTCACGGATGAGTGTCGCGATGATCTCAGTTCAAAAAGCGCGAAGGTACAAGCTTGGATCGGTGTATGGCGCGGGGTATCCGGCCGGTCCGGCTCGGACCGCGTCCGCAGGAAGGAACGCTCCGATCTCCCTCGTTCTCCTTACTGGCCGAGTAACGCAACGCCGCGTCCCGATAATAAACTTTCTGCTTGCTGCTCCTTGTGATTGGATGGGTTATGCGTGTGCTATCTACCGCTGCTACTTCTCATGTATCTAACCCAATTTTCTTTTACATCATCTCTAAAACGATATAGCTCTTTATTACTTCGACGGAGCGGACTCGTGTGTACACTCAGCATAAAAATTAAAAATCAATGACTTGAGATAATTCTATTCGTATTCTCAAACAACACTT
Organism: Cephonodes hylas; assembly: GCA_030295005.1. NCBI lineage: Eukaryota > Metazoa > Arthropoda > Insecta > Lepidoptera > Sphingidae > Cephonodes > Cephonodes hylas. The sequence goes on along the minus strand of AP025369.1, from coordinate 6,845,574 downwards.
TGTGATAATAAATGGCGAATGTAAATAGTGAGCAGCAGTGATTGTTTTGGCGCTCACCCAGAAGGCAAAGTACATTTTCCTAATATGTGAAGTGTGGGTTAACTTACCAATATATTTACGCTCACTTCAAGTATAATGATTGTACACATTTAAAATACTTATAAGTAGGTCTGTTCCGATTATGTAACATTAATAAGTTACAACATCGGTGTCCATTATCGGTTTTTCATGTTAATGCTTGAGTCCGAGCAAAGATCAGCGGGTCGGTCATCGCCGCGCGCTTCAAATTTGTGGGAGCCAGTCGCCGGCGTTCCCTCGGAATTGACAATTTTACGGGCGGTTTATTTCCGGACACCGAACTTCCTTGGTCGGACCCGCGCTCCCTCGACCGACCTCCTCCCACCACTCCCACAACCCCTTCGCTTAGCGCTATTTGTTCACGCAAATATTCTCTCACAAACGACTCATTTATTCTATAAACACAAAGAAACAATTCTCCAACTGCTTCCCGAACAAATACTAACCATGCAGTTTTATTATTTGAAATCCTAATCGCAATTGTTTTTAGATTGTACACTAAGACACACTTAAAAGATAGTATTGATCTACATAAAATTTACATTGTATGTAAGTATCTTAAGCGAAAGCTTCCCACTTAAAAGCTCTACAAATGCACTGAAAGCTCTTTCGCGCACTAATCCCAAACCTTTTAGCTGCAATCAAAAGCCCCGAGCGCTCGACGCGGGCCGGGTCGACGTGATGCTTGTGGAAGCGCCTAGGAATTTAATTTACATTTTTAATTAAGTAAAATTTTGTTCGAAAAGCTTTCACGGAATAAGAGTTTTCTTGATTAGAGTTCAGTTCAGCCTGAAGTTTGAGATTGATTAGTGGAGCTTTAATTGCTCTCTGCCGGTGAATAATGAATTCGATCAGTGCCAAGTCGAGAAGGGACTGGTTAATAAATTCTTCATGTTACCACACTACTTTTAATATAAAACGTCTTTGGCGTACAGTCATTGTTCATAATATTTCTATTTACAAATAACACAAGTATTTAATAGAGCTTTATTCTCTCAAGCTAACTTTTCAATATTAATTATAGAGCCTGCTCTACTTTATCGAAATATATAATATATTTATTAATTTGCTTCAGTTTTTGATTTAAATTTAGACATAGATGAATTAGTGTGGCAGTGGGATGTCATTTTAATACAAGATATAATATAATGTACGTATTTAATTTAGTTGGTAGCTTAAATAGCTTTTAATTCTAATTAGAAAAAGAAAGCCCATATTTAAAATAACAATTTATGTTTATTTAATAAATATAGATCTTTATACGGCAATATAAATTTAAAGGGTTTAAATGAAATATAAAACGAAAAATAAAAATTATCACTACATAGTATAAAACAAAGTCGCTTTCTCTGTCCCTATGTCCCTTTCTATGATTAAATCTTTGAAACTACGCAACGGATTTTGATGCGGTTTTTTTAATAGATAAAGTGATTGAAGGTTTATATGTATGATAACATCCATTAAATATCAGCATTGTACCCGTGCGAAGCCGGGACGGGTCGCCAGTTTAGGTATATAAATTCAGAAGCATTAAAGTTTGAGGGTATGTCCACGCTAAGTCAATCGTTTGTTTAAACGGACGGCTGGCTGCCACATACCTAATTGATGGCTGGGGTGAATTTTAACGTAAATGTTACTTAATTGATCGCGTTGATAATCATTCATAACGGCAATGCCTCTGATTTTTATTACAGAGTATATTATTCTGTACATTATTTGTTGTTTTGCGTTAAAAATGATATACGGTGTTGATGCAAATTATTTGGAATTGTCAATACATATTGTTGCCACCAATTTACAACTAGAATGATCATCGTTCAATTAGAATAGAAATAGATTCAGTATGCATTCAGTTTTTTTGCTCCATACGTATATGTATCTACGTCAAAGTCGTTATTAATGTATCGTAAGCTACTTAAAAAAAATTATATTGATAAATTTTATATGGTCCCATAAACTTACAAGTATTCGCAACAAAACCTTCCAATAAGTTAAAATTTGTGTTAGGCACGCCGCAGCTCGCTTCACTAGCGCTATAAAGCACTATAACAGCGCTTGTAAATCGGAAAGGGCACAAAGAAGCGGTGCTATAGCTGACGTAATAGCGAATAAATAAGAGACTTCCGCAAGTACTCTCGGCGACTCAAAGCGAGAACAAGTCGGGAGCCAGTGACGTACGATGTGACGGAGAATATTTTATTCAGGATCACCCTTGGATCGCCACGCACACCATCTTTTTCACTTGCCCCTCTATTTTGTTGAATTTTTGACACGTCTACGAAACCTCTTCCCTTGTGGTGTGACAGGTTTAGTGGAGCTATGCCCCTTAAATCGTATTACAGGGGATCGCTCGTCAGCTTAACCGTGGCCGCAGTAACAGAGCGCGCTCCGAAACTGTTGTATTAGTAGAGAATAGTGTATTCCAAATTCAATTATGTAGTGATGCGATATTTTGAAGTGATTTTTCACGTGTGGCGCGGAGTCGGTCCCGGGGTGAGAATGCACACGGCAGCCTGTCCGCCCCCACCGATCGGACCGAAACTGGCGCTCAGCAATCCATATTAGATTTGCTCGCTCTCTCATATCCATTCTGAGATGTTCATATTTTATTGAGGCCAATAAAACGGATTCATGAATATGAGAAATGCATAACGAATACCGTATTTATGGATGAAGGCGCGCTCGCTCCGCCGCGGATATGTCGCGGGTAATTTGATAGCCGCCTTTGTAACAGGTGCTGATGGGAATTTCGGTGGGGTTATAAATTTGTTCTCTCCAATTTTATAGTATAATTGCGTTTTATTTCGGTGTATATTTTTAGCTATCTTGAACTACGTCATTTATCACTTTACATTTCATACGTTTTTCATACCTTTTATAAACTACATACGAATAAATAAAACGTATTTATGTGCATTAATGTGATAACATCCAATAAGTAGTAGTACCATTTAAACAAAATAATTAAAAAGATTAGTCAGTGCTGTAATGCTTTACAGGTTTTTATGTTATTTAATTGTTAAAGTTACTTAATTAACTCTATACAAATCAAAATGGTCATTCATATGAATAAAACCGACTCAATCGATCTTTATTTGTTATTTTCTGAAGAAACTATTGTCTGTCGCTACATAATGAATCTTTTACAACCGATTAAAGCGACCATTTCTTAATAATAATAACACTATAGCCCGTTTGTTACTCACATTTCACGTGAAATTCGATTCTGTGGCTTAGTTGTAAAGCATAAAATTATATTCCAATAATTTAAACCTGCTTCTCACTAAAAAATACACCTTAAATCGTAAAGTGTAGAGTCGAGTTTTATAAGACATTGTCACGCATAGTTGGTGCCGTTTGACAGCATTTTGTCGGAGTAATAAGGTCTCATGCGGAGTGGACGTAAGGCGAGAATATCGTTTATTCTAATGAGGTTTCTGTTAGCGTATTACTTTTACACTTTCTGACAATTTTTACTGTGGAATTGTGTATTTATTTAACACATTGTTTGTCCTGTTATGGTACACTAGCCACTTTATATGAGTTTGTGACCTCATTACTGAGGTGATGTTTTTAGAATATTTACTAAATCAAATTGAATAAGAATTTTATTTGTAAACACAAACATTATTTATGGGAAATTTAATTTATTAAACTGTATATTATAGATTGATTCGTAATCCTATTTTTTTCAAATTCAATTATCTAGCAACACTGAACGATTTTATTATATTTTTAATTAAGTATTTTTATTATATTGTTGTTGCAGGTCATAAGAGCGCTGTGATGCGTGACTGACAAATTCGCCATGATTCGAGACCCACCGGCCATGCATAAGCCCGATAACGCCAACAGTAAGTAACAATTACTATTTACTTTTAATGAAAGCTTGTATAAAATAAAGATAGGGGTTATTGTAATTTGCTGGTGGTCGGATATTCGCCTTATAGACGGCTTTCATAAGATGTAAAGACTGAAATACATAAGAGTGTTTTTTTACCGAATCAGTTATTGTATCACCAGTTAATGTGCGGCTGGCAACATTATTTCGACTGACAAAACACGATCATATCGCTACATTGCACTTTATAATTTGACTTGATTTTTTGGTTGTTTATTTCGATTGAATTTAAAGATTATTCGCCCGATTTGAATATGTTTTATATAAAGTTAGGACCTAAGTAGCATAGGCTGCTTTTCATCTAGGGAAAGTGTGTTTCTTTGCGGTAGACACCGAATTTATGATTGCACTTAGGTAGAGCTATACTATAACCTATACTACCTATAATCGAATAAAGAGCTGTCACAAAAACATTTAATACCAAAAGGCTGTAAAAAGCCTGTTCTACATTTATTTATAATAGAATAACACATTTCGCTTAAAGAGCAGTTCCAAATCTTGATATTTGCCAAGTTGCAACGTGTTATCGTGTTAAATGCTATGTGACAATGCAAGATTGCAAACTCCAGTGCCGCAAGAATTTTGCATTATTGAACTACTCATATAAGGATTGTTAAGTACATCCATATAGGGCGACCTTATGTGCATAATTGAATAAAATTTAATTACCTGTTTATCTTTTTATAAATTAAATATTTTTGTAAAGGAGCGAAATCCAACCAGTTCGCTCGTATAACTATTGTAAACAGCGCCAGACATAAATTTAAAATATTTATTAATACGTCATATTAACTGCACGTACGTTTTCCATACTGCAAAAAAGTATTTGTATTAATATTTAATATAAATCCAATACCTTATACAAAACAGAGTCGCACAATACATAAGCAGCAGTCCTTTTCTTATTGCTGACGTCAATTTTTTCATAATATTAGGACAAACAGGTCGCGAATAAAACGCGGGAAGGGTTGTGCCATAAACCGCCCAGCAGCGTCCGACGTGATATTAAAAAGGGGACGAACGATATTGTAATATCACATTTATGCGAAATGTCCGACACCCAGATCGTATTGATAAAAATAAGCGATTTTTTATCGTGCTCTACAATGTTTGTCTTGTGTGCGCATTTCTTTGTTATTGCTGAAAATGTTATTTATTTAAATAGTTCAATCACTATTCTGTTCACGAAAACGAAATAATTAATGCATTGATTTTATACCGTCTCAAAAGAGTAACACGCCGTGATCCCGCAACCCATCTTCTTCACACCTCCCGAGTCTTATCATAATCAAAATCATATTTTACGTTGCCACGGCTATTGAGCTATTCGACGTTACGGAAAATCCAATATACTTTGCCAATGTGATAGTCATGAGCAAGTTTGAGAAATTGCTTCTACATAATATATCTACAAATATCGATTTCTACAATTTGAATACAGGGACAGTTTTGCTGAGATTTAGGTTTATCCAACAGTAATATTCAATTTGTATAAAAATAACGCAACAAATTCGCACAAGATGAAATGCATCGCGAGTAGAAGCGGAAAATTGAGGAGCGAGTGCAGGCTGCATGCGCGGCTGGCGCGGGATGGCTCGCAAGGCGCGGGAAGGCGCGGGAAGGCACCGAGATGTGCGGCGCCCGCGTACTCGCTGGGCGGCCCTGATAAAATTTATGGCCACTTCCCCTTTAAAACAATATTGAGGGCTCAGTTGGGATTTATGTCTCGCCGCTGCTGCAGCGACTCAATTTATTCTTCAATTTTTCATACAATAACTCACACACGTATTACGAGTGATGGATGAAAAGGACTAACTTTCGGGCTTTAATAAGAGCCTCCAGATGCGAATCTCCAAATTGGTTGAAGTTTATTGCCCACTTATGTCAGGCTTAAGTTACGCCCGGAGCCTTTCTCTGAGAAAATAAATTATGACGCAGATTGTCTCGACTCTAGATACGTTTGATTGTCGTTTGGACGATATATTGTATCGCAGCGACACAGTATAAATATTGCTTATGGCAAATGAAACCAAGCGTTTCGTTTAACCTACAAATGAGTTTTGTGGATTGTATTTAACGAAGACATAGTTCTCGAGTTTTTTTTTTATTAAATTTATTTGTGGACATAACTGATGATTAATTTTTCAAATCTCTAGCTTTTTCTAGAGTTTTTAAACCCAAAAAATCGTGTAATTGCGCTGTGAATATGAATTTTAGTTGATGTTGTAGAGATTCTAATTTTAATTTATAACGCTTAAATACAAGATATTAAATAAACACGTTAACCATGAAACTATATAAATAAATAATTTATTAAAATCTCAGAACATTAAATAAAGAAAACCTGGTAAAAAAATACAGCAAACTTAATTGATAATGAAAATGATGTCTGTCATTAAATAATTGAAAATGTAATTGGTGGAAACTCTTTCCTTAGAAATCATTTACCGCTGCCATTAGGCTTAATTCAAAAATTAATTTAAACTTTCACAAGGTTGAGTTGGGAAACGAGCTACCAACGTAAAAGCAATATCAATTTCATAATTTTAATTAAAAAAAAACTAACTTCTCTGATGACAAAGTCTCGTACTTTTTTAATAACGGAAATGTTAACGATGGTGGTAATAGGTGGGGAGGATGGGGAGTGTAGGGTGCGTCTACACCCATAGGTCAGTCGGAATTTTAATAAGGCACCGGTTGCTAGCAACTTTGCACCTTGTAATTTAGCTCTACACGCTGTCTACTAATCAGAGTTACTGCCGCGATATTGCACCTAAGTATTTTGCGCTTTATAGCCTTATTATGATAATATATGCACCGAGTTATACCGTATGAGTACGTAATTAAAATGCATCAATGGTACATTAAGATAATTTCTGGCGAACAGTAATTGGTACGTTGCGGCTATTCGCAATAGGTGTATGAAATACTGTAATAGTACGTTACTTAATTAGCGCTGTTTCATCCAGTAAAAATGTAAAGTGGCCAACATATTGTATGCATAATTGAATAATGCTATTCAGGGCGAATGTCCCGCTTGTTATGTATTTTTAAAATTTAATCGGTATTCATGCAAACCCGCATTTGGTTAAATGTAATTACGGCCCGCATAATGGATATCGCAACTACGCAATCAGCTTCATTGTTTAATGAGTGACCGACATCTAAAACTGAATGTTGTGTTGCAGCCAAGACCGATGATGAATAATTTATTCATTAGTCTACAACATATGTACATCGAAAGCTACTCAGATGTATTTTTGTTGCCAGATCATCATTTATTTTATGCATGTGAGTTAAGAAATAAAATAAAACAGCTTAATAGCCGTAATTTTAAGATCTTTAAAAGTAATCATTTGTGCGATAAAAATGATTCTTATGGCATTTAAGAAATTTATTTTTATATTAAGTACGAACAACTAGCCGTGTTTGTGTATTGCCCACTCGACACTCACTTTACCAGTTTTTTTTTTAATTTACCTTAATTGTTCTTCAATTGTTCGCAATTATATAAACAAAAAGCAAAATAAAGCCATAATTATTCGAAAATTGTACTTAAAACGTAGTTAAACACTAATAATATTTTTGGCATGATTCTCAAGATACTTTTCTGGTAATAGGTACTACGGTACATTTATATCGATAGTTTCAAGTTTGGATAGTTTGTGAATTATTCGGTGCACGAAAAAATACCAATTTTACATAAAGTTAGTCAAACTTTACATATTCATAAAAAAATGAAGAACAACATTCAAAATACCTTTAAAAAGAATTAATACAGAAATCGATAAATTTTGTATGTGGAAGGAAGAACAATAAAGCTTCGTGACCCTCCTACCCAAATAAAAAATGGAACAATGCTTGATTGATATCGTATACTCAGAACAATGAATAGGCAATGCAGTGGACTATGTTAACCTGAGTACGGCAAGTTTATTGCAAAAACCAATGAACAATTATAAATTACACGGAATGAGCGCGGAGTGCTCGTGATTTTTGCTCATTACAATAACAACCGAGCATTTAATTAACTCCGGCAAATAACTTTAATAGAATTAGAAGTTGTACTGTTTTTGCCCCGATTTATGAATTCGTCGATCAGAGTACTTCGTTATAATGCCAATTAAATAAATTTAATCATGTTCGCAATGGTTTGTTTGGTCACGAAAATAATTACGAACGATATTTCAGTACACAAAAACAATTGCAAATGTAATAAATGTGGGTAAGACGCGGGTATATTTGGTGAGGTGCGTAAACACGAGGTAACTCACGGCACGCATTTTCTTCCCTACACAAGCTCCCTAAACGGAAATGAGTTTCGACGCTGAGAAAGGATTTCTGAACAAAAGGCCATTACAGATTTCAATTAGAATCCGTGTTTACAAGTAATTTGGGGGCTAAATTGGAAAACTAATAGATATTACGTTTGAGACGTGCGAGTGCTTTCTCCAATAATCGAGACGGGAAAAACATCGATAAAGCTTTCACACAGCACTATTGTCACCCCTCTTAGGTCACAATAAATTACTTTTTATCCATTTCCGAGTTTCTTTTCATTTCGGCGCCTTAATACATCGGCAGCCGACCGGCTGTGTCGGCGAAATTATACTGGCGGGGCAGTACAGTAGCCAAGTCTCTATCAAATTCCCGACCCGGCGGTAATAAAACGAAAATAATACGAAACGCCTTCACCCGCCACTGGATATTTATGTACAGTCCGCGTTATTAACTCGCCTTTTATTGTTTTTAGATTAGATTAGTGCAAAGGTATGAGTAAGCCGGCCAGTAACCATTAACTTTAAGGATTTTGTTTTGACGATTACACTTTTAGTACTTACGAGTAGGTAGGATATAATAAATACAGGCAGCAGTTTTAATTTCATTACATATGTAAAAGAAGTAATGTTAAGTTTGTTCATAACTTATCAGGGAATTAACCGATACTAACCGTACGATCGTGGGGATTTATACGCTAGCAATGCACACAGCTCATAACGACATGTAGTCGTTCCGCAATTACAGCATTAAGTACATGCACAACCTGAAATGGACATGACACGACACCAACTGCACGCCTCACTGTCGCCTCCGAGCGGCATTCCAAGGAAAAATACATTCGTTTATGGAGATGGACATACGCGACGCTATTAACTTTATTTGTTTCAAATTTGTTCAAGATGTTACTTTAAAAAACATAAAAAATTGTAATTTAATGAACATGTTTACGTCTCTCATATTCACAAACAAATCAATCGCACAACTTGTAATTAGACATAATGACGAAGAGACATAAAATTAATAATTAATGACTTTGAAAATATATCGAGTAGTGATTATTGAAGAAACAATGTACTCCATTATTTACTGCAGCCGAACATTAAACCGTCGTAGTGGGTGTGCTCTCATCTGTGTGTGGCGTTCGGCCGATCCCTACCGAGCGTAATACTAATCGTTAATTGCGCTGCGTAGAGGCCGTACGTCATCTTTGTTTTATTATTAAAGTGCCATCATTAATATAGTCCAATTAACTTTATTGTCGCCACGTCGGCTTCAATAAACGAGACGTATCGACGGCGACAGGCGACGATGCGCAAGTGATCGATTTCGATAAGTTATGCCCACCTAGTTACCCCTTCAATTGGATCCTTGATTGGTTTGACGTACGCACAATTATTATGTGAGCCATGCGTCGATAAATTGAAACTGATTGTTTACTAAATGGCCGACAGGGTATTTATCGTATGCTATAGCTACTCAACCATACCGTTATTACGAAACGAGTCCATCGAGTCACATTTTATTTTGAATATCAATTGCTGTTTAGTCTTTTAAATGGGACTATATAAAAAATTATTGGCTGCTGTTAATGCACATAATGGCTCCACATGTGTTACAATGGTTGCAGTTTTTTTTTAATGTGAGAAAAATACATACGCGCATCATAATGACGTCAGCGTGCAACGGCAACTTGTCACGCGGCTCGCTTTTGCTCGAATTAATTGATGCAATTACACTGTAGAAAACAATCGAGCCTAGCTTAATGCCATAATGAGACGTGTATTATGAACAATTACCCACTTGTATGTAGCGCTGCAGAATTCCTTGTCTTGTGTCTGTTTATTTACAACCACGCTTTTTTCCACGCGCTATAAATGTTGCAGTCAGCTGCCAACGGTAGCGTACTTTATTTTGTAGCGCGATTCAGTGGAACGAAGATTTAGTGTGTATATTTGTTAGCAGGTCAACAGGATGACAATAAATACGGTCTGAGCAGCAGCGTGACCGGGACCACCGGTGGCGCCAGGTTGTGCGCGCAATGTGGAAAGGTGATCACAGAAAGATTCCTGCTCAAAGCTATGGAACGCTTCTGGCATGAAGATTGTCTCAAATGCGGTTGCTGCGACTGTCGCCTCGGTGAAGTCGGTTCTAAACTGTACTACAAAGCTGATCTCATGCTTTGCAAACGAGATTATCTTAGGTAAGTGTAAAATCTGATCCGTTTTATAAAACCAGGATTATAAGTGATAAATAGCTGTAATCTTTTAAAATTTATAACTTTAATTAACACATTGAAACGCAAAACAGAATATCCAAAACGCTATTTTTAAATACTTATGCCCTTCAATACATCCCAAACAAAATAATCGTAGGCAGGTACTTGTTACGAAAGAAAACAGTGTAGCTGGCTTTATTATTTTATGTTGTATTTCCTCCTTAAAAGTTATTATGGCGTGCGTTTAAAACGTGCTTAATGTTTACTAGTCATAATTATTTTACGTTTATAACTCTGTTATTTTTTAACAGGTTATTTGGTGCCACAGGCAACTGTGTGGCGTGCAACAAAGTAATTCCCGCTTTCGAAATGGTTATGCGAGCCAAGAGTTTCGTTTACCACTTAGAATGCTTTGCCTGTCAACAATGCAATCACAGGTGAGAATGTTTAAGAGTTCCGTGAGCCAAAATTTCTAAACGGAAAACGGTTATTATGTAAAAAAATGGTCATTGTTGTAAAGATTAAAACTTTAACTGAAACACGCAATAGATTATGGCTGCGATTTGACTACAAATTTTCCACGCAATTTCGTTGCTGTTTGCCCACAACGTCATAAACAACTTATGACTAAAATACCGTAAATAGGATTCACTTTAATACGCTTAAACATAATTTAAACAGCGGTTTTGTTACAGGTTTTGCGTAGGCGATAGATTTTACCTGTGCGACAACAAAATCTTGTGCGAATATGATTATGAGGAGAGGCTGGTGTTTGCGAGCATGGCGGCCAATCCTAGCGGGCTGGCTCACATCCGCCGACAAGTCAGCGGACTACAGGTGAATATTTTAAAACCGACTATTTCCGAACGTCGACTGCCTCCATTTTATTAGTAGAAAGCTCTGTCGGCTAACTTTATTGATTTATTTTTGCATAATATTTGTTTTCCTTTTTTATATTTATAGCTCTTTTTTTGAAATTTTTATTTAAGTTATATAATTTCCTTAATGTGGTGACATTAATATGAATGACACTTGCGCTGACGTGGACCAATGTAGACTTCGCCGTGAAACGAACTCCATACACATACAATTAACTTAATGATCTACCAAGTCTCTTTTATTAAATGAAAGTAATGTATTATTCATATTCAGGTGAGGCTGACGCTTTTTTCACATGCCCCGGGAGTTTGATATACTAGAAATAGTAGCGCTTTTTCAATCAACCATCACTAATTCTGTGTCATATTGCGTATTTCGATTTATCTTCATACATAGGTGTTTGAGTAAAATATACGTTTTTTTAATAATTCATAATTCTCTATCTATTATAAATTATAAATGATCTATTATAAATGTAGTTATAAAGATTATAACAATAAGATATACTAAAGCATATTATCTGAATCCGAGTGAGTACAAATGAGCGCCATTCTTCCCTCCGACCGCGACGTATGGAGTACAGACCTACGATTCACATTATTATACGTTTATCGATTTAATACGGGCTCTGTTATTATGTACGCTTGTTTGCAGTTTATAAAACGATTCGTTCGATACTGTTGTGCGGTCTCTCACGTATATTATGAAAATAATTATAAATTTTATGTCTGCATGCAGCGAAAGTTTTTCGAACGTTTCAATTTGGCACGTGGAAAAGACGACTAGGCTGAGTAAATAACTCCCACAAGGACACTGTTAGTGGGAGATTATATCTCCACTTTATTATGTTTTTTTTGTGATCATTAATCTTTCTCGTACGAACGCTTGTCGGAATGCGAATGTGGGGGAATCTATTTCATTTTATGACTCGCGCGACTAGAGGAAACTCACTCAACCGCGCTATATTTCTAATCGACTTTTTGATTGCGATTACGATCTTACACCCAAAAATGTGTTGATAGTTTAGTATTTTTATGAAACTTATCAAAGTCTAAAAGAAACAAAAACATTAAATACAGCTGTGTTATATGTATTTTAAAGTTACTAAATTCCCACCGGTTAAAATAATCTGGTTTATCGTACCATAGACAATAAGTTACTTATTTTTGTGCAGTCACCAAGTGGAGGCTATGTTGGGGGTGGCGTGAGTGGATGCGGAGGAGTGCCCGCGGTCGGCGGACCTCTCGTGGATAAGGACGGCGGAGGGTGCGCCGGCGCAGACGATGCCTCCAGCGGCTACGGCAGCCCGCCCGATCCCGACGTCTGCGATTCCGCACGATGACCGATAATGCCCCGCCGACTTCTCGCTTCGGTGAGTCATTTATCAAACATTTTAAGCATCTCTGACATGTTTGTTGTAGCTTCTAGTTCCTCAGATCTAATCCCAGCTTTTACGAAACAGATTATTATAAAACGCTAAAAATATACCTCCTCAAAACTGCAAACCAGGTAATTTGCGAGATTATATTCTGAGCTTGTAATTATTACAGTGGAAATTGAGATTTGTGTTCTACATGGATATCGTATTTCTACAGGTGAAACCTCACTGAGCGATGGCGAGTCTCAAAGGCATGTTGCGGTCCCGATCCATCGGCACACATAGCTTCAGCGTTCGGCAGACGTCAAATTCAACACAAATAAATAAAATATTAGCGTGATGTATTGTTCCCTCACCTTCATTCAAACTAGCCTAACTACATCTGCGAAAGAACTCATACTGCTTTAGTTTTTATTTATTCAATACTAGTAGCAAACATGTTATGAGAACATGTAATTAAAACAATATATCCACGGCTTAGTGTGCGACAGGATATCGGTAAAGTGCAAAATTATACTATAATGTCTCTTTGAATATATTATAAGCGGCAAGCGAGAGTCCATTAGACTAAAAGACAGGCCGTGGATATGTGGCCACTATACAAAATGTCCGGGATGAGACGCGATAACGTTGTTAGAACACGATATTTCCATTATGTATACGATTTGAACACTTGTTTACACGTTAAGATAGCAACGTAGCGTGGGTAGGGCGCGCGCTCACGCTTATTCTGTATTATACCCACTGTACCACGTCTTGCGCTTAGCTAATTTTAACGATATATTTTTACAATAAAAATAAATATTCTTACATTCTATTAAGGTCACTTCCAGTTTAATTTTAGTGAAACACAATCGTTTAAGAGCTTTCTTTATTCGGTATACTCAATGTGGTCAAAGAATGCAGCCGGAGAGTGTAACTTGTAGGAAGAAGTCGATAATGTTTACTCAAATGTTACACTTTATCGGGCGAAGTTTCAATGACTGTGGAAAATATTTATACTGTGTTTGTCGTCATACAACGATGCAGGTCCAGATTCAAAATATATTAATAAAAACGATCTCATTGTTATGAAATTGTATGTACATATGTACATGTAGTAAACCTAAATATTGTTATCATACAAGGTATGAAATTTTACTGTGGATTATTTTTTCTATGATTTAGTTTTTGGTTAGTTCTTTTGTTTACCAAAGATAAGTTCGCGTTAAATGAAATATAATAGTAAGTAAGAGTCTACAAGATGAGCTACGTCTGTAGTTGATAGTGATAAATTGGTACTTTCAAGTGGTGCAATGGATAGTTAAGTACCTTTGTATAAATAATAAATATACCTTCAAATGTTTAATACATTCTAAAACTTATGTTTAAACTTCTGCCATAGCTTCGGTGATTGTTCTTCGCGTATGTAAATTGTAAAACCGATTTTATTTCATAGTAATGATACGCTATTTAAACTTGATTTCTATATAAAGAATTGAATTTAGATGCTAAACTTTTCTATGATAGAATTTTGTGTAATATAAAGATTTTTACGATAAAAGATGGATTTATGTAAAAGAATTGAAACTGTCGTTATTTAGATACTTATATTGGCTAAAATTAAAATATGTCATAACCATTATTACTACAATAGATCCGATAAAACGTTAAACTTTCGTAAACATCGACAGAATAAATAACATTTTGCCGTTAATGATAATGTAAATAAATATATTTATTTAATGATTATTATCTTTGTTTTATTTTATTCACCTGTTGAAGATAAGTACTCTATTGAATCTGCCACAGCTATTAATAAAGAAAATTTTATCTTGATTTACCAAAGGTAAAAGACTACGAAATTATTATTTTTAAAAATAACAGCGTTGCATATGAAATCTGAATGGACTTTAACAAGCCTAGTATACTTAAAATAATAAAAATCTGTTTATTGCAACAAAAAATACCTAATTTTAATAATTGAACATACCCAAAAATTATAAAATCGTTTTCCTGTTGGCGCCTCAATACTCTTCTAAAGATAAGAAGCGTCATTGTGAGTCATACTAACTGACGAGCCCAACCATACGCAGCAACAAACATTTTAAAATTGTTAAAAATACATTACGTCGTTAAACAAAAAAGTGGGTACAATGATACGATAGGATAATATGGATACGCACAGAATGATATTTAAGTAAAATGATACTGACGATGTTTCTTTTAATTTTAATCAGCCTGGCTTGGTTATATACTTGTCTGCAAAACGGGGATAGATGAGTAAACAAAAAAATAGAAGTACTGCCTAACGAATAGAGCTTTTCGTCGTTCTCATGAAATTAAAATGCGCGTGAGTCTAGGAGATCTCACGCTCCTTTCTGGAGTATGGAATTGATAAAGAAGTATTTACCAAATAGCAGAAATACGCTATTCAACCGAAAACAAATGAAAATAACAGACACACAGCAGCAGTCTGTTATACACACAGCATACTTAAAAACAAACTAATAGATACCATCCTCAAATGTTATCTGTCGTAGCTACACTATCAGGTTTCGTTTCCCTTGCGTTATAAATCTTAATGCCAGTAAGATAAAACACTGTCTACTATGGATTACTACACCGTCGATGAATGGCCAGTAAATCAATAAAATTTTCACTATCATCTAGATCTCTTCCACAAGGTAAGCAGAAACATTGGATCCGGATAAAACCGGCTCATGATAGCATTGTGGAGTTGCTTGAAGGTCTATAACTGGGTTTACTTCTTCATCACCTTTATGGCCTCATCACTGGAATCACCGTTTATTATCAATACTGGAAATATGTCGTCTTCAAAGATAAACTATATGGGCGATGGTCTGCACCTTCTATGGAGTTGTCTGTCCACTATAAATGCGTGTACATAAGCGTAAATTTATACCTTTGATGATTATGATGGTATCGTCATTTTAAATTACAAATTGTATTTCATGTCTCGACAAAACTCGTTTCTTTAATGGGTTGTTTTGTCATTTCATGTCCTTGATCATGTCTGGTAGAGGCTACTAGTATCGTCTCCCGAGAGGCGCATGCAGATGGTCGTAAAACCTATACGCCGAAACATTATTACAGCATGGAGACATCATGTAACGACCCTGTAGAGTGGCACAGGGATGCTACGTTAATAGATAAATGTAGTGATTCATTGCTTAACGAAGTTAAAACATAAAATAAGCAATCAATAATTTAGTGTTAAACTTTTTTAAAAGTTGACTTCTCTGTAAGACAAACAGTTCTTTAAATAAAGTATATTGATATACTTATCGCATGTTAAGGGTAAATTTCAGCTTCATATAAAAACGAAACATGAGTGAGATTATTAAATCGACATCAGTCGTAGCCCGTAGGGTTATTCAAAATTTTCAGTGCTTGACTCACCGTAAAAAAATACTCTAGTCGTATCGCACACCAGACAACGTCGCGATTCTACCAGAAAAGTCATTAAAGCATATATAAAATGAAATTTATAGGTTTAAAAACACTTAGGATTTGCCGGTCGTGCTCTTTTCTGTTGCCTATTTTTTAATTACATTTTACCTTATACGCATCGAATACCACTAACGAATAAATTAAATTGTTATCTTCACACACAAATTAACTTTATTAATGATATAATTTTTATGACTATTCAAGCATAATGACTTCCCCATTAAAAGGGAATTAACAGTGGTAAATATTTTATGAGTTCAAAAGTGTTTTAGTGTTTTTGTGGAGGCAGGGATTGTCCATAAAATTCTCAACGACGAGACGCATTAACGAACGTCGTTTAGTTGTTTGCCGTTTAAATAAGAGCTGTAATGTAATTTTAATGAGCTCACAAAAATGTGTGCGGGTTCTGAGTATCAACTGGCGACGACGCGCTCGCGCAGTAATCACTGACGCTGCGACGCCCTGACGCCCTCACGTGGTCTCACCGCTCTCTTATCTCTACCAAAGGGATTAAATTGTACACTAAACATGGAACACATTTGTCGCTCCCAAACAAATATCCTGCCACGAAAATTGTTAACCAACAGTCTGCAGTGTTTGATAGCAGAAAGAGAAAATTAGCGTGAGTTATTGAGGGTACAAGGCGCACGTTCACCCGTGAAAACTCACTTAAACTTTTTAATTAAATTTCTGATTTTTTCTTCGACGCCACCAGGAATCTTATCCCGCAGGTTTATTCAAAACGTTGTATTAATTAGTTCGCGTGCTGAAGACTAATGACCGCCGTAATCGACTTTCACGCTGTGGTGCACTCGGCCACGGGGCCACGCAAACTTTTTGAAAGGTAAATGGATGTGCTATAACGGAAAGCTGTTTTTAACTTATTTAACGCACAACTAACTAGAACCATTACTATTTTAAATAAATCACATTAAATACCTCTAATGACATGCTCAGTCATTCTCTAATTTTGAAAATATATTTTTCGCACACGCACACACATATAATCACATTTATATCCCAGAAGAGATAGGCTGAAGGACACGTAAGAGAAAGTTAAGTTTATTGCCATTTTTCATACACATTTCCGGACTCTATGCTGCTTTTGTAAACTTAACGATTCTTAACGAGAATTTTAACAATATAGTTCTCCCGTAGATTCAACATAGAACCGAAAAATATTACAGATAAGTAATAATAAGTACCTACATACTTCAGTCCCAGCACCAACGAGAGTTATCATTTTGCATCTCAATATATTTTTATCTAATTTAGTCGTATATACATAGGTACATAGACATACACACATAAGTATTTCAATTAACAGAGAACATTGTAACATTAATGCGCCTAATCTGTTAGGTGAACCTCTAACATGGTTTATTGGTTTTCGTCATACGCAGATCGATGATCTTATATTATGGAAAAAGCTTGTTTGTGTAAGCGATTACTTATTATGGATATGAAGAGACGGTTAAGATAAACGGGTAGCTCAATCAACACAAGGAGTAAATATCATTAAAAACTGGCGTCAAGAAAATAGCTGTGAGTACTAGCAAATCCCCGCTAACGTGTTTGATTATAACTAAGTGAAGGCAACCGTCTTTGTTTGCCTTTAATTAACGAAAACACCGCGCCATGGCTGGTCATTAAGCCAACCGATGGATTATTCTAAAGTTCGTGTGCTCAACATTAATTGCCAACTTTGATTATAATTAACACTTAATGAGAAATAAATCATCAGAGCTCCGGTTTTTTTATTACATGTGGACGTAATTCTGGTCGTAAATGACTACACAACATATTTGTTCGGAGAAAGTAACGAGATTGAAGTAGTTAGTGTATATGTTTTCTCTTTATACAAATGTTTGCGTGTGGTTAATTTACGCGTATCATTCTCTGCGCCTACGCATCGAAGCTCAATGGCGAACCAAATGGTGATCGGTGACTTTAATCTGAACGGTAAAAATGGTAAATTCAAATTTTGAATTTACATGTTGTTACCTTTATCATAAACTTAAATTTGGCTTACTTAAACAAAATGGCTTAAAGCAATCCAAGTTGCATTGAGAACTTGAACTTATAGAGGACATCTCGCAACGTAAGGGGACATATGTTTAATTCTATATAGAACGTGAAACTCTTTTTGTAAAAATTCAACAATTATGGATTTTTTGTTTATATTGTTTTTTTGAAATGCCAGTATAAAGAAAAATCTTTAAACAAAACATGCAGTATAATAACACAACAGTAAATCAAGAAATTCTTGATATAGCTCTATATTGAACTTGTAATTAGTGCCAATATCCGTAAATTTCCTAAAGCACTAGGACGCTACTAAAAAGGTTTGGAAGCATAAGGAGATTCTAATATATGAGATACAAAAATTAGGGATGAAATTGATAGCTCTGTGGCGCAGTTGGCGAGATATCAGCTTGGAGAACGAGGGGCCACGGCTTTGATCCCCGCACGGGCACAAATGTTTGTGTCTTTCGGTGAAGGGGGTAGTAAAAACCCAATTACGTTGTAATTAGCTATTAAGTACGTAACTGGATAATGATATTCACTATAATAGCTTAACAAAAACTTCTAGAAAAGAGTCGATGCTTTCCCAAAAAGCCACCAATGCACTGATGATTTCTCTGGTAGTATATTTAAGGGTGGTGTTGAACAAATAATCCGCTCTGATAACTGATGGTAGACTCATTGGTATTCTCAGTTACCCTATAAGAACAACAGGTTTTCATCACGTAGATTTTTAGACAGTTGTAGGTACCTATTATGGCCAAGTCAGCATATCTTTATTAGTCATAACTAAGTATCGTGTTGATTTACAACTTACTTTTTTATGTCAATACCATTATATAACAAAGTTCAAAATGTACATTTACAAAGACTATTTTAATAAAATTGTCTAAAGCAAAGCGTTTTCAAATTAACGACGATATCAATTCACTATTACGAAAGGCCTTTCAACCATACGAGAACGTTTTTAAATAGACCATTAGCCTTTGAACATACATGAGAACAGAGTTAGGTATTCGATATTGTAAGGCGTAAGAAGTTTCCGTCGAATCATTTAAATAAACGAACTCGCATCATTATGTCAGATCTAAGGATTGAACAAATTGCCAATTAGTGGCGCTCCGGCGCTGGGCTCGGTGTTCAGGGCGCCGAGTCGACGGCGGGCCTCACAGAGTATCAGATAGTCCGGGAAAACACTCTGCTCGTTTCATGTGATTTCATGTGACGTCGATATTTCTTTGCCGCGACGCCGTCGTCTGTATCCTGACATACTACGACCTAAGATCGCTCTTAAACACGACCACCATTAATGCTTTTAATTTTCTTGAAAGCAGTTTTAAAAGACTTTTCCGTTCTAAAACTTTCACATGAAAGACGGTGACAAAGGAACAGGAATTCTGTGGAGACGGTTGATATTTCTCAGGACGTAAAGCGATTATTAACGATAATTAAAATTAAATTATATATAAATTTCCGTTGTGTTAATTTAGTACATTGTTTTTAAACATAAATATTTATTTTCCTATGCAATTTCTAACAAAAAAATTCATGCTTTAAAAATAATAATATTTCATTTCAACTCTTTCTATTTATTATGACATACACGACATGAAAAAATATATTATTGCAGGGGCACATTAGAGTGACAATAAAGCGTAAAAGCTTTAGCCGACTCCAAATAACTATACAAATTTAATAATTACCAGAACAAAGTCAAGTTCCATTAACATAAATCCACTGCATTGCTTGTCAGTCCTCGTGCCACCCCAGCGAGGAGGCGCCGAGTGGGGGGCATCCATGAGCGCTCAGTATTCAGAGTATCGCAAATGTAACTTTTGGTTCTTTTCATGGCTAAAGTATGTTGGCGGCAATCCATAATGGGATCGCCATTATTCTTGCCATTAATTCGCATGGCCCCGGCTTCCGTGCATTAGCGGGCAGCGACGAGGCTGCCAATCGGCGAGAAGGGTCGACACGTGAACAATATTACGTCTAATGTAAACTCACTCCGCATCGACATGTCACTGAGATATGCCAACATACTCCGCCATGTTTGTATTTATCTTCTCGACGTAAACCATGTTTAATGTTTATTGCAGACTCATGTTTAAAGTAATATGAATTTAGGCTGAACAAAGGATTTATTTAAGTAATTAAATGTGCAATACTTTTGTGACACGAAATTACTAAATAATTTAAGCACAATCGAAACTTCTCTCGAATATATTTTAACCACGGGTGTTAAACATCAATTTATTACTGCTACGAAAGTTGTATTTTTATTACATATTAAAAATACTTCCCGTTCGATTGTTTATGTTCAATTAAAATACCAAAAACACTTAAACTTGTTTAATGCTCAAGATGCAAAACAACGCAGACTTCATGAAATTAATTAACATGGAGCGCGTGTGCAGGAAAATTTCCTGTGCAGATTGCATAAAAATAATCAAATAAATGGCATGGACATTACTCAAAGCACGTTGCATTGCTTTCATGCGTGCGAGCGGGATGCAAACAGAGGGCCTCTTGCTCGCGCGCCGGCCGCCCCACACTCCCCCTTTCTGAAAGAAAAACTCTCGAAAAACTAATTACAAGTTGTAATTGAAATTTTGCGTGTTATATAATCGGATACTTTAGTCGAGAGTAATGTATAAATGCGCCGGGGAGATGAATGGACGGCGGCGTGGGTGGGCCGGACGAGATAGGCGGGCATCCTCAATTTTTGGATTAACTAACTTTGATACAATAATTCTAAACAAGGCATTACAATTTGTAACTTTTTAAATAACATTTTATTTAAAATGTAAGATAACGCCTCCATTACTGAACTTAATCTGCGTAATTTGTTCGAAAGCCAGTTCGTACCTGCCGGATGTTGGCACTTGTTTTGGTGAATCTTTACAAGTCATAGCAATATTTATTGCGGCTGCTGTAACACAATGCATGAAAGAAACAATTCCGTCTCTCTAAACAAACGCTTTTAATTAAAAACCCCTTCAAAACAGCGCCAACAAAAAATGCTATCACAATAGCCCCAATCTAGAAAGCGATCTAACTGTATAAACATGCGAATAATGTGCAATCAAAAGGGCAGCGGGTAACCACTCGAGGGCAATGCAACAAGGGAGAAACACCCTTCGCCTTTCAACATTTTCGTTGCCAGCTTTTCTTCTTTTTACAAAGTACAATTATTGTTGTTTGTTTCCTAGTGACTTTGTAACGTTAAGCTATATTTTTAATACGATTACAAATGTTTATTTCATTTTTATATCGTAGTAGAGGTATTCGATATATTAAATACAAATACTATCGTATCACAAACTACTTTAAAAATAATTTATTATATCAATACTGAATCAAATGTGTGCGAAATAAATAAAGCTTTCACGTATGGCACGAAAATGTGCCAAATAAAATTCTAAACAACTTCAACATGACGTAACACGATAAAATCACGCGTAGTTTTTCGGTCAAGCCATCAGTCGAATAAAGAGAGGGTGGGAGGCGGCGTGTAGTAGTGGGGAAATGGAAAAAGCATTAACGGATATGTCAGTGCCGCATCAACAGAGAGTGCCTGCTTTCTAATGCTGAATAAATACCATCTACCTCTCCACTTAGAGCCGTCAACACCACCAAAGATTAAGTATCGACTACGGCTTACTCGGCGGATGCGATGCTCTTTTGTTAACTAAAAAAAACTCCGTGGAACAGTTTTCATACTTATTGAATTGCATACAATTGATGAGTGTAGTTTAGTCAAATTTTAGATGGTTACATAGTTGGCGTTAAATAGATTTAAGTTCTGTATAAAATAAATGTATACATTGGTTGTATTCCTTAAGGTTCGTTTTTCCAAAAAAAATGACATTATTGTATGCATTTTATGCATAAATAACAAAAACAAATCCTTGAGCTCCTTAATAACAGGAAATTATTTAAGCAAAGTACTTTAAAAATAACAAAATATTAATCGTTCTGCGATTGAACTAAAGTGACACGGTGATATAAATGGTTGACACGCTCCACTTCCATTTCGCCGCAGACAGCGATCGCAAATGTTTTAGCTGTATCGGTTCTGAGATTAGATAGATATTTTTAAAGCATCACCTCGCCTGCTCCATTAGCAGATTTCATGAGCCACACTACAAGTTTTTCGCGTTAATACCGAGGTCATAAACTTGATGAACGTGCATTGAAAATAAAAAAGGCGTAGTGTGCGCTGTAAAGTTCCGTATAAAATTGCGTTTATACATTTAGTTTTACTCTAATTCAATATGGCTTTCATAATGATAAACAAAGCGTCTGCAACAGCAATGGATTGTTGTTACTGACTTGGCTTAATTAAACAAGCCGGGAGTCGACACTCAATCGCATAATGCTGCTAATTAAACGCGGGTTTACAGGGATCCGAAAAAGAGCCACTCAAACACGCTTAGCCGGTATTATTACAGTGTATTCAGGAGGCTCAGCAAACAGGCCCTCGTCGCCGAGGGTGCTACTCTCAAGTTTCGCGTTTAATTAGACAGATAGAGGCGCGGACGGGCCTTATTAGTATTGTCTACGGGGGCCCAATTAACACCCGGGAGGCGCCGTGGGTGGTTCCAAGTTCGTTTTAATAATCAAGGGATACCCTTGGCTTCGTTAGCTGAATAATAGGATCGGGTGGCGTCGATCATTTGCTATACTAAAGTTTATTTAAATCCCGTCATTGATGCTTCTGTAATCGGGATGCCACAAGTGCTCGATGCTCATACTTTGTTCGGTTCATCCATAATACATTTGTTAAAGAACATTATTAGCCACTACTGAGCAGTTGCCATCTCTTTAAATCAGAGGCTTTAGGCCTTAGTCCGCGCCGCTGGCCCAGTAGGGTTACTGATGTACACGCCCATAAATTACGAATGACGATGTTTTCTTTCACCGTTAAAGTACTTACGTGATAATTCATTACGAATACACACATAACTTCAAATAGTCATAGATGTGCGCCTAGGGTTTAAACCATCGACTAAGACTAATTGTCATAGTTTTAATTGCGTATTTATGACACAAAGTGTAACCCCTTGCGATGACGCGTAGAATCAATTAGCGTAATTAGGAGGCGTGGGTAATGTTTGAATGATTAAAGGTAAAGTAAGGGCGGTCAGGAAACGGTGTATGAGTAGAAGGCGTGTGCTGCATCCCCAGTCATAAAACTCTCATTAAAGCATGAGCAATTTCCCGCGATAATGAACGTTGCGCAATTATAGTGCCGATTAATGAAACGGCCGAGTCCGGCGCAATGATTTGAATTTTAATACTCAGAACAAACTTAGTTCCAACTCACTGCCCCCTTTTACAATGTTGCTCAGATTTATATCTTTAAATCGTATATTATGATTAGTAAACGGTAGCTAATAATCTAACATCTAATATTAATATACCCATAAAATAAACATCATGGTTATCGTTATCAGTAACTTAAGCCGATTGCTTGATATAAGGATAACTAAAACATATCTAATAAATAAATATTCCAATTTAATAGTGTTCCCACGGCATATGCAATGAAATGTCTCGGTTTTTATACCGGAACAGCTCCAAATGCAAATTGCAAAATTTTAATAGATGTCGTATATAACATGACTGATTGTAATGTTTGTAAAACACAAAATTTTTTTTCATATTTATTAAAAATTAAGCTTTAGAAACGCTCATTATAAGCAAACTTTTTTTTTTGGCAACGCTGTATAATATTGCAATCAAGTGATTCTCATGAAGCAGCATTTCGACCCAGAAAATGACGAAATAAGATGCGAGCGCATGCGCACGTCGTTCGCTTGCATGACTTGTCGGTGCTAATAACTTTTTCTCATAACATTAATGAATCTTACTCCTTATTACTGGACACGTTCTGCCTCTCGAGCCACACCAAGATTGTAACGCGAGAGAGGGCTGTGTTCCGACGTTGGCGCCAATCAACCCAACATTAAGTAATTTTCATCAAATTTCGTGCTGTTTTTAATAAAACTTTAACATCATGCAGAAGTTAGCTCGCTTAAAAATAAATACATGGAGAAATTATTTATATTTGGAAATGTATAAGAAAATAAATTACAGTAAGTGTGTTTTGTAATTCCTTAACAATCGAGGGTTACTTTTGCTTATTACATTGTAAAGAGTTTTGCAAGTTGTTTCCTTTAATGTAAATCCGTTGAGCATATACAGTGTATGTAAGTAGCATGCCGGTAGTACACAAGTATTTAGATTGATACTATATACTACATGGCCATTAAAGATTTTTTCCTACGTATAATAAAAACTATGGTGTGTTGCTTCTTGTAACTGTTGCCCACATTCTACAAGATTGTCTATACGGAAAATGTTATGCACATGACATTTAATTAGAGAAGGCTGTCAGTTACGTTTTATACCTTGAGACTTATAAGGAATTAATGTAATTGACGCCAGTTTAATGGAGCATTTATACAGGACCGGTGATTACCAGGGCCATAAGAAGTGCAATTCCCCGAGTTGGCGTAGCGCGGAGCCAATTTAATTTACAAAGTTGTCGGTCAAGTCCGGATTAAGCTCCGTTGATCGACTCCGGCCTTTCTTAATAATAACGTGTGCGGACATCTGTCACTGATTTATTCAAACAAACCTTTTGAATAATTTTAAAATTTTTATGTTGAAATTAATTTAAAAATATTCTTTGACCAATTTCGAAGAATTTCCTCATCATTTATAGAGGTAAAATTAATTGTAAAATAAAATACAAAAAGGCCAAATTTTAATTACGAACGTATTTCTATGTTTGAGCGTCATGTATAAGTGATCGCAAAAACAATTTACATGATAAAATCGTATGCCAGTTAACAAAAGCAAAAAGTACGAATGTTTTTACCGCAAATATCGCGGTTGAACAGACTGGCCAGTTGTCATAACTGTAATTATTTTCTCATATTTGTAAAACGTTTTAGTAATTAATCCAAAATGAATTTTTCGTTCATCCTTATGACTAATTAGTAATCTCAGGCGTCGTCCTCATTCACCATCGGACAGGATATTCTCAGTGTCTCGGCCAACTTCCGGCACTCGATCCTAATTACAGATAACGTTAGACTCTTCCCGTCCCGTCTCATCTCGTTTGCTTCTCCAGAAATGTTGGCTTGGTTACACCGCAACTTCGGCGCCATAATTACACCGGTATCTTTGTAAACATCACTAACAAATTATAATCATTTTCTAAATTAGCTTTTATATTGAACATTTCCTCAATCAAGATAGTTGTTGGAATCAATGTGTAATTTCCACTCTATAATAATGTTGAAGTAGCAATAAAACATTAATACCATTAGCAACATAATTGTTTAAGAAGGCAAATAGTCGACTCACGTGTAAAAAAAACGTTTATGGATTGGTTTCACGTGATTTAAACACAAGTATAGGCATTGTTAGTTTCGAGTCTATTACATTAACACCTAACAAAAAAGTGCTAAAATGTATAGTAAACTTTTAAATAAGAAATAAATATTGCCGGGTCGTAAAAGCAACTTCGAAACACGCTGTGAACGGAACCTGGTCGTAACAGCTATTGCACACACATAACCACTCGTATAATTCCAATCAGTATTCAATTTGATGCAAATCAAAAGATCCATTGACGTTTGCACCAGTATGCCGTGGTTAAATCGCTGTACAAAATTTATTACCATAATGAATCGTAGCAATAATATTGTTTTACACTTTAATCAAACTGACTTTATTAACCTTACACCAACAAGTTAATTATATTAAAAGTATCCACTTTGTACCGTGGTGTTATTCCACTGAATTTCATTCCAAAGGAATAGTAAGAATGACGTAAACAACAAAATAAATAGAGAACAAATTGCAAAACAAACAGATCAATCACTGGCGAATATATAGTGATACGAACAAAATAAATTAATCCCGCCGAGCTAGAGACTATTGCGTTTTGTTCTTAATAAGCCAATTGCTGTCACGACGCAGTAGTCCCGTCCGCCCACGCGTGCGCAAACTGATTTCAGAATAGAATCAGACGCAAACCCACGATTGATTCTAATTAACGATAGCATTATTTATTGGAGTTAGCAAACGAACTTAATTGATTCAGCTGTCGACTGTCGACGTCCTCAACTAAAACACGTAATCGGTTGTGCCTCACTGTTTATTAACTATTAGTGTTCGTCATGACACCACTCCCGTTTTGTATGTATAGACTGTCGCAGTTGTGTTATTTAATTTGTAATTTTACAGTTATAAATATTTATACAACTAATTTGCATGTTAAAAGCCTATTAAAGCGATTTGGATACAAAACAAAGTTTGACCGATAAGTTAACTCAAAAATCGACAGTAGTAGCTTTAATCTACAAATCAATAGGATTAAGTAATTACGCACATAATCAATTAAGTAATCATTTTTAATGTGTATACTAATAATATAAATGGTGTAATGTAACGAAATGATAAGTAGGCCCCTTTATGTAAAGCTAGTTTTGTATTCAGTCATAAGCTTAAGCTCCCAGCGAATTCCTCTAGCAAATTATGCTTTCATAAATATTGTTAATTTAATCACGGCGAGATTATTAGTTATACGTACACTGTGCATGTACTCGCAGAAGCAGCCGGACGTGGCTGCTCATGTCCGCAGTGAGCGAGACAGGTAACTCTCTAATTAGGACACGTTCCGTCTACCCTGTAATCCACCTGACTGTTAATTAATACAGTTGAATAAACAACCACTAGCACGCGGCTTGTACATTAACTATTCGGTATAATAGACCTACTCACTCGGAACTTCTCTCCGAAGCGACGCCTAAGGAAACTACACTTAAAGGCTTTAAACAACATACCTCATGTTTTCATCTGTAATTACTATTGAATACGCGATTAATAATTAATTCCCAAGACGGTAATACTCAAGAAAAAATATCTGTTTCTATAGCACAAAGCGAGGCTTGAGTAATTAAAATGTCTAATTAGCGGTACATAAATCGCTTCATGTGGATTCTTTGTCACAGAACTGACTATACTGAGAATCAAATGCCATATTAAGTTTGTTCGTGCGGGTAATTAAAACCAAGCGTCGTAATGAGAGGCCGCCGCGCACACTAATTAGGCACCAGTGCTCCAGAAACTGAATACCTAACTTTCCCAATTAGCAGCTACGTCATCACGCTAACTCCAATTACAACACAAAAAATACAGAGTTGATTAACTGTGCTTCGTGACATTATGAAGGCAACGTGAGATTTGTTCGGCATTACCGTCACCGCTCCCAACGACATTCATAATAAACACGAACACTAACTCATTAAACAAAGCGTACTACATGAAATGATACTCGGTAAAATTAGTTTTCTAGCCATTCTTCTCCCATAAATATAATTGCGTTCCACTTATTGCCCATAAAAGCCAGGGAACGTGCGAACGGCCCTGTTGCAAAATTGTACAAAAGGAAAGTAATATTAGGTGGAAGTAGACGCAGTGCTACCCCGGGCGTGTTTCGGTGACTGGGGCGGGCTTTCAGATAAATTATTTATCAACTGTATAGCAATTTTCTTTATGACTCCTCCGACGGAGCACAGCAATTTACTCTTGAAAGAGATGCGTAAACTTGCAAGGACGCCTAAATTGAGAATGGAACGATGAAACCAGTAAAGGTTTCAATAAACATGCGCGCTCCACAATCGTAATAACAACGCGCCAGTTAATAATAAATAATTAGTTCGGAAATGAGAATTCCGTTTGTTTCTCATTAACAAAGCGTGTGAAGCGCAAGCATTGTGTAAAGAATTAAACGGTTTTCTAGTTAATCGAGTATTGTTGTGGAACCATATAAATGTTGTAAGAAGCGATCATATCATTCGTTTTCCCCTTTGAGTCATAGTTGTGTGTATATTTTAATTAAGTGAAGTAGTTTCGAAAAATCAGATCGCGTACGAAATGTGACATGACAGTTTGATAGTAAGAGCCGGCGGCGCTTGCTACGAGCGGACCACGCATCGGAGCGGGCGGCGTCAGCGGCGGCACTTCCAATTTCCGTAATTGTGAGTTCATCAAGGAAATTGACTCGCAGACAACGCAACGCAATCCACTCTTTATTTTATTTATTTACACCGCGTTCACCTTTACAGGGATTGCTGCGTACAAAAACCCAGCGATGTAGTCGTTTTACCATAATGAAATGGCTTTAATTAATAACGCTGAATAAAGTTAACGTGTTTATGAATGTTATTACTGTTTACTTAATACAAGCTACACAGAGTAATAGATAAGATGGCAGATTACAATATGAATATAATAATAGATTATAAATTTTATAAAAGTTTAGGATTTTGCTTGTTTAATACACAGCTCAATCAAATTCAAATATTTTACAAATAAATATTTACAAATTTAAAAATATCTTTGAAACAACCAGATGTGGTCTCCCAAATAGCAATATCTAAGTGGTAACTGCAACTTAAACACATGCATACTTGCAGTAAAAAGTTTTAAGTGTATGATATTTTTCAGAAAAAGTTGTTAACGAATACCAACAGTTTTTTTATTCTTAAATAATCTCAAATGTGGCATAAAATACATAGGTACCTATGAATCGATTGATTAGAGTCTATAAACAGTTCCATATTTTGTTTTTTACTCCTGAGCCAGATCTAAATATGTCATCAGAATTTTCGCGATCTCAGCCAAAATTCTTAAATTACCATAACCCGTTGCATAAAATTGCCATAACAGTTTATATACAGGAGGTAGATTGTAAATCTAGCGAGTTGTTAAATTAAATCGAAAAACGTATCGCAACGTCTGATAAACATCGAAAACTGGCAAGGAGTCGATGCGAAAGCGGGCCAGTAAATAAAAAGCCGCGGTGGTCGTGAGGTAATTGACGGTGCGCGGCAATCAAATTAGGCTCGGCGTCGCGGGTAATCGGCTGAAAGCTGTCCGACAGAGCGCTTTTGTGAGTTGACGGGAGCGGGCCGCACCGCCACGCCACCTCCAATAAGAACTCGCTGCATCTACACTCTTGTTTTATTCAAAAACAAATACGCATTCGTTTGATACAGTACGAATATAGGCGTCACAAAATAAATTACTCATTTGCTTTTAAAAATAAATTTACTTTTGTCCGATGTATTTGATACATGTCACAAATTGTAAGTCTGCATAGCTATACGAAATTTTATTAGAAAACGCTGTCAAAGCCCGTCGATGAAATGTGGATGGAAACGCAACAACGGCCACAAGTTCTTTGGCTTTTATCATAATTTAAGTTTTCCATTAGCCATAATTGACGCGAACATCGTTCGTCGCTTACGGACGCGAATCACTGCCGTGATTGTTATTTTTGGATAAACAAACATTTCCTATTTTCAGATCTTCTGGACATTTATTCGTCTTAATTGACAATCCTATTAATAATTATAAAGAATTATGGTGTACTGCTTTTATCTTAATGTGCCTTTTAACGATACATTTGTATATGAACGACCATTTCGGAGTAATTTCCACGAACACAAGCTGTCCCGTTAATGGATAAATATCTACTAGTGGTTTAATATTAATTTATGAATAATTCAATCTGCATTTGCAATCTTAATGCAGGGTTTAATGCTTCTTAGTGGATTTGAATATATGTGTATACTGTATATCCATTAATGTGATCAGCTGGCGCGTCATGAGGGTAGCGGACGTGTCCAAGGGTCCTGTGAGTCCGTGGAAGCGCTCCGGTCCAGGGCCGGGTGTTGAGAGAGTATCGCTGAACCAACTATAAGTACACAATACAAATTATTAAGAGTGCTCGGCATCACGGGAACGCTTTCAGAAGTAATGAATTAGAAAAGTTGCGCAGCACTCACGCGGATTGAGCCGCGCGACTCGGCGTCGGCATCGGCGCGCCGCTCGCTACAATATTACTTTAATTAAATCTATTTGAACAACAAACTTTAATTAAATTTCATCCAGCAGTTAGGCGTCGCGGAGGAATAATCGCGCAATTAGAGCGGCCGTGAGCGTCGCCTTACACGCTCCCAGTTAATTAACTCACTTGGGCCGACCTATCCGACTGACGCCGCGCCGCTACTATATAAACAATACACACGCCGCAAACAAATGCCATATTTGTATGCTTTTTCAATGGATTGTTGGGTGTTGTGGCGGAACAACACTATTACTGCGCTATACGGCCCTTGTTTATGTTTTACTTAGCATGTTCCACAAATATTTGCAATTTGTTCAACTGTTGAGTTTTATTTGATAAGATTCATTTTAAGGAACTATAGCTGTTTTATCTATATCAATCACAATGGTTTTACTCTGATTTTTTTAAAGATATTATAATGTCTTTGATAATGATACATTTAAATGAGGAGATTATGATACTACTTAAACAATCTCGTGTCGTGTGGTACGACGGAGCCGCGCACGTCCGACTTATTCGATTAATACTCAGCAACACAATGGGTTGGCGCTTAGCACTATGTAGCGTTTTCATTGTGCAAGTTTAATTGTTTTTACACGCAACATGTGTGCGTGCCTTAGTTTTAATAACTTTACGTAACGATTTATTAGTCTATAAATGTAATTAAAAAATTAAAACCAAGAACACTGTAAGGCTATACTAGTTTTTATTAATGATTTACGGTCGTAATTAAAACATTTTTTATTTTCAACTAAAGAGACTACTTTAAAAATTTAAGAAAACTAAAACTAGTTGTAAAACATCAATTGCGTAATTCGGGTAACTCGTGCGCAACGTTTTCCAAATGGGAAACATAAAGTACGTATCTTAGCAAACTATAAATCTCTATGACGTTATTCAACATACGACCAGCATTCAGATCAACATTTCAAAGAAAATGGCTGTTAATACATTAATGTTGGTCATCTACATGGATCTGAAATAAATGGGTGCATCGGAATTTACGACGCATCAACTAATAGTATAAGGTACTAACGTGTATCTAGAAAAGTGTTTTTCTGCTGATCCATTATGCGCACATCGTAACGTATAAATAAAGGCAAAAACTCACAAGATCCATTAAAAGTATTGCCGTGAAGGGCTAGCGGCTTGTGGATAAGACTCATTTATTTTATTTCTCTATAAATAGCATCGACTTTATTTGAAACTCTATTTTAAAATAAAATTTATATTGGGACTATGCGTTTTGTCCTCTTTTTTAACGACAGTTAAAAAGGTAAAAAAACCTTTACTTATCGTAGTAATACACATAGTATATGTTACAGTGATGGCCTCGAGGTTTGGGCGCGCGGTCGAGAATCTCGACGGTCGCGGGTTCGAACCCCAGGCACACACCTCTGACTTTTCGAAGTTATGTGTGTATTCACATTGAATTATCACTTGCTTAAACGGTGAAGGAAAACATCGTGATAAAACCTGCACACCTAAGAGTTCTTAGGAATTTCTTAGGTGTGTAGTCCGCCAACCCGCACTAGGCCAGCGTGGTGGACTTTAGCCTAAAACCCTCTCAATGGTAGAGGAGACCCGTGCTCAGCAGTGGGCGTATATGGGTTGATGAATGAATGAATGAATGAAAATGTTACAGAATGTTATTGTTGGTGAGTTACAGTTTATCTATAGATACACACAGTTTATCTATACATACAAACTAAAAATACACTTGATGTTATAACATCAAGTGTATTTTTAGTTTAAAAAATTACAGTATTCTCAGTCATACATAGTTTATTAATGGGCCCAGTAAAGGAAAGAGACACTTTATAACGTGGGACTTAAAATATAGGTGGCGTAACGTGGGTGAAGGTGTACTCTTTCGTATTATTAGAGGATAAGGGCGTAAGTACATGTAAACAGTACATAAGCAATGTAATCTATGGCTAAAAGAGGAAAAAGACAGCTAAGACTACTCGCAAATTTTTGTTATAAACAAATATAAGTAGAGAAATTTTATTTTCACATACGGAGGCTACTCATGAAATTTCACGAGCATAGCAGTTACTATAAGTACGCTAAGCCTTTAAAAAATTATGTAAAAATAAGTCGTTCCATTAATTCAATAGTTGCAAACAATATACCGGTTAATTATAATCATTGAAACGCACGATCTAATAATGTAATACATCATGGTACGGCTGTCTGATGCGGGCTGGTAAAGTAATAAATAAATAGGGTTTCTGACATGATTAAACAATTACTGCTATTGGCAGTCAACGGCTTGAAAGGATAAGAATGTCAATTTACTTACCGCTACCACCTGGTTGTTTGCAATTGCGGATTAGATCTTCGGCGCTTTACAGTCGTGTCAAAAAATACATTCAAGTGACTGTTAAGGTAGGATAAAATAATTTAATAGGTAATGTCCTCCAGTGCTGTCTTCGTCAAGCACTTCCGTAAGAGAGTGAACGCCATAAAGGAAAGCAAGTGAGCGCGTTGACCTGGAGTTTGCGCCAGCCTTGATTTGGCCCACACTCCAGCTTAATTCTCAAACCACCCACACGACCACAACAAATATTTTGTAACTGAGAATTAATTTATAATGGCTCGCTAACCAATACACTGATGGAATCGTACAAAAACAAAACGTTACAATTTTTTCATCGTAAACGATAAAAGAAACCATTATTGAGTTTTATTGTTAATTAAATTGCTCACATTATGGACGCAGAAGTGCATATGAAATCGTGAAACTCGTAACTTAAGAACGAGTTCAGAAAATGTCCTCATATATTTTTACTTTATTTCGCAATTTATTAGCAATAAAATGTCCCGTGTTGTTTATTTAGTCCAAGATAATATACAATTAATGAGATACAAAGAGTATACATATGAAAACGCTACTTTAATAGATTTAAGTGAAACTATGCCTATATTACACGTCTAGAAATTTTCTATAATAACTTAGGTGTAATTTTCTTGTCGCTCATGATTATGAAACCGTTTTTGTAGTTAACTCAAGAAAGTTTGACGCTGTTATGGTAGGGTAAAGTCATGCTCACACAACTTGACTCTACCATTTATCAGCTTTATAACGAAATGTAACTGATGTAATGAAGATTCCATTTCGGAATATTTTTAAGAAATTATAATTTATAAAAAAAAATTATAAAAAAAAAATTGAAACATTATTATGTATATCAAGGAAGTAAATAATTCAAACATTAAGTGCTATAGCATTTGATGATAAAAAATGTATCGCATAATTTTATGGTTGTTGCTAATAAAGTTTCCAAATTTATGTCGATCGAGTTTTTTGCTTTAGGTCAATTAATAATAATCTGCAGAACAGCTAACACTCATCAAACACATTACTACATTAACATTTGTAAAATTATCGGCTGATGGGCGCCATTTGTAAGATTTGACCTGGAAAATTATCTAAACCACTTTACCAAATCATTTTAATATTAAACAAGAATTTAAAACAAAAATCACAAATGGGCTAACCCGGCTTCGCTCACCAAATTTTTTTTTAATAATACGAAGCTTCTTAATTCTGTTTCTTTTTTTTTTTAAATAAGTGCAGTAGTTTCCAAAAGTACCCTGTAAATAAGAATTAATCTATTCAAATGGACCATGAGGAAATTACAATAAGTTAAGCTTAATAATTACTATTATAATGAATGAGAAGCTTTTAAAATATGTTTTATAAATGCATACACTAAGCCATGTAAAAAAAAAAACAATAAAACGTAGGTATGCATTGCAAAAAATGTCGTCTGCATCTAAATTATCTTTTCATCATTACTTATTATTGCCCACATCAATACAGCTGTGAATGTAGAGGCGCCGATGACAAATCGCGTGGGTGATTCCCAGGGTAGGCAATCTTTTGGGAAAATTTCCAGGAAGTAATATCATCAAAGTGATATCCAGTCTTAAAAGCGTAGGCCCTTTTTACAAGCTTTTATTTAACTTCACTTTTGTATGTATGTATGTATGTATGTTTGTATGTTTACAAATCTTGCAATGAAGATTTGAACCACTTCCAATAGACCGATTGTGCTGAAACTTGGTATACCTACGTAACTTGGATGACAATACAATAATATGATACCATGGAGCTGGTCTGATGATGAGGTTGGAAGATGACCATAGTAACATCGGTTCTTGTGGACCGATTGAGCTGAAATTTGGTATGTCTTTGTAACTGCGACAACAATACACAAATATGGTATCATGGTGCTGATCTGACGAAGAGTTGGAAGATGCCCATAGGAACTTCGATTTTTGTGGTCCAATTGAGCTGAAATTTGGTATGTCTTCGTAGCTTCGGTAACAATACAAAAATGTGATATTATGGAGCTGATCTGATGAGGAGTTGGAAAAAGCCCATAGGAACTCCGATTCCTGTGGACCAATTAAGCTAAAATTTGGTATGCCTTTATATTTTCAGTGACAACATAATAACAAGGTATCGTTGATCTGTGTCATGAGAAGTTGGAAGGTGCCCATAGGAACACTAGTTTCCATAGACCGATTGAGTTGAATTTCGGTATGACTACGAAATGGATAGACTTAGAAATATTTCCAACTAAAAAGTTAAAAATAAATTAACGGTGAAAAACATATTTTAAAATCAAGCTTTTATTATGCACGAAAAATTAAAAAAATAAACTAAGAAAACATTCATAAAATTCGTAGTTTTTTAAACTTTACAAGTAACAATTTACAAAAGTGTTCGGTTTATCAGTAGAAGTATGATACATAAACATATATTATCTATAACTAGTATATTAATATTCTTAAGGGATTTAAAAGCTTGTCGCGTAATTTCGTTAATGCAAAGACCTCGTTCGTTCTAGCAGTTAAAGCAGTGATGGCCTCGAGGTTTGGGCGCGCGGTCGACAATCTCGACGGTCGCGGGTTCGAACCCCAGGCACACACCTCTGACTTTTCGAAGTTATGTGTGTATTCACATTGAATTATCACTTGCTTTAACGGTGAAGGAAAACATCGTGATAAAACCTGCACACCTAAGAGTTCTTAGGAATTTCTTAGGTGTGTAGTCCGCCAACCCGCACTAGGCCAGCGTGGTGGACTATGGCCTAAACCCTCTCAATGGTAGAGGAGACCCGTGCTCAGCAGTGGGCGTATATGGGTTGATGAAGAAGAAGAAGAAAGACCTCCGCCGCGACGAGCTTTTAGATCACTTAAGAATATTAATATACTAGTTATAGATAATATATGTTTATGTATCATACTTCTACTGATAAACCGAACACTTTTGTAAATTGTTACTTGTAAAGTTTAAAAAACTACGAATTTTATGAATGTTTTCTTAGTTTTTTTTTTAATTTTTCGTGCATAATAAAAGCTTGATTTTAAAATATGTTTTTCACCGTTAATTTTTTAGAATAAAATAATTCCGAATTTTATTATGTAATTTTTGGAAGAAGAGCGTGCAAAAATAGGATTTGCAACGTTATCAAAACAAAATGTGTGAAATAAAAATCATAATTATCTTTCAAAATCTTACTCGCCTATTTTTCACCTACTTAAATTTTCACATGCATAACGTCAATGTAAAACGCGATAATCAGAAAAGCTTTATCACTCAAGCGAAGACGTTAAAATTGCATCTTTCCGGAGCGCTTAATCAAACGAATACATCTGGTTTAAAAAGCGATGATATCACTCCGCTGGTTTCCTTGTAATGTGAGACGAATGCTGACCAGTGCAAAATATTGCATTGCACTTATAGCCGACAGGACGCCGACGTGGAGGCAGCCTAATGAGACACACACAATAGAATCCACTCTTGGAACACAATGTAACTGGAGTCTGGAATAACATTGACGTTGTTTGATTTTTATTATAACTACCGCAGTTTGCGTTGCAATGCGCACTCATTTAATTAATGCTATAAATTAAGTCCCGTCAGGACTCAGTCGGTTCAAAGGAAACTTTTTTCATTATTTTTGATTTCTTGTAATTGAAACTGTTCTGTTTTTAATCTATATCTATACTAGTAAATTACATTGAAGCGTGTCTATAAATAATATTTAATTGATAACTGGTCTTTATATGGTACCTATCGTAATCTACTTTTATTTTATGATAACTGTTTTATTGAAATCGCTAAACAGGATTTATAAGGAATAATATCGCCTAATACAAATATATTAGTTGCAACCGAGTAAAGCGGAAACAGACCGTCAGCTCTGATCATTTTTCTGATATGCATGATAAAGTACGAGCATGTACTGCGTTTGCGCATCTAACTAGTCTTTAGAGTCTTTGGAGATCAATCAAAATGAATGTCTAAAAAATTAAAAACGTAACTATTGCATTGATACATAAATGTGTAACATATAATTAAAATGCAAGGGACCCAATAGCAGATATTGAGTTCAATACTGAAATAAAAAAGAAATCCGCTTCATGCAGTCAATGTGTAATTAATGCAATGCTAAGATCCCTCAGTTTTTGCCTTGGCATGCCCACTATAGGAATTGCAAGACAAAAACCACCGAGCTAGGCAATCCGTGTGTGTTACAATAAAATAAACGGTTTCTAATCATTCGTTAGAGCTTCAAAGCAACAACCCCGTACTCATTTTAGTAGTATACGATTCATTCAAAAATCTGTTGAAATTGTACATTATATTGTTGAGATTTTTATTGAAATTTTGTAAATTTTAATGTAGTGTTGGAAATAGAGTTTGTTTTGGCACGAAATTTTTATAATCATCCTTCACCAATTGGCACAATTATGTCCGCCTTAGTCACTGGATATAAACAGGTTAACAGGTTAATCCCGGAACTTGACACGCATCTATGTTGCACTACGACGAGTTGCATGCTTTATGTGTGGTGTTAACTAACACGGGAGATGAAATTATAAAACTCGCTGTCAGCAAAATAATAACTATTAGATGTAATCCGTGGTATATCTTTCATAATGTCGTTTTTATAATGGCTTAATTTAGTTTCCCCCGAAACTTAAGGTTGCCTAAGAAATTAATAATATATTATGAATAATTTACTGAAAACAAATATAATAAATATCTATAACTTAATGTCTAATATTATAGAAAGAACATACAGCAGCGTATAAATTGTCTTTAATATAACACTTGTCTTTTATAACATCACAACATTGTTACTTGCATATTCTGAACTGAAGCGGATATCGTACGCACGTTTCTCGCTTTGTTTAGTTCTGTGAAGTAATCAAATACAGTGAACAAAGTGGGTACGTCAAAGGCGAGCAGTTATTTCAATCTCGTTAGACAGTGTGGCGCGCAAAAACCTCGGAATCTCCAACGCGTGCGACATTCGTGCTTGCGACGGGCGCGCTGTGCTGCACGCGGCTTCTAATGAATTTAGATCGCCGGCGAAAAAATAAAACATCCATCCTGCTTAGCCTCACTGGGAATGTTAACTTTCCCATATAAGAAATAATTCTTAATCGTTCTCATACTCGCTTTAATAGTATATGAATAAATACTTCACCAACATAGCGCACAAAACAGACGTAAACACACTTGTGGTGCTGGAATTGCGATTAAAATGTTATAAGAAATATTCTTGCGTCCAGTATGTAATTACAGGTTTTTATTTGACTTGCAATATTTTTATGTATGTATGCTTGTTCACGGAAAATCTTGCACCTTAAATACTTTCGCTTTAGCTCATATTGAAAATAATAAGTATGTTAAAAAAAAGGTTGAAATTAATATGAGCATTGACTTGTTTAAAAGTACACATGGAACAACATTAATAAATTCTTATCTCCGGCGTGAATAATACTTATCAATCCATAATAAAGTAAATTTTACTATTCATTGGTAAGTAAATACCAATGTTCTTTCGAGTTCAGAATTATTATTGAGTGTTGTAGTAAAAAAAGACACCGCCTTAAAATGTGCTTATTGCACATTACTGCTCTGATAAGGTTCCTATCTAAAACCGCGGAATTTACTTAGGAATCCATTAAAGCTATATTTCCAGTGTAAATATTAACTTTGAATTGTCAGCCAACGCATTTAAGATAGCGTACCAATTAAACGCACTCCAAGAATGGAAAGTGGTCCTTTTTGCAAGTCTCGAGAACGCTTTGTGGACGCCGAACATTTCTGGCGATGGCAAAAATGCGACTGCTTTTAGTATTAGGCATTCATTTTAAACATTTTTATCTTTAAAAATATCTCGACTCTTGCTGACGTCTGTGGACGCCAGCCTCACTGGAATAAATAATGAGAAAATACCTGAAATAACCATTCAAAATAATCTTAATAGCGGCAAAAAGTTTTATATTTGTCGTCGCACTAATTTAATGGACAAGGGCTAGTTATGTTTTTGTACTTCCGTTAACAATAAATTTAATTTTGGCACATTTTGCACAGATTTTTTTAGTCTTTGTCTTAGTAACTCTATAGCTAATGTAATCTGCTCTTATTGAAATTAAAAATACTTGATTACTACATAGTATAAAAAGGGAAACACAACTAATGATAATTACTCAATCACATGCAATTGTATTTCAATGTTTATTTTTAGTAATTCTTTTCGAAATAAACTTTAAATTTCGAATTGACACCAAAAAAACTATACTTAACATTCGACCAGTATCATCGCAAAATCAGTCGCATAAAAGTATAATCAATTTGCCCTGGCACATAGCAACTTAGAAACACAAATACAAAAGGCTCAGTGGTAAGTAGCGTGCATGATTAGCGGCGGGCCGGCGGACGGGCGGCGAGGGCGGCTGATTGCCGGCCCAATTGGGCCTTATCCGCCCGCACATGGGAAATATTTTTAATCAACACCTCCATTGAACTTACGAGCGCTCGTACGTGAGCTCTGAGCGCGGGCCGCATTCGGAAATATTAGTTGCTTGTTTATTTTACTTTTCACTTTGTGGTTTATAAAAATGTTATGAAATTTTTAAGGCTCGAGTTATATTGATCCGCAATATGACAGGAAATATTTTAAGTTATTTTACCTAACAGAATTTTTACGCATTTTAACGTTTTGTCACGTGCCACGATTCAATTGATTGCAGCTTCTACTAAAATTCGTCCACTAGAGTGAAAGAGAATTAATTCTATTATCTTCTGGACATAACCCCTTGCGTCTACTGCTGTGAAAGTCCCTTAAATAATGATCCTGAAACTCTTGACACTTAAATTTAAAGCAATTAAATCGATTACCCTTATCAACGTTTAATTTTTATTCTTGTTTCCAAAAAACTTTATTTCCGTTAACTAAAACTAAGGTCATTTTTTGCACCACGGCCTCCTATTTACTGAAATCCCAATTTTAAAAAAGTTTGCTTTGACCATACAATAGAAAAGACATTAACAAACTTGTGCAGTTTATCAGTGGGTACTGGAACAACTATGATGGTCCTCTCACTAGTAAATTAAGATCTACAAAATACTTTGGATTGGTTCTTTTTCGCAACTTGCTGCACTATACTATCATCATCATCATCATTCACAGCCTTCCTTCATCCCACTGCTGGGCATAGGCCTCTCTTTTGGCATGCCATTCGTCTCTGTCCTGGGCCAGTCGCATCCAAGATCTTCCAGCTACGCTAACCAAATCGTCCACCCATCTAGCTGATAATTTCACTATACTATATTTTCGCTAAAAAAATGAAAAATAATAAAGAAAGCAAAATGTTTTCTTACTTTATATTTCAAGAGTTTTGTGTGTTAATACGTCTCTGGTTAAAGTGGAGATAAGGGACGCGGATGGTAGCGCGTCGGTGCTTGATTGGCCCTATGAATGTGAGTAGATTGCATCGCCGCTCTCCGCCAGGGTAGCTCCCGCTTCCGTGGTCAGTCGCCACTAATTACTACATTTGTTATCTTCTATTTATAAAATAAAAATATTGCTTCTTTACCCCGCTTACTGCATAATCATACAATTCTTCTACATACTTCCCCAATACGCTGTGAATTTATAAAATCCTTGTGAATTGTAATATCATTTTATATGCAGCACATTTCGTATATCTCTCTACAAAATACCGTAGATGTTACACATGTAAATGTAAGTCACGTTTTCAATAACCTACAGTTTTAGCTTCATAATTTTAGCTTGGTTTGATATTAGACTTCATTTTGTTATGAAATTACTTCGCAACAGAATTTGGCGAAACAAGGGATGTATAATGCATATTTAGCAAAAACATACAAATTTTTACGCAGGTATATTTGCCGTATCAGAGCAGAGAATGTTTTAAGATTTTAAGCACATATGTATTAGTTTCTCAAAGCTATAATTAACAGAAATTTATTTGCAAAATAAGTATAAAAATGAGTTGTAATGCGGATGCGGTGGCGGGCCCGGAGCCTGAGCAGAGCGCGTTCAGCTCAGCGTATCCTCGGAAGTCGGGTGTCCGGTCACATCGCAGGGGGCAGTCGGCTAAACTTCTCGCGCCCGCGCCGCACACTGCTCGTATTATTAACGACGTGTATTGTAATCACGTGGCGGGCGATCGCCTCCGCCGAAGGTAGGGCGGTATTAAATTCCGACAGCTACGTGATAAATCGAAATTGGAAAAGTTTAATAATGTTCGGTTGCTCCGAAAGCAATAAAACCGTTTATAAACGGGCACGAGCGAACGAGACGAGCGGCAGGGACGCCCGCCTTCGGGACTTTTAGGGACTCTTAGGTGATTCCGCACGGCCTTACGGCTTCTAAATTGATTTCTTCGGTATCTTGATAAAGTGATAAAACCGTTCTAGTCGAGAGTGTTGACCCTAGTGTGGCCAATTCTCGCAGGGACCTAATTGTGTAATTATACGCGTTTATCGGAGCGTGTGACAACCCTGACTTCAGTGTTTGAAGTCTTCAGAATATTTAATTGAAAATCCCGTCATTGTGATGATGCTTGAAAAATGTTATAATTTTACAGGACGCGGTGCCGACCCTGTATTCCGTAATGTTACCAGCAGTCTAGGTATCAACTAATCAAACCAATACATTTGTTACAAAATAACGGATTATGAGTAACTATAGAATACTATATTCAGCAATTCCCGTAATTAACTTATGATCACTTTATATATAATAGAATTTACGAAATAGGTACTTACATTTATTGGCAAATAAATGAGATCTTATAAGTACTTGCAGTTTGCACAAATATCAAAGGACCTAGTTAATGTTTAGAGACAGGTTAGACAGTTTATTGCACTAATCGACAGAGAGGTTGATTGAACTAACAGTTAACTAGTGGGGTTATCATTATTTGCTCAGCTAATGGAATAATTACGTCGGTGAAAGGAGAATAATTGCCGAGGCGGTATAGAACACGCGCCGCCTCTCTGAACTTCTCTGGAACTGGTAATAGAATTCTAACTGTTTTAACACACACCTTCATGTCGTATTTTTATTGTGTATTCATGAATTATCGCAATATAAACTTATTGCATGTCACTCACACCAGAGCTTTGATAATGTTTTTTGATATGCACATTGTTTTAACATTGTCTATTGGATCTCGAGTGATTTAATTTACAAAACTTTAATAAAGAACTGGAAATAATACAATTTACATATTTTAATTTCGTCTATACAAAACTCCTGTTTTTAATTATAAACTTAATTTGCTTATGATAAATCTATGGAAATTTTTACCTCAAGCTCAACCCTCTGCAGCGCCAAGGGTGGAGTAATTACTTCTTTTCGTCGTAATAAAAACGGATTAAACTTTGCTTAGGGCGGCCCATTCATTTTGTTTACTATTCAGAACGGCTTATGTTAAGAAAAAACTAATTTAACGCTCGCTGTTTGGACGTTCGCCATTATCTGATTCAACATTTTAATTATATTAGCTATCAGACTAAATATGCTGACATTCAGAAAATAATTACCACCGTCGTTAAACAATATATTTATTATAATAAAAATACCGAAAAGTGCGAATATTTTTGGCAATTCTGTTCAAGGATCAAATTAAATTAAAGAAGTATTTGCTTTCCGAACTGGCCGTAAAATGCTAAAAAGTAACCGATGTTCATAAGCGAATCCCATCAATCATAAAAAAAAAACAAAACTTTAATACTTACCTAGTCCTATGATTTATTTATTACAGTGATTGTCGTTTCTTATTTCTATAGCCTTAAACTATCATTAAATCCAAAATGAATTATTTCTTTTTATT
The DNA here is from genome assembly GCA_030295005.1 of Cephonodes hylas. Lineage (NCBI taxonomy): Eukaryota > Metazoa > Arthropoda > Insecta > Lepidoptera > Sphingidae > Cephonodes > Cephonodes hylas. Next base: position 6,803,249 of record AP025369.1, on the reverse strand, counting down.
TAATATTGTTAATAAAAACAAACAAAAACAAGTGCAGGTTTAATTTGATTTGTGGTTGATACTGATCATTGATATCAATTATCAGGAAGCTAGAGGCAGTATTGTACACACAAAATGTTCCATAAAGCCGCTAATCCCAACTCCAGCGAGACACAATTTGTCCAAACGGTTATGTTATTGCGGTCGGTAAGCGTGGCCCCGACTGCTGGACTTTCTACATGATTTTTCTAATAAAACTACCAACGTTAGATATTATACGAAAACCTTGTAATTTCTTATATTTAACTTTTGTTCGTTTTATTTTATAACCATTTGTTGTTTATTAAAAATAAGTAAGTTAATATCATAATGTAGTGATTATTGGAATACTGCATAAGCATAAGTTATACAAATATAAACTCTTTGCGCGATCAAGGGTTTTATTCCCGAGCAGGGTATTGTTTAATCAAGGTTTTCCTTATAAGAATTTTAAACATCATGGCTGGAAAATTGCTAGACGAGCTGTGACAGTTTAGTATATATTACTTTGGAATTAACATAGTCGTAGAATTACATCTCTACCTAATTAATAAGGGGTAGGGATATAACCCTAAGAGAGAAAGTATGTATGAGTCCATATTAACACAATATCCATACATGCGGAAAACTTAGGTCGCAACATATAAGAGAAAATGAACGGGTAGAAAGGATATCGTAGTGGCATCGTTAGTCCGCGTCGCCGATATTAATGTAATTAATTTCAGTATGGTGGATATGAATAGCCCGGTTACCCTATCGTATCGGGCTTCAATGTCAGCGGAGTCAATTTGTCGAAACTGTTATTGCACGGGACGAGGCAGTCCCGACATCGCGCCGGTCCAGTTTTATACAGAATCGCCCATAACGGACAGCTTCGGTGCCTCTAACTCCCGGGAATGGACACTTGATTAAGATACTTGTGTCTCTTATTTTGCGATTACATCTGACATGAGGTCGCAATCTTCTTTATTGTTAATTTGAAATAAATCTGTCTATTTAAGCTTTTAGGCAAGGGCTTTATCCAACCATTGAAGTAATTTGTGAGAACTTATATTTAAAATAGTAGCGAAATATGTGCGATAATTTAATATTGTTATGGAAAATTTTAAGCTGCTTTGGGCGATACGTACCGGTTTTGATCTAAAGCACGCGCCTATCTATGGACCAGTGACTTGTGTTTACATGAAATAAGTAAGTCAAGTTATTACCAATAAAAACATCATAATACTAAGTACTTATTTATCTGATTTAGTGTCAAATATTTTTTTGATGTTCATAATATTGTAAATTTAAGTTCAATTATAAATAAATCACCAATTGAAGATGTACAATCTACATCGCAATACCAAACATAGTCTAGTCAACATGTTCAAAAACGTGTTAAATAGAAATAAAGCTCCTAAAAATATGAGCGATGGCTCATTCGATTCGGAATGACGTCTAGAAAAATGTTTTTGAAGGGTATATTAGCACATAAAAAATTGCAATTGTTATTAACAAAATAAAAAAAATAAAAAAGGTATTTAGTTTTTCGTTAATAACTTTAAAAATAATAATATTTAAGGAATTTCGAAAAAAGATCCTGAAAGAGGAGAAAATTTCCAATAAAAATAAATTAACTTCCGGAACTCTATCTATATTATTTATATTATTTTTTTTATACTGAAAATAGAGCTCCGCGAGGGCGTTACGGCATAGGCGCCGCCTAAAAAGCCGGTATATCACCTAAAACAATTTATTTTTAATATTAAATGACAATTTAAAAATTTGAAAAAATTTTGATGTAATGTAGACACTTGAACGAAAAAAACCTCGGTGATAAAAAATTTTTTTGTCGATTTTTCAAAATGTTACATCATTGTTAATTAACTAATTTTTTTCCAATCTCTGTTTTTATAAATTACGGCATAACATTTTTAATAATTGATCTAAAAATCTTTTCGCTTCGTGGAGCTCTTCAAGTTTATGTACCTTATAAAGTTATGCAAAAAAAATTAATTTAAGTTAATTATTTTGTTAATTATATTTTTTTTAAATGAACTAAAAATGAAATTTCTAAAAAATGTTATTAAAAAAAAATTTTTTTGGTAATGTATTATTATTGCTGTTTTTGCATCTAATATAGGTATTAATTATCATCAGAATTTTTTTTTTTACGTCATTTGTTAAGAAATTATTTATAAACAAATAGACTATTTTGGGACTTAAAAAAAAAATCTTTTTACCATATTATAGCATAGGTGGAAAAATGATTTTTTAAAAAAAAAATTTTCTTAAATATTTTTTTTTATATTTTATAATCGTTTTTTTTACATTTCAATTGTTTAAATAATTAGTTCAGAAATTATATTATTCTTAAAAATAATCACTGACCCTTTTCAATAGAATAACAGAGAAATAATTTTTTTTTATAAATAAATTAATTGCTTATTAATTTAAAAATTTGTTATAAATAAATAATATTAACCGTTATATTTTTTTTCGAAAACTTCAAAAAATTACAAAAACAATCATATATAAAAAAAGTTAAGAAAATTTTTTTTTTGTATTTTTTTTTATTTTATTACAAATTTTTTTTTCTAAACTTTTTTATATATGGTTGTTTTTGTAATTATTTGAAAGTTTCGAAAAAAATATAACGATTAATATTATTTGTTTATAACAAATTTTTAAATTAATAAGCAATTAATTTATTTATAAAAAAAAAATTATTTCTCTGTTATTCTATTGAAAAGGGTCAGTGATTATTTTTAAGAATAATATAATTTCTGAACTAATTATTTAAACAATTGAAATATAAAAAAAACGATTATAAAATATAAAAAAAAATATTTAAGAAAAATTTTTTTTTTAAAAATCATTATTCCACCTATGCTATAATATGGTAAAAAGATTTTTTTTTTAAGTCCCAAAAAAGTCTATTTGTTTATAAATAATTTCTTAACAAATGACGTAAAAAAAAAAATTCTGATGATAATTAATACCTATATTAGATGCAAAAACAGCAATAATAATACATTACCAAAAAAAATTTTTTTTAATAACATTTTTTAGAAATTTCATTTTTAGTTCATTTAAAAAAAATATAATTAACAAAATAATTAACTTAAATTAATTTTTTTTGCATAACTTTATAAGGTACATAAACTTGAAGAGCTCCACGAAGCGAAAAGATTTTTAGATCAATTATTAAAAATGTTATGCCGTAATTTATAAAAACAGAGATTGGAAAAAAATTAGTTAATTAACAATGATGTAACATTTTGAAAAATCGACAAAAAAAATTTTTATCACCGAGGTTTTTTTCGTTCAAGTGTCTACATTACATCAAAATTTTTTCAAATTTTTAAATTGTCATTTAATATTAAAAATAAATTGTTTTAGGTGATATACCGGCTTTTTAGGCGGCGCCTATGCCGTAACGCCCTCGCGGAGCTCTATTTTCAGTATAAAAAAAATAATATAAATAATATAGATAGAGTTCCGGAAGTTAATTTATTTTTATTGGAAATTTTCTCCTCTTTCAGGATCTTTTTTCGAAATTCCTTAAATATTATTATTTTTAAAGTTATTAACGAAAAACTAAATACCTTTTTTATTTTTTTTATTTTGTTAATAACAATTGCATTTTTTTATGTGCTAATATACCCTTCAAAAACATTTTTCTAGACGTCATTCCGAATCGAATGAGCCATCGCTCATATTTTTAGGAGCTTTATTTCTATTTAACACGTTTTTGAACATGTTGACTAGACTAACACACAACATTATAAAACACAGACTTTTCAAAGTAACGAAGTAAATCCATTTTATAAATAAATAGATAATATTGGAAACGGCACTCGTGGCTAGCTTGAGTGTAACCCGCATCCCGTCCAATGTTGTCATGTAATTTAACGTGGAATCTCACACTAGACGGATGTATGGGTATTCGAAATTGGATCGAAGATTGTAAGAGGGATTGAAGGACAAAGACGGTGGTGGGGGATGCGGAGGGGTGTGCTGCCCACGCACCACGTCCGAGCCGTAATGAGTTGAAAGCGGATACTTGTAGCGCACTCAGCGCGCGCGTGTCCGGTTACCCGCCTAATGTTGCCCGGATAAACAATGACGTCCAGCCTTTTAGCGACATTTGTGGAGGCACTCAACTCAACATAAGCCTAAAAAGATTTTACTATTTGAGATTCCTTCGGATGTGCCATTAGAGAAACGAACAAAGACATATTTCACCAATCTAATTTCTCAACAAATGTAATGACAATGTCCTTCTACATTTTATATAATGGCAACCTACTTTTAAAGTAAAATAAACAGTTCTATTTTATTTGTTTATTTTGTTAATTCTCGGAACTGGAGAATTTGTATTTCAGTGGGAATTTGTAATTTAGTCATTTGTTAAATGTTGCTAACCATAACCATAATTATTATCAAATAATTAAATGATAAAAACACATGTGTATTTTTTGGCGCCTTATGTAACATTAGCCGTTATTGTGCGGCTGTACAACCGCTGTTATGTGTCAATCTAACGTGTAACCTCATAGCTCACAGACATTAGGTAAGTGCCAAGTACCGATGTGAAAGCCGCCTAGTCAAATGTAGAGTGACGGACCATCATTGCTCCATTAACAGAGAGCGGGCGAGGGGGTGGGCGGCTGGCATGGGAGGTTTGATACGCCATTAGTTCATTAGCAGCCTTATATTATGTGCCTGTCATAAGCGGATTATTTCATTTTGCCTACACAAAACGTGTTATACAGGCGAACAAGATGTTTAAAAGCAAAAACGATTAAGAGCAGCGATTATAAAACCGCTAAGTACCATAATTTAAGATGATTATATCCTTTAGTTTAGAGCCTTAAAAATATATAAAAATAAATAAATAGTCGAGTATTCAATTGAATCTCTAACTAATGGAAAAATAATCAATGTAAAAGAGACTACGAATTTATTTAATCGTATTGCACTCTCATTAATATTTCCGTTTTGCATAACATTACGGTTGTTTAGTGTCACTATCCTTTTATTCAAATCAAGTGATAAATTAAAATACAATTGTGTATTACCATTTACTCGCAATCTTATTAAAAAATTAAACACACTTTCGTATACAATTTTATTAGTATTACTTAGGCGTAATGAGTTTGATTGTCAATGGGTTGTCATGAGTACGTATCCGTGGAGATATGGTGGGGACAGGGACAGATTGCAACGCGTAGTGCATATGATTGGATGGCGTGAGCGTCGCGACAGCGGGGACGTTAGCCCACAGCGTGCATCGGCGACTTTATGACGTTATCTCTAACAGGTTCCGTCGCCGGGATGGACTGTCCCGAAGTGGTGAAAGCACGGGATCCTCTGTTGTGCCTGATAATTGCCTCTAATGGAAAAGTCTAGTTACTCCGTGCGAAGTGCATTCCAAGTTTTCGCTTTTGTGAGATAGAGAAGTTATTACTTAAGACTTATGCACACAATAACTTATCGGTTCAGATAGTAAGCACTTATATGGACAAACAACTCTATGCGTAAATGTATTATGTTTAGAAATGGAATAAAACAATATCGTTAAGTGCACATTCAGTTTTGGAATTACAATTTATAATAAGCCGCTCGAGGTGCCATTAAATTGTTGGGAAACGGATGATGAAACCGATAACTAGTTCATACATTTAGATGGTTCCGCTTACCGAAAGAAGATAAATCTTTACGTGTGCGGAATGCGTAAGCAAATTGGCCGCCGCTCTTTATGTCCACATAGCTTGATACGTATCTAGGCTAGCTACTTGACGGAATGAAAAAGCAAGCAAAATCTAATACACTTACGAGCATGTTACAGCGCATACATATTTAACACGCATATTTGCCGATTGGCGTGGATGAGAGGGGGTGCGAGCCCGTAGGTGGGGTACGAATATGGGGATGAAGACGGTCATTCAATGTGATTGCTTCTTGCCGCCACTCCCGAGGTAATGGATCTCGCCGAAATAGACTGGATCAAGAAAAGCGAACATCGCGTCGGCACTTACAGCTTTTAAACCACGCAATAACTTTGAACATTCGCATATTATTAACATTCATAAAAAGTTTAATTGGTACAATTGAAGACGTAAATATTCAATCAGCTTAATTTAATAAGTTAATCCTATATTTCAGATAACACTTAATAGTTGTTACATAGAATTAAGTGTAGGCGAATAAAAATATATTGAAAAAACGAAAAACGATAGATTTGAAAAACAAACACTTATATCAAAATATATGATGTTTAAATAGGTGGTTTCACCATTACATGGCAGATTTTAGTCATAAAAATGTTTGTATATATTATGTGTAATTATATACAATACGTTAGTTATTAACACACCAGTGCTAATAATGTTTAAGTACATCCATTATAATAGAGCACTATCATAAAATACAATCCAAAGCATGTATATGGACGTGTGTTATTGAGTAGTGTATCGAAGCACAATGGATTCGGTATGGATTGAATTATGGAAGACGCGAAACTGGGCCGGCGTAGGGACAAGGGGGGAAATGGAAAATGTGTGTCGCCAACTTGCGGGCCTAACAGCTCCTGGACAGAGTACGGGCTCCGATAATGGATTGATCAGATACCACTTTGAGCACACACATACAAAATCTGCCGATATACGCGACTTGTACAGATAAACTAAAATGGAAATCGGCTTTCATTCGGTTCTCAATATTATTAGACTGTATTATGGCCCATTCGTTATCGTATATTTGCTTACAATCGTAACCAGGAACTTGGAACGGGGTGTAATGAACGCGGTACAAACAAATACATAAAAACATAAAAGGAGAAATGAAAAGCAAACTTTAGCGAGAATATAAATTACACGGAAACGAATTAAATTACAGGTCCCCGAGGCAGTATGTTTACGATTTCTTAATTACCTTTGTATTGAAAACAAATACAAATTAAAAATGTTCCGTTTTATTACATTTAATCTGAAGTTGAAGATAAATTGACAGAATTAGTTATATCAACGGTGGTACAATAAAAAGAACTCTGTGATGCTACAGAGTCGCTAGTTCATTATCCAAATGGACTACAGCTATTTGATCCACTTATGTGATTGCCTGCAAGCATTATCTCTCTCCGCTGAATGGAAGCCATAAGTCTACCTCGTAACTCTCTCGCTTTTTCTTATAATATTTCTAGATACTAACGGCAGTTATAAATATGTATGTACATGAATTGGTCTTTAAGGCAATGAGAAGCCTAATTGAATAATACATTACTTAAATCACCGATGTGACAAGATTCATTCGTAGACAAACTAAATGAATTATATGGTACATTTGTCATTCTTCGTATATTTGTTATGAAAACTAATAAATTAATTTTACTTCAAGCAAATATCTAAGGTACCCTTATTTAAATTGCTATATGGTTCAGAAAATTATGCATGAATATTGAATTACTTAGGGACAAGTACCTACCCACGTGAAATTCTTACATTATATTCCTGTTCTAAAGCGACGGAGTGCGAAATAATTTACGAATACAATGTATACTTTAAAAAGTATTCAATTAACAAAAATAAAGTTATTTTTTAAATTTATAACAAAATTATTGACTTTTCGAAGCGAACTTGAATTGATTTTCTATACTTCAATTTACATCCACCGAAGAGTGTAGGGTAAAATATTAAGTCCTTTTTATCTGGAAAACATCTTTAAGGCAATTGAAAAAATTTTTAAATTTTTAATAAGATATAATTTAAGTGGGCACGCCGGGCTCAGACCTGCCACTAATATTGCAACAAGCTAGTTTGCTTCCAACTTCACTAACATCGCGTCTCTTATATTACTTAACTCCAACTGTATTCCAAAGGTCCTCTTTTTCATTTCTATCTTTAAATAGATAAATACGACACGTTTGCATTCATTGCCCACAGCGAAACTAAGGAGTAGGGTGTGTTCGTTGAAATCAGCAGATACTAGATAATGGACCCATCCAATCACTTAGAGAGTCCACATTTGTAACAATATGTATGTACATGAATACACGAACAGCATGTTACGAAGATTTAACCTTATACATTTCTTGTCAAACACAGCTATCATTCATGCTTTCTTTGTATTCAAATTAAGGTCGCATATTTTTCTATATCGGTGAATCTTCTTGTTCGAAAAAGTTTTTTTTTTTAAAAAAAGATACCCATATGTAAATATTTTTAGGGGTAATAAATATTTTTTTAAATGATTAAAATACAAAGTATTAGCTAAGTACTCGTAAAATGCCTGAAACCAAAATTGCAATCATGGTCCCCATTAAATGAAGATTTCATTAAGTAATATTACCACGAATTGAGATCATGTAATTTTGATGACGTATAAAGGCCTTAAATAAAGTAATCAAAACAAACATACATATTTTACATAGTATCTTAAGAAAAGCCGCAATGAATTTTCAGTGCGATGGTTGAGAAGCTCGCTCTATTTCCTACAATTATTCGTCGGAAATGAGATTTCGGATTAGACCCTCGGCTGATGAAGACGCCATCTAAACGGATGGGGACGAAAAAACAATAACAGATGGAATTAATACAATTGCTCGGTGTTTCTCAATTCTCGCCGTATTATTTCCATGTCCATGTATACCTATAAATTGATGCTTGCCTTAATACATAAAGCCTAAAGATTTAAGGCTGTTCAATGTTCATAGAGGACATAGAACATTCGAAGACGGCATTGTAATTGTAAGTAAAGAACACCAATGTATATGTTCTTCATAGCCATTTAGATCTACAATGTTCTATACACAAGTTCGTTAATTAAAAGTTAACAAAGCCAGCATCTAATTGGATGGTTTATCTATGCGTAAGTTGTTTGCGAGTACAAAGGCTCGCATTCACTGGGGTTATTTTTAATTAGATTTCAATGTACATTGTAACAACACACAACATAACAACTTTGTACAAATCGATTGGTCAGTTTTCTACTTTGCCCGTATCATAAATCGTGGACCGCGAGGTTACAAACGATTGGCCAAAATGCTACAATCAAATGACCCGTTGAGTTTTCTAAATTGCATACAAAATGTCTCGGGCAGACTTGCGGGGTCCTGACGGCTATTACTTACAACGCAATATTAAATTGCTTTCAATTTATTTCGCAATTGCCGTCTTTGAGTTTCGCTTTGTAGGGGCCTCTGACGTCGGTCCAAGGCAACAATAAAATGTATTCGTCTCCGGAATGTTTAATATGGGGAAAAGTTTAATAACGCGTCCGGGCGGGCGGGAGACCGAACGGCCGAGCGCTGGGCAGCGGGCGGCCGCGGGGTGGTCAGCGCGCCTTACCAGCCGACAACGATAAATCAAATCTCTTACCTCCTATGTCGCTGAGAAAAATCCTTATTACTTTCGCAAACATTTCATCAACTGCTTCTAACAATGACTTACAATTATATTACGTCATTTAGAGGCTTTCCTTTATAAAAGTCTCTATTTGCATTTAACAAGGACCAAAGTTTCTCATTATTTTTCTAATACAAAGCTTTTATGTTTAAAGAAACATCTATAAAGTCTTCATAAGCAAACTAATAATGTAACGCAAGTGCAAGTGTAAGCAATTGTACTAAAAGTGTGCTTAAGGAAGTTGCAATGAGGGCTCGTCAAGTCGACACTAGGGGCAACTCGACAAGGCGTTGTTAGGGAGCGACACCTGCCATCTTTTACTGTGCAATTTTTTATCAACAACTTCGCCGCAAAATTGTATTACATTGCTACTTATGAGGTAAACTGGTATAAAACACTTTAATAAAACCAGCAATGTAAATCAAATAAAGCAAATGTTATTAGGGTTTATTTCAAAGCGGAAAGATTAAAGAGGTGTGACCGTGGCTCATCAAGGCAGCAGGTACGTTCAGCATAGCAGCCCCTGAGGCTGACAGTACAGACACAATGGTTCCCTGACGTTAATTAAATGTTAACAAACGCCCTCGTCGCCTAATTGGAACTGTAGCCTATTATCCTTACCTTTCGACGCAGAGAATAACTTCCAAGCTTGAGAAACGTAGATACTTCAGACTTGTACTCGGTATTCTTCAAATTGAGTGGGACTTCGCGCTTTGTTTTAGTATTGTATGCTGTATATTTGGAAACTGTAGGTTTCTTCATACATGTACCTCAATTAAATCATATGAAAATCATTACATGCTCACCTTTACAATAATGAAATAAAAGAATTTCTTATATTAAAGCAAGTAAGTATAATATTTTTCAATTATTTATTTACTTAACAATTTAAATAGAGTAATATTTTTTTCAAATGATTACTTTAATTAGTAGACGATAATCTATTAGAGAGTTTTGTTTTAAATGGCCCATAATAATAGATCACTCCTGGGAATAGGCCAATATCAATTTACCTACTTTAGTTCATTCTTTTGTTCTACTTTTAATTCACAGACTTCAATAATTACTTACTTATTTAATACAAACAAACAAACTCTACAGCTTTGTAATATTAGTATAGATTCACTTAATTGTATGCGTAGGTATAAATAAAGCCTTTTATTCAATAGTTTTAGATTTGGATCCCGATTTAGTCATAATCAACATTGGCCTGAGAGCTCTTTGCTGATAACAGGTCTCTGCTAATATGTGAAACTGACCACTCTTCTGCCGCTTAATCATCCCAACCCCCACTTCGAAGATCTTCGCTTCAACATAGTTCCAGGGCATACTTCGATACATTTGTCCAAATGCTTTTTACACTAAGGGACATTTCTACTCCAGTTATTCATTAAATTCTATTATTAAATAAATACCCCCTCAGATCACATTAATTTAAATCTCAGATAACATACTTCAGAGACAACTTAACGATATCGCATTCAATCACATATTATTGCTTCGTATTTATATAATTTAATACAAAAAAAAACTTTAAAATTAATTTGAATAATGTTTTTATTAAACCACAACGAAACTGAAGATGGCTGTATAATAATTGTATCTTTGACGTTATGTAGCGTATTGATAAACGTCAACGTCAATTGTCAACAGAAAAATACGCTTGAAATTCATAAAGCACCGCATGATTTAAACAAAAGTACAAAATCGATTACTAATTATATTTTGGGAAAACCTTAGAATTGTAATGTAACTTATTCTTTTTCTACAAAAATGGCTCAATTTAGACCAGCTGGTTTGTCGGATGAGGATACAGACAGTGACGATTATGGATTTTATGAAAAACCCGTAAGTTAAAATTTTAAGGAGTTAATTTTATTTCAAACATAAATTAAATTATGTATAATGGACTACGTATTAATTATATTCAAGTAAATTTTAACTTCAAAATTTTCAGTTACAACTATGTGTTTTTATTTATTTATTTTTTGCTATATACTGTAATTGCAGGTAAGAAACTATAATGCTTATGCAAATATAAGGAAGACAACTGAAATGAAATTGCAAGAAGCCATCATTAATGGCAATGTGAAGGATGTAGAAAATATTATTGCACATGGTATGTTTTCATGTAATTCAACATTTAAAAAAGTAAATTGAGATGGACTCATTTGAAAAAGCTTTTATCCAGCAGAAGTTTCTGATAGGCTTAGCTAATATTAATGATTGCAGATATCTTTAATAAGTCAAGAGGATGTTTGTGATTTGTGTATTTCAAAATACCTAAGTTACATTGCAGGGTTACCTATACATTGAACTATGTTCATTGCTTGGCATATTACTATCTATTGCAGATTTAAACAATACTGTGGACATAGGGCTGGACAGCGGGTGGACTCCACTCATGCATGCCTGTTTCCATGCACAAGATAAAATTGTGAAATTCTTATTAGACTTGGGAGCAGATCCTAATTTGCATGCAGGTAAGATTAGTTACCATAGTATAACTAAATAGGGACTTCATATATTTGGTATGATAATTTCCCTTTCTAGAAGAACTAATAAAAAGTTGGAAATACATAAATGTTTGGAAGACTACTCTGAAATGACAAAGTTTTGAAAACTGTTACACTTAAATATATTTGAAACTATTTAAAGTTACTATTAGTAGGATCATAAGAATGTTTTGATGAACCTTGTCATCAAAAATGTCATTAACTCTTAATTTTTCTCTCTACTATATTCACAATATCAAATACTTAAGATTATGCCATATAAGAAATCATAAATAGTTATTACTTGTATTTACAAAATCATACACTGTTAATTGTGTTCACAAACAAAATAATCAATGTTTTATAAACTATTTTTCAGATTCTGTAACACCGATAATGGCAGCTTGTTCAAACAGTAGCGCAAACAATGACACTATATACAATATTGTAAGCAACCTCATTAGTAAGGATTGCATATTGAATGTTGGTGACAAATATGGACAAACCCCTCTCATGAGAGCTATAAGCAGCAGCCGGGTTGCTGTTGTTCAAAAGCTTCTTGATGACAATGTCAATATTGAAATGAGAGATCAACAAGGATGGACTGTAAGTATTTTATCCAAAAGATCATCAGGAAAGCAAGATTTTTTGTTATAACTTTTATCTTAATGTATTACCTACAGTCTTTAGACTTTGTTATGGATAAAAAAGGTTGTGTATTACTTTATTACACAATCAATAAGTTAAAATATTATTAACCCATCCTCAGTTATTTCTTAATCATACGAAAATTAATACTATATATTTTTTATACCTCATATCTTGCTTTTTATTTAAATGTTTATAATGTATATTTTTAACTTTCTAATTCCAGGCCCTGTTTTGGGCAGTACATCACAATCAGCCTGAGATAGTGGAAATGCTGATAGCAAAAGGAGCTCGCCTCACAGAAGTGGACAAGTCTTGCAGAACAGTACTAGATATTGCCAATTCTCATGACTATCAGAATATAGTTGACTTACTTAAGAAACATTTCAATACAAATGATGATAAAGAAGACACAGGCAGAATGTACTTAAATGATGATATTAAATCATGGCAAGATTATTACCCAGGCATTGAGAAAGGAGAAAAGTAAGAAACCATGCTTAATAAGTAGCTCAACAAGATAACATTTAAAAAGCATCTTTCAGAAAACCACAAGAGTGAACAAACTACTTTAAACTTATTTTGATAGCTTTTTCATAGTTATATGTGCTTTTTGTTTCAAAAAATAATAATAAGTTGTATACTTGATTGTATACTTAAAAATATTGCTTTCTTGGGGAGGCCTACGTTCAGCAGTGGACGGTGATAGGCTGATTGATTGATTGTATACTTAAAATCAAAACTTAGCACTATGTCCAGTCTTCAGATCGGCAAATAACTTATAGTTGTCTGATCTTGCAATAATATGGTCCACTAGTCATGCGAAATGTATTTTGATCAAACATCAATCAGCTTTAATTTGGCATATTAGCTTATAATGTTGTAATTACCAGCTGGTATATTATAGGTTTCCTTTGCTCCATACATATTGTTTACAATTTAAAAAGATATCTTATAACATAACTGCGAAAAAAATTAGATTGTTGCTTATAATTTACGTGTGTCACTGAAAAGGTACTTCAATCAAACTTTATGCAGTAACTATTTCAAAGTCAAAGTCAAATCTCCTTTATTCAAATAGACTTTTATAAGTTCTTTTGAATTGAAAAGTGAATTAGTAGTAGAGTAGTAATTAAAAGTGTTAACATAAACATGTTATCGCTGTGGAGAAGAAACAGCAAGAAACTCCCTCAGCAACATGAAATGTCATTTTTTTTTAATAAATTACAATTCTAATCTAAAAATTAGATGATAATCTAATAATAATGAAATTTAACCAAAATCAAACATACAAAGTAATTATTATGTTTAGAAAAACAAGAATTTTTAAGGTTTTATTTAATTTTATTCATTTATTTAATCTTTATATACACGTATGTATAAAGGCGGACTTAATGCCGTAGGCATTTTCTGCCAGTCTACCTTAATTTAATTAGAATTTTAATATTGCTGTTCATTTTCACTTCAATAATATTTTCTCAGATAGCAACACATCTCCTTCAATGAAATGTTTATAGCATGATATTATTTTTTTCTTTATATCCTTAGGTTAAGTCATTGTTATGTTTTAGGCCAAACTATTCTCAAGAAATTGGTCACTTCCTCTATGGTATGAATTGCGAGAGATTGACACCTCTGATTAAAAGCTGCGGAATGGATTTAAGAACATTTCTCCTGTTGGAAGAGAATGATATGATCAAGCTGGGTATTAACATGCCATATGAACGCCAAAGGCTGAAGCGGGGCTTACGTAGTTTTCATTTACGGGGATGGAAACTAAATGCTGTGTCTGGTTTGTACCAGAAAAAAGTAGAAAATTATAGGTGAGACTTTTTCATTTAGTTACGTAGCAAAATATATATTTTTTTAAATCACATGGTTTGGTGCTTTCGCTCTTCTCTCGTTAGACCGATTAAAAAATGTAACTGAAGTATGTAGTAGTAATATAACAATAAATATTCCATATAAGGGTTTTTCAATATTTCCATAAAAATGATGTAAGTTGTAACCAGATTTATTTAAAGTTACTGATTGGTAAAGCGTATAGTATTAGTAAACGAATGGTAAGAGATCCCTAACGCTTTTAAATGGCGATAGCATTTATATGTATGTCGTAAGGTTTTCATGTTTTCTAAAGGTAGGTCTGCTTAACTAAATAATAATAAATGTGTGGGGATTAATAAGTCCGACTAAGAAAGGACACCAGTTGTTGTTGACCAAAGACAATTTTATAATAGTTCATAAGTAAGATCGAATAGCCAGAAATTCAAGTCTGAATGGAGCATGGTAATATAGAAATATTTTTGATGATGTCACTTTTAATATGATCTGATAAATCAGTTTATAGCGAATTATGACATCATTACTATGTATGATTTAAATGGATTTCGCATTATCATTATGTTATTACTAAATAATACTTGTGAGCTTTTTTACACTGGTCCATTGAAGAGATTTTATTATCCTCATGTTTGACTTTTGATATCTAGATTAAAATAAAAGTACTTGGTTAAATATCGCCACAACTAAGTTCCAAATGATTGATAGATTAATGGTTCAGGAAATATTAAAAGTAGGGGGCTTTTTGTCGCGACTACATTGATACGAACATACATGAAAGAAATAATGTGAAAAAGTTGAAACACTTTCACGTTGAGACAGATGATAGAAAAGGTTTAACGGGATAACGGTTCAGTAGTTTCTGCATCAATCACAAATCACTGCAAATAACTGGTTGCTGTACCACACTCTATCTTAAATGACAATTATTACTTCGAAAATTAAAATAAATTTGTATACTAATAGACCTCTGGGATGCCTTTTCCATTGATCTAGCCAGTCATGGAACAGGGCTACGAGTACGCGGCCTCGGCACCCCGAGCTGTTGCCATCTCCTATTACTTCCTCATCCGGGACTGTAGCATCCTTACCATCAGGCCAAATATCCTTTCCTGCAATATCCTGTACCTAAACACACGCTATCCCTACTCCATTCCTAAAACAATGAAAGTCCCAAGGAGGGTTGGCGTCAGGCAGGCGGCCGGCCGTAAAACATCTGCTAAAATTCTTATGCAGCATGTTTTGTCCTTCCTTCCTGTGTGGAATCACAAAACATGCTGCGTCGACCCCAAATAAGAATTGGGAGCAGGGCAGGAGAATGATGAATGATGATGATGACCTATGGGACTTTAATTATGTGTTATCTATACATGATTAAAGTCTATCTATGAACTGCTTAAGGACGGAAATCTATCTTAAAATTGAACTTAATGTGATCGAAAAATTTCGCTTGCGAGAGAAGTTGCATATGACAACATGTCATTTACCAATCAGCCCCATTCAAAAACGATGATATCATAATCCAAATGTTTCTTATGCTATTAAGATAAGCGTATCTGGATTATTCACGGCCGACACCCGTTATCAGGAACTCGAGACTGCTTGGGATTTAATTCTTATCTGTTTTTTTTTCAGCGTGTTGGACTGTTTAACGACATTAGGTAATCATTTACAACAAATATATATTTTGGAAGCCACTCTACAATATACTTTACGTGAATATGGTAAAATACAAAATCAAATAAAATTTGAACCGCCAGACTCGCCAATACTTGGCAAAGTTAAAGCAGCCGCCAAAAATATGCTCAATAATATTAATAGTATTAGAAGAGAAATTAAGAATATGAAAGTTATACTAAATAAAGTAAGTTCTAGCATTAAATATTTTCCAATTTATAGAAATTCATATTAAACTTATCTAAATTTAAAGTTTTAAACAATAGCAAAAAGTCTATTAGCTTTATAGAGTATCTACTCAATTGTTACGGGTTATTTTTTCTAATGAATCATGTGACTCATAACATGTTGACTATTAAGCTGTCAACATTCAAGGTCTGACGATGTTGAACATCGGATGGTACTGAGAAACAGCTATAATTGGAGCCTTAAGTTTAATGTTCTTAAGCAGTGATTAATAACATAATACAAAAATGCTCTTGACTCTTATACTATTTAAGTAATGGTTTGAAGATCTTAGTTCACAACCCGTATAATCTCCACTTCAATTGAATATTTAGTAGCATTGGTTGCATTTACCTACAGACATGCAAGTTCCTTCAAGCCGACGAAAACTTCGATGACTTCATTGAATTAAATTGAAACTCAATATAATCCATCAAATTACGACATGTAAAAGTGTGTTGCATATATATTTTTTTTGTTACAGATAAGTAGAAATAATCCACAGCCTGTGGACATAATCACAGAGCCGACCGCCCAAGAAATTGCCATAGGATACCTCACTGAAGTTGTAATTGTGTGTTCAATAGGATTCTTGTTATACCATGCCAAAAATTTTATTATTAATACATTCAGGAAATAAATGTTTTTTTTTCTAAAATGTATGTGTTAATTAATCAAGTCCCACATAGCATTATAACTCAGTATGTATCTGTTGTGTTTTAAGATTACATGAATAAAGAAAAGAAAAAGTGCAAAATTTAATGAAAGAAACGATTTTTTGTATTTTATATTATTTTATAAAAGTATGACCAAATTTTCTTGGTGATCTTTATTTTACATGTGATACAAAAATACTCAGAAAATAATTCTTTGCGAAGCTTTAAGTATGTACATTTATTCACGATTTCCTTGTGATCTTTTATTTTAGTCCGCGATGATTAGTTAAAAATTACTTGCATGCAGTAAATTAACTACGGTATCACGAAATTCTTAAACTTTATCGCTGGTTCAAAATAGGCCAGTTACTCGCATTTTATTGCGTTGATTGAGTCTGCCATATATTATTAATATTATGGTTGAGTTTATCATAACACTTTACAATCCAAATGACCTATAAAGAAGGGTATTATGAACATCAGTGTGGCGAGATTTAACATGACAGTTCCCGAACTTTGGGCTCGTAATTCATACATTCTAACATTCATCATAGTTGCAATGTGTACCCTACATCAAAAGTTATGTTCGTCACTTGCAAATATTACAACAGACCAACCTTGTCACCTATTTCAGTTGAGGTGCATTTGGCAGAGAGACGCTGAGTAACAGTAATTAGAGCCCGTTTATAATTGATGAGAGACAGTAATTACCATTAGTTTCGACAATTATTCATAGTCTGCAATGGGGATAATCTCCACAGATCATCTGAGCGTGTAAATATACACACGCATGTGTCTGTTGTTTTTTATGTTTCCGTTTGTTTGTAGCTGAATATAATAGCGTCATCGGATGAATCAGATGCAGTGTGAGGGCGTGCGCAAAAATACAATCGTGTTGAAAACAAATCAATTAGTAAAATGAAAACAACGTCTAAATCTGGTGTGCATCTTTACATGTCAAATAAAATAAATAAAGTTACGCTGAAAAGGAGATGCGTGTCAACAGTGTTCTCAGTGGCGCTGTGTTACATTAAATGTAATTTAGGTCTTCCACGCATGTGTTGTCTGCCAAAAACACGCAAATTGATGTTTTGGATACGTACAACAAATACATTTGCAAAACATTTTACTTTCAATCTTCACGTAATCTGTTTTATACAATGAAAAAAATCAGGTTAGTAGATGTAGAATGGCTTTTCCGACTATAGTTGAGCCATTCAATTGGTAAAAATTATGAAATACATTTTGTTTACTATACATAATAAAGTTTGTTATAGATGAACAAAATATCTAATAATAATGAAACCTAGTCCACCAAAAAGCATGCCGACAACCGATAAAGATATCTCACATTAAGTGACGTATGGTATGCCACTATTTAATGAAAGTTATAAAAATATTTTCAGTTTGCTTTACAAAGTCAATCATGTAGGTACATATGTAACTTCCTTTCCGCGAAACATCAGGTGTATTTTTATCGCGATTCTCTCGATAACGATAAATGTGATTGACAGAGGGTTTTAATATTTCTATTAACTGCACACTTTTCAAGTGTCTTGCGGTTCAATAGAATTATTATATATTTAACGCATAAATGTAGTGCGTGTGTGACTTGGGATTACAGCTTATCTATAGTCTATAGTCACCACCCGAGCCAATATTAAGCTTCCAATACAATCGCACTTGCGAATACCACTTGCGAAATGCTTAGCTCAACTCACTCCTTGCCTTTTCTTTTCCTAACTTTAAAAGAAGAAAGAAAAGGTTTTTAACTATCCGTTCAAGGGCTTTTAAAAATGAAAAAAAAGATCTATTTGTGATACGATAACCGACGGAAACTCTCATGAGAAAACCCGCATACCTCAGATTCTTCTATCAAAAGGTTCTATGAATGTGAAGTCTACTAACTTCATAGACTAACACGTAAACGCAATTTTAGGTAAAAGCAAGATCGGCCACAATAACTGTATCTTCATAGGGTGTTAAAGCTGGAGCTAATTAGGTAAGCTTCTCTAGTATCGAGTAAAGAAGGCTATTCTATTAAATCAATTTATACTTATAAATGGTTATGTACCTACTGCATATCAGTGTTGTGATAAGTTGTTTTAGCAGAATATTCCTATCAGACAAAAAAATCATAAACCTTGATGTGGAATTAAAATGCCCGGTCAATGACACAATAGCCGCATACTTTTCGACTTGGTACCATCTGAAAATGAGACAAAAATAGCACGTTGCTAATTTATCACCGAAGTCACTAAGCCAATAATCTTGAAGTAAGTCTGTTTAAAATTGTTTTTTAAGAATAATTTTTAGTAAATTTACTATCATTATAGGCTTAGATACAGATAGGCCTTTTATCATTTCGAGAGTTCTTCGACCCGATATACTCTTTTCCCACTTGTGGTGTCACAACTTTATGATGCCTAAACAAAAATATTCTCAAGTTCTTCTAAACCGTTATTGAGATTTCCTTCATTTCTGCCTATAATAAAACTCTTAGGGCCAGTAGGTTCCTAAGAGTACCTGCAAGTAACGGAGATAAAAAAATTATGTACTTTTTGACAACCAAACACACAGTATTTTACATCGGATTAAGATCATATTTTTAAATAAACGTGTTTACATAATATTAAAAAAATGCTAACATTTTTCTAACACTAAAATAATTAAAAGAAAGCGACCCTCGCGTCCTCTTTATGTCGCATGTTATATGTTACATGTTATATGTATTATTTATTTATGCTTTTATTATACATAGCGAATAAAGGCGGAATTATTGCCTGAGGTATTCTCTAAGAGTCAACCTTAGGGTGATGCAGAGATTGAAGGTAGGTGCATAAATGTGGGATGAAATACAAATAACCATAAGTCATAACACCTTGATATACCCAATTTAATCGTAATCTTAGTATTCTGTGAACCGCTCTCGGTAAAAGTACCTAAATTTTTTTTTTTTAATAATTATCCTAAATGTCGATACCTTTGTTCATGAGTATTATAACTTGTATACTATTGCTTGGTGCTTCAGAGAAAATTGATATTTTTAGCTAATATAGTGTCTTCATCTCAAAGATTGTTCCTTAATATACTCCACTTAAAAATCAATACTACTTATATATTTATAAGTTCAAAATGCGTATACTACCTATTCTACTAATTGCTTGTTCTCGTCATACACGTCTTTCACATTGACTTCTGTATTTTATAGTTGCTACAACATCTACAGTTTCTGAACTTTTAAGTTATTAATTTACATTTTCTGGGAGGTAAAATAGCGTTTCGTTCAATTACTTACAAAAAACGGATATAAAACAAACGTTTTTGTATAACCGAACAAAATAACAGTGAACATTAAGTATGTAGTTGATTTGCGTCATGCTTATACAAAAAGGGTTCCTTGCCAATTTACCTCTTCCCACAGAATTTACAATTCGAAAATAAATAAAAAAATGCAGAAACAAACGATCTGCCATAAAATTATTCATAGGTCAGTTCGGTCACTTGCTACAAACAAGCATTAACAGCGTGTTACGTTATTTATGAATCTTATTTATGTCAAAAATAAATGTATACTTTAATGTCCTACTTGACGTCATCGTTATGACATAACTGCTTTGTTTGTCTGAGGTTTATTTTTAACCATGATCTGTCTTTCGACGACTTATTTATGCATTTCGGTATAAGGCAGTCGTGACATTTGACATGTAAGTACGTGCTGACTTATAAGCTGGGAGTTACAATAAATAATTGTATTGATATAAAAACACTGTAGGTAGATGGTGTTGAATATGTATCATACTATTTGTAGGCATTAACAAATATTTGAATACAATTTTTTAAGGCTTACCGATGTGGGTGTTGTAATTAGATAAATAAACTGAACTGTGCAGAAAACTGTCGCACACTTTGTCAGTGGCGTAATTACAGGGTGGCAAGGCTGGCAAAATGCCACGGGCTCCGGACTTGAGAGGGTCTAAAAGGCCATAAGACCAATTTTGCGCCGTAGTACATAAAATGTATATTTTTGAGAAGGGCAATTATACGCTAGAAGTCCCCATGCAAAAAATTTGCTACGGACCTCAGATGCCATAATTACGCCACTGCAGTTAGTCCTTGCCCTTCTGAGGTCATGAATTACAGAGTCAGAAACTAAGTATAAGCAATTTCGGTCTCAGGTACACTGATAATGAAAGAAAGGAGAACAGAGGCTCGACATGTTTTTAGAACACACGAATGTTTATCTTGATACAGGGATTAAAACCTTCGACTTTTACTTCAATTTCTACAGGGTGCGAGCAATAGTCAGTTATATCTTCAAAGTATTTTACCGGATCCTTGATAAACAATTATAAAATCTATAGTTTATAAGGCAATCTCGATATAATTTCAAAGATTCTTGTTCCGTGATAGAATGACGATAAAAATAATGGTGTATTATTTAAGTATAAAACTATAAATGAAATAACAAGTAATTAAATCTACGCATTAGATTTTATCTAGTACGCATTAGTTGGATAAAAACAAACACATTTTTTTATAATTTTATTCACATCTAAAACATTCGTAACAACTGTTTGTACTAAAATATAAATGTGTATTAAGCTGTTAAATTGGTGTATGTTTATTAATATCATACTCGTTAACGCTGCTAATAGCAGATAGTGTTAAGCTAAAATGGACTCCTGTACAGTGGATAAGACACTTTAATTTATCGTTGTCATAGCCTATCTTCGAAATTTTTTTACGATATTATTTAGTTTAAATTATACATTTAGTTCCTCAATTAACACTTATAAGCTCGGGTCCATTTCTCGAGACCATAGTATAATTTGAATGTTTTTTTTTTCAGTAAACTTGGTTGGTAGGAAAAATAAACCTATAATTTCCAATCGACAAAAATGCATACATTGAATGCAGGAACTTCTAAGAATCACTGTGAAAGCATAATATGCCATTTAAGCAACATTGACATGCAATTTGTGCTCCACAAAAAAGTTGGAATTTACATAAATACCTACTAATTGACGAATTAAAACAATTGTTAATAAATTTTGAGATTCTTTATAAATAAAAATGTTGCCAATTGCTTCTCTTATAATTTATAAAAGTAAATTAAATAAATTATTAACAGTATTATGGAATAGCTGCTGTCACTGTGGACCGTAAGCGACAGATTGGACCGCTCAATGCTTTTGGATGGGGATGTTCCTGTCAGTGATGGCTAGCTGAGGCAGCGGCGCCTCCACGGTCAGTACTCCGTCGCGGGACAACGACGATTTGATCGCCTCGGGGTTGGTGCCCTTCGGCAACAGGAACTCCCTGTTGTATTCTCTGTACACTGATTTTGTATCAGATTTCTCTTCGTGTTTGGCGTGGACCTGAAATGGAACACGTGACGTATAAATATCTCGTCTGGACGACTTGTCTTTCTTAACCCCCATAAAAAACGAGATGCCTGCGTGAGACCGATACTTTAACGTTGGCATGTTGCCTGCTCTTGTAAATAGAGACGAAAACACGCTACATTATTTCGTGAACAATTTACCTTCATTTGACTGTGACAAAAAGTAGATAAAGTGAGCCAGAAATTCTTCACCTCTTAGCAACAATATAATATGTACCTATTGTCTTTTATCTTTCAATGTTACATTGTATTCGACCTGAATAACATTTCATACTATTTTAATACACTCGTTAAAAATACTTTCTAGTAAACAATATGTTATTACTCACCAATAATTTGTTGTCTACAGTCTTAACAACGATTTCTTCTGGGGTGTACTGGCTGACATCGAAACGGAGTTTCAAAGTCTTGCCGTCACCTTCATCCTGGATGAGGGGCGAATTGAGGCTGTCCCAGTGGCTGGGCTCAGCCAACTGTCTGCTGTCACTATGTTGTGTGGATGTTGTCGAGCTGTAAACACAGAACACAATAAATAAATGAGAAATAGGTAGAAGATCGTGTAAGGAACTAAAATAAACAACTAAGTATTTGTGATATTTGATCGATAGTTATACGTATTATCAATACAATTGGTTGCAGTTTACTCTGTCTTTTTGGAATGTGGTAATCCTAAAGAATGTTGATGTTCACCACGGACGTCAGTATAAATTGTTATTGATTAACGCAAGGTTATTTATTTGCCTTGAACAGTCAATGATGTTTGTGCAACCTAGGAATAAGTGAATATATAGTAAAGTTCGCTTTCAACTTTAGTTTTAATTATTAAATCGACGATACAAAAATTCATGCATTTAGATACAGCATTCTACGAGTCCAAAAGGCATAATTTTTTAATGTATGAAAATGCTTCAATTATGTACTTTAATCATACATCACGAGCACATTTCATTTGAATATTCGAAATCTTATCAATGTGGTCGTGAGTGAGCCATCCATTAAAGTTTACTAAAAAAGTGATTACTGACATGCGAAAATTTGGTCACGCTATAAATTTTCCCTTAAAATGATTTGCATGTGGGGGTACAAGCTATTAACATGCCACGTAGCGATGACTCATAATACTAAAACGGATTACTTCTACTTTCTACGGTCGTTGCCGTTAGCTTAATAATGTAAGGTCTCATCTAAAGCAAAAAATATGAAATTTAAATTATTTGGTTTGCAAGGTGCACACATAATTTTGTCGCTATTGTAATTGATCATTACACAGCTGATGTCATTCTCATGTCATCAGTGCAGATACAAGGTCGTGTCAACAAATGAGCTCATCGATATTAGAGTAGGTAAATACATATGTCCAATGTAATTTGTGATCAATTGTGCGAAACTTAATTTTGTCGATTGTGCAGCCTGAATTAAATAAATTTCAGTACATATTTTCGTGCTACTTAATTGAACATACAATGCTGTGTCGACAAAAGGCTGCTTGAAAATTATTTTTGAATAAAAATATTTTTGTTATTTCTCGGTTATACTTGATCCAACAAAAAAAATATTCACAGGAGTACAATGATTTTTTTTGCAATGAAAATTGCATATTTCAGTTGAATTCTTAGACCTCTGGTTGCGGAAAGCTAATGAAATTGTCACGATTGGTTTCGTAACTTGTTTAATAATTTTATTGATGCTTCTAGAACACGTGTTAAGTGTCTAGATACACATTTTGCAAGCAATTCCAACACGACTTTGAAGATAGTTCCTTAGGTTTTCAAGACGATTGTCAGGATTGTTCTAATATGTCCAAGTTATTGATGTATTTAAAAGATAAGTTCCATTTTATTTTGTTTGTGTTAATGTTAGGGTTTAATGCTGTTTGAGTAAATACTTACATTATTACATAAATCGTGATATGTATTCATAAATGGGTGAAGCATCACAGATATGAAAATATTGAGAACATGAATATTAGTTAATTACATACATGCTTATACAGTTAAATACAAATATACATAGCAGTTCCAGAATTAGTTAATTACCTCTCAGACGACTTGGTTACCCCTCCAGAGGAAACAGATTCGAAATTGTAAGACATGCAAAAAGCAATATTGTTGTTAGTTTTATTTGTATACATATACATAAACTATGTTGATGATGGACAAGTGATGCTTATGGAACAAACGATAAAAATATTTGCAAATAATTGATCGCAATCTTGAATTCAATGTACTTGCTGCAAAAATATTTACATCAAATTGTCCATCATTGTATAATATAATATTAATATATGTACTTTATGAAATATAGAATTAGTTTAAACAAAAACCTGCAGTTATGATTATAAAAACATACACATTAGAAATACAATTTAAAATAGGTAAATAATGAATACCAAATAAAATGTCAACTGATATAAATAAAAAATGTCAGCAGACATTATAGGTATTTAATATCTTAGTAAGCGATATCCGAAGTGGATAAAATATACTTAATAGAATAATAAATAAAGTGATAATCAGATACGTTACTTCTTAACAGTTGATATCACTAACCAGTTTGCAGCATTATAATAGTTGAACATTATGTATGGAATATTTTTTGTAGTCAACATAAAATGATTTATTACATTACTAACCTACCACTGTATAGATAAATTTTACGTAGTATTAGAGAGTATGACGTCAATTTCTTTTATATCTTCTTAGTTATCTTGTAACGAGGCAATAACAACGGCCTAATTTTAATTATTCCGCCTCCGCGGACTTAGCATCAAGTAAGTCCAAATATGTACAACCGCTCTGCACTGGATCATCTACCCACACACGACGAGGTAGTTACCAACTAAGCTGCAACAGTATGGGCGGACCAGTCAGCAGTCATTCAAAACCCACACTTAAATGATTGAGCAACAACCCAAAAATATTTGTGACGTATTTATCGAAATGTTTGTTAACGCCTTGTACAAATTGATTTAAGTCATAAAATACTTTAACACCCGTTTCAACAGCAGACAAGTGTGGACTGGAGTTTAAGTCTTATACATTTATTTTAACTGCGGGCTACATAGTACTGAGTGAAGGTTGCTATTGCATCACCAAGCTTGTGGCTGAAACACTGCTAACTCGCTCCAAGTGGGTCATGTATTCGAGCCGTAAACATAACTTCAGCGCATTCGCGTCAGCAAAACATTATCATCTACCCACTAGTGTTGATACAACATATGTCAACACTGAATTCTTCATTCATTTAAATCAACAAATGAATTTATCATACGTATTGAACAACCAGTAGGTTGTTTTGTGTGTTTTTATTGCATTTTATTGATAACCTTTGTCTTAAACAATAAACTATCAAAAAGACACGTTTCCCTCTTAGTAGAAGTATACTTCAGATTAACTCTGCGACATTAAACTCTCATCTCTGAATGAAACTATGCGCTAATACTAGGTAATAATCGCCTCTAGCCTTAACTGCGCCGTAATATTTCAGTGTATTAGATTTCTTACATGATGGATGTGTTTATGAAACCGTTTTACATCCTGTTTACAATTTTATGCATTCCCATATTTTAACAGCAAAATTTAACGCGTTCAGAGCCGGCGCAACCGGCGCTATTTCTATTTATGACATCATCCCGCGTCGGTCTTACGTATCGCTGCACGCTTTAAATGGAGGCGAATGAAATGTTTGCACTTGATGCCGTTCCGCGGAGTGGTCCCGAATAATACCTTTTGAATAAGGTAACTTTCTTAGAGTACGCGAGATCGCTCGAGGCAGACAACTTTGTTGGGAAACTATTTAAATCATTAATTCAAGATTCCCTATAAGGAAAACAGGGCACGCTATGTAACTGTTTCGTACAGAATAATAATGTAATCAAGCCGCCAACTCGACATTATAATATTCATTCAACAGCATGACTTTTAAAAATATACATTTACCGATGTCTTTTAAATAAAACTAATTAAAAAATAAATAGGTACCTTGTTGTGCTCTTGAAGAAGTTGTTGCTTTCTCTGTTCATGAGTTCCGATCTGAATTTGCTCATTTCCTCTTCCATTTTTCTCATTTCAGCATCAAATCGCTCCCTAATGCTGGAGAATTCAGTGTCAATGACAGAAAAGTCACCAAGCTTGATGGGGATGTTCCTCTTCAGACCACTGTCAGCCATTTTATCGTTGTATGTCGTGTAGAATTAATTGAAACTAAACAAACACTGAAATGTTCTTGTGTAAACACGTCTCACGGTAACGCTACGCACTCAACGGCAGACAAGGCAGGACTGATCATTAGTCGTCGACTCGGCGCCAGGGGGCCTGCGCACAGTTTTAAATAGCCTCAAGTTCGAACGCCGTCGCAGACTCAATCGGCGTCACTCGGCCCACACTTTGCTTCTCGCTCATTCCACGTCTCCTCGTATCGTGGCTCATACACAAGAATCTTGCGGTGATGCAAAGCAACGCGGTGGTGGTACCCACGACGTTATGCGATTGATGAATCATTTCATCTGGATTTGTCTCTTCTGTTTAAGGCAATCAACTCCGTACCAGATACTTATTCATTGCGATATTTTTGCTGGATGGCGTGTTCATCGTGACATGTATATGCATTTCAGAGTACTATGATTGCTAGTATTAAAATATATTAATATTAATTAATAAATGATTTGTTTCACTTATTTCTTCTATAAAAGTTAACAATTGATTATTTTGTCGCGGAGGTCTTCTACGAATATAACTATAAGTACTTCCTTTTTAACATCTGACATTCCTTCACAATTGCGTCATAAGAATGTTATATTTCGTTTGTTTGCTAATTCCTTAATTTAGATCCCGTGTGTTGTGGTCATTGTGTTGTTAGAGAACAATTCTTGAAACAGTCGTTTAGAATTACCGCAGTTACCAGAAAGCAGCCTTGAATGAGTCATTTTAAACGTAGTATTAGGTAAGACCAAAGAAACCTGTAATAGGTACTTATTTTGGGGAAAGCTGATTTATATTTTAATTCCTATAAAAATTTATACCTTTATGAGAAATACATAGGAATGTTTATGTTTATAATCATTTTGTAAAAATTATAGTATTTTTAAAAAATAACTAAATGATTCGTTTTAAGAATAAAATCAAATTATCTAACACTAGCTTTTGCCCGCGACTCCGTCTGCGTAGACTTTAGGGCTGAGTGCAGAAAGATAATACGTGAATCTTTATTTCTTCTCATAAGTGTCCAAAAAAAGTTTTACTTTGAAAAAGCTATTTCCGCATTTATAATATAACATGTTTTTTTCACGGGCACATTTAATTGTTACTTCACAGGGTCCTATTTATGTTCATACCTAAAATTATATAACTTAGTCGAATGGTTTAGGCGTGAAAACGTAACAGACTTACAGAGTTACTCTTGCAATTATAACATGTACCCACCCATACTCACGGGAACACATTTTCCAGGATAAAAGTATATCATGTTAATTCGGTGGGTCCTTTTTTTTTTTTTTTTTTTTTTTTTGTTATCGAGGGGAAAGCTGTTTATGGCTCTACTTCCCGCCAGCCCGGGGGCGATGGGGGGCGGGAAGCGTATGTCGGGGTCACCGGTCTTCCATCCCGGCGCGCGGCGACGTCAGGTCCGCGCAGGTGTTAGTGCCGGGCTGGGTCTCTACCAAAATCCCTAAACCGGCATACCGACCAAAACCCCCCGGTGGCCATCACCGCGCCGAGTGGGGCGACCACGGAACGTGAGCGAGAAGCGCCCACCGTTATACCGCAGTCGCCCGGTGCGCCTCCGGAACGTAAACGTCCCGGCCTTCACGAATTTGAAGGGGGCGCAGTTGCACCCCCACTATCTTGATTTGGGCGCCCTGGTTGTGAATGGTGTGAATTCGGTGGGTCCTACCTATCTCTATACCAAAACTCATTTAGATTGATTCAGTAGATCTTGAATATAGCTATTCCCTCGGAAATACTACATTTTCCGGGATAAAATGTATCCTATGTTACTTCGGTGGGCCCTACCTATCTCCATACCAAAATCATTCAAATCGGTTCAGTAGGTCAAAAAATACCCGTTCCCACGGGAACACTACATTTTCCGGGATTAAATGCATCCTATATTACTTCGGTGGGTCCTACCTATCTCCATACCAAAAATCATTCAAATCGGTTCAGTAGATCCAGAACTACCCATTCCCACGGGAATACTACATTTTCCGGGATAAAATGTTTCCTATGTTACCTCGGTGACTCCTACCTATCTCCATACCAAAAATCATTTAAATCGGTTCAGTAGATCCAGAACTACCCATTCCCACAGGAATACCACATTTTCCGGGATAAAAGATGTTCTATGTTACTTCGGTGGGTCCTACCTATCTCCATACCAAAAATCATTCAAATCGGTTCAGTAGATCCAGAACTACCCATTCCCACAGGAATACTACATTTTCCGGGATAAAAGATGTTCTATGTTACTTCGGTGGGTCCTACCTATCTCCATACCAAACATCATCTAAATCGGTTTAGTAGATCCAGAAATACCCATTCCCACGGGAATACTTCATTTTCCGGGATAAAAAGTGTTCTATTTTACTTCGGTGGCTCCTACCTATCTCCATACCAAAAATCATTCAAATCGGTTCAGTAGATCAAGAAATACTGATTCCCACGGGAAAACTACATTTTCCGGGATGAAATGTATCTTATGTTACTTCGCTGGGTCCTACGTATCTTCATACCAAAAATCATTCAAATCGGTCAAATGGTTTAGGCGTGAAAGCATAACTCAGGTAGTGTTACTTTCGTGTTACAATATATGCTCATCCCACAGGAACCCTACATATTCCCGGGATAAAATGTTTTTCATGTTACTTCATAGGATTTTATTTATGATCATACCAAGAATCATAAAAGTCGGTCAAATGGTTTGAGCGTGAAAGAGTAAGAAAAATTTTGGGTTTTATACCCAATCCCACGGGAATACTACATTTTCCGGGATAAAAAGTATCCTATGTTACTTCGGTGGGTCCCATCTATCTCCATACCAAAAATCATCCAAATCGGTTCAGTACTTTTTGAGTTTATTCGTAACAAACATCCAAAAATCCAAAAATCCAAAAATACAAATCTTTCCTCTTTATTATAATAGTATAGATTAGCCCCTCCAAGTCTAACTCCACGTCCGGCTAAAACATCTAGGCCACGTGAGGGGTGGAACATCATAGCATTACGCGAAAACTTATGATGGCCAACGGAGCACTAGCAACACCTTCAATATGGAGAGAGAATTTAGTAATGCACGTATAGGGCCGCTTCCCGGGGGTGATCGCCGGGGCACGTCTGGGGCTGACGCTGGACGTGACAGCATGCGAACCGTCAGCGGCTCTCTGCTGAACAGGCGGGCAGGAGTCGGGGGTCCCGAAGATATTACAGCCGACCAACGGGGCGGGGAGGGGGCGGATGATGTTTTGCAGAGTAGGGCTTCGCCCACACACTCTGTCGGCTCATCTGCATCGACCACAAATAACGTGTATAATGATAAGAGAAGAAAGTGGTCAACAGAAGAATTAAGGGAACTGATGTTTTGTTATTTTAAAGCAAGATCCGAAGGGTCTGGATACTTAAGCAGAATGCACGAGATTTTTACAGAAAGAAACCCTAATAATCCAAAAACACAGAAATTAAATGGTAACACTTTGGCAAATCAAGCTCGTAGGATTATTAAACGAAATATGATACCAAAAGAACTCCTAGTCCAAATTCAGAAACATGCCGAAGGCACTATAGATACAACTGAAACAACTGATAGTAATGTTATTGAAACGAACTCACAAATTACACATACACCACCAATTGCTCCAAATACAACACGCGCGCATATCCCTATAGATCAGGCAGAAAATATTGACCAACTAACAGGAAACATTGAAGTTAATGAGGACCAAAATCCATTAGTATTAGACTTTCTCCAGATACTAGCTGAAACCAAAGTCACCCCACTTGAAGAACGACTATTTCTACCAAAAGCTAAAATAAATAAAAAGTTCATAGCAAATCTACGCGTGCTAAATACATATATGCCTAATGTACTGATAATAAATAATTCTCTACGAGAAATAAATAACATTATTTATGCAGCTGCTAAAACCCTAATAATAAATAATAAACAGATACCGTATATGCCTAGAAATATAATCAAAACAAAAACAGTACCACCATGGAAAAAAAGGATACAAATAAAAATAGAGAAATTCAGAAAAGAATTAGGTCAATTAATAGAAGTAGATAGGGGAATAACCACACGCCGAATGATAAAAGTTAAAGATAGACTATTTAAAAAACACAACATTTGTAACGACAATGACCATAAAAACGCAATAGAAATATTAAAACAAAAGATAAAAGCATTAGCCGGTAGAATAAAAAGATACGAAGATATAAGTAATAAGAAAGAACAAAATAAGTTATTTATTGAAAATGAACACATACTATATAGAAGTTTAGAAAGAAATACTGTTAAAGACATCAAGTTGCCAAATAAAGCCAGTATTGAAGAATTTTGGACCTCCGTTCTATCAAACCCAATAGAATATAATAGTGAAGCGAACTGGATCAAAGATATAGAAATGGAATCAAGAGAAATAAACACTACAACCATAGACGTAATTTCAGAAGAACATGTACAATATGCCACCAAAAAACTGCTTAATTGGAAATCTCCCGGTATAGATAAGGTGCAAAATTACTACGTTAAATATTTTACTAGTGTACATAACTACTTAGCTACAGCATTCACAAATATATTTTCTGGTACTGAGACACTAGAGGAATGGTTCACCACAGGTCAGGTCATTCTCGTACCCAAAAAGGATCACACTGAGGATCCTAAAAATTGGAGGCCTATAGCATGCTTACCCACCATGTATAAATTATTAACTTCAATATTAACCAACACCCTTAATAGCCATTGCCAGGAGAATCATATAATAGCTGTAGAGCAACGCGGTTGTCGTCGTGGGACTCGAGGTTGTAAGGACCACCTGATGGTAAACAAAGCAATATTGGAAGATGCTCATAAACATAAGAAAAACTTAAGCATGGCCTGGATAGATTACCAAAAAGCATTTGACAGCATATCTCACGACTGGCTTATCAAAATTCTTGATATCTATAAATGTCCCTCTATCATCAAACAGTTTCTACAGTTAACTATGCCCTCATGGAAAGTAATCATGACAGCCCGTGGACTCAATGATACTATAACTACGAAACCTATACACATAAGACGGGGAATATTTCAGGGCGACTCACTTTCACCTTTGTTATTCTGCTTAGCCATAAATCCCATTTCATCTATTTTGAACAAATATTTATTAAAAGGATACAAATTAAAAGATAGTTATCAAATCAATCACCTTCTTTATATGGATGACTTAAAAGTATACGCAAGTAGTAGCAGTAATTTAAAAGTTTTATTAAACAGTATAGAGATATTCACTAGTGACATAGGAATGACATTCGGGTTAAATAAATGCAATATATTAAACATAAATTCAGGCTTTAGAAGTAACGTTACAGGAGAAGGGCATATACTATTAGGCGGAGAAACAATTAAGCAACTTCCTACAGGAGACACATATAAATATTTAGGGATCCATGAGTCGGGTAAAATAGAACACAACGTAGTTAGAGAACAGATAACTAAAGAGTATTTTAGAAGAATAAAAAAATTACTTAACACGCACCTTACCTCCCGTTATTTAATAAAAGGAATAAATACATACGCTACACCGGTTCTTTTATATTCATTTGGCGTTATAAATTACAAACTAACAGATTTAAAGAAAATAGACACTAAAACAAGAAAACTACTAGCGATGAAAAAGGCACACCAACAAAAAGCAGACGTAGATAGGCTATACTTACCGATAATACAAGGGGGTAGAGGGTTACAAAATATAGAATACTTGTACAAATCACAAATCCTAAAGTATAAAATATATTTAAAAACACAAAACGATTATTTAATTAAAACAATAGTACAGCATGATACACATAAAGATAAATACTCGATAATAGACGAAGCGCAAACAATTGAACGAGAATTTAATTTAACCATAGGAAACACGCACACAGAGAACGAAATCAAAGAAGCAATAACTAAAAACTATAACCAAAGATGGAGAAATAAACAGTTACATGGACAATATCCGAAGAAGGTATTAGACCAAACCAATATAGATATTCAGGTCTCATTTAATTGGCTAAAAAAACAACAAATAACCCCGAGTTTAGAGTCATCAATATTTGCTATACAAGATCAAGCTGTTATGACACGTCAGCACCAGAGAGATATACTGAAGCAGACGATAGACGGGAAATGCCGACTGTGTGCCTCCAAAGACGAAACGGCACAACACATCATAGCGGGCTGCGAAAAACTAGCCGGTACATATTACGTCAAACGACACAACAATCTAGTCCAGTACGTATTCTGGTGTTTGGCTAGAAAACATAATATAGACGTTTCGAATCTCTGGTGGAAAGAAGTGCTCTTACAGCCACAAATCCGAGAAAACGAATCTGCCAAGATCCTTTGGGAAATGCCCGTCCACACTGATATCACTGTTACTCACAATAGGCCAGATATAATATATATAGATAAAATAAAAAATAAAACGTTTTTAATAGATGTAACCGTACCATCTGATTACAATATAGGAGCCAAAGAAATAGAAAAATTAAGTAAGTACCACCTTCTTAAAAATGAAGTCAGTCGTTTGTGGAATACACAAGCGAGTGTCATCCCAATCGTTATAGGCGCAACAGGGACAGTAGCTAAAAGTATACACAAATACATAAATAGTTTGGAAAGTAATATTGATATCAACATCCTACAGAAACAAGCCGCCATTCACACATCAACCATATTGAGTAAGGTATTAGGAGACACAGTATTTGTAAATACACAACAACCACCAAACCCATAAAACATTATAACATATATATGTATGTATACAAGTATAACAATCATTTTTGTAAATATGTATTAAAAAAAAAAAATAAAATAAAAAAAAAAAAAAAAAAAAAAAAATAAATAAAAAAATTTATAATAATAATAAAAAATTAAAAATAAAGAAAAAAAAACAAGATATGGGGAATGGGTATCTTTATTCCTGTAGGTTACAGGACGAGATATCTGTTTTAGCCGACGTAATGTCGAGGAGGTTAAACCTGAAAAAAATTAGTATAGATTACGTCAATTGTTTGATAGTACAGCGAAACTGCTAAATGTTAATGTAACTTGGCAAGACTGTGGAATTTTGCGAGGATGAACATAAATAAAATATTATGTATGTAGGTACATTATAAATTATCCGAGGAAATAATATATGTAAAGTTGCAGTGTCGCTTAAATGCCACGAGAGATAATAGCTTTATTTTTATGATCCTACACATATATGCATACTGCAATTTTGCCAAAGAACATCTATCTACTCACAGGTATTCCATTCGTCTGACAGAGCATAATGATGTCACTGACGTCAAAGTAAAGCCGAAGTAATTACTCAGGTCTTATGGGTACACCCTGACATTGCGGATCCTAGATTATGCTCAATTGCATGAGTCACTGAGATAAGTTTTACATTTTATAAGTGGACGGCAACCTTTTGGCAGGCAAGGGCCAAAAAGTGACAAAATAAATAAAGGCGGGACCCACTTGTGATATTTACCTCAGATTCCTAACAAAAAAATAGCCCCACTTCCTACGATACGGCCTATACTAGGTTTTTAAATTTATTTTCAAAACATCCACGGGCCCCATGAGGCCCGCGGGCCATGGGTTGCCGACCACTGGTCTAGATTATAGTAATGTCCAGAATTCGTCATTCGGATAGAAATTAGAAACTGATATCATACTCTAAGTAACTATCTCCTCAGCCGTCTCACTTGCCGAACGATGAGCTACAGGATTACTAAAGATGCATTTGACAGCGACGTCTCTACGTTAAATGGTAGAGCGCACAAATTAATAATATTCCATCAGAATTAGTTCATAATATTTTTCATTCACTTATCCAAACATACAGTCTAGTCAGAATATCGTAATGAAAATTCTGGTAATGTTTTCATACATTCCTATTCCCTACGTCAGAGCAACTGAATTTCTCCGAAGTCTATTTTTCTTAGTAATGTCGGGAAGATTTTGCTTCAGTTAAATTTATATCAATCATACTTTATAAATAAATGTTGCGCATATACACATACATACTTAGGCTTATAATGTCGTAGGCACAAGGGTATACAGACGACCACGTCTTATGTCGGCACGTCCATTAGTGCTTCGCTGGTTGAGTTCGATTCTAAAGGTCAGAGAACCCTTTGGGTTATTAGCAAAACTTAGCATAAATAAATTTGTTACCCGTCTTTTACATCGTGGTACCTTGCCCAGGAATGAAACTTAATATGCGGGATAAACGGGTCATTCATACTTTATCAATGTAAAAAATTTTTAGATAGCCGAGAAGTATTAAGTATTATTTATAATTATGTATTTACATTTAAACTGTACACACTCCCTTAAATCGATCATATTGAACAAAAAATATCATACAGTTAAAAACAAGGTTAAGCCTACGTATATTTGTAAAATATACTTTTATTATATACTTATATTTTTAACATTATTTAAATACGGGTAAATCAAACAGCGATTTTTATTAGTTATTATCAAAATTTATTTAGCCACAAAAATAAATCCATCTTGGGTATCTACAAATTTATTTACATCTTCTATTTATTTGTAGGCTTCACGCGTATACGTACCTACATCACACGCGTCTTACCGGGCTGTATTCTCCGACGTTGCATGCATAGGTGCATTTCTGCACCCACATTTCTCCAGGTTCGCCAGTCCTATGTAATAAGGAGCGAGCCTTTTACCGTTTTACGTGCACTTTTCCAGAATTCTTGCTGCTGAAGACGATTTGCTATTGTGAAAATCACTTTGGTTGACCTTTAGAGACTTTAATTTTGTATATATTTGAAAATATATAAGTTACTACATCAAAAAGGTTAGAGATAACATTCAAAATAAATTTCTTTTAATTTTATGATTTCTTTAGTTTTTGTAAAGATACAAAGGTCCTATATATAAGCAGGTGCTTACGCAAACCTGTCCTAATACGTCATTGCATCCAAGACGCCGATTAGATAATATTTAATAGAACTGTCTCAGTGCGCACAGCATTGTGTCAGTGTGTAACTTATCTGCTTTAGATCACTATTCATCATCATGATTCTCTTGCACTATTCTATTTATTTAAGGGCAGCGCAGTTGTTTTATCCTTTCAAACATCCCTAACAGCCCTCATGTCTTCATTCACCCCTCTTTCGGTCAAATTTTTTTCACGCACTTCATTCTTTCTTTTTTGGCCTTCTTCTGCTTGTCTATTTTTTATCATTTATGCATTTTTTTGACGGACAAATCCTTAGTCCCTTCTCATGACATGCCCACACTACGGAAAACGGTTTCCTTTCAGTTTACTGGAATTACTTTCAAACTTCCTCTAACGTATTCATTTCTCACTCGGTCAATCCATTCTATCGAGTTATATGAATATTCCACAAGAATAATTCATATCCAAAGAGCATACAAAAGGTAGCAAATGAGATACAATAATATTGAGTTCTTTAATTTGTAATTTTCAGTAAGAGCATGTTTAGAAGTATCACAAAAAAGCCCTTATAAGCACACCCACAATCACATGGGTGTCGAATAGGTAAATGGGTAAATACAATGTTGCCTGCCCCTTCAGGGTTACATTATAAGCGCTAGAAACTATTAATATATGGTTCGTGACTGTAATTGTTATAGATGGCCTTGAGTGCGTGGATCGATGAGCTCTCACAGAGTTGAAAAAGAGATCCATGCATCGTGGATGGCGATAATAGACATCCGATCGCCCATATAATCAACGGTCATAACGGACA
Organism: Cephonodes hylas; assembly: GCA_030295005.1. Taxonomy (NCBI): domain Eukaryota; kingdom Metazoa; phylum Arthropoda; class Insecta; order Lepidoptera; family Sphingidae; genus Cephonodes; species Cephonodes hylas. The sequence goes on along the minus strand of AP025369.1, from coordinate 6,766,913 downwards.
AATAAAAATATACATAGTCGCAGAAATGAATGAAGAATGCGTCAGTGTACCGGAAAGCTGAGGCGGCGAAAAAAGAAATAGCGGAATAGAGCTTCTATTGGATAGGTAAAAAGAATAAGTCTTCCTTCTTCTTCCATGAAGCCAAAAAAGCAAAAGACCGCACCATGCACGGATTCACGAAAATGATCGAAAAAAGGGATACCTACTTATCCACCGGACGGAAGGGCACCTTTACCTTTTCGAGGAACATCGACCACAATTCACATCCGATTATTGATCAGTACACCGGACTTAAGAAAGATTATGTTAGGATATAGAAACATCCCGCCGTGTTGGTTAGTCACAAAAGTATACCCAAACCACAAGTACCAAAAGTATAACGTATATGGCGAAAAGCAGCCCGTCTCTTAAATATGTCTTTAGATGAATCTGAATGTACATTGGCTGATCATGAACCTCGATTCACTGTCTATATTCCGTATCCGTCATTCGTATACCCGTCATTTTGCAATCAGTACTTCAAAATCACATTATGAAGTTTTCTAGTCTTACAATTAATAGCCTTTAACGCCATCCTCTGGATAATACTATAGTAGGTATTTGGGGAACAACATAAAACATAATAATATGTTAATATGTGACGTCAAAAGCAACACTAATTCATAATGCATACAGGTACCTATGTACTTGCAATCGCATAGAGCAAATATCAAATCATTGCTAACAAATCTAGCACCATTTCATTTAAATTTGTACCTATTCCGAAATTTACCGATACATAAAGTTTAACAATGTGCTAACGACGGCTATGCCAGCACGGAATAGGTCGACTGGAATGTTGCTAGAAACGATAATTTTAAGTTCATTCACACCTTGTCCCATCGTAAAATAAAATGCATCGCACCTTCGCAAAAACAGACAAATACCTTTAAGCTTCAATGAAGTTAAATGGTATCACGTGGAATTTTTTCGTAGAAGCAGGTGAATGACCAGTATAAATTAGGAATAGAACAAGATCATGACGTAACCAGACCAAATACAGTATTCCAGCCTTTATTAGGAATGTACGGATCAACATTGCCTCCTATTAATAATGTATAACTCATTGGGTCTGCAGGCTATCTGTAATTGAAATTCATTGCTGCCGTTTTACTATTTGCCATTTAATGAGCATGCAGCAGTAGCATGCACTTAAGTTCAGATACAAAACTGAAATGAATATCACATTGTTTATATTATTGAGTAAGTACCTATATTAAAACGTAACAAACTAAAGTCACACTAATAAATAATTCAGTATTTTTATACCAATAGTGTTTCTTTTCCTTATTTGAAAACTTAACTGTTGTTATTCTGAACAGGTATAACCTGAGTAACATGCTCGTCAATTTAGGTTGATACCTAATTAAATACTCAGACACATGAACGTTCGTATGAAAGAAGGTAAGGAGGTGTCAAGGTTAATTCCGGATCTAACAGGTTATGTAACAAAATAGGATATATGCGCTAGGTTATACGGTGTCATCATTACGCTACAGGTGACAAGCAGAGCGGAAAGCGGAACTGCGATGTGAACGGTGTGTGTGGGCTGCGATCTGGCCCCTTCCGTGTTATTTCCACATGCCTCTAATGTTTCGATGACATTCGATATGTAGGTGAGATCATGCTCTCACAACCTTGTACCTACACAGGCTTATTAAGTAAATATATACCCAGTGAATTGGTAAGAGGTGCTGACTATATATGGCTTCTTCTTGAGTTTATATCCCGCACATATTGCGACATACAATCAAATATTTTTTGATATAGTCATTGCATATTTTTCAATATAACCAGGGCTGGGCAAAATACATGCTTTACTTTAATTGAAATACAAAATACAAATTACTTTATCACAAGTAATTAAAATACGAAATACAAAATACTTTTAAGTATGGTATTTGAAATATAAAATACAAAATACAGTATTTTAGCTATTTGTAATTAAAATACCAAATACAAATTACAAAATACTTAATAAGTAATCTGCATGATCTGGAAAGATGAGGAAAAAAAGATTCATCATCATCATCATCAGCTTATCGAAGTCCACTGCTGGACATAGGTGTCTCCCAATGACTTCCACTGGGATCGGTTGCGTTGCCCATGTCCAAATTGCCCCACTTTCAACTCCGCATCGCTTCTCATGCCCAACTTTGCGTTGAAGTCTCCCATAACAACATTGAAGTACGTTTTGGAAGTATGTATGGCTCGACGTATATTCTCATAGATCTCCTCTACTTCTTCATCTGGGTGTGTCGAGGTCGGCGCGTATACCTGTATGACCTTCAACGAATATCTTTTGGATATCCTGAGTATGAGGTACACTGCCTTGTTCGACACACTTTCATTGGATACGATGTTGTTAATGAGAGACCTTTAGATGAGAAATCCGACTCCTCCTCGGGACACCAGACTTCAGGGTTGTCATGTCCTCCTCGATTTTTCGGACTTCCGACAACCCCAGTATGTCCCAGTGTTATCCACTCAATTCAATCAACAATCTTCTCGTTTGTCCTCAAAGTGCGTATGTTGTGTGTAACCATGGCCAGTCGTCGTTGGGTGTGGTAGCCGGGGCCAACCCGGGGATTCTTAGCACCCCCTGCCCCGCCGTTACCATGGCCGCTACCGTAACCAGGAATAGTGGGGCTGCCGGGGACTGGAGGCCTGGTCCTAGTTTCCCTCATTGAGAGGATTATGCCGTTTCTCGCCACTTACCACTATTGCACTCATGGTGGTTAATTGTATTTTAATATTAATGTATTTTAAAGCCTCAAGTATTTAAAATACTAATTACAAAATACCTCGGCGTCAGGTATTTAAAATACGAATTACAAATTACATTTTAAGGAAGTAATTGAAATACAAATACAAAATACGTATTTGTATTTCAATTACGTATTTTAATTACAAGTAATTAAAATACTGCCCAACCCTGAATATAACTAATAGACTAAGATCCCAGAGCCGCCAGATCTTACTTATTTTCTGATGGATGAAATGTGGACCATTGGGTAGTGTTAGTATGTACTACCATCGTATGCATACTCGCTAACTTGGTCGAAGGGCCAATTTACGGATATCCGCTGTTTGGGGTACCATCACGATGTTTTCCATCACCGTTTAAGTAAGTGAAGATTCTTAGTGACTACAGACATACTTCGAATCGTCAGAGCTATGTGCCTGGGGTTTGAATCCGCAACTGTCGAGATTCACGATCGCGTGCTTAAACCTCGAGGCCATCAATATTTTACTTACCAACCATCTTCCCATTACAGTCTCCACTGTTATGTATAAAATGCTATTTGTTATGGATAGAAAATGGAAAAAATACATTAGCTTGTAAACGCCTACCGCAATTATTGTAGCAACGTTTATCTGCGACAGAAATAGATTTACTTTTTTGAAGAAATGTGTATGTAATTTTATGTTAAAAACAATGATTTTTTTACAAGACTAATCTGTTGCTAGCTAATTATTCAAAGGAATTCGTTAACAGATAGTTCCACATATTAAACGGGAGGTCATTCTTAAAAGTTTCATTCAGGCAAATCTTACTCTTACAATATTTAACTGATGAGTCACCATTGGATGCAAGGTGATGTAGTTTTCCATGGCGAAAAAAATATGTATATTTTTTTAACGGTGTAAAGTAAGGCCGATTTTTGTGTAATTTGAATGTTACTATTGTGTCTTGACCAATGCTTTTATGGTCCACAATGACGCGCAAAACATTATCTTCTCGATATTTTTGCAAGTTAGTATTTGTTAAGAAAATCAATGAAAATGAATTAGCTGTTCTTGATGGGGTTCTGAGCGCAAATAGCATATATTTAGCAACCACGTCTTACGTTTGCGGTTAATAAATGAACAAGACTTACGTCATGTCTGTGCGCCAATGTTAATTAAATTCCTGGCGCTGAAGCGTTAACAGCGAAAATGTAGTTCTGCCATTAACCACCCGATATTATTTATAGAACTCTGTAATCATGCATTATAGAATCCAAATCAGTTAGTGGTTTGTACCAAGAATTATTACAAGACTTACATTATTATTTGTGCCTTTAATTTATATTAACTGACAACAAATCGATTAATTAACCCTGTATCTAACCACACTATAGATGTTACTAGGAAAGCCGTAATTAATTTACTCTGCATTCCAAATTACTCTGAAAATCCAATTATAATAATAAGCATGCTTATCCAAACTTTAAAATCAACACCACACCAAATATAGTCACAGCAGCATCACATTGTAGGCGAGTATGAATAAGTATGCCTCTACCTACAAACAACCTTAATTAGTATGGACATATTGAATTGCCATTAATCATTATTTAATCATTGTCATGATCTTACCTTGCTACTATAGTTAAACATACATTTTCGGACTATAAAATAGATGACATTGATATACAATAACAAGGGCATTAAACAATTAGCAAGTTTAGGTACAGCTGCATGAAACTTAAAGCAATCATATATAAGGGCTAAAATTTTAATTATAAGTAACTTAAACCAACACTACTTTAAGATTAAAATTCAAATTAAGCACAATTTATTAAAAACATTTCATATGTAATTTTAATAGGTAATTAAAACATTGATGTCTACTCTGATTTAGAAGGCCTGGTCTAATTACAAGATTATTGTTATTTATGTCACAAAGTAATTAAGAGAAAATTCAACACGAATTTAGAGGTGAATACAGTGATATTTGCAATATCTTTCTTCTTCTTTAGAAGAATCTTCTTCATATGTAATTTTAATAGGTAATTAAGACATTGATGTCTACTCTTGTTTAGAAGGCCTGTTCTAATAACTAATTACAAGATTATTGTTATTTATGTCACAAAGTAATTAAGAGAAAATTCAACATGAATTTAGAGGTGAATACAGTGATATTTGCAATATGATTTGATTTAATGTGAACATGTAGACCCCTTCTGCAATACTATTGTGTAGGTTCATAGCATGAGGACAAAATTATGCCCATGAAATTTAAGAATCAGGCAGTATTGTTAATTTTTGTCTATAAAATACCTATTAAATAGCAATTGATGTTTTCCTTATGTAGGAAGTGACTTGGAATGAGGGTTTAGACATACAATTCCTGCCTTGTGCAGAAAAACAGCATTGATCACACACTAAACCCCTTTCATAGCCACAATATTCATTACATATGTGAAAATTTAACAATAAAAACATTTTATCAAATAAAATGGAACAATGCTTTAACTAACTTTGACAAAATCATGACTAATGTACTTCTATTGTGATAAAATATGATTCAACCATATTGATAAAATCTATTAAGTTGATAAGAAAATAAAGTGTTTTGAAAGGACAACAAAATAATTGAAGAATACATGTTTATTACATTCTATACAATACAAAACAACTAAAAGATAGTTTATAGGTTTAGCATACAACATCAATAGCTAATTCAATTATGGCCCATTTGAATGTGAATATATTATGATGCATGCTATACACATTGCAAAAGACCAATTGGTGACCATTCTTTCATTTCAGTAAAAAAACATGTGAATTGCATTCTTGTGAATAAAGAAAATTGCAAAAGTTGGTCCCATTCGCTGATTTAAAAATGCATCAAAAACACAATGGCAGAAAATAAAACTATTATACCCCAACCAATGCAAAACTAATAATATTGAACATATATAATGAAAGTGAACAATTATATTACATTATACTCTATATAAGATTATAATTAAATTATTTGTGCCTTAATGTCTATTTTATAATGTTGTTTATCTTTTAGGCTGGAAATAAAACTCCAACTCAATGCCAGAGTATGAATAAGCTTCCTTAATTAGTTAAATACAGCAAACACAAATAGCCTTGTTAAATATCTCCATAAAGATACCCATGCATAACAAACTTTCTGAACTGACAGCATTTCTGCTTATTTCAATAGCAAATTGTTAAATTATTTTGTTAATTCTTGGCAAGAAATGTCATGAATGGGGACCTTTGGTTTTGTGCAACAAGTCAATTTTTGCTTAAATTACAATTAGAAGCAATATAAAAATACAATAAGTTTTGAAACTTGTAAATATCATTTTAAAATTCAAACAGTGTCATATAAATAAGCTCTGTTATGTTGCAACTTTCAGTTTTTAATACTACTTATCACAAGATCTCTCCGTACAACTGTTGGCCGTTTCAGTCCAGTTTTTATAAATTTTTACTAAATATTTAAGTAACAGTAATAACAACTATACTGCATATGTTTCAAAAATAAGTATCTCTTATGAGTAGTAAACTTGTATAATTTTGTAAAAACTACTAGTAACTGGATTTTTATCAAAACATGTATTGCATTTAAAGAATTTGTAGATAAATATCAAAATGTATGTTTAGGTTAACATCTGGCTTATATATATAATAGTAATGTGCGTCTTTTGTATAGTCTGAAGTAAAAAATATACATTTTTTATATAGTGTTCAGTCGTGTTTGGTCTAATAATGATTTGAAGAGATGCCCCTTCTTGCCGTGAAAATTTATAATCCTCAATAGGTCGCGTTAATTATCGTCCTGCGTCAGCCGGTGGCGCTTGAGTTACGGGTGCGGCGGTCCCACCGCCCGAGCCGGACGTAGCCCACACAATAATTATGATAAGCAGGACAGCTCCAATCGCTCCAATAATCAACATCATTTTCAAATTTTGCCACCAGTATTTGCGTTTTAGCTTACCAGCTTGCTGTTCAAATTGAGCAGCACCGTGCTGTAAAGCATCTGCACGATTGTCCAATTCCGATAACTTTTGATCTCTTTCCAAAACTTTCTCGACATTGACGCGCATAATGCCTACAACTTCATCTACTTTGGCCTGTGTTTGTGCTAAGCGCTTGTCGCTTACTCTTGGCGCTGAACTTCCTCCTTGGTCCTCCATCGTTGTTATTAATGAAAATTTCGAAGAAAACACAAAGGTACACCTATTTCACAACACAGATTGTATGAAAAAAACTTGCGACAAGTACACGAATGTAAATATGGCGAAAGGGCGAGTGATTTTTCAAATGAATGACACATTCAAATTACGTCACTACATGCTTATATCCGCAAATGAACGTTATCGTACGAGAATGCTGATTGTATTACCACCAATAACGGCACAAAAAATATGTATGCCAGTTGGCAATTGGTTTATAAATAAAACTTGTGACTACATTTATTACTATTATATTCTGTGAAGCAATACAGAGCTAAGAAATATTCAACTGAGTAGTCATTTATGGAAAAAAATCGTTTTAAAGCATTTTAATTTAAAACCCTTAATTGCTGAGTAGTTGCATACTTGTAAAATGATCATAGTGACAAAATCGAAAATAAAACTAGAAATAAAGCAACATACAAACCAAAGTAATTCATAAAAGCTCTCACGCTTTATCATTCATTCAAATTAGTTCACAGCTTCTTTTTTATAATCTGTAGTACAATTTAAACTCACTCTTGAAAAGATCTTCAAAGAACAATCGAAATTCACTGCCGATAAATCGGCTTTCATTTCTGCAAATAAAAGAAAACAAACAAAATGGTAAGAATCATGCATAATTTTTTAGTACATTCAATCATTACATACATTTTGAAAGTCTGAAACACATTGGTTAATAAAAAAACAGCTACATTAGTAACCGATGTCATGGGAGTAGTTTAATGCACGTGTGGAGTTAATCATATGAGTTTTATGTCACAGGTGTCGCTAAACCCCATAAGAATTTTGAAAAATGAAGCCGAAGAAGAAAAAGCTGAGATTGCTCGGATGTCCAGTTTCATCGGTGCAATCGCTATCGGCGATCTAGTTAAGAGCACCCTAGGTCCCAAGGGAATGGATAAAATTTTGGTTTCCGGTGGCAGAAATGCTGGCCAGGTTGGTATTAAAATACTAATTAGTCATAAATTTTTACACTTTTATTGATTAAGTACAGCGCAGTTACTATTTATATTTCTAACCCTTAAATTACTTGTAGGTGGAAGTCACAAACGATGGAGCTACGATATTGAAATCTATTGGTATTGACAACCCTGCTGCTAAGATCCTTGTAGACATGTCAAAAGTGCAGGATGATGAGGTTGGTGATGGAACAACTTCGGTGACAGTATTGGGTATGTGAGATTTGTTTGACTGTGTGCATCATTTGCTAATACTTTGTATCACTAATAATTTTGGGTATAATTGATTGCTTGATTTTGAGCTAGTATAAACAATTTAAGCATAAATCAGTTGGCAAGTAAATTGTTTCTGTTAACAACAAGTTTTGTGGGCACAACAAAATAGTAATACCCTACAGTGATGCGAAGCATGACATATGTATGGATTAATTAACTTAATTTTTCATGCAGATTTTATTTATCCATGTTAGTAAAAGTGATCTATTATGTGCATCAGCATAGAAAAGTTTGAAAACCTAAATTAATTATGGTATACTTTAAACAGTTCTCATACAATATTTTATATTTAACCTGTAATTGTGACTCTTAAATATTTTTAAAACACAAAACCAACATACCTCACGCCTATATTCCCCGAAGGGGTAGGCAGAGATGCATTTCTGCACCCACATTTCGCCATGTATGTATTAGTCCCACGTAATACGCGGCGAGCCTATTGCCGTTTTTTGGGCACATTTCCAAACTCTGTGCTGCTACTGAGAATTTCCTAATGGAAAAACCCAATAACACTGCCCAACCCGGAATCGCACCCAGGACCTCTAGATCGCACGGCACATACTTGTACCGCGAGACCACGAGGCAGTCAAAATGTTTAAATAATTAAATAATTATAAATAATTCTCCACTAATGGCTATATACTTAAATCCATAAAATAACATAAATATTAATGCGAGGATCATCATAATTATTATGTTTATGAAAACACATCGTTGGTACGAACACGTTTAATTAGCTTGGTAGCTGACATGACACTGATGTATCTAAAACTACCCACTTTATACATAACATACCTTTCCCCCATGTACAACATATATGCTATATAAATGAGATAATGCAAACAAATTAAACTATATAAAAAAAGAAGCATTGTAACACAAATCAACACAATAATTACAAAATATAATTGACACCATCCGGTCTGACATAAGGTGTGTTTGGCCTTACACGTAACTTTTGTTTAAGTTTACCACCTGCAAAGCCTAATTCCGCATTGGGTGGAATTCCTAATATTTCAGCCCAATTGTCAGAACTTGGTATTTGTGTTTCACTCTGATCTAATGATAAGCCTCTAGTTTCTCTGTTCTCTAAACTTCTATTTATTGATTCTGATTGTGGAGATTTATCGAGTTGTATATCTTCTCCTCTACTCTCTGTTACTGATTCTGTGGTGACATTCTTCCTTTCTATAAGTTGATCAATGTGTCTGTTCACCACAGATCCTTCTCCCGTCTCAATGTTATATTTAGATGGTCCTTGTTTCTCTATTACTGTCCCTGGCAACCACTGAGGGCTACGACTATAGTTTCTAAACATAACATTCCGCCCAACATCTGACTCCCTAGTCTTTTGGTGACTATTACTCATAATTTGTGCCTCCGTTCTTTTGTCCTGCAGATTATTGGGATGCATTGTATCTAAAAGAGTCCGTAAACGCCGATTCATTAAGAGTTCACATGGGCTTTTGTGTGTGGTTGCACATGGTGTTACGCGTAAACCTAATAATATGTTTGGTAATTTTACATCCCACGACACGTTATTCATTTTTCTTAACTTATCCTTGATAGTTTGAACCATCCGTTCAGCTAGCCCATTTGTTGCTGGGTGATATGGTGCAGTAGTCACATGGCGTATTTTATTTGCCGTCAAGAATTTTTTCATTTCGGCCGACGTAAAAGGCGTTCCGTTATCTGAAACTAACGTTTCACAGAGTCCATGAGTCGCACATAACATTCTCAAATGACGTATAACGGTACTAGTCGTCATGTCATTGACGATGAACACCTCAGGCCACCTTGAATAAGCATCTACTACAATAAAAAAATACTTATTCTGGAATGGGCCGGCGAAGTCGACGTGGATTCTTGACCATGGTTTGGTGGGTGTAATCCACATGTGATTTGTTTTAGGTGGCATATGTCTATTTTCGAGGCAATTCGGGCAATTAGCAACTAATTTTTCTATGTCCTCATTCATATGTGGCCACCACACGTAGCTTCTAGCAAGCGCTTTTGTGGTAACAATACCGCTGTGTGTCGAATGTAACGACTTCAACACCGATTTTCGTAGAGTATTTGGTACTACCACTCGACAGCCTAACAAAATACACCCTTCTTGTAGTGAAAGTTCCGATCGATGCAGCCAATAAGGACGTATATTATCGTCATTTATTCTGGAAGGCCATCCAGTCAGTAAATTATGAACAACGCGTGAAAGTGTCCTATCGTTTTGTGTTTCCAATATTATTTGATTTGCATCAAATGGGAAGTCATCCGGTGTTTCCGCCATCAACAGGACTTCATAGAGCTGTGGTTCAGCTTGCTCCGGCACCGGTTGTGGCCAACGACTTAGTGCATCTGCGTTACCAATTTGAGTTCCCGGCTTATACATTATATTGTAATCGAGCGAAGTAAGCGCAATAGCAATTCTAGTGAGACGAGGTGACAGGATATTAGGTATCGGTTTTTTTGGGTCAAATATACCTAGTAAGGGTTTATGATCCGTAACAACAGTAAAAGACCTTCCTATTAAATAATTATGAAATTTTTGGATACCAAACATGATTGCTGTAGCTTCTTTGTCAAGCTGTGAATAACGGCGTTCATGTACATGTAATGTCCGCGATCCGATGGCAATTGGGCGTTCTTGGCCGTCGTCCATTATGTGAGCAAGGACGGCACCTACACCGTATTCTGAGCTATCGCACGTTAACCTTAAGGGTTTCTCTAAATCATAATGTACCAGTGTCAAGGCCGATGATAAAACATTCTTTGCCGTATTAAAACTATTCTGTTCCCGTTTAGTCCAATGCCACTTCCGAGATTTGTCCAACAACCGATGAAGTGGTTCTAAGATAGTTGCTTTCTGCGGAATGAATCTTTCATAAAAATTGTATAAGCCTAAAAACGCCTGGAGTTGCTGCACGTTTTGTGGAGCAGGTGTATTCTTAATAGATTCCACTTTACTGGGTGCTGGATGAATACCTGCACCATCTATTACAAATCCCAAGAATTCAATAGACTGTTTCATAAACTTACATTTTTCTTTGTTGAGTCTCAAACCTGCTCGTCTAATCCGCTCCAATACGTCTTCCAAGCGTTGAGTCATTTGTTCCACGGTGTGCCCACTTACGATGATGTCGTCGATAAGCACAGCAACACCTGGAATACTTGCCAATAAAGCGGTCATCAAACGCTGAAAAATACCGGGACAGGCTTTTACACCAAAAGCTAGTCTATGAACAGTAAATAATCCCTTACACGTATTTAATGTTAGCAATTTGGCGGTGTCATCATCGACCACTACCTGAGTGTATGCTCTTTCCAGATCTAGTGTCGTGAAATATTTTCCGCCTGCAATCGTAGCAAATATTTCGTTTGATGTAGGCATAGGGTAAGTATCTGACTCAGTACACTGATTTACCGTGCTACGGTAATCGCCGCATAGCCGGATTTCTCCCGACTTCTTGACTATGGGTACTACGGGTGTAGCCCACTCAGAGAAACTAGTGGCGCGGAGCACTCCCTCACTAACTAAACGATCTATCTCTCTTTCTACTCTATCTTTGAGGGCATATGGAACAGGCCGAGCCTTTACAAATTTTGGTGTAGCCCCAGACTTTAAATGTATGGCAACGGGTTTACCGCGATAGGTACCAAGGCCTTCTATAAAAACCTCACTGTATTTAGCTAACATTTTATCTACTAAAATGTGTTCAGTGTTGGATATAAAATTAATATTAAAATAAATATTAAGGGGTGAAAACCAGTCCCGGCCGAGTAAATTCGGGCCGGTTCCCTTAGCCACTATCACGTCGAGGTCGCGCTCGATGTCGCCGTACGTCACCCGCACAGTCTTCTGCCCGACGACTGCAACAGGCGCCTCGGTCCACGTGCGCAGGCGGTGCGCGACGCGGCGCAGCGGAGCGGCGTAGGGTTGCCTCGCGCGCACTGCGCGCCACGTGCGCTCGTTGATGATCGTGAAACTCGCCCCGCTGTCGACTTGCATGGTGACCGGCTCGCCGTCCATAGTTACTTCGACATTTATTGGTGGTGTGCGTCTCCACCCACCCTCAAAATTGTAGATTCCATTTAAATTTACGTCGTGTGTGTAATTAATTTTTTTAGTTAGATTTTTCTTTTTGGAAATGCAAATTTTTTCTATGTGCCCTTTTTTCTTGCAGAAATGACAGATAGCATTGACGAAACGACATTCTCCATTATGTTTATCACCACAGCGAAAACACAGTCGATTATTCACTTTAGACTGGAGTGCATTTATTTCCATAGGTTCAGAAATAGGCATCTCCGCACTTTTGTCGGCAGGAAAAACTCTGTTAGTGTCATTACTATAGGTATAGTTGTCGTTGACATTACGCATCATGCGAACATCCCTTCCTGCACTTTCTGAAGACAACATGGCGTCCACAACATCTTCGTACTTTAAATTATCTTTTTTTAATAATTCATATTGTAACTTATGATCAGTCATTCCACACACTAGTCTGTCTCTCAACATTCGTTCCAGATTGGGAAAATTACACCCCACACTGATTTTTCTAAGCTGCGCAATATATTCTGCCGCGGTTTCGTTTTGTTTCTGATCACATTTGTAAAACTTATACGATACGGAAATCTCGTTCGGTTTCGGACTATAATGTCTGTTTAGAATTGTTTCAATTTCACTGAAAGTCACATCACTCGATTTTAAAGGCGTAATTAACGCCAAAAACGTCTCAAACACTTGTGTGCCACATATTGTGAAGAAATTAGCACGTTTGGCGCTATCCGAGACCACGCCATTAGCCTCGAAACAATATTTGAGTCTATCAATATAACTGTCCCAATTGTCACTTTGTGGATTAAACTCGTGAAATTTAATCACTTTTGAATCCATTTTAAACACTTTTATGCAACGTCGCCACTATTATGTTTAAGAAAACACATCGTTGGTACGAACACGTTTAATTAGCTTGGTAGCTGACATGACACTGATGTATCTAAAACTACCCACTTTATACATAACAATAATAAAACATTGTTGTCAAATTTTCTATAATCGAATTTCATATTAGTTTTTAAGCAATTGCAAGGAAAAAAATATCTTATTCTTCTATATTGAGATTAGGTTCAAAAACTATTATATAAATTTACAGCTGCTGAATTGCTGCGTGAAGCTGAAAAGCTTGTAGAGCAGAAACTACATCCCCAGATCATCATTGCTGGATGGCGCATTGCTGCTGAAGCTGCAAGACAAGCACTTGCTGATGCTAGCTTTGATCATGAAATAAACTTCAATGAAGCGGCTCTCCGTTCTGATCTGGAAAACATTGCCCGCACCACACTCAGTTCTAAAATTCTCTCTAATCACAAGGAGTAAGTAAATTAAATATAATTGAATCAGTCTTCAAAATTAATACATAATTCATGTAAATCAATTCACTTTCTTTCAAGCATGAGTTATTTAGGAGAAATATTGTTCTGGTATTTCTCTTTTCAAATTTATGCAAGATTAATCTTTCTAATTTGCAACTTCTGAGCACTATACATTTACTGTTCAGAATACTTACAGAAAATACATTAAATTTTTTCACATACTATTAAGGTGAGCTTGAAATATTTATTCTATAGATTTGTTGGGCTTGATTAATTTTTTTTAATTGTTTTAGGCACTTCACTAAGCTGGCTGTAGATGCTGTCCTCCGTTTAAAAGGCTCTGGAAACCTTAAAGCTATCCAGATCATTAAGATCCCTGGTGGTGTCTTGGAAGAATCATTTTTAGATGAAGGTTTCCTCTTGAACAAAAAGGTAAATGGAAATTAATTTTTATAAATTATAAGTATCTTAAATTTCTTGACAAGTTCTAAAGCAAATTTGTAAGATTGTCAAAGAATCTCAAAAATTACCCAATGCTATGCAACTAGGAATTAAAGATTTTTTTTAAATCATGTACTTTTTTTAAAATTTCACAATATTCCATTTATACTATTATATTTATTTAACAGGTGAAATGAAACTCAATATCTATATATGACACTAGCTGTTGCCCGCGACTTCGTCCGCGTAGACTACAGGGTTGAGTTCAGAAAGAAAATAAGTTATAGTCTATTTTACTCCATAGAGTCCTATTTATGCCCATACCAAAAATCATACAAATCGGTCAAATCACGTGAAAGCGTCACGCGCCGGCCGGCGCCTTGTACATAATTATTGTGCACTTGATGATTATTTTGAAACTGCAATATCTTCTAAGATACTCATTGAAATCAAATGATGTAAAGGGCAAATTTCTTTTAAATTAAATACTTATACTAAATAACGCATTTATTTGGATAAGGATTAATATAATCTTTATAAAATACCTTTACAAACAATGCTTTATTTTATAACAAATTTAGTTAGCATAAAAGAAGTTATAGTGAAGCAACCCTAAAAGTTAGACATATGCTACCGCTGACTTTTTTGTAGACATTATCAAGCTCTACAATTTTTCTCTAGGACTCAACTATATATCTCCCATGAGAAAGGCAGCGTTTGCAAAAAACGGTTTCGATCGCCCGTTTTTTCTCCGACTTACTTCACAGATCCTGCTACAACGAAAAAGTCTTATCATTTCGAACTAATATATAGCCTATGACACTCACAAAGAACGTAGCTTTCTATTGGTAAAAGAATTTTCAAAATCGGTTCAGTAGATCCCGAGTTTACTTTCTACAACGTCACAAACATACAAACATACAAACTCACAAACTTTACCTCTTTATAATATTAGTATAGATTAACGGAATACATGACCTTCAGAGGTAACAATAACTTCAATTTTAATGTAGCACTATTTAAGCAAGCTCTCATTTTACATCTAGTGTCACTTTTTTTTAGGTTGGAGTACATCAACCCAAAAGGATTGAGAATGCAAATATATTGATTGCTAACACCCCCATGGACACAGATAAAATCAAAATTTTTGGTTCCACAATCAAAGTAGATTCAATGGCAAAGATTGCTGAATTAGAAGTAGCTGAAAAAGAGAAAATGAAGGACAAAGTTAAGAAGATTTTAGACCACAAGTGCAATGTATTCATCAATAGGTAAATAAAGTTTTAGTCATTTGAAATTATGTGGGTCTGGTATGAGCCAAAATTCTGGAATGTGTCACTCTTGTGTGGTGGCCTCCAATTTTGATACTAATATCTGAATAAATTCAGTTATTTCACTCTAAAATGTTTGTTTTACACAATGTTTACTGGCATTGTATGTTATGTGTGGCTGCAGTAGAAGGTAGTTATTATCAAAATTGGACCATATAAAAGCTATAAAAAAATTGAAAGCCTAGACAAGACAGGTGGTTGCACAGACAAATTGTTATGTTAGTACAAATGTAGATAACAATGAAAATATTTGTTCACAGGCAACTTATTTACAACTACCCAGAGCAGTTGTTTGCTGATGCAAATGTTATGGCAATTGAGCATGCAGACTTTGATGGCATTGAGCGACTTGCCCTTGTTACTGGTGGAGAAATTGTGTCCACATTCGATACACCAGAAAAAGTCAAACTTGGTCACTGCAAAGTTATTGAACAGGTATTTTTTATTCTTTATGACTAGCAATTTTTTTCAATTGATATAGTATTAGTAGACTATCGATTGCTTAGGAATCGGGAATTTTATATCCCATACAATACAATTTTCGTTAAAATTACTTAAAAATTGTATGATATTTGCAGGTTCTTATTGGTGACGAGTGCCTAATCCGTTTCTCGGGCGTGGCTCTTGGGTCGGCGTGCACCATCGTGATCCGCGGCGCCACGCAGCAAGTCATCGACGAG
This sequence comes from Cephonodes hylas, assembly GCA_030295005.1. Classification (NCBI taxonomy): domain Eukaryota; kingdom Metazoa; phylum Arthropoda; class Insecta; order Lepidoptera; family Sphingidae; genus Cephonodes; species Cephonodes hylas. The sequence goes on along the minus strand of AP025369.1, from coordinate 6,750,846 downwards.
GCGGAGAGATCTCTGCACGACGCTCTCTGTGTCCTGGCGGCTACTGTCAAGGAGCCTAAAGTTATTTATGGTGGAGGTTGGTATACAATTTGTAAAAAAAAATTGTGAACAGTATTCTAGGAATGAAAAAGCATTAAATTCTCAAATTGATCAATTTGAAACATTCACTACTATTGCTGCATTTACGAAATATCTTCGTTGCTAAAGTTTTTGGTTTTCAGACAGCGGGCTTTATCAAAAGTATTCTTTTCTTTTATTTTCAAAGTAAAAGTTGGTGTTCTTTTAAATCGTTAAACAATTTTTATATTAAGTATAGTCAACCTCATTAAAATGTACTCAAATGCACAAGTCGGTGTGGCCCGTGAAGTCACCGTCTTACGCTTTTTGATTAGAAGCACGTGACCGCGTCAGATTTAACATTTACCCCACCTGATTTTGTCCTCCCAGCGCTGCTAAAGGAATTTTCACTTGAATTGGTATGATTAGGTATGACGTGTAACTGTGCAGGCGCGAGCGAGATGTTGATGGCGGAGGCGGTGTCCCGCGTGGCGGCGCGCACGGCCGGCAAGGAGTCGGCGGCGGCCGAGGCGTTCGCGGTGGCGCTGCGCCGCCTGCCCTCCGCCGTGGCCGACAACGCGGGCTACGACAGCGCCGACCTCATCTCCCGCCTGCGGGCGCACCACGCGCAGGGAGAGGCCACCATGGGACTCGGTATATATTACTACTTATTCACTTTTACTACACCACCAGACCAGTGACGGTATGTCCATAGAAGCCCAAAAGCGTTAGTGACACGTATTTGGTAAATCTAGTTTATAATTGTTTATTGTGGGGTCATCAGACCATTAAGGATATTTTGTAAGGCAAACTGAGCTTTTGGGTCTCTATGGAAGTACCTCCACTGCACCAAACAACCTAGGCTTCACTACTCTGTGTTTCTTGTAATTTTTTGTCCATCTTGTTGGAGTTTATATATTATTTCGTTGAATCCTCTAATATCAAATGAGCATAACCAAGCACTAGACTTTTGCTTGAGAGGTTTAATATTCAAATCTATTCTTTTATCGACTCTGGATTATTTTTTTCTTAGCTAATAAATAAAAGCAGTGATGGCCTCGAGGTTTAGGCGCGCGGTCGAGAATCTCGGCGGTCGCGGGTTCAAACCCCAGGCACACACCTCTGACTTTTCGAAAGTTATGTGTGTATTCAAATTGAATTATCACTTGCTTTAACGGTGAAGGAAAACATCGTGATAAAACCTGCACACCTAAAAGTTCTTAGGAATTTCTTAGGGTTGTAGTCCGCCAACCCGCACTAGGCCAGCGTGGTGGACTATGGCCTAAAACCCTCTCAATGGTAGAGGAGACCCGTGCTCAGCAGTGGGCGTATATGGGTTGATGAAGAAGAAGAAGAATAAATATTCAAATCTACGACTGCCAACGCTTTATTCAAGCACAATGCGTACACTATCGTATTGTGTCTACTTAAACGATCCATTTTTCCAGGCTAGTCTAGCAGGCTGTCCTAAAATTTAATCGGCACTCCTTGCTCTCGCTATTAAATATTTATTTTGACTTTAGATATGCAAAACGGCCGCGTGGGTGACATGAAGACGCTGGGCATCACAGAGTCGTATGTGGTGAAACGCCAAGTGCTCTTATCTGCGTCGGAAGCTGCGGAGATGATTCTTCGCGTCGACAACATTCTTAAGGCGGCGCCGCGTCGTCGTGGACCCGACCGTCGTCCTTGCTAATCACAAATAAACCAAATTCGTGCCTGGAGACCATCTTCACTTTTGTAATAATAATTTAACATTTTACAAAACGTGATTTTGAGGACTAATATGGACTCCCACTATTTTTATAACAGCATTTTCAACGCTTTAACAGTGAAATAACTCCAGTGTGACATTTCCAACTTGAAGCTATTATTTTTGGTTAAATGCTTATTTTTTTCTTAGTTCTCCTTCTAGTAAGGCTAGAAAAACACGCATCGCTTCTGATGCATTTACGTATTTACCTTTTAGTTAATTCGGCGATAATGCCTCGATTACGAGATGTATTAACAGATATAATTAATTAAAAAATACATATTTAATACACGTGATCAGTGTTTACTTTTATTTATCCCTTTTTTCACCCTAACAACAATATGACACCTAACCTCCTTTGAGATATGTATAACCTGGGCACATTAAAGATTCTAAATTTTCGGTCACTGTAACCTTCATGTACCTCACGTGGTACTGCATTATTCTTCGAAGGGAAGAACGCTAGTAGCGTATCCAGGCCGTTGTAAGCGCGCGTGCAAAGCGTTCACCGCACGCGTGCGGCCCGTCCAGGGAGGTTGCAAATTTGTTTAGGTGACCTTTTTTGTTTTTAGACAAAACTCGGAGTACCTAAGTATTTGTAAGGCGATATGATGGAGTATGTACGCGGGCACCGAAAAAGCTAACGTCGAGCTTGAGCGTATCGATGGACAGATGAATTATACAAAATACGATAATCCAGATAAGAAACAGATTTGTAATTATTGTGTAAAACACATGCATTCTAAATTGGTGTTGTGTTGAAATCAGAACAAAAATACTCCTTATGAGACGAATACAAATGCATTTTAAAGTCGACTCGTAATTTTACGAAAAAGATCACGAGTAAAATAATTATATAGCAGGTACAGCCTACGATTCGATTGTTTCACACTGTTCGACGTTACGTTGGCATAATGTTAATAGTTAATACCATCATGGCCTTATACGGCTAAGTAGCTCGCCACGTAAGAACAGGAATGCAATCTAAAGTTCCTAGCTTAGACCAGTACACATCAAATCCCCTCTTCTTCTTTCCCTCTTCTTTTTTCCGTCGTCGGTTAGAATCTTAACTGAGATATCCTCGACCCTCAGCTCAAGAGAATCATGAGCCTTGTCATGATGTATAGAAAAATTGAAAGACGGCCCTATGCCATCTTGTGATATGCCGAGCAAGTTATACCTTATAATGTGGCTCTAACCGTACTTGGCGTGTTTCAAATTCTTATGTTTTGATATCATTAATGATTGCGTAGAAATGATATGTGGGGAAGTGATTTTACATTGCATCATTTGGGATATAAGTAGGTATACACCTGTATCGCGACCACTTCAAGCGCTTCATGCGAGATCAGACCACTTGACCAGAGTCACTTTCAGAATAAAACGTATCATCTCTTTAGTACGTCCAACGATCCCAATGACCCTTACAATTTTTCGCTGCCTGATTAAATTTGATTGAATCTGTATGGATCCACTCATGCATTTTTCGTTTTAATCATAGCATGCCACAAGAGTTGAAACTCGTCATTTATGTGAATAAAATTCAATCAATCCTATCTGTACTGGACGCATACGGCATTTGAAGTACACTACTACATCCGCTCTGTTTTTATTCGTATAGCTGGCATTTTTATTATGTTACTAGCTGTTGCCCGCGACTTCGTCCGCGTAGACTACAGGGTTGAGTTCAGATAGAAAATAAATTATAGTCTATTTTACTTCTCAGAGTCCTATTTATGCACATACCAGAAATCATTCAAATCGGTTTGGTAGATCCAGAAATACCCATTCCCAACGGAATACTACATTTTCTGGAATAGAAAGTATCCTATGTAACTTCCTAGGTTCCTATTTATCTCCAAACTAAAAATCATTTAAACTGTCTCAGTAGATGTACTTCATTTTCCGGGATAAAAGCTATCCCATGATAATTCTGTGAGCTCTACCTCTCTCTATACCAAATTTCATTCAAATCGCTTTGGTAAATCCAGAAAACTAAAATAGCTGTTAAAAAATAAGTGTTGATCGTAGAATGGTGAAAATTAAGGATTGTATGTATTTTTGTATGTTGTAAAAAAAAAACAAAATATTTAGTCTAAAAAATAAAAAAAAATATAATTTAGAGGTGGACTACCCCTAACATTTAGGGGGATGAAAAAAAGATGTTGGCCGATTCTCAGACCTACTCAATACGCTCACAAAATTTCATGAGAATCGGTCAAGCCGTTTTGGAGGAGTATGGGAACGAAAACTGTGACACGAGAATTTTATTTATAAGATTATCTAATACAATAACAATTTTTCAGCGATGGTCTCCTTCATAACGTAGCTTTAATAATTAATCTTTAATTGTATATTTCCCAATTTTATTTAACGAAATTTTTGGTATTTAATTTGCCATCGTTTCAAAAAGGATAAGGAACATAAGTATCCTCCAATTTCCAAATACATCTAAGTAATGATATCGATAAACCATCATTTTGCTTTCCAGATTCTACAAGCGTATTGTATTGTATTCCTAATTGTGCCAAAATGTTGTCTACTTATTTTCAGTAGTGTAAAGTTTGGAAATATTTTAATACCTAAATAGATGGCGAAGAAGGGTATACTCCTAAGACCTAAACATTGGTATAACTTCCCCTACCCGGTACCGCCCTACGTGCATGCTTATGTATGTATGCTTTTGTGCCTATAGGTAATAACAATAAGCTATTACCAACACTTATTGCATAGATATTCAGAATAACTTACATATACGTTGACCGACAGAAATACGCAATAGAAAGGTTAATATTCATGGCGCCACCACGTTATTTGCGTTTGCTGCAATTGAAGAAAAGTTTGTCACTGTTATATAGTTATAGTTTTTAAAATAGGAAAGATTGTAACATCTCTCTTTGTCACAGAAATCTTACTTTACAAATCTAGGTACAATAATAACATTTACAAAGTAGTTTACCTATTACCTACCATCAAAACTGAAATTCGATTTTGTGATGTTTTTCACGTAGGTACCTCTTAATTTAAAATTTGGTTTCTACTTTAAGGAAAATAAATAGCTAAATGGGTTTCAAGATGTGTCCAAATTTCCGAAATCCAGTTACGTGTGACGTCCAATAGTTGGACGTAAATACAAATAAAGTTACGTTCTCTGTTATAAACACAAGAGATTTCTTTTTCGCGAACAATCTTCAGTTTGTCGTGACCCGTTCCAGTAATAGAATTTTCCCTTATTATTTGATTTACTACTTTCACAATTTTATGTCGGTGCAATTGTGTTACTCGTATACGCGTCCGAGCGTTCTATTTTTCTCTATTTGATCCTATATACGCGTGATATAATATAAGCTACAGTTGAATAGATACTAAAACAATCATTTTGCCGCATACGAATAAATAGTTTGTAAACATGCGATTGCTGTTTATGGAATAGGCTTTTCAAATATTGCTATAATTATGGGCCATTTCGTTGCCAGTAAGGCTAATAAAGCTCACGTAGCCTAGTTTTCAAGAAAATATTAAATTTTCCGCGTATCAGAGTAACCTTCCGCATATCATAAGTTGAAACGATGTCATAATAATATTTGTGTAAAGCAATTGTAGAAAAATATAATAACCAGTAACAGTCCCATACAAAAAGAACATATTTGTGCACATTTTGTGTCGCACGTTGTAGTAGTTAAGAATAAAAATTAAATTAATCATATACATTTGGGTCTTCGGGGTTCCCTGAGGTGAATTTCTGTGACATGATATATTTTTATTTTATTAATCTGATGTATTGTAGCCGTGTTTTCTTTTTGAGATACCGTTTTGTTACTGAGATTTTCTGATGGAAAATTATATTAACGCTTTTCTGACCTCTAGATCGCACGGCACTTGTTTCGAGATCAATAGACAATAAGGTAGTTTTTTGGAACGAGAAACATTGCTTGTTGCTTCTAAGGAGGTGTCATTTTAAGATCGGACATGGTTCAGTTTCAGGTCTGGCAATTTTAATTTTATGTCCTGCTTAATTTATGGTGTAAATTGTAGACTACTATTTATAATACGTGTAAAAAAGGATAAGGCTAAAAGGTTAATGTATTGGGTTACATACCTAAGCGTTAACTGGATTAATTATGACATAATTGGTGAGAGTAATTATTAATTAACGATCTATTAACATCCCTATGAACTGAATGTCAATAGTCAATACATAAGGTTCTTAGTACATAATTCACTCTGATATCTTCGATATTGCAGTAACACCATGTTATCGTATGAGCTGAGTAATAATATAGCAGAATGATGTGAAACATTTAGCTTACCGATTGCTACAAAGGCAACGCAAAACTGACAGGTCGTGCATTTTTAACTTCACCCTTGTTTCTTTGGAGTCGCCAATTTGGATAAATGGTACATCCACCACCAGTCACGTGAATTATTCAAACTCGCCTTCTGGTCTGGGTTCTTCACACGCCGCGGAGAGGATTGCACAATAAAGTGGAATATTTAGAGAGTAATCACGTACGCAACTTAGGAACTTACGGTGGCCCATTCCGCCCCTTCTCGTCGCCAGTTTTATCAAATGACGTTTCCGCGCCATATTTGTAAAGAGTATTGATTATTTTAAGCTCTAAGAAAAATTTTTTTTGACGTCATATACTAGTACTTAAATAAACTAAAAAAAAAACGGAAAAACGTGAATGTAATTTGCTTTATTATTGGATAAGTGGTCGCAACGTATGCAAATGCCGTGTTCCTCATCCGATTTCCACTCGGTGAAATCGAACTGCGTGATTTTCGTATGCAAAAAAGTTAACAGTTTGTTTCGAATTTTATTTTATCCATATTGATGAATTCGTTGTAGTCCATGTTTTACAGAATGAATTACCTGACATGCAATAAATAAGTAAAAATAATTGAGTCTTTGAATTGAATAAATCATCTTTTTCAGTCACTTGTTCCCAATTTTATGTGGTGTTAGCTCAGTATCTTTTATCCTTCCAAACATCAGCCGCCATGTCTTTATTCACCCCTTTTTCTTTCACACCTTCTCTGATCCATCTTATCTTTGGTCCTTCGTACTTCTTTTAAAGGAAAAAATCAAAACGAGGATATGTAATCTCTTTTTTACATATTTCTTTTGGCAAATATTGCTTATATCTCATTCACGATAAGTTGATTCTTTTGGCATATCGACTAATGATGGGAAACAGAAAATTTCGAGTAGTTAAAAAATATTGCGTTTTAAAATACTGCATTATGTGTGAAATTCTTTATTCCTTTCGACATGTAAAAAATTATTTAGATAAGCGGTGGTGGGTCATAATAAGTACCTATTTAATATAACAGGGTTATTTTTAGACCTCCCGCCAAATTTAAATAGATGTTTTAGACCACGGAAGTAAACAACTTCCCCAAAGAAACACGGGTCGAAAAGTGAAAAAAAAATTCAGACCACGAAATCGACCACGTGAGCAGTTTTCTATGGGAGGGTCGAATTATTTATCACGTTTCGACCCATGTTTCTTTGGAAAAGTTGTTTAGTTTCATGGTCTAAACCACCTATTTTAAGTTGACGGGAGGTCCAAAAATAGCCCAGTATGTAAAAATTAAGGTTGAAAAATTAAATAGTTTTATCTTTAAAACAGTTTTTATTAAGAAACTGGAGCACAGCCATGATCATCATAGTGTTCAATAAAATTATCGACGTGGAAATCGATATGAACGATGTTACGTCCCTTTCCGTCCGACCGATGTAACATTATACAAACGTCAATTAGTTTCAGTATTCCTATTTTAATTTTACTTTGAAGCAATAAAGTCTCAAAATTTTCGGATAACGCTTATATCTTTAGGGACTTTTGTGTTGTATGTATTTTTTTATATTTATCAAATCATTAAAATAATAAAATAATACGTTTTTTATTTCAAAGTCATGTCTCAGAAAAATTGACATCTGCCAGAAGAATCAACTTATCGTGAATGAGGTATAATAGGTTCAAATTAATAATAACGAATTAAAATATTTATAATCATATATGTTTTCACTTGCACCCCTATTTATCTTGGCATTATAGATGCAAATCTATACGTGATGCTCATAATATGTTAATTTTAATTAACAAGATTTGGGTAATCTGAGGCTTTGATAGGTTACGCGTGGTGAGAATTGCTCATTAACAGCTATCGGAATGTCTGCATTACACGGGCATGTATCTAATATGATCTTCAATGTTAATGTTAATATATAATTCGGTTATTATGTGGACGACGTCATATTTTGAAGTAAAATAAAATTGATTGTCCGATCCTTCTACCAAGAGATGCTTGCATGATCCATAATCATGATGATTTTATTTATTTTCATCCATAAGCTTCTACTGTCTTCGCCTGCGTAGATAAATAAAAAGCAGGGAAAATTAAAAAATGCCTAAAAAAAACATTAAATAGTAATTTTAACAACTCTTGAAGTAAATGAAAATTATTTTAACAATCGTTATGGTGTACAAATTAAGGTTTTAATTTAATAAACTATATATTTAGAAAATTTTCCACTAACTCGTTATGGCATCCGGTTCCGTTACCTTTCGTCTATAAATAGTAAAAATTGTCAATATCTAGTGCAATATGAAAACTATTTATTTTGTGCCTAACAATTTCAACTTATACGTCCATGACTAATAAAAATCTGTAAGTATTTTAAGTGAAAACGTCAATCTGATAATTCCTATAAGTCTAGGCCTAAGGGTAGCAGTGAATGCTGAGCCTGAAACCTAATGCAATCAAACTGTACACACCTGCAATACCTAAAGAATGAAATGTGATTCTCCTGGCGATACTGAAATTAGTTCAGCCCCTGACAACCACGCTTATCTGACTATAAGATATCGGCTTACCGCAATATGTCAATTATGTAAAAGACGGTGCCAACCTGTCAATCCCAACACATTAATTATGTATATTTGTATCCTAAATTGACTTCCTCGTGAACCTGCTAATATAACACACACTTACACATACACGCACTTAGACGCATATCGAAATTATAGTCTGTGTTTTAAGTCCCACTTAACAGAGAGCAGCTTATTGATGTTGTTACACATTTGTAGACTCCATGGTAGTAATAATTTTATTATTGAAAAAAAACCATAACCAAAGATATAAGACACCAGTAAATAACAAACCTCACTAACTTTAGTGGAGATTTAATGTTAAATAACTTTCTAACATTGTAACAAAATATATTCGTTGCTGAATGCATCCAATAATTCCATAAAATTGAGTTTCATATGCAGACGTTTTAAAAACAAGCCGTCCGATGGAATAATGTTAACTAATGACGAATGTTTTTAGTTGTTGAAATGTTCCTGAATGCCACAGGGGCCGCTTTACAAAAAACAAACTGCAATGTAATTGCGACCCGGAATGAAGTTAAAAGCCTCTCCCTCACTTCCGTGATGCTTTATTTTACTATAGCTTTCCACCCATGGCTTTTTTTTAAAGATAGTAATAACACATAATTGTTCACTTTATTCATATTCTGAGTAGACATTTTGACGTCTATTATTTGTATAATAAAATATGATTATGCTGATTAGTTCCATGACATAGGTACGTTGGTTAACAATTATTTCCGGATTCGATTCAGGAATCAGGATACGCCAAAATGTTAATAGGTTTTGGAATCCGAGTGTATCGCAAATTGGCATTGGCCTGACACAGCTCTGCTTACCACTTTGATGAAGTGATATAAGCAATATATTTATTTGCGTATATAGTAATGTTAATCGTAATTTTTTATTTTTTTCTGAAATTTTTTTGTATTTGCTCTGTCAAATTATATTAACAAAAGTTTTTATTTAACACGAATCCAATGTTTTTGATACCTTCAGGTGCTTATTATCGGGTTCTTGGCGAAGAGGTAAAGTTGCAAGTAACACCAATCTTTTCCCTCTCGTTTATCTCTCTTAAAGACTGGAATTGGTTCGGGATTTAGGGCGATAATTACTTTGCCTTTCATGAGGTAAATGTATACTGTAATGGTACTCTATTATTTTTGTATATGTTTAAATAAAAGTTAATTTAATTAAATCTAACAACCTATGTAGTTGTTTTAAATGACACGCGGAGGAGCCTTTTGCAATTTTTGGGCACATTTCCAGACTGGGTGGTGCTACTAATGAAAAAACCTAATAAAAATTGGCCCTAGTCAGGAATTGAATTGTAACCCTCCAGATATCACAATTCACAACGCTTACCCTTCCCGTGAAACGAAAAAAGTACTCAAAATCTATTCTAGCAGTTTTGTTTAATACATGATCTATTTTAGTATAACTATAAATCTGCAAATCGAAATCAGTGGAGTGGAATTTGATTTCCACATTAATATTTAAATCTACAATTTTTGAGTGACAAGATGTAATTAATCCAGACAACCATTAGAGGAAACATAATTATATTATAAGCGGTCGATATTATCTGTTAGCTGATATACATGGCATCGATATTCCGATTAGTGCGAGTAAGCTCTAATTGGCCCAGTTTGGGCGAGCACAGATCGCACCACTAAAATAGAGATTTGTGCGGGATTAATCTCTGTTGATACCGCACAATCCCACTGAAATGTATACCTTCATATAAATGGGCTAATGGCGTTTGGCGTGGATATAAAGATTGCGTGTAGTGTTAGCCTTGATACTGGCTTGCAGTATACAAACTACTGGTGTAATTTGCGTTTCATTATATTATAAAAACATTATTTAACAATTGACTGTACGAAATTTATCGTAAAATACATAATTAACTTAAATAAATCTACTTATTTATCAAACATAGTTGTGATGGTCTCAAGGATTAGGAAGAATTACTTGACAATCTCGGTGATCGCGTGTTGAAATCCCATCTTCACATCTCAGATATTTCTGTATATTTGTACTGGCTAGGTGGGGTGACGATATCCGCAAGGTGGCTGGCAGCGGTTGGATGAGGAGAGCCGAAGATCGAGCCCAGTGGCGTGCTGTAGGAGAGGCCTATGTCCAACAGTGGACAAATAAACGCTGATGATGATGTACTGAAGTGCTCGGTAAACTAAAAGTGGACTAAGGCTAAACGAGACCTGGGGACAAGGTCAAAGACCAAGAAAGGAGCACTGTACAATTTAAACATGGGCTTACATAGAATGATATAGATAAATCTACAATCGTACACTAATTACAACTCCACTATCAGTACTATTAAATTTTACAACAATGTAGGTAATTGTTGCTTATAGTGTATGTTACGTGTACACGTAGTAGAACGCGTATTAGTGGCATTTGAAATTTGTTTGGTTAGATATGTCACCAGTCACCGCACGGCGAAGTTTGCGCCAGAATAACTCAGCTAAGTAATATTGTTTTAGTTAGTAAGTAGTGCGGGACCTCTGGCAGACAGTTTTGGCAGCTGTTCTGCACATGATGTATGTTAATGTCACGTAAGAGATTATTTCTTGGCACTGAACCTGCTCGCAGCTCATACAATTGTTTGCTTTACTATTTTGCGTTCGAACTTTCATGTCAACAACTTGAAGGAATAAGTGATTCAGCCTCCGGCTTTGAATACATCTTATTTCCTAAAGGGTACAGCTAAACTAGTTGATACACTTCTATGTCTACAAATTCGTTTACGTGCTACACTTTGAAAAAGAAAACAATTGTACAAAGTTCCCGTCTTCCAGAGATTGGATTCGCTAACTTTAAAGTGTGTTATTTCTTCCAGACTTAACATTGTTGTGAAGCGGAACTGACAGTTAGGTGTATGTATCGACTTTCTATTTCTTCGAGTACGTTTATATCTGACATTTTAACAACTGGGAAAAGCAAGCGTAACTTTGTGACCGTATTGGATCTGAAAAGTGTCTTTTTGTTATGTTATTTTTTTACAGTACCTATAATATTATATTTATTTTTTCAATCAATAATTTACTTAGCTGTGATGCTAAGGTGTGCGGTCGAATCTCGGCGGTCGCGGGTTCAAATCGCAGGCACACACACACCTCTAACTTTTCGAAGTTATGTGCGTATTCACAATGAATTATCACTTGCTTTAACGGCGAAGTAAAACATCGTGATGAAAGCTCCATACTTAAAAGTCCTTAGGGATTTCTTAGGTGTGTAGTCCGCAAACCTCACCGCACTAGATTAGCGTGGTGGACTAAGACCTAAAATAAGACTAATACTTTTTAAAATAGATATTCCTACAATTTCAATAATCAATTTTAAAACTATTAGCATTAAGGACTATTTGTATATTAATCACAATGTATAATACAAAAATACATGTCAATAAAATGCTTACCATGCCAATTACCAGAGCTTCGTAAAAAATCGCGCCAACGCGTAATAAAGGATCGTGTTTTGCGAACCACCCCTTCCATTTAATATTTTGTGCAAAGAAAGGTTTGAGTTAATATTGACTTATTAGACAAAAAGAATATGTATCCCCGAAAACAAAGCTCGGGGAGCAGGGGAATCAAAAGTTTCCTTCATTTTGTGCTGCTCGAGGAAACTTTCTTTAGACCGAACGGCGACCGCATCGTCATAAACCAAAAACACAAAGGTTTTATGAGCTACATTAAGTTAATGGATGCGATCAGACATACAGCAGTTCTAGTCGCTTGAGGTCTATTGGTTATTTATAGATAGGTAAGCCTGAACGTATAAAAGGAATTTGACCTTTTCATTTACCTTTCTAATTTGATCTTAGGGGCTTGAGATTGAATGGACAAATCCAATATTTGGAATTATTTTGCTTAATTAGCGACTTACATTTTAGTAAATTATGAAATTTTTAGAGAGCTACATTTTAAAATAAAAGTATCTCATATGTGAATGGTATTGACGTGTAAGCCGAAGCGGGGACCGCACGGGAAATCGCTGATTGCGTTGGTCCAGTCGTTCCGAGTGGCGCAGATAGAGGCGCGCGGGTGTACCGGCCGCGTCGCCGACGCGTTACTCCGGCGCTGGCTCCGTGAAATTGAATTAGCAACTCATTAGTGACGCCAATAAAACCGGCCGACTGCTCACCCTCACGACCCCTGCGCGCCGCGGTACCTACTACACACACCGCATCTATACCTCCATACCTGTGCCAAGCGCATACAAATACGTTTCGTTTAAGTCCAGCGTAACAAATGCACATCAAAGCTAATTGTATTGCGTGCTCAATGAAGAAATTAACTTGTGTACGATTACATATATCCAGTTTTGTTTTACTGTAAAATGAGATATTGTAAAGGCTTTATTTTGTCATTTATAAAAGTATATAATAGTCTTAATATGCAAGCGAAATGAATGGTAAATATAATGGGTTCATCATTAGTAAATTTTTTCGTCGCACCTGATTTCCACATTTTATTACGCGGCACACATGATAATCAAATTTCTTTAATGTAAGCGGGGCAATCGACGAATTCCGTGTCAAAGGATAGAATTGAGTCAAGCGTTAATTTTCTTAATGTATCTTGTTAAGGTCGAGTCGGGATCGTGTTCCCTTCTGAATAAATTAAGGCAACATTAACAGCAAAGACGCGATCGCTTTTATACCTTCTCCTTTCTAACGAACGTACTGTTTGACGTATGTGATCTTATTCTGACGTAATGAATGCATATCTGTATGTTAATATCTGATTATAATGATTTCAGAGAATCAATTATCCTTCCCATTCGGTTTGAAATTCCTATTTCAAATGTTATTAATTCCTAAAGTAGATTATGGGGTGTCGATATTTAATGCTCGAATACATAAATCATAGCTATAGCCAATTCGTGTGGACTAAATATTTAGAGCTTTTTACGTTTAAATCTAGTTTGTTTCATAAGACTTCCAAATATATTTAAAACAAATATTTATTATGGTGGCCTCCAGAATACGATTGAATCTTCGCACTTTTCGAAGTTATGTATGTGTCTGATTAAAGTGAATTATCACGTATATTAAGTGTGAAGGAAAAATTAGCGAAGAACCCCGTATTAAAAGTTCTATGCCCTATTTTTTTTAGGAAAGTGTATTCGGCATTTCGTCTGAAAATTTTTAAAATATTTTTCAAATAAATTTCTAGAATATTTAAAAAACCAACGTTACTTTGAATTAGAACCGAATTAGAACCTACCTTACGATAGCACGCGCCAATTAAAAACATTAGATTAAACCACAGAGTATGGAACGATACAATTTCTAAGTAAAGTAATACGTTTCGTGTGCTTAACTAATATTTAGGTACATACTATATTGTATTTTTACAAAGAATAATTCAGCTTGGTGGATTAAAACTAATTCAAACCCTAATAGCCGTGCCCAGATCTATTAAAATAACTTTTATGAATTCCAGATTTTACAAATTTAAATTTTTAGCCCAAGCACACCATTTTATTGAGCAACACATATGTTGCATATTTTATATGTTAATTTTGTGGTTCGCTGGTTTTGCACCGTAAGTTGCGCGGCGCTGTATTATTGAATTTGCTATTCACTGCTCTTTATTTGTATGTTTAGACTGTGATAAAATTATGTTACGGTAGGTAAACACTAAGCAGTATAGCTCTATAAAACACGGATATAAAGTGCAACAAAAATAATAATATACCTACAATTCATGTGAATATCATTTGTCCGCCAACCCGCACTAGGCCAGCGTGGTGGACTATGGCCTAAACCCTCTCAATGGTGGAGGAGACCCATGCTCAGCAGTGGGCGTATATGGGTTGATGAAGAAGTGAATATCATTTATAGTTGCAAATGTGAATTATATTTTTCATATTGCTTAAAGTGTGTCAAGAAATAAGACGTTAGAAAACTTTTTATTTAAATTCAAGTAGGTTTGATGTGTCACGAAACTTTTTTCAAACAATTTAACTTTACCTTTTTTACAATTTGAAGTCAATAATTCATCTATTGAACACTACATAATTACTGGAGTAGTCATGTCGACCAGGATGGTACTGACGTGAGCAATACACCACCATACACAAGTATGTAACATAATTCTAACTCAGTCTCTATTTTCGTCTCTTTTACCCCAATACTAAATCTATGTACATAAAAGTATTTAAAAGCAATCGTTTAAAACTTAATATGAGGAAAACTGACCCACTAATACGAGTTATCATTTTTCCGCGTTCATGCGAGAGTACGTAATTTTTTTCTTCACTGGACTTTTCTAGAAGCTCCGGCTATTTTCCATGTGAACCCGTGTCGCGTCTACGTCCCAAGTTAATGTTGCGTGTAAAGTTATGGCCCAGTTCCACAACTGCATGCGCTAACTTCGCGGCGGCTACATAAGCGTGCCCTCCTACAGAAATTCACGACACGCAGCGTTAATTCGGCCAAAACTGACCGTCCATCATGCCTCTCTATACTGTTTAAAAAGAAACAAAGCAATTAACTTCAAATTCTCTCTAACATACAGTTCGCTACAATTTTACGCAATGAAGTGTAATTAAACGGCGCGCTTACTTTCATACGACCCAAGGAAAACATTTGTAAGAACAAAATAATGGCCAAGACCACATTTACTGTTTTTCTTTGCTTCCTTTTTGAGGTTCAAGAGCAACCCTTCAACTTTGTTGGACGTTAATTGCTCCGTGGGAATATTTACACCTGCATTGCCTTTACTCCGAGAGTAATAAACATAACAAGTAAACAGGGATTAAGTTATTACAAGTTCATACAAAACACTTTTTGCATACTTTTCAATCAACCTGTTCAAACAACTGCCATAATAGGCGACACTGTTTAAAATAATGTTTCAAAGAGTGCTTTTATTTTAATATATTTTACGAGCAGGATCTTATTATACGACGTAGATCACGTTGTAATAAATCCTAGTCGGAGTTTGCATATTACTCTGCTTTGAAATTTTCATTACATATTCTTTAGTCGAGGCAGTTTTAAACAATACAAACGAGGTAAAATATTGTCCATAAAAAAATCCGATGGAATTTCAAAAAGGTATCACTTTGCATATTAACTTGCACAAAAACATTGGGTGGTAAAGATTTAATTGCACAATACTGTTCGTGGAAACATTAATCTCGATTGTAAATCGGGTAAAAATTTCGTAACGCCACCTACGGGACACATAAAGTGAAATATTTAATGCAGATATGACAATATTTTAGAAAGAATAGCTTTATTTTTAAAATGAGCGTCGCCATAAATCCCAACGTGCTGCAATAACGTTGGGCGGTGAGGATGTGACTAGAATTTAAACCGAACATCGTATTAAAACTATCGGCTTACCAATTGACAATTTGACTGGTATATTGTGCATATTTAAATCATATGTATATTGCATATTTTATGTGTTTTTAAATTTATTTTATTCAATTTACAAAGAGGTTTTAATACATTTAAATATGAAAATAAGAACCTGAATGCACTTATAAATCTTAGCTACAACTTTGCAGACCATGTTTCTTTACTGGTGACTTTTGTAGGAAGTTACCTTAGTTGCAATTTTCTTTAAAAGAACTTTAAAGTGAGTTCCATGCTCAGGGGTAAGGCGTGTATGAATTGTTGCATCTTGATGCAACTTAATCGTTTATTATCTGCATAGTAAAAATATTCAGGCTTGCTTATTATATTTATTAAATCCCAAAAGGCTTGTCAAATGAAGCTTTTATAAAAATCTTTATATAAATATTGGAAATGAAGACAAAATACATAATTAATAATAACAAATTTTTTTCACATGCATATGACATACATAAAACATTCGCAAGATAGAAAATCGCCGGGAAAAAGAACGGATTTGTGTAAAGGCAGATTTATGTTCTAATTAGTCGGCCCACGAACGCTGCATACCTCGGTTAAAATGAATTTATGCGACCACGTCTTTGTTTGTACAAATTGTTTCGCATGATTTAAAACCGACAGATATCCATACATTACACGTAGGCACAATTGACATTAATATTTAAATATGTTACCGCTTCGTAACACTTTTATATAACCACCACACCGCCACAGTGTTTAATAAAATGAAACATGGAATGAAAACAATAAAAAAAATTTATTTTGCATTTCATTTTTTTCGTATTTAGTTTCTTCTAATAGAGTTCTTATAGGTTTATAGTAGGTACACATACATATAAATTTGACCTTGTGTGTGCATCAGAATTTTAAGTAGACAATTGGGTCAATCAAACGCACAGACGAGAATTAAGTACCAGTAAGTGAATTAAATAAATGTATTCATGACAGTAGTGCCTAAGCCTTTGAGTGACATAGTGGGAGATAAATATAGCTGGGAGTGCAGATTCAAATTCGCCATAAAAGATGGTAAAATCTTCATAAGTGACCCAAGTATTAAGGGGCAATCGTTATCGATCGAATTAGTTGTAATTGGTAGAATAGTAATTTTCAGCAGACAGTGCTCTAATTAAAGGCCGCGCTGAACCTACCGAAAATACGTTGCTCATTTCTGATAATGAGGCAAACAGATAGGCCTTTAACTTATTTGCACGAATCCTCAGGAGAGTTTGAAACTCATGTAACAAAACAACAAATACGGCCGACCATTATCAATTCACACTCGGTGGCTTACAACAAAAGGTTCGGCCATGTAGTCGCTAACTTTGCGCTTGGGGAATCACAACAAAGGTTTTTATGTACTAACCCTAAAAGAATTCGGCGAACTCTTTCATATGCGTATAAAAGAAAAACGTTATAAATGATACGTTGGTATAGACACGTACAATATTTACATGAGCTTCTTTAAAATATTCATGCGAAGATTGCTTACACCTCAATGCAAGTCTGAACTTCTTTTGCTATACGAGATTATGAATGAACTTAATAATATATGATCCGTGAAAGATTTTTGTTAGTTTGAATTATAATTTATTTAACCCCTCTTCTTCAAATGATTTTATAATTTTATTTTATAATAGTATTACTACAAAACGGCTGTTCGGTGTCGAATCACGTTATCAGGTCTAGTTAAAAATTCAAAAAATTGACATTTAGTACACACGTACTAAAAGACGAAAATGACATTTATTACTCTTATTGATGATGGAATATGCTTCAGTTACATGAGACATGATTGGGTAATACATTTGTCCGTGGATACATCTATGAAAGTATTTATCATAGAAATATTTTAAAATAATTTTGCAACAAATACTTTTGTTGATGCACATGATATTAATGTAGTAGATAGTGTCTTAAATGCGACGGAAGAAGTGTTCTGCTCTGGTACACTGACAGGAACCTGTTTTGAAGTTAAATTACCAAAGTTTGACAAGCGGTCCGAGTCACTAAACTACGCTAGCAATAATTCTGCACAGCGCAGCTTGAAGACAATCAACCAATAGTTACTTGCATATTGCTATACAAACATAATTTAGTAAGGAAAGTTAGCGTAATACGCTTAGCAAAAATATCGACTTTGAGTTAAGCCGTATTGTTTCGCTTTAAAGGTAAAACGCCCAAGTCTCATAATTGTTGTCTGTGTCTAATCGCGGAGTTCTCCCGAGACGAGAAGCGGTATTGTCCTTCAAATTGATATTGCAGATAATCTGGTTCAGGTGAATTCGTACTGGGTTTATACTTTTCATTAAATTGAACGGATAAGAAGCCGTAAACGGCCTCCACAAATCGCCTTAAGAGTTAAGATCTCCGTTGGCTTTCCGCGAAGGAAATATATAAACTCAACCATAAAACGGTGTGGCAAATGTGTTACGTACATCCCGTTCGCAGCGGGCCGACCCACATGATATTAATTCCAACCCGAGTTCTGGGCAACCGACAGGCTTATAAGATTAGAATAATTTTCTCATTCCGAGGACTCCCCGCGAGCGCAACCAGCAGTTTAATTAAAACTAACAGTTGTCTCACACAGTCTTATCCGGCAATTTGCGAGGTATTACAGGCCGAACTTGGTCCACAAATTATCTTGACTCCATTTAACAAAGCGGTTATGTTAATACAATCTCGGCAGATTTAGAAGAATGTTTTTGTTATAAAAGGCGTGCGGCAAATTACGGCATTAAGGTAAATTATGATATTTAATTTAAGGTTGTTAGTAATGGCGCGAGTGCACGGTGTAGGTTGCGCGGCGAACGCTGTACGTCGTGGCTTCGCGACGTGTTGTGGAAGTGATCATTAAAGTCGAGCGCAAATGAGCTTTTTATTGCCGTCATAACACTTACAGATGTTGGAACCAACTATTGAATTAGTAATACCGTTTAATACGCTCATTTTACGGTTATTCAAATGACACTTCTGAACATCTCATATGTGCTGAATATTGAATTACACCATAAATTTGTTTGTCATAATTCCCTTTAGTAAGAATAAAACAAAACTCAATCTTGGTGTTGCAAATTTTCATAGATATCTTTCGCGTGGCATAATCGCCCCAGCGCCTTCAAATATAACAAGTTGCCCCCATATGTCCGAATAAAATCCCTATGTCTTCATGCATATAAAATTTAGTCGCGCCCGTCTTGAAATATTATGTGACACAAATGTTGGGGAATGAATCCTGAGGAGGCCGGGATGTAGTCAGTGAGCCCTCCGTATCGGTGCCACCCTTTATCTTTACTATGGAGTAAAGGAAAAAGCACCACTTCCATTGTAATATCCTATGCGTGTGAGTGCTTATGAAATATGAATTCTATCTCGCAAAACATATTATTTCGTTATTACTGAATATATTGCTACACGTTTCGGAGTCATCTGTGCATGATACGGTGCTTGTCTTTATGCGAAAATGTATTCTGTCCACACGTGTATTTTTTGGGTTTGTCAAAACAATTTTTAAAACTTTTTCTTTAAAACTAAATTTTTTTTAAGATATTTACATATTTTGGAAATGTAGGTATTACTGAGAGCAATCTTAAAGTTAAAGCCGGTTAACCCCATCTTAGAATCAAACCTGTGTTGTCTTAATTGCAAAGAGTAACTTGAACTACGAAACCAACGAGGTCCTTAACCAACAATTTTACGTACAATAAACACGTAACTTTAAATAGTAAATAATTTGAACAACGATGTATTTCATATTTATTTTCTTATTGTTACTATTGTGTTGCTTTATATCACTTAAAGGTAATCTCTGTTGGCAGCGTGTAAGCCACTACGGTTGATGTATTAGCGCAAAGTTTTTCGTGTTCTTCCTAGTCGGTTTGATGATAAGCAGCCCGTGACGCGACATCGTGACGCCTCCAACACAATACTCCCACACAGAAACTTTTATACATATTCCTATACTATTTGTAAAATCTTAGGGTTGATTCTCCCGTATTAGCAAACATTGTATTAAGACAATGTTACTCTCAGAAACTACGTCGTTGAAATATCAACCAGAATAATATTGCACTATCGATGTGTATTCCCCACTGTTCAAACGGGATTAAAATTATTTATTCATACTAGCCGTATAGCAATATTATTCTGTTTATTAATGACCGTAAAGTTTTCTAACGAAGATAAAACTAATCCGACGCTATGAAAAACTCACTGAAACAAATAAATTGCTTTCCTTTCATTACAAACATAATAACGCAATCTAATGCATATTGCGGTAGATATCTCATTAATTAATCGCAAGTTAACCCCTTACCGATCGCATAAAAAGCTACGATAAAAGCTTACCTAATAACATTATTTCAATGTTAAAAGTAATGTATTCGAATAGAGGAGAAGGCAGTCGGGTGCGTTTTATTTCTAGTAAAAATTTGTGGCAGCGCGATGCTGATCCTCTGCAATCTGTCCCGAACAATAAGTCGCTCTCTAACAAAAGCCGGCCATTTGAACAAGTCGGAAACTTTTGTAAGTTTAGCTCTTTCTCCGCGGGGTCTTGGCAGCGGTCGCAGATCGCACAATAGGGGAATAATCGTTAGGGCCAGTCATAAGGAATGGCATTATAAAAACAACGACGCACTTATCCATGTATTACTCAACGTTTTATCAGTGCCAATTTCTTAATTTCAATTGCAACTTTTATTATACCCATAAAGTGTAACAACCCAAGTAGTTGTCGAGTAACTCAAAGCGATTCATTTATATGAATTTTTAATTAAGCCTTAAATTAATCTTGTACAAGCAATTTAGTGCTCTGAGATATATTTTTATACTAGCGGCCTTTTCATCCGCTCTTGCAAAAGTTAAAGGGCACTTGAGAAAAGTGTAACTAATTTTACCTCAAACTGGGTTAGTAACGAGGATGAAAATCTTTTGGCAGATAGAGGAAAAATAATACATAATGATCAATTAATTTTAACGCGGAATAACTGAGAACAGTTTTTAATTTAGTTTCCATGTGACAACTGAAAGAAATAATTTATTTTCCCAGGTGAATGATCGCGTATCATATACACTCACAGGCACAATTAACCGCCCACCTTATTTATACTTCAGTTTTCAGTCATTCGTTAAATTTTGATCATATTTGATGAAAGTTATGTTAAAAGCAACCATTAAGGATAAATAAAACAACTCCTTCTCTTGAAAAACTCAGTTTATTGAAAAAGAAAATGCCAAAAATCGATGTATCTAAAAATGTACAGGAAAATGTTATGACTTTAATTTGGAAAAAATATTGTAAGTTTTTTTTAAATTTCAATTTTATTAATGAGTGTTACCACCTCGTGCCCTAATGACTTCTTGTAGCCGGTTTGGTAATCCATTCATAATGTCTTGGATATCCGACTGGAGGATATTGTGCCACTCCTCTACCGCAGCCGTTTTGGGCTCTCCTAAGGTCGTAGGGGCTGGTATTCTTGCTCGAACGCGTCTTTTTAGGTTGTCTCAAATGTGCTCGATTGGGTTAAGATCGGGACTGCATGCCGGCCAAGGCAAAACTTGAATCCCGACCTCATTTTCAGCTCGAGATGATCGCTTTGTTGTGAGTAATGTCTTAAGAAATCGCTTTTCCACCGCTACTGAATTGCGTACACCCCTTTTTGAGGTGCGAAATGTTAGTGTGAGTGAACGTACCATTAGAAGAAGACTGGCTGAAAGAAATCTAAGGGCTTTTCGTCCAGCTCGTGCCCCCCAACTGCTTCCACAGCATCGTAGAGCTAGACTTGCCTTTGCTCGAGAATATGCTAACTGGACTATGGAGGAATGGAAGAACGTACTATTCTCAGATGAGAGCAGAATAGCCTTAAGAGGTCCAGATGGACGTCAGCGTGTATACAGGCGCCAAAATGAACGGTTTGCTCCATGTGCAATAATCGAAACCGTGGGTTATCAGGGCGGGTCCATAATGGTTTGGGGAGGTATCATTTACGAAGCTCGTACCGATCTTGTGGTGTTTGATAGAGGCAGTGTGAACGTTCAAAGATACGTGGAGGAGATCATTCAAGACCACGTCGTACCTTTTGCACCATTCATTGGGGAAAACTTTAGATTAATGCACGATAATGCTCGATGCCATACCGCAAGATCCGTAACTCAATACCTCGATGAGGTCGGGATTCAAGTTTTGCCTTGGCCGGCATGCAGTCCCGATCTTAACCCAATCGAGCACATTTGGGACAACCTAAAAAGACGCGTTCGAGCAAGAAAACCAGCCCCTACGACCTTAGGAGAGCTCAAAACGGCTGCGGTAGAGGAGTGGCACAATATCCTCCAGCCGGATATCCAAGACATTATGAATGGATTACCAAACCGGCTACAAGAAGTCATTAGGGCACGAGGTGGTAACACTCATTATTAAAATTGAAATTTAAAAAAAACTTACAATATTTTTTCCAAATTAAAGTCATAACATTTTCCTGTACATTTTTAGATAAATCGATTTTTGGCATTTTCTTTTTCAATAAACTGAGTTTTTCAAGAGAAGGAGTTGTTTTATTTATCCTTAATGGTTGCTTTTAACATAACTTTCATCAAATATGACCAAAATTTAACGAATAACTGAAAACTGAATGATAAATAAGGTGGGCGGTTAATTGTGCCTGTGAGTGTATTTTATACGATGACTTTGAGTCATATTAAAAAATATATAATCAAGTCATAAAAGGCAAACGCATTAATCTTAATCTATTACTGATTTAATTAAGTCTACACGATTAATTGGTAGTATCCACAGCAAAAAAACTGATGAATGTGCAGACTCAATTTATTCGGCTCGTAAATTGGTTTAACGTAGTAAAATAACATTTCTATTTATTTAGTAGGGATTGAAAAATCTCACGAGTGATGGCAAGGCGACATAACGAAGGAACGCGATCCGGCGTCACTTCCGGCGTCCGTCACGTGGAAACGACTTCCGGCGAGGCGCCAGTCCGCTCTTACAATCACTTAGCTCTCGAACACCACCCGATCTCGTGTAAACATGTTCGGAAACTCACTTTTGGCACAATACATATTCAATTATTACTTCCATCGTTTTATCGTCATTTGGAACAGTTGCTCGTAATGTGTTTTGTATTTCGATCTACTGATGAGGATCTACATTGTTGATTGTACATATATGTATATTAACCGTGGGGTAACATATGTATAAATAGACCATGTTCTTATATTATATTCTTGATTCTTGCGTGATTATATTAAAAAAATATTAGAGCCACGCATGTTAACGAAATGTGATTAATGATAGAATGATACTGAAAGAAACAGTTTATCTGACTCTCTTCTTCTGCTCAGTAGAATTTCCGAACGCTACGATGTTTTTTAATTAATTCCTTTAAAGAGACGAGGCTTTTAAAGTAATCTGCACAGAATCTAATTTGAAGGTTCTATTAATACCAAAGGTTTTCACATTGAGCGGCAATATCAAAGAAATTCTCAAATCCATGTGGGGGGGGGGGGGGGGGCGGAATACAGATGTCAATGAGAGTGAAGCTTCCAAGACTTTTCATATAATTATTCAAAGAATCGATGATAATACTTTGGTCATGAAAAGCCTAAGATTGTAATGTTGCCTCGTGTCTTGCTATCAATCTTTGTTCTTTATAATCTTCCCCCTAATTTGTATATCGCAATTTAATTATACAATATTTCAGGTTGACTCCATTGGTTAATGAGAAAATATTCTCATTTACTTCAAACAAAAGTATAATTCAAGCAAACACGCCATTGATTAACATGAATAAGCTACAAATACCGTAGGTATAATCGCCAACCTGCGTCCATTTGCAAGATGTGAGTTATTTTCATATGTTGGATTAATTTCCGTTTCGGCATTGTTTTCAGAGGGGAATTCGATTTGAACAAGAGACGAGCGTCGATACGAGTCTATGTAATTTCCTTCCATATTCAATTTAATTCTTTGAGGGATGTGTGTCAGACGACCTTATATTGAAAATGAACTCGTTATATCCGAACCTGACAGTGAAATTTGTTCGCTGTATTTCTTTACAAAAGATTTTTTTAATACACCATTTACCCGTAAAATGTATAAAACTCGTCTATTACTGTTATCATGTTATAAGCAAGAGAATTGTTTTAGACACATGCAGGTTGTATTCAGACCATTATCGTAAACTAAGGCAGGTGACCGTTAAGGTGATTAAAAACCCCCTGGCATTAAAGAAAATCTCGACAAAAATAAAAATTTTGACGTTTTCCTAACAACCACATTTATATTTTATACCTATGAATGTTGCACAAGAAATGAACTATATTGAAAAAAGTTTACATGTAATGGTCATTTACACTATGCGCAATGCAGTACTGTAATATTTTCTTATTCTATTCGGCAGTCGATACATCATGGTCGTTTGCATTGAAACGTAACTATATTATATTAATAATAGTTTAACACAGGTCTGCACAAGAGTAATGTAAACGATGTCTCAATCACGGTATGCGTGCGCTATTACCTCACGCAAGGACGAATTTGGGCGACAATGGCGGGTACCATAACCCCCCACCCCCTTTTACATCAGAATCAAATTCCTAATATGTTATTGAAATATACAGTTACATGACAAACCCTTAAATGTCATTTTGAGTCTTAAGCTAAATTAAATTTCAAGAGATGGGTTTATTAACTGTTATTGAAGTATGTAATATTCCCCTATATCGGAGTGCTGAGTTCGTCATAGGTTTCATGGCAGGGTAACACGCGACATCGCCTGTCACCCTATCGACTTACACCCTGTTAAATCTAGCCCAATATTTGTACAACCTATTCATTACAATCGCGCCATTTTCATTGTTTCTTCTTTTTACGACAAACAACTAGCTTTAGTTTCCTTATTTTTATTGCTTGATACGGCTAACTGTCTTTAATAAAGGAAGCTTTGATATCAAGCGTCTAGTTTGGTTTATTACTTCGTTAGAATTTTTAATTACCGGCTTAATTAAAATAGTGTTTTTACGAGTATAAATAAGTATATGTAGAAGAGTATTTTAATTATTTTATTGATCTTTCCAATATTCACCCGAATAGCTTTCATGGAATAATAGTTCTTCTTTTTCTCCATATATTCAGCCTGTACTGCAAACTTTAATCATATCCCAATGTGGTGATATTGCCTTTTAAGAAAAAAAATAGACGAATCAAATTTTAGGTATTGACCACAAGTTTTGTTTCATACACTAATTAGGAGACCCTTAGGGAACCTTGGATTATGATGCATTTCTTCATTCTTTAGCTCATTGGAAGATTATTTTATCAACTAGCGTTTGTCAAATATTATTAAAATGGGTATGTTACAGCGAAGGAACTAATATTTGCTTGCCCGATTTCATCTTCCTTATATGCAGGTTTTAGAAGTGTCACTGTTAGTTATAGCATAGCATGCAGCAAGCGTCCACAACGTCATTATCTATACTATCTTTTTGCTCTTTTTTATTAGGGAGTGAAATATTGACAATGACATTTGAAAATTCTCTCAAAATCATACAAGTGCTACGAAAGCAACGTCTTTATGTATTTTTCAATTAAGCGCCGCAAGATAGATAAAGGTTAAGCTATGTCTTGCAGAACGACAGGGCCACTGAGCTCGCAGCGGAGCCGGATGCCGGAAACCTGTCAATAGTGAGGCTGTGAAAGAAAATCTAATTTGGATTTGAGGGATTACACCGAGACTTGTTTCGGCCTAGTGTAGTTGCCCTCGCGCCGCGCCGTCTTCCCGTTCAAATTGAATAAGAAACGAGGATTCCGTCTACACGGCTCTTTGGTTTCACAATGTGCTATTTTGTTAGACGAAGCTCATTTGGGTTCCAAAGAGGTTTTAATTCGCTAAATATTTATTAAACTTTTCATACCGTTAAGCAGGTATTGTTGGCATACAGGAGCCTCTTGCTACTTGTGCTCTTATTGATCAGCACCGTGTTGTCATATGCAGTAGGAATTTTTACTTTATTGTGAACGTAATAACTCTTACATTTGAAATGATTGAATCAATACTTTAAATATACGGCATTTTCAATATGACTTCTTAGACTGAGATGTTAGCGTCTACCAAAACCATTGAATAGTAGAGTAATATTTGTGTGTAAGGTGGCGCGACTGAAGACTTAAAGAAAGAATTTAAAACGCTATCAGGGCTTTACCTAATTCTTTCATTCGATAAGGTACGCTCATGACCAAGTTTATAAATGCTATGCTATTCCGGGGCACCTCCAGTATTGAGGAAGCTTAGGCCTACTGGCCTAGTTACTTGATGGAATTCACATACCTAAGAGATTCCTTTTAGAGAACTTTTAAGTAGATGCATGAACACTCATAATGCTCCCCACTATCGTTAAAGTACGAGATGATTAAGTAATGAATTTACTTTAAAAAATTACTAAAATTAATAGGTACTAAGTTGTACCACAAGTCAACTACATATTTTTTTCGGATTGTCTCTTTCCTTAACATAATCGGCCCACATACGACACACTGCTGAGCAATTTCTAAGAACTTCTAGGTATGCAGATGTGTAAAGGTTTCCTCACGATGTTTTCTTCATCAACCCATATACGCCCACTGCTGAGCACGGGTCTCCTCTACCATTGAGAGGGTTTAGGCCATAGTCCACCACGCTGGCCTAGTGCGGGTTGGCGGACTACACACCTAAGAAATTCCTAAGAACTTTTAGGTGTGAGGGTTTCATCACGATGTTTTCCTTCGCCGTTAAAGCACGATAATCATGTGATTACCAAAAACTGAGATTTTGTCACGACCGTGCGCCTAAAGCTCGAGGTCATACCTACGTTTTATGTTTTTTCCTCTTTAATACTGTTCTATAAATGTAAGGAAAAAGCCATATCCATAAGCTACTGTAACTTGTTTCAAAAATTTAATATGATCCGCCATCGCTAAAGAATCGCTTTGTTCGTTTCGTATGAGTCATTGGACGCACATATCAGCCATACCTTCGTGTGCCACATGATTGATATGTAACGAGATGACTTAGGGAACCTCAAATATACAAGTCATATGTTATTGTCTTCTCATATTTGACCGTCGGTGGAAATATTATCAAGTCCCTATATTTTTTAATTATATTAACAAACAAAGCAAATGGCTCCACTAAATTGTGCAATTTACATGTAAATTACTGCTAAATTAGTTTCTATGATATCAAATGTTTGTGTGTTATTTTATCTAGAGTTTTTTTTTTAAATCAGTGATTTTTTTTAAATTAATAATAGTACCTACACTTAGAAAACGACTAAATGTCCATAAACCATTTAGATCCATGTAACGAATTATATGTTTGATTTATTATTATACGCGTATTGCAATAATTTAGGAATGTATATGATTTTTCCTGGAAGAGAAAAGTCCCGTCTCATCAAGGAACAATTCTTTTCGGAAGCATATTGTATCCGCAACGGCAAGATGACGAGGGGAGCAAAGATTGAATTAACTTATCGAACACCGACTCGACTAACGTTATTTATGAGATAATGGAATGTAACCGTGCCTTTATCTGCAACTATTAATTTCGGTAATAATTAAACCTGACCGCCCCATTTATATCTGCCTGCCTGCCTAGGCGCGTCCACGATACATTCCCATTACCTGCTGTTAGAAATAAAACCTAATCTTTTAACTTCCTGCCTTTCAATGTTTACCCCTAATTCCGATATTTACGTAGATAATTCGTTGATTAGAAACATTTTTTCCGCTAAATTCCTACCCCAATTACGGCTAATGGAAAATTAATGGGAATGGCAATTTACGAAATGTCATCTTCTTTAAATATCACATTCGCAGTGTACGACATTTGTGTTTTTTACAAGTATGACGAAAAGATATATTTAAAACTTATAACAAAGAGCTAAATTTACGGGTAATAGTGATGTAACTTCCTTCATTTATCTTGTCCTAGATAGTAGGATGGACCACATTCTCGCTTTGTCTTCATTTAGGCCAATTCTATGTAAGTGCGATTACAATCGCTTTTTAATTACAATACGACATTTTTATCCACAGAATAAAGATCAAGTTCATCTATTTTAATATAAAATGTTTTTTGGTCCACTCTACAATGACAACGGATTGATTGCTCGGTCTGTTTAAAATAATCATTGTTTGTACTTAAAAACGCAATCTGATTCAGCATTCAGAATTGTTGCAATACCTCGAGAATGAAAATACAGCAGCGAATCCCCGATAGAAATATGAAATACCGCTTAAATAAATCGAAACGAAAATAGGATTAGAAAAATTGGAAATCATCCCCACTGCACCATTTAACATCTTATCCCGTGTAATACATTTTAGTGCACATGTTCGTTTTCCGGGTCCGTCGGCAGCGAAGATAGATAACTTCCCGATGATTTACTTTTATTTTATTGTTATTCGCCAGCCATACAGCTGTCAGTTCGATCGTAGTCCGCATTGACTGCGCCGTGCGTTCCACAACTATTCAACCAACTTTAGTACGCCGCCCTTAGCTCAGCTAGAAACTTATTTTTATGGCTAAAATGCTGTTGAGCCAGTAAAACACGCGTAACTTTTTAGTTATGGCTTGAATACTTTATGTGCAAAATGTTTGTTGGTCGTATGCGACAAACGAGAATGAAGTTTAAAATATTTCAAACGTAAAATTGTTTATGCTTACATAATTGTGCTCTTTGTGTACGTTTTAGCTCACAATTCAAATATTTATGGTTTGTTTTGTTTTGGGAAGAAGATATAACTTTATTATGAACTGCTTAAGTTTTAGCAGCTGGAGTAAATGATGGGAGATCGTTTAATTTTTCCTCTTAATCTCCACTCGTCATCAAGCAGGGTATAATTTTCCGTGCCTATACAAAAATACTTAGATCGTGCTACTATATCTGCAAGTTGAAAGTTGCATATACTGATAAGTCTATAAGCAGTTACGGAGGGGCAGTCTCGTAAGATCAGCGAATCATCGCAGTGTCCTTGTCACGTTCGACATTTGTACAGTATCGGCCACCAGTGGAAGCGTTTCGGCGAGATTTTATTGGGTTGTACAGTCACGTCTCTAGCGAAAGATCGTCTCCTCGGACGAAGTGGCGGCCGTTTCGCGCGATACGGGTTAACAGCGTCGATTCATCGCCGGAACAGATCGTTTTATGATTTGAAGGGAACAAATTTTATGTAGGCTCGATACACGTGATGTTTCATATTGGGATTGTTTAAGCGTTTTTACATGTCAATATTTACATACATTTGGCGAATATTTTTTCAAGTTTTCTTTTTAATTTTTTGACGTGGTTTTAGGTGTCTTAACAACACTCAATTGCCATAATAGGCCTCGTACAAAGTGGCTAGTTTAAGGGTTACGTCGTGCTGATATGGCGACTGGTGGTCGAGTTTATAGTGCCCCTAATAATAGGGGAGCCTATGATATTGCAATTTAAAGCAGTTGGGCAGCAAGCGGCACATTATAATACTCGGTGCGGCACCTACACCCAAAATGAAGGTTGCGCCCTGACCCTTTTATCATCCCTCGTCACGGACCAATGCAGGGGACATCGCCGAGACCTTATTAAATAGCATACTTGTGAATAAACTTGCTAAAATATTAAGCGTCACATTTGAAAGTACAGAATATTCAACTTGATTTTTCAGCTAATTGAATTTTGTCGCAGAAAATTAGCGAAATAGTTGAAATGTCATCGTAAAGTTTGAAATGAAGCATGAAAGCGATTTAGATATTATTTAAAATGTTTTGCTTCTTTCTAATATAATTCAGAATGTGGATGAGTCGCGATGAGTAGGGTGCATAACAATAAAACTAAATCACTAAGGCCCTGTGTACTGTGCCGATCCGGCGCCGGCGGAAAGCGACCGTATGTAGGGGACAACTTGTTTCTCTCCGGAAATAAAATCGACTGTGTTATGGTATCATTTTATGAATACATTGTGATAAAACTATCTATACTTAATCGCCATCAAATGAAATTGGGACAATAAAACAAACATGAATACAAAATCCAAAAATATATGTACATATTAGGTACTACAGCAGTTTAGATCTCCTAACGTATTTTTCAATTTGACTTTTGGCACGGAAATTGAAGATATGCTGAAACAAAAATATTAGGGACATAAAAACTTCAGCAATTTAATAGATATGATAGTTTGAAGCCCAGCTGCACGCTTCCAAAAAACTTTGCTCGTAATTTAGGTACATATTCAACTTATGTTTTTCAGTCGCGCAATTCAATACTATGCAAAAAAAAATACATTTTAAAATGAATAAAATTTATATGCGCAGCCGCGTTTATAGTACCGTAAAAATTGTAAGGAAAGTCTCAGCCGTTTGTGACCGGAATATCGAAACAATCAATGGAGTTTGTCGCAGGCCGGGCTAAATTGAATCGTCGAGACTTGAGCGAGTCCGCGCCGGAAACCGGACGCGCTCCTCGACCCGCGCTCTATCTTAAACATTAACCAACTATGGGCGGATGTGCAGGTGTTGTTTCCACTATTTTTCTACATATTAGTAAAAATAATATTTTTTTAAATCTGAGGTACCATAATCATATGGGCATAAAAGCTGTCAGTCTGCTGTGGAGTCAGTATAAAAGTACGAAAGTATAAAAAATAAAGTTTTCATATCGCAAGAAAATTAGCTATAGATGTGTTTTTCATTACATTTCTGGTATTGCTGATTATGAACAAAATAGCTGCTGCTTTTTGGTGATGTAATTATTCTTTCCGTTTGCAATAGTTACGTTAAAAAAGCGATTGGTCCAATATTTATCAACATACCTTTAAATGTGTGTTGCGATATTAATTGAGAATGATGACGTAACAATCACTCCGACGGATTTCAAGTTATGACTTATGACGTCTTAGCTTCGAAACTATATTGTAACTTTGATTGTGCCCTATACGATGCCCGAAAATGCGAAGATAATGTTGCCTACGTTATCTTCGTTACTCAGTAGGAACAGTTCGTTAACTTTGGCAACAGGTTGAAGTTTCCAACTTAGAAGTTGACTTCTCTGCGACTTCTCTTTATCCGACACATTACAGAGGACATTTGTAATGCGGGATCTCGATAGAGCTCAAAGGATACGAAACGCCGAACGTAAGTATCAATGACCTTTTCCAATAAATTTAATGTAGCTTCTAACTTGTTTATAATTTTTATTCGCTACGTTTAATCGTTGGCTTTACGTTATTCTAGAAACCATTTTATATTACAGACACAATGTAAGTATTCGATAAACTGTGAAATTATTAAATTATTTTTTTATTACAATACTACTTCCTACTCTTTTATAAATTAATAACATAAACAATCATTTATTTAAGCAAGAATAGGTCACGTATTTTCCGTTAACATAATACACACATATGTTATTGTGATACTTGAAGTCCACCGACACTAGGCCAACGCGGTAGCCTATAGTAAATCCTATTAGTTGTAGGGAAGGCCCATGCCCAGCAGTTGGACCAATTGCGCTGATAAATGATACTTTAAAACCGACCACTTATATTTCTAATCAAATTCTTTTTAATTATCTTTTATTTGTTCAAAGATGTTCGAAGGTAAACAAAACGTAACTTTTTTGCATTCAAGGCAGTCGTGCTCAGTGAAAGAAAACAATATTACGCCGCGTTAGACTTCTATGGTGAGCATCCAAGCCGACTCAGCTCATTTAACTGCAGTCCTAGTCGACTACACCAAGGCATTGGTTAGCCTTTTTTTGTAATAATATCATTTTATTAAAAGACTTTTGTTTTGACTTTTTGATCTTAGACCTTTTATTGCCCATATTTATATTTTTTATTTGACTAACGTAGGTTTGATTTTATTAAATAGTGTGATGTACCTCAAACCTAGTCATTTTTTGCTTAAAAAAAAAACATGATTACTTTTTTTAAAGAGAAAATGGCGCCAATCATTTTGTAATATTCGTTTGCTATGTACAGAGGCAAATAATCAAGTACTGGAACTATTATATCATGTCATATTGTTGATTAATAAAAATATTAATTGGTGATAAATAAAGACGTGTCCATATCTACGTACCTAAATACGATGTAAAATAAAACATAAACATAAAAGTTACAGTCAGATTCCAGCACAATTATTTGCCTAATTAAAGAAATAGTTTTTATTTTTTTTAATTGTTAACCTTTACAGTTGAATTTTAATGCTACTCCCGGTAACGATCAATCAACTTTATTGTTTAAAAATTGCTTTGTATAAACAGCCCCTTAGTTTACATTGAACATTAAATTTTATTTCGTACTAATTAGGCACCTGACCGTAATATTGTATACAGTTAAGAACGTGATTATAGTTTTATGTTACGATGTAGGCTCACTATAACTACGATATCTTAATGTGAGGTCACTCGCCTATTTTTAATCATAAAATTTTACTGGCTTCAGTGACAAAATATTCATTTATTTTTTATATATTCGTTGTTCCGCAAAGGCCAGTTCGGAATTACCCATATCCGTCATAGGTGAATGAGCAAATTTACAGATATTGAGCAAAAGCGGTGTGTAAGGATCGTACCTTGTGACTCTTAACGGCCTCTTAGTGTGTCTAGTTGTCCTAGCTTTTTATCCTTATATGTTAAGATTTTTTTGATGTTCTTCCACGGTTTACGTTTTACATTACTTCTGCGTGGGTCATATCAATAAGAATCATCTCTGCATACAAACTGTGAAATCTAACATACCCCTGCGTCCCATTTATTATCCGCACGTTCCACTTTCATCCCTATATATAACTTCTACTCCTGTATTGCACTTCAAACGCCCCCGCTTCCCTCCTCTTCAGATCAATAATTTGCACTAATTTTACGTCAACCTTTAAGGGTCGTAGCGTAATGTTATAATACCTTATTGTAATAATAAAGTTTGTAAAATATGTGTTCTTTTTATCATTTGGATAGCCCCCGTGAGCAGTGCGTTCGAGTAAAAGCTACTGGTTTATAAAAGTAATATTATATAAAATAAAATATATTATAATTTTGTTATTAACAAGGTCCATATTCGTCCACATACACAACAACCAAATCGCTGCAACCTTAAAAATCTCATTTGAAGAGTCTTATTTAGTATCATCGAGTATTAATAACTTCAATTTATTAATGATAAAAAATACGCTTAACTTTAATAAAACTTAGGTACGTTACCTACAGTCCTTGCAAAAAACCTATTTCCTCATTCTGTCATTGGGTAAAAAACCTTACCACATATTTTAAAATAGCTAAGGCACTTGTCTGGTATTCTAGTGAAGATAACTCGCTACTTAAGTTAGCAACGTTGGGAGTAAGATTCTAGTTCCACTAGATTTATGGTAACAGGGAACCGTCTATATATCTCAATACTTTTTTTCAATCCAGACGTTAGTGATTTGTAGTTTGAAGTTTTAAGCCAATGGAACTTCTATTTTTGTCTGTGTGCCTTTTACATAAAATGTCGCCAAGAATAGACAGCATTTTATACTGTCCTATTCTACTTTTATTTCTATCTTAGTATATGTTTTTTTACCAAGTACGGTATGGCCTTGGTACCAAAGCGTATTATCTGGCGAGTCAGAGTTTTGAATCCAGATCTACTAAGCAAAGAAAAGCAGTCCACTCTAACTTCGACACAAAACTAACGAGTAATAATCGCTTTTCTAAGTATTATAATATGTATTAATCATTCGCTTTTATATCGAGAGAAATAATAATAACGAAAAATCTCCTAAAGAATTTGGTTTCCCTTAATCTGCAACTTTTCAAATTGAAACTAAGTATATGAGGTGAAATTTAATTTTAATAGAGAAAAGTATTTATACAAACTCACCTCCATTTGAAATACTTCACTCAATAAATTTAATAATGACCCTTCTCTTTTGAGTAACAGATGTCGTACAAAAGAGACATTCATTTCTCTGTCACGTTTTCGGTGTCTGAAATATAATTGAAAGTGTTACGGTGGCTCGACCTTTGAGATAATTCACATAAGCAATTACAGTTTAATCTCAGATGGTATTTCGCACAGTTTCTTTGCTGCGGTCGTAATTTATGCACACGGGTTTCTAATTTAAGGCGTTACCATAAACAAGTTACGACTGGCATCAAGAGGTTACGACTTCGCTTACTCTTAATGACAGTAGCACCCAAAAATAAAGTGAGTTTTATCACATACGCATGACTTTATGCATGATCCCTTCATTTATCTGAAAATTTTATATTCATTACCCACCCGCTCGAATTGTCAGCGCCGTAAAAAAATTGAAATACCTAATTTGAATACTTTTATGCTTAATTTATTTCGTCTGTTTTTCTTAAAAGAATGTCGCCTTATGTTATTTCATTGAATAACTTCGCATTTTTACTTACTTAGAATTACTTTACAACTGTAATATAATTTTCTTTCATGTATCTATATTTTTATTTGCAATTCTTTATCGCTCACCATTCACGTCTATATATTTGACACTAGATAATTTAAGCCGGATTTAAAAATTAAATGAACTATTTGACTGGCATTTTCCTACGACTAATTTGAGAACTTTTAAACAGATTAAGAAGTGCTTCGCGGTCTCTTAGTTTTGCAAGAGTACCGCGCGCCGGTGCCGCTCTACCCCGCTGACCGACGCGATTTTACAAGTTCTTACCAAGATTCACTCGGATTCAATATCGTACCACCGACCGCCCTTAAGTTTATAATTATTAATAATTTAAAGTATTTTTATTACAGACGTTTTGTATTGGTATATTTACCTTATAGTGGGGTTATAAAGGGTTTAGGGACGTCAAAAGACAAAATAATTTATTTAAATTTTTCTTCGAAAAGAAAGAACACTTTTTGCCATTATTTTTTTTCCTATCTCCAAGTCATACTGCGCCATGTAAAGGAGCTAATCGAGGTTATGTACAATTATAAAATTATTATTAAGCAATTACGTTAAATGCTACAAAATATCCCTCAAATTTTACACTACATATTGCGTTCAAAGTTTTTTTTTATTAGGAATAAGATGTGCCATATACGTAGTATTGGGTAACAAAATATATCGGCTGCATTTCAATAAGTATATGTGAATTTACTTCTTTATTAAACCCAAAATAGCCCCCTCTATAACAGAATGAATCGTTTAACCAAAGGCGAATTGTCACATACATAACAATTAAAATAAATCTGCATTAAACGGGTTACTGTCGTCCAAATCTGTTGTAATTAGTGGTATTTTATGATTCAGTGTGATTTAATTGTCGCGTCTCGGCGCGGCGGGGCGACGGAGCGGCCCAGCGGATGGTATAAGTCCTCCTGTAGGAATTTATTAGCTCAATTATACGCGGTCCGCCCGCATCGACCACACCTGGGAGGCTGGAGGCGTCTTTGCATTTAACCGGATTATACGAAACTAACTACTTTGTCCGCGTGCCGTGATTGAACGACGAAACAAACCCTGGTTTCGCTTTTGCGCTCTTGTTATATCTCAAATAAAATTGCATAAATCCAATACATTTTTCTGCTGAAATTAAAATAACTTTTTGCTTTTAACGAAGGTTGTTCTATCTGTAATCAAATTTATTGGAGATTTTTTATCTCTTTGATGTATGGCAAAGGCTAATAATAAATTATCAAATAAATACGCTACATAAAATGCAGATAAACGGTTTAATAATATAAAAAGCTTAGAGCGTGTAGCCAGCCTGGAATCCATATTTTTCATTCACCTATATCAGATCGTATTTTACACGATATTAAATGGAGAGTCACAACGCGGCTCTACATCATGCATCTGCATTACTCGAAGTATTTACTATAAACACGGCATGAATCACACGCTCCTGGCAGGTTATGTAACTCTCGAAATTTCATTAAAAATGTACCGATGTGACCTATTTAAACCGTTTTCACGTTTGGTACATCAATTACGTACCATTAAGACTTGATTTAATTGTCGTCTCGTGCGGAAAGTGGCAGCAATAAGTTGTGATTTGGATCGTCCGTAGGGATTTATTACTCCAATTACGTATCTATAAAGGGAATTCACAGGTGTGTGGTTCTATTTCCAAGATTACCGCAATTTATGTTTGCATTTAACGTCCCCCGTAAATAATACCGTATCCCCATTTTGTTATGCCAAATGTATGTAAGTCGATTGATATACTGATTGGGTACAGACGTATTTTTCTGTACAGCCCTTCTGAGACTCTGACATGAGATAGTATCAACAACAGCTCTTATACGTCCTACTTTTAGGCACGGTCCTCCTCAACAACAAACAGAGTTTAGGCTTTAGTCCACCAGGCTGGCCTAGTGCGGGTTGGTGGAATATAAAAAGAATACAAGTAGAAATGTCTATTAAATTAGCGCAAAACTGTATACTATTTCCTGTTTTTACTCACATCTGGGTCGTCTTATAAGAAACAAAAATATGTATATTTTAAAATGAACAGCAAACAAAAGAAAACATAAAATAATATCTTTTCGTGATGTCTCAGAGCCTGCAGCGGGCTCACTTGATGCCAAGATATAATCTGCTATGGTGACATTATCTGCGTCTCCTGCCAACAAGGGATCCGGCCAAAAACTTAAAACATTCCCGCTTTCAATATAACTGCTGTCGGGTGTATTAAATATGCTTATCTGAGTGAGATGTCCAAGCGACGTTAAAATGGCGGCGTCCATAACGTAATATTATTTCCCTGGGGCGACATTACGGCCAGGCTAATGAAGATGTGTCGGTGAGGTCGGCAGGTTCTTGTAACGCCACGCTACAACCAAAACTCAGAGATAATCGAAAAAGTTTTTACTGCCTCGCATAATATGCTGCGTGTCAGTTACTACACGAACGCGCTACATATCGTCCGTATCGAGACAATTAGTGTTGGGAAACTTAATTATTTCACCAATGTTTGGTTATTGAATTAGAGTCAAAGTTCAGAATAGATAGAAAATTAATATTTTATTGTCTATGCTAAACATGGGACAGTGAACATTTATATGTATGTATAAGTTTTTAAAAAATACCTTCCATTAAAAAAAAACAACACCAAAAATAACTTAAATAAAAATAATAAAAGAAAATTTTAAAATATACATAAATAAAACAAGAATGGAAATAAATTAAATAAATTATGGGCTACATTAAATACTATTTGATAATCTAATCTAGCAGTCATTCAATGCTTGTAATTTCAGGCGATACAAAACTATACTAAATTAACTAAAGTTCTGAACTTGACGTGGGTGTTAGAAATACGAGGCACTTTGAGTCACAAACACCCACATTCACACGAAGTAATACAAGATAGAGTATGGACGTTACACGATTTAACGGTATATCCTAAAACAAAGTTGTTGCAAAGAACTAATACTTTACTTGTATCATTACTATGAATGAATCATCGCCTGATTGTAACATTGCACAAAACCTTATGATATGGAAACTTAAAAACACGGAAAAATAACGTTTGTGATCCAGCATTTCAATCTATGGCCAAGCATTCAATACATAACGCTTATTCTCAACTGTTGAAAAATTCTGTCAACTATCGTCTTTTTATGCACATTACATAATCAGCCAAGAAAACGGTAGCTATTTTTGCAATTTGTTGGTAAAAAAATACAGTGTCAATAATCTTGCTTAACGAAGTGCCAAAAAGCATGTAATAATGAGGATAACCCTTATATTCATTACAAAAAATCTGCATTTCGCACAAGATGTGTCTTGAATCATTTCAGCTCAGCTATGATGAATAATGGCTACCTCTATTAACTTAACAAAGTGGTGCAAAAATAAACGTAT
Organism: Cephonodes hylas; assembly: GCA_030295005.1. NCBI lineage: Eukaryota > Metazoa > Arthropoda > Insecta > Lepidoptera > Sphingidae > Cephonodes > Cephonodes hylas. Next base: position 6,712,908 of record AP025369.1, on the reverse strand, counting down.
TTCGCTTGCAAGCAACAAAAACATAAATAGCAAAAGCGTAATTTTAAACAATGCTGGGGATAAATCAGCCCGCTAAGTGGGCGTACTAGACTAAAAATGGTTCACGTTTATTCATACGAGAATATGAGTGGCACATACATTTCTAGTCGTGTAATAACTTGTCGCGAATTACCCTTGTGATTTTTTTATTAAAGCACGCACTCCACGGCGCCCTATAAATCTGCTGTTGGCGCTCGCACTTTACTACTGCGCCTATCAATTGGCGAGAAATATTTGGGTTTTTGTGCTTTTTATGTTTCCTTTTATTAGCCCGTACAGTTTAGGGCGGCGGTGTTTCACCGACCACCGTCTACGACCTTTATTTTCATATGGCAGTTTTTGTCTAAAATTACCTTTTTACTTGTATGATCATATCGTGAATCCTATAGTAAATATTTGACAATCATTTATTAATTAAAACTCGTGTGTATGTATCAAAAACTGTTATTATTTTCTTAGTCTTTCATTATTTTTAAGGAAATTCTATTTAATTCATTGAGGTCATAACAAATTTGGAAACGTAATAGGTACATATTTTTTTATAGTTCATGCTATAGTTTTTTTCGATAACTACATATAATTTACTATAATTTTTAACATAGTAAGGGATTTTAAACTTAAACTATAAACAAAAACTACTACTGACTAAAATAAAATATCAAATAAAACAAAGTTTATTAGTTCAATCTATACAAAAACATCTTAAGGCTATCTTATATAAACATATGAACACATTAAATACCTAGTTATAAGCTGCAAATCAAATATCTTTTAGAACGACTTCTCTACGTTTTTCAATATAAATGTTACAGAATAGTTGTACGTATGTATGAGGGCTAATAAGAAAGTAGATTTGTGAACACAAACGGGTATAGGTTCAATACGTTTGTGATATTCTATTAGGTTAAAAGCAACTAGCAGGCGGTGTGGAATATTAATGCTGCGTTTTCCCAAGAAGTGTTATCCCGTCGCACCCCAGGGGCAAGCTGTTGTGTCATCCTTCTGCCGTCTCGTCTCGGACAGACTCCATTACTTACAAATTCGCGTCATGTAAATATTCGCGCCCAGAAAACTCATATTTTTATACTAGACTTTTTGCATTTTTCTCTAAGTAAGATAGAGTAATACATTTACATTTTGTAATTATGTGATTGTTTTGCTATTTACTAACAAAAATGATTTATTAAAATGCGAAATAGAGTACTAAATGGAATGCAATATTACCCTCACAGTAATAAACATTAACAAATGTGTATTTTAGTATTTCACTTGATTTTTGAAGCCTACGTAATAGAACACAATGCTATTGCTCTTCAGGTACAGTTCGAGATTCTGTAAGCCGTATTATTACAGAGGATTTCCAATTGAAATAATCTAATTACACGTTACGGTGCCCGGGTCTCAAACACTGGCCCTAGAGGTTTCTATAAACCCGGCAAGCAGTTAATTCATATAATGCGAGTATAATTCTTTCAAACTGAAGAACTTAATTCACTTTCATCAACTTTAATTCTCTGGTACATACGTATTGTATTAGTGTAGTCAGTATGTGAGTCATGTTCGGGATTATCTTCATTCTGCACAGCTTTTTATACAAACTGACCCTTTCTTTGTACACGACAACACAATTCAATTAAACATTTGCGAACTGGCTTGATTGTGGTGTCGATTTACTTGCCGATAGCCCGCCCTATGAATTATTCATTATCGATCTTCCTGTTGACTTGTTCCACAAGCTGCCTATTGGTAGACAAACGAAAATATTGCACTGGCTTGCATGCATAATAACAGAGTACAAAATAAATAATAAAGGAACAATTTTATTTTTATTTATTTAAAAATATTGAATAATACTATATATTGATTTAAAACCAGCGAAAGATAATATATCGTAATGAATAAATATACCCAACAGTCACTGTTTATGACAGATTTGGTGTCACAAACACACAAACCTGAAATAAATATTTGTGGATCAAACAAACATAATTTGTCTCAGTGCGGTGGTGCCCTTTCTTTTCGCAAGCTAGCGGGTAGCCCAACTACATCTTGTAGCTGAACAGAAAGAAGTTCACTCTCTGCAACTGTAAGGGGTAAATCCTGCGTCCATCACTCTGACCTAGTGCGAGTAGGCAGCCTACACCTAATAAATCTCTTGTATAGAACTTGCAGGTGTAAAGGTTTCCTTTTAATGCCTTCTTTCGACGCTAAGTGCGTGATATGCTATGTCTCCTCATATAACTTGAAAAAGTCAAAGGTGCAGCTGTGGTGTATACAAATGTTTTAAACTATTTCAAATAAATAATGAAAGTTCCAATATGCTGTTGCCTTAAATTCATATCCGCGATTGAATTCATTGTATTTGTATTTGCGCACAACGTACACATGCGTGTTGACATTTCATTTTACCGAAAAGAGTAATATGTATTATTTAGATCCGTTCCGATCTCCACAAACAGGGGTATACATTCAATTAACAGTTTTTCATAGAGGAAGCTCCCCGGCCGCCGGAAATTAAAAAACTGTCTAGCATGTATAGAAAGTCGGAGCGACTGCACAACGTGCCATCTACATATGTCTATTGAAATGATTTTCTGCAACTTTGCTACTCTTTAAAGTGAAAATTTGAAAGTTAGAATAGGTGGCTGAATTTTATATTTTTCTGTAAGTACTTAGTTATATTTTTCATATTAAGATTTTTTGGTATCGTATACTATGCTCAATTCTGACGTCGTTTTGTCTCAACTAAAGTTATCCAAGATTTAATGTCCTTCCGAAAAGATTGCCATCGACTGGTGGTCGGTCGTAAAATGCATGCAATTATGGACGCTACTAAAGCACGTTACTAAAGCAGGCGGAGACATAAGGCCAAGTATGCAAGCAGACGAACAAGATTAGTAAAGTTGAACAAGTTTTCGTCTAATCTCTTTAATACTTTCCCGACATAACATATGCAATATCCTAAGTCAATTTAGGTCAGTGAGTTTTAAGTCACACTGAATTTGTAAACAGAGAGCACATAAGTAAATACCAGCGCTTATTGACATAAGAGATTCAAACATAGAACTACTGCTTAAGCACCGTCCAACAATTTCCTTTTGCCCTTTCCTATCTCTACAAGTAATATTGATATTAGGAGATACGACAAATAACAGGGAGGCAGAATAATAATCCGCTCCCAATAAACAGGCAGCAAACGACGGATTATAGCATTCTGTCGGACTTGTTATCATTACACATAAATAAGGCGGCAGTAATGCGGTTCTCGGACGATCCAATCCGGGCTACATTGTTACCTCCGAGATTAGATAGGTGTGATGATTGCCAAACTTTGATTGAACTCCGCGTATACCCTTTCGCGAATTCTTGATTATCGTGGTAATTGCGATGTGCAGTTAGCACACGGGTCAATAATCTCTGTTTGTTCATAATATTCGATCTCTACAATGCTATAAAACGGCGAGGGATTTATATTTGCTATCTTAGATTAGTTGCCCCGTGAATGCTTTGTTAGGGTTGTATTCGTTTGTGCGTATTCATATTATGCTACACACGTAGCTCGTGCGATATTTTATACTGTGGGTTACAGATTGCAAGGAGCAAATAAATGTTTACGTATTTTAAATAAATATGTAAATTTCTTAAAGAAAACATGATCAAACCAAATCATAGCAAATTTTCTCATCATTAATAAGAACATAACTTATCGGCATTTTAGCGTATTGTAAATAGCTAGGTAAAAAGCATTTTATTCTAGATTCAAGTCGAAGAAACTCCCAAAAAGTGTCTCCTACCCATTAATCTCTCAGTAAAGACAAACAAAGCGAATTAACTGTTGTCTTACACAATACGCGTGCAGATTTGCAAGTGAGTATTGTGTACGGCGCACTCGGGACTGCAGTCATGCACGCGCCGTTAACCACGAGCAGCGAGGGCGACATCCGTATTTTAAACTTCGACTGGTTCACTTTATTTGCCAAGGTGCCGTTGTCCGAATTATGCCGAATGTGAAATGTGAACTGTGACCGTGTCGTGTTTGTTACATCTCGGTGTGGCGCTGACAAGTCGTATTCGGTTTACTGTCTTAGGTGTCATGAGCTTCGCAAATGTTGATATTGAGATAATTTAACAAATATCTACAATTATCGATATTTTTTAGCTACATTTGTATCTAGCCATGGGGTTAAGAAATTATGCAGACGTAATACAATATGCAAATTTATTTACAGCACCCGTTTTCAAAATTTCAATTATAATCTAATTCTCACCATTATTTTCATTGAATGAAATCCAGCTCTATGAGAAAAAAGTGTGGTCGAATTTAAATATTGAGTGCAAAAGAAAATATGAAAAGTAGTGTCAACATGCCATAACCCCGTATCACCTCTCGCATAACACCATAAAAATACACTAGCAGAATGTGTGGGTTAGAATCGGTTTGTTTACGTCTTCCGAGAATAATATTTACAAAACGCGGTATAAGTCAAAATACGAAAACATAAATAAAAATTATTCAAATGGCTTACATGATACTTAGACAAAATTAATAAGCAAAGCTCTTTTATGGACTATTAAATTTAATTATCCATGAAGACGTATGTTAATCCAATACTATAAAAATAATTACGATTTCTACGGTCATGGACTCATTTTAAACATCGTTTTACAACCGATCAAAAATATCATGATAATACTTATAGTTTAATAACAAATTAAATAATTAAAAGCAAATAGATATTTCTGACAGTAACAATTAAACATTAATTGTACAAAAGAACATCATAACGTTCCTCACTAATGTACCTATTTTTTTTGCAAAAGAACATTCAACAATTTATACAGCTTTACTATTAACAGTAATTTCGTGAACAAATGAACCCATGGAATTCCATAATAAAGAGACTTAATTTTAATTTGACATTGCTAGTAAATTAAAATTCCAATTTCAAATCTTAATCCTAAACATAAGTTTTTGTAATTAAAGCGACTATTTTCACAGCATTTTAAATAAATGTTAATCAAAATCTTTCATATTTCATAAAGCCCATCAAAATTGTGGGCTTAATAATTTTAGACAAGTTGCTGATGTACATTGCACGTCATATTGTCTTTTCGTTTCAGTAAATTTGCTCGCAGCGCAATCTAATCCGCTGAAATTTGTGCTTAATATGGCTAAAAGCGTAATGCGTCAATTTCGTATGAATTTGCATTCGTGACTGGACTTAGGCCAAGCTGCCTGCGGCGATGACAGGTGTATCAGTCAGCCGCAGCCATGTACCTCATTTGCGTTAGCTTTCCACTATACGTATTACACAGTATTCGTTAATGAATAGAGGCAAATTGCTTTATACATTAGATTGTTTACGAGCCGCAAAACTGTTTATAATTTATGACGAAGTTACGAAATATCTACTATAAATATAACATAATTTATAAATGAAAACTATTCAGATAAGTCAGACATAACATAAGGCCTAAGAAAGCAGAATCTTTCGAAATAAAAACGCTCAGTCACAAAAAAAAATCACCGAAGAAATTAACGTGGGACCACTGAACTCGAAATTTGCGAATGTACCGACTGTGTAACTTGTTAAAGTATGTATACTTAAATTTAACATATAAAAAGGAGTTTCAGTCTTATTGTCGAGACAAAGCTGGAACGCGGGCGAAGCTCTCGATACACGAGCCAAACGCCAGGCTTTATTTAGTTTAAGGCGCTATTACACGGGTCATATAAACTGTCGAAGTTCAAAGTAGCGGGGCGTCTCGCGCCGTCACCGACTCCTCCCTCAACTGGATCCAATTCATCCAAATCTTTTTACTTCAATTTATGCTTCAATTCCTCCTCGCCCTAACCTAACCCTTTTTGATGCAAACGTTTTAAATTCAATATGTTGAGACTTACGAGTAGTACTCGGGTCACATTGGATGTCATTTTTTTACGTACGTGAACGCGAGTATGGGTATAATTTAGGACGTGCGCGCTAAAATATTCCGTGGCGTAAAATAAGATGTCACCGGCTAAAAAATAGCAGGCGAGAAATGAAAGATTAGTTGTGGCGGGCGTACAGCCCTGTGGTGCAATTACGGCGTCTGTCGAGGAGTCGTGCAGCGAGCGGGTTGGTCGCACCGCCACCGCCGCGCCGCCGCCTAGCCCGCCCGCACTTGCTCACCTCGCTCCGTGCCACCTACAATTTAAGTAATTCGTTTTACTCATACACGTGCTGTTATTGTAAAATATGTTTACACTCCTTGTCATAATAGGAATTTCTCCTGCAGTATTTACCGCTAAAATAAGTCTTCACGGTGGATTTATTTTTGGGATTTCTGTAAGTAGAAGTGCAAACGGCTTCTTTTCCTTGATTTTTCTTTCCCTGTTTGTTGTTTCTTTCAATTTCGTAATCAAGTTTAGAACTCTTCTATAAATTTGGTTCTTTCAAGTTTATTACATCTGTAAAAGTAGATTAAAAAAAGTAGGAGCACTATGTGTGCAGACTTAAGTAGATACGTAAGAACATGAGAACTTTTACTTTTATGCAAAGCTAGCAAAATAGAAAAAAAAGGTAATTGTGTATCGTGTCTTTTTTGCATTCAAATTCAGACACGTAATTAAAAAGTAATTAAGTAGGTACTTTAACAAGTAATTATTCTTTTATGTTTTCAGCACACATAATAGATGGATGATGGAATTTGAGGCGCTTTTAAGCAATAAACAATTATAATAGCATTAGTTTGATTTTGTGTTTATTTGCAGTTTGGACGTGCAAAGTATGGTAATGCCATGAAAACACAGGGGAGCACGTAACGATCTAAACAGTTCCCCGTTAACAAATCTCACATGATATATAGTATCTTATACAGATCTTCGACATCGTTGTATTTGCAAGAAATATGTTTTTGTTTTGTGTTTCCTTTGTCGGCATTTGTCAGTGGCTATGATTATAACTTATGGCTTGCGGTTCCTATGAAAGCTACGTGCAACGTAAACAAACAATGTAATTTTTTGGTTGTGATAAATTATTTACGTGTGGAATATTGAGAAATATTTCGTATAATACATGAGTAATTTTGCCTTTCAATAATTTATGACCTTTTCTTGCTATAAACATGATCATATAAAATCATTTGTTGTTTTTTTTTTTGAATTTCTTTAATTTCACGGTGTTTGTAATCACCGTGGATATTGCTTGTTTTAATTTTCGATCACGCTTTTTATACTGTATGAAAAATTGTGTGTTAGCAACAAAAGCTGCTTTCCTTCTTTCCTTGCCATTCCCCGATTTAAAATATTTTTAATAAAGTTTTAAAATAGGTGATGGAAGGTTTCGAAATCAATCATTTGGCTTGCACTTAATATTCAAATGAGCGTTCTGTTTGGGACGTATCACTTGGCTAAAAACAATCAACAGAGCGCGAGTTAAGGGCGACGCCAGCTAAATAGTTTCCCAGCGCGACGCTACTCTGGGGTGAATAACAATCAGACCCTTTTGTTCCGGCTCAATTCGGATGTATACAATCTGCTTGAGACGTAATCAAGACGTTGTGGGGTGTCCAAGGAACTTTTGTCGAACAAATGTTTTATAGAACACATTTGAAACTTTCTTTGTTTATAGCTTATGGCCTTAGCGATGGTTTGCCGTTGTGATGTTTTGTTGTTTGTTTCGGTTTTGTTGATAAACTCTGATATGAATTGATCTTTTAGTATCTAGTATAGTCAGAATCAAAATAATCTTCAGAATAGTTTTGAAATTGCATAGGAATTATTAATTTTATAGCTGCGTTAGCAAACAAAAAATATAAGAACGTAGTACGTACTCTACTTACTCTGGTATTTTCAAAAGTATTGCAATTAGTTGTAATTCAATTAATATTAACTTTGATTAACCATTTTTCTTAACCTCAGTTGATCCGCCTGCAATTACTATTAATTCCAATTTCATTATACTACACCAATGGGAGGATAAAATTATATCCCATAAGAATCGCAATCAAACACCGAATGTTACCAAAAACAATACAAATAACAAGCATAAATTAGTGCTAAAATTGTGGATAAAATCATGAAACGTCATTAAAAATAACCGCAAACGCTTAAAATATCAATGATAGTCAATAACCCTGGCTCAAATGATAGCACAAGCAGTAATTAACAGTCATCGGACGAAAACCGCGCGCATCAATTTTGAAATGATTGGCATGAGCCGAGAGTGATCCAAATGGGTGGCTTAAATACTCATTTGATATTCACATTCAGTCCAAAACGACCGGTACGCTGCGACGTAAATTGCCTCTAATTTGTCCACATTCAGCGTATTCTAGAGACACGCTCAATGCACTCAACTTCCGATGAATTCCATCGCTCATCATTTACCTATTGTAAAAATAAATATTACGATATTTTAATCAAAAAGGATGCAGGTTCTTTTTTGTTTATTAAGCTTCAGATGCAATATACCAGTTTTTTAAGAGCATTCTTTAGATAAACACATTTGTAGTCCAATATCAATTGAATATCTAATTGCATGTCTTAATTAGTTAAGACATGTATTTTATCAGTTCAATATTTTTATACTTTACTAAATATACTATTCTACTTGGTTCATAGATAGTCGTACTCACATCAATACACCGATACACTTATTTATTAAACACCTAAATTAAGAAATCGCAGCACGTACTCTTATGAAGGATTAGTAAAAGGACAAATACCTAAAATATCCGATAGCAGCAATAACAACATTTACAAATGTTATAGTTAAATTCAAATTCAAATATATTTTATTGTGGTAACATAGGTACATAATGGTGTTACAAAATTAGGGTTTTGTTTAAACATCATTAATCTAAAGACAAATAAAATGCACAAAAATTTCAAACATATTTCAAATCATATCTACGTTAAGATATCCCGACCGAGTAATATCAAAGCATGAAACACAAAGAGCGATACGTCCACAAAGTAAGATACAATAATAATGGTGGAAACAATTTTCACAGCAGTGGCTTGAAGTGTTATTGAGGGTGGATTGCACCTGCAGCGGCTCGGGCCGCGTGTCGGCGCACGCCAAATCCTGTGACCTACATCCCATCCCATATTGGGTATTGTTGGCTCGGTTGCGGCATAAATTGCATATTATCTTTGGTTTCGTGTCATCGAGAGGGTCACGCTTTATTGCTTTTAAATGTTCTTTTATCATGTAAACACAATCAAAGTTTATTGCTACAATTGGAGAATAATGCTGCCATAATCACCCTTCGTTGTTCGTGTATTGTTGATGCTGAAAGTCGGCCATCGTCTGAAATATCGACAGGATCAACAATTTGTTCGTAATTTTACCCAAAAATATTTCAACCAGTTGGTCAATTAGTATCTTTTTTTTATTACTGACGATATAATTACAATATTTAAATGAAGATAAAGATTGTTATTAAATTACATGTTCATATAACATCACTTTACTTTAGGCACTCAGTCACCGTAAAAAGCATTATGGGTTGCCTATGTTCAGCAGTTCACTGTCGTGTCAATAATCAGTAGAAAAATAAATATAAGATACACAGTGGTTTTAATATCGCATTCTCAGTTATTATACTTATACACCTGATATTTCCTTAACGTAACAAAATGTGTCCCTGGCATAAACTTGAACGAGTGCGGGCAACTATTTTTCTCGACTCGTACGGTATTATTTTCCTTTCTTTGACTATTTTCGTAACAAATCAAAGACAAACAAAGATCCAATAGACACTGACAGAGCTTCGATGTTTTCTATCACTTCTTTTGATCCTGGTATGTGGAGTGACAGCCATAGTAGGAATTGAAATGTTAAAACAGCATTATGCGATTGTGATTTTTTAAAATAATTTTCTATTATCATTTTACCAAAAATAAAAAAAACGATAACAATTCAAAAACATTCAGTTATTTAATTTAAAAAAAATGTAGTATTTTATTATCCAAATTCCAGTTGAATTACAACGCTAATAATAAACATTAAACTTTTCTATGTAATTGTAGATATTAAGCTCTCAAACTTAGATTCATATTAAAGTCTTCAGTGAGAATATTACAATTGTTAGATATTTCCACGCCACGTCCAAAACTTCTTAATTAAAACTAATTAAAAGCTTTATTTCGACATTGTTGGCAATTTAGAAGATTCACGTTCTGAGAGCCCTATTATCTCGTCCAAACTGGAATTAGATAGGCAATCTGCGGAATTCACCAGGAAATATGTCTAGATTCCCTTTTAAGTGTCTTACTGAGAGTTCTTACTTTTGAAGTATGTTTAATTTCGAAATTAATATCATCCAATACATATCTACTGACTGTTTAATACACATATGTACGTAAATACTTCTATTTATCGGGCATTGGAGATCTGTATTTCTTAACCTACGTTCCGCCGCCTTTGCTGTTTTAGTTGCAAGTAATTAGGATTGCTCTTATGCTTTGGGCAGCATTCCAGATTCTACGCTGCCACTGAGAAATTCCCAATGCAAGAGCTCAATAAAATTTTGTTCGACACTGAAATCGAAAGCGCAGCCCAGTCAGATTTAGACTCGTTTTACTTTAACTCTAGTATATGATTATTGTTATGTTTCTGTATTGTAAAAAACTTGGGTCTAAAATGATTATAATAATGAATAGTTATTTTGAATTCAAACAAAAAAAAAATGCTTTTTAGTACTTCTTGCTACTATCGACCCCCAGCTCACATTAACGGCCTATTATAAACATACTAAATATTTTTAAATTTTAATGAAAGAGCGTTAAAATTATTAGCTTTTCTTTATTTCATGGATTTAATAAAACATTAACATTCGATTGTAATTAGTAATTCATCCGAATATATTGTGCTTAATTACTTCGAGGATATTATTTTTAAACGGGTAGGTATAGTTCGTTGCTTCCTTTTTGTAAGGTTTTAAATTCTCATAGGCAATCTTCTCAATCGGCACGAAAGTTGAATATACAATAACAAATATTAAGCGGTGATATTTATGGAATATATCAGAATAGTTTAGGCTGCGTCTGAAATGTGGCCAGCCACGTGTTGTTTAATTAAACGTTGCGATCTCTAAATCCTGAGTCCCAAGAAGGGCACAGTACGTTCACTCGTCGCCGCCACGCTGCCAGTTGCCACCCTTCACCATGCCTTCCCTACGACACTGATAAAGCCTTATTCAGCAAAACTAATGGCAGACACTTCGACTTATAGAAGCCTGCTACGAATGTTGGAGATAGCGAGTGTGTAAAGTTGCTGGGGATGGGATATAGAGAAAGATTATAGCTATAAGTACTACAATCTGATCTTAGTATTAGTAGCAATTGAGGCAGACAGAAAATAAATAGCTAATATTCTGCATAGTTTTATTAATGAAAATAACTAAGTTAACATCCTTTATATATTTCGTATAAACAAAATGAAAAGGTATGTGGGTAATGTATGTATAAAATATCCATAGAGTTTTTGGAATATTATATAAGGGAATCCATATCTGGTGGAATCATCAAAAACTCTTTGATAAAATATTTAGTTATCTCAATTGTATTGGTAAAATACAAAATCACCCTCCATAAGGCGAAAAGAGCGTTAACGACATCCGACCAGAGACGGGGTGACCTGCGCGATAGTGACAAATAAAACATTTTGACTTTAGTGTTCCTTAATAAGTGGATTATATCGCAATGCTATTTTCGTCATTACCAGAGATACAGAGTCTCCAATAAAAAAGAAAAAACTAAAGCTTGCCCGCGTTTAAGCTCTCGTTTATACACATATTGTCAGACTTTATAAAAATAAAAGCATAAAGGTTGTTTAAGACACCGTTTACCTCTAACAGATATCATAAGAATATATTATTTAGATCATTATGTACGAAAGCCAAATAATACATTTGTTTATTTTTTTGCGATTCAAATGAAGAAAAATAATATTAATAAAGAAAAAAAATAGCAATTATATTAACGATGTTAAATAGTTAACTTATGGTATAGAATAGGTCTGCGGCCTTCTGGGTAGGTTCGCTCCTAATTACGTACATGTCAGGGACACACCAGTGATTGATTGTAACGCTAATATCTGAGACAATATCCCAACAATGGATGATATGTGTGACGTCAAGCCTATTCGCGATATTTTGCTTTTATTTTCTCCCAACAAAATATCGTTTGTCGTTAAATTCCGTCTCTTTGTTCTTCAGAAATTGCTTTTGTTCAAAAGTCACCCCGAAAGAACGCAAGTTTGGAAGAATCCTTTTTACACGGTTTATTCTGAATAAAATTCGTTTAGATAATTCAGTAGAATTTAGATTTATGTAGAAAGGTAAACTAACATAATAAAGCCACGTAAAGTTAAGTTTATCTTTGGGTTTGATTTGAATTGATTGTGTCTTTTTATTTAAAAAAATTCTTGCACTAGGCGAAGCGGCATTACAATCGATGATAAATTATAACGATCATTTCCATGAACTTTGCCTTATATCCAATATGCTTACCAGGTATTATTGTCTGTTATGGTTGTCGACCTTAAATAGTTTCCTATTTCTAGTTATTACAGAAAATAAACTCATTATGAGTTAAAAAAAAATTAAATGTCAAATCTATGTTATGATTGTCTTGTCCGAATCTGAACTACCTACTTCAGGTAAAAAATTAAACAATATGTAAAACATTTTTATAGTAGCAATAAAAACGCATATAAAAAATATTCGCCAGTTTTCTTTCTTGCCCAACATTGCCTCAATACAATATACTACTTTGAATTTACCTTCTTATTGTATAGGTATGTGTTTGCGGTCGTAAACAATAATTCTATTTGTAAATTTCGGAGCTACTTATGACTTTCTTATAACACAAATACTCGAAGGGAAGGTTCCAATACCTTTATCCCACAAGGCCACAACACTCATACTGGTTTCGGCCCGCTGTGGGACACGAGTCACGACATCTCTACGACTGAGGGGGTTTAGGGTTAATCCACTACGCTAGCCTAGTGCGCGATGGCGGACTACAATCCTAAGAATTTCTTAAGGAATTTTTATTTTAAGAAACACATTTAAATGAATTTAAATAATAATTTTAAATTCAATAAATTAAAAACTAAATTTTTTAACACTGGATTATATCAAAATATCGTTTATACAATATCTTGCTTTTTAACTCACGTACAAATCGTTAACACGGCGGATTTACAACATAACTTATAAAGTTTTAATGTGATCTTCATTAGACTTTAGAGAGTTTGAGTGAAATAAAAAAAATACAATATGACGGATACATTTACAATTTACGTACCTACTTATAATATTCTGGTAAATAAAATTAAGTAGGCAGTTGTCATGAGTGCAAAAATACATTTCTATTCACTTTGATATAAAATATAAATGGTGTTCCAACAAACCATTTTAAATCTACAAATATTGGCGTAATTACGTCAGTGTTAAGCCACAACACAGAGTGCGTTCCAAACAGTGGCTTGCTGGAGTATAGTTTACGTATATTACGTGAACATTGGCACCTCAGCACCAACGTGACAGCCGTTTCTCCCCGCGCATACGATATTTGTCACGTATTGGAATACGAATGACCAATGCACCCCGGACAAATAGACCTGTCAGTGGAATAATGCCGGTAAACCTTTCAATTTAACCGACGCTCCGAACTAACTCGGCGCGCTGTACACATTTATCTAACGGCCTGTTTTAATAGCCATCAAATTATTTTCATTTGTGCTAACGTTTGTTTAATTGAGGCTAAAAAGATTACAATTTTATTGGTTATCTTTGGTAGATATTAATGGGATTTATTGCTCAGTGAAATGTTGATAACCGCCGGTCTATCTCAGTTACTCTCAATGAAGACTAAAATCATTTCACTTAATGGCATTTACCATGAAGGCTTTGACATGCGAGTGCGCGTGATAGTACCTACGTAGGTAGTGCTATTAAAGTTTAGGCCGCCAGTCCGGGTGGACCGCAGTCGGCGGTTTGACATATTATCGTCGCGCCGCACCACTTAGTGCCTCTACGGCTTGTCGGACACGCGAGCTCTGTCTACTTGTCATACTACAACGCTATATTCACGCATCTATTATACACAACCCAGCAAAGTTCACTGTATTTTTCCTATGTATTTTTAATATAGCTCTATAGTTCTTACCGCTTTCCTATTCATACGTGTATAAAAGTACAAAGAATACAAGAATACGCTTTTTGTAAGTGCACATAAAACTTAGGACATGTTATTTACCGCAGACGCATAAAAAAGTAAAACAAACCGTTCGATCCCTAAGCAACCCAGAATACATTTTACACCTTTTTGTGTGCAAACAAAAAGCGTCGAGACTGGAATCGGGTCATACAACATATTGCATACAAAGGAATATAAAAGGTATAGGTAGAAGGCTTAAGCCACAGGCACGGAATCTAGAGGATCCAGTGGCGGCCGTGTTTCTACAATATTCATGAGCGCGGGCGGCGACTATCGAGGGGCAGCCGCCAGCCAGGGCGCGAACACTATCGCACATTCGAGCTCGCTCCATCAATATAACGAGTCGCTGACCTGAATCGTTTAACATTACCTTTATTTATATTTTCTTGCTCACAGCTCGCTAGCCGCATTTATCTTTCTTTAATAATTGGATACAATTGTACTACAACTTTAACAATATTCGCCGGCAAAATCGCTTTATGTCGTGATAATTCATTTAAGATAAACTGCATGGCGGCCGCACTAAGTCTAATTTACATTTAAATTGTAATAGCTGGTGCTAATTGGCAGCGAGTTAGGAGCGTTGAGCTGCTGACTGATATATTTCAATGTCCGGTGTTACATTTGAACAAGCTCTTAGCTTGTATACATACAGGCGACCACTAATTAGTATGTAGAGCTGAGTGGGGATGAGTGTAGTACTGAAAGCGCCAACCCACAAATTTGAAAGTTGGCCAAGTTGTATCGACAAGGGGGTGTTTGCGGTCATCGGTTCACACCCGCCACCCTTCAGCTTGTTTTTCCTTCTGCTATCCTTTTACCTCTCACAGTGTTACTACTATTTCTTATTCAAATATTATTTGTTTGTGGAAATCTTTGATTTATATGTTTGTTTAAATTTATTGTTTCCATTTATTTCCAAGTTAACATTTAGCATTATGTTTTGCTATCTTCGGAATAAAGGGTAGATAATTTTCTAAGAGTCTAAGTTAGATAGTTAAGCCATGTGAAATTACAATTTGATAGTTTCAAAAACCTTTTCAAGTTTATGTAATCCTGAACATAAAAAATTGGTACCTCTTTTGTTATAAAAGTATATTTTTTTCTGCAAATACATTGGTTTAACCGAAATGTTTCCATTCAGACTGCACATTAAATCTCCCGTTAAAAAAAGTGAACACAGAATGTGTTGCAACCTGAGCAAAATTTAGTTGTTGGCGTCTGCGCTCAAGCAAGCGTAGCGACTCCGTACAGGACCTGGGTAATTGAACTAATAAATCTAGTCGTGTAACTGCACTCCCGGCTCGCTCAGGATCAAGGCGAAACCATTAAACCTACGCTCAGATTTCCACTTGACTCCAGTTACATTTAGTCACGACACGGCCGTGAGGTAAGCTTTTATAAGTGTATGTTTATTTGACGGTATTAAACATTTTGTAATTAGTTTAACAACGTAAGAAATAGGAATATAAATTTAAAAAGAAATGGAAGGAAATCGGTCGTTCAGTGGCAAATAACACGAAGTAAAGGAAGCATAACCTTATCATCGCATTCGATTTAGTTTCTCGATATCTTTCAACAAGCGTGTAACTACACGCTATGCGCGCTTGCATTTCCATGTTTAAAAATCTAAAGAATTGTTATTTATGTACTTGTGTCGCTATTACTTTAAATATTGCGCTACAAGTTCACTCACAGGTAAGACAATATACAACATATCGTTTCGTTTTTAATCGTCAATGTAAATAGTCAAAAAAAGTTATGAAGAAAAATTTTGATATCGGTTTCAATTACATATTATAAAAATTTTTCAAGTAATTTTAACTCATACTCATGGCAGATTTTTACCGCAGACGTTACATGTAGAAAGTCAAACACCTGAAAATATTCAAAAAGTATTAAGAGATTTGCGATCGATGGTTTATAATAATAAAGAAATCGACGAAGAATATGAATATTCATACATTACGACTGAATGGCCTAGAAAATCAGGACGAAATCAAGTAAGTTAACCCATTAATTCTTTTTTGTAAAGTATGTGTAATAAATAAAGTTCCATGTATTTCTACGAATTATAATTACCTCTTCTAGGAGATGTCGAACACACAAAAAGCGGCCTTAGGAGACGCCTTAATGATGAAACTCGTGTCGTACTATGAGGATAAATACAAACTTTCTTATCGCAACGTCGTGACTACTGAAAGTATAATATTGAGTGAAAATGACGTTTTTTATGACAAATACAGCGATAATGACCTTTCAGTATTAGAAGATACTAGAAAAAGCGCCAGTAATGTCGTCAAAGAACCTGAGGCAAATTCTTTTGTGGTTCGTATTTTATCAACTAGGGACCGAAAGACTTTTGTAACAATAATATCTAGTTCGCTTACGGTTATTGTATGACAAAGAAAAGTTATGTTTTGAGTAAGTAAAGCGTAAGTTCCATCAGCAGTAATTTTATTACTCTTTATGGAACGGACCTTCTTTTAAATCGGTCTACTTTATGGCTATCAATAAATGAATAAACATTTCTTCATCAATATAGGCCTTACGGAAAATCACATACTAGTTCTGACTTTCAATAATGATAATAATTTATTTTACTTTTTCAGAACGAAAACAATCGAGTAGCCGAAGTAGTCACCATATAGACATAACACTGCTTTTATCGCGCAAAAAATACGGTGAATTTTCATTATTAGATAGGCGTTGCGTAGATAAAAGTCCTTATTTTTTGCCGATGTTTTTGCAAATTTTCTCGGAGATTGGCTCCCATTGGCACTTGTTCAACGGCGTGGAGCGAAAGGCACTCTCGGGGACAACTCCATCTGCACTAAATGCCATCTATCAGTGGCGTATGCCGGATTTTAGCGAAGACAGCGTGTCCAACGCAGCTCCCGGGATTAAGTTCTTTGGATAACGATATTCGGTCGACAATTCACTGCGTTTGTAGTTCATTAAGTTTTTTTTAAGATGAGGTTTTGTGACTCATTAATATAGTTTCGCGAGTTGTACATGCATCATTATTAGATATAATAAATATATTTCAAAAAGATATTTAGTGTTTTTATTTAAAGGTTAAATAAATCCATTATAAAAATTAAGTTAACGGTAAACAAATCAATCATATCATCAAAACAAATACGCTTAAGCGTATAAAATATATTTTAATATGCAAACGGTCTGAGGTTTGTATTAGTTTTTGAAGTTTTTTCTTTGCGTAATAACCTTTATTTTTGTAGTATTATAAACCGTGCGTGAGTACCATAAAACCTTAGAGTCGCGTGTTTGACCGAGAGGCCATCGTAAAATGCATCATAAAGTCGCGCACATAAATTTAGAAAATCGAACTTGCCCAACATAAAGAACTAAATAGAAAATTTGTTTCTACAATCATTTTATACACCAACGACTTGTTTCACATGAATAATACAGCTATAAACAAATAAGTAGGTGTTATTTTCTTGGAAGAATAAGAAAATCCTTGTAATAATCATCCAGTACAGCTTTGGCAGTGTGCCGGCAATGCAATAAAGTTAAATCTCGGTGGGCAACAGGCCCGATCGGGAAAATAAGGCGAGGAGCTTGTTATGATGCTACTCCGGCAAGACAATACCCGAAACATGCCGATCGCATATGAAAATAATACGGCCGCTTGAATAATATTTCCTGCTGATATGGCTTCCATTTAAAATGTGTTCGGTCAGTGTTTTTTGTTCATACAAAAATAAAACCCTTTCGGTGATAAATGGACATAAAATGGAATATCTGTTGAACCCACCCCAACTCGGCGGCAGTCGCGTACACTTTGTTCCAATCGCAATTCACTTTGGAACGATCTCACGGCGGAAATTAATCCATCCGGCAAATGAATAGACTGCACTTGTGCGTGAGGGCGCGATTTGCGTATGACTATCGTTTTTTGAATTTCAACATTCGGTCGGCTCGCAGCCCTCACTTTTATTTGTCCCCTATAGAATTTGATATCCCTAAAATTATTCATTTTGTATTCACGTTTCAATTGTATTATACTTTAAATTTATAGCACAATGTAAGTCATAACTCACATACGTCAATAATATGTTTATTGGTAGCAATCAAACTCCGAGTGTTTCGTTCGCCTATTCACGCAAACTCGCATGACAGTCACAACTCACAGCAATGGAAATAATGTTCATATTATAACTCATTATGGCGTGTACTACATTTATGTACCTACCTACAAATCAATCGATTTCTATTGTAAGACATCATTATTGAAGTAAATGGTTCACGATGCGTGAACTTAAGGATATGTCACTAATAAGACTAGTCTTGTTAAGAGTAAACACCCAATGGTCAGCGTGAAATTCATTAGTTTGACCTCTTGCTAGAAGGTTATAAGGCTAATGGTATCATATTAAGGATTCATAGGTCAGGGTAAATGTGAAAGTTAAACAAGTTGCGGGGACCACGACATACGAAAAGGGAGCTTAAATATCAACGTTGCTTCCTTCCTCATACTATTTTGGGCGCATCAAAACTGTTTGATAAGAAGCGTTCTCAGAGCGTTCGTTGTCACAAGTAAACACAAAATAAATAAAAATAGATTGGCAGCAGTATTTACTATAATACTACGACAAAATTCATATGCTTTTTAAATAATATAGAAACGCTTGATGTAAATTAACTTCTATGACACATTAGATTTTATAGAGCATAAATCAAACAAGTATTAAAACATATGATTTATGAATGTAAATGTGCTATATGTAAGAATATAAATGCGACACATACCTCAGTTGTATTTATCATCATCAGCCCATAACCGCCCCATTGCTGGGCACGTGCCTCGTCTATAACTAATACGATTTCGGCTTTCACCACGCTGGCCTAGAGCGGGTAGCCCAGCAGTAGGACGGTCATGGGTTGATGACGATCATCATCTATAATACCATGTTTGACGTATTGTGTGCTTTGGCTCTTGATTCTAGACTCTAGACTCTATACTCTAGAATCTAGAGTATAGAGTAATATTAGCGAATATACAAACTATATACATATACAAACAAAAGTAGTGGCAAAGACTGCCAACTTATCCACGTGTTCAATTTCAAACTTATAGCCTGTCATTATAGTGATTATTGTGTTATTGTATGTAATGCGAAACACGCGGCTTCCTCCCTCCTACGACTAAATGTTTGCGTTCACCATTGTTTAGCCGTCCGTCGATCAGCAACCATTGTTAGCCTTATCATAATGCATGTTACCGTTAATTGTTATGATTTCTTCGAAAATTAGCTGGCACGTTTGAACGTTATTTAAATAGAACTTTTTGATTTATGTGCTCAGACCGTGCACCAATTAATTTCTTCGAAACTTCCGCTTGTACTATTTTCATAAACCGTATGAATATAAATAAACCACATAATTCTTTTTCCTGTTTGTATATTTTGAGTCTATTTACATCCATATCATTCCAAATACGTACTTCTAGAGACTAAATATCGAAAAAAGTATGAAAGTTTTGATCTAAGTCCATATCGTTCATAATATTGTTAAGACCGACATATTTATACTGACCGGTTATAATATTCACGTAATAAGTATAATTATTTCACTATTGCTATCCATCATTCATATTGACAGTCTGCACAAATCTCCATAATGCGGCTCATCAAACGAACTTAATTTGATTAATTACAAATACTATAGAAGTTCTAATAGGATTTTAAATTAAATTAGGACGAAAAGTAACTTTAATGGGTATTATTTTGTTAATGGTTGTAAATAATATCAAAAAATAATTTATGTTTTCATTTTTTACTCCTGAAGAATATTTGTTCCAGTATTTCGTAAATTGTAAAAAACATTTTAATTATTCAATAAGCTATAACATGTTTATGAGTTTATACTTGAAAATATTTCTTTGCGTGTTTTCTTTAATTTAAACATATTGCTTACGATTTACTTAAATTACATGTGTTATTATAAACTCACTTATCAGCCGGGTACTAATCTTAACTTATAAAAAATATGACGTGTGTTGAGAAATTGTCGTTCTTTTATTTCCGTGAACCACTAGCGAGTAATTAAAGAGCACATAATTTTTATTGTTTGTAAAAGTCATTCTGTGGTATGTTCCACGCTGAACGTAATGGTTGAACTAAATCATTCAAATGCAATTGGCTTCGCGTAAGAGAAACTTGCGATATTTGTCCAGTGCATTAGTGGAATTAGCAATCTCATATCTGTGGAGCTAATATTTCTGGTTTTCGCGCGTCGGCCGAGAATTAATCAGTTTGCACTGACCGTAGCCAACGGACTCCGACCATTCCTTGGTTAAATACTGGGATCAAATATGATTTCACGTTATTTTTTAAAAAGAAATTGAATTATTTTGTGCCAGCAACCTCTCAACTCAAACATGGCGATCACATTGCCTTTTAGCGGATACATTTTCAGAGAGACTTCATTCTGCTTCTGAGAATGGAAGATCTAAAAAAATATTTATTTTTAGTGCAAGATCAAGGAATGTCAGTAGATTTTTTGAACCATCAAACTCAAATCGGAATATATTTGCATATTTTTATTTAAATTTTGATAATTTAACTGTTGCCAGCGAAATTTGTTTTAGTGTATTTTTTTCCCGCGGAATCCTAACCTTTATTTTAAATTTCTATTATTGATAATTTATATTGACAGGTGACCTACTAAAATGCATTGGCGCACTGGTATTTAATATTTAAAATGTTCTAGAAAAGGTTTATTACGGGAAGGATGATTGAGGTGAAGTTGATGAAAATATTATAGTAGCTAATATTGTTATTTTTTAAATGATGTTTGAACCGTAAGGGTCACAGTGCCTACGAAAAAATATATGCATAAGTACATTTGTGTGGTAATTTAATTTCTCAGAACACAATTTATTTTTACTACTAGACCTAATTATTAATATGCGACTATTGTCCAAGTTTAGTCTGTAACAAAATAACAAAATTAATGTGATTATATGAGCGAGTAACCGTCAATAACTACATATGCCAACATAGACGAAGATGTGAAGACTTATTCGATTACACTGCTGTCGGTTGATTCACCCACTGTAATTAGGTCACAACGAAATATTTTCTTAACCAACACAGTTTTCGTCTTGTTTTTAGGTAATTTTTCTACTATAGTCGTTCATGTAGTAAACACTGCGATGTTTTTGTTCAAGCAAAGAAATTAATTAAAAACACTTTTAAACGACTAGTTAGAGTTAATAACACAAACTTTAATGAAAAGGCAGGGCTAAAACTAAACGTAGAAACAAACAAAAACCATTAGGACTTAATTGCAACCACGGCGGGGTATCATAACTCTCGTAGTACACATTTTATATTCCTATTGTGTACGTACGTTTGTAAAACTAATGGATTTCCTTGTTACAGAAATTTTATATCATTACAAAACAACAAGGTATTAAAATTGCTGTTGTTCTGTAAGTTTTTGTTAATGGGCTTGCTTTAAGATAATTGGTTTATCAACATTGCTTTACTGTTTCGTCAGAAAGGTGTTGATGATTTTTAATGGAAAAAAGAAGATAGGGAACAGATAGGGATTAAAGATAAATCTTTATAATTAAGTAATCATTATGTTCCTAGTATGTTACAGAAATATTGGTTGTTTACGATTTATATGGGAAATTAGATGTGAGGTCCGACTGCAGTCGGGCGCAATTTTATAAAATAAAGTAACCTATATTGCTACAGTAATTATTATTACCGTGATGTTACATATTTTCCTATTTAAAGTTGTTTAGGCGTGAAATCTTAATAAATAAACAAACACGCTTATTTTTGCATTTTTTATTTGTACGAATTTATCAAAATTAAAATTCAAGACTTGTTTATGCTATATTATATTCCGTAATAGTGAAACAATACGGTACATGATGGAGCCAAAATATCGTTTGCCATTTATTAGAAATATGCCTGCTTATACGCAGAATATTTAAAGCAAACGATTGCAATGCGATGTTCGTTTTTGCAAAACAAATTTGGGCTACTGATATAGTCGATTGTATGACATGAGACCGATTGGTAATCACAACATGTCATAATCAATACGGAGGCAACCGTGCGCTGCAAAGTGTCGACGTCGCAGCACCAACTGTGATAATGCTGAATAATCCCTAATGAAAACAAAGCTTAACTGAATTATTGATTCATAATGTAAACGGAGCTCGGCGCGATCCGATATTCAGATGCGATACACATCGCGTGCTAAATCATGAACTCATTTGTTCCCATTCAGTTAACGAACAATGTTCAATGATGTCTCGTTTTGTCCGCTTCTGTTCCGATGAATTCCAACAGCTTACTGAGATTTCAATACAATCAGTTTACGTTGGTTCATTAGGGATTTTTAAATTATAAATAACTAATCTTAATAATGTCACTGTTGCTTGTGATCGTACCCACTAATAAAACACCAGAATCCTTAAAAAATGTCATTTACACGAAGATTTTTCTCAACACAGGGATTTAAACCGTGCCCCCTCACATATACATTTCATTAAATAGATAAGATTTAAATTGCTTTGTGAAATTTCGAGTTTAATTTTCCAACCAGATTTTTTTTATTGAGTTTTTCATAAGAAAATCGCCATAAGCACTAAGTCAGGATATGTGCCTATGGCAAGTGACGCAAAACATCGGTGACATATTGTGTAGTAGTAGGTGTACTTCTACCTGTCTCTTCGAGGATACAGTATGTATGTAGTATGTATTAAATTGTACCAACCAGTATAACATAAAAATCGAACAAGAATCAACCACGTTCGTATGACTGCCTTCCATCTCCCATTGCAATAATAAATGACCAAGCAAATGGCTGCGTAAATGACCAAATTCAATTAACGTCCTTTTCCCACAATATAAAATATTACTTTTTAATCGAACCGAAAATAAATTTGTTGCTTGTACGATAGCAACCAATCATTTCCGTTCTTCATTTACACGAAAATCTTTAATACCCAAGTAAAGTCCGGCTGTAATCCCCCAAGTTCCCAATTATTTCTGTCGAGGGCAGTAATTAAGCTGTATAAAGTGCTTGGCTGCCGTAATCCAACCACTTTTGTGATATTTAAACGAGTTTCATTACGCTTCGGTTATAAAAGCTGTGGCTATTACGAGAAATGGACTGGAAACATCACGCTCGGCTTCGAATGACCATAATTGTCGAAGCTGGAAGTAAATGTGACTCTTATGAAATACATTACTATGATCTAATTTTAAGGATTTCGCCGGCGACTTTGGCGCTAACAGCTTGCACGACAAAATCTGTTCTAAAATTGCACGTACATAGTTGGAATTTTATAGGAAAATATTAGGACTCGCAAATTGTACTATAAAATTTTGAATTGAAGTACATGCTAAAATAAAACTATCAAAGTGTTTACCTAACATCACAAGTGTGGCCCTTAGTAAATTGCTTAGTCAATTATTATCAATCCATTTAATTGCGAAGAACACATCATTCAAGAATTTACCAAAAATAAAATTGTGGAGTTACCGAAGTGTTATACCTGACAGTCAGCATTTTTGTGTGATAGGTAACATTTTCTAAAAGACAGTTTTCTGAATTTCTCTGCAGCATCCATAAAAAGAATTTAACACCAACTCAACGATAATGGCTCACAAAACAAAAAGAAACTGACTTTTATTGATTCCCCACAATAAAATATATATTTTAATAGGTCGGATACAGTTGTTATTAGCACAAGTTCTTAATGGTTTATCTTGGGTTGTGCGGGTCCGAATGCGGTCTCATTCCAACATTAGCCCGAACAATAAACATAAATATTTTTGCGTCGTTATACTGGCCCAAACACACTGTAATTAAATTCCATTGAATCACACAAATCTTCGCCCTACTCGCACACTCTGCCTATTTACCCATAAACAGCGAATACCACCTGATATTCGCGGGTGTATTACGCATATGGTATCAATTTAATACACCATTTAATTAAGTACATAACTTAGTAAAATTAAACACAAAACAGCGTCTGTTTTGGTATTTAATTTAAACGCCCCTTATTTACATAGAAAACTGAATAAAGAATAAAAAATGTATATAAAACTTAAAATAACCGTAACCGCAGTTTTAAATTAACTTTTACATTATTTGTATTTTAGCAAAAAAATATTAGGATAAATTTTTACATCGCAAGTCGGAGAAAAATAATTACAAGGGGAAAATAAAAATTGCATAGAATAAATAAAATTTGGGTAAAAAAAAATAATATTTGTGTAATTTAATCAGGAGTGAAAGGCATCTTGTCTCCCCACACGTTTTCTTTTCTAAAAGTTACCAGCCCCGGCTCGTTAGCGGGGCCTTCCTTATTATTTCCTCCGCGACTGTAATCTGGCCTTTCAGCTACTTCAAACGACTTGTTCTTTTTCTTATGTGTAATTGAAATATATTGCCGTAATATCCGCCGGACCGAGTGGTACCTCTCGAGCGCATCAGCTTGAGTTTTCATTACTCGGGAAAGTTATTTTTTTCACGAGACAGTATAATAATTCATTTTGGTACCCTTCGCTACAAGTGCTCTTACAAAGTTCAAGTCGGAGCCTTCACTTCAATTGCTTTTAATTAGTGAGCAGACACTTTTTAGGATATCCCGCTAATATTTGTTTATTACGGTTACAAAATATAACTACGTTAGTCTGCTTTGACTATTTTATATTTACATTCACGGTTGATATAGTAAGTATATTTATTTTGAACTACGATTATTATTCAAGAGAATAAATAGACTTCTTGCATATTTTTGGGGAATCTGAAATTTATTACTATTAATTATTCTAAAATTCTCATGGCAATGTTAAGCTTCTGATGGTACTTAATACATTTATGAATAGAAGACTAATAACCATGGCAGACTTATTTCTCCTATGTGCTTTTTACCTGCGACTACATTTCCTTAATATAGCCAAACGGAATAAAAAGTATTCTCATTGCTATTCTTTGGCCCGGAGCTATGCGCCCGTTGCTTTCTACACTCTCCCTCGCCACATAATGCAACCAGCAATTCCTATTTTATACCTCATGTTTCTGGTGTCGTATTGCAATGTAATGTACCTAAAATTTGGAAAGGCTCGTATTTCTTATACGTGGTAAATTTACGTCTAAAATATCTAAAAGCGTAAGTACTATTTTCACATTCCGATCGAGAATAGTGCTCTTAAAGCTCTCAGACTGACAATATTTATCTCATCGTTTAGCCGCGCCATTTTAAAATCTAAACCAATTTGTATAGACCTAATGTGACATTCCTTTTATCAACTTTTTACTACCCCGACACAAAATGACTATGCGCATTTTAAACAAGTGTAAAGCAATCGAACTAATAGCGTAAGCTAAGTAATTATTTCTCATCAGTCGCCGCAACTGTACCGGCCTTGTGGTAACAAGATATATTTAGTCTGATCTGATTACGCAGTGTTTGAATGTCTCATTAAGGAAGGTTTTAAACTTATGCATGTTGGTCGTAGGTTAAAGGTATCAAGGCGGTAAGGCAATTTTAATTACCTAACGAAACGTAATGATTTAAAACTTAATTGCTTCATGTAAATTTGTATCCGAAGCATAATAGTAATGAATGTCTTATTCAGACTTCGATGGTCATAATACAAAGATTTTTTATTATATGATTTTACTCAAAGAATATTCCTTTCACTGTAATTTCATGACTATGGCCTATATCCATACAAAAACTTTGACATGACTTATAAAATACCAGGAACTCATAGAGGAGTAATGGTACATGTTTTCGTGTGAAAGCTAATCTTATTGAGAGCGATATGACCGGCGTGCAATATAGTGGGCAGGCGATGTGACGCGTCAGCAGAGGGCCCGGGGCCGGCCCGTCGGCGCCCAGGGGATTACCTATCACATTTTAACCTTTGTGCCACTACGTTGAAACATTTTGCGGTTACCCATCAACTACTGCCTAGTAAATGGAAAGCCGCAGGTTGGATTAATGAAAACAATATTATATTAGCGTTAAACAGATTTCAATAAATGCACAGTTGCAGCCATATCTATCAAAGTATGAGCATTTTTGAACCCACATTTCGCAAATTTTGATTAAGGTCCCAGATACATTTCCAGACGCCGTTCTATTGAGAATCCCGAATGGACATTTCCTTAATTAAAAATTATTTAGACGACATACATAAATACTTTTTTCTTATTCCAAGGGTTTATGTATTATTGATAAAAGTATTGATTTAATAAAATCTCGTAGTATGGTTACGAAGTTATTTCGCGTGAAAGTGCATGCGGGCATTTTTGTATATTGTTTCGTGAAAAAGGGGTTGATAGATGAGGTTGACGGCAACAGCCCCAAACTCGACGTGACACGTATCCTTAATTTTGACGTAGACATATCCCGCGTTAGACGTATACCTCGGGATACAGCTATTGTCGCGCAATCCTTTCCGCAACGCCATAACTATATTGGACTTTGGATCAAATCGATTTCACGTATAGAGAAAATAGAACGGTCTCTTCTCATTGTTCTTGCATAACGTCGCGTCTCCAACTATTAATCATTACCCTTTCGTTAGTAACTAACCAGAGCTTTACGTTTCCTTGCGACCCAAATTTATGACAGTCTCTTTGGTGGCTGCATCGAATTTATGTGTTATATTTTATTGACTTGTTCCGGTTATTCTATTCCGCATATCTGTGTGTAATGTTCAAGCAAACAATGCTATGGTTATTTATGGTTTTATTCTGATCCGGGTCTTATAGCCTTGTAAGACATTGTATATCTTTTTCATCATATAGAAATCGAATTATTTTTGTATCGGATATGGCACAACTATCTGTTTAAGACACCACAGGTTCAATTCCTATAAGAGGTTTTAAAATCTCTATAAAAATCTTTAACATGATTAAGTTTTCATCTAAAAAGATATAAGTTAAGATTTGTAAAAAAATCTTACCATTGAATTCACTTAAAACATTAGAAAGTGTTTAAAAATTACGTATTTAAAAATGCAATTAAGACACTGGAGCTCTAAACTCTCGGAGACTTATTGAGACAATTCATGGTTTGCGCTCAGGTATTTAATTGGATCTATAAATCAAGGAAGCGAGGAGATTGTCCAGTTAACTGTGAATAATATCTGGGAATGTCGCACCGATCTGTGTGCTGTATACGTGATTAACCGATAATTTACAATGTGATTAATATTAGTGTTCTATTACTTGCATCGCTGTTCTCAATCTTGGATTAATGAAAAAAGAATATGCACTACTATATATGTCTTCTAAAATTTTACATGGTCTTGGAATAAATAAAATTTATATAAAATTACACAATGATTGGCATGATTGAAAATTTTATATATATTTGGTTTAAGCTTACAGTTAAGTTTAGCTTTAGGTTGTTACTTGGCATTGAAACTACAAATACTGTCTTAAAAAATATTTTAAATATACCTTAACAAATGAAATAACAGTAAAAACACGTAGCTATTCATTATCTCTAGTAGTATACATCTTCATTACACAAAACAAAGCTACTCAAAAGTACAGCCCACGCCAACTTTTATTGTCTTCACAAGTTGGAAAGTAAATTACCCGAACAAATTCGCTCAGCGCTAAATCTGAGGCTTATCAGAGGGCTTGGCCGAAATCCTTAAATTGAGAAAGAGCTATCTCGATGAGACCGAGCGGCCTCGACCCGTCGACACCTTGCTCACCGTGCTCAAATTAAAAAAGTTTAATTAACCGCCCTAACATATCTATTAGAAACGAACACCATCAATCCTTACAGTTCCTTTATATCAGCTTTCTACTTCGATTTTCTGCCAGATATTACGTTTGCACTCACGTCCAATATGCAAAGTTTAATCAAATCGTGCATCAATAAACCGAAACAGTTTACTGTTCCACAATGGCACTTCAATCTGTTCTGCTTCAACCAGATTTGTGGTTCATAATCCTACAAACAGTGTGCAACCCACAAATCCATCTCTTATACTTAATTTAGGCGTTAACAATCCGCTTGTCAATTCCAATTCATGAAATCTGAATTGGAACTCAAATACACGCCGATCAAACAAAATTACTAATGGATTCATCCAATCAAAGCCTCGCAAACAAGAAATAGAGCATGACACATTCAGATGGACTATCGAATTTAGGAATATAGAATTTTTAACTATAAATATCTTGATGGAAACTTAGCAAGAACTTATAGGTGCAAAATTTTGTGCTTACAGAGCACTTCTTTTTGTGCTTACAATATAAATATTAAGCTTTTATTATAGAACCAGTAAAAATAATAAAGTCTCACGTAACGCTAACAAACATTCGAATAGTTAAGCATGAAGCCTATTGTTTTACAAACGAAGAACCACATAGTCCAAACTTTTAATGCTTAACTGAAACTAGTGAATAACTTATCAATAGTAACCAGCAGCTTAAGTTTAAGTTTACCTTCGCGTCTTGTTTTACGTCTGGGTTTAAAATGTTAAACCTCTTCGCATACTCCTCAATACTCCTTTTAAGCTTATCTTCATATTCTGAGGATGATGCAGTATAGCACGCCCGCATGCGGTTCGTCTATAAAACATACTATCTTAGAACAGCTTTTCTGTGTGCATAATCTTCATAAAGTTTCTTTGAACTGATATACGTGTTAGTATTTGATAGGATTTCTGTTATGCTTTGAGTGCGTTGAATCCTTGATGTTCTGAACTAGCAATCCCATGCGGGGTTGGCCGTCTTTTAAATTTTATTTAGGAGTTAATACAATAATATTTTTTTAAGCGGACCAGATAAAAAGACACAGCAGGCACAATTAAGGAAATTGCATTGGATATGGTGATTCATAAACATGAAACACATGAGGAACTTTACATCTTCTCGCAGCACAATATGTAAGTTGACTTTATTTCAATCTAAAAATTGTGACGATTTATAAATGTTAACAAACCTTGAATAACCTACGAAGAAAATATTACAACATTGACATAATAAAAAATGTATGACACGAAGATACATACTAATAACCAGAAAGAATTCCTTACTATATTTTAAGAGTGGTATTACAGGCCCGAACTTAATATCTCGTAAAGATTACGACGCTTAAGCCCTTAATCCACGGTGACGTATTAATATCTATTTTATTATTTGTAGGCGTTTTCGTAACATCTTTTACACACATTTTTGACTGTTTTAAAACCAGACAAATGGTGAACTCAAATATTTCACATACGAAAGAAGAAACCTTTGCTGCATAAAAATTATTACTAACATTTATACGATCACTAAGTTCGCCAGCAGTAAATCGTAAATGGAAACATGTGTTGTAGCAACATTTTGACTAATAACGTGCTGATACAACTTTTCAATCCACATCTAGTTTACGAGTATGCTGTGTGCTACAATGTAGTCAGTGTAGAGTGTTAAGACTACGGATTGAACCCATACGTTGTAATGGTTACGGGATGAATCGGGTGAAGAAAGTATGCCTCACAAAGAATCAATGTTGAGCAACAGGTATGCAGGCGCGCTTTTACTGCACGATTCTGTTGAGACGCATTAATCTACTCGCATAATCTGCCTTCTTTAAAATTTTGTTAATAATTTTTTTCTTTTTCTATTTACGAGGTCACATTGACGCGCTCCAGCTTCAATCTAAAATAAAATAAAAAGAAATGTAATAAAAGTTTTTTTATTAAATTTCCCAGTAACATCCTACAGCAATAAACATACCTCAAAAACATTACACTAAAACCATGTTAAATGTACAAGGATATAAAAAAAGGCGACGTAAGTAGTTACGTAGGAAACTTGCGTAGGAATCTTTTCTAATAGAAATTTATGCTCAAATAGTTACTATCAAAATACAGGAACATCGTATCAAATGAAAGAAAAATAATGTTTTTATAAACAAGTGCCTACACTACGAAAAACATTAGTGGGCGAGAGTATCTCGGCGTGGGTAAGTGAACAAGGGTTCACATTCACCGCTCCGGGCGGATTATTAACAGTTATTGGGCTCAGCGGTATAAGTCCCGGATTAAATCTGTGTCAATTTGCATTTTATTATGATGGAACAACCCCTAATCTTTAACTATTAGTTCGGCTTTGTTTGTCTATTTACGTTTGGTAGTGATGAACATCGGTGAAACAGAAAACGTACGATTTACTTGAACTCTCAGCTGCATCGTAAATTAAGCTGACTGTCGTGGAACATTAAAAGAAATAAATGAAAAACATCGAACGAGTCGCTGGAAAGCTGTAATTTAAGCGGTTCGTTGAACACAAAGTGAAATAAGAAACCGACATTTACAAATACACATGTTCTCGATACTGAAATGCTCGATTGTGTTTCGTTAAATTTAAACTTTGAACAAATTTTTTGATAGTGACATAATTTTAATTATAAATTTGTCTTGCTTTTTTATTGACGTCAATGTTAAATTTCTTTATCATCCATAGCTTTTTATTTTTATGAATATTATTTATTATAGTTTCTTATATGCGAATGTTTTTTCAATATTTCTTTTTGTGATACATGCATATTAATATTTAAAGACATAGATTAAATGAAAAACACCTGGTACTTGGGGTACTCTTCGGACGACAATAACAAAAATGAACGGTTCATTTTTGTTACTGCGGGCTACTGACATAATTATTGAACTTTTTTCATGCTTTCTCATTAGGGCTTCATTGTCAATTTTTTAAAATAAGTATCTAAAACAGTTTTTGGTAATACTAGTCATTTCTTTACGCATGATTTGTAAATTAAATGAAATTAAATAATTATTAAATTAAATTGAATTGTTAATTGAATCAGTGATGGTCTGGAGGTTTGGTCGCGCGGTCGAGAATCTCAGCGGTCGCGGGTTCGAACCCCAGGCACACACCTCTGACTTTTCGAAGTTATGTGTGTATTAAAATTGAATTATCACTTGCTTTAACGGTGAAGGAAAACATCGTGATAAAACCTGCACACCTAAGAGTTCTTGGGAATTTCTTAGATGTGTAATCCGCCAACCCGCACTAGGCCAGCGTGGTGGACTATGGCCTAAACCCTCTCAATGGTAGAGGAGACCCGTGCTCAGCCGTGGGCGTATATGGATTGATAAAGGAAATTAAATTATTGTGGACTCAGAACAATACGTCATTATGTTTGTGACTGGAGCGTGAATTTATCTGTTCATGTATTTTCAAGATCAAAAAGTGAGTTTTGAGAATTATTTTTTTATAATATTCCCATCAAGAGAATAAAATAGGACTTCAAGGGTTGCATGAAACAATCAAAATTGAAACCGCAAACCACAACCTCCATTTCCTATTCTTTGGATTTCGCCCGGCTACAATCTATAGGTATGTTTTTTATACAGATGTGAGGTACGGGGTCACTTTGCAGTAGGTACTAGTACTTATATTTAAAAAATGACTTGTCACCGCATGTATAATCTTTAAGAAATTATATTATAATGATCCAGTGATGTTAAACAACAAACATATATGTTGATTAATGAGAAGGTAATACAATAAATAATACTAAACTTATAGGTATGAAGCTATATAACAAAAACCCATTAACCGTATAAACCATTAAATTTGTTTCCATAAACATAACGGCGAATAAAAATCAGATTTTAAATTTATATTTAGTCCACAGTTTGCAGCCATGCCATAACTAACACCGTAAAATTAATCTGTTTTAAGTCATAAAAGAGCCACTCATATTTTTTATTTTATAGTTCAAAGCGCAATGCACCCGTTTAACTAATTAGGTACTGAAATTGGCGAAACGGCAATTCCTATTTGCCTGCAAAGGTCGGGCGGCAATCGTTTTGAACAGCGCAGAGCGTTCTACCTTAAACAGAGATTAAATGCCTTAATGCGGTGTAGAAGGGAAAATAGATTTAATACATTCAACACTCAATAATGCATTGAACTTTATTTTGCCTCCTTGAGATAGCACACTTACGAAAGTATAAATTGCTGAGCATAGCTTATTTATTCAAATTGCTTTGGTTCACGTATGTAGGTTGACGAACGAAGTGAAGCATTAAAAAGTTTAAGCTAAAAAGAACTATATTAACTTAAGCGTAGTGATATTAAAAAATTTTAGCGGCCAACAATTTTACACTATCTTTTTAGTTATTCGTTTGCACACATACGGACATTAATTTAAAATATTACGTAAAAATTAGACGATAATAATATACCATTTAAGACAAGCAGCAAAGCTTGCCAAAAATATTTTAGGCAATTATAACGTGTTAACTTTACATTAAATTGATATTTTTTTCTATTATACAGGGTGTATTCAGACCGTGATCGAAAACGAAGGCAAGTGACATATGAGATCATTACAAAACCCATGGTGTTAAAGAAAATCCCGACAAAAGATAAAAAAATTGACGTTTTCCATACAACCATCAGTAATAAATGTATGCAGTTTGTATGGAAAACGTTAAAATTTTAATTTTTTGTCGGGATTTTCTTTAATGCCAGGGGGTTTGTAATGATCTCATATGTCACTTGCCTTCGTTTTCGATCACGGTCTGAATACACCCTGTATAATACAGACTTCAATCAATTTTACCAGACGAAAATAAATTTACTTCGCGACGATCATGACAAGATGCTTGCCTTATGTCTGTGTATTTATAAACAGCCACGTTTGCAGTATAATCGAGGAGGAAATTCACATGATGCATGATGCAACGAGCAAGAGGACGAAGGCAATCAATCACATTGATGATATCGGAGTTCTCACGAGTACATAAATCCGTGGGACCTTTGCAATGAATAGGCTATTAATATTATTTAAGCATATTAGTTGGCTGATTTCAGGTCAGTAATTAATATTAAATGAGTTCAGTAGAGGTTGAGCGGGCCCGCAGCGGAAATCTATTAATTTGGCCGTAAACCGTGGCCATTACAGGCGACTCGCCAATTATTCCAGTCTCCCTCGGTAATTAAATTCTATGATGCTCGCCAATCTAAGACAGGCACCGTTTACGATACTCAAATTACGACTTTAGCGCTCATAAAAAATATACTTCTTATTGCAAAAAATATAAATTTAAAAGTGCATTTTTTCGTACCTCGTTAAAATTTTATTTAATTTTCTACTCATAGTTTCGTTTGTTTTTACGTTTCTCAGTAAGAGAAGTTTGAAATAATACCAAGCGAATGTTATGTAAGGTATTCGTACTTATCATATTATGTATAATTATTATTTTTAGCGTGAATTCCATTTCAGTACAAAGGCCTTTCCCAAAAAGTTATGAAGCTGCCTATTATCACATCATATTATGTTATGAGTGTACAACAACGTCTCAACAACAGTAGATTTTTTTTTTTAATTTTCAGGGCTACAGAATGTGTTCGTGTGTTATTTAAAATAAATAGTCAAAGGAACCTTTCAATAACGACCAACCACAACTTTGTTAATCAATCCATACATAGAAGTTAAAATTTATGTATGAAGGGCACTGATCTCCTCACTATTCTCAATATTGAGGTAGGCTTACAATACCTGATACAACCTTAGTCCAGTACAAGGTTAAAGTTATCATAAATTAGATTTTATTATAAAAATAAATAATTCATCGTTCTATTTTGTAAAGAACCCTGTGAATGGAGGTTTCAGTGCTTGCTAACTCATTATTAATATTCATATAACTCGAAAAGGCTAATGTGTGCGGCATGCGCCTAGGAATTGTAGCCTCGACAGTCAAGATGGTATCTAGACAGATCGCGTGCCTTATCTACGAGGCCATCAATATAACTATAGGGATAGTGAAAACGCAAAAGTAGATCTAAAATAATTTATTCTTCCTGTTCCTTTTATAAAACAATCGCTTATATCTTAGCCTTAAATAGACATATTTTACAATAAACATAATTTATAGCAATTTTTCTACTATTCTGTTATTTACAATATTTTTTAACAAACAGGTAGTATTTATTGAATGCGATTTAAGCAGTTAACAAATAAATGCAATTTTAACATAAACCTAACGTAACTACAACAAAGGGCAAAAAGTAACATAGTTTGCGAACAGCATTTGTAGAGAAAATACTTTTCAACGCTAACAGAAACAAAGGAGTAAATGATTAATAAACTTGATACTATTAAATACATTTTGCATCTCCTATAGCTAACAATTTGTCTTAAGTACATCACTATCTACTTTCCGCACATCTTTAATTATAATACTGGCGACTTTAACTTCAGTGGAACGTTATTGCTTTTTTTTACGAATGAAATAATCACTTAATGTCTACGTGTCATCTTTCTTTACATAGTACACAAAAATATTATCTAGTTAAATTTTAATCAATTTTTATTATACTGTAAGCATGCTTCACAAGGCACTATTCTAGCGAGATTATTAAAAACCCAACGGAAAACAAATTAACTTGAATTAAATTCGGTTTTAAAATCCGATGTCGGATCTAAATTTATAATTACATGGCAACAAATGAATAACAACTTTTTTTAAACGAAACCGCTACAATGTGGAACATCGGTTAACACACAATATTAATCAGTCGCCATATTAACAAAATTGTTATGTATAAGTACATACTTAAAATAAATGCTATCATGTGAACACTCGACCCCGTCAAAATAAGCTTTTCCTTATACAATTATGCTTATATCTATATTGGCGTTTGTATTGCTCATTATTCTTAATACTCCCCCGATGTTTCGTAATAAGATTCTGGCGGAAAACTGAACATGCGCAAGAAATATTCTGTAGCACAAAAACATAAAATAGCTACATACAATTCCCGTGTTTAGAAATTGAACAATTTATTTTAACATTCTCTTTACACTTATCATTTTAAAGCAATCGTTTGGGATATATAAAAGCATCTCTTATACACTGTAACTGTAAATAAAAATACAATATTGTTAAACATTATACTTTATAGCACGTTAGTTACCCAATGAGAACTGATATCACAGCATTTTGTATTGGTGGCATTAACACCCCATAATTTTGATTTGAAATCTTCAATATGTACAATTTAACGCGAAGGCGAGTGGTAACAACTAGATACATTCCATGGAGAGCTAACGGAGTTGGGCAAAATAATTCCTCGGCACACTACATTATACTCAGTCGCTTTCGTAAACAATAATTCATCTTGACGATTACGTTACAGTAGCCGACACAACTACCCGATATAAGGAATGATAACATTACAGCCGATGTTGTCCGTCGCAAAGATAAAGTTCCCGGTGAAAGTTGAACCGAATTCAGTCATCCATCAAGGCGTTCAGTCTTCGGAACGAGCAACAAATCTATTTTAACAGATCATCCCCTCACTACATTATCGCTCCCTTTTCGGTGTCAGCTCCCCAACCACGAATACTTACTGGATCTTTGACCCACAAATTATTACAATCAATAACTATGATGTTTCGTTTGAATACAAAATGAGCTACATCATTATCTACTTCTTGATTACTTTCCAACTAAGTTCTCGTTTTAATCTGTCTAGACATACTCCATTTGTTATTTATTTCAGTCGCTTAGAATAAGCGTGGCTCCGCTTGAACCATTCACTGATTAATTATAGATATAACATTGTTTTTCTGTGTAAACTACTTTATATCACGCTTAACGATAATTTAATAGGTTATATATTTAAAGTATTTTTTTTTTCGGTTAATGTTAGCGAAGCTGCTACAAAGGAAGACTCAACCTCGTGATAGCGTGTTTATTTACGGAACAACAATAAATAAAAATAGTTTGAAGCGAGATGAGATCTTGCAGTTAGGGCGGCGCGGCGTCGGTAAAATATCGGATAGTTGATGTCAGTGTGGCTCGGTATGTGTAATCGTTCATTAATCACTATGAGCTGTGCCCTATCACCGCAGCGACGCGACGATCTCGTTCGCCAAACTGTTTTGCTGGCTCGATGCATTCATGCTTTTTGAGCACTGCTGTAATAAACATTTTGTATAAACAAACTAAATCTCACTTTCAACGTATTTGAGAAGGCGAACTTATTTTGTTGGAGCGCGATGAATTGGATACAAACGGCCAGTTGTACAGATTGTGTTAATAAGGAAAATCTGGAGCCAGTGCTTCCCTCAGATTCGCTTCACACTTTTTGCTCATCTACTTTAATATTCTCTTGTTATTTTCAAATTAATTGCTTAGCTGAAATATATTTTGTTAATAAATGATGGTGAAATGGAGTGTACTGTTTTATCGAACCTATTTGATTTTTACCATTCTAGCATTGTCATGACCTATGCATGATCCTAATAGACGGTAATTGCATTGGCCGCATTACCAAGTAGAATTAAATTTAAATCATGTCACGAAATCGTAATAAAATTCATTAACTTAAGAATGTACACTGTTAACTATTCACCGTTTAAAATTGTTAACGTGAAACTATTTAATTGACTGTAATAAAAGAAATTGGAACTTAAGTATAACCAACGATGTGTTATTTGGTAGGCCGCAATTACGATAAATAGTTACGTTGAAACAACATTTTAGCAACTAACTTAACATGGGATTGTTGGGTGTATCACGGGGGAGGTGCGCCCTAATAGAATAGAAGATGTGCGATCCCGAGAGGAGTCCTCTTTTGGACAGAGCGCTGGGCGGCAACGGGAAACAATTAAGGGCGCTTGCCCTATATTTACCGTACCATCCAATATGCGCAAGAGGGGGCCATCGAGAGGTTTTAGTCGGTATGCCGGCATGGAAAGGCCGGTGACCCCGACATACCCTTTTCGGCCTCCCCCCGAGGTACCGAACAGGGAGCTTAAGGTGCTTTCCTCTCGTTAAAAAAAAAAAAAAAAAAAAACTAACTTAACATTTAATGAGTAACTTTACGAAAAATTACTTTTGCTCGTGTATATTAGGATAGTTAAAAGAAAATAATTATTATAGAAGGGCAAGGTTAAAGAACCCGACAAATACTGCTTGAGCGATTCTTATACGTGACAATATTAATTAAGAGCTTACCATTTGCCGCGATTCCCAAGCTTTCATAGCACTTTTGTATTTTTCAAATTCATGACACCAATCTGAGTACACCTGCTTGTACTCCTGTGATTTACTTGGTTGTGTACATCTACAAGGTAATTTCCATTATAATACACGTTAATCGATTTTTAGCGGTATTGAATAATACATTCAAATACTATAGTTCATAGTCACCTGTGTATGTCAATGTCCAAATTATACGAGACAATAAGCGTTGGCCCGAAATAACATTCGTATCGCCCCCGATCTGTGTCAGTCACAGAGAGCAACACCAGGCCTCGCTCCGACGTTTGCAACACTCGATCCCAGCTAATAACATAAAAATACTTATTGTTTCCACATCTATTTCAACATCAACTCCCCATATAAATAAACTTACTTGTAATTAATTTTGTAGCGTCCTTTCTCTCGCGAATGATGGTACCACACAACGTTTTGGTCTTTCAATGCTTCGGGTGTTTTACCGAATGCAGCCAAATGGACGCTTTGCCCATAGCCTGCCCGGACAGTCTTCAACGGCGCGCTAGCCTCACATATAGAAGGGGTAGAGTTAGTGGCGTCATGAAGCAGCCCCGGGGTGTATGGACGACACGCACCCACTTCTTTGTCCCAGCCGCAGTAAGGGTCCAAGACACATCGCACGCAACTGTCGTAACTGTTGAAAAATGTATCCTAAGTTGTAAGAACACTTTTATGCTTAGATAATTCCTTTTGAAAGACGTTCGGGAAAGTTTTATTACGGCAGTAACAAGGATAAATAGGTAATCTTCTTTTATTTATACCAAAACTCGTTTTGTCCATTTTATTTATTTTTCCTTTTTTAGAACATAAAGGCGTAGTATAAGCAGTAACTCAGGTAATAGGACAGAAAAATAATCACACCACACAAAAGATTCCTATCACACAAAACGATGTCGTGGGAAGGGTACGTTTTACTTTTTATTAGTTTGGTACGTTACATTATTACGTTGCTGGAAAGAAAAGTACAAACCCTAATTTGTTTTGCAGGATTTAAATTTGTATATCATACATAAATACTTATTTAATTATTTAATCCGTAAGCTTTCCTGTTACAAATATCATATCGCGTTATCTTATCTGAAACTCGTTGATGCGTCAAAATTACAAGCATAACTTTTAAACTACACATAAAAGCTAATAAACACGGAAACCGAAAGGTCTAGTTTACATATGTGTCATAACATATGAACATAACGGCAATGAGTTGCGCTCACCGATGTGTACAAGCCCTGAGTGGCAGCTGTCGCAGGCGGTTATCAGTGGCGAGGTACAGAGCATGTGTCCGACGAGATAGCGCCAGAGCCCGGACTGGCTCCGCGCCCGACGCCATCCACACATCTGCCACGCGGGATCCGCCGCCGGCCCATTGCACTATCTTGTACACTTCTCCAGCACCTGACAAGATTACGCAGATTAGCCTTTTTTTTTAATCAAACGATAGAGGTTGGTCAATTATAGGTTATCAACGATTATACTTTTACTAATGTATTCTTAATTTAAATTTGAAGTTTGAAAAAAAATCGTAACGCCTAGCATCTTTTTTGGAATGTCTTGTTTGAGAAGAATATGAAAATCTTCGGATATCGTATTTGCATTGTTTGTCTAACTGGCACGTGGATTTCGCCCCAAGCATAAGATAATGTTTGGTGTAATATATTAAACAAACAATGTGTAACATACCACAAAATGTTACATTTATATTCTAAGAAATGTGCTTTTACGTCGTTAAACAAACGTCTCACAGCGAGTATACGGCATGCTTGCACTATTTTGAAGGAAATGTGCAAATTTCTCCACATATTTTCGTTGATATTTAGAATTTGTTGTAAAAATTCGTTTACTCACTGGTGCCAGCGTAGAATACGGTGTATGTTATGTCGTCTCCCAGCATGTCGACAAATTGCTTGTCTGCCACCAACGTGGTAAGTACGAGATCACGTTTGTAAAAAGCAGGTGTGTCGCCTTCGTGTCGAACCGCCGAGTCCATCAGAGGATGTGATCTACACAAACAGGTATTTTATCTTATAACGTGTCTTTTTCCGGTCGGGTGCATTTATTAATCGACAAAAAATTTACCTACGAGGCTTAGTTTAATGATCGATTACAACATCGTCGGATTAAGAATAGGTTTCATGTACGCCATAAACACATACATAACAAGATGTGTTAAAACTACTTCACAACTGACTGACGTTACAAACTTGAGAATTGTTATTGTTATTTCTTAATCCCCTAAAAACAGCTAAACAGATTTTCACAAAGGCTGGAGCATAGATGCAATATAGATCGAAGATTTAAAATCCCTCTTGATGATACGGCTTAAGAAATGTCGCCAGTGTTCATCATACATACTTCATGTCGCTGTGGTTTTTATTGTTTTCATTATTCTTTATAAACCCATCGTTGATAAAAGTAAACCGGATACAATTTATTTATAATATTATACACTTTCCTAATAATAGAAAACTCTTTAAAACTTCGAAAAAAAATTTACATACACCACCGATCTATTTCACAGAAACCTGAAACATCCAGTTACCAAGACAAATTCCACTCTAACAAATTCATTTAAGTCCTCTTAATGGAACTGAGAGTAAATGGGAACTTAGTTTCAATGCTCACGAATTACGCACAGAGCCATCAATTAAAACATGTGACCCAATTAGAGGGCGCACGCGTCGCGAAACTAATGTTAGGTGTGCAACCTTGCCAAGATTAGCTCCGAAATGTTAGGTGGGAATAATGCCGCCTCCACCGATCCACTATTTATTATCCGGAAAGGGCGACTTACAGTTGTAACTTACGAGTTATAGTAGCAAACAGATTTAGTAGACTTGCTAACATTATTGGTATTACTTTAGTTAAAACTATTATTTTCGTAATTATAATGCTTGGTACAAGTAAAATGCATTTTGAAATATCTAAACGTGAAAAAAATACACACTTTTATTTTACAAACTTGTATTGGCGCATCTAATATTAATAAGTACCTAATGTAGTTGTTTCACGATGCAGTAAGTCCTAAAGCTGACTCTTACAGTAATTTAGAACATTCCATCCACGCTACACCTGCATGGAAAATATAATTGATAGAGTTTATAAGTGCTGAGAAGTTGAGAGTTCTCTCTACTAATTACAATCCTAGTCCTAATAATAATCAATTGCATAATACAACTATCTTGTAATGTACTCACCCCTCACTCGGTGTATAAGAAAAATATTCATATTAAAATTGTAAGAATTGCTATAAAACTGTATATAAATTTACTGTTAAGATATTATAAATATGTAACAAAAACATAAGCTTGATGTGGAACAGAACAAAAATCCCTGTAAAAATCAGTAGACACGTTTCATAATAGCATTTGTTCGCCCTCACCGTTATTTCACTTTAAAAAGAATGTATAAAATAAGAGGTACGTTATTGGATACCTGATAAAATTAAGTACATTATCGGGAAGCGCCTCGGTGTTGTTGACGCAGGTGCCCGGGCGCGGGGTGGGCACTCGGGCCCGCAGCACCGGCAACCACGCAGAGCTTGACGACGCCTGGGCA
Organism: Cephonodes hylas; assembly: GCA_030295005.1. NCBI lineage: Eukaryota > Metazoa > Arthropoda > Insecta > Lepidoptera > Sphingidae > Cephonodes > Cephonodes hylas. The sequence continues at coordinate 6,672,030 of AP025369.1, read as the reverse complement.
ATACATCACTACATTCAATCTACTATTTCTTCTGCTTTTATCAACTAGTGTAATTTTTATTTTACTGTACATTCAGTCCGGCATTATGTTCTCAGGAAGAGATGGTCGTTGGCTTTCTTGCCAGACAGCGCTCGGTGTACGATACAGTTACCATGAGACGCGCAGTCAGTATATCATGCCAATATGAATAAATGTAAGTAATATCAATTGTGACGCTTCTCCTGCATTATATATATAAATATATGAATAAAATAATGTCATTTTTGTTTCAATAGTCGACGTTAATTATAATTTAAATCAGTGGAATTATAGTAAAATCGACGCAAAAAAAAAAATCTCAACTTTTATGCAAATGCTGCATGCGAAACAGGAATTTGCGAATTAGCAGTACATTGTCAATTGAACTACACTAGGGATAGTAGAATGATTTTGAATAGAGTCGAATTTTTGTTCCGGAATGTCAGTAGTTAAATGAAATGACAACAAAAGGCATACCTGTTCCTTAAATCGTCCGGCAAAAGCTTCCTGGATGTCGTCCATAGTGTAAGTGCAGATCGCAGAGCCAACGAGTCCGTCGCTAGCGCCCGTCGTAAACGCCGCGTAAAATTTACTCGGGTCACCCGGCATTTGGTACACGCTCTCTGCATTAAATCATTTTAATTGTAAAACGTACCTGCGCTGGCTTTCGAATGAAACATTTTTTACAAAGCGTAACAATAGATATACGACTTGCCGCTTTTACACCACAGTAAACGTCAATTCAACTTACGTATTTCATCAAAGTAGAATGGAAACTCCCCGGGTATACTGCAATTGAGCCTAGCCTTCAAATAAGTGGCCCAATTTTGACTGAGTATGTGCTTTCCGCCAGTATCTTGTTTGCAAACTCTGGCAACCCGAGAATATACCGCTTTGCCACAATTCATAAATTCCACAGCAGTTTCGCGAAAGAAGAACAAAACGTATTCGCCCACATCAAATGAACCCACAAAATTTGTTTCTGTAACAAACCAACAAATATTACAACCGAAAATATGCTCGTTTTGTATATCTATAAATTAAATTCAACGGTTCTTAAGCCTCTGCAAGTAAAGTACACGAATTTACTATAATAGCTTTCTGAGTAATCCGAACAAAGACTATTTTTTCGCTACACACACAGACATCAGTAGATCCTTTATTTGCTTTTACATATGTACGATAAAATGAAAGTACCTAACTATAGGTTTTATCGCGAACTCGTAAAAGAAAGTACGACATAAGGGACAAAGACCCAATATCCCCTATTAATATAATGAATGTCCCTACATTTATTTATTCGATAAGGTTCAAGTTTTGCGTAAAAACCATTTCCAGGGAAACTGACTTACCATGCGTTATTTATTCTGTCGTAAACTACTATCTTAGATTTAAGACGATTGCCTTTTCTATTACCTATAAATAATAACTTTATCATACGAAAATATCAATAGGCTCTGTGCGTTCCTGTTCTCGGTACTCAAAATAAATATTTACGGTACGGATACCCACTTGTTTTCTTTTCATCTTGTGATTTTTATTAACGGCTATAAAATTTTACTCCTTGAAGACCAATAAAACGTAATAAAAATACTTACTGTCCAGCCACTTGGAATCATATTTTAACGTCCTCTTGAAATTAAACTTTTTCTGTCCCGTGCGATAGTCAAAGAGATCGTTTCGGAATATAACAGGGTCCGCTTTGGTGAATTCTGCGTTAGTGCCGGCGTAGAGGGCCGGGAGCCCGCCGGGATTGCCTTCCGTGACCCACACGGCCGTGCTGTTGTCCGCCGGGTCGTACGGACACTTGGCGACGCCCAGACCCACGCCAGGAATGTACTCATGCCGGGGTAAATGAGTTAAATTTAGCTGTTGAACAAACATATATTCTATAATCCTTTATTTTAGCTATTGTACCTACTACTACATATATTTATAAGCTAGTTTTCTTAATATAAATGAGTCGATAAAATGTAGTAATACGTTTATATACTAGTTCGGTGTAGGCAAACAAGGGTTTGAAAGTAAAGCATGTGTTATCGAACGACCACCTATAAGGGTAAGTGAATCCAATGACGATAAACTCCATAGGCCATAATGACGGCTATAAAATGCCGGAGTTCGTTGCTTTGTAACAGGACATAAAGGATCGACGGTGTCCGGGACACTGGATCATTAATATAAAGTGCTTATCTCAAAAACTTTAAGCAGGTGATGCCGGAGCCGAAGTTCAGCCTCATAAATCCAAAGCTAACTGAATTTTTAACGACACCTTGTTAATTTTACAGACTTATCTGTTGTAACGTCATAAAAAGTTGTAAAATGTTATTAAAACAGTTACTCAGAGATGCAAGTCCAAGCAACATAAACATTTTTATCGCAATTTTGTCGAGTAAAAAACATTGTAGTACATAATGAAGGACGCAGTTGATTAAGAATATATATTAAAGGCGGTACTTACGTAAACGACCCAGTCTTTGGGGCTGTGAGCATTAGTGCCGCAAACGTAGAGGCGCTCTCCGTCGCCGAGTGGCTGCAACACGCGGATGTGATTCCTGCACTCGAACGGCTCCGACTTGCCTTTGCTTACACACCTTGCTACGTTACTAGCTTCTAAAAGCAATGCATCTCGCTGCAAACAAAGTTGCCCATCTCATTTATTTATTATATGCAATCGAAACAATGATTATAACAAACAACTCTGACTTACAGAACACACTACAAAAAGAAGATATAAAATATAAGTCACAAGAAACTTCATACTAAAGTCGTAAGCTTACGTATAAAAAGTGATGCCCTTCATATCCCATCGCAAGAGTTTTGCCTTTCAAAAGATTATGACACTCACGTGTGAAAATGGGGAAAAGCTAACGTGAAAGTAAAATGCATTAAAATCTAGTGCAGTGCCGGAAAAGTGGCTTCTCTGGAACTCAGCAGCCGTAAGCAAGTGGTTCATTTTACTTTGTAAAAAACTCTCTGAAGTTTGTACTAGAGTTTTATCTTTGCATTAAAGGAACTAGAACTTTGTAGATTTTATGCGCACTTACCTCACAGTGTGATTGACTTATATCAGACATATTTAATCTGAAAACTCGGTCCCTGGAACAATAAATTAATACATTCGTATTTTGAATTATACAATTTTGCGAAGTTTATTGAACACATATCCTTTTCGAACCTTTTTGTCGCTTTAATGATTTCGGGCGAACAACTGTATGGCCCGAAGTTGTAACGTTACTTAATAAACGTTATTTAATAAACATTTGCACAGATTGTTATATTATGCAATTAGATGTGTGCTTTAATCCCCGAAAACAATGAAACTTTTTTGCGAAAGTACATATTTAGCACAGATATAATTTTGCTAACTGTAATAAATTATGAATAAGCGTAATGCGTACAAAATGAAAATAAAAAATTATTTGCTTTTGAAATAAATTGACGTAGCGAGCCAAACTTTTTAATTGAACAAAAAACATAATACCTAAAATTAATTGAAAATGAAAGCCTTAACCGACTAAAATAGCAAGCAATATTAGCTTCGAAATTGAAAATGTCTAACTGAATGAATAGGTGACTGGCTAATTCAACTTTTTCAATTACTTTAATTTTCTAAAATAGGGAGCTATTGAACGTACCAGCAATTAATTATTAGTAAAGTGTGCGACGTGTTTTGGGACAGGTTCCGTAAACCTCAAATTATTATAAATTTTTTTATATCGATTTTCACGAAAAACTTTTATATCCCTAGAGCTAAGAATTTGTGGTTCCGAATATTCCAATATTTGATACAAGAAGTTACTATTGAACTAAAATGAATTAATAGACTTCACCTAAATCTTATTAAATATCGCTGAGAATAAAGAGTTCCTTGTTTCGTATAACTTCACTATTGAAATGACCGATAAACAATAACATCTGATTTCTAAGACTGCTTACATTGAAAAGAAAAATGTGACTTTAGGTTTAGATTATAAAATTTTTAATTCGTCCTCCAAAGTGTACACCGCCATAAGAGAAGCGCTGGACAGAAACCGGTGGAAGCAGATCATCCGCTCCAGATGTCACCCTAACGCTGACTACGATCCTCAGACATGAGGGACCGACCAGAGAGAGAGAGAGATAAAGTTTTAACAATCTTAGTAATTGATAAATAATATACTTCTTTGGTAAATAATTAATTTAGAAAAGGAAAAAATTACACAGCCCAAAGGTATTTTGTTTATACTAAAACATTTTTAATGTGTTGTACTAATGTAATCACGCGCTCATTCGTAACGTATAAAATGATTAAACAAATACGTAATAAGGGAGGGACAAAAGCAAGAAATAAATTTACTTTTGAACGTAGACGAGCGAGAACAAATAAAAGTTGACAGAAATAGGTGGATAATTGGATTTCGTGTCTCGGATCCATTTCCCTGGGGTAAATCATTACAATGTCGTGGAGGCACCGGCTCACTGCTAATAACGGTCAATTGTTACGTTTGTACACTTTATGAATTAATACACAATGATTTGTAAGAAATATATTGTAACAAAATTACTCTTTTTTGAATATTGTACGGAGAATTAAAGCTAAGGAGGTTCGTAGCACCGAGTCGGGCGAGTTGGTTTCATAACAAAAATCAACATGCGCTGAGCCTCGTTAGCCGCAATTAGAGGTTGGCTCGGAAGGTGCTTATACTAAAAACAAAATAAAAATAAATGTAGCGATGGAACAGCTAATAAAAATACTTTGAGCCACCACGTCAAACTCGGATAACATCTTGACTTGAGATGTGGTCGTGTATAAACAAACGGGGATACCAGTCAGGGAACGAAATTTTATTCCACGTTAAATTCTGTCTGCATAAAATAATGCTGTTTGTGAAGTAATCGGGCCATTTGCATACTTGCTGGTTTATTATTTTTTATAAGGTCATACATATTCGGATATTTTTTTCTTTTTAACGTTCTATTATTTAGTTTAAAATTTTACGGTAAACATAAGTTTTAAAAAAGTTTATTCAGCTTAAACATTATAATGACTAACTTTGGATATTAAATCGACGATTTTTTATGTTAATCTCATTATTTTGAATAAAATAATGCAGTCGAGTGAATGAATTAATTAATTATAAAATATATAAAAGAACATTTGCCTAAAGACATAAATAATATATACTTACATAGCACCAACATAAAGCGTATCTCTGTCTTCGTTCAAATATAGTGTGCGGTAGAAGAGTGTGCCGCAAGAAAATTCTCGTATGTGATCTGTGAACAAACAAATTAAACATTTAATTAAACAAGTTAATCCGACCTATTTGCCAGTGAAACATTACAGATCAGCGTATTCCCTCATAGCTATACAATGTCCTTTCTTCTTTAATACTTACTAATCTTCACGCCTAAACCACTGTACCGATTTGAATGATTTTCGGTATGAAGATAACCTACGGAAAAGACGTAGAGAACTTTTTCGAGAGAGAGCAGGGTCCAATACAATATTAAATGGCAATCACGGAACATTGCTCAGAATGTCACGACAGAAGTTTTAAATTTATGTATTTTTGTACTAAGTGTTCCCGTAAGGTGTGCACAGAATTCGAAATTGCATCTGGGAGAAGCTACGTCTCTCAGCTAGCACTTCATAGTTAAGTACAATTTAATTGTTCGAACTAATTCCTAGTACAGGAGAGAGACTTTGAGACTACCTGTCGGTATTACTAATGTTAGCCGATGTGTCCAGCGTTGCACCTTTTGGAAAATTTATTGAAGCCATTATTCATGAGATCGAAACATTACTTGAACGTTAAACGATTACATTTTTCACTCTTCGCCATTTATAACCTTGATTTTCTTTGAAATTATTTATTTTTATTTGATGTACATAACGTTTGGGATATACTTTGTTGTAAGCAATATTAACTAGTAAAATGTATTATGCTAGTCACCTTGGCCCATTTGATTTAAAGACGATTGTAATACTAGACTGCGCATATTGATATCAAGTCTGGGATCAGATATCTTATTTCTGTTCATTCATTTTGCTTTTTTAGCTAATAACCCCACAAAGACTTGTCAAGTATGTTAAGTATATCGATTTTTATTTAAAATTATAAGCAACAATTTCTGTTCAATATTTTTTTTATTGTTATTTTTAGACTTGCATTAGACTAAGACTATTGTCTTAGACCAAGACTATGGGTATGATTGTTATCAGAACCGCTACAGTAAATCAAAACCCAAACTTCTACTGAAGTGGCAAAGACAAAAAATAAAAAAATCTAATCAAACACAACAAGCACGATATTTCCCAAGAAACAAGCCATGATTACACAAGTACATAGGTTATACGCAAAGTTCCGTGCCCAACGTCTGATCCAAATCATACGTAATTTTCTCCACCAATCGACATAAAACCAAACAATTGTACGTCTTATAATAATTTTATTTCACGAAATGATTATATTGGTTGCCATTTTAAGCTGGGGCTAATTGTGACTGCGGCCACAATAGGCAGTGATTATTGGCAGGTGGTCCCTTAGCTACACGCAACCTCTCGTGACACAGCCAGCCCTCGTAACGTTTTACAACTAGTGCTACTTAAATATTATTAAACTTTGGTTACACGATATTATATTAATTATTTTATGTAATGTTATCTGCACCTAAGCCGTTATGATGTAATCTCTTCGCACCCATTGTAGTAAAACTTAAAGACGCCACAATTAAGGCATACTTGTTACAATTATTGAATATAATTCTGCTTCTAGAATATAGTTTTTCTAGCTGACACTTATTACGTCAGAGAAATATTTTATCATACTTAAAGCGAAGTAATATGGACTCTACTTTTGAATTAGTAAAATAGTATTTTGAAATCGTTGAATTTTATGCCATACATATTTCAATATCAAAATATGTTTATCACTATAAATATATATTAGTAGCTCATATAAAAGAACTTTGTAAACAATGTCTAATAGTACTTAAAAATATTTATCAAAGCTTTAACAATGTAATTAGCATGTGTAGTATTTACATTGGCGTGCAATGGCCAAAATAAACCAGTTTGATACCGCAGCGATTACAACGCTAATGAACTCATTGTTTGGCTATCTAACGAACTACGCGCATCGATAAAACGTTAGAACAAGCATTAGCTCTTTAAACAAAAGTACGAATATGTTATATGTAAACTATGTATATGCAATATGCATTTATCACTTTGGAATTCTAAGGCAAGGACAGATACTATAAGATCATTGTTCATTAAAATTCGAGGTCCGTTAAGACTGCCTGAAACCTGTACCTGTACCTTTATTTTTTTTTCCTTAGACTAGGATGAGTTAATAAATAAATACACTCAAAGAATGAAAAATATTTTGACTTCAAAGACTTGAAAAAAATATTACTAAATAACTTAAATTTTGTCCCAGTCTGAAAGCCGAATCCGCGGCCTTTAGTTACCTAGGATGGCGTTTAACGAACACGGCCACAGGAGATATCAAATAAGCAACAATGTATCGGTAATTGGACGAGCCACGCTTTGTAACCTTCAAGATACAACAATGTGTCTACATTCTCTCTTGACTTGAGAATCTTCAAGAGACTAGTCTACAAGTGACCTACTAATTTTGTAAAATTACATTGTCATTCGGCAAAAAATAATATCACACAGTTTATTATGAGATATGTATTTTCACGCTTTAAAACCAAGCACTAAATACCAAGTACAAAACTACGCTACAAAATATAAATGTGATTTAAATTAATACAAAGAGGAGTTAAGTCCTTTAACAGCGTGAAGTATCTACTAAAACCTAACCTGTCTCTGTTATAGAAACGGTCCATGGGATCTATGTACTGCAGTTGAACGTATGTAGGTGTATAATAAGTAAAAGTATAAATATAAAACAAGCTACCGTTAACTATTTAATTTTTTTTTAAGAATTATTATTACCGTAACATTTAGTATTCTTTTTGGGCTACTACTTTACTGATGTAAACATTTTTCACCTTCAGAGTATCGAAGATCTTCTCTAGGCATAGTTTAATAACATGTGTCATAGTGAAAATAATTTTTATTTCAAATTTACTTTATATTAAAAATGTATAATTTATATTTTGTATCTTTCTATTCTATTCATATTATTTCGGATCTATCTTGAACAGTGTCAACACACGCTTTTGAACAAAGATAGTATTATTTTTTGTTGGTAAATCCGAACACCTTCTGCATCCAGTATTCTAGGAAAATGGAACACCTTACAAAAACATAATATTAACTTATATAAAAATACGAAATTTTTTTCTGAAAAATACATTTTATTTTAAAGTTACAATGATATTAGTTTTCTGTAATATCATCACTATTTCATAAAAGAACTGAACGAAAAGGTTGAGGTAGAATATTTAAAAGCATGCGTGATTATAATAACTTAGTGTTTGCATGTTCATTTTCTTATCCCACATGCAGTTTAGAAGATAGAAAATCGTAAAGATAATTATTTGCACGTTTTGCGTCTAGAGTTTCATGACACTCCAATATAAAATATGCATGCAACAGCTTAACGTTTACTTATACATCCGTGTTTTTAACACATCTCGGGTACGTTCTACTATAGTACGAAAACTATGATATAGCCAATTTTACAAATTAAGCCACGAAGATTCGATCTGGAAAAAGCTGGATTTTTCTCCCGCTTATGACATCTAAACGTAATCGTTATTCGCATATGAATGGTCTACGTAAGGTTAAGGTGCCAAAGTAACTCCGTGACCTTTTTATTAAAAACAGGTGCGTAGACAAGGATAAAGTCTTGGACACGATGAATTGTTTCCTTCAATAATGACAACAAATCTTTTAATGCAGCATGTATGTTTAACCAGTGCAGCAATTATGTGGAACGCGAAGTGTAAAACGATTAAACCTCCTTACTCTGCACATACTTTAAGCCGCGTTTAAATTTGCGCTATAAATTAATTTGCAGTAAGTACGAATAAGTGAGGTTAAAATGTAAATCCATAGTAACGAGGTGAAGTATGGAGCGTTGGCACTGACGACCGCATTATGCAGATAGCATCGGTCGGTTAAATACCGCAACAAGTAAACTGCCGAATCCAGCCAGAGCCGAATGTTTACATGGAAACACCAAACGTGCCTCCCGACTATCTCGGTCAACTACAACGCCTTTCAATGAAATTATATCACTGGTTTTACTTCTTAATTAGGACATAATACACGCTACTATTTGGGCAAGTCCTATCTCCCATGTAATGTGAATAAGAATTTGAGTACCTGCTTCAAAAGTGTTTGAAATTTATAACTTATAGCTTTATAACTTACGAAGGGCAAAGTCCAATAAGTATAGGTATGTAGTTGTCATGTATCTGTAAACTATGGATGATGCTGACAATATTTCAGAATTTTAAAATTCTGGATCGGTCTCATTCTTACATTTACTTTGGCTGATTGATGAGTTAGTAGCCCAACAGTAAATTTCTTGGTAATAAAATCCTCGTATTCGTCAACAAATTGACCGGCATAGTTGTGTCGATTAATAACAACTTCAATTGTTTTTTATTCAGACGACACTGGCTTAGCATTTGGTACCAGTAAACTCTTTTTTTTCTGTCATAAATTCTTTAGCAGTGCAAAGTGCTCGCAAGTACAATACGCAATTTAAACTGTTGTTTATCGCTTTATCATTTAGTCCAAAAACAAACAAACCCATTCTCAGATCCACAATTTAAAGTTCACGAGTAAATTAGAAATTGTTTGCTGATCATTGTTTATTCGGAGACTTTGCTTGCGTACAAATGTACGAGTCCCATAAGTTTTATTTACCATTACGACCACCAAAAGTAAAGCAGACGCTGCGAAGCCGATCTTCAAATAAACTGTGTTTACAAAGAGCTCACCGGACCCACGAGTGTCGGCGACTTACTCAGTTGTACTCACTCGCAGGACTACAGCAAAAGAACAATCGTTTTAACGTTTCACTAACCGTCTCCTGCAACTTGTGCCATATCATTGAGCAAACTCTGTACATTTAATGCTATTCGAAAACAATGACGCGAACATCCATTACAGATTGAATTCAATGTTGGCGATTTGTTTTCGTTCTTTTACAAGTTTCGAAATGCAGTGTAGATATCGCGGATATCCGTAAATCTGTCCCGGGAAGTCGACTGCCGCCAAGGTACACGCAGATATCTTACGACCGAACAACGTGCGCCTTATTTTCTTCCTCTGTTTCCTTTTTTAAATATTCCACAATACCCGTGCAATTTATTTTACGTTTTAAATAAAACTAACGTTTCCGATTTTAGTTTTCGTTTTTGCCAGCATTGTATTAATTTACAGTATGCGGAAATGTCATTGTGGCTTACACACATAAATCTATGCACTAATTTGAATATTGCGTACGCTTTAAAATGTTTCAGTTAAAATATTTTAAATTCGAAATATGAACAATTTATATCCAAAAAGAAAACAACGGTTTTTATATTCAAATTGTCTAAACCTGATTATAAATACAAAGCATCTTCGCCCAAACCACTTAAACAGGACTAGAGAACTTCTTCCATACGTATAGTGTATTATAAAATGTCAAGAACATATCTTGGATTGCTCAGGTCCATTATTAAGTAGGGTGGGCTTGTGCTTCAGATAAGCCAGCCGGGTTTACGAGCTTTGTATTTAAACAGGTTGCCTACCATCTATTATAACACAACACAACGACACGGCACTACTCTCTTAAGTAAACTATTAAATATTTATACCTGAGTGTATCGCTATACACAGCTATGACAACAATCAAATGGGATTGTACGGGCAAACAAGAGCTTTTTATTAATTTGCTTGCTTAACTAAATAACGGCGGAACACTAATAGGAATACTGTAATGCCTGTTACTATTAAGCTGGAAAAACTTGTCGCTAACATTTATGTATTCACTGCTCTTCCGTTAGTATCATGATAATTAATTTACGTACAACATGTTCAGGAACATGAATATTATCTATACTACAATGGTGTTCAATCTACTTCAGGTACATGGACAAATAACCGTTGCATTGCTGTTAGTTTTTTTACTTATGCTAACAAGGAACACAACCGCGACTCACTGCGGCAAAAGAACTTTGTACAATTCATTTTATCTATTAAGAAAATGTCTGCGCGTTTCAACTAATAGAATTTTTAATCAAGTTGGTTGCGGCGGCAGCGCCTCGACACGAGTACGACAGATTAATGTAATTCGACGACGCCATCACAAAGGCAAATTGTAATCCTCCTCTTTTCATTATGTGTATAACTATAAGGCGGCACTCACAATATGTCCTATTTGCCAAGCGACGCGATCGTACAAAAGTTGAATATACTGTGATTTCATTTTATTTTTTGCGACAGCCACAAAGAACTTCAGTAACAAACGGATAAATTGCAACAAAGCCGTGATTTACATACATAAAATCATCTTCACTGCGGCTGACGTTTGACCCACTGTCGGTGTCGGATTGATATCTGCACAAAGTGCTTCAAAAGGGGTCGCAGCCGCTATATTCAAAACTGCCCCTTAAATCGTGCGATTGCGGCGCAATCGTTAGGAAGGCCGAAGTGTCGGAACAATTAAGTTGAAGCGGCGATTGTGAGCGGTGCCAAAGCGGATGTAGGTCAGTGAGTGCAGCGTGGACCAGCGCCTGCACCGTAGAGGTGCCGACGCCGCCGACAGACTCGCCTCTCGCCCTGTCACCACCTTTATTGTCCTGTCCACTTGCCAACACACAGCGCTCCGACTTCTCACTGCTTCCCACTAATTTTACGATCTTTGGCAATTGCTGACGATTGCTTAATACCAAAGCTTTAAACAATTATCTGCCTGGTTTTCTCTGCAAGGAGGTAATAGTTAAACTGTGAAAGTTGAATGTTAGATACGACCTTGCGCTAATTATTTTTGCATTCATGACGTCGTCGCTGAAGAGACCCACTGAACTAGTATTTATGTTTAATTTAAAAGCTGAAGACGTCTCGAATGCAAATGTTTATGCAATCAGCAAAGCTCATCACGCGAGGGAAATGAGTATACAGGGACATTTTATTAAATACCAGCTTCTGCATGCGACTTTGTCTCTTCGTACTTTAAACATAGGGGACTGTTTGAGAAGATGAACGAATTACTTTAATAACTAACATGAGTACCTACCTATACCACATATTTTATTGTCAGCAAGCCTGGAAAAAAGTCAATATGACAGTGACTTAAGTATATATCACGACATAAAACAAGATTAAGGCAAACCCGATCAAAATCTACATATGCCTCCCTCTATGCTCCTACATATAAGCGCGTTTTCAAATCTTTACGAAGTATTAAACAAGGTCTTCGTTATTTTACGCAGCACACGACATTATTTTGAACATAAAATCTTATCTGTAAGGTCTATAAGGATGCATTCTACGGAAGAAGCCGCTATCCGTCTAAACAAGTAGGGGAGATAAGGTTTAGTGCAGTCTTTAATACGCCGCGACCCCCGATGCACGGTTTTTCAAGGCCTTAAGACAACCCCTACGTCTACTTTGTATACAAACTGTTTTTATACATAGAATACTGATACTTTGTATTTTTATGAAGCAGGATATTGTTTCTTTACTAAGATGCTTTCAGATATTGTTTCGATGAAATTATGTAATCCAAATAGAAGTATGAATACTGCTTCGTGGTTTCGTAGTACAAGTATGTGCCATGCCATCTAGAGGTCACGGATTAGATTCCCGGATCTGTGAAAATGTTGTTGTGTTTTGTTTATAAGGAAATTTTAGTATCTAGACGGAGTCTAGAACAGTATCCGAAAACGGCAATAGCCTCGGCCACTTTTAGGTGGACTGGCGAAATGTGGGTGCAGAAACGCATCTCTGCCTACACCTTACAGGGTACAGTTGTGAGTTTACATATATAAGCTTCGCCCACGTAAAAAGTTATAATAAAGAAATGTTACAATAAAACTCATCTTTAACTTTGATTTCTCAAATAAAACAGACAACTAACAATTATTCAATATTCTTTAAGTTAGTTGTTACCGAGGTTTTTTTACCGAAGAACTATTTTTTTTAATATGTTTTCTCAACACTGATTATAAAGCTAATTAAATTTTCGCGTGGATAGAACCAAAACTACCAAACGCAATTATTAATACGCAATTTTCCGTATAAATTACGTTCAAAATATCGTTATAGAAATGGCTAGGCGGGGGTGTGCGTACAACACAACCGAAGTGAGCACCGGAGCGGAACACTGATAGACCACCAGCCTCCAAGCTGTGTCATCGCCCGCATACACCGCATACAGCGCGATGCTCCTCTGTAAATAAATAATTCTGCCCATACATTATCCGTGTAAGTACATGCTATGCTAATGCCCCCATAGTCGGACACAAAACACGGAGGTAGCGTGCGCGACGTCGTTCATTACAATAAAATTTTACAATTTTGTGAATGCGATGTTCCGTACTTGATATTTTTCGTGTTTTTTCATGGTCGTAATTTTGCTAAAATAAACATGTAGGAAGCAACTGGGCTGGGTTGCTTAGTCATCGTGCATCGAATGCGTTTATGTGTTGCCGGTACCCATTATGGTTTGGCGATATTTTAATAAAAAAATATGCAGAAAAAATAAATTCTTTTTACGAACCACTTACAAGAAAAATTATTTTAGATTCTAATTTTCTGCAGTTAAAAAACACTATTTTCAATTTCCACCTTTTAAAGTCTCTAGGACCCCTAATATCCATTAAATGAAGGTTTTCTAATTACTTATTGAAGTTTTTATCGAACTCATTTTACTCCAAACAAGATCGGCTGATTTTTTCATTATTTGAGTGGGAAAGGACTGCTAGCCCTTCTAACTAAAAATCAAAACCTACTAACTCCGTTGTAAAAATTACAAGACTTTCTAATACTCTTACAGTTTTACTTTCTATTTTCTTTAGCAAATATGTATTAATTATTTGGAAATTTCATGTATTTTTTTTTTCATTTAATCGCATCAAATATTCTAATCCATCGCCAAAAAATATCTATCGCTGACAATTTGTAACCCTGATTTACTCGTCTTGTTTGTAAAATACTATCGAAGCTGAACAAACCCCACGGGATCAATTTATTTTACAAGCCGACCTGTTTTTAAAGACGGCGGACTGAACTGACGAACTCTCTAGGGAGCTGCTTTAATAATTTATGCTGCTACGTGAATGTATACATAGAATTTGTAATGTTTATATGCAAAACATTCGTTAACTGGCCTAAACGGCATAATAAGTCTTTATTTAAAATTGAACATAACAATACATGTACTTGTACATACATACATACATTGTGCATAAACTAACAATACAACATACAATTTAAATGTCCATAAAACCTGAAATGAATATGTAATACAATTTGTATTCTCCCCGATGTTCCGTGAAATGTTTACCCTCAACTAAAAGAAGCGGTGACACCCTGCTCAGTTGCGACTTGTTGGCGTGCGCAAGATAAAAATCAACTACAAGAGCATTGCCTCCAAGATATTAATAAAGAACAATAAAATTCAAGTATACACTCATCTACACGCAGGGTAACACAAATTACTTCAATAAGCACGCATGATGGAGGACGAGGTTCCCGCGAAATGGCGAAATTCCATCCGCCGTGGATGCGCTACTGAATACAAATTCACATGTACTCCAATTATAGGAAAACGATTTGGTACGAATATTCTTGGCAGACTTGCAAATTTCGTCTCGAATCAGCAAAATATATTTATTTTTGTTGGGAGTTCGTATGGTGCGCAATGAGCTCGTGATTTCCCCTTTCGGTGGAGCCGCGTCCTGCACCATGGAGCACTCGACAACCGCTTACGTTGCACTCTTCCGACCCCAAAAGGCAAGTGTTTAATTAAAATACTGAATTGAATTACGCCTTGTTTTATTTGTTAATGAACATTGAGTTATAACGATCTTAATGTAAACATTTAATATCATCTTTACCAACTAAATGCAAGAACTTTCTTGTCAATCGCACTTTAAAATTAAAATATGAATATAACTAGAAAAAGAATGCCACAAACAACTGTGTCCGGAGAAATATGGATACGAGTAGTGTCAGTAAGGATAAATACATCCAACGTTTACTACCAAATGTTCTACTACGGAACTGTATACGTGTTTTGTGTTAACCACTTTACTACTGCTAGCTTTTTACCTCCACAATAACTACATACTAAACAAAACGAATAAAAACGCCTCTACTAGCTTAGCATTATAAATAAAATGATATATATTTTTTTTATTATTTACTAGCGCCTAGTCAAATATTGTAGAGGACTTCTGAGAATCATAGTGAAATTTTAAATAAGTAGGTAGTAATTATTTTCTTAGTATACAATAAAATGGCTTTACGGACCTCGTTACAATGGACGTCATATGCAAGAGACACGTACACCGGACTGACACAAAAACCACTTGTAAATTAAATTAAAGCGCCACAAACTTTTGGAGCGATTGCAGAATTAAACAATGCCCAGGGGACCTAAATAAAGTTATATTTATTATGTTCTTTAAGCATTAGCTGTATAATGATCATTCAACAAATTTATAAATAAAAAGCCGCTAGTGGCAACATAAAACGTTAAAGACGAGTTAAGCCAAGCAAAATTTTTTTGCATAATATGAATTATAAATTTTTACAAAATTCTAAAAGTTGCGTTTTTCTCGGATCTTGGATTTTCAATTTTACTGGAACGTACCTCTTATGGTTGAGAGCTAAACACAGGCTGCTGACGTCACTTACTCATCTAACAGAAATATATCTATAGAAAATCGTCCGGCAGAATACTACACTTTGTCTTGGAATTCATTCAACGTTCCACATTCCATGTCCATTAATATTCATTTTCGCCTGCTTGATTTTTAAAATAAGGCAATTAAGGGGGGCGTTAATGAAGCTCATTAATTAAGCAGGTAACGGGAAAGATGTACCGTCGCCGACAATGGAGTGAAAAGCGCAATAAGCGAGGGCAAACGGCTGTGTGTCTCGTCTCACTCTCGAACGATACCATCACTCCGCCCTAGCGTGCCGAGGTTTTAATTAGCACTGCAGTCGACCCCGCTTCCCACATCACAGTCTGAGAATTTACACTTATATTTTGATCAATTCAATTCTATTGTATCTTGAACTTTGCGCGGTTTTATTTTTGGTTTTGTTTAACAAAATTATAATTATCTTTAGTAATACAATGTAAAATAGACAATTCTATAAACAGCTAAAAATATTAAAAGTAATAAATATCGTTCTTAGTATTTAGCAAAACTAAAACATAATTGTTATGTCTGCACAAAAAAAAAATTATAAACAACCAAAAATATATTGTGTAGATATAACTATCACATCAGGTAGGTAGAGTCACTAGAGCATACTCTCTCTCTCTGGTCGGTCCCTCATTTCTGAGGATCGTGGTCAGCGTTAGGGTGACATCTGGAGCGGATGATCTGCTTCCAACGGTTTCTGTCCATACAGACGGCGTCAATTTGGCCATATAAGCTTCGACCAAGACATTACACCTATTTAATAGTTCCTTATCTGCTTAAAGATTCACAATAATCACCCATTCAAACAAATACCACCCTCTACCCTAGTTAGCTGAAAAAGTATACCCGAGATTAGCGAAGAGAGTAAATCCCTTGGCTTGTGGGCGGCAAGGCAGCGAGCGCGACGCATAAGGAGTGCATTGCGGACGCAAGGCACGTACGAAATCCGACACTTGGCACAGTTCACATTCCCGTCGCGCTTTACCCATAATACAAGTTTTAAGTTTTAATTACGCTCTGAAAACTTAACCAGAACGGAAAATTTATTTATATATATTGAATATTTTATTGAAATTATTTTAAGTATTTTTAAAACAATTTAGGAAATTAAAATAAAAAAGAAATAAGGGTGTCATTAATGTGACTGCAGATAAGTTGTTCTAACAACCGTTTTAACTGTTAAACATAGTTTAAAAATGTGTCTTCGTAAAAAGAACATTGCATTAAAATAGACTTTCAAAATCAAAGAGAATCTTAGCAAGAGCAACAAGAACAAAACTGACAAATAAATAAACCGAGCCGAGGTCCAACTCAGGCAATTTCTACAGCGATAAAACGCGAAAGGAGCGGTATTTAAATTGAATACGCCGTAAATAAATGCTAAATGAGACAAAGGACTGTGAGAGAATTTGCAATCTAAACAAGAATAAAAGGAGTAATGTATCTTTAATGAAAACGGGACGAGAACCGCGGCTGCTCTCATAGATGTCCACCGCATAACTAGCGTTCTTGTCGCAATTGATCCTATTCATGACGTCGGAGCAAATATTTCGTAACTATGAAAATATTCGCAGCTCAATCCTATAGCATTGAATTTATTCAAACTATCTTATTTCCTTGTTAATGTTGTTTTCAAATAGCATTAATTTTGTTTGTATATATAAAATATATCGATGGAATTACTAGGCTATAATTTGCAAATGGTAAATAAACAAAATAAGTCACAGGTGATATCAGACGTAAATAAAAAAATATATATTCCTAGAATGAAATGCTGAATAGTTAAAGGAACATAAGCCAACGTCACTCGATTGTAGCCATAACAATAATACGATACACTAATATTTGTATGTAATGTTTTTCTTCGTAAGACCTTGATGGCAGTTGCATCTGTAATCAAGAAGTGTGCAACAGATTTCTTCCCTGTACCAACTCATTTATACCGGTCGCTCTACTTCTGGACAATCCCAATCTCAAGCAATTTGTATAGTTTTTAGTCTGAAAAATGTACAAAGTCGATATTATAACACGAGTTGCCTCGAGAATTAGGCAAGTAATCAAGACAAAAACTAGGCTTATATTGCTTAGGAATTTCTTAGGAACGCAGTCTGCCAAACCGCTAGCTTAGTTTGGTGGACTAAGGCTTACTCCGTCTCAGTTGTAGAGGAAATCCTATCCAGCAATGGAACGTACATACTCTGATGAATGCATAAAAAAATCTACAAAATCAAAGAGCTATATAATACTTTCTGGATAGACGACAATGATTAAATTAGTAAAGGGCAGCAGAACCACAGCACTTACGATTGGTTACAGCACTATAATTTTGCCCTACTCGTATCTATATAAAAACATAGACAACAAATTATAAATGTCCATAGGGCTTGAGACTGAAAAAAACAGTTATCTTTAGCTATACCTCAAAGAGCCGGAATACATAATAAAATATCTCTATGCTTTTTATAACACAGTAAGGCACCATTAGATTGCTTCGGCTTTTAGTCAAATGATACTCGCTGTGATTACTGTCATGTGACATCGTAATCTTCACTAACAAATGACCGCACAGTTGTCTTTCCCAACGCTATAACCTCCCACTGTTCTACCGCATACAAAGATAACGAACAAGAAAACAATAGATCAAACAAACTTGGTCTTTATGTATGTAAGAAACCACTTGAAATATAAATCTATGAATGATTTATAGTTTGTGCACACAACTCAAAAGATGGTCCGATTGCTTAGAGACCATTTTTCATTTGGGAACACTACCTTTCTCATCAATAAGTGATGGTTTAATGGGATTAAAATAAATCTCGACAGTTCAATTTGTTTTCGATTTCAAAAGATGAATGCATGTATAACATTATACATGTTTGTTGTTTGGTTATTCGATCGGAGCTCCAAACGAATTGATCTTTAAGCAATTAACATTCCCGGATTAATAGAACGTGTTTTGTAGCCAAACGTAGACCATTTCTCATACGATTTTATTTGTTGTCCACGCAAGTAACTCCGGTTAGTGGTAGCATATCACTTTGTCTGGCGTAATTAAAATAAATCACCAATTCAATCATGATTACTTATACAACAAACGGAACACATGTCCGTTATTAGATTGCCGCTTCGATTATCTTGTAAGCGCTTTTTATTACCTAATGTTATTGCTTGTAGTTCCTTATATTGATGGTGTGGTGTTATCCGATTACATTTTTGTTAAGAAATTTGTATTCATTTTGCTGGAAGGGTTTTTATATTATTTATCAAAGGTCTTCATGACCGAAATCCGTCTGAAAAATTCTAAAATCGAAGCTTACCTAATGTTTTTATAGGAATTGAATTAAAGGTCTTTCAACTCAGAAATCATTTGGCAAATGACTTGCTGCAAGTTATGTACCTAACCAAAAACTTTAAAAAACTGTATCCAAAAATACAAAAATGGTTACAATATGTTTTTAGAAAAGAAATCAAATTATTTAATAAGCTATTTTAAATCCTACACTACGAAAACCGAAAATGTTAATATACATTCATCTTCAATGAATCCAAATAGGCTTGGAAAAAGCACTCGCATATGTAAAGGGTGGCTTCGAATAAAATATGCCTTTCCTCATCGCGGTGGTCGTAGCGGTCCCGAGGCGACCGGAATCCCAGTTATTCGAGCAACAAACTCGTCTACAATAGTTTGGTGAAACTTTTGACAAGCTCTCGGATAATATTCATTGTTTAGACTAGTTGTGGCCATTTTCGAAACTATGATGAAAAATATATATCAGGAAACTAAGACAGGCAGTGTTTGAATTAGCATCAAATATTTAAACTATTATATTAAACAAGACGAGCCATTTTCAATGTAGGTGAAAGTAATACTTTGCTGAGGTCGGGTGTATAAAGAGTGTCACTGTGAGCATTTAGTACATGTACACGAGTGCCAGAAAGTTGTTTCGTGTCGTAATCCCTACCAATGTTATTTCAACACACAGAATGGGAAGCGCAAAACGCTGCGAGAGTTTAGAAGGCTTTCAGTGAAGCTGGCCGTTTAGCAAAGTTTAAGTAGAAACCACTACCGCACACGCCCGCTATTCGAGCTCGCTCCGTGTTTAATCCTTACAAATAAATAAACAACAACCTCCTGTATCACAGCAAATCCTGAAAGCAAAACGTTAAATTTGCTTCCCTATGGTAAACGCTCCACCGCGCATTTTTTGCCCGGAATTGAAATATCAAACTTTATTTGAATAAAACGTGCATTGTTCTAAAGCAAAGTTTACCTTGAAATTCTTTGAAGATAACGCGCTATTGGCAAATTGAATGTGAACAGCGGAGTAATAAACGAATCCCTTGCATTTGAATGAGGTCTCTGAGCCCACCTTACTCTCACCGACTCAGTCTTACGGAAATTATTTCGGCCTACTGTTTGAGATTCACGAAAGAACTCATTGTCACCATTTGCCGCTTTCGCATGAACGTTCGCTTTTATCGAACAATTAATTTTGTCGATATCCATTTGAATAAAATATTCAATAAGACGAAGTATAGTCATACTATGTGAGCGTTAAGCCTAGCGACGAAATACGATATTTATAAGAATAAATTTATGAATTTGCTCTGTGGCTTTGGTTTGAACGGTTAGGTCTCAAAAACAAGGAAGAAGGTACTTTCATAAATTTCTGGATAAAAGCTTTAATGAGCTTTTTCATTTTAATGAAAATGAGGAACGGTCTTAAATTTGTCGACCCACGGCTCAGTTTTATTTTCGTATTTCTCCTTTTTGGTAAGCTGCATCCAACGCCGAATAAAGCTTAGACACCGAATATTGAGAAATCGATACTTTATACAAAACAATTGCTATTTTAAGATTTTCAGCAGGCGATATATATTTTGTTCTTATAAAAAAACTCTGCAACGATAGTTTGCTAACAATGTGCTCGTCAAGTTCCGGGTTTTACCAAATTCGGCAATCTACTTTTTTTTTTCTTTAGGAAACTCTCAATAACAGCACGAAATCTGGAAACATTACGACCATATGATGATTATGTTAATTATGTGAATAACTGGAAAAAACATGTGTGGCGACAAAAAGGCGTGAAGAATTGATATGCATATTTTTATAAATTCGCGCTCAATTCAACCTTACAAAATACAAAAAAGTCGCTTGTGTAATTTGCTGCATCACACGAAGAATTCAAAGAACTTTTCCCACACTTATTTTTGAGACATTTGTCTGAGAGCGGACACATACAAGCAACTTGAGATTTTTATTTATCGTTTTAAT
The DNA here is from genome assembly GCA_030295005.1 of Cephonodes hylas. Lineage (NCBI taxonomy): Eukaryota > Metazoa > Arthropoda > Insecta > Lepidoptera > Sphingidae > Cephonodes > Cephonodes hylas. The sequence continues at coordinate 6,650,897 of AP025369.1, read as the reverse complement.
AAGCGAATGGCTAAGAACGGCCGCGGAATACGAACAGAGTAAGCATTCACGACTACACTATATTTAGATGTGCGATGACAGTTTTCTATATTCGGTGAGGCATGGATTAGCATTTATGGCTCTATTCTGGTCAAACGAAACGCGTTGAAAATTCGTCATGGCAACAAGAAGTGGAAATAAATACCTACGCCTATGTCTTGCAAGTACCAATGTGTTCCACTCGAACACATCCAAACAAAATCCTAAAATATCCTCGAAGCTGATGCATTTTATCTTCCTATACGGTGACATATAACTGAAAATATTTTGCCGGCGTAAATGTTCTATTTCTATCGCAGTGGAAGGCGAGACCCGCTGCGGGTTCCTTTCACAGCGAATCGTAAACTATGGATGGCCAATTTATGGAGCCGATGCTGTAACCCATTCCGGTCGAGGTAGATTTATGATAGCACCTCCTCACGAATACCACTATCCACGCGGTCACATGTAATAAACAACTCACGAGTTTCACACACAATGTTACCTATGTACAAATAAAAAGGAGCGAGCTGCACCGAACAAACGCTGAGATTTCGTTCCAATACTCTTGAGGAAAACATAGTTGTGTTCCCACTACTTTATAGGGTTAAATTTTATGTTATTTTCTGCTTTGTATAAAATACGTTATCGGTTCATAAACAAAAACGGTAAAATCATGATTTATTCAATACCTAACGTTTGCTCGGGTCCTCGGTTTACTATTAGTTTTTTGTCAACCAAAATATTAAAAATCCTTTGGAAGTGTCCGGAAGGCACGTATTTCTATAACAAAATTTATAAAAATCTGCTTATTAGGTCAAACACGAAAAGGCAAAATAGTTCGTCTAGGACGTATGGCGTGTTATTTTTGTTTTATATTGAAAAAAATCCCTAATAACCATTATGATTTCGAATATTATGTTGAAAGTTAGTTTAGACTTGCTCATACCCTTTTTTACGTTTAAATCCATAATGAATTACATATAACATGTATGTATTTGCTTAAACAGTAGATCCCATTTAAAACAAAATACTATACTTAGATTAAAACAAATTTTATTCTAAATACATTTATTGGCTCGAGTAATGAGCGTATAATCGTTAGTTTAAACACAATAATTAAATAAATATATAATGAAAGTTTTCAACTGTCATGGCACATACAATATGCACGCCCACACGTGTCTCCTAATTGCTCCATAATATTGGATATTTTAGTACCAAAACCAATCATTGATCCCGGGACGTAGGTTGGTGATAAATTACTTTCATGAAGTTTAGTACAGGTCATGTTCCCCGATTACGTAACGCGTAAACATCAATGACATTAGAGGTTTTAAGTGAAAAACATATTTTTTTCTGCGACATGGGTGAGAACCTTCTCTAAAGCTAGGTATGTAACTTATTGTTCAGATACAACTTTTGAAAATATGCAGATAAACCTTCGTGAATAAAAACTTTGTCACATTTTCATTTAGGTATATTTTTTTTACCTCTATATGCAAAAAATATGTTCTAGCTCAATATGGTTCGTAACTAAGCCTAGTCTTCATATTTTCGGAAAACACGATTTATGCTGACATAAAATAAAATAGGACATTTTTAATAAACTTGAAGCCTTTTATGACATCTAAATGACTAAATCATTAATATCCGAAATTTTATAAAAAGTGTGATTTACATGTGAAAAATATTTTAATTTCCGTCCTGTGAAAATTTGATTGCCACGATACGTAATCGTGAGTGGGACTATCGCATATCGTCAAAGCAGTGAAGCACGATCGCCCGAGGCACTCGCCGCAGCCTTTGTTGGCCAGCGTCGAATGGAAATCAATTTTACAGATCAATTTCGTCGAAACGTAGTTCGACAGGCTGACAACCGCTAGACAGGGCTATGAATACAAGTTGCCGGATCACCGGTATACTAGAAATATACACAGCGTGTTCGTAGCACTCGCCGTCGCTCCAGCAGCCGAGCCGACGGCGCGCCTTATACCTAAATTAATTTTGCGCTGTGATCAGCCAAGCGTGAGCCACACTATAATCATTCCGATCTCGGGCAAGCCCCCGTATTCACATTTGGCGAGTAATGCCACTATTAATCATTAGATACGATATTATGCGTACAGCGATCTGAATTAGTGTAGTATAAAATATTCCTCCTCCGCAAAATTTGCAATATAGGTACTTTTTTTTTCGAGCAATATTAGATTAATTGACCTTTTGCCATACTCCTTTCTGCTTGAGAGAAGTTAGACGTTATTCAAACCTACTAGCCTAATGCATATGTTAGTTTACAATCTATCGAACTTCTAATTTAGAACTAATAGGAACCGACAAATTTTCTATCAATATGTTTTTGTTCACAGTTAGTAAGTGGCAATTATCTACTGACGCAGTTGTAACTATGTATATAACGTTGACGTGTAAACTGAGGATTTTGTTTGCCCTACTCTCGAATACTCTGGATGGAGAATGCTTCGAAAATGCAAGTCTTTAAAGAAAGCTCTCTTAAAGCTGCAAAAGTATGAATGCATAAAATATATATCACAATGACGGCGAGAAGTAAAATTTGTAAAGCTCTAAATGTGTGTCCTATGTTATAGTTTATAACCTAAACAAAACTACTCAATTACGCCTAACGATTAATAAATACTCTTGCAAATAGGGAGAAAGATTTACGATCGTAATCAAACGCAAAAGTTCGACATATTTCGCCATCGATACACAGCACCGTTCATGACATATTAATTTAGAAACGGGCACAAAAAGAGAATTTTAGCAGATTTTTTGTTCCAGCGAAACAATAATTTGTAACATCTATTTTGACTGAATATTTTGCTCAATGTTATAATGTAAGAATAAAATATATCCCACATGCTGGCGAAACATTGTGCACTGTTGTCGCAAAAAGCATAACAGTTTAGAGTTACTTATGATTAACGATTCAGCTTATTCATTTGTCTTTGTTGTTTTATCAAAAACAATCAAAAATAAGCTTGTGTTCCGGCGAGCGGTCGGCGACGGAAGTGCGCCCAGCCCGGTGATTAACGACCGCGCCTGTATACTTGAAAATGAACCCTATTACTTCGCTAATTTATTGTCCATCCAACTGTTGACCTTCAACCCACTAACAAGTGCTTCAACCAACTACCTATGTATAACACTTAATAAGAATATACTCTCCAGACAAAACATATCTTAACAACAACTCCCGTCTCACGTGTCCTACATTAAAACAAATAAAATTATATTATTATAAAGCTGTATAAAGTTACATATACATTTACTATACTGAATGGCGCAGAATAACAATAAATGTCTGCCACTATGGAAGCTAATATTATTAAGATATAATGAATGCACATATTTATATTTACTAGCTCTGTAGTCGGAAAAACATCGGCCATAACCGCGAACCCGCCAGATAATATTACTTCATAGCTTTGATTACGCAACTTGTATTTGGATTGATGTTATAAGAATACAATTTATTTGTGTATGAATCGTTTACGAACGTCGGAGCTTTTATTGCACAAGATGGATCCATGTTACAATCGGATTTGTTTAATATGAATATCAAATGAACAACGTGTGGTGACTCGTCGTATATTTGGCGTAGTCAGCGTTACTGGAATGTGCCTCGCAACGACCACAATTGTTTTTAAATACAAGTTAATTAAACAATGCTATAACTGCAAGCATCAAGCAGTCTACAGTTGTTTGAACTCGTGGATAAAAACAAATGGTATTTTGCAATCGCAGGGCCGAGCCGAAAGTGGGCTGGGTGATGCTTTACACTTGGCTTCTTACCAAAATGTATCAAAGCTAGATTTATGTGGCAGGGTGACGAAGGCCCCGATTGTATCGACGCTCACCGCAGCCACCGCGCGCCACCGCTACTCTATTGTGGTGTCCGCGGATACGAAATTTTACATGGCAAATATTCACAACGTACCATATCTCACTTTATGACAAACTTTATCTAACTAAAAAAATATTTATGGAAATATGTGTTTATTCAAAATTTAACTTTATAACATATATTTTCTTTTACTTTCCCATCGCACTTTTGCTATTAAATATAAGAGTCTCCCTAAATAATAAACCTTCTTCCCAGTTAGCAGTTAAAATGTATAAAAACGTTACGAGATTTATTATAGTTTTCATCAAAATTAAAACTATTTAATTACATGTAAACTCCAGACCCATGTCTACTTTAATAAAGCTTTTAACTGAATATAAAAAAATCATAAAGCCGTATAACTGCCCTTTTATTACCTCAGTAATCAAGGATTCATATTTCAAAAATGTAACGTTACACTCAATTCCAAAATACATTAAAACTTGAACTCGTACGTCCAAATGATATGCCTTTAATGTTGGGATGAAATGAAATAATAAACCACATGTTTTATATCATTGAACTTGTGGATGAACTCATAAATTTCAAACGGGGATGTCTTCACGCTCTTATGATCGAGAAAATAAATGGATGCACAATTTTTCGTGTTTCATAGGGGCGTTAAATTATGCGTTTATCATTTAGGGATGTTTACACAGAGCGTCCCGTGGGATAAAATTGAAACGACTGGAGCGTTGCCAGAAGAGAAGCTACATTCAATATCTATTCCATACTAGAACACATATAAGGTTCTATTTACAAATATGTTACTGATTTCCTTCATACATTATTCCTGAGTCATGGTAAACGACGCTGAGGAACATCAAAGGAAGTTATCTGAACTTCACAAACCCGTGATTTGTTGTTTTGACTTCAATAAATTCAGTTAAAATTAAGCGAAATAGTATTTTTTCTTTTTATTGCAATATTAAAAGTTATTTGGGTCAACTAAACATAATTTTAAAAGAAGCAAAGCAAATCAATAGGTTTTCTTGGAATAATGTCACATATGTACCCATTAAGACTATAAAGTTTTGACAGAGTCAGACAAATGGATTCTTGATTAGACTATAAAATTCCCTGAAGACACCAAACCAATTGATGACAATTAAAAAGTCACTCTCGTTGGAATTTTGAAACTATTTAATGGGTCATAAATATTAATTTTCATGTCCAACGCCAGTATAATTTGAATAGAAAGTCGGCGAAAGAAACTACATTTTATAAAATACTAGCAAGACCTAGCTAATGAAGACTACGAAAATGACTTTGCGTTTAGTTTTATTAAAAGTTTATATTCAATATCTGAAGTAGGGTACGTTAAAATAATATCTACATTTTTGTTTCTGTAATAGGTTTGTACCTCAAATTATTGAGTTTTCTCTTTACAAAACGGTAAGATATTTTGATTAATGAAATCGAACACAGTATTAGGTGTATGAGATGAACTGGTCGTATGGCTCTAAGCAAGGCTAATTAAATATTATTTCAGTTCGTTGTTATAAAAAATAATATATGAAAAAGACGTAAATAGGCACGTAAGACAAATACCGATGTAGCTTTCAGAACCCGTTCTCAGAAGGAAGACGGGAGTTAAACAAAAATAACTCGTGACAGAATTCCTTGAATAGGAGCGACGTTCCACTCTCTATACCAATGCAAAATTGTTGTGCATTCACAAGCTAATATCGTGTTACTTCATTGAACTTTCCGGTGTCTGCGCAACTTCCCTATTGCAGTAATGTAAGCCATAAACGGGTGCGTGTTTGAGGCTTTCTTGCAACAATTGCCGCGCGGCTCAATAAAACAATAGTACAGTGTGCAAGTGCACGGGCAGCGCGCTCGGTGCACAGCCAGCGGCGGGCGGCGGCGGCACCCATTCTGCTTGATTCACTTATTTGACTTTATTTGTGGCGTTTGTTTCTCGCGGGCTCGGCCCACCCGCCCGTTGGAGCCCGTCCAACAGTTTTACACAATCATTCCACTCAACTAAGCGTTGCCATAAACACAACCCGGCGGGTATGAATTGCACAAAAAATTGGAAATAATTGCCAATTTATTGTTCGTGTTGTTTTTACGCATATCAAAATTTAATTCCCGCGCCCCGGATGGTTAATATATTCGCGTCGCGCAAAATTTATGGCTGATTTCCATTTTATTTCGGCGTATTTCTAATATTTTCTCTGTGCGTCATGAAATTCCTGAAACAGTTAGACAAGAGGAATGTTTTATTAGTTTCTTTTTTTATTATTGTTTTATACACAAAAGTTTTTATAAATGCAGGACAGGCGACATGAAGTCCTTAATAAAAAAGAAGTATATTCTACTATATGGCAGTAATACGTCAGTAAATTAATGTTTCGTATAAATTCATCTGCACAAGCAAGAAAGCGCTACGTTTATTGCGCATTGTGTTACCAACGTCCTCTATTACAAGACAATTGACTATTGCAAGGAGTTGCATCAGTCAATTGTTTTGTTCAACGCACAATTTATACCAAGCAGTATAGAAACTTACAGTCATAGAAAATTATCTCTTTACTTAACACTTGTTTTAATGTATGTATTTAACTCAAAAACCCTAGAACCTATTCTTAAAACAATAATTGCACGATATCTTTCCTGTTTCTAGAGAACATAAAATTAAAAACCCTTGCGTGGTAAAAATCACACCACATTTTAGTTACTATGTCCCAAAATCGAACCGCCTACATTAATACATGATCTCATTAACGTCTCGCTGAACAAATATTTGTATAAAAACATGGGGTATAAAAAATTAACATATTGGTTTTTTACTTTATTTTTATGCTGCACATAAAAAAACACATTCGACGACTTTACAACCTGTCAATATCCGGCACAAAGAGTGTGGAGGGAGAGCGGACAATATTCGAGAGCCGAAATCGCGATTTACTACTACCGACACACGTGCTGTTCACAAAATATGCAATATACATGTAAAGCGGTTTAGATAAGTCCCGCCTCAACCATTGAAAATGTTAGTATTGACAGTACAGATACCATCTATTGAATACCTTAGGAACAACGGAATTTCTCGGCTCGGGGTGACAGAGCGGATTCTGTGAAGCAAGAAGGCACACAAGTGTCCGTTGTCCCCGTAAAGTGTTACGTTTACACTGTTATCTCTACTGCGGTGGTCTCTATTTGACTGTTGAATGGAGCGATACATTTTCATTAATGATGTAGGGTTTATTGTTTGTAAATATATGCGTCTATCTCCTTAAACAAATAAATTGAATCTTACATCTTCTGTTTTCAATTCCATGGTTATATTTCGGAAATCTTTGATTTGGGAGACTTGTGTGGATGGCGATAGGTCGAATTTATATCTATACTGCGGTCATTTCTTGGAGCAAACTTATTTCCCCAGGAAATTTATATCTACTTTATAACAATAAATTACAAAACACTTAGGTTCCATTGACTGGGTAAAGCGTAAAATCCCACGCATTTGAGAAACCTAGCATTGTTGTAATTGTTTTAAAACAGGTTTTGTTAAATGAGCTCCATTTTTTTTAACAAACTAAAAATATACATTTTAATTACGAGGATGCTTACGTAAATGTTAATCCAAAAAATATTGTTCTTGCTTCGAAAACTTTCTTCGTGTGATTAAGTTTTTTCAAATATCATCAATTATATCAATTATCGACATGTAAACGTTACAAACAAACCGTATTTTACATTCATCAAACACACCAAAACTATATAAAAAATACGCAGCATTCAAAATATATTCAAGAATAATGCCATCCAAAATCGGTGTCACGTCACAGAACGTGTAATAGGTGGAGGTGCAGTGATTTACTTCAGGCGGAGCAGTTAAAGCCACGTCAGTCAATCTGAGACAGGTCTGTCAGTTCGATTTACACAAGCCTCCGCTAGGCTAGACTGCTTGCGATGCTACACGCCCAATAAAGCTCGTTTAACACTGCACAAGGAAATCCCTACACGACACCGTACGATACCTATTGCCGAGAGATTACCTATATAAAATTGCTGTACAGCATACGCGAGAAACTGCTACATGTATTGTTAAAGTTTTGATGGTGCATGGAACTATTCTTGTTTCAACACTGTGATAAAATGTAAGTGTTTTTATTTATAGCATAAGATTCTGAGTACTAGTACTTCATATATTTAAAATCTTAGAAATGTTGTTGATGATTTGCGATCTTTCAGGGTTTTTAGATCGCAACTGTTATAATTAGTCACGATGTCCGTCGTGTATAAAAGGTAGTAGTGTATCAAACTTAAAAGATATATCAAAGTGGAAAAAAAAGAGAAAAAGTTAACTTTCGTTAGGTCTCTGATTTAAACAAATTAAGACACGACTTCATCGCTTGTATTTTTTTTTCTTCTACTTCTGACATTTTTGTCTTAAAAATTACGTTTCTTGCGGCCTAAATATAAACGTTAAATTACTTTGATCATTATGGTATTAACAACAAAGGAAAAATAAAAAATCTGTATCATTATTTTCTTTGAGTTAAAAAATAGTACAAACAAAAATAAACGAATAAAAAATCGATGGCAGATAAATAGAAATGTAACATTGACGACTTTGAAATACATTGTATTCTCATAACAATCCACACGAACCTCTCGAGAGCGCTATCAGCCTTTGTAATGCTATACATCGCGACTGCTCGTCATACATCAGACGCCAACCTTAATGATATTTATTTATAAAGGTGAAATTAAGTACAAACAAAATAACACTGGATAAATATCCGTTTTTTCCACATTATATTCATTTGTACTAATGAAATACTTTAGAAATATTCATTGATTTTTAATCTTCCTCAGCATTGTGAGAAACAATTAGCTCATTATGATATTAACAAAACGAAATGATTATAGTGCTCTTGATCATGACAGTACCGCTTCCTTCATAAAAAAGTCTAGTAACAAAGAGTTTTCATCACAAGAGGATTTTAACACTTCAAATCTCAGGATTTATACGTAGATCACGACTAGATTTTAGGCCGATTACCTTTAGATCGGGCCATAATTCATTTAAATGATTGCGCATATACTTTATTTTATTTTATATATGGATAATGGAGATCAATTTAAGTACGTAACGACCCTGTTATCCTTAAAACTGTCTCATAAGAACAGTAGATAGCATGAAAGTATGCATATCAAAGAATGGTGATTATTTTACTCGTATTATTAAAACCCCATTACTTGAAATTCTATTTAGATAGAAGAAATACAACACGCTTAATTCAACATTTTGTTATCAACAATTTGTGGGGCATCTGCATACCTAAACAAAAGATAAGCTGCGTGGTTAAATGTGGACGATTTTTGTAACACAATACCTGTGGGTGTTTGGCCCACGCGTAGCGGTATCTAATATCGTGTGAGTACTCCGGTAAATAGGTTTATATTAAACTGTGATAAGATCGGCGGCGAGCGCTGTCAGAACGATTGCACGACCCTTAGGCGATGTGAGATGGACCACACGCCAGGCACCGAGCCTTCATTGTGCCACTCACCACACCAATGACTATTAAGAACGCGCAGTAATAACACCATACAAAGAAAAAAAATGTTTAACATTATAACGAAAGCTACATACAAGGCTCAAGACATTTTAGACAGGTAGAGAAAATTACAAAGCAAATGAACCTAGTAGAATATTCCTTGGGTATACCAGTTAAATCGGGAATGACAGCGAATTATATCTTCATAGCTCTTTATGCATGATTAGCTATAAAGCGTTGGTAAAGTTGTAAATAAGATTAAAACGACCTAAAACGTTCATCTGCGAGCGTACTTACGAAGACTTATCATTACTGCTAATATAATTCGTTCCAATAACATGATGAAGCACGAACATTATAATAAAAGTGTCAGATATATCTTATGTTTTGATTACACTAGCTCGTTTATAACTTAATTTAGCCAAGCGAAGCGAGCCGAGTCAATTACCTGCGCGAGCGCACGCGGAACCGGTTCGCAGTGATCCTCCCCCGCCGTGGCGCGGCCGGGAGACCAGAGCACCCATGCATGGTATTTTTTGCTCAACCTCGCTCCTTTGTGAAGGAGCAACGTTTATTCGTGAGAACTAAAACCGTTCGCAGTTCGACACAAACATATAACTACGTCTGTACATTGTAAGTTTTTGTATAGTATCATTATCAATCCATCGCGACGGCTAAATCATGTTTCAATTTTGAATCGTGCACGTATTCGAAACATTTGCTTCATTTGTTGAAGTTAAGAAACTCGAAAATAAACTAGTGAATATATCGGCTCAATAAAGTTTTGCATGAAATTTGTAACTGTATTTATTAAATGTTCAAACAGATTACTACTGATAAATTTATATCCTAACTATGAAAACTTTTACGCCGGTTGCTAAACATTTATCTATTCACTATCTGAACCGCAATTATGGGTATAATATTTAGTAGGTATTTATTTTATGTGAAAATGGTACAAAAGTTTATATTCAAAAATATATGATATCAAATTTTTTTCAACGTCTAAAAATAAATAGGTGCTAATTTTTGCCTTCGCTGCTCCGTTAGAGATAATTGAGTATCGGATTATTGTAAGGCAGGTTACAAACCTACTAAGTGCCTTCCTGTGCATGCTTATACAGATATTAAGTAAAGTAATTTAATATTTTTTGTAGACGCTTTAGATGGGAATGTCTGCCACTTCCTAATGACGTGAAATTGCGCTTGTCGCGCCTAGCTGTCCGAAAGGAATCCGAAGCGGCTATTCATCGCATATTAAATATTTATCCAAACATGAAAATGCGCTTAACGAAATAACTTCTAAGCATTATAACACAGACCTTCAGAATTTTTGGGAACAAAAATATGAACAATGGATGGGTCAGAATGATCTTTAAATTAAATCAAAGTCAATGAATAGGTTAAGAAGACAGACCCTCAATATATTAGAGTAGCGCCTTCCGCAGAAATTATTAAAAAAAAATTGAGTTCATCCAAAACTGAAAACGATGTAACAAGAAGTCATCGTAAATACGTAAGTTAAATCAAAATCTGCGACACTTTCAAGTGACCTGAAAATGTCTGTGACGTTAGCCAATATATACTTTATACAAATAATTAAGGACTAGTTAATTCTAGCAAAATTTTCATCATCTTTATAAAATATTGTTATCAAACTAAACATCAACGAAGCTTGGTTTTCTCGTATAAATGGAACTTGAATGTCGTATGCATATAAAGAATTCAATACACCCCGGTAGATAACAATTTTCTCTTAAATTAATTCCTGCAAATGTTATGCAGATCTGAAGATTACGTGGTAAGGAATCTACCGTCGGAATTACTTGCTTAGGTCTTGTTTCCTTCTTTAATGGAATGTCGTTCAACGTACCTCGGTATCATAAATAAATTACAGAATTAGACGGCATCAAAATGAAAATAGGTATGACGCACTCATCATTGTATTACTTGTGGGAGTTCATCTCTACTGAGTTACATTTTGTTTATAACATGCTTCTAAACAGGGATAAAATAAAAACAAAAACAAATCTAATGAGAAACTTTATACCTGGTTTTGTATTGAATAATCATAAAGAGCTTAAACATGCCCTAGATGCATAGGTCTCCCCAAAAGACCAACAAGATTTTTGATCTTTTGTTTAAAGCTGCCTATACTCAATAAAAAAAATAGTCCATAAAAATTTAAAACACTCATGTCATTCAAATTAAATCGCGTTTTTGTAATGATCACCTGCTCGGTGAAAAGCGCGGTAAGAGAACTACCGGCTGCTCTCATCTGAAAACTGGTAGTTACACTGTACTCTACATATTTGTTTAACGTTTTAAAAGTTTGAATTAAATTTTTTTGTAAACTATACGTCATAAAATGAACATCAGAAATGTTTATTTGTATTTGTTTTACGATATCTCTGTATTGTCTCCAAACGTGTATCGAAATTTATTTCATAGATTTATGAATAAATTCCGAACACACGGGTGACTATATGATAAGTAAATATTGACGTTAGATACGAAAGCTATTATCAGTAATAAATGTGCCGGCGTGAGTAATGACACAGTCAACAGTCATTCACACTCACGAAAGTAGTTAGGTGCGTGACTCACCTCTGTGGTGCCTGACGCGGTGGTGGGACACCGGCCGGCAACACGGCTGCTCCTGGTAAGCGGTCCAGGAGTCCGCCAGTGCCGCCGCCAGCACAGCCCACAACACCCCTGCAATCCATTGGCCCTCACCACTCATCCTGCACGGAAGTTCTACCTATCCAGGCACAACAACGCCGCACTCGCGACGCGCTCACACCGTACTCCCGCTACCGAACGGCATTATAGCTCACATCGATTGTTCTTCCAGAACTATTGTAAAGCCTCAGAGTCAACAAATTATTCCGGAAAACTTCGACAATGTTCATTTGTTTACATTACGCGTAACCGAATCGAAATCGGAGAGCTTATCGGATTGAGACCATTCAAACAAGTCCTGGATTCAAACAACACGACCGAGCGGCAGTTTTGTTACCTCATACCGAAATAAGATCAGTTTTTGACGGTTTGGTTGGTACGACGGGTAAATTTTTTAGTTTTCAAAAAAGTGATGTACGATCGGCGATGCGTGTTGTTGGCGGCCGACGGTCGTGACGTGCACCCTCCGCATCGCAGTGGCGAGAACTGAATACGAGTCGCTCGGTGAGACGGGCCGGCCCCGGCTGGAATCGGCACACGCGAGACAACGGCTCTAGCGGAGCTTGTCGCCGCCTGTGCTCCCTGACTCATGGCCGCACGCGAGACAAGGACGGAACTCATTTGAAACGACTCTTGCTACAAACGGTCCAAACGAATGAAAAAGCCCGCTCGCTTCTCTCGTTTAAGGAAAAGTTGTAAGTTAAAAAGTTTTGATAATTTCGCCGATCCGCCGAGCCGCTTGAATTCATGCGAGGGAGATTTGACTGCGCATTGACCCCCAATGTCGTTACGAACATATTGTAACGAAGGGGATGCTCTCTATTTTACTTAATTTATGTTTTTGTTAGGATACGCACGAAAAACTTTTATGTCTACCAGCACGCGAAAGGAAGTTGGTCGTTTATTGTTTGTGTCTGTTAATAAGTACTTAAGATGAGTCATGAACACCGTAAATAACAGAAAAATATTGCAACAGTCATAACAGATACAACGTTAACATTGTTTGTTGTTTGAACGAGGTTTAATTTTTTCTTCAAGCAGACAGCAATTAGAGATAAAAATTCAAGTTAACCACATAGTAATGGGTAACCCACTTTCGTTTAATCAACATTTAACTAGGAGTCCCGACAACTTAATATATAACTATTTATTAGGTTTAACTTTGAGCTGACCATGATTAGGGGCAGCACGGTTGACTTTATCAATTACTCAGCCTCTCGGCGGAAAACTCGGAGCCGCCGCCCTCAGCATGAAGCGACCACGGCTCGGCTTTAATTAATCTTAAATAACTTAATTATGACATAGACCCTTTAGTTCACCGTAATTTGGCAAGTACTTAAATTACACTTTATGAATTAATGAAAACAACCAACGTAGACGTGTAAACAACTATTCATAAGTCTGTCACAAAAATACGTATATTAATGCAGGTCATGAGTTTTTACGATGTCGTAATGTTCCAATTTATATCACAGAGGAACGTTAAAGTTCTAAGAAAACTGCTGAAATATTAAATATAAGTCATAATAAACTTAAAACAGCGCACAAATAAGTCAAGTTCGCGAGTCACATTACTACACAAATCACTACGCAAACTGAATAAAGAACTTTAATGCAAAATACATTTTAAATTCAGCGGGTATCACATTCATAAGATGAACGCAGATATCTTAAACGTCGCGGCCTCATTTTCATCAGTTCTTCAAGTTTTTCAATAAAAACTTTCGAAGGAGTCCGATTTACATACGGTATGGATTCATTTATTTTCCAAAAAGATTTTTCGCGTAAAAGTGAAGTAGGTTTTCGGTATCCATTAGAGACGAAAGGTCGTGGCACTTCACCGCTCGCTTCCAACGGGACCGAGTGCCCGACACTGGCCCATCTACCACTCCAATTACAATATTTTATGGATCATATCTATGGAAAATGTCCCACAACAAATATTACCTAACCAGTAACCGCAGATCAAAAACGGACAAGCAGATTTTACAAAATTATTACTACTGGCCTTTTCGCAAAACCATTTATGGAGCATGAAAATAATTTCAAAGAAACAATTTAAAATGGAAATGAGCCGAGGAAATTATTCGACTATTTATTTGGGGAATGCGATTAAATAGCTCGCATGAAGAACTACATCAAAGTAACGACAATGTAATTTACTAGCGTTACTGCTGACATTTTTTACAAAACGCAAGGAAGTGGAACATATTAATTCAAACATAAAGCAAAACACGCACATTGTGTCGTAAACCGTACATTAATACGACAAACTACATATAATACCATGTCAAATGTGGTACTTAAATCAAAATATCACCCAGTTATTTTTAAAAAATTTCAACTACAAGTCAAAATGTCTCAATCAGAGACTGGCATATAATTTTTTTAACAACTGGCCCGGAATAGATCGCACGGAAATTATAGCGGTAAAGATAAACGCGTTTTTCTATGCTAGCCCATGTCCGTCCCTCTGTAGGACGTAGACCTCCAGTACAAGTGAGTGGAGTTGGCCTTAGTCCACCACGCTGGAGAAGTGAGCTCCTATGAAATCTTATAACTTTACGTCTGCAGATTTCCTCACTACGTTCTTCACACACTAAACTTTGAATCAGAAGAGCATATCTGGTATCAAAACAGGCGACCGAGATGATAACCCAACCATTCATATAAACCTCAAGGCCATCACCACTTATCTACGAAAGTGTGGCATCCTAACTGGACCGCAAAATCCGTGTTATAACCGGAAAAATGTTATACATTTAAAAAAAACAGTCTTCTCAGTATTGTATCATACAAATAAACAACTTTATTCGGCATATATCTATTTGTCATACTTACCTACTTTTATAGTTTTAGTGAAAATACGTCTACTAGAATCAATTCCCTTGAAATATTTAAAGGGCGCGCTTTACTACATGGTCAATGACCTGATTTTCTTTACATAACTAATGCAGGCAGGTACTGTCTACTCCTACCACTAAACTGTAAATCACGAAGCTGAGTACACATGCTAATCGCCACTTACTAAACAATTATACCTCGTTAGTGTACACAGAGAGCTTTAAGTTGCATCACTGAAGGAATTTGGTCCAATATACTTTATATCCCCGACTGAGGTAAAATCATGGCATTTTTCATTCATCACAAACAAACATTAGTCAATGTTAGTATCTCACGTAGCGGCAACAACATAGAAACTGGTACTGCATTTAATGCACATTACTGGATCCAATTTCAATTATGGTTGAAGAATTACTACCCATTTTATTGTATGATACATATTATGTATGTCATATACAGTATCACTTAAGAGCAAGGCAGAAAGGGGGTAACGTAAGGTGTATAGTTAAACCTACATTCCGCATAAAGATTTATATTTCTAAAAAAATAAATAAATCAATAACCATCTTTCGGGCTTATTTTCTTATTCCATCATCATCATCAGCCTTTATTTCACTGTTGGACATAGGCCTCTCCTATGGCACGCCATTTTCTTATTCCATTCATTTCAAACCATAATATAGCTACCTCACAAATTTATCTGAAACCCTAGGATTTAATAAGAGATTCAAAAAGGCGGTGTTGTAAGATAGTCGGCGGTAACACAAGGCAGGGCACAGGGGGATAATTGATGAAGTCGGCGTGACACTTCGCCGCGGTTAATCTCACCCGTCCACCTTCGACAGGACAAACTTTATCCACTCCCAAGGCAGTGTAAGGACGGTAATTCCTTGACCTTAATTTTTGTTAGGGTTCTATTAGTATCGCCTATCCTGGGACAGACATTGCCTCTGGGATACCAATGATTCGTAGAGATAGCATTTTTTATATTATTATAATAAATGTGAATATAAATATGTTACAATTTCACACCTAAACCAAAAGTAAAGGTCAAAACATAACCTCACGGCTCACGCTTGTATACCTCGAAAGGGTAGGTAAAGGTGCATTTTGCTGTTGCCGTTTTTCTGTGACATTTCCAGATTCCGTCCTGGTACTTAGAAGAGAAACGAACCCGACACCTCGGGATCGTACGGCACATACATATGGACCTATTTGTGCCGCGAAACCATGAGGCAGTCTGGTAGAGGATATATTTTTTGTTATGTCCAATTGTGACCGTGACGAACCGAGTAACCTGGTATCGAGTAGGTAATAATTCCTTGCTTATGTATTTTCTATTCTGCGATTTTGTATTACTAGTAATAATGAAATAAATTTCATTACATAATTATAAATTTGAAATATTTACCCATTATAATACGCACTACAAGTAACTGCATTTAATTAAATCCTTGAAAACTCGCCGTTCCTGTTTTATACAATTCGTATGGATATATTAGTATTCAATTATATGAGTAACTTGTTTGCTCATTGCAAATTATGAACGTCCATGTTAAACCGCCCACAAAGGCAACAAAGCTTATGAATAAAGAAAATATGCATAGGTATAATATTTATTTTAATGTATTCTTATTTTACATAAAAATAACTCCATTTTACATTCTCATTACACTCATATAATTTCAAGATAAAGTGAATACCAACGTAAAAGACCTTATAACCTACTTACCTTTCCTTAACTTTGCATTTTTTTTGCAATTAAAGGTGGAAAGTGACAGTTATAGGTGTGTTTAGAAATGAAAATATTCAGAGTAGACGCATTCATTAAGTGGGTACTTTAAAAGCTCATTACGGAACCAAACGTTCGCTATTCAGCCCCATACGCTAAACAATCGTCGGCGACGATTCGTCATCATTTAACGGGCTATTGTTGGCTTCCCAATTATAATTAAATTCATTTCTGCTGTTCCATGCCTATGAAAAATCCCATTCAAGCCGCCAGCTATCGATATTATGATAATTAGAAGGCACCTGCAAACACAATTCACTTCCTACGTTAAGAGCTTACTTAACTTGCGTGGTAGAAACAAAGAGGCAAGGAATCCACCGGCCCGCGTGCGCTCAGCTGTATGCATACGAACAAAAGATAATTTTAGAATAATATTGCAGAGGTGCGTTCGAGCCACGTTAACAATATTTACATGACTAATGGTTCTCAATTTTACATAAAAGTGCAAAAGCGAGCGAACTTAGGCACACCACCGAAGTGGTCCAATTTGCATGTTTTATGCAAGCGGCGAGTGATGCGGTCGCGGACACTGCACGCGCATACAGCCTCTTTGAAATTTTTATATGCCATTTCCACAAATCGGATGTCGCAGTATTTTATGAGGAACTGAACTATTGTGAAATATGGGAATATTTTTCTGCTTTTGTTTATACTAGATGTTTTTGCCAGCGTTTTTCTTGTTCCGAAAAAATATTGGTATGCTTTTATTGGCTTTATGTTTTTTAAACAGTTGTCAATTATGGCTTATTAACTCTTCAGATTACCTAAATATTTTTTATTGTTACACAAAAATGTGCTATTTATTTCTACTTGTAAAAGAAGCGGTACTATAGAAAAGCCATCGGATGAATTCAGCACTAGCTAAATTGCATTGTTCGTTTTATTGCAAGTGCGGATGGCGTAGCTCTCGCCAGAATTATTTACTATGTAACAGCACATGCACTTTATTCCATCCCCCGATTTTTACTATTGAAATCTTTTGTTTTATCCGTACAAAACACGTTTCCACTATGTACGCATTAAATAATCCTGCCACATACTCTGTGTATTTGGACACGAATATTAATTTTGTTTTGCCACATAATCCATAGCTTTTATTTTTGCGAATTTGACGGCTGTATTAACCATGATTAGTGCCTATGCATTTTTAATGTGAAAAGTAATTTTAATTTTAATCATAAATTAAAACAGTTAATATAGCTACCTACTGATAATTTTTTATGATTTCAATCTTTTCAAAACGTAGTCTACTGCCATAAATCACGACATCCTTATTCATAAATGCGAAAATAAGCTTGTCCGATTGTCCTTTCGTGCTGCAATAGAGCAACGGATCGACATGATGTTTTATAAATCGCAGTAATTTGTGGGTTAGGTACAGAACAGACATGTATTATCGCAGACTGGAATCCAGAACTACAAGATAAATGCCGGTTATATCTTCAAAGGGCTACATAGTTGAAAATCTAAATTTAATTCTTTGATATTACATTTTCTTCTTTAATAATATTTTCTATGCACTCAGTGTAAAATTCCATACAACATAAAATACGTCAAAAATAATACTTAAGGGACATTCGAGATCAGCAGAACACAACATGTGCAAACATATAAGTTATAAAAGCGTAGCATCTGTTGCCATTTATATCCCCGACCCATATATCTCTATGATATAAGTAGGTGTTATTATAACAGTTTATTGTTTCATATAAATACATATAAAAATTGATATAGTATAAAAATAAAACACTATTCATTTATGCAGGTGTCACGATAGCGGTTTGATAAGACGAATCGATATTTTATTTCCTTTTTTGTTTTATCTAAAAAAATCTTTCTATCATACATTCTGTGTTTCCATGTTCAATATAAAATCCAGTATTGTTTAATTTATCTTATCGAGATAGTTTTTATCTACAGATAAAATACAAGTTTCAAGCCAAATTCGAATTTCTTTTGTATCGTATTTAGGGACAATGGTGCACCGATTGCAGTCCTGTTTTAGGTATTTTATTTTCAACCATTACGCTATTGTCGGCGGAATCGTATCAATACGAGAAACGTTTCGAAGTTGTAGAGATTTGAACGTTGAAAGTATGTTGCGACGAAATACTTCCATGTTTACATTTTATACTGACAAGAAACTATCTTCTAAACGATTTTATAGTTATTAAGCTAGCATTCCTGGAATTATTTTCAACATACTGTTTATTATAAATATATTTTTTATAAACAGTTTTCTACAGCGATAAAAAATTTAAAGCTATTTCTAGGACTACCAGAACGGCTGCATGTTAAAATACCATTCGAATGTTAGGGTAAATTGTTTGCTGTATCTGCTATATCCATCAGAAACAATGTTTGCACTGAGTGACTCGGAGGCTAAACACAGTATTCAGAAACATGAACTAGCGCAACAACTCGCTTACGCTCCAGGCCAAACGGTTTCTGCCCTGTGGCAAGGGGGCGTCAGAATCCCACCACGGTATCCCCTGCCTGTCGTAAAAGGCGACTTAAAGGGGCCCTTGGGGTCGCTGGACGTGCTGTGGGGGCAGCGCGTCCTCACTGAAAGTGACCCCGAGAGGGGCGGCGGCACTGTGGCCTGTGCACGTCGCGGGCGCCCATCCACAACCGAGGCGCCCGAACCAAGAAGTGGGGGTGCAACTGCGCCCCCTAAAACTCCGAGACGGCCGAGACAATTTCGTCTCGGAGGCGCACCGGGCGGCTGTGGTTAACGGTGTGCGCTTCTCGCTCACGTACCATGGTCGCCCAACCTGGCGCGGAGATGGCCACCGGGGGGTTTTGGTCGGTATGCCGGTTTAGGGATTTTGTTAGGGACCCAGCCCGGCACTAACACCTGCGCGGATATGACGTCGCCGCGCGCCGGGCTGGAAGACCGGTGACCCCGACATACGCTTACCGCCCCCCCTCCCCCGGGCTGGCGGGAAGTAGAGCCATAAACAGCTTTCCCCTCGAGAACAAAAAAAAAAAAAAAAAAGGCCAAACGGTTTATGCGGTGTATCGAAATGTCTGGAATGTGGATATGTACGCGTTCATCCTGCTCCATTCAAATTGTTCTGTCATTCACATGTATTAATTAGGAATGTTTCAAGATGACGTATAAACAAAACACTAACGTTTCCAAAATAACTAAGTTCTGACCCCACACTAGGATACATGTCCTGTGTCGAGGGTATCAGAGACTGCGAGAGACTTTTTGAGTCTCATAAACACCCAGTTCCGAAACAAATATAACACAAATATTTATTTTGGTGCGGGGATCGAACTCGCGGCCTCTCGCTTCGGAAGCTGGTTTCTAGCCAACGGATGTAACAAGGTTGCATACTACACTTATCGCATACTGTATTTTTTACATCCTTTTTTATAAGCTGACATTTCAAGTAAGTATTGCTTGCGAACATTCATATGAAGTTTTAATATCTATGCATCAAGTCATGCTTTGTTCTGTCTATTGAAAAGGGGATATTTATTTCTACATTTATGAAGCTTAAAACATTGTTCAAACAAGCCATATATTTCTTGTAAATGGAAATGTAAGTATTTCAATGAATCACACGGTGACAATCGACATTAATTGTCAGTGCTGTGATTGAGCCATACTATAATTCTTTCAAGAAATAAATACATTTTAGTACAATGAACAGTGTTAGTATATTTTAATTAATAAACTACTTAAAAATGAGGAGTTTAGACATATGTATTAGCCTATTAGGTACTGCATAATCAAAGACATACAATTTAATTTGTAACTTAACGAGCGTCCAATAAAACAAAAAAACGATGTCAAATAAAGGACACATAATTATCAAAGTTATTTATTTTCATTAGACAGATAGCAACAAAGTATAAATTTCATTGCCTGGCTTAAACAAAATACTTACATTAAATCGTACTGGCTTACTCATAAAAAACATAATAAATACCGCGTATAGGTTTATAAATAAAATTATAATAGTCATTTATATGCACGTGTACACTTTACTCGTATAAAACGTTAGTTTGTACTTTCAACAGATGCACAGAATGCAAACAACTGACAACATCTGTCATCAGTAAGTACTTAATAATATGTATGTTTTACGGCGAGCGAGCTTACCGATGCTCGAGTTTCGAGAACTGTGCTTCATAACTCGAAACAATCGTTTGCAGTGTTCAGTTTGAATGCCACAGTCTTATTGTTTGGTAGAAATCATTACTCTCCTAATACCGCTAGTTGCAGTAGAACATTCAATCGATTTCTAAATTGCTAAATGTTTCTTCCATGTTCGGGAAAAATGAACTAATTGTTTTAGGTTGGTCAGCACGTTTTGTCTCGTCTACTCTTTTCTTGGATTCCATATCGAAATAGTCTTTATTATTCTTTAACTTGTTTAATATTTCATCTGAAATAAGACATTTCAATTAGTATGTATTTTATTTTGTAACATACCCTTATAAAATTGGATGTTTATTAACGTAATATATGAATCACACGGCTAGAACTAAATTACACATTGCAACAACTTTTAGCATACCACCAAATCAGTAGGTATATGTGTCACTATATTTATCAATAATTTTTTTTTTGTATAATTTTCTAAAATCAATCATATTGAATTATGACATGTATTTTATACCTTTCAAGACACCAGAATGCTTATTTTCTCCCCCAGCGTCTTCAGGCAATGCGGCTATGGGGAAAATTTCATCCAATGCATTTGATCCAACCGGACATATTTTAACCATCTCCAACATATCCTTTTTCATGAAAGGTTTGATCATTGTTAGTAAACGGTCCATATACGACGGTGCATTGATGAAATAAAATCCCTTTAGACGAACAAACATGGCTTCCTGAAAAAGTAAAAAATGTGTTTAAATCAACAGCAATTTAGTCACCATTATATTTAGTCATATTGAATCTAGTTTATGGTTTTATTAGTTACACAATAAAGGCTTAACCTAACTAGCAAAGGACGAATCATGCGACAGCCTCTTAACGTAGCTGGTTAGCAATCAGCTAGCGAAACGAGAAGTCGCAAATTCGATCCCCACACCGAGACAAATATTTGTGCCAATCGCAAAAATTTATTTCGGATCTGGGTGTTTGGGGGATCGCAAAGTCTAGTAGTCTGTAGTTTCTAATATCCACGATGCATGTATTTTAGTCATCATCATCCACTTGCCCTTTTCCCAAGTCTATTTGGGGTCGGCGCAGCATGTTTTTTCCTTCCAAATATCTCTGTCAGCCGTCATGTCTTCAGTCACCCCTTTCTCTTTCATATCACCTCTCACGCATTCCATCCATCTTTTCTTTGGCCTTCCTCTGCTAGCCCATCCTTCGACACTCATACTCATCACTTTTTTTCCAACATACGTTTCATCCCTCCTCATAATATGACCATACCACGACAGACGGTTTCCTTTCAACTTATCTATCACCGGAGCTACTTTCAAACTTCCTCTAACATAGTCATTCCTCACTCTGTCCATTCGTGTCACCCCACACATCCATCGCAACATTCGCATTTCTGCTGCATGCAGTCGCCTTTCGTCCGTCTTCTTCGTAGCCCAACACTCTGATCCATACATGACGACAGGTCTTATGATGGACTTGTATATTTGGCCCTTCAATTTGAGGGGCATTCTCGGGTCACATATTGTGGCTGAGACCTGTCGCCACTTCATCCATCCTGAGTTGATCCTTTGCCTTATATCACGGTCTATGTCCCCGTCACTTTGCATGAGTGACCCAAGGTAGCGAAATTCGGAACAGACTGGTATCGGCATTCCATCAAGTGTGACGGACACAGAACTTGAAAGACCGCCATAGTCACAAAACATATACTGCGTTTTCGTTTTGCTGACTTTAAGGCCAAAATTTTCAAGTCTATGCCGCCACACCTCCAGTCTGTTCTGCACCTCGTGGCCACTCTCTCTCTCTGGCCACTCTGTATGATGCATGTATTTTAGTGTGGGATCAGAACTATGTATTGCTATGGATTACTTGATTTCAGGATTAGTTTGCAAATTAGCAGTGCCCTATGTACGTGCACCAGAATAGGTATATCTATGTACAATGTACATGGTCAAATGTGTTATACAGACCTGCAAGAAATAGAAATATTCTTGTGCCACTTTTAAATTCACTCCTGATATATGTCCGAGGGAAACCTTGTCCATATTTAATATTACAACAAGCCCGGGTACTGTTCCTTCTTCGTACTGCCACAAATCGAATATCATAACGAATGCTCTAAAACACACAATAACAATATGTAGTTATCCTACAATTTGTTCTTTAGAAATGTCATGTCGACGAACTCGAATATCCGATGAAAGAAGGTAATTTCCAAGCTGGAATTCTCACATCCCTTCTTTCAATTGCGGTTACTTAATTTTAGTATCCGATTACGTGTGAAATTAAGTACATATTATATATTGACTTCTATTGCTAAAGTAATTTCTTACATTAATGAAATGCAATCTTGCAAATAAAGCAAATTATAAACTGGTACAGATTGAATTACTAAAATGTGCATATTTAAAAAAATGTTTGGATACTATTTCAACTTTTATAAACGAGTTTTTATGTTCGCAAACAGTCATTGACGGTATTACTTATTGCATATTTTGTAACTAAAATAATTTACAAGAAGATATTGTTATGACGCATGCAAGATCGTTCGACAAGCATACTTACTTAACTACATCACTGTAAACAAATTTATCCGGGTCTGCATCTAATAACTGACAATAGACGGGTCGATATCCTTTCTTTGTTACTGCGTCCAATGGAGTCACTAACCTAAGAAAAGAATCAAATTAAATTGAGTCTTTAAAATTAGTTCTAACAGATTCCCACTTACCAAGTCTGAAGAGCTGTTTCTAAGGATTTGTTTATTTCCCTGTTTTGATAAAAAGAAAATAGTGTTCTGGCAGTGAAGTTGAGATCAATGACCCGCTTAGTCACTTCAGCGTCACAATCACAACTGTGATAAGCCAGTATGATATCTAAATCTGAAAGTACAATATAACATGAATGAATGTAGACATACGCCGCCGCGGCCGCCTCCGTTAAATAAATTAATGTTACTAAAAAGTTGTAATACATAAAATATGTATGTATAGGTACTGGTGAACATCAATGTGACTGCATTGTAAATTTTGTTCTATACAGTTGACTTGAAAAACCAGTTCTTGCAAATTCAACGCCAAAAATGAAATAGAATACAGTTATTTAGATTAATTCAAAAAAATAAATAAAAGATAATATCTCCATAAAATTTGCGGAGATAGAACCGTTTATGGTTTAAATAAAATGAAATTCAATTATTACAGCACTAACAGTGAAATATAATTGTTACTGAGCACTATTAGTCTCAAGGTTAGCGCTATCGTCGGCAAAACGACATAAGCGAAATGATAATGTTTATAGTTCGACTAGGGCGTATCCGCAGATCTCCTTCGGAATTCTTATCTTGCAAATTAATATTTCACTCATAAAATTTATTCATACCAGTTATATGGTGGGCCGGCAGATGTCCTTGGGTCTGCAGCCAGTCTCGCAAACGTTTTATATCCTCTGGTTTTACATTCGGCACTTTTTCGTATTCTTTTTGCACAGTAATTGGACTAACAGCCATTTTCGACCTATTTTTATAAGCACTCAACTCGTGCGGCTACACACACTGGCATATTCGTTAAATGTTTTTTTAAGGCGGAGTAATATCGACTAGCGTCTATATATAGAGTCGGCGACTAAGTGACAAATAAATCGACATGAATGCTTATTTGTAATGTTCGTTGTGTTCGCCTTTGGGCCGCATATTTGATCACCTGTCATTTTCAAATTGATGCAGACTGCAAAAGGATAGTAATTTAAACATTAATATGATTTAAATTTAATAAAAATATACTTATGAATATAATCTTATCATTTTTGGTTTTAAAATAATCCATTACCATCGGTAATATATCAAAAGTAATTATGAGTCTGACAGCCTAATTGTATTATGCATAATTGGCAGGTCAGTGAAATTGAGAAGTGCTCACTTTCTTTAAAATTTCTACTCAACGTGCGTGTAGTTTATATAGGGAATAACCGCGCAGGGTTATAGATGTTTCTCATAGCCGGATGTAAGCCGAGGGTCATACATAATGTCGTTGCTCCAAATCCTCGGACTTGCAAGTTTGATTAGACTTCACTCTGTACTGGGATAGTGGACATACCGTAAATGTTTACTACCAGCTTAAACTATAGTGCATTTTAGGAAAGTCGGTGACGAGATAACGCTCAGGCTTGTCTCCTTTATAAAGTCATTAGATAAAATTCACGGTGGCTCGGAAGTGTTCTTCATTACGCACCATTTAATTATCTGTCAACGGCCTTATTAACATGATAGCTTAGTTGATAGATTAAATTATCAACGACATTATAATTAATAAATAATCTTATTAAACTTTATTGAAAAATTCAATTCCATCAGCCATATAACTGTTTGGTGAATAAAAGTTGCTAAACAACAACCTTAACATTTTTTCGGAATATGTATTTGAGTTTATGTTAAGGGCAAAGCAATTTTAAGTTCTTAATTGCTAGATTATGATTTCGCCCTTGTCCGAGTTTCCAGAACATCAACAGTGCATGAACTCATTATGTACTCATGAGCAGTTCATAGACGGGTGAGTAGGTCCCCTCACGGTCCACCAACCGCTTTCAAAGTAGGCCCGTCCCTTACCTTCACAGGTTTTGAGGCGCAAAATACATCAGTCGATATCTAAACAAGCAGCCTGTCATACGTTTACGGCCATTCAGGGACACATGTGCCGAAGATTGCCTCAATCAATAGCACTTAAAAGTATAACAAACACGACATAATAAATATGCCTACTCGGATATTTTAATTTGCAATCAAACTTTTTCAATTGAACTTCATTAAAACTATGATGTAATTTTTTTATCTGTCATATTCAGTAATGAAATTTTATTTTTGATAACTTTTCATTTTCTATTTATGTTTTATTTTTTTATATCTACAATATATAATTATATCATTTTTAAATATTAATATCAGATCTAAAATATGTTTGATACAAACACAGCTGAAGATGATGATGTGAGTTATATTGGAGTGTATGAAAATGGTCATTGGGACTGGGATGAAAAGGAAGATGAATTAATATTTATAAGGTGACAACATTAATTCAAATATGTAAAAATTAATGCAAAATATAAACAAATTATCCATCCACAGCGATAGATTCACACAAGAATTTTCTATAGAATCATCTCTTCATCACATCGTTGGTGAATTAGAATTTAAAGATGACTTAGACCTACTAGAACAGGTATTGGCAATATTTATAAAATAAATTTGTACTTGCGTTAAATATTCATCAATATTTATTTTATTACATAGCAAAGATTTCGAAAGAGATATCAAAGAAAATATGATGAAGAAGACGTCGTCACTCTACAGGTAATTTTAAAATAAAATGTTTAATTAATAAATTTTAATTAATAAAAGCATGTCTTTTCTTTCATTCATAGGATGTTAAGGATATAGTATTATTCACTGCACCTCTTAAAATATTAAGTCAAGCCGTAATAAATATTCTTCATCTTCCTACGGCAGATCGCTTCCTCCGAGCATTAATTTTATATTGTCAATATTATCTGCAGGTGCATAACATCACTTATATTGCATTCTTTTAATTTATTGACTTAAGATCTTAATATTTTTTCCTTTGTAGATTACTGACGAAATGACTAGGCGACGTTGTGAAAACGAGACCAAAGTTCGGACTCCTGCGACTGATAAAATCGAAATAGACTTAAAAAATAACTTGGAGGATCTTCGCCTCCTAGTTTCAAAAGAATACTGCTCAATAATACTGGGTAAGAATATAATTTTTTGTTTTACCACGAATTAAATCGAAAAAGACTAAGGTCTTTAATTTTTTCAGGTGGCGGAAAACTTGCTAAATTTCATCACATGGGCTCGTCGAAAAAATCGCGTTCATTATCCAAACGGGATAGTATTTTATTCGAAACAATTATTCGTATAAGTATCCAGATAGTTTGGCTCGCTCTCGGTCGTAAATCGTTTAATCAAATAGGTAATAAATGCATTGCCAAATGTGTCTATACTATCCGTTCAATTTCCTTTATTTGCAATAATGTTCACAGAACTGGAAGTTCACCGAATATTCAAATCACAAGAATTTAATATAATTGAACATAATTTGAAAAATAAATTAGATACAAAAATGACTCCTGAAGAACACTTAGTAATATTTGGCACATGTGTCCAACAAGGAAGGATGTTAAATACTCGCTCTCCTTTACTCAATGAAGCGATGTGCCAACGTAACACTGACCATCGGATTTATGGCCTTGGGGTCATAAAATATCCTCAGTAATGTATCTAAACTCATTAACGCTAATTTGCAACAGTATCTATTTTTTTTCTACACCAAATTGAACTTAGCTCATCAAACTGAGTGACAATGTAGTTATAGCTTCTTCGCTAATATACCAATCGATTTACAAATTATATTCACTTCAAAGATCAGATTCCTTTATAAACTTTCAAGGAGTTTGCATCTAAAATATAGATTCTAGGAGAGTTTTATCTATACACTTGCATATACTTTTTTTTTACTAAAAAATAGATAAGGCCCGTTTTTCAATTTAGCAAAAACATATACTATGCCTATTTAATTTTCAGCAAAGATTTTTAATAATTATTATAATATGTATATTGAATTTTATAGATTAACGCCACGACTTCGATTTTTGGAGCATGCGTTGATATCCCCAGAGAGCATGTTTCCGGAACTAAATCTGTCCTTGGGGATCATAGGATTGACTAGGTGCCGGTTCGACACAATGCTTAGGGAGATAAAGTACACTCCGTTAACAGCTAACGGGTCAACTATTAGCTTGAAACACTCCATGACAAGGTTAATTATAAATATTAGCTCATATAATATCTACTTCTTCATTTCATTTAATTATTTCAGTTCTCAGAATAATAACTTATTTACAGAGTAATTGACTGGTATTAGAAACACACGGCCATGTTAATATCGCTGCCTCACTATTACAATTTTAGCACTTATTTAGTTATAAATACTTAGAGGTTCTATACAACTCATAGAACCTCGTAGTATACATAACTAAATAAGCGAGCCAGCGATATATACCTATATATGACCAAAATATAAAACTAGATATTCTGTAAAATACCACAAACTTTTTTTAAGAATCAATTCCATCAGATATTGTTAGGCCACCTTTACAATAAACAGCATTGCCGTTGGCGAGTCCCTATAAAAAATCACCTTCCTAGTTATTTGACAGAGGCGTAACGATATTATATACTGATTTATTCACTTTTCAGATTGGGTTCAAAGCTTCCTCGCGTAAATTCATCCATCTCACGAAAGAGTGCAGGCGGAACCTCACAAGGCAACATTTACAAGGACATAGTGTTACCAAGCTCCACAAAAATGTATTCTACATTTTTATTATGTTTGAATATGGAAATTTTTACTTTATTAATATTCGACTAACAAGGCAGTGATGGCCTCGAGGTTTAGGCGCGCGGTCGAGAATCTCGGCGGTCGCGGGTTCAAACCCCAGGCACACACCTCTGACTTTTCGAAGTTACGTGTGTATTCAAATTGAATTATCACTTGCTTTAACGATGAAGGAAAACATCGTGATAAAACCTGCACACCTAAAAAGTTCTTAGGAATTTCTTAGGTGTGTAGTCCGCCAACCCGCACTAGGCCAGCGTGGTGGACTATGGCCTAAACCCTCTCAAAGGTAGAGGAGACCCGTGCTCAGCAGTGGGCGTATATGGGTTGATGAAGAAGAAGAAGATTCAACTAACATCTGACTGAAGATTCATCCTAATATTTTGTACCAATTAATGACTATGGATAGGTTTATATGTTTTACAGATTTCCAACTTAGCGTGGGGTCCCATAGACAACCTAATTTTCACACCTTGAAAGATTTAGGCTATACCCCATAAATTCATGTGCGCATCAAACATAAACATGTAGACATTAAAGAGACAAAATTGTATATCAAATACATAAAGATTGTATAGTTGAAATATACTATATCAAAGTAAAAAACATATTTACTCCTCCAACAGTGAATGCTTTCCGGAGCAATTTCCCACAAACACATTTCCTTCGAAGTCTTGTAATGAAGAGCAAAAGCGCAAGTGGCTCTATCGAACATCTCGGATGAATTCAAAAAATAAATACAGGAATAGCATTTTTTACTCACCCCAATAAACTTTCAAAACATTGCATTTCTTTTTATTTTTCTAAATAAATACACATGAAAGTTACGCTCAAAGCGTTCGTGATGATTGACAAGTGAACATTACACGTGCTTCTGTAATTTTCATTGTTAACGGTATTGTTCGTCCTTTGGACAAAAGGACGGCATTTCATGTCGCAATTATCCTGTCATGCGCCTATCGGAATAATTCATTTTTCTCGGGAGCTATTACTGTTTGGTACATATATAACTTTCTCATAGGTCAATTTTTCAATCGATGGTATATTACGTAGGTGTGGAAAATGTCTTACAGAAGTAGATCTCAATAGAAAAGGATATATTTGTATAATGTATAAAGTTAACAACAATACAACTAAACAACAGATAAGTCATTGTAAATTGAAAAGAAAAAAAAATCAAAGGGAACAATAGCTCATAACAAGAATGCATACTCGAGTTTTTGTTAATCTGTAATCAATTTCCCGTTAAGTGAGGATGTAAAAGTTTTGTTAGCCTGTTCAGCCAGCGACGACGTTGAACTTCGCTGCATGGACGAATCGGTTCAAGCTCCTCCGGAAAAGACGGCGGGAAATATGCTCTAAAAAGTTACAACTATGTTTATACATACCTACTTAAAAAGTAATTAGTAAAGCAAATAAGCTACTATAAATCCAACAAAATGTACTGCAATTTTTTGTGAAAGGTTTTTTTTAACGCTTACTCTTTGGAATCCTTTCTTGGTAAAGCTATATCAGGATACAACTTATGGGCTGCAATAGTACTTTTCCTCATCGATCCGGTACTCTTCGAGCTGTAGCTACTTGTCGAAGACCTAATAAACCGATAACAATACTAGTGTTTGTTGAATTACTTAATATTTTTAAACTAGGATCTTAATAAACTAGGACAATTAAAGACAATTATAATGTCATCTTGATTCTATAATAAAGATAATTGATATCACAAAAAATAATAATAAGAAATTTATAGTTTGCATTTTCAGTACCAGCATGAAGTCTGAAGATGGTCGCGAAAAACGACATAATTTCGGCCTATTAAACAAAGAACTTGACACTTACTCACCGTATTTATTTTTCAACAATTTATAAAATCTTGGGGATCAATATGAACATAATCATTTATTTGATAAACAGTGACTTACATCGATGCCTTAGATTTCCCAGAATCAGTAGCTGTTGGCAGTGGTCGTAACATAGTATCAAAAGCAGATCTTGGCATTCCAATTATACCCAACACAACTCCCATTTCCTTAAACTTTTCTTCGTCTCCAGCTATTGCTATTAACATGTACTGTAGGCGAGTCGTCAACCTTTATACGAGGAAAAGGGCTACATAAACATTTATATAAAAAAGTGTATTTGGCGATACAACACAAGACACTATTTCATTACAGAGCATGCCAAAGTTTTATCAATTATCACGATTAACTTTATCTCCAGATACATCACAATACTTACTGCGAACATTTAATAATTCCTAAACTCATCATACGATAGTCTATCTCCCTGTGACAAAATACTTCGTTAACTAGTGGCGAGCGAGTATTTAACTTCTTGTCGTGACGCACGCAATGCCCTAACAGCACTGCGCGTTCCTCCTTTGACATTTTAGCTACGTATCCAGTTTGTAATGTGTGCTCAACTGCATTGAATATTTCTGACTTAAATATTCGATTAACTTCCAGCTCTGTCAAAATATTTTCCAATTAAAACATTACAAAAGAGAATACACCTTCGTAAATTATAATAATATTTGTTACCAATCTGATTAAATGATTTTCTGCCCAATGCTAGCCATACGATTTGAACGCACATGCGCAGTAATGTCTCAAATAGTCGAGCATCTTTATCTGATAGCGATCGTCGTTTCTTATGCGGTCCCATGTGGTGAAATTTACGTGTATCACCACCACCTAATTTGTTTAAAGAGAAAAATGTTGATTATTTTAATCGTGGCCATAGTAACATAAAAGCATAATGCAGTGAAATATGTAGGAAAAATAACTAATTAAAATATGGAAGGCATCCACGATTGGTTAAACCTAGGCTTAAAAAAAGAAACTATACCTCAATTGACTTAGTTATTCATTTTTACATACAGGGTGTATTTAGACCGTGATCGAAGACTGAGGCAGGTAATAGCCAGGGTGATCACAAACCCAGTGGCGATATTAAAAATCCCAACAACAAATAACAATTTTGACGTTTTCCATACAACCATCGATGTTAAAAGTATGTGGTTTGTATGGACAACCTCAAAAATTTTATTTTTTGTCGGGATTTTTTTTAATGACAGGGGGTTTGTTATCACTATCGCTATTACCTGCCTCAGTTTTCGATCACGGTCTAAATACACCCTGTATATTAAATACATATTTGACAGCCCCGTGGCGCAGTTGGCTAGACACCAGCTTGCGAAACGAGCGGCCGCGGGTTCGATCCCCGTACCGAGACAAATGTTTGTGTGATCGACAAATATTTGTTTCGGGTCTGGGTGTTTGTGAGACCGAAAAGTCTCTCGTAGTTTCTGATACCCACGACACAAGACTCGTATCTTAGTGTGGGGTCAGGACTATGTGTGTGACTGTTGGGTGTATTTATTTATTTATATCCATACTCCATATTAATTATTATAAATTCGAAAGTAACTCTGTGTGTCTGTTACGCTTTCACGTACAAACTACTGAATGGATTTTAACGAAACTTTACAATAATGTAGCTTATACATCAGGTTAAAATATAGGATACTTTTTATCCCGGAAAATGTCGTATTCCCGTGGGAATGAGTATTTCTGGATCTACCAAACCGATTTGAATGATTTATGGTATAGAGATATGTCGGACTCACAAAATTAAAGAAGACGAAATTTATTTGGTATTCCAACTTACCAATAAGCATAGTACAATATTCTTTTGCAACTAGAAGTCGTAAATCTGCTAAATTATCACGATACTCCCTTTCAAGAATCTCACAGTCAGGCGTTCGTACTTTTTTCTCCAATTCGATAATGCGCAACGCCATTTCGTCCGCAATCTACGAATATACCCGAAAAAATTTTCTTCTGCCTCTAAATAAATGTATGTTGTTCGGAAAGCAAACGTGTATTTTTGGGAAACTTTTACGGAAATGACTTACCTGCAGATAATATTGGCAGCAAAGTACAAGTGCTCGAATAAATCTTTCCGTAGTCGGTAGGTGAAGCATGTTTATAAGCATTGGACTCAGTATACTTACAGGCGCTGTAAAAAGAGCTATGTCTTTTACGTCCTAAAAATATTATTAGTTAATGCATTAGGCCAACATAAAAAAGCGAACGTTCAAATGCAAAAAGTTATATTGAGAGTAACCTGCAAACTAATAACATCAGCCTGTCCAGGTTTCAACTTTCTTTGGTAGCGACGTCGAAATCGAATCTGTAAGTGTGCAGATGAAATGACAAAAGTTGGTAAAATTAGACTTGAAATTTCAATATCTACAATCACCTGTTCAATCAAATCTACGTCGTCTCTAAACTCCACGGTGCCAGTTGGTGCTTTAGTTAATATTTGAATTGCCTCGACTGGTTTAGGGGGTAAGTCACTGTAAAAATGATATGTTTTAAATCAAAATTATGTGTCTCATTTTGTGTCTACATCACAAGTAATGGTAATAAATGATTTGGGTATCACCTCACAAAAACTAGTGACTCAACGGCATCGTCCCAGTCCCAATGGCCGTCTTCATAGAGTCCACCAAATCCTCCCTCTTCTTCTTCATCCCCCATTATTATTTTAGGACTTAAATTATTGCTGTATTTTGTACAATTGTTAGAAAATACACCCAATACACCCAAATGCACCCAACAGTCACATAATGTTTTATTAACACATTACTTGTGAAATAAATGTGACAGTATACGACATACTTTTATTTTTCGTTTTAAAAATCTTTTCAATGAGTTTTTAGCAGACTTCAAAAAAGGAGGAGGTTATCAATTCGTCTGTATTTTTTTACAAGCTTTTATTTAACTTCACTTTTGTATGTATGTATGTATGTATGTATGTTTGTATGTTTACAAATCTTGCAATGAAGATTTGAACCATTTCCAATAGACCGATTGTGCTGAAACTTGGTATACCTACGTAACTTGGATGACAATACAATAATATGGTACCATGGAGCTGGTCTGATGATGAGGTTGGAAGATGACCATAGAAACATCGGTTCTTGTGGACCGATTGAGCTGAAATTTGGTATGTCTTTGTAACTTCGACAACAATACACAAATATGGTATCATGGTGCTGATCTGACGAGGAGTTGGAAGATGCCCATAGGGACTTCGATTTCTGTGGTCCAATTGAGCTGAAATTTGGTATGTCTTCGTAGCTTCGGTAACAATACAAAAATATGATATTATGGAGCTGATCTGATGAGGAGTTGGAGGATGGCCATAGGAACTCCGATTCCTATGGTCGAATTGAGCTGAAATTTTGTATACCTATGTAATTTCGGTGACAATATAATAACAAGGTATCATAGAGCTGATCTGACGAAGAGTTGGAAGATGCCCAAAGGAACTCCGATTCTTGTGGTCCAATTGAACTGAAATTTGGTGTGTCTTCGTAACTTCGGTAACAATACAAAAATATGGTATCATGAAGCTGATCTGATGAGGAGTTGGAAGAAGCCCATAGGAACTCCGATTCCTGTGGACCAATTAAGCTAAAATTTGGTATGTCTTTGTGTTTTCAGTGACAACATAATAACAAGGTATCGTTGATCTGGTGTCATGAGAAGTTGGAAGGTGCCCATAGGAACACTAGTTTCCATGGACCGATTGAGTTGAATTTCGGTATGACTACGAAATGGATAGACTTAGAAATATTTCCAACTAAAAAGGTAAAAATAAATTAACGGTGAAAAACATATTTTAAAATCAAGCTTTTATTATGCACGAAAAATTAAAAAAATAAACTAAGAAAACATTCATAAAATTCGTAGTTTTTTAAACTTTACAAGTAACAATTTACAAAAGTGTTCGGTTTATCAGTAGAAGTATGATACATAACCATATATTATCTATAACTAGTATATTAATATTCTTAAGTGATCTAAAAGCTCGTCGCGGCCGAGGTCTTTGCATTAACGAAATTGCGCGACGAGCTTTTAGATCACTTAAGAATATTAATATACTAGTTATAGATAATATATGGTTATGTATCATACTTCTACTGATAAACCGAACACTTTTGTAAATTGTTACTTGTAAAGTTTAAAAAACTACGAATTTTATGAATGTTTTCTTAGTTTATTTTTTTAATTTTTCGTGCATAATAAAAGCTTGATTTTAAAATATGTTTTTTTACTAATATATTTGGTTTTCAAAATTTTGAAATTCATATTTAGACAAATAAATCACATAAATTTATTTGTCGTAAATCTTACAACTTAAATTTCTCAACAAAAAATGTAAATTATAAAAAAAATATAATCTCGATCATAAATCGAAGACAGCTATAATTTGCAAATCGAAATTTCCAACCAGCATGTTTGTAAGTTTGGTAGAATTTACGATGGCACCAGTAAGTTTGCTCTCGACACCACTGAATATAAAGTTATGTTAATGCTACTAGTGCACCTAACTTTAAACCTAAAAACTTGTAAAATGTCCTAAGTTATTCACAATTCAGAGTGGACACTATTCTTGAATACATAATATTTGCTTACATCAAAATGGTTTCTGTCTGCATATTTCTAATTGTTTTATTAATATCTAAAAATTGATTATATTAACCACGATTTATTTTTTCATATAATAAATTTCAAAAAATCTTTACGTTTTAAGGATTTCATAAAGTCGTTGGTCGGTCCACATATTTTTACATTGGTTAAGAAGGAGAATGATAAAACGAATGTTTCAAATCATTTCCATACAATTTCTACTCAACTTTATCACATACATATGCCTATAATCTGCCCAATAATATGATGACTCTTGTATAGATTGAGCCACAGACGTCTCGATCCCAAGCACCGGAAGACCAACGAGGCTATCGGAAATTACTCATAGTATTCCACTTTAAACTCATTTAGACAGAGCATTGTGATGAATTATGAATTCAATGCCACTTACATACAATATTATTCAATTTATCCCACTAAGTAATCTACCTGAACATAAAACTGACCTTAAAGCATTTTTGAAATACCTTATAATCCTGGACTAGTTTATTAAGTCAAGCAAAATGCATGCATTCATGATTTTTTATATTTAAAATATATTTTTTTATATTTATAAATAGGAATTTGCCCTGAAATGGCAATACCCACCTATTGTTACCTCTAGTGCTTAAATTTAAAAACGCAGACATAAAGCAATACAGGCCAGCAGTGATGGCCTCGAGGTTTAGGCGCGCGGTCGAGAATCTCGCTGGTCGCGGGTTCGAACCCCAGGCACACACCTATGACTTTTCGAAGTTATGTGTGTATTCACATTGAATTATCACTTGCTTTAACGGTGAAGGAAAACATCGTGATAAAACCTGCACACCTAAAAAGTTCTTAGAAATTTCTTAGGTGTGTAGTCCGCCAACCCGCGCTAGGCCAGCGTGGCGGACTATGGCCTAAACCCTCTCAATGGTAGAGGAGACCCGTGCTCAGCAGTGGGCGTATATGGGTTGATGAAGAAAAAGAAGAAGATACGTATATACTTTTCTTTTCCCTGCAGAATATGATAGTTTTTATATAAAATGGCTGTACAAACTGCCAAAAGCATTTACTAATCCAAAAAAGGTATGAAAGAGAACATTAACCAAATTAGACTCAAGCGCCGAAAGACTAAACATAGGTAGATAAACACGGCAGGTTATGTAAGATGAATAAACATCTAAATTTCGAGCAAGTGTGTCACGTGTGTTAATTCATTGAATTTGCCATCACAGACGATCGCGCATACACGGCCGGGATGCACGACTTTGATCGTGTGCGCTCTGCCATGTGATTAAATGAATATCTACTTAAGCTAGCGCGCGGTTAGGGGTTAACGCTGGAGTTGTTTACAAAGCGTTAATATACTTAAGACCATCAAAACAGACACGAATGGGAACATAATATTATATAATAAAATATTTACCTGTTTTGTGTAGCGTGGGAGCTCAACACTATTTAACGAGGATGCTTACAACTCGTTGATTTGAATATAGAAATTAGAGGTGGTCAGAATAGAAAGTATTGAGTCATTATATTACGAACTTTATAATTTTATATTTACGAACATTGAATTAAATACTAACTCATTGTTGGTAGTGCTATGTTGTGTCTTTGAATATATTTCGGAATTGCCCGGAAAATTGCCCAGTGAAAAATGGCGGCAGTTAACGTATTTGCATGTTGACTGTGTGCAATCTATATCGATCCAGCAACATCTATAGTACAGAAAGCAAAACGCATCACTGCTCTTGTTCATTTCTAACTCAATAAACATTTTTTCCTATTTTGTGAAACTTTACTTTGTTAGTTACGTATGTTAACATTCATGAACTTTATAAAGTGAATTTTAGGCGACAAAGATTGGAAACATTTAGTTGGTGTATTCAAAATAATGATTTTAATAACTAATACTTACTAATAAAATTTTGCATTATAGGTAGTGCAAAGCTACTTAGGTACAAGACGATACCTACATTATTAATAAATCAGTGTCCTC
Source organism: Cephonodes hylas (assembly GCA_030295005.1). Lineage (NCBI taxonomy): Eukaryota > Metazoa > Arthropoda > Insecta > Lepidoptera > Sphingidae > Cephonodes > Cephonodes hylas. The sequence goes on along the minus strand of AP025369.1, from coordinate 6,614,125 downwards.
TGATCCGTTGTTTTAGTTTATAGATAATAAAATGGAGTAAAACTAAGTTCATTGAACGGAAATCAAAAACTCGTCGGTGTTGGTACAGAAATGAAGTATAGAGCTTGGACTGGGAGCACGTATAGACTACAGAGCGGGTATAATCCTTCGCCCGGAGCGGTGTTCAATCTACTCGGCAGTCATAAACCGGTGTTCCGCGGACGTAAACTGTGCTACGTGCCCTGCCAGCGAGGGTGGTAAATGTTGCATATAGCGCACCTCTTCTTCATGTATTCATTCGTCGATTGGGCCATTTTAATAAGATATGTGCGCTACCTCGCAAATTACAAATGAATCTATCACCAAAATCTATGAATATCGCTAGAGGACAACAGTTCTTCCAAATTATTATGTCCTCAATAAATAATGCGAGATTTTATACACTCAAATTCAATAACATACAAGAAACAAACTTTTGTTCGTTATAAAAAAATGTTTACCTGGTCATTGCCAGTTAATTTGTAATTATAATCTACTCTTCTGCCTCTCTTAAAGAGAGGACGGAGCCACGAATTAAAAAAAAAACATTAGATAAAGTTGCTGCTGGCTTTAAGGCTAAGCTATTAGTGACGAAGTGCTACCCATATTCCAAAGGAACGACGAAAGCCGAAAATGTGTTGAAAGGTGTTAAAGACGCCCCATAACAACTTTCAACATTACAATCTGTCTAACACGATTCAGAGGCCATACAGGTCGAAACCAGTTATCAGTTTAGAAAAGTGATACTAATTATAAGTATAAAAGCGTAAAAATATTGTTTTACCAATTAAAGCAAGTGATAGAGCCACATCGTAGCCAACGTGGCTGTAAGACGAATGGACCAGCTCGACTTTTATTCGTTGAGCGAAATACCTGGAGACAAAATTTACTGGTTCTGTTCAATCATAGCGGCCTTGATACCGACTACCGTAGGTACATAGCTTCAGAATAGATATATTCAGTTCAGATGTAAGGCTGCCGTAATTATGTCGACTGGAGAGTGTGTCGGTGACGGTGTCGTTGCTATACATTTTTCACCATCTTACCATCAGGTGGCTGTGCGGTCATTTTACCTTACCGCTATAAAAATAATAGTTGTTTTGAGTGCATCATAAACTTCATTTGTTAAATCGGTGCCTCGGTATGGTATGACATGGTACCGCAAAATTGTTTTTTACTAGCTGACCTTTCTTTATAAACGGAAGACCTATTATTTTAAAATGTCAACTCACTATCCGTCCACCGAGCAATTTAATTCTAACGAGCTTTAGTAGTTGCGTCCAATATTTCTATGATCATAAATGTCGACTATTCAGGCCAATTCATTGTTGGCACAGTATTCTATTGATATTAATTGAAAAACGTACTTGTATCATGCAATACTACATTTAGGACAAATCCTAAGGACAAAGTTGTGATTGTTTCCTAAAAAACCGTACATAGTTACGAAAAATTGTGTATTCAGAATAATTTTATTTTTTCATTATAATGCGTTAATAAGATAGAAAATATTTATCTAACAAATAGTACTCGAATTTTCATAACATACTTATTACATATAGGTAATGTTATTAGTATAGGTACCTTATTTCTCATATTGTAATAATATATGGCACTGAAGCCCATTACAATATCAAGTACCTAATAATGCACACGCTGACCGATGATAAAAACGTTGAAGTGAATGACTGCACCGTCGATTGAACTTTATGGAAAAACTTAATGCATCGGGAAGTCTTAGATTGTTATTTCCCTGGTTCAATATCCGGTTGAAACAAAGTATCTACTTTTTTATTGCTTGAAACACAATATAGGTCTCGCAAGATAAATACCCAAACTCACACTGCGACAGATACCTACGTAAAAAAAGGTCGAGTCAGCAGTTGCTATATTAAGGTAAAACCGTTATTTTCTAATGTAAGTTACCCGTAATTTATGTATAAAACGTTGATAATTTTATAGCAATTACAACCTTCTACTCAGCAAATTTCGATATAAGTAGAGTTCGGAGGTCTAACGCGCGATGCAAATCGGCTAGACAAGTTGTCTTCTCTTGTCCTCTGGTACGACCACAAAATATCGATTATAATATCGACATAAAGAAAAAAGCCTTTGAAAAATCAATAATAATTACATAAAATCACAAGAGCTAGTTCATTTGCATCAGCAATTCATTGAACACAGTTTATTTAAAAATGAATAAATTTGTTTATTTTGATTGGGATTCATATTGTTCACGTGCATTATACGAGCACAGATAGGTAATAAAATGCTGAATCACCAATCTGAATGAACAACTACTTCCGCTCCATTTCACTTTTATTTTCAAACTTCCAATCCGATGAATCGAACGATTGAACCTATTACGAATAACTTTACCTATCTACTCGTGTGTGAACGAGAATATATTCAGATTTCTGGATAAGGTTTATATTGAAATAATAAAAACGTTTGCTAAATGTTTTTCTTGTCGTCAACCGTCGGAATCAACATATGGAAAAATATTCGCAGAGCATAAGTTCCAAGAAACACAACCTTGTGTTTATTAAAAATGTATTACACTGAGTTAACCACACATGTTGACATTTATTTAAACCACGTGTTTAGGACAACAAAATTTCAATTAAAACCGCTTGGTAGTATTTACCTACGTGGTTCAGTTTAGTGATCGTATATTATCGAGTCAACTTTGTACTTACTTAACTTTGTACTTACGAAATTGCAAACGCAAACGTATGCCAGCTGTAATTAATTGCGAATAATTATAATCAAATTTTCTATTTTTGTATCTTTATATAGTACACAATTAGTTAGGTTCTTTAACATAAGAGTGAAATTCACATAGTTTTGAAAGTTAAAACGTCTTCTATAATTATTTATTTTTGACATATAGTCTAGATATGAACTAATTTCTTCGAACATACAGTGAGTTGATCTAACGCTTGTAGATACGCCAAAAATATAATCAATGCAATATAAAACCTGTAAAATGTTTTGCTATAAGGAAGAAAATATATTGCATATATGTTTCTACTATTCTGTCTTCGTCATGAGTCCCAGCATGAGCAATAAGGATAACAATACGAACAGAAAATATAATCGTTAATTTGCTAGCTTTTTTGAAAAAAACTTTGACCGTTGCTAATTTTCTAACCATCCTGAGCTAATAGTATAGCAATGCAATAAGTGCTATTTAAGAAATGTTACATATTTACGGATGTAATAAGATAACATAGCAAAAACTTCACAGAACACGAGTATAATAACCTGCATCGCCCTTGTCTGTAGTCCACAATGAATATTCATACCGCGATCGACGTGCGCCTTCTCTTTATTCATTGCAAACACGCGTACGTGTCCTTTTCAGTCTTTCCTGTATTACGTAAATATCCAATCTATTCTTTTAAATAATTTAATACACAACACTCTCAAGAAATAAGTTAAATGCAGACAAGCGAGCGCTGTAAATTAAGGAAACTACCCACCTCCATACGTCTCTGAGAAAATTTATGGATTTCAGAATGTTTGCCACTCAGGGGGACTTGACGAGGGTGCATCGATCCCGTCTATCCCATCTCGTTGGTATTAATGTAGGATAAACTTCAAAGTCAGTGCGTAAAAGTAATCCTTTTACAATACTCACATCCTTATAAGAACGGTTTTTCTTTTTTTAAGTGTAAAAGAGGAAGTGAAATATAATAAAACCACTTAAATATCAACAAAAAATATATTAATATTAAAAAAATCACACGATTCAATCTAATGACTAATTACCCTTTTTAACAGAAAAACGGCCCGTATTTACAGTACTGAAAGTTGGAACTTTGCTTAAATTGAAAGTTAAGAAATAATGATAATAACAAATCCAAAAATAAAATACACCTACACCGCAATACACTGACGTTAACATTAACGGTAAAAATGGTAAAGTCTTATTCAAACCTAAAGCTACATGAACAACATTCTCATAGAGACACAATAAAATGAGTCCGTATATGTAAAATGACTCTATTGGGCCAAGCATAGGCAATCTAAGAAAACCGCGCCTTTTGTTTTTAGCTTTTGGCGGTGTATACAGTAATGGAATGTTACCGAAAGCGATAGCACAATATGTTAGTAGCATAAATATTTTTATTGATAAAAGATTCTTTGGATAAAGTAATGGGAATAAAGAATAATGACCTACGGTTGATATTATCAAAAACAATTTACCGTCAACGTTACCGAGAACAGCCAAGAAACTGAAACAAATAAAATATTTCTGTAATTAAGACAAAATACCAGAAAAATTCAGTATCGAGAAATTTGCTTACCTCAATGGTATTAATACCATAAGTATTGCTTTTTCGTGTACATGCCATCCAAACATGAACGAGCATGTAGCGCACACCACGATGCACCTGCGAAACAATTAAAGTATGAATAACAGACGCGAAGAAATAAATTTTCAAATAGTCATATTTTTAGGGTTCCGTACTGAAAGGGTAAAACGGGATCCTAAGATACTAAGACTTAGCTATCCGTCTGTGCAGGATTTATCTCATGAACTATTATAGACCGAAATTTTGACTGGTTATGTATTTCTCTTTCCACTATAACAACAAATACTACAAAAAATGATTAAATAAATATTAAAGGACGGCTCGAATGCAACAGGCATAAGTTTTTGTACTTTTACAAATAACTGTACGGGACCCTTCGTGCGCGAGTACTTGGCTGTTTTACTTACCTCACAAAACTTATAGCTCGATATCTTCTATCGGCACAGAGGTTCCACAATTTGATCAATGCAGGCAACATTGACAAACAAGTCAAAACAAATGTTATACTTGGCGTTATGGTTGGCAGAACTGTGTGACTGAATTCTTGTACGAGCCCGCCAGTCATTGATGCTTCAGATTTCTTAAATTCCATACCAACCTTTGTCACTGCAATATTTGATACATATTATTATTACTTCCAAGTGATAATACGATCTTCGAGAAAAGGTGAAACTTCGCAATAAATGCTAAGATTAACTTACTGTGTATGGTAAAAGTCCGAAAAGTTTAGATATTATTATTAACATTCATTTCATACTTTGTAGCACAATCTACCCATTCTATGAATATTATATGCCTAGAAATAAGTACATGTATATGTATCTGTAACCGATTCGATCTGGGGCCACATCAAAAAAACATATAGTTTTATGACATCGCCCTTCATGAAGAAAGATTTACCAATGGAAAAATATGATGATATACTTGTGTATAAATATAAAAATTCAATAATCCATCTTGCAACTTAAACAAATCGTAACCGTTACTTACATAAATGATGTGATACTTTGTCTCCAAAGTTATAAAGTGCCCAGAAGTTAGGCGCCCAGTATGCATGACACAATCCCCTTTTAAATGGAAACAGACGGGATAATATCTGCAATTCAATAGAAACGTTAAGTTAAATAAGTATGTCTAGTAAGTCTTTTGTATTTATTTCGTTACTTTGACAGCTTTGTGGCGCAGTTGGCTAAGCACCGGCATGCTAAACAAGAGACCGCGAGTACGATCTCGTACCGAAACAAATGTTGTTTTTCAGACCGAAAAGTCTAGTATCCTAGTGTGAAGTCAAAACTATGTGTGTGGCAGTTGCGTGTATTTATTTATTTTATTTTATTTACTTGCTGTGGGATCTATCGTCAACCAAGAGAAACACGTCATTATTACGAGACATGGAATAAAAGGAATTCATGTCCTTTCTCCAAATCATAAGTTATTCTAATCCAGAGGTTTAATAAAAACGTAAAAGCAGACACAGTATCTTACGCAGATATGTTGTATCTTTCGTAATGTCACGGTATTTCATTTATCGTAGTAATGTCCTCGAGGATTATGCGAGCGGCCAATTCAAAAATACTAAGAGAGAACATTTTATATTTATCAAAAAATTCTACCACCCTTACCTGTGGCAAATGCTCTATGAATGGTCCAAACGAAACACAAAACACCGCAGTAACAACAACACCCAAAGTTAAGAAATTGGTTATTGAGAATGAGTACCAAGCTGTGTGTGTGCCATCTGTTGATGCAACCATAAAACAATAAGATCTTAACAAATACACCCCATACACTGGTGCTATATACAGAAATATGTGTTTGATATTTAGTAATATTGCAAACCAAAGTGCAGCTTGTAGATCATTACTCTGAAACCAAAAAAAAGATGAATTTAATATTTATTATGAAAGTGTTAAAAGCATTTTATTTTTAAGACACAGGCCTTCTTAAATGATAATAACTTGGGTATTTTAATCCATACTTAATATTATAAATGCAAAAGTAACTCTGTCTGTCTGTTACACTTTCACGTAAAAACTACTGAATGGATTTTAATGAAACTTTACAATAATATAGCTTATACATCAGAATAAAGCATTGGATACTTTTTATCCCGGAAAATGTAGTATTCCCGTGGGAATGGGTATTTCTGCATCTACCGAAACAATCAAAATGATTTTTGGTATGGAGATAAATAGGAACGAAGGAAGTAACATAGGATACTTTCTATCCCAGTAAATGCAGTATTCCCATGGGAATGGGTATTTCTGGATCTACCAAACCGATTTGAATGATTTTTGGTATGTGCATAAATAGGACTCTGAGAAGTAAAATAGACTATAACTTATTTTCTATCTGAACTCAACCCAGTAGTCTATGTGGACGAAGTCGCGGGCAAAAGCTAGTATTTTTTTATAAAATGTACATTTCATAGCTGCTCATAATGTCACATAATAACAATTGTCATACCAAATCCAATCTAATCTAGATTTGTGCATCACAACTCCTTTAACTTGTGCAAATATTCTCCTTTATTTATAAAACAATTTTTTTAAAGCAAGGATTGTTTAATATTTGACTTACCAATATTATATTGCATATAGAGAAAAGAAGTATCCCATACATGAAACCATTGTATTGAAAATGTATATGGTCAACCATTAGCAATCCAGGACTGGCCACCAACAAAATATACTGCAGGAGTTTTCCATCATCAACAAGACGAGAACAGCTAAAAAATTTACCCATGTACAAAATATTGTATGATGAAGTGAAATAGATGAATGAATAGGTAACTAGTAATGAAAGCACACAATCTATGTCACCTTCAGGTTTCAGATATCATTTGGTAAACTTACTTCCTTGCAGCATAAATATAAATGAAATCCAATACTATCACAGACAATCTTTGGAATAGAATTGTCATTTCCGATTTGTAATTTAAATTATTTATATCCAGCATTTTCGGGTCAAACCATTGTGCTATTAAGGAGAGACCATATTCGAGCCATGCAAATAACGGGGGATAATCTAGAGTCCACTCCGATGTTGACTCGTAGTACCATTGGCTAATTGAGGTATTATAGGTGATCGCTAGCCAGTTTCGATGCACTTCGAAGTCTGTTGAATGGCTAAAAAAAAGGAGGAAATGAACCAAACAAAACCAAGATTACTTAGAACAACAATCGTAACTTATAACAATTAATGTTACTTACTACAAAGGTATAAATAACAACTTCACTAATGTGATAAGAATCGCAATTTGAACAATCATTTTAAAAGTCAATAATCCGAGACATGTGGCAACTTATATGTTACTTTGTTAATGTATGTTTTACTTAAACTATGAAACACAGACATTTATTGCGTTTGTTTGACCCTTGCTATGAATATTGTAGATCCCTAACTTTACATGAAATATATTTATTATTTTCGAGAAATATTTATACATTCCCTCCACCGGCAATAAAGCCGCACTTTGACAATTAACATTTGGAATGTTATAATGACACATGTCAGCTGGTTTGTTTTTTTATAAGGCCACATGCAAGATGCAATAATCAAAAACTTAAAATTCCATTTAATCAAACAAATGAATTATGGAATACAATTTTAATTAGGTTCTATCAATTGAATTTTAGGTCGATTGAATTTTAATTTTTTTGAATATATTTCTTGCAATTACTATGTAGTTATGATGAATTTATTAGATGTCGTAATTTAATGTCTTTTCGTACGACTTGGTGATTTAATCTTCTTCTTCTTCTTCTTCTTCAACCCATATACGCCCACTGCTGAACACGGGTCTCCTCTACCATTGAGAGGGTTTTAGGCCATAGTCCGCCACGCTGGCCTAGTGCGGGTTGGCGGACTACTCACCTAAGAAATTCCTAAGAACTTTTAGGTGTGCAGGTTTCATCACGATGTTTTCCTTCGCCGGTAAAGCAAGTGATAATTCAATTTGAATACACACATAACTTCGAAAAGTCAGAGGTGTGTGCCTGGGGTTCGAACCCGCGACCGCCGAGATTCTCGACCGCGCGCCTAAACCTCGAGGCCATCACTGCTTTAATACCTATTTAATAATACCTTAGAAAATCATTTACCATATTTTGTGTTTTCTAAAATTCCTTTGAAGATCAGAAAATATTTAAAATTTATCCAAAGATTAACCTGAGAATTTTAGTAGCAAAACAACCACCAATAACTAATATCATATTATATAAGTACCTTCTATCACGGGATATGCAGAGACATATTATTTCATCATTACGAATTCATGTCTCGACATTCTTTTCACTTCCAACAATAAAAAAACGAAACATTTTCTCACACACAAAACTCACTCACAAGTCACGACTCTACTCTTAGAAACATATCACTAATACAAGTGTAAATTCGAATAATATGCTTGTAAATGCACAATGTATTCCGTATGTAATGTATCCGCAATTTAGACACCAGAAAACAGAATTACAACTTCATTTTATTGGTATAGATGACACTTTCCCAAAGTGGCCAATGGGGTTCTACATTCGTAAGTGGGAGTCAAAACATAACATAATCAATATTCAGTACAATGTGAGATTTGCGAAATGCTACTGCTGCTGCAAATTTCCATTGACAGAAATGTAGCCACAGGTCCATCCAAACCAGCAAAGTATTATAAGCAGTCTGTGAAAAAAAAGGTTGATAACCACTGATATAGCTTAACAAAAATACAATTTTGAAGATAAAATGACTTCTTCTTCTTCATCAACCCATATACGCCCACTGCTGAGCATGGGTCTCCTCTACCATTGAGAGGGTTTTAGGCCATAGTCGGCCACGCTGGCCTAGTGCGGGTTGGCGGACTACACACCTAAGAAATTCCTAAGAACTTTTAGGTGTGCAGGTTTCATCACGATGTTTTCCTTCACCGTTAAAGCAAGTGATAATTCAATTTGAATACACACATAACTTCGAAAAGTCAGAGGTGTGTGCCTGGGGTTCGAACCCGCGACCGCCGAGATTCTCGACCACGCGCCTAAACCTCGAGGCCATCACTGCTTAAAATAACTTGAGCAGGTTTTATTTTCCAACAATCTACAAAAATGTATTTCACAGAAGTTATTTATTTCAAAATTTTCAAAAATCATTTCTAAAATGCTTATGTCTGTAGTACATCAAAAAATCTTTGGAAAATCACTTAATCTAAGTTTTACAATTTTGACTATGGACTATCACATCAAGATTCTTAAAAGTTTATAAAACATTAATTAACATTGTAAATAATAAGGTTTGACCAATTAATAAACATCATACATATTATAATAAATATCAATTTATACAATTGAAAAAAATATATATCACATTAAAAAAGTATGCCCCCTAGTAAAATTTTATCTTCTTATATCTAATTTATACTTCCACAAAAAATGTACTCTAATGTGATTAGGCTTCAACTCAATAACAAGCATACAACAACATTGATATAAATAATAGAAAATACATTTTCAACATTGTCTGGAGCATCTCACTGGTAGATTCCTGCACATGCTACAACTTTTATGTTACCTCTTCCTCATATAAGTACTAATTGGCTCTTATATTTAATAGAATAAAATCACTAGACTTTTGGGCACCATACAAGTTTACTATAAGAAGCACTATTAAGCTGACTAAAATTCAAATAATAATAAAAAAATAAATAAATCTTTATATTAATATATGTCTAAGAATAACTCTAAGACATTTAAACTACCATCAGTCTAGACACATGATAATTACATTTGAAGATGAATCTCTGCCCCAAAAAATAGATTCATACAAGATTTGGACAAAGGTATTATGTAGGCTGATATAAATATAATATACTATTAAGTACAAAAGTTGTTTACCCTTGAGATTTAAAATGTCTGTATGGCAAAACAATGGTATTTTTCAATCTTTTTGAGTGTCGTTTTTTCAATTTGGACTTAAGTATTGCAGGAGAAGAAGGTCAGATGTTAGATAATCCAAAAAACTCATTGAATATAGGTGTTAAGCCACGGGCCTGCATATATTTAGAGAATTCACTCATATTGGAATGTTTGTTGTTAGCATTATTGGCAAAAGTAATCTCTTCAAAACTGGAAAATTTCTTCTCTTCTTCGTATAAGTCTAGAGTTTCTGTTTTTCGTATCATGATTTTCTTCCAAGTCAAGCTTTTGATGTCTTTCCACCAATCTTGACAAGCTCTCTCTTCCCCTTCAATACATATCACCCCAGGTTTGCCAGGTAAACAAAAACCTGTTACTTTGTATTCCTTTGCTTTTTTAACAATCTCTTCTCTTTTTTTCTTATTATATATATGATGCGAAAATATCCACATGCGAACAAAACTATCTTCGTCAGTGTCAACTTTTTTTATATCTTCTAACTCAGTGCTATTTGCTTGATGTATTTTATAGCTATCTATATTATCTTGTAACCATGTTATAACTGAAAAAAGACACACTTCGCCCATCTGAATACTTTTGATATATTCTGTTAAATGTGAATTTAAGCTTGACTCTTGTAAACGATTTAATTGATTACATCGTAAATATATATCAGGTTCTTCATCTGGATAGCAACTTGGCAATGTAACACAAACCTCTAGTTTTAAGTCACTTACGTGGAGGTTTATTGTAAAATCTAAATGCGCAGGCAAATATTCCTGTTGATTATTAACAAATTCTTCAACAGCTTGCAAAATATATTTGTCTGTCAAAACAATTTCACCATGGTTCGGGTACATGGATTTCAATAACTCTATTTCACTCAATTGTTGTGATAAACATTGTACATAGCATTCTCTTGTCATCTCTTTTGAATTAAACTGTAAGGACATTTCGATAGAAACAATATTTGTTTTGATAACTGAACAGTGAACACTACCCATCTGACACAAACAGACAGTGTTGCCATATGGAAAAGGCATGATTTCCGCATTTGCATCCAAAAAATCCGTACAAAATCCGTATTACAATTTAGTCTAAAATTCCGTATAATATCCCTACAAAAATAAAACGATTAAGAAAATTTATTTATAGATATCTTTATTCATCATCTTCAACATGTTTACTTTCACTGTTAGATAGCACATTTATCGAGGAAGGTTATAGGCTCTATATCATCACGTTACGACCAATAGGAGCGGAGCAGCAATAAAGAATGTTTCAAAATCGGGGAGTTTTTTCCTTTTTGTGAGCTTCCGCTGCGTACGCTGCAGAAACGGTTAAAGTTTCGCTAAAATAATGTATGACAGAATTGTTCCCCTTTAAAAATTCTAAAAAAAAGTCCGCGACAGCATATGTCTATCTTTTAAGATTGGCTCACTATAACGTTTTTTATTCTAACCAAATTTATTTTAAATAAAGCATTATTTGTGAAGGTGTTTTTACAAACATGATATTAATCCTTATCCAAATAAATACGTTATTCATTACAAGTATTTAATACAAAATAAATTTGTCCTTTACATCATTTGATTTCAATAAGTATCTTAGAAGATATCGCAGTTTCAAAATAATGATCAAGCGCGCAATAATGATACTCAAGGCGTCGACCGGCGCGTTACGGTTTCACGTTGAAACAATTTGACCGATTGTATGATTTTTGTATGTTCAAGTAAATGGGGCTCTGCGGAGTAAAATACTACAACATATTTTCTTTCTGAACTCAACCCTGTAGTCCACGCAGACGGAGTTGCGCGCAAAAGCTAGTAAAGGGAATAAAATCTTATCTTGTTCATCTTTCACTTTACCAGTTTAATTATGGAATGTGGGAAGTTAAATCTGCCTATAGCATAAATCCGTTTAAAAATCCGTAAGCAAATATTTTCCGTATTGGACTTCCAAAATCCGTATAGATACGGACAAATCCGTATATATGGCAACCCTGCAAACAGATAAGGCAAAAGCTTTACACCTACTGCTATGACTACAATATTCGATGCACGATCGTCTAATGTCATAGAATCTAAATTAACAAAACCTAGGCTCACAGCTCACTGAAATTGGCCCCATGTTTTTTTTATTTACACTTCTTAGTACTTTGCTGGAAATACAAGTATTACATATTTAGTAAATAAATACAAACAACATATTGTAACATAATTTTTAAGTGGGTATCAATAAAGCGTTATCTATCTATCTATCTACAAAGAGACAGATTTAAAAGGTGAAAGTGCTTTGAAGCATGTTTTACTTATTTTTAACTTGCTCAGTATCTCGTGAGCCCACAGCATGAATAAAGAATGTATAACCAAGAAATCACAGCATAGATTTCCGTGTTGGGCAATATGATTTAGGCTTATCCTAATTCCTATTAGAAATTTCTAAGCAACATTATTTTGCAACAACTTTGGAATTGTGCCTAAAAAAGCTGCAATAGTTCCACTCTTATATTTCCCATTATCACGGATTGTAAAGGTGTCGGATCTCCTTGAAAACTGATGAAACCTCGCTTTCGGATTAATTCCGCTATTCAATATGCTCTGCTAGCGCGAGGTGAAGGAGTAGTCACGAGACGATTTGTGAACCGAATTTTAAGTTGCATTATCTTGACGGCTCAACCTTGTCCATTGAGCAATCAGTTAGAATTAACTACAAATTTGTGTTCTATTTAAAAAAAATCAACAAACTTCCTTTCAATAAATAAAAATTTAGACGAAGTTAAAGACTTGTGTATGTTATGACTATATTTATTCGATATTTAGGTACCCAAAATTTACGGTGAACGGAAACAGCACCTTATTCCTAAATTTTAAAATAATTTATAAAAAATTAAATTCCTTTATAAACTTAAATTGTTTATTTATCTCAAAAAAAAAATGTTACTATTTAGTATTGGGTTAAATATAAAATAAGTCAATACGAAAACTAATGTTTATGTCGGAATCATCAGGAACTTTTCACAGAACAGTTTTCTGGTTATTAACTGTTTGATGTTTCCGAAAATATTAAAACATTACCTGAATGGTATACATACACATATTAACACCTAATCATTTCCAATAAATATATGTGTTAATTAATTTAATGTCAAACTCAATAGAATAATTCTAATGGGCGCCATACACGATACGATTGGTCTGTACGATCCATCGCGTCAAACCGATCGAAACGACGAATCAATGGTGTATGTCAAGAATGTAAACGATTTTTGATCGAAGTATTTGATGCGATCGATCGTCTCGATTTTCGATCACACCGATCGTACCACGGTAATAGTATCATACAGTAGTTTACCACGGCCACATTTTGGAAACAAAGGCCTGCCGCCGCACGGTAGGTACGTCAACATGCGATAGGGCTGCGCACCTGCAGCAATTTTATTAAATCTGCTTACTTTATTTTTCTATTAATTAAATAAATAAAATCCTTTGTGAATGTAATAGGAAGTGTTCAATAGAAATACATGTTATTTTTTTATTAGTGTATTTAATTTAAAAAAAACATGCTTATGTTAAATAGTTCTTATAAATTTGCTACTGAAAAATATTTTCGCCTCGACTTAGATGTAAGGAATGCTAGAATACATTTTTCTTGTAAATTTAAATAGGTACTCGTACTAATTCTTTAAAAAATCACGCGATTACTGCTTAAAAACGACACTGTCCGCTTGTTACTGCGGCACAGTTGCGACAGCCTGCATGCCGAGCGCATGCTGAGATCGGGCGCGTAAGCATAACGCGATTTCGGCCCATTTGTATGAAGTTAAACTACTGTACGATACTATTACCGTGATCGTACAGACGAATCGTAAGGTGTATGGGGCCCTTAATAGTTCTAAGAATCGATTGCAATGAATCTACGTAATCGATTTCATTTTAACGACCAATTTCATATTAAAAATCGGATTACAAATATCGATTCTTATGTTATTTATCTCTACTTGTCATTTGCGTCAAAATTTAAAAACAAATCATATCGGTTGTACATAAATCAGATTACGTTCCTTCCTGAAATCATTTTGTCTGCAATTAATTAGTGCATTCTTAATTTTACGTTTTAAATAGACCGTTATTAGCAGACAGTCCGTTATGTATCATTGCGGAATGCGGCAAGTGGGCGAAAGGCATGTTCCCTTTCAAGTTGATCTAATGGTATGGAGCAATAGGCTTGATCTGTTAGCTCTAAGCAACTTTAAAGGTGAATAAACACATATTCCTAACAAAAAAATATATTAAAAACTTTTTGATATTTTGTCGACAAATAAGATTTCACTACATTATTTTTAAAAAATATATATATACATTGTTTGTTAAGGTGAGGTCCAAGTGCACAGACTTCATTGGCAGAAAGTATGGAACTTGCCGCCTCCAAAAGAAAATATTACAGTTCAAGCAATGGCTTGGCGACCAGATGGAAAGGTAAACCTATAAAATAACTTTCATTGACAAGCACATTAATTTTGTATGTATTTTCTCAATAATAGAACTAGTAATTGGCGAAACACATATCTTTATTTAAAATTTAAATTACAGGCTCTGGCTATTGGTTACAGCACAGGAACTGTTTATGTTGTTGATATTGAAGACAAAGAAGTGATTGATCAATATGAATTGGAAAAAGAGAAAATAAATAATGATGATTTTGATACAACAAGTAATAATGGTATCACATGCATGACATGGGCTGTTAGATCAGAAACTCTTGAAACTGCAACAGAATATAATTTGTATGTAAGTTACAACAATACAATAGTTATTTCCACGATAATCAATTCGGTTTTACGATTGGTAAATCAACCGTGGACGCAGCTTTATCGGTTAGAAGAGCGGTTAACAAATCGGAGCATAAGTATGTGTTAGGGATATTTTTAGATATCTCTGGTGCATTCGATAATGCCTGGTGGCCTATGTTACTTCTGAAATTAAAATCTCGTGGTTGCCCAAGGAATATATTTTCTATGATCAACTCTTATTTTATCCATGGATCGACTAAATTGCGCTTAGGTCACCACACAGTGTCGAAGTCACTGACAATGGGTTGCCCCCAGGGCTCTGTTGTCGGCCCTTACTTATGGAATCTAGGCTTTGATGACTTTCTCGCGATTCCTTTACCACCGTGTTGTTCTTTAATAGGATATGCGGATGACGGACTCTTACTCATACAAGCGAATAGTAGGTCCGGTCTAGAAAAGTTAGCAGACACGTGTCTACGTTTAATTACTCACTGGGGTGAAAGAAACCGTCTCTCGTTCGCTCCCCAAAAATCATTTCACTTGCTGCTGAAAGGCAACTTGAAAACCCCGCCGCGTATAAAATTTAATAACGTCCTTATCAAAAGTAAACAATCGGTTTGTTACCTAGGGCTTGTTCTAGAACGAAATTTCTCTTTTATTGAACATATAAAAAGCGTCGGTGAAAAATCTAAAAACAACTTTTATGCCTTGACGAGGATATCAAAGTCAACCTGGGGTCTGTCGTTTAATACCTTAAAAGTAATTTATGGAGCTACATATTTGGGTTGTATTTGTTACGCTTCTCCTGTGTGGGCCGATAGGGCAACTGTCGGCGCAGTCAGAAGGAAATTGCTCCAGAGTCAGCGTTTGGCGTTGATATTTTTGTGCAAGGCGTACAGAACCGTTAGTACCGAGGCTTTACCTGTTCTTGCGGGTGTGCTTCCAGTCGACCTAGAAGTACAGCGTCGCGCCGCGTTATATTTTACCAACAAGCAAAGTATTGATAGGGATTTCCTTCCATCGCGCGACTTTTCAAAAATAACTCGATTATTTAAACCATACGCCGAGATTTACTCGGAATTAATAGAAGAATGGCAAAACCGATGGAAGCTGTCTGTAAAGGGACGTCATCTCTATCAATATTTTCCGTCGGTTAGCGATCGCTTGGCAAAAACCTGGCTTGAGATTGATCATTACGTGTCGCAATTTCTAACGGGTCACGGCAATTTTCGTAGCAAATTATTCTCATTTAAGTTGGTTGATTCTCCTATGTGCCAATGCTCAACACATGATTGCGAATATGAACAGTCCGCACATCATATCCTTTGGGAGTGCAATCTTTGGTCGGATGAGCGTAACAGTATGCTCAATAGTATGCATGTAACGTCTGGTGTTGTTTATTATACAGACCTCGTTGAATCTAGGAGGAATTTCCGTGCCTTTCAGCGATTTTGCCATGCCTATTATTGGAAGTCTGTATAACAGTTCGCACGTTAGGTCCAATTTAAGCAATAGTTATTTATCCGTGGTGCGCTAGTTAATTGCGTCAAATTTTTGGTAATTGTAATTGTCTTTCTTTATGTGAGGTTAAACCTCATAGCTCAATATTTTGTCACCCGCTTTGCTGTGGAGGGAAGTGGACAACTCTTTGTTTTTCCAACTCCTCCTTTACATTGTTTTTCTGATTAACTTCGTTGCGGGATTATGACAATTTAGGTCCCCTTAGATTCGCTGAGCTTCATTGCTCGGCGCCAATACTGTGCGTGCCGCTGTTGATCCTGGAATACAGGAGTTGCAGTGGCGGGTGTGTGGTGGGATAGGGAAACAAATACAATAGTTATCAACTATGCATGTTTTTAAGAAAAAAATCATATTTAAATCTACATTTGATGCTTTTGAAGAAGTTTGTAAATGCTAGATTAAATTGCTAGGATCTGGTGAACATTAATGTTATCTGAATATAAGGGATCACTTGCCCCTATGGATAAAAACTTGAAATTATGCATGAATATATATTAGGAGGGACATTCAAAGAAAAATATGATTGTGTTTAGCAGAGTATTTGTGCCTTTGTAGCTTTTTCATATTTCTAGATGCATTAAAAGGGTTCTTAAAAAAAAGCAATAATATTTTCCAGGATGATGCTTCAATATTTCTACAAAAAATACCACAAAATAGTGGATATAAAAATCATGGCTCTAATGACAGTTCAAAAGACTTAAAAGAAGAAAAGGAACCAACACAATTGAATATGCTTTTAGTGGGCTATGGTCCAGGGAATATTTATATAACCATTTTTGGAAGATACCCATATGGTACTATTAACCTCTCTCAACTGGTTAATGACTTTGGAGAGTACAAAATATTAGATATGAATTTATCTGATGACTTCAGTGTAATGCAAGTACTTTATGTGGACAAATTGACAAATAACATTCTATTGGCATTAGTAAACACCAGTGTGTTGTCTGCTTATGCTGAAGAGATGTATACTGTTGCCAAAAAACATGGTCAGATTACACAATTACTATCACATCTGGACAACACAATGACTTCAATCACAGAAGCATGGGAACACATATTGCTGGAAATGGATGCAAAGATGGCATTTTATGCTGCAGCAGTCCCTGATGGTGGTGTCTCAGCTGATCTACTAGAATTACATATGTTAGGTTTGTCACATGTTTTGCAAATATTCTCTTTATTTAGACTATCAAGCATAATATTGAAATATAATAATGCATCTATTTTTAGGATCACCATCAGATGAGTTTAAAGTATATTTATTGCAAAAATTAGAAACATATGAACTAAAGAAGTTTGGTGTTGCTGTAGAATTGAGTTATTCTACAATCCAGAAACTAGTTCTGAAACAGTTAAATATTGTTGGTCAGAGCCTTACATATCACCTTGCAGAACTTAGGGGTTTAACAAGGATACCTGATAGATATAAGGTAAATTTTCTTCATAATTTTCTCTTTAAACTGATAAATATTATAAAATATTTTTTATTACGTATAATTTTATCATTATACTTTATATTTTTTCAGATTACAGGAATTGAAGAAAGTTCTGTAACTGCTAGTATTAGAGCATGTTGTGCATTTTTAAATAAGTGCTTGGAATTGCAACAAGTGATAGATGTGTCTATGCGTAATTATAAAGCTTTCTTTAG
Organism: Cephonodes hylas; assembly: GCA_030295005.1. NCBI lineage: Eukaryota > Metazoa > Arthropoda > Insecta > Lepidoptera > Sphingidae > Cephonodes > Cephonodes hylas. The sequence continues at coordinate 6,595,921 of AP025369.1, read as the reverse complement.
ATGGTTATTTGTTCTTATGATAAGACTAAGTGATGAAATAACTTATGGGGATCTCACAACAATCAGCCAACAGGAACAAAGTCACATTGCTGAATTTCTATGCAATTTTGATAATGTGCAACAGGATAGTACAGATCCAATGCAAGAAAAACCAGTGAAATTCAATTTGGAGAGACTGGGACAGTATTTGCAAGATCAAGAATTAACATTATTACCAGATGATAATGATAATCCCTGGCATAAATTTCTCAAAGAAAATTCTTGCCTCCTTAAGGATAATGATACAATCTTCTCTATGTCAGAATTTCGAAAATTTTCGTTAATACAACAACAAAAGTTCTTAAAGGATGCCATAAATAGAGTTTTTGATATATCTGAAAAAGAAACTGCAAAATATTTTTCTGTTCTCTACAACATAAGATGTTATCAAATAAATGCTGATGTTAGTAATAATTTAAGAATCTCTCAAACTTTTGATACTTGTGAAAAAAAGTTTATGGTTGCATTTGTTAATGGTACTAATGCTAAAAACAATATCTACTTTATGTCAGTAGATATTAAAGAGCGCGCATTTTTTGCTACAGCCATGATATACTTCATTTCATCGAGCCTAATACCAGACAACAGTGGAGAATCAAATTCAAATCAAGTAGACATCCAGGATTTGCAATTTTATTCAGCTGACTACTTATCTGTACTTATTAATCATCCACACATAAATGAAAGCTCAGTGTTTATCCAAGTTCCAATAAAAATACTGTTAGAAAACTCCAATGAATTTAATATCAAATCTAAATCGTGTTTATTTAACATTAAGACTTGCGAAAAAGACATTGCACCTTTATTAGAGCCAAGTGTTTATAAAGTACTTGATAAGATGAATGGTTTTCATATAGCTGTATCTGGAGGAAGGAAAGTGGCAATTGTTTTATCAAAAACCCATAGAAAAGTAAAAGTATTTGAAATGGAAGTAGATGGTGATGATGATGAAGATGAAACACTTGACCAAACACCACAGTCAATCGGAAATAGTCAAGATTCTCCCAATAAGAAGAATATTACAACTGAAGATATCAATTTTTAAATGTCATTAAAGTTAATGTGATGTACTTTAAGTCTTATTATTTTATTTTAAAAATTAGTTCTGTGTAGGTTATGTTTTAGTTGGACACAATGCGAGCACACGAGAATGTATTGGGTCGGCAACTAAGTAATTGCGGATTTTACTCATAGATGGCTTCAGTTGAATTTTTAGGTTTGCTGGCGTAGTCCAAGTGTAAAACACATTTTGTTATTTGATAGTTAGCAATTCAGCTATCAATCAGTAAAAAAAGTTTTTTGATCGGTTGCGTAGTTTTCGTTTGGCGTTCGTTGAAAAACTGAAAATTAAAAGGAACAATTTGGTCATTTTTTACTTTTTTTTCGCAAAGGAAAAACGCATCGCAAGCTCACCAACAGTTGTTTGCTGTTTATGGCGACGAACCTGGGTTGGCAATTAAGTAATCGCGGATTTTCAAGTTTTTGAACATAGCCAAGTTGTTTTAAGTGGTTTTCAATGCATGTATGTGATACAGGAAGCTTTTCTGCAATATCACGAGTTATACTGTGACGATCCGAATCGATCATTGCTTTGATAAAGTCGTCATTAACTTCAACTGGGCGAACAGAGCGTCTCTGAGTTTCGTCTCTGAGTGAAAATCACCAGAACGAAATTTGTCCAACCAATTTTGACACTGCCGTTCTTTTAGGGCTTCGTCACCATAAATAGCACATAACTTTTTGTGAGCTTGCGATGCGTTTTCCCTTTACGAAATTAAAAAGCAAAATATGGCAATAATTTTCCTTTTGATTTTCCATTTTTCAACGAACACCAAACGAAAACTACGCAACCGATCAAAAAACATTTTTTACTGATTACCAGCCAGATAGCTAAATTACCAGCTATCAAATACAAAATATGTTTCACACTTGGACTACGCCAGCAAACCTAAAACTTCAACTGAAACCGTCTATGAGTGAAATCCGCACTTACTTAGTTGCCGACCTAATAGAAAAAGGATAATATTTATTTGAACAGTTTTTTTAAATTTTCACTTCCATTATGCTGGTAGTGACATTTATGCAATTTGTGTAAAAATGAATGTGATAATTTATAACAGTTTGCGGCGTTTAAATAACCAAGATATATACACATAACAGTAAATTTTATCATCATGTAGGTGAGTCGTTGTGAGAATAAGCTTCAGTAAAACACACTTTCAGTAATTAAAAAAACTTTTTTTTTTATATTTTTTTTTTTTTTTTTTTTTTTTTTAATTGCCCTAGCAGGCAGACGAGCTGACGGCCCGCCTGATGGTAAGCGGTCACCGTCGCCCATGGACTTGGCAATGCCAGGGGCACAGCCACGCCGCTGCCTACCGTGAGGAAAGTACTCTTTTTAAGCCTCGTTTGAAGAAGGCCATGTCATAGCGCTCGGGGAACACCGAGGCAGGGAGTTCATTCCAGAGCTTGCACGTACGTGGTAAAAAAGACCTCTGGAAACGCACCGTACGCGTACGGTACGTCTCCAGGTGAAATGGATGAACTCTACTGCGGTGACGGGTGGTGCGATGGTAGAACGGCGATGCCGGTACCAACCCGAACAGTTCCTCGGAGCACTCCCCATGGAACAACCGGTAGAACACACAAAGAGACCCAAAGTCTCTTCGCAGTCCTAACGGCTGTAGTTTCTCCGTGAGATCGGGATCATCGACGATGCGAACAGCCCGTCGCTGTAAGGAGTCAAGTGGGTCGAGCTGGTATTTTGGGGCACCTGCCCAGAGATGCGAGCAGTACTCCACGTGGGGCCGGATTTGCGCCTTGTAGAGCAACAATCTGTGACCCGACGTGAAGTACCGCTTGGCTCTGTTCAGGATACCCAACTTTTTACTCGCCAATTTGGCTTTGTCCTCCAAATGACTCCTAAATTGGACTAAGCTGGAAATCTCAACGCCGAGGATCCCAATACTCTCGGAGATCTGGAGAGATACTCCTTGGAACTGTGGCGCTATGACGAATGGATCCTTCTTCGCAGTGAACGCGCAAACTTGTGTCTTCGTGGGGTTGAATTGAACCAGATTCTTTTCACCCCATTCGAGAGCCCGCCCCAGAGAGCTCTCGACTTCAGACACAAGTTGTGACCGCCTTTCCCCAACGGTAGTCCGAGGGACATTCTGTTGGCCGATGTATCGCGCGTCACTCGTACTATCATCTGCATAGCAATGCATGCTATCGATAGACAGCATGTCATTGATACGCAGGATGAAGAGTGTCGGCGATAGCACCGAACCTTGAGGAACGCCAGCATTAATGGTCATGGTCTCGGAGCAACAGCCGTCAACGACGACCTGGATGCTCCGACCATCCAAAAAGCTGGCGATCCACTTGCAGAGTCCCTCGGGGATCCCGTATGCTGGAAGCTTCGCCAGAAGGGCGCCGTGCCACACTCGGTCGAACGCCTTCGCAATGTCTAGGCCGACGGCAATAGCCTCACCCCCACTCTCCAAGGCCTCCGCCCAGCGGTGCGTGAGGTACACAAGAAGATCGCCAGCTGACCGACCGTGTCGAAAGCCATATTGACGGTCGTTAATCAACTGGCGATCCTCAAGGTACCTCAGGACCTGAGTATTAATAACTCGCTCCATGACCTTGGAGAGAAGGGATGTGACCGCTATCGGCCTATAGTTGGAAGGGTCAGACCGGTCACCCTTTTTAGGGATTGGGTGGACACGTGCGACCTTCCAAGAAGCTGGGACCCTGTTGGTTTTGTAGGAAAGACGGTACAGGCGCGTGAGCACGGGGGTCAACTCAGGGGCGCACGTCTTAAGAACCACCGCGGGGATACAATCCGGCCCACTCGACTTTCGGATGTCGAGAAGCCTGAGCTCCCGTCTGACAACACGATGATTAAATCTGATGTCAGACAGGATACTCTCACACCTGGGAATAACAGGTGGAATGGCTCCCCTGTCATCCAGTGTCGAGTTCGAGGCAAAGGATTGGGCCAGGAGATCGGCCTTCTCCTTTGCACTATGGGCCAGACTGTCATCATCCTTACGCAGTGGCGGGAGACTAGGCTGGCAAAAATTACCTTCGACAGCCTTGGCGAGCGACCAGAAAGCTCGACTTCCAGAGGGATAACTTTCGAGTCGCTCGCCAATTCGTCGAACGTGTTCCGCCTTGGCCCTAGCGATAGCCCTCTTGCTAGATCTAGAAGCGGCATTGAATTTTCGCTTCTCCTCCTTTGTTTTAGGATCCCGACGTTTTCGGGCTTCCTGCCAAGCCTTAAATGCGGACTGCTTGAGGCGCGCAGCATCGGCACAAGCGTGGTTGTACCAAGGTCGGCTGCGGCGCCCCACGGGTATTTTGGAACTGGGGATGAAAGAATCCATCCCCAGGATTATTGTGTCCCTTACGCAGTCCGCACAGACGTCAGGATCGTCGGAGGAGAAGCAGAGCCGCTTCCATGGGAAGGATGCGTAGAACTCGCGCAGTCCATCCCAATCTGCTGACCTATAACGCCAGACTCTGCGAGTCCCAGTAGCTGAAGGACGACTGGGACTCACAACAGGGGCCCATGAACGAACAAGGCAGTGATCAGATGACCCTAGAGGGGCTTCGATCACCACCCTGTATCCGTCAGGATGAGTAGTCAGCAGAAGATCCAACAGAGAGGGCTCATGGCTCTCGACATCCGGAACACGGGTAGGCTGTGTTACCAGCTGTGAGAAGCCATATGCCAGGGCCAACTCGTAGGCAGACCGGCCCGGGAGATCAGTGATCCTGGACCCCAACCACTCTTTGTGGTGGGCGTTGAAGTCACCCAGGACCACCACCTCCGCGGACGGGCACTGCTCGAGTATGCAGCTAGTCCCCACTTGGACGTTCTCAAACAACAGAGAAGACCCCGAATCACTGGCATGGGACCTGTAAAGGCACGCGTATACACGGGTTCGACCCCCGTAGTCTACGCGAAGCCATAATATTGACAGGTCCCGATGCTCGAGGCCCCGAAGGCGGCGACAACATATATCACCCCTGACGAAGACGCACACCCCGGCTTTACGTACGAATGTATGTTCCAATACGTAGCCGGGGTAGTTAAGGTACGATACATCGTCAGGGGTAGATATTTGTGTCTCCGTTAAAAAGAGCAGGGCAGGCCGCGCCGTCTCGAGGTGGTGATGGACGGCGTCGAGGTTGCTGTGTAGACCCCTGACATTGCAGAAGTCCACTGAAATTGTGGATAGTTTATCCGCCGTAGTTTGCCTGCTACTTCTATTTTCTCGGGTCATTTCAAAGAGATTGGTGGGAGGGAGGTGAGGATGGGTGCGGTGGGTCTATGGCAAATCCTTAACGATGGTGGAAGAATATAAAGTGAAATCCAATGTGAGGCAGCACACGGCCGAATGAGTGGCCTCCGCGAGGCACGGAAGGGCCCCCGGTGCCCCCCCACGTACAGTCGCCGGGATCCACCCCAGTCTCCCACTCTGGCACGACGACTGCACGACGGGATTTTCGCCGGTTGGCGGGACAGCTTCCCGAGGCGGGAGTTAAAAGTCAGCGGATCCTCGGGTTCAGGTCCCCTACTGACCGGCAGGCGGCCGACGGAAACCGTTCCCACCGGGTCTCCCTGTACCCCGCCTCAACCCCCAAGGCCGCATGCCACCCCAGACACTGGATCCACCCGGAGTAGTGCCGTTTCAACCCACCAGCACTCAAGAAGGTACGGGGAGGGACATAGAGGGAACGGCTATCCAGTCCTTCCGCCGGAACGCATTCCTGCTTTGCGGTAGAAATAGACTGGACGGTGGTACCAATCCGCTCGGGTTCAACATTGAGTAAATAAATACTCAATATTAAACCCTACCACCAGTGGTGGGTGAGGGAGGGGACACCAAAGCTGCGGAAAGGACAGTGAATGCAGCAATGGTGGCTCGAGGGGCCGGGGTCGCGTACCCGTGCCATTTTATAAGCCAACCGGACAAGTTGGCATAAAAATGACCCTCTGACCCTAAATATTACCTAATAAACCTAATATTTTTACAATAACAAAATATATTTTTACAAGCTTACATAATAAATACATTAACATATATTTACATACCACTTGTTTTTCTAGAATTACTTACAGATGAAACTATATTCAGTAATTCTTAAATGAGACTTCCTTGAGGTGATTTTATTTGAATATTTTCAAAAACAGAATTAAAGTCAGTGTCCAGGCCTTGGTTGTCAATTCCATACAAAAGATGCTCAGATGAAGGATTTCTACTTGGTCCTGCAACGGGTTGATTAATGCTTGTTGTAGTTCTGTTGTATATTTCATCACCTTCTGCATCTTCATCTTCCTCATCCACTGAAATGGAAAAATATAATATAATGTATCTTTATATGAAGAAATAAATCTGTATGTTTACATATTATACTATGTTCACATAATATATTAGTTAATAAACATACAATTTACTCATAATATTGATCTTCATATTTTTCTTAAGCACGGTCACAGCAATATATATATTGTTTTATCTATTTAAATGTTTTAAGGAACAATAACTTTGTATATAAAACTAGATGAACTTTTGTAAGCATACAAAAATTTTATATTTTTCCAATAATCACTTTTAAAACAACTGTGGTATAAGTCATATAATATAATAATCATCAAAATAAATTTCAAGTTCCTTTTCAAATACTAAGCCTCTTAGAGTTTACACTCTTGTTTGAAAAGGTAATGGATTATTTTATAATGTATAATATACTCAACCAACATGAAAACAAATATACCTGGGACAATTGCTCTTCCATCATATTTTTTCCAATCCCTCCTCAGTCGGTAATAAAGGATAGCTGAACCAAGAATCACTATTATTGACACAACAATAGCAACTATCTTGACAGCATCACCAGCACCAAATTCTGAACCAGATACAAACATCTCCACAACATTTGCTGAATATTTTGTGCCATCAAGATTCTTGGACACACAAATATAGTTGCCAGCTTCAGATGGGGACACATTCTATAAAAAGAAATTATGTACAAATTAATTATATGAATTATTACTTGAATAATTAAAGATTTACTTAACATACATTATATATATATATATGGAATAAAGTCCATAAAGATGGTAGTTCTGATATAGCTTAAGCTTTTAACACTAATGATTTGCATCAACATTTATTACTCCATTGATTTGGGAGTGGTAGGATTTTTAAAGTATTTAATTTATTTTTCCCTCACGATTTTTGTTCCAGTATCTCTAAATGTTATTATTATACTTTAATTGAGTATACTTACATCAATATGTAGTTTTCCTGATAATACTTCATATTTATACTTTTTCTCATCATAGACATTGCCAGGACTAATCACTTTAGTCTTGTTAAACAACCATAACATGAAGTTGTGAGCATAATCATTGCTAGTACAATTCAACACAGCAGTTGAACCCGCAGGAACAGTGGTCACTGTTAAACTTTTAATATCAGGAAAACTACCAGCAAATGAAGACATTTTGAAATCAAATTTTCTATTCCTTCAATGGTAATGTTATATCACCAAGGACTTTGACGCTAGCACTGAAAGTTTGACATGTGCAAACATTCAGCGTCAATGAATGAGTGCCAAGTTTATATTTATCTCACACATTTAACACAGCTGTGAAGTCACATGTTCTTACTTCACTATACATTCTATAACAGTTCAGTACACTCAGTGCATATTTTGTGTTTACATTTTTAAATTAATATCTGCTGCTTCCACTAGAATGTTTGATTAAATGCATAAATACTTCTATACACAGTACAGGTAGAAGCATCCAAATGGGTGTCATCACTACATAAATGGGTAGATTTACTTTGTATTCCAATTTTATACATATAATTATTTGTGCAGCCATTTTCAATCCAATTGCAGCTATGTACCAAACGTTTTTGTTTATAGTTGCACGGAACCGGTCGACTCCATTTCTGCAATGGGTCACCATATAAAACAACACGTATATTAATAGTATACTGTCATAAACCCACATAGGTATGAAAACAATAAACCAGTTCCAATGTGTTCTTGATTCCAATCTTAGACATAGTAGTATTAGAAAAACCAAAAATATAAACCACGTAAACAACGCCCTGTGCAGAATAGCCATTCTATTTTTTTCTTTTGACGTTCAAAATATTTCACAATGTGATTTCAATGAAATCTATTATTAGATGTTATTTATAAAAAACAGATCGTTTACTGGCAAAATACCAAATACAACCGACTCGTAAAACCAATATCCAAAAATTTAACTTGACATGATCACAATGTTTAGTATTCCGGGCCATAGATTATAAAACTCTCTATGTAGTCTTGCGATTCTACTTAAAAGCAGCATTATGCTATCACTAAAGTCTTATGATAAAAGCTGAAAGTTTTGGTGACGCTATTATTTTTTAATATTTAGGTGTAAGGGGACTTTTGGATCTTCTCATAATATTAAAAAAAAATCTTAGTGAAAGTATGTTAAGCTTAAGCCGCGTTTAAGATAGCGCACGAAGAACGATGCTAGAATGCAATTGCGAGTTGGGATTTGAGACATGTGGATTGTGATTGGTGGATATGCATGACATGGAAGAAAAAAATATTGTCGGTTTAGCAGATTATAATTAGCGGATGAAACAATCAAAAATTATTTTATTAAAAGATGCCGATTCGTTTTTAACACCTTAATATGCGTAGCAAATTGTATAATTTTGCTGTTGGAACTTTTTTCTAACACTGTCTAACTAGATAAATGGTGGCTCAGATAAAATAGCCCCGCAAAAATATTTTTTTTCCTAATTTTCGACTATTTTGCTAATTAGTCGTTCGTTCATCGTTTGTTTTTGATTGTTCACCGTTAATTATTGTTTGTTCTTTATTTATTAATTAAATAAAAATTAATTTAAAATCTACCTTCAAGTTAGCCCCGCTATTGCAGTTTTTAATATTATGCTATCAAAAATTACTTATATCTATTGGTTTTTGATTGTTCGTCCATAAATAATGTTTGTTCTATTGCGAAATTGCTGATTTCTGGATAATTAATCGTTTTAATTAGTAAAATACATTTAAGCAAAATGTGTTCACAGCGCATGCTTCAACTACAAGTTAAAATTTTAAACGCGGTTTTAATGGTTGTAAAAAAAACAATTAGGTGGAATTAGGTATAAATCCTACAAAAGCAACTAATTTGTATACAGTACAATTCAAAAAATTAAATAAATAAAATAATGTGCTCACTCATAAATAGTGTTTGAGAAGCATTTGAAAAAATAATTATTCACAAGCATCATTAATAAAGAATACTTTTTTGAATAAAAATAATCAATGTAAAAAAGGAATTCTTAGTAAAATTAAATTGATAAAATGCCTTTTAGGTTATGTGATTACTATCATGTGATTATTTTTTATAATTTTTTTTACAGATTCAAAATTATATTATTAAGAACCATTTTCAATAAAACAACTACTATAGGAATTATAACACATGAAGTATTTTGCCCGCTTTTGATTACCAAAATGGAATTGCCATATCATTGGTATGAATTGCTTAAGAATTGTAGGTACAAATCATCTCCTTTCCAGGTGATTGAAATTGCTCCTGGAGAAGTTTTTAGAAAATGGACAATATTTCTGACTGGAAAATACATGAAGAACTGTAGTATTCCCATTCAAAAGCAAAGAGAAATAATGGTCTCAAAAGAATATGATCACAAGATAATATTGCACAGAGAAAATTACAATGGAGCTTGGGAGAAATCTAAAATAACTAATAAAATTATTATTATGAGCAATGAGTTTGAACTTCCTGACTTTGCATATAAAGCTTTTTTGCCTATAAGTGAAGTTAAATATAAAGATTTAATGCATTTGATACCATTTTTTACAAGAGAAACACAATTTTTTTATGAAGCAGTATAATATGATTCCAAAACCAAAACATGTTATGATTAACTCAGTTTTTCATAGTATAGGAGTAATTTCCTAAAAGACATTCCTTGTTTTAAACTTGTTAGAAAATGCTTATAATTTTTATTTACTTTATTATTGTTTTGTTTTTAATAAAATGTGGTGTAATTTGAATTATAATGTTAAAGAAATATCTAATGAATAGATGTAAGGGTAAGAGACTTTGCAAATTCATCTCAATAACAAAATAATGACTTTTAAACTTTAAATTGTGTTATTCTCTTAATTAGTAAAATTGGACATTCCGTCTTCTCTGTCTGTACCCTTCAATTATATGGGTTACATCTGGTAGAGTGTAGTAGAAGGTAATGATGCCTATAAATTAAATATTTGTTAAAATTACATTTATTAAGAGCCAGTTATTCAAAGATTAAATTAAAACTTGTTTGGAGAATGAATCTATAATTAAAAATTCTACAGATGTTTAAACCATAAAGTTGGCATGATAATTAGTCAGGACCTTCCAAGAGGCCGCCGACCTCGCCGCGGTTGGAACTGGTAACGTGGCGAGGAGAATTCGGAGGCTGGGCCTCACAGTGGCTCTCCATAAATCTGAGGCCATATGTTTTCATCGGCCTCGGATGGGACCACCTGCTGGGGCCCACATTAAGATTGAGGGCGTTCGAATTCCCATCGGCAAGCAGCTCAAATACTTAGGGCTGCTGCTGGACAGTCGGTGGGAGTTCCGCGCCCATTTTGAGATGATGCAGCCGAAGTTGTTGCGGGTAGCAGGCGCTCTTTCCGGCCTGCTGCCCAACCTGGAAGGTCCGGGCATCCCTTGCCGAAGGATGTACATGGGAGTCGTGCGGTCTATGGCGTTGTATGGGAGCCCAGTATGGGCTGAGTCCCTGAGCAGGCGCTGCGTCGCTCTTCTGCGCAAGCCTCAGCGTGCGCTGGCGCAGCGGATGATCATTCCTCCACGGCGGCCGTACGGAGGGAGGCTTTCAGTGCCTCAACCTATCTCGGGGCCAGTCGGTCCCCGCGACTTGACGCCTCCTCCCGCTGATGGAATAGACGCGAGAGGAATTTGGCGTCAAGGCAGGGAACCGGCAAGAACGCAGGCCGCCTCGTAGGAAATCGTGCGGTAGCCCCTGATCAGTCGCTGCGCCAGCGCACGCTGAGGCTTGCGCAGAAGAGCGACGCAGCGCTTGCTCAGGGACTCAGCCCATACTGGGCTTCCATACAACGCCATAGACCGCACGACTCCCATGTACATCCTTCGGCAAGGGATGCCCAGAACTTCCAGGTTGGGCAGCAGGCCGGAAAGAGCGCCTGCTACCCGCAACAACTTCGGCTGCATCATCTCAAAATGGGCGCGGAACTCCCACCGACTGTCCAGCAGCAGCCCTAAGTATTTGAGCTGCTTGCCGATGGGAATTCGAACGCCCTCAATCTTAATGTGGGCCCCAGCAGGTGGTCCCATCCGAGGCCGATGAAAACATATGGCCTCAGATTTATGGAGAGCCACTGTGAGGCCCAGCCTCCGAATTCTCCTCGCCACGTTACCAGTTCCAACCGCGGCGAGGTCGGCGGCGTCCTGGAAAGTCCTGACTAATTATCATGCCAACTTTATGGTTTAAACATCTGTAGAATTTTTAATTATAGATTCATTCTCCAAACAAGTTTTAATTTAATCTTTGAATAACTGGCTCTTAATAAATGTAATTTTAACAAATATTTAATTTATAGGCATCATTACCTTCTACTACACTCTACCAGATGTAACCCATAAAATTGAAGGGTACAGGCAGAGAAGACGGAATGTCCAATTTTACTAATTAAGAGAATAACACAATTTAAAGTTTAAAAGTCATTATTTTGTTATTGAGATGAATTTGCAAAGTCTCTTACCCTTACATCTATTCATTAGATATTTCTTTAACATTATAATTCAAATTACACCACCTTTTATTAAAAACAAAACAATAATAAATTAAATAAAAATTATAAGCATTTTCTAACAAGTTTAAAACAAGGAATGTCTTTTAGGAAATTACTCCTATACTATGAAAAACTGAGTTAATCATAACATGTTTTGGTTTTGGAATCATATTATACTGCTTCATAAAAAAATTGTGTTTCTCTTGTAAAAAATGGTATCAAATGCATTAAATCTTTATATTTAACTTCACTTATAGGCAAAAAAGCTTTATATGCAAAGTCAGGAAGTTCAAACTCATTGCTCATAATAATAATTTTATTAGTTATTTTAGATTTCTCCCAAGCTCCATTGTAATTTTCTCTGTGCAATATTATCTTGTGATCATATTCTTTTGAGACCATTATTTCTCTTTGCTTTTGAATGGGAATACTACAGTTCTTCATGTATTTTCCAGTCAGAAATATTGTCCATTTTCTAAAAACTTCTCCAGGAGCAATTTCAATCACCTGGAAAGGAGATGATTTGTACCTACAATTCTTAAGCAATTCATACCAATGATATGGCAATTCCATTTTGGTAATCAAAAGCTTGCAAAATACTTCATGTGTTATAATTCCTATAGTTGTTTTATTGAAAATGGTTCTTAATAATATAATTTTGAATCTGTAAAAAAAATTATAAAAAATAATCACATGATAGTAATCACATAACCTAAAAGGCATTTTATCAATTTAATTTTACTAAGAATTCCTTTTTTACATTGATTATTTTTATTCAAAAAAGTATTCTTTATTAATGATGCTTGTGAATAATTATTTTTTCAAATGCTTCTCAAACACTATTTATGAGTGAGCACATTATTTTATTTATTTAATTTTTTGAATTGTACTGTATACAAATTAGTTGCTTTTGTAGGATTTATACCTAATTCCACCTAATTGTTTTTTTTACAACCATTAAAACCGCGTTTAAAATTTTAACTTGTAGTTGAAGCATGCGCTGTGAACACATTTTGCTTAAATGTATTTTACTAATTAAAACGATTAATTATCCAGAAATCAGCAATTTCGCAATAGAACAAACATTATTTATGGACGAACAATCAAAAACCAATAGATATAAGTAATTTTTGATAGCATAATATTAAAAACTGCAATAGCGGGGCTAACTTGAAGGTAGATTTTAAATTAATTTTTATTTAATTAATAAATAAAGAACAAACAAAAATTAACGGTGAACAATCAAAAACAAACGATGAACGAACGACTAATTAGCAAAATAGTCGAAAATTAGGAAAAAAAATATTTTTGCGGGGCTATCTTACAGGAGCCATAAATGGTTCCGTTCCACGGCATTAATACTTTGCGGTTTGTCATATGAAAGTATATTTATTCTGTGGCCAAATGTCGAGATTTTGACAGACCACAGAGTACATTATAATATACTGAAATGACAGACCAATACCAAATAAAAGTCAATAAAATTGCGATTGTGCTTTAAGGGTAAGAAAATAATAAAAACTACATTAGATATATAACTTAAAGTGAAATAAATTATACCTACACATCTATTTCACTTTTCCGAAGGCTATAGTTTCTTATAAAACTGTTAAAATGGCTTCACCGCTCGAACAGTTCGTGAACAATGTGCGAACTCTGTCTGCATCGGGTAAGTCGTTGTAAAATAACTATAACGATATATTTAAGTCAAATAAACTTAAAGTAATCAATTAATTAAAATATAATTTTCATTTTTAGGAAGCTTTCGTGAACTATGCGAAATTATTGGCAAATCAGATGAGGTTCTGCAAAGAAATAGTGCTCACCTTAGCACTGTATTGGAAACTCTCGATATCCAGCAACATTCCCTCGGAGTGTTGGCTGTTCTGGTTGCCAAGTTCTCATTACCACAGGTGAGGAACAAAATATGTACTACCCAGATGTTCAATGGAAGTAAACATTTAAATTAGTTGATGCAACAGTCTTTGATTCAATTTATTGTTTATATTTTATTTATATATACAGTAATAAATGTGTATAGAGCAGCAATGCAATATTTTTAAATAAAATTTTATTTTATTTCAGAGTGCAGAAGTAGACAAATCAACAATGTATCAACAAATCCATGATTTTATCAATAACTGCAATGGAGAACAAGTTCGATTTTCCCCCGACCTATGTATGTGCAATAGCCATATTTTAAATAAATATATGCCTATCCACCCACACTAGGTGTGCATAGTAAACTAAAGCATAAACTCTTTCAGTTGTAGAGCAAGCCCATGCCCAGCAGTGGAATATATTTAGGCTAAAGATAATTTTGAATATAAAGTCTTCTTAAATTTAAATATATTCATTTTAATAGCAAATACAAATTAATTCTTAAAAAATGTGACTTGGATTCAACAGTAATTTTTAAATATTATTAGGGGTTGCTATAGGTTAAAAGTCCTATTAACAATTTGTACAGAACTTCTACTGCATAGGAGAACTAAAAAGTATTACATGCAGTCTGTTTCTGGGTATACTGAGGCTAAAACTATCAAAACGATCCAAATATAGATCTGAATGTAAAATACTTATTTAATAAATTGAATGTATAATACTTGTGTAATACTTATTTAAATATGTTAATAAAACTTTAATTGTTTATTTTAAAACACAATGCCTATTTGAAGTCCTATACCTATATTTGACGTCTGCACTGGAATATATTTGTTTTCTATAAATAATTGAAATACTGTAAAATTAATTATTATTGAATTTTTGTGTTTACAGATGCAGACTTGTGCCATCTCCTTACAAACCACCTTGTAGAATTGAAGCAACCAATTAGAGGCATAGAAATACTAAAGAAGGCTATAAGAAAGATACAATTGTTTGACTCTCAACTCACATCAATTCATGCTGATCTTTGTCAGTTGTGTTTGTTGTCTAAGTGTATGAAACCAGCTCTAGAATTTTTAAATACTGATGTTACAGGAATTGGTTCTGAGGTAATTTTTAATTATAACATAATATCTGGTGAATAATTTCTTCATGATATTGTATCAATTAATCAATTAATGCTGTTATTTTTTATTTTAATTATTAATTACATTTATTTTAAATAATCAACATTTGAATAGACAATATTCATATTATTAATATTTTTTTTTAGCTTGGTGGTAATAATGACTCTAAAAACTTTTTACTCTACTATTATTATGGAGGAATGATCTACACGGCAATGAAGAACTATGACAGAGCTTTATATTTTTTTGAAGTGGTTGTAACAGTTCCAGCTATGGTAGTATCTCACATAATGCTTGAAGCTTATAAGAAATACATTTTGGTCTCCCTTATATTACATGGAAAGGTAAAATATTTTAAATATTATAGTATATTAAAATAGATTTTACATATAAGATAGGTTAAATTATAATATGTGGATTGAAAAAAAAATCCAAAATAAAAAAACCCTCACCCACAATGGATATACCCTGTATATTGGTATTGTTATGGAACAGATATTTGAACAATTTATCTTTCTCATCCCCAACAATGTTATTGTATCGCAGAAAAATGAGAACAAACAACATTGTATTTCAAACCAATTGGTCTTGTTTGGCCAAAAAAGACAAAATAAATGGGCAACATTAATTATTCCGATTTTTTTTAGATTCTACCAATGCCAAAATACACATCGCAAGTTGTGTGCCGTTTTCTTAAACCTTTGTCAGCAGCATACCATGAACTAGCTACATCCCAACATGCAGCTATAAAACATAGAGAGACATTTGTAAGAGACAAAAACATGGGATTAGTTAACCAAGTAAGTAGAATATTATGTCATAACATTCTCATTTGTGTTATAAACATTAATATTGAGGAAATTAGCTGTGACGGTCAGACAAAGAGATTGTCAAGTGACTGTAGAAGGTTCTTCTTTTTGATGATGATGATAAAGGTAAAACATTTTATCAGCTTTTCAAAGCTACACATTATCAGGAAACCCCCAAACCCTGCCCGACTCTGTAAACCTGGGAACTCTAGACCACACTGCACGTACTTGTAACATAAGGCCATGAGGGTGATTAATTAAAAAATATCCATTGTTGTTGACTAAAATTTATGTTGTTGCATGGCAGTTGAATATGATAAATTAAACCAGTAATTTGTAAGAATTATATTAATATTCCCAGTTTATGTAATGTATATGACAAAATTTACTTAAACTTCTTTATATCTTAAGAGCGTATAAACACCGCGCGGCTCGCCGAGTTTAGGTAAATGCGACGAGTGTCAATGCAGCGACGAGCGCGCGCGCCGGATCTTACTTATTACTCAAAATATCAAATAAAATGAAATGAAATCATAATTATTGAATATGTATAGTGTCAAATAGATCACTTAGATTAATTCCTTTTAAAGTTTAATTGATCACATGTTCGGAAAGCAGAGAAAATAGCAAAAATATTTACGACGCAAATTTCGATGGCGTAGCGCAGAGCGACACGTCCTCTCCTTGAAAGGCCTCGCGGCGGTGTGATTTGCACTGGCCTGAGCCCGGCGTTTTATAGCACATTTTAAAATATTCATAAAAAAATAAAGAAATAAAATTTCTTTGAAACAAAAATTGTAAGTTTTCAAGTACACGTTCTTTTATAAGGGAAAGTTGTTATTTTGTTAAATTGAATATCGTACAGGGGTAAAAAAAATGCTATAGTAACAGTAATTTCCCAATATTTTGAATGCCTTAATTTTTTTTTTACTTGAATATGCAATCTAAATCTTAAAATGTTTTTAACTAACTATTTGCTTGGGGATATACACAATTCAACAAAATTTTATTTTGATTAAATATATTATGAATTAATCCGAATTTTGAGCCTCGAAAATGACTCTAAAAGTGAATTTATGACAACCTTAGCTCAGTTATCTTGTTATTTATTAAAATTTACGCAAAAATCTTAAAATGTTCTTAACTAACTTTTTAGATGACAATATTCCCTATAATAATTGGTGATTGAGGTATTTGTACGATGGGTCTTTCATCAATTTTAAGTGCTTCGAAAAGTACTGTTTTTGCCGAAATATGTATAAACCCTCTTAAGTTAAAATAGATCATGGAATATGTGATGTATGAATATTGAGATCTATGATTAATTTATATTAATTAATTTCAGGTATTAAGCTCAATGTATAAGAAGAATATTCAAAGACTAACAAAGACTTTCCTGACTCTCTCCCTAAGTGATGTTGCATCTAGAGTGCAGCTTGTGGGGCCCGCACAAGCAGAATCTTATATACTCAACATGGTAAGATTATTATATATGCATAAAAATACATGTCGCGTTACTGTCATAATCTTTAATATTTTTAGACTTGGATGGTACACAAATAAATGTTTCTTTTTACAGATTGAAGAAGGTGAAATATATGCTATGATAAATCAAAAAGATGGCATGGTAGTATTCCTGGACAGCCCAGAGAAATATGCTTCACCTGAAACATTGTGTGTCTTAGAACAACAAATGGCTGCTTGCACAAAATTACATCAGTACATACAAGAGATGGATGAGCAAATACAAGTTAATCCCCAGGTAAGAATAATTGATAACTTATAATAGCAATTTGTAGACTATATGTGCCATAAAAACAGTAATAGGCTATGCCTTTCATGTTTGACTTAAAACAGGGTTGGATACCATAAATTCAGAAATGCACTTCTGCCTACACATTCAGGGATTTAGCATTTATAGTAGTATCCTATAAAAGGATATCAAACTTGTTTTCATAATGACTCAGCTTCTTTCTTAATTTTTGTTTTTGCCTATACACATTATCTACATAAGATATTTTATATAGATAACACTAATAATGAATTGAATGATTTAGCATATTAGATAGTATAAAGGATTACAGAAACATCCAATAAATCAATTATTGACAATGAGCTTAATTTGAAATTATCAAGTTCTTTTATAATGTTTTTTTAAACATTCAAGTTATTGAGAGCAATATATGAGATAGAAATATACCATCTGTTATGGTTATTCAGAGATTGTATTGTGGTAAATGTATTTATTCTTGTATATGGTAGTTGGAATTTTGTTTATAACACATTTCATTTGAGTTTGTTTAAATTTATACTAATAATTAATTTTTATTGCAGTATGTAAAAAAATGTGCAGGAAGTCATGATGAAGATATACCTGGAACCAGTCAGAACTCAAAGACTACTTACTCAATGTAAAATGATTTTTTTGTAAGAATAAAAGACTTATTTAAACTATAACATTTATTCCCAACCATAACAAAAACCAAATATAAATCCTGAAAAGTATAAAAGTAAAATGCTCTACAATGCCTCATGGACACTTTCTGTAAATGCAGTCATGCTCTCCAATGGTGTCTGTGGGGTTATTCCATGTCCCAAGTTTGCTATATACCTGTGCTTACCAAACTTCCTTACCATGTCTATTGTCATTAATTTTATTTCTTCCTGGAATTTATAAATATAGAAGTGTCAAGTCAAAATTTAGAAAAGACAAGCTGTAATTGTATTTTAAACATTGTTGTAAATTGATAATTATTAGTGTTAAGAATGCTTTGAGCCTATGTAAGAAAAAAATATAGTTTTTAAAACTTACTGGTTTTTTATACAGATCTTGTGGATCAAGATTTCCTTGTAATGTTATATTATCACCAACAATCTTTCTGGCTTCTATTGGGTCCACAGTCCAATCTAAGCCAATAGTTTCATACCCCATTTCAGCTTGTACATCTAAAGATGCACCTGCACCTTTTGCAAATATTGTCTAAAAACATTTAGAAAATACTATAAACATTTTACTGCATTTAGCAATGAACTAAAGACTTGTTGGTTGCAATGTATCCCACATACCATTGGAACTTGTTCCAAAGATTTCTCTTCAAGTTTCCTTTTAACACCACTTCTTATATCTTTTAAGTAAGGTACAGATATTTCAATAAATTGTTCTCTTGTAAGATGATCAGCACTGGATTCAAAGACTTGTAGCAACTGAGCTCCACTCTCAACCTGTGATGTAAATAGTTTTGGACATATTAAGTGACAACAGGAGGTAATTTGGATGAAAACCTTTGGTTGATTATAACATAGATATTTTCAAATACAAATGAATTGTTAATTACCTGCATGACTAAGTAGTCTATGATTACATTTGTTAGAAGTCTTAATAATTTATGCACATCTTTTGGATACTTCTCAAGCCAGTCTTTTGTTTTGCTCATTGTTTTACTGCCACCACCTTCAATCATGTAGCCCATTAATGTAAACTAAAAAATAAACATTCAATAAAATTCTTTATCATTGTGATAAAATTATTAATTATAATTAGATCTTAAAAAAACTAAACCCAAGGTTGACTTGTTTGGAGTTATATATTACCATGTTATTTGCAATCTCTACCAATAATGTTTTATTTAGAGAACACAAATGAATATTAATGAGTCTTATGTATGTCTATCATGTTTTCATAGCATATTTTTTTGGTGGAATATAGCATCAATTTTATTAGGAATCCTAAGACTTATAAAGGTAAAACTTATCATTGGAAAAGAGAAGGCATTTGCACATAATTTATTTCTTTAATTTTTAAATGTGCAAAAAATCTTTTATAAGGGTGTAAGGTTTATCTTTCAGTAATCACTTCTTCAATAGCCCACAGAATTTATTTTAAAATGGATGTAAAGTAAAAAAGATAAATTATTGCAAATGATGTAGGTGTGATACTTACTGGAGCTCCAGTGAATCCTATTAGAGGCACTTTGCCTTCTATTCTATGTCGAGTAAGTGTGATTGCAGCACCAACATATTCAAGTCTAGAAACCGCACCTTCTTCTTGCAGAGTGTCTATTTCAGATGGATCTTGTAGGGGTTTTGGAAAAACAGGGCCCTGGATTTTTAAATAATGTAAAGTATTGATTTGTATAAAAATTTACAACTTTTTCTTACTTATTGAAAATAAATCTAGGATTGCAGTGACAGTGTTAATTAAGAGAGATTGAGCATTTTGCTTATGAAAGTCTAATATTGGAATCAATTTAGTAGAAATCGGTCTCTACTTACCACACCTGGGTGCATTTCTACTGTCATGCCAAGTGCTTGAGGGATTACAAGTATGTCACTGAAGATAATAGATGCATCTAAGTGTTCATATCTTCGTAATGGCTGCAGAGTAACCTCACACGCCAGTTCGGGTGTACGACACACTGTGAAGAAGTCATGCTTAGCTCTTACTTCTTGAAATTCCGGCAAATATCTACCGGCTTGTCGCATAACCCATACCGGAACTTTGTCCACTTCCTTGCCCAGTGCAGCGCGAAGGAGTCTATCGTTCTTTAAAACTGGAAAATCCTGTTTTTAACCACACGTATTGAGTTACATTAGAGGGTAATAGAATATTTTTACATTAAAGTTAATTATTGTCGGTACATACCGTCTTAGATAACTCCATAATCGTTAACAAGTTCTCCAATTGGCACTAACAAGTTTGCGCAATGTAGCAGATTAATGCGAAAAAATTATGGCCGACTTTAAGTAGAATGAATTAGTAAATTATGAGTAGTTTTTTTGCTAAAATGCAAATCAGCTGTATCAACAACGTTCGGCGCTTGGCAGCTGTCAATTTTAGGGATACCATTCTAATAGTCAAAATATCTACCAGTACCTATGTCAGTTTAAATCATGGTTTAAATTACTTTAACAGAAGATATAATAAATATAATCTTAAGTTCCTTCAGTAATATTATTATTACGATATTTATGTTATTAACAATTAATAAAATTTCTATTTAATTTTCTTTTAGGTGTATTTAGCCTAAAAATATTACTAAAGGAGAATTTATTGGAATAATTTTTGTTTGTAATGATGAAACTGGGAACCTAACGGAAGACCAAAAACATTGCATTGAGGCAGAGCTCTGACGAGCCATAATACCATGGTAACAGTAATAAAATATACTGTATACTATAAAAATACTTCTAATCCATTCTTTAATTTAATTTGAAGTACGTATCTTACATAAGGAGGTCTGAGAATGTGTTCGGTAGAGGGTAATAAGCTCGCATAAGGAAATACACTTCCTTTTTTAAGAATACATTTTTCATAAAATTAATAGTTAAAAAAACAGTTCAGTGAAATTTATCAATTCGAACATTAAAAAATTTTTTCGATAGCATGACATTCATCAACTTACTTAGATAGATACACTGCCGACGGAAAGTTTCCGGACAAGATGAAAAAGTTGTAGAAACAATAATTTAAAGTAAAATAAGTCAAGTAAATCAAAGTTTTATTTTCAAAATATTATAATGTAATATTTAAGGATAAAAACTATTAAAATTTTCATCTATTTCATGTTATACAGCTTGAATTTCATTTGATCAAAGAAACCACCTTAGATCGTCAATACTTTTTTCACTGCGTGCGGCATTATTTTTACAAGTTTTTTCCACAGACTATTAGATATTTTGTTCCAAAATGTTTAAAGAGCCTACCAAAGATCATTTAAAGAAGTGGGATTCGATTTCCAGATTAACCTATCCATTTCATCCCACAATAATTCAATAGGATTTAGATCGGGAAATTGTGGAGGCCATTTCAATATTTATAAATCACCTGTATTTTTTTATTTCAAAAATAGTTGACACAAAACTGAGATGTGTGTTTTGGGTTATTATCCTATTGAAAAACATCCCAACGGCCAATTATTCGCACCCCATAAGGGCGAGCATGCGTTCTTAATAACCCTTTTTTTCGAGAGTTCCTTTGATTCTGTATAGATCCACTACTCCAGCATAGCAGGAATACCCCCAAACTATCACAGAGACACCTCCATATTAAACAGTTGGGGTTATAGCATTGGGATTCATTTTTTCTGGAGGGCCGCGACGAACAAAAATTCTACGTTTTTATACAAGCATATAAAATTTTGATTCATCAGACTATAGGACTTGTTTCCAATCTTTTACCATCCAATCTTTCTGTCCATTGTCTTTTTTGAGTCCAGTTTAGTTATTTTTCTATTTCCGCCTAGCAAGAGTGGTTTATTTGTAGAAATTTTGCCATTTAAACAAGGTTTTTGTAACCATTCTTTTGATTTACTCACTGATATCTTTTACCGTGACTTTCATGGGACCGCATTTAAAATTCCGGTGCTGTAAGCTTGTTATCTGTTTCGGATATGATGATTCAGGACTGACCCTCTGCTTTAAAAGTAGCACTGGACCTATTACTGCATTTTCTATCCTGATTTTAACCAGTTTTTTCGTAACGGGCAATAGCATTTCCTACAGTAGACGGTGGTAAATTTAGTTCATTAGCAATATAACAAAAGATAAAGCCTTTGTTACGAAAAGTGACAATAGAAATACGTTTTTCTATATTTCTACTAGGATGCCTATCCATTTTCTTAAATAAATTAATAAAAAAATTAAATTATATTAAGTGCGAGATTACTCGAGAAAATACCACAGAAGAAGGAAATTCAACCACCATTAAAGTAATAAAATAATTTAGAAATAATATAATGACTTCTATAACTCAAAATATTGTAAAAAATAATCCAAATTTCATAAAAAAATTAAGAAAATACTTCAAAATGTTCATTTTGTTGCAAGGCCGTTACGTTAGAAATGACGATGTTGACAATTTTGTTTTATTTTTCTTCAACAACGGGCGGAGGTAGGGAGGAAAAGTCAAAGAAAAGATGATAAAAACTATATAATCAAACATTTCACCTTCGTTATAGATCCACTTAATGTCTAAGAGGATCATATACCCATTCAAAATAAAATAAGATGCTTGTCCGGAAACTTTCCGTCGGCAGTGTACTTGATTAATTACGTATGTGAATGAAAGTTATGGTTTTATTATTGTAATATTTTATGCTTATTCCTTAACCAAAAAAAAAAACAAAAGTTTCAAGAGTAGGTACTGGGTAGTTACGGTAGGGTATTCCCACATACACATACACTTGATAGCATGTTATATTTTGATTTGTGGAATATCCTAATATTATGGAATTTCGATTCTCCCAGATCTAGGATATCTAGATTAGAACATCTATCTTATTAAAACAATTTCGATTTGTCGGTTTTTTGGATTTCAGGACGTAATAATTGTTAGTGAAGAGCCCTTTGTGTTTTCATATTATTTAGAATGTAATTATCACTTGAATATTACTTCAAAAAAATTAAATAGTCGTAGCCAGAGGCACACTGAAAAATCCAAATTTAAAAGTAGATTAGACCGTACACCTAAGCGAAATAGCATATCATTTTTCTGATTTTGTATTATAATAATGCTTCGTACAAAATTTTGATTCGTCATTCGATACATTCTAATAAAAATATAAGCCGTGAAAAATGTTGATATTAAGTATACAAAGTTTGCGAGAGTCCGTCTACCTGCCGTCGCGCTTCTATCAAAATGTAAAAAATACAAATGAGAGAGGTCTGCGATAACACAGCGGTTTTTATAAAGCGACACAAGGCGACCTTTCACAATATGGCATTTTTTGTATCAAACCTTTATCCCACTTTCCTAATAAACTTTATTCGCCTGTACAAAAAATACATGGTGGGACCAAATTTTTTGTTTTTGATATGTGGGTCGTTATGTATGTACTGATTTAATACGCATGACCAGGCACCTTTTTTCACTAATTACTCTTTGGAAGTTCACACTACTAAAACCTATCACTAATTAAGGAATGATAGAAAGTATATAATAAATATATGGACAATTTTAAATGATATCTAATTAGTATATTCTCGTGTTTGTATTAAAAAAAAGGTAGAGCCATGCTGTAGTTAGCTGGGACTGCCGTACTTGGGCTGGATTGACCAGCAGCGCATCGCGATCGCGTAGGCTCTCATTTCACGGCAAGTTTCCAAAAAGATGTAAACAACAATATCTCTTTTGAAGTAATTTTCTTTATTTAACAGGTGCTTTCGCTTACATCCCCTTGTGGGCCATCATCAAATAAATGAATAAATATGCAATAATTACTTCATTAATATGAAATAATAAAAATAATTGAAATAATTCTTGCAATTAATAGAAATGAGACAGACTCGCATTTCACTCAATAAAATCATAAACGACCGAATGAAAAACTGTGGGAATTGTTTTTTGCCTAAGAACAAAAGAAATAACAAAAGATTACACGCAATAATTCAACGTGATCCCGTTATATCACAAAAACATATTTCTTGCCGAAAAAAGTTAATGGCTTGCGTATCTGCGATTTCTGTGTGTAGGATTTCGTTGCCTTTTGCAATTAGTTATGAACATGGGTTCGAGCAGTAGGGGTGGCTTTTAAACAGTTCGCCGACTAATATTTTAATAAAAATTTGGTGATCCTGTCGTTTTGGAGTCATTTAAAGATGACGGGATACCTTAGTTTAACGTCGACGATATTGTCATGAAAGTTGATTTAAACTTTATGAACATGGCATGTTTTTTAGGGTGACTCAATTCTACTACCAAGCAAAACTTAGAGATAATGTACTTACTCCTGAATATATGGAAATATATACTTATCTATTGGGTTTTCGTGTACTTAGGCTAAGCGCTTTTTCTAGTTAAAGTAAATATGCTAATTGCGGACACCGTAGGTAATAATTAATAAATTTATCAGTAAATATATTTATGTAGCCATGTTTTATTGGACCCCATTAAGCTTGATTTTATTTAGAAAATATATTGTAAGTGCTTCGTGGGTTATTTAATAACCATATTAATTGATTCAGAATTTGGAATATTTGAATAGATTTCTAGGTCGTACAATTAAATAACATCAGTCGAGTACTAGGACTCATGGTGTTAAAAATCATCATAACTGCCAAAAATATAAAGTGTCTGATTGGTAATGTAATAACACTTTTACTTGCACAGTTTATTACCTCGTAAGCAGATTCGGTTCGTGAGATTGTTTGGTCTGCGTCAAAACCCGCAACATTAAAATCGGACTTACAACTACTTTTTAGCACGAATATTCATATTTCGTTACTTTAAATACAGTCACTTTTATGCCAATCTCTTAATCAGATTCTCATTATGTTTAGAAATACACACTTTCATTAAAATTGTTTTTATATTTTACATATTAATTACATTATAACACACGAACGATTATTACCTCGTACAAAACAGTGATAGTATGCAGGGATAAACGTGGTCATCTCAAATTTGAATTTTGATGTTCTTAATAGTTTGTATTACTAAGATTTGTCTAT
This sequence comes from Cephonodes hylas, assembly GCA_030295005.1. Lineage (NCBI taxonomy): Eukaryota > Metazoa > Arthropoda > Insecta > Lepidoptera > Sphingidae > Cephonodes > Cephonodes hylas. The sequence continues at coordinate 6,570,729 of AP025369.1, read as the reverse complement.
ACAATTTATCTTTACTAAAAAGCCGACGATGCTGTCCAAACAGAGCAACAAGTAGCGAAAGACGTTTTTTCCTCATCTCGACACAATCAAACCTCTTTTCGATAAAAGGTCCGGGATTGTAGAAAGAAGATGCTGTTTAATGGTGCGGCAAAGATCTTGCAAACCTTTTGGTCTAACGAGAAAAGTGTTCATTCAAGTTTTCATCATTCAATATACTTAGTACTTACATTAAACTAATAAAAAACAAGTCACATTTAGCTTATGTAAGCACATAGTAAATGCACCTACATAAAGTTCGTCTGAATACCTAACTGGTATCTAATATTTCCTTATGCCTGTAAAATATTGTACCCCACAAAATTATTATAAGATTTTAGATGGTGTTATAAAAGTAAGGTGCATTTAGCGCGCAACGGCGCGGCATAGCGACAATAGCGAACAATTGCCACTAATGCAGGCTCAATTTATTTACGAGCCAGTCGCTAGGGGCGCATATGGACACAGACACCAGCTCCTAATAGAGTAGCCTCATATAGTAATATTTTTTTTTATATTTATTTTCATAAAGATTAAAAGCCATACAATATCTACATGCCTATGTTATTTCGGTATGTCGTTCGGTTCGGTGTGTTCAGAGTATTTTATTATTTGTATGTATTTCACTCTCTTTAGTTAAATATAGGTACGAGTTCACAATTTCATATGCAGTGTTTAATATTAATCACATGTAGTTTTTATACAGACTACAGAAGTTGGGAAATTTATAATTTGATCCTTTAGCTTGATGTGTGGAATAAACTATCCATTTCTTAACAAGTTGTGTTTGGGTATTATTTCCAAACAATCTCTTAGACCTGTAAAAAATTCTTGGGGTTTGTCTATAACACTTCTATATAAGTTTAATTCCACTTTAAGGAACCTTTTACTTTTTTTTTTTTTTTTGTTCTCGGGGGGAAAGCTGTTTATGGCTCTACTTCCCGCCAGCCCGGGGGAGGGGGGCGGGAAGTGTATGTCGGGGTCACCGGTCTTCCAGCCCGGCGCGCGGCGACGTCATATCCGCGCAGATGTTAATGCCGGGCTGGGTCCCTAACAAAATCCCTAAACCGGCATACCGACCAAAACCCCCCGGTGGCCATCTCCGCGCCGAGTGGGGCGGCCACGGTACGCGGGCGAGAGGCGCCCACCGTCAACCGCAGCCGCCCGGTGCGCCTCCGAGACGTAAATGTCTCGGCCGTCTCGGAGTTTTAGGGGGCACAGTTGCACCCCCACTATCTTGGTTCGGGCGCCGCGGTTGTGGATGGGCGCCCGCGACGTACACAGGCCACAGTGCCGCCGCCCCTCTCGGGGTCACTTTCAGTGAGGACGCGCTGCCCCCACAGCACGTCCAGCGACCCCAAGGGCCCCTTTAAGTCGCCTTTTACGACAGGCAGGGGATACCGTGGTGGGATTCTTACGCCCCCTTGCCACGGGGCAGAAGGAACCTTTTACCTGAAACTATTTTAAAATTACCTACCTGAAACTTTTTTAAACCCTTTACCTAGAAAGTCAACTACAATTAGCGTCCACAAGGCCATTCGTTGTGCCGGCATTTTGTGCTAGCGTGCTCCCCAGCAGCAGGCCCAGCGTCTTTGATTATCCATATCAGTCGCCTAGAGATACCATGGCGGAAGTTTTTCACATCCATTTGCCCGTTAATCCTACCCCATCAATATACCTAAAATAGGTTTGTCTATGAATTTGCATACACATTATACTAAACACTCTATACAATAATAAAATTGCGTAACTTGTTGATTGGAGAAAAAATACGTACCTTTAGAAGGTTATTTTAGTTAAGGACGTCCTTAAGGAAAATCCAATGTTACAACACTAGCTTTTGTGCATGTACAACCTTCAACCTTAAGGCTGAGTAATCACGTTTTATGACTCCTCTGTTAGTACGTATTCTTTTACGCGGATATAATCATTGAATGAACAATAAGCGATTAATGACGACAAACAGAGATCAACGCCCTCATTTGCTTCTCGTGTTTATTTGTAGGCGGAAGACATCGCGTTCAGTGCTAACGCGCGACTCCAAGGTTTTCCTTGTTCTTGCTCAGGAGGAGGACATTGACTCAAGCAGTGTAAACAGTTCCTTATCTCGAGCTTCGCTGCAACGCCGCCGACGACTCACTGCCAGCTTTTATCTAAAACAGAATTGTACTTAGTGGAACTTCAAGCATACTTGTCTATTACAACTGTGATGTTACCCAGCCCTATTTTTTAACTACCAAAAGTTATTTTTTAGTAATAATTTTCATAATTTGGCCGGAATTATAAAAAAAGACAGGAAGGATTATAATAGAAAGACCTTTGTATTTTCCAATAATCGAGACATGTACCTGTTCAGATTTCTGTATGATTAAGTTTATTGTTCATGTTTTGCCTGCCCACAATTGGTATGAAAAGTTGACGAAGGAATTTTATACTCATTGCAATACGATGATAACGCACTGCCTCATGTCTGAATGTAGCCAATTAAAAATAAATAGCCCTTCATAAAAAGTGAGGTAGTCAAAATCAATGTCATAGTCCGTAACACTACGCACTTATTCAATTATAAGAAACCTTGTCTGCGTTTTTATATCATAGTTATGAATATTAAATAATGCAACAATAAAGTTGAAAATCGTTAGCGTAATTTATGAAAATTTGTGATCCAACGTACATTTTATACGGAAGCATGGTCTTGGAGCGGCGATTATGATCTCGGCAAGGCGGGTGTACACTAGATATGTCCGTGCTTGATAGCAGTAATTTAGAAAGCAGTTTTTTGCCGCCACGGACAGCTGCCCACCAATCAAAATGTGCATTGTGCGGGGGTTGCCCTAAGTTAATTGACGAGTCATGACTATCCCACATTTTGGTGAAAGAGCGAACCAAGTACGAGGATTGTTACTTTTGGCTTGATTAATACATTACTTTTGATTAATTCCCACTCGTAATTAACCTGAAGCCATTTGCTTAAAAGTGAGCGCATGAGTGTGAAAATAAAATGCAACTAAATAGTTTATGATATTCGGTGTCATCTAATAAATTAATACCACAGTCTATTCGTTTCCTACAAATGATAAGAAAGACGACCCGCATCAAACTATTGTTTTCGGGGTACAGAATGAATGAGATCACATGAAGGTTGCACGTGTGCGGTGGCTCTCACCACGTAATTTGAGTGGATTTACCATAATAATACTATGACAATTTTGTTACTGTTATTTAACCGAACATAATATGCTATTGGCAAAATAATTAATTTTGGTCACGATTTGAGTTCCATTTTAGACAAAAAGCTAATATTTTTATGACCTAGTGTTTCCAATACTACAAAATTGAAAAGATGAAAGCTCAATTGTGTAAAATATTTGCTGAATATAACACTTCAACTCCTTAGCAGACCCGCTACGAAAAACTACAAACTTCCAATAGGAATTCAATGTTAAAATACTCAAAAGTTTTTTATAAATGCGTTTGTGCACACGATTTTATAAAATCTTATAAAGTTGATGCTTTGGGCAGTCCCGCCGCGTGGCTTCGCGTAGGCGGCGAGGTTCGTTGATTTTTTACTTTTTTTGCCGCTCTACCCTTCTTCGCTCGTTTATGTACAAACGCGATGGCCTTTTTTGTTTTATATAACTCCTGGACACGACCTGCATCTTGCAGGTATATAACATTACTTTTTTACATTTCAATTCAGTATGTATGAACTATGAACGTAGTTTTTTTGCATAGACGGTGATATTCGTTTTGATTTAGCTATGTTTGCGGCCGATTCTGTTTGACTAATATTAGGATTTTATAGAGTCATTAAAATATCAAACAAAAAAATGTTAGACCTGGTTAAAAGGCCCATAAATCAATGGCACATTAGGAACTGCATACGAAATTCGTAAATATTAAACGTGTTTCGCTCGCGATGTTAAATTTATTTTATGGCTCATCTTTTTTACATGAGCTTGAAAATATAATGTAATGTAGGTAAGTCGCTATCGACGAATATTAATTAATGTGTTGATTAATTAATAAAGTACCTCTTCGACTTGTGCAATTATGTTATAGTAGTATGAGTCATTAATCTAATGTTGGATCTCAGTGTGTTTGTAAATTCCTCTTATTAAAAGAATCATCAATATTGATAACAATATAAATTCTTGAGAAGAATAAAAAGAAGGTATCTACTAACAATTCACAAACAAATCCCGACAGGGGCCGTCGTGCTCACGGCTTGCCTAAAAAACTCTGTAGTCAAATATCCTTTGCCTGCCGCGGTCCGCGTAAACTCACTGCATGCAACTGTAGATACACGGGGTGAATGTTTAAAAGTTTCTGGTATTCCTATAAGAAATCTGTTTGCGTGGGGAAGAAAGCGCCTGTGTGCAACAGGCCCCGGAATTCGGGTTCGGGGTGAATACCCTCGAGCCGGTAAAAACTATTTTCAAGGTTAGCTCGCCGTGGAGGGGAGCATCGCGACTAGCGAGGTGCAGGGCGAATTCGGAGCGGTGCGGGCGACGGGCGAGAGCGGGGGGCGGTTGTGTACGCGGACGCGCCGAAATACTGATAGCCCTCTGCCCCGCCCTTGCCCTTCCAACCGCACCCCGGCGGCACTCTTAAGTTCTCACCGCAACCAACCCTGAACTTTACAACCATTCAGCATGCGCTTTTAGAACAACTAAGTAAGATTATGTATACATTTTTAGATTTACACCATTAGTTGTCAAGAATTGGTGAAATTATTCATAAAGTTTAAGTAAAATGTTCAAACAATTTATGGCAAACAAAGAATTAAACTGCATTTACTTATAAATACGGCTGCGTAACGATGCGAAAAATGAATAGTTCGTTTGTGTAATTCGGATCGGCAAAAAGTCGTAATTGGTAGTTAATGCCTCTGACCTAAATATTGACAAACGGTTCATTAAATGTTATCTCGAGTATAGATAAAAAAGAAGGAAAATACGAAACCGGTATACTATAATAGGAATTAGTCGCATGGGTTCATTACTTTTAATGGCATTATTTAAATGCATTCTAGCGGCGTTTTTGTATGAATATTTTGCTCCTTAAATTACATAAAGCCATTTAGTGTTCAAGAAATAATTCTTAATATTCTACAATATATTCAAGGATAACTTAATGAAAAGAGGACGAAGAAATAAACCTATAAGGTGGAAAGACGTACTCCTCAAATTAAAAGTTGCCGGAAAAGCAGAAATTTCTTGCTCGGCCATTTTAAAACCTTTAAGGATACAGGTAGGGTTTGCAATCCCGCATTCCGCGTTCCCGCATTCCCGCGGGATCCCGCATATTTTTAAGTCCTGCGGAATTCCCGCAATTATGCGGGAATTCCGCGCGGAAATTTTATGACTCGGCAAGGTAATTCAGCTATCACTGACGGCCTATTAGCTGCATCCCAACAGTGCGGGCGTACCGGACAGTATCGATCAATCGATCGAGCGAAGTAAAAGATTGAAATGTGTGGCGGTTTGTTTATTCTGTTAGAAAAAAGTGAGAGTTTTCAATTAAAGGGACACTTTACAACAGGCTACTACAAGTTTTGTTCGTTTATTTATTGCACAATGTAATTAGCAGAAATCGATGCAGTAAATTATCGATAAAGTAAATAACTCACGAGTAGGTAACAATTAACCGGGTAACGGATGGATAAGAGTCCCTTAAGACTAGGATGGTTGACGCTTTTTTTGGAGAGGCCTACGTTCAGCAGTAGACGGCAATAGGCTTTGCGAGGCTGTCATGACAAAGAAAGAGGCTGCAGAGAGGGATCGTGAAAAAGCACTAGTAGACAAAGAGGCCGACAAATTAGCGCTGTTACCTCTAATCGGTTTCGAGCAAGCTAAGACTTAAGATAATGATTTTTTAGAAATGTATATGTGAAGAGCATATAAGCAAACCGCAAGAAGGATTACCGGTATGTGTTCTTCTCGAGATCCCGGTGACCTTTGCACGCGGTAACCGAGAACCATGGGGTTTTTAGTCGGTAAAAGTCCGACATATCCTGCTGGTTAGTAGTAGTTTTCCCAGGGCAAAAAAAAAAACGATAGGCTGAGTATATAAATAACTGAATGGTAGTAACAATTATTTAGGTTAGGTTCATCATCATCATCAGCTCATAAACATACCACGCCTAGGCACAGGTCGCCTTTACCATCGAGAGTGTAAGTCTTAACCACCACGATGGTTTGCAAAATAGTTTGGTTTAGTTTTAGTTTGATTTTGTGCAGGTTTCCTCACGATGTTTTCCTTTACCCTTAAATTGTGAATACACACATAGGTAACTTGGAAAAGTTAGTCGTGTGTGCTTGGGTTTTGGACCTGCAATCGTCCAAATACTTGACCGCGCCTATACCTCGAGGGTTTAATTGCTGTTTAGGTTACTATTTATTATTTAGGAATGTAGGAACCCGGAATACGGGATTGCAAACCCGCTACCTTACCTCATAAGAACTATGAACAAGTACTTCTTCTATTAGATAAATTTATGAATGTCTCTATTATTATTTTTAAGATAGTATAACTAATGTACAGGTAATATAGAATTACTATATGCATATTTTTGAATTTTTGCGGGAATTCCCGCGGGATCCCGCGGGAAAGGCAAGTTTCCCGCAAATTTCCCGCGGGAAAAAAAATGGTGCGGGATTGCAAACCCTAGATACAGGCCTCTTCCAAAAAGTTATTCTGGGTATTAAAAGTTTGTGGACCAGCCGTCTTGCTGCTAATAATGATATTGTCAAAAGCTAATGTTTATTTAAATTTTGTAAGCATAAACTATATAACGTTTTTTTTTAAGGTTTAAACTCTTGTTAAGTAACAACTCTTAGTACACCAAATTACTATGTTTAAAACTTTTATTTGTTAAATATATTAAAGTTTAATTTGTTATGTAATTCACTAAGGAGATGAAGTATCCAGAGACGGTCTTGAAAATGCAGATATAATATTCGACAATTAACTTTCAAGAATATTCTGAAGCTTGAGGTCAATCTCTTTTAACACAGTATTGACAAAATTCTTTTGATTGTATTTGTATTAGAGATTGTGACTAGTTGGCGTAGTATCGTGGGCTATCGGTCCCCTTCGTGTAATTCGCCATTAGTCGCCGTTTGCACTCGGCTTTTTACCTTAATGAGCTCCCCCATCGCCGTCTCGTAACACGCACACGTAACCAGTACGCATTTCTGTGCATCGAACCCCAGCTTGAGCACAAAAAATGCTCGACACTACACGAACAATGAAAAAAACGAAAATGTCCTTCGTAATTTGCCTTTGATCAATTTACGTATGTGAATGAAAAAGTGTTTATTCTAATGCTTAATACTTAGTATTTTGTATTTTGATCATTTGAGAAGTATGCCAGTTCTGCGGTAAATGTGACCTGTCCACTGCAATTTCAGCTCGCTAAAGCTATGTCCATTACTTTGGTTCTTTGTCGAATGGCATCTTTTCTGATGCTTTCCTCCAGATAAACTTATAAAATATTTATTTAAAGCTTTTTTGTACACGTAATGATAAAGGAAAGAAGTACAATATTAAAGATAGGTACAAAAGGCGGCCTTATCACCTAGGGCGATCTCTTACAGGCAACCAGGTATGCAACCAGGTATGGTATGTAGCTCTCTTCATTTCTAGTCGAACCGCGAAAGACTTTTAATATTCCTTACTACTTCACCTGAGAGTGGTCTAAAGAGTTCAAGCCTTAAGTGTCAATGCTGGAAAATATGTTTTTAATCGATACCATTAAGACAACCTATTATTGGACTGCAGTGAACCATAAAATTATTTGCTTTTATGAAGTTGGCACATGTGTTTTAATTGTGGAATGTTAGATTCTAAAAACGGTTAGAAGTATTTTTTTAATTCTACTAATAGATTTGTAGATTGATTACTAACAGATCCCACATTGGAAATGAGGGTCGGTTATATGGGGTGACACTTCCGGAAGGACGTGGTCCTTTGGCATTCGGCAAGTTTTACTCATTTCAATAAAAATTGCCGTTTCAATCAAATGAATACAATACAATACGTGTATATAGCCAATATTTTGCTCTGTTAAATGGCCTATGAATAGAGAACGCAAGATTAATCTTTACGTAGTAAATTTTTTTTATTATTATTTTATATGTAAAGTTATTGTAGGTAAAAAAGAGAAACAATTCTATTTGTATCAGCCAATTACATATGTCCCAATGTTAGCACAGGCTATTATCCTTCCACAAGGATCACCGTTCAGGCCTCAGTCCACATCTTATTAGTAAATTGATTAATAGTTTGGTAAATTTCACAAAGTGTGAAATTATTATAAAGTTACTATTCAGTATTGCGATTTGCGGTACAAAAATCCTTCGTCTAAGAAAAACAATTATGGTGAATATTTATAATCATCGAAAGGATTGGTGAGAGTTTTTGCTGTCATATCATGAGAACAGAAACAGGTTGGTGATGGAGCCACCTGTCGTCTCATCTGTTATAATCGAGAAACAAATACGAAAGCCTACGATTGATGGAAATATAATACCACTGCTACCATTTGTATTGTTATATAAATAAATTTACCAAAATAGTCTTTGAAAGTACGACTCTTGTATATATACATAAAATCGCCTATTAAACCATTATCTTTTATAGCATATACCATGTAGCTTTGCGTGCATAACAATTAGAGATTTTCGCTCAATCAATTACTTAAGCTGTACGAGCCGACGAATTGGCAATAAATGTTTCATTACATAACCACATTTCTACTGACATTTTGATCAAAACGAAATGAAATTCGCGCTTTCTATCGTATGTGGAAAGTGAGTTTTTTCTCTCTCGCGGCATGTATAACAATTAAGTGGCTAGGTTTAGGATAGTGCGTGCATTGGGTGCGTGCGATAGCGATCTCCGCGTGCCCCTCGGCCCTCGGCCCGCGCGCCCCGCACTCCTACAAAACAACATTCTGAATATTTGTGAACCAGAGGGTTTTTTGCGCGAAGCCCGAGGGTGGCGGAGCGCAATCGCCTGCCACCGCACAAAAAACACTATTAAATAACTCAACAGAGCCGCGGGGCGGATTCGTGACCGCGATACGGCTTAAATTATAATAAGCTTTAATTAACGGTTAGCGACAACATTTTAGCAATGAATATTTTTATTTACTACCCTTTATGTGGCCATTGCTGATAGGTCTTTTACCTCTTGAACTTTTTAAGAAGTCCGTAAAAATGAGTATTTATTTAATATTAATACACAAAAATAATATTAGTTGCCAGACAACCTTTTTGAACAAATGCATAATTTTAAAGTATTTGATTGGCAGTTTGCACCGAGTTCGTCTCTGCATCAACCTGTTTGTGCTCAGACATTGAAAAAAATGCGGTAAAAACTCGTTATACGTTAGAAGTCAGGAGAGAGATTTCCCGCCAACTCGTCTCCGATTTACAAACCTTCTGAATAAATTTTAACACAAGTGATTTGCGACACTTAAACTTGAGATCTTTTGATGTATTTAAATGAAAACATTAAGCCATTGAGATTCTAATTAGATACCAGTAAGAAACCAACTGGTAGTGTTAATTACATTATTAATGGTTTCAATTTACAAGAAACATCTGCCCTATCTATCCAATATACCTACCCACTTAGGGTAGGTATCAATATTCTCAGAAAAATATAACCCTCCTACAAAAGTATGTTAGCAAATTGAATAGAAGTAGTGCAAAATTTTTATTAAGAAAATATTTGGGTGTATTGCCCACAAAGCATTACGTCTTAAAATAATTTCCATCATGCGATCCTTAATTAGTTCAACGCACACATGGCAAGATTTAAACTCTAGCGTATTGTTAGGGGGAATAAGAAGTATTTTTGTAGTAATTTCATTTTACGATGTTTGTACACTTGCATTCAATGCTAAGAAAATTCTCAATAATAATTAATATGAGAAGGGATTATACTGCCGTTAAAAATCTCTTAATCTATTTCTGTTAGCATATCGCTATGACTATGAGCATTTTGTTAATCCGGGTTGAACTGTAAACGACTAGCTTTGTGATATTTAATTTCTTTATAGTTATTACAATCGAGTAGTCAATTATAGTATTAATTGACATCTTTTTGAATTGTACTAAAAATAAATTTTTCAAAATATGAAAAAATTGTTTATTGGTTAAAGTATCTAAGATCTTACAAAGCTGTTACCATTTATGTTTTACATTTTCAGTAACAACTGGTAAGTACTACTGCATTTTTTATTGTAGTTTATGTAGACCATTCAATCGTATTATAATAACACATTTACCAAAGTACGATTTCGTAAAGCACCGCAGAGTGCTTTACTTCAGTTTTAAAAATAATCCAAATATCCAAAACATATGCATGAAATTCGAGATTCTTTCGTCACTTTGGCAACAAACCGTGTCAGACATAATGGTTTTGAGTTAGACTCAATTATACGTTTCTGAGGATACATCGCAAATCTCGCTTAACTCAGCGATCGTTAATCACTGATTGACTGACAGATGATGCATGGAGCGTTCGTGTAAGTAAATTATCGTGTTGCATGTCCCTGCAGAATGTACTGGTGTCGAATATATTTCAACTTTACAACCATATTTGTCTTGTGCTCTATGTGCTTCAGGATATAAGAAAGTAGTGATACTGAAGTAAAAGTTACACTACCTAAGATTTGTACTTGTGGAATGTAGAGACTAAATAAAATAATTAATTGATTGCTTGATGAAATAATAAATTTGCTGATAGAATAGCCAATGCCATTAATTTTGTATTAAGCGCTAGTAAATTTACTAATTCTTTGTCAAAAAACTTTACATTAATCTCTCTATATTTTTGTTTTAAGTTTGCTGGTTTATCAATTTTAATGCAAGCCACATCCAATAGGTAATTCTGAAAGAAAAGCAAGGAGCTCTATTTTAATAATTATTAAATTATATAATCTCTAAAACGTCAAAATAAGTGCAGTAAATGTCTTATTTTTCGTACGATACTAATTCAATATTGCATGTTGGTGTATTGGTTTATTACACTCAAAATATTTATGTAAGGTTTCCAAAGCTCTATCAGTCCCATAAGAAAGTATTTTACAAAGTCACTAGTAAAAAATGGTTTATTACATTAGCAGAGACGTATAAGCAAAAAATTAAAGGGACAAAATATCCACAGAGGTTTATGACAGACAGCTAGACACAAATGTGTGGCGGAGACATGGCGCTGATGCCCATTACTTGTCGCAGCATTTATATTATTTATTATTCAGCGGACATGTCAAACGTCCTTGCAACTTGGAACTAGCTGAATAAGGTCGCTGCTCCGCACACTGGCAGTTGGATATGATTCAGTTTTGGAAGTCCAGTAAGTGTTTTAGTGTTTCTATGCGGTAAAATAGTGATGGCGTCGAGGTTTAGGCGCGCGGTTGAGAATCTATTTAAAAATCTCTAAGTTTTTGAAGTTATGTGCGTATTCACAATGAAATATCCTTTAATTAAACGGTGAAGGAAAACATCGTGAAAAAACCGGAGAAACTATAAGTTCTTAGGATATTCTTACGTGTGTTGTTCGCCAACTCGCACTAGGCTGACGTAATGGACTAAGGCTTAAGCCTTCTCATTTGTAGAGGAGACCCGTACCCAACATGTATATGGGTTGATGATGATGATGAATAATTATTTACCGTCTATAAATTTTAATGAAAAGGTAACGTACATAGGAATTTCAGTATATAAAAATAATAACATTTATCATTCAACCAGGTCTTGGTAGTGCATGCTCGCCCTATATATTCTTGGAAATCGCATTACCCGACCCCTTATGTATTTTACATATGCATTAAACCTCCTTTCCTATTTGCCGTAGTCAATCGGCATTAGACAAAGAAAAGAAAATTACCTACTTTGCATGTTAAATGACCAATTGTGGTTTATTCTTGCCAGCCCGCTAAGTTGATTTATTTGTTTGATGATTTAGTGTTTGTTTTGTCTTTGTTAATGTATGAAAATAGTGGTGGGATGTAAATGGGCTCTAATGGTTAACTATGGTTTAAAATTTCAATTTTTAAGATCTCTCTTTTAATTTTCATATTTAAACAATCGTTCAATAACATTGAAATATTACTTGATGAATTGTTGTAAAATGTTGAGAATTATTATGGCTCGCAATTCGAAGAGTTGCTTATATTGTTTAAAATGCACTAATACATTGAGCCTGGGGTATCAAAAAGAAGGAGGGATCTTCAATATTATAAAAATACAGATCTCATCTCCAGGTGGTGATCAAATCGGGGCTTTACACATCTCACTCTCTAACCAACGTGAGAAATTTTGATTATGTCCAAGGTATGTCTGAAATTCACATAAGATTATTGAACCTAGTTAATCTAACGTAGGTTCAAGTAAAAGTGATACTACTGAGTAGTCATTCTATGGAAGTTTCCTTTGAGGTAGTGGTGTTCCAAGTTGGTTCAGGTTGCTCAAACATTTTTAGAAACTGACTCTTACAGGGCTCTACAACTTATAAGGGCTTTAATATATGTATTTAATATCTATTTCTAATTTTTAGCCTATTCAGAGGAAAATTAAATTATTCAGCTTGAAGTTGATAGCTTTTTAAAAACGTTTCAAAGGGATAACTGCACTAAGCAATCGGAATCTGAGTATTAACTTATGGCTACTTATTGCTACCCAAATATATAGCTATGTATGCTCACTATTATAATTACAATCATTATGTGTGCATTTACGGCTTAAGTATCACGCCTATAAATGATGTACATCAACACTTCCTCCATAATTTATCAGGCCAATGTTTATCTGATTGAAATAAAGGTGTTCGTTGCTATTTCATGAAACAAATTTCCCCTTATCAGTTTCACGTACAACGATCGTGTTAAAGTTTTCGTGTGCTATAAATCGGCGGTAGTACGTTATTTCGCAATGGTGACCTTTCGTGCGGCTCGCGGCCGGTCGGCGAATCGCGCGAATATATCGATTATTTCTTATCTTATCGGCGGCTATCGTTGGCGTGTCGCTGGCCGGTATAAAACGGGATTCAAACTCACGCACCGCACATAGCACCGTTGGTTGGTGTCACAGCGCATGCGCGATTTGCCAACTTGTATTGGACATCGGTAGCTCCGCCTACTGTTCGCATTGCAAAATGTTCGCGACCTCATCTCATGTAATGCTTGGAACGAGCATATAATTTGCATAGCTTTAAGCCATTCCCTCCATCTATTGCGTGGGTTACTTTTATTTGCAGTTAAAATTACCTTAATTAAGTGTGTTAGAAGTTAATATTGACTTAAAATAACGGAAATAAGCTGTTTCCTATTTTTTAAATTAAGATAGCGGATTTTGTTTTATAGCTCTGGTAATGAGATTTGGCACGCGTAATGTAAATTATGTATTTAGTGTGAATTTTATTTCACATAACCTTATTTCATGAAAGCAAAAATATGTTTTTGTTGAAATAAAAGTAGGCTTATTATTTTCTTATGTAGAGACTTTCTTTTATCAAGATATTCACTCTACTTATTAGGTTTTTATACAATAATAAAATAATTTGAAAATTGATAATCTTTTGTTATTGATTGTGAACATTTATTAATGCAATCAGTAGGTATTTGCAAACAATTCCGCGACAAAAGTTGAAATATTTAGCAACAAATGAAACACACAGATACACAGAGGCATGTGAAAGCAGTTATTTAAACTCGTTTACGGCACAATCCACCTGCTATATAATCCGCGCTGTTTCGCAACCCGCTCGTATCTATGTCATCACGCTGGAAAGAGAAGGAGATACGTTAATCGCCGTAGAGCGAGCGAGAGGTCGCACTAAGACCGGATTCTGCGAGGACGGAGGACGGAGGACGGAGGGGCTTCGCTATATTTACCTACTCCGTTATCTGTTCGCGAATATTGTTGCTCAATGTACACTAGGCAAAATAAGTTTGCACTCCACGCTAACAAATGGCGTACTTTTACGAACGAAACTTACGTGAACGGCTATTGATTTTCACCAAATTTTCGTGAAACATCGTAGAGCGTAGTTGATTATTTAGCGTTGGACAATAAATTACCTTTAAAACCGGCGGAATCGATGCGACATCAATTATTAAATTACATGTTGGAGTGGCTGTAAGCGGCGGTGGAAATTACGGTGATTTGGGCAACTTTTGCGTTGTTTGGTGGTGGGAATCGATGGTTTCCGATTTAAAATTGGACGTAGACATCGATCGCATTTTTTATTTCTTACTACATTGTTGCGTTAATTTTACGTCTTGCGTTCTACAAAAGTTTATTAGTGGATGAAATATTTTATAGATGTGTAATATACCAAATACTTATCGGAAATGTGTGTAGAGTTTCATTGCAGTCACTAGTTTACTTAACATTTTTGTCAGCGTCGCTTACATTAAACAGAAAGGAAATCTAATTAGGCCTATCTAATATTCATCAAACAAAGAAGATTGTGTTACTTTTTCCTACCACATATTCGCGACTCTCACATTCCACGACTCTCATTCATCGTTTTATTTTGAAAACACCGTACAGATTCCAGACGGATGACAAACAATATGTGTGTATTTAGATCATGGTCCGTGGTCCGATTTTCGTAAACAGCGATGTTGCCGGTGAGGCGTAAACAGCCATTACGAAAGCACGCGGAACAGAAGCGGCTGGATTCGCGCTCCATTACCGCGGTCGGGCGTTTGCGCGTCAATATGGCGGCTGCATACGTCCGCGGAGTCAACGGCCTCCACGCTGCGCTTGCGCAACTCCACGCGCGAATCTCGACACCAAAACAAAGTCTTCACACTCACACAACAATGCTTCATTGCTTTCGTTCACTGTTGTATGCACACTAACGTTGGTACATTTCTGCGCTAGTTTGGCACTTATCTGTGTGCCGAGGGGCTGTCGGCAATGCTACTTGATTAATAATGTCTGTACTATATTTTCCTCAACCGATACGCTGCCGTTCGTGGTTTGTCAATTAGTATAGTTTAGACACGTGATTCGTACTGATCTGTATTTACTAAGCGTTTTAAAGGTTAGACACATATGAAATTTAAATAGATCCGTGTAAAAGTAGGTGGTCTTCATTGATAGTTATCGCTATTGTTTCTTTAGCAGAATAAAAAAGAAGAATTAACAGACGTTTGGAAACACTGATTTAAAGATTTGCATTTTTTAACGTATAAAGTAATAAACATGTTTTGAATGTTTTCTGTAATAAATACCGAGAATAATATATAAGTCATCAAAACTCGAAGCATGCAAATAACCAACCAGACGACTCAATAACAGATGAGTGTGAAACTGGACCAGCGCAGATACCAAAGTGGAGACATCAACAAGGTCCCGTTAAGAACGGTAGCGTGTTGATAGTGGTCGCCGAATTCGGCACAGAATGCAAACGCGCTTTGGCATTGGTGGATCGCCTACTTACCGCTTATGTGCGATCGGACAACTTGGCACACTCTATATGTATATAACGAAACGTTCCATGCATAATTTATGCATATTATAAAATTGGAGGCCGTGTGTGTACATTCGCTTTTCGAAATTCACATCGGAAAGTATCGATTTGAAAGGCTAGTTAGGTTTGTCCCGTTTACCGATATGATAATAAATTTTGTTGAAACCAATGCTAGAAGACGACGTTTGAATTTAATACTTAACCGGATGATTATTAAATATATCTATATATTTGAATAAAACGAATCTTTATGATTGAAGCTTCATAAAAAAAATAAGTGGAAAAAATAGTGCTCTAATATTACCTACTTTAAATTAAGATCACAGATTATACCGGATGAAAAATGTATGTCGCTTAGATAGTTACTTAGCGAAAGTCATCCGATTTCACATTTTAGCAAAAAACCTACTTAATTTTCATTTTTATTATAATAAAAGCATTAGTTCTGCCTGGTAATAACTTAACAATGTTTGCTATTATCGCATAGTGGGTAACATCAGCTACTAGAGGTCATATGTTCTACAAAATTTTACACATTCCAGTCAAAGTTAGCAGCTTTCGTGTGTCCAATGACAAGGCCTTTCGCACCTCTTATGTCTGTCAATTGAAGATCCTGTTTTGTGAACAATTACACTGACTTCTCTGTTGCTTCATGTAGAAGATATAGCTGTTACAATATTAGGTCAAAAAATTAAATCCAAAAGGTTTAGTCCTCTTTTTGTATAGTTACGCGCCCAATTGATGATATAAATCATAAAGTACCTATAAACGCATTTCATTCACAAAGATTCCACGTCTTAGATGAATGAGATTTCGTTGAAGAGCAGTCAACGAGATTAATTACGTATGGATGCTACCTAAGACTACATCAAAATTTAATTGTTAATTCTAGAATCCACTGCTAAAAGGCGAAATTATTCTAATTATAATAAGCTACTATCGTACTTGTTTATTTAGAGATGTATATCTCAAGGGGCAGGCGGTTACGACTTTACGGTACAGTGTGTTGCCGCGCTTCTTGAGCGCACGCCAATTAACAACATCAAAATATTTAACTGTATTTCATGAGAATTAATAAACTAATGGCATTGTGTTCCCGACACATTAATTGTTACAACAATTTTGTTAAGTATTTATTCAATATGTGTTCAAACCTTAAAATTCTGACCTGAAATTGATTAATTTCGATTGACTTAATCGAATAGAAGATGCAGTTAAGAATTCAATGTTTTTTTACATTTTTAGTAATAATAGTGCAGGTTCAATAAGTCATAATTCTTTAAAATTTCGAGAATCGTGAAGGACACTCTATTGGCCTTTGTAATACTTGTGCCAAAAGAAATAGATTTTTTCATAATTTAATTCAACGTTATCTGTAAATAAAACACAATTTGACGTCCAAATTCAAAGTTGCCAGTCGCATTTGATGAAATCTATTACGTACAATCAAATATTTGTTAGTTTTTAAATTTTTAATCAGGTCACAGCTTTATATAAAGCTCACAGAAAATGCATGCAACACCGAATTATAAGATTTTATCATAAACCATGAAGACGGCAAAATTCAACCAATAAAACTAGATGAAGCTTGAACTTAATTAATTTTATTCAATTTTTAATCAATTATATCGTCCATTAATTATAATACACGATTTTATGAGCTATTAAATAATTCTGAGTTGAATATAAACGTATGGCTTAGTGTTATTTGATTCATAGAACAATGACCGAGGCTGAAGTGAGAATGTAAATCGAAAAATAAATGTGATATTACTGGGCGGCTTGCTGTGCCTAGTGACGAGATGAATCGGCCTCTGTGTGTTGTTTACAACGTAGTGAATATGGGTCACCGCCGAAATTTGCATTTGCGCCATTAAACTTTAACCAAGTCTGTTTGATTACCAACTGGTTTCGAATTACATGTGTAACATATTGTACAACTATCTGAGCGTTTCGTAGTTATTTGGTAACTTGTAGAGGACGTGCTGCAGATTTGAAATTCATATCAAGGTTCGCCCTTTGAAAGTATTTTAGTATTTGAACTTATTGTAATAGAATCTTTGAAATGAATAAATTTATTCATAAATAAACTGCAATTATCTAGCTCAAGTTAAATTTAAAAGTTTTTATTATTAATAAATCGTATTTAGAACTTGTCAAGGTCGCGGGACGTCGCTGGCTGCAGGCGGCTTCCGATCGATGCCGGTGGAAGTCATTGCGGGAGGCCTATGTCCAGCAGAGGACCACGATTGGCTGACAATGAGAATGATGATGATGATTTAGAACTCATAAAATTGTACTAAGAGATTTATTATTTTTTAAGGTTTCGAAGAAACAAATGATGGTAGTTGATTTTTTTTAGAGTTCTGTGATTCGTTTTTACGTGAATAATATTGTTATCATATAGATATTGTATTAAAGTAATTAAAGTTTGCTGTAGTGTTTTTAAAACAGGTGTACACGTGTATGTTAATGTATCCTTGCTTTACTAAGATGAGGATGGCATTCGAAGTGTTGCCACATATTCATGTGTGTTTTTTTGGCATAATGAATATTAGTGAGACGATTGCATAATGTTAATCGGCTTACTAATTAACTAACCGTTTAGAAACAATATTCTGAATGTATTGACCTAAATAAAGTTTGGTTATTGATTGCACAGTTTTTCAAATCACACACGTTTTTCTAATTAGTCAAATTAAATTTTTATTTGATGTATCTATATTAACTTTTTAATAGTTATTATTTCGCTATATAAATTTACATATCTCTGTACACACAATAGCCATATCTTGAAATAAATACAAGCGTGTCTAAAATGTACGCACTTATTTAGCAACCTTGTCTCATTTAAGGCCATCGATAAAATAATAAGAAAATATTTTTGTAAAATCCTTCATGTAATACTTTACCGGGTTCATATCAATGATTTTCAATGCAAATGCTTCAAGGAATATTAGATTCACCGCTTGATAATTACGCATGCGCCTTCATACCGACAGGCAGCACAGCCAATTATGTTTAAGGTGGTACGAAGTGTTTCCGTATGTGGGTACGTCACCTTTGCCTTTCAAAATATTCATAAGCTGTTGTTGTGCATGCGAATCGGAAGTGTTGGGAAGAGGTCGACGTGCGCCGGCGCGCGACACGTGTAACGCTTGCGTAACTCAACCTTGCGCTCGCGAATAATATGGAACGCCGCACCATCGACAGATTACTGTGGATATTCCGACCACTCAGCCGCCCAGCACACCGCCCAACTTTACTCTGTAATAATACTGTCTCATAGTTTCATTTCATCATCAGGCTGCTATTTATTTTCATAAACGTTTCTCGAATTTTGAATTTTTGCTGAATTGTCATCGTGTTTTAAGACAACTTTTAGTCATGAAAACGTCGAGATAATGATACTCTATGAAGTAACTATTTGTTATTAGTTGTGCGGAAAACAATAAAGGAGAATACATTTTGTTCATATTATTCCCAATAGTTACAATTGCTAAAAGGTGGCATTTATTCATGGAAATACCATTTTTTTAGAAAATAAAATTTAGATAATAGAATTGTATTGACTTATTGTGTCCTATTAGTCACCATGCTGCCATGGGAAGTTTGAATTGCAAAATTTATTCAACAGTCGTATTTGCATGGCGCATACGCTGTTCAATAAATAATATTCGGCTACTTCCACAGTAATTCATTGCAGCGATAAATAGCTTCATGGCAAATCAAAGGGCCTCGTCGATGGCAGCGGAAGGTCATTGAGACCTTCTGTCCATTGCCCATTGCCCACGAGTGTTAACATTGACGACAGCACTTTATGCAAATCGTCTTTGCGCGTGCTCGGTTCTCACTACCGCCACTCGACTATGGGAGCTTAGCGCACAACCAGTACTTGCGACCCTTTAACTTCATTATTGTATTACAAACGGCCGTTCTTCCTCAGGGCCTTCAACTGGGCCGATACTCCAGTCGTGACTGGTAGCTGTTCGCATGATTTCCTCATGATAACCTCGCAGCGCTCACCGGAATATGTCTTGCCAATGTGAACGCAGGTTTAATTTCAGATGAATTTCATTGGCCGTATTCAAATAGTCTTGCGAATTAATATTTAGTTGGCCATGTATGAGGTCATATGATTCTTGAAAAATATCCGCAAAAAAATCATTTGAAATTTTAAGAATACCAAAATTTCGGATAGTATATCATGAATAACAACTGAATTTACATTGTAACTGTATTGTGGCGAGTAATGAAAGTACAAAAGGGCTATTGCCACATCGATATCCTATCTACGTTTTAGAGGACACGTCGTCTGAGCTGGGTACGTTAGTAAGTCGTTCAATTCGACATATTGCTTCAATGACACGAATTCACGAATATTCTTATTGGAAGAATTATTTGTATAGATATAAAGATATAATTCTCAAGTTGTTCAATTTTGGTGCAAATTTTATAGCGAATTTAATTTTTAATTATTTCAATTATGACCACTCTTGTTGCATAATTAAAACGAACGAATATTTTTTTATGTTTTTCCTGTTTACTTAAAATATGCAGTGTTTCATGTAGATATGGTATATCGAGTACCTTTGTTCCTTCGATAAGGCAAAATTTTATACAATCATGTATCATCAACCGAAAAGGGATATTTCTAGAACCACGTTCCGCTGAATTTTATGTTCCGTAAATAACAAGCAAATTTTTTGCGATTTTTCGAGCGCAGACTTCGTTGTCTAACAAAAATGTTCTGGCGGAAACTCAATTAAATTTTTAGGAGTTTTATCTCAGAAATCGATACTTATCGATAGTTCGGTATAGTTCATTAAGCAGGAATAAGGCAGGTTACTTAATAAACGACATATACACCTGATACTTGCAACTAGGCTGGACGCTGTGATTAGGTAGATCATTTACAAGTTTATTTATAATTTTAGCACAATTCGAGCGCAAATTAATAGAGTCAAGCCGGCACGGGCGGTTCAAGGCGAGCCCTGCGCAGCTCGCGAAGGGCCGCGGCAGCGTCACGCGCCGCCATTGACCCACTTACACATACCTACACAGCGTGTGCGCACCAGGTATCGTCGCCGACGAAAGCCCTTCCACACACAGCCCTGTCACGTACACTAACTACACTGACAACTGGCGGTTGCTGCATTTCACGAGGTTGGTATCGCTTGCAAAAATAATAAAAATACCGGTAATGAGTAGTCTAGAGACCTGAGAGAAAATATGCTGTACATTTTCTATTTACGTTGCTAGTATTGTTTGCAGGATATTCGGTAGTATCATGTTCAATGTTTGTATGAATTTTACTGTGTTAAAACTATAACTAAGTTACAAACGGTATAATTCAGGAGTATAAAATATTTGGACAAAATTTACGAACTTATGATGCTTCGAGGTGATGCACCTAAAAAGCTTAATGTACTAATAAATAGTAATATTTATTAGTACATTAAGCTTTTTAATAAATAGTAATATTTATTAGTACATTAAGCTTTTTAGGTGCATAAGAAGAACTAAAAGTTATAAAAAAACAATCTGATTCTATATTTTGCTACATCGCTCACGAGTATTAAAATCTCGGTGAAACTCTATGCTCTCAAAACTATAAAAATAAGAGCTGAAACATTGTGAAAACCTCACTACAAAAACTTCTAGTAAACCGCTTTACTGTATACAGGAAACTTTATAATACGTGGTATAGGTATGCACGTTGATAATGCTTTAGGCTGTGATTATACAATATTTCAGCAGACCTCGTTCGCTACAGTTGTTTGTGGCGCGCATCTCAAGGCGACGGCTGGCCCTCCGCCGCAAATAATTCTGCTATTGTGAAACACGCCTTATCATCCGCCTTGGGCCTTGGTTAGATCATACGAATTACGGTCAAGTTGACGATTTCACGATTAATATTTTTATATGATAATGTCTGTTGCTACACACGTTATACTAAAATCCATTTTGTGGAATTGCTTATCTCGATTTTATGTTTTTCGAATGTGCGTATATGTGAAGGTTTTATCAAGTATAAAAATATATGCATTCAACAAATGTACAATTCCGCATTTTATTGAAATTACTCGTTGAAGTATCAACATAAATAACACAAAGAAGAAGTTATTTTTAATTATTTCCTAGATTAATTAAAAAATATTAAATAAGGTATGAGATAAATACAGCACACATAACTATTACATGTGACAACATAATGCACTAAAAGTGCTTATTAATTCCGTGGTGTCATACAAGCATACGTGTTATTCATCAGGCGGAGAGGGCATGTTCTATGCATTATCTCTAAAGAGGCATGCCAGTGATAAGTGCGTCGGCTGCGGCGTCAATGCACTCGGCTGCATGCCCCTAGGTCAGTTCCCTGTGACTCAGTCACTAATGCACCGTTACATATAAAACGCATCGAAAGCTCTACCGCCACAAAAATACGTCTTCGAGACGTTTCTACGAGCACTTTAAACTTCATCGACGTTCAAGAGTATTCGATGATATAATACCACCAAAGTAACTACGCAGTGTAACAGTAAATGTATGGAACGCGTTCCGAAACCCGGTTAGTTTGTACGTTCCAAAAGAACTCGCTAGTTGCATCAGCGGAACAATCGTCGTTACCCGGTGCTCCAGTGACTTTACAATAATATTATGAATCTTTTGCTTTCTTTACGACTTTCGTTTTCGATTTGTGAAGCAATCATAGTGATAACATTCAATTTATGTTCGTAATGATACAATAGTCATAACAACGAGGCTATTGTTCGCCTGATTGTTGTTAAGTTTTGTATTGTATGAAATCTAGTACGAAGTCGCGAACATTTTGGCAAATATTAATTGGTATTTCTAAATTTGCAAAATTATAGACATATGTATTCCTTATGCTTCAATTAAATACATATGAGAATAGACAAACAAGTATTTCGATTTGATATGTGCGTCGGCACCGGCCCTCGATGCACTCATTTGAATAGTAATTGTTGATAAAGTAATTGAGAGCGCGAACATCTGCCTGTTTACCTCAGTTCCTCAGGGCCCTCGAGGGTGTAGATAGCCCTCAACCCTTGCCGCGGCCAGCGGCCATCGGACACAGCTTTTTATCGAATAGCAAACATACTTAATGAGAAATATCGGTTACGGAAATACTCTACTGCACATATCGTATTATCAAATATTGGTACCCTTTCGTATTTTTTACTATGAAGATAATATTTATAGAACAATTGAAAACCATACCATATGGATTGCTTCTGCCCATTAAAAGGGAAATGGAGCGGATAGAAAAGTTGATTGAATTTTTCCATGTCGCGCGAAACTAGTTTATGTCTCAATGTAATAATTGTGGTATGCTAATAAGCAATAAATATATTTCATCAAATGTAAAGAGCAACGTTGATTTGTAATTGCTCTCATATAGTTTAATGGTTCTACCTTTCAAATGACTTTAAAGTAACTGTTATCATTTAAAAATATGACTACCGTTTTTTAAGAACATATGTGTTGTCAGGCAGATGTGTAAGGTAAGGAATAAGCGTTGTATCTGCAAGTAGAAGCGCAACAAATGCATCGCAGCTTGACTGCACTGACCAATGGGGAGAGTTCGTTGGGCAACACGTACTGAATTAATTCCACCGCCATTTTTAAAAGTCAAGGTCTGAGGGATCAATACATTGTATTCGTATCCTTTGATTTAACGATTAGAAAGTAGAAAGCATGTGTTTTTAATCAAGGCAGTTATTTTAAATGATAACTGTAAATTATCCTGTAGCAATATTAAAAGTGTAATTATGAAGTGTTTCATATCATCTAAGGATATTTGATTACTCAATATTTTAGATGTTTTAACTTGTATGCAATCATATATAAAATAAAATAAGTAATTCGCTGATGCCACATGTTTCATCCTTCTATATTGTACCAAATACATATTATCACAGATTAGAGCTATTAAGGGATTACAAAAAGCATTTTAATATGTAAAATATATGAAGATAACGCATAATAAAGAAGAATCAGTAATTAAAGGCAGGAAGAAGTACAACATAATTTATATCAGGTGACCCACATAGAGCGGTTGTAAGCCAAGCGGAAACTTTTCTGTTGTAGGGTTGCGATTTATTGCGCCCACTCCGGACCGCAACAGCCGGTGTCTCTTTGTCTTTAATTGGCTACAAAACACACTCCATTTAGAAAAAGACCAAATGATAACGGAACTCGTTTTTTGTATCAGAATTAATGTTTAGATAAAATATATTTGGGCGAATAAACGCCTTTGTTAAGGCAAATGTATATGATTGTATTTTATTATGATATTTTCATTACATATTGAAGGTTTGTCGAAATAAATTTGCAGGACGTCACAGGATGGTAGCTGCATTTTCGCCTTTCACTGATAATAAAGAATTTATAATAATTCGTTAAAAAATTAAAGGTAACATATATCCGAAGAACATGTTGATACATAAAAATAATTAACCATGCTCTCAAGTCTCACCAAACTGAATTCATCGTGGCTCTACCATAATATGTGAATTTATTCTGCGAATATGCAGCTATCAAATATTTTAACTTTTTGTGCTTATTCTCAATCCCATACCGTAAATATTGTACTTTATGGAATATGCAGTAATATGTATGTGGATAACTTACACCATGCTGCAAGGTGCAATCGCAAAAAAAAACCGTATGTTCGTTTAACGTTGATTTAGATAGAGCTTTGACGCAGAGTAAATTGTTTTGTCATAGATTGATTCGTCTTACTAATATTTCTTACTTTTAAAATTCATAAATCTATGCTGTGTATTTAGTGTTTTACTAAAGCTTAGCATAGTTGTGCGTATTCGAGTGAAGTCATAAAAAAATTGAGTAATTTAATTCAGTTTCTTTTTACCACAAAGGGACAATGTAGTCGCATGAAGCTTATGAAAATGTGAACCTATATCATGTGAAAATTTACAAGAACACTCATAATAAAAACAAAAATGCCTTGAGAGTAGATTTTCACGAAATAAGCGTTAAAAATTAGTCAAGATTAAAAACAAAAATACTGAGGTAAATCACAATTTGGTAACACGTTCTAAATTATGCGTGCAAAATATTTATGTAAATAAGGCAATATATCTAAGGGATTTCATATATTCAAATGAAAAATATCGAAATCTACACAACGACAACATATATAAAATCGAAACGAGTAAAATATAACGAATATAAATAATATATTAAATTATACGACGTCGCTGATATTCGGTATGAATCGGAAAGCAAAAAAATACCGAGAGGATTGCATTATATCCACAATAAATCTAATGACACGACAGCGACTATAAATCGGAACAGGTAGAATTCGTAGCTAATGACCACGGGAAATCTACAATGACTTAAGAGCAGTTAAGAAAGCATTCAAATATAGTATGTATTTCGTTTGTATTTTGTCGTAATTTCCTGTGTATGATAAATATGGTTTCGTTTCATGCAGTTTGACTACGGAAAACCTACAACGACTTAAGAGAAATTTTAAAAGCGTTAAAAAATAGCATGTATGTCGTTGGTATTTCAGGATAATTTCGTGTGTATGGGAGGTATGGTTGGTTGTATGCAGTTTAGAGGGGTTGTAGAGGTGCGCGGGGGCGGTGGCAAGCGAGAGCTTGGCCGCTGAAAGGGTTGTGTGGGAACGGAGGGCACCTGCGACTCCACATGTTGCTCACCCAAAATGTTTTTTATACATTTGTGCAGACGTATCTGTCTAATGCAGTTTTTTATTCCTTTCCTAGTTCGTATATTAAATTAGTGGATGAGGACATGAGAGAAATATGAATTGATAAAAAAACGCATTGGCCGCATGTTGTCATGTCAACATAAAATACATGTCGTCTGAATATGTTTCGTATTTCAATAGAAAATGATGTGGCTAATATTATATTTTAGGCACAGAATAATCGGATAAGATATAAGACATAGTCCTATTCTCTTTGTCAATTAAGTACCATTATTCAAACCGATTCTATTTCAATCTGTTATTAACATAACTAAGTTTAATTGTGAGGTTTTATTCTCTAGGTGGCTGTTGCCATTATCGCTGGCCTTACCACGATAGGCCATAGTTTAATAAAACTCAAGCGTAGCATACAAATGACATATCTATTTCATACCATAGAAATTGTACTTCAATGTCATACGTCTTTCCTCAATTCGGTTTATTCACCTTGATACAGTCACTCGTGCTATCCTTCTGAAATAAATAATCTTCCTTCTAGCTATATATGTATCTATGTCACCTGAGATATTTTTATACTTATGTTTTTTTGCTTTTATTACACTTTCTGCTTCTTTAATTTCGGTATGTTCTCAATATTTAAGAGAATAGATAACTGTTACATCCACGTAACTTATATTTTGCTTCTTTTGAAAATTTCAGAAGCTATGAGGGACTTTTGTATTAGACTTATTTTAGGAATAAATCTATTTTAATTATTTTAGGAATAATCTCTTTGTTTCACAAGCTGTTCTTTGACCATCTGAACTAGTCAATATATATTAATAAGGTTTAAAATCGGATAAAGTCTTACCTAAAGATTTCTGGTGCTATTAGTTAGTACTCCCATATAGATTATAAGTATAAACAAATATGAAAAAAAAAAAAAAACACTTCTGGCATTTAAACATTCTAGGTAGGAAAGTGGCAAGTTGTAAAGACGACTTTGATGATAGGTAATTGTCCCGTGTAATTCGACAAGACAGGGGGCGTGTGCAAACTGTCGATTGCAACTGTTTGCCGTGACATTATCGTGTCAGCGTATAAAACTCATACCCATTAAGTATTCCGTATTTTGCGGCGTAATCGAGTGTCCAGCTTGAAAAGAACTATTGACGGCTGCTTGGAAGTAAAGGACACAGGTCTACGAGTCTAAATGGCACATACACGTGCATTATTAAGTTACGGCGGTAGTTACCTCAGCGAACTGCCCCTATTTCTCGCCAGTATTTATTCATTTTGCAACACATCGCCTGTCGGCCTTTTCACCCTTCCTGGGCGGCTAACGCGCTCTCGTCAATGAATGTTTAATGAGCGGCGATCGTTAAAGGCCGCCAAATTCACAAAACTCCCTGTTTTCGAGGCGCTATCCAAAACATCGACACGCAGCCATTATGTATGCACAACCTCATTAGACCTGCCACGTCGTTCTTTCAGAAACGTTGAAGGATTCAACTTTGTTTAACAGAATTAATTACGTATGAAGAATTACGTTCGATTGAATAATTCTATTTTCGCTTTTCGCAAGACCTTTATAACAGCCTTTGAGTCACACATAATAAATAATAAAGAACTTCATATGTATTATACGTATGTTTTAAAATTGATTCCCCGCAGATCCTTCGATGGTTTAGATTAAAAGTATTTTTCATGAATTTTTATAAACCCAACACACTTCTCAGCAAAAAGAAGGATAAAACTATTATCACAATAATTAACATTTTAAAAAGCTAAATCGTGTTTTGTGCGAGTGTTAATCGGATAGTAGTGGGATTTTTTTGCATAAGCGGATAACCCTTCAGGAGCTACCTGCGCCGGCGCATCCACAATGCGTTTATTGTTGCGCTACGCAGATTGCGTAAGTGGGGTGTACAGGCTTAATGCACTTTAAAGACATGATTTTGATGAATTATAGATTTATTTAGGTATATTCTTTATTGTACACCACAATAACACAACATTGACACAAGTAATTCTAAATCACGTAGTGTCAGTGTAGATATTAGATGTTGGAAGATAGTTGATATGATATTGACATGTTCAAAAATGGGTAGTTACTGTCTTTATGTGGGAATATCAAACTATGAAATTTCTTTTTATAAGTCGTAAAAAGAAGATTTTTTAATAAATACAATTCAGGAGAACATCAGGTCTGTTATACGACGATTTACAAGTGAATCTTTATTAATTTTCTTGTAAGAAATTATTATTAAATCAGATTAAACATACGCACCCTACACGAATCAAACGCTTCATGTTGATAACTACAACAATGAGCAAAAAATGCGAATGAAAACATTTTTTTAGCGCGCACTAAATAGGTCAGGTGCATACTCAACCCTTTCGAAGCGTGGGAGTGTATTTTTTGCCCAACTTACAATATATTGTACGAATATTTTTTGCGCAACTGCGAAGTGTCTGCGATAATTTGTTCCCACATTTATACGATCGGGAAGTGATGACAGTTAGAGATTGTTCAATCGCGATCTAACAGTTTCTGCAAAAAAGGGTTGGAAGTACCGTATTTCACGGTAATTGCTTGTAGGTATTAAAAATGCACGTGATTGTCGGTAGCAATGTCGGATTAATGTTTTCATCGTAGTTAACTAGCTGCCTTGCTCCGTAGGTTGTGTTTCAGGGACATTAGTGCTTACGTCAAGAGGTCGGTCAATTAATGCTTTTACGTCACAAACTTACTCATAATATTGCAATGTTTTGCTTACGTGTATTAGTAAATTCTTTACATACAAAATAAAACCATCGATTTGGTTTAGGAAAATGTTCTGAACAATATGCGATATGTATACATTTTTTGACTAAGAAGGCCCAGGAAAGTATAAAATGTCTCATCTAATCTCTAGTGATCTATTTTCATTATCGATTACATTAAAATGTATCGCAACAAACAAACCTGAAAGTGTTTAACTGTTCTCTTAGCTGACCTTTTAGGAGGATCGTGGTCTGCGCTTGCTCATAAACCATTCTGAGCAATATGAACCTACTTAAAAAAAGTTTAAAAATATGCCAATTACGTCTTAACTCTTATGTTTGTAACCGTACGTCTGTTTCCTGCATGTGGTGATTGATGATTGAAAATAACATAATTATTATAATGGCTCCAGTGCTTCCAAGATCATTTGCATCGTCCGCCCGAAGGCATCGCGTAAAAAGTAAAGGGTGTAGTCAAAACATATTTGCTGAAAGAATAATGACAGATCGCAGTTGGGGGCTCGCCGGAAATGCAACATTCGCAGTGAAACGCCACTTCCGGACCAGTCATATGGCTTCTCAATTATGCTATTGAGTGCATGTTTCTTTATATCTTGAGTCTTGAAAGAACGAGAGAATGGTTTTTTCAAAGCATTGAATTGCGTGTTGGTGAAATTTTACATACACTTTGAGGAAGTTATATAGTATTTACACGCAAACCTAAAAACAAAATGCAGCGTAACATTTGCATCTATTTTTTAATATATTGCGTTAAAAGCCCCACAGTCTTAGGATTCAAACTTTCATGAAATTAACCATATAGCGCTCTTTAGTAAAAAAAAGGTTTTATTAATCCTCCAAGAGCTCGATACATTCCATCTTAATACTTATTGGATTACATGAATTAATGCGCTTATTGGAAAAATTTGCGGTATTCACAGACTACACTGTACTTATCTAATGACGTAAATATACTCTGAATGCCAAACAGCGTGTTTTCCTACGACGCGCTCGCACATGCGCATTTTGAAAAGCTCGGTTGGCTCAACGCAAAAATCTGTAAACGGTTTTTGTAAAATATAATATATAAATAGTTTGCTGAGTTTTTACCGGTGTCAGAGTTCAGAGTTAGCGTGAGAACGCGCGCGGTGTGATAGGCTGAAACCCGCGGGGGAGTTTTTGTTCAGGCGGGTTCAACGACTTCGCGCAAATGTTGGCTTCACGGATGTGTGCTGGGCTTCTGTGTAAGTAGACCTACTTGATTTGTATTTCATTTTTAATAAGCCACATTACGCCATGCACAGTACAACCTAAAGTACCTAATAGTTGAGATTTTTGGCCCAAATAAATACTTAAGGGCATTTGTGAAATTTCAATACTGAGAACTAATTTATTGGTTTGACATTATTTCGGTTTTAAGTAAAAGCGAGATAGTCTTTTTTTATGTAATTGACATTTTAGAGTCTTTCCTCTTGCTAATTGCGAAACGGTTACTTTCACAAAGTAATTTTTATCTCTCACAAATACAAATATGAATAAATCGACGGGAAATTACTTATTAATTGCGCGTATGCGTAATAAATTTGTGCGAGCTTATTGTACGACATGGACGCATATTTTAAAAGCTTTAAATCATATTTGATTCAAAGTAGAAGCGTTTGTGGAGTTAAACCGATAAAGTTTCTATCTCCATTTCAAAATAAACTTATCGCCTTACTACGAAAGTTGGAGCAGATTTATTTTTTGTGCGGCTTTTTGCACTACATTCTCCGATACAAAAAAGGGGATATTAAGAGTTTTTCGTTGCGACTGCATTGTTTATTTTAGTGACAAAGTAAACTCGAATCCAAATATTTTTACGAATAATAGAACGTGACTCTGAATATCTGCGGTTATGGAAATTGTATAGCTTTGCTAATGTGAACGTTACACAAACCATGCAAACGAGAAACGCAGCGGACACCCGACTTTGCACGTCTACCTCATTTTGGTTCGGGGTATCTTCGTTAATATTTGAACGCTGTTGTATTTTAGGAAATCTTAAAAAAACTATGGCTTAAATAATGTGTGCTTGGAGTAAATTAAAACTTTAAAAAACAGATCCTTATAATGATGAAGTACTTCAAGATATTTTTTACGGAAAATGACTCTGATGAATGAATGATTTTATTTATCTATGTATATATAACTATGTATTATAATTTGCAACACCATTATTTATGCACCTATTCGTGTTTCTCTGCACCACCCTGAGGTTGACTGGCAGATAATGCCTTCGGCATTAAGTCCGCCTTTATAGTTAAATGTATAATAGTATATGAAGCATAAATAAATAAAATGTATAAAATGCAATGGAACAATATACATGACTTCGAATATCTATAAATATATTATGCTATCAACCCACGAAGCTTACAAAAAATGTGCACAATGCGTTCACTAATAATGAGACACAAGATTAATGTTCCGGGTCGATTCGCGGCCCTCGTCCCGATGAGTACAGTTATTCCACGACCCGTCCCACGCTTTTGCACAATTTATATAGGAAAAAACGAAATTTTATAAATCCCATCTACCTGCTCGTGTGGCTTGCAGAATTTTGATATCTTTTGTGAACAACTTTTTGCTTTAATTTGTGACAATTATACCGGTATATGACTTTTTACCTGTGAGTGTTTTTTGTGCGACTTTTCAGATTCCACCGTATCTGACGTTTTGCACGACCGTTTGTTTTGGTAACGATATCCCTGGATTTTAGTTTACTGTTAGCTGGAAAAAATACTTGGTAGAGGCTTATGTTGCTACAAGTACATCCAAAGTTAATTCTGAAATAATAGTTTTATCTAGTGTATTGGTAACAATTAGGTGTTTTATTAAAAAGCAGATAGTTACTTTTTTAAAAAAGCACCACTTACCAAGGATTAAAAAAAAACTTTTTGTTGCAATCGTCGTTAAACTGTGTTATTTTTTCCCTTGCGGTTCCCCTCTCTCTTATAAGAAAAGTGACAAAAACCTACCGAACGTCATACCTTAATCGTTTAGGAAAAATTTATTAAAGATGTAAACCAAAGTCTATCCAGGTAGGCTGATGATATTGCGTTTTATCGAAATAGTTGATGTGTCTAAAAAATCTCTCTGCATGTGCCATTTAAAAAGGAGATGAACAAAAAATGGTTTGGTAGGCAAAGAATGGCTGCTAAGACCGCGGGAAGGGTTGAATGTATGAGAGCAGGCAAAAAATTATGATAGAACGCTATTTTATTGAAATTACTACCAATGTTTCGTATTGGCCTATTGATTAATCCTAGTTTTAGAAATTTTCATATTCAGTAAGACAAAAAAAGAAAATTATTTTGTAATTTTTAAGTTTTTATGTTGCTTTTGACATATTTAATGGAAAATAAAGTCACATGGAATCATGTGAATATGCGATTTTGATAAGTAAGTAGGAGGTAACAAATTATCTGGGTTATTTTCTGGGTATCCTAATATGAATTCAATCAAACATACAATTCTCAACTAGTACCGCATAGTTATTAATAAGCGGTAAATGTCTAAAAAATTACCACTACAATTTTATTACACGGAGTAAAATAGGACAATTCAAAACATCGCAACAACCCACACTTAAATGTACAAATTGCAGCCAATAATCAAAGTTTTTGTACGGGGAAACAAAACGCAATAAAGAGGGGTATTTTTTTTGTCGCTTTCACAACATGTGCAATGCACAATCTACTATCTGACCTACTTACCTACACTTCCTTTGCATTAAAGGGTTAATATTTAGGCAAAAAATCAACAGAGATTGCGTTACCGAACATATTTTAACAATCGTTGTGTAGGTAATCGATAAAAACACGTAGGTGTACCCGCATGGAGGTTTCTTTATGCTGTACCATAATTTTCACGGTAAAATCGATCATACACGTTCGAAATTGATGTATAAAAATAATCGTATCAAAGCAAGGCCATGTAATTGATTTATTGCTGAATTTAAGGTTGGACTAAACTAATAAAACAACTTAGTGCTTTATGGGGATGAAATTTTCAGGTTATTTATGTGGTAGAGCAATCTCGTAATCAGATTTAAGTACGAATGTGCCAACTCCAAAGGAGTGTTTTCACTCTCATAATAGAACAGGACAAAGAAATATTTATTGTAGGTATACCACGGTTTCAACGATGAAGACTTCTATGTTAGAGTATGTTGAAATTAAGTCCTTGGATCCAGAGAAAGGTATATTTTTTAAACTTCAAAACAAAGGTAAGTGAAGCTTATAGTGAATATTAGCTTTATGTTTCTCATCATATAAGACGTGTCTGAATTGCATATACATATATGGGATGCTACGAAAAGTATCCAAATTTATATGTTTTTTTGTAACTATGACGACTACCCAAAAATTGTCTCAGCCTAAACCATTGCACTATAAAAATGTTATGGAAGAACTCTGGTAAAATATACAAATTTCAAAGATCACACTTATGGCAACAATTACGTGGATCTATTTATAAACGTCTAGGCAGGAGTGTTCGGGAGTCATTGCAAGCGGCTTCTTCTAAGTAATAGCACAGAGTCGACAAACTGACAGTTAATTGAAATACGCCCATGTGCAGTGTGTTTTTGCTTAGCGCTACACTGGAGGGCTAATCTCGCGACATCCCCGCGACATTTTTTGTCACCTCTTTAGAAGGGGTTGAGGCGGAATTAGTTGTAGGTATTTCTAAATTGTTTCAATGCACGTGATTTATGTTCCTTTTCTACTGAAAGAATTTTTGAGTTTGATGAAAGACCAAATGATATGGGTAAATTTTCATAGGCTGGTGTCTATCTTGTCACATTTCTAATGATTGCAAGAGATCTCTGTAGAGAAAAGCTTTCAGTTTATCTGACAAGTATTGCAATTATATTCTTGAAATGTTCTTCTTTTAATGCATATTATTGTTATCGGCGGATTTCTTCATTAACTAAGCCCATTCATACTTATTAACATAACTAAAGAATAAACATTTAAGCATCCCAGCTAAGTTCTCTATGTGTTTATACGCGTGAAATTGGTAAAGTGGCGGAGCTATGAGACGATAAGATATGTTTTTTTTCTAAATTGATATTTATTCATGCAAACCCTAATAAAAATAAGTAAATATCTAATATATATACTTATTTTTATTAGGGTTAATGAATACATATAAAAAATGCACGTTCATACGGCAGCGTTCCCGTTGAGTTTCGTCACACGAGGTAATTAACTGTCGCGGGCGATGTGTTATTCCGTAACCGACAGTATCGTTGTTAAAGCAAACACGTGTTTTGAAACGTTTAAACTGAGATATTTTACACCGAAGGGTTGGCAGTGTGCACATCTCCCGCATGTCGCCTTGCTAAACATAGGTAGGTGGAGTCCAACCCTCTCGTCGCGGCATTATTTTCAAATAATCCTATTTTAATAGGCATTCTTAATACAACCCACCCCTTGCCGCTTTGTTTTTGTATTTCCGGTACAAAACTCAGTACTATGACGTTTTGACAAAACTATGAAAGCAAAACCGCATGTGTGTTAAAGTAAAAAGAACTTTGGCTTCGCATTGAATTACCAAGGCCTCATGAGTCGCAGGAGTTATCTTAGTTTACGTCATCCGCGACGATGACTATATACTACGTCGGACTATGTACCCGCTAGTCATATAAAAGAGACATAAACATTGTGTAGGTATTTTATCTACCAATCAGACGACGCAAATTATTTCCTTGATATACATTTTTGATATATAAAATAATATCTATTGCCTATATAAAATACAATCAACGCATGTGTGCTAATTTATTCGCGATATCGGTACAAGGCGATACGCAGAGTGCTCGGCGCGAGACGTCGTATGATTGGTCGGCGGCGCGGGAGGGCGATCCTCCTTCCTCTCACATGATGCGATTCGCAACTCACTATATAGGCAACTCTGGCAAATCGCTCGGCGTCCTGCGTAAATACGCGAATGGCCACGCACACATCCAAACCTGTTTTATATATCAGTTTATTTGTCGTGAACATAGTAGTGTTAGTGATACGCTGATACAATACCAGGCGCACATAAAATTTTGTTTTAAACTTGTGTTTCTACCTTGAATTCTTAGTGAGGTTAGCGAATAGGATGTTTTTATGTTATCATTTTTAGCACGTTATATGCGCAGTTTATTAAATGCGTAGTGAAATCAGATTAGTTATGTCTAGCAGCAAGTAGGAAGGCAAAAGATAACGCGATTTTTGCGGAAGTTTATTCAAAACTACAAAAACAATATGGCTTAGCATATCTACGCATATTTTTTAGTTATGCAGAATCAAATATGCTTATTTTCCCTAGATACCGACGCTGATTTCTTATCTATAATCAATATTCACATGTTTTCAAACAAAAATTACGATAATGTTTCTGCCCCAATCCGGTTGTCCAATGCTAATAGGTTTTATTGAAAAGATATGCGTTGTTATCATTTCACACGTGTTTCAATCGGAACCTGTTTCGCTGTCGTTTATGGGTAAGGCATAGAAATCTTTTGATGAAATATTTCCCCCAATAAAGACATTACGGAGATAAAGCATTTGAAATCTCTCTACATATTTTTTTACCAAGCTTTTGTTGTTATTATTATGTTTTTGCGTATCATTTAATACTTTATCTGACATATTCGTAGGATAACAAAATTCCTAAGTATAAATGTAATTATTCCGCATGATTACTTCTTAAGGTTATAAGTGATAATTAATCACGAATGCAAATCGCAGGTAACGGTCACATTGTACGTGAGAAAAAGCGAAATACATCGGTCAGTGCAAACTGCCCACTGGTCTAATGATCACAAAACGTTGCACAAAGACGCCCTAACTCCTAACAAAAAGGATCAAAACAATGCAGAACAATGGGTGTGGATTCGCACAATACCAAACATATTAATTACCCTCCTCAAGAAAACACAATAGCAAGGGGTTTAATAGGCTTAGAGTAAATAAAAAAGCCGTAAATCGGTGAAATGACCGCTGTCCGTTGACCACGGCATGTTAAATCATTACTGTGAAATTCGATATGACGTTTATGTACGTTTGCTTATGAATGCATACTTTTCGTTTAAAAAACAAGATAATATCTATATATATATAAAAGAAAGTCGTGTTAGTTACACCACTTATAACTCAAGAACGGCAGAACAGATTTGGCTGAAAATTGGTAGGGAGGTAGCTTAGAGCCAGGAGACGGACATAGGATACTTTTTATCCCGTTCGATAGCGTTCCCGTGGGACTTTTCATTGTTTTCTTTATCCATACAAAAGTTTCGTTTCAATAATTAAGTCAATTTAAACTTTAATACAATACAATAAAGTTTAAATCGTAGTGGAGGAGTTCTATGTCATAAAAATGAATATCTCGATGTGTTCCTAAGCGCAAATCTCGAGAACAGCTGAACCGATTTCGCTAATTCTTTTTTTATAATATTCCTTGAAGTACGAGGATTGTTCTTACGGAGAGATACATTTTAATAATTGCCTGAAAAGGTCTAAAAATAATACTTTTCTATATTCCCATACAAAAGGTTTGTAATGATACTTAAGTCATTTTGAACTTTAACACCATACAAAATTTCCTGTCATTTAATGTTTATCCCGTCGATGCCGTTAGAGGCTCCCTCAAATAAAAGAACTTATTAAAATAAGCATTTTGAATCGACAATATGTATCTATAACATTCGAATTATTGCGTATTTTAGATGTTAAAAATGCAGAATTCTCATGACAATGGATTGACATTTTTTGGCTGTCAAATGTTAAGGCGTGCGTTCAGAAATTTATTTTGTGTAACAAATCTCCTTGGTAGTGCCTAATTTTTAAATTTTTATCTCCTTCAAGAAATATTAATAAATGGTCAGGGGATGCTTTTTCCATTGATCTAGCCAGTCATGGAACAGGGCTATGAGTTCGCGACCTCGGCCCCCCGAGCTGTTGGAGTCTCCCACTACTTCCTTATCCGGGACTGTGGCATCCTTACCATCAGGCCAAATATCCTTACCTGCAATATCCTGTACCCAAACACACGCTATCTCTACCCCTTTACCAAAACAATGAAAGCCCCAAGGAGAGTTGGTGTCAGACAGGCGGGCGGCCGTAAAACATTTGCCAAAACATTTATACAGTATGTATAATAAGAAAGGTGACAGGGCCTAGGCCGTCCCCCGTAGCCGACGCGCAGGGGCAGCACCCGGTTCCTATGAGAAATGGGCAAGGTTTGTTACACCAGCCCGGGCGGGGGCAACGTAAGACACTAGCCCGGGAAATGAGATTGAGGTATGCAAGTTGGAATGTAGGTACGACAAATGGTAGGTCAAGGGAAAAAAAAAATGGTCAACGACGAAGACTTACGAAAGACAACTGCATGCAGCAAAGTGGTATAACACGGAGTGACAGAGTCAGAAATGAATACTTTAGGGTAAGTCTGAAAGTAGCTCCTGTGATAGAAAAGATGAAAGGAAACCGTCTGTCGTGGTATGGGCACATTAAGAGAAGGAATTAATCATATGTAGGAAAAAAAAGTGATGAACATGAAAGTGGATGGATGGGCGAGCCGCGAAAGGCCAAAAAAGAGATGGATGGAGTGCGTGACTGAAGATATGATAAAGAAAGGAGTGAATGAAAACATGACGGCTGACAGGGATGTGTGGAAAAAGAAGAGATATTGCGCCGACCCCAAGTAATTAATTGGGACTAGGGCAAGGGGATGATGATATACCTAAGTAATTAAAAATTAAATTCTGTTAATAAGTAACAAGACATTCATTGACTGGTAGGGCGATACGAAGTTTGCCGGGACAGCTAGTAAGTTTATAACGATTAAAACTGCTGCCGATATTCATATAAACATTGCGTTTATTTAGCGGTTTCAAAGTACCTATACTTATATTTATGATAAGTAAACTAAAATTAAGTTTCCTCTTTTTTTTGTAAATATGTAGTTTCAGACACGAGTATCGAGGTATTCCGACGATAGATCTGTAACGTAAATTCATGATTCTATTTACGTTAACATAAGAATGAGAGAGATAAAAATCACGAGGGAAATTGTGTTATACCTACTACAATTATTTTTCTAATATCCCCTAACCAAGTCTCAAAACTGCTCAATATCAAGGTTAGTCGTGTGAACTTGCTAATCCAAAGATTGGCGCACCTTCCAACGACGGTCATTCGTGGGTCAGAGGTGACGAACGGACAGACGGACCCGGTTTTTGGTGGAGAGTATTTTTTATTCCTTATTATTCCCTTCTGAGTTTTTATAAACATTTCTTTTTAAAAAACCGATGAAATTTAAAAAACCGTTTTGCTAATCCCTTCTTAACACTAATTAGTAGATATATCCTAATTTAAAAAACGAAGGCCATACTTTTGTATGTAACCTATTTACACAACTATTCTCGTCTATTGTTCGAGATAATTTTAAAAAACGTAACAGTGTTAAGAGGTGTTGCAAAAAATCCAAATATGCATTCCATTGTGTGGCCAACAATGCAACTGAGATACAGGTGGGGTGAAGGTATGTTATTTTTTGCAACGAACAGGTTTGAGGGCATCGGGATTTTCGCTCGCCGTTGGTCACCTCTGACCGATGACCGCTGACCCTATGGGACTGAGAAACTAAGGTAACATTGAACTTACTTTTGCTTCCTGGCTAGTATGTCAAATGAATGAAAAGTGCCTTCTGTCTTTTTAGAGCCCAAATTATTATTTGCCCATACTTGGAATGTGTGTTTGATTTTTTTTTAAATGGTTTGAAAGCAAACTATCTTACAAATTAGTTAAATCTTTTATAACTTTGATTTTGAAAGCTTGTAAAACTAAAAAAGCTTATAAAAATTGTCTTGATTGTCTTTGTTGAGCTTTCTTTTATACATGTTATTTATAAATGAGGAAAGGATAAAGAAATAAGTAGGTAAATGAACTATGTATATGGGTTTAGATTTTTTATATTTCTTGTTATCCTTAATGTTTCTGTAGCCCATTGTCCTAGAATAAGCAAGTATGTGCACAAAATCGATTGAAAATATTACTTAGATGTACGTACTAGACTAGGTAGCTACTAGTCATTCATATGATCCCACCAGATAATAAACTTCATAATTTAATATGAAAAAATAAACATTGAACTGCCAAATTCTTGAATAAATCAAATACCAATTGATCAAAAATAATCCGTGAACGTAATAAAAAAGTAAACAGATTTAGTTGGTCATGGTCAAACAATTTTATTCGCAACCCCTCTGAGCGTTCGGCCGTTGGTCACCCCTGACCACTGACCGGTGACCTCATGGGATCCACAACTTGTACTTGCCAACTCTGTGTGACATTGAACTTTGCGATATATTTTTTATTTTAGTATTAAAGGAACTATTGTATGTCCTATTATTAAGTTTCCTGTTTCGTTGAGATTTAAATTTTTGTTAAAACAATATATCCGATTTTATTCATACAATAACTCCTTCAATTTTAAATAGGCAACGTTTTTATAATTGTACGGATGATGTGATTTTAATGATTTTAGTTAACTTATATTTTAGGACATTTAGTAGAGCTGTACACGTAGAGATATTTTTTTATTTCAATAAAATGTTAGTGTTAGATATTTTAAAACAAAGCCACGAACAAAAGCAAGCCGTTTTTCAATACCTAATTATGAAAAATTTGCAATTTACACATAAATTTTGCACCCGAAGAATTTTATCTAATACAAGCCTCGGAATCTAAATTTT
Organism: Cephonodes hylas; assembly: GCA_030295005.1. Lineage (NCBI taxonomy): Eukaryota > Metazoa > Arthropoda > Insecta > Lepidoptera > Sphingidae > Cephonodes > Cephonodes hylas. The sequence goes on along the minus strand of AP025369.1, from coordinate 6,531,934 downwards.
TATCACATCTTTCCTTTTCACGAGGTCTTTATTATTATAATTTTATAACGTACTTGAACAATAAGTCCCTATGGTCATCTGGATGGACGCAGGTTGCGAAAGGGTGCAAGTAAGTACGGCTATCCGTTGGTCACCTATGACCCGCCAACGAATGCAACTCCGCGTGCATACAATCCATGCATTATATAAAGGTTTCACAATAGGGTTACAATATTAAGAAGGAGAATGCAATTGAATCGATGGATAGAAAGATCGCTATTCTTTTTACATACTCAATAAATCGCGTTTTTAAATAACTTGTATATTTTAAGTATAGGGAACCAACGTTTGTTACTTGTAGCGAAAAAGTATGATATACATAGTATTACATCGCTTAATGGTATTTTTATCAAAATCATGTTAGATTATTAATACGAATTTAGGAAATATCGTAATAAGCTTTTTATTAGGAGTACCGTTAATTTTGAAACTTATAGGTACAGTCACGAGCATAAATATGTTCCTATGGGCAGGTTGGCAAAAATATCTGACCCATGATCGAGTTCAATAATATGTGCCTACACGTACGCAGCAAAAATATGTGACATTATCCGGCTGCATAACGCAGTGCCGTCAAAATGATGTGATACACTCACGAAACATAAATATGTGACACCACTAGGCGGCAATAATATGTGACATAATTTTATCTTCAATTTAATTTAATTTACAATTTATATGAAATAATGAAATAAATAAATTGTATTTTACATTATTTTAATATGGCTGTAATTTTATACTATTCTAGCTATCCCGGCAAACTTCGTATCGCCCTACCCGCCAATGAATGTTTTGTTACTTATTAACAGAATTTAATTTTTAACTACTTAGGTATATTATCATCCCCCTGCCCTGGTCCCAGTTAATTACTTGGGGTCGGCGCAGTATCTCTTCTTCTTCCACACATCCCTGTCAGCCGTCATGTCTTCATTCACCCCTTTCTCTTTCATATTTTCAGTCACGCACTCCATCCATCTCTTTTTTGGCCTTCCTCGACTCGCCCATCCATCCACTTTCATATTCATCACCTTTCATCATCATTTCATCTTTTCTATCACAGGAGCTAATTTCAGACTTACCCTAACGTATTCATTTCTCACTCTGTCACTCCGTGTTATAATACCACACATCCACCGCAATATTCGCATCATTGCTGCATGCAGTCGTCTTTCGTAAGTCTTCTTCGTTGACCATTTTTTTTCTTTTTCAGCACAGATGCTAACTCTCTTGACCTACCATTCATCGTACCTACATTCCAACTTGCATACCTCAATCTCATTTCCCAGCCTAGTGTCTTACGTTGCCCCCGCCTGGGCTGGTGTAACAAACCTTGCCCATTTCTCACAGGAGCCAGGTGCTGCCCCTGCGCGTCGGCTACGGGAGACGCCCTAGGCCCTGTCACCTTTCTTATTATAAATTCTGCATAAATGTTTTGGCAAATGTTTTGCAAATGTTTATGTCTGACACCAACTCTCCTTGGGACTTTCATTGTTTTGGTAATGGGGTAGAGATAGCGTGTGTTTGGGTACAGGATATTGCAGGTAAGGATATTTGGCCTGATGGTAAGGATGCTGTAGTCCCGGATAAGGAAGTAGTAGGAGACTCCAACAGCTCGGGGGGCCGAGGTCGCGTACTCGCAGCCCTGTTCCATGACTGGCTAGATCAATGGAAAAGGCATCCCCTGGCCATTTATCAATATTTCTTGAAGGAGATTTAGAGTATTTATAATATTCAAGCATAATAAAAATTTAAAAATTAGGCACTACCAAGGAGATTTGTTACACAAAATAAATTTCTGAAAGCACGCCTTAATATTTGACAGCCAAAAAATGTCAATCCATTGTCATGACAATTCTGCATTTTTAACATCTAAAATACGCAATTATTCGAATGTTATAGATGCATATTGTCGATTCAAAATGCTTATTTTAATACGTTCTTTTATTTGAGGGGGTCTCTAACTGCATCGACGGGATAAACATTAAATGACAGGAAATTTTGTATGGTGTTAAAGTTCAAAATGACTTAAGTATCATTACGATCCTTTTGTATGGGAATTTAGAAAAGTATTATTTTTAGACATTTTCAGGCAATTGTTAAAATGTATCTCTCCGTAAGAACAATCCTCGTACTTCAAGGAATATTATAAAAAAAGAATTAGCGAAATCGGTTCAGCTGTTCTCGAGATTTGCGCTTAGAGACACATCGAGCAATTCATTTTTATAATATAGAACTCCTCCACTACGATTTAAACTTTATTGTATTGTATTAAAGTTCAAATTGACTTAATTATTAAAACGACACTTTTGTATGGATAAAGAAAACAATTAAAAGTCCCACGGGAACGCTATCGAACGGGATAAAAAGTATCCTATGTTTTATTCCCGGTTCTAAGCTACCTTCCCACCAATTTTCAGCCAAATCGCTTCAGCCATTCTTGAGTTATAAGTGGTGTAACTAACACGACTTTCTTATATATATATAGAGATATGTCTAGATATTATGGTCTAAATCACGACTAAATTTAAATATTTACTTATATTTTTTTGTATTTTTATTTATCAAATCATCTTAATTAATAATTTTAATTCTTTTTTTATAAACATTATAAATTAAAATCTAGTATACCCCCCGTTTGTATTAATAACATTCTGTAGCCTCTCTCGCATGAATGAGACAATATTAGTGCACACTTGAGAGCCCCGGAGTGACTCCCAAATGTCGAAGGTGTGACAACGCAGGGAATTGTAAGTTCTAGCCTGATTTGGATCCCATTGTATGACTATTAAACCCCACAGGTTCTCAATAGGATTCAAATCAGGGCTTTTAGGAGGGAAATCTATTAATTTTATCGTCTCTCTTTGCGTATTAAACCACTCACGAGTTATTCGTGAGTTGTGGATCGGGCTGTTGTCTTGCACCACATAAAGAGGATAACTGATACGCCTTGTACGATAAAAAAAGCAGTGATGGCCTCGAGGTTTAGGCGCGCGGTCGAGAATCTCGGCGGTCGCGGGTTCGAACCCCAGGCACACACCTCTGACTTTTCGAAGTTATGTGTGTATTCAAATTGAATTATCACTTGCTTTAACGGTGAAGGAAAACATCGTGATGAAACCTGCACACCTAAAAAGTTCTTAGGAATTTCTTAGGTGTGTAGTCCGCCACCCCACTAGGCCAGCGTGGCGGACTAAGGCCTAAACCCTCTCAATAGTAGAGGAGACCCGTGCTCAGCAGTGGGCGTATATGGGTTGATGATGATGATGATGATGATACGCCTTGCCGGTTAAAAATGTCTGAAAGAATTCCTGTATATTCAACGCTGTTAAGGCGACCAGTTATCTCGTATTACTTCGATAAAGAAATTTAACTTCAAAACAATATTTCTTTAATTATTTCGTCTTCGTTCGTTAAAATAGTAATTATGATCGTTAAATTGTTCTTCACTAAACAATCTTTCCAATATTGTTTTGGGGAATACTACACACACCTTCGATCAAATATACCCATACTAGATTGAAGATCGCAAACAAAATCACTTGTCTTAGTGGCACCGGTTGCATATATTTCATGATATATTTACACATTTGTAATTCAGACTTCGATTTGTAAAGTATTAAATTAAAGACGACTCCTGGTTACAATTAACCTTAAATCTTTGCAATTGGATTTTATATAGCTTACAATAAATTTGAATTTAAGACGTTATGACATTAAAATACAGAAAATAAAAATGTAATTTTAAAATAATGTCTTTAATAAATGAGGACTAATATTTTAAAATAAACGTCACGCGCAAGTAATAAGATTGAAAATTATTTGTTCACATTTGGCATTCACGTTGTTTTGGTACTAAATATTTCTTAGTGAGTTCACTTCGAACAGTCATTATGTCATAAAGTGTCTGTTTTTTCATTCTGTTTGGCCTTACTTCGTAAGTGTATACGAGTAATATTCGGTAGCAATAGCAAAAAACCTTATCATTCACGTCACAAGTAATGGTATTGAGAACTAATTATTGAAAAGAAAAATGCAATTGCGTTCAGAGTCAGATAGTCGTTAATACGTCGTTTGAACTATGTATAAGTTAAATCAACCATGTCTCTTAAATCTATTAATTTAAGAAACCATAGTTTTTCTTTTGCGCAAAAACCGGCTTTACAGTATTTACAATATTACTCACTACCAAGCCAGCAATTATTATTTGTGGAATTATATCTGAATTTGAATTATGGTCTACTTTTTCACCAAATTCAGTGGTATTCGTTTTAAATTTATCAAAACTCTGCTAGGGAATCTAAAAAAATTAAATTAATTTAAGAAAAATCAATAAACTGTATAAATAATAAATTAATCGGAGCAATCGTGTTAAAATCCGCTTCCGTTTAACACAACATAATAATTCCTTAATGTCACAGCAGCCGTAGGCAAAATATATCTACGTATTAAATGAATATTTGAATTTGGTCGTGATTTAGAATATATCTAGACAAAAATCTATACAAATAATTTAAAGAGGTAAAGCTTGTGACTTTGTATAAAGTAATCTCTAGATCTACTTAACCGATTTTGAACATTTTTTTAGCAATAGAAAGCTACGTTATTTGTGAGTGTCATAGGGTAAATATTAATCAGAAAATTGATAACAATTTTTCATTGTAGTCGGTTTTACAAAGTAAACCGAAGAAAAAACTGTCGAACGAAAACGTTTTTTATGAACGCTGCTTTTTTACCCATGAGAGATATTTGCTTGAGTCCTAGAGAAAAGTTATAGAGCTTGATCACCATTATCACTATCAGCCTATATACGTGCCACTTCTGGGCACGTGTCTTCTCTATCATTGAGAGGGTTAAGACCTTAATCCACCACGCTGACCTAGTACGGGTTTACGGGCTACAAACCTAAGAAATTTCTAAGAACTTCTAGGTGTGCAAGAGTCATCACGATGTTGTCCTTTACCGTTAATGCAAGTGATATGATAATTCATTGTTAATACAGATAGGCGTGATGGGGTGTACGCCCGCGACCTTAGAGATTCTCAACCGTGCGCGTAAACCTCGAGCCCAGCACTGTGAAGCTTGATAATGCTTATAAAAAGTCAGCGACAGCATAATATGTCTAACTATAAAAATATAACTGTAAAAAAATGTTTTGTATATTGAAGAATAATTTAAATCATTACTTCATGTTAATTGATCAATATTATCAACAATTATGATTTTTTATTAAAATAAGTGAGTTTATAGATATACTCTCAAGTGTTTAAAACAAAATTTTTTTTCTTTAACTGCATACAATTGGCACGAATGGTTAAAGAGGTAATACTGATCTAGTTATGCAACCGCAACTGTGCCGTAATTTATTTAGTGATATTTTCATTAAAAATAGATAAATACAATATTTTTTCGCAATCAGGAAATAAATGATGGCATTCAGTATTAACCGAACTAAAATCACAATTTAATCGCAAGTAAAAATGTTTACCCCCCAACGAAGCGAGCGCGAGCCGGCTTGTATAGTATAAAAGTACAGCCATCTTGAAACAATGTAAAATAAAATTTATTTCTTTCATAATTTCGTATAATTATTATATTAAATTGAAGATAAAATTATGTCAGATATTATTGCCGCCTAGTGGTGTCACATATTTATGCTTCGTGAGTGTATCACATCATTTTGACGGTACTGCATTATGCAGCCGGATAATGTCACATATTTTTGCTGCGTACGTGTAGGCACATATTATTGAACTCGATCATGGGTCAGATATTTTTGGTAACCTTCGCATAGGAACATATTTATGCTCGTGACTGTACATACATAGTAATGCCATTTCCATACTAGATAATGCAAATTATGACGCAAAGGCCTATTCCTATATTTGTTTAGTTAATTATAATTGATATAGTTCAAATGTCTTCGGATTTGCATATTTATACGTTGCCATTTCTGTGTGAGCATATGTTAATTGCGTGTTTCGCAACTCACTACAATAAGGTTCAATGATCGAGTTGACACCGTTTGTCGGGTAATGGTTGAAATGTCAATGCCCATTCGTGCATATTCTTAAATATTTTTAATTTACACTTAATTAAGTACGGAGTTCACATTGTAATGAAAACTGAAAAAAAAAATCTTTTAATTTACCGTTAACTATTGAAATTTACACAGTTTATTTAAAGGCAAAATCGATGTTTATCTAAAAAGAGTTATTTAGATGAGATCCTATATTAGAAATGGTCATATGATTAAAATTATGAAACGTGCGGCACGTCCTGATGACATGTGGTATATTAATTCATTTTTAGATTGAATGTCAACTTCAAGTTAGAAATAGATCGGCTATTTTATTACAGTGCCGGAACTAATATTTTTATTCAGCACCTTACTTTTTAAATAACCATAGACTTATAAGGTGTTTAGAGGTCTTCTCGCTTTCGAGATCATTTTATTTATAAAGATATTTTAATACACATCAATTAATAAATACAAATGAGAAAAATTTAGAGCAAGTAAAAGTAAATCATATTAATGGTATACATATATCATATATCAATATAATAATAGCAGTAATGTCTACGAATTATAATTTCTGTTTTTTTAGAATTAGCCAAACTTCACACGTTAAAGTTGCTTGATTGTTTCGTTTACTGAATTCTATATTTCTTAAATTTACGCATTATTCCATTTCATAGTAAAATATATGAAAGCGGAGTAAATTGAATTAGTTAAATAAGGCATATCGCACACATGCCAAGCATACGCCGCGGCCCTCACGTGGTGGGAAGTAGGAAGCTCCAGTCTTTTTATTGGGAACTGTAATTAAGGAAACCTACGCTGTAATTACAGGGGCGATTGCTAAATATAATTAAACTCTTTTCTTTTTAAACACACACGACTCTATCCGTTCCTTAATGTGACGGAGGGGAGATGTAATTTGACATTTATGTACGGTTATTAATAATCGGATTAATAATATTTGGCTTTTAGAACGTAATGTAAGATGCACAGTTTTAGTTTGGTTGTACTATGGTTTATGATATTTCGACTGCGATATTAGCATATTCTAATACCTAATTTCACACTTGTATCTCCGAAGAGTAAACCAGATTTCAATCAAGAATCAATGATTAGTGATCGTAACTCTTGCTAAGGGTATTTACAAAACTTTTTTTATTTTTTGTTTTTTTGGACACTACAGGGAAAACGTAGAATAAAATATATATTCCACCAATAAGTAAACTATTACATTTCCACTTAGAAACGACCTCGTCCTGCAAACAAAGAATACGAATAATACGAACACTTATCATTATTTAAGCTACTCTAGTCAATTAGCGATTTGGCCATTTAAAGGGCAATTTGCATAGGCCGATAGTGTTATCAAAACAAACTACAAACTCAAAGTAAGTATTGTTGTGTTAGGTTCAAGAGTGCGTTTACAATAAGCATGTTTAATATTGCAATCAGTTTTCCTGCTCCAATGCATTAAATGAAACAGCGTTAATTCAACATCGTTAGCGTTAAGTGACTTTCTTTCTTTGTTGGTGACACTTTGACACATAAATTGCTGAGCTTTTCATAAATGAATACGATATGGGTTGGACAGAAACGACGATAAAACATAAAATGAATTCAACATTAAAAACCAAGAGTAAAATGAAACCAAAATAGCGATTTATAATCTTATATGACCTCTATTTTTATAACCTCATGTCTGTATTCCCGAAAGGGTAGACAGAGGTACATTTCTACACCCATATTTAGCTAAGTGTGTATCAGTCCAACCGAATAGGTACCCTACTGAAAATTACCACTCTCGGTTCTGCCAAAAAGAAATAAAACCTATAATAAGTAGTAATATTCCAAAGTTATACACAGATTTGTCTTGAACTGCCTGATATAATATTGTATATATAACATAAGTTAATCACCTAATATACTAATTAACAAAACCACAACAAAATTGCTAAGAGTGTTAGACTATGAGTAATACTTGTATTCAATTATCACAATGATAAAAAGGGTTTGCAGTTGAGTATATGTGTCATTAAGTAATTTTTATACCTTTAGATTATTATTAAACTTTATTTATTATAATGCAAAATGTTGTTAATTGCAATTATTGTTTATATATCTAAGATTTTTCAGATCTAATGAATTTGATTTTAATATTTTCTCCTTTTCTAAATTAAACACAGTCACGACTGTGTTACGAACTATTTAATAAATAACTGGACAGTTTCCGAATAATTTGTGTCATAATATATTAACCTAATAATAATGTTTACTTATCACACTTACTTTTGTCGGTGGTAATCTTTAGTAAATATTGTCTCATAATTCACCACATTATTGTGTATCTAAAACATATTTACAATAACTGCTATTTCTTTGTTCTCAATTTTATCGACCTATTCTCAAATATGACGCGTTTATTGTACAAGCCAAATTACTTTTGTGATTTGCTTTGGGGAAATACTCGCACATCACATGGTTTAAATTGATCTTCGTCACGTAATAGAATGTTTTGAACTTAAGAAAATACGTTTGTGCGTGTGATATCTGCTAATTGGTTGGTGTTAATACCATTGGCAATTAAATCAGGATAACGTTTGTTCAAAATTACGAAATAATGACGGTTTGGTTTACCCAGTAATAGGGAATTAATCAATGTATGCATTGAAAGGTCGGTATCTGCCTTACCAAATAGAAATTGAATCGATATTTCTCGAACGGCGTGGCTCTAACTTCAAAGTTGCAACTAACGTATAGGTATTTTTGACGTCTTCATTAACTAAACAATGTTTTGTTTCCATCTTTTGATCGTACCCTGCGACGTAATAAGTCAAATCTATACTAATATTATAAAGCTGAAGAGTTTGTTTGTTTGTTTGTTTGTTTGTTTGTTTGTTTGTTTGTTTGTTTGAACGCTAGGATCTCAGGAACTACGGGTCCGATTTGAAAAATTCTTTTACTGTTAGATAGCACATTTATCGAGGAAGGCTATAGGCTATATAACATCACGCTACGACCAATAGGAGCGGAGCAGCAATAAAGAATGTTTCAAAATCGGGGACATTTTTTCCTTTTTGTGAGCTTCCGCTGCGTGCGCTGCGAAAACGGTTAAAGTTTCGCTTAAATGATGTTTGAGAGAAATGTTCCTCTTTAAAAGTTCTAAAAAAAAGTCCGCGACAGCATATGTCTATCTTTTAAGGTTGGCTCACTATAACGTTTTTTATCCTAACCAAATTTATTTTAAAATAAAGTTTTATTTGTGAAGGTGTTTTTATAAGTATGATATTAATCCTTATCCAAATAAATACGTTATTCATTACAAGTATTTTATTTTAAATAAAATTGTCCTTTACATCATTTGATTTCACTGAGTATCTTAGAAGATATTGCAGTTTTAAAATATTGATCAAGCGCGTAGTAATGATGCACAAGGCGCCGATCGACGCGTTACGGTTTCACGTTTGAACAATTTGACCGAATTGTATGATTTTTGGTATGGACATAAATAGGACTCTGAGAAGTAAAATAGACTACAACTTATTTTCCTTCTGAACACAACCCTGTAGTCTACGCGGACGGAGTCGCGAGCAAAATTTCTTATATGATAGCCGATAGTACTTATACGTTACGCGCCTTCAACCGAGAAGGATTAGGACATAGTCCACCACGCTGCTCGAAAAATGAATTTTATTATACATAATTTAGTGCTACTGGAAAAAGAAATTTTGCTTTAAAATACAAGAATTGTACTGAAAATTTCTTCAGCACGTATGTGGAATCTATACTAATATTATAAAGCTGAAGAGTTTGTTTGTTTGTTTGTTTGTTTGTTTGTTTGTTTGTTTGTTTGTTTGTTTGTTTGTTTGTTTGTTTGTTTGTTTGAACGCTAGGATCTTAGGAACTACTGGTCAGATTTGAAAAATTCTTTCACTGTTGGATAGCACATTTATCGAGGAAGGCTATAGGCTATATAACATCACGCTACGACGAATAGGAGCGGAGCAGCAATAAAGAATGTTTCAAAATCGGGGACACTTTTTCCTTTTTGTGAGCTTCGGCTGCGTGCGCTGCGGAAACGGTTAAAGATTCGCTAAAATAATGTATGAGAGAAATGTTCCTCTTTAAAAGTTCTAAAAAAAAGTCCGCGACGGCATATGTCTATTTTTTAAGGTTGGCTCACTATAACGTTTTTTATCCTAACCAAATTTATTTTTAAATAAAGTTTTATTTGTGAAGGCGTTTTTATAAATATGATATTAATCCTTATCCAAATAAATACGTTATTCATTACAAGTATTTAATTATAAATAAAATTGCCCTTTACATCTTTTGATTTCACCGAGTATCTCAGAAGATATTGCATTTTTAAAATATTGATCAAACGCGCAATAATGATGCACAAGGCGCCGATCGACGCGTTACAGTTTCAAGTTTGAACAATTAGATTGAATTGTATGATTTTTGGTATGGACATAAATAGGACTCTGAGAAGTAAAATAGACTACAACTTATTTTCCTTCTGAACTCAACCCTGTAGTCTACGCGGACGGAGTCGCGAGCAAAAGCTAGTGAATTATAAGTTAGTTACAACTTGCATTAGCAAAAGCGAGTCATAATCGTACCCGAGTTGTTAATATTCATTGGAATCTTTAAAAAAGATTTTTTTGTTGACGTATTAACTTTTAAAAGTATAATGCGACTCTAAAATATTTTAGAAGAATGCATGCAAACAAAGATACCCCTTCCCGTCATTAGCGAGAAAGAATACAGTTTCCAATACTATTTTGAAGCGGTCCAGGAAGTTTGGACATGACGCGAGCGGCGCGCGCGCAGCCGGCCGCGGCGGGCCGAACGCGCTGCATGTTGAGGCAGGCCTGACCGACTGCGCCACAACGCCTGCGCAGTGCTGCATACACCGTCAGCATATTAATACTTCTATTTGAAGTAATATAGAAAAAAAAATATTCGTTTGTCACGCGGTATGTATTGGCGGTCTAGATTTTAGTTAGATTTTTTGGTGAGTGTTATTGGATTTGATCGAAAGGAGATTATTAATAGCAACAATTAATCTGTTGATATGCCAAGTAAGCAACAGTAAGCTCGTGGTGCTTCATTAAGTAAGACTTAGACTTCAACATAGCTTGCGAAATGTGGGTTTCAAAATACATATGTATGTGATACCGGACGTAAATGAAGAAGGCTAAAAAATGCTTAAAGCCTAGTATGCATGTATACATTTTGTTCTGTACATTTTGGTTTTAGCAGTCATATGAAGGATTTTAGGTTATTTCAATTGTATGCTACTTTGTTCCTAACACCATAATTTGGAAAGACATTTAGAAAAACAGGATCAATGTAGACTGACATGAAACGACCAACGAGAATGTCGATTTAAGGACGTAACTGAGTTTTTACAGTTAATACATAAATAAAGTAGATTTCTTTGTGAACTGTACAAATCAATGGCGAGCCGTACATAATAACTATATAATGTACCGATAGGTACTGGGTAACGGTACCTGATGCGCTTGTATTACCGCGGCGACGCAGCCACGGCCATTCGATGCGCTCCAGACTCTATCTGCTCCATGCAATCTCTCCATTCAGCTCTACGCACAAACTATAAAATAAACGTAGACATTCTGAAAGTTTCTGAATATGTTATAGTAGTTTTGGCATTGACATTATGAAATATATTTTGCATTCATACATTAGCTCTTATTTTGGTAATTGAAAAAAATGGAAAAATTATTTGGGGTAATAATTTTTGATTACAGAAATATGTTGCGTTACTTTGATCTGAGTTAGTCCTATGATAATTCTGAAAGCCATAAAATTGAACGTTCATATATTTTTAAACAGCTATAAATGCCTGTATGAATTAATCGCAAATTTACCTAAAACCTCGAAAAATATTTCCTACAAACATACTATTTACAAAATAGAAGGACAGAGTTTGATTCGTTCAACAAACACGAAGAGCCGAAGCAACAGTGACTAAATGGTAAAATCCGGTTGGCAGAGTAGCAATACTGGTTAGCGAGATTCGGCAGGGCTCGCGGGGGTGTGGAAGGACCAAGGGACAGGGGGAGGGGGGCAGTGGTGGGCGGCAGAAGTGCAATGTCCTCGCTAACATCGGAGGGACGCCTTACTTGTGTTCTTTTTGACATGAATCCACGGCGTTTATACAAACCATAGAGTTTAGTTATAAAGTCGTGGTTTAAGAACTTTTTGGTATTTGAAATCGATAGAGTATACCGGTTGGGGTATATTAGCGATTTGCAAAATGTAATTAATAATTGTCATAATTTAGTGGCATATTTAAAAGGTCTGTTTTCGTAGCTTACAAATCTTTAGCCGTAGTGCTTTTTAAGTAAACAATAAACAAGCAAATATATAATTTGATAATAAGAAATAAATATGATGATGTTACTTGATTTTAATCGAAACAGGGCTTTACGTTTATGTTTCGCATTTTTTTCAAATGCTCTTTTAATATTTAAGAAATTTGATTTAAATAATTCCTTTAAATCCATCTCTAAATCAATGATTTGTTATTACAAGATCAAAAATTCTACAGCTTTATAGTTTAACATCATTTTTATTTTTTTTCTGTTTTTGTGGTTCAATAAAGCATATTAAATAAAAAAAATAATTATGACAAACACCGCAATATGTTTTAAAGGTAAAATACGCGTAGGTATTGCTATCAGCTCCTGGCATGGCATTTAGAACCGCTTTTTAATTAGTGACATTTGGAGTCGGTGTCGATGACCAACAGGAGGGAAGCTGAAGCCCTAGAAGTGGCCAGCACGTAACACGAGGGTGAATCCTGTTATTATTATACTACACTACACTTGTAGTTATATACCTTCCGATCGGAAGTATCCATGTAAAACACATGGATATTTGTGTACATGAACACTTCAATTAGCTTTTGGTTAATTGGTATATGGTATAATTAATACAATGTTTAATGTAATATTGTTAAGTTATTAGGTAGTAAAAAAATATTTGTTAGCAATAAAGCTATATACTTTTTGTGACTGATTACTCATTTTGCAAAGAATCGTTAAAATATCCGATTTATTGAAGCATCATTCATATCTAGGCTCCGGTTGCCAAGTGATGAATGCAGTTTTAGATTTCTAGAGTCAATACCTTTTGTTGTATCGGCATTATTTTTGTGGTTTCACTCGGAAATTAGCTTATAAATAGTCATTAAATATCTTTATCACATGCACTGGGAGTTCAATAATTGCTGCGCACTACGCAGTTTTATCTCGCGACGTTTAATTGATTATTTGCAATTAAGAATCGATTAAACAGGCGGCAGGTCACGTTCGCCAACAGACGTCTCTGATAAATATTTTTGAGTGCATCAACAAAAATTTTATCTGCAACGTGTTTTGTGCACTTATTTCGCTCGATCAAATGTGATTTATAAACTTGTTTGGAAATTGAAACAGTTTGCCAGTTTTTTATCAATTCACTTAATTGCTATACAAACAAAGTACAGTAGTCATTAGTATCGGTGTGATAGGATTATCATTGAAATGATCGATACAGTCGGGTACCTACCGATCAACAATGAGCTTAGAGCTCTAATAACATCCAATTGTTTCTCAATGGGCCAGCGAGCCTTTATTTGCTTTGTATTCATCAATCTTTTATAAATTTCAATTACTTTTGTCTATGATATCAATTTTATCTTAGTGTATTGTTACATCGACGTAAACAAATATATTTTAAGTTAAATAACAGAATAAATTTGGAATAATTTATAAGTGAATTATTAAGCAGGCGGCTACTTAGGTTTCCAAATATCGGACAGGCGTGACTCGTGAGGCATTTACATTAAAGTGCATAGGCGCGTCGTGCGTCGCGCATGGCGGTGTGGGATGAAGATCGAGGAGGGGGGAGGGTTATTAGGAGGCGTCGTGGTGCAGAGACTTGACCTTGAGGCAGGATCGAGCCGATACTCGCGGTCCCTGACCTGACTATTTCGAGTGGCAAGTGCGGCGCTGCGCCATGGCCGCCGCGCTGCATGCAATGTGCATACCGAAATAACCGCTGTGTGTCGCCCCGCCCGCGCCCAGACACCCGCCTCCGCCACCGCCGCCGCGCCAGGATGTACTGCCTTATACCCATGCACGGCACGCCTATCACGCGCTCAGGGGAAGGAGTTCTGTTACTTAAACACCATTGTAAACAACGTACCCCTTTTGATGGTTCGGTGTTTGTAACATAATTTCATCTTTCATGTCTGTTTCGTGCATTCATAAAATATTACTATAGTCATATGAAAACATTTTTAAATGTGCTACGTTCGTTACTAAAACAAAGAGTTAAGATGAATGCGAGTCTATTATAAGACGCCGGAGCGAGCGATTTGATTGTATGTAATGAAGCGTTGGCGCGGTGATGTCAAGTCGATAGTTTAATGGAGGGTGTCAGAGTAAGCGGTGAGAGTCGAGACCCAGTCGCCAGTTTGATAGACGAGGGAAAGGGTCCGTCAAGGTTGCAGCGGCTGCACTTTCACGAGATGCGGCGCGCCAACACTATGCATCCGTTATGCGCCGATGTCTTCGGCCGAGTCTCTTGTCCGATCGCCCACGCACTCATTTTCCCCTAGAACATTTACTTAGATGAATCGGTCTTGTAGCTCGACCACCTATCGCATAAACTTAACGGATGCGTAGGAATATAAAGAAATAGACCTACTTGTATTTTACACGCAGCAATACTTCTTAAACATTAATACAAATATTATTTTCATGTCAAGTCAAGTTGGCGTTGGCAGAATGCGCGAACCATCAAAAATCGTAATCAATCTCCTAAATACTTAATTTTACATAAAGTAATTAGAATACACTAGTAAATTAGCACTCGGCTATATTTTATAAGAAAACAAGGGCCGATTCTGATCTGTTCGAGCCCTCGTGAGTTCTGTAGGTGTGTGTGTGGCGTCGGGCGCGTCTGACTAATCTGTTGCGCCCGCGCACCACTCAAGGTCACTGGCCAGCACCGCGCCCCATAGACCGACTTTAACTACTCACTATCCACTGCGTCACTTGTTCCACTGTTGCACTTATTCTTAATGCATTCGTTTAATACCGCTTCATTGGATTAGATTGTGGACCTGCATTTCATCGTTGTATAAAGGTATATTTCTTCGACATGAAAGCATGACTTTAGTTTTATTCGGTGACATCATAAAGCTAAAGCTTGCCATTCAGTTAGAGTCAAAATTTTCGACAATATGCCAAAATAGTTCGAGATTGAAGACCATGGAATACTATTATCTGATTTCTATATATATTCAAAGTTTCTTGGGCTATTCAATTCATGTGTATTTGCAATGTTAAGCAAAGTCGAGCAACTTTTATAAAGCAATAAAAAGCGTAAGCGATTTTTTAATATACAGATTTCAATTGAGAAATTTATTGTATTTATACATTGATAAAATCTACGTAAGCCTACTTAACGCATATATAAATTGAATATAAAACGTCTTTAAGTTGTTGGCCACAGAGAAGACGAGAAGCATTGTGAGGGCGCGCTGGCGACGAGGCGAGGGTGGCCGACGGGTTCTGCCGAATGACTTTGTAACGTCCGGGAGCGCGGCCAACGACCTGCCCAATCTCCGCCGCATTAGCATAGCGAGCAATATTCCGTGTCTAGCCAATCCCTTGTGTGCGACGCCGTATACAGACACACTACCACGCACGCACAATTCGCTTTCAAATCACTTCCAATTTATCTTGCATCGAGTTCTATACACTGATATACTCACTTCAACACTGTTTAGAACACAATAATTAGATGGAAGAGAATAGCACCAATGGTAAGGGTCGTCCATGACACGTATGTATGTGTGCGTAGTTGCGCTGGAGTCGTCGCAAAGCAGTTTTATACGTGTTTGTGTCTACATGCTGATAGATTAAATACTAACTCACATTTGTGTATTTCTATGCGTCTGCTCTATCAGTGTGTATAATGATAAAAAGGAGGATATAATAACTTCATTGCCTTATTTGTTTTGATGTACAATACGGTTTCACGTACACGAAAACATTATTTGCATCGATCTTCATGGTCAGAGCGGCTATCTTTGTAAATGCAAATTTTTGCACGCACGTTGAAATCTTTTACGTCGATTGCGAGATAAGGTTTACGTGACTTCTTCAAAATGAGTTTAATTTGATTTATTTATTATTGCAATCATTCAAATATCGCTAGTTAGTTTACCCATCTAATTATATCGAAGCAATAAAATCTTCTCATAGAAATAATGTATGAAGTGTAGCATAAGGTCAATCAGCTATAAACGACGGGTTCTTGTAATGATGTTCATTTTAGCCTTCCTCTATTGTTTGTCATGGGTGTACACATGTGTGCCCGGCTATGTGTGTTGGCGTCATGTGTGTGTGGGTGTGGGAGAGCGCGGAATGCGACGCCGCTGATATAATTTTGGGTTCGTAGCCGCGTTTGATAAAAAGATCAAGTTCAAAGGGGCACATTACACCAGCGATATGCATTGTAGAGAAAAGTTTGATCGGAAGAATAAAATGAAAACAATTTGTACTTTATTAATTTACGAGACAAAATTATTGTTGCAGTGTAAAGCTTTGGAAAAGGTCAACTTGTACTTCATAAACGAATTTCAAAATTCCATACGTTACGTTTATTAAATTATTAATATAATTTATTAAAACCGACGAATTGTCTGTAATGTGTATAAATTGGCGATCCTTAACTGGAATCGATAATTTGTTTACAACACACATAATCGACTTCGGTAGCCGCACAATTGTCACAATGAGCGCTTTGTTGGCGAATATCGCAAAAAAATTGCATCTATTTGCATACAGTGTCAATAAGGCAGTGAATGGCACTTGTATTCGCACCAACTCGCCTTGCCATTCCACATCGTTGAACCCTTCGGTCCGACAATGGATCCTTTTCGTACCTGCGAAGTCGAATTTTTTACACTCATCATAAAACTAGTCATTGCGTAATTTTTCCGCATTGTGTAAACCCTTTCCGTTTGTTTTTATTGTACCCCTTTATTTAGCAACGTCGGCGTCTTTGCGGAGTCTGGTGTAGTTCTGCAACATTTGAGTCGGGTCGTAAAATAATAAAAATCGCGCTATTCTCCGCAGAAAACTTGCGCAAAGGGTTTAATGTTGCGGGTTAGGGTTTCTCTTTTATTCCAAACTATTTGACGTGCGTAACGGTAAATATTTTAAAACATTTCTCCTTGTAATGGAAGGCGCATTATATGAGATAAGTGAAATGTTTTCACGCGACCAATATTTATCATGAACGGGCATCCAACAGAAACATTTGTGGTAAATGTACACTCCTAAACGTAAAAGCTTTTGTGACATAACGTTATAATGTATTCATAATAAGTAGATACTGGGCTACAAAATTACTGGCGTTTTGAAATTTTAATGGCGGAGTAGTTTGACGTACTGTGATGCTACCGATGCCGGACCTAACGTTTTTGGATTGTGTGTGTAACTTCTACTTTATCTCAGTTATTTAAATAACACGTTACTTCTGTAAAGGACTCTAAACCAAATGTCATAAATAAAGAAAGTAACGGGATTCTATGAATTATGATTTGAGATGCGCACACATAACATACATTTATATATAACTAGGACTTTGTTTTGAAATGTAAATCACTAATTTTCAGTTATCATTTTAATCAACAATTTAAGGGTTTTGTGAACAGCTATAATATATCTTATTTACGCTAATACCAATGAACTAGAGAAACATATCACATATTTAATCTTAGTAGGATATTTGTATCCGACTGCATAAAACTACCATGTAAGTGATTTTAGCTACATCTTAAGTCTATGTAATATACGTGCTTTTAAGAAGGTTGTTTAGAATCTTGAGAGGCATGTGCGTCCGATCAGGCAATATCCTTAGTAAATACACAACATGGGACATGTCATAACAGCGAACACAAAATATGTACCTACTCAACAAAGGAGTCTAAACACATAATAGTAATATTTTTTCGTCAAACTTTTTTATACGTCGGTAACAAAATGATTAGTTGATTCATCATAATTTCACAAAGGTGTGCTCTATCATATATACAGCACTCTATATCTATATAGCTACGTTTTTTATATTTTTTGCTAATATTATTGTCAAAACTATGTTATAAATTAGGTACCGTAAGTAATATCCAGAACTCATACTACAATAGGTACGTATTGTGAGCAAACTATTTACCTAAACTAAAGAACGTATGCCATATTCAAATCTCACAATAGACATGCAATCCGCATGTTTTTTAACATTCGCCTTTTTGTTTTCACTAAAAATCCTTTCAGTGATTGCTAATTCTTAACGAAACCCCAACAAAAGACCTAACTGTTACTTCGAAATAAAACTTTCTAAAAGTAATACATACCAGTACAAAGGTGCCGACGTTTAATATGATTCCTTTCAAAGGTTCCGCTTTATGGCATCCCAAACCTTTCGCCGGCCATCGTACGTTTGCGCAAATTTTTGTATCTCTTATCACTCGCATAGGTTTAGGTTTTCAACACAAAAGCTTTGTTATCAGAACAATGTGACTTTTGTTTTCAAATACCTAAGTGAACTATTTTTGCATTTGCAAAATTATTAAACGAACGTGGAAAGACCTTCTTAGTATTTCATTGTATAGGTGTTTCCATACCTAACAATATGTATACTGGTAATTGGTGATCTTTGTACTGATACAACTAAATGGACACAAAATAAAGGAACCATTCATTCAACCCGTGCCAATCAGATACGTACAGAAATGTATAAATTGTTCAAGTCCATTACGGTAAAATTCGTGAAGCCACCATAATTTGTGGAGTGGGCATCGGAAAACGTTTTACTGTTTGACATGGCCGAAGCAAATGACAAAAGTCAATCTACACATCAATCGCCAAACATTGGAAATTCGGGAGGCAGCACGCGACTACTCAATAATGCACGAAATATCGATGTGGGCCATCACCACCTCGCCACCACCACCGCCACGTATGCGAAGTGCGTGTACGTGGTCAGATCCCACTCGCTACTTACCCTCCATCTTTTCAAACTGTATTTACTTGTCTTCCACATTTGAAATTTAATTTTTAGCTCACATTAACATTTCTTTAACGCTGGATTAGTGATTCGAGAATCATCCTCTATTCAGTGGGATATCTGATAAAGTTGATCTTAGTATTATTTAAATTTGTAGGGAAAATTGCTACAATATTACCTACTCCTTGTAGAATGAATTCCATTACTTTTAAAATCTTTTCGTGTCGTACTTTATGAATAAAATATCCTCGTCATAAGACTATAGGATCTAATCCCGAAGAAATATTCCTTAACAACCTTATGGCAGTACCTTATAATTAAGCGTTTTTGGATGTATTCGAAATGACGTGTTAGTGGTAGAGCGTGGGCATGTTGATTTTGGTGACACGAGGCTCAGCCTATGGGTGACACCGGCACGGGGGGTTGCCAAATGACACGTATCAATTATTCACACTAATTTCCACGGCACATTTGCGTGTGGAAGACAAATAGTGGCCGATGGACGCATAGCGGTCGAAATATCTCTTTATAATTATCACTGTGCGGTGAAACTCCTCGTTTGTATCAAATGTGTGTTCTCAAAAATTAACACTTGCTGTGGATTTTATTACTGTCAATTTAATATGGTTTAACATTCAAAATTATTATTCACATGGCTAAATACAATGATGCTTGAATGTGTAAAGTAATTCAATATGCTACGCAAGATTCTAAATCTAAGTCTACTAAATTTCATCAAAACCTTGTTAATCCTGCAAGTGTCCCTTGAGTAGGGCTTAATAAACATTTACATAGTATTATATCCGTCTGACTATAAAACGGATGTTTCACTATCTCATCATATTTGCGGTAGTTGTCATGAGTAAAATTGTGTTGTTTTCGAACGACTTTTGACAACATTCTTATGATAAGAACGAGGCCGAGTTTCAATATCATTGGAAGTGTGGAAACGTTTACATTATTTTGGTTTGTAAATATTTTGCGGTACGTAATCAAATAATAAAAACTGAAAGTCCATCAAGTAGAAGAGGGTGGCTCGGTGAGCCGTCCACCGACCACCGCGGCCCTACGCTTCAATTATTCAAAGCGCGTATTTTGGTCACGAGGACGCGTGGACTTTCAGCCCACCACCAGCGACCGACATGTTGTCAACTATCAATATACAGTGCGTTCAAAGGGGTTCACTTAGAAATTAATGAACTAAAGACGTACACGTCTATACGTATTACACGTTCCACGTAGTCGAGGTCATTGATATACCAGATAAAGAGAAACCATTTAGCGCTTAAGGTAAACAACCATTAATTTGTAACGCAGTGGTTTGCGCGAAGGTTCTGCCACTATCTACATAATCCTATCACTAAATGAGCGATACAAGTTTTTCTACCTTTCCATGTATCTATTTATATTTGTCTTACATAAAAATATCAACATATTAGCGGTAAAACCTTGGCCTCAAAATCTCTGACTAGCCTCGGCGGCGTGTTGTTGAACAATCTGTTTAGGTTAAAAATATCGCAACCGAATAGATAATGATATGTATGTATATTATTTTGATCATCTATTTAACATTGCTACTAGTATAAATATAACGTAGAATATTTATTAAGTTATATACAACTGTTATATACAACTTCTACCAACCATAGCGTTTATTCCTACATCAGAAGGTATAATGAATACTAGGATAACATGACTGTTATCGGTCATACGAATGTGTGCGAATTTTACTTATATCTGATAGGTAGAACGAATTGGCAACGCCTCCTCACGAACGGGTTGCCAAAATGAGTCATTGCCGTCTCTGTTCGCTTCACATATACCTTACACTACTCACGTCACAATACCTACTACACACACCGAATAGAGCGTTACGAAACATCTTTATGATTCATGATATCCTAGTAGAAATTTGTCCGTTGATTTGAAGGTTAATATTGAAAAAAGACGAGACGAACATAAGCAAACCTAAATATACTAACTATCTATAATAGTTATCATTAATGTAAAAGATAATAAAACTGACCTTAAAAAAATCTAAGATATATCTACTTCTAGTACATACTACTCTGAATTTGTCTTTATTTTATATTTTTTGCTGTATTATCTATTATGTAACGTATTTTAGTCCCTTGAATAATTTATTCTACTTTGTCTTTAATTTAGAATTATTATATCAATAGTTTTGGCTCGTATTAATTTAACCTCAATAATAATAAAACTGATCTTCGCCATATATTAATACAATGCGAGTTGGGTTGCGCGATTAAACAAATCATAAGTTAGGTATATATCGAAACATATCTATAATGAGTGTGGATATCTCTATACTTCCATCACTGTATGCGGCCCTGGTACAGTTGTGCGAAATTGATCTTTCGATGTTGCAAAATCTTTTTTATTTAATTTCTTATGCGTATGTTTCTTATATTGATACGTACAAGCAAAAATAATTTCGAAAGCACATCGACGGTGCGATCAGCAAACAGTGTACGAATGGCAACCTTTTTTTGCAACAATACACCTCTTCAAGGCTTATTATATCCTGGTACAATTGTGCGAAATTGACGTAACTTTACGCCCGCCTACATCACAAAACGGTTTTTTGCAATAATAGCACGAGCCACCTCAGAGCAGACGTAATTCTATTGTTATGTCATTATTACGCTGACTGCACCATAAAGTGGACACAATATGATTACTGCGAGCTTGCATTTATTTCTAGGTCGGGGATATCCCTTCATTCACATTCAATATAAACATTGCGACACACATGTGCGAATTTCGACGCTAGACATCTTTTGTCCTTGTCTGTATATGTTTGCGTATACATGTTATACTTATATTATACAACATCTATATACGAATTACGAACATATTATGTGTGTTGAATCTAATACATACATACTGTTCACTGAGTAGATATTTCAATTATATAGCCACATTTCGGCCTCGTTACGTTTTCATAGACAGGATCGATTATATATTTTTATGATGTTTTAAACGTTTCTTTGACTTTGCTAGCAACGGTGAAATTTGTGTCAATAAAGTCGGAATTAGTAGAGCGGTATAACAGTGATAGATATTGTGCGCGAGCCCAATTAGAGTATTTGTTTGAGCAAATTTATGTGCAGTATCAACAGGACAGTGTGTTATCGCGGCAATGGGCGCCGTTATCGGGCGTAGTACGCATTTTATCTGCGCCTACAAATCGTGCGTGTGCATTGCGTTTCGCGCGATACGCACTCTGCCTACTCGCACGTCGCACGTTCCCAACAATGTTGCACACAAATGCTATTTGCTTTCGCAAACGAATTATCAATTTTTTATAGAATTCACAATACGTGAGAGTTGTTGAGAAATACACATGTGCGTAACGCATGTGAAACTGTGATGATACCGCGCATTGTTGCACGTTGACTAACCAAACTGATACCGACTCCAGTGCTGTTTATTATATTACAATTTACAACAAAACAAATATGGAATCAATGCTATATCAAAATAGCTCTATGTTGATTGCAATAATAATATACTGCACAGCAACGCTTCAAGTATAAGTTTTAATGAAAATTATTTAAAAAATACGAGCGAAGTAAAGATAGACATTAACTTTATTTAAAAATTTAATTATGAAATATTATTTCTTATTCTTACGCAAATCTATGATATCAGAATGTCACAAATATACGAAAAGTATTTAAAATATAATAGAATACGCCAATAACAGTCTATAAAGTAGATTACAACTACTCCTACATTTTGGTAAGCGAGCTCGACGGATTGGTTCCAGCAAACGACAACGGTATCGATACTTAGAAATGCACAGCGATAGCGATAATAAAATGACAAATTGCAATAATTCAAGACGTGAGTTGTAGAACGTGCAGAAATATTGTCGTAAATAAATAATTATAGGATTTGTGGAGATGATATTGAAAATATTAGAGCTAGTAGTGGCTGAGGAAACAAAAACGTACCAAGATAAAACCACTTTCTGTGGAAACATTTGGGCGCACTTATAGCAGTACACATTTTTATCATAAAGGTGATGATGATATGCTATATTAATGTAACACATATTAGGTACACGCATGCGATAAAGTAGTTTACCAAAGCGACAATTATTGCGGTTGATTGGTAAAAAGGGCGAATAGAGAAATAATATTTTATTTATTCAACGGCGTTACGAACTTCTAAATCCAAAAGGCTTACATTTATATCTGGACGTTTAGCCTTCATATAAAATAGTTTACGCAGAGACACGAGGATCAAGTCATATTTGCCAACAATATAGTCATGGGCAATCTTTTCGTGATATAAAATCGAGAAAAGGGGTTTATAGTAAGCCCTTTGATGCGGGTCCAATTGGATATGGACAGGAGAGCATATTCGTCTGTTTTTTGCTGTTATTCGTGTAATAAAACTGACAGTTTATTTTGATATTAAGTAATATTTATTATTTGTTTTTTGAATCGCACATACCCGTGGCAGAATAAAAAATCTTTTGGGAGAAAATAATACGCATCTTGACGTTGCAGATTATGGTCAATTTAGAAAGGAAATTACCTACTCTAAGATTATTCTAATGTCAAGAGTGACACACATTGAGACCCAGATGTACCTGTAGAGTATGTGATATCCATGTTAGGATTGAATAACACAATTTACGAATTGCAAGCTTAATTCTTATTTTTGTCGCGAACACCAAATCATGCATTACTTTGCCAACTTTCAAAAGCGCAGGCCCTAAATATAGCCCTTATAAAAAAGCTAAATTTGTTTCGAGGAAAGTTGAATATTAAACCGTTAATAAACAAGAAAACAAGTAAAGAACTAGTTGAACAATTTGTTGAACATAATATTTGGTGTTTGAATGTAGTATGGCTGTAATATTATTCATAATAACTAATTACACGATACCCTCGTATCGTGTCTAGTTGTGTCTAAACCCTACAATGTTTACCGTAGCGGACCGGCTCTCAATAAAACGATGCAATTATAATAAAAATACAATTTTGACCACAACCCTCTAGCCCGTCAACGAGGGGTGTTCGCGAATAAAGCGCCCGTAAAAAGTAGTAACATTCTGGGGTTCGCTATTGACATATGTTCAATAGTGTTTTGGCTATTTAACAAATATTGTGCAATAACGATAAAAACAAAACATGTATTATTTCATAGTGACAAGGAGTTTTTGACTAATGGGCTAATGAAATATGTAGTTCGAAATAAACTTGAGGAATAAAAACAATCACGGTTTGTACTGTTTCAAAATTACGATCTCAGTAAAGGAATATATGAAGTGAAATAGTAGAACTACTTGCTGAAAATTTATTCGTGGATGATTTAATGCATTTTATTGCTTTCGACGGTCGCAATCAACAATTAATAATGGTTATTCATATTTCAATATGACAAGCAGCATGTGTTCTCAGAACTTTGAATATCGGGAACAAGTTATTGCGAATGATACCTGTAATTATGGCTTGGCTATCTATCGCTGTGTCCATCTATTCGCACCCGACCCTGCCGTTGTACACGCGCGACGGAAATAACGTATGCTCATAGTATTACACTATTGATTTTACTTTATATTGCTACCCCTTCGTTTATTAGAACCGGCATGCATTTCGCTAATATTACACTCGCACCCAACCACAGTAATTAGTGAAACACAACGGCAAGTTTGTATACATCAGATAATATTCGTATTAATAGCCAATATAACCTTTCGGGGAATGTGAGCACAGCAAAATGTTCATTGCGAAAGGTGTTTCAAATTTGGTAGATACCCACATGTTGGGAGTTTAGTTTTGTTACGAAACTGTGGCTTCAACTTTTAGCGACTTCGACAAGTCGTAAATCCGAGGGCAAAACATTACATCTCATTAGTAATGGGTGCGACTAACTAATGCGAACCTATTTTACATAAAACAAGTGAGTAAACTGAAATACCTACGGCCGTCGTGATGCAACTAAGTACCAAGAATCTCACAAAATATCCCACGAATACGTTTCTACTTTCCAATGCATTTTAAAGTATCGTTTCGGTGCAACGACCAGCGGGCGGCGATGGGACGATTTCTCGCGGCTAGCAGATCGAGTCCGCCCAAGGACGTCCACTTGAAGCCGATGATCGGGACGCTTGCACCTTAACACTTATTACAAAAGCGCTATATTCGATCGCTATGCAGCACAGATAATCCCCTGGCCTAGTTGGTTAGAAAAATGATCCTGTATAAAAAAAGTCCAAGAGTAGAGAGCTCGCGGTTGTTTTATTTTATAGAGGTACGGGCGGAGGCAACATGGCCGCGAGACGGGCGGCGAATTATCATTGGATATACTTTATAAGATTCTTATCGCTCCTACTTGGGTAGACACTCCTGTGTATAATTCGAGGGGCTAATTTTACTTTGAAACAGTGTGCATTCCAAACGCATACGAAATTTTCAACGTATAGATTAAAATATTTTAAAATAAAAAATGATATGAAAAGTTCGTTACGCGCCGCCCTGTCTGCGGGGCAGGTGCTCGCCGATATTTTGACAACCACACTTAGCAGAACCGCCTTTTTTATAATTTGATATATCTATAGTGTTATTTTCTTTTGAAAAAAAGGCGATGTTATCTAGTTGTAACATTTGAATCATTACGGACAGTTTTTGAGGTATTTGTATGATTGTAAAACGAGAATCAATATGCAATTACAGGCTTCATATAAAAATCAACTTGAAGTTCCTATTTTTTTGTATTTTTAAAATCATGTAGGTATTCAAAATTAAGAATGACACAATAAGATTCGCGAGGGTCCCTAATAGGGTAATAAAATTTTAATTTGAATATTAGGTATTAGACAATGGGAGGAAAGAGAGTATTGTTTCACCTCGGTCCCGGGGAGTTTCGCTACAATGAGCGGCATCCGGGGTCGGGCGTGGACTCCGCGATCGCAGGACCAATGTGAATACATTAGATAATACACACACTGCGTTGGCGTTTTTATAACGCACTCAATTGTTGTGGACTACTTTTTGCTAGCGGCCTACAATGTATCACGATGTACGACCCTTTATGAATATATATGATGAATATAAAAACATAATAAGGGATGATATTTATATCATTATTGGAAAAAGTATTATGTCCTTTTGGTATAAACAATCACAATAAAAATGCAAAAAGTTAAGTCATGTGTGTCCTCAATTAAATTTAGTCAATATAGGCACACATAAAAAAAAAGTATTAAATCACACATTGACTAAACATTATCCCACGTGTATTTGTAGAGTTAAGAAGTGGCAAAAAGCGAGTCAAGTGCGCAAAATCGGGTTTATTGCCGTGTACGGATATTTCTTTTGTTGTTTATGTTGGAGATAAGAGGGTGAGAGCACCCCAGATAATATGAAATAATAAATTCGGCCAGGGCGCGTGGCAGGATGCTGGTGACAAATGATGAGGACGGCGGTCTGCCTGCGTAAAATCACAATTATCTCTTTATGCCGGCCAACACCCCTTCACTAATTTTGCCAACTTGGTACATTACAATGTCATTAATATACACCCTGATTTCAATGAATAATATGGTTATATGGGAGAGTAATGCTTAAACAGCCATAGAGACATGTATAAACTTTTACGGTATTATTCGTAATAAGTGGAAACTAATGAGTTGAATAATTTATTCTGTTTCTTTTCTATTAAATTTTAACGTCATAAACCAAATTATGCTTAAAATTGATTTAAAAATAAGATTACCTATAAATAACTACTCTCTAGGGTGTAAAAGAATCATGAATGATGAATCATATGTATTTGAAAAATGTGAGTTTGGAATGCAATCTTATTCTTGCCAACAATAGCTTTGGTTTTGTGTTTAAAATTTAGACGGATCAGGAACAAGGCGGAGTTTGTTAAAATGAACAACTTAGCTACAGGGTAAATACAAAATAATAGTAAACCCTAAAAGAAACTTCATTATGAGGCATAAATTTTATTTTAGAGTCAGCATTTTGCATAAGTAAATGAAAATTTTATCATTAATATATTCTTTTAAAGCTGTCGACCAATGGTTATAGAATCATCATCGGGTAAACATTGTTTCGTGATAGTTATTATTACTATAAAAAATAATTAATATTTTATGAGTGTTTGTAATTGAGATTTTCTATGGATCTGGAAAATTGGAGAATCAAGGGAACGTTATAATGTTTCATAACGAAACGTAACGTGTGCAATAATATTACCCAATATTATCACTCACTTTCGGTTCATCTGCCTCGTCAATTTCAGGGCTCAACAAGCCAGCATGCGGGATCACGTTATTGCTTTTTTATTAGTTTTTTATCCTAACCCCCGCTTCGCAGTTTCTGTTGCATCGTGGGATAGGTCGCGGCCATTCGGTTTATGCTGGTATTAGCATAATAAACATTTATGATTCAATTTATAAACACTTTGTCAATTGTCACTGATGTATGTTAATTTGCCAATACAGGTTTAGTGAAGTTTATTGGCCTTTGTTTAATGAGGAGCCGATCGTTTCCGCGGATTGCTAAACTAATTACGGTCCGACGTCCGTATCAAAGGTTATAACTGTATGTTAAGTATTGACAATGGCGCATTTGCATTTGTATTTCCGGCGCAATAGCCAAATTATCGTGAAATTTTTAACGGTCGTGTGGTTGACCGCTGATGTTACGAAACTTGCGCGTGTGGGCTAACGTTGCAAAGTAATTAGCGTGTATCATAACTGTACACCTTAATAGTTTTCACGCAGAGATAAGGATTTTAGCATTACCTTTTTATAATATTTATTTTACTTCTTTATGTGTTTTTTATGCAGTTAGCTAGTCGCTTATTAGATGCGGGTTAGTAAGTACGACGGCATAGAATCTTTTAAAATTTTAGCGTTTTGAACTTCAAAAATAATTTAAAAAATCAACGTTATTTTGTGGGTTGCTATAAATCCCAATGAAATTAATTGACTGCGTGGTTGTTAATAGCTCAAGGCTCGTTAAATCCATCATCGATATGCAAATGATCCCATACAAAAGCATCAAGTGCACTCCACAGTTCGGGACGAGAGTTGCTCTGACATTTGCTGCCATTGTTTTCGTAGCGGAGTTGAAACGCAAGTCAAATAATAGAATCGTGAGAAAGTATTTCACATTTTTATTTTAAAATTAATTACACATTTTGCTAAACTAGTGATGTTAATATGAATATTTTAACGAAGTATGACGAAGATACTACATAGTAAAAAAATATTAATTTTGATGTTAGATCAAACTTGTGTGAGATCATGCAATATTCGGAATCGTTTTCTAACATTTAGTGGTAGGTATTGATCTTTATTTTGGATATATTATTTTTTCCAGGTCTGTAGTCAAATGATGGTGTTACTTTTTTGGATTTTAAGCTAATCTGCTATATCGAGTAAGTATTTATTGTACCTATTCTACCTACAGAAAAAAAATTACGTTCACTGTCATCATGATCATCAACCATTAGTTGGCGCCTTTCTATTTATATATCTATTTTCAATTTAGTTTTAGTTTTAACGATGACAAAATTTCGTTTCTAAACGACTGATATAAATCGATTTGCCCCTTTAATTGTACCATTAATGACATGACAATCCGCGTGTCCCCTATCATATTTATTATCTCGATAGCAAGCATCATCATGAAGATTGACGTTTTATGTGAACGATAGAAAACTGCGTGCCCTCTTGTAGGGAATTTAGTAATATAAGTAATAAGTTTACAAAAAAAACATTGCCTTAAATCTCAGCTTTCGTTATATTTTTCACCTCACTAACGATACACATTTATTAATAAAAAAAAATAGTTATGCCTTAAAAAACACGAGTACCTATGTGTCGTTTATGTTTCATGGTGCGGTAATACCTAAATAAATACTGTCGTAAATCTTTATTAAGATCCGTAACTAACAGTTTCGAAATTTAAATGTCGTAAGTTGGTATTACAATTGATTACATAGAAATAATTTTTATTTTAATCAAGTAATATTAAATGCAGTCTAATTTTATCAATATCATGTATGTAGTTATAAATCCTAGAAAAAGATCATAAATGAAATTCTAAATATTTTAAAACTTATCTGAGGGCATTCATATAAATAAAAACAAGTCACCCAGTGTTTGGCGGATGCCAAGCTGTGTAACAAAAAATATTGCACACACAGCTTGGTCTATTTTTGAGTGCATTTCGCGCTATTTTGGCGTTCCCTCCGCAGGCAATATGTCAATGACCTCGTTTACCAACGTTGTTCACGCACTTTTGGGACATTTTAGGGTAATATGCAGATAGTGAACTATTTCGGAATGAAACGCGTGAATGATGTTGTATCTTTACGTTTAAAAATAAATATGTAATCGTGAATATGTCTAGGCCTTAAATAGTTGATGTTAAATATTTTGTTAAAGGTTTACTTTTAGGTCTAGTAAGTTGGTTTCAAAGTTGTAATAACTAAGTATGTAATTATCGACATTGTATCAGAAATACCAAATTACTGTTACAAAATAGAGACCGAATCGATTTTAAAATACATCTATGGCAATGGTAGTTTTGTTTTCCTGGTATACGTCGAATTTAACAATTCGTATTAGAATAGTCAACTGGCTACACGATGCCAAGTTCAACGTTACCATACAAAGGCCCAGTGAGGCGCGTCTACAATTTTTTATGAGCTGATTTCGGCTTTATTTTGTCGTTTAGCCCCGACGCGGCCGCGGCCCTGTGGCAGCGTTCGCGACGCACACATACTCGACGCGCGTTGGATGCGCGTGCGCACTCACGCACACAGATATGCGTGCCCTCCTCAGCGCGCTGCAATTCGTCGGGCGCGATGCGCCCCGCGGCCCGCGCCCTCCCGCCCGCACGCAATTGCACTGCACTCCGGCACGCTGCGCTGCGTGCGTAAAAAGCGCACGCAAGAGGCGCGGGGCGCGGCGCGGTGGCGGAGACACGGGCCCGCCGCCTGCCGCCGAGCCGACCGGCCGCCTTCAGCAAGCAGACACTACAGTCATCGCCAGACGCTCGCGAGAGCACACCGCCCCCATACGCAGGGCGCCTACTCACGTTTTCGCTTGCGCGAAACAAACCCCATTCGTGTTACGAACTTTATACAGTGCCAGTGCGAAATATTTCATATGTATCGTTCAAATATTTTCAACTGCTACTCATCAGAATTGTGAACTTGGAATTCATAAAAGGTAAATATTTATATGCATATTTATTTTTATTTGCATGCATGTTGTGAAAATGAAACTATGTATAAACTTCATGTAGCTATGCTTTTCGTAGATAATTTTCCAATTGAGAAGTGTCGTAATGTTGTCGTGTTGTTGTTATTTAACTTTAGACTTTTATGTAAACGCAATAAGGATTCGATTATGCAAATTCGCGCGGGTCGAATTTATAACATGAGGGAACTGGACATAAAAGCTTTCGGTCCCCAAGTTCGATTTTACCTGGTGAATAAAAGGTAAAAAGTCAATTTAGTAGTGTGGAAGGGCTATAGAGCGTAGTGAGCAGTCGAGGCAGGGCGGTGCAGTCGGAACGGCGCGTTGTTGCGGGCACTACGTTTACAGTGCGCCGCGGAGTCGCGAGCAGTGCACGCTAGTCGCCAGTCGCTCGTCGCTCACTGCACCTCGTATTGTTTAGTGCGGTGTGTGGTGTGTGCGCACACATTATCAGTTCTCTACTCGTGACTTAACTATTTCTACTATGTATCCCGCCAATATCTACAACGATATTCCTACAGGTATATGTGCGTTTTCATTTTCATAATTTTTTTGATTATGCTGATTAAGCAATATTTTTTTGAATAGTTGATTAAGGAAATATTTATATTTTATTGGAATTTATGAAATAATTTTACACGACTTCTTTATATATATATTTGAAATGTTTAAAAAATATTTGTGATTTTTTTATTTTACTTTAATAACTCTTTACGTGTGTTAGAACGTATTTTAAAATTAGGTATAATTTACAATGGCTTATTTAAATTACACTACAATTTTATTATTTCATTGTTCACAGATCATCATATCAAAAAAATGGAGAGTAACGAAAATCAGCAAACGTTTTGCCTTAAATGGAACCACCACAAGACAAACTTGGTGGAAATCCTAGAGGCTTTAATAAAAGGAGAGACCTATGTTGACTGTACTCTAGTAGTTGACGATCAAGTCACATTTAAAGCGCACCGAGTTGTACTCGCTGCCAACTCGCCTTACTTTCAGTCTATATTAGCGGATGTTCCAATGGACCATTGCAGTATTTTATTTCCGGGCGTCAAAGATTTTGAGATGAGGGCTCTTCTTGAGTACATGTACACTGGCGAAGTAAATGTAACTCAAGCGCACATTCCGCGAATTATGAAAGTTGCGGAACAGTTGGAAGTCAAAGGGCTTTTCGACATGACGGAGTTGCGTCGTCAGCCGGGCAATACAGAGCGCACCCCGGGTGTCTCACCTCCTCGCGTAGTTCCAGCTGCACCCTCAAGTGTGTCTCCGCCGGCACCGGCTCCACCCTCGCGCTGGCCACCACCGCCAGCGGCACCAGTCTTGTCGGCAGCCTACGACTCTGCTGACATGAACCCTTTGAAACGTAAAAAACTATCGAGTATGCTAGCCACCCGTGATACGCCAATCTTAAGAAATGTCCTCGCTCAAACTTCCCCCGTCGACTCATCGCAACCTATATCCTTGGTATGTCATCCCGTAAACCAGCAACCTGCTCCACCTCGCTTGCATTCTAATGGATCAGCTCATGAATCTGAAAGAGCTCCGAGTCCCCAAAGGCCATTTGATTACCGTCCCCGCAGATTATCCTCCCGCGCCTCTTCTCCTCATTACCATCGTTCAGATCGTTCAGAAGACGCTCATTCACCGTACACGGAGCGCTCCTTTGAAGAAGAAACTCCTCGCAATTTCCATCCGTCCCCACCGCCAACAAATTTCCAGCATGATGTCAGAGCTGGTCTAGCACCCTACGTTCCACCGCAACAGAAACCTGAATGGAAACGATACAAACAATACACTAGATCTGACATTCTATCCGCAATTGAGTGCGTGAGAAACGGAATGAGTGCTTTGCAAGCGTCGCGCAAATACGGCGTTCCCTCACGTACACTGTACGATAAAGTGAAGAAGCTTGGCATAACAACGAGTCGACCAATGAGTCGTGGTGTTAAAAGAGAGCCAAATGGTGCTGCTTTTCCGTATGGTTTAAGCGGCACGGGAGGAAACGATGATGGAACAACCACCACTCCTCTCATCGACCCATCGTTTCTGCAACAAGCACTAGAGGGAGCCACAAGAGACGGCGGCCGAGAGGCGTTGCACGCAATGGCATTGGCGGCGGCGGCCCACGCGGCCCTCACCCCTCGCACGCCGCCGCGGTCACCTCCGCACTCGCCTCGAACGCCACCGCCAGAAGACGACCACGTAGAAGATCTCTCGATATCGCGACGTCGCGACGTAGACCCTCCCACGGGTGTCATTGTACCACCGCGTAACTTCGCTCTAGACTGTGGTAGTGAAAGAGATTGAACTATTGGAGGTCGTTTGACGCGAACATTCGAGAAGACTGAATTAGGCGTACAAAATTAGATGTAAGGAATTACGATAACCTACTGGTAGGACGCGCCGCGCGCGCATGCCACGCTGACCGGGCGCTCCGGCCGGGCGATTTGCAATGGGCCCCGCGGCCATTTTCACTCTACCTCTATATCTCTTCTCTATTTATTTCCAAGCATCATCGAAGCCTGATAACGAAATAAAATTTCCGTTAAAAGGCGGGTGATGCCTTATTGTGATTTTATTTTTGTTTATTTCTTCTTTGATTATTTTTTGTTTATAACATTTACGTCTTTGTTAATGGATAGCAACATAGGTTAGCTTTAATTAGTATGTAATATTGTTTTAGTAGGACAGGTAACCTCTTAGAGCCGAAGGGCAGATAGGCAGCGCCGGTGACGCCGCCGCGCCTTGGGCAGGTTTGCCTAGACGAGTTATTGTGCAATTTGTTGTCCGCGACTGTGATGTTTATAGACTGAAACGCCGCTACTACCTCACGCTCGCTACACATGAACTCTAGTCCACCGCATCGCAGTAAATGCCATAATATTCGAAATAGTCAAAGGATAAAGTTAAAACTTTTCACATGTTTAGACAACTATGATGTGAATGTCGATTCGCGTGTAGTGCAAGTGCAATGTGTATCGGGTCTCCGTTGTTTACCGAGTACAAGTTCATACCGCTTTAGATTCCTTACGTTACGGGTTAGATTTATTTATTTGTTTAAAGGATGCCATAAATGTTCATTGTTGATAAGTTGTTGTGTTCATACGTCAGCAATAAAGCTATTTGCACAAGCACGGTGGTTCTTGTTAGAATTAGGACATTCAACTACACTTAGTTAAGAATGCTCAATGTTTAATTATATATGTGGTAAAGTAGAGTTCGTCGTTGCAGTTCACTGTTATACGTAAAAACTAGTATATTTTAATATGGATATGTGTACCTAATGTTTAATAATACCAATGTTCAAACCAATATATGCTCTACTAACAGAGTACCAAGTCACAGTTAAGAAATTCTCATTGGACAAATTGTATATAAAACAAATATATAAATAACATGTTCTCTTTAGTATTGGTTTAATCATTACGTTAAACATTACACATTGAAAACAAATATATACGTTTATATTAATTTTATAATAATTTTAAGTAAAAATATTTTTACTTATAATTTTGTAATTGATTGGAAGACTGATTTGTTACTTTAGTCTAGTTTGAAAATGCCATAGATACGAATATATCTACCGTAGGTTTCGCATACATAAATAATACTGTAATTAATTAAGTTAAATCACGTATGAGTATGTAGAAGCTACACTTTGTAGGTCTCACTATTTTGTGCCTTTGTTTGTTATAATAGAATACATGATGTGTGTATGATAGGACATTCCAGTAGAGGCAATTTTGTGCACTTTTGTGTTTTAGATCGATGCACAGATTTTGGGATCTTGTACGAGCACCGTACAAATACTTAAAATTAAATGTTTAATGTCACTTTTATCTCAGTTTTGTTAAATAATAATGTGTTATGTAATTATTAGCAATCCACTTTTGTGCCTAAAATATACGTGTTAAGATGTTACTACACTAGTGTTTACGAACAAATTGTTCCGTATGTATTTGCGTACATTACGATTTCTTGACATTTCATATTTAATTTGTGAGTTTAAAATATCGTATGTACTTTAAAATTGTAGTTGGTATTGTATGTATACATCTAAGTTATATTAGATTGAGTTTGTTTATCTCGTCTCTTCATTATAATAATTATTAAGAACTCTATATTTACAAATAATATAATGTTATAAATATAAATTAAACGTTTAATATCAAATATTTATTTTGTATTATTATAATACTTCCAATACCACCCACCATTCTTTGCTAAATAGAACAAACACATCCTAACGAAGAAAAGTCCTTCTTATGATAGCAATTATAAAAGCAGATAACTATGTACTATTCAACAATAATTAATTTATCAAAATTGAAGCTAATATTTTTTATGAGGCTTTTGAAGTCATTACAGAAACATTAATAAAAAGATTTAACAATACAACCACGTACGACAAGTCAAGATTTCACCATTAAATATTTAATAGCGTTTGTGTTGCCCACAATACAAGACTCGTAGTTAAAGGTATCAGTCTGCTTAAATCAAATCTAAGACTATACGTTTCTATTTGAAAACTATAAGAATAGGATCATCGTCATGTGGTCTGTCCATAATTCCTTCCGCCTTAGACCAAATTACATTCTCACAGTAAATATATTTCATAACCTATTAGCTATTAGCGCTACAAATTATTTTATTTCAAGAAATTAAATGGTAAAGTCGTTTTTTAACACTACATATTAGGAAATATCAAAACTTAACAAATATAAAAACATTAGCCTACTTTTATGTAAGGGCAATAAAGATGCTACATTTTTTTAAAAGGCGCCGATTAATTCCTAATTCCTGTTTTGTTGGTGAAATTTCAAACTTCGCTGCTTCATGGAGCAAATACCTACTATAAATTAAAATACTTTTAAAAGGATACCCTACCATTGTTTCGGCTTTGTCATTATTTTTATCCAAAAACATATACAATTTAGCTCAAGAGAAACAATAAGCGTAGGTACCTATCTATTTTTTTAAATAAAATTACATTCTAGACCATCATACTTAAGTACGTGTTAAATTTAGAGCTAATTTTGTCGAAGTCATTGAGCGTTGCAATTTATATTGAATTATAAGTACTGTCATAATGTTGTCTAAAATTTGTTTCTTATTTCAGTCAAATAATTTTTTAGTAGCACAAATGACAGTTTAAAAAATACAACGAAAGATAGCAACTTATGATATTGCTAAAGTGTCACCCAAAGGGAGTTATATAAACTCCCGTCCTCTTAATATAATAAAGGTTTTATGATTATTATGTTTGTTGTAGCAAAATTTGGCGACTGTTTAAAACTGTGGCGGGATACTGACACCTTCCTAGAAATGTAGACAACAACCCATTACATATTCTTCACACTTTTTGAGCTGCTTATAATAAGGTACTTAGGACTTTAACGAAAATCATTTCAACCCGTGTAGGGTCGATTTTCTTACAGCTAGTACCTTATTTCTAGATTCT
The DNA here is from genome assembly GCA_030295005.1 of Cephonodes hylas. NCBI lineage: Eukaryota > Metazoa > Arthropoda > Insecta > Lepidoptera > Sphingidae > Cephonodes > Cephonodes hylas. The sequence goes on along the minus strand of AP025369.1, from coordinate 6,496,045 downwards.
TTAAAATAGCTCGAATGAACCATGCTTTATATCTATGACTAACTTTTATGTGTGTTTAATTAGTGTTAACTAACGTCATCTTTTATTGAACGCTAAATTAACGTTTTTTTCTAAACAAAAGTCAACAGTGAATTGTGAATATTGGCAAATTGAAAAGAATTTTTGGTCTGAAAAAAAAACAGATCCGTCATAAGGGATTGTTAGCTTTATATAGGTTTTTTCAGATTTGTTAAAAAATGAATGACTCTTGCATTTTCAAATCATTATCACCATCGTCAAACAATATTCATGATGACTGCTAAGCAATGAAATATAAAGAATTAGGTTTTTATTTAATTGATTTTATATCGAACATTGATTGTTTCAAGCACATCATTCAAGATTATTCAAGTTATTAAAATCATTGGACAATACGCAAGAAAAATAATTTGGGAAACATAAAAGAAGTTAGTGAGAGCGCTATCTGTCGTTATAAAAATGAAATGGACTACATATTGAATTGTTATAATACGCGAAATAATTACTTAATTTATAAACAATATAGCAACAAAATGATTTTACATTCTACAATTTAATATTAATTATTAATAACAAATAAGTTTACAACCTCTTAGTTACTCAATACCTCAACAATATATTTAAGAATTTATTTTAAAAAATTGAATGTGCTGCACTCTATTGCATAGTATTTAGTATTTTTCCTTTAATGCTATAGTCCATTCAAAGAGGGCAGCACTTATTGCAAAGAGACTGTCATCTAGCGGCAAAAAAGGCACTGAATTTTTAGAGATCAGGAGAACCTTTTGGATTTTGAAAAAATAATATAGGTATGTACATATGTACGTTTAACTTCGGGTTTAAAATAAAATTTTAAAATAAGGGGTCAAAATTAGTTTTAAAAATATTCTACAATGCGAATCGAAAACCTGTATGCACTATAAACCTTTGCCATTTTAAAGAAAAAAAAGTCAAAGTATACAATCTTTACATGTGCTTATAATTTTTGTTCATTTTTGAATGTAGTATGTCAACTGTATTTACGAGGAATATTTGTTTACATTTTTTTTTATTTTTGTAAACTTAATTACGCAACCTTATTTATTTGTTTCTATGTTGTCATTTGAACATGTGCAATCAAGTGACGTAAAATCGCGCGACAGCTTTGCGCTACGCTGATTGGTTGGAATATATCGCCAGATAAATGTCAAAATGAAATGCCAAAAGGTGGAAAACGTAAACAAGTGTATTATTTTCGAAAAACATAAATTATAATTATTGAAGTGGTAAATTAATTGTTGCAAATATGGAGTCTGACGATATGTTTATGAATTCAGATATCTTCAATGTCCACGATATCTCGGATATAGAAGGTAAGTGTAAACTGGGAAAAACAATTTTGTATGAAAAGTTGTGACTAATTCACAGTAATACCTTTCAGATTTTCTTAACAATTGCGATGGAGATTTTATGAAGAAACTGGAGCAAGATTTGGTTCTTGCTGATAACAGTAATGATATCGGTTTCCTTAGTGTGGATACAAAATCCAACTACGACATTACATCATCCCCTCAAGTATCTCCTAATTACACATGCCCGGGAAACCCTCTCTTTTCCCAATACACACATAGAGCGAAACCTCCACCGCAAAGCACTTCACAGGCCAAAGTCCACCCTGTGAGAACAACATACAACAGACCAAATAAACAAATAAAAGAAGAGGCTGAGCCTAACATTACCCAACCTACTAATAATGTTCAGAAGCAGTCGCCCATGATTGTACAGCAAGTAGTCCAAAGCCCATTCTTCGTGATGGGCCCTGGAAACATACAACAGGTACCTGATACTCATTCACCCTTAGTCCAACTGGAAGGTGTCACTCAAGTGAATCAGATGAGTGCTCAAAAGCCACCAAACCAGCCACTTCTCATACAGAACAATGCTAAAAGTGTACCATTCATATTGAAGACTTCTGACGCTAACTTTTCACCAGTACTGTTACAGTCAAATGTTATAAATCCAGAAGCTCAGACTTTGATGTACACAAGTGCTCCTGTGCAAGGTAATTATATTTTTTTTTATAAAATTTCAAGCTGTAAAAATAGTGTTTACCACTTTTATATATTTATATTTAATTATCCAATACCAAAGATGCTAACAATTTCTATTAGCAAACTTTAATTCAACCATGATGTAACAATCATAATTCTATGAAAATATTAAATTGAGTGCAACATTTACCAAAAAATAAATTCAAATGAGTGTTATTTCTTCTGTATAGTTGCCATGAGTGGAACATAGAAATATTTTTATCAAACTTGGTAATATAATATGACAACAATTTCCACTTCCAGGTGCAACACAAAATGTTATTACAAACACAAAACCAGGCCCAGATAGCAGGCCTATACACACATTTTTTACTAGCAACAATGGCCACACACTTTTAGCAGGTATACCTGCAGTGGTTCTTGAAGGTGATAAAATTGCCTTAAATCCAGCACCAAATATTGCTCCGCCTAAAGTCAAAGAAGTGAAGCGCAGTGCTCACAATGCTATAGAACGAAGATACAGAACAAGTATCAATGACAGAATAGTTGAGTTGAAGAATATGTTAGTGGGTGAGGAGGCTAAGGTAAATATAAGAAAGTGATATAAATTTCCGAGAAATGACAAATAAAATTTAATTTGACTCTATGAATCTTATAAGAATCTGATTGTAACTCTCAAATAAGAGCAAAATAGAAACTTATTAGATTTATGAAAATAATGTTTTATGTACTAAAAAAAATTAAATTAAGAAATTATTATTACAAATAAAGCATGTGGTATTGGTGTTTGTTGTATCCAATATGGCTTTTAATAAACAACACTAATAGAAAATACTTTTCAATATATTCACAGTTGAACAAATCGGCAATATTAAGAAAAACAATTGATTACATAAAGTATTTACAAAATCAGAACAGCAGATTAAAACAAGAGAATATGGCTCTCAAATTAGTGTGTCAAAAGTCTGGTGTAAAGGAACCAGTGTTTGATGGACCTTACACACCACCACATAGCGATGTGTCTTCACCATATCATTCACCACATTCGTTTGATAGTGATACTCCAGCCTCACCAGAATATAAGGTAAGTTACAGTTATTGGTATTTAAAGGAGTTCTCTTTGTTTTTAACTAACTTAATTAAGCTTACATTCTTTGATCATACTGTGAAAATTCAATTTTTGGTGCTGAATCATTCAAGGCTGAAACAGTTTAAAAAATTACTAAATTTGACCCAATAATAAAAAATAAAGGTTAAGTGAAACCAAAAGGAAAGTGGAATAAAAATTGTTTTAATTTTAAATCAGTATTTTTATGTAATTTCAACTTGTATTTGTTTCTGCAGGCTGAAGAAAAGTATTCAAAGATTGTTATGGGTATGGGTGATCACTCCCGTTTAGCACTATGTGCCTTTATGGTGGGCCTTATTGCCTTCAATCCATTCAAATCGTTCTTTGGGTCATTTATGTCAGATTCAACATCTACAGATTTCTCTATGAGAGTTGACCAAAGGAAGATATTGTCTGATCAATCTATGGATATGGGTAATTATATCACTTTTTGCTTTTGCTGAAGTGTAGTCTCTGTAATCATTATGTTTTGTGGTATTTTTCCTAGTTGTTACAATGCCCATCAACAGACAGAAAGATGGTTTGCATAATAAATGATTACACTTTACACATAAAAATTACTACCTTTGGGACCTAGACCACATAATAGCTGGATGGAAAAATATTTATCTGCTTAAAGAATTATTATTTATGTGTTTATCATTAAAAACCTGTGATATTTTTAGGATATAGTAGTGTCTCATGGGCGACATGGCTGTTCCATATATTCTTTATATATATGATCAACTTCTTAGTATTGGGTGGATGTCTTGTAAAGTTATTAGTATATGGTGATTCTGTGCCAAAATCACAGTCTAAAGAAGCTGAACTCTTTTATAAACATAAACGACAAGCTGAGAATTATATAAAGAAGGTCTGTATTTCACTATTAATAATATTTGTTTACACACAATAGGAGCATCCTAAATGGTTTATCAAATTATAAAAAAATTCCATGCAATTGGAGAACAGTGACATGCCCACACTTATTTTATTTTTAACAATTTGTTAGTATAAGCTTTCAGTCTCATTCTTATTTTGACCCAGCAATCTACTCCTAAATTTAAATGTTTATGCTAGACTGCACCTGACGTTGCCCTGCCTACTAAAACAAAACTACAACCTATTTTACTTCCATTTAAAGTAGTTGTCCAATTCCAAAAGTCTTCAAATATTCATATAGCAACTAATTATATTTCTTGCCTAACTAATTTGTTATTTCAGAATGACCTAGCTAATGCTCGAATGGAACTCCATAGATCTTTAGCGTCTTGTGGTAAAAGTGTGCAAGGCAGTAATCCAGGACAGGCGAAATACTCCGCGTTAGTTGCAGCAATACTCAGGCAGTTGTTACATAGAATGCCATTTGGTCTGGTTCTAGCACAACGCGCTGGGGACTTCTGGAGTGACAGGTGATTAAAAATTTATATATTACTATAGTATTTTAAATCAAAAACTGTTAAACCAATTTGGACGATTTACTTTTTTTGTTTTCCTAATTTAGACTCTCTGTTGTGATTGATTTACAAAATCGCGTCTTTTAATTCATTGTAATCCTAAATTGCGTTTTTTTGATGTCATAAATATTATATAAGAAGTGTTTTCTATACTTTGTGTTTTTATTTTAGTCCTGCAAGGCGCGCTTCGAAGCATTGGGCAGCAGAAGTATCTACGGTGTCTCATAAGCTGGCGCAATTGGAAATCCTGTCAAATCACAGCGGGCGCAGTGAAAGAGTACTTCTGGCGTTGCAAGCTGTTAACTTTGCAGAGGTGGCTGGCAACAGGCAACTGTTAGCAGACACTTACATCACAGCCGCTCTGGTGTTCAAAGATTATGCCCCTAAAATAGGAAATTGGTTGTGTGGGTATGTATTTTGTAGTCATTTGTATAGTTGATTTATCTGTCTCATGACACGATGCGGTCTTGGAGACCAGACTGTTTTTATCGCCTGGGGAATACAAGCGTGGGTTTATGTATGTATGTTGTACATCGACATTGCTTAGTGACTGAGATTTTTTCTATTTTTGAAAAGTTGGGTTATATTGATATCTTAGATTCTCTATAAATGTTTTTTAAGGATCTCTGTGTGACGTCAACGTAACGTCAACACGTTAATGTTTATAACATTCTCCCAATGCAGAAATATTTTAGTTATGTTTTTTGCATAGTATCTAATATTTATAAAGGATCAAAAAACAGCAATAGAATTCAGGGTATGCCTATTTGTAGTAATTTTGTTGCGGTCGAGAAACTCGTTGATCGCGGGTTCGAACTCCAGGGACACACCTCTGACTTTTCGAAGTTGTGTGTGTATTTAGATTGAATTATCACTTGCTTTAACCGTGAAGGAAAACATCGTGATAAAACCTGCACACCTAAAAAGTTCTTAGGAAATTCTTAGGTGTGTAGTCTGCCAACCCGCACCAGGCCAGCGTGGTGGACTATGGCCTAAACCCTCTCAATGGTAGAGGAGACCCGTGCCCAGCAGTGAGACGTGGGACGATAATGACTGTGTGCAGGTACTACCTGCGCGTGTGCCGCGGCGCGTGCGCGGAGTGGTGCGCGTGGTGGGCGGCGCGGCTGCGCTGGGCGTGCGGCGCGCGCGGGCAGCAGTTCGTGCGCTCGCGCCGCTGGACATACCACCCGCACACGCAACAACTCTTCGCCAAGCCGCCGGACGCAGCCGACCCACTCGCCTATGCTATGAGGGTACTACACCATTACTACATTTTTTTTTTCATTCAAAGCTACATGCATATGAACATTTTAGCCATGATCAACGGCCATTGGTTAAAGAAGATGATGTCTAAGTTTCATGCCTCAACCTTTATTCATTCAAAACAGGTCTGTCGGCTAGACACCAGGTTGCGAAACGATAGGTCGCAGGTTTAAAAAAAAAGTTTCTCGTAGTCTCTGATACCCACAACACAGGTCTTGTAACCTAGTGTGGGGTCAGAAGCTATGTATGTGAATGTTGCATATATTTGTTTGTTTATTTGATTAAAACACTTGCCTTGACTCATTATTTGCCTTCTACTTTAGGTAGAAGATGAGGGTGGTGAGAAGATGATAGTGTACCTAAGGGAGAAGAATATTTGCCTTCTACTAAAAACAAGTGGTGGTGAGCCACCTCTTGTCTTTTTCAGCCAAATTTAAGTAGCGCAGTTGTTCCGCTTATTATACCCCCTCGATTAATGTTGTAGAATTCTAGATAATCTCTTTTAAATCATCAACAGTTTTACAATACTTTTCGTGCCTTCCACATTAGTGTAATACATTTTAAATCAAAACTAGTTATTACAACATATTTTATTTCCAATCAATAGGCCTACCACCTGGAACTTCTGCAAAAAAGTCTTCAAATGCTTCTGTGCGCTGACGAACGCAGCAACACGCGCAATGTGCTCGAACTGGTGAAACTGATCACTGACGATGTTTCCACTGATGCTCCACATCATACTGGTGAGTTAGATAATACTTAATCATGTTTGATTTGGTTTATGTGTATTTGACGTCGCTATATTAGGGAAATTGAAATTAATTTAAGTATATGAAAATTTATGCAAACATGAATTAGTTAAAAGTTTTTTCGATCCCCTCGAGGTTATTTTTATTTGGGATTTATTTTTATACATATTAAAATATAATTGATTTAGAATATAGGCATGTTCTCTAGCTCCACGGCTAGGTACGTTCCTTCTGTATATCTGAGAAGGATTAAACCTTAGTTCATCACACAGTCCTAGTAGGGGTTGGCGGACTACACCCCAATGAAATTCCCAAGAACTTTTAGGTGTGCAGGATTTTTCACGATGTTTTCCTTCACCATTAAAGTGCCTGTGATTTGAACCCGTGACCCCTCAAGGCCATCGTTACTTTTCTTTGAATCTGAATCTTTGAACTGCAGGCGGCTTCCGACCGGTCCCGGTGGAGGTCATTGAGGAAGGCCTATGTCCAGCAGTGGACCGTAATTGGCTGATGATGATGAAGATGATTCAGAATTTTATATTGAGAATTTCATCCTCTGTTCGTATTTACAGGTTGTTGGGATCCCGTAATGGAGTGGTGGGCGAACATCGTCGGCGTGGCAGCTACTTGGTTGCTCGCCGACACTAGCAAGGCGTTAGAAATCGGGGATAGACTCGATTTGTTGCCGGAATCACTCGCCAACTGCGAAGATCCTTTGCCTGGGTATAAAATTTTACGTTCACTTTTATAATTATTAAAAAGGCTTCAAAAAGTGATGAAGTCCAATTTAAAGAAAATCAATACATACCGATGTCCAACATGTGTTAGCCGCGAAGTCTTATTGACAATCGGAACATTCTCACACGTGTGAAAACTTAGAATGTCTAATCGCAATCGTGTTTATAAAACACGCGTGTGTATAGTTTATAGTTTTGATATTAATAACTATTGTCTGTGGTAGCATAAACATTAAACGTTGAAAATATAGCTATTGTGATTATTATTCGTAGGGCATTGCACATGGCGTACAAAAGCCGGCGCGGTCTACTGAGTCTCGCTCAGTGTCGAGATGAACGCTCCGTCGAGAGGACCTCGGAGACCATACTCAAGGTTTGTGCACTCATTTATGTATACCGCTCGTATTAGTCTTCGAATATGTTAGGTATAAAGGTGCAGTAATACATGTGGCTGTTCTCAGTGTAAAAAGAAGTAGAATTATAAAGGTGCAGCAATATATTGGGTTGTTTAGTGGTGTTTCTATTGATGAAGTGTTAATTTTATTTTAGTGCATTAGCTGCCAAAAAATGAAAGATTAATTAGTGACTATTAGCGTCTTAGTCTTAGCGTAATAGACCATTATTGATGAATATTCAAATACAATTGTCAGATCTTTAACAGTGTAGGAATATAGAGTGGAAACTTGCTAACTTCAAAGAGATAAAATGAATTTCATAGCCCGGCCATGACACTAGTCCATAGTTGTAGACTAAGATCAAAAACATTTCAGTAGTTCAGGTGAATGCTGTCGGTCTTATGCGTTGATAGACGTATCATATGGGAGGTAAAGTGGTGCTTGTTTAGTTTGAAGGGTAATGCCTTCCTTATTTATTTGTATTTGATTTAATTTGTCTTATTAGAAGAATTATCAGACGAGAAACCTAAAATAGACGAGATGATGTGAAAATGGACTCACTAGTAACGTACTCGAAATCGTTCTGATATCATTCGATACTAATTTAAAATAAACAAAACACTGGTCTTATTGGTCTCTTAATTCAGTTAGAAACAGAAATCTATGGCTCAATATTTGTGTGTGTCAAAATCTTATTAGGAATTCACATAAGGAATTTCTCAAAGCTTAGGTGCAAATTTGCGTCACTATCTGCTCTTTCAGGTATAGATGCATGTGTGTATTTAAGTATGTGCCCTTTGTATAACGAGTATTAAAATAATGTTTGTAGGTGTGTGACATCGCCGGCGCCCGACTAGCAGACTCATTGGCGTACTCGGTTTGCGGGAAACCAACACAACTCGTCATGGTAAGTAGACAAGGTTTCATAAGAGTTATTTGGCAACCTTTTATTTCTTTTGGCAGCTTTTTTGCAGTTTTTTAATGACTATTACGGGAGTGCATTGTAGTTGCATTGCACCTGTTATGAATAAACGTGCAATATTACTACAAAGCAAATCTCGAATTAGTCGCTGTCGTCGTTTGGAAGACTTATGAAGATTTTGGTTGGCTGTTATGTTTATTTTGCTATTTTGTTATTTTGCTTTGTTATGTTTATTTTTTATGATGATAGAATGTTTTTTACTTCCTTTTATTAAATAATGATGCTAGCTTATTAAAGTCAATTAGTTGAAATTACAATATGAAAGATATTAAACATTTCGATTTTGAGCTGACTTGTACAACAACAATACTTATGATATACAACAATATTCCTGTTTTATGCATTGTTTATATTTTTTGTAGCTTTTATTTAAATGTATGCTATGTTTTTTGCAGTTTTTATATCATTGATTGTTTCTTTTCTTAACTTGTTTAAGAATTATATTCATGGTTGTTTTTTTAGATTTAGTGTAGTTAGATTTTAAAATAACATCACAAACAATTATGTTTCAATTGGTGCATGTTGTGACTACTTGTTATAGTTTTTAGGTGCTTGTATTTTTATTTTGGCTTTAATGTTGTAATAAATTTTAATGTCCCAATAAACTGTGACTTGATGTTAAATTTCTGGTATTACTTACTATGCAAAAAATTGTCTTGATATAGACAGCTGTGAAGAAAAAAAGAAAGATCTACAACATACATTGTAATTTCTCGTTTTAACATATTTTCTTTTGTTTTTTTTTTCTGTGAACCGTACTAATACACCATGTGTTGCAGTTGATGCAGGTGTTGTGTTGCGACTGGCTGCTGGAGGTGCGCGCGGCCGTGTGGGAGGCGCAGGTGGGCGGGGCGGGCGCGGGGGGAGAGGGCGGGGGCACGCCACGCCCCGCCCCGCACGCACAGCTGCGCGGCTTCCAGCGGGACCTGCACTCGCTGCGGAGACTCTCGCAAACACTGCCGGTATGCTATGATGTCCTAGTACCACTGCATCATTAATGTAAATTATTCGCAAAAGATATGGGGCAACATTGTATTTTTTTTTGGAGCGTGCTAGTGTAAACAGAGTAAACGTTAGGCCAGCTTTTTTTAAATCTTGAAAACGGAATGTTCTTTACGAAGTCCGTCGTAACGATATACATATACTAGAAAGACGTCCAATTAGAAAGAACGCTGGTATTAGTAAGGCCTTGTGAGTAACAAAAAGTATAGTAAAACCCGCGCTAATGTATGATTAGTCTATGTGTGTCTAGTTTCAGCCCAATTCGAAAATAAAATAGTAAGTATTTTTTAGAATACCTAAATCAAAAATGATTTCAATTTCCTCGTACTATTATTTCAGTGGCTAAATTCCCGAGTATTTTTACATTCTGCGGTGTGCCGCATGATGGCCGGAGCGGCTCCACGACGCACACAACAGCTGCTAGACGGCAGCCTTCGACCTAGGTTTAACCGATCGTCGATTATTTGCGGAAAAGGTAACAAATATACTGTCTTCAGTTCCATCATTCATATCGCTCATTCACTCACATAATATTTTAAAATTTCGAAACTTTGAATAGTTGGATATTGTTGAGAACCAATATTTTTATTTAATTTCAACACGTTTGGATATTTCAATTATGTATTGTATCAAAAAAGCTATATATTTTTGGCAAAATTGACGATAACTAACCAATAACAAACAATATATATATATAGCATCACTATTGCCGAAATAGTGGCGTAATGTATCAGTTCACAAAAACGGTCTGGCTGATAAAAAGAAATATATTAATGATAGCTTTAAAGCAGCCGAGAGATGTATATTTACTAAAGCTGACTTGTTAACCTTTTGACCGCCACGCATAAAAACACTCGCCGTGTCCCCCACGCCAAGCCCTCAAAACTGCAATAAATACCTAAAAAAATATAGGGATGGGAATCGCATGTCGATAACGTTTTATTTTCTAATAAAAATAATGTGCATAAATCTACCAACATATTAGAAATGAAGTTTTTTTTAAGCCCACATCAAACTAGTAATTTTACATAGCAAATACTATGGCTTACAACGATGTTTCTTGAATATAAATACATTAGTCAAAAATATTACACAGTAACATTACCCCAGCACTACTCAATAGATGTTGTCGGCTCTAGCCGACATTGGCGTAGTCGACACGGTGTTTTCATACATGCTCGCGGTTCATTATAGAGAAGGGACGCGCGCGGCACGGTGCACGATATTATGTATTAGCATCAAAAATTAAATAAAATATTAATCCGTCAAGGATTATTTTAGGAACTACATTAAATACAATTACTTATTTTAATTACAATATGTTTCGATGCGATGGTTGTATTGTAAGAAATACTTTAGTAAAAGCCGCTTTTGCAAAAAAAATATCATAAATCTTTTATTTTTGTTACTTCTTTGTTACTATTACAAAGAATACACGAGTGTAATATTAAATCATAAAAGTATATACCAATTGATGTCGTAAAAAAAATTAATTTAATTTGAAATACACTGTTTGTGGACGGATTGTTGTTGTTTGGGAAAGAAGATAACTATGACAAAAATATTTGTTTGCCAAATGGCGGTTAAAGTATGGGTTTAGAAGAGTCTCCGTCTTATATTATGTTAAATAAATCAATTTGGGACAAATACAAAATGTTTAATAATCTACATAGTCGCCGTCACCTTCGCCGAAACGTCAGGCGCCAGATAAATCCCCCGAAATGGGGATTGGCAATTGGTATTTCACAAAAGAACGACACGAACACAGGACAGCTTTATTTGAGTACTCGTACGCGGACAGCGACTAAGTGAGTCGTCTAATGCCGACCGTGGCGTAAAGGACAGTCATAAAAGACAATAAAATAAGAATGGGCACACTGTACTCTAGGACTATCGATTATATAGGGGGTAGGTAAAGAATTTTAAATAATTCTTCAATTAATTAATCAATAATGAGTTGTTTATTTTATTATAAATATAATATGATATTTGTTTTATGAAATAATACAAAAAATTTATATTTACTTCGTACATTAGCGCACAGTTTGCTTATTATTTATAAAAAATTAGCACAACACTAGCGGTCGGCTCTTGCCGACAATGGCGCCTGGAGTCCATCCAATACGGACTTTTTTTTGGCATCTTTTCTCTCATGGATTTCTCACATATAATAAATATTTATAGGTAGGTTTAAGGTATATATGAATTATTATATCCTTGTTACTTCAATAAATAAGATATGATAGACAGAAACTCATTTATTGAACAAATTTATCGTTAAATAATAATGCTACTTTAATGTCGGCTATAGACGACCGTGGCGTAGAGGGCACGGCGTTGCATGTCGGCTATAGCCGACAATGGCGTTCAAAAGGTTAATGTGTATTTTGCAGAGCGTGCGCTGGAGCGAGGCGGTGGTTGCGGCGAGCGTGCGGTGGCATTATACATGGCGTGCAAGCACCTCCCCGCAGCACTACTGGCGGCCCCGGGCGAGCGCGCCGGCATGCTAGCACAAGCCGCCATCACTCTCCACAAGATCGGACACCGCAGCCGCCTGCCGCACTGCTACCACCTCATGAAATCCTTTGGCTCCCTACCCGCAGCGCCTTAGCCTTCTACACTCCGCCTCAACACATCTCTACTATTGTCTTTGTAATGAATATTAGTAATTGATAAGGATTTATTAAATAAGTTCATTTTTTAAGTCTTGTTATTATTTAATTATACAAATTGTACCTTTTTAATAAATTCACGTCACATAAAATATAGTTATACTTATTTGCATTACCGAAGATTTAGACATATTATGCGATATATTTCGCCATGCTAAGGCAGATCACACTACACCTACAAAATATTACTCAGACAGTAGTCATTTAAATTTTGGGTGTTTGCCATTAAGTGTGAATAAAATTTTTTCACGAGACTTATTTTATTTTTCAATAAAATGATCAATCATTAAAAATAACTTTATTACATTCGAATTTTTTAAGGCGATATCATTTACCTGTTCAATTTCTATCTTCTTCTTCATCTTCATCAACCCATATACGCCCACTGCTGAGCACGGGTCTCCTCTACCATTGAGAGGGTTTAGGCCATAGTCCACCACGCTGGCCTAGTGCGGGTTGGCGGACTACACACCTAAGAAATTCCTAAGAACTCTTAGGTGTGCAGGTTTTATCATGATGTTTTCCTTCACCGTTAAAGCAAGTGATAATTCAATGTGAATACACACATAACTTCGAAAAGTCAGAGGTGTGTGCCTGGGGTTCGAACCCGCGACCGTCGAGATTCTCGACCGCGCGCCCAAACCTCGAGGCCATCACTGCTTTTTTATACCATATATAATTTCTATACCATAAATCTAAACTATTACCATCTAATTCTATTTTATGTTGTGATGTATCCAGGACAGCTTACTTCGATATTAAAAAATAAATTTAGCTAACATTATTTTGAAGTCGTGTCGAGGATTAAGAGCACTGTTGCAACAATTTTGTCGATTGTAGATAAAAATCTCAAATAGCTCAATATTTAAAGTAAAATATCACACACTTAACGTTGAAGGAAATTAGGAAACTAAACTTAATACTACACTAACATTAGTCACACAGACTTTTTTGGGACAACGACGAAACGTTCATTGCCAGTTCGCGAAATAGAGCACGACATATTATTTCCATCGAAGTAGGATAGTAACTATAATTTAGAATTTGAAACTTTGGACAACAAAGTAATAAAAGCTCGGCTTTATGGTTTCGTTTCTTTGTCTTTCTGTTAGAAAACGTCAACTGTCAAGTGATTTTGTTGGTAGCAACGGGAAAAATAGAAATCGATTTAATAATAAAAATATAAACTAGGCAAAAAAACATTTTTAGCTTAAATACTTAATTATTTGCATTTCACTCCGCCCGATATTAAAAATACACGAAAAAATACTATGTTGTAAATCCTTTCGATTCAAAGAAACCTGTTGGCAATCTGTTTAAAAAATGGTAAGAAACCTAGAAATGATTATTTCCTTGATGTTTATTATTCTTAAAATTAAATAATAATTGAAATAAACCATAAAATATTTCCAGGCGACTGCAGTAGCCACTACACAGAAGAAAAATGTTAGTTCCAACAATGCTACTGGAGTGCGAAAAAAATCTGGCCCAAAATTTGAATTATCCGAAGAACAGCGTCGGGACATTAAAGAAGCTTTTGATCTGTTTGATACCGAGAATACCGGCAAAATTGATACAAAGGAATTGAAAGTGGCTATTAGAGCACTGGGCTTTGAACCTAAAAAGGAGGAAATTAAAAAAATGATTGCAGAAATAGATAAAGGCGATGGCAAAGTCTCATTTGAGGATTTTCTGGAGCTGATGACTTTTAAGATGGCTGAAAAAGACACTAAAGAGGAGATTATGAAGGCATTTAAACTTTTTGATGATGATGAAACTGGTAAGTTTATAAGCTAATTTATATTTATTGAGTGCTAAATGATACACAAACTCTGAACATTAAAGCATTATATGTATGAGTATATTCTAAATATTTTATTTGGTTGTATTTACCCAAGAAACATTTAGAATATTTAATTTGTTAGTTTAATCTTAAATTTATAATATTTTAAACTTCTTTTTGTTTAATTACACTAAATAAACATGTTACAGGTAAGATTTCTTTTAAAAATCTAAAGAGAGTTGCAAGAGAGTTGGGTGAAAACTTGACCGATGAAGAACTGCATGAAATGATTGATGAAGCTGATAGGGATGGTGATGGTGAAATTAATCAAGAAGAATTTTTACGTATAATGAAGAAAACCAGTCTGTATTAAGTATGATAATAGTAATATGTAAATGTTCCATTTAATTTTATGTATAAACTAGCTGTCCCGGCAAACTTCGTATCGCCCTACCAGTCAATGAATGTCTTGTTACTTATTAACAGAATTTAATTTTTAATTACTTAGGTATATCATCATCCCCTTGCCCTGGTCCCAATTAATTATTTGGGGTCGGCGCAGTATCTCTTCTTTTTCCACACATCCCTGTCAGCCGTCATGTTTTCATTCACCCCTTTCTTTTTCATATCTTCAGTCACGCACTCCATCCATCTCTTTTTAGACCTCCCTCGGCTCGCCCATCTATCCACTTTCATGTTCATCACTTTTTTTTCCTACATATGATTAATTCCTTTTCTTAATGTGCCCATACCACGACAGACGGTTTCTTTTCATCTTTTCTATCACAGGAGCTACTTTCAGACTTACCCTAAAGTATTCATTTCTGACTCTGTCACTCCGTGTTATACCACACATCCACCGCAACATTCGCATCTTTGCTGCATGCAGTCGTCTTTCGTAAGTCTTCTTCGTTGACCATTTTTTTTTCTTTTTCAGCACAGCTGCTAGCTCCCTTGACCTACCATTCATGGTACCTACATTCCAACTTGCATACCTCAATCTCATTTCCCGGGCTAGTGTCTTACGTTGCCCCCGCCCGGGCTGGTGTAACAAACCTTGCCCATTTCTCATAGGAACCGGGTGCTGCCCCTGCGCGTCGGCTACGGGGGACGGCCTAGGCCCTGTCACCTTTCTTATTATACATACTGTATAAATGTTTTGGCAAATGTTTTACGGCCGCCCGCCTGTCTGACACCAACTCTCCTTGGGGCTTTCATTGTTTTGGTAAAGGGGTAGAGATAGCGTGTGTTTGGGTACAGGATATTGCAGGTAAGGATATTTGGCCTGATGGTAAGGATGCCACAGTCCCGGATAAGGAAGTAGTGGGAGACTCCAACAGCTCGGGGGGCCGAGGTCGCGAACTCATAGCCCTGTTCCATGACTGGCTAGATCAATGGAAAAAGCATCCCCTGACCATTTATTAATATTTCTTGAAGGAGATTTAGAGTATTTTAGATATTCAAGCATAATAAAAATTTAAAAATTAGGCACTACCAAGGAGATTTGTTACACAAAATAAATTTCTGAACGCACGCCTTAACATTTGACAGCCAAAAAATGTCAATCCATTGTCATGAGAATTCTGCATTTTTAACATCTAAAATACGCAATAATTCGAATGTTATAGATACATATTGTCGATTCAAAATGCTTATTTTAATAAGTTCTTTTATTTGAGGGAGCCTCTAACGGCATCGACGGGATAAACATTAAATGACAGGAAATTTTGTATGGTGTTAAAGTTCAAAATGACTTAAGTATCATTACAAACCTTTTGTATGGGAATATAGAAAAGTATTATTTTTAGACCTTTTCAGGCAATTATTAAAATGTATCTCTCCGTAAGAACAATCCTCGTACTTCAAGGAATATTATAAAAAAAGAATTAGCGAAATCGGTTCAGCTGTTCTCGAGATTTGCGCTTAGGAACACATCGAGATATTCATTTTTATGACATAGAACTCCTCCACTACGATTTAAACTTTATTGTATTGTATTAAAGTTTAAATTGACTTAATTATTGAAACGAAACTTTTGTATGGATAAAGAAAACAATGAAAAGTCCCACGGGAACGCTATCGAACGGGATAAAAAGTATCCTATGTCCGTCTCCTGGCTCTAAGCTACCTCCCTACCAATTTTCAGCCAAATCTGTTCTGCCGTTCTTGAGTTATAAGTGGTGTAACTAACACGACTTTCTTTTATATATATAGATGTCTATATATTTTGCATTAATTAAATTAATTATTAAGATTTAAGGACAACTATACAAAAAAACTAATATTATTAGTTGATTCTACAGAGAACTGCTACTTTTTTGGTTTTTATACTTTTAGGAGTAAATGAGAAAAAACTTAGTATTGTACTTACCTACCTACCTATTATAAAACATTGAAGCTATTTTTGAAAAAATATAATGTTCATTTATGTTGAATAGTTGGATCATTGCAGTTTCATATAGTTTTTAAAATATAAAAGTTCAACAAGTGATAAGACATTGTCAACCATTTCTTTTAGTGCTTTGGATGAGGCCTAAATTGTCAGTTGTGTTGTAGCCAAACAATGGGCCAAATATTGTTATCTTGTTTCAATGTTATTGTGAAAAATTGTACTACTCCAAAAATAGAATTATGTAATAAATATTACTACTCTTTGAATTAAACTCAACTTAATCAAATATTGATGGAAAATATTGAAACAAGTTTCCATTAAATGAACCATTGTATATTAATTACTATAAGTGTATTAAGCATACCATGATAATTTTTCATACAAAAATACTGATATTTAGACAGCACAAGCTATGCAAACATTATTAAGATCAAATATCAAGGTATAGAAATATAATTTGCAACCTTCTGATACAGAAGTACAACTTCTTAGATTCTGAATCAATCAATTTATGTGTATTGTGAAATAAGGTTTTAATTGCCTAAATATTCATTTTGCTTTTAATGATTTGAAATAGGTTTGATTATCATTATACTAAATTAATAAACTGTTTCTAGTCATCATACAAAAAAGTATTCAAACAGTTATACAACCTTTAATGCAAACAACCATAATTAAATACTACTGTATATATATATCCTGCCAAAGATGTAAATTGTAGACAATGAAATGTAACTATTAATTATAGTTGCACTAGTAAAACATTTGCAATGGAAATTAAGCAGAACAAATTGTATTATCAGTTAAAATAGCCTTGTGGTAATTTTTATCATGGGAAGTAGTTAATTATACATTCCACATTATGGCCCTAAATGATAAAAATTGATGTAAGTTTGTAAGTTGTGAGTGTTCTAAGTTAATGTTACTAAAGAGAAAAGTATTGTATTTCTTTATATATTAATAAATGTGATGGGCACAATTCTTAATTTATTTCTATTTGCTTCTACATAAAAATGTTGCAATCATACTCAAGGTACTTGTTTTTAATCAAACAAATAAAAAATTTTATATATTTTATTTAAATGTTATTTAACAAAAAGGTATAAAAAGTAAATTCTTAGTGTACAGATCATTTGTCATGATTAAGAAATTTTACTTAGATTAATTAGATCTCTTAACAACATTTCCTTCTGGCTGTCCGAAGTATGCTTTATGACACATATTTACAAACAGACCTATCTCCACAACTCCAGGTATTAGTTTTATTGTGGTATTGACTTTATCCCAATCTAAGTCTTGGTTAGCAAACATCCAATCAAGAATAAAGTTACCATTATCAGTTACTACTGGCCCAGCCTTTGCCACAGCACTACGGAGTTTAATATCTCCTCCATACATAGCCACAATTTTATTTTTAATAGGGACGTATGCCATAGGAACAACTTCTATTGGGATTCCTTTTTTATATCTATCACCTAGTTTTACAGAATCTTTTGTATAATCAGCAATAACAATCAGTTTTTTTGAACATGCCGCTACAATTTTTTCCTGAAGTAAACAGCCACCGCCACCTTTGATCAAAGTCATACGTGCGTCCACTTCATCTGCTCCATCGATGGTTACATCAATCATCGGATTTGTATCAAGCTCTCCAAGCTTGAGGTTATGTTTTACAATCAGCTGTTTTGCTTGAAAAGACGTAGGTATACAGGTCACCTTCAAGTTTTCTGATTCAACACGTTCTGCAAGCCTCTGTACAGCGTATACGACGGTGGAGCCGCTGCCAACGCCGAAAATACAATTATCTGTGACAAACTCATCGACGGCCCGGTATGCAGCCACTTGTTTTGCTTGTTCTAAAGACATTTTTGCCTTATTTCTAACTGAGAATCGGTAATTCAGCCTAAAACAGATCCTTAGTTTATTTCCGCAAGTCTTCCACATACATCAATGTTATTATTAGAAGATTATTTATAACGTGTAACTTCACAAATAAAAATACAAACACACATGCACACTGCTGTATACGACCGCGACTAGACTGCATTCAATGTTGCCAAGAGTTTAAAATATTACTAATATTTTTAATACGTAATTTTATTGATAAGAAAATGTGTTTTTTTTCCTGACACATTGTTTAAATTATCATCGATAAATAAGTTCTTAATTTGCGGATTTATGAACTAATGGATATTTGCAAGAAAGAAGCGCCATTAATGGCGTAAAAAGTAACCAAACGAGGTTTAATATGAGCCCTAAACATGACTTAAATGTATGAAGGTCTTTAGTTCGTGTAGGTACCTAATTTTTAACACAACTACACAGACTTAACTTACTTGTTCTGAGGAGGAACTCACGGAATCTCACGGATTTAGAATTTAGATTAATAACTTAGGTAGTCTATAATAGTATTAAGTATTTAATAAAATGCATGGATGCGGATTCTGAAATTTTATTTGGCATAATGATCAAAAATATTCCCTGAATTGGCATAGGCTTATTCAGTTATTTTTTTTAGGTAATTCTCAAAAGCACCTCGAAGCTTGGAAATGCATTTGAAATGTATACCACAGTTTTTATTGCGTCGTGCTTAAAACAAAATAACAAAATTTGGGTGCAGAATAACACTTCGACATTTCTATAGGAATACGGCATGAGTATAAATATTGTGTGAAAGTCATTAAAATAACTTCGTCAAGGTGTTTTCTGCCCAACACAAGGAGCAACATAGGTACATAATATGTATATGTACAATGCCGTATGAAACATTAGACGTTCTGCCGTGGGAGAGATGACGAAAATGATCTTGTTGATAGTATTGGGCACAGAGTACCTAGGTACCGTGTCGTAATCTCACGGCACGACGCGGTGTTGTGTGTTATCTAGAGGTCCCAGATTCTTACCTAGGTTTGGCTGGTCTGGTTTATGGATTTCTATAAGGAAAACATAAATAATTTTCAAGTTCCCAGTCTAGAATTGTACTCAAAAATACCCTAACTAAAAAAGGTATGATTTTAAAAACAATTGACGAAGCGCGGGAGCATAATTATTGTACCTTGCTTTCGTATGCCGTGAGAAAAAAGATGTAGTCAATACACATATCGTGCCATAGGAGAGGCCTATGTCCAACAGTGGACGTAAAAGGCTGTTGAGGATGATGATGACACATCTTGTTCGCAAAATCATATTTCGCCAAGTGTCAATAATTGTAAAAGAAACTCAAAATAAAACTTATTCACATCTATAAAACAACAAAATATTTATTCTTAACAATTTAAAGACATTTCACAATATTACATCCGCAGATATAATTATTTGATAATTATATTTTGTGTTTTATCACTTGCCAATCATATCATGATAAGTTTTCGCAAACGTGAGGTTTGTCTCGTGAACTATGGGAATGTATGAAGATGTAGATATGTGCATAAAAAATCAAATGTTTGCGATATTGTATTGCGTAATAATTCGTAATAATTATTGGAAGTTAGTTAATAAATAATCATGTTACTTCATTTAGGTCTGATTAATATCGTTAGGTGATTCTACTTCTAAAGTCTCAATCGTAATTTTGTTCGACAAAGATTTTAAATCTTTTAGTAAATCGTCTTGATCTCTAAGTAATTTCTTTATTATAGATAAATGAATTGTCACATCTATTTCTGGTGCTTTTCTCACATCATTTTGAATTTTCTCTGTGTTAAAAAATATATTTTGGTAATTTCTATTGTAAATTAAAGATAAAGGAGCCATATATTTCGGATAAACATTTTCTTTTCTTTCCTTAAGGAATCTATTTTCATTTTGGAGTCTTGAGTTATGACAGCGTAAGTTTTTCAAATCTTCTGTAATACAATCTATTGTGTTATTTAGAATACTTATTTTGTTGTTAAGAAATTGATTTTTTCGGTTGAGATGTATGTTTTTTTCTCGTTCATTTTTAAGATTTTCGTAGAGCTGTCCATAACATTTAATTATGTATTTTAATTGTTCTGTAGCTGAAGTTTCAGTAAAGCACTCAGAATTTGTTTTTTGTAGCTCACTGTAGCCAAGTGTGATAACATTAATAATATTTTCTAATTTGTCACGCAGCTCCTTGTTTTCCTTTGTCATGTTCTGAATAATTTGTGATGTTTGTCTATGTTTTTGATATAAATCCGCATACTCGTTTCTCGCGAGATGCAAATGGCCGTTAAGGGAAGTACTTTCATTTTCTCCCGCTGAAATAGCAGCCTGGGCTACTGCTGAATACAAAATAAAAATGTGTATTACATATATTTTAGCCAGTTTAATAGCAAATGAAGAATGAATATATAAATATCAAGTACAATTACAGCTTTGATTACTTCTAAAACTTGCGTTTTAAAGAAATTTTCGAACCAAAAAACCAAAATTCACCTTAATACCAGACCCTGGAATTGAGCCCTTTAGAGATTGTGCTATAAACTTTTGTCTTAGGAAATATAGCAAGTCGAAAATCGGCATTGTTTTTCTATTTGATGGGTTCAACTAAAGGTATTTATTAATTGCAATACTTACTGCAAGCTGTTTTTACATTCTTCTTTAGCTTTTTAATTAATTTACTTTTGAATGTAAGCGAAGATTTAGACACAATTAATTTATGAAAAATATCCTCGATGTTTGTCCTAGGATTCGAAGACATATTTGAAGAATCTTGTAATCTAGTTTATAGAAAACATCTTCAGGTAAAATGTATTGTTATTAATATCGTAAATTTGAGTCAGGGATATTTCTACTATAGGGTACCTAATTTACTTTTAGGGACAATAAGTTCCATGTTACTAAAATGTACGTTTTCTTTTTGCGTAGGAGTTTACGAATTTTGTAGGGTTGAATGGGTTGAAATTGTCATATTTTTATGTAGAAAAAAAATACTTGATAGAGGACATATATATATCGACAGTTGACTGAAGTGTAAATACACGTAGCGCGGAGGTGGGGTTGAGATAGGTAGCTAATATTTCATTAAACAAATTTATGAATTGAGAAATATACATAGTGTTGGGAGTCTACTTTCTAAGTCATGCATGGTGCTAAGTTCATATTCATGTTTAGTTAAACATTATTTTCTACAACTTACATGAGCAATTCTTGAGCAATCGAAAATAATGCCTCTTTCATTTTATTATTCTTTGCCTCATTTTTATCTGGTGTTATTGCATTTGGTTGAGCAACAGTTTCAGTGTCTGGTTCGGACATTTCAAGTGAAAATTATATTACAACGAAATACACAAAATGATTTAAAAATAAATTTATCTGTAAATTGAAGACAAAATTGATTAGTAAATAAAATGTCATTATGTAAACAACCATAAGAAATAAAAAAAATACAAAAAGTGTAATTTCTCAATAATACTTTTTTATGAGTTTGTGTATGATGTACTAAGATATGGTGATTATTTTGAGCATGTTATGAGAATGTGGTTGTAGCTATCATATAAGTACTTAAAATAATATCTGAAGTAATACTTCGCAATAATTTTTTTTTTTGTAAGTTGGAATGCTGGAGCTATTTTTACAGTTGAATATTACAAATTATGTATTTTTCTACTGAAATAAATGATCAATGGAAAAATTATTTAATTATACCTACTTGTACAATAATTGAAAACTTTTGGAGATGTAATAACACCTTATTATACGAATAACTAATTGGCCACGGTCAATAACACTAGTTTACAAAATTTTACTTTTTGTCTGTTGCCGCGAATTTTTTGCTTGATAATGTTCCCTTATGACTTGTTTTTGCCAAACATATCTTTAAAATTTTTTGAGCAGCTCGTGTTTTTTTTATTTTGATTTTTTTTATCGGACCGTATAAATTCATTGGAAACAGGCGTATTTTACTGAGTTAAGATAAGTATCTCAAGTTTTTGCGTCATGAATAGTTCAAACGACGTTGTTAAAACAATACAGAACCTTTTTTCTACATATGCAGAGAACATATGCTTAATGATCGTAGAAACGTTGTTTCAGAGTGTATGAAAAATACCTATTTTGAGTATTTTGGGATGCTCTTGATTAAAAATGAGAAGTCTTGGGCTCCGAATTGTGTTTGTAAATCGTGTGTGAAATATTTAAGATTATGGAAAAGTGGTAAAAGAAGTGCCTTTAAGTTTGAAACGCCGACTATTCGGTAAGAACCGCGAAATCATCCGAAGACTGTTATTTTTTGTAGCGTGAACGTAAACGGTTTAAACACTAAAAATCAAGCTAAAATGCAGTCCCCAAGTACAAATTGTGTTCAACGTTCAATGCAACATTCACCTGACTCATCAGGCCCGAATTTTCTCCCAAAAAAAAATTTGAACTTCAAGCAAATTATATTGAACTTGTAGAGACACTCTGCTTCAATAAAAAACATGAGGTAGAATATGAGCATGAAACTCCACTTCCTCCATCTTTCCTCCTTCCTCCTTCCTCCACGTCACTTGGACAGGTTTCCGGAAAATTTAGGAGATATGCCTAAAAAGCAGGGAGAGCGTATGCATCGAGACTTACGGGTCATGGTAGAGCGCTACTTGAGTTTCTAGGATACGAATATGATGTCAGACTATTGCTGGACTCTGGTACGTCATTTTCCAAAGTCTACACATCAGAGAAGAGCTTTAAAATAAAGTCTTTTAGTACTCAATGATTATTATTTTTTATAAATAGTTTTTCTTAGTAGTAGAGTTAGTAGAGCTGAAACTCGGAAACTAGAGCTGATAAAAATCTTCTAATTATATTTTTGAAAATGTCATAGCATATGTAGTCAGCAACAGCTAAAATTTCTTCGGCAACAGATGTACTGTAAACTAGTGTAATAGTTTTCTATTCCTTTAATGATAATGGCGTGCAGTGCTTTACTTAGTTACGTGGACGTAGAAGTTTATTATTAACGTTTAGTATGTTAGGGTACGCAAGCCAATTTTCCGCCAAACGCCCCGACGGCAAACGGCGGGCTATTTCGTTTGTTCGCGAGACAACCAATTCCTGTGGCAACCATTTCACGCTCGATTTCTGTTGCCACCATTAAAAATGGGGATGTATCCTCCGAATGATCAGTTGTATTGGAAAAGAAAATCGCTACGTTGTTATACGTAAAGAAAAGCGCAGAATTAAGATCGCGGACGATATTTTAAAGATTAATTGGCTTATTGATAATATCCTGTTTTTTATCAACCATTAAATTGATGTATAAAAAAATTGAAAATAGAAGAATTTATGAATATTTTTTAAGCTCATATTTCAAGACTGTGGTCAAGACTTCACTTGATTTTTGGACTCTGCATTTTATTCATCAATTTGTTTTACAGACACATCACATGTAATAAAAACACACCGACCCAAAGTAAACATGTGTGACTCAACAAAAATCATAATAAGATATTAGTTCTTGCCTTGAGTATCAAATACAATAAGTTAAAAAACCTTATTATACCCAGAATAATAGACAGGACGCAAAAAAGTGTTAGATATTGTGAGTCTCGTTTATAATGCCGGCTCTAAACCAACTGCATCAAGGATGTTGCCAGTTACTCTAACAAGTGTTATGGTGCGGATATTGAACCCGTGGCCTCTCGAATCGTAGATATGTAACAGCAACGCTTCTACATAAAGCGATATGATTATAAATAAAAGACACATTTATTATACATACATATGTCGTCAGAATTATTGAGATAAGAAATAAGATTAGGTTAAGTTCTTACGAGATAACCTTTTAGTACAAAAGTTATCTTAATTGGGTATGATACTGATAGTGCATGTCAATTGTCCTTGCGAATATCGAAAATTAATTTTGTAATACCTACTAATTTGAAATTTGTAAACCTACTTGCTGCTAATGTATTTGCTCGCATGTCGTAGTCTAAATTACTCTTAATCTACTCTCTGCTTAGTTTTTATCATGTTTAAGTTTGTCTTTTCTTTACTAAAGTATTCTTATTGATTTAAGGCTGAGTAATAAAGTCTTTGTTTCTCTACATCTAGGTTGAGGGATGTAGTTAATGTTTTATAAATGGATCGGAGTTAAGCAACTGCATAAGATGTTAATTATTTTTTGTTCCAAGGCATCATTCATTCAGCAATATAGTCTTTTCCGTTTATACCAATGCGGAAGGTACAAGATAATAGCTATGAATTAAGTAACGAAGGGAGGCAGGAATGTAACAAGAAAATACTGATCCTCGTAAGAAGCTACTTAATAATTCGGACAAGGTAGCAGACACTATGCCACGAGGGTAGTTCGGTCTTACTAACAGCGGCCCTGATATTACCGGCTTGTTATTAGAACTCGTGTTTTTTATTTTTTTAACACCATTACCGTAATGTAACAACCGTAGTGTAGTGATTTTCGATGGTAAATGCAGTGCGGTTCAGTTAGAGTTTCGATTATAAACAGACGATTACGAATAACCTTCACCCGCTGGGAAAGGTCTGATACAAGTTGTAAGGCTGATGTAAGATGTGATTTTACATCATCTGGTCGACGGCTGCCATCCTGACGGGTATGTATATCATCCACACATGCAAATTAGATTTCCAGCAATCGAATTCATCAGAGGAAACGTAAAATTATTTCATGGCGACGATTTTATGTATGACAGTGGCACCACCCCAGTCGAGCTGACCCGTTGTCTGGCTGTAGTACCTAATATGACTATATTGAAATTTGCCTGAAATTCTTATCATTTTATAACGTGGGGTATTAAACGAATGCATGGTTTTAATATAGAAACAAATGGTGACGCAGTTTATTCTAAATATGTTAACTGAGGAATAACAGGAAGAGCTGTATTTTGGATAGTTAGTTACACTATGAAAAATAGCTGTTGCACTCCCAAAATATATTATTTTGAACCAGTATACCACCAACCAGATATTAATGAAATGTTATTGCTATATGAGTTGAGCTTTGAAAGATGACCATACACAAGAACAAGATTTCTGTCTTCACGCAAAAATCCACGTCAGCAAATAGTCGCAATGGTCAGAATTTTAATCCATTTTAGTAGGTTAACTGTTTTGTCAAGACGAAATAGTTAAAAACTCGCAGACAGTCAATCGTATTCCCCCTATGATGTGACATAGATGCTAAGAAAACATCCGATGATTGGTTCTGACAGGGCTGATAAGATGTGCATTGTCTGTCGTTAATTAAGGACGAACGTATACGAATCAATCTGCATTTTTTATCTTCTCCATTTTTTTTATATTTATTACACAAACGAATTTTAAATGTTGCTATTTGTTCCTGTAAGGAGAGTACTTTAAATGGTAAATGATTTATTATATGGTATCTAAGTTGTGCGGAATTTGAGGTCGTATACCGCTTGATGAATGAAAATGATTCACCAATATATTCCAAAAGGATCCCGATCTTCTTACTTAGCCGTTATCCGCACGGTCGGTTTATTTCAATTTCCTTCATAAAAGATGCTATTCTCGGATTTGAAGTAGATTTATCATGCTCGGATAAAGGGGCACTTTTTGTGCTTTTCTTGTGCCTGGATCTGACCCGAGATCTGTCCACTTAATGTGAATAATGGTGTACGATGGAAAACGAATGCGAACTCGAACACAAAAGACAACAATGCGGGGCGATTGCAAAACTTGATACAGGGATTTTGGCGAGATAATGTTTATTATTATGTGTACGTACCATTACATATTTTATTGATAACGTATAAGGGACTCTGAAAGAAAACATCCGTACAACTTCGTGTATATCGCCACGTGTTGTGGCAAAAGTTCTTGCAGCAGGATTATTTCTGTCCATAAGTCAGCATTTTCAAAAAAAAAATAAGTGTCTACGAGTATATAGAATAAGAAAAGTGTAATCAATGTGGAAAAGATGCATAAGAAATGTAGTTTATTCGGAGCACGCATGCATCCGGCCGAGGTAGACATTTAATACACGTCGTCATAGCGGGGGCTGAGATCAAGGCGATATCTGTGGAATGCGAGACGTCTACGGATAATCGATTCCTCGGAGGCAAAAGCTCGTCCCGTGAGAGATGCACTCGACATGAAGCTACGTTGAGTGTACTACTCGGAACATAGAATTTCTGCACATTTATACGCCCCGTGTACATGGATTACGGTTAGCAGGAATTCGAATAAACGCCAACATATACATATTGATACGATTTCTGCGTTGCGATTTATGAACCTGATTTAAGCAACGCTAAGGCGATTACCTGTTACCTACTTCTACTTATTGTTCGGGCATTGGACCTCCTTCGACAGGTATCAACAACCAAGAAATTATGTTAAAATAAAATAACAGGACACCTCACCTCTCAGCGGACCCAAACATCACGTAAATAGTTAAATCTACTACTCTAATACAATTTGTAGTAAACCATGATCCCGACGCTAAGGTCGCATTATCGGATTGGAAAAAACTATTACAAAACAATTACGGGAATGGGAAACTCAATCTTATGTAAGATGCTATTAAGGTGGTATTGGTATGTAGTTACCCGGGACGTGAATACGAGGGCGAGTTTTACAATGTTCATGTGACGGCATGACCTTTTTGTTGGACCTTTTGTGCAAGGAATCCGCGATGCCCTGGGGGCCGTGGGGCACGATTTCCATTACACGGGAGAGTTTTCCAAGAGGTCTTTGCTTTCCAAAAATTTAACAATAAATTACAACGCTTAAAACGTCAGTAATCACGTTAACATCCTTTAGTATTTTTGCTTTATGTATTCACTCATGTCAGTAAAGCTTGACACTATGGTTATTCAAAAATATTTTTGTCCCACCTAAATGTTGAACTGGAGGGAATTTTTCAATTACAGCCAGGTATGTTACGTAAATAAAAGGTTTGTAAAGTTCAAATAACTCTGAAAATGGGCACGTTAGGAACAAATTTTATGCTTTTGTATTTGTATAATTGTAATTATATTTTTAATAGCTTTTTGAGCGAGTCGGAGATTTTGGTATGTCCAGTTATTGATTGGATGAAAGTTTTTAACTTACTATAGGTAATTTTTACTCACAGTTAGATAAGGGATAAATTTATTGCGAAGCTCGACCTTGTTACAACTGGGTAGAAGAGAGATTCGTACATGCACATTTGGTTGAATTCTGCTGGATTTGTACCATACAAATGATGCAATATCGGCAAGTCACGTCTGAACAGTATTTTGAGTTGAAAGTTTGGTGCCGGCTGCACCTCAATAAGCTGTAGCATGTTTACAAAGGTAACATTATGTGCATATGCTTATGTTATTGGGAATAGGTGTTCAACTCTCTTTATGATGCCACTGTATTTGAATTTATTGTACGGTTAATGTTTCAGAATCGTTGGGAAAATATGAGAGGTGATAGTGCGGGAAATTATTATAAAGTAGATAAAAACAATTAATGTTACTAAACTTAGTAATATAATATTATTTACAAGATTTTTGAAATGTGATTGCAGAAGCTCCCTGCTTTTCTGAATACTCCTAGGAATGTATAATTTAAAGGTGGTGTAATTAGAAAGCATTTTTGACGTTTCGGATCTGGGCCTTTACATAATATTGTAAAGCCGATTAGTATGTTGGGTTAATCTTGTTAATAGCCATGGAAGAGCAGTTTGCTAGAATCAGTCTGTAAAACGAGGTATTACCGCTTTAACCCTACATTCGGAGAGAGGTTTAGGGATTATGAATATTTGTTTCGGGTGTGAGTGTTACAAGAAAATCTAAGTATGTAGAATTTTAGTCACTATTAAATATGTTTTTAGGCTGATGTTTGTTATTATTATTGGCAAGCTTATTGTATTAATTCATTAATATTTAGTATGATAATTTTATTTCCTTGGCGTCGTTAGTCAAAAGCTAAGTATCACAGACATAAATATTTGTAAGTAGGTGGTAAATTTAAAACGGAAAAATATTTTACATAGCTCTATCGAGATTCGGGTCGTTTATTTCACTTGAAAGTATAAAAGAAAACAAAATAATGTCACAGTTGGTACATAAAAATGTATTTGTTGTACAAGGATACATGACTTACTCGGGGACAAAAGTCAGGCGGAACATCTGTTAACCAACTTCTTAAAGTTTCTCGTAAGAACAAAGTAGGATAGGTGTCCTTTGGGCTTGTGAGGACGCAAGCGCCGCGCGATGCTCACCAAAACTTTCAATATAAACCTCGGCCTACGTTCAAACGACTATTATCTGTTTTGTTAATAATATATTACTTTAATAGACACCGGAGATTTGAAGTTTTCTTATTATATGTCGCGCTTCAATATATTTGATTGTTTTAACTTGGGGGGCGTCCATAAATTACGTGAGATGATTAAGGGGGGGAGGGGGTCGAGTTAAATATCATCTAATATCACGTTGGGGAGAGGGGGGGTCTCGACAAATATCACGCAATTTTTTTTTACACAAAAAAACATTTTTTATTTAAACAAAAAAAAAATACACTATTTTGGTCTTGAGCTGAGTGGCAGCGACACACGGACAGGTTCATTTTTTTTAATCACAGTAGCTAGATTTAGGTATTCTATTGTTAAATTTTTAGTACATTTATTACTCTCAGCAATATTGATTACTAGTTTTAACTAGTCGTAAATAAAAGCACGAATCAAATTGTTTTTTTCTTTTTACAATAACAATCCAATGCGTTTACGTAAGAAACCCACATTCCGAAAAATCTCACGTGAGATTGGGGGATGGGGGAGGGGGTTGAATAAAATCTCACGACATCTCACCAAGGGGGGAGGGAGGGACAGAAAATTTAAAAAAATACCTCACGTAATTTATGGACGCTCCCTTGTTAAATTAAACAGTAATGGTTTAAATTTATTTTATTGAATGTTAATCTTCGTATCTTCAGTAATATTTTTATGATGTCCTCCTAAATCTATCTGAAATTCTTAGCGTTTACTAATATTGTTCAAAATATTTTTTCGTCACATTTTCTTACAACCGTACCGACATTTAGCTTTTCTAAATTCTTATCCCTCTTATTTAGAGCCGTAAAGCTGACATAAGCCTTGGCGGCACAAACAGTGTCTGCCTCGGAAATTCCTTTGTATTTTTCTTACATATTCAGGATATATTTTTATATGCAATTTCATTTGTAAAAAGATAATGCGATGTTATATAAATGGAACATCTTTAAATACTATAAAATAACCTCAAATATCATATTTGCGGAGAGTGACATTCCTGTCCGCGTAATTATTGAAGTTGTTATGTCTGGTACTCAAATAAATGGACCATTTGTTGGAAATATTTTCGCATCGGTAATGCCAGGTGATTTCGGCGACGAGGGCTGCCAACAATGCATTAAAAACGTTCCTCGTAATCACAATCATTTCACTTCCCATTTCATTAACATAAATGCTCATCAAGATTTAGCATTGTATTGTCTTCAGTTATTAAACTGAATGCTTTAGTTGTTTTAAAATGTTTGAGTATTACTTCGGCCATTAGATAGGTAAGGACTTGTTTGAGACAGTTTAGACCAAACCGTGGCCTAGAGCGGATCAGTATTTCTGGCTTGCCAACCTTCTACCTAAATCTTAACCTAGACCTAAATCCTCTGTGTTGTACAAAAGGCTCGCGCCCACCTGTGGGACTTAAATGGACTGGTTGTATATGATGATGATTACAACTATATATCTATCGTACTTTTTATATTCTTAATAAGAGACTTATATCCAAAAATCTGAAGGTCAACACTTTGTTTATGATTTTACGAGTAAATAGTTTCACAATTTTTTTGTAGAAAACATACATTAATTACTTGTGCAGTAGTAATTTCAAAATAAGAACTTCTAAGTTCGAAGTTAGTGCACTAGGGTCATATCCACAACCATCGTGTGGGCAGTTAGATTTCCCCGAGTACCTGAACTATTCTATGACGTAATGCTTCTATATGGCGCTATAAAACGAAAAAATCTTATTCAACACGTAAGGCGAAATTCTATTAGCCTCTTCAATGTAATACTTATGTTTTATGAAGAAAAATCATCTTATGACAATGAAAGAACATAAGGGTTGATTTTTGCAGAGTTAATATTGAAACTGTTTACTATTGAAAAAAATTAAAAAAATCACCAATTTTTATAATGACCCGGCCATTGGTAATAGACGCTTGCTACCTGTCAAGCTGTAATATGACTTGGCCAGCACGACCATGGTAAATTTGAAATAAGTGATAATGATTTGATACCCATTGATGCCGTGTTCTTCATGTTAGCACCAAAGTCCACTTGTCAACTGAATTTTCCAAAACATAGGACTCGTGACTCTAAAATAAAAAATGAATAAAAATATAGAGTAATAATCCAATTAGAAGTGCATACAATGAATTCATTGCGAATGCAGGGCTCGGAGTTTCGACCGGCGCCACCATAACAGAGTATAACGTAGTAAACAGACAGGAATATTTGCGTACGTTTCGAATTCTCCGCGCATTCGGACACGCAGAACGTTTCACCTGCCATAGTTTATTACCTATTCAGCGGACTCGCACAAATAAAATTGTATAATGCATAAGCGAATGGCGAGTTTGATTTACGAGGGAACAGCCGGCCGGCTGGCCGAGTCACGCGCTGAATAACTAACATACCTAGCGGCTATTCAAATGCTTTTTGTTACTTACATACTCACTAATTTACATTGAAAATTTAATTGTATCATTTTGAGTCCTTTCATCTCCGTTTTTCAATAAAAAAAGAATTCTGATGTGTAAAATTATCTGTATTCGTTTAGTTCTTTGAGATGTATTATTGTTGTGAACAAGCAACATTTCTAATACCATTTACCCAATGAACTTATTTTAGCTTTAAGATGAGCGTGGCATTATCACGTAGTCAATACTTTTAGTGAAACTTCTACGGCGTTCCAGCGGATGCGAAGGTTATAATTAATATATTATAGTGTCCTGAAAACCGACTACACAACATTCCGGAGATTTTTCCGACGGCGGCGTGGCATTCTTAGATTTTGAATGTGTGTTAAACACGCGATCAACGCGCGTTTTGAACTCTTAACATCATTCTCTGTTACATTGAATAGTTAAACATATCGTTTAAGGTTTCCATTGGTTTATGAGAAAAGTCCTATCAAATCTATAGGCTTATCCGAGTCAGATTCGTCGTTTTGTCAATGTGTTATGAGTTTAGAAATTCGCAGTAGCAGTGCTAAGTTTGGAAATGTAGTCGAAAAACGGGATTGGGCTAGCGACCTACTACTTAGAACTTAAAATTAAAATTTGCGGTATGTGAGCGCAGAAATTCATCTACGTTAGTCTATTTATGTGTTTTATGTGGGATGAATATATGAAATTTTGTTTCAATCATTCACTAAACATCAGTACGAGTTGCTTTTGTCTTTATCCTAAACAACCTGTAGCTTGGTGTCGCTCGGATTTGAAGGTTTCACACGTTGCTACGAGATCACTCATATTCGGACATTTTATGTTTTTATAGTCAAGCAGTATGTATAGATAGCATTGAATTTTATATATATACTTATTAAGATAATGTTATACTAACTCTTAAATAGTTGCCTTGCTATACCATAAATAAAAAGAAAAACAGTTCATTGAAAACGTTGAACGAAAGTATAGTGAGGAAACTTATATCAGAGGTTCCAAATAAAATTTCGTGTGTATATGACATCTATCAACCTTCACTCGAGCATTGTAAGTTTAGCCCTAATTATGAATCGCAGACACATGGCCAGCAGTGGCGTGCCTAGGGTGTCAAACTAAGGCAAGCCCAAATGTTTATTTAGTAGCAGCATTTTTTTTTTGGTACGTAGGACTAATAAATATCTACCGGTTAGTACTCACATTCACGTTTATAACGTTATTTTATAAATAAACAATCGTTAAGTTCGTTATTCGGAACTATGTAAGGTAAGTCGGGCTTTCGGGCTTCTATGGAAGTACCGCCACTGATGGCCAGGACCGATAGTAAAAGCCTT
This sequence comes from Cephonodes hylas, assembly GCA_030295005.1. NCBI lineage: Eukaryota > Metazoa > Arthropoda > Insecta > Lepidoptera > Sphingidae > Cephonodes > Cephonodes hylas. The sequence continues at coordinate 6,463,504 of AP025369.1, read as the reverse complement.
GTAGAGTATATATTTGATCGAAGCTGGTAGATTACGAATTAAAATTTACTACTGAAAATGTTTCTCTGATAACTAAAATCACAAATGGGAAATATAGTTTTTAATGCTAAACCTGGCTTGATGAAAAACCCTCATTCATTTAAATTACTCTAGTAATAAATTAGATTTACCCATTATTACTATTTTTATTGCTACTTAGAGAGCTTTAGGGTTTATTTTTTAAAAGAAAGAGAGTAATCCACTGGGCTTGTCTCATATACATTGTTTAAATTCGAATCGTTTATTACATGGTCAGCCCTTTCAGCTGTCCCTATGTGGCTACTTAAAATCCCCTAAAGGATACGATTACACGATTTCGCTTTCACGAGAACATTTAGGTGTTACATCGATACTGAACTCTGGGTAAACCTATCTATACTGTACTAATATTTCTACATGCTTAAATGCAATGAGGGATGATTGTATTATGTTAAAGTTATACTCTATTCACTAACAATATTATTCTGTTTTACATTAAACCATTTTCCTGCCTAAAAATATTCGCTTTGGCCGAGCGTGATTTTATGAGTAACAGTTCTTTAACAAAATTCCATAATTGTCAATACCAAAAGCCATTAAAATCAGTTAAGTTATTCTTGAGTTTATTCTTTAGAAACATTAAAAAATGCAAATCTTTACTCTTTATAATTAATAGAATACAGATTATCCAACGCAAGTTCTATATCTGTTCACCTCGCATAAAGTTAACACCTTTATAAATAGTCCAACAGAAAAACCATCAGTACATTAATGTAATCACGGCTAATCAGCTAATGGAGTCTGGCAGGCTGCCGCACCGTCTGCAAAGATCACAATCTCGGAACATCCAGTCTCACGACCAATTCATTCTGTATTTCATACGTGTTGAATTCATTATCTCGTAGCAAATTATCTCACTGGCATTAGGCCAGGCTTGATTGTACACCTTATTGTATAAGATAAAGCTCCTTCATATTTTATGAGTTAAATACGTTTGTTGGAGCAAAATGGAATACGGGTTTTTGGATTGAAACGGGACTTATTGATCACTTTTATGTTCAATTGGATCGTAATTAAAAGTTTGCTTAAAATTAATAAGTTGATTGACACAGTGTTTAAGCGGTAGAATATAACAATATTCGATAAAATATCGTTATTAATATAGATCTATATTCACCCCATGGCTAGGCCTTAGTCCAGTACTGTCTAGAGGTATAATAAATAATACGTAGCTACTTCTGTAGGTTTGTTTATGGTGAAGTATAAGTGCACATAAAAACGTAAACAATCAGACAGGCCAGATGTTTTGCAGGCACATAAAGGCGAACGGCGTAAATTGACAATTAACTTCGAGTTTCAATACCTTCAAAATATAAGCAATAAAATTTATACTACACTTTGCAAACAATCCAATAAGAAAGCTTGACGGCGTTCCGATACAAATTCTCACATCAAAATTTAAAACATTTACTATAACTTGGTTTATTTCTGCTCATTACAGAACACGGGCTGAAAACTTTACATACTCGTAGTGTTCTTCAAGAGCCGATTTGACATTATTAGAGCCACGATTTAGTGGCGATTAGCTATGATATGAAGGTGATGGGAATGAGTCCGTAATAGGTGTGCTGCTTGAACATGATGTTTAATCACCAAGGATTACCCTATTACACCTATTACTTGCAAATATAGGTGAGTCCTGAGTACATCGTGGGCACTCAGATTTCAATGGGACTTACTTTATTAGGAAGACACTCCTATGTCTCTCTCGGAGGTCTTGCCACAGATTTATTGTGGGTTCCTCTTTTGCACTCGCTATTTACATTGAGTGGCTGCTGTCCTTTTGGAAAGACAGTCTCAGGATATTTTATGCAAATATCTTGGTGCTTAGCTATTTTTACGCGTTATGATGGGTTTCCTCTACAATTATACTATACTAGAAACAAGCTATTATCAATTCTATGATTAAACCTGAAAACCTATTTGTGTATGGAATAAATGTCTCGATTTCGAACCCATCACTTAACGTTCGAACCATTTATGAGTTGCTACGTGTCATGTAATTTATTTTAATGAGTCACAGGACATTTGTATTGGCCGTCGGCGTTTTGTTGCCGCCATTCTAGCGTTATTGTCGTTGATGTTGTAAAATTTTATTGTCGATTTATTTTTCTTCTACATGAGAGATTTTGTAATGTTTGTCTTTTTATGTGCTTGTGAACAGTTTGTGTAATCGCTCTTTGATAGCGGCTATTTATTTCGGGTCCACGCCAGAGAGGCGATAAACTGTAATGACGTTGCGAGCAAATGTAGTAAAGTGTTTTTGTTTGTCACGTACATTGTACATCCCTGCTATGATATTAAAATTCGCTATCCAAACTTTTCGAAAAACAATTCCTTTTTACGTTCATTTCAGCGTGTGTTATTTAGTTTGTTTGTATGTGTAATCGTGTTCCATTACGTGATTTCATTCCGAGTACGAAATGAATACAAATGACTGCTGTCATGATGTTTCTAGATTATTTCCCCAAACCGCAGTCGCATAATTGAAACAAAACGTTTGCTTCGCAGCTAATAAGGTCACCAAATAAGTGTAGTTTAATGTACTATCACATAACCGCGCTAAACAAAGGTTTTTGGCCTTTACAAAATAAACGTAGCAGAATGGTTGAATTCAAGTAGTGAATTTTTTAGCGTTTCTCCACGCGCAGGTGTTTATACTGGTCTAAGAAAAAACGAAACATTGTACTAACGATACTCGGAGGAAGATACAAACACTGTAAGAAATATTTATGGAGGTTTTTCGAAATGGAATCCCCGAGGATAGCGGGACGACGGCTTGCCCTCTGAAAATAAGGGGAAACACGTTTGGAATCCCTCGCCACGCATAACTCTTAATACACGGATTACAATGGATTTTTAAGTCCTGGGTGCTGAAAGAAGGATAATAAGCAATTATTTGATGATAAACAATAAAAATACGTATATATTATTATATATTATATTCATCAACCCATATTCGCCCACTGCTGAGCTCGGGTCTCCTCTACCATTGAGAGGGTTTAGGCCATAGTCCACCACGCTGGCCTAGTACGGGTTGGCGGACTACACACCTAAGAAATTCCTAAGAACTCTTAGGTGTGCACGTTTCATCACGATGTTTTCCTTCACCGTTAAAGCAAGTGATAATTCAATTTGAATATATACAATAATACACACATAACTTCGAAAAGTCAGAGGTGTGTGCCTGGGGTTCGAACCCGCGACCGTCGAGATTCTCGACCGCGCGCCCAAACCTCGAGGCCATCACTGCTCATCAAAAATACGTAGCTCGCCCGTAATCATGCATTTTTTTTGCATAGGTTATTATTAAAGTGATGATATTAATTTTAAATGAAGGCTATATCAAGACATATGAATATGATGACTATTGGAATTTTTATTGATGAATCGTTTAATGATGAGCATTCTAAGGTGAAAAATTGTAAAGAAATTGTAAACAAAAAATAAAATCAAAGCTAATTTATTCGATGAATGGAAAACGACTAAAATAAAAATGAAGTTAATGTCTACACAGTATTCTGGATTATGGTGGCGGGTTAATTTTTATAATTAGTACAGGAGCCGTGTTCTTAGGATGAAATTGGCTTATAAATTCAGGCCTCGTATTATACTTATGTAGTCTACGTCTGTTTGCCAACAACATTCTTCTGATAAAGATAACATTTAAAAAGCCAAAATAAAGAAAAAAATGTTTCTGAAATAGAAACTTTAATGATCCTATTATAAAATAAATCTAAACTGCAACAGAATGAAGTGTAGAATATAGTGCATCTATATTATTGGTGTTATTAATCCCTGAACGAACTTTGCGGCGCTGCGATGTAGTAGTTAAACCACGTGTGAAACTCGACTCCTATTCCGATATTGGGATAAATATTTGAACCATCCATAATAATCATTCACTATAGGTATGCAGTTTACACATTATTTTGAGTTAGTTAATGTTGTGCCGCTTAATGAATAGGAGCGTTCATATTGTATATGAAAGGAGAAATAAAAAAATATTAAGAAAAAACAGTGTAAAGTATTGCGACTACGTTTATATTTATATTGTTATATTTAAATACAAGCAATAAGTTTTTAAAATTGAAAACAAATTCACGGGGACTTATGGGGACTATTTAAATGTCATTGCTAAACAGATTTGGTAGAGCCAATTCAGTCTTCTTCGGCTGGTGACACTGTCCCACAGCAAATTGACGTGAAGCAATACTATTGCGGTTCCTTTGGTAGTGAAATTGGCCGATTTGGCAATGGTTGGATATTCGTATCTGCTTCTATTGCGATCACTGTAAAGACTTGTAGTAAGTCGGGTTTCGAAATCAGCCTGCGTATTTTAGCCTAAGGTCACAGCTAACGTGGCCGAAAAAGTAACAAATATTTAGTTATAAGTTTTGATTTAGTATGTTTATATAAATATTTTTTGTAATAATATATTTATCACATTATCTACTAGTAAACGTATTAGTTTATTCTTTCGTCGGTTATTAGATTAAAATAGCATTTAGCATATTATACGCCATAAAGTAAGCAAAAAGTCTTGTTTTTTTAATAATATATCACCTAGTATCAAACGTATATCATAAAACTAATATAAAAATCAACCCCGATGAGGTGCTTACCTTCGTTTCTTTCGCTCACCTGGGCCTCGTAAATATTACCCACAACCATAAAATGCATTAGTAAAGTCTGGCTTTGAATAATGCCAGCCCAGTTTTCTTTCCTGTGAGAGAAATAACAAGCGAGGTCATATGTTATACGCACGACCTAACTGCGAGCTAAGAAATATTGGATTACCTGTAATAAATATGCGTAAATATTTTTTTTAAGGATGCCAATCACATCCCATTTCGATTAAATAATCTTTGTTGCATTCACATTGCTATTGTTTTAAATAAATGTATGTGGGTTTGAGTATCTTTAATTTTTTCGTACACATCAAATAACGTGGTATATTTTCTTATCATTTCAGAAAATTAAGCCACTAACTATTAACATAATGAAGTTGTGTTAATACGCGTTAAAAATCATGTTATAGTCATATTTTATTGTAATAGATTTTCGAATGAATTGAACCCTTTAATTTACTTTTGACTTAAGCTGATTTGGTTCTACGATACAAATGTATTGAATTTATAAGTTAGGGTATTCAGGTGAGACACATTATACCGTTTCGCAGTAGATTTTATCTTATCGATTTGTTGTTTTGAAGTCGTGTCCCGACTAGCACACGAGTGATGCTAATTAAGTAATGGCTCTCCTGGGTCGTATCGCGAAGGGTTCAAATTAATTAATTAATGACCGTTCATCTACCTGATAATTTGAGTCTGAAATCTGTCTGATTAGTTTAAAATTTGCCTTCGAACATTTTGGTGCAATGTTTACGGTGTTTGATTTATATTTTACTAAAAAAAATCAATAATATTTATTGTTTTTTATGACTCGATTTTCTATTAAAATACTAAAGATGATTCAATCATTTTATAAATCCTCGAACACGGCTTAACTGAAGTTACGTTCACGAAATGACGACATTGTTATTACATCCTCAATCTTGTCGGGATCTGGAACAATCTTTGCCATTCACACTTCAATCGAATATCGGGTAGTAAAATCTTAGTTATGATTCCCATCCACGACTTTCATCTTCAGATATCGCTCATTTAATACCACCGTTTTATATCTCAATGTAGAAAAAATCCCTTGGAGTCACAATAAAACCTCGTAAGTGAGACAATTGTGTTTTATTCTTAACAAAATGAAGAATGGTTAGTGGGCATTTCGTTGAGGGAATAATTTTTCACGACGAAACAATTGGACGTAGTTTAAACACGGCTTGCTTACAAGTCAAGAGGACGGAAGCGAAAATTTTAGCTTTCCACAGTGAATTTTTTGTGTACTTATTCCTAAAACAAAGCGTAATGACCCGCGCGGCACGCATTTGTTCGCGAACAATCCGAATGGGCAATTTTTCATCTGGAACAATTGAGGGCGGTGCTCCCACACAATTGGCAGAGTATTTTGTCAAGCGGTTGTCGTACGAGACTCGAGAGCACAACATAATAAGTGCACTCTGAACGCCCACTACATAACTAACTAGCAAGAACCTTTCAGTTTGCGTTGCTATGCCTCTCGCACACTATTATATTGGAAGCTACATCTTCATGTCACCGAGGCAATAAATTGACCATTATAAGTTTTCATGCAATTAACACACCTAATAGCAATAGGTCGCGTAATATTTACAGAGACGTAATAAATGTCTAAATGTTTTGTGTGGTGTTTATGTTATTAATCACCTGCAAGGAGTGGTTTCCTCACCGATAGGCTATAAAATCTCGCCTCTTATGATTTTCATAGCGGCTGGAGGCAGTGTGGTGGAATTTTTCGTTTTATTTTATGATGGCGCGCACTGTCGCGGAGAAATATTGGCTCAGCGGAATAGCTCGTAAAGAAAGCCGTTTTCTTTCCACAGGGTTACGCACCGCAACTACATTGCCGACGCCTTCTGCTTACATTTTATTATTAGGCCTCATCCAAATTTTATGTTGGCTAACATGAGATTTAACTTGTAATACGTCATGTGTAATGATTTTATAAGGAGCGTAAAATAAATCAGATACATTTACTATCATTTATAGCGACAAAATGTTTGCCTTTAAAAGTGTATCAAACCGTTTGAGCTATAAATAACAATAGAGTCCGAAGAGATTAAAAGGAAAGTTCGACATTAGTTTCTCGATGGAATAGTCCATTCGGCGAGCAGATTGTGTGGACCTCCGGTATTTTGCCGGTTCACCTCTCCGATCCTTTTACCTCGCACATCATTATTCACGTTAAGTGGACAGGACTGGCCACCGTAGTGGATCAGTAACAAAAAATAAACGGGTTGAATGTTACGAAAATTCTCTTACCGATTCTGAATTTTTGGTCGATGAATTCATTGCTAGTATTTATTTCTTCTTTTTTTTTTTTCACCTTTCTCAAGTTGTGAAACCGTCGTTCTGCAGGACGTATTTATTAGATTATTATTAGATCTGCGTAAGCGCGGTTTTAACACATACCTAGTCAATTGTTTATAATTAATTATTTTTTTCTTAACATTCCAGAAAAATATTACTTAACTCAAGTACATTTTTTATGCTGTTTTATTAATGTTTATGTCATTAAAAAAAAAAACCAATCAGTTGTACTTATTAAGAAAAATGTAAAAAATACCAATACTTCGTCGAAATGTTTTAAAACCCTTTTCACAACAAAACTCGATTTAATATTCGCAATTTTAAACAAAGCTTGATTGAAGACAGACACAACGCGGTGCTTTTCACAAGATCCGATTTCCAGCCGTTCTTCGACACCGATGCGCATGAATATTTGTGAAAATTTGAGACAACACGACGATTTCTCCAGGGAACATTTCTGCTCCAGTGCAATGATATAGAAAACGGGTGTAATCTGATTTGAGAAGTGGAATATTGATTGGCCACGAAGTGATTGCTCGTTTATTTGTTATTGAATGTTTTATTTTTCCCTTCGTATGGGAACCGTGCGCTGAGCTTCGTTGTTAAGGTTAGGGCTCTTTGACCGAGTATGCGCTGTTGTGTTAGAAAAATATGAATTTGGTTGTTTCCTGAGTAAAAAAAACGAGTAACGGATATATGTATCTAAAAATTTAGACTGGGGTGTTTTATTTTCTCTTTGCTCATTGAAGAATATAGCACAGGTAAAGTTGCGGGTAGAATTGTTCGCTTCATATTTCTCTTTTCCCATTTTGCAGATTTATTAGATAACGTCATAGATATAATTTACTTTATATTATAAGAAATACAGGTAATTAAGCAGATATTATCCAAAATGAGGGCGATCAAACGAAAATGACTTACTATTATATACAGGGCGAAAATAATATTACCACATGTGATTAACTTGGCTAATGTTCGGCGCTGACTTGAAATATGACCCCGCATTGACCTTCCATAATAGCAGTATGTATATGAGTAATTCTATGTCATTTTTTTTATTTATAATTTATAATAAATAAAAAAAACTTAATGTCCCTTAAGTACTATTACAGGTATATACATAATATAAAGTTTCTATTTTCATATGCATTGTGCCAAAAATTAATATACATACATAGCTTCAAAATTTTAACAGCAATTCTTGGTTCAATTTTCGAGAGCTTTAGTCCGATACAAAAGTTTGTGCGATTTATAAGCACTTGTTTCAGCTATGAGTGTTAAATAGTGTATTTTATACATACTTATATCTTATATGTATGTGTGCATAATTTCACTAATGAACTGTAGCTTAGATTAGCTGCGTATTGTCTATAGGTTCTTGAGAGCCTTTTACTACATTACTTTAGGAAAGTTGAGGAACTACGTTAGTCTAATACGGACAGAACATACAGGGTAGACGATCATCTTCTTTTGAAATGACTTAAGAATATTCTTAATCGGTATAATATTATTGCTACTTGCGAATAGTATTTACTAGGTATGTTAAATAGATTCGTTGTAAAGACCGAGCTTCCAGGTGTCTACAGCTGTTTAAAATATTTCAGCCCAAGTTTCTTTAAGCATAATTTATATTTCAATAAAATCCAAGAAATTTAAAGATTTTCCTCTTTCTTTGAAAATTTTTGAGATGCCATTGAAGATTATCATTAACATTTAATTTTAGTAAAAATATACGACACAGCCCTGGCGGGATTTTTCCATGATTCACTAGAATGTTGCGAAAGTAATAGGCAGCTAATTATGGGTAGGTATAGTTTGAATTGATACCGATAAATTCAGTTTCACCGGGAAGGTTTATTCGTTTACGTAAACTTTGAGATTGGCTCTAACAAGGCTGGGAGAGGCGGAGAGCGCGCCGGTGATTTCTACTCTTAAAATCCAATTTAAATGCATTCCTCTGTGCCACAGGGGCCCCGCCGATACGCTCTAGGGGCCAATTAACTTATTCATCCTTAACATTTCATTGCTCAACTTGGATACTACTTTTACGCTTTATATCCAACATTTCAACCTTACGTGACTTGTAATAAGGTTTCGCGTAATTTATTGAAAACGACTCGCATTTTCCACGGTTATTGTCGTACGGAATAATAAATAGGACCATTGTAAACTAATGTTAGACATCGTCTAATGAACTTGAAACGCAATCATTCCCCCAAACAAACTTTGTCGCACAATACTCCGCGAATTTGACAACGGCCATCCAAATCCGTAATGGGCGATTGTATTTTTTTATTTTGTGAAACTTTAAGTATGTTTATAGTAATGTCTTTTCGAAGTCTCAAAAAGTAATTTAAAATGCAATTTGAACAGCCTAATAGAAACATTCTCACTAAGAATTGTTGCAAAGTGTAATGGGTTCAGGTGAAATTAACGCAGAAAAATAGGAAAAGTTAGAATGAGTTTCCCTAGCAAGGTTTTTTGCCTTCGCCAAGTAGCGCTGTGATTGTAAACTGCTGAATTTATAATGCTATTTTCGAACTCCACTTCATCGAGAAGTTTTAAACCGGTTCATAATTTTGCTTGCAAGTACGTAACGTTTAGCATTCGCTTGCCGGAGGTAAATTTAATAACTTACGAAAATAAAACGCTTTCAATATCAAAAGCGCTAAAAGTTTCCTTCATGGCGCTGATACGACTCGCATTAATTAGCCGTAAGAAAATATACGCAATTTTATGGGCAGCTTAGAGAATTTACCGTGACTAAACATACAAATGGCTTGCCGGAAAGTCGTTTCTACAAATTACTCTCGAATGAGTATGGAACGCAACAATTCAAATAATACTGCTGAACATATATTTTCCAGATATGAAATACGTTTTTGATTACTAATCATAAGTTTTGTTAGGGAAAGTGAAATCGGCTTAGCAATCGAATTGTACAAAATAAGCGGCGATTTTCCCAACAGCCCAGGACCCTATTTATTTGAAAAGGATGCGATGACTCAAGCAGATTTGCAAGATGTCTATACTCTCTCAGTGGATTACTTTGCAAGTCTTTTATATGAAAGAGGCCAGTATCATCACTACTTAAGGATATTAAAATCCCTTCTATTTGTGTAAGACGGTTGTTTTCCTTCTAAATGCGTCTATTTATCGTCGTGTAATCCAAATAAGGTTGAATAAATTAAGACTTTGTAATGTCTTGACAGTTTTTTGAATTTGTGTTTTCCGTGATTGTTTTTGGACTGATTTCACTTTATGATTGCTTTGTTTATAAGGAAATAGAGCTACTTATTACTTGAACTTAGTACACACAGTTTGCTACATTTCTGTATATATTTGTAATGATATTATGTGCCATTGCAATGTTCCATTAAAAAAAAAGACTCATATGTTGTATTTTTCGCACAACACGTACATAAGCCACGTCTTTACTCCTCGTCGAAGTGCGTAGAGGTACATTTCGGACCTACATTCGGGGGCCGCATTTATGCCGAAGAGTCAATTTGCGATCAGCTTTTGCACCGGGACAGATATACTCGTATTATAATGTTTAACCATTTTAGACAATGAGGTGATCAGATTTATTTTTAGCAGAATGTAGCCCAATGTCATATGAGCATGTTTATTCAATAAATTATTCGTATAAACGTCTTTGACACTATTATGTTTTGATCGAAAATGTTATCTCTATGACCTAATTAATGCGAGATCAATCAAAGTTCTCCTAATTCGTATACAATATTCAGTCGGTGCAAGTCAACGGATCAGTGTACATCAGTGTATTAAGTAAATATTTTGCATAATCGTGTAAGTACGCCGAGTTTACTATTGTAACATTGACTAATTAAACGAGTATCAATTACTAAGAAGGTCATTATATCTGGAAAATACTTCACAGTTACCAGATGGTTATTTCAATCTTGAAAAAATACACTTATGTACAAATATTATCCGGTACTCGTATCAAACCACGGGAGTAATGTGTTCTTTCTAACTCCCAGATTAGAAACAAAAACTCACAAATATTTGTACCTCTCAGTAAATATTTCAAGTATCTTTCATTGCTTAACTTTTGATCGCAATTCTCAACCTGAGATGAACGATGCCTGCAGGACATCGTTGAATGTAGATCTCTTCCGACAGTTGCTTATGGTAAACAGAGAAATATATTTTAAAGCAGTAGTTGTTATATTTATAATCACTATGAGGGTTGATAACTGGTTACTTTTATTAATTATTATGAGAGGTAAAATAGAGGGTATTCTTCAAAAAATTATTTGTAAAGAGTATGAAAAAAAAAGCTTTTTAAATAACCAGGCGCCGAAACGAAAACTTTTTCTTTTCATTGTGATTTTCCCATATTTTTTTGGAGACATCGATTTTTTTTAATAGTTTATTTTTTTTTCAGGAAAATATGAGGAATATAGCTGTGATAGCACTTTGTCTTGTAACAATAATGGCGATGTCTGAAGCAAGATGTCTGAAGTGAGTTATTGACAAAGATATAACTATCATTTAGTAGGTAATAACAACTTGCCTTAATTCGGACGCATGGAAATAATTACAGTCGTGTTCACTTGCACAAACAACTGTTGTTTGAAACGGCAATAAATCCCATTTGATTTATTTGCAATCAAGGAGTCGTGTTACTGATTTCATTTAAACATTTGAAACATACGCTTTTGTTGGATCATAGTCCTTTTATTAAGTGTATGTTAATCATCATCTTCAATAGAGTTTATAGATAAAATATACCTACATATTTATGTATGGATAAATTAGGCGTTAGGTTAGCTTGTTCAATTTTGTTTTAGTCCCAGATCTAAAAACGTTACAACCAAGTGACCAAAACCAAGTACAGGTTTATTGATAAAATTCTTGTTTTTCAGAGGCAGTAAACATTTTTTTCCGTGCGACAGTGACAATGAAGTGGTAAGTTTTGTACATCTTTTATTTTTCCAATACAATTCATCCATACATTCAATAACACTCACGATTTTCTAGAAAATCGCCTTAAAACAATGGTTTAAAACAATGTTTCGTTTCGTTCAGCAAGTGAGAAAGCTGAAACTAGATAACTTAATGCTCTCATCCATTCTTTTTGGTAGGCTGCCAACGTATTTACGTACTTATCTTTAAATATTGTGAGTGTCTATTGCCAGCAGAGATCACTTTAACCCTATATGTTATAAGTACAAAAAGTATAGCTAAAGTTAAGCCACACCAGTTAAACCACGGTGGAAATATAGGGAGGGGTGTGTCAGAGCTTGTAATTTTAATTCGTTGTACAAAGACTATACTAGCTATTTAGCCATAGCCAAGGTATAAATATATGTAAGGTGCATTCGGGTGATTTCGAATGAAAATTTGATGAGTTGACTAGATGATGGAATTATTGATTATAAATCACAATTGGTATATTTTCTGTTCACTGTTTCAATTATTTAGACATTTAGAGTATTTGGCCTCGAGGTCTATTGGTAAAGTTTTTATGTAATGTATTTGGAGTCAAATATTATTGGAGTTAAATAATCATGTCTGAAAATATATAAATAATTTTGTTGTGCTAGTATAATTACGAATTATGTTCGGCTAATGTCCGATAATGAGGAAAAAAACCCGAAAAAACAAAATAAAAACGTGTTTGATTATTTTAATCCTACTTAGAAGTACACTACAACGCTAATCTATTAGAATAAGTGACAATAAGTTCAATAACTTACCAGGTTTCACAGTTATTACTGTTCAGGTAAATCTGAAAACGCAAAATGGTCCCTGTGCACATAAAATTGGCTGTACGAGACATGCTTTCACTCGAATCGTCCTTGGGCAAATGAAGCGGGGAAAGAATGAAATTCGCGTTTAGATGAGTGTCGTCCGAGCCCGAGGTATTGCCGCGTTTGTTTGTAAATAGGTATTATCGGAATATCCCGATTTTCGGAAATAGCCGAATGCACCTTACTCGTACATTATGTATGTCACCATTTCTTGTTTTATAAATTTAACATTTGACTTAAATATTCTCATGAATTTCCGAAGATATAGGAAGAGGTGCAATTCACCATCCACCTTACAATAACTTAAAAGTGTTTCTTTTCATGTTCTTTATTGAAAATTACTTCTAACATTACAATAGGGTATACAAAAAATAGATCAAAGAGAAAAATATCATGGATTCAGCCGTGGTTAGTAGAACTAGTTTTTAATGCTAATGAAACGTGTATAGACGCTTGTATTCCCAAAGGAATAGGTTGAGAATTTCACCATCGCACCAGTAATTACGTAATAGGCAGCGAGTCCCTTGCCGTTTATTGGACATATTTCCTCAATTTTAGCTGCTACTGAGCAATCAGAAAATATTGCTTACTATATTTTTGTAAAAATTATACATGTACAATGTACATGTTGTCAATATAATTTTATGCAAAGAAAATTCTTGAGTTACCTTTTGATTACTGAGCTGATTGCAATAGACCGATTAAATCGTGGCCTACATTAAATATCCCATCAACCAGGCAAGATACTCCAGTACCAAAGTATACCATTATTTTACCAAGTCTTTATTTTAAAAAAAACTTGCATATGTGACTTTTATCAACTTACGAACCTATAGAATTTTGAAACTTTATTTTGATAGTTTATATCAATCTAGGCCTACGTGTATAAATCTATACTGTTTAAATATAGCACAGAATACATTATGACTGATGACATGTTTATGTAATGTTTCGGTAAATAAATTTTGATAAACATGTTTGCAAACACTTAGATATGGTATCTAGAACGGATCAAGGTGTCGCCAATAATAATTTTATTGCTGGTTCAAATTTAATCATAAAATATCAGTTCTGAGATTACTATTTACTACATAACTTATTTCGTTACACATAAAATATAAAAACCTATATAAATAGACAATGGGCCATAGCTGCTACGAAACCCAGATGTATATAAAACCACACTAGACGAATATTCTGACTATAAGCTTCGAATAGTTTGTTTCACGAATTATATAACATGAGGGCGTTCCATATTCGTGTGTCCTGAGACCTACACACATTTTGGTACATTTTACCGCGGGAATATCTTGTTCCCTTTCACATAAAGGTGACTTAAAAAAAGCACTAGTCAAAATTATTCTCGAGATCGGCAACAGTACGTGGAATCACCCGGACACCCCTGCCTAAAAAAAGTAATGAGCAGTAGATATAACGTATTATTAATTAATTTAAATAATAGGTTTAACCTAAAGGCTCTAATTCTGAAACGGGGCCGAGGGTTAGGGTTTTGGTCAGCTAGTTAGCGTTAAAGTAAGAATTGTTTAAGTTTCTGTCCAAAGCCAGAAGACGTAATAGATTTTTGTGATTATTATGAATAGCTTTAAAAATATTTTTATAATTAACAAGAGTATGTACTAGATGTTTTTTGTTTTCCAGTTCCCAGAAACAGTCAGAGCTCTCACAGCTAGCTGAAGTTGCAAAACATCCTTAAGTGTCTTGAGTTTCTTTATCCTGTTGAGGGCGTCTTACGCCCACTTAACTCGTCAAGCATTCTAAAGTTTTATTTAGAAATTATTACTTCATTATTTTTAGCTCTATGTTGTTATGAGGCATGTGATTCTAATACTCGTACAATGGTCTTATGCAATTTTTTATCCGTTGGTAAAATATTTATGAACTTACCAACAGTATCACTTACTTTTGTTTAAAGGAATCAGTAAATAATGTACCTATACAAATTTTAATTTATATATTTCTTCACAATCTCATTGGCTCTTCATTTATACTTTACAGAGAAGAAAGAGTAAATGTGCTAGTTCCTCGTCATCTTCGTCGTCGTCATCGTCTTCATCTTCATCATCATCGTCGTCATCATCGGAAGAAGACAACGACTGTGACAATGTAAGTGTGCATACTCATTTAGAAAATTCCTTTCGTAAAAAAATATGAATCACTGAATATATTTTACTGATTACGTGTAGTTAAATTAAATCAAATATCTTCCTTTGTCTAATTCTAAATATAAAATATGTAATATGAAATATAAGAATATAATTTACCACGATAATTTATTTTCGCAGTTATATTAGTTTCTCAAGTAGAGCTGTCTATTATGATTAGAAAGTTTGTTTGTCGTATAGTTACAAAGTAAGAATCGGGTGAGTTAGAAGCATTAAAGTTCCGTTGGAATCCTGCATCTACGTAGTTATAAAATGCAATGAAACACTCCAATTTGTTTGGAGAATGTTCGCGTTACGGCGAGTTTCTTCAAGCGAGCCTCAATTGCGGCTCTAATGAGCAATAATGATGAAACTGTTCCCTCAACTTCAGCCATGCTTTATTATTTTATTTCCACTTTAACAGATTATGGATGGAAAACATTTTTGAAAAATATTAGTGTCATTAAATTAATATTTACTTTTGAGTTGAGGATTAAGAAAATAACGGATTTTACGATTTTTGTATCTTTTTGTGATCTAAACGTTTCGGATTTGGTTTCTGGAGTAGATATAATGTTATTAGATGTCTCTATTGAAAAATGTCAGCAGCTACTTCTAAAA
This sequence comes from Cephonodes hylas, assembly GCA_030295005.1. Lineage (NCBI taxonomy): Eukaryota > Metazoa > Arthropoda > Insecta > Lepidoptera > Sphingidae > Cephonodes > Cephonodes hylas. Next base: position 6,447,895 of record AP025369.1, on the reverse strand, counting down.
AAGCCATAAAAAATTGTTTACATTCTAATGAAATTCTTGTATTTGCTGAACGCACGAAAGATTTCCTTCCCCTATAATATATTATACCTCATTCACGATAGCTTGATTCTTTTGGCAAATGTCAACTTTTCTGAGACATGACTTTGAAATAAAAAAACGTATTATTTTATTATTTTAATGATTTGATAAATATAAAAAAAAATACATACAACACAAAAGTCCCTAAAGTTATAAGCGTTATCCGAAAATTTTGAGACTTTATTGCTTCAAAGTAAAATTAAAATAGGAACACTGAAAATAATAGACGCTTGTACAATGTTACATCAGTCGGACGGAAAGGGACGTAACATCGTTCATATCGATGTCCACGTCGATAATTTTACTGAACACTATGATGATTATGGCTGCGCTCCTTTTTCTTAATAAAAACTGTTTTAAAGATAAAACTGTTTAATTTTTCAACCTTCATTTTTACATACTGGGTAATTTATGGACCTCCCGTCAACTTAAAAAAGGTGGTTTAGACCATGAAACTAAACAACTTTTCCAAAGAAACAGGGGTCGAAATGTGATAAATAATTCGACCCTCCCATAGAAAACTGCTCACGTGGTCGATATCGTGTAGAAGGTCTGAAGTTTTTTTTTCACTTTTCGACCCGTGTTTCTTTGGGAAAGTTGTTTACTTTCGTGGTCTAAAACACCTATTTAAATTTGCCGGGAGGTCTAAAAATAATCCTGTTGTATTAAATAGGTACTTATTATGAACTTTGACCCACCGTCGCTTATCTACATAATGTTTTACATGTCGAAAGTAATAAAGAATTTCACACATAATGCAGTATTTTAAAACGCAATATTTTTGAACTACAAGATATTTTCTGTTTCCCATCATTAATCGATATGCCAAAAGAATCAAGTAATCGTGAATGAGATATAACACTTAAATGATTCATTACTTTGTGCGAATTTTACCAACATCGAATATATAAAATCATTTATTTATTTATTTATTTTATTTAATCTTTATATACACGTATGTATAAAGGCGGACTTAATGCCGTAGGCATTTTCTGCCAGTCTACCTTTGGGTGATGCAGTGATGAAAATCGGTAGGTGTATAGGTAGGAATATATAAAATAATTTACTGATAATAAATACCAAAAATATAAAATAAGGAATTTTTTTTCAGAAAATAAATACAAAATCATATAAATTTGAGTGCGTTTATTCCGGGAGAACTCACCCTCTGTAAATTTAAAAGCTTTATTTCATATTGCCAGGCTATTATTATAGAAGTGGAACTTTTCTGCAATGTAATTCTGGTAAAATAAATCCCCAGGATCACGGAAGAAGCAAAGATGATTCATCGTCTTCATCGTCATCTTCTTCATCATCATCATCATCTTCGTCGTCATCGGAGGATGAAGAGACCAAATGTGTATATGCACAAGGAGGAGATAGCAATGATAATCACGTAAGTTTCCAAAAACTTATTTAAAAAGGCATTTTTGCCTCAAAAATAACAAATGATTAATATATGTATGTATTTATGAGGACTACCACATTGCGAATGCTTTGAGAATTTTAATTTTAATTGAAAATTTTGTTATAAAATTGTTAATTGTAGGGTTCAGTATTCCCTTTTACTTGACTCATGGATATTTTCATCTTAATACTAAACAGTATGTACGATCATCAAGTTTCTGCACTGATTTATACAACTTTAAATCATTAAAATTTTGTTTTAGACTTAATGAAAAGATGTTGCAGTAATGGGTACTTGGCGGGACAATCTCTAAAATCTCTACAAACATATTTTTTTTACAGCACAAAAAAGGAAAACACTTCAAAACCAAGCACTGTAGTGGAAGCAAGTGAACGAAGCTGAGTTGTGAAAAACCTACTGGAGTTCTTTAATTAATAATAAAAATAAGTGTTTATGAAAGAATATGAACCAGAACTGAAAAAATGACAATGTAGGAGTAATAACGATATATTTATGTGTATTTCTTTGATGTGATTTAAGTATGAATATAACATTTTTTTCTCTTTTTAAGTTAATAAAGTATGTTGAATTATTGTCCTTTTAAATATTTTTTTCACTTAATGCAGTTAGAATAGATTTTTATAGTGTAACTAAATGTTTTCATGTGATACTCAAAGAAACAAGAAGAATTACAGAAGAAGATTTTACCACGATTATGAATGTTCAAGCAATAACATTGTCCTACTAACGCGATATAAGGATTAATCACCATTATTATAGAATAAGCTTGACAAGTGCCTAAAACCTTTACTTAAGCATTTTACCATTTCAAAATAAATTACGTGGGAACTACATGAAAAGATTTCCTAACGTGAGTACAGACAATTAATTAATAAGTGTTAAAAAGTCTTTACAATCTAATCTTTAAAAATACGTATCAGTGTCGAAATATAACATTTTAGGTTTTATAAATAAACATTTATGTCATTTCTCTGAATTTGACAAGCAGCTCTACCGCTGATAAACTTTAAGGGGTCTCGAAGTTATCATTCGGACAAAATACATTAAAGCAGTTGGTTAAAGCAAAATTACACGTGTAATTTACGGAGAGTGCAGTGAAATGAAGTTATTATTTGTATCTTTTATAGTGATAGTTATCTGTTACTGTTCAGTTAATGGAGCGATTGACGTTTCGTTGGAAAATAATAATGTCAAACTTCAAGAAAACAGCCAGGATGTAATAACATTCGTAGACTCTAATGAAGAAGATGACAGTAAATTTGTAGCTATAAATCCTTTGTCAAAGCAGATTGTAGGACCACAATTGCCTATAACTGTGGCGTCTACTACCACAATAGCTGCTTCTAATATGGCTGAAACGACCACGAAGAAAGACGGCAAAGAAAATTTTGCAGGAGGCTGTGCTACTGGCTTTATGCGAACTTCAGATGGCAGATGTAAACCTTATTTTAATTCAAACTAACCACACAGAAATCGATTTTCTTTTCTGATTTGCACATTAAATTTTTCATCAATATTATGTGTTTTATTTGTCAGTTCCATTATCAAATAAAATAATGGTTTGTACCGGAAGTGTATGTTTTATGCAGAAATGATTAGTACTTCATTGAGCACGTGAATATTATGATATTAGGGACAAGACAATTTTTAGGCAATCGTTAGATCTTAGATATATGCTGCTATTATTTTTCGCCCTTATCATTACATTGCTAGTCTAGGGTCACGAAGCACTGATCTATGTAATTGATTCATTGATATATAATAATTAAACAATCACAAATTTTTGAGGAACAATTCGTTTGACGTTTTTTAGACCAATTATTTTAATCTGTATATCTACAAAAGAGGATCTCATCAGCTAGAGATAAATCGTAGAGAAGTAATGACCCCTAGCCACGGATTAATAAATAGGAACTTCTGAGCATTGAGGAAAATGATACAATAAAAAAAGATTATCGTTGGCGAGTGATACCAGGCTCCGGAAACATTTTTATAGAGTAATTGATTGATGATGAATGACAACGATTGAATTTTAGGACTCCATCTTTATAGCAGTAAACGTTTTTTATGTTTTCCAAATTCCAACCATATATCAAATTCCAACCATCTAAATAAATAGATCATGCAGCGGTTGTCTTGTAATTTGTAGGTATATTATAAAGTAAAAAATAACCGTCATACTACGATTTTTTGCGCATTCACCGTGAAATAATTTAAATGGAATCTTTTTGACGGTATATTGTAAATAACTGTTGACACACAGTGTGTAATTAAAACATTGTCCTAAGAGATAGGCATTTTAATCACGAAATACCAACCTCGCGTACGCACCCCGTATGCGGAATTTTTCATTCAATCACATCAAAGAATATTTAGTGTTTATATTTTTAGGGCTAAAGTGTTGTGTTGTTCACAATCTTTTAAAAATAACATGCATTAAAATCTTATCCCAATAAAAGCCAATTATTTTGTTTCTGGTCAGTCATATTTTTACATAAATTAGCTGTGTTTACAGTGTCCAAAGCAGAGCAGACAAATGAAATCGCTGAAGCGTGTCTGTATTGCGGACCACTAACGAGAGTTTTGCGATGAACTATAAGTGCTCTTTATCGTTCATAATGGCAACTAAAAATAAATGTTTTTTTATTGTAGCTACATGAAGAGCAACAATATTGTAGGTCTACAGATTATGCCTCGAACAGTTAGTTATCTTTAAAGAAAAAAAAATGTTATCAGTATTAACACTTTTACTTATTATCATAGTATGACACATTCATTTCATTATTTTATTAGGTGTTGATAGTGATAAGGAAGTCGTTCTAACTAAATCCACGATTTGTAAGGTGTGATGCATATTTTCATAGAAATAGACGTGCCTAGTAGAGATAAGTGGTTATAAAAGTCAATTGCTCAATGATATCACATCGTTTAGCCTGTATGTATGAGTGGATCAAAGAATTTTTATTAATTTCAAACGTCCTATTCATTCCGACTAGACGTGTACGATACACTGTGACGGGAAAATCCCTTCGGCTTATAACGAGCAACTAAAAATATACAATAAATCTGCGGCCTGTTCATATAACATCGACGTGGATTAATAACGAGGTAACAACAGTTTATTCTTAATACAATGAACAAAGTTCGGACATAAAATGTAAATATTGAGCCACAAATACAACCGTTATCACATTTGTGTCGCCTGGGTGGCAATGGTCGTTGATAAACGAATCATTAGTCGATCTACATATATTTGTAGCGCTGCAAAATGACATCTGTGCTCGTGCCCATATTTGTGTGTAGTGTTGTATTGAATTTGGTTCTTTGCGCTTCCGCTGCGTCAATCTCGTTTCAAGACATTATTGACATATTTGGAGACCCATTGAAGGATTTCAAACAATCATTATTACCCACGGAGGCACCTGTGAATACGACGACTTTTGGGGGAGATCCAGACACAAAACCCAAGGTTAAAACTCAAGAGAAAATGATCGACGTGCCGCTGAACAGAGGAGATTGTAGCAAAGGAACTTACTTGGATAACAGCGGTGTCTGCAGGCAGCCTTGGTGATAATGTATAAGTGAATCACGCTGCGACGTAGTACACATATTTGATTACGTCAAAATGGACGCGAAATTTGTGTTATTCATAAATGTGCTAATGTTAGGTATGTTTTTGCAAGTGGAATCAGGAGTGGTGTTCAATTTTCACGATAAACTTAGAATGGCAACTTCCACTACCACCGAGAATGTACAAGCTGGACAAATTATTAGAGTACCTGAATTGGAATGTCCCCTGGGCCAAAGACGAGATTCATTGGGGAACTGCCGGCAAAGGTTTTAGTGGCAAACGAACTAAAGCGTGAGTGATCACTCATTCTAGTAATATAAATTAATTTTCGTATTTTTACGTCAAAACTTACATGTACGCCATCGATGTATTCATACTTATAAAGTAGTTAAAATTGTGTGCTTAAGTATACATACGAAGATATCTATTTATCATGGAGAAAAGTACACCTGAAATATACTAGACCGCACAATTAATTCAACATAGTAACGTCTGGAATATTTTTTCTCAACGTGATAAATGACGAAATATCATTTCTTTGAATTTGACATATAACTAGTACTGATAAACTTTAAGAGGTCTCGGAGTTATCATTATGCTGAGATACGTTACACCAGTCAGTTAAGAGAAAATTATTTGTGAAGACAAGCGGATAGTGCACTGAGTAAAAATGAAGCTATTATTTGTACTTTTCTGTTTTGCATTGGCGATTAGCGTTTATGGCCCGGTTGACGGGAGGTTCAGCAATTTATTGGGGAGCATACATGACAAAGTACACGAAGCCAGTCAAGATGTTATAACTTTTTTGGATCCAGATGACGAGAGTGAGAATAGATTCAGAGGTCCTAAGTCCAGGGCTACAGCAGCTCCTATCCCCGTGCCTACTACTGCGGCACCTACCACCACAACCGTTGCTTCCAACACAGGTGAAACCACCACGAAGAAGGATGGCAGAGAAAACTTTGCTGGAGGATGTGCAACTGGCTTTATGCGTACTGCAGACGGCAGATGTAAACCTTTATTTTGAGTGACTTTAAATCGCTACGTAATTTTGTTCACGGTTTGTCAGTAAATTTTATTTAAACTCATATGGCTTTTATTTATTTACTCACACAATTATACTGTGAATCTTGAACTTTTTTAATACTTTGCCAAATACTAGTAAATTTTCTCAAAAGTATTTTTTATCTTCCCATCCTTGTTGTTGTTCAGTATAGACGATATTTTATTTAATAATAACTTGCTAGACTTGTGGTGATAAATTATGACGTGATCAAGAGGTTTTAGCTTCAAATCCCAGAATCGATAGTGTTATTGTGTTTTTAAATAGACTTTTCATACTACCAATACTTGTTTATATTGTTGGAAAAACATAGGCACACAAATTCCTCACTGCCTACCCCTTAAACATTTCTCTATTACACACCCTGGTTACAAGGGAAATAAAGCATCTATCTTAATGGTAATATAGTTCATCTGTTATTTTCCTGTTGCCTTAAGTACTACGTATTTTAGAAATGCATATGTAATTATTGATGACATTTTTTGAAGTGGGTACACAGACACAAATCGATTTTTTCATTACAAACCATTTCAACAAAATATTGTAGTCAAATAATTGGATATTAATTTAGGATTTATTATTTCGTAATTATATATATCCATTTACTTTAATCCATGATAACGCAATAGGTAATTTCATTACTATCCCAAACACATTTTTTAATAACGCTGTTGAATTTTGCTGTCATCATTTATAATATGACACCATCTAGTTAATACTTCCATTCAATAATAACACTGATAGACAAAAATGACCTTAATGAAAGTTAAATGGAATTGAATGGGTTATTTTATATATACAACTTGTCTGGAACTAATCTGCATTTTTAGAAAATTTTGATCACCCTCAGTTTTTATGCAACAGCCATTAATCTTTTTTTTAAATAAAAACGGGAAAAAATGTTTCAAATGAAAAAAAATAACTTATATATGCCTTTATTCAGGCTTTTCGGGAATATTTAGCGTCAGGTACATCCCTTTAGAGCGTCCAGCAGTAGTCAGCTAACTTGTTCGGACTCCAATTGCCTTGTTACCTTTTTTCCATGTTAGATATGTCCTGATGGAACCGCTCACCGTGTTCGTCGCTAAGGGCTCCCAAATTTTGAGAAAAACAATCCAAATGCGAGTGTAAAAAGTGATTCTTGAGCGACATATTGCATCCCATGTCCTTGTAAGCCGCTAAGAGGTTATTGACTAACTCTTCAAAGTTTTTAGTCCCGTGGTTTCCAAGAAAATTACAAACAATATTTCGAAAACATGTCTATGCGGATTTTTCGATCGGATTATGTTTTTATTCAAACTCTTTATCAGCCAGTAGGTGTCTTACTTGTGGCCCTGCAAATATTCCTTCTTTTATACTCTCGGATACATTTTCTTCGGGCACGTTATCCATGTTTACTGGAGGCTGAGGAACAGGCAAATCATCACTGTGTGGGATAGGTCTTTGAGCAGATTGTAGATTTGGATAGTTCACAGAGTGCCTAGATTTGTGATTAATACCATTTATAGCAGTTTGGCAGAAATAACAATCTGATACATGGTCTTTCGGTTCGGCCCATATCATTGGAACTGCGAACAGCATATGACGAGATCCTTTAGCCCATGATGTTAACAAAGTGACACACTGTGTTCAGCAAACTCTAGGTATCAAGGTTTTATCCAAATTTTGCACCGGAAAACCAAAATATTTAAAATAACAGTTTTTAGCTAATGGTGTCAAACGTTGACTTAACAGTAAGTTGACCGCAAATATAACAGGATAGACAGTTAGCAGGATGGTTTAATCACACCCTCGGCATCTTATTATGATGTATAACACAAATCTAAAAAAAAAACTGTCTTAATTTCAATATTTTTTCGTTAATTTATTCGGAAAAACACGTCGGTGAGCAAAATTCGCGTAATCGAGTAAGTCGTTGTTTCATGAAAACTGAGGGTAATTGAACAAAACTAAGTATGGGGTTTATATACGGGTAGGTAGTAGTGTTTGAAAATATGACTTGATTTCATTTAACAAATTTACTGTTCATCAGTGTAATTGATATCTCACTGTCTTTAAAAGTTTTTTAAAAGTGTCTGTTAAAGGTTCGCTCTATTGAAATAATATATAACTTTCTCACTGAATTGTCATGAAATAACACTAGTGTATTCTTCAATGAGGCACACTAAGAGAGGTAAATTATATCGTTATAAGGAGATGCGCACTCGATTGCTGACTAACGACAGGAAAACAGCTCAATGGCAAATACTTTTCAATTGAGACTAAATTTAAAGTGACTTATCATCATTATCTTTCAATTTTCTCGGTGATTCAGAATTTAAGAAATACAAATGCAGGATATTATTATAGTGTAAAGGAGAAAAATAAAACAAGTAGTAAAAACAATACCCATAGATTGCTTTATTTATTCAATAAATTACTAATTCATACATAAATATTTCGAATAGAACTTTAATGACATAACATGTTTTAAAATAAATTTTAAGTCAGGTAAAGAATTATTTCGCCATAAAACTACATATTTAATATTTAAAAAATAAGTCATTTTGAAACAATCATATTTTTTTAGCATATTACCTTCACAACTTGCACAAGTTTACGGTACTGGGGTGACGGCGGATACTTGAAAAAGCGGCGATACTGTTGAAGTTGTAGATTTAATATTGTCATCCGTTGCATCCAAGTTGCGATTTTGCAAATTATCTGAAGCGCTTTCCTCTTTTGCTTCTAAGTACTCTATCAGTCTTTCCAATTTATTTTCTTCATTCTTTAAGAGTAAAATGCTTTCAGGTTGATTATTTGATTGTTCTTTTTCTTTTAAGCTCTCTTTAGATATACCATTAGAGTTAGTTTCAATACTAGGTGTTGGCTGTAAATTCTTTGATAAAGATTCTAGTTTGGACTCATGAACATCATTTAAAGATTGTATTTTATTTTGTGCAAGAAATTCTTGAATTTTTGGGGAAGATATTTTATTTTCAGCACGGTCTCCGATATTTTCTGACTGTCCGTGAATTGGAGTAGCTTGGTTTCCAGTTGAACCCTGATTTTCAGTTTCTTCGATACTCAGCGGTCTTTTGTCTGACAGATTCCTGTTGCTTTCAACGCCTCTGTTATCTGGTGGACCTCTGTTACGGGCTGATCCTTTATTGTCTGGGGGTCCTCTATTATCTGGTGGGCCTCTATTAGTTGGTGGACCTCTATTACCTGGAGGGCCTCTATTATCTGGTGGACCTCTATTTTTTGGTGGTCCTCTATTGCTTGGTGGTCCTCTATTGCTAGGTGGTCCCCTGTTATTTGGTGGTCCTCTGTTATCCGGTGGTCCCCTGTTATCAGGCGGTCCTCTATTACCTTGTGGACCTCTGTAATCTATTGGCTCTCTGTTATCTGGTCTTCGGTCAGCTTGTGGTTCTAAATTTTTGCGTATGTTCCAATCACCAGGTGACGAATAATCAGGCTGTCTTTCATAGGCAGGTAGGTCTCGATTGTTTGGCGGTTCTCTAAGTCTTTCTATAAATAAAAAATGGAAAAGCTACTAATAATTCTGTAATTCATAAGGAATTATACGGGTTAATAAAAAAAACCGTTTTCAATTAATTCTAATTATTAATACAGGTGTATATAACAAATTGATTTGATAAAAATAATAGAATTAATTTAACATCACAAAATAATACATTTTGATTTACGGGTACAAATATTTACATCGATATGTTGTGTGCAGCAACAACTTATGTTTTGGGTGTAACGGGAGTTACTTGATAATAATGTAGAGTAAAAGAATTAGGGTCCTTATTTCTTTGTGGAGTCATTTTCTTTTCTGAGTTAGTGTTATTATGAGATAAAACTTTGGTGTCTTCGTTAAATCTTATATCAAGCAAACTTTGCGCATTGTCGTCATCATTACTAGTTTCCGGATTATTTGAAGACTGCGGTCGTCTTTTTTGTTGAACTTTATCTAACCCTGTAATAATGTCTAACAACTGTTCTGGTTTGACATTAAGGTCTAAAGTCGGTCTTGCATTGATCGCATCATTTGTGGGCAATGAAATTCTTAGACGGTCAGAAATAGCTAGTGAGTTACTGTCTTGAGATGTTCGTGGATGATCATTGCTGACGTCATTCGGTGGTCTATTTATATATTGAAAATCTGGGTTTTGACGTGGAGTAGGGCCAGGTTCTCTCCACCTATCACGACCCCAAAGGGGTGGGTCGGAATTATCATGGCGAGGTGGCGGGGGAAACGATGGGTGATGCGAGTCTCTGAAGCCATAGTCATCTTTTGGCGGTGGTCTCCCTGAGAATTGTGAAGGGGGACCTCTTTCAGGAGGAGGCGGGCCTCTACCGCGCGGAGATGGACCTCGTCTAGGAGGAGGTGGAGGTGGCCCCCGCTCTCGATATGATGGATGCCCATGAGGTGGTGGACGCCAGCTTGACCATCCTTCAGAATAGGTATCTGATCTATAATTTTCTGGTGGAGGAGGTGGCCTATGATGAGGTCTTTCATAATCAGATGATTGTCGCGCTTGCCTATCTTCGTAATGTGATGGCTTTTCATGCTTTGGCGAATTATTTGATGCGTGATCATCAGGAAATAGGGATTCTGCATGGTAGTTACGTTGTGGTGTGGGAGGTGGGTGATGGTCGTATGGCGGTGGTGGTGGAGGTCGTTGAAGTTCATGGAGGGGCGGTGGAGGGTGATATCCGTATGGCGGGGGCGGGGGATGCGGGGGAGGATAATGCGGGGGAGGGGGCGGTGGAGGAGGCGGTGGATATCCATGTGGTGGGGGTGGCGGCTCATGGTTATAATGCGGCGGCCACTGATAATTCCTTGGGGGTGGCGATTTGTCATAATAAGTACTTTGTGTGTTTTCTGCGTAAAATGCGTCTTTATCTTCTCCAACTGATGGTTCTCTATTAAAGTCTCTGTATGGTGGAGATTCTCTTTCAGTGTTATCTGTGTGTTTATCATTAGAGTAAAAATCGTCGTTGTTAAATGTATCATCGGCTAGTGTGTGCATGTCATGTTTTTTAGTAGATGATTCATCCCAGTACTGTCGTCGTGTCCTTGTAATGTTGGAATCGAATCTGGCTAAGCGTGGATAGATGGATGTATTGTTGGTCTGTGTCCTCTGGTCTGAGAGAAAGAAAGAATTGGCCTTCAATGATGTCCAGTAAAAATCTTATTTTAAACACTACATCACTTATCGTTTATTTTTAATTGTTTGAGAATTATTTTTTTAAAGGATATTTGTTAGTTGTTTACCCAGCGTGGATATTCAAATTAAGTCTTATTATTAATTATTAATTAGACATGGAAATTTAAGCAATAATATTATGCATTACATACAGTGAGTGTGTAATGTTGGTTAAAAAAAGTTGTAGCAATTATGTTACACTTTATACTGTATATATGTATATGTACTATACTACTAACCTAAGGTATATTTTTAGAGAGTTTGTTGGTAATTACGACACATTAAATTCTAAGAGTAGTAAAAATTGTAACAACCAGCAAAGTCTTAAGATTATTAAGTACATTGGTGACAAAAAATTAATTAGTCTCGTTTAATGTCCAGATAAAAATGCATAAACTATGAATTCGAAGAATAGTGTAATAAAGATAAATACTGGTCGAAGTGTTATGTAAACATAAGACTAAATGTAAACAAATCAGTCACAACTTTATAACATAAAAATAATTGCACTAAAAATAAATATACATTTAACCTCGTGCTTCTTTTCCCCGACGGGTTAGGCAGAGGTGCATTTCTACACCTACATGTTGGCAGGCAACAGTGTTGGGCAAATTTTAATTAAACCAACAATTAAAAATTACCAATTAATTAGTTGTTAACTGCAGTGACAGCAATTAACAACTAATTAATTATTAATCATGGTTTTATACGATTAACAATTGATCAATTGTTAGTTATTTTACGAAAAAAATATTTTTAATTAACAATTAATTTTTTTATCAAGTATTTTTACTAATACTTGAATATATCAAAGGTATATGTATCCGGTTGTAGAACCGGACCACCCTTTTGAACAAAATTTGCAAAAAAGTTAATTGTTAGTTTTAATTATTTCATCAATCAATTAAAAAAAATATTGTAACACACAATTAAATGTTTAATTGCAATTGATTCAATTGCAATTAATTTACACACACACACATACCTCACGCCTATAATCCCCGAAGGGGTAGGCAGAGATGCATTTCTGCACCCACATTTCGCCAGGTATGTTTCAGTCCCACGTAATAGGCGAGCCTATTGCCGTTTTTCGGGCACATTTCCAGAATTGTGCTGCTACTGAGAATTTCTTAGTGGAAAAACCCAATAACACTTTGCCCGACCCGGGAATCGAACCCAGGACCTCTAGATCGCGCGGCACATGCCTGTACCGCGAGACCACGAGGCAATTAATTAAATTGCAATTAATTTTTTAGTCAATTGATTAGTTTAATTAAAAGTTAATTGATTAATGCCCAACACTGGCAGGCACGTATCAGTTCTACGTAATAGGGGACGACCCTAGTTCAGTTTTTTGAGTACGTTTCTAGACTCCGTGTTGCTATTAAGAATTTTCTGATAGAAAATCTTCAATAAAGTGTTATTGCAGTGGCCCGGCCCGGGAATCGAACTCAGGACCTCTAGAGCGCACGGCACATATTGTGAAACCACGAGACACGCACTAAATATTAAACAAATATAACTCACCATCAAAATTGTCGAATTGAGGAGCACATGAGGTAGTCATAATAAACGTCAAGTAAACTAAACACAGCAACATGATGACGTCAGTGGAACTGTAAATAAGTTATATCCAATAAAATAATTTCGTCGAGAGATGCGATCTTGCCGTGCGATATCTGTGGACTGAACGTGCAAAAATATTTGGTAGTGATTCTTCAACAAAACCGGTCCGTTTACGTAGTGTATTAGTAGGATCTTTTGCTGCAAGTGTCCAAAACACGTTGGTATCCGATCTTAAATTAACTTAATGGATGGTTTTTTAATGGGTATTTTTGTTCGCTGGATTTTTTTTAATATAACACAAACTGCATTCCCTCTTGCCTGTATTATCAAGGAGAAGTCAGAAGAGCAATATTAACTTTAGTTATGGTATCTAAACACAATTGATAAGCAAATAAATAGTAACGTGTAAGTCGGCAATGGCTGCGATTTTTACTCTATAACTTACATTATAGAATTTTTGTATTGCAAATGATATTACTTCTACAAACTACTTGACACTGTCTGATTCTACAGCTAATCTATTAAGTTAAACATTAAAACGCAATGTAATTATTAAGATAAGCTCTATGACGCAATTAATTGGATTAAATACATTGAGAGTACATTTCACACTTATCAAGTTTGACCATCAGGAACTAATGGCTTTCAACTTGATCGACAAGCATTGAATGTAAGCAATACATTTAACAGTGTATTTGTAGGAACTTATCGTTGCACGAATTAATTATTCCGCGCAAAACTAGAGGACAAACAAAAGAGAAACAAAATAACTATAATAGAAATTATGATGGCAATATGTAAGTGAAGTTAGAAACTATGCTGTATACAATAATTTTTGATGTAATTTAATATAGCCAAATAAAAGCAGTGATGGCCTCGAGGTTTAGGCGCGCGGTCGAGAATCTCGGCGGTCGCGGGTTCGAACCCCAGTCACACACCTCTGACTTTTCGAAGTTATGTGTGAATTCACATTGAATTATCACTTGCTTTAACGGTGAAGGAAAACATCGTGATGAAACCTGCACACCTAAGAGTTCTTAGGAATTTCTTAGGTGTGTAGTCTGCCAACCCGCACTAGGCCATCGTGGTGGACTATGGCCTAAAACCCTCTCAATGGTAGAGGAGACCCGTGCTCAGCAGTGGGCGTATATGGGTTGATGAAGAAGAAGAAGAAGAAATAATAATAATGGTAAAATCATTACTGCATTTAAATTATACTCTGTGAACCATCTATTATTGATATCATTGATTGAAGTTTATAACACTCATTCTGAACGCTGATATTATTATTATCAACATCGACAGCTTCATATTATAATCCACTAATTACTGAAACTTCTAGAATGTTTTGAAAGCTGATTAGACCTTACTACCTGGTGAAGCGTTTTTGATACCTTCACTATATCTACTCTAACTCGTAGAAATTGAATTCTCAGTTAGAAAAGTTGTATAACGGGCACAGTTTCTATCATCTGTAGAATCATAAAAAAAACACTTAGAATTACATGCCTTTTCATTCTTCACACACACAATGCTGATCCTAAAAGCAAGGTTAACTTCGGTTCTTTACATCTGTTTTTACACTTTTTTATCGCAGTAATTATACTGCGAAATAAAACTTGTGAAGAGGCAAAAAATACTAAAAGATATTGTAACACGATTAAAAATAATGTCTTGATCATCATATTGTTATTGACGTGGAAATATACTTGAATGGCATACATTTTTGGTATATGATAATGTTGATGAATTTCACACCTATTGCTATGACAACAGGACGATGAGCACGGCTTGATTTAGGCACTACTATAACGAGTAAGACCATCAGAACTTGTATTTTTCCTTTTTTTATACAGTCTTTGAGATATTTGATGACCGAATCAATGATCTTTGTTTCTATAGTATTTATTAATTTATATTTAGAGTATTTTAATGACTATAAATTATAAATAAAATGTTTACTTATCGAGATTTAAATTGTCCTTCAGCTTTTTTAAAAATAAATGATGCCATCATCTTCATAGTTTTGACCCCATACGAGGATACAAATCCTTTGATCTAAGTATCAAAATTTATACAAGAGACTTTTCGACCTTACAAACACCCAGACACGAAACAAACACACAAACATTAATTGTCTCTAAGGGGGATCGAACACGCGTCCTCTCGTTTCGCAACTAGTATCATCAAGTCATCTGGGCTATGGCACTGTCAAAGCTATTAATTATGAATTTAACTTAATATAGCTCTTTGGACATGGAATGTACATCCTACCAATGTTATACAAGCTTCACATCGATTTTATATCGCCGTTGAAATAAATCAAAATCGGCTCGTGTAAAGTGAAATGTAAAAGCCACTTACCTAATACTGAAAGCGGCGACAATCTCATTCGGAGCGACAAATTGGGAACACCTTCCGGAGCGTCGCGGCGCCCGCCACACTCCCTGGTAAATAGCTATTTATTGTGGCTACACGGCGAGACACCTGTCCTGCGTACGGACTACGGGCTATGGGCATACTACCACCTACTCCTAATATTTATCGTGGGAATATTTTGTATTGCAGATTCCGGTCTTTGATAGCGTTAAGTCTGTTCGTAAGAATTGCCAGTCAGTTGACTCTTTTATTTAATAATTATAGATTTGGTTTGATCTCCGATAAAGTTACGTGCTTATTTTTATGGTTAAAAATTTAAATTCAAATATCCTTTTTCATACCTGGCCTGACGATTCCACTTCCTTTTACAAAAAATGACATCTTCGGGCAATTGACATTCTATCATTTCTCCTCAGCTACACTATTCATTGAACGTGAAAAACACCAGGTAATTACTAAAATTTAAATTATAAAAAAAAAACTTGAAACAAACGTGATCCATTTATCCCCGTTCTCCTCGACTAGACTACCAAAATCCTGTTCAAAGCCTCCCTGTCGCCTACCCTTGACACCTTAATAGTACCTTCACATTTCATTCCACGTAATGTACAACAATTCTCGTGGTAAGTCCATCTTTGCAATATGTACTGAGTGTTCGTAGAAACGGAACTGTTTTTTGTGCAGATGATATCTGTTAGTCGGAATGATGATTTGACGACGTCAATTTATTTGTGCCGCGAAGGTTAGAAAATACGTAAATGTATTGTTGGCTATTAAATTAATTTGAGTATTATAAAATACTATTGCGTTTCTTTAGTTGAATTAAACTTTATGCTTAATATCGATATAAATATGTTATATAAAGAAGTATTTAAATAAAAATTCGTAAATTCCAATGACTAATAATAATAAAAAAAAACATGTATATAGATTTAAATGTCTATTCATTTTATCGATCATTGAAAAGACGCATTGAGGAATAAATACAACGAACTCGTCCTAAATAAAACTTTTCATCTGATATTAAAATATATTTAGCTCCGTTCTGCAAATATAATTAACCTTCTGCCATATATGAAGTTGGCTATACTATAGAGTAGCCTCGATATCCCGAGCATGAATATTATCCGTGTTTCAAGTTGAAGGAAGCAAGTCAGCGTTAAATTCACATTACGTAGGACGAAATCTGGAACAAGGTGCGAGGCTTTGTTTACGTCCGCCCGTGTACCGCCAGTACATTGTCTGCAAATCTTAGATTCGGTAGAGCGTGCGATACCTTCCACATCGGAAAGACTTTAAATAAAGTACATTCCTAATGATTTGTACGATGATATAAAATACGTTTGTTTAATACAAAAGCTTGCGTATAAATTATGAACAAATTTTTAAAGTCTTCATATTTTAACAGTTCACATAATAGGAATGCAATATAGTAATGAGCGGCAATAACGGTGAGATAAACATTTTTATGAATATATTTCCTAGATTTTCGAAAACAATTTATCACTTACTTTACGAGTATATTAAGCGAGAAGTGGTTCCTCTATTGTTTGGGCCGCCTATGTTACTACTTCTCGTAATAAAAGACTTAATATTCAAGTTTTAAGGCAGGACCAAAAAGCAGGCTTAGGTATATACAGATCTCCCAGGTACTGTAGACCAAATCAGAATTCATGTTCAACATTGCGTGTTGCAACATTCTAAATAATTCTAACTTATTGGACAGTTGCCGAATTGACAGCTAATTTAGTGCCTTTGCTATCAGAAGCGCTTGCTTTGACTCTGCGTTAAATTTGCAACAATCCGAAATCAGGCGGAAAACTATCAAAGCCGTTGCTTGTACCAAATGAACAGGAAGTTTTAGACAGCGGCCGCCAAGGAGCTACATCTTCCTCTGTTAGTTCATCCCAACTATTTACTTCATGCTCGGGTAAGAGCTCAATATCAATTTTCATACTATTTTCTCTCTTATTCATACTTCGGATTTATTTCACTTTCGATGCGTTCACGTATTTTGCGCTTTATATGTTAATGTTTAGTTTGGATCTCAATGAGACTTGAGAGATTTAATGTATTTATTTTTGTTTGTTTATTTTATTCCATCTTCATAGGTACTTATATTACCTACTCGTTTATATTATTAATTGGTATACTCGTATAAGAATCGAAAATTTGTGTTTTCTTTTCAATCATCAATGATAGCATTATTTAAAATCAATTTACTCATTGTGCGGTGACTATTTAGGAATTGAAGATATAAAATATAAAAAAACCTTTTTCTAGTATGTTATAAGACTTTCTTTTACACACTTAAAAGGTTGAGTTCCTTAAAATAATCACCTATTATTGAATTTGTACCTACAAAAAAAAGGATACCAACTGATAGTCATTGTCGCATCAGCCAACGCAGTAATTAAAATCAAAATGTCGTGTGCCAGAACCAATATGATGTAAGTGCGGCTGTCTGTTGTTTCAGATTGTAAATGAAGAGTAACAAAGCGTTGAAAGCGAATATGTATATCAAAGTGAAACAACGTCGCGATATAAAGTTACGTTGCGGCGCTGTGACGGCGTCGCGTCGTGTCGGCCGGACTAACACAAATAGCTCAATTAAACAGGCCGATGTGTTCGGGGAACATCGCTGTGACAACAAATGGTACAGTCATCTGTCCACGTATCGGTACAATGTCACGTTCTAAATTGGTTGCGTACCGCCACGTCGTTTTTTGGCATAGATTAAAAAAAAATAACGCATTGGTGCAATCAATTTGGCTTATGTGGCATCGAGTATGGCTAACGGACGCGCAAATGGTCGTCCTAGTTAGGATAGTTTTATTTCCCCCCAATAGATTTATATTTATTGGACACACAATCAATCTGCGCGGGCGTTGTAACTTTAGCTCACGAGTGTACCCGTTGCAACCACACCGGTACACTTTGTACAGTCTATATTTTATACGTCTGAGCATGTATGACTGATTTATGTTTTCAAGCGAACTATTCCCAATATTAACGTGGATTTACTGAAATAATAATAATCTATTACAGAAGAGTATATATACATAGGCATTCTTGACAGGGCACTAATTAAATCTGTATCACAAGATAATCTGCTCGCTTATAATGGAAAGTAATGCCTTAAACATCAAAGGCGTAAAGTGAATAGCGAAATGCGAATAATGTTGTTTGTAATGACATAAGCACGCACCCTAGTCAAAGGTGTAAATCTGGCAGTATCAAAGTGTATCCGGCGTTTTATGTTAAATAATTTAATCTCCCGCCGGCGTCTAGCGCAACATGTTCTCACGTAATTTAATCAATAATCTTTGTTTACGCAAACGAAATTTTCACAATATGAGGATAATAAAATAAGGCGACGTTTCGCGCGTATAAATATAAGTTGAAGAGTACTCATAGAATTTTCAGTAGCAATAAAAAAACAGTTCACCCTTGGAGGGCCGTCGGAACGATGGGGTACATTTGAAAAACAATATCGCCCTCGATGTCTCAGTCTATCAGGCCGGAGTCAATGGCGATTTTTGTAAAAGTGTCACGTAATATGTAAATCGTTCAGGTCGCGATGTGGCCCGACTGTCAAAACCATCCGGTGACTCGGATAGATCTACCGACGATTTTTTCTCAATGATGACTTTACTTTCAAAGAAACGAGGGAGAAAGTTCTCGGAGAATTTTGATATCTTTTGTTAGTGCGGTTATTGTAATGCCGAAACTGTTTTTATGCCAAATAGTTTAACAGATATGAATAAAATATTATAGTATTTGTGAATAATTAAAATTTAATTAAAGTTACAGTGGGGACAGATAGCAGTTGGACGAGAACGAAATGGAACTTAAAATTTTCTTGCATGCAGCCAGCCGCGGAGAGACGAAGCACTTTATCTGAAGTGACGCTTAATAGCGCAACAATTTTGCTCGAATCTCGAGTCTCGACGGCTTTTGTTTAAATATGCAGCATGTCACCAGTGGTGACGTACTCAAAATATTACAACGTACGCCCGTTAGCATAATAAAACGAGCATCGCTACAGGCGGCGCATTAAACTGCACTAACGAGGTGTGCACAGGAATCAAATGTCGTTCTCGTTATTCGTTCTCCCTGCCTCCCTAGTCACTGCGTGTTCATATTATTGTTTATTTAATGTTGATTTTTGTTCGGTTCGACGGGGAACCATTGTTCTCTACGTAAATGACGTAGATTGACGGTTTTGGAACGGGCAAAATCCGAGACTAATGTAAACACAAAGCAAACGTTAGCGAACACATTTGTATGCTGCAATGAATGCAGCTCAGGAACAGGCAGGAGTTGCAGACAATTTTACATGTTCAACTGTAATATTATAATGATGAGTACTACAATATGTAATATTATGCCTAAGGTTATCTTTAATAAATATTTATAGCTACTTAGCTAAGTAGAGTTTTATCAGTTTTAGCTGCTATTTTAAATATAGATTTATTTCCCAAATGTGAATATGAAATAACATCTTCTACGATGATAAAATAATTCTAACCACTGGGACTGGACATACGGATTCGTTTCGTCCAGTCTCGATTTAAATACATCACCATCAAACAAATAATGGTCTTGGTGTACAATTTTGATCCGTGGCGTATCGGCTAGTAGTAACAGTAACGTAGATGGTAATGTAAGAAAATGTGGGCTTTTTCCTTCTTATAAATCTATCACGTCATTAATTTATAAATCCAATTCATTCACTACCCAGTTTTATTAAGCAAAACACACAAAGGCATCGATAAAGAAATCAAAGCGGTGCATATTGTGTGGTTGAACATTTATAAGGCAGCTATTGGACTCAGAACATGTAATTGTATGATTGGAATACACGCGCGGGAATATTGACATGACGTGATCAGCGTACACGCGTCCCATGGCTGGAATCAATTGCCCTTTGCACCTCATATTCTATATGGACTGTGTGGTATTTATCAACATTGTAATGTTATTTTTAAATGTATAAATACTTTAGAATCTCTATTGTATAGGAATTAGAGAATTTATTTAGCGACTACAAAGTTTTGTTTCTTTAATGGTATGGAGTGGATAAAAATCGTAAAAGACCTTTGGTGGATGACAGATTTTTTCGATTCTGTTTATTTTTTCTAGCGAGGAGTCATAATTACCGGTACCCACGACCTAAGAATCTTATTTTAATCTGGAGTGAGAACCGATGAGAGCGTGGTGTCATTCATTTAAAAAGGTTCATACTATAATAATACAAATTCTTAATTCGAAATAAATAAATGTTATGCACGAAGAATGATGGCCAGTATTCATATTGCAAACCAAATAGTTTCCACTCAGCGAGATATTGGTAAGTGAATAATCGGATATCAGCGGCGCGAATAACTCGCCCTGATCACAGTCAAAGCAATCCCATTTGGCTGCAGGGCGGCTCTCTTGCACGACGTTAATTTTCAATGAACTTTGAATTTGAAAATAAGTTGAGCGCATGTTACCCATTCCACTTTCATTATTATTGCAACTGTGGTGTATCGATTTATAATTTGTGATGGCTTAGAAGTTTTCCGCGGGCACCTACGTTGAATAACTTTCGTATTTTCAAACTATAAAGTGTACGTAGCCGCGACACTTTCAACGCGGTTACACAGCTATTGTTATTTAATATAGCAAAAACCCGCATCGACGTACTTGCTTTTTAGTTTATAATTAGTTAAAAATGTTGTTTTTAGCCAACTAGTTTCATTTACTGGACAGGTTTTTTTATAGACCCTTGAGAGAAGTGTAGGATGTGGCACGAATTAAAAAATATTCTATTGTCATTTCATTTGCACTGAGGAAAACCGAGAAAGATGAATGATACAGTGTAAAACTTTTTGTACAGTGATACAAGTTGTGTAATTTATTTGTTGAACTGTATGATATTTGCAAAATTTTGATATTTTGGTGCTTATGTTAATAGAAAGACGGATATGATCCGGTACTAAATTATTTAGGTTATAATATTTTCTTTTTAATAGGAACCATTAATCTACGACACTAATCTTTATTTAATATAGTTTTCTATTGTGAATATTTTTCTGGTCACGCTTTTTATTTAAAATATTATTGTTCAGCGCAACTGATACTAAAATTCGCGACTATCTATTTGTATTCCACAACGTTGCGTGCATAAAGAAAATGTATGCTAGGATTGTTTGCCATAAATAGTGGTTAGGTAAGTAAACATATAAAAATTACAAGGTTTACCGATAGAATGGACGGCCAGGGATTATTGCGGGCGTCCACGCTCCGAGATTACACCTCGGGCCGCGTTTAACTGTGAGTTATGATCGCCTTACTCCTGTTCAATCTTGTTGGCGTCTATGAGAAAATACTGCTGCCGCGACGCCCCGAGCACACTAACGCTGCACATGTTTAGCGCTATCTCCTGGATTGGCCAGAAATATATTATCTTCATTAGTTCAAGTCTATTGTTTCGCTTTTTTAAATTAATAAATTTTTTGTATTTACTATTCTGTATGTTTAAAGCAAAAGCGACAGCGGCGCAGTATAATTATCATGCTGGACAGAGTTGATGGTGTATAAAGGCAGCAGGGTGATATTAGAGATTGGCCGTTTCTAACAACCTATCAGGATGATTTTGATTTTCTGATAGATGATATTATCTTCGATGACAACAAAACAAAAATCGCTCATTTATAACTTCTACAATTCTGATCTATTATATAAAACATTATATTATATCACTCATATCATCCCCACTTTACAGGTAAATAAGTATCATTTTGTAATTAGTACAGATATCAAGATATTGGATAAATTCGCAGGCGCGTGTTCGTATGTGCATCGGAGTGTGAACACTCAAATTGATTGAATGTTGCACAAATGCTAATGACTCAATATCTGCCAACTGAAGGTTTTCACATAAACACTCGATATTCATAATTTCCGAGAATTAATAGCGATATAATATCTAATACAACCTAAGTATATTCGTATATAACTTTGTATTAGGGTTGTTATTTGCGAGTCTATGTAGAAATTTGAAAATAACTAAAAATATTTTTTAAGCACATTTACTCGTATGTGACATAAATGTGTGTTGGTTTAATCGAAAAATACTGGGTTCGGCCCTGCGAATGGGGAAAATAATATTGAGTTTTCAAAAGAAAATTCTTAGTAGTTAAAGAAGTTACGGTCTAGGTAATAGGTTTACGGCTTCTTAGAAGTATTAAAAATAATGTGATAACGTGATATAAATAATATATCTCTTTCAAATCCACCTACATCAATGGTCATATAGTTATAGGTGAATTTATTTAAACACTTTTATTTGGAAGAAAAATGTCTATGTATGTACGAACTTAAACTATATATGAAGACAACCTACTCACGTTGGTTTAGCGTGATGGTTTAAGGCCTAATTCTCCCAGCGATAAAAAATAACCGTGGCTAGCCGTGAGAATACGGCGTAAAATAAAAATACTAGATCTATAGTAATACGCAAGTCTACCTGACTTGATTATATTGTAGCTTATATTTATTCTGTATACACTGGCATTTGTAGCGGAATTTCCATAGAAGACCAAATGCGTTATACGATAATTGTGTGTGTTGTAGTTTTTAATTTATTATTGCGGGGTCAATTGCTAATTTTTCTCTTAAATAAAAAAAATGAGTAAAAGAGTTTGTAAAGCAATCTAGGTCTTTGGGCTGTTATGAAAGTACGGCCACGGACTAGGATATAGGGTATGTATAATATGTTTGTTGTTATTTTCATTCGCCTTATTGTTTGAATCATCTTTATGCCTATGGCTTTATGGGCGTATGTCACGATATCAATTATAAAGTCTAGTCATATTGACTGTCTCATTTGTACCATGGTATAAGTGTGGTCGAGTAATTTCGATTTTAGTTTTAGTCTGGATCGGGAATACCTAATGATATTGTAGAAAAAATTAAAGCAGTAGGCATTAAGTATGGAAATAGACCTTTTATACGGCATTAAAATCAATAGTCGCAATGTTTTAAGATATCTCTGTGTACTTCCTAATGGATTCATTATCGTTTGTCTGTCAATATTTAAAAAAAAATACGGATGACTTTAGAAATTGATATCCAATTAATCAAAGGCAAAGGCCCTGATAAAAAAAAAAAAAAAAACAGAAGAGTCATACTTAATCTTCGAATAAACTAATTACGTTAGTCACAGCCGAAGGACTTAAAAAAACCAAAAATTTTATAATACTAATTTATTAACTAGATACTAGTTTCTTGATCGATGTTAGATACAAGAATTATATCTTTCTACAATAATAACAATATATATATAGTAAACTTATAACTAATAATTGAGGTCGCGGAGTCGGCGTTTACGCGGCCTTGATCCGTATGTGGAACGACGAAGCATCAGCGATTTTGGGTAACCGGGCCATTGTGGTCATCAGCAATCCTTGTATGTGTGTCGCACGTAACACCTCCCCCCTCAGATCAGCAACTATTTGAGAACGTTGAGCGAAAATGTTGCTGGGGTGGATGTCTGAATTTTTCTTGTTTCAGGGGTTGGATATATTTGATCCTCGCTGGATGGGGTGTCCTTTTCAGATAGTGAGGGCTTGTATCCTTTAGACTTTTTGAGATAACGGCGTGCAGTAACTCCAATACTTATTGCGGTTATAACTAGTACCACAGTGTAGAGAGGTATTGTGGTATGATATATAGCATGGTCCAAATTTACTGGATGCTGGGCTTGAATCTTATCTTCAATATCATGTAGTCCTTTCAAGTTGATTGATGCTAGTTCAAGATGAGGGATGCTGGTATCATCTCTTGTAAGGTAGCCATTCGGTATGTTTGCTATTTTCAGCGGCTGTCCTTTAATTTGTCCATTGATGTTAATAAGGGTGAATTCGTCGGTGCGCAGCGAACATTTCAGAGGAATCGTGACGAGGTAGCTTCCGCTTAGCGTTACGTAGTCCTGGCGTCTACATTTCAGTTCAGCCTTTGTTGGTTTAGGGATGACGATTGTATAGTGTTGATCATCTAGCTGCTCCATAGCTTCTCTGGTGAGAACGATTTCCGTCGGCTGGCATGATTTATGTAGGGGCTGGTTTCCGATGAGACTCTGGATACAGTCGGCATGGCCTCGGGGCTGATGATTGATGCTCTCCTCACAAAGATGTCGACGATCGAACTTCGGGCATTCAGCCTCCATGTACATGAAACTTATCCCATTAGTTGCCATAAAAGGATATGAAGGGATAAAGGTCTGGTGGTGTTTATTAGGAACAATGGAAAGCCTATACAACTCGAAATTATCTGGGGAGACTATGGGAAATTTAAAAATAATGACTATTCTTTTATCTATGTAATAGAATCCTGGTTTAATTATATTATAATATTCTCTTAACTCCGCGTCCAATATTTGATCCTTGTTGTATAAGGATTTTAGCTTACCTATTATATTAACTAAATTTTCTATTTCTAACATACTATGATGAGTGCTCGATGCACTTATAAATGCTAAGGTATTCTCTAACTTAATTAACTCTAAAGATAAATCCTTCACGTTATCGCCTATAATAGCAACTGTGCAAATTTGGCAAATTTAATCAATGTGTAATCTGCGTAAACGGTTCTGTTTAATAAAATTTCTAACGTGTTGTTAATTTTTTCCTGATTATCAACGATATGTGCGATTAAACTTGAATATTGCGTCATCCAATTTTTATTGAGACTTATGTGTTCGTCCAGCTCAGATAACAACTTATGTTCATTATTTTCTAAGACATTAATAGCATGATTGTACCGTTCAGCATCGGAATGGTCCAAGTTACCGGTCACACTCTTTATTAAGGATCCTAGTCCGTCAACTAGACCTCTTTTGACGCGGTTAGGTTCTAATCCTCTTAATTGCGACTTCAATTTTATTAATTTATTGCTAAGATAACTTATCTGTATTTCAAACAGGGCTAGTGTATGATTGTCTAATTTATTTCTAAAATAATTAAGTTGATTTTGAACAGAATCAATTCTGTCCTCTATATCGGATAATTCAATATACTGTAAGAAAGAATGATAATGAGTAATAAGTTTTGTGGGTCCGAGATTAAATGGTAAGAGGCCCGGTCCATCGTCGAGACTCTCAAGTCTTATGTCGGCCGCCAGACTCAGTTGGACTATTAGTAGTAGTCGAATCCTGTAACAATCGAGATGACTTACATGTACGTTTAAGTCTAGACTTTGCAATGGGTCCTTTCTTTTTAGACGTATATATGTGAATCGGAAGGTTTGCAAGTACAGTGTCTTGCGTGTATTGTGGCGCTAATTTTTGCCTACTCGCTAACGGGTTACTTATAAATACTTGTTGGTCGGGTTGATACTGTTCTTCCGGTTCCCTATTTTTATTACGGTTATTCATTAGGTTAGTGCGATCTACCGTGGTGGATTTATTTATAAGATCATATACTACTTTCATCTGGTCCCGGTGGCTTAAAATATACTGCTGCATAAGATGAGCTGTCAGGTCTATATCTAGGGGGTCTCTGGGGTCAAAATGACCTCGTATGATATCATGAGGCCTGCACTTAGTAAAACTATGAACTGAACTGTTATACGCTAATACCGCATAGGGCATTTGGTTCACGACAGGTTCATCTTTTTGCTTTAACTTTAATATACGTAAATGTTCTATTATAGTGGAATGGAATCTTTCTATTATGCCGTTATCATTAGGTGAGTTCGCCAAAGTCTTATGGTGGTTAATTTTATGTAATCTTACAAATTCGGCAAATAATTGATTCGTGAATTCTGTACCGTTATCTGTAACTATAGTTAAAGGTAGCCCATGATGAGTACAAAATGTTAATAATCCTTGTAAAATACTTATTGCAGTTCCGTCGCGTAAATGATAAGCCTGCCCGTACTTAGAAAATGAATCGACAAACGTTAGGTACTTTTCTGCTTGAGCGGTAAATAAGTCCATATGTACTATTTCAAAGGGTTTGGTGGCTGGGGGCACGATGTTAAATTGTGGCCTGATAGGGTTTCTATCATACTTCGACTGTCCACAAATTGTGCATTCGTTAATGTATTTGCTTATCTCCTCTTTCATCTTCGGCCAATAAAAGCGCCGGGAAAGTGATAAGTAACATTCGTTTATTCCCCTATGATTAGTCTTACCCTCGTGATAGTTTTTAATTATTTCCTGCTGTCTTAAATATTCTTTTACGTCTTCTAGTTCAGTCTTTGCTAAGACTAAATTCATAGAAGAGCTTTTAAAATTATTTTGTATGATCGGAATTATGGAATACATCCCTAATGGGGGTGTTATTTTAAGGGCAGTTTTTACTTTCGGATTAACGTATTCCTTTATGGCATTTACTACGTCTTGCTCTAAATTGGATTCTGATACTTGAATGTGAGTACGGGTGTGTGTGTCGAATGGTTTTGTGGCTGTTGTTCGTCGTTTAATATCACCTACTATTGTAAAACAAATCTGTCTATGGAACTTATTCAACGGCTCATCGGTAATGGGAACTTCAAGAATCGGGTTTTCATTACTAGTGTGAGCTGTCTCAGTTGACGAATCAGCGCGACTAGGTGGTCTCTCGGAGGGGTTTACGAGCATCGAGTCTGTTTCCTCATTATTAATTTGGACTCGTGATAAAGCATCGGCATTTGTGTTACATTTGCCTTTTTTATAGACTATAGTATAGTCGTATTCGCTTAACTTGAGCCGCCAGCGAGTTAACCGGGAATTCGGCTCTTTTAGATTCATAATCCATTGAAGGGGTTTATGATCCGTTAGAATTTTGAATTTACGACCGAATAAATATGGTCTAAAATATTTGGTTGCCCAAACTATGGCAAGCAATTCTTTTTCTATTGTGCTATATTTTTGTTCACTATCGTTTAAAGTTCTGGATGCATAACATATGGGCTTATCTGAACTTATCGGTCCTTGTGAAAGGATGGCACCTATCGCTACATTAGAGGCATCCGTTGTTAAATTAAACTCTTTCGAAAAATCCGGGTATTGTAATATCGGATCGTTTGTTAATAAATTCTTACATTTTTCAAAACTATCGATATACTCGGGGTCAAACGTTATCTTATTGGTCTTTTTGAGGCATTTAGTCATCGGTTTAGTTATACGTGCGAAATCCGGAATAAATTTTCTGTAGTAACCTAACAGTCCTAAAAATTGTTTAATTTCTTTGCTACTCTTAGGCAGTGGATATTTTTGAATAGCCGCTATTTTATCAGGGTTAGGTCTTATACCCTCTCGACTAATTATATGGCCTAGATATGGTGTCTCCAACTTCAGAAATTCAGATTTATCCATTTGGATTTTGAAATTGGAGTCACGTAGCCTGTCGAACACTTTTTCTAGATTTACTATGTGCTCTTGCAGGGATGTACTAAAGACGATAATATCATCGAGGTAAACTAGACAGATTTCATTTTGTAACCCTCTAAGCACATTGTCCATCACTCGTTGGAATGTGGATGGTGAATTTTTTAGGCCCATTGGCATTCGTAAGAATTCGAAATGCCCATGTTCGACATTAAAAGCTGTTTTTTGGATATCATCGGGGTCCATCTCGACCTGATAAAATCCTGATGCTAAGTCCAGGGTCGTGAAGTATTGGCATCTACCTAGTTTATCCAGAACATCCGTGATGTTAGGAATCGGATACCTATCGTCTATGGTCTTGTCGTTTAACTTCCTAAAATCAACAACTATTCTCCACTTCTGCTTCCCTGAAGCGTCAACTTTCTTAGGGACTACCCATATAGGTGAGCTCCAGGCGGAATCGGATGGCCGAATAATGCCTTGTTCCAACATCTTAGTAATCTGTTCCCTAACTTCCTGACGATGAATAAATGGATACCTATAATTTTTACTATATACCGGTGATTCGTCCGTTGTCCTAATCCTATGCTTAATTTTATTCGTAAACGTTAAGGGTTCGCCATCGAGATAGAATACGTCTGCGTAACGTCTGCACAAAGCTTCCAAATTGCATTTCTCCTCTATGTTCAAGTGATCAGTTCGCAAACGATTTAAAACATTTTTAACACGTTCCGAATCCGGCCCTGGCGTTATGCATTCGATATTAAATACCTGTATGCGCGGTTGTTGTTCAAATTTAATAGTAATATCGTCACAGGTGGGGTTTTCGATTTCAATCGTGCCTATTCTGTCCGAGACCTTAGTAACGCACTCATGGATAATGCAATTAGAAACTATTTGCTGGGGCACATGTACGTCACCTTCCGAGTCATATATCGGTACGTTTATTAGTTTGGATGAGCCGGCTGGGATCGTTTCGTACGGGTTCGATTTTCGACACTTATAGCACTTGAGATGTATTGAAGCATGTTCCGTAATTAACAAATTATTCTTTAAATCTATGTTACAATTTTCTAACAAGTCCAAACCTATAAGTCCGTCGAAATAATTATGGAATCTATATATGAAAAATTTCGCATATCTTTGTTCATTAAATTCCTGAAAGTGCGGGATGGTAATTGAATGTTCATGTATGCTAGTACCTCGCGAATTAGTAACTTCGAAAGGATCAAAATCACGTGGAATAGTGGGGAAAAATTTGTCACATGCTTCAGGGCTCAAAAAGGATTGATTCGCGCCGGTATCAACTAATAACTTAAGTGGGGGATCCGCTATTTGTACGTAGCGTAATTCCCTTTTGGAATGTAGATTTAATTCTATCTTGGTTCTTTCGTGGAACGGCCCTCGGAAAAATCCTGCTTATTAACCGGGCTTTGCGCTTCCGCGTCGGTAACATTATTCGCGTTTGTATGATCGTATTGAGACTGATCGATAGCGTATTCATATTCCGGATTCATGTCGCAGTAATATTCCGAATAAGGAGGATATGTAAATGGCTCATAATAACACTCGCCGTAATAACTATCGTTATAATCGTTGTAATCTGCAATTTCGTTAAAATTCATCTCCCTACTTTTAAAATAGTTTGATGGCGGAGGATTACCGTGAACTCTCCAATCGCGTCCCGTTAAGGTTGGTGGTAATACCTTCGGTACGTAATGGCTTACACCACTCATGGGTTTCGGCCCGGCATTATATACTGGTACATTTTTAGGAGGTAATCTAAAACTGTTATTCGGATTATAATTTGGCGGCGGCGCCCGGAACATTTGCTGAGTACGCGTGGGATATGTAAGCATGCGTTGCTGCGGATGAGAAATCTGGGCGTTCGGACGCCATTGGGGTGCCTGTTGCGATGTATAAGGGTGCGCAAATACGGGTGATGGTTTCGGCCACGCTGGACTAGGGGTAGGTACACTAAACATTTTAGGCATGTTCATATTAAAACCTAAGGATGGTACCTTATGTGGTGTGCTCGGATGTGCTGGAGTGTTACGTCGCTCAGGTACGGAATCATTTCGCTGCTGTAGGTACATTATATTAATCTCTTCTTGGACAAATTCCAGAGCCTTTTCAATTGTCTCGGGTCTCATACATCGAATACGTGACCCGAGGGGTTCTTTTAACCCTCTTACGAAGGCTTGCTTAGCCAAGTTACGGTAAAGATCGCGTTTAGCCTCTATCGTGGTTGTAACTGATTCGTGTAAGGACACATATGTCATAATTGTACTAAATAAGGTCTGGCATCTGTCGTAGAATTCTTGAGGTGTATCATTGCCTTGAGTTGCGAGAGAAAGATCGTTATAAAGGGCGGTTTCATCCCTTTGGTCTGCGAAATTATTTATCAAGGCGTTTTTAATACCTAGCCAGTTTGTAGGAATGCCGTTAGAATTTATTGTTCTGGCGGCAGGACCCGTGATTTTATTTAAAATTCCGTTTATGAGACACAGATTACTTAATTGATATGACGGTTCGTTTTTCATGTATTGTGCCACTATTTGGTCACAGATTTGTATAAACCTAGTTAGGACATTTGGGTTCCCATCAAACTCAGGGACCGGCCGTAGGGCCTTATAGATATTGTCCGGGTCAAATGTCATTTTATCTAAATTATTATCACTTCCTAAATTTCTATTACTATCTAAATTCCTACTATTATCTAAAGCGAAGTTCCTATGAATCTGTCTTGAAGAGACAGATCCCTCCCCTTTATTCCTTGGATGGAAAATTTTGGAGACAGGAGGCAACACTTAGGATAAAATTTCAGAGTACTTACATAAGTTGGTTTTTCTTTGTACTGATGTTTGAGTACGTCCCCGGCCGTGCCCTCGTAGGTTTCGGATTCCAGACGATGGCTTAAGAGCCCGCCAGCGACTATGCGGAGTCAAGCTAGGCAACGATTTTTGATACCTATGACCGCCACGCACTGACTCTAGAATCCTACCGACTGCGCCAATTACGTTAGTCACAGCCGAAGGACTTAAAAAAACCAAAAATTTTATAATACTAATTTATTAACTAGATACTAGTTTCTTGATCGATGTTAGATACAAGAATTATATCTTTCTACAATAATAACAATATATATATAGTAAACTTATAACTAATAATTGAGGTCGCGGAGTCGGCGTTTACGCGGCCTTGATCCGTATGTGGAACGACGAAGCATCAGCGATTTTGGGTAACCGGGCCATTGTGGTCATCAGCAATCCTTGTATGTGTGTCGCACGTAACAAACTAGTTCAAAGATGTGTCTTTTAGTATATCGACAAGGCAACATCACTAATTTCCATGCATAAGTTGGTACACATTAATAGTGAGATTGCAAATTCAATTCCCCGTAATTAGTAACCTTCACGTCGTATCACGTATTAACAGGTATTTGATAAATAAAAATATCTACAAAAGACCTTTAGCTAATAATGAGAGTGAATTGCTCTTTCCTCATTGTCAATTTTTCCTTTTCCTTTTAATATCGCTCGTACAAAGTCTTTTATTAATTTTACATTTGATATACAAATAGAACAGAGCGCTTTGGCGATTTGGTGAACGGTCGCAAGAAACCATGGTTGGTTGACAGAACAACGCTTACCTATAGTTAGTATATTGTCTTGAAATTCGGTCAATATTTAGAAATATTTACATATGGAACAAATAGTGTTTAAAGGAGAGTCCGGGAGTAATGTGTAGTTAAAAATACGTTTTTTATATACACCTTGTTATTTGACACTAGGTTTTGCAGAGACAGAACTTCAATGCAGTTTTTCTCAGAAACAACAGAGTTGTTTCTTTTAGTTTATATTTGTACCACTTAATTCGTCTAAGCGGAAATTCGCGATACTTCGAGATACATGGTAAAAACGTAATAAATCATTTGAATTCGTAATATTAGTTGTGAGTTGCTAAATTTATAGGAATAAATAATATTCATATTATTTTTGTTCTTGTGTATTTGAGAGGATTTCCTTTTGTCTTAATTGCACTAAACATGGACAAATACTCGTAAATGTTTACAGCAGGTTTCATAAATTTTTCTTTTCATCAACAATGGGCTGATATTGTTGATGATGATACAGGCACGCACCAGTAAGAGGAGTGTCTAAAACGGAGAGGACTTAGGCCGTAATCCACCACGCTGGCGTTATTTATTTATAACGCTTTGTTGAATACTTTCTAACAGTAGTAAATCATATAACAAAAAGAAATAAAAAATACTAGAAAAGAGAACAAATGGTAATTCGTAATTATTTTTTATTGAATATTAAACAATTGTATTTTTTTCTATTTATTAAAAAGTTCGTTCGCTTGGTGAATATTTTTTATAAATAATTTAAACAATTGTGCCTGCATCAAAAGACAATAAAGGTGTCGTATGTATACGAGGTATACAAGCAACTCAATCAGTAGCCCGAGTCAAGAACGTGCTCTAAAAAGTTTGCGCTCAGACACAGGAAAAGGAAATTTACATGTTATTGAATTTTTATCCCTTCGTTAAGCCGAATCGGATATAACTATACGTTCTAAGCGCGTATCGATTAGGCGTCAAAGGATTTACTGTTAACTAGTAAAATTAAACGGAATTTATGAGAGATTTAGTTTTATGATGATAGTAGTAATAGTTTTAGATGTATTAATAATAATCTATTTGGTTTAAAAATGAGTACTAGTAGTATGTAGTAATTATTATTTACACCCCCATGGCGCTGTCTGACAGACAGCAGCTTATGAATCGAGCAGTTACGGGTTCGATATTTGTTTCGGTTCTAGGTTTTGTGAGACCAAGAAGTCTCTAGTAGTTGGAACTGTATCGTAATCAGAACTATGTATGTGGCTGTCGGGTGTGTAAAGAAAAAAAACTAAAAAATCATATTGATAAAATAAGTTTAACAAAATAGTTTTTCATTTAGAGTTGTGAAATTCAAATTCGTGTCAGCCGAGCATTAACGCAAACCCTGCAACACGCATAATAAGACACGTTAGTTTGAAACCACGTATGCGTACAATAATTGCTGGTGAAATGTTGTATTGAAATTCAGTGGAAATCGCTAAATCTACGTATTTTCTAAAATGCCACGGCAAAAGGCTTGCCCATTGGGTACATAATATTTATGTATTTTTCCTGGGTTACATTCTCGCGTCGGTCAAAGTGGTATTGAGATTTTCATTAAGAAAAATTAGGCTCGCTTAAGCCAACGAGAACCAACGAGAAACTAATAAATAGCTGGCGAATTAATGGAGGTGCAGAAACGCACCTTTTCCTACCCCTTGTGAGAATACAGGCCTGAGGTTATGTATGTATGTATGTATGTACACGCCGATTAAAATACAATGTTTTTAACAAACGATACCTCTCACAAGTGGAAATGATCATTCCAATATATAACAGGATACATACAAATTTATTTGTTTTTTTGCCTACGTACATAGTTATCGGAAATAAGCCACAAAAACGTTGACGGGCGGCGCGCGACGGTGATGCGGCGTGTATGTCGGAGGTTTAATCCACGCAACTAACTGCACATTCAATTTAGATTCGTGCATAATGCATGGCGGGTGGGCGGGCACCAGACCCTGAGAGCATTTGCTGTATCTAATTACGTATTATGCTTTGCCATGTAGACAGGCACGTCTGTCGACGATGAATATTAGATCACGGTCCGGCCTACAATGCTCGCTCCGATATTGCAACCGATGCGCGGCCGTTCGTAATTGCTTTGCACCGCAGCGATCGAGTTAAGGGTCGTTACGTTAAATTATATAATAAAAACTTGAAATTCTCGCTGTTGTTGGTAATTAATGCGTTAAGTGTTGCGAAGTTGTCGAGCGCGGTGACACACGGCGCTTAATGAGCGGGTTGTACCAAACAACCTTGCGCCACACAGAAAGAAACTAAAGTGGCCGAAGGGCATTAGCTAAAATGGAAAGTTTATAGACCTCCGTTACCTAGCTTAACTTTAGGCAATCATAGACTCGACCCTCAGTGTCGGAGCTGAAACTGTCGTATTTCCTCATAAGGGTGGAGAAAATGCCGTCATAACTCACGGTTAGGCGTCTCCCTGGTGTGTTGTAAAGATGCCCTTAACACTAGTCTTCATTTTCTAGTGGGAATAATGCAGTTGTCTTTGCTTCAGATTCAATGTTGGGTAAATATTTTTGAGACAATAGATTTTTTTTATCTAATACAATTATGGTATCAAAGAAAATAAATTATGGTAATAACTCTAAAATACTTTTCCTCGTTAAATGCAGGGTCAATTAGAGCAGTATGCTAAGTGTGTTTTTTGTTTAATCCCAGTATGTAATGGTGTGAGTGGTTACATTCGCTCACGCGGTGTGAGCACCTAATAGCCCTCTCTATTCCTCACTATTTAGCAGGTGCCTGCCTTCCCACGTTCCCCTGCTAAAGGTTATTGGGCCTGCTTTCACGCTTTTTATTGCCTGAACGCAGTTTGAACTCAATTATTTTTATGGTTGAGCAAATTGCTATTTTGTTGCTTTATCACGATTATCAAGACAAAATTAGTTCCGCGATTGATAGCTTTCTTTATGTAGTAATTTGCGCTATTAGTAGGTACTGGCAATGATAAAAGTTACCTTTTTATTTACAATGAACCTGGTTAGTACGTCTTTTACTTGAAATATTGGAATGAAAATTATTTGTACACGATTCGAACGAAATTACAACTATTTTCAAACACTCATACCATATCAGGTGTTAATATTTCATTAGCGCTTACCTACATTAATTGTTCCGTTCTTTTGAGGATTTCATAATCACATGAAAATTTGGAAGTAAATAAACTACGAATCAAAAATAAAATCCAACTGAGTAGGAAATCAAAGGCCTTAAGTCTACTTGAGAAAATATCAAATATGTCTGACGTAGCGCAGGACATCATGCAGTTACAGTGAACGTGAAAGGCTTTGCTGGTGGACATGTAAAAGGAATACAGGGCCAGTGTTTTTAAAATTGTTTGTAACGCAACGCTTTGATATCAAGCTCTTTCGGTGTCACGGCCTCGACACAACGCAATCACATGCACGCTGCAAAAGCACTTTTTCACGTTAATTTTTGTAATCCTATGGCACAAGCCGTTTAAATATTTTTGCGTCCCGAATGTGATGGAGTTGCTACAAAATGTTTTATTAAATTTTAGTTTGGATTAAAATGTAATACATTGTGGTTATTAAAGTGTACCATAAAACGTTATTTATCTTGCTGTTTACTCTAAATTTATAAGATATTAATATTGAACCGAATTTTCTCTAATATTATCATCAGCCGAAAGACATTGGATATTATGTTGGACAAAGGGCTCCTCTAAATACTCCCAAACCGCTTTCTCACTACTCTCTTTCGTAGGTATGCAGTAAATAAAATACACAGATGTCGTCAGCCGTACTGTCTGACATGGAAATTCGAACTGGAAAAATTATACTGGTATGCTGACTACATTTTCTCAACCTTAATTTCAACGGTCGAAAATTTCTTACGACGATTTAACTGGCATTGATAAACTGTCGCGAGGACTAAAGATCTGATATCACAAAGAAAATCTAACATTGGATCAAATTATGATATAATTTCTATTCATGGTTGAGTATGTAAGGAATCATGTACAGCGCCCAATACTTTTTAATTAATACGTACGTGACAAAACAATTTTATATACATACATATGTATGGTTTATAAATATGTAAATCCCTGTGCCGAGAGTTTGCAAATGAGCCTTAATAATCTCCAACCATCTTTCTTGGATTACAACGGATCAACACAAAAATTTCCACCAAATTGTGAATAACGGGAAGTTGGATTTAATTTTTTGCGGAAAAAGAAAATATATATTTTTTTTAACGCGGCATTTGGCGTTCAATTCAGTTGGATTTGGTGACATACTAAAAAATGTCAGATACATAATAATAAAATTAATCGATTGAGATAGTTTCTTTTTACATACACAAACTTACGCCTGTATTCTCCGAAGGGGTATTTATGCATCCACACTTCACTAGAAATATAATATTTCATCACAAAATTAATTGTGAATAAATGAAGTATTTATTCTTCATAGATTAGGTACATCATTCTTAGTGTGTAGATATAAAGAACTTTTGCACAAGTCACATGCAGCATAATAATATCTTAATAAGACTAGTTAAAAATCTCTGCCACGCTGATTTTCGATATATTTTTAGTCCGGTGTTAATCAAGTCAATGTCTTTTTACCGAAGTGAAAACCATCAGATTAAAAAAAAATCTCTCACAATGAGCAAAGCAAACGTTACTAAACGTGTTTCCAGGAGCTGAGAAAATTGAATTTCCAGATACAGAAGGAAAAAAACGAAACAGTTTTATTTAAACGACTGATTTGAGAGCAAACACCTACCGTAGACGGGCGGAAGCAGCCCGCATCTCAATACAGGTGAGACATGATGT
Organism: Cephonodes hylas; assembly: GCA_030295005.1. Taxonomy (NCBI): domain Eukaryota; kingdom Metazoa; phylum Arthropoda; class Insecta; order Lepidoptera; family Sphingidae; genus Cephonodes; species Cephonodes hylas. The sequence goes on along the minus strand of AP025369.1, from coordinate 6,411,752 downwards.
AAGAAGAATCCTTTTTGGACTGCTTGAAATACGGTCTTCTTTGAATTGTTCGATTATAGAAAAATAAAAGCAAATAAAATATTATTTTTATTTTTTTCTCCATTGGTACTTCAGCCAGTTTTACCTGCGCATAATGAAAATAGTTAATACTCGTATAGCTATTCTTTTCGAGCTGTTAAGTAAATTTCTACGTTAGAGCAGAATGAAATAATTAATTTGAGTAGATTTTGACAACTTTATTTTAAGACATTATTACACCAGTCAGTTCGTATAATTTTACTTTTTTATATAAAAAAACTGGAAAGTACATAGGTTCCGAATTCTAAGTAACAAAAATAGTAATGTTTCGGTTTTAGATTTAATTATAGAAAATTAATTTGTTTTGGACTAATATTTGACCGAAATTGTATTTTTATTGTCCTGAATGGCAATTTTCAACTTTGCTTAGGGCCTAAAAATCAATAGTAAAGCGTTTATCCGTTATTTTAGAAATGCTCTTTTGTATTGCAAATGAAATAATAAAAGAGTCTTGAAACAAAATAAGTCGTCCTAATGCACTAGACGAACTTGCTACGTCTTTTCTATTTAATTGAGAATGAAAATAAAGAAATATGCTCATTGGATGAGTCCATACGAAAGCTTTGTAATACGATTTCGTCCAGCTGTTTCTATATAAAAATCACATACTATGGCAAATTTTAATATACATAACCGTGTGCCTGTATTCCGCGAAGGGAAGAGATGCAATTTTGGAATCACTTTTTGCCGATTACATATTAGTCCGACGTAATAGGGGGCGGGACTATTGCTGTTTTTCCATCACATTTACAGAGTCCGTGCTGCTACTGAGAATTTCCAAACGAAAAAGTTCTAGTGACTTTTTTAATAAGTTAGTGTTATATCAAACATAACACTAACTTACTAACATTATAAAATTATAAAATCTAGCTAAACAATGTAAAAACGTAATTGGCATAGCGTTAAATCATGGAAGTTAAATTGAGTCGTAAAAAAGGTTGGAATAATACGCGAGGGAGCCGTAAGAAATATTTCGGGGGCACAAAACTTAATTAGCGTGTTTTCTTTGATTACCGCCATCAGTGCACCGGCTGCTCGGAACTGCGACACTCAGGTGACTCCGGCCTTATGCTTAACTAAATTACTACATTCGCTTTCGTCCGACGAGAATACGGCCATGAGCGCGGCTATTGTTCATAAACTCACTGGATTTTTAATTCCACCTCTTTTGTTACATAAGTTAATTGTATAAGTAAAATTTCCACTTTAATTAAACCTATGAATGTCGTGAGCAGATTGGAGCTGTGTATCGATCGAACATATTTTTATAATGGTTGGTCCCGCAGGATAAGTGACGAGCGATTGAGAGGTCTCAGATTCGATTTCTAGGTCCATTTTGACGTCTACGTTATATCAACTGTATTTCATATATCCATGCTCCGTGCTACTTCTATTAATTACCTAATTCTAAAAGCCCTTTGCCCCCCACTAGATCTGAAGTCGGGACGTCTAAGCTAGATTGAGATACGAGGTAATAATCATTAATCAATTAATTTCTGAACATAATATTCTATTATTGAAATACGCTAGTACTTTGATTAGTGTTAAATCGTTCCCTTTGCTGAGCGACACTGATACAAATTGTCGAGACAGCAACGAGTCAATCCGCTAATCCATTTGATGCCTTAGGTAACAGAATTATTGATGGCGTGATTTCCCTTCCTGTAAATTGGGGTACGAATACCCGCCGTCATTATGACACCGTTTCAATAATGTTTGTTCTGCTATATAAATTCTTAATAAAGATTCTATTGCTATTGGTTTCTTGGACCGTAAATTGTGATTTAATTCTAGTAAGCTGACTTCTAGAAAATTAAAAAAGAGAAGTAAATAGATACTGAGATAATCATATGGCTCGCGCTGTCAGATCGCTGTCAAATCTTATGTAGTGCAAAGCTTCTAACTCTACCCTCTCTTATTGTAGAAGCTCTAATTTCAATTCAAAATATTACTGTTTAGTTTACGTATGTGACTCGAAAATCTAAAAATGGTTAATAACCGAAGAAGTTACTTGTCATTTACTTTCTGCACAGATTTCAGTAATTGTAATTATGCGCAGGTTAAGAAACTTCTCGAAAAGGTACTGTTCACATGGGTTCAAATTAGAAAAACTTAAAGATATAATTCACTGGAATTTAGTTTTTTATAATCTTTCCAAGTTTGTTATTAATAAATTTTGTATAAAATGCGCCGCTTAAATTATTACTCCCTAATCCATCGTAATAATAGAAAAGTAATAAAGGCAGGCGAATGAAATTGCCTACGTGAAATTAAATATTAACACTGTCATTTTTCAGTCCCTAAATCTTAATAAAACTAAAGTTTGCTGGCTCTTTGTTCTCTTTATTATGAAATACAGCGCCTTCCTTGTACTATTGTTGATGCCTATGTCACTTAATAAACGTTAAGTTAAATAATGTTTTTCATCTCCTCGTTTCTATGAAACAAATTGCTTCATTTTTGGCCCGGGAATATTAACAACGAAATTTATCACCTGTGTATGGAGCGTCTGTTGTTGTCATTTCAAATTCCTTTCACTTGAGTTACCGGTTAAATTTTACGTGTATTAATGGCTTGGTGTGAGTGAAAATAAACCTATTATTTTTTTGTAATGGGATGATCATGTTTAATGACTTCACAAAACAGACGGATATATTCTAACTATTAAACTACCTGAAAAATACTTAGTAAAGTACGTGACAAAGGCGAGCTTTCCACGTACATGGATACTTTTATCCATTCATAAACCGAACATAAAAAGTATATTCTAAGTAAATTACGTAACTGACCTAAAACAGAATCAAGATTTAAAATCTCGAATAGATCGGGAATAGTTGAAACTAGCGGGAAAATTGGATGGCTCAGCGCAGTTTTTACGTAAATGGAAAGAGCGCGGCGTATACGGATTCCAATACCTGTATTCTCGGAGGGTTTCCACTTCCAGCCACGTGACAGATGGCCAGCCGGACCCAGATAATTAACACGTTTCTTTTCCAACGGCCGGCTTCACAACAAAACTTTATTAATACCAGTGGGGACTTAGGCTTTGAGGGTAACAAACTTTTCTAATGAAGTCGCTTCGCGGAATATTACTTCAGCGTAGGTGCTTTTAATTCGTTGTTTATTTATCGCGGAATATTTCCGTGTGTGGAATATAATTTGTTTGTTATAGATATCTTGATACAAAGAAGTTTTGTGGTCTTCAAGGTGAAAGGGGTTTTTATCGTAATGTGAATAGTATTGCAGTGATGTGCACGAAGTGTTTGCGAACTAGAGATTTACTGGCTCATAATCGAACTAAAAAAATAATGGATATAAAATGTCATTGATGGCCGCTCAGGAGTGAAATTTATGCTGTTTTTGTTGGCGATTTATGGAATTTTAGTTTTATATAGTATATGAGTTATAAACTGCTCTCAAATCTATTCAACATCACTTCTTTCAATCAAGCAAAAATATCATAATGCTTTTCAAGACCCTGTATAACTTTATACCAAAATTTGTTTATAGATTTAGGCGCGAAACCTTTAGCATACAAAATATTAGAGTTCAGAGTTACTTATCGGTGTGTGTATAGTAGTGATACATTTACATGCAATCATAAACTGCCAAATTTGTAACTCAAAATAAGACTGTAAATATTACTCACCGTTTCTATAATACACGCAGAAGGTTTTAAAAATTCACAAGCCTCGGATAATAAATTAACGTTCAAATGGCATGAACAAGACAGTCGTTACGTATGTGTCAAGACGTTGATGGTAGTCGCAAGAAATTGCGAATATTCATGTCAGAGATTTCAAACGTCAAGTATAGCGAGGGTGCCAAAATCGTTGGAAATGTGTTTATGCAAATTATCATCTCCATTAACATTGCCTTCCCTTGAGAGAATCGTGTATTTGCATGTAGTGGAAGCGTTCGTAAATATCATATGAATTGTTCTGTTTTTAACCAAATGAGTTAAATACTCATTTGTTACCGAATATGAATGCATAGCCTCACGCCTTTATTCCCCAAAGGGATTGGCAAAGAATGTTTCTGGTGCCTACATTTCGGCAATTTTGTTTTCGTCTATATTGTAGCGGGCGAGTCTATTGCTATTTTTATAGCAGATTTCCAGACTTTCGCCATCATTTGTACCTTAATTTTTTTTAAAGTATTAATCAAAATTCTCCCATCAGAATACTCCTAAAATCTACGTAAGCAAGCATTTCAATTTAAAGATAATGTTACGGCCATTGACCCAGATTTTCATAATTTCGACAGATCAGCATCGGTTGATCTAGTATAGGAGGCTTTTAGGTGGAATCAGATTGCTAGGATAATATTAGAGCGCTGCGATGAATTAATGATGAGAGAAGATGCACGTGCCAAACAGCGGCATGTGTGTGGGCTTCGATAGTATTTGTCCTTGCTTTAACTAGTTGATGGTGGGAAAGACAAATACGCATAAGAAAATCAATAACAAGGAGGACGTGATTGAGACAGAATTAATAATAAATTTTCGATAACATAGATTACTAAGAATGTATAGACAAAGGAAATAAGAATGTTATGCCTTAAGCAATCAAAACGTTTGTTTGATATACAGAATATTTTATTACAATCACAAATCCCACTATCTTCATAGCTGTAGTTAACAAATGTAAAAATGCAAATTTAAACCCATAAAGCAATTAAGCTTAAACTTTTATTACTGAATTTAAATTTCGCTAAAAGTGTATCGGATCGTTTGTGTTCAGAGTCCAGACCAAAAAATATTAAAAGCCCTACATTTTGTGGCAAAATGCAACAAAGAGGTACTGCGGCTTGGCAACAAGTTCCGAAAGTCTGGCGTTGTTTATTTATTGGTCGATTAAATTATTTTTTGTTATTAAATATTTATAAGCAAGTATATGCTCTGCGATCTAGAGTGGCCGGGTTTGATTGCCGGGTCGGTCAGTATTGAAGGGTTTTGTAGGAAATTCTCAGTCTGTGCTCTAAAAACGGCAATTTTGTATGAACAATAGATAACGTTCAATTTGAATCCAGAAATATACCTGCGTCTACCCCGTCGTGGAATGCAGGCGTAAGGGTATGTATGTATAAATATATTTACTTCTTTAATGTTTTTGTAAAAGTTTTAGACCAGTGTCGAGGGCTTCCGTTAAATATACATAATTTATGTATCCATCAATTTATTTAAATCTACAATACATCAGCGTATATATTAAGAACATATTTAATACCATTTATACCTTATTCTCAGCAGTATCACAATTCGAATGGTGATACTTAACAATAGAACAACAACGCATCGCAGTAAAAGATAACCTACAAACGAAGAAGCCATAACAAAGTTTGGATAGATTGCATGCTATTAAAGTACATGTTCGAGTTATGCGAAACAGTGAGTATGTACGATGCCAAGTGCGTCGGGCTCACTCCCGGGCGCCACAAATATGCGTGCAATGTAAATTTGATACCCGTAGTGACGCGATGTGGTCAGACGCTGGCTTTCATCTATCCGAATTATGCCACCAATCTCAAAGGGCATGTTTTGACAAATTGCTCCGGTCGCAACGCACTGTATTGGATATTATCTGATTTTGATCGTAAATTGAAATTGTGTTTGAGTGAAATTGCATACTTGTGTCCATTTGGCTAGTTAGGAGTATTGCCTGTTTATTGCACGTAAATGAATCACAGTAAAATTGACACTCTAGCACAAGGCCGTGTTTTGTCTGAGTGATATTAAAATATATTGCACATATAAATATTAACATCCAATAAAATTGTTTAACTCCACACTACTATGTTTATAAGTCATGTGTCATTGATATTAGAAATTACGAGAGACTTTTCGGTCTCACAGGGCCCCGGACCAAAACAAAAAAAAATTGAATAGCACAAACATTTTTCTCGGCACGAGGATTAAACCAGTGGCTTCTCAACATGACTGTTTTTATAATTTTCTTTTCTGTATTTTTAAAGCATATATTATTATTATCCCATATGACGGCTACCTATACTCCTAGTAACGTGTACCAACCTGCTCATTCTTAGTATTGAGATCCTTCAGACAAACTTTTCTATAATTGTAATTTATAAAGCACGAACAACTCTCATCCAAAACGAATTACATTAAATTTATATGGCACCAATGTCACGGGTATTAATTTATCAAACGAAAAATAAGTAGCTCTTAACTCCCGAGAGAGTACATTTTCAGTGAGGCCACGGGCTTCTAAAGTAATTTTACTCAAAGATTGCATTATCTTGAAGGTCAGTTGTTCATCGGTTGGCAGTCCCTGGAGGCTCTGTAGGTGAGAAGGCGTGTGACCGAATGCCCGTTTTTGAGCTACGTGATACTTTTGCAAAGCACTCCCTGGTTACGATTCGACTGCGACTAGCTACATCGATAGTACAATTACGTTCCATCGATATTTTCATTCGGTGGCATTATGATGAAAATTTTATTTCTATCGAGAATTTTAGTACATGGTAACCTTTTCTTAGTATTTTTTTTAAACTCTATCGTCTTGTGAAATGTAATATAAGAAAGAGGTCTGGAAGGCCAATTTAGCATAAAATAAAATTTATAAGACGGGATACCAAATAATATAATATTCATCTTAGTTTCCTGTAAGTCTACTCGAAATCAATAGAAATATCAATTATTAATCCTAAATGTATTGACTGTAATAACTAACTACTAACTAAATACTTTTTGATTTCTCCATAGATTCAATTAAGAATAGCGGGCAGAAGCTAGTAGGTAATATAAGCAGCCTTTAGTCGGTTTAGCATAATTTCAATATACGGGCTGCAAATCTGCAATACACTGTGTAAGTTGCGTTCGTGTGTTGCGAGTCGAAAAGCTCCCAGCACTGAGGATTTACCAATATTCGTAAGCAGATTCTATTGAGTTGCGGATCTAATGTATTGTCCGTGTTTTACCTATTACCATCGACGGAAATTATACAAATATTACTACAGGTTGAAATTCGAATAGTATAATTTTTATAAACAATTTAATAAGGCGTCAGTCAGTTTTGTTCTACATTAGCATTTCCGACATACTTCAGACTTCAGTAGATGTGCTATCTGAGTTTGCGCAGGGTCAATGGTCCCGTTCATTCCCTGATCAAGAAAATTTCTGGGATTTCTATGGAAAAGAGTGCTGGACAATCGGGGGTAGACGAATATCCCTTACTGCATGTAATTAAAACAATAGTTGGTAAAACGTGTTAAAACATTGGTCTACGTTCTTGTTCGATGTGATCTAATACGAAGTGTTGTTTAAAAAATATTTTTTTTAGTCACCGTTTTCGCTAATTAGAACAGCATGGAAACACCAAATGGATCATTCGTTACTTTTGATAAAATGCAAATTAAAATATTTTATCCAGAATGCTGTTTGTTTTTATAATGCTGTACTGATTGCAGTCAGCTTTATTGCAACACCTTACTTGGAATTTTGGTTGTACTATGCAAAACAGTTTCCGGCGGTCCGAAATTCATTGAGAACAGTTGCTTATCAAAGTTTTGCTCATTAAGTATAGATTAAACGGCTGTGTATTGTTACATTATTATTTAAAATAAATGAATAGTGTACGGGTATATATTGGAAACATCTTTCGTTTTTACTCCGGGCAGAGTGAAGAGCCAGTCTTGGATTTATATTTCAAAAAATCTTCGAGGCTTCTGATTACCTACAACTCCAGTGTCATAAGTACGGAAATCCTAAATTAGCTACACGTATGCTAACTACAATACCGCGTCCTTTTGGGTAAAGGCAGGTGACGAAATTGGCTACATTGTAACCTTTCCGGTCGGATAACAGAGCCTAATGTGGAACTCGTCTACCCGCAACGAACATCTGGCAATAATACGCGCGCTTCCAAAAGATTTCGATGAAATACGTTTATTTATAGGGTATTTAGTGGTTAACATTATAAATTATTATCTATTATTTATTACTCACCGCTCGGCGTGTGGCTTGCGGTTTTTATTTCATAAATCAGGTTCTTTGCGCCGTTGTGGGGGACGTGCTGCCCTGGGAAAAAACCTAAGCCAAGATTTTCGTCTGAATGCTGTGTAATGCAAATTGAAAATCTCGTAGCTAAGTTAAAACAGAAGAGCGTGCAACTGCGCTTGATTGACGGCGGTTCGAGTCCCAGTTGGGAAGCGATCACGTTTAGTAGGTCACGTTACGAATGCCTCTGAGGTTTAGAAGTTCGGTTTGTTACAGACTCGTATAACTTTAGGTTGGATAATCTTAAAACATGAGTATGAATCTTTTATATATGTATGGTAAAAGATCCCCAGTGCTATACTACTGTGAACGAAGTCTATAAAGATAAAAACAGAAGGTGTATATAAAAATAAATACATACATGACTATTGGTGCAAAAATTTATTAGAAATCTTAATCTTATATATCATCGTTTAATCAATCATACATTTTTTTTTTGTAACTACAAGTTCAAAATGACTAATTTTTACTCTCATAACTCCGTTTCTCGTGACACAGTATATTTTCCCAACAGAATTTCTAACCATTTTGTATTTAGGTTGGTAGAAGATGGCTCGTAGGTCGATCCCGGATTTTTACGATACGTTGAATTTACAATCGCCTACGAAAGCACACTGTCTCGAACAATCCCTTTGTTTGTTCTATTCAAATCCAATGCTAATGCGTTCACAGAATCAAAGCGGACGGATGTTCTTTGCATCGCAGAAAACTAAATTTTGAATGGATAAGACGAATGTAATATTTTTAAAAGACTGTTTTCTTAATGTCAAGTGCAGTGCATATTTGCAAGGCATGTGAATATTTTAAAATCTATTTTTGGTTTTTTGTGTAATTCAAGAATGATTTTTAAATCTACTAATATTCCAGAGGCTTAGAATGAATTAGTTTTAGTAATTATTTTCAGACGCATATTTTATTTCTTTACGATTTACTCTTTCTTTCTTGAAAATATAAGAAGTAAAATATAATTTAAAAACACTGTCGTTTTCCTGCTGTTTGGAATGAATATTTTTTACTAATTGTAAATAAAATGTAGACCTCTTGATATCAAATATTTGTTTTTTTTCTGTAGCAGTTTTCCGTTTATAAACCAATGCGTCGCATATATCTGTATCGATCCAAAACAACCCAATGCGTCAGACAACACTGCGTCTAAAAGTTCAAAATTAATAAACACGTACACCTTTGATAAAATACAGGCTTAATATTGCGTACGTTATTTTTTAACTATACAATTAAAACTAAACCCGAGTGGAAGCGAAAGTTTGTCCAATAATGACATTGTTAGGTGAAGCGAAGCCGGGGGCAGTTGTGGCAACCGCATTAGTACCCCGGTAATGGCAGTAGCTGTCCCGAAAAGTTGGTAACTTGCGGAATCTATCGGCGGACGCACCACTTCTTTATGGGCTAACATTATCATCGCTCTGCGTGTTCCGATAAAACGTGTTCGTCCCACTTTTAACGGCCATTTTCACAAACTTTAAAGAGCCTATAAAATTGTTATATTCAATTTTGTTTTTCGTTCACACTTTGACGGAAATCGTTTGTTACTTGCGACAGATTAAGGCTAGGCCTCAAGTTTGCAACTTTATGATTTAGATATGAAGTTAAGTGTTATAGTGACCGGTGTTGGTGCTAAACTGTTCATAAATAAAACTGAGACCGCTAACTTTCCACTTAACTTCTTCAAAGTGTTGGCTTCCTGTTTTTAAAACTCTGTTGCTTTTTTGCTTGGACTCAAGCGCTTAGAGTTGTAAGTTCCAAACAGCTTTTAACACTCTTACACAAAGTTTTGAGCCTCTTTTTGTGTGTCGTTTTTGCACCAACATCTCGGATATTCGCGCAATAATTACAAAGTGAAGTATTCAGGACCAAACTGAATATGCTATAATATTCATCACATTAATTTTTAATCGTTATTTGCTAATTATCGATAATATAAAGTTAATATTACGTGGTGTATAGAAATTTAATGAATAATTTCACTGAATAATCAGATAGACAGATTGATATACATGTACCTATAGTCTATACTATTCTCTCTTACTATTTTATGTCTAACAAATAAGTGAGTGTAGATACGTTACTACAAAAGTCATTTAAGCTACGTTGTAATTACAATTTGCGTAATAAGTTGAATCTCAAGGTAGTTTATTGTACTATACATAGAAAAATTATTTGTGCATTGAACGGTACCTATTGGAAAATTAAAATGTTATTTTTATTATATTTATTTGGGTATTTTTTTGTTTATATGTAAACGTATCACCAAGGTTCATAGTGTAACTTTTAGTTAAGCTGCATATATCTTGCATCTGAGTGTGACATTTATGTATACTGTAAGAACTTGTATGTATCCAGGTTTATTTTACCGAGTACCTACGTGATAACTCGTTGTGAAACCATTCTTAACTCCGAAAAGTCACTTGTCCTTGAAATTTGACTAAATCTCTCGCATGAATCCAAAAGCCGTCACGAGTTACAAACAAGGTATATTTATAACAACACAGCTCGAAAATCAACAATCTTCTTACAGCCAACTGCAACTCAAAAGAATAATATCAGACACAAAGCTAGTTCAATTCAAGAGAATAAGTTAATTCAACAACAGCCAGTCGCTTTAAGAGTGGAAAAACAGACGTCTTAAAAATAAGACAATAAAGGGGAAAGTGAACGATATGCACCGCTTGAGGTCGGCGCGCGGAACGGTAAGACGACTGAGGCGCCGCCACCCTTCAGACATCAGGTGACATTGGCCCACGGGTTTATTACCTTCAATCTGTCCCCACGCTACAGCGTTGTGCTCATTGACTGTACCGAAAATTAAATGTACATTTGTTTTAATTAGCTATGTGTTGTTAATAATCTATGTAAATAATATGAAATGTTTTGTTAGCTTAAATGCCCAAGAACTTAGAGGTGTGATTTAAGTCACATTTCGCCATTGATAAAGTTTCATGCATAAGAGAGCATTCGTTGAATATGTCTGTTTCAAATATGCAAATGTATCTTATAAATTGGATAATATTTAATTTTTTTCATTATTTTCTACAATAAAATTTTTGAACAATTTCTTCACCTTAGCAAATTTTATCAAGCTATTTCTCACGTTACTGTTAAACTAATATAATCTTGCGTGCGCACTTTTTTATTTTATGGTATTGCTGTATTTATATTCAAATATTAAATTTAGTATAATAATTCAGAGATGCATGAAAATATACTAGTTAGCTTTTGTCTTTTATTTAAATATAATTTATTTTTTATTGTTAAACATAATATAATATAGATTGTTTTAAGTTCGATTCACCATATCACAGTATTGTGTAGTAGTAAAAGTTATGAGCCCTTATAACAGAAAATGCAAAACAGTTTGCATCAAGTTTATCAAACAGAAATAATATGAATGTTAAAAGGCAATTTCTTAATAAAATTCAAAAGAACATCGATGGCGCGATTTCCTCCGCGCCGCCGACCAATTGAGCTTCAACACGTTTATGCATTTCGTTCGTCTTTTATTTTTATTCATCGCCCAGGAAATGGAGATTCTTTAGTTTTTGTAATTGAAGTAAAAAAAATAATTTCAATACGGAAGCCTTTCGAACGGTTAACAGCTGGATTCACAATAATTGCACAATCGCAGACGCTTTATAAAATACTCTGCGCTATTATTTGGGAATCAGAATTTTTATATATTTTTTAAAAGCGCTGTAAACGAGTTTGTGTATTATCTGAAAGTTCGCTGTTATTTTATCATCAGAGGTGAGGTGATGGCTACAGGAGGAACTGGAGAAAAATACTTTAAAGACTATATCACAGATGCCCTGAGGTTATGCCAGATTTTTTAAGGGTATGGGGCTACTGATAATCAGCTGGTAATAAACATGAATTAACAATTTCAGCTCATACTTATGTTTGCATTTATAAAACCATACTTCCTTAATTCATAACCGTTATTAAAACTCCTTGCTTACCAGTGCTAAAGTTTTTTTCAACTATGAATGGGCTGGGCTGAATACCCAATTAACACAGTCGCGCCACATTTAATAGTAAAATGTTTCTTTACAAATCCACGAGGTAGGAAATTATTTTAATATCTATAGAAATGTGAGATGTTGCATCTATGACTGGGCATTAAATGTGCCTACGGAAATATGAGTGAAAATGTTTTGTTCGGGTTAAAAATGACTTGTTAATTGGCCGATTGTAGGGGGTTAAGTCTTATTATATTTCCATTATGGCTTTGTCAATTATGCACTTGCACGGCAGACAATGAGCAAAGCCTATCACATGAATCTGTTGGGCCCACCTGACGCTCGGATGTGACATGCGGATTCCCTTTGTGTATCCGGCTCCGGCCGCTCTGCCTCCAAAGAGCATTATACTCAACAGACAATCACATGACGTTTACTAGCTGAACCACACTATTGATTAATTGAATTTACATTGCACTGAGACTAAAATTAGGAATTTTTTTTACTGATTATATGAAAAATAACGCGTTTTAATGCTAAAATGCACGTCAGGGTCCCCTTAGAATTTTGTAAATGGAAATAAATATTAATAACGGCAATTTAATTGTCAGTGAATATGATACTAGTTGTTAAAATTAACATGTCCAGTCAAAGCATGTTTTTTTCCGAGAAATAGTATATGTGTCTATATCACACAGGAATGCAGAGGAAGAAATCGTCTTAAAACAAAGGCATAGGTATATAAAAATACTCAAAATTCATGATATGGTGAAGATACCATTAAGAGACATGAGTTCCGATTTATAATGGTGATCAAATTTTTCTATCTTGGAAGAAATCCTGATCTTACTAAGTCGAAAACCTCTAAGCAATTTAAAATATGAAAATGTAGTGATAATAATTACAATTGTCTGTGTAAAATCAGTAGGTGTAAACGAAGTAGTAGTCTGAGAAACATAAAGGAATCGCTGTCAGTGGCGCGAATATGTTTACACTTAGTTAATTAAAAGATTACACACGAATGGGTAATTAAGAGCGGATTTGTTCTCTCATCTGTTACATAGCCTCATCGAGTTAAAGCCCTTGTAGCGAAAGCAATTTTGCACGTAAGAACTACCTACATTACGTACGCACTTGGTGAATACCGCTTTGTTCTACATCATTACATAGGTAGAAAACTCTTTATTGATATTGTCTTTATTGAATACCCACATACAAGAATTTACATACATAAATGAATTGTGAAGTTCGATTATTCATTAACATTAGTTCGTGTCAAATTGATTTTAGTCTGACTTACTTGAATTCTTATTTGTTTGATGTGTTACAAATATATCTTGCTTGTATCGCCGAAAAGATAGGCGAAAGTATTATTTTTATGTCCAGTTCGCATGGTAAGTATTTTTAAGTTCCTAAGAATTATTGGGATATTGTCGTAATTACAGTGCATTTCCGCAGTATACGAATATTTGGCGAATTTTTCACGACGGAAGAAAACAGATAATAATCCTTGCACCTCTCGAACAGACGTCGGACAGGCTACTGCATCAACATAAAAAGTTTTATTTATTTTTTATATACATTTAAAATAAGCATGTAAAGCACGTATTTTTAAGTAATTGATAAAATAACATCTCATAAATTAGGCATAGTTTTGAATCAAAACAAATTATCTTTTTAGAAACAAGTAGAGTGTGGAGAGACCTTAACAGTCAGCGAAATTAGAATACATCAAAGGATATGAAAAATCGATAGCGCAAAGAGGCGGAAACATTCAATTGATCAGTGGTCAAAAAGGGATTTAGCGGTTTTTGTTGGATTTTAATTCAAAGTTGTTTTGCTTTTCCGACAATTCTAATTATTAATAAATGTTTATATAAAACCAGATAAATGCCCGGCGTTCCCTTTGTACGTGTCTGAATGTTATGTAAATATTATTAGGGATTTTCACATTGTTTTTTCAATGTTCGTGGTCTCAGTTTTCCCCTCAAGGGGTCGACTGAACGAATATAAATGAATCTTATATTTATGATACTTTTTCCGTTGCCTCTCTTCTTGGTAGCATTTTATTGCTCGTGAAAGGGTACGAATTGTTTTGCTGACAGATTTACGAGGAAAGATTCGGCGTTTATTTTATCTGTGACTGTTTCACTCTTGAGAAAGGCAACTCTGATTGCAGAAACGTTGAATACAAATTTAATATCGTCCACGTCTTCTGACTATAAATATAAACTGCAGGGAATGATCGATCGTATTTCAAGTCGAGTGCTATAATCGAGAGTAGGTATGCATAATTTTGTAATTGCAAATATGTTAGGCTTATATAGTTGCGTAGTAACCATGAAGATTAGATATCGCAGCGTGTAACGAGAGTGCTTGCTATTAATTCGTTCCGGAACAGTTACGTTGGAGTGTTTCTGGAGCGAGGAAAGGCTTGAAGGCTGCTAACTCGATAACAAGACACAACAGCTTTCCTAATTGCAATTTATTGCAGGTACTACAAACAAGTCTGTTTCACTCAACGCTCACGTATTTTAAATTAATTTGCAAATTTCGAGAAGAAACTACATCTTGCACTGAGAATGGTTTTAGCTAACTCATTTACGACGGTGGAACTTCCATTTGTATCTTAATAAGTGTTACTGAGTCACTACATGATTATACAATTGAAGGTTTTTTTTATAAATATGGGACATATTAAAGTCAATATATGTAGCTTTTATCTTTACTAGATTCATATCTAATTAGGCTATAATTATCTGTTGTTGTTTGGAAAAATAACTTATCAGCACCTATTTTGCAGACACGTTTTTTTGTCATAATTCCCTATGAATATACGTGTGTATTACATTTTCTGCGTCTGTCAAATGCTTTATGTTTGTTATAGATAAAATTTGTCTTAACTATATAGTTGCTCCTTTTATAGTATGTCAGAGATTGCGATATCCTTATTTCTTCTGTTCACTTTGTTAAAGGCAAATTCGAAGCCCTATTTACAAATTGCGAGGAAAGCAATTAATTTTAAGTCAACAATAGAAAAGTTCTCCGTTGTGATGCATTGTATACCGCTTAGCCGTTTGCTTTCTTGAACTGAACTGGTTTTATTCAGTGATTTCCTTTATTAGCCGAGTATTGAAATCGAGAAAATAAACGCGTTTGTTCGGCCTGTTTGTTTGTTCATTATTATTTCTATTGAATAAACGGTATTGTGATAACCGCTTTAGTGTTAATGTTAGGCTTTACAATATCGCATGGATTCTCAACATCAACATCATTTATTGTTTTCTAAAGCGTTCACATTTTGATTTTATTGAGCACAAAAAGTATTTTCATAGCATTGTCCTTTTCTAAACAATAATCACGGAGTTTGTTTGCGATTCGATACGAAGAAACAACAGTGGCCACACAATAGCATCGAAAGGAGATTAATTTGTTGACAGTAAATTGGATCCTAATGAAGCAAAGGCTCTTTAGGTAAACAAGACGGCTGTCTTGGCTCTTGTTTACATGATTCAACGGTTCGTTAGCTTTGTTTCAAATCTAATCGCCCGTTTACTATACGACCTCTGTCTGCAGTTCTCCAACGTTTAATATAACACGATACATTTATAATAAACCATGTCTCTGACACAGCTTGTTATTGTGTTATATAATACAAAATCTTTGACGATTTATTTTATCATATTTCAGTGAATTTTATTTACGTCGTTTGTATTTATTTCTTTAATTTATTTTGATGTAGCTGTTTAATATCAGCTTAAGGGTTTTTGATCCTATTGGAAATGAAATTTAAAGATATAGACTGGCCAACTACCTACTATCGTAATTCGGCAAGATATATTTAAATATGGTTGCAAATTTTAGTTTAAAGTTTGAAGCGTTTAATGTGCGATTAGTTAGTATAAACAAAAAATGTCTGTACCCATTTTTAAATATTAATTCTGACACGTGAAAAAAAGTATTATTTATTTCAATTTTAATCAAGATGTTATGTTAAAAATAAATATTTTTAACAAAATATGATGATGGTTCGTTTGAATATCGTCATCACTTTTGGCTACAAATCCGGATGTGATAGCGTCAGACATATTCCCGACCATGACATGATCGACGCACATGCCCTAATTACTACGACATAATTAATAGAAATTTGATTGCTCCGCACAAATTAGTCTTCTATTGAAGCAGCTAGCTACTCTAATAGGTGTCGGTTGTCGCTAAAACACATTTGCATATAAATCAGAATACCTATGAATCGCACATGATTTGTATGATTAGGAGTCACGCGCCATATTTAACAGGTATAAATTATGAATGATTGTGCCCCGTTTGTGATGGAAATTTCTGCTTTCGTATATGTTATTCGTGTTCTAAATCTGTGTAGCGACAGTCAGTCGACAAGTCAGAATCATATTCGACCACACTCGCCATACTGAAATACGAATTTGCTGGCTCGCAGGTTAGTGCCTAGGGTTTCGAGCCATCTCTTAATCAATGCTGTTTGAGTGACAACTCTCTGTGACGTATCAGGATTATTTTTTCCTATACGCACTCAGTCTCTCTAGTTTATTTATGTTTTGGGAATTCATCGTACCTACAGCACGTTTTTCGGGAAATGAATGTTTGTGATGGCGCATGAAAACGAGAATATAGATGCGACTGGCAAAGTTTATATTGACAGCA